>OY282512.1:94758991-97409825 GCA_958296145.1 Hydrotaea cyrtoneurina
AAAGTGTATAGAAATAAAGATTAATCCCGTATTCATAAAAATTTAAAACATATTTGTTAAGAAAAATACAAAAACAATTTTCACACATTTTTCTTAACCATGCTGTTTTAAATTTTTATGAATACGGGGGATATTCTCATTGCTTGTAAATAACGGACACGTAAGGAAATTCAGTGTATGATAGACAGAAAGCACAAAAGATGACACAAAATATTACAGCACCAACAATTAAATTAATATTAAAATATCGATACCTTTACGAACCAACAAGAACATTTTAGAAAATAAGTTTGTACCAATTAATCAATATCTTTTATTATACCTGCTTTGTGACAATGCAGTCATTTCTACCCAGTGAACATCTCAGTTCTCTTGGAATGTAAGGAGGATACAATATATTCGTTATCTTTGTCAATGCAGTGATCGATTTACCTTTTGTGAATGCTATCTCCATGGTCCAGAAATGAATGGATTACCGATCTCCTTATTTGGACTTTGAGTAATTATTTCATATTTCATTCTTTGGTTTATTTGGATTGGATTTAACGCTTTAGGTCCGTGACTGGGTTTGCGGTCGTTCTAAAACTTGTTCGCCGACTACAGGTCCAATCTCAATGAAAGTAGGCATGGACATTACTTCAGGTTCCCTAGATGATACATGTTTCAACTAATCTTGATTAAATTGTATACACTTCCTTACAATCGACCAATAACCAAATCTGTTGATCCGTGTTTCCATGTCATGTTTTCTGGTGATCCGTATATCCCACTTAACGTCCGAAACAAATTGAGGTCCTGCTGCTCCAGAAACCACGTATTAATTCCGATCGCTAGCGAATTTGGCGAAAGATGAGACATAGAGAACTGTAAACGAAACCCAAACTCATAATAAAAATTATTATTTTATGTTCCAAAATATTGACTTATCATAATTAAGTAACCAAGTGGTACTTATCAAGTGTTTGCTTGATTGGCCACACAATTCAGATAATCCATTCAGGGTAATTTATCATTCTTTGCATCAAAATAATGCAAAGGATAAAAACTTATTATGACAAGTTAGTCATAATTTAAGTATGTTAGTAGTATCAAGTATTTTGTTTGGTATCGGTTGTGAATTTCGTATTTGGATTTTTAGTTTGACTACCCAATACATTCATATTCAATTAATGTATTGGGTCAGCATTCGGTATTTGAGACTGAATGCAAAAATATTTTCATTATATTACAGTTCCAGGGGCTCCTCATTACCCCGCGGTGCCATATTATACACTCTAAAGGGCGTTATAGTAAGTGTGCACAAAAATCACACAGAAAGCCTAAGTTCACACATCGATCATTTTTCAAACGGCCATTTCAACCTCGCAATGCCGGCAACTTGACGAGTAAAAGTGTAATATGTAAGCCATGGAATAATTCTCTAGAAAAAACCGGTCCCGGTCAATGAGTATTCAAACTGATTCACGAGGAGTTCCCTGTCTGTTCCTTAATTGAATGTTAAGGGTCTGGTAATCCAAAATTCGCTCTATGTCACCAACTCAATAGAGTTGTCCGCCTTTGAAACAACCATAAAATGCTACAAACCGCTGGAGCTGAGAAGACCTTGAATGACATGTTTACCGTATAATTCCCATCACTTGCTGACTCGAGAGTCATGTTCGTCCATCCATTAGTTAGTCAGACTGGTACATGTTTTTTTTTTTTTGGACATTTGCCAGCACAGTACCAGACCAGGTTCACTGGCCTTCTAGTAGCATCCATACAAATTTTGTTTTAAACCCAAAGAAATTATCGTTTCTTATGGGAGGTTATGTGACCCGTCCATATGTTTTGTTTCTTTATATAATTTTCATTACCGAAAATCACCATTCTTTTAAACAAAAACTAAACTCCTCGTTTATTTTCCTAATTGCAGTTCAATAACAATCAACCCATCGGCCAACGCCAACTACCTACTGCAGGAAATCGTATCATTAATAAAACGTGACAAGAAAGGAAATCTGTCACTGCGGGCCACACAACAGTACGCAGTCAACGTGAGTGAAATTTCCCCGGACAACAGTATAAGCCGTCATCCCCAGGTGTAACACCTGCGCTTGAAAGGAAAATCACAGAGATAACCACAGCAGAAAATTGTCTGCACAACAAAAATAGAAACGAGCAAATTGAAGCAAAATCTCAGAGCTTTCAAAAACACTTGATGTAAATCACATCAACCAGACCAGCAGCAGCAGCATAGAGAAAAATAAAACCACAACGACAATACATTGTGGAGGATACTAACAAATGCTGTGGATATTGTCAGCGCCATCTATTATCAGACAGACAAAAAAACAATTGCAAACATCGACCAACACAGCTCAGACAAGACAACACTGGAGCAGTAAATACAACGGATGTGATTGATTGACAGACGAGTGAAATATTTGTTCTCAATTCCTTATTACAACAACTGGAACTATTGAAATATTTTTATTCATTTTTTTTGCATTCATATTCAAACTCGGTTCTATAACCACAACAGAGAGTTTATTGTGTTTCAAAAACTAAACAAGCCACAAGACGCTCCTTCTTCTTCGGTATCAATTTATTATCGTCCGATTGAACGCCAGAGCAATCAAGATTTTTGCCAACATTTTGCATTTCAAGTTTGGCGGAGGCGCTATAGCAAAATTCTACAAAATTTTCGTCTTTCAACGAATCCCCTTTGGAATCAACGCTTTATCAACATCATGATTGGACGCTTATTTCGGGCGCATGGAGAGTTCTGTGCATCACACCCGTGGGAGGTTATCGTAGCGCTGCTTACGGTGACAGCATGTATGCTGACCGTTGATAAGCAGCAATATCTGACCGCAGCCTCGGCCAGCGGGACGACGGATGGTGGTGGCGGTGTCGGCGGCGGTGTCGGCGGCGGTGGTGTGGGCAGTCTTCCCTCTTCCTCGGCCACATCGAGTCGCTATCGGCCTTGTCATGGCTGGACACAGTCATGCGAAGGTTTGGAGGCGGAATATAATGCTGCCGATGTCATTGTCATGACAATTGTACGCTGTGCGGCCGTACTTTACTGTTACTATCAATTCTGCAGTCTACACAAATTGGGTTCCAAATATATACTGGGTGAGTAATTTATGCCACAGATTGTTAGCTCGTAAGAAATCGGTGATACTATGAATAGCTAACTCAGCAAAAATTCATAAAATACCTGAAATGTACGCAAGATATGAAGATATTCATATGGTATGAAGATATATGAGATATTCTCTAGATATTAATTAGTGAGATATTCTCATTTCCAGAACAATCCAATTGAGAAAGTCATTTCGAAATTCGTTATCCAGTTAAAGATTTAAAAATTCACTTCATTCACTGTCCCTCTCGGTAGAGGTTTATGTACATATGTCCATTCTGCTGCGTTGAGTATTTTTTCTTGCTGAACTCTGTGTAATTGACAGTGTTCACGCTGTTGAACAAATATTGTCTACTACAATTGTGAATTGTGGCAATAAGTATGAAGACCGCCCTCCGTCTCTGCCTTGGCCAGCATCTAAGTTTATTTTTATGTCGCTGGACCATTGCTAATGATTGTTTTTCTTTGTTTGCTATGCGACGGACGGACAGGCGGACCGACCGACATTTTTGCATAGAAGGAAGGAAGAACAACTGAAAATGTCATTTCCCATTGTGTTGGCATACTCTGCTGTTTGTATTCTTAATTTTGTCTAACATTCTTCCCATTCATTCTTTCTAATTTTGTTTCTCACATTTGTTCAAAATTATTTTTGTTGTTGTTTGTTTTCCTGTCTTTTCATTCAAATTTCTCATGCTCATCATAAGTACATCGTCGCACAATCATTGCACGGTGTGTCCAAGCCAAAAACGTAAAATTATATTAACCACATGTTCAGATACAAATAGGGATTGAAGAGGAAGCCAATAGTGGGAGAACATTGCCTTCCCAATAACCGGTCGAATTTCTTGTATCGGTATCCCGGAGACCATTAATTCTGCAACACATCCAACACTTCTCCGGGATATTAAAACTCATACTCATTTGTCTCCTTCAAAAAAAAGAATAGCAATCGTTAAGTTCATAATTTTATGTTATGTCCACCGTTGGAGCGTTTACATATTTCTAGTTTGTTACGCAGAGTTGTAATTCAAATGGTATTTTGGCAGTTTAACTATTCGTATAAGCGTTTTCATTTTGCAAATTGCCATTTTGTCTCTGAAATTTTGGATTTGCCACCGTTGGAATTCCGTCAAACGATCAAACGAAAGATATTGGGACGTTATTCGAAGCCTTCGTTCGATTATGGTTTTTTTCTTAATCGTGGGGAAACACAGTAAATTCAATTCATATTTAAATTGCGTTTGAGAGCCATTCTAGCGTTGTTCTAGACATTCAAGTTAAACGGCGTATGTTGTTGTCTTCAAATAGCTCAATGGTTTAGTTCTGTTTATTTGATTATATTTGCCATCGTAACCATAAATATAATACTTTGTATAAGTCCTTTTTTTGGGGCGGTTCTTTCTAAAATCAATATGTTGACATTTCGACAATATATTACCTGCCCTGCGTCTGCGTGACCCCGCATTTCCCATTCTTATTGGGCCTAATGCCTCTTGTTGTCATAACCTATTTAGCCGTTTATAAACTGACCATCCCTCTATACTTTTTAGTTGAGTAGAGTAATTTTTCCATTTAGTACCACCGTACATCGCTCTCGACTGATGGCATCTAGTAACCCAGAACGACCCCTCCCCCGCCCACAGTATAGGTCAGTGTTTCACTTTTACTCACAATTAATGAACACAAATATTTCTGGCTGTTCATGCTTGAATAATACTTGCAATGAATGAATCGCCTGCTGCATACAATTTCGAAACTGACCCTTAGTTCTCCGTATTCTGTTGTTTTATTTTTCTTCTAATTTACATGAAATCGTTGTGCGGTGGGACATTTCATCTTTGAATAGATTTTCATAAGAATGCGTTCAATATAAAGCGTCTTTTTTCAACGATTACATTTGAAAATGTAAGGATTTTCTTTCTCTTTTTTGATTAGTCCTGATTTCATGTATTTATTTATTTATTTATTTATTATTAATTACAATACAAAGTAAATTTATATTCTAATTTTGGGTCCAAGGGTAAACCGGGTGACAAAGACCATATGTTTAGATTTTTGCAGCGACAGACCAAAGCCTCTGGTGGGAATCGAACCCACAACCCCCACGCTGATAGGCAAGCACGCTACCAACTCGCCTACCGGGGCGCTTATGATTTCATGTATGTCTTATCATTTGTGCATTGAAATTTTCAGAAATTTATCGCTCCATGCGATAATCAAAATTGGTTCACTGTATGTGGAAACTTTTGCGGTGACCATCCCCAACATATTTAATATTAACTGGTTCTGTGGTTGAGTAGAGACACTTTTTTCCATTTGCCAAAACAAATAAAAATATATGACGGTAAATCTCAATATTGGTAGACTGTCAGTGAGCGAAGGATCGGCAGCATCGTAAGACATGTAAACGGAGGCCAACAGTAGCTTCGACTTTTGTTTGAAACTCCCTGCTTACACTACCATGACATTATGGGACATGCTTAGATTAACTCCAATTTTAGGTACCAAGCCGGTTCTAAACTTGTCATCCCCGTTAGGGACAAAAACACACCTTATTTTTGTTGATCCAGGTTCCAGGACTAATGTCACGTCAAACCGAAAAGGTTTTGTTTTTGAGCCAAATCGTTGTCCAATTTCGAGCTGCTCTAGCTGCCTAAACTGAGAAGCGACAAAGCCGATTGTCCCGTGATTTCAATTGCTGAGTCAATTGGACCTTGTTAGTGGATATTTAATGTAATATTGTAATTTCACTGAATTGGCCAAAAGGTTAAAAATAAATTAAATTACCACCAATTCAGATATTAATGTTGTGGTACAACTAATTTTCAATTCAAAAACTCAATGTCATTTATACTATTTATATTGTTAAGTTGATATGAATTGAAACGCAGTTTTTTTTATTTAATTCAAACTTTAATGTCTTTGAAATTAAAGTGCCAAATTTCCCAAAACTCTACTCGTAAAGAAATGATTTAATTCACACCTTTTTGTGTTCGTTGAAATGTCGTATTGTTTATTTTTCCAAAGAAGGTCAATGCCGCCATGATCATCAGTCTCTGAGTCGCATCATCTGCACTGGTGTTACTCCACCTTCAATGGTGGTGCCGGCATATAAATAATCAATCATGTGCAACGACGGCCTTTAAAATGTTAGAGTAAATATTGTTTGTTTATTTCTTCTATTATTTATGTACGACCTACCCGTGTTTAATATTAAATTTCCATTAAACCATTGACAAAATCAATGCACAATTTAATTTAACTTCAAGTGAAGGTCTTTGTATGTATTTTTTTTATGGAAAATTAAACACAAGAGGACAAGGGAATTTTACTCAATATCAAAAACAATATATTCAATATTACAATTAAATTGTGTGGTGGGGACAAATCGCACAATGGACAGTACCAAAACATGAGATTAAACTCACCATACTCGCTTCTCTATTGGTTCATGGTATCGCGTGCTGTGTGGCATATGGCACCGTCCCGCTGTATCAATGTCTTAACCAAAACCAATTCTTCCATTTTGGACAAAAAAGTCCATAACCATTGAACGATGCTCAAGACTGTTTCATAGAGCCACCAAATTTTCCATGAAAAAAAGGTCATATTCTAGGACCCTGTGAAAAATGACCCAAGAATAGTTGAAAACTTTCCCATAAAAGCCAACATAACAATTCTGAATAATCCCCCAAATAATTTATGAGAAATTCCCCCAATGAAATATCCAAAAAAAAAATCTAAAAAATCCCATCAAATAATTTATGACAATAGCTAGGAAACCGCAACTGACCCTGGCCGCCCCTTTGCCAGCATGTTTTACCGTGAGCGATTTTAATTAGAAAATCATCACCTAAATTATTTACTCTTCCACATTTTATATGTTTTTGTTCAGTTCAATGACATTGCATACTTTCTGGTGTCTTAAATGTTCCGTCAGTTCAGTTCTACATCAGCTGAACTAGAAATAGAAAGATGGAGCCAATGTGTTTCAGTTATCCCCTAAAGCAAGGCTTCCCAAATTATTCAGGCTTACGACCCCCAAAAAGGCGAGTGAAAATTACTATGGAGGCTTAAGACCAAGTCGAGTGTCTTGCAAATCATCGACTTTTTTTGGATGACTTTTAAAGACGGTAGATCGAGGGCAAAAGTACTATATTTATTTTAACAAAATGGGACAAGTCTTTTTTGAAGTTATGACAATTTACGCCAAACAAAATAAAATATTGTTTATAAATATTTATTTATATCGTTTGCGCCGCATATGGGATCGCCTGATCTAAAGCGTACTAGGGACAAGTTAAACGAGTGCAACTTTTCAATATTTTCAAATTTCATTCGCTATTCACATTCGCTGTTTTGACTGTGTAGATTGCCTTGATTTGAATTTGGTTAGACCATATCTGATTGAATGTCCAATAATGATTTCTGATTGGAGATAGATTGGATGATAGAGTTTGGACCACAAATAGATTATCTAAAATTGAGATTTGCATTTGCCCATTAGAGTTAAATACATTGTTGCGTACACTGTATTGAATTAATCTCCTGCTCTTTTTCTTATAACAAACGCAAGATTAAACTAGCCCTGAATAGAATAGCGCACTTTATATATGGACTCGGTCACTTGGAACATGTGGCACAGGCGCTGATAGATTTCTTGGGTTGTACTTTTGTTGTACGTTTTATCAAGTTTCGATGTTTAGTTTTCTTCTATAATACTATTAGAAATCGGTTGCCGAATGATCTTATCTGTAAATTCTTCTTTTCTAGGTCAATGAGGTATTCTCAGATTATTATGCCTACTATTTTATGATCAGTTTTTTGGAAGATCTTATGTAATTACAACAGCGAGAATGTGGAACTACCTTCCTATTGCTCGAAGACTATTTTGCTCTAACTAAAACCGGTTTCAAAACCCGCCTTTTACTCTATTTTCAGGGTGAAGGGTAATTTTTGATCTTCCATTTTAATCATATTTGTTCATTGTCACTGATGTTAGTTATCTCCTAAATATTTTGAACCTTTGGCAATATTGGGGATTTTTTTTAGTTTAGTTAAGTAAATGGAAATTTATATAGAATTTTTGTATTTTCTTCATAAAAATGTACTTATAGTTATTTTTGATAACGCTATACCGTTTGGAAATTCCAGTTCAAATGAATTACAGACGATTTCGTTTTTCTTTTGCCAGCCTCTAAAAAAATTGGGAATTTCCTTTTCCCACATCTCCCATATAATGTGAACTGGATACATTTCGGATACAGATTTCATAGCAAATCACCTAAAATCCATAAATCCCATATGGGCCTTTGTAAGCAGCTGCACGTGTAAAATCCACTACTAAATTTGATTTTATGAAATTGATTTTTGGGGCTGATGTTTTGTCAGCGATAAAATGCCTGAAGCATGTATCGTATTTTTTTCCCCATTCATTTTGATGTTAACATATTGTTATCGATGTATCGACAGGTAATATGGGCGATTAGTGATAAAGATTGTGCTGACTAAATTGAATGTTAGTAAAGTACATGCACTGCATGTTAATACTCGTAGTGCCAAAAACAAAACGGTGTATAACCTTGACATTATTTTGTCGCCTTCGTCCCCATTAAGCCAGAGATATAAGCGTTTTGGTATTTTAATAGAAAAGAGCAAAATCTGTTTATATCAGTTGTGGAAAAAAAAAATAATTAAAATCATGACATAGTATTGGCTTAAATAACACTCGTCAACAAGAAAATCCTACTCGTTATTGTTTATGAACTTGTGGATATTGTTTTGGATTCAAATTTGTCTAAACACGATTTGAAAAAAATACGGGTTTGATACACTGACCTTTTCTTAAAACCATTGAGTCTGTATGTCAAAAACGATCTTTCTTTTTGTACATAAAGTATTTTAAAAAAAAAAGTCTTAGATGTCAAAAGAAAATGTTCTTGATTTTAGTTTGTTTTTGTCGTCTACTTCAAAGTTGAAATAGGAGAGAGCTAAGTAATGGTGAAACATTTGCAATAACCAAAAGGTATTAGGCTTGAGTTTAATAACATATTACCCAAAATTCCAACACCCTACTCTCACACCAAGTTAAATATGTAAGTAAGCTAAATAATGCCTGGTGAAGGCAGGCGTTACTGTAGCAATCTCAGTGACAACATCAACAGCAAACAAAAAGAATAGAATAAGCTGATATTTAGGCTGTTGCTGTTGCTAAAACGAAACTCGGTTTCGTAACGTAGAGACCAGTTCAACAGAGTTTCTACCTTTTCGTTTATTTTTATACGAAACCAAATATAAACAAAAATACAAGCAGTTCCACTTGTTGACCAATACCCATCTTGGTAAATTACTAGGCAGCATGCCGGCGTAGATTGTACATACCTCTGTAGAAAAACATAAGCAAAACCATATGTCAGCTATATTTCAAAGGAAATTCACTCAAATCCATTAAGACATTTAAAAATTATAGATTTATTTCCATTAAATTATTTCACTGCGGAGCCCACGAACATTGACTTCAGTCGAAAACTACCTACTGGAGAACGGTGGAGTCGAGCCATTCACCGCCTTAGTGAAGGCAAGGTCGTGGCTATGGATATTTTCAAGGTGTAAGATCTGGCACAAAGCACTCATATTGATACTTATTGCATTTGGTGTCAGTAATATCTTTCCTCGATTCATATCGAGTTTTCTCAGGGATCGCTTTACGAGTTTTTATACATGGGATCTAATCCAATGGACGTATATTGACCACAGGAGTGCCATATGCTTCTTTTACATTGACTGTGCGTCAGACTATGAACCTAATCTACTCTTTTGTGAATGACAGAAACCTCTGCCACTCGTTCTCCTTTGACCATTGGCCAAGTTTTCTTGAGTTCGGAAACAAAATGCGAACGATTAGTAACACACCTAAATGCGATTTGTCTACGATTTGTGAATGGGGTCAAATGAGGTTGTAGTAGATTTTAATGTACGAAAGACCCAGCGCTGTTTGCTGTTAAACAAAAGTTCCACTGATCCAGCAGTGTCGTGGTGTGGATGTCGACGAATCTACGATTGGCTAGGATTTTTAAAGCGATAGATTCTTTACTCCATGAATAATTCATTTTTCACGGACATGGCAAACCTCCGACCAAAAATCGAATATAAGTTTTATATTTGGGCAACGGCTCCAAATACATTTTTTCAGCTTCTGGATCGTGTACAGAAGAGAACGATGGTGTTGATCGAAAATAGTATCCAACTGTATTGTCTCCCTTTAACATCGCGGACAAAGGTATCTGTTCTTCGATTACAAGCGGGGTACGCGGCTGTCCTGGAACTCTCATACGTTGATCGCCGAACTGTTGGAATAGTCTTCCAGAGACTGTTTTTCCTGCCAGCTGTGACTTTCTCTAATTCAAGACTAACTACTCTCCCTTTCCTCCTTCCCATATACTTATTTCCTAACGCTAACAAAGTCGATTGCATTTATAGGGGGTAATCACTGATAATTCTGCCATTTCCCTTGCATCTGTTTTTTTTAATTTCTTTTTCTTTTACATAAAACATTTAAAGTGTAAAAGGTCAAAAACTGATTGGGATTCAGCTGCTCGAAATCTTTAGTCTCCTTAAATTCGTTGACCAGTGTAAATGTTTATGTTTTTATTGGCGGCAATAAACTCCCTTTGTTAACTATAATATATTAATTGCAAAATATAAAGTATAATTTTAGGCATTCGATTTGTTTTACCTTTTCCTACAAGTACTCTCTGTGAAAGTACTCCAACGGCATAAATTTCACAAATTTAATTTAGAGACAGCGTATCTTCAAACCAATTGCAAGTTTACATCACCTTAGCCGGTCATTTCCCGATTCTAATTACCTCATTAATATTTACTATTCAATAAAGCTCGCGTAAACAATTTTAAACTATTATTAATTTCCATTTTCTTTTTTCGCCCTTTTGCAGGTATTGCCGGTTTATTTACAGTCTTCTCCAGTTTTATATTTACAACGACAATAATCAAGTTCCTAGGCAGTGATATATCGGACTTAAAGTAAGTAGTCAACACCTCTGATACCCTATAACTGTGCCAGATAAATAATTCCCTTTCTTTGTTTGCCGTTACAGAGATGCTTTATTTTTCCTACTACTACTAATTGATCTTTCCAATTCGGGCACCTTGGCTCAACTGGCACTGGCCGGTACAAATCAAGCCGAAGTTACACACAATATTGCTCGCGGCCTGGAACTACTGGGTCCAGCGATTTCTCTGGATACGATCGTGGAGACTCTGGTAATTGGTGTGGGCACTTTATCAGGCGTACAACGACTCGAAGTGTTGTGCACATTTGCCGTCATGTCGGTCATCGTCAATTATGTCGTCTTTATGACCTTCTATCCTGCATGTTTATCTTTGATTTTGGATCTATCACGCAATGGCATGGATATGTCATTGGTGCGCGCCAGAGCAAAAGATTCAATTCTATTAAAGGCTCTCAATGAGGAGGAACAAAAGGCGAATCCTGTTGTGCAGCGTGTTAAAATTATTATGACGACCGGTCTGATGATTGTTCACATTTATAGTCGCATGGTATTCTCGAATGGTGACTATGAGAGTGTGGATAAGACGCTGTCGCCTCAGCTGAATCTGAATGTTAATAACAATCGTACGGAGTCTGGAGAATTGAGTGACTTAATAATTAAGTAAGTAGAAATGTGTGTGTGTATATCGTAGAATATCCCACCTAATTGAGCTTGAATATTTATTTAGTAAGCTTGTCTATTCCGCATTTAAGCAACAATATAATTAAATAGGATCACCGTATTTATAAAAATTTAATACAGCTTTACAAATCGTTGTTAAGTAAAATGTATGAAAATACAAAAACAATTTTCACGAATTTTTCTTAACAACGGTGTGTAAAAGTGTTTTACATTTTTATGAAAACGGGAGTTAATCTACGATCATGTATTGAATTCCATTTATCGCCCAATTTCGAAAGTTTTTTGTTGGAAATCATGCTTCTAAATTCGAATGTAATACATTTATTTATTTAAAGGGTGTCTTCTATAACTTATTCTAGTCGTATTCGCATTTCTGGTCTGTGGCTCACAGCACTTGGTTGCAATGCAACACCACACTGAGCCCTAACTCTCTCCGCGATATGGTTATAAATCACAGCCACCACAGCTCCGAGGGACTGCACTGGCTGGTGAAGCCGGATCAAGTTCCATGGGCTGTAGACCACCCATGGTAGCAGATTCAAGTGCTTGAGTCCAAAAAGCTATGAAGTTTTTCTCAGTCTTTGTTCACTACATCTGGGACTGGCCACACATATGCCATTGAAGAACAGACAGAGAACTCATCTCACTGATCAGCACTACTTTTTAAAACTGGTTACGAACAGTCAATACTTTTTCTTAGAGTTTATAGTCGTATATTATCTATCACACTTCTACCACAAAAGAGTAGTCTTCTTTTACTCGACTTCTATCTGTTTGAAATTTTATAGTTGTGGTGCTATACGAACTCTTCCAATTGCCATTGCTTAGCCCTGATTGCCATCTGGTCTAAGCTTGAACCCATTCTCGTGCATCGTGAAAGTAAACTGATCAAACTATAAGGTGATGACTCTCATAGAACAAAACAAAATCTGCTTTATGTGTTGCATTTGTTTCATAACAGATCAGAACACCATTAAATTCTATACGCCGAGTAGACATCTAGCGCATTCCTTGTTTTATCGTAGCTTCCTATGATCTAAAATGTCCAAAAATAAATTACTTGCTCTATTAAATTTACGCCAAGAGTTGCTGCAGTTTCCATTTATATCTTTTAGTTTTGTTATTTAAAATGTTTTTCAAATATTTAAATAAATCGTATCTCTGTTTTCCTTTCTTCCTCTCATTCTCACCCTACTTTCTTCATTCCAGATGGCTGACAATGAGTGCCGACCAAATTGTGATACTTATTCTACTTATAGCTTTGGTAATTAAATTTATATTTTTCGAGAATCGTGAAGATTTACATGATCAAATACGTCAGTCGACTGTTACAATTGCTGCCAAATCGTCTCAGACACAGCCACTGATGCCGTCACTATCACCACTTGAGGCGCCAAACACAATTGTTGGTGGCGCATTGGAATCCAGCACCACCACCAGCACGCAACATCACAACAATGCACTTGTTTATCGGGAGGAACTCAATAAAACCCCCAATGCTGCCTCATTCCCATCACGGCCACGCGTTCCCCTGTTTACCATTGAAGAACAGAATACGGCAAATGCCTCTACCCAAACTGAAGTCGACGTTGGGCATGGTAGTCGTCATGGCGATGGTGCTATGTTGCCTTTAAGTGAATGCAATCAATTAGTGAAATTGCGGTCACCACGTCCACTTGAGGAATGTCTGGATATTTTGAATTCCAGCGAAGATGGTGTGGCTGGTGCAGCCAACTTGACTGATGAGGAACTTATAAATATGGTCAATGCAGGCGGTCAGTATTGTCCTTTACACAAAATCGAAACTATTATCGATAATCCCGAAAGAGGCGTCAAAATACGCCGACACATCATAAGCGGCCGGGCCAAATTACCGACTGAACGCATCGAATGTCTTCCATACAAACACTTTGACTACAAACGCGTTATGAACGCTTGCTGTGAAAATGTCTTAGGTTATGTGCCCATACCCGTAGGTTATGCCGGTCCGCTTTTATTGGACGGAGAGAAATATTTTGTGCCCATGGCAACGACAGAAGGTGCTCTGGTGGCATCGACAAATCGCGGTTGTAAAGCTTTATCGGTGAGAGGTGTCACCTCCTATGTCGAAGATGTCGGCATGACGCGCGCACCCTGTGTTCGTTTCTCCAGTGTCACACGTGCTGCCGAGGCGAAACGTTGGATTTACGACGATCAGAACTATCAACTCATCAAGACTGAATTCGATTCGACATCGCGCTTTGGACGTCTCAAGGAATGTCACATTGCCATGGATGGGCCACAGTTGTATATACGCTTTGTTGCCTTGACCGGTGATGCCATGGGCATGAATATGGTTTCCAAGGGAGCTGAAATGGCCCTCAAGTGTATTAAGCGAGAATTCCCCGACATGCAGATCATTTCACTAAGTGGCAACTTCTGTTGTGATAAAAAGCCCGCCGCTATCAATTGGATTAAGGGCAGGGGTAAACGTGTCGTCGCCGAGTGTATCGTGCCGGCCGCTACTTTGCGCAGTGTTCTGAAGACAGATGCTAAAACATTGGTTGACTGCAATAAATTGAAAAATATGGGTGGCAGTGCAATGGCAGGCAGTATAGGAGGTAAGTTGAAACTCACTCAATGCTGTTTTGAACTGATTTCGTAGTTTTTTTTTCAAACATTGTCTTCATCTTTGCACAACTTCGAAAAGGGGGCCCTGGTCATACCAAATATTTTCGTGATAGTTACCTGAAAGCAGGCCACTGTTAAGAGAGTGTTCTGTTCCGTTTTCTATTCACTCGAAAAATATTCGCCTCAATTAGCCCGGCAAATCAATAATATAGAGAATCAGACAATAAACTCAGGTGAATATCCTGGGAGTCCAACGTTTTTTTTGTTTAGAGAATAATTTGTAAGCACTTCCTTTGGTGAAATATTAGCAGTCCGTAGTCGGGTGAGTCCGGTTCAAAGACTACAAATTATATTTTGCAAAGCTCATTGATTAACTAGAAGCTTCTCGGCTCTTTCTGCATGTGATGTCGAGGAAAATACGTGCAGGATGGCCTGACTGTAGGATTAGCATCGACAATGCTCATTGATGACGACTGTTTAAGCAGTTCCACATCACAGTAGACGGGCACCAAGTAGCCCACATTTCAGAACATATTCTCATGGCTAGGATTTCAGCCTATATCGGCAGTCAGTTAAGGCATAAACAAGAATAACCATTTGTGAAAGCATTTACTAACCTTGGCCCGGATGGCTTTCCTAACCCCTTTTGAAACACAAATATTCTCAAGTCAGTGGCAATTAATCAGTTAATCAGTGTAAGGTACAGAAATACTTTGGGCTGAAACGAAAACTCTGCAGTCACAGCTACCAATTACCATTCCCATACATCCATCGATAGGTTTGTAATAGAGTATTTCATAGAGAGCAATTCTCATTTGGTAATGGGCGACTGCTAAACCAGAACTGGGATGCAAACAGAATTTCTAACGGATGTTACAAAACGAGTTTGTGGCCAATTAGTTAAATCGGTGGCCAATTGTGATCACGGGAAACTTTTCCCGTAACAGGGCAATCCATTCACCGTAAGTGTTGATCCAACCTCCTTTTTTAAAAAGGTAAGGTCCAATGACCCCGCCGGACCATAAACCGCACCGAACAGTTACACGTTGAGGATGAAGAGGCTTCTCAACAATAACTCTTGGGTTTTCCGAGCCCCAAATGCGACAATTTTGCTTGTTGACGTAGCCACCGAGATGGAAATGGGCCTCATCAGTCAAGATGATCGATGGAATTGCTGATCATTTTCATGCATTTGAAGGATCTAATTAGAAAAGACATGACGTTGTTAAACTGTATAACTGAACTGTATAAGCCTTAAGACCCAAGTCTTTATGCAAAATACGTTCCAAAGAACGACGGGGAATGGACAAACCTGGGTTTTCTTCAACACTTTGGGCTACAGCAGCAATATTCTCAGTTGTTCTTGAGCGACGTTCACTGGTTTAATTCTTCACATCACTAACTTGTGCCAACAGCTCGAATATTTCCACCAATTTCTGTATTGCGGCCCGGCTAGGTGCTTCACGACGACCCCAAAAATGATTTAGTTTTGCGAACTGTGTCTGCAAGATTTTCACCATTTTTGCAGTGAATTTTAGTAATTTTAATGCAAAAAATTCTATAGATGACCTTTATTAGCCTAACAATGTTTGTTAGTTTTTATTTCCATTGGAAAACTAAGACAAACTAAGATCATAAACTATGAACCGAAACACAGGAAAAACACTCTATTGATGAAGACTATGAAAAGCCCTCTAAAAATATTTCCAGGTATTTGAAAATAAGGTTCCAAATCACTATGGACGGATGTTGTAAAGAACACGTTTGGATTACTTAAACAACAAAAAACACAAACATGTTTGTAAATAAACAATGAAATCACAGATACCTTAGAATTTAGTTTATATTTGCCATTCACTATGCGAAACTTATGGACATTTTCGCTTTTTCTTTCAGGCAATAACGCACATGCTGCTAATATGGTAACGGCCGTTTTCCTGGCGACTGGTCAGGATCCCGCACAAAATGTCACCTCAAGTAATTGTTCAACCGGCATGGAATGCTGGGGCGATAACGGCGATGATTTGTATATGACATGCACCATGCCCTCGCTGGAGGTGGGCACGGTCGGCGGTGGTACTGGTTTGCCCGGACAAGGTGCCTGTCTCGATATGTTGGGCGTGAGGGGCGCCAATGTCAAACATCCCGGTGAAAATGCCAAGAAACTGGCCCAGATTGTATGCGCGACCGTAATGGCAGGTGAATTAAGCCTTATGGCCGCCTTGGTCAACAGTGATCTAGTCAAGAGTCATATGAGGCATAATAGGTGAGTGTGTACATTCCTTTGTTTTAAAGATTAAACTGAATTTAATGTTGATTTTTTTTTTCAATTTTGCTTGCAGATCCTCCATAGCTGTAAGCTCTAAAATCAGTAATCCCTTAAATGTCACAGTTTCCAGTTGTAGTAAAATAAGCTAAAATTCAATTATAATAAAACGTATCAAATTTTACAGAATGCTATTTACTACCTCCTGATGTTTTTGGTTTCTTTTTTCATTCCGAACATTTTTGGTGGCTTAAGAAAAAAGAAACACTAACCAACAACAACAACAAAATATTACAATATCCAGAAACAGATAAATCTCTTGTGTTTTTCCAGGGCTGTGCAATGACTTGATAAATCAAAAGATCTAAAACTCCAATCCAACATCCACAACACCCATCGAATTAATTTCAATAATATTAATCGAAATCATATGCGGATGGTTACAAACATTGATCATACGAGTATGTGTTTGTGGGTGTATTGAACTTAATACTTTTGATCAATCAATAGGTATTGCAGAGAACTATATATACATATATATTTTTGTATTAGAATTAATGATAACTTAAATTATAAACAGAAAAAGAAAATCTATTTAAGAAACGGTTTGTAAAACCATTTTATTTTACTTACTTTTAAATCTATTGTTTTTATTAACCAAATTAAATTGCAGTGTGGCGCACGCACAATCTTAAGGTCTAATTGCCAGATCTATAAATCGTTAATATTTGCTACAACAAAAGAAGTATTGCATTACTGAAAACTGAATTTCAAAAAACCTCGAAAAGAAAGAGAAACGCTGATCCATTCACAGCCATTGTCGCAAATACCAAAGTTTTATTAAATAACAATAACTATCAACTTCTAATGTACTCCCCTCGTATAACAGAATTTAACTATGTCTTTTATATAGTATGCGTAGAATAGAACAGTTCAGAGATCGACATTAAAATTCATTTTTAATTTAGATCTGTTGTTAATATTTAGATAATTCTTCTGTCATTGTGTGTTATCCTTTCTATTTAGTTTGAGTTTATTAGCATCGTGTATATCTTTTTTATCGAATAATAATAATTTCGTAGTTATAATTTGGTCTGCCATCTGTGGTTGGTGGCTACGATATATTCGATTTTAGCCTTACGATCTGTTCCCCAAAGTAGCAGAAAATAAAAACAATTAAAATCCAAAATAATGTGTGAGTAGTAGCATTTATCATTGTAATGTATAAAAGAAACAACAACAAATATATTAAAAAGAAAACAAATGTATAATTATTAGTGCAAGTGACAAATATTTATTTCTGAATTTGTTTTAATTTTATTCGTCATTTAAATTTATAATGTTATGTAATAAAACAAACTATTTAGTTTAATTTTTTTTTTTTCGTAAAATAAGTAAAACGACTGACTTTTTTATTTGATAGATGGAACTAAGCAGGGCGATAGAAAGATGCATCCTAGATAACACTGGACAACAAAAATAAATTACAATTCTTGTTAGAATGATTGTGAATAAAAGCGAAAACCTTTCATCGATTGTCTTGTCGATAAATTATTAAAAATCATCAATTTTTGTCATTTTCGGCTTTTAGTGAGTTTAAAAAAAATTATGTTTATAACTCTGAAACCGTGATGAAATTCGGCTAAGATTATCTTGTATTATTAACGTGGCAGGATTGCAACATGAATGCCGGCGACTGAACGTAACAGTTTTGAAGATAGATTTCAATTCCTAGCCGCTTATGTGAACATGCCATAACTATACACATTCGATAGCCAGACCTTTGCTCTAACTCAGGGTAAAAGTTTCATCTCGATAGCTACAGTTGTTATACGGTTATAGCGTTTTCAATTTGAGTCACACGTGACAAATTATCTACAACAAATTTCTGGGCGCTTGGTGTCAGAATCGAACATTGGCTAATTGTTTCTTGGTTGTGTGGTTTTTGATTTCAAACTAGGGTTGATTGAGTGTGTGTGCCACCGCAAGAGATTTTGTATGTGTGACCTAACTTAAAAACGCTAATCCTCTTAGACGAAGTAAGCTATTCTGATGAGACTTGTATCCAGTGTTAGAGTAAAAGAAGGTCCATCAGATACGCATTTACGTTTTTCTATTGGAGCCTAATGATATACTGCGAATTGTAGGCTACGATCTTCTTCCTAGGATTTGTTATGGTGCACTCTCATAATGTATGTTTTGATCATTAATCTGTAATGGCTAATGTTATATAAAGTATATGTCGTTATAATTTCATCATTTTGAAGGCAGAATAAATATAAGAGCAAATAATTTCGAAATTCGAAAAAAAAAATTTTGATCAAAAAAAAAACAAAATTTAAATTTGATTTTTTTTTTGAAAAAATAAATTTTGTTAAGTTTTTGCTCATGCATAGCGGACGTTAATCTAAACAAGGCGATCTTATCCTTTTTTAGATGGAACAAATTGTTTGCCAGAAATTGGGTTTAGAAAATGGACTTTTTCTCACAATTAGAAATTCGAATGCTCCTTGTAACTATTTGTCAATATTTTCAGCAACCGACCAAGGTATCGAAAGGAGTGTAGTATAAAACAAAGCTTGACTCTTTAGGACTGCTATTAACCCACAGGCCACAGGGAGTTGTATTGTATGATCATATTCATTGGATTTATAGATTATCCCATGGTGCACTCTCATAATGTATTTTTGACCATTAATCTGTAATGGCTAACGTTATATAAAGTATATGTGGTTATGATTACATCATTTCGAAGGCAGAACAAATACACGTGAAAAAGATTTCGAAATTCGAAAAAAAAAAATTTGACCAAAAAAAAAACAAAGGGGTTAACCCACTGAAATTTCAATTTTTTTTGAAAAAATAAATTTTGTTAAGTTTTTGCTCAAGCATAGCGGACGTTAATCTAAACAAGTCGATCTTATCCTTTTTTAGATGGAACAAATTGGTTGCCCGAAATTGGGTTCAGAAAATGGACTTTTTCTCACAATTAGAAATTCGAATGCTCCTTGTAACTATTTGTCAATATTTTCAGCCACCGACCAGGGTATCGAAAGGAGTGTAGTATTAAACTCTTTAGGACTACTATTAACCCACTGAGAGTTGTAGGGTATGATCATATTCATTGGATTTATAGATTATCCCATGGTGCACTCTCATAATGTATTTTTGACCATTAATCTGTAATGGCTAACGTTATATAAAGTATATGTGGTTATGATTACATCATTTCGAAGGCAGAACAAATACACGTGAAAAAGATTTCGAAATTCGAAAAAAAAAATTTGACCAAAAAAAAAACAAAGGGGTTAACCCACTAAAATTTGATTTTTTTTGAAAAAATTAATTTTGTTAAATTTTTGCTCATGCATAGCGGACGTTAATCTAAACAAGGCGATCTTATCCTTTTTTAGATGGAACAAATTGTTTGCCAGAAAATGGGGTTTTTCAAAATTAGAAATTCGACACATCATTGAAACTATTTGTCCACTTTATTTATTTATTAATTAATTACTATATAAAGTAAATTTATATTCTAATTTTGGGTCCAAGGGTAAACCGGGTGACAAAGACCATTTGGCTTGATTTTTGCAGCGACAGACCAAAGCCTCTGGTGGGAATCGAACCTACAACCCCCACGCTGATAGGCAAGCGCGCTACCAACTCGCCTACCGGGGCGCTTTATTTGTCCACTCTTTCAGCAAATAATAGAAATACTGTGACATCTACATCTAGATCTAAATCTACAACTACAACTACATCTACTTCTACATAGAATTAATACTATTACTCATACTATGAGTCATACTAATACTAATACTAATACTAATACTATTACTAATACTAATACTAATAATATTACTATTACTAATGCTAATAATATTACTAATACTAATACTAATACTAATACTAATACTAATACTAATACTAATACTAATACTAATACTAATACTAATACTAATACTAATACTAATACTAATACTAATACTAATACTAATACTAATACTAATACTAATACTAATACTAATACTAATACTAATACTAATACTAATACTAATACTAATACTAATACTAATACTAATAATAATACTAATACTAATACTAATACTAATGCTAATACTAATACTGATACTAATAATACTAGTACTAGTACTTTTTGCATTGGTCCAATTCCTAAGAAATATCCACGAAAAGTAAATTGTTAGTTCTTCTTCATGGTTGAAATCAATTTAAAAACAAATTCTAGAAATACCTGCAAATCTTGTCAAGTTCAAAGTAAAAGGAAAAGGTTCCAATGCTGTTAAATTGGAAGAAAAACTAGATAAAAAAAAAACTACCCTCCATTAAAAAAATCGCCGAAGAGCATATTCCCTCTAAACTGTCTTTGGTACAATTGTAGTTTTGGGTCATATCATTTTATGCAAAATATATCGCCAAAAACGATTTATAAATTTTAATTTTGTTTAATATTATAATTGAGATTTATTTCCAGAGTTGATCTTGGATAATATCATGATTTCCATCATGAGACCATCTTGAGGGCAACGGACCGACGCCTGTCCTCTAGTCACATGCCATTGATTTTTTCTACGAACATAGCACACAGTTGTTATGAATGACTTAGTTACATGTAGAGTTTGCAGTCGTACTAATACTTCTGCAAACAAACATAGGTCTTCTGTTCGTACCATAGTCTTTTCTCATGTCATACTCGGTCCAAAGACAATGCAAATTATTATAGACGTCATTCTGTAATACCACATGCGGGTTAGAGCATCAGACATATTTCAAGGCCTTCGCTTTAATAAAGCACCACCCATTCATATTAAATATAAGATTCGGAGCAGTGGGTAAAAACGTATACACACTGGAGAGAACTTCCCCAACCTTTCCCTCATGGAATATTAGGAGAAATACGTAAAAAAGCTGTTTATGGATGTGGCTCGGTCATCGTAAAGATTAGAGTTCTTATCAAAAATTTCTGTTTAGGGCCAGACTTCCGAGAAGGCCTAAATGAATTTCTTAAAATGCCACCTTCCCTCAATAAATACAATTAAATTGTTGAAGATAACAAAACTAGTTTTGCATTTTCACATGCGACTCATTGCATCTTCAAACAGTAGATGCCTCTGGCCTTTATTCTGTTACGTCTAAGAAACAATTACGTACGTTAAAGTCTATTTTTGAATTCCGCATTTAGTATCGATTTTAACTGCATCACACGCACGCCCTCCAAGGTGTGACTATGAGTCGGATGTTGTTATGAGTCCATCAAGGCTAGCAATGTACATACGGCTAATGATTGTTAAAAACACTTTGATTTCGACGATAAAGAATATTTGGATACATTTTTCAATCTTATCAGACATTGCGAGTCGCACAATTTGATAAACCAGCCACAATTCCAAGGTTGGTATTAGTGTACGTACATTAGACTGAAGTGAACATTGGAGGGAATGGGGCGCAAACGATACGTATTTTCTTAGCAAATTTGAGTGAAGTTCCATAGAGACTACTGGAGAAGCTGTCGGAATGAAAAATAGGAGTTCATAACACACCTTTTTCTGCACCAATGATGGCCTGGCGAACGGGCGGACATCAACACTGAGTACTTATTTATTTAGGGGCCTTAATGATCTGACCGATACTGGTAATGAACGATTTACGAGCTTTTGGGCTGAATATGTCTGCCAACGCTCCCACATGCAGCAACTCTGTATTTGACATGGGAACCTCCTTGGTTTGGGGCAGAGCCTATGAAAAACTCCTACCGTTGCATGGGTCACGGCAGCCAGTTGAAAGTGCAACTCCGCACCGATCCAAAGCTCTCCTCGCAATTTGGGCTTAAACCACATTTGTTCGTTATGGGTGAATAATCTGAAATGACTCCTTTTCTTTGCGAAAAAGGGGACAGTCTCCGACCACTCCGACGAAAATAATTCGCAAACTAAAATAGAAGTAGAGTTTCTTCGAGAACCTTCGAAGAGAACAATACTTCAGCGCGAGAGAAACACTACAAATTGAACGTAACGGCCGTTACCTTTTTTTTAAACAGAAAACCAAACCAGGCACGGGACTGAGAGAAAATGTTCCGGACAAAAGTCAATGACTTTTATAATTTCTTAAAATTAATTTAATTAAATCAAAAAAAGAGTATATGTGACTTGAAGTGATAGTGCATAAATTCATTTGAATGCAATTACAGATTTTTAATATTTACATACATAATAAGTACGGTTTATTTTGCTGCGTCGGTTTTGGACACGCCACGGGTAGTCGTACTGTTTTCTTTTTTTCGATATTAACAAATTAAAAATTTTAAAAACTAATACGTGGGTTATTTTAACAAATATAATAAGCTGCTTAGAACATATTTATAAAAAAATTAGTTAATACAACACAATTTTAAACAGCTGGACACAGAAAGGAGTCATTTAAGATTATTCACCCATATACCGATTACTCAATTTGTTATACTTTTAGCCGTTAGTTAAATCCCAAATTCGTTAAATCGGAAAACTACCAAACAAAAATTATATAAAAAATAAATATAGGTTTGGCTTTTTAGACCAAAACTTTATCATACAAATAATTCTGGTGTGTTAAAACTTGAAATGATTAATAAACCCTCATGATCATAAAAATTTAAAAAACCTTTGTTTAGAAAAATGTGTGAAAATTGTTTTTGTATTTTCATACATTTTTCTTAACAATGATTTTTTACATTTCTGTGAATATGGGTGTAAAACTTTAATTAAAAATCCTAGACAATTACCCCCGTATTCATAAACATTTAACACATCTTTGTTAAGAAAAATGTATGAAAATACAAAAAGAATTTTAGCATTTCACATTTTTCTTAACAAAGCTGCTTTAAATTTTAATATTTGAATAAAATCTTGTTCAAGTTAAAAAACTAGTTCAGGAATGTTTCTGGAAGTGAAAAATCTGATAATTTCCCGGTTTTAAACCCTTAACATTCTGTGAAGGAACTGACGGGGAACTTCTCTCGAATCAGGGAGCTGTGCACGATATAATTTTTTATACTGACTGACCGGGACCTACTTTATAAAGCTGGCTTAGAGATTACTCTCTTACTCGTAAAGTCGCCAGCATTTACGAGGTAGAAGCAGTCGCTGGAAAGTGTTTTGATAGTCATTCCAGGCTTCGAATCTGGGTTATGCTGTGTAGAAGTCTCACACACTATCTACCACACTACGACCGTCCACTTAAACCCACAAACACAGTTGTAAAAAATTGCGTAAAATCGTATGCAGTTTTTAATTAATAGTATTTAATTCCCAGGAATCTCGAGAATAGGAAAATTTCAGCAAATTTCCCGGTTTAAAACAGATATAGCCTGATACTGACAATCTGTCAAAACATTGAGTGAAAAAGTCCAATAGCACACGATTCAAAAGGAAACCACTATCTGGACTACCCGGTGTTAGTTGAGATTGGTATAGGAAAATTCAATTTAATTCATTTCATTTCCTCAAACCTTTATTGTCCATATGTAACTATTAATGCCTTAAATTTCCGAGACTTAACTCAAGCAGTTTCGTTGATTGTGGCCTTCTTTTCTGCGGACTTGAATCTTTTTAGGTCCCGGAATCTTTCTAGCCATTTCAAACGAAATAATAAATATACACACCAGACTATGTTGAAGGGTTATAAAATACAAATAAAATAAAAAAAACACCCGATAGCTGTTATGTGCGCACATATCAATGTGACAGATAAACAAATTGATTTGTACCCAATTATGAAATGGATAAAAACTGAGTGATTAAGTACAGCGAATATGTATTCGCGATCGGTGCTTACAACGGTGAACACCTCTCTTTCCGATAGAATCCGAGAAAAGACAACAAACACAATGAAGTGTCAACAGCTTTTGTGGCTTTCAGTAGCATTAATTTGTGGAGTGATCCAAATGTGCTCAGCACAGGCGGTAGGTGGATTTTAGAATTATTAAAAACGTCCTAAGACAGAAGCGACATTTTCCTAGAGATGCCAGCAATGGTTTTTTCTACGGGCGAGCTATTGAATTTCTACTAAATAGTTAGTAATCTCTGCCAAACTAATATGTGTGCAAACAGACTTAGGACGTCTGCTCTGTAGATTGTCTTTGGTGTGAATACGAGTACTCACTTCTCTCTCTTGCAGGATTGTCAAAAATGCATGGCCTCAAACGAAGCCTATTGCGTGGACGAAAAATCCTATTATCTGTGTATTGATGGAAAAAATCCTACGACAACCGAGCTACACCAGTGTGGCAAAGACCAAGTGTGCACAGCGACCGACAATATTTGCGAGCCAATAAATGGACCAAATAATGTAAAAAATAATCCAGTGTGTAGCGGATCCTGCGGCCAGTGTCCCGCCGCCTCAGCCGCTAACGCTCGTTATACTTGTGTGAGTAGAACACAATTTGGACGCTGTGTCAGTGGTAAAGTTACCATTGTCAGTACATGCGAATCGGGTAGTGTATGCAGCTCCGAACTGTATGCCCAAACAGGAGTCATATGTGCACCACAGTGTGTCACGGACTTTGTAAGTACACTGCGTCTCTTAACATCCAATTCGATTATATTTACAAATTTTAATCGTTTCTCCGGTTCAGTACAAAGTGTCGGCCACATGTAGCAACGATGTAGTTACCACCACGACGACAACTTCAGCACCAGTCGATGCCAGTAACATTAAGACACAATGCGAAAATGCTGCCAAAACTCGTCCCGATGACAAATATTTCTATATAGGCAATTCCAATGACGAAGACTGCAAAACGTGAGTAATTTATTCCCATGTAATTCTGTTCAATCGTTCAAGCATATTTAACTTTATGCAGATACATCTATTGTGAGAAGTTCGGCGATGACATGGATGCACTGCTCGTAAAATGTGCCACAGGTTACTTCGATGCGTCAACCAGTAAATGCGTCGCTGCAAAGCCAGCCGATTGCTACATGGAAGCCGGTAGTGGATTTGGTTCATTCTTTTGAGATTTCCTTGATTCTCTAATTAAAAGTTAAAAGTATTTAAAAAGAAATACACTATTTTTTTCTACAAAAATAAATGACGTTTTTTAAAAAAATAAGTGATTTTGAAATTTCTGGCGCGAGAGGAAGGTATTGGATATTGTAGAAACCATCGACATGAAATGTGACTCGGTGGTTTCGAGTTTATGTGATCAATTGGGTATGACAAAGCTATTCGGAAGATGGCGGACATGGTTGCTCTGAATTGGCAATCCAGGAAAATATTAGTTGGTTATCAACCATCAACAATTTTTCAGCGACAGCTTCAACAAGACGGCGCTACCTGCCACACAAGCAACGAAACCATTGCTCTTTTACGGGATAAGTTTCCGGACCGTGTTATCTCTCAAAGAGGCGACCGAGATCTTGTGATTTAACAACTTGCGACTTCTTCCTTTGGGGCCACGTGACAGATAAGGTCTACGCCAACAGCCCAGGGTCGATTCAAGACCTCAAAGATAGAATTCGTGAGGCTATTGGGCAACCATTTTGCAATTTGGAAACTTTCATGAAAAGGTTTATTAACTTTAAATTTGTAAAAAGTTTAAATTAAATTTGAACTAAAGGGTGTTTTTTATTGGGGTATAGAACATTAAGTTGGCATCACTTTTTTAACTGGTGGCCATTTTGTCAGCTGTCAAGTGATTAATATTTAGTTTGGTTTGCCATTTCATCATGAACAGGTTGACAAAAGAACAACGCTTGCAAATCGTGCAAATTTATTTCGAAAGTAATGGTTCAGTTCGCGAAGTTCACCGCAAGCTCCGTCCATTTTATGCCATTACATCCACAAAAACTGACTGTTTGGTGTGCTCTATGGGCTGGTGGAGTCATTGGGCCATACTTCTTCCGAAATAATGCTGGAGAGTCAGTTACCGTTAATGGAGACCGGTATAGAGCCATGATAACCGACTATTTTGTTCCCGAATTGGATGGCATGAATGTGGATGAGTTGTGGTTCCAACAAGTGGTTGAAAATTTGACCTGTAGAATTGGCTTTATTCGAGCCAGCCGCGGCGGCCACATGCCCGAAATCATATTTAAACATTAAAGGCATAAAATTATCCTTCCAATAAAGCCAAATTGATGGACATTAAAACGATTTTCTTGTGTTTTATTTCAATTCGAAGTTCTATACCTCAATAAAAAACACCCTTTACATATTTTTAAATTTCGATTTTTTTAATTCAAGCAAAAATGTAATAAAAGCGTTAAATAGACAAAGTTAGAATGATCCAAGCAAATAATCTCGAAATCGAAATTTTGTGGGTTGGATCACTTCTACTTTAATTTTTTTAATTTTGATTTTTTTAATTCAAGCAAAAATGTAATAAAAGCGTTAAATGGACAAAATTAGAATGCTCCAAGCAAATAATCTCGAAATCGAAATTTTGTGGGTTTGATCACTTGTACTTCAAGCGCCTTATATACAAACTAGCTGACCCGGCGAACTTCGTTCCGCTTAAATTCGTTATTGCAACGAAAAAAATAATTCCGAGCATGCACTTGCTGCTTTATATAACTCAGTCAATTCAAATTCTTTATTAAAAAGTTGTGTTAAATACAATGGAAATAACTAAAGTAAAAGAATAACGATGTGCTTTAATCAAACCGCAATGATTGAGTTATCAGCCTACCTTCCGCTTTTTCACTGAAGTGCTTTATGGTACACAACGTTTTTCGTTTTGTTCTCTGGCGCGTACACGTACAAAGCGGAAGGTTTGCCGACACGTGAGCACGCCACATACAATTGACCATGTGAAAAACATGGGAACTCAAGATTGATTCCACAAACATCCAGCGATTGTCCTTGCGCCTTATTAATTGTCATAGCGAATGCGAGACGCACCGGAAATTGAAGACGCTTAAATACGAATGGCAAATCGTTCGCAATAAGAGGAATCCGCGGAATGAGAACATCTTCGCCCTTGAATTTTCCCCTCAAAATCGTCGCTTGAATGACATTTGATTTGAGTGTCTTCACAATCAAACGCGTACCGTTACAAAGTTTTGGTGCATTGAGATTACGCAACAAAATTATAATTGAGCCGACTTTCAATTTCAAAAAGTGTGGCGGCAAGCCCGGGACATCCAGAGAATTCAAAAATTCTGTCGGAGTCGACGGATTGTATGATTTGTATGAATGCAACTCACCGGAGATATCATTTTGAATGACGAAATTCAAATGATCGACATCCTTGTTTTTCGCAGCCAAAATCGCTCGTGCACTCAGCCAATCATGGTCAACATAATTCTGCGCGATATTCGGAAAAACCTTCATAATCAGCTCTTCCGGCGTAGTTGTAATGCTGCAAAAATTCTGTGGAAATTCAATTAAGCCGGTAACTAATTCGACTGGAAACACGCCATTACCCATCGCCAACAATTGCCTAGAGAACTCCTCAGCGGACTGGTCACTTCGTAAAGCAACTCGCATGTTCGTTTTCAACTGCAATTTCTTCACGTATTGCCATAAAGCCGACGCCTTCAGGCAAGCGTTCAATTCATCTGCTGGAGTTGATCTTGGAATGACAGGCAGCGTTTGACGAAAATCGCCTGACAACAAAATCAATGCGCCACCGAAATGTCGTGTGTCATTCCGTAAATCTTTCAATGTGCGATTTAAAGCTTCCAATGCGCGTTTGTGAGCCATTGTACAATCTTCCAGGATTTTACATCCTATGTCCTTCCTTGGGCCAACACGAATTCATCAAGCCCAAAATCGTGAAAATCGGACCATCCGTTATAAAGTTATGCGTGTTCACACGGACGGCATTCTCTTTTATAAATATAGATATGGGTTGTTTTTAGTTTTTTTTGCCATTTTTTTAACGACCGTGCATTGATTCTGTTGTCCTATGAACCATAAAAAACAGTGCGTTGACAGCTCTTGAAAAGCCTCTGGGGCCCTATCATGTAACTTGATTAGAAACTTAAAAAGAATCGAAAGATGTATTCGTCCGCTTTTGAAATTGTACCATGTAACACACTCGGATTCATGAAGAGTGTTGCCATATTCTTTGCTCAAGTTATGGAATAGTTTTTACAACAGAGTTGTACTTTTGTATAAACATTAAAAAACAATATAAAAATTGTTCAAATATTAATAGGTAACTGTAGATTAGAAAAACAATTTGTGTTTAAAAAATTGATATTTTCACTGAGTTTCCGTCGTAAGCATAAGCGGTCCGAAAAGGTACCGGGCATTATATTCAAATTACGTAATTGAGTTGGACCATACATTCCTTGAGACTTCAGTGGCTCACCTGATATGTTAGATGTTTTTATTTACCAAATGGTATATACCCCTACTATTTATTGTTAAATCTGTTTCTGAACTCTCAATTCAATTATTATCAGTCAACCGCGACTAAACAATGTTAAATTGGTTCACATACAAACAAACATAAGTGCAGGCATATGTATATTGCCCATATAAAATGAAAAAAGAACCTGTTCGTCACTCAATTGCCCAGTGAGAAATTTCGAAAGGGTCCAAACAAAGTGCATTTAGTGCAAGTTAAATGAGAACCGTAGGAAAGCACTGGTTTTGTAGCTTTGCCGCTAAGTTATTGTCTTCTGTGTTCAGCTGTGTTCAAAGTAAACAAATTTATTGGTACAACATTAGTTTATTTGATTTTTAAAATTTGTTACCATAAAATAATCGCAAAAGCATAACACAGTGGCAAATAATTAAACTGGACAACAACAAAAGATTACCCCTAAATAATTAAAAAATATATAAATGATCTCGAGCTCGACTAAACAGAAACAAAACTACATGAAAAATTCCCCCCAAAAAAGGCCAATATGAAAATTTCACCAAAAATAATGAAAAGCCCTCCAAATAATTTATGAAAAATTCCCCAGTTTTCATTGGCCCACCTCGGTCCCTACGTTTAACAAATTTTAGTGGTTTCTTTGGAGGCTTCCGATTGTCTTTGACCCGTCACAAGTTAATTTTTCTAACTGTGGACTGAATGAAAACACATGATATCATTATTTGGACACATTGCCCGTACTTGGAGCAGAGCCAACGCTTTGCCGTTCGCATTTTTCCATCTGGGTCTATTTAATGTGTGTCATACTTCATTCCAGTGCACACTCAGGTGGTTATTTCGATAATAATGATAGGTACTCAATTAGTATTACTACAAAAATACAGACGAATTTTTGACAAAAATCTTTCGCGGAACAATTCCTTGAATTGCACAATTAAAGCAAAATGCTAAAGTCAGCTTCTGAAAAATCCACCTTGGATATGCGAATATCTAGGAACCTAGGACGTTTCTTCAATAAATGCCAAAAGGATAAGGGGAAAATCGTATATAAAACAACGAAAAATAACTCAAGGTGTCGAAATTTCGTTGAGAAAACCTTAAAATATAATCCCATCGCCAAAGACATCATCAACGATGAACACTCTCCGTTTCAGTTGATGGCCGAACGACTGGCTGGAACTGAGTTCAAAGAAGTGTCAAGCATAACTGGCCTCAGAGTTCGCTTGTTTGTGGCCCGTTATCGTTGTGAGAAATGCAATCGCCTTTACCAACAGGAATCAGAGAATTTTTTCTCCTCTCTGCCCTCGGTGGATTTCCGTAATGAACCACACCACGAAGTTAAGTATCAACTGAAAAACTCCAAATTCATTGGCTATGCCAGTGTAGTGATCATTGTCCATAATATCTCACTGCTGATGGGTATTATGGAAGCCATGGAGGGAAATCCATATCTGCGTTATAAAACCAAATTTATACTTTGTAGGCATCAACAACATTTTGCCTACACGACTAATGTAGCGTACAGGTATCAACCAAATGGATTACAAGAAAAACTACACAAAATCAAAAGGATTTTATGCCAAGTGGAGGAATTCATAGAAGGTGCTTCTGTCATCTGTCTGAAGAACGACCATCAAGATGTGACTAGGAATGCCAGTGTAGACCAAGAGGATGTCAAATGCCGCCAAATCGATAACACCCTGTTATTGCATTGGATGGAGGAAGATCATCTCAGTGCCCGCTATGGTTACGCCTTTGTCCTTTATGCGATTCTCTTGCAACCTTATGCGCCGGTGAAGCCTACCCTGAAGGAGGCATTCCAACATTTGGTAGCAACTCCTAATGCCGATCTGTACTTGTACAGTATTAATCCGGCTTTGGCAATCATTATCAACAACTACTACTTTACCAATCCGCACACGATGCGCGAGGGCAGCCAACAGGATGTGATCCATTTGATACGTGAACTGAAAATAGCCCGCATTCCATACATACTTGTGGAGGACTGCAACCAGGGGGAGCTATTGCAAATACTTGACTATATAGAGAGTAAAGATTTTCGGCCTTTGAAAAGTTTTCTGGTCTTTCTAATGTCACACGGCGATTCGGACGATATCATCTATACATACGATGGCCAATTGGACATCAAGTCCGATATTTTAGAACGTATACAAGCCAATAAATCTCTGGAATATGTCAAGAGATTGCTGGCGATCGTTGCTTGCCGAGGCGACATTGACATGGAATATGCCGACTATGATGATTTGTCGCAAATCCAACCGTCTGCAGCCAGTCATTTGAACGAGAACACCATAGTCATGTATAGTGTCCCGAATCAAATACAATCCATCAGATCACCGGAAACCGGCTGTCCTTTCGTACAAAGTTTCTGTCAACATTTTCGCCATATCGGACATACCGATGACGTTCGAGTCTTGGGCGATAAAATCAATGACGATCTAAGGGAACTCGATTACTTTCGGGGACTAGAGAAGTGTTCCGAATTGTTAGTACGGGATGCCAATATGCGGCACAACATCATACAGATGCCCGTGAAAGTTTTGGAAATGTTGCATTTGTTGCAATCAATAGCCGATGATTTTCCAATACTAGAATCTAATGATGCTGTCATTAGTGATGGCTGCGACAGTTCATCTTACGTCTGTGGTGTACTCAATGCCACGAAGTTCGAGAAAGATGCCACTGTTCGAAAGTATTTTGACAATGAGTTGGAATGGGATACATTTAGTTTGATCGGCAATCAGACCGATTTGATGAACTGAATGGGAAACCCTAAGGGAATGGAGAACAATAGAAAAATAAGTGAATGTGGGGAAATAGTTGGATATCGGACTTTAAAAATGCCATTGTAATAACAGAATTAAATTAAATATCTCTAGCCGCAATGGTTTTCATGAAAAAAACGCTAATGGACGAAAACTGCTGATTGGTACAGACAAAGACATATAAAAAACTGTTTTTTAATATTCAACCACATCAATACACTAGCTGGGTCGCACATCATAGATGTCTAGCGAGGAAAAAGACGCTTGAACTGAGTTAGTATTATATTATTAAATTAAGATTTAAATACTGTTTGTTAAATATTATAATGTTATTTAATTTAATCTTAAGTTATTGCCCCGGCAATTACTAATAGATATAAGAACTAAGTGAAATATATAAATACTTGTTATTATATTCATTTAATGAAAGATCCAATAAATATAAGTTGAAAAAAAAGTTCGAAATGTCAAAAGAAACATTTAAGTATTTAGGTTTTTGAAGCCGTGCAAGAAATACTTTATCCCATCTGATCTCGCAAATATTTACACCACCTACAACCGCCCACAAATTGTATATAACTACCGTATATGGGCAGAGGTTCCAAAGACGTCTTCGCAGCTCCTGGGCCGTATACAGAGGAGAGCGGTGCTGATGATAGGGAATAGTACGGTAGCCAACTTTATTGTCTCCCTTGAGCATCGCTGGAAAGTGGGTTGTATACCGTTTGTTTAACGCTATCAGATTCGCCGTCTGGTCCCTGATGTTAGGACTCCCATCCGTTCATTATCGGACGACGCACTATTTATAGAGAAAGATTGTTCTTCAGCTCAACAAACACTACTCCCTCTATACTCCTTCCGATACCCTAATTTCCGATCGCTACCACAGTGCTTTGCATTTATATGTGGCATCCCCCGAATGTTGATAAAAAAAAAACGGCAGAAATTGTCGGCTCACTAGAGGTATTTTCATTTGAATCTCTCTTACTGTTACTCACACTCAAAGACTAAAAAATACTCATACAAATAATTTTTATGAATGAAAGTTAAATTTCATGAGTAAATACTGTTGCAGCTTTAATTGTATTAATATCTCTCAGGAAAGATAACAACAGGTTACTCTCACTCAAAAGAATATCTCAAATAAATTACGAATGCTTTATTTTGGGTTGCGAAAGATAAGAATGAGAGAGATCGCGAGAGAGAGAAAAATATGAATATACATACATGTCTGTGAAAATTGACACCGGGCAGTTTCTTCTAACCTGTTGAGTGTTTAAAATGAGTGTTTTCAATATCGAATTTGTTCGTTCGATACAAATACCAATAATGATAGCATTATAAAATGGTTTTCAGACCTCATTCAATTCAGGTTTTCAGATATATGTTAGATTACGTCACATGGAACACAGGCCCAAAAAGAACGGACTATGATTACTGACAAATATCTGTTTTATTGCGCCTGCAATTTTGAAAATATGTAACGAACAAACTAATGCATTTTACGGAAACCGAAAATATAAATTTTATGAGTGAAAACAAAATTGTTCTTTTCATATTTGAAATTATGCACTTTCACGAGAAAATAAGAATTATCTCAGATAAATAATATTTGTCTTTAACGTTTGGTATTTGTATGCTGAGAAGAGAGTAACAAATATGAGTACTCTCCGTATTAACCTTCCTTTGAGTCTGAATGAATTCTAAACTGATCTGTTTGTGCCTCATGAGCCAGAAGCTGTTGTAAAAGTACCAATAATTTATTATTAAACTCGAAGCATTTGTTTGAATATACTTTCAGTCTCCACAAGTATTCGAAGAAGACACGCGCATGAGCGCGGATTTAAGTCAAACCAACCTACAGCCGGAGCAGTCCCACGCCCATATAAGGTATATACTTAAAATTTAACTTATGTCATATATAAAAAATAATAGTAGTTATTAAATCCTTTTAGTCAACCGGATTTTTTTATGAACGAAGAGTCACAGTCCTCCGTTATTAGCAACACAAGCATTTTGGATCCAAATAATATAATTGCCGTTCACAATGGATCGGCAGTTAAGAAGCCCATAAAGAAAAAGAAAATGGAAGTCTGTGTATCCGAAGAGTAAGTTCAAAGCGATTTTGTGTGAGACATATACAACGGTTTTTGCTCACTTTTAATTGCAGTGCCGACTTCACAGTAGCTTTAATAGCTGAATACGATTGGCCTCCTCCCAAAGGTTGTTGTCCGTCAAAAAATCGCGATACGTTCATGATACAAGAACAGGTTGCCATGTACTTGGGTATCAAAAGCTTCAAACGAAAATATCCAGATTTGCCTCGACGTCAAGTAGACATGGAGGAGCGGAACTGGTTGCAGGAGAAGGGTCTAGTATCAGAGAAAATGTGTGATTTGGGAATCACGGCCGTTTGGGCGTCCGATATTTTGGATATTATGTACACTGATTTCTACCATAAATATGAAGAGTATAAAGACTTCGTGCGACAAAAACATTTACGTGAAATAGAGGCTAAACAAAAATCCCTAGGACTAAACGTAGCCGGTAGAGGATTACAGGCACGCGAAAGAGCTATGCTATCTACCAGCAAATGGAATTCGTACTTTAATAGGACGTACGTTTTGTAATAATTAATAAAAATAATTTTAACTCAATAGTTTTTTTTAGCCGCAAAGATGAACGTTTTTCATGCCTTGATCTACAAACATTGGTGGTTAATAAACCATGTCCATCTGCTGCTCCCCTCTCTACTATACTTAACCGTCCTGTTGCTGAAGTTGTGGCACTAGCTGCAAAAGCGGAGCGTATCCTTCAACCTCCAACATTATTAAAACCGCGTGTATGTGAACCACTGCGACCTAGAGACATTTATTATCCATTATCTTTAGTTCCGGGCCAGTTTTGTGAACAATATTACGATTATTCAACACGGGAATTGCGGTAAGATTATCCGAAACTATGGTAGCATTTTTCTCGCCGTATTTTCTATATAATAATGATATCTTTTAGATGCTTTCCTCTCAACACTATGCTCGATCATCCTTTTCAATTATGGCAATACAAAGAGGACGGAAGCAACAGCTCCGACACGGATTCCGCTGTTGAAAGTATTGACAACAAGACTGATGCGGAAAAGTCTTCAAGAACCTCCACATCCAAACGACACTGCAAACGTCGTATACGACGAACGCGACATATTAATAATCTAAGCAATAATGAATTTAAAATACCGCCAGTACCAGGAGCTTTAATGTCAGCCACGAGTTCAACTGATACGTGTTCCTCATCCAATGAATCGTCCGCAGAATCTGTAAGTTCCATATATTAAGAAATAAAAGCATTACTTTATGTAATGTGCTTTTTATTAAAGGATTCAGAATCGACTTGTTGTTTTTCGTCCACTTCCGTGGAATCTTCGGATGACGAAAATTCACCGTCCGCATGTGGAGTTTGTTTACGTCCACATAATCGAAATCTCAATGATATGCCCGAATTATTTGTACAATGTTATTCCTGCAGACGCAAAGGTAAAACTGCATAATTTATTATATTTTGCTTTAGTTATTTTTTGTGTTTTTTTTATCCAGTTCATCCCAGCTGCATTGAAATGCCCCAACGTATGGCCATACGTGTGCGCAATTATAATTGGCAATGTGTTGACTGTAAATGTTGCATTAAATGCAAACGGAAACAGGATCAAAATAAAATGCTCTTCTGCGAACAATGTGATCGTGGTTTTCACATATACTGTCTTGGAATTAAGGCCGTGCCGGATGGTAAGTTTGACAATTTGGCGAGGCCATTCTGAATCTTAAAATTATTTCAGTAAATAGAACTTATAAATGTATTGTTGTTTGCACAAGAACGTAGAGTCTATATTTATAAAAGAGAATGCCGTCCGTGTGAACACGCATAACTTTATAACGGATGGTCCGATTTTCACGATTTTGGGCTTGATGAATTCGTGTTGGCCCAAGGAAGGACATAGGATGTAAAATCCTGGAAGATTGTACAATGGCTCACAAACGCGCATTGGAAGCTTTAAATCGCACATTGAAAGATTTACGGAATGACACACGACATTTCGGTGGCGCATTGATTTTGTTGTCAGGCGATTTTCGTCAAACGCTGCCTGTCATTCCAAGATCAACTCCAGCAGATGAATTGAACGCTTGCCTGAAGGCGTCGGCTTTATGGCAATACGTGAAGAAATTGCAGTTGAAAACGAACATGCGAGTTGCTTTACGAAGTGACCAGTCCGCTGAGGAGTTCTCTAGGCAATTGTTGGCGATGGGTAATGGCGTGATTCCAGTCGAATTAGTTACCGGCTTAATTGAATTTCCACAGAATTTTTGCAGCATTACAACTACGCCGGAAGAGCTGATTATGAAGGTTTTTCCGAATATCGCGCAGAATTATGTTGACCATGATTGGCTGAGTGCACGAGCGATTTTGGCTGCGAAAAACAAGGATGTCGATCATTTGAATTTCGTCATTCAAAATGATATCTCCGGTGAGTTGCATTCATACAAATCATACAATCCGTCGACTCCGACAGAATTTTTGAATTCTCTGGATGTCCCGGGCTTGCCGCCACACTTTTTGAAATTGAAAGTCGGCTCAATTATAATTTTGTTGCGTAATCTCAATGCACCAAAACTTTGTAACGGTACGCGTTTGATTGTGAAGACACTCAAATCAAATGTCATTCAAGCGACGATTTTGAGGGGAAAATTCAAGGGCGAAGATGTTCTCATTCCGCGGATTCCTCTTATTGCGAACGATTTGCCATTCGTATTTAAGCGTCTTCAATTTCCGGTGCGTCTCGCATTCGCTATGACAATTAATAAGGCGCAAGGACAATCGCTGGATGTTTGTGGAATCAATCTTGAGTTCCCATGTTTTTCACATGGTCAATTGTATGTGGCGTGCTCACGTGTCGGCAAACCTTCCGCTTTGTACGTGTACGCGCCAGAGAACAAAACGAAAAACGTTGTGTACCATAAAGCACTTCAGTGAAAAAGCGGAAGGTTGGCTGATAACTCAATCATTGCGGTTTGATTAAAGCACATCGTTATTCTTTTACTTTAGTTATTTCCATTGTATTTAACACAACTTTTTAATAAAGAATTTGAATTGACTGAGTTATATAAAGCAGCAAGTGCATGCTCGGAATTATTTTTTTCGTTGCAATAACGAATTTAAGCGGAACGAAGTTCGCCGGGTCAGCTAGTTTAATATAGTGAACAACTTTTTGTTAGAAATACGTTTATCCCAATTTATTTTGTAGGAAGTACAAGTAACTTTAATGTATCTTTTGTTTTTTTAGGTCGTTGGAGTTGTGATCGTTGCAGCATTTGTATGCGTTGTGGATCAACTAAACCCGAAGGTTTTCCTGTAGCTCAACAACAGGTAATTAATTCTCCAAATGGAGATCGCATCAAACAAGTTAAACATAAAAAAGTCAAATGGATAAATGAGTATCGCTTGGATCACATAACAAAGCTTCGGGAACATTCGTCTATGCTGTGTGTGCCATGCGGGCGAGGGAAGTCCACAAGACGAGTACATATGGCAACGTACAATAATACAATCGCAACATTTTCGACTTCACTTTAATTTTATTTGCTTTGGGCGTTTCGTCTCTACAATATTTGCGAATAATAAATGTACTAGGCGACTTCTTTATTCTATGTATATTTTTAAAACTCTCTCCTAACGGACACCTCCCAATAAGAGGACATTTTTTCAGTACCACTCCGTTTTAGTCCTCTAATATGCAGACAAGTCCCTTAGGTGTCCGCTTAACCGTATTAGTCATTGGCTTCGGGTCACCGTTGAAATTAATACTTGTATATGTATTTTATTTGACATTAGTAATTATCGTTCCATACGTCTAAGTTTCTTCCTTTAAATAGTCTACTTCAATGAAATGTCCATTAGAATTTTTTTTTTTTTAAATATTTGGCGTTTTACTGGCTTGACTTTACGTTACAAGTTTAGGCGTGGTACGTACATATATGGTTATAAGAGAGTACACTGTATACCAGTGTATCGTGGATTATATTCCCTTGCGGGAACGAGAACCACAACTTAATGTCGGACCAATGTAGGGGCTGCTGTGTAAACTAATTTTGAATTGGATAATTAATCGCTGTAAATAGCAATATCCAATTTAATAATTGGCTTTTGCTAGTTTTCTATCAAGGTATTGTCTCTGGAAATGATATGTCATTTCTGTTTCTTTTATTTCTTACAGATTTGTAATTTTAAGCCCATAGGCGAATTAAAAGCAAATTACAAAATGCATATAAACAATAAAACAACTCATTATGTTATATTATGAACTACTAAAAATGCTACTATAACAACGAAGAATTAAAATTAACATTTCTTAGTAGATTGTATATGATAAACAAAAAATCATGTAAAGGAGAGTTGCAATTTACGAAAATTTATGAATGTATGAACGAAAATAAAAAATACAAAATTATAAGAAAAATTGTATCCAGAAAATATAGCAATTTCCTCTTTCTATACTTCGAACAACCCACAGCTGTTTATTTTTCCACCGAATTATATTATTTACTGTATGTACATTAGGGTTATCATTTTTTTACATTTTTGCAAATATCAGTTCTCCCAAGGTAAAATCGTGTAGGGCATGGGAAAATATTAAGAACTGCATTTTCAGTTTTTCGCTATCGTTAAAAACGGTCCCGCGCCTGACGCCATGAAGTTGTCAAAGAAGTGGTGCTGAAATTGGCTACAATTAAGTGGAGAGATGACATGCAGTTTTTATACGAACTTTGCCATGCATATAAATATTTCAAAATCAACGGAATGTTCCCATTTATACGTTTTAAAGCATTACCACCAGTTAGCAATGCCAGGTGGAATTCAAGAGCAATTTTTGGTATTTTGTCCTTTATCCTTCTTCCAAATTACCAAAAAGTTTTAGAGCCAATATGTGATTTTATTTGTGGCGCATGGTTTGAAATTTGGTTTTCAGACCACTGTTTCCAAGAAACTAATTTTGAAGGCTTAAATGAGGTATTAATAAAATTTACGAAAGCCCACGAGTGTTTCATCAGACATTGGGTACCAACACCATCTGCAATTGCTAATCAACAGCGCAGCAATATATGCGCAGAACGTGGAATTAAATTAGTCCAAGACATATATCCACTTTGTAAAACATCGCGTACACTGAATTTGAAGTTTTTGTCTTTTAATACCTAGTCATAACCATATAATGTTATAATTTTTGTATAGAGTATTTAAAAAAAAAATTTAAAAAAAAATAAATGCATTTTAGAAATCGCTTTAGGCGCGGGACGTTTTTTCATCAAATTGAAGTAAAAAAATGTGTTTTATTATCAAAACATAATTGGCCGTAAGATAGACCCTTGGGAGAATGACGTCCAAAAAAAGTTATAACCCTAATGTACATATGCATAAATTCAGAAAAAAAAGAAAATTATGACACAGCCAGCGAAACGGCGAAATCCGTGTCAATTGCCATACAAATTTTAGTCATTTGTAAAATGTTCATATTCGTCCAAGTTATAATTTTGTTCTAATCAGTAAACACTGTTTGTAGAACCGATGTCACCCTTGTACGAGAACTTACTTGAATATCTTCTATATTTATAAAAGAGAATGCCGTCCGTGTGAACACGCATAACTTTATAACGGATGGTCCGATTTTCACGATTTTGGGCTTGATGAATTCGTGTTGGCCCAAGGAAGGACATTGGATGTAAAATCCTGGAAGATTGTACAATGGCTCACAAACGCGCATTGGAAGCTTTAAATCGCACATTGAAAGATTTACGGAATGACACACGACATTTCGGTGGCGCATTGATTTTGTTGTCAGGCGATTTTCGTCAAACGCTGCCTGTCATTCCAAGATCAACTCCAGCAGATGAATTGAACGCTTGCCTGAAGGCGTCGGCTTTATGGCAATACGTGAAGAAATTGCAGTTGAAAACGAACATGCGAGTTGCTTTACGAAGTGACCAGTCCGCTGAGGAGTTCTCTAGGCAATTGTTGGCGATGGGTAATGGCGTGATTCCAGTCGAATTAGTTACCGGCTTAATTGAATTTCCACAGAATTTTTGCAGCATTACAACTACGCCGGAAGAGCTGATTATGAAGGTTTTTCCGAATATCGCGCAGAATTATGTTGACCATGATTGGCTGAGTGCACGAGCGATTTTGGCTGCGAAAAACAAGGATGTCGATCATTTGAATTTCGTCATTCAAAATGATATCTCCGGTGAGTTGCATTCATACAAATCATACAATCCGTCGACTCCGACAGAATTTTTGAATTCTCTGGATGTCCCGGGCTTGCCGCCACACTTTTTGAAATTGAAAGTCGGCTCAATTATAATTTTGTTGCGTAATCTCAATGCACCAAAACTTTGTAACGGTACGCGTTTGATTGTGAAGACACTCAAATCAAATGTCATTCAAGCGACGATTTTGAGGGGAAAATTCAAGGGCGAAGATGTTCTCATTCCGCGGATTCCTCTTATTGCGAACGATTTGCCATTCGTATTTAAGCGTCTTCAATTTCCGGTGCGTCTCGCATTCGCTATGACAATTAATAAGGCGCAAGGACAATCGCTGGATGTTTGTGGAATCAATCTTGAGTTCCCATGTTTTTCACATGGTCAATTGTATGTGGCGTGCTCACGTGTCGGCAAACCTTCCGCTTTGTACGTGTACGCGCCAGAGAACAAAACGAAAAACGTTGTGTACCATAAAGCACTTCAGTGAAAAAGCGGAAGGTTGGCTGATAACTCAATCATTGCGGTTTGATTAAAGCACATCGTTATTCTTTTACTTTAGTTATTTCCATTGTATTTAACACAACTTTTTAATAAAGAATTTGAATTGACTGAGTTATATAAAGCAGCAAGTGCATGCTCGGAATTATTTTTTTCGTTGCAATAACGAATTTAAGCGGAACGAAGTTCGCCGGGTCAGCTAGTTTACTATAATACATACTTAGGTATGATGAACTAACCAAAGATAAACTGAATTAGAACAAATCCCACAGGTGTCGTTCCATTCTAATGTACATATGGATGCGTGTGAGAAACTGGGTAAGATTAAAACAAGTTTGAGTATTGCAAAACATCTTCACTTTTCATATTTCCAGAATATTCACAATTTAGTACGCAACAACAACTTGACATCAAAAGTTCCGTTCGCCGGTCAAGCAACAATTGCAATGGAAACGATAATGCAAAATAAAACGATGGTACGGAGTGTGTTCGCTAATTCAGGCAGCAGTACATCAATCGACAAACATTCAAAGTCCAATCTATTCTGTGTTCAAAAAGAGAACCATGAAACATTTCTTTTAATGAGCGAACTATTGAATACCAGCAAGCTTAAGGAACTGGCCGATGACAGTGCTCTTAGGGTTCGATTGTTCGATACGTCCTACTGCTGTGATCGATGCGGTGATCAAACACAAGCCAAGTTGTTCTCTTCGTATCTGCCCACGGTAGATTTCTTCAATGAATCGTGTTGTGAAATTTTGTATGCAATGAAACATTCGAAATTTATTGGCTATGCCTGCGTAGTGATCATAGCCCATGAGAAGTCGCATCTGGGAGAGATTCTAAAGGCCATTGATGACAACAGGTATCTTCGTTACAAGTCCAAGTTAATATTATGGCGGCGCAATGAACATCTTCTGTCGGGTATGACAAAGACGCACCACATCTTCCAGTCTCTCAAACCCGATAATACAATTATTATGGAGTGGTGCCAGGAGCAACATAGGTGCACTAAATTCGAACACTCCGATGTTTTGTTTCAAGTGCTGTCGAAACCATTCACATCATTACAGTGTGTGTTGGATATATTCAATGGAACCTTAAGGGTCGAAACTTCAAATGTCGACCTTTATGTCTACAGCATAAATCCTGCCTTGGCCATCATAATTAACAACTACTACTTTACCAGTCCGCATGCCATTCGGGAGGGCAGTGAACATGATGTTGTACATTTGATACGTGAGCTGAAAATTGCTGGCATTCCCTATATACTCGTAGAAGATTGCAATCGCCAAGAGCTGCTGGAAATTCTCGACTATGTGGAGAGAAAAGATTTCAACCCGGTGAAAAGTGTTCTACTCTTCCTGATGTCGCACGGCGATTCGAATAGTGTTTTCTATACACGCGATGGCCAATTGGACATCAACCGGGATGTGGTGGATCGCATACAATCGAATCCTTCGCTGGCAAATGCCGAGAAACTGATAGTGGTAAATGCCTGTAGGGGACCCATCGATGTCGAATATGCCGACATGGACGATCTGGAAGACATACAACCAACTGAGGCAAGCCATTTAACTCAGTCCACTGTGGTTTTATACAGTGTTCCAAATGGCATACAATCTCCGAGATGTCCCAAAGCCGGCTGCCCTTTCATACAAAGTTTTTGCCGGCATTTTCGAAATATTGCTCCTGTCGATGACATACAAATTGTGGATGAGAACATTAATACGGATTTGAGAGGAATTGATTATTTCGATGGCCTTGACAAATGTTCGGATTTGGTGATTAGCAATCCCGATCAGCGGCACAATATCATACAATTACCAATTGAGGCCATGCAAATGTTGAGCTTGATCAAATCAATCTCTAGGGATTTCCCGATACGCGAAAGTAACGATCATGTGCTACGACGGTTTCTTTACGTCTGCGGAACAGTTAATAAAGTGAAATTCAGCAAAGACGACATGGCATGGAAATATTTTGCTCCAGATTTAGAGTATGACTTGTGTAGTCTGGATACGGATACTAATAGGTTCTTTGGTGAAGACTTAGATGGATAGAGAGCAGACGCGTGTGTGGTTGGTAGGAGATATTCGACGGTAATAAATAATTAAGAGTATTTTCTTGATTCAAAACTGTATTTCGATGGAATCTTCTCTGACTCTAAAGTATTACCTATGAAACTTCGTCCTTACTTCGATTGGCAATTCTAATATCAAGTTAGCGATCATCCCTACAAAGTTTTATTTAGTTAAATAAATAAAATTATACATACCCCATAAGTCCATATAAGAGTTTTTGAAGCGTTGGCACAGATATAATTGATCTGATTTTAAGTCCCGATTTGGTGACTTACATATTTCCCTCAACATCCCAGAGAACTTCTCTCGAATCTGGGCCTGGGCCTAATGTTAAAAGCCGGTTCCGAACGACTAATGCTGTTTCTAGAGAAGTTGTTAAGTCGCCAGCATTTACAAGGTGGAGACAGCCGCTGAAAAATTGTTGATTGTTACCAGGATGCAAACATGGGTGTGATAATCGCACATACTACCCATCACAAGTCAGCCCTCCACGATTTGTACCGATTTATATGAAGACCATGCGTGCTTGTTTCTGACGTCTTGTTGGTTAATATTTTTATGTTGTTTTTTTAGCAACAAAACAATTATTTTTGCGAGAGTAAGTGGTTCACACGTACAACACACTTTCACTGTGGACTGGCACAGCATTGTCTCTGTCAACAGAAGAAGAAGAAAACATTACAACAATACGAAAGGAGTTAAAGAGAAACGCCAAAATTCAACTCGAACTTCCATTTCGGAACTGGTTTGCTTCTGCTTCTCCGCTCCATTCGTCAGCACTCGACGAAAGATACGAAATAAAAATAAAAAATACGGATATGTACGCTTTACTGGAAATTATCGAATAACTGAAATTGAACTTTTGTAACAATTCCTTGTTCGCTTAGCTAAAATTCCTCTTAACTGATAATATCATATAACAGATACAAGCTCCGATTTTTTTTATAAAAATCTCTCCGCTTAACTAAAAATGGCAAAATGTACTTGGGACATGGGAACGTGGCAACGAAAAACGAACCCGCACACCTATAACGACAATACCCAAATGATAGGAAATGGTGTAACGACTTCAATTACTTGTGCAATTATTTTTCGGGTAAATGTAGTGGGGTGCCACGTAGGGTCATTTTAATGATGGCGGGTAGATAAGTTTGGAAAATGTTCATCTTAATGGGGAAAACAAAATATATTTGAAATTGGGAATGGAGGCACCCGTCCGCTTTTTTGAACAAAATTTTACTCAAGTGAAAGGTAATTTGTGGGTTTGGCAACAACAAAAAAATGACCGACCACTTTTTGGGCAGCAACATAATTCGATAATCGACCTTTTTTGAAAAGTCTCGAATTTTTTAAACAATTATTCATCCTGGTTTATTTTATTATTAAAAAAAAAAAAAAAAGCTCGCAAACGAAAAATAATTTAAAAAAAAACGCTAGTTTTTTTTAGATAATTGTTCATCTTTTCTTGCTTACGGGAAGCGCCGAATCGCTTGAAGCTTCAATAATGTAGCAATCTTATTTTCAAAGCGTTTATGGAAAATAAGGTTCAACGCAAATGAGTCACCCAACGCGACTGCAATACGACTTTGCGCCGTTAGGCTTTTTATGAGAGGCCGTTAAGGTCATTAAAGCTAAAATCGATCAAGCTAGTGGGGTAGAGCCAGAAAGTCTCAACAGCCACAGCAATGAAATCGTGTTCCATAAAAAGTCCCAATTAATACGATTACTTTTTGGCTGGACTTTTTTTTAATGATTCCATGATTATAATTTTAATCCGCCGGAACTGGGTTCAGTTGCCGACCGTCAAATGTTAGCATCATAGAGACCAGTATATACTTACAGTTATTTATGAGTCGATAATTCGTTTTAATTTACGACACCAATACTTCAGGTTTGTTTTGTAAGTAAATCTATAAAATTACATTTGCTGCACTAAATGCTTTTACCGCAGGCGGCCTTTGAACATCTGTATTTTAGTTTGTTTGTCGCTTTACGGTAAATTATTAAAAGTTTACACTTTCTATCGATTTCGATTATTTTTAAGTTTTTAAAACAAATTAAAAATATGTTTTACCTTAATTTTGTTTATAACTCCTAAACTGTCATTTAGATCAAAAGGCGCTGATGATAAATATACTCAAAAACTCAATTTAAAAAAAATTCAACAGAATTGGAATCTATATAAATATAAAATGTAATACTAAATTATTTTTAATCTGGATGACGTCGTTTAATCAGAATTTTTGTGGCAGTACTAAGCATCGCAAAAATTTAAGTTCCTAAAAAAATGTATGTATAATGTTATCCAAGAAAAAAATTTCAATCACTTTTGATTTACTATATTACATCAGAATTGTATAGTAATATTCATTCCATGTTTTTGATGTTTGATACAGGGTAACCAAAACATATGTTTCTGAACGCAACACATTTATAGATGAGACAAATATGTATGTTATTGAGCCAACCTTGAAATATATAAAAATTGTCCAAATAGTTTTCTTTATTTCAAAAACATTCCAATATTTCCACGCTCTAGCACTCAATACCAGCCACACTGAATGCATCATCTTCCAACTGTGGATCAAAATACTTCTGGACGCTATCGTTTTTGGGAAACTTATCGGCATTGAGTGCACCACAGACATACGATGTCGAACCAACGCCACCACCAATGGCTTGAAAACATGTGTCTTGCAGGGGGAACTCTTGGGCAATGGACTTCAGCAAATGCATCATTTGAAAAAAGTTTTCCGGAGACTGAATTATATTGTGCGTTTGGTCGACATCTCCCATAATTAACTCCGCACAAGTCTGCAGTCCATTATAATAATCAATTTCTTTGAGATCATTATTAATTTTCTCATCCAAGACGCGTACATCATCCATGTGTCCAATATTTCGGAAATGATGACAAAAACTTTGTACAAATGGACAACCGTTTTCGGGTAATCTGATAGATTGTACTTCATTTGGCACACTATACATCACTATGGTGTTCTTGTGCAAGTGGCTGCTATCCGTTGGCTGGATACCTTCCAAGTCGTCATAATCGGCATATTCCATGTCCACCACACCGCGACAAACATTGATGGCCACATTTAGCTTAACGTTTACCAGTGATTTATTCGCTTGTATGCGCTTCACAATGTCGTTCTTGATATTCAATTGACCGTCGTGCGTGTAGAGGACATCATCCGAGTCACCATGCGACATTACGAAGAGCAATAAACTCTTCAAAGGTCGAAAATCTTTACTCTCAATATAACGTAGAACTGTGAGGAGTTCCTCCTGACCACTGTCCTCTATAAGTATGTAGGGTATCCTGGCAATCTTCAACTCCCGTATCAAGCTAACAACGTCATGTTGACTGCCCTTTCGTATTGTGTGGGGTTCGGTGAAGAAGTTGTTGTTGATTATGATAGCCAAGGCGGGATTTATGCTGTAGACATAATGGGCCGCTGTTGATGTGGTGGTTATGGCAAATCCCCCATTTAGTGCATCCGGCAAACCTATCTCCAGTGGCTGTATGGGATTAACGAGGACACCATAAAGAACGAGGGCGTAATAAAAATGGTCACACATATCATCGTGCATAAACCATTGCGCCAATGTTAAATTATCGACTACAAGGGACTGAAAGTGCACATAGTCGCGGTGTGCATCATTGACATCAATACTCAAATCTTGGTCGTGAATCTGAAACCTATTGGGCCCATCACTTTTTATGAATGTGCCCAGGTTTTGGAAAATCGATCCGATGGCAGTTTTTTTCTCCTCCGCTACTTTGGCACTAGTCTGGCTCGGCACATTAATGCCAGACGAAATATTCAGATTATATCGACACAGTATTATCTTTGATTTGTAACGTAGATACTTGTTGAGGCACATGGCTTGCAGAATACTCTGAAGGAGTGAGCTGCTATGGACTATAATCACTATGCTGGCATAGCCAATGAATTTGGAATGCATCAACTGATACACGATTTCGGCATGTGATTCCCCGAAAAAATCTACCGCTGGCAGACTCGTGAAAAATTCCGTGGCCTCGCTCATATGTTCCCAATTTTGGTCCGGGGATGATGAAAAAAATAAACGAACTTTAAGAGAACCCTCTCCCAATGCCAGTGGTTTAAGTTTGCTTATGTCCCATAGTACGTGCACCAATGGCGTCAATAGGTGTTGCCTTGAGGTACTGCAATTATTTTCAAAACATTTGCCAATGAATTTTTTTACTCTTCCTGGAATTCCAATATCTGAAGGTTTCTTTAAGGCTTTTGTTTTTATTTCCATTTCGGAGAATGTGTGTGCTATACAGTACGTGTGGAGTGAGTCATTCAGTCAGCTACGCCGAGTGTGTTAGGTCTTCAAAGCAACCGTTTGTATTGAGTTCCCAGTGGCTACTAACTTCGTGTAAAAACACACACGATATAGAGAGTTCTTATCGAAGATACAATACAGCAAGCCAGTAATTGTTGACTTCGCACAGTGTCTAAGAAGTTTTTTTTTTATCTCTTCTGAAAATACTTGAGTAGGTAAGGCTACAAGACTCACAATAGTTTTTTGCACAGTGGAAATTTGCGAAATAAATGTAGTCTATTTAAAAAAATCGCAAAGTGGCTGCCATATGCCCTTGATAGCCTCACGAATTCTATCTTTGAGGTCTTGAGTCGACGGTGGGCTGTTGGCGTAGACCATTGTCTTTCACGTGGGCCCGAAGGAAGAAGTCGCAAGGTGTTAAATCACAAGATATCGGTGGCCAATACTTCGATATATTACAACACACTATCGTTTCCCAATTGGCAACTATTCTGGTTATGATCCTTATGTTTTTTGAAAAAGTGGCTGATTGGCGGTTTAACCGATCTATCCGCTTCTTCAATAGTCATTCCCTTCAATGTCACAGTGCCCTGGCACCCAGCATAAGCCTACGTTGTAGTCCCTTAGAAGTAGGCTTAGCACCTGCCTACATTCGTTAACTACCCTAGACGAAACCTGATGGCTTGTTATGGCCCTCAGTGCTGCCTGACTGTCAACGTAGAAAATGTTGTCTCCTTTCGGTATTATGCTACCGGAAATTTCCCCCGCAGCTCGCAATACCGCTAAAATTTCTGCTTAGAAGACACTACATTCATCCGGTAGTCTGAATGATTTCCTAATGTCCTCCTTTTCTATGTAGACACCAGCTCCCGTGCATATTTTCATTTTGGTCCCGTCGGTGGAGACCTCCCAACCCTCGTGCAAGTTGCGGACTCCTACCCATGAATCCCTTTCTGGGATTTCTAGCCCGGGCAGGGTCAGAAATTCTATTTTCTTAATTATGTAGTCCGATTGCTCATCTGGAACCCTGGACTGACCCTGAAGACAGAACTCTGGCAGTAGTCTCGAATGACCTGTTCTTGTATGTCTGAGCAGCGATGACTCTTTCAGTCGAAAGATGCTTCTGGCTGCCACGGGTTTTATTCATCACATCATTAACATGTCCCAACAGCTCGAATTTGTCCACCAATTTCTGTATTGCGGACCGACAAGGTGCTTCACGACGACCTAAAAATGTTTTGGTTTTGCGAACTGTGACTGCAAGATTTTCACCATTTTTGTAGTGAAATGTAATAATTTCAATGCGCTGTTGAAGCGTGTATCGTTCCATTTTTAGTAATGGCGTAGTTTCTACTTTCATTTCATTTCATTTATTGGTTTCATTGTAATATACTTGTCAATGTCAAAGAATAAAAGCCTCAAAAGTGACAGCTACCGAAATACCGATTGATTCAAAATAACACCCTTTATCTTTCTTTATTACTAATTCCAATTCCATCGTACGAACTATGCCTAAGAACAAGTGAAAGTGTTTAACCATGAATGCTATTAGAACTGCATTACTTGAATCAATGGAATAATTCACACCTTCACACCAATTCAAAAATAACACAGAATTTCTGCAATCGAAAATGTGAACGAATTCGATAAAATGAACTGACCAGGTTCATTATTACGGAGAGTTCACTGTATTTTAAAAGTTTTTTCTTAGTTGGAAATCTGGTTTGTAACATTTTAGGCTTGAAAAGAAAAAGCTATCTTTGTGTGTGGCGTAAGGTTAATTAATATTAATTTAAAATCGTTTTCTTCTTTATACTTCCTAAAACAAATTAGACGAAAATATCTATCACTCAAAGTTTGGAGATGTATTGGCAGTGCCACGCCCCTTCGGTCTATAAATATCAAACTTAGCCTACGGCAATTGTGTAAATTTCTGTACCAATGGCACATGTCCCAATCATATCTGCATACCTCAAATTGATCGTGATATATGTTGTATCCAAATTTTTAGGTGTATGGGCGTCAATTCCAGAGAATTGTCTCTAATAGCACCAGTTATAAATTTTAAATATGGGATGTGTGGAAGATGCCCCGACCACTGAAAATAAGAAAAAAAAAAGTATATCCTTATATTCCTGACAGATAGACGAAGATCGGTTGAATAATTGATCCCCTATACGGCTCAAACCCAAATATTGTCAATGAAAAATACATTATTTGCTTTGAATACCATAACAATTTTGGCATGCTAATAACAGACAGCCGAACAAATGCGACCGCAAATGACTTGTATGATATTTGCTTGTTATTGCATGTACTCGGCTTTGCATTGGAGAGAGATAGAAATGGAATTCAAGAGAAATACAATTATAGAAACAATAACTTATGTGTTGTTTGAAATCGGGACATTCTCACTAAAATTTAGTGACTAAATACTAATAACTTCAGAAATTAACAAATCCATATAAAGTCAAAATTAATAACTATTTGCAATTTTTGTTTAGAAATCATGACGAAGGTCATGAATTGTCATTAACGGTCAATGGCAATGGTAAAGAGATGTACTTACCAAATTTTAGATAGGAAAATGTTGCAATTGATCCATTTTTAGTCTTACTAATATCTAAAAAACCGAGGTCTATACTTATAATTATGGAAGATGAGGACGTTGATCTTGAGTTAAAATATCGGCGCTGTGTCAGAACAAGTGATCGTTAAGAAGAATATAAAAATTTGATAGTTGTAAAGCGTTCTTGTAGTCATCTGCAAAAAGAAAAAAAAATTTGTTAGAAAATAAAAAAGTTATTTATATATACTCTCTCCCGGCTCATTGCACTTGGGTCTTTCCGCAAGAGTCAACGATCTCCCTTTTTTGAATTGCTTAGTAGTTGTCATCTAACTTTCTACAGCTTCCCTCTTTCGTTGACAAAATTATATTTAATAATATTGTTAACTGCCAGGTCTCATTTATATATTTTTGGGGCACTGAAATCGAATAAAATCTTGTAATCTCAGTAGGAATTGCTACTTGAACAATTCGCATTAAATGTTGCTATCTGTTGACCAGCAATTTTTCCTCTTTAGGCGCCGTCACTGCTGTTTATATATTTCCTATTCCAACTATTCATAGCCGGCGTATTGATTAAGTCAGATAAGATCGATTAGTGACTAAGGTTTCATCACTTAGTTGAATAATAATTGTTGTTGCTGCCATCTCTGACATTGAAGATATCTAGTTCACATTGAACTCTTCACAATAGTCGAGGCTTCAAACTGACTCTCAGGCATAATTTCCATTTTACAAAATAAAAGCAATATATCTTTACAAATTTATAGTTTGTTTCTATGAATCCAATGTATTTTGGTTTTTCTTTGTTAGAAAAAAATGCAAACATTGTTTTTGTTTTGTTTTCAATTTGAAATATTTTTAAGGAACACATTATGCAAAGAATTACGTTATATATTTATTTTTGAAAATTAAATATAACTTGTTTACACGTTACATTTTTTGTATGTTTTGTTGTTTAATTTCGTTTAAATTTCTGACGATATACAAGACGCTACAAAAAGCAAACTAAAAAAAATTATAATTACACTTGTTTCATTGCAAATGAAACTCAGACGTTAGAAATTATATTAAAAAGGGAGTTTCTTAACAAATAAATTCCGGCAAAATGATATGATGCCACAAAGAAATTTAAATATGTTTGTGCATACTCCGTACATACATATTTGGGTTGGAATTGAATTCGATAAAATCCATGTTCATTTCTTCATTCTTTTGGTGGGGAACAGAAATCGGTTAATCCAAATTGTTTCTGTCGTGTTTTCAATTGTGATAATGAAAATTTATGAAATAGATGTGTTTGTTTGTTACATTTAATGGAAAATTATGCAAATACTTGAAGTGTTGTGTGTTTGTTTTGTTTTTAATGATAAATTTATCTTTTATTATTAATTTTCAGATGCTTCTTGAACATTTGTTGATGCTTCGACAGAAAGTATACATTTCTTAGGGCTTGGTTCTGTGGAATCGTCGTGATCGGGCTCAGCCACGGCGGCAGCTGCTTCCACATCGGTTTTGGCAACACCACTGATGATTGCATCCTCACCATTGCTTTCACTAGTGTCGACAACGACAGCGGCACACAAATCATCAGGATGTGATAGTTTGCGTTTTTCTATGCGTTCGACTAAAGCAGTGTGTAGTTGCTTGATTTCGACTGGACGTGCCATAACCAAGAAGATTTTTATTTTGCCCGTATTATCCATGGCGGTTAGTCTTAGTGATTTCTGACTTGGTCGTTCGGCAACCATACCTCCCCATACCTAAAACAAGAAATGATAGGACTTGATATAGAACTGATATTTTTGAAGAATATGTAAAGAAACTGCATAAGTACAATATGTTCGGACAGAATCGTCCTCTTCGACCAAAATACTTCTATAATATGATAAGAAATTATAAATTAATTAAAACTTAAAAAAAAACAATAATAAAGAACTGACAAGTTATTGTCCCTAAAAATCCCATATATGCAATAAAAGAAAACAATATATATTTATATATACGACTACTGACAACTAATGCAATTACGCATTGAATACAACGGTCAGAAAACATTCGTAATAAGGAGTTTACAATAAATAAGCATGTCAAAACCAAAGAAAAAAAACCTGTTATGTTGTAAGTCTTTGTCTGAACATCGTTTTTTGATCAGCATACATGTTTGTGCAACAAAGCAATTTAAAAGAACCTAAGTTTCGTTTTGAGGAAAAAGGAAGACCCTTTTTTTCATTCTCTCTGTCTGTGAATGTAAAACCCGAGTGTGAATTTGTCAGTTTTGGCGGAACGGCTTTAAGCTGTTCCTCGGGGATGAAGAAGCGTCAATCTCCGCTATTCTGAAGCGCATCGCAGTGGGTAAGACGACAAATAGCAAAAACCACAACAGGGGAATTACCACAAAGACTGAAAGACATTCTGTAAATTCCAGTAAAAGCCGAACAAACTTTCAAAAAAAAGTAACATGCCTAGAGAATTATTCATGGCCGTCTACAGGAAGAAGATATGCGAGTATGGAAGATATAACTTCATCATCTCTGCGGGGTCTACAATGCATCCAAACGCCAAAATTTTTATTTCAAAATTGACCAAAAAAAAAACTATGTAGTCCAGTCCTAGTCGATTGAAAAGTGTCCCATTGGATACCAGGACACATGAATGAAAAAGCTGACGAATTAAATACACGCCAGAAGAGGTGGAACACAGACACCCAGAACAAATATTTAGACAGAAGAAGATTCTTTTCCAAATTTTCCTTTTTCTGCATTACCAAAACCACGACGCCATGACATTTGTTGATACTTCGTGACTTGTCCGAATTTATCAAAATGGAAAAAATACAAATTTGAAAATTTAGGAAATTAGAATATTTGTACTTTTACAACATTCGACATCACACATTCGTTTTCATATCATTTATATAGCTCGCTATTATTCATCAACACCTAAAATCACCATTTAACAACATAATTCAATACAACAAGAATTTAATAAATTCTAATCGTTTCGATTTAAGTACTGGCTATAGAACGCACGTTAAGTGGTACATATTCAATATTCAAATTATTTCTCACAGCACACATTGGATAGCTGACTGATGTACCTGGTTTATGTGAGAAGCGATTTCCTCCATATACACAAAGTCAAAAAAGGGAGAAAATACAATGAAAACATTTGAAAAAAGCACGGACAAGACCGATGTGCTTGGAAATCCTTCTCACCAAATTTTTATTTGCGGCCTTTTTCCACCTCAAAAATGGCAGCGGTGTAAATACTGACCTCTAAGTCATGTGAAACTTCCCTGGAAATAGGTCCCGGTCAAGGAGTAAGCAAATTATATCGTGGATGATTTATATGAACGAATCAAACAAATCTGGAACGAATCTTCTGAGGCACCCCATTCACATATCTGATGTGTAACTGAGCCTTATTCTTTTGGATGTAACGATTCCAACACTTCGGTCGGTACAGCTGCACACAGATCTGGCGCGACAATGAAAAATGCGTTATTGTGTCGTTTTGGTGGTTTGCAAGATTGCCCATTTGACTGTACCAAATATTTTCCTTGGGGGTACCAGCAGCAGACACTGTCATCACTAATTAATTGAAAATAATATCTCCGCTTGTTCAGGGTTTGAATATTTTAAAAATGAGTTTGTAATGTTGTTAGCTTATCCTACACCTATACATAAGAATATCAATAGCATACTTGATATTACTCATATTAACGTTCCTTTAAGAATCTGAGGATAACAATTTGTATATTCACACTAACTCCTGCTCTGGGATATTTTCAGCAAACGACTTGGTTCGTATACCCTCTATTAAAGCTGACTCGGAACGACTAATGACTAAATTTTGCATGAGTTAATGATTACTCCCATATTAATTGAAATATCTAGCAATTGTTTGTGAAATGTTCAGATAACAATGCAATTACGTGGAATAATAACGTAACAAAATTTAAACTATTACTGCTGACAATTAGGACATTCTATAAAAACCGATTAAGAGTGCAGACAAACCTCAATGTATTATTTAAAGGACAGATAACCAAAATTAAATACACTTGATTGACACTTCAATAAACCTCCAAGACATTATAATGCTAGGTATAAATAGGATTGAAATTTAGAAGCAACAATAACATATTAGACGAAGTGGTGATTTACTTTATCAAATAGCTGTAAAAGTATCAACTTCCCTCAACATTGTTTCAAAAATGGGCGAACCAGATGGTAGTAAGACAGGAATGCTGTTGAGACTGAACAGGACTAAGCTTAATTATGATCCCTCTTTGGCGAATTTGCGAAGGCCGAAAATATTTTCTGCGACAATTTTTTTGTTGTTTTAAAAATGGACGAAACAAAATAGACTCTATGGAGCGAACGCGATACTGAACAGGATGTAGCTTAGATATGTTGTTTCTTCGGCGATATTGCGAAGGGCGAAAATATTTTCGGCTGAATTTTTTTGTCAATGTCGCTTTCGATATTGTTTATGAGCTTTTTAACGATTTGTGAAACGTTGAGAAGTAATGGAAACTTATTTTCAAAGTCAATGGCTTAATTGAAAAGAAATTTTGGATGAAATATGGCAAGACCTAGGTCTTGCATTTTTTTGTTCATTGTTTGGAATTTTCAAAATACAACCATTTGATTCCGAATTTCTATTAAAGATGTGGATCCGGTGTTTTTTCCCACTGTAACAATATAAATACAGAATATGTTGATTTATTCACTACAACACGCACAGCCTGTATGGTAGGACGATTGTTGCAAAAGAAAATTGAAATAAGCGATCCCTAAAGTTTCGATAATCCTATGCAATTTTGATCACTATTGTTAATATATATTTTGGGAAAATTTTTTTCGCTGATAACTGACCACATATTAACATATCAGTCTACATAATATTTGAACCGTACGTATTTCGGAAAAATTCAGACAGATTCACATACCTTTGTGTTAAGTAATAAGCGTAAATTGCCAGCAGTTCTAAATACCAAACGTGAACATTCATGTTCAATTCTGGAATCATTAAGGCGCAAACTTCCACGACCACGCTCCTCCCAATTGCTATTAACAAAAGCAAACAATTTACAATTTAACTGAAATGAAATATGAGAAATTGCATTAGTATGAATTCCGCTCCAAAGATATTATTTCCAAATGCTCTTACGTCAACAATATTCATTTCGTTTTCTTCACCCGTGAACGTCTCCACTTCTTCATATTTGCGCTTTTGAGCTCGACTCTCTTCATATTCGCGTGCCACATCAGTAAGACTTTTCGCTTCTGCATTAGAATCTTTCGTCGAAGCTTCTGCGCTTTCCGTTGATTTTGCTGCTGCAGCATTTTCTATTACACTAGAGAAGAGTAAACCACCTGAAGTAGAAGTGGAAGACTCCTCATTGTTGGATGTCGCCGGATTGTCAGGCTTAAGATTTTCCTGAAAGTGATAAATAAAACAAGCAGTCAAACAGTACACATATTACAGGCAGTTCTCGAGTTATACATACCCCTACAACACGTTCGTGAACATTTTGCCCAAATACAAAGCCAGACTTCTCCACCAAAGGAATGGAGCTTTTGGCTGCAGCAAAAAGATTGGCACGTTCCATGCCATTTTTACGCAAAAGAGATAAGGGATCTACACGTTCATCTGAATCATCATTGTCTGTGCTTTTATTATCGCCCACTTTGGCAGCAGTCTCCGGATTCTGTCCAGCATCCTCTTCATCTTTGAGATCTTTCAAAAATGGATTGCTACCGGGCGCATCGTTCGCTTCATATGCCTTATCACCACCGCCATCACAACCTCCACATGCAGATGGGGTGGCCGCGCCATCTTCAGCGTCGCTTGCTGATGTGACATTTTGTTGTGTGCTGCTCGCGCTGTTGCTATTAGTCGTTAAGGCCGAACCTAATCTTGAGGGTCCCAGTACTGATGGACGTAAAACGCCGGCCCTTAAAACTGGATTGCCACCAACACTACCGCCTCCAGTCAGGCGAGAACTCTGTAACAAGGAATCACTTCCTAGGCTGCTGGATTCATTGGAATTATCTGAAATAGACATCGACACCTGTTTCTCCTACTATTTGACTTCATCCACGCCACACTTACCATTATTTTCGGACATGTTAGGTTTGTTTGGTTTGTTTTACTATTCAATTCAATGTTTGACGACTGAGTTTCAGCCGATTTGAGCAGTGGCAATAGCGGTGGTGTAATTTTATTCTCCGACGCCGCCAATTGCGCCGAATCAGCTCTATTCTCTGGTAATTTTCTTATTCTGAGCAGTGATGGTAAATCATTCCACATTGTGCCAAAATGGCACAATCAAGTGTTCAGTGACAATTCAATTTTGGCAGTTTTTGCAATATTCAGAAGCTGAATAACATTAATTATATACATAGGCTTTTACATAATTCATATCATATTTTTAGTGTAAAATCATCAAAACAAATACTAGCGTTTTTCCAGTTGACATATTTACTTCTTTTCATTGCAGTAGTATTTTTGTCAAAGCAAACAAAATCCTGATTAACTGTCAAAATCATTTATTCATGAAAAATACTATTGCAATGAAAATTAGTAAACATGCAACTGAAAAACGCTAGGATTTGTTTTGATGATTTTCCAACAAAAATATGATATGAATTAAGCAAATGCCTATTATTTTTTTCGCTTTTGAATATTGTAAAAATTCCCAAAATAGAATTTGTTGACGAAATGTAATGTGAAAATAGTGCCAAAATAGAATTGAGTGTGCCACGGCGCCACTGAACACATGAATGGGTCAAAAATGTCACAATGTGTCATGTTTACCATCACTGCTCAGAATACTCAAATTTACACAGAATCGAGCCGATTCGGCGCAATTAGCTGCGTCGAGGAATAGAATTACACCACGACTAATGACACTGCTCAAATCGACCGAAACTCAGTTGTCAACTTCTGATGATAAAAATTATGAATAGGAAAATGTATGTACATATGCATTATTAAGGCATTAACATTCGGACAATTGGATATATTTTTGTCGGCGGAAAACAAACGCAGTACTTCGGACCTTTTTGTTGTTGTCAAACCCCAATTATTTCGTTCAATCGATTCACATTTGGGATGATTATAATTATGTTGAAGTAAAACTATTCACAGGTGGTTGTCCGTCTCACAACATTTTGTGACGCATTTTTTTTAAATGCTTATTTTTTTAAAAATGAGAATTTTTTATTTTTTTATGAAATGTGAATTTTTTTTTAATTTTTTAAAAAATACATTATTTCATATAATAAGAAATATATATATTAATATAATAATTTAATAGAAAATAACTAACAAACCACAACAATTTCTAAATGTTGTCGTTTTATATATATAAATTTAGTTCATAAGTATAATAATAATATTTAATAATATTAATCACTTGAATAATAATCCTTAAAAATAAACACCGCCGACACAGATTTATTGGCTCGGCTCGGTTTTCCAACCTCTCCTGGGGAGGTAAGCGTCTGCAAAATGTCACAATAAAGAAGAATACAACAAAATGCATCAGGGTTGTCAATATCAGCGAGATTTACTTGACGGTTACTTTTGTGATGTCGAATGTGCGATATGTTGTAGTTCGTAAAATCACCAAAATGGAAATCGGAAATAAAACTAAACACAATGTGGACATTATGCTCTCGATTTTTTTTTTTTTTTTTTTTTTTTTTTTTTGTGTTTACTGTCTGCTGTGACATTTTCATATTTATTTATTTATTTATTTTCACCATAATACAAAAGCCAAACGGCCAAAATAATGTATTACATAGTAATAATATAAATCCTAAGCTTCAATCATATCCAAATTTACAAAGTAAATACTTAAAGTTTAAATTTATATAACAAACTGGCTAACGAATTGGCTCCCCAGCCATAATATTTACACATACTGATGAGTACACAAACTGTACGAGTATTCAGAATAAGAACATTAAGTCCAAAATAATTAGCAACAAATATATATATGAATGGTATAAGAAACAAGTTAAAGTAAAAGCAAACGCTTCAATCTAGTTATTGAAGTGTTCCAGTATTTTCCGACGAAATACGTTGTTAGAATATGAGAAAACACGCAAAGAGAAAGGCAATATATTCCAGCACCGAGCAACTCTTACCAAAAATGATCTCATATACATGGAGTTCCTTATTCTCGGGATAAACACTTGAGGATTTCTAGTAGATCTAATGAAGATAAAGTTCCTACACAAGGATTGAGGTGTTCCACTTTTGATAATTTTATGAAACAGGTAGAGCAAACGGAAGTTTACAAATTCTTTAAACGAACAGCCCAAAAATTGTCTTACATACCCCGATATATGATCACGTCGAGAAGCACCGTATACAAATCGTACAATTGTATTCACTGTGCGTTTAATTACAGAGATATTCCGCTCGATAGTACCCGAAAAAACTTCAAGTCCATATAACACGTGAGGCATAAGCAGACCATGGGCAAGAGTACGCCTAACAACAATAGGCAAGTAAATGTTGGATGAGTAAATTCTTCTCAATGCACTCCATACCCTACAACAAACAACGTCAATATGTGATTTAAAAGTAAGTCTAGAATCAAGAGTTACACCCAAGCATTTCAGCCTATCTACAAACTCTATACATTCATTACCCAAAAATATATCCAAATCGAAAATAAAATGATCCGATGATCCAAACATAATTGCCTTTGACTTAGACGAATTAATAACGAGGGAATTATCCGAAGTCCAATGCAATACCTGCTCAAGAGTCCTGTTAATGTTACTCTCCAAGACCTCAGAAAAGCCCCGGCTCCCTCTAAAAAGTAGGAATACATCATCAGCATAAAAGAAAGATCTGCATTCACAAGAACGCAGATAACGACTCAGATCATTGGCGTAAAGGATAAACAGAAGGGGTCCCAATACAGACCCCTGAGGTACTCCACAATTAAGAGAAAGCAAAGACGATGACTTTCCATTCACCGAAACAAACTGATTCCTCCCGCTCAAATAAGAAAAAACCAGGTTGCAGGCTGATCGCGAAAAGTTAAACTGACTTCTAAGTTTTAATATCATTTGACTATGATCAACAGAATTAAAAGCTTTGGAAAGATCAAGCGAAATAAGCGTAGATAATGTATGTTGTACGTTAAATACAGGGTGGGCCAAAAGTCACCATGGGGTTTAAAAATGTAATAACTCTTTCGTTTATACATCTATATACATTTTAAGTTCAAAAAATACGATAGGATTTTCTACACAATTTATACAGCTCAATCGGAGTTTCAAATGATCAACAGATCTCAATTCATGATATATGCATTTGTTTATATAACTAGAGTTCCCCTATCCAAAAACCCTATTTCTTTGGCATTTTACGATATCGATTGCAATTCGCATTTACTACATGGGCACTGAATCCATACTTCTATATTATTTTACTTTGAGCAAGTCCAATCCCATACGTGAAATACTAATTCTAATCGAAAAAACTTGCAGTAAGTAAACAAATGATTGTGTCTTCTTCTTTTTCGATAACATATGATGGTTACTGGAAAAACTTGCAGTTGGGTTTTACTTAGCATGTCCAACACCGATTACTCATAATAAGACCGTTGAATGTAATCATGTTCAACAACAATAAACCGTTCCTGGACTTCCGATGCGGTTGTGGAAAATATACTGACTTATTATTCCTTGCCTCTTCCAAATAATATTAAAATTCCCTTCGAAAATATATTACAATTTAACTGTTTAATTACCGACAATTTGACACTGTACTTTTGTCTAAACTGGTTACTTTAGTTTAATCCAAACCGAATTAATCATCACTACCTCGTAAAGTTTGTAAACAAACACAGCATTGTACAAAATGGTATCATACTTATATTAATACTAATCTAATGCCCCATGAAGCAACAATGCATTTGACTTACGTGTGAAAAACTAACTTTAGAAAATTAATAGAGATAATATATTTAGCAGCGGAAAATACAATAAATAGTGGCGTCGATTAATTTATTCAACGTGCAGAGTGATCCACGAGACCCAGCAATATGAAGTTCGGCTTAATAGCCATCAGTATTTTACTGATTGTACAGTGGGACACTGTCTCCGCTGAATTACAAGGACCCCAGACTACAGCGGAAAAGGTGTCCTCGAGCAAAGAACAGACAGAAAGCTCAAACACATCGACCAAAGATGCTTCAGAACCCGGTAACACGGGAAGTGAAGAGACAACCGCTACCGAGATACCCAGCAATCAACGTAAAGCCTCTAAATATATAGATGATCAATTGGAGGCTGCCAAAGCAGCTGCACAAATTGCCGCCAACATCCAGGGAACCGAAGCGGATGGCAAGAATAAACTGCTTAAATTTGCAATATTCGAACGTTTGTGGAGCGATGAAGTGGTGCGCAAAAAGTTGCAAGAACAAATTGACGTGTTAGAAGCGCAACGAGAACCCCAAGAAGTGATTGATCCCACGCCAGAGCAGATTGAAGGTAAGTAGACAATTAAAACTTGAGTATATGTTTTCCTAAAACTTGAACCTACCTCTTTTTCAGCTCAAAGTATGTACGAAAATGCAATGGAAATGCTATCGAAACCAAATTCGGATAAACGTGTGGCGTTCACATTGATACGTAAAGCGGCCGAAATGAAGCACAGCAAAGCTCGTGCGGAATTGGCATGGGCCCGTGTTTTGGGTCATTATATGGACTTTGATTTTGAGTATGCCGCAGCTGAATTCGATGATTTGGCGAAAGAGGGTGTGCCCGAAGCAAATATGGTGAGTGTGAGCATTGAAGAACTGATTTGGAACATACACCATGTTTTATTAGATGTTGGTAAAATATCATCTTCGTCAGTAGGTCAGTAGAAATGTGGCTTGTCAACGCTATTGTTTGGACTTTCTCTACTAAATTTATAGAAGTTCTTTAAGCGATTTGAATTTATAGAACTTCTTTAAAAAAAAAATCTAATACTGGATAGAAAGAAGAACTTGACGATTCGTAACGAACGATACAAAAGGAACACATGCGCGATTTGTATATCTGAGCGTACTGTTTATCGACGGCTCCGGCCGTTTTATTTTCTATTCTACTTCCTATATTTAGAGACTAATCTCTGGCTCATAGAGTCGTCGGCATGTACTATGTGACAACGATCGCTAAAAAATGTTTGAAGCTACAACCCGGATTTGAACCATTTGTGTGATAATGACGCGTACATGATCATCGCACCACGACAAAATAAAATTATTTTTATAGTTAAAATAATGTAAAACATAGCATTTACTAACCCCTTTTTGATGGATTTGATTGGTTTGCTCTACGATGGCGGTGACCGTTTTCATGAAACCCCAAGGAGACACAAATGCCGTGGATGTGCGAACTGGAGATATAATGCATTCGATTCACATATTTCGATTATATTTTTTAATACCCATGCCAACAATGGCTGGTAGAACCAACAAAGTCAGTAAGTAATAACCTCAATGTATACAGGACGAATACAATAATACTGGGAATATGTCTCTACAACTTCGTGAATCCTGTCTTCATTACTTCTGTGGGAAAATATATATGCTTGAAATTTACTTTCTACGGCCCATAAAATATGGATATGGTTATGTATATTTTTCATGTGGAAATTGTCTTGGCGAAACGGAGATTTTCCTACAAACATAAATATGTATTTCTACTAAAACTTAGCCGGCGAAACTTAACAAGGAATTAATATGAAATGAGTACACTTGCATAGTCCATCTGTTCATTCATGACGAATATTAGACGCGGGGGCGAATTGGTCTCTTACCGGTCCCACTGCGAAATCAAATTTACGGACTCTACGCAATTGATTGCATGTTGGTATTTGCAAATCACAAAATGGACGGTTGATTGTCTCCTTGGTAATATTATACTAGCCACATTGAAAATGTTAGTAATACTCTCCACCGATATTTTGAAAACATTCATATGATAATACATTACTGTAGGATTTTTATTACATATATATGCCTTTCATAAATCCAAAAATGCAACCTACATAATCATTGTGGCTAAAACGCTTCATTTCAGGGCCTTGCTTTTCTCTACTCGGTTGGTGTGGGTGGCAAAAATGTCAGTCAACCATTGGCTCTAATTCATCTTACCCTGGCCGCTTTGGGTGATCATACGTATGCTCAAATGGCTTTAGGCTATCGTTATTCATTTGGCATCAATGTACCGGCTAGTTGTGAAAAATCCCTATCATACTATAAGAAAGTCGCTAAAAAGGTGGCATTAAAGGTGACATTCTCAAGTGGTCCTTTGGTGCATCGTGTCAGACTATTGGATGAATTGGAGAATCCCGGAAGTCAAGAAACGGAAATCGTTGATTACTATCAACTGTTGGCCGATAAGGGTGATGTGCAGTCACAAGTCGGTCTGGGCCAGCTGTACTATCAGGGTGGTAAAGCCATACAACAAGACCACCAAAAGGCATTGGAATATTTCACATTGGCGGCTAATGCTGGCAATGCCATCGGTTATGCCTTTCTGGGGAAACTGTATTTGGAAGGCAGTGAACATATCAAAGCTGACAATGAAACTGCATTTAAGGTAAGTAAGCCATTACTGTGCCGAATGATTTGCAAAATGTATTATTGTGTTTTACTTCCTGTTTGTTTTTATTTTAGTATTTTACTAAAGCTGCCAATTTGGGAGATCCCGTGGGCCAGAGTGGTTTAGGTCTCATGTATCTCAAAGGGTTGGGTGTGCCGAAAGATCCGCTAAAGGCTTTAAATTACTTTACCATGGCTGCTGATCAGGGCTGGGTTGATGGTCAATTAATGCTGGGAAATATGTACTTTAGTAAGTTCAATTGTGTGATAATGTCTTGTTTGCTAATCGGTAACGTTGGCGGTGTTTGATTTTCTTACAGCTGGTAATGGTGTTAAACCCGATTTTAAATTAGCCCTGAAGTATTTCAATTTGGCCTCACAGTCTGGCCACGTTTTGGCCTATTACAATCTGGGCTTTATGCATGCCTACGGCATAGGCATGTTGCGTTCCTGCCCAGCTGCTGTAGAGGTAAGTTGACTTCATTTAAAGATAATCTCAAAAGCGCCAAGTTACTTTAAAATATAACATTGTGGTGTGATAGGACATTTAACATATAATTTGAATTTTGAAACACCTTTGATACGTAATAGCATATGGTAAAAAAATGTTAACCCAGAATACATTCACTTCATTCTTGAACATTTCTTGTTCGTCGAGAAGGATTCTTCAGCTTATTTATGTAAAGAGGGTGCCGATTAAAAGTCTATCTGTAAACAGAAATTTATGTTCATATTTCCTCATTTTTTGTATTTATTATGAACCAGTTAGCCTTTGATTTTGTTGAACACGTTGTTTAATGTTCCCTCTCCATTTTTGATCGGTCCGTAGGGTATACGGTATACTTTTTCGATGTGTCCCGACTCTGGGTTCGTCCCAACCAAAAGACTTCGAATGCTAAAATCTGAATCCAATGCAGTCTACTTTTTTTGATCATATAGAAGATTTTGTTTTTGGGTTTACAAAGATAAGCGTTGACATATATTGGTGTAGTACTGTACTATACTATATATACAGTATATACGAAGCAGATCTCCGGGAAGATCAAGCAAACACCTTTTTCTGGTATTATTATGAGACAAATCCATGTGATGTTAAGGTAGAGACGAAGACATTCTTTCAAATCAGTGAGGTGTGAACAATATATATATATTTTTTTTTGAACCCTTAATGGGGATTTAATGTTTTATGTCGGTCCGAACGCTTTTTTAAGAGAAGGAGGTGGTAACGGCTGCTGAAAAATGTTCGATGGTCCTACTAAGATACGAACCAGGGTTTACTATGTGATACTTGCAAGCACGTAAATTTATATTTGAATATAATAACACACACAACACTTTGTTCATAACACAGATTTATTAATAATTATGTATATTGATTTTCGTTAATTATAACTGCTGTCCTCTTCCTCTTCTAGTTCTTCAAAAATGTCGCTGAACGTGGTCGCTGGAGTACAAATCTCATGCATGCCTACGGGGACTATAAAAACAATCGCATCAATGAGGCCTACATGCAATATGCCCTCTTAGCTGAACTGGGCTATGAGGTGGCCCAATCGAATTCCGCTTTCCTGCTCGATCGCGGTGATGTGAAAATATTCCATGACCGTAATGAGGAATTAATCAGAGCCTTCTATTACTGGAAACGTGCTGCATCCCAGGGCTATTCAGCGGCACAAGTTAAGCTGGGCGATTACTATTACTACGGCTGGGGTACAAATATAGACTTTGAAACAGCGGCTGCTTTGTACCGCAAAGCATCCGAACAGCAATATAACGCTCAGGCCATGTTCAACTTGGGCTATATGCACGAGAAGGGCTTGGGCATGAAGAAGGATTGGCATTTGGCAAAGCGTCTCTATGATTTGGCGGCGGTGACAAATGCGGATGCTAAAGTTCCTGTGGCCATAGCATTGCTGAAATTGCAGTTGTTGGCCAAAATGGAGTCGATTAAAGAGGTATGTATATGTGAAATATCTTAGCATACGTATTTTCTTGACTTAGAATTTTGTGGCGGTTCATGGCTTCACTGGAATGTTAAAACTTCTCACTTGCCTGACCATTTCAGAAGTATTCAATTAAATTATTATAATATAATAACCACTTTCTATCGTTGTTCTTTTAGTCTCCTTATAAATTCATATTCTATTTGGATGAAAACATAGCAGCTAATTGGGATTTATATATGATCACCATTTTGACGCTATTACTGGGTTTCATTATGTATACCAGGCGTACTTACGAACAACGCCAACAAAATCAAGCCGATAATCAACAACAGCAACAACAACCGCCAGAAAATGGTGAGCCAGGAAATAATGATAATCCGCCAAATGGCGAAAATGATAATGAGGCAGCTGTGGCGGCTGCCACAACCCCACAAACTAGTGCGGAAACTGCTGTCGATACAACGGCAGCAGTGGCGGACACAGCAACAACTCCAACATCGTCGATGACTGAAAAAGAAACACCCTCTACTTCTGCTGCTGCGTCCATATCAACAAATTCGACCACTTCACCAACTACATCCACGACCGCAACTACGACGACGACTAACACAAAACAGACAACAACAACCACAATACCTTCAGCTGCTTCAAACTCTACCGCTGATCCCACTGAGTAGTAGTCACATTTTTTTTGTTTTATTTATTAAAGAAAACAATTGTTGTTTAACATATAAAAATTACAATTAAAACTCAGCCAATTCCCACATAAGTAGTTAATCATGTTTTTGTTTGTTTGAACAATTAAATTATGTATTTTTTTAAATATAATTTAGAACAAAAAGAAAATTGTCTATTTTTTCTGTACATATTATTTGACTTTCCTTTTTGCAATATTCTTTAATAATAGTAGCTATTTGATTTAGAATAGTTTCCCTGTTTCTTAGTTTGAAACAGTTCAAGGAAAGAAAATTGATGAGAAAAGTAAAATAATTAAACAAAATGCGATTAATTCAATTCATTGTCATTCTCTTTTGTATGTATATTTTCTAATGATAAATACTATTAATAGTAATAGTAATATTATACACATATTTGCGCAAGGAAATTAAAATAAAATTATTTTGAGTTCTTGTTTAAAATGTAATAAAAAAAAACTAAAAATAATCAATTATTTTTCTAATATAATGTCTAAGAAGAACTGAAGACGTGTAAAAATACATGCATATATACAACAATTATAGAAAATTAAATTGTTTTCTTTTCTTTTGTATTTGTTGTAACACCAATGGTTTGAATATAAGGCAATTATTTATATTGTGAAGCGGACTAGTCTTGGATCAATAAGAATAAGTTTAGAGGACTTAGTGTCAATTGTTATACTATTTTTGTGCCGACCAGGTAAGTCAGTATTTGATTTTCTAACGACCTTACAATCTGTAACAAGCCGGTAAGGCAAACCACGCCACTCCCAAAGATTGCGGTCTTTTCCATAGAAATCACTGGAACGAATATTGGACCTGCACACCAGGAACATAATTGATACGGGCGTCATGAGCTATCGTCATGGGTCAAAAACAAGGGATTGGAAGACAACCCTAGTAAAATAGAACTAGTTCTTTTTAGTAAAAATATATAAGGTAGAGAAATTTCGGTTTTTTTTTTGCATAGAGGACTTTAATCGGAACAAGACATTGTTTTCATTTTTTTGATTGAAAAAATCGTTCTGGAGAAATTTGGTTTAGAAAATGGACATTTTCTCAAAATTAGAAATTCGAATGCTCCTTGTAACTATTTGTCAATATTTTCAGCAACCGACGGTTGTAGTATAAAACTCTTTAGGACTGAGTCTTTAGGACTACTATTAACCCATTGAGAGTTGTAGGGTATGATCATATTTATTGGATTTATAGATTATCCCATGGTGCACTCATAATGTATTTTTGACCATTAATCTGTAATGTTATATAAAGTATATGTGGTTATAATTACATCATTTCGAAGGCAGAATAAATTCATGAGAAAAAGATTTCGAAATTCGAAAAAAAAAATTTTGACCAAAAAAAAAAACAAAGGGGTTAACCCACTAAAATTTGAAATTTTTTTGAAAAAATACATTTTGTTAAATTTTTGCTCATGCATAGCGGACGTTAATCTGAACAAGTCGATGTTATCTTTTTTTAGATAGAACAAATTGTTTGCCAGAAATTGGGTTTAGAAAATGGACTTTTTCTCAAAATTAGAAATTCGAATGCTCCTTGTAAGTATTTGTTAATATTTTTAGCCACCGACCAAGGTATCGAAAGGAGTGTCGTATAAAACTAAAGCTTGACTCTTTAGGACTACTATTAACCCACTGAGAGTTGTAGGGTATGATCATATTCATTGGATTTATAGATTATCCCATGGTGCACTCATAATGTATTTTTGACCATTAATCTGTAATGGCAAATGTTTTATAAAGTATATGTGGTTATAATTACATCATTTTGAAGGCAGAATAAATACAAGTGAAAAAGATTTCTAAATTCGAAAAAAAAAATTTTACCAAAAAAAAAACAAAGGGGTTAACCCACTGAAATTTGAAATTTTTTTGAAAAAATAAATTTTGTTAAATTTTTGCTCATGCATAGCGGACGTTAATCTGAACAAGTCGATGTTATCTTTTTTTTAGATGGAACAAATTGTTTGCCAGAAATTGGGTTTAGAAAATGGACTTTTTCTCACAATTAAAAATTCGAATGCTCCTTGTAACTATTTGTCAATATTTTCAGCAACCGACCAAGGTATCGAAACGGTTGTAGTATAAAACTCTTTAGGACTGACTCTTTAGGACTACTATTAACCCACTGAGAGTTGTAGGGTATGATCATATTCATTGGATTTATAGATTATCCCATGGTGCACTCATAATGTATTTTTGACCATTAATCTGTAATGGCTAATGTTATATAAAGTATATGTGGTTATAATTACATCATTTTGAAGGCAGAATAAATACAGGTGAAAAAGATTTCGAAATTCGAAAAAAAAATTTTTGACCAGAAAAAAAACAAAGGGGTTAACCCACTAAAATTTGAAATTTTTTTTCTGAACAAGTCGATGTTATATTTTTTTAGATGGAACAAATTGTTTGCCAAAAATTGGGTTTAGAAAATTGACTTTTTCTCACAATTAGAAATTCGAATGCTCCTTGTAACTATTAGTCAATATTTTCAGCAACCGACCAAGGTATCGAAAGTAGTGTAGTATAAAACTCTTTAGGACTACTATTAACCAACTGAGAGTTGTAGGGTATGATCATATTCATTGGATTTATAGAGTATCCCATGGTGCACTCATAATGTATTTTTGACCATTAATCTGTAATGTTATATAAAGTATATGTGGTTATAATTAAATCATTTTGAAGGCAGAATAAATACAGGAGAAAAAGATTTCGAAATTCGAAAAAAATAATTTTTGACAAAAAAAAACACTAAAATTTGATTTTTTTTTTTTAAATAAATTTTGTTAAATTTTTGCTCATGCATAGCGGACGTTAATCTGAACAAGTCGATGGTTCATTTTTTAAATGGAACAAATTGTTTGCCTGAAAATGGGTTTTCTCAAAATTAGAAATAGAAATAATTTAGCAAATAATAGAAATACTATAACATCTACAACTACATCCGCATCTACTTCTACATAGAAGTAATACTGATACTAATACTAATAGATTTCTTTGAAAATTTGGTCATGCGTAGGGACCAAAATTTATTTCACGTTAAATCTGTCACTTTGGAGGAATGAAAGTTGGAAATCAAAAAGTGGGAAATCAAAGAATCAGAGGTGAATGCCTACTTCACATACTGACTGCGGCCTTAAATTCTGATTTCAGTGATAGTCCAGAGAGACAATCGGACTGCAAATAAAGAAAGAACCTTTGGACATGTTCTGTTCGATGACCACTGACTTTATTATGTTCAAAATGAAAAAAAAGTCTTGGTCGATGATCACTGACTTTATTATGTTCAAAATGAAAAAATAGGTCTTGGTTAACAATTTTTTTTGGAACTTGGCTAGCATTCATGTGGTGCCCCTATAAATGCAATGTGTACTAGTGTTCGTTGACATTTGTCCTAAATATGAGAATGTCACAGCTGGCTAGATGAGAAGAGTGCATTTTCTTTTCGAATACGAACTCCCATTGGGGCGTGTCCGAATGAGTGGACGTGTCCCAACATTATACTCCCCGCTGAATGGTTAAAAAGTTCATATAAATCTTTTTGTTTTCTGTCTAAAATAATCGGAAAATTCTGAAAGCAAAAAGGGAAATATTTAAAGCGTTATTTTAATTTCCATACGATTTGTAGACATAATATTTAAGAATGCTGCTTCATGGGCTGAGGGTAAGTTCGGAACTGACCATTGCACTTTTCCCAAACCAAACTTTTCCAGCATTCATTTTACATATAATATTTTTCTTTTCTTTTTTAGCCAATGACACACGTCATGTTGTTGACGAGAGCCATTGCGATAGCCTCACAACGACGGGTGCTATCGAAAAGCTCTGTTCCAAGCAAAATGTTGCTATTGCAAAAGAAATTCCAGGAGAAAAACAATGTACCCGTACATCTGAAGGGGGGAGCCACTGACAAAATGTTGTATTTCTCCACAGTGGGTTTGGCTGGATGCGGTTTTGTCTATATGCTGGTATTTCTGGCGGGCTATATCATAGATTAAAACAAAGAGTTTCCTAAAAAGTAGTCTTTAATTTTTTGATTTAACATTTGGTGTGACCTTTCAGTAAAAAATTGAATATAACACTTTTTTGGGTTAATTTTAAATAAAGAAAAACATCGAAAATTTATAAATAAAAAGTTAGAATTACAGTTTAAATTACAACAGTGCCCCGCCAGCAGTCTCTATGTGTGATTATGCTGATGAGCCTTCTCTTCTGCATCGATTTTATCAATAACACTTTTCAGGCAGTCTTTGGTTGAGACCTTTTCCAAATTGCATTCTGTGGTTAGATCCATGGTGGCGATTTGTTCTATCATATCTTTTATGCGCTCCTGCTTAATGATAGCCTTCACTGATTGTCTTGTCGTCGCGGGTAGCTTTGCCTTGTCTTGTCTCTCTATGGAGTCATTTTCGATGTGTTTGCCCTTCGAACGGAAGTGTTGTTCTATAAGACGTCTGATTTTCAATTTCGTTGCTTTTGTTTTGCGATTCACTTGGCCCAAAGCTAAGTTGCGCAATTCCTGAAAATTGATTTCTTTGTGTACCGGTTCGGCGATATCATTTATTTCTTCGGATATGTCGAGATCTTCATACGATTCTACGGTGGATACTATGGCGTCATCTTCCAGACTTACCGCTGAATTTAACAAGGTGTATAATTCCGGATCTTTGGTTTTTGGTGTGGAGGGGGGAGTTTCAGTTTCTACACGTTCTATTAATTCTGCATCGAGATCTTCCACGGCTTCTTCGTCTTCTTGTGTTGATTCTGTAGGACTGTCGTCGTCATTTTGCAGTTCTTCATCACTGAATGACGTGTCCATTTGTTTCTTTTTCTTAGACATTTCATACTGGTCCGAGTTCTCTTCGATTATGTCTTCTTCCTGAGATTTATTGTCCTTGGGGATAGGAGGTTTAATTTTCATATAATCTTCTGTAGTCTCCAATTTCTTTGTCTTCTTTCTGTCTTTTTTGGCTTTGTCTAGTTTTTCGTCATTGAGGGGTCGAGGAACGTTATTATTTTTGTCTTTGGCCTTTTCTACAGAATCTTCAGCAAGTTGTGAAATGTCTTCTTTGGTTTCTCTGATCTCCAGAGATTTTTTGAGCTTCTTCTTGTCTTTAGACTTTTCAACTGATTTGTCAGCATCAACTTGTGCATCTATTGTCTCTGAGGGTTTCTTTTTTTTCTTTTGGCCTTTAACTTTTTCTACAGATTCTTCTTCATTGGGAGAGGATACTTCTTGTTGTTGTTCTATTGTTTCCAAAGATTTTTTATTTTTCTTGCTGTCTTTTGGAGGAGATTGACTTTGAACTTGCATTAAATCTTCTGTTGTCTTCTCTATGACCTTCTTATTTTTCTTTTTCATATTTTCCTTTTCAGCGCTTTCTTCACTAAGTTGTCCGGATACGACTGCACCAATTTCGTCCACAGATTTCTTTTTTCTCTTCTTCAGTTCTTTTTTGTCGGGGTCACCTGTCCGGCCGGGTTTTCTTTTCAAAATGGCTAAGCAGGGTTTGGTCTTAATTTTTACAGGCATTGCGGTGTTGTATTGAATGCCAATGCTATTGAAACAATCTACAAATTCCAGAGTATCGAAATCATCTTGCAGGCTCGACCATAGTTGGTTGTTAAACTTATTTTTGGCTTCCACCAGTAAGTGGGTGTACTGCAATGCCTCCTCTTTTGTGTAGTTCATCTGTTCGTTTTTGCAGTATCTATAAAGAAACATATACATTTAAACCATATTTTCAAGGGTAATGTATTGAAAATCATATATAACCTCCAATCGTCGTGGACTTGAAGAAATCGGGAAACACCACTTTGCGCAGCCAAATTTGAGATATGAACCGAAACATTTGTTGAACCGGCCTCTAGAGTATTCAAATGTCGTAGAGCCACTCCACCCGGGTAATTAGTGCCAGATACCATTAGCAAAAACAATGTTACCAAAACATTTAAAAGTAAATGACCTCCAGCACATAAGGACAAGAATCCATGCCACAATGATTTGGAACTATTGGACCAACTGCAAATGTACATATAATGTTATATAATGTTTTCCATATAAAATATATGTATATCACACTTACAAACGATGACAGGCTGCAGCTGCTGCCAAATTTAATACGGGAAAAACGTAAATTATAAAACGCAGCTCCTTGTGCGGTAGTATAGAATATATGGCTACAAATCCGAGGGCCGCTATAACAATAGGTCTTAGTCTTCGTTCCAAAAGAAAACCTACAGGCACAAACAGTAGAGAAGCCGCCATGGCTCTAGGTAGAGCTGAATAGAAATACCATAAAAATGGCGAAGTCTGAAGAGTACGAAAAAATACTAAGGAAATGCCCCAAAAAATGTATTCATTATCTGAATATTGGAATCATTAAAAAGGATACACCCCAATCGGAGCTTTTATTCAATATAGTATTGTACCACAACACTTCGCCCTCCGGCCACAGCAGTCTATTCCAAAAGAATGAATCCACAACCAGGGACGTAGCTAAGATGACAACACCAGTTGGCAGAGCAATTTTTAAAACTCTAAAAAAATTCACAATATCAAAGCATTTATTTTAGCCCACACCCACCCATCGATCTACATACCTTTCAATGGAGACTTTCTTGAACAACAAATCGAACAATAGCAAAAGACCCATGAATATAATTAGTTCAGAACGAAATACCAATATGGCGATACCGGAACATATAATGAATGGCTTTACTTGCCCATTTAACCAATAGGCCAAGGCATAGAGAACTAAAACGGATAAAGATAATAAATTACTTCTAGACTAACTTGTCAGCACCTACCTATGGGTAAGGCCATAATGTTGGGCAAAGTTCGACTCATATAGAAGATAAAATGAAATTGCGTTAAGGTTATCAGACTAAACCATAGACTAACGTCTGAACCGTAAATTTTGGTGATGGCACGTTTCAACTTGGTCCAAGCACATGCCACTACAGCTGTCAGAACCAGGCGTACTATAAAACAAAAACAAATGTTATCCACTTACAGTAAATAAAATCCAAATAAATGGTAGTTTTGGAGATATCACATAAAATCTTGGCCATGACCTAAAAAAAAGATACAGAAACTGAGGTACAGACTTTTGTCGTAGAAATCCTTGCCACAGATGAATGACACTGTGGTTCTATCGCAAAAATAAGTCTGAGTTAATTCGATCGATACTTGTCTCATAGAAAACCGTTTCTTAGGTCACTGATACGCTACTTTTCTCATATGTACAGTCGAATTCGAATTGCGCTCAGCACGCCTTTTAATTGAAAAAATCGCTTAATTGAAAATGAATATTAGTAACGATTTTTCTGGGTGATTTTCCATGCACAGTACTTCGCTTAAACGAAATCCTCTTTATTGAAATTTTTTTTCATTTCCGCTTAACCGAATTCGACTGAATATGAATTTTCTCTAAAAAAAGACTGTCTCAGTTAATGAGATATTGATTAACTCAAAAAAGTTTGTCTCAGATAATTGAGACGAAAATTCGCTTAAGGAAAAGTTAGGCTAAGTTAATTGAGACGAAAGTCTTTCAGTTAACTGAGTCGAAAGGTTTGTTGTAGCTTTATGTTCTATTGTTCATTCATCATCATCGTTCGCTTGTGGTTTGGGCGTCTCCTCGAGGTCCAGGCCAATGACCAGGATGCTAGAAGCGTGGGTCTTGCAATACTGCTAGTTTGCACCGTGTCCCTTTGAATGCAGTTTAGGGCTGTTCGGTAGGCTTGTTAATCCAATGAATCTCTCTTATAACGTTGGACTTCCCTTTTCAAATCTCTGCTGACATATCTTAGAAGAGGGTTCAACTCCGCCAGTAAGAAATTCAGATGTACCCTCCGATAATATCACAGCAGGAACAGTTTGGACAACACGATGTGTTTGTCGCAGTTAACGGAGACGATACTTTTCTCTGAGTGAAGGTTGTCTCATTCAACTTGGACGAAACTTTTCTCATAGAAAATGTAACTGAGACGATACTTTGTCCCAGCTGTCGAAGGCAACACTTTTATCTTAGAAAAGTTTGAACCATTTACTTGAGAGGATAATTGTCCTCCTTGCAGAAAACATATCCATCTTTAACTGCGAAAAACATATCTATGGGGAAAACTATACCCTTAGAATTTCTTTTTTTAAAAAAAAAACTCTTTCTTCGCCTTGGCCAAAACTTTACGTTAAATAGAAAATGAAATCTATTTCTGGCGATTGTTTACCTACATATTGCGCCCAATACTTGTTGACATTCAATGTTTCAAACAATAGAATGAATGGGGTCGATAGTATCGATATAAACAATGGACCCAAAAACGTACGGGGTACCACCCCCGGAAACTCATGATGATCATACTGAAAAAAAAAAAACGGGAAAGGATAATCTTGCAGTAACGTTTGTTATTAGGGTGTACATACCTGTGTGAAATTATGACGCAAATAGAGAATGTCATGGATAGCCTGCAGATTGAAACTTTCTTCCACTTTGGTGAAGGGGGTGTAGACGACATGTGCCGCTGCCGTTAAAAATAGCAACAGATCCATGACGATGCTGATGATGGTGCCGGGATTCAGGGATGGTCGATTGGACGGGATATGTGGTGGGGGAGGTGGTACCCTTCAGTTCAGAATGTTTCCACAAATCAATTGACACGATTCTTATCACCCACGATTACATAATTTATCGAAAACGAATGTATTTTCGAGACAAACAAAACCACCGACGGTCGTCTGTCCACCGCACTTCTTGGCTGGTGTCTGTTTGTCGAGAACGAATGCTACAATAATTTATGTGTCATTATGATGAGATACAAATTTCGGCCGCCTAATGCTCTGCTCTGTGCGACAACAACAGCGATGTCAACAACAAAACAAAAACCGGCAAATGTTTGGCTGTTCAGCACTCGAGTTTGCGTTGATGTGTTTGCCTGTTTCCGTCTTCTTTGGTTTAACTAAAATTAGAATTGTCCACGTTTATACGGATTTCCAGTTACTGGACAATTATGGGGCAAATCCAAGAACTTTAAATCAGGAACTTCATGAAACCGTTGACAAGATATTGCGGGCAATCTCCAAAGCTTCTAAATAATAGGAGTGTATTGGTTTTGTTCAGTCAAGAAAACGTCACCAGATAATTTAATTTTAATCTAAAATTAGAATTCCATTTGTCCACGACGTGCTGGATTGCCACAGCCATTCCATCAATGAATGGCCCAAAAATCATCAAAAAATACCAACAAAAGAAAAAAACGAAACGGGGTTTTTGCAAAACTTTCATATAGGCGGTATTTTTTTTACATATGAGAAATGTTCTGTATCAGTTACTTCGTTACTTACCGCAAGTTTTATTAAAAATAAAAGAAACGTTTAAATCGCCTCAAAACTTCCCCATCATCTCATCCGTCAATCCATTGTGCTTCTAAAACTTGGCAACTTTTTTTTAAAGAGAATGAGAAGTAAAAACAAAAGACGCGATAGAAAGACAAACTATATTGTTCACTGAACACGGCTGCTTCGTTATGTCAACAACATATGATTTGAGCGGTAGTGGCTACTACTGGCCGACAGATGTCGCCCGCATTTGACCAGACACGACAACACCAAAAGAAATGTAAGGTTCCTCATCGTTATGTGATAACCATAAGATTGCAATGGCTGTTTCTACTACTGACCGGCAGATGTAAACCGTATTTCTTGATATACATAGCTGTTGAAACAAAAGTTTAAAAAGTTTAAATACGATCATCTTTTCCTTAGAAACGTTATTTAGGAACATACTTTTTTTTTCCGAAAAGAGATTTCAAATGGCCTTACGAACTAATTGTAAATTATCAAAAAAGAACACCAATTTGCATGCAAAAAAAGGCCATGAACCTTAAAATAATTTAAGAACTCCAATAGTCAACGTTATTAAGGACGATTTCATTCTCTTTCATATGAGTGCGGGTTGTCAAATAAAGGGAAATTTCGCAAGGATATCAAATATGAAAATTACTGAACTGACACTCAGATAGTGACTGTTACACGTAACAAAGCATTTTTTCGTCGTTTTTAAATACAACTGTAATTTTTTGTTTGTATTCCGCAGGAAGACTTCGCTTACCTAGAAAGCATGTGGGTCAGCGTTCGTTGACAATGTCACCAGAAATACACTAGAATTATTGTCTCTAATGTTTCTATACTCACATTGTTGTCATTATTAACAGCAGACCTTCCTCTTTGATATGAAATAAACATCCAATCATTTATTTTCATTGAATTCCAAACTAACACCTCATGTTGGAGAACCCTGTAGTACGTGTGCAAAATCCAGATGTTGCTAAGCCTCTCAGGGAAAATATGTGCCTTTATTTCCCAGGCGATTTGCTGAAACTTTCGCCAGAGCCTCGGTATACACATGAACACAACACATAATTACGTTATTACAATGCACAGGAAACTCCCAAAATGTCATACTTTCAAATAGACTTCATTACTCCAACTCAACTCCAACGTAATAATTCCCGCGGGAGAGAAAAAGTCAACTGAAATGTTGTTTCCTTCCAAAAATACACGCACAGCAGTTCTGCTTCTTGTTTCTCAGTTTTTAAATTATTTCAAGCGTTATGCAACATTTAACGACCATATTTGTGTGGTGCACATCATTTCATGTATTCTGGATTTTTAATGAAAATGAGCATATGTCGCAAAACTTATTATTTCTCATAGACTGTGAAATATTTAAACAAGTCAAAATGCTCAAACGTGCAAAACAAAGCCAAAAAAAAAACGTTAAATGAAACGCCAAAGAATGAAGGAAGGAACACCATCATCGTCGTCTCAAGATGTCTGCCACAAACGAACACGAAGAGTCTCTGCAAAAAATTTGGCATTTGCGACACAACAAACCAAAAAGAAAAAACCGCCCAATGATGCTCATCGTTGGTGACTCGCATAAAAAAGGCAACAACACAACGCTGGGTCGCAAAGGAGAAGCAAAAATCGCAATAGTTGGGCGTTACAGTTGGGTTAGCACAGCCAAATTACAGATAATAACTCAAAAAAAAACCATAGAAGATGTGAAACTGAAATGATGATGAACAACAACAACAGCCAAGAGAGAACGAGAGCGAGATAGAGAGAGCGCGCACTAAGGGCATTTTCATAGTGAACACATTTTGAGTTTTGGCACATGACACGACCGACAATCATTCACGAACAGAAAAGAAAAGAAAACCATGAAATGTACAACGAAAAATACGTAATAAAAATAACAATTGCATTTCATTAAATCTTATTTATAGTTGGGTAATTTAATGCATTTAAGACAGAACGAATGGACAGACTGACAGAAGATCATTAGATATGTATATACACACATATATATGTACAACACCCAAAAACTTAGACACAGTGGTTTGTCTTTGGCGAGTTGGTGGGGGGGGGGGCGGGTTACAGTGACCGCTTGTTGACGTTGAGTCCTTCCAAGAATTCCCATTGCACCTATTTGATTTTAATAAGAGAAAACAGTTATGCAGTAGATTAGGGATATAAGAAAGTCAACAAATATCAGAAATCTCTTTCATATACATATCGGCAATTCCACGGTGTCGAACGTGACCGTTGTACACATTCAAAGTGCAAAAAAGGTCAGAATAAAATATATTTTAGATTCATCTTATACATATTCGTACAGGTCCATAGTAGTACAATCACCGGTGGTGTAGTTTTTTTCAGGCGAAATAGTGATAACAAAATAAGGACAAAACAGGGAGCGGGTCGAACGCGACAAAAACAGAAGTAGTTTCCGTGAACATCTTTAAAAACATGAGAATCGGCGAAATCAAACAGAATATGTTATCGATGAATATTGTAAAATGTTAAAAAATGACAAAGCTTTCGTATCCTCTTTATTTCATAGAAATATCATGGATAGTTTTTTTACATTTAATTTTTAGGTTGGTTCGAACGTGACATGTCGAACGTGACATTTTTTCTATGACTATCATATAGACAAATTTCATTTCATTTCATTTATTGAGTCTATGGACACAAATTCCTTACAGACTAGCAAATAACAATAATTTAATTATAATTTACATTAATTAATCAAATTAATCAACAAATGTTTAAACTTAAAACTAGGTAGACCAAAAAGTACCGTTATTCTTCATTCCTTTTGATTCGTCTCTTCAATTTAAGATTTCTTATGCTCTTAGAAAGATTATTTATAATAAGCCTCTTTTTACATAAGCCTCTCATTACGAAGGAAATTTTAAAAAAAATGTGCATTTAAAAATCTGGATATGATCCAAAACTACAATTTTCCACTTTGCAATTGTTTTTCGTAAATTTTTGAGTAAACACACGTGAAATTCGTTAATTTCATTAAAATTTGAATATTTTTGTATAGTAATATATTACATTAATGTGATGTTAATAACTTTTAATTTTTTCATCACGGTAGACCTTTTGGTGGAATTACCCATATGCGATTCTTTCGAATGTAAGACTCGGTGTTTTGGCAAAACTTTCTTATATGCGGTTTTTCTTATAACAGATGTTCTTATATCCGTTTACTATACCGGAAGCGCCCCGTTTGTCGAGTTGGTAGCGTGCTTGCCTATCAGCGACGGTGCACTATGGTTCCAAATGCGAATTCTTTGGCCAAAAGTATTTTTTTTTAAACTTTTAATTTTTATTACTTTTTTGATGTTTTATTGCAAAATTATTATTTTCTGAACAACAATTTTTATTTAGAGTTGTTATATTATGGAGTTATGTTAAAATAAAATGATATTCATATATATATCCAAATATCCAACCTTCTGTGACATTTTCCCCATTTTCCAGACAATTTAACGCTAATTTAATTAATTAATTATCTGAAATTGTGTCGGAACCACTTTTTTGAAGAAAATATTCCAAAAGGGAGTGATTGTTTTCCTCTCTCTTCTGATTCTCGAGCCAAATATCAAACAGTTGCGAATTTTGTAACCAAATGTTGCCTAAAAAAAGGGAAATTATCTCAAAAATCGCAAAAAATCGCAACTTGGCACACATATTTTATAAAACTACACACTTCAAAGTAATTATAATTTTTAACGTTAGACTGGACACTCTTAGACAAAATTTGTAAAGCTTAAGGCAAATCGAAAAATAAAAATAAAAGAAAAAAATAGGGCTTTTAGAAAAGCGTCGTTTTTTCGATTTTAGCAAACGAAGTTTCTTTTTTTTTTGTTTTTTAAGTTAAAAGTACTTACCATCATCTATCTTTTCCATTTAACACTTTTTTATAATTTTGTTTTCTTGAAACGAATTCGGAACTTGAAATAAGCGCAATAAACACTACACGCACTTCGGTTTGCAACTGACTGAAAAAAATGCAACTTTGACGACTTACTGCCTAACGGTAAATTATATATTACAACAACAAAACTTGTTTTCTATTGTTTTGGAGTGTCTATTTTTAGATTTGCATAACAAAATCAAAATTCAAGAACATAAAAAAAATTACTTTTGGCTACAGAATTCGGATTTGAAACCATAGTGCGGTGTTGTGGCTTCGATTCTCACCAGAGGAGGCAAACATCTAGCCAAATGGTCTGTGTCACCCGGTTTTCCCTTGGACACAAAATTAGAATATAAATTTTCGTTGTATTGTAATGAATAAGGGTTTTCCAACAAAAGGTGTTATTTTGGTATTCAAAGAAGAACGGCATTTTTTTTAGATAAATGATCGGATGTTTATTTCATAATAAAGAGGAAGGTCTGCTGTTAATAATGAAAAACCACATCAGCCAAATGGCCACCACTATCACGCTTACAGGACCAACATCGTTTTCATGAAATTGTCCATAACCAAATCGCAAAGCGGCTGCCCCAAGTCCTCGATAGCCTCACGAATTCTATCTTTGAGGTCTTGAATCGACGCTGGGCTTAGAACTTATCTGTCACGTGGCCCCAAAGGAAGACGTCGCAAAGTGTTAAATCACAAGAACTCGGTGGCCACTTGTGATCACCTCTTCAAGAGATAACACGGTGCGGAAACTTTTCCCGTAAAAGAGCAATGGTTTTGTTGCTTGTGTGGCACGTCTTGTTGAAAGTAAACGTTGTCCAGATCAATATCATCCAACTTCGAATCATTAATCATTTCTCGATCCATTCACCCTAACTGTTGATCCAACCGCTTTTTCGAAAAAGTTAGGTCCAATGACCACTTACTTACTTACTTAAGTTGGCTCTACAACCTGTTGTTAGTCTTGGCCTGCTTAATGAATGATTTGCAAGCATTTCGGTCATCTGCTTGTCTTCTCCAGTTCGTGATACCAAGGATTTTCATGTCTTCTACCAATTGGTCCCTCCACCGGAGTCTCGGTCTTCCCTGTCTGCGCCTTCCGTGGTAGTTGTCGTCCAACGCCTTTCTGGCTGGAGCGTTTGTATTCATCCAATGACCACGTTACACGTTGACGAGGCTTCTCAACAATAACTCTTGGGTTTTTCGAGCCCCAGATGCGACAATTTTGCTTGTTGACATAGCCACCGAGATGGAAATGGGCCTCATCAGTCAACATGATTTTTCGATGGAATTCCGGATCATTTTCATGCATTTCAAGGACCCAATCAGCAAAGACACGACGTTCTTGATGATCGGCTGGCTTGAGTTCTTGTGTTAACTGAACTTTGTAAGTCTTAAGACCCAAGTCTTTATGCAAAAACGTTCCAAAGAACGACAAGGAATGGGCAAACCTGGGTGTTCTTCAACACTTTGAGCTACATCAGCAATATTCTCAGTTATTCTTCAGCGACGTTCACTGGTTTCATTCTTCAAATCACTAACATGTCCCAACAGCTCGAATTTTCCCACCAATTTCTGTATTACGGTCCGACAAGGTGCTTCACGACGACCCCGAAAATGATTTAGTTTTGCGCACGGTGACTGCAAGAATTGTCACCATTTTTGTAGTGAATTTGTGAATAATTTCAAGGCGTTGTTGAAACGTGTATCGCGCCATTTTTAGTAATGGCGTAGTTTCTACTTGTCAAATGTCACAGAATAAAAACTTCAAAAGTGACAGCTACCGAAATACCGGGTGATTCAAAAGAGCTCCTCTTGTTGGAAACCCCTTTATGTGTGTAGGGATATTCAGACAGCAAAACAACTGCATACCTGCAGGGACTTTTGAATGTATGTCCCTGTGGCCCGACACTCCGATTAGGTGGGTGAGGAATAGCTGAGTCGATCCGTTGAAAGATCTACGACAGACCAGGGCAGAGGTTGAGTTCAGGAAGAGAAAATACAGCCAGCTTGACTGTCAGAGAATATCGAGCTCTAACGCCGACAAAATTCGGTATTCGGCAAAAATGAAATTTTACAGGAGAGGGTTTTTTTTTTGTGGTCAAGCAAAAAGGCTGTAGCATTGATTTAGCCATATCTTTTAAAATATAATTTTTAAATATTTTAGAATTAAGAGCGTTGGACAATTTTCCATAGAATTTCATTAGGAAATGTGTTTCGAACCAAATCACGCTTATGTCTTATGTCGCGGTAAGGGCTCGTTATGTTTATCCCTCTTAGGGATTTAGAAAATAAAATTTATACAGAGCAGTCTGCGCTTTGCTTGGACGCTTTGCCAGTTCATCGGTTTCCCGTTCGTATTTCTCTGTATCTATAACACAGAAGAACCCGAGTTCGAAACCGGGTAAGACAATCAAACATTTTTTCAGCGTCTGCTTCCACCTCGTAAATGTTGGTGACTTTAAGACTAAGAGAGCAATCTCTAAGCCATGTAAAACTTCTCTGGAAAAGCATTAGCCGTTCGGGGCCGGCTCTAAGCAGTAGGTCCCGGCTGATGATATCGTGCACAGCTCACTGATTCGAGAGAAGTTTCCCGTCTGTTCCTTCATGGCATGTTAAGGGAAATAAGGAAGTACGACTAAACAATAATAACAAATTGCCCACCAAAACGCATCTTTAAAGTGGAACTGCCATGAAAATCACCAAATCGAAATAAAACTTCAGTGAAGCTCTCTTATAAATTAGATTTGCATATAAAACAAAAGTTACAATTGTTCAGCGAACTAGGAAGAACAAGAAGCTGTAGTAGGAAAAACAACAACAACAACAACCACACCACCTATAATGTTATTATGAAATTAAAGGAAAATAATCCCAAGCGTACGATTTAATTACTTTAAAATTGCTGCCAACGCAATTTTGGTGAAGTCATTTATTTTACCGCCAAAACGATATCACTGCCGTACACCCCAAGTGCGCACTCTGGCAAAACACCACCCCCTCACCCGCCCCACTACGACCAAAGTCAAATGTGACATTTGCATGGAGAACGAAATGGCTGCCATCCGTAAAGGTGAATAAGACGACGTTACAACCTCAAAACAATGGGACGACTACAATGGCTGGCAAATGAATGCTTGCCCTCGACTAGGTTAAAGCTAAGTGGTACGAGTAGGAACAAGGGGAGGAGGGCGGGGGGAGGATAATGGCACAAAACTGTGCCAACGAAATGGAGATACGGAAACCAATTGAATTTATGGGATAAACTCGCACATAAACATAATTAATGGCAACGATTCGGGACTAAGGACAAAACTTTATAATTTGTATGCGATTGGAAAGCAATTGACATTTGTGTCAATCTAAAATTTACAAAAACAATTCTAGAGCGACTAACTGCTTCATCAGGCCATCAGGCCTGACCAAATCACTGAAAATCGTCTCAAGATATTCGACAGAATATCTCGGCCTAGCAATTGTAAAGTGTGTTTTTTATTGAGGTATAGAACTTCGAATTGAAATAAAACACAAGAAAAACGTTTTAATGTCCATCAATTTGGCTTTATTGAAAGGATAATTTTATGCCATTAATGTTTAAATATGATTTCGGGCATGTGGCCGCCGCGGCTGGCTCGAATAAAGCCAATTCTACAGGTCCAATTTTCAACCACTTGTTGGAACCACAACTCATCCACATTCATGCCATCCAATGCGGGAACAAAATAGTCGGTTATCATGGCTCTATACCGGTCTCCATTAACGGTAACTGACTCTCCAGCATTATTTCGGAAGACGTATGGCCCAATGACTCCACCAGCCCATAGAGCACACCAAACAGTCAGTTTTTGTGGATGTAATGGCATAAAATGGACGGAGCTTGCGGTGAACTTCGCGAACTGAACCATTACTTTCGAAATAAATTTGCACGATTTGCAAGCGTTGTTCTTTTGTCAACCTGTTCATGATGAAATGGCAAACCAAACTAAATATTAATCACTTGACAGCTGACAAAATGGCAGCCAGTTAAAAAAGTGATGCCAACTTAAAGTTCTATACCCCAATAAAAAACACCCTTTAATAACCCCGGAAGTAACGTATGGAAAGACTTGAAGACTTGACCTTGAAACCATCAAGTGAACGGTAAGTCAGTAAATGTCAATAGTGAGACTGTAGTAGTTTTCTAGTGACACTGTCCGTTGTAATACTGGCCAAGCGTATTCCCGCCAGTCTACAATTAACATTGGCTTGTCATTGGAAATCCACCACTAGACTGTTTCACTTCTGAGTCAGTAGTACTACCAAAGACCAAACAGAGGGCAGACGTCCCAACTCGTTTGCTGAATATTTCCCAGATGATATTTAAACAGCTTAAATATCGCATAATAACTTGAAATCGATCTACGGCGTTCTTTACGGAGCGATGGAGTCGATCTATTGATGCCTTGGAGAAAGCAGCGTCGTTGCTCTGGATATTTTCAAGGCGTTCGATTCTTATCGAGTTTTCTCAGAGATCGCTCTATACGACTTGTTACACTGTACAACACTAATTTTAACACATGAGCAAGACCTTATACACGTGAAACTAGAGGCTCTCTGGAGTAAAACTGCGTTTACAGTTTTTCATTCTCTGGTCATTTGTCCTTTTTAGAGGACTTTAAAGTTTTAAAGGACATTTAAATAGAAAAAAATATTTTATATATTTCTACTCATCCTACGATGCTGAGATAAAAAGCAAATGAAAGAGGAGACTCCCCTCGATTTGGCAAAAATATTTGTGTTGTTATATCAGGACAAAAGGACCTTATTCAAGTCCTTTCAAAATTTTGTCCTTTAATATCCTTGAGAATTTCCAACCATTTCATCCAGAAAAAATATATGTTAAGGACATTAATATACGCTAACACGTCTGAATTTCATTTTACTCACGTTGTTAGTTTAGTGTACAAATAATTTCAAAATGTACTATAAAAAAAATATATATACGTAACTCCCTAATATTAACCAATTTTTTTTTAAAATAAAATCTAACACATGAACAAATGGATATACACATAAAACTGTAACCCCCGTGAATTAAAAGTACGGTCACAGTTTTTCATTCGGTGATCCGGTCTCCCCTTAAAGCGCTTTTCAGTTACAAAGTTGTTTTTCAAATTTGTGCTTCCACTAATGACGGATAAAAATCGTTAGTGATCCCGAAATTGTACTAAAATTCTTACATCGTTTTCGTTCTCTTTAATTATAATTATAGATGGGATCGCATACAACGAGCATAGGTTGACCGCAGGAGTGCCGCAAGGTTCTGTCCTCTCTCCTTCTCTTTTTCTTATTTTCATTGACGACCTGTTGGGTCAGACTGTGAACCCATCTACTCCTTTGCGTATGACAGCAACCTCTGCCATTCATACTCATTTGATCATCGGTCAGGTCCTCTGAACTGACTGAACTCAGCCACATCTCTGGCGTTGGCAAATGGGTTAATATTTTGTATCACACAAATCCCTTTCAGTCCAACTATTTTCCCACGATTCTCAACTTTAAACCAATTCCCCCGAAAAAAAACCGCACAAAACCACTGTGGCGGTTTGGGGAGACCGGTTAAAATAATTAATGAAAAGCATCTCTTAAATCGGCCATAGATTCTTTTTCTTGGCACAAACGTTGAACCACAAAACCACCATGAAAACAACAGGCGCTACGATGATCACTCATCTTTCTCGGCGAGTGGACCCGGCGAACAAAATATTAACCTCAAAAGCATATGAAAAACCCAAAAAAAATGTTTTTACTAAAAACAAAACAAAAGTGCCAAACAATATTTGAGAAAATGCGCCTTTATTGAATAATTTTCACGTGAAAATCACCAACGCATCCACACGATCACATGAAGCTCCACTCCATTAAATCGCGCGGGCAACTCTCCGACAGACACACCCTGGGTTCCCATGTGGAGTGAATGGAGTGCTGCTGTGCGGCCGCCTCATAGAGATGATGCTTCTTCCCGAAAATCTATTCCTGTTCACGCATATGCAGCCACAAATCAGAATTTCGTCGAAGCGTTCATTCATTCAAGTGCATCGAGCGTGAAGAGTGAACTTATGTTGTTGGTTTTGTACGTTGTGGGCATAATCAACACTAGGTAGGACGGACGGACGGAGGGACGGACTGACGGACTGAATGTTTCCACTGATGCTTGTTGCACTTTTGCCGTTTGCATTTATCTCAGGCTGGCTACTGTTGATATAGTCGAGGAACTATTTCTTTATTTGGACCTTTGTATGTGTTTTACCGCTTTTTTCGTTTGTTTTACTTTTCCCTTTTGGACTTGATGACGCGCTGCCGACTGATGCTTTTCTCATACACCTCCAAGTTGTGAAGGGGCTGTCGGTCGGCATCGTCTGTTTTGACTCATTGCATTCTATTCCTTTTTTTCTTCTCACGTATTTTAGACTGCAGCTGATAATGGAATTGTGGACACAATTCTTAATTCAAGTTAATTATTTGAACTCTTTTATTTACTAAGTTAAATTTTTTTAGTATCCCACATTTTAATTAATTCATTTAATTTTGTGTTTGATCGCAATAAAACAACGAACTGACCGATTGATTTAATCCGTAAAGGGCTTCAAATAACTCTCATGAGAAAAAAGGAACAATTATCTTGAGAGAAAAAAAAACATGTTTCTCATTTGGTATTTTCTCTCTGAGATTATGCCAACTTTGCAGATTAATTTGAGCAGCTTCGAGCGATCAATTGTGTTTCATGAGAGACAATGACACGAATTCCGAGAATCACAGCTGATGGATGAAGGTCGCATAAACATATCGCTGATTTACATCAATAGTATCACAATTCAAAAATGCACTTTTTCATTATTGTTTGCCCAAGGAAAAGCTTTAAAAATCTTATTTATGTTGACTTTTGTTTGGCGTGTCTGGTTAATTTGGGATAGTTTTCGTTGATAATATCAACTCACGAGTGAGAGCATTTTTGTCTCTTCATGTTTCTCTTGTGAGAAAGAATGATAATAATCTTGAGAACAATATAATACGGGGTTTTCCAACAAGAGGTGTTATTTTGAATCATCCGGTATTTCGGTAGCTGTCTCTTTTGAAGCTTTTATTCTTTGACATTTGACATGTAGAAACTACACAATTACTAAAAATGGAACGATACACGTTTCAACAACGCCTTGAAATTATTCACAAATTCACTACAAAAATGGTGACAATTCTTGCAGTCACCGTACGCAAAACTAAAGCATTTTCGGGGTCGTCGTGAAGCACCTTGTGGGACCACAATACAGAAATGGATGGAAAAATTCGAGCTGTTGGGACAAGTTAGTGATGTGAGGAATAAAACCAGTGAACGTCGCTGAAGAACAACTGAGAATATTGCTGCTGTAGCCCAAAGTGTTGAAGAAAACCCAGGTTTGTCCATTCCCCGTCGTTCTTTGGAACGTATTTTGCATAAAGACTTGGGTCTTAAGACTTACAAAGTTCAGTTAACACAAGAACTCAAGCCGGCCGATCGTCAAGAACGTCGTGTCTTTGCTGATTCAGCCCTTGAAATGCATGAACATGATCCGGAATTCCATCGAAAATCACCTTGACTGATGAGGCCCATTTCCACCTCGGTGGCTACGTCAACAAGCAAAAGTGTCGCATCTGGGGCTCGGTAATCCCGTTCACACTGCTTTCTAATTCTAAGAGTACAATATAATAATTTTTTTTTTTTTTATTTATCGAGGGAAAAAATTCCTTGGCTCAATTTTGTTCCCAAGAGTTATTGTTGAGAAGCCTCTCCATCCTCAACGTCTGACTGTTTGGTGCGGTTTATGGTCCGGTGGGGTCATTGAACCTTTCTTTTTTGAAAATGAGGTTGGATCAACAGTTACGGTGAATGGATTGCACTATCGAGAGATGATTAATGATTTTTTCTGGTCGAAGTTGGATGATAACGATATGGACAACGTTTACTTTCAACAAGACGGCGCAACGAAACCATTGCTCTTTTACGGGAAAGGTTTCCGCACCGTGTTATCTCTCGTAGAGGTGATCACAAGTGGTCACCGAGATCTTGTGATTTAACACTTTGCAACTTCTGCCTTTGGGGCCACGTGAAAGACAATGGTCGACGCCAACAGCCCAGCGTCGATTCAAGACCTCAAAGATAGAATTCGTGATCGCTATCGAGGACATAGGGCAGTCAGTTTGCGATTTGGTTATGGACAATTTCCTGAGAAGGATATGGTCCTGTAAGCGTGGTCGTGGTGGCCATTTGGCTGATGTGGTTTTTCATTATTAACGACATACCTTCCTCTTTATTATGAAATCAACATCCGATCATTTATCTCAAAAAATGACATTTTTCTTTGAATCTTAATATATATTTACCCTCGACACTGATTCACTGATACACTGATTCACTGACTCTGTCACGCAGTACGTAGGAATTTAAATAGACATTCTATAATTTTCTATAAATAATAATAATAAAAAAATAATATTTTTTTTTTGTACAGAAATTGTGCTTTCCCCAAATTTTTTTTTTCCACAAAGTTTTTTTTTTCCACAAAATTTTTTTTTTCAACAAAATTTTTTATTTAACAAATTTTTTTTTTGTACAAAAATTTTTTTTTTACAAAATTTTTTTTTCAACAAAAATTGTTTTTTAACAAAATTTTTTTTTTAACAAAAATTTTTTTTTTCAACAAAATTTTTTTTTTCCACAAAATTTTTTTCCCATATTTGGATTAAATATTGGATTAAATTTTATACCTAGCCTATCGTGGAGGTTGTGGGTTCGATTCCCACCAGAAACTTTGGTCTGTCGCTGCAAAAATCTAGCCATATGGTCTGTGTCACCCCGTTTACCCTTGGACCCAAAAATTAGAATATACATTTACTTTGTATTGTAATTAAATAGAAATAAAAAATACATTTTATACCATAACCGATATTTGTGTAAAATTTGGCCATTCAGAAATTTATTCATCTGCATTTCATAATCACTCCATGGGCCAAACTCAGCGAGGATCTATTTGGCATTGATTTGTCTCAGATCTGAGATAGACAAATGCGGTCAGTCTTGTTTGTTTACAACAAGACAGACAAATGGACACCCTGTGCCCCTGATGTCTTTGTCCGAGGGGTTGGTTATCCAACAGACTCGTACAACTTCATTTACTGAAAATGCGCCCTAATGACTCACTTTAAATAAGTCATTCTACAAAATTACGACAATTGCCGTGTAATTTCGATACTTCCGAGGAACAATAAGTTGAGTGGTGGCTGCATCAATCTGAGCCATACACACACTCATCGTCATCATCGTCATCATCTTGCCAATAGCACACCAACCAGGAATAATGAAAACATTACACACACACACATGTACACATTACACAGTAGGCATCGATCGGAACAGTTGGCCCAAATTGGTAGCAAGACAAAGGGTAAAAAGGCGTACGTACGTACATATGAACGCATCCTTACATGCCACTAAGTAATGCAAACAATGGGAACTTTTGTGTTCTTCTTCTTTTATAGCTCCACTGGGATTGAGATGGACGGACAGACAATTGAATGCCCATGGAAAGGGGTGGCTTATGTCTATGTGTATTTGTAAGAGGGCTGTTGCAATCTCACCTATACTCCGCTCCGCTCTACTCCACTCGCATTAGACCAAAGTAAGTGAGTTTTAGGGTTTTCGTTTTTTTTTTTATGAACTCCAAACAATCTCAGACGTATTTGGCCTGTTGGCCTCATAATGGGTGACAGTGTTATTGTTTGGAAATAAAAAGACAAATACAGAAATTAAATAAAAATAATGGACTTTGACAATCACAACCAAAAGACATCTGTTATTTCGGTGATGATATTGCTTTCATTACACCAGCTAAAAGGATGTGCGCACGATGTGCAACAAAGGGTGAAAAAGTGGGTGGAGGCCATACGAGGAAGATATAAAGTGACTTGTGATCGAAATAATCACAGTTGTCTGTCTAATATGGGAGTGTCCGAAATATTGCAGTCAATTCGAAGTCAGTTTTTTTTTATGGGAATACGCAAAATTGTTCAATAATTTCCAGTTACAAGAAATTGTTTGAATTGGTGCACACATCCAAGTAAAACATTTGTTGCAGAGGTTGCCGCGGAAGGACATTTTCAGAGCAAGAAATTTGAGCCAAAAACTGATTGCAAAAAAACCGCCTGACCAGTAATAAATGTGATAGATTTGATTAAGGAATATTTTTAATATTCGCAGGCAAAAATTCAAAAAAGCAATTATTTCCTAAACTATGAAAAAAAATATAAGAAAATGTTGTGATTTTTCCATTTACGGTGAACAACAATGTGGTAGCAGCCAATTACAGTTTTCGAAAATTTTAGGTATCGCAAAGTTCTTGCGAAAAAAACACAAGTAATTTAAGCCTCTTACCTCAGGGCGGTCTTCATTAATCGTGTTTAATATCGTAACAAATATTTGTTTTTCCAGGATTTTTGTTTGGCCGGTTAGAGGGTAAATATTTTTTTTATAAAATATTTTTATGAAATTAAACACAATTAACCCATTCGTGACCAAGAAATTTTTTAAAAAAAAAAGTTTTATATTTCTTAAAAAACTGGTCCTGAGCGAATCCCTTGACATTTTTAACTTTATGAAATCCTTTCCTCTGTGCCATATGGCCGCGCTGGCTATGAATGGGTTAAGAGGTACGACTAAGGGCGGTCTTGCCGGTTAGAAGGTTACAAATAAAAAAACAAATTTTAAATACTGATAGCATTTTTGGTTGTATAGCTAAAAACGTTTTTCTGGATTTTGTCATCATTTGCAGACTTTGAACATTTTAAAATCTCTAAATTAAAAAAATTTCCCATTTTGTTCGACCATTTTAATTAAAATCAATTGTTATTGCCAAAAATACGGAAAAAATTAAAAGGGATTTTTTGGAAAATACCAAAAAAAAAAAAAAATATTCAATTTTGTGAGAACATTTGCCAACTTAAGGACTTTTTAAAAAAAAAGGAATTAAGGAAATTTTTACAGATTTAAACATTTTCTAAAAAAAATTGCAAAAAAATTTTAATTTTTAAAAAAAAAATAATTTTTTGCTTAAAGCGCAACAGACTTTGAAATTTTATAAAAAAAAATGGCAAACAATTACCAAAGAAAATTTCTTTAGTTTCGAAAATTTTTTAAAAAAAAAAATTAATTTTGTACTAGAGCAGAACATTTTCCAACTTACAGATTAAGAAATTTTCAAAAAAGCGCCAAAAAATTACCAAAGAAGAAGTTTTTTTTTTAAAATTTTACGAAAATGAATATTTAGTTTTATGCTAAAAGCACAACTTATCCCAAATTACAGATTTAGAAAATTTCTAAAATTTTTTTTTCAAAAATGCGCCAAAAAATAACCAGAGAATAAGTGGAGTTTTGAAAATTTTAAGAAAATTAATACAGTTTTTTGCTGAACGATAGAAATTTATTAAAAAAAATTATAAAAGAAAAATTCGATTTTTACGAAAATTGTAAAAAAAAAATTAATTTTGTGCCAAAAGCAGAACATTTCCAAACTTAAACTTTGAAATTTCCAAAAAAAAAATTATATTTTTTCGAAAATTTGAAAAAAATGAATTTAATATTTTGCTAAAAGCAGATTTTTCTCCAACAAACCAACTTTGAAATTTTCTAAAAAAAAAAAAATATTTTTTGAAAAATTTTAAAATAATTTAATTTAATTTTGTGCTTAAAGCAGCAATTTTCCTAACAGAACTTTTCCACAAAAAAAAATTATAAATAAATGCCAAAGAAAAATGTTATTTTTTCGAAAATTGTAAAAATATAAATTTAATATTTCGCTAAAAGCTGATTTTCCCCAACTAACAGACTTTGATATTTTTCCAAAAAAAACTTTTAAAAAATTCTTTTTTTTTCGAAAATTTTAAAAAAATTAAATTTACTTTGTGCTAAAAGACGACTTCAAAATTTTCCAAAAAAAAAAAAATAACAGGTAAATGCCAAAAAAAAAATTATATTTTTTCGAAAACTTTAATTCCAAAAAATTTTAATACAAAAAATAGGATACTTAAAAAAAAATTCCTGAAGAACAGTTGGAGGGAATTCTGGTCACAATTCCAAAAAAAAACCTGATTTTAGCAAAAGGCAGAAATTACAGACTTATCAGAGGTCCATGTTGCTCACTACGATTCTTCTCTTGAGGTGTAAACGAGAAACTGGAATTTACCTTACGAAGACAGCAAACGAGTTTCCATCCCAACTGCTCTTGTGTTGACCACACGAACACGTTACGAATTAAAATTATAATTTATAGCTTTTTTAAATAAGTAACAAATAATTTTGTCCCCTTACTGTTGTTTGAATAAAAAACCAAATAAACATTAACATTTTTTTTTTTCAAATATTTTTTTTCGTTTTTTCTTTTTAAAATAAAGGGTTATCCATTTTGCATTTTAAAAGTTAACGTAAATAAAACACATATCAAATATTTTTTTTCATGATATTTCTTTTTTATTTTAAAGTTTGAACGTTGACATTATGTGTGAAACACTAAATCATTTAAATGACCACCACGCGAAGTCTTGCCGGCATTGATTCTTTTGAGGTCATGTTGGACCACTTTTTGGCACATATTTTGCGGAATCTCAGCCACAACTTGACGAATGTTAGTTCTTAAGTGCTCAAGAGTTAAAGGTTTATCTGCATAAACACGGTCTTTCGCGTAGGCTCACAAAAAAATAATTCTAATGGTGTCAAAACGGATGATCTTGGTGGCCAGTTGATGTCGCCACGACGGGAAATTACGCGGCCAGAAAATGTCTATTGAAACCACATATCCTCCAAGTCGTATTCTTCAATAGCAGGCAAAAACAAGTCGGTTATCATACGACCATAACGCTCCGAATTGAGCCACCGAGTGAGAAATGTGCTTCATAACCATAAACCATAATCTCCTCTTGAAGCACAATATGTGGCTGTGCCAGAATCACCACTTTTGTAGTAGGTTTTAATAATCTGTACGTCAATGTCAGACTTCCAACTGAAAAGAAAACAAAAATGGTTTAACAACTTAGTTTGACAGATGTCGAATTCCAGCCCTATACTTTTGAAACCACGAAATGAATAACAAAATTCTGGCACAAATTTTTTGTTTTAATTCTTTAAAATTGGATTATTATCAAGGTTCATTTATTTAATAAATAAAGAATATTACATATCCATGGTAAATATTTAAAAAAAAAATGCAAAAGTTCAGAAGTTCAACTTTGACCCTGAATTCCTCAGGCGATTTGATTGGAATTCAAGTTATCTGTCGAATAAAAGTTAGTAAAATATCTCTATCGGTTCCAAAGTTATGGAGTTTTGGGCAGTAAAAACGATTCTGTACCACTGTGCGATGTACTGGACGTAGTTAAATTTAACACATTTATATTAATGCGAATTGCAATATTTTTAATTAAACGAGCAAAACAATCGACACCAAAGAGTCGATTTTCTAAAATTCAAAAAATCGACTCCATTTTTCACAATTTTTATAGGAAAATGGCGATTTTTCGTGAGTCGATTTATAGAACCCAACGTTCTATTATACGCTTATTGTGCGAGGCCTTCATTAAGCAGCTAAAACAGGTGTACCTCGGCCGACTTTCTACATCTTCCGCTCTCATGTGACTACCAATAGTTCATGGTACTCTCCTGTCCATTCCTCGAACGACGAACGAACATTTGTATGCTTTTTTGTTTACTCGTATGAAAATTGTAATCAATTTTTCGCCTTTGAAGTCAAAGTATTTGCGGGTGCATCTGAAAAAGGTGCATCACAGTGTGCCGGGGCCGGAGCAAGTGTTCCGTATTCGGAACATACATGATGTTTGTGAAGCATATCAAAACGTGCGTTTAGAAACGGCCACAGAAGACGGCAATGACGGCAGACCAAAGACGAGGAGAAAAGTGTTAATGACGGACGGCATGGTATGTCATGGTCTGGCATGGAACGACTTCAAGTTCATTTTTATGGATTCGCGCGAGCATTACGCAAAATGTAAATGTTCCATAACGGTGTAAGAGTGAAAATGGATTTACCCGCATGTCTGACATGGAGAAATGTCTGAAGTGCACCAACAAAAAAAAAAGAAGGAGAAGTAGAAGTAGAAAACACTAATACTCCTTTCATGCAACGGATGTTTGTTTAACAATAAAAAAAAATGCATATGTTTTCTTTTGGCTTTTGGTTTGCTTGAAGACATCACCCGACGAACGTTGTATTCAATTGGTATCGAATAGAGATAATATTGAAATTGGCTGGCTGTTGATACAAATGAAACTCTACTGGTGATATATTCGACAAATGTTGGAGTTCTTAGAAGCTGCTTCAGTGGTTGTCCTCCAAATAATTTCCAAAATTTCTCCCGCCCTTTGAGATATTCGCGACAGATTGACGCTTCGTTTTAACGATTACCACATAAAAGGAGAACCTCATTTGGGTCATGACAACGCTTCACAAAATTAAATATATAGTGAGAAAATTGAATTGGTTTCTGATTTGGTCACTTCCCATTTTAACTGGCGATCTGGAGACTCTCCGTGTCATTCTGCCAAGACGAATACATTTTTCTGGGAACTCGTAAGCAGACATGGTTTCAAACCGTTTATCTCTGTGGCTGATACCAGAGAGCGCGCTACAAGCAAAGCGAAGCAAGAAGCTTATATATCAAAAATCTGTTACAAATTGGGGAGTTTTTCAAAATTTAAGAAAATATTTTATATTCAAATAGGTTTTTGGAATTTTTTGCCTCCATTTTGTAAATATTTAAAACATTAATTTTTTATACACTAAATTATTAATAATTAAGGAGAAAAAGAAATATTTTTGAACTCTTTACAATGTATATTAGAATTAAGCACTTATAATATTAAATAAAAATAAATTGAATTGAAAAAGAAAATATTTAATTTTTTCATGTCCCAAAAATTGAACAATGAAAAATTCCCGAATTTTATAATTTTGTGGAATTTTTCGTTTTTTTTTTTGGGATATTTTGAAAGCAATAGTAAGTCATAGGCAGTGGACACCTCTCAAAAACGGTTGATTTTTTCAGTACCATTCCGTTTCAATCCTCGTGTGTACTTCTCTCATAAGCGGACAAAACTCTCAGTCCCTTAGGTGTCCGCTCATGAGAGAGTACACTGTATAATGTTTTGGTATACGATCCTAATTATCACATTTGAAATATGCCGCAAATTCCAAAATCGTCCCAAAATGTTACACTGACAACACGTAAATTTGAGGTGATTTTTCATATTTTGAGGTCCAACACATTGTTTTGAAAATACCACAAAAACAAAAAAATATCCCAAATTGAAAATAAAAAAAATTAAATTAAAAACTCTTTTGTTTGGGGTGTTTTTTTTTCAAAATTTTAGGTTGGGGTGATATTGCAGAATGAAAAATCACCACAAATTTGGGGCGATTCCTCCTTTTTTGAATTGGGGCCACTGTTCACTGAGCCATTGCAGCCAATGTGGATAAAATGAAAAATGCCCATATTTCCGTGAAGACATTGATGAGATTTTGACACATTATGTGTGAAAGCAAAGTTCATACAATTACTATAGGGTGATCCTATCGTTGTTTCAAAAGTATAGGGCTGGAATTCGACATCTGCCAAACTAAGTTGTTAAACCAATTTTTTTTTTCTTTTCAGTTGGAAGTCTGACGACATTGACGAAAATGGATCGCTTAACAATCACACAACGCGTACAAATTATTAAAATTTACTACAAAAATTGTGATTCTGGCACAGCCACATATCGTGCTTTAAGAGGAGATTATGGTTTATGGTTATGAAGCACATTTCTCACTCGGTGGCTCGGTGTTAATAAGCAAAATTGTCATATTTGGGTGTCTGAGAATCCTCAAGTAATTGAAGAGTGGCCATTACATCCACAAAAAGTCACTGTTTGGTGCGCCTTTGCTCTTTGGTCCGAAGGTGTGATTGGAGTTTACTTCTTCGAAAACGACGAGCGAACGACTGTCACCGTCAATTCAGAGCGTTATGGTCGTATGATAACCGACTTGTTTTTGGCTGCTATTGAAGAAAACGACTTGGAGGATATGTGGTTTCAACAAGACGGTGCCACATGCCGCACAACTCGAGAGAATGTCGCTTTATTGCAAGAGTCATTTCCTGGCCGCGTAATTTCCCGTCGAGACGACATCAACTGGCCACCAAGATCATGCGATTTGACACCATTGGAATTGGTTTTTTGTGGGGCTACGCGATCCAACTTAAGAACCAACCTTCGTCAAGTTGTGGCTGAGATTCCGCCCAATATGTGCCAAAAAGTGGTCCAACATGACCTCAAAAGAATCAATGCCGGCAACACTTCGCGTGGTGATCATTTAAATGATTTAGTGTTTCACATATAATGTCAACGTTCAAACTTTAAAAATAAAAAGAAATATCATGAAAAAAAAATATTTTCTATGTGTTTTATTTACGTTTACTCTTGAAAACGCAAAATAACCCTGGATAACCCTTTATTACAACGAAATATAAGATATGTTTGTATGGAAATTTAATTGCCGGCCCCACAGGATCGTAGATATATATTTGAGCCTTGAGCAATTTCTATTCGATTTGTTTTTATCTTTAAGTTGCTGAAAAACCCACCCGTTGTTGCGGGTGTTTGACTTTACAATTAAACCACAAATTTCATAATCTGTATTTAAATGTTTTTGGATTTTATAGCTTTTAAAAACGTCTGCAAAAATTAATACATACAGCCCTGTTGCAGCTTTCATTTTCATTCCATTTCACTTTTCACTTTCATTCCACCAAGGTGAATGTTACCTGTGACAAATGGGGGTTGAAATGATTTTAAATCAATTTAATGGCATTAAAATAAATGTTGAAGTATCCAAATAGACAGAAAACATTTCAAACTTTGTGTCTCAACTCTCTTTACTCCATTAACTTATCATTCGATATAAAACAAAGGATTTTCATTTTACTTTCACCGAGTATTTTCAAGTGAAACACATTCTCCAGAATTTCGGCGAAAGTGAAAGTTGTCACACCTATGGCGGGCAAGATTTTCACTTTCACTCAAAAGCGAAAGACAGAACAGGGGCGATTGTGAAAAAATTTTGGACAAATGCTATGAATTTCCAAGTATGTATGTAAAGGGTTTTGTTTTTATCAACCAAATCCATATGAAGTTCATCATCGATTGGTTGCGACTGATCCTCAACACAATGTCACACAAATTCCATACAAAGAGATCTGGAATATCTCTTGGCACTGAATATACAAAAACTTTGATCTGGCTCTGGGTCAAAATATTTAATTTTTTGTTGCTCGGAAAATACCGGAAGTGCTTGCCCAGACATTCACTTTTTTCTCTCCCATACTTTATCCGCTGATACCTTTACTAAGTACAGAATTTGGGCGGGATTGCGCTGGTCGTATTGATATGGTTACACGATTTCTAAAGTGGGCGGAATGGAATACCAGCCCGTGCCAAATTTCAAAGCGATTGTTTAACTCTCTCGAAACTTATCGTGCGTACCAGCAGGGCACCCAGACGGACATGGCTTAAACGACTTACAAACTCATGAATCGAATTCGGTTCAAAGACACCTACGGTCTAATGCGAATTCCTCTATGTGTTATTCTTTTGGATCGTATCAAATATATATACCCTCCTACCCGTAGGGTGAGGGTGTAAAAATACTTTTTTGGTGTTTCGGAAAAAGCTCACTGAACCGATTGCCAAACTTTTGTGTCACATTTAAGAGAACATAACAAGCTATTTGTATGTGAATTTCATTTTAAATTTTTTCCTTTTTGGTATTTAGGAAAAAGCTCGCTGAACTGGAAAAGCTTGACCGATTACCAAACTTTTGTATGACATTTAAGCAATGGCCATACAGTGGGCAGACGTCGCAAGTCATTTTCTGATGTATTAGTTCGGAAGCACACTGCAGATGTCACTAATTGACATGACAATATTTGAAAGGTTTTCAAAGCAAATAATGTGTTTTTTTTTAAAATCAAATACCTTCTTTTTTTTTAAAAAAAAAACTGTTTAAATACCCTCTTGGAAATGTTGAGAAAACGACTTGCGACGTCTGCCCTCTGTATGGTCTTTGATTTAAGATAACATAACAAGCTATTTTTTTACATTTTTGATCTCAATAATTTTCCAAGTTATGGACGAAATACTGCCATTGATCGGTATCCACAGGATCTTTTGCACGTTCTTCATGAATGAGAAGTCACTGTTTTGTGTGGATTTTAGGCTGTCGGTGTCATCGTTCCGCATTTATTGGAGATCGAATCGCATAAGCCTCAATATTGTCCAGTGACTGCCGATCTTTCGCGGCGTTTGGGTGATTGTAGAAAAACCTGAATAAAGAAATTCCACAACACCACAGAGAAGAAGATGCGCTTCGTGCTTCACGTCAAGAAAACATCTGCTGGTCAAGCTCAACAACAGGGGATAATAAGTCCACTTTAACTTACTTACTTAATTCCCTTAACATTGCAAGAAGAAAGGGACGGTAAACAATGATCGGGATCTTCTGTTTTGAAGCCAGTCCCAAAGGCGATGCGGAGTGCAGTAAAGTTTTTGAAAAGTAAGTGAGGAGCTTAAGTTCAAATGCGCAGAACAAGACTGGACTTTTATGTTCAGGCCACTCTCAAAATAAGACAGCGACAAAGAGATCCTCTTTTTATTGGACAGTGTATTCTTGGACGAAAGCAGCCGAAACAGTAAACGGTGCAGGCAGCTGTAGGTTGAGCCCAAGCTGGAGCAATGACACTGGATCACCGTATCATGACAGGCTAACTTCGGACCATCTGGATGACATTCACAATAAGGAGGACATGGACGTATGGAGCCGAATATGTGTACCACAAATACACCACAAATTGAAAATGAAATTAGGCCCCAAAATAGACCGCAGGAAATTATACCCCAAAAATACTAAGAAGATAAATTGAAAATATGCCCCCAACAATTTGTGGGGCCTAATTTCTATTCGTTTTTTTTTTTATTGAAAAGCTAATGTTTCGCTTAGTCATTCTCTGTGTAAAATTGGGGCCTATTTTGTTTTTAGAGTTTGGGGTGTAGAGAGATATCGCAATTCCTATGCAAAAACCCAAAATAAGAACCAAGAATTAAATGGGCCTTAATTTCGAAATAACATTTGGGGTCTAATATCGGTAAGACCCAGTAAAAATATGAAATTGAGCCCCAAAAAAAAAATCATAAAATTTCGTGTTAATTTTTAGCGCCAACATTCATTTTCAATTTGCGGGAAATTTTCGTGGGGTCTTAAATTCATTACGCCAATTTTTCTCCAGATTGTATAGCAGTCGCTTTTTTGTCGGGCGGCGTTAAATTTATTCCGAATATTCTATTAGTAAGGACATTAATTCTAATTTAAATACAAATCTTAATATATATTTACCCTCGACACTGATTCACTGACTCTGTCACGCAGTACGTAGGAATTTAAATAGGCATTCTATTAATTCTATAAATAATACTAATAAGAAAATTATTATTTTTTTTTTGTACAGAAACTGTGTTTTCCCCAAATTTTGTTTTCCAAATTTTTTTTTTTTTACAAATTTTTCTTTTCAACAAATTTTTTTTTTCAAAAAAATTTTTTTTCCACAAAATTTTTTTTTTCGACAAATTTTTTTTTTTCAACAACATTTTTTTTTTTTCAACAACATTTTTTTTTTCAACAAGAATTTTTTTTTTCCACAAACATTTTTTTTTCAACAAAATTTTTTTTCGAAATTTTTTTTTACAAAATAGTTTTCTCAAAATATTTTTTACAAAATTTTTAAAATTAAGTAACAAATACTTTCTCAAGCAAATTAACGGGCGCCATAGGCGCATTACAACTTACTAGTTCAAAATAACGGCCGTGCATTTTTGCTGCTGCTTTCAATTGTTCCAGCAGCGTGTGTTTTTTCTTTTATTTTTGTTTTAAACAAATACAAGCTGGCGTTGCATTCCGAAATAACAACAAGAAAAACAAAATAAAATAAATAAAAATAAATGACATGTTCTGCTCGATTTACAACACTTTTCCATGCCGCAACCAAAATAAACAAACCGCCACAGCAACCGGCAACGAACAGCAACAACACCAAGAGTGACACCAAACAACAACAACAGCAACCACACAACAGCTCTAAAGTGTGAACTGAAAAAGTTGCCGCCTTTTCATTTCATTTCATTCGATTTGATTTTTCGAGCAGGAGAACAAACGTAGAAAGCGACCCGAACGTACAACAGTTGGTGACAATATTTTCATAAGAAACCACCGGCAGCAGCGAAACGGCGGAGGATGTCGTTGTTATTTGTTGCTGTCGTTGTTATTGGAAGCGTCAAGGATCATAAATTCACATACATACAAAACATTCTTAAATAAACAATAAGCGAAATTTATTTATTTATGTATGTGTCACATCAAAGCTGCCTTTTTCTGATTTCTCTTTCTTTGAAAGAATGACAATATCAAATGCAAATGCAATTTTTTTTTGTTTCGTGTGATCTTGATGTATTTTTGTAAAAGAAGGAATACAAAAACGAAGAGTGTGTCCTGCTGTGCAAGCTTTCATCAACACGGATAAGTGATACGAGTATTTTTTTTAAAGGGGAATGTCAGTTCGACTTCGCCAGATGTGAAAGTCCAACAAAAATTAAATACTACAGGGTTCTCCCAAAAAGAGTTGTTATTTTGGTATTCAAAGAAAAATGTAATTTTTTGAGATAAATGATCGCATGTTTATTTCATAATAAAGAGGAAGGTATGCCGTTAATAATGAACAACAATATCAGCCAAATGGCCACCACGATCACGTTTACAGGACCAACATCGTTTTCATGAAATTGTCCATAACCAAATCGCAAAGTGGCTGTCCTATGTCCGCGATAGCCTCACTAATTATATAGCTTTGAGGTCTTGAATCGACGCTGGGCTTAGACCTTATCTATCACGTGGCCCCAAAGCAAGAAGTCGCAAGGTGTTAAATCACAAGATCTCGCTGGCCACTTGTGATCACCTCTACGAGAGTTAACACGATCCAGAAAATTGTCCCGTAAAAGATCAATGGTTTCGTTGCTTGTGTGGCACGTAGCGCCGTCTTGTTGAAAGTAAACGTTGTCCAGATCAATATCATCCAACTTCGACCATAAAAAATCATTTATCATTTCTCGATAGTGCAATCAATTCACCGTAACTGTTGTTCCAACAGCTTTTTCGAAAAAAGTTAGGTCCAATGACCACTTACTTACTTACTTAAGTTGGCTCTACAACCTGTTGTTAGTCTTGGCCTGCTTAATAAATGATTTGCAAGCATTTCGGTCTTCTGCTTGTTTTCTCCAGTTCGTGATACCAAGGATTTTCATGTCTTCTACCAATTGGTCCCTCCACCGGAGTCTCGGTCTTCCCTGTCTGCACCTTCCGTGGTAGTTGTCGTCCAACGCCTTTCTGGCTGGAGCGTTTGTATTCATCCAATGACCTCGCCGGACCATAAACCGCACCAAACCGTTACACGTTGACGATGGAGAGGCTTCTCAACAATAACTCTTGGGTTTTCCGAGCCCCAGAGCGACAATTTTGCTTGTTGACGTAGCCACCGAGATGGAAATGGGCCTCATCAGTCAAGATGCGTTTTCGATGGAATTCCGAATTATTTTCATGCATTTCAAGGGCTGAATCAGCAAAGACACGAAGTTCTTGATGATCGGCCAGCTTGAGTTCTTGTGTTAACTGAACTTTGTAAGTCTTAAGACATTGTATAGCTGTATACATCCACCCAATAGATATCCAAGTCAAATCTGAGGCTGCGATCTCAGAAAGGTGACTAAGTGCATTGAATGAGTGGATTGAGGATGAACCTCAAACACAACATCAGAGAATATTGGAACACCCAGGAGCATAGTACGGAGAGTACTCAATTTTTATTCTCTTCACAAGAGAAAAATACCTTATGAGAAAAAAATTGTTCTCCTCAAAGATAAATATAAATTTTTCTCAAGATAAATATTTTTTTCTCGTGAAAGTAATTTAAAATATGAAGAGAACAATTATTTTTTTCACTCACGAGATTTATCTACCGAGCACTCGCGCGAGAGTTATATCTACTCATTAGAAATTAATTCTCATTCATGAGTTTAATCATTAGAAAAAATATTCGTCGTCAACTGTATTTTTAGGAAATCCCTTTACAACGGCGAAATGGGACGAAAATATGTATAACAAATAATTAAACTTTCAGCGGATAACATTTTTTTTTTCTTTTTTATTGTTTTCAAACCAAAAAATTAAATCAAAAATAACAATAAAGCAATTCTATTGCAATTCTATTCGAAGCACTTCTTACGACCCATTTTTTTTCAACTGCTTCAAACAAAACAATAGAAGAAACTGACCTGCGTAAATTTCCAAACACAAGTATTTTTATATTTCTTGTCTCACGCGTGCTCTCTTTAATATTTATCTTTATTTAACTTTCGCACTCAGAATGTAAAACAAAACTCTCGTGAAAGTTATTTTTATGAGTGAATGTTATCTTTTCTTCTCTTTCGATAGAGAGAGCAATACTTTTAAAGCATGTATTGATCACTCATGAAAGATAAAAAAGATAACTTTCGTAGATAAAAAATACTTTCACGAGAATTATTTTTTTTTGTCTCTGAGTGTGAGTAACAAAACGAGAGATAAAAAATGAAAATACCTTTCGCGAAGCGAGATTTTCCGTACTATGCCCAGGAGGGTTCCCGACAACAAACTGTCAGACAGATCGCATCCCAGAAACACACGTGGGTGAGAACTGCACCACAAGAATAGAAGATAGACGCGGACAAGAACACGACACATACACCCACGATGTGGGAATAGTGGAGTGCTACACAGACGCCTCCAAATCCGAGTTAGGAGTAGGCATAGGGATCTACATCCACAATCCGAGGACTGAATTGGTATACCAGTTACCAAAGTACTCAACGATTCTACAAGCAGAGATCAAGGCCATCACAGAATGTGTCAAATGGCTGCGGAACAGAATCACAGGAAAAACTATCTGTATTTTCACAGACAGTCAAAACGCAATGAGATCCTTCAGAGATGATAATGTCAAATCAAGAACACTCATGCACTGTAAGAAAACGATAAATGACGTATCGAGAAATAACGGCATATTTATAAACTGAATACCGGCCACCAAGAGTTTCCAGGCAATGTTAGGGCCGACGAAATGGGAAGGGAATCCGACCAAAATACTCTGCAATTGTCTTTTTTTTTTTTTTTTTTTTTTTTTTTTTTTGACTAACACTCAGGGGATGCCCCCTATGAATGCAATGCACTGTGTTAGCGATAGGAAATAAGGGTATTGGAGGGAGGAAAGAGGGAGTAGTGTTTGTTGATGTTTGCCTTGAATTTGATAATGTCATAGCAGGTAGGAAAAACACTTACTGGAAGATTATTCCACATGCGAACAGTACGGCTGAAGAACGAATTTTCTCTATAGTGCGTTGTCCGGTCAACCGGCCATTTGACAATGAACGGATGAGATTCCCTGGATAGCCGAGTATTCCGGCTAAATGTTCTAACTTCAGGGACCAGACGACGGATATCTTCTGAACAGATACCATTAAAATATCTATAGAATAGCGATACACAACCCACATTTCGGCGATGCTGTAGGGAGACAATAGAGCTGGATACCCTACCATCCCCTATCATCGCCACCGCTCTCCTCTGTACACGGTCCAGAAGCTTCAAAGATGTTAATGGAGCCCCTGCCCATATATGCGAGTTGTATTCCATTTTAGGCCGGATGTAGGTGGTGTAAATATTTACGAGATCAGATGGGGTGAAGTATTTCTTGCACCGCTTTAAAAAGCCCAAACACTTGAATGCTTCTTTCGACACTTCGAATATATGGCTAGCCCAGCGAGCATCACCCTGTATCTTCATGCCCAGAACATCAAGAGTATCTGATACGTCGATATCCACACCACCCATAGATATTGACGACGGTGCTGGATCAGTGGAACGTTTGTGTGACAACAAACAGCACTGGGTCTTTTGTGCATTAAAATCTACTCTGTTCATTTGGCCCCACTCACAAATCGTCGCCAAATCGCGGTTAAGTGAGTTATTCATCGTTCGCCTTTTGTCCTCTATCTCCGAGGGACTTGGCCGATGATCAAATGAGTACGAATGACAGAGGTTGCTGTCATCCGCAAAGGAGTAGATTGGGTTCACAGTCTGCCCCAACAGGTCGTCAATGAAAATAAGAAATAGAGAAGGAGAGAGGACAGAGCCTTGTGGAACTCCTGCGGTCAACCTATGCTCGTTGGATGAGACCCCATCTATAACAACTCGTATAGAGCGATCCCTGAGAAAACTCGATATGAATCGAGAGAAGATATTACCGACACCAAAAGCAATAAGTTTTGATATGAGTGCTCCGTGCCAGACCCTATCGAACGCCTTGGAAATATCCAGAGCCACGACCTTACTTTCACCAAGGGCGTGAATAGATCGACTCCATCGCTCCGAAAGGAACGCCATCAGGTCTCCAGTAGATCGATTTCTACGGAAGCCATACTGTCGATCATTTAGAAGGCCGTTAGACTCTAAATACTTAACAAGATGGTGGTTAACCATGCTCTCCATAACCTTCGAGAGCGCAGAACATATTGCAATTGGACGGTAATTCGCAGGATTAGTAGCCTCACCTTTCTTGGGGATCGGCTGAACATTGGCAACTTTCCAACGTGAAGGGTAAATACCAGCACGGTACGACATGTTGAAAAGATTGCGCAATGGACGAGCTAGCGTCGAAGAGCACTTACATAGGACAAGTGCGGAAATACCATCCGGGCCCGGAGTTTTATTTACGTTGAGATCTGTAAGAACCCTTTTAACGCCACGTGTTCGAAAAAATATCTGAGGCATCGAAGTAGATACGTTTTCGATTACGGGGAGTGGTTGACTGCTGTCTGGCAAAGATGAATTCTTTGCAAATATTTCAGCCAGAAGGTTAGCTTTGTCAACCGGGTCAGTGAATATCTGGTCATCGTTAACGAGAGTTGGGATAGAAGATGAAGAATTGTCCCTTACTCTTTTAACAAATGCCCAAAAGCTCTTACTTCCCCTGGGAGTAGAAAGAACTTTAGCACGAAGACGCTGTTCGTGAAGAAGTTTTTCGCGCCTAAGTACCCTGGCACACGATGATCTTGCCTGTTTGCGTAACAGCTCAGTATTGGCATTTTTATTTAAACGCCAATTTCTGAACGCTTCCTCTTTAGATCTGACAGCTTCTTTGCATGCCTGATTAAACCAACAATTCTTTGAAGATTTAATCGAAGTAGACTTCGATGGAATAAATGTGTTTATACCGAGAAGAATTATTTTCTCAACCATTTCAGCAGCAGCATCGACATTACTGTCTAGGAAACATAGTTTCCAGTTAAATTGCTGGTAAAAATTGTTGAGCTCGGCCCAACGTGCCTTTTCGTATATATACATTGTCCGCTTCGTGACTGGTTTTGAAGTGGCTCGAAGATCGGAGAACGAAAAGGATGCTGAAATAGTGCAATGATCTGAGTTGCCAAGAGGTGCAAGGATGTTAACCTCGTACTTTTCAGGGTGGGAGGTTAAAAAAAGGTCAAGAATATTTTGTTGTTGCCCTTCAACACGCGGAATGTGTGTTGGTTCATTCACTAGTTGGGGTCATCACAGGACACACTAGCCTAAGGGCACACCTATTTAGGATAGGATGTGCCGAGAACGACGAATGTAGGGCATGCGGAGAGGATGCCGAGACGACGCAACACTTCATGTGCCAGTGCCCCGCTTTCTCGCAGATCAGGAATTAAGATCCAATTAAGAGAGGACACCTTAGATGAGCTGTCTGTCTTCAAAGCAATGAACATAAGGAATTTAAGGAACTTTATAGAGATGACCGAATTCATAACACAGAAAAAAGGGGAGGGGAATTTGTAGAAGAAACCAGGAGCGCACAACAGGCCAAATGGCTGGCCTAGGTGTATGTCAACGACATGAGACGGTCATGATACATGACCGATCCTCCATTTCGACCTAACCTAACCTATAGCTGTATAGTGTATTATACGCTATTATTACATTGAGGGGATTGGCCGTTATTTAAATTGTTCTGTTCTTGTTTCAAATAAATTCCAATTAAATAAAATCCAAGGACTTTTCATTATTCTATTTTATTTATTAAATATTGAGTTTCTTTATTTTTTTTTTAATAATTTTGGATGGTTTTCTATTTTATTTGACAGCTGCTACTAGATGTGTCATGAGGGGAAGGATGGTAGGAATACTTCTCATCCAAATACAAGTATTTTTTTTTTGAAAATTAAAAAAAAATAACAAACAAATATTTGTTTAGGCATAATATTGGTTTATTCGAAAGAGCAAACATTCTTATTATTTTTCTTTTTTATTTTAACCGGGTGACCCAGACCCTCTGGTGGGCACTTTTACCATTATCAGCCAGATTTAAGAACACATCCGCAAAACGTAGGAAAGTTTTGTCCTACGAGACAATAAATGACAACAGACGACGAATTAATGCGGTTGTCAATGGGATTGACAGTAAATCGTTTTTAGCCATTGAGGTTATGTCTGATGTAGATTTAAAGGGCATACATATTTTTCAATAACAATTTTGCTTGGCTTTTCATCCAAAATTACTTTTATAATCATTGCATTTCCATTTTTTTTTAAACATATACATATTTAAATATTTAATTTAAATAAATAAAAATTTAAATTAAATAAAACATGTGTTTTATTTCGACATTTGAATTCGAATAAAAACCAATAAGACTTTTTGCAAGAATGCATTCATAAAACCGATCTTAGAAGAAGAATTTCATTAATATTAAATTCTTAAAATGTAAGACTTTATTCTTGATTTAAGACTTCGACTAAGAACGCAATCTTAAATTCGAACTAAAAATAAGAATTTGTTGAAGATTATATTCTTGAATTAATCAGAATGTGATCTTAATTTAAGATTTTTATTAAAAACAAAATTTTGAATTCGATCTTAAAATGAGAATTTATTCAAGATTACAATCATAAATGCGATATTAAAAAAAAAACTGAGATTTTATTCTTGAATTAAGAATTTTCGCATTTAACAGACTTTGAAAATGATTTGATTTTGAACGTTTTTTCCTTTAGTGTATGTGAAAAATTTATTTAAAAAAAAACATTTTTTTTAAATTTTTTTTCCATTATTTTTATAAAAAAACAAAAACAAGTTTACAATAGACGTAGCCCACATCATTTCCCTTTAATATCTAGGCCAATGTCCATGAACTTGGACCTGGAATAAACCTAGTGGCAAACAAAACCAAGTCCATACAAGAGTAAACCGGTAAACCGGGTGCATTTCTCACAAAATGTCCACGCAAAAGACAAGAGGGATTGTAGTTTCGGATTAGTATTCGATCTAATGTCCGTTTGCTGGTACTCAACTAATATGAAAAGGCCTCTTAATATTCTTGACATTAAACTGTATTTGTCCTTGCCAAAGAAAGAAAGCAGCAGCATTTAAATTTCAGATTATTCTCGACCGTTTGCTGGTACTCAGCTGAAATGAAAAGGCATGCGAGTATTATTGTCTGAAGTCCATGTACATATTGTAAGCGAAAGTGGGCTTTAGTGGGAAATTTCGCTGCCGAGTATTGAAAATCCGTTAGAAAATCAACTGAATTTTTCAATTTTTTTGTTATTTAGTATGCGTCCTTTATTCCTTAACGAATTTATGACCAAGACATTTTGTAAAAAAAAGTTTTATATCATACTAGCAAATAACCGCTACTTTGTAAGCGTACATTTTCTTTCTCAGTAAAATACAAAATATTTGTTTAAAACAATTCAAGGTTTACAAAAAAAAAGCTTTATCGCCTTTTTCAAATTTTTAGCGGCAGATATTAATTTAAAATACATGTTCACACTTTTTTAATTTTCCCCATTTTCTACATTTTTGTTGCCTTTTTTCATTCGTTCCTTGTCGATTAAATTTTTTTTCACACATTTTTGTTTTTCACCCTTTAAACGTTTCGAAACACTTTTCCAGCAGTTGTTGCAAAGCGTAGTTATGGACCAATTTTCCAACAAAATACACAATATTTGATTTGTATGTATGTGTGGACAGTTGGAAGGGTTTTGGGTATCCGAATTTCGAAAAATTCGCCAATTTCATGATTCTAGCTTTAGCCATTGGCGAGGACAGGATGAATCAGTCAGTCACTCAAGTATTTTATATACATAGATACTCGTATTTAGATAATTTCTCATTGATATTATACCAGTTTCGGACGTTTTTAATTCCCTTTTTCATTACATTAAATGTTTGGCTCATTTCTGCCGACAACAACTTTTTCACACACATTTTAATTTTTTTCTCTCCCATTTTGGTACCTTTTTTATCCCGTTTTTGGTACGTTGTTGGCCACTTTTTGAGCCTTCTCCAACTATTATCCACTTGTTTTTGCCAAAAATATGTTTCACTCGTTTTTAATTTTTTCTCCCCATTTTGGTCCCTTTTTTATCTCGTCTTGGCCCCTTTTTTCGTCCCACCTTTAACTCATTACCACCTGTTGTAGATTATTTCTCATTTATTTCATTACATCCAATTTTGGGCCCGTTCCTGTGGATTACAATTGCTTTTTCACACATTTTTGTCGTTCCACTTTTTTACTTTTTTTTATTTCGCTTTGGTACGTTTTTGTCACTTTTTGAGCCTTCTCCAACTATTATCCAATTGTTTTTGCCAAAAATATGTTTCACTCGTTTTTAATTATTTTCTCCCCTTTTTGGTCCCCTTTTTATCCCGTCTTGGCCCATTTTTCGTCCCACGTCTAACTCATTTCCACCTGTTGTAGATTATTTCTCATTTATGTTATACCAACTTTGCGCCCATTTTGTCCCCTTTTTCATTACATCCAATTTTGGGCCCGTTCCTGCAATTTTGGGCCCGTTCCTACAAATTTTGGGCCCGTTCCTACAATTGCTTTTCACACATTTTTGTTTTTCCACTTTTTTACTTTTTTTATTTCGCTTTGTTACGTTTTTGTCACTTTTCGACCCTTCTCTAACTATTATCCTCTTATGTTTGCCAAAAATTAGTTTTCCCATTTTTTTGATTTTTTTCGCGTTTTTTTTACTTTTTATCCCGTTTTAGTACGTTTTTGCCACTTTTTCGTCCCTTCTCTGACTATTATCCACATGGTTTTACAAAAATTTGTTTCACCATTTTTTTTTTAATTTTTCACCCCGTGTTTATCCCGTTTTGGCCCCTTTTTCGTACCACATATTATTGCCAATTGTAATCATGGACCAATTTTCCAAACAAAATTACAATATTTGATTTTTTTTTTTGTATTTTTGCGAATTTTTGGGTGCTCATTTTACCCCCATTTTCTGATCCCCTTCCAATCCGAATTTCCAAAAATCCGTGCTTAACGGATGTCTAGGATGCATCAGTCAGTCACGCAAGAGTTTTATCTATATATAGAAAAAAATTAGTCCTGAGTCCGAATCCATTGATATTTTGAACTTTATGAAATCCTTTTCTCTGTGCCATATGGCATGTATCACATAAGGAAATGTACCACATATTTTGTGATCATATATCAGATTTTTTTGGAATTAATCCTACAGAGGTTAAGCATTTTTTCTTCTTGTGTTGTTTGATCGGACGTCTTCTTCCGCAATTCTACTCACAATAATACCAGCAGCACCCAGCAACCCCGCATGTGTACTGCTAATGAAGTGTGATAGATTCCGAAACAGATCCGCTTACCTTACCTGCAATCTAAATGAACACATAGCAAGAAAACTTTTCCGTATACACCTAGTCTGTATTTCCTGTATAGAAAATTCAAACATTCACTGCGATTGAAATCGAGATTTCCTTGCAAATGTATCCTTTGTATCAGTTGGATCGCAGTTCTGTGATAGTTTTTTTTTGGTTTTCATTTCACCAGTTTCCGTTCTATACTTTCGAAGACCAAAATGGTGACAGTTTTTTGAGATCCATGCGGTCTCATTCGACATAGTTTACAGTGGATTCTTACACTTTGAGATCATGGAGTTGCATTGGCCTTTAACTTTTCACAACTAGAAAGGGGAAGTCGCAGCTGATGGAGGATTTGGGTCCACAATATTTGTCCACTCACTGGTATTGAAAATATTAACATCAAAGCTTAGGGCAAATGAGGTACTTATGTGCCAAATAAACATCTTCCCTGTCGTCCCTGTCACGAACGATCACTGAATTTGGCTAAATCTTAAAATAATATTCTTCTGTAGTTTCCCTCTGTCTTCTGTTTGTCAACTTTCTTTTTTTATAATTGGAAATGTGAGCGATTTCCCTTCCGTTCAAATAAGATTAACTACATAGGTCCAAGTATTCTATTGATGTTATGCTGTTTAACATTTATGATGTTTTTTTTTTATATTTATTTTCGGACAGCGTAATTTTGGCAAAGCTTATAAAACTTAACATCCATCAAAGATCTCTAATTAGTAGATGTTAATTGAATTTTCATAAATTATTTAAGAAATGTTCAAAAGAAACTACCGCCATTACGAGTATTTTGAATATATTTAGGCCCCCTACCCCCGAATGGTTCACCTGGGATTGACCACCATCGCACACACACACACACACACACACGTCTATGAATGCAAACGCCTGTTTTCATCTTGACACACTGCTGCTGTCGATAGACCGTTTGTTACCCAACATTATCATCGGACATGTTAGAAAAAGTTGATGAGGATGAACAAACAAGCAACATTAGAACAAACATTGCACAGTGGTGCATAACCATAATAAAGTGGTAATAATTCTAAGCAACAAATTGGGGGAAAAAACTAGAATTATATACACGAGCTTTATAAATGTGCTAACTCTGCAATCCAATTGTGTTGAGTCCAACAGGGAAATGCTAAGGACAGGACGAGGAGTATTTAAAAGGAATAACTGTCACATATGGTATAGCTGCCTTTCAAGAATTCCTGGTAAACCGGACAGAGAGGGAAATGATGAGCAACTCGGCACAATCCTCTGCATGACCAAATACATTTAGATCAACCTAGTGTGTGGACATAATCGGGCTCAATTGAAAACCAATGATGGCCAAGATGACTTTATTGAGCATCTAGAACCAACATACGACCCCCGGCCAAGCCCTGGGACTAAAACTGTCCAAGGGATTGTAATGACAAAACCTACAGTTAAAGAGTATTAGAATACACTTTCGAAAGAAAACCTCTGAAAAATGACATTGTCCGCAGAGCTTAGTAATGTAGGGAGCAGCAGTGCCAGATTTCAGCTCTTGACCATCGGCTTGTCCCAGATCGTACAATAGCCAAACGGAAACTGTCATGTTGTGAAAAACGGCAGAAAAGCTTAAAACATATAACATCACTTTCATATAAGCGATTCGCTGAAAATTGTTAAGATACTCCAGTGGGTCTTTTTTTGTTGCATGGTTTCAAGTTGGAAGGATTTTCTCCACTTTGCCACTTTAAGTTCTATTCGTATTTGTTGAAAAGGGGTTTATTTTTGTGTATTTCACTAAAACTTATTAAAGACTATTAAAATATATTTACTTACATAGACCTACCACCGTATTCAGAAAAATTTATAACAGCTTTATCTAATCGTTGATATGATAAATGGGTGAATTTTGTTTTTTGTATTTTCACACATTTTTCTTATCAAAGGTTTGTAAAGCTAAAACTTTTCTGAATACGAGGGTTAATATCAATTCCGTTTCAAACTATTGGGTTAGGTTAGGAAGAGTGATACATCCGAAGATGTACCTTCACTCGCAGACCCATAGGGTCCATTGTGAATTGTATGCACTAGTTGTTAAAAGATGTTATTAGCTGTTCGTAAATGCTGACGACTGCACGAGTAAGAGAGTAATTTCTTAGCCATGTGAAACTAAAAAAAAACAGCATTAGCCCTTTGGAGCCGGCTTTAAAGTGACCGGCAGGTCAGTGGGTAGACAAATTATATCGTACACAGCTCACTGACTTAGGAGAAGTTCTCAGTCTGTTCCAAAATTGTTTCTGAAAAGATATAGGTAAGTAAGTATTTATTATAGGATTAGACATTTGATTTCTTTCGACTATTTCCAAGATGTTCGTTATATGGAATACAAAATAATTCTTAAATTGTGATTTCGTTAAAGTGAGCATTCGCTTAAACGGGAAACCCTTGTCTGACTGTTTAAATATACACGCAATCTGAGTTATGACAGTCTTGTCAGAAATGAACTACAGCTGTGAGCTTTTGTTACCACTGTGCCGTCCGCTGTCTGTCCGCTGGTCAATCCAGCCATCATCCCATCCCATTGAAGATCACACATTTAGCTGAACATAATAATTAAAAGCAAATACAAAACGACAGCAACAACAAAATATCACACACATTTCGGTTTTTGTTGTTTCTCAACTAATTGCAATACAAATAAAATTACATTTCATTTCATTACTCTTCTCATCGCACCAGCCAACTTCAATGTCTCTTTGTGAGCCAGCCGATACGAGCCGTCATTTAATGGCCTCTCACTCTCTCACACATGGCATGCACACCACACAGCATTTGCGCCTGATCAGCTCACTTTGGTACGTGGTACAGGCATGGAGAATGGGAGGCAGACCACCCAATTAGACAATCGGAAGAGTCGAGAGTTGAAAGAGTTTATGAACCTGTTTCATTGTCCGCAGTAGTCGTCGTCGACGTCGTCCAAAAACACAAATGTACGAATATGCCGGTGATGACGAAGATGTGTGTGTGTGCGTGTGTGTTAAACAGACGTTTAAACAGACAACAGCAATAACAACACGCGAAGAAACAAACAACAACTCGAGAGATGTTGCTAGAGTCAGTGTCTGAGTCGGGAGTCAGAGACGATGGTGATGGTGATGGAATGCATGTTTGCATAGCATGGTTGGAAAGTAATCCTAATGGATTTTCGGATATGTTACGATGGGGTGTTTAGATGTGCAACGCTTGACTGGCGATATGACGGTAGTATGTTTGTTAATTGGTCGGTCGGTTGGTCGCTGTCGAATGGTTGGCGGCTGCTGCCGGTTTATTTGTATTGGACTGGTCTGCACTGTACTGCACTGAATGAATTGATTGATTAAACAGGTCCCGCGTGAGGTACACATTCATAACTAATGGACAAATACCTCCGGCGGAGTTTCTCAATGACGGCTTGGTGTGGTGGGGCGGGGGGAGTGGTGCGGTCGGTGACGGAAAATATTAATTTAAACGTTCGATTTTCGAACATTTAAAAGGTGTTTGAACAACAATTAGGGCTTTGATTTATCCTGACGGGCATTTAACGTATCTTAAAATGCCTCCATGCAAGGCGATTGTTTCACACGCAATCGTTAAATTGTTGGGTAGCTTCGTTAAGTGGTTGGCAGGAGGGTCCTTGAATGAAATGAAATGTGGGGGACCCCTTTGAAATTAAATATTTACGAAAAGAGTTTTATTAAATACATTCTGATTGTTGTTCCCTTTATTCTTGATCGGTTGGCTATATGATTTTTCTAGTAAAAGTCCGATCGTTTTGTATATCTGTTGAAACCACGAGGAAGTCAAAAATGAAAGTATCAACCACGCAAAAGGTAACTCAACAAATGGGCTGAATATTTCTTGTATTGTTTAATTAAAATACAAATACAGTGGAACTTCCATAACATGAAGTTTCATAAGTCCAATTTTCTTTAAGTGGCAATTAAAATTTTATAAGTCTCCGTACGTCGAACTTTTCTACTGGTGGTTCGAGTTATGAAAGTTTGACTGCATATCAATTTATATTCTAATTTTGGGTCCAAGGGTAAACCCGGATGACACAGACCATGTGGCGCCACGCTGATAGACAAGCACACTGCTTACTCGCCTTCGGGGGCCCTTAGGGGCTGAACAAATAAATGGAAACAGAAACGAAAATTAACTGAATCTAAATTATGATTCAAAATTATTTTTTAATTTTTTTTACTGAAAAGAAAATACAAAAAAAAAACAAAATACAGATGCAATAGAGTCCTTAACCCACATCCTTCTGCAATTTCGGGTACTGTGCGGCAAATTACAAGGGAAACTCATGCAATCCTAACATAACTAAGAGCTGGCTGGAGCAATATTCTCAACTACTACAGAGAACGCATTGTTCGAGGCACTCTAAACAGGTGACCGTCCTGCCTACAAATCCCTTATGACACAGGGCATTTATTTAATAGCCCATCCGATCCCGCCTCCCTTCGAGCCATTGACAAAAACTATCGGGAACAACAGCAGAACTGTTACAACAACAACAATATGGTTCTATGGAACACAATTACGGTATTTTAACCTGGGAAATGTGCCAAAGATTTACTTCTCGATTCCCGGGATTATTAGTCGGGAATCCCGGGAAAATACTCCCAAAAAATTAAACTAGAGGTATTTCCGCGGGCTACGTATATTTGATTTTTAATACTCAATTCTGAGAACCCAAAAAGAATAATTTCTGCATCATTCGTTTTGTCTTCTTACCTGCCGAAATATTTTTAATATCGATTTGAAGTTAGTACTATCGTATAGGGGAATTTATCACGTTTTAGGCCCTGTTGTTTGACATAGATCGACAGCCACTAGCCCGATTTAGTTGAAATAAATTTTAAAAAATTAAGAATTACAATTCCCTTAATCTGTTCATATATTGTTTTCCTATACAAGCAACAGTTTCCAAGTTAAAAATAAGTTTCCAATAAAAAATGAAGAAAATTTTTTTTTTATTTTTTTTTTTAAATTCATAAAAAATACAAAACGGAAATAAGTTTCAAGTGTAGTTACTTTTTCGCAAAGTCACATAACCTATGAGCAAAATGAGACAAAGATCATGAAAATTAAATGAAATTACTTATGCTGACAAGGTCGGCCATTTTGAATGTTTAGTTAATTTTCCACAGCTATTGTGCTTGGATGTATTGTAACTTGTCTTCGATTTTTTTTATCTATTTCAGAAAATGGATCGAAGAATCTGCCTAAAATTATGTGTGAAAAACAAAATAAAGTGCGCTGACGCATTCCGAATGTTGACTGTGGCATATGGTGAAGCTACCTTGGACCAAAGCAACGTCTATCACTGGTACAAAATATTCTTAGAGGGCCGAGAAGATGCGAAGGACGAACATTGACCGACAGACGAAAACATTGATCAAGTGAATGAAATAATATTGGCCAATCGACGAATTACCATTAGAGAAGTTGCTGAGGATCTAAATATATCGATTGGCTCGTGCCATTCGATTTTAACCAATGATTTGGGCATGAGTCTGGATGCCTCTAAATTCGTGCCAAAATTGCTCAAAAACAGCATGGCGATGTTGAACTCGGCCCGTGACGACCCAAATTTGCTCCAGTGGGTCATAACTGGAGACGAATCATGGGTTTATGGTTACGACGCGGAAACTAAAGCTCAATCATCCCAATGGAAGTTGCCGCATGAACCAAGACCAGAAAAAAGCGCGCCAAGTTCGGTCGAACGTAAAGGTGTTGCTCACAGTTTTCTTTGATTGCAGGGGCGTGGTGCATTATGAGTTCTTGCCACAGGGTAGTATGGACAATAAAGAATATTACCTGCAAGTTATGCGCAAAAACAGTCAAGCAATCAGCCAAAAACGCCCGGATTTGTGGAAGAACAAAAACTGGCTTTTGCACCATGATAACGCCCCTGGCCACACATCGTTGCTTGTGCGCGAATATTTGGCCAACAAAAACACAGTATTGGTGACTATTTTTTGTTCCCAAAACTGAAAAGGCCCATGAAAGGACGGCGCCACGCCACGATTGAGGAGATAAAGACGGCATCGAAGGAGGAGTTGAACAAGATCACAAAAAATGATTATTTGAAGTGCTTCGAGGAGTGGAAAAAACGTTGTCATTGTCAAATGGCCGGTTGACCGGACGACGCACTATAGAGAAAATTCGTACTTCAGCCGAACCGTTCGTATGTGGAATAATCTTCCGCCAAATGTTTTTCCTGCCAGTTGTCACATTCAGAAATTCAAAACAAATGTCAACAAACACTACTCCCTTTTTCCTCCTTCCGATACCCTAATTTCCTTCCGCTAACACAATGCATTGCATTTATAGGGGGCATACCCTGAGTGTTGGCCATAAAAAAAAAGATATGCATGCATAAATAAATAATTTTTGAAAAAATACAAAATTCGCGATATTTTTTTAAACATACAAAAATAAAACAATACAATTTTGAAGTTTATTTTTTTGAAAAATGTTTTTTTGTTTTATATTTTCTAAAGCAAATGAAGTCCCGGGAAGACGTCGAAAAAAATTCCCGATTCCAGGGAGTTGAAAATAGTCGGGAAATTAAAAACCCTAAATACAATCTGCCACTTGCTTCGATCTTGTAAAAACGCGTCCTTTGTATACTTTGCCCTCTCTTGACAAGAGTTTCACAAAGTTGTTATTTTAACAGCCTTTTTTTATAAAACGTATAAAAAAATGACGAACAGAAACGTCTGTAGCCGAAACGAAACTAAATTGTGTTTCTATAACTCCAACGAATCCAATTAGACAATACACACAAAAATACATAAGAAACAAATTTCAATTAGAATTTAACTGAGACTTTCGTGTTACAAAAACCCAAACTGACGAAACAGAATTTCTGTTTGTTATTTTAACGAAAAACCCATTCGTTTTATAAAAACAGGCTGTAAGCTTCCTACTGGTGTATTTCATTTGCAATTCAATTTTTGTTTTCGATAATTGTTTAGATTTTTTTAAATCCTTTGTGGGTCCACCAAATGTACAGACCAGGACAACTGTCTATGTTTGGCAGTGTAAACTTCGGGCCTGGTACTAGAGTATGTGAAATGGCTCTCTTTCGTATAGAACGACTGTCCGTATTCTTTGGTGGAAGGTATTCCGGATTCGACGGCCCTAACTTAACTTAACCCTTCGCTTTATGAGTCTTTCCGATGGCCTTAAAGATGGCACATCAGAAAGGTCCCTGGAGATCCTCTAACAGTCAGAAGGGTTAATACAGCTGTTCAGTTAATATTTTTTTGGATTCTTTCACTTCCGGATTCGACGGCCTTAACTTAACTCTTCGCTTAGTGAGTCTTCCGGATAGATGACACATCAGAAGGTCCCTTGGAGATCCTCTAACAACCAGAATGGGTTAATATTTTTTTTAAACTAGTCTACAATTCATCAAAGTTACCATCCCAGTTAATACCGCACCAACATAGCACAGGATGCATCCATGGCCCGTATACCAGTCTATCCACAATGAAGTATCTCAAAATAAAGTACAAAGTACCTCACACACTGCAGGACATTCTAACACATACTCACGTGCCGCGAGGAATACTCTACGAGTACTCCCGGTGTTGTCGAGGAATTCAGTCAGGGTTAATCACATATAAAGCGGCAGCAACCACCACCAGACCAGACAACAAAATAGTTGTAGTATGAGGAGATTCTAAATTCACTGGCTGGCAATTAAGTGCCGCAACCAACACAAGAGAGTAAAGGGAAAAATTCACAGAAAAAATTTTGGAATTTAAAAAGTATTATATTTTTTTTTATTTTAATTTTACTCACAGGACCTTTTTGGGTGTTATTTTTCATAAAAAATTGTCTTACAAATCCTGTGCGCTTCTAAGGTTCACCCAAAGTCCGCAGATATGTCTTGTGCTGCTTTGCCAGCCTGTGGGGTAGAAACGCCAAATGGGCCGACCGGCACCTGCTGTGTGTTTCACTAAACGTTTTCTCCAAATTATTGTATATTGATTTTCTTCGCCGTTTACTCATCTACGAACGTATGAGTAGACATATATGTATGTGAAGGTAAAGTATATTTTGCGGCCGACTTGTTGTAAGGGAAGTTAGCGTGGCAGTAACCCAATGTCCTCTAAATATTTTTCAATATCGATGGCAGGCGTACATTTTTACGCACAGCCAAAGTAGCAGCAGCCACTCATGCAGCATTTATGCTGCAACACCCCCGCCACAGCCGACAGTGTTGAGTGTTGGCGGTAGAGATGTTGTTAAGCGTGAGGTCTGGTCGAGAGTTTGGTTAACACATGAAGAGGTATAACAAAGGAGGACAAAGGGACCAAAACAATCTTCAAATCGTTTAAATGCTAGGTAATAAAAGGCAAGGGCACAGGTCCCCGAGAAGGTGATTTTTGAAGAAATTTTACATTCTATTTTACATTTTATTATTTTTTTTTAAACATTTTGCCAAATTTTTTTTTTATATCGAATTTAGAATTTTAATGTGTTCAAGCTTGAGGTCCGGAATTTTTAATAAATGTATTTTATTTAATTTATATGTCCAATATTTTATTCTTCTTTGAAGAACATCATCAGGGAGTCTACAAATATTGAACATTAAATCATTTATTTTTTATTTTATATAGAAGGCACTCAAGGTAAAGGTTAAAGAAGATTTTTAAAAATATATTTCAGCAAAATCGGACCACTGGTTGCAGAGCCAACCTAAGTATGTAAGTTAATCGAAGGAGTCGTTGTCGAGTTATGACAAATTATGTCTCAAAATCAGTTTTTTAACATTTTTAAATAATAAAAACTAACCGTGCCATATAAAATAGAAATAAAGGTTAACTTTTTGCTTGATTTTAAAATCCTGATTTTCAAGTTTGTGGGCCAAAGCTGTAGATAAGATTGCGGGGTAGAAAGAATGTCACAAATTTGATTTTGTTTTTTAATTTCTTATGGACTTCACAATTTGACGAATCAACAAAATTTAAGTATTAACATAAAAAAAAATAAAATAAAACGGAATCGCAAGCAAACAGTCAACATATAAATTCATACGACTTTTGGGAGCAAATCCAAAAGAGACTTTATAAAAAGTCAAGCCAAAAAGTCGTCTTGTAAATTGGGACTTTCTGTACTCAGGGGGCCGCAGTACATCACAATTATGTAGCAGAGTATTTAAAAAAAGAGAATTTAAAAATTTAAAAAAGGTCAAGCCAAAAAGTCGTCTTGTAAATTGGGACTATTTGTACTCAGGTGGCCACAGTACATCACAATTATGTAGCAGAGTATTTAAAAAAAGAGAATTTAAAAATTTAAAAAAAGTCAAGCCAAAAAGTCGTCTTGTAAATTGGGACTTTTTGTACTCAGGGGGCCGCAGTACATCACAATTATGTAGCAGAGTATTTAAAAAAAGAGAATTTAAAAATTTAATAAAAGTCAAGCCAAAAAGTCGTCTTGTAAATTGGGACTTTTTGTACTCAGGGGGCCGCAGTACATCACAATTATGTAGCAGAGTATTTAAAAAAAGAGAATTTAAAAATTTAATAAAAGTCAAGCCAAAAAGTCGTCTTGTAAATTGGGACTTTTTGTACTCAGGGGGCCGCAGTACATCACAATTATGTAGCAGAGTATTTAAAAAAAGAGAATTTAAAAATTTAATAAAAGTCAAGACAAAAAGTCATCTTGTAAATTGGGACTATTTGTACTCAGGGGGCCGCAGTACACAATTATGTAACACTTATTCATCACAATTTTGTTGTTGTTGTCCAGTGTAATTCTTACTTCCCACTTTGATTAAAATTTCAGTTTCTATTTCAGTAGTGTTTTATTTCCTTCAGATTTTATTTTTGGTTTTTTCTTTTGACTGCGGAATTTACGGAAATTACTTCAAAACTAGAAGTTTGCTGACAAAAATTGTGCAATCCATTTATTTCGCTGCTACTTAAGCAAACATTCTCATATTTATAGAACACGATTTCCTTCATTTACTGCCCTGAGCGGATCCTCTCAACGAAGACAGTTTCCAGTGTTACCCGGCGAATGGCTTGAATCAATATGGGATTTTTCGCATAACATCGGTTTGGCACGGTACACTGAAAAAAAAGTCTAGCGATGCACAGTGGCGCCCGTAGAGCAAATGAGGTTTCAAAAATGCAAATTTTGCCATTGCTTATATGGCAAATGGGCCTCATTTGAAGCATTTTCCATTTTATTTTTGGGGATATTTGCATTTGGGGTCTTTTTCATTTTTGGGGAAATGTTCATAAAGCCGAACATCTTCCGTGCCAGTGCCCGGCTTTAGACGAAAGATGTCTGGTGTATAAATCGGGGATGGTGAAATCTGACAAATTCGCTCGGAGTCGAAAAATTATCTCTACGCCGACTCCGAGATTTATTTATTTACATTTTCTATAAAATAAATAAAATGTTTTGAAAACAAGTTAAATTTTTTTATTTTTTTTCGATTTTATCTTTAAGATACAAACGCACCTTCACATCCCTGGTACAAACTCTAGTAGACAAAACCTGTCTCTGCGAAGATGATTTGGGCAGAATTCACTACCTCATTTTGGCCATGGGTTGACTGAAAAAATGGCGACCGGAACTAAAAACACCTAGAATATATTTTGAGCGACGATATCTCGTTATCAGAACGGGACCTCTTAATGGACCCAAGTGAAATATGCTTCGGGCTGCTGGCAACTGAGCATTATCTAACTTAAATTGTAAGGTACAATTAGTTCGATTGTTTTTAAATTACAAAAAAATAAATATGTTTAAAAATTATACTTAAAGATTTTGTTTTCAATTTCTATATGCGAAGTAAATCAGACCAAATATCGAAAACGGTTTTGCCAATTTTTCAGGTAGTTTTTTCTATTTTTCTTATTGTCATTTATCAATATCAATTTGTATTGAGTAAAATATATTTTTTTATTACATTAGATTACATTTCGATTAGAAACAACAGAACAGGGCATGAAATAAAGGGTTATCCATTTTGCGTTTTCAAAAGTAAACGTAAATAAAACACATATCAAATATTTTTTTTCATGGTATTTCTTTTTTATTATAAAGTTTGAACGTTGACATTATGTGTGAAACACGAAATCATTTAAATGACCAACACGCGAAGTGTTGCCGGCATTGATTCTTTTGAGGTCATGTTGGACCACTTTTTGGCACATATTGGGCGGTATCTCAGCCACAACTTGACGAATGTTGCTTCTTAAGTTGGATCGCGTAGCCCCACAAAAAACCAATTTTAATGGTGTCAAATCGCATGACCTTGGTGGCCAGTTGTTGTCGCCTCGACGGGAAATTACGCGGCCAGGAAATGACTCTTGCAATAAAGCGACATTCTCTCGAGTTGAGCGGCATGTGGCACCGTCTTGTTGAAACCACATATTCTCCAAGTCGTTTTCTTCAATAGCAGGCAAAAACAAGTCGGTTATCATACGACCATAACGCTCCGAATTGACGGTGACAGTCGTTCCCTCATCGTTTTCGAAGAAGTAAGCTCCAATCACACCTTCGGACCAAAGAGCAAATAGCGCACCAAACAGTGACTTTTTGTGGATGTAATGGCCACTCTTCAATTACTTGAGGATTCTCAGACACCCAAATATGACAATTTTGCTTATTAACACCGAGCCACCGAGTGAGAAATGTGCTTCATAACCATAAACCATAATCTCCTCTTAAAGCACGATATGTGGCTGTGCCAGAATCACCACTTTTGTTGTAGGTTTTAATAATTTGTACGCGTTGTGTGATAGTTAAGCGATCCATTTTCGTCAATGTCGTCAGACTTCCAACTGAAAAGAAAAAAAATTGGCTTAAACAACTTAGTTTGACAGATGTCGAATTCCAGCCCTATACTTTTGATACCACGAAATGGTTTCCGAAATTTCATGATTCTAGTTTCAGCCATTTGGTCAGGACTGTAATAAATCAGTCAGTCAGTAGATATACCAGTTTTGGGCCCGTTTTAGTCCCATTTTCCATTACATTCGTTTTTTTGGGGGTACCCGAAGGGGAGTTGCCAGACTTCCAAGTTTTTGTCAAAAACTTTGTCCAACTATACCTTTACTAAGTACAGAATTTGGCAAAGATCGAACTTGCGCCTATTGACATTATTACACGATTCCTAAATGGTCGGGGTGGTACATTTGGGTTTTTTCCCTTTTGTACTTTTTTTTAATACCGTTTTGGTAGGTTTTTGCCACTTTTTCGTCCCTTCTCTAACTATTATCCACATGTTTTTTCAAAAACTTGTTTCACCCCCGTTTTTTTTTATCTCTTTTTGGATCCTTTTTCGTCTCCTCTCAAACTCATTTTTCTAAAAAAAATCACATTATTTGAATTTTTTGTATTTTTGCAAATTTTGAAGGGTTTTGGGGACACATTTTACACGTTTATTTCCCTTTCCGTTCTTAGCGGATGTCTAGGATGCAAGGTCTACTATATATACTCCCCAAATTTCATGATTCTAGCTTCAGGCGTTTGGCCAGGACAGTGATGAATCCGTCAGTCCATCACGCAAAAGTTTTATATATATAGATGTTGCCTCATTGGCCCCATTAACTATGATAAGGCATTATTATTATAATTCTTTTATTTATATTTATTTATTGAAATAATAAAAAAACATCCGTCTTGCATACAAATTATAAAAATTATCGCCTAATGAAACAATCAATCATCCATGTGTTTATATTAATTCACAGACATTTCATTTCATTTCACTTTAATTTCTCATTTGATTTACTCTAACATCTGCACATGTATTCCTCAACTACACACTACAATAAGACAGCACAATAGTCAACCACCACCAAACTGTCAATGAACACAACGCAAACTTCCACGGGACACCCCACGTACACAAACGTCAACCACTCGTTGCCTTAACGTACAAAGTATACAGCACAAACGACCGAGTATGATGAAGTTTCATAATAATTACGAATGCCATTCATAATTTTAAAGTTTCATAACATTTATGAATGGCCACCATATGGCATAAGGACATTCGCCAATTTCCAAGGCAGTCACAAATTATACTTCTTAGGATCATATAAAATGGAAAAGGATATTATTTATTATATTTTCCGGACTATGGGGGAATTTGTTGATCGTTTTGCGACAGAAATTCCTTTGATTGCAACGATTCTATGAAGCAATGAAAGTTTCATAACATTTATGAAGCCTGGCGTGCGTACTTGGTGGCATCAACCCACCAAAACGACCGACCGACCAACCAACCAACCCCTATCCCGGTCTAACGCATGACGAGCATTGAAAACAAACAGGCCAGCAACGTTTTGTCGCTTGTGCGTCCTGCGTCGGCGTTGGGATTTGTAAACATCTCCGCGTAAATCGAAATCATTTAAAGGTTATAATCGTTTCGGACCAGTGGAATAATTTTGTTTTGTTGTTATGTTTGAGTTTAAATTAAATATTTTAATGGGAAAAACTATTCAAAAAATTTGAAACAAGTGAGTGTTGAAAGCGCCAACGTCTAACAATTGTGGAGAAGTGAATTTTCAATAAAATTATATTTGAATATTGAAGGAATTCAGTGAATAAGAAAAATTCCCCAAAAAAAAAAACACAATCAAGGATGCTCATGAATTCAAATACTTTTTTTCTTGTGTGTGCAACTAAGGATTTTCGTTCAATATTTTCAGTTTTTTTGAAGAACAAGTGAAATTATGTTTTGGATATTAAGCAGATGTTTACGTTGTGATTTTTTGAACTTGAAAAGTGATAAGAGCTTAAATGGATGGCAGCAACAATTCGTATCTATACGAGCGGTGCCATAGCGGGGGAGCCAAACAACAGTTTAACCCTTTGGCGCGCTCTTCAATGGGGGTCCGGCAGAGAGTGGTAGGGGATAATTTCTATTCATATGAAATGGTTAATAATAAATAAAGCAAAACTTAAAGAAGAAGAATAAGGGGATTTAAAAATAGTATTCCAATAATGAAGGGGCTATACCGGTGGACTTTAAATGGAACTCGCAAAGAGGCTCCATTTTAGGGGAGGCACCACTGTTGCGCGAGTTTTGGTTTTTTTTTTTTTTTAGGTACATGTGATTTCAAACAAATTTTCTATCGAGATGTTTGTGTTTTTTCTTTTGTCCAAAATTAAAAAAAGTTTTCTATGGAAAATATTTTAAATTTAATGCACTTCCCCTGGCCTGGGCCCCCCTTTGGCACTAGACTAAAAGATGACAACCTGCGCACCGTTGGCGACTTGTTGGTGGCCAGAAAAGTGTACTGGAATTAAAAGACAAAACTAACCAATTAACATCCTCCCACAAATTCGATAACGATAACGATGTGAACGTGTTGGTGGCCTTGAAAGTGACATTTCGACAGCAACAACAACAACAACAAAAAACTACAATGTCATTATCTGTTTTTACTTGTATACACGTAAGGGTTAGTTGAAGTCATCAACAATATTATAACTAAAACAAAAAAATAGGTATTCCCATTGGTGATGACAATAAATCGATAACTTGTCGTCGTCTCCGATTAGAGACCTCGATTGGATATTATGTTGTGGAATGGGTTAAAGCGGAGTTATAACAACTTATAGCATCTCGGACAGTGTTTCAATTTGCAAAATAATGAAATTGGGGAATGAAATCGATAGAACTCAAAAACAAATGTCAGGTTAGGTTGGAGGGGATGCCCGCTTGCAGCGACTTAAGGCCGATCTGGGCTGAACCGATTAGGCACAGTTTCAACAAAAGTCCCTGTGGGGAACTTTGTTATACACCAACTGTTGTATAAATCGTATTGAATATTCAAGACATAGGACAGATTTAGCCCATATCGGGAGGAAGCGTATTATTTCCGCTCCCAGATCTGGTAGGACCCAAATCTGGGAGACTCTACTAACACATACGGAGACTGTACTCAAACATAAGTCGCTATGGTCCAGATAGGCCTGGTATGGTTATTTGTGGAACATAACACACTACTGAATTCCCTTAATTGCCTTTCTCGCTTATTTGCCTCAATTTCTGAATTCCCTTTAACTTTACTCGTTTTTCATACGGGGTTTATTTACAGTAATACCCGCTTAAAAGCCGCTCCTCGCTTATTTGCCACAATTACTTAATACCCATTAATTTTGGTTGTTTTTTTATACCAAAAAAAAACTCGGTTAATTCCCTTGGACGAAATAACCATTTAATTTAATTAAACCAAGAATTTATGTTGACCTTGAATTATTTTCGCTTATTTACCGGCAGATCAACTACAATCAATTCGTAGATACAGAAATCCTAGAAAATTTTTATTATCCGAATTTAAAAAATCACTTTAAAGGACACTTCGTTGTCAGTTAAAAAAATATATAAATTACTTTTATATAAAAATGAAATATATCGACTAAACGTGCGTCCATTTAACCGTTTTCGTATAATTATCCCAAAGAGGAAACTAAGCGAATTGGTTGTCAGTTAAATAGAATATATAAATTACTTTTATATAAAAATAAAATATATCTGCTAAACGTTCTTCTCTTAAACCGTTTTCGTATAATTACCCCAAAGAGGTAATTAAGCGAAATTGTTTTAAGACCTTATCATTCGGATAATTACTCAAAAAGCGTAAGGTTTTTCACAAGTTAATGAGATCAGAAATAATATGTGGCTTCTAAGACTTCGGCAAGATGTCAGATCGGGTGGGACTTATGTGAATTATTTTTATATAAGAATAAAATATAGCTTCGAAACGTACGTCCATTACCCTAAAGGGGTAATTAGGCGAAATCATTTTATTACCCTATTATTCGGATAATTACTCACAAAGCTTAAGACTTTGGCATAATGTGAGATATGGTGGGACCTTTGAATGTGATCTCTATTAAAGCAAGGATTGATGCCATTAACTTTCTTTAGGATTCGTTCTATAGAAATGTTATAATATTTTCGATCTCAAAACCCAGATCCTGTTTTTATACACTCCATCATAGGATGGAGTATATACTAAGTTTGTCATTCCGTTTGCAACACCTCGAAAGAGTGATCTGCGACCCTATAAAGTATATATATTATCGGTCAGTGTAACATTCTAAGACATTCTAGCGATGTCCGTCCGTCCGTCCGTCCGTCTGTTGTCTGTTGAAATCACGATAGAGTGCGAACGACCAACGCTAAGAAGATGTTTTTTGCCCATAAGCAGGTTAAGTTCGAGAATGGGCAATATCGGACAAAAGGGGAAAAAGTTTCCCTTTACGGGACTAAATATATCCCGGCCATAATCAAATTTTTCAAATATTTTTTTTCACTACATCTGATTTTTTTTGGTAAAATTGTTCTAAGTTTATATAATTTATAGATGGGGAAAAAAATGCCAAAAATGGGCGTGCTCATGGGTTCCGTGGACCCTTGAGGCCCAAAAAAGGGCCCATGATAAACATGCGCATATGAGTATCGAAGTGCAACGAAATGTACTCACGAACCCAAATATGCCTTTATTTATTTTATTATTTTCATGATTTGCCTAAATTTTTTGATCCGGTTTCTGGGACTATCGGGTCACCAGCGGCCCAAAAACCGTCCCTTGACAAACATGGACATATGGGTATCGAAATGCAACGAAATTTTCTCGCGAACCCAAATATGCATTTATTTTCATGATTTGGATAAAATTTGTGATCGGGTTCCTGGGACTATCGGGTCACGAGCGGCCCAAAAACCGGTCCCTGACAAACATGGACATATGGGTATCGAAATGCAACGAATCCATGATGGAGGGTATATAAGATTCGGCCCGGCCGAACTTACTATTTGTCCACTTGTTTTATTTGTAAAACGCTGCGCTAAAAATGATCACTATCAGATCGACCAGAGTGGCACACAAGTCGAGGCACTTTAAGGCACTTTAAGGTACTTATTTGTGTTTCCCTGAACATGACTTCTATTTCAAACCATTACACAATTTCCAGACTCACTCAAACGAATCTACAGCTGCCTGTAAGAGCGTCGCGTGATTATCTCCTTGAAAGTCTGAAATCAAACTGTCAGTTTGTATTAAGTACAATATGGAACGTGTCACCCAATGCTGGGAATCTTTAAAGCTTCATAGCCCAGTCGGCATTCATAGAGACGTTTTAGACAGCTTTTATTATTAAGTGAAAGCGTGGCTGAAAAATGTCAACTGAATATCATTTTCGGGCCTGCCAATGTTTCAACAAAACTTGAGTCTTGTTTCTCAATTACAAAAAAAAACACCATAAGATTTTTTGATGATCGGTTCAGAAGTTCTATAGGCTGCCATTATGGTTCATTGTTCCACTTTTTAAGAAGAAATCATTTCCTAAAAATCATTTTCGGTCCTGCCAATGTTTCAACAAAACTTGACATAGGGTGCCCACGAAATACTTTTCCGAAAGCCTTGTTTCTCCATTACAAAAAAGACACCATAAGATTTTTTTAATCGGTTCAGAAGTTCTATAGATTGTCATTACGGTTCATAGTTCCACTTTTAAAGAAGAAACAATTTCTAAGAATTATTTATGGGCCTGCAAATGCTTCAACAAAACTTGACACAGGGTGTTCACGAAATACTTTTCTGAAAGCCTGGATTCTCTTGTACAAAAATACCTTATGATTTTATGATAATCGGTTTGGGAGTTATGGAGATTTCCCTTATACTTCAACGTTCTAGATTTTCCTTTAAATAATTTTCGAGCCAGCGAATCTTTAGACGAAAGTTGGCCGAAGTCTCATATTCTTTGTAAATATGATTCAATTTTGAAAAAAAAACAGATTTTCTTAGACCCAGGATGTATTTTCTTTACAATGAAATGAAGCAGTAAACAGGGATCTGTCTTTCTCCAATTAAAAGGCTGTGAACGCTGAACGCTTTGTCTGCTCACTAATCGGCAGCCTCTGCTCAGAGTCGCCTACGAACGGCTAAAGGTTTTTCTAGAGAAGTTGTACTTAAGTGACAGATTACTCTCCCAATGGTAAAGTCGGAATTTACAAAGTAGAAAAACGGCCGTTTGAATTTCTTTTTTTGAGATATTCCTACCAGGATACGAATCTGAATAGGTTGTCTTCTTATTACAGTACGAAAGCCCACGGGCAATTCTAGATTTTGATAAATTCCTCTCTGAGAATGTGGGACTTTAGCGTTACATTCGCAAAGGAATAGCGGGTCAACCCACAATTTCATTACTAAATTTTGCAATTACGGACGAAATTAGATAGAGTCTATTTTTCATGTCAAAAAACTAGTGTGTGTCCTAGTGTATTTGTGGTTTTTCCCCCTTGGCTTTGAAGAGGTTAATAGCAACTGTCAACAAAACTGATGCCCTCCCTCTAGACATGACATAAACTGTTATCGATAACTCCCTCGACTATCGCCGCGGCATCCCTCCAATGTCACTAACGATTACGAAAGCTTCTTATCCGTCATTGAAAAAGAACTCTGTACTTTTCCGCAAAAAAAGACAAATATCACTACGCTTATAGTTTTTTTTTGTTTGATACGAAAAAAAATCACAACTTAGATTAAAGAATTTTAAACAGAATCCAGTGAAAGCATTAATGCAACATAAATGTAGTTCAAAGAAACTTTACGAAAAACAAAAGTGAAACGTTAATCTACGTTAATCAGAGCCACTAAAAGTTGATGTTGAACAATTGTAAAGGAAAACCTCAAGTGATAGATAATTTTTTTTGTCAAAACAAATATAAAATAAAGGACCAGAAAAAACGCAAAAAACTTTAACAAAAATCATTAAAAATGTTATAGCAATCGAAACCAAAAAAAAACCCCGAAAATTCAATGACAATCCTAGACCTTTAAGTGTTCGCATTCATAGAAATAATTCATTAAACTGACCTGATATTAAACGATAAATATAGGTAAGAGGACATCTTCTACGACAACGGTACAAATGCGGTGCGGTGAATAACCCAAAAAAAAAAAAAAAAAAACCAGTGACACATAAACTTGAAATTGTAAAAAAAAAACAGTATAAAGCAACAACAAAAAGAACTCCCAAGTGCATAAGAAAAGTTCCCGCAAATTTTCGGTGTTTACATCAAAACTAGCCAGCCATGACCATGTTTAGATATGGAAGGTCGTGACTCCCTGTGGGGTTGGTGAAGAACAAATCATTGAGGAATCTGAGTAACTGAGCAGACACTTCAAACTATAAAACTGCGGACCAGTGAAGACGATCGCTGAATTTTGTTAAAAAGAAAAAAACATTTACCACAAAACCAACTTACAATAACGACTAGGACAATACAACTCAGTGGGAGCAGGAAACACAGCAAAGGTAGCAACAGCAACGGCAGCAGCAGCAGCAGCGACAACAGTTAGCATCATAATTTTGCGCAGCAGGTTTGTGCGCATCCACACACACACACACACACGGAAAAGGCCTTCACATTTCATACATACGGAGGCCTTCAACAGGGTGTGGGGCATTACCATACAAACATCTCACGCTTTCTCTGCTGTTATCCTGGATCCACGGCATGTAATGTAACCGCCATTTCTCAGTTCATTAGCACGCACCGAATATTTGCAGTACCCGTTAATCCAAGGACATCGCCGAGTACATAAATGGAGATATTATACCCATATGGAAATTCTACAGGTAGTGATAATGACGTGAGTCCTTTTTAGCTCTAATTGTATGCTCTGTTTTGTAAAGCGGTGAAGAAAAATGTCGTTAAATTCCCCATTTGGGTCACTGTTCTGGAATATGTTCTGGACGTAAATGGTATTTCGGTGACTTGAGTGAACATGAGTTATAGACTTTCTTTACAGCAACGATAAATTGTAACCGGTTTTTTGACAGTGGCACCTTTTGCCTAAATCCAAAATGACTACAACGAAAAATCATACCCCCGTATTCATAGAAAATTAAAACAGCCTTGTTAAGAAAATCTTATGAAAATACAACAACAATTTTCATACAGTTTTCTTAAGAAAGCTGTTATACATTTTTATGAATACCGAGGATAGTCTTTTTTTTTGTTGAAAAAGAACAGCTTTTAGCTAGAACAAAAATTTTAAGGCGCATTAGCTTTTCTCTGACGACATAATTGGGAAAGGAAAATCGTTTGTTGGCGTTTTTCAGAGATGCATCGTAAACTATAAACTTGGCAGCACCTCCATGATTTCTTCCGACAGTAGACCCAAAAAGCACAAAACTATTTTAATTTCCAATTTCCAGTTGTGCTGAAAAGCGTGACAGCTGACTAAAAACCTGTCAGCTATTTGGTTTTAACATGTATTTCAAGAGTTTCTAAAATATTTAGGTGGTTAAAGCAGAGTTGAACCTTGAACTATAAACTTGGCAGCACTTCCATGATTTCACTAACTTCCAAAAGTGGGACCAAAAAGCAGCAACGATTTTAATTTCCAATTGCGAGTTGTGCGGAAAAGTGTGTCGGCTGACTAAATACCTGACAGTCGATAAACTATAAACTTGGCAGCACTTCCATGAATTCACTAACTTCCAATTGCCAGTTGTGAGGAAAAGTGTGTCGGCTGACTAAAAACCTGTCAGCTGATAAACAACAGCTGTTAGCGTAAATGGTGGGAAGATTCCTATTTTGTTAGTTCTGAATTTATTTTAAGAGTTTCTGAACGATTTAGTTGGTAAATACAGAGTTGCATCTTAAACTATAAACTTGACAGCACCCACATGATTTCACTAACTTCCGAAATTGGAAACCCGTAAGATTTTTGTCAGTTGTGCGGAAAAGTCTGACAGCTGGCTAAAAACCTGTCAGCTGATATGGAGCTGACATCGTAAAATTCATTTATTCATTTATTCATTTATTCATTTATTCATTTATTCATTTATTCATTTATTCATTTATTCATTTATTCATTTATTCATTTATTCATTTATTCATTTATTCATTTATTCATTTATTCATTTATTCATTTATTCATTTATTCATTTATTCATTTATTAATTTATTCATTTATTCATTTATTCATTTATTCATTTATTCATTTATTCATTTATTCATTTATTCATTTATTCATTTATTCATTTATTCATTTATTCATTTATTCATTTATTCATTTATTCATTTATTCATTTATTCATTTATTCATTTATTCATTTATTCATTTATTCATTTATTCATTTATTCATTTATTCATTTATTCATTTATTCATTTATTCATTTATTCATTTATTCATTTATTCATTTATTCATTTATTCATTTATTCATTTATTCATTTATTCATTTATTCATTTATTCATTTATTCATTTATTCATTTATTCATTTATTCATTTATTCATTTATTCATTTATTCATTTATTCATTTATTCATTTATTCATTTATTCATTTATTCATTTATTCATTTATTCATTTATTCATTTATTCATTTATTCATTTATTCATTTATTCATTTATTCATTTATTCATTTATTCATTTATTCATTTATTCATTTATTCATTTATTCATTTATTCATTTATTCATTTATTCATTTATTCATTTATTCATTTATTCATTTATTCATTTATTCATTTATTCATTTATTCATTTATTCATTTATTCATTTATTCATTTATTCATTTATTCATTTATTCATTTATTCATTTATTCATTTATTCATTTATTCATTTATTCATTTATTCATTTATTCATTTATTCATTTATTCATTTATTCATTTATTCATTTATTCATTTATTCATTTATTCATTTATTCATTTATTCATTTATTCATTTATTCATTTATTCATTTATTCATTTATTCATTTATTCATTTATTCATTTATTCATTTATTCATTTATTTATTTACTCATTTATTCATTTATTCATTTTTTTCATTTATTCATTTTTTTCATTTATTCATTTATTCATTTATTCATTTATTCATTTATTCATTTATTCATTTACTTAGATTTTCGGTTATTCATTTATTCATTTATTTAGTTTTTCGGTTATTCATTCATTCAGTTATTCATTTATTCACTCAGAAAATGTTTTCCTCTCTTCTTTGAACTCTCGGTATATTTACCTCACATATTACAAAACTATCAAAAGGTGAACTATGACAGGGGTCCAAACTTCAAATTATCAATGGAATTTCGAGTCATTTGTAATATCCTGAGTAAGAGCCTTCAGAACCTTTCCTTAGCCTTTTGTAAACTCCTCATTAATCCACTGTGCGTATGATTGATATTATTTGTGTGGCCTAATATTGTACATCACTCATACGTCGTGGAATTTATTTTCATAATTTCGAATTTTATGTAAGAGAGCAGTGCAGTCAGAGAATTCAGTCAGCACAATGTAGGCGAGGCAATAATTTGCTTTCCTACAAAGCTGCTGAATTGTATGTAGCTTCTTGTACCTAAAATATTTGCTGGATCGTTATTGGTTCTCACATGAGCTGGGCTAGTTAAGCCCTCTAAGTTAGAATTTGAAACGTTGTATGTCAATGAATTGTTTGAGTTTTATGTCAGATCACCTACCAAATGGACATCTTCTACTCATAACAAGAACTACAGGTCGAAGTGATTTACGAATAATATCGAATAGTCCTTAATCATATGCTTAACTTCCTCAATCAGTATAATTAACTCTGGACAAATATTATCCAATACAATTCATCTCTCCACACATCCAACCCCAGAAATCCATATTCCTTAAAAATAATAATCATTCCGAACTGATCGCATCCTATTTGCAGGTGAAAATTATAATTGATTTGTTTTTGGGACTAATTGTAAACTTTCAATAGAACAAGAGAGGGGAACAAAACATACCGAACGCCTGTTTGTGAATAAAAGAAAATGTTATATAATGGAGAAGTTTCTTCAACGTTTGGAAAATGGAGGTAAGTGCCATTGCATTCAATTACAAAGAATTTTTAATTCCGAAATTGTTTAGCGACCACAGGATCCGCGGACAGATTCCGTAACTCTAACTCGAAGTAACAAAAACCAAGCAAACAAAAAAAACAAAACACATTTGCATTGAGAGCAAAAGAGAGCGCCTGAAAAAGAGTAAGTAGAAATCCCATCAATCTCTATGACTTAGGTATGGGTAGCAGTTTGGTTTGGTTTTTATGGTTGGAGGAATTTTCACATGAAACTGAGACCATTTGTTGGGAAAATTGAAATGTTAAATTATGAAAACTCCCAGGGATATCGAAAAGGAAAACTTAATATTCGGATAACAATAATTGGTTTGGAGAAATTTGAATCGAGAAATGGGAATTATATTACGATGAGCAAAGAATTACAATTGAGTAAATTAAAAACAAAATTAAATGCTGTCTACTTTACGGTTAAGAGAGTAATTTCTAAGTCATGTAAAACTTCTCTAGAAAAGCATTGGCCATTCGGAGCCGCCTTCACACTGTAGGTGCCGTTCTGTGAGTGTGGATGGGCGCCCTGGTAGGTGAGTTGGTATCGTGCTTGCCTATCAGCGTGGGGGTTATGGGTTCGATTCCCACCAGAAGCTTTGGTCTGTCGCTGCAAAAATCTAGCCACATGGTCTCTGTCACAAGGTTTATCCTTGGACCCAAAAAACAAAAAAAATACTCTACAAATTATATCGTGCACAGCTCACTGATTCGAATAAGTTCCCCGTCTGTTCCTTCAGGGAATGTTAAGGGAAATAAGTAATAAATTGGAGAACCTGTGGGACAGGCTATGAGAACATTGATTTTGGTATTCAAAGTCAATTTTGCTTTGTTGATGTAGCCATCGAGGGGGAAATGGGCCTCATCAGTCAAGATGCGTTTTCGATGGAATTGCGGATCATTTCAAGGACCCAATCAGCAAAGACACGATGATCGGCCGGCTTGAGTTCTTGTGTTAACTGAACTTTATAAGCCTTAAGACCCAAGTCTTTATGCAAAATACGATGGAATGCCCATTTCCAAAGAACGACGAGGAATGGGCAAACCTGGGTGTTCTTCAACACTTTGGGCGGGCAATATTCTCAGTTGTTCTTGAGCGACGTGCACGGGTTTTCTTCGTCACATCACTAACACTAAGCTCGAATTTTCCTCGCATAGTTGGTGTGGATATCGACGAGTCGGCCACTCTTCATGTTCTGGGCAAAAAGATACAGGGTGATGCTAGCTGTGCCAGCCATATTTTCGAAATGTCGAAAGAAGCATTCAAGTAAACAGCTTTTGAAGCGGTGCCAGGAATACTTCACACCATCTGATCTCGTAAATATTTTCACCACCTACACCCGGCCTAAAACGGAATATAATTCCCATATACTGGTAGGACTGGGGTCTATTCTCATAAGTTTGGGGCATAATTGAATTTTAAATTGTGTGTGTATTTTCGTGGCGCCTAAGTTTCTAGCTCATCAATTTTTTTAAAAATCCTACAAATTTCAAAATTTTTGAATTTTTACCCCCGAAATTTTGGGGTATTTCTATTCCTCCCACACAACCAACAACCAACACTCACCCCTAATATTTGAGCAGTAAATTTTTGTATGTTTGGAGATTGATTTGATTTGTTCTTTCTTTTTTTTTGTATTTATTTAAAATAAATAATTTATTAATTAAATATTCATTTTTTCATAGTTACGACAGTGAAAAAGTTACGGAATCTCTCAACGATCTCTGATGGCGGCTACATGGCACAAAGGTAAATACGAACACTATTGATGTATTGATTGTATTTATTGATATAACACACAGTCGAGACACGTTTTTTTCTATGTAAAATGTATGCAACTGAAAGACTCTCCAAGAAAAATATCAAAGAAAAACTTATCTGAGTTTGGCTGGTGATTGACAAACAATTTTTTCAGATTTAAAATAGAAAACAGACTTGATATCGACTTTAGTCGGTCAGAATATTGAGGTCAATATGTGCAGTGTTAAATAAATCAATAAAGGATTGTGCATTTGCACAGTGGGCGTCAGTACGGTTGGGTCGTTGTGAAACTCGGTTGAAAGGGAACAAACGATTCGAGTTCTGCCTCAAGACAGAAGTAGTTTTTTTTTATAAAGTAATATCTTAGAGAAAAGTCTCTTAACTCTTTGTACAAAATACTCCTACTGTCAATGATAATGTTCATCAATTCAATGAAGATAAATGGATGTCTTTATATACTTTATTTTTTGCAATCACCAATATAGAGTTTCCTATGGCAATGAGGAAGAGCTAAATTTATTGCATGTATACAATAAAAAAATAATAATAGATGCAGATATTTTATTGTGAGAAAAATATTTTAAAAATTGACCGAAAGGATGTTGGGAAATTAAATTACAGATTTCGACTAAAAACGAACGCTATTTGGTCTTAACAATTTCACTTTATGTGGATGAATAACGAACTCAATTTGAGTTAATAGTTATCTCATTTAGTAAACAGTTTTTAAAACTTAAACGCAGTAAAGAGATACTGGTCAGCATAAGACTACATACATTTTACTATTTTTTACTATTTACGGACCAAAGCCTCTGGTGGGAGTCGAACCCACAACCCCCACGCTGATAGGCAAGCACGCTACCAACTCGCCCACCGGGGCGCTTTACATTTTACTAAATTTAAGTTAATTCAGCTTTTGTATGTGACTCATTTTCATGTGGATCTTCACTGCACTAAAAAAGCTATGTTCGATATCATTTGTAGACTAACTCAGAGAAAGGGACCACAAAATAAATTAGAACCAATTCAAAAATGTAGACAATTTAACTTTGTATGTTATATGTTTCTGGGCACAAGTACAAACAATATATACTTGAGGGTAAATCTATTATGTTTGTACACAATCATACTATGTTTGGGGCACATTTCTAGCATATTTGTGTCCCAACATATATTTCGTTAGAATGATTTTTACACACAAACGTGCCTGTTTGATGATGGGAAATGATTTCATTAGCTTGGAAGAAAAACACGTTTTCCTTTTTTTTTAAAAAGAATTTCACTCAATTTGAGTTCATTCTGACTCGAATTTCGTAATTTTTTAGTAGTGCTCTGTGAAATTTTATAATTTAAATGAAGTAAATGGAATTTGGAAGCGAATGAAAATTGATTTTATTCAATTTGAGTTTTTTTTTTGTTATTAAAATTTAGTTGTTTGGCAAATGTTTACTAATTAATAGTTTTTATCTTCGACCGCTAGTGAAATTTTCGCACCTCAGGTCTGACCTCGTCTTCTATTGAAATTTACCAAAATTTACCCTATTTAAAATTTAGTATATTTTTGTTTGTGTGTTTAAGAATTCAGTTTTCGTATTTGTCTTATAATTATGGGAAACTGTTCTCACCTGGACGAGTTGTGTTTTATATATGAACACAGCGTACAATACACTCTGAAATACACTTTGAAATCAACTAAAATTTCCAACAAAGGAAAAAAACAAATTTGTAATTTTTCAAACCCTTTGTATTAAGATTACTCTCTTAGCTACCGAGTTGTCTTAAACACTCTTAAAGTGTTACCGGAATTAATGCTCCGAAAACAGTTATAGTTGGCCCACCCTATTGCGATAACTTGTATAGGGTTTTTCAATAAAAGGTGTTGGAATTTAAAGATTTTGAGAAAAATGATCGAATGTTTATTTCACAATAAAGAGGAAGGTATGCCAACACGACAACTGTTGATCCAACCTCTTTTTTGAAAAAGTAAGGTCCAAATGGTGGAAGGCCGTGGTGTGGTAGGTAGTGTGTGCTACTATCACACAGAAGAACCCGAGTTCGAAACCGGGTAAGACCATCAAACATTTTTCAGCGGCTGTTTCCACCTCGTAAATGTTGGCGACTTTACGAGTAAGAGATCAATCTCTAAGTCATGTAAAACTTCTCTGGAAAAGCATTAGCCGTTCGGAGCCGGCTTTAAACAGTAGGTCCCGGTCAGCGAGTATACAAATTATATCGTACACAGAAGTTCCCCGTCTGTTCCTTCCTGGAATTTTAAGGGAAATAAGGAAGTAAATAAGGTCCAATGACCCCACCGGACCATAAACCACACCAAACAGTCACACGTTGAGGATGGAGAGGCTTCTCAACAATAACTCTTGGGTTTTTCGAGCCCCAGATGCGACAATTTTGCTTGTCGGCGTTGCCACCGAGGTGGAAATGGGCCTCATCAGTCAAGATGCGTTTCGATGGAATTCCAGATCATTTTCATGCATTTCAAGGACCCAACCAGCAAAGACACGACGTTGTTGATGATCGGCCGGCTTGAGTTGTTGGGTTATCTGCACTTTATAAGCCTTAAGACCCAAGTCTTTATGCAAAATAAAGATGTAATGACATTTGTGGAATGCCCAATTCCAAATGGACAAACCTGGGACAAACCTTGGTTTTCTTCAACCCTTTGGACTACAGCAGCAATATTCTTAGTTCTTCCTGAGCGACGTGCACTGGTTTTATTCTTCACATCAGTAACATGTCCCAACAGCACGAATTTTTCCATCCATTTCTGTATTGCGGTCCGACAAGGTGCTTCACGACGACCCCGAAAATGATTTAGTTTTGCGTACGGTGATTTTGTGATTTGTCACCATTTTTGTAGTGAATTTGTGAATAATTTCAAGGCGTTGTTGAAGCGTGTATTCCGCCATTTTTAGTAATGGCGTAGTTTCTAGTTGTCAAATGTCAAAGAAGAAAAGCTTCAAAAGTGACAGTGATTCAGAATAACACCTCTGGTTGGAAAACCCTTTACAACATTGGATTTCAATTGCTTTGAAATTAAACACATCCCCAACGAATTTCACTTAAGTTAATAATGAACTCAAATTAGGTAATACAAATTAATAACGAACTCAAATGCAGTAAAACGAGTTAATAATGAACTTAAATTAAGGAACATTTTTTAATAGGGTGGAGTGAAATTAAAAAAAAAAAAGTTAACCTCGGAAAGAGATGTAGTCTGGGGTACTAATGAGGGGAAAAATAAAGAAAAAAATTTTAGGGGTCGCTATTTATCGCTATTTTGGCGTTGATTTTAGAAAAATCCTAAAAACTTTTATGTCAATACATGTTTGCAATAGCGTAAACAATGAAATAAGGGCATGAAAAAATTTAAAAAAAATTTTCTCATTGTTCAAAAATTTCAAAAAGTAAAATAAGCCAAATCGTCCCTTCTTCAGAAAATTGACTGAACAATGAAATCGCCACCAAAGCTACAAATATTAGTCGATTATCGTCATATTTGCCTCAAATAGTTTTGTTTGGGCACTGAACAAGCTCAAACTTTTAAATTTCGAATAAGTTAAGTCGTTAATTTTTAGGATTTTTCTAAAATCAACGCCAAAATAGCGATAATTTCCAAATTTCGAGGGAGTGGCGCGACCCCTAAAAATTTTTTAAAATTTTTTTCTTTATTTTTCCCCTCATTAGGACCCCAGACTACATCTCTTTCCGAGGTTAACTTTTTCAAATTAAAAAAAAAGCATGTTTTCACTCCACCCTATTTGTTAATAATGAATTTAGATCAATTAATACGATTTAATAATAAACTCAAATCAAATAACAATAGTTAATATTGAACTCAAGTAATATAGTAATATGAGTTAATAATGATCACAAAATAAGTTATTTGAGCTAAGAATGAACTCAAATGAACTAAAATGAATTCAGCAAATTTTTTGTAGTGGTGCTTTGGCATGCGTTACAACTTAAATAAAGTAATTTAAGTTGCTAATTAATTTAAGTTAATTGTTTATTAAAGTTTTGTAAAGCAGAAAGATAATTTTTTTCGATTTTAGCATATGAATTAACTGAAGAGAAACTGGGGTTCACATCCCAAATTTCATTTACTTCATTTACTACTTGGATAATGTAAACTTGTTTCTACTAAAGGCTGTTTTTTATTGGGGTATAGAACTTTAAGTTGGCATCACTTTTTTAACTGGCTGCCATTTTGTCAGCTGTCAAGTGATTAATATTTAGTTTGGTTTGCCATTTCATCATGAACAGGTTGACAAAAGAACAACGCTTGCAAATCGTGCAAATTTATTTCGAAAGTAATGGTTCAGTTCGCGAAGTTCACCGCAAGCTCCGTCCATTTTATGCCATTACATCCACAAAAACTGACTGTTTGGTGTGCTCTATGGGCTGGTGGAGTCATTGGGCCATACTTCTTCCGAAATAATGCTGGAGAGTCAGTTACCGTTAATGGAGACCGGTATAGAGCCATGATAACCGACTATTTTGTTCCCGAATTGGATGGCATGAATGTGGATGAGTTGTGGTTCCAACAAGTGGTTGAAAATTGGACCTGTAGAATTGGCTTTATTCGAGCCAGCCGCGGCGGCCACATGTCCGAAATCATATTTAAACATTAATGGCATATAAAATTTAGTACATTTTCGTATTTCCGTTTGCATTCATTTTATACTTGAATTTGGTACATTTAAGAGTTCCGCTTGTGTTATTAGCTATCGATAACGATTTATTTTGAATTATATGGGTTTTGGTTTGACTTGAGGTCATCTAGAACTGAAGTTGATGGTATGTTTTCCCAATATTTCGGTGGTAATCAATTTTTAAATAATTTCAATGCTACTGCTTCGCTTCTCAAGTATTTTTTTTTTATATTTTAAGCTGAATTTAAGAAATTACATTTAAGGTGGGCGATTGTCCGAGGTTGCACACAATCCAGACAGATCTGACGCCGATTAGATATCAAACGTTCTCTCACAAAGCTCTATCAATGCGAGATTGTTTCTTGCTGGTGTCAGTCATGATGGGACTGACTGATTGAAAGGCATGCAATGGGACTGACATTTGGGACTTAAATTTGAAAGTTGAGACTGAAATTTATGTTAAAATGTTGCATATTGTAATTCGTTCTATTTGGCCGTCAGGCTTTAAATTACAAAATGGTAATAAATTCAAATTTGAAAGTTGACTTCAGCAGCTGCTGTGAGTATGAAACACCTGGCTCATATTGGTATTCTCTGACTCAGAAACTTTTCGAGGCGCTCAGGATGTTTCCTCCGTGGTATCGCCCTGGATTAGAACGTCTAAGTGAATCTGCTTATGCAGACGGCCACTCTAACGTACGAGTCGACTATGACGATGGAAATTTTTTTCGAAAAGTCTTACAATTTTAATATCACACGTGAACGACATGAATGAATGTGCTGTTGTCGGGTGTTTAATACGATACCAAAGTCTCTGACTGCCACAGCAAATCTCTCCACACCCTGTGGCCTTTTTGAACAAATTCCCAGTTCAAATATTTCCCTTGAATTTTCGGAGATATTCTGAGTACAAGCGAAGAGGAAATAATGTCCAACAATGAAACAAAATATTTTCGGGGGGGCTACGTACTAACGAATAAAACATGTTTTATATTATTTAAACAAATAAAAACAACAACAGCAAAATAATTGGACTCAGCAAAAGCCAAAAAGGAAAACAAATGATTTAGTTTTGGGAAGCAGCCGAAGTGTCGGTACTGGCAACAAATTGGATGGATGACATTTCCTTTTGAAAAAAGCCGAATGAAATATACCCACACCCCAAAAAGAATAACAGAAAGAACTGAACCGAAGATATACACACATGCACACATGTACATATGCACATATTTAAATATGACAAAAGACAAGCAGAACAAATTAATATTGTTTTTAATGTGTTGAACGATGGAGCAGCAAACCAAAACCAACAGCCGAATATTTAACAAAACAGAAGAAGAACAACACTAAATAAAATGTGATTAAGCGACAGTGAAAACCAGGAAAATACAGATCAATGGCAAACGACACATGTCCGTCCGCCTGTCTGTCCGTATGTACTCCAGCAAAGCTGTTGTGTGATTGTTCACACTTTGAAGGGAAAAAACACAACGATCTGTGATCAAATATCAAAAGGACGATATACATACCACCACCCATTCCACACATACATACACTGAAGATGTGTTGGACTGGTCACAGTGGTCCGAATTCGGTAAAATATTATCAGAATTATTTGGGCGAGTAGAATTCATGTGTGATATTAAAATTGTAAGACTTTCCGGAAATTTGAGTTTTTCTGTAAAATGTGTATCGGGATATTACAAATATTATAAAGGCAAAGTCGAAATATCCCAACGGCTCAGTAAATCTATCCATTAAGAAGCCAAACATATTTTTGATAATTAAAAAATTTCGTTTTTAAATCAATACCCGGAATTGAAAACATTGTTGACCAAAATTTTGTACATGTGAACGGCCGGTTGACCGGACGACGCACTATAGAGAAAATTCGTTTTTTAGCCGGACTGTGCGTATGTGGAATAATCTTCCTGCAAGTGTTTTTCCTGCCTGCTATGACATTACCAAATTATTTCCCCCATCCAATAACCTTCCTTCCTATCGCTAACACAGTGTATTGCATTTATAGGGGGCATCCCCTGAGCGTTAGTCAAAAAAAAGATATGGGGCTTCTAATACCCTTCGTGGTCCAACAAACGGCCAATAGCAAATAATGGCCTATGGGTACTTAATTTGAAGAACATTTTTACACGTTTCTATTGGAAATTTTGACTACATTTTCTACCGGGTTTCAATGGCCACTACGGGTAAGGTCAAATTGCCAATGTTATGGGGCTTTTAATGTATCCAAATGGGGGACTAAAATCCGGCAATCTATAATCTTGGCTATATGAGTACGAAATTTGCTCTTATAAAGTTTCGTAAAATTTCAGGTTAGGGGCCGAAAAACCGGCCCTTACAGATATTAACATATTGTCTAAATTTTGGGCCGAAATAATCGACCCTTGGAAACATATTCCATCTGGTTATAGAAATAAAACGCAAAATTCTTCAAGATTGAAAATATGTACTCATTTCTTTGACGGATTGGGTCCAATCCATTGGCCGATATAGGGGTATCAGAATAAAATTAAATCGGCATCAGGTGCTACTTTTTACGATTCGACTTCATTTTGGGCCCAAAAACCGGCCATAAATAATATATGGGTCTCATTAAATGAAATTTGTTCACCAGTCACAATTAGGAACTTTCTGTTAAGTTTTGTATTAATTTTGTTTGGAATTCATGGAACGAAAAACGGGCACCTTAAAAACGTAGACATATGGGAATTAATCGCGAATCCCAATAAAGCTCTTATTTATAAGATTTGACATTATTTTGTTCTGTTCTGGGCCGATAAAATGTCCCTATTGACATATGAGTACCAAATAAAAGTTTCGATATCAAAATATAATTAGATTTCACTACGTGTCGGATCTAGGTGATTATTTTTAAATTTGTACTTCCGTTTGGGTCAGATCCATAGTACGAAAAAACGTCCCCTTATAAACACGGGAATATGGATTTCAAAATCAAATCAAATTTGATAAAAAATCAGAATCTTGCACTTTATTATTAAATTTGAATCTCTGTTTGGGCCAGATCAATGGTACGAAAAAACGTCCCCTTATAAACACGTAGATATGGGTGTCAAAATCAAATTATATTTCATTAAAAATCAAAATTTTGTACTTTATTTTTAAATTTTAATCTCCGTTTGAGCCAGATCTATGGTACGAAAAAACGTCCCCTTATAAACACAGAGATATGAATATAAAAATAAAATGATTTTTCAATACAAATCTGAATTGGGTACTTTTTTCTTTGATTTGACTTCATTTTGATGTAGATGCATGGTCCGAAAAAACGGTCCACTATAAAAATAAACAAATGGGTATGAAAATACAATGAAATTTCACTAAAAATTACAATTATGAGCTTCTTTTTAAGATTTTGATGCATGCTGGAATGGATCCGTAGGCCGAAAAAACGGCCCACTATAAAAAATCAAAATAAACTGAAAGTTCATCACAAGTCACAATAAGGCGCTAGTTTTTAAGATTTGGTCTCTTTTTGGACCGGCCCAAAAAACGGCCGACTGTTAAAAACTAACATATGGTTTAGAAGTAAAATAATATTTCATTACCAGTGCTTCTTTTTTATGATTTGGACACTTTTTGTACTGGATTCAGGGGACGAAAAAACGTCCCCGCTATAAATGTACATTCATATCCGTATGACAACTAAATGATATTTCATAACAAATTACAATTAGGTGATACTTTTTAAGTAGGCCGGATAAAAGGTCCGAAAAACCGGCCGCTTAATAAATTGGAAATATATGTATCACAATTAAATCACATTTCATCACCAATCCCAGTGAGCATATTCTATTTTAGATTTAACTTCAGTTTGGGCCGGATCTACGGGCCGTAAAAAATATATAAGTCCATAGGATTCAGGGGACGAAATAACGTCCCCGCTATAAATAGGCATACATATCCGTATGACAACTAAATGATATTTCATAATAAATTACAATTAGGTGATACTTTTTAAGTAGTGGCATAATTTTAGGCCGTGTTTATGGGCCGAAAAACCGGTCGCTGAAAAAAATATTAAATATATGTATCACAATTAAATCACATTTCATCACAAATTCCAGTGAGCTAATTCCATTTAAGATTTAACTTCAGTTTGGGCCGGATCTACGGGCGGTAAAAAAGGGTCCACAGGATTTAGGGGCCCAAAAAATTTCCCCGCTATAAATAGGCATACATATCCGTATGACTAAACTAAATTATATTTCATCACAAATTACAATTAGGTGATACTTTTTAAGTAGTGGCATAATTTTAGGCCGGGTTTATGGGCCGAAAAACCGGTCGCTGAAAAAAATATTAAATATATGTATCACAATTAAATCACATTTCATCACCATTCCCAGTGAGCATATTCTATTTAAGATTTAACTTCATTTTGGGCCGAATCTATGGGCCGTAAAAAAGGGTCCACAGGATTCATAAATGGACAAACATATCCGTATGACAACTAAATTATATTTCATCACAATTTACAATAAGGTGATACTTTTTAAATGTTGGCATAATATTATGCCGGGTTTAATGGGCCAAAAAACCGGCCGCTTAACAAAATTAAATATATAAATCACAATTAAATAACATTTCATCACCAATGACAATGAGGTGATTCTTTTTAAGTTGTAACTTCACTATGGCCCATAAATAAACATGGATCCCACTATGTCCTTCTTTTAAGCATTGGCCTAAATTTTGGGCCCCATCCCATGAACCCTTAAAACCGCTACTTAAATTAATGGATATTGTTTGATGTTCTCCAACTGTTTTGACCTTAAAAACCAATCACAGTATTTCGAACCACTGTGCATGATCGTCACTGCTGTTAACATTACATAAGACACAACAACAAGATGAGAATACGCAATTTTACTTCGCAGCACATGTTTCATCGCTCGTTTACATACATTTCTCCTAAACAGATTTTTCATGGCAGTGCCGACAAAGCCGCCGAGCGCCTACGGTAGTGGGCGATGCTAAACATGCGGAAGCGTCAAATTGTCTACGCATGCGCGTGTTTTATTACATGACAGAGCAGACAGCAAAAGGACATTCTCCATAAAAATCGAGAGCCGGGAATTGCCCAAAAGACGGACGGGGCCACTTGAAATGTTATGTTGCACACAGCAACACACACATAAATTTAAATGAAATTGGACAAGATAAAGACATCAATCATGGAATGATTACAACATGACCAACCAACCACTTGGCCAGGACATGTCGACAGAGATCTCTTCTTTGAGTGTGTGTGATTTCCCCAGTATGAACATATCAGCGCTGCTAAGTGGATTACATTCACTGCTTTCGATATGTGTATTTGTCAAATGTATCATCTTCGGTGTGTGTCCCTTTTGGAGTGGCTGTGAATGTGAATGGTGTGACACCTGATACCTCATACTTGCCCTTATAACATACAGTTCGCCTGTGTCCTTTTGCCCCCTTTGGCTAATGTTCCGCTTGTAATGTTACATCTTCATTTCGGTTGGCGTTTGTTCTTCCTTACGCCGCCATCAGTGATGACTTTGTTGTGGAGATTTTTCTTGGTGTATGTGTGTGTGTTTTTTTTAAAGAAATTTCAATGACATACGGCCGACCATATGTGTGAATTTCTGTTGCTCTCGGTGTCCATGTGTTTCATATTTCGTATGCATTTTATCCTTTGATGAGGGGAATTTTATATGGTCCCTTTGTCAAAAGATGTTTTGTTTTTATTGATTTTTCAAGAAAGTGCAAGAGAAAATATTTCGTTTTTGCTCTCTGCCCTTGATTTTAAAACTTTTATTTAATTTGTTGTGTTACGGTTGCCCCCACCTCTCTCCGCCATCTAATGATTAAGTTTTTCAATATTTATTGTCATGCTTGGCCTTCCCTCCCTCCACCCTTCACTTACTTTTGTGATGGGCTGCTGGGGGACGGTGGTGGTGGTGGTGGTGGCGGTCTGTTTGTCGGCTGCCGCGTTCTGGTCCATAAATGTTTGTTTCTGCATTAAATTTTAATTTTAGTTTTATTGCCACTTATTCCGCTTACTCGGTGAGATGGGACAACAACAGTGAGACCCATTTTTGGTTAATAACCGTTAATTCTGGTTTCGCTCGATTTTCCCAAAGCATTATCGACATGCATAAGATCTTTTTTGATAAGAATAAGAATGAGCATGAGATGAAGACAGTGAGCTTTCTCAGTATTCCAAAGACGCCTAAGATGGCAATGAAGATGTCAGTGTACCCCAGTTAGTTGCCTCCACGATTAGTTGTCACCGTTTCTTCGTATATAACTTTTTAATAAGAATTACTTAATAGTTGAAACCACAAATCAGGAAATTTAATAAAACTTCTTGCTTAAGTTTTTTAAGTATCCAGGTATGAGATTAGTGGGAAGTTCAGTCGTTAGAAAATTTCCGAAAAATAGTCATTGTCTTTTTTTTGTTGCCTCTACCATTACTTGTCACAACCAATAACAATAATGAAATACTTGAAACCACAAATGGGGAAATGAGGAAAAATGCTGCTGGATTAACTTTTTACATATCCAGGGAAGAGATTAGTGGGAAATTTTGTCGGTAGACATTTTCCGAAGACAGCAAATATTTTTAGTTGTCTCAACCATTTGTGATCACAACCAATACACATATCTTTTTAATAAGAATAATCAAATAGTTGAAACCACAAATCAGGAAATTTAGTAAAGCTGCTGGAGTAATTTTTTGTTAAATAAAATAAAGGCAAAGGGAAGATTAACTGCCTGTTTCCATAAAACGAATTTGTTCCTTCGTTGCAATTTGTCAAAATTGAAGGCCCAATAAAATGGATTCTTAAAAGTAATGAGATATCTAACAAATCTCTGAAAACCCGTATTAAATAATGTCTGAAACCCATTTTATAATGCTTTCAATATTGACATTTCGTAACGAACGAACAAATTCGTTTAATGGAAACAGGCAGTAAGTTCTAAAAAAAAAACTTTTCTTTCAAATGCTAAATTCAAACTCGTCTAAATTTTAATGACAATTTTAGTTCCGTTTGGTTATTTCCGGTGATAGGTTATTTTTTTATTTGGCACTGAACCTTTCGGAATGTCCTCGAATCAGCTTATCGACATACAGATTAAAGTGTTTCGAAGGAAAAGGGATTAGTTAGAAATCTATTCGGACTATTGGAATTCTATTGTAAAAGTAGAATTTCCACGATTTTTTTTTTTTTTTTTTTTTTTGGTTAAATCACTTCTTTCTTTCGAAAAGACTCTACAGTACTCTACATAAGAAAACTATTTTTTTATTAATGAAAAAACTCATTTTTGTGCAACACAAAAATTAAATGGTTGCTGCAACTATTTTACTCCTACAGAATTTGTGTAGAAAACTTCTTAAAAGTGCAATAAACTTTTATTAAAAAAAATTTGTTCAAAGACCATACAGAGGGCAGACGTCCCAAGTCGTTTTCTGATATATTAGTACGGAAAACACCCTCTAGATGTCACTAATGCACATGGCACCATTTGGCAGTGTTACAAAGAAGATAAGAGCATATTGTGGGTTTCATGTTGACAATATTCATATATGCCCGGTTTTGGAAATATTTAGACGCCCTAAGCGTCGGTGTATTAAAGGGTCTTTGCCGTTTGTGTATAGTAAATTATAATAATATTAAAATTAAGTTCAGTCCTTGGAAACGTTACCACATTCTTTGAATACAATTTGTCTTTCCATTCCAATGGAAATTTATATTCTCAGTTTTTGTTCGTTGGCATTTTAACTCGGATTAGAGTAGAGATTTTTTTTTTATTCAAACGATGGTCCTAGCCAGGGCTGTGGAGTCGATGTCTGACAAAATTCGGCCATAGCCAGAGCCGGGAAAAATTTGCTCGACTCCGACTCCGAGTTTTATTTATAGTGTACTCTCTCCTTGCCACTTTTTTCAGTACCAATCAGCTTCAGTCCTATTGTGTACTTCTCTTATAAGCGGACCCCTCTCTTAAGGGACAACATTCTCAGTCCGCTTATGAGAGTGTCCACTGTACTTACATTTCTCATAATATTACGGAATTTATTGAAAACAAGTCTGTTAATATTTTTTAAAATTTGAAATATTTTCGAAAAGAAAAATGGAATTTTTTTTGAGATAAATGATCGAATGTTTACTTTTTTTAATAAAGAGGAAGGTATGCCGTTAATAATGAAAAACAACATCAGCCAAATGGCCACCACGACAACCCTTACAGGACCAACATTCTTTTCATGAAATTGTCCATAACCAAATCGCAAAGTGCCTGTCCTATGTCCTCGATAGCCTTACGAATTCTATCTTTGAGGTCTTGAAATGACGCTGGGCTGTTGGCGTAGACCTTGTCGATCACGTGGCCCCTAAGGAAGAAGTCGCAAGGTGTTAAATCACAAGATCTCGCTGGCCAATTGTGATCACCTCTTCGAGAGATAACACGGTACGGAAATTTTTTAGTTTTGCGAACTCTGACTGCAAGATTTTCACCATTTTTGTAGTGAATTTTATCGTTCCATTTTTAGTAATGGCATAGTTTCTATTTGTCAAATCTCAAAGAATAAAAGCTCCATAAGTGGCAGCTACCTAAATACCGGGCGATTTAATACATTTGATTTTCATCAATACTTGGATTTTTTGTATCTCTCTCAAATTTCAGTTAAATTACTTTGAATTGATTTTTTTTTGAAATTCCCATTATTTCACTACCCCAGTGTGGAAAATTCTTAATTACTCTACCATCAATTTATATTTCTTTGAAATATTGTTTAAAAAAAAACATTTCAAAAATAAAAGTTTTCAATTGGTTTTTTTACTTCACAAAATCATACTGAAATCGACTTTAAATGAAGTCGATTTGAAAAGCCAACCAAGACTACAATTCCCATTTAATTTCATTTCGTTTAGATTTTCTTTGTTAGCCTAACGTTTTCACACCGAAAACATTTGTTTAACCAAGAAAAAGAAATCCCTTAACTTAAACTGGAATAATTCGGGTGTTTTTCCCATCGCTCCTCATTATCCGATTGTAATTCTGGAGTCGGAGACGAGCCAAACACAAAACACAAATCACTTTCCTGAAACATATTCTGTATTCATAAATGCTTGTTTATAATTGCATACCAAAAAAAGACTTTCAATGCCAATTATTCGCCTCATTTTGGTCTATCGGTCCATCGTCTTCTCATGCCATTTTTGCAGCCTCCAAAACACTTTGCCTTCTAGCAATAGCTGTCTTATGTCTTATTAGAGTCTTAGCCGATTTTCTACAAAATTTGCTTTGCTGTCACTGGCCAAAAATACTCTCAAACAACAAAAATCTTGTCTAAACATTGGAAAAAAAAAAAAATTCAAATTGTTTGATAGTTTAAAATGTCCTCACAAAATCGAGTTGATTTCTTCGAGAGACCTACAATACACACGATATCACCAAAAAAAAAAAATGAAAGGCTGCATTCAGAAAAACTTATAACAGCTTTAGAAACCTTTGATAAGAAAAAAAATGTGTGAACATTTTTCATATTAAAACGATTTAATTCATTGTTATAAATTTTTATGAATACGGCGTTAAAAGTTTGGATCAAAATTTAATTCACTAAGAAAAAATTAAAGAGCTTTTGTAATATTTGTACAGTGGTGGTCATATAATTGGAAATACAGTTTTTGTTTCTATATTTTGGTACAAGATAGTTTACTCGACGTATTCATATCGCTTATTTAATTCAATAGAGTCACAATTCAAAATTCACTTTTTATTTTTCTGCTTAAGAAAAAGCTTTAAATCTCTAATCTAAGTTGACTCTTGTTCTGCAGTGTATTAAGCACACATATGTCAGGCCTCTTGTTTAGTTGGGAATCCTATGGTTTTTTTCCCTAAATTTGTTAGGTTAAAAGCAATTGAGAACTTTCAGTGACTCTCTTGGGAAAATCGTATTTTGAGTTGTGACACTATTGAATTCAATGAGCGCTTTGGTCTGGCATCATTTCCGAAGACATTAAATTTAGATTCTCCAAAAATGTTGTTCACGGTTCTGATATTTTTTTTGGCGAACTGATTTCCGACCTTTGATTTCTCTCTAGCTATGCGCCCATGCATGTATATTTCTTCAGTCAGACGTCTTCTTACCGTCATTGCTGAGATTTGGACATTGTGATGTGGATCCATTAGGGGCCTTACCTGCATTAATGTCAGGAAGTGATCAGATCTACTTATTCTGGCCATACGCCTATTTTCGGCGGCAGACAATTTTCGGGGTTTTTTTTCTTCGCAAATGCAAATCAAAGGTCTTAGTTTTGTATAATGTTGAACATGTTTTTACCACTTAAGAAAGACAACACACATTTCCATACCACCAACAAATTAACCCCATTTTGAGCTGGGGTAGAACTTTTATTTTTACTCATTACATAAAAAAAAATGCAGCTAATCATCGTAGAAGCTCTAAAAAGCTCTTTTATAAACACTTATTAAAACTTATTAAAACTCAAATGACTTAACCACGCTAAATCCAAGGACTGCAGTGCACTGGCCGACTGGTTTTCAAAATGGACCGAAAAAGGTTTCAATTTGTGTATAATTACCATGAAATATAACGGGACTATGTTCTTGAAATGATCGCAAAAGCATTGAACAAAAAAGTACCGCCACAATTACACGTAGACTCTGAATTTAGCACAGTGACACAAAACAAATAACACAGATTTTCCATTTTTTGGTCAGCCGTTTAATTAAATATTTTGTTGTTATAACAAAAATAAACTTCTTTACAAAGTTAAGTGCTGAAGGCCAACAATTTCGGTAATTAGAGAAACATTTGTCAAATTATTTTTCTGAAGTTGTTTGGTTTTTCTGTTATGATCATGTGTTTTTGCTATTGCTTTATTTCTCGGTTTTCCTATGAAAAATTGTTTTTTCATTCGCATTGAAGAATTTTCACTATACAACAAATGTATGGCACACACTTTCCAATTAATTAATTTCATTTATTTAATTAAAGTTTTTGTTATTATGACAACGATAACTTTTTCATGACAACTAAGTGTTTTAGGCCAATAACTCCTTTAACACATTCATGACCAAGTTTTATATTTTTTTATAAAAAGGAATCCTGAGTTCGAATCCATTGATATTTTTTACTATATGAAATCCTTTTCTCTGTGCCTTGTGGCAATGCTGGATATGAATAAGTTAATTAGTAAAACATGTTTACATTTAGTTTCTTTTGCATTTCTTTTGTTTTTCACAACTTTTTGCATAAACACAGAATGAATAACACACATTTTCCATTACTTAATGTCAGCGGCTTAATTAAATATTTTGTTAATGGGACACAAACAAGTTAATCAGGACACCGAGATTTCAGGGTATTCACTGTCAACACATTAGTTTTTTTTTTCAAAAAAGTTTCATTTCTGTACTTTCTGCCAAATGCCTCTATTCGGTCTGCACTAATGATTAATTAACATTACGAAATATTGTCGTACGAACATTTTTGCCCCATAAAAAACCCGATAATAAAACAACAACAGGAAATACAGTAATCAGGTAACCCGTTTCTCCTTAACGAGCGGTACGATACAAAACACTCGACTATATTTAGAAAATCAACTACTGATATGGCCTCAACTATGACAAGTCCTTTCACCAGTGGCAGCAACGGCACAGCACCACCATCACCATCAGCATCGGCATCATGCCCTCATCCATGGCTGGAAGTGCCCATAATTAAATGAAACCAAGCATCAGGAAACGCTTCGGTTAGATTGGAAATGCAGCAGGTCGTCTGCTGCGTCTCATGCCAAAAGACGAGACGCAATGCAACAGACGAATTTCGATGTTTCTGCAATTCGAAACGCTTCATAGAACGGGGAACGAACCAGATTCCTGCTATAATTACAACATAAAATGTCATTATTATGTTGCACAGCCGAAAAGGAAGCTGTGGCCGAAGGGATGGCGTCGATGGTGGTGGCGGTGCTGTGGATTGTTTAGTTTGACATTTGTCTTTGCTCTGCCAGCGAGTTAGCATTTTGACTTTATTAAGTCAACACGTTACGCCCTTGGCCCCGCCATAACTTGCCGAGTGCTCGTCGTGGCGTTGGTAATCTCTGCTAATTACATACGGCCATGCTTGGCGGTTCTCTATGTGTGATTTGACAAAGTCAACATTATCGACAACACATCGTTAACGAGCGGCCAACGGCTCCGCCTACAATCTTGAAACACACACACAGCAAGCTAAGAGCAACAACAGCAAACAATCCACTACATTAGAGATCCAAAAACGAATAGAAGAAAAAAAAAAACACACACACACACGCCAGACTGCTGGCTTACCTCTTCTATATAAACAACGCCAACAACAACAACGCTACGCTGGCATACTAATCTCAGCTATCAGATCATCATCATCATCAACATCAACGTAAACATCAAGAACAACAACACCAATGCCAACCATGAAAAAATCATGACATCTCACAGTGTTATGCACACACACACACACTCTCGCAAACCCACAAATGTTTATACTCGCGCCCATTCACGCGCACACACACACACACATTCAGTCAATGAATGACGTTGCGGATACGCTTGCTGGCTTCAGATTGGCCATTCATGCATTTCGGCATTAACTCCGCCCGATTGCTTTATTCGGCCCGTTGTTGTTGTTGTTGTTGCTGTTGTTGTTACGCGCCCATTCAACCAAACAAAAATCTCAGACGTTGCCATTCAAACGAATCTCTGACGAGTGTAAACAAGTTGCGAGCATGTGTGTGTGTGTTTGCGAGTGTACATGAGACAGAGAGAGGGATAGAGCACAGAGATTGAGCACTAAGGTTACTTGTACTCTTGTCTCTCCTCGAGCAAAACACATGTAGTGCGATTTGCTTTTTGGCAGTATAACCCAGCCAGAGATGGCTTGATCTTCTTTGGTGTTTGAAAGGTGCAAAAGCTTTAGTTTCTTGGGAGGGCCACGAACATAGCCCGGGGGGGGAGTTACATGCCTGCACGGAAAGTATCCCTTACTTGGTCACCAAAACACATACACACCTACTTTCATGTACTTGCTGGGGCAAGGCAAATGGGGTATTGTTTGAGGCAGCCGCAGTGTGAACAAATATTACACCCCTAATGGAAACTGTAACAGTTGTGTTTTTCTTTTCGTTATTTTGTTTGTTTGTTTTTTTTTTCGAGGAAAACACTTGTCCAATTGCCTTGTGTTAAAGTGCCAGCGACTCTGTGGCTGGTGGAAATCAAATGGGGGTTGACTGCTCCAATTGGGTTGTGATTGCAACCAACTGTCTGTCTGTCTGTCTGCGAGTGTTTTCTTAACACTTTTCCAGTAACCAGATACGAAACCATCAAAACTACCCACAAAATTCTAAGTATTACACTAGTTTACAGTTATTTTAAGCTTTAGATGTCTTTAGGTTTTAGGGTAATTGAACGGGGATAACTGAAACCCAATAAAGACTGAAGAAAACGTGTCAGAAAAGTGTGAACAAGAACTTAAACTGCCGAGTGTGAACTAGTTTAAACTCCTATGACTTTATTAAGTCAACACCTCACGCCCTGGGCCCCACTATGACTCCCCGAGTGCTCGTCGTGGTGTTGGCAAACTCTGCGAATAACATGTTTTCTATCTCGAATTGGGTAGATTAGTTTAGGTTACAGTGACCCTCAAAATCAAGATAATCCTAGAGATTACAAATATTACCAGCAAATCGATACAGTAGTTCGAAATTTGTAAGCTAACTCAAAGGAATTCTATAATGCTGAACTCCCTCGACAGACAATCAGGTGCTTTGTCTGCTCTAGTAGAAGAAAAACGTCTCTGGGGTCTTTTTAATACAAAATAATGGGGAATATTTACAAGACTTTCTTTCAGACAGGACTTCCTATACAATGGGTTGAGAAATGTTTAGGGAATATTAAATCTAATAAGTAAGACGATGGTCTCCTAAAAAATCTACCGCCAGAATGAGTTTGTTATTTACAAAACTTGAAAACAAGGACTTCTGGCAGGACTTCTTAGAGAAGCGACCTGAAAAAGTCTTTCGTAGGCCTGGCAGAATTTGTTTCGGTACGGAAAAGAAGGTCTTCTAGAATGTAATTTATTAGAACAACGATTCATGTAAGCACCAGAGGATAATCAACTTTATTAATGAGGAAATTGTTAGTGCTTTCACCAAATCGATCATAACTTCTATATGTGTTCAATAAGTAATACGAAAGCCTTCTAAAAAATCTACCGCCAGAATCAGTTTGGGATTTACAAAACTGGAAAACAAGGACTTCTGGCAGAACTTCTTAGAGAGGCGACCGGAAAAAGTCTTTAGTAGTCCCAATGGTACCGAAAAGAAGGTCCTCTAGAAAGTATTTTTTATTAAAATAACCATTCATGTAAGCACCAGAGGATAATCAACTTTATTAACAAGGAACAATAGAATGACAAATTTTTTAGTACTTTCACAAAATCGATCATAACTCCCATATGTGTTCATATGTTTTCGAGAACTGCACTTATTTTCTTTATTTTAATTTAATTACAATGCCAAGTAAATTTATATTCTAATTATGGTTGCAAGCGTAAACCGGGTGACACTGAACATATGGCTTGATTTTTCCAGCAACAGATCAAAGTCTCTGGTGGGAATCGAATCCACAACCCCCACGCTACCAACTTGCCTACCGAGGCGCTTAACTGCACTTTCTTTTCTTTAAGGGGTTCTTAAGAGGGTTTCTTAAAAAAAATTATATTAATTATTTATAAATATTTTTTAAAATTTTTTTTACAATAAACATTTTTGATTGTATCGAAAGAATTTGTGTCTCTTTTTATTTTGTCATATCTTTTAAACTACTGAAGTAATTTCTAAATCATGGTTACAACTTCAGTTACCCATAGAATAATCTGTATTTTAAAATTATCTTTGAAGGAATTGGATGTTTCTTAACGGAGATAAGGCCAAAATGGTACGGTTACTTAAAAGAAAGTAGAAAAACATTTAAATTTAAAAAAAAGTCGTAGTTTATAATGAAGAAGAATAAGAGAACATTCCAATATTCCTATAATTTTTCGACTATTGAACACATAATTATGACATCGGTTTTTATAGTGACTTGGGTTGCAGAAATTGTGGAGATACGAGTATCTTAGAATAGATTTCATGTAACGAGGATGACATCGTTTTTTTTTATAGTACAGTGCAGAGCAGAAGTGGCGGAGATGGGGTAAATGTACCAGTAGTCAGCAGTTTAACTTTTTTGTTGTTGTTTTTAAACCAATGTCCTTTCGTATGTGAATATGCAATTGGGTTAACAACTAGATATTCCACTTCCATAAAGGGTTTTGTTGTATAATTAATAAACTGTTTTCAAACAATTATTTAATTAATTTTCCAAAATACATCGTATTTGCCAGTTATCTTGTTCTTTAGCCGAACCGTTCTTATGTGGAATAATCTTCCAGCAAATGTGTTTCCTGCCAGTTGTGACATTCAGAAATTCAGAACAAATGTCAACAAACACTACTCTACTCCCTCTTTCCTCCTTCCGATACCCTAATTTTCCTCCACTAACACCAACACAATACATTGCATTTATAGGGGACATCTCCCGAATGTTGGCCTTAAAAAAAGAGTATTTTTTTTAAATCTTACAGAAAAAAGTCTCTGCTTATAAAGACTGAAAAAGAATATGTAAGCAGTTTAATATTCTAACGGCTTTTCAATCATTGAGGAAAGAAATTAAGTTAAGAAAACTCTGAAGTTATTTTTCTTTAGAGTAGTTGGGGTCACCCTGTTGTAAAGAATTTACAGCATTATTGAGAAGAAACAAAAAATTGTGGTGCCTTCACATCATCACTCATAACTTGGCTATTAATTCATAGATTTTCTTTAACCCTACCTTGTTATATTCTCAAGACTACAGGCTTCTCAGAAATCCTTAGAAAAATTTTAGTATATTAAAAATTCCACTACTTTGGAAATGTTTCCTGTGAAAACAAAATTTTTACTTTGTTTGAAAATGTTTGTCTACAACTTTCCAGTAAAAACAAAATGTGGATTTTGTTTTTGCCATCAACTTTGCTGATCTCGCTGATCACGAAAGTTCAATTAGGAGAGGACACCTTAGATGACCTGTCGGTCGTCAAAGCAATGGACATAAGGAATTTAAGGAACTTCATAGAGGGGACCCAATTCATAACGTAGAAAAAAGGGGAAGGGAATTTGCAGAAGAAACCAGGAGCGCACAACAGGCCGAATTGCTGGCCTAGGTGTATGTCAACGACATGAGACGGTCAGGGTGCATGACCGATCCTCCATTTCAACCTAACCTAACCTAAATCTTGGGGCTATTTAAAGAAAGCTTTGATTTTTTTTATAATTTTGAATTTGGGTTAATTTGTTTATTAGAGGAAAAATATCCCAAAAATTTCAACGACATGAGACGGTCAGGGTGCATGAACGATCCTCCATTTCAACCTAACCTAAATCTTGGGGCTATTTAAAGAACGCCTTGATTTTTTTTATAATTTTGAATTTGGGTTAATTTGTTTATTAGAGGAAAAATATCCCAAAAATTTCTATAAATAAGGGTTATTTTTTTATTAGTTTGGACCCTAGCCGTCCCATTCAGCTCAATAGAAATTTTCGGCGACGGGAATGGCCAATTGGAATTGGAAAAGATCGAATATTAATCACAAATTGTTTATTATTTTATTTTTTACTTTATTTTTTATTATTACTCTAATTTATTTTTATTTACAAAAATCAAAAAATCTGTAGAAACAAAAAACCCGTATTATTTACTATATTTTTTATATTTTTATTAATTTATTATTTTATAAAATTTCAATTTTATTTTGTTGTTCGTTTTTTGTTAACTAGTGTTGTCATCCTTCTGCCAAAAACCAACCAGGCCCGACCAAGGCTATTGTAAATCTATCCTTTTCCTCGCCTCTCCAAAACGGGAGGCGGGGCACTTCAGTTCCCCCCCGGGAATTTGCCATGAGGTTGTTTTAATCATAATAGCAAAGTTTTGCATGCCCTACGTATTCCATTAGAAATTCCCTTCTAATTTGTGCGGGGGCGGGGGCGTTGGTGGGATAAGGAAGGAAGGACTATGGCAATCTGTCAAAGTTAATCCAATTTCAAAATCCAGCCTCATCTTAATTTAACAAAAAAAAGAAAAACATTATCAAAATCAAGATTTCTTGTATCCATTTCCAAATAAATTTGTTCACATTTCACGTGAGAATTGCTGCGGGCGCAGGGGATGCAAGACGACCGACGAATTTGGGGAGGGCGTTGGAATAACAGAAGCCGCAGGAGCAGAAACTCACACACTCTCAGGCTGGGGCCACGAAATGCCAAAGGAAATGGTCATGAACTCTATGCACGATGTACGACGATGTACAGCCCAGCAGTAAAATAGCAACAACGACACCAACAAATGAATGTACGATGTACGCTGATGATGATGATGATGATGTTGATGGTGACGGCGATGTTCATGTACAGATGTAAGCGTACATCTCAATGCCAAAGATTTTCAAAAATGCCACAGCGCATGAAAGATTCGGTTCGCCGGCCGTAACATAACGGCAGTTCGAGAAAAGGATAAAACAACGACCAGTTAAAGCCGGTGCGCGTTATAACGCTGCTTCTTTCCTTTTTTCCGTCCGTCCGTCCGTCCTTATTACTACACGGACAAGAAAACCGAAAAGCCCAGAGCCAGAAGAATTCTTCTTGTTCAAGTGATTTTCGCCTTTTGTTTCTTTTTTCGGTTTGGTTTTGTTGTTTTTTGTGTTTGTTTAAGGATCCGAGACGTACAATGTCCTTTTTGTGATAGATGTAATTCGAAAATGTGGAATGAATCATACCATGGATATATCGGGCAATGGCCAACATATCCGCAAAACGCCAAAGGTACCAAAAAAAAAAAAACAAATATCAAAAAAAAAAAAGAAGAAAACTATTCAAAAAAAAAAAAACAATATTTCTTAAAGTTCTTACAATATACAAACATATAATAAGATAATTACAACATCACCTATGTACATACATACGATTAGTTGCCAGTTAGGAGGATAAGCATGTAAGTATCCTCGTATTTTGACCTACAGACTTCTGGGCTGATTTAAATAACTCTGGCAATAATTATAACATTTGGCAAAACGGCTCTGGTTTAAACTCTGCAATTGAAATCAATGAAATCTCTGAAAGTTTAAGGAAATGTTTATTTAATGCAAAAGAAAATTATTCACCAGTTAATTGTTAGAAGCGACTATAGAACAATCATTATCTGAATAAAAGAAAAATCCAAAGTGTACCTATACAATTGAGCTCGTGTGTTCTCTCTGTAATAGAAGAAGTTTTACAATCTCCACATATTAAAATAAAATGCTGAGATTTCCAGCAGGCATTCACTGAATGCTCACAGTTGAAATCTTACGAAAAATATGGAAACATAATCTTTAAATCAAATCAAGTTTAATGTGGTTTTAAGTTATTTTACAAAAATTAATTCGTCTAACAAATGTCCACAGTTAAATGGATAGCAAAGTTGTCATAAATTCGTTAAAAACATCAAAAAAAGCAGTTTTTAAAATTTTTACAAAAAAAAAATCTTAAATAGAAATACTAAAGTCTGACCCCCCTCATTCATAAAAATTTACAACAGCTTCACAAACCATTGTTAAGCTAAATGTTTGAAAATATAAAAATAATTTTCACACTTGTCTGTTAACAAAAGACTGTAAAGCTGTTTTAAAATTATGCGGGTTAATTTATGAAAAATAATTCGTAGCATATTTCCAACATTACGTGTAGTTTTTTTTGTCATTTAAAAGATTTTGGGTCACTATAATGCGTATACGCACTAAAGGCCTTAAAACATAAATACAAGAGGGAAAAAAAAATTGTTTGTTCTATGTTGGTTTTTTTTTAATAAAAAAAAGAGCTAACCGAATGGAAAAATATTGGTTGCAGCATTTGTTGCCTATGGAATTATCTTTATTTAAAAGCTTTTGGTTAACAAATAGGTTTATCCCTAAAGGAGCTATGACCCAAAAAGTAAAGTAATCCAAACAATTTTTTTAAATTTTTTAATGTTTTTTTTTTTGGTAACTTCAAATAATTTCTCATAACTTGGGTATTTACTTATAGATTTTCTTCAGCCATACTTTGTTTTATTCCCAAGATCACAGACTCCACATAAGTCTTTTAACAAAATTTCCAATATTAATGATTTTGACTTCTTTGAATTTTTTCCTTTTGAAACAAATTTTGACTTTGTTGGGGAAAAAAGTCTATCAGATATTTTTGTCTCTTGGTTTAAAAGAGCTAACGGAATGGAAAAAAAAAATTTGGTTGTAGCATTTGTTGCCTATGGAATTATCTTCATTTAAAAGCCATTGGTGAAGAAATAAGATTACCCCTAAAGAAGCAACGAACCAAATAGTAAAGTAACCCAAAAAACAAAATTCAAAATTTTTTAAAATTTTTTTTTGGTTACTTCACATAGATGCGCATAACTTGAGGATTTATAAATAGATTTTCTTCAGCGGTACCGGGTTTTATTGCCAAGGATATAGACTCCATATAAGTCTTTAGACAAATTTTCAAATATTACAGATTCAGACTTTGGTGATTCTTTTCATTTTAAAACTAATTTTGACTTTGTTGGGGAAAAAAAATCGTTCATATATTTTTGTCTCTTGTTCTAAAAGAGCTAATGGAATGGGAAAATATTGGGTGTAGAATTTGTTGACTATGGTGTTATCTTTATTTAATAGCTTTTGGTTAATAAATAGGTTTACCACTAAAAGAGCTATGACCCAAATAGTAAAGTAACCCAAAAAAATATTCAAAAATTTTTAAAGTTTCCAAACATTTTTGGTAACTTCAAATAGTTGCTCATAATTTGTTTTGTTGCCAGGGGTTCAGACTCCACAAAAGGTAGAGCTAGAGCTTTTTCTAAGAGGTACACATTTGCTCTGAGAGACATGCAGCCCGATTCTTAATACTCCCAGGGAGATAATTGCCAGGGAATTTACTTGTTTTAGACAATAAAATTAGACAAATTAGACAAATAAAATCCGAATAATCCAAATTGTATGTTCCTTATTATTTGCCCGACCCGTTTGGTACAGGAGGATTTTATTCTGGGAAAAAAAAGTAAATTTCCAGTGAATTATCTTCCCGGGAGTATTCAGAATCGGGGTGATAGTGTTATCCAGAGTTTGCAGATGTAATTTTACTTCTTAGATAGTCGGCCATCTACATTGTCTTTGTCGAATGTCTCAATAGTTTTTTCGATTGAGAAAATGTAATGGATTTTTAGCTGGAGTTTGAGACCATTCGAAACGACGACCTAAATATGGCACAGGCTCATTAGTTCGGCTACAAGTTCCAGATACCACTAATTTTTTTTATAGAAATTCAAGGGTATTTTTTTTTTAAAAATAACAAAAAAGTTGACCGCTGTGGGTAAAGAAAAAACAAAACAATCATTTCATAAAAATAAATATTTTACAAGCGCCCTGGTAGGCGAGTTGGTAGCGTGCTTGCCCATCAGCGTGGGTGTTGGGTGTTTGATTCCCACCAGAGGGGGCAATATGGTCCGGTTTACTATTGGATCCGACATTAGAATATAAATTGACTTTGTATTGTCATTAATAATAAATAAATACATGAAATAAATATTTTATTACAGCGCATATTTTTTACGTTTTTCACGCGAATCGTGAAGAATAAATTATTATTATTTTTGAAAACTGCTATCTGCTAAAAGTGCGTAATTTCCCGTTGAGAAATATTCATAACACTGCACAAAATAATGTAGGGTTCGTGTAAAGTCAACTGGCTGGAAAATAGAACAAATAAATTAATATGAAGCCATAGGATTTGCAAACGTTGGGATTTTGTATGAACTTCGATGCGTTAGTAGATTTTCAAAATCTTTTCAACAAAGGAGGAACATTTTTTTTTTATTTTTCATACCCTTTTAGGATGCACTAATTTTTGTATTAAGATTACGCTCTTAGCCAACGAGTTGTCTTCAACACTCTTAAGGTGTTACCGGAATTAATTCTCCGAAAACAGACAATTTTGCTTGTTGACATAGCCACCTAGGTGGAAATCGACCTCATCAGTCAAGATGCGTTTTCGATGGAATTCCCGATCATTTTCATGCATTTCAAGGACCCAACCAGCAAAGACACGATCGGTCGTCTTGAGTTCTTGTGTTAACTGAACTTTAGAAGCCATAAGACCCAAGTCTTCATGCAAAATACGGTGTAATGACGTTTGTGGAATGCCCAACTCCAAAAAACAACGAGGAATGGGCAAACCTGGGTGTTCTTCAACACATTGAGCTACATCAGCAATATTCTCAGTTGTTCACATTACTAACTTGTCCCAACAGCTCGAATTTTTCCACCCATTTCTGTATTGCGGTCCGACAAGGTGCTTCACGACGACCCCGATGCTTTAGTTTTGCGAACTGTGACTGCAAGATTTTCACCATTTTTGTAGTGAATTTTATTAATTTCAATGCGTTGTTGAAACGTGTATCGCGCCATTTTTAGTAATGGCATAGTTTCTACTTGTCAAATGTCAAAGAATAGAAGCTTCAAATGTGACAGCTACCGAAATACCGGGTGATTCAAAATAGCACCTCTTGTTGGAAAATCCATTACAATGGAAGAAAACGAATGACCATTAAAACCGTACATTATTTTTGAACAGGATCCCACTCGGGTGGTAAACTTTTTGGGTTCTCAAAGACGAAGTCTTGGGAGAAGTCTGTATGTTTGCAGACAAACGAATTATTAAACAGGCAAACTTAAAGACATTTATTTAGGTCCGGGTCCGGGTGAGACTGACGTATTTAAGTGGTGACTTTTTAAATCGTTTCTCCATAGAATTTTGAAGCGTTGGCAACTCACATACATGTATTTAAGAAGAAAAAAATTCTCAGTTTTTGAAAAAAAACGATTACTTAGTCTGACAGAAAAGATTACACATGTCAAGCTTTAGAGCTTCTCAGCCTGAAAACAGCTATAAAACTCATGTGCAGACTAATGAAAATTAGTAGTTTTTTTTTTACTAATTTTTCGGCAATATGATTGGCATCTTGGCATTTTTATATGAACCCTATTTGAACTGAAGAGAAACCCTCGTCGATTGTTCTCCCTTACAAATCAAAAACACGATTGATAACTCTCGTTTTTTTTTTATATGGCCAAAAGGAACACAAAGACGACTACGTTTCTTCAATCTGAATAGCCAATAAAGTCAGCCATAACTTGCCATAAAGATTTTTGGCTGTGCTCATTTTGTGATTGATACGCGAAAAACTATTCGTTTTTCAACACATTTTCCTTCAGTCTGGCAAAAGCAATAAATCCACACACATCCATCAATTTAGGCGATGAAATCTCACTGATTTCAAACTACCACTGACTCGTCAAAAATATGAACGCTTCATGCATTCAACAGAAGCGCCAAACAAACCATACAATGTCTGGTGGTGGGGCCACCCACTCAACTCATACCAACCATCGCACTCTACACAGCAGCTCTCACCATACGAGAGAATGAGTTCGTGTCGACGATGATCTTCATATTTATTTGCAACTCTCAATTTTGTATCCAAATGGAAATACCTATGCACAGAGCGAGAGAGAGAGAGAGTAACGGATGTGTGTGAGTTTGTTGGTTTTCGTTTTTGTTTGGATACTTGCATACTCACATTCTCGCACACAGAATAACAAAGCAGCGCCATTAAGGGCCACACATACCATTGCACGGCAATGGTGTGCCATTAACCAATCAACCAAACAGAAAAGCAACTAATACTGGCACACACACTCACTGACTTAGATGAGCGAGAGAGTCTTTGGGTTTATCGTAATGTGGCTAGTAGTGTGTGTGCTTGTGTGTGGCTGTTGATCTTAAGCCTCAATGTTGTTGCTGGGGCTGGTGCTTATAAGATTATGTTTGGTTGTGTGCGTGCGTGTGTTTGGTGGATGAATGACTAGCGTTGGTGTGTGTGCGCTTGTAGGGACGTCTCAGTTGTTGTTGCTGGTTTTCCTTTCGTTTCTTTTTCTGCTCTTGTGTGTTGTGTGCACAAGACCATCGTCGTTGTTGTTGTTATGACCGCTGCTGCTGCTACTGCCGTTGCTGTTTCTCTTCTTGTTGCCGCTGCCGCTGCTGCTGCTGCTGCTGTTATTGCTGTTGTTGTTGTTGTATGGGTTACTGACTGATCGATCACATCCGAAATGCTAACAGAGCGAGATCGCTACGCCTCAAATTAGTCGCAACAAGTACGGTTGACGAAGAACAACAAGTCGGAACGAAGTCACAGCCTGCATACGTTTTTCTGGAAAAACATTGTGTGTGTGTGTGTTTTATATATTTTTCTTTTGCGTTTCTTTTCCCTGCTCTTCTACAAAAAAACCAAAAAAAAAAATAATTCGAAATAAGCAAAAAATAAAATTCAAACGCTGCTTCTTCTATTTCTTAGCATTTAACGACGGCATAACGCAGTAAAGTTTGCAAACAACCAAAGAGAGTGAACAAAAAAAAAAAATCAAAAGAAAAAGGAAATATAATCTCGCGATCGACTGCCATGCAATCGATCTTCTGAGCCAGAGGCCAATGCTGTCGGGATACACCAGCAGGATACACTTGAGTGATAGACGGGCCGGGCCTGCTACCCAAGAAAACCGAAGAAAAAATATAAACAAAATGCCAATAGAAACCAATTAGTGAATGATATAGCTACGCCGGTTGATTATATTTATAATGATAATGCTAATAACAATTTCAAGCGGAATTGGTGGAAAATAGTTAAGGCAAAAAAATCGATGTACGGGTGGTCTTAAAAGTGATCGTAAAACTAAAGTGTTAAAAGGAAATTTTTGTTAATTTTTTTATAAAATAAATTAAATACGACAAGCCAAGCCAAATCAAACCAAAAATACAAAATAGAAAAAAAAACAAAAACAAAACACGAAGGTGTAAAGTGCGTGCTAATTTCCAAATCAACCCAACACCACACCAACCGTCAAACGGGGGCTATCTATCGGCGGCCTACACAACAAGCGACGTCGTCAAGTCATCATCATCATCACCATCGTCGTCGTCGCCGAAATTCAAATAAACAAGTGTGAATTAGAATCAATTGTAACAATACAACCTTCTCCCCCTACCTCCCTCGGAAAACAAACAACAACTACCGAACAAAAAAAATAAGTAACAAAAAAGAGTAACACAAAATAAGAAAACAAACCGAAAAGAAAGTAAAGTTACCAACAATTTCTTACAGTCGTTAACAAAAATATTGAAACGAAAACAAATTCAAAAGTGAACAGGTGTATAGTTCAAAACTAAAACTAAAAAACAACAACATCAAGACCTGGTGTACAACAGCTGAAGCAGAAACCACTAAACACCGAAGCCACCACCGACAACGACACCACCGGACCAGAAGGAGGAAAACGTAAAGAAGACACCGAGACACGGCACGACGGAGTGTGAAAAACAAGTGACTACCACCGCCGCCATAGAAGACAACCTCACCTGTCCAGCTGGTCTTCTGGGCTCAGCTCACTTAACACTTGTGGAGCGGCGTGGAACAGCCCATTAAAACAACAACTCAACGATCTCTTCCAACGTTACCTCATTCATTGCGGACACTTTACCTTGACCCACATTCTTAACCGATTGCCTCCCCCTGCGCCTGCCTTCCCCAAAAGGCAATCGTTGTTTTGCTCGATTTCTTTGGGTCTATTTCGGTTACTATTGTCACCCATTTATTGGGTGATCCCTTGGCGATATATTGGCGTGCTTCAGCTTTATATACGACTCGCAAGAGCAAAATATGATTGAACCAGGTTAGTATTGAAATTCTTTCTCCTCAATCTCTACCAGTACTTCTTCCGCACTTGTACGCGCCTTTGCCACAGCTTTCACACACACACACACACACTCATATTAGAGTATTGTGTGTGTGATCTGATGTGTTAATTATTAATTAGTTAAATATATTTATATTTTTGTCTTAGTTTATCTTTGGTGTAGTTTATTTTATTTTTCTTCAAATGTTTGGTAAAAAAAAACAAAAAATCTAAAAGTATGTATGTAGTAGTTGGTTATGGCCTCGCAAGGTTATCTAAACAAAAAGAAGACATAATAGTTTGGAGTCAACTCCAAACTTCACAGAAAATTCGAAGTTGTAGGCTCAATTTTTCAGTGTGTGTGTGATTTAATGACATTCAAACGATTTGTAGTTAGAGTCACAGTTAAATGAGACTCAAGCAATTTGTAATAACAACGAATAATAGAAACTGAAAAGTTGAGCCACAAAGTTTTGAAAGAAACACTTCTATCAAAAAAATGAACTGACCAATTTAAAAATCTCTCTGTCACCAGAGCTTGAATCGTTTTAAGCTAAACTGAAGAAATATATCCCATTCTCGTTAAGATATCGGCTCTTTTGTTGTGCAGTTTTTAGAATCTGACACAATCTTTTAAAATTTATTTAAGGGAATAGTTTACCCTTTTTTCTGCGGGACAAGGGAACAACTCAAAAACACTCGGAATAAAACTGAACTTAAAAATGTACTGGAATTTCGGAAAAGTTAAATTTTCGTATGGAGTTGAAACAATTTGTCTTCTTCACAAAACATTATTCTTGTTCACTTTGGAAAAACATCGACAAAGCACAGAAAAAACCACAACTAAAAATTAACTAAAATTTGAACACAAAAATATTTTGAAAGATTCTGGAGTAGCTTTTCCTCTTAACAAGTTCATATATTCCCTAAGATATTGTTTGAACTTGATGCCAATTCACTAAGGGGAAAGATCAGAAATAGGGCAACTTAAAATTTTTAAATATTAACTAATATTTAGGAACAATTTATTTTCAATTAGACTGAAGTATTTTTTTTCTTAATTTGAGGAACATTTTAAACTGAAATAAAACTGAGAACTTAAAAAGCGAACTAAAATTTAGGAAAGTTTAATACTGAACTTAAATTCAGGAAAATGGGAAAATGAACTAAAATTAAACAAATTTTAAAAATGAAATAAATTTGAGTAGGAATTCAAATTTTGGAAATCTTTTTATTTATATTTTCTTTATATTAAAGAGTAACAAGTAAAAACAGAATTAAAATTAAGGAAATTTAAAAAATGAACTGGAATTAAAGAAAATTTAAAAATGGAGGAAAAGTGAAAAAATATTAATTAGAAATAATTAAATTTGTTATGAAATTTGAGATTTTTTTTCAAATTTCTCAGTTTTTTTTTTGTTTTCTTAAGAAAATTTAAAACTGAACTAAAATTTGTTAAAACTGAAAAATGAACTGGAATTTAAGAAAATTAAAAAATTGAAACAAAGAAGGGTATATGAGGGTTTGAGAAAATATTTCTTAATATTGAGGAACATTTAAAACTGAATACAAATTTATGAAAATTGCAAAATGAATTGTAATTAGAGAAAATTAAAAAAATTGAGAAAAAAGTGAAACCAGTGTTATTGAGAAAGAATTAAAAATGATTTAATGATTTTAATTTCTTTTAATTCCAGTTAATTTTTCAATTTACCAAATTTGCATTCCTACTCAAATTTAGTTCATTTTTAAAAATTTGTTTAATTTTAGTTCATTTTCCCATTTACCTGGATTTTAATTCAGTAACTTTCCTAAATTTTAGTTCACTTTTTTTGGGGGAATTTATGTTCCAATTTTCGGAGTTTTTTTATTTTTCTTAATATTGAGGAAAATATAAAACTGAATTAAAAATTAGAAAAATTGCAAAATGAATTAAAATTATAATTTTACTAAAAACTGAACTTGTATTTAGGTAAACTTAAAAATGAACTAAAATTAAAGAAATTTAAAAAGTGAACTAAATTAGAGTTAGAATAGAATTTGGGAAAATCTTTTTCAATTTTCGTAGATTTTTTAAATTCTCTAAATTGGAGGAAAATTTGAAATTTAGAAAAATAAACTAGAATTAAAGGAAATTGAAAAATGAATTAAAATTTGGGATTTTTTTTAATTTGGAAATTTGGAAAAAAGGAAAAATAAACAGGAATTAAAAAATCTGAAAAATTAACTAAATTTAAGGATGCATTTTTCATTTCGATTGGAATATTTATTTTCCGAACTGTTCTTTAATTCGTGTGTTCGTCCTTTTCCAAAAGTGCTTTGCAAAAAGGGTTTGAAACTGAAATGAAATCGTTAGAATATAATTCTCTGGACCTTTTTAAAATTACAATCAAATACACAGTGCAGCTAGTTGTGAGTATTTGTTTTGCATTAAAATCCTCGATTAAATTGGCTACGAGGTCAATCAGGATACTCTTTACATAAGCAATTAGGTACGATTATTGTTTTCGATCAAGATTTTGAAAGCAACATTTGCTTACTATTGGTTTTTATTTGAAAAAAAAAAAGGAAATATGGATTATATTCATTTACGAGATGAAAGCCGTCGGTGTCGACCACAATGTGATGATTGCTTATTTTTTAATCACTTGTTATTTCTCTAGCTTTGTTAAAGATAATTTTAAGGAATACGCAATGAAAAGAGTTGAATAACGACGTTAATCAGTCTCAGTTTGGATGACTGGATTGCCCTTTTTTCTTATTAACTTGACCTATAGCCATGTGATAATTATTGCCAACAGAGTTATTTATTACAAAACATTGAGATATCTGTGCTTAGAACAACGAATACGAAGATACTTTGTGCCCCTGGTCAAATATGTATGTACAGTGTGATGAGTATTTTATAACTTTATATAGATTTAATATTAACTTTAATAATTTTTTTAAATATGACCAGTACATTTTATATGTGTTTTCCAATATTGAAATATTCGATAAATACAAAAAAAAAAAAAAAAAAAAAAACCGTCATCTTATGATTGATTTTTTGATGGAGAGTAACTAAAGGAAGATTAGGGAGAACATTGTATATTTCGATTTAGATGTCGTCTTTTTCTGTACACCCTTCGCCATCTACCGTCGAAAGTCGTGCCTACTCAACCTGTTTGGAATGTCAGCGTGTAAATCAGTCATACTCATGTGCCCTACGATATTGGATTTTGAGGAAGTTGTCAACCAGTTTTTTTCTTGAAATCCAACTTTGATTATTTAGTACAAATTACATTTGCTTGAGAAAAATGCTGAGCCCATTTTAATGTGAAATGTTGGGGAAATGAACCATTGCCAATCTATGTTTCTATTTATTTAAACAAACAATATTAGCTCTCCAACATACCTGATAACGCAAAAATGTATCCATATTATTTTTTTACATTCATTAAGATTTAGAAAACTTTCTTTAAAGTAAAAATATTTTCTCAAAAAACCTAAAACTTTGGGAGTTTCGTTTTGCATATGACTTTGTTTTAGACACATCCTAGTACTGCACATGCTAATTATAGAACACTTTAAAATCTCTCAAATGATATGAAGATCACAATGATCCGTTATCAAATATGAAAGATATGAGATTTTTAGTACAAAGCTCAGAAAAATTGTAATGAAAAAAAAATTCAAAATGTTTTCCCATAACTTCTATGAACTGAGACCTTAACATGGAATATTTATATATTGTCAATAGAACACATGAAGCTCTTTCAGATGATATAGAACTTCAGTGAGATATCAGCTCAAAGATTTTGTAGACATGATGATTTTAGTTTAATGCTCAAAAATACGGTAATGAAAAAAAAACCGGCAATTCATAATATTCTTGTTATAACTTTTATATAATTCCTAGCACTAGGTGTTTATATCTATTTTATTTATAGAAGAGAGTGAGCACTTTTCTATGATATTAAACATCGGCCGGATATGATATCATATTTAGTAGATATAACAGTTTTAGTACAAGGCTCAAAAATATTTGTTAAACAAAGGATTTTTTTTATAATACTTTTGTCATAATTTTTGTGAACTAAGTCCCTAGAAGTGCTCATTTGTATGTTTTCGCAGCTCTTTTTTTATAAGATTCAACATCAGCAGAATGAGAGATCAGATTTAATAGATACGATGATTTTAGTTAAATGCTCCAAAATATTATTGTGAAAATTTTTTTGTTATTTCTTTTTGACATTTGCCTTTAAATAATGAAATCCAAGGATGAGTAGTTTATTTCATATGACAGCAGTGATTCTTTCGCTTCATATCATACCAAGTTTATAAGTAGCCGTCGTTTAATTTGAAAGATATGCAATTTTTAGTACAATGATCAAAAATATTATTTTGAAAATGAAAATTGAAATCGATTTTCATATTATTTTTGGGACAAGATTTATGTAGTGGAAGCGTGGGCTTGTTACGGTTAAGTTATTGAAAAGCTTAAGCATTTTTCTATGCTGTCAAGATCACAATTATTGGATGGCAGATAAGGAAGATATTCAGATTTTAGTTAAGTGCCCAAAAACTTGTTGGTGAACAAACGATTGTAATTTGTTCTTTGTCTTTGTCCAAATTACCTTACAGAGGGGCTTCATTCCTTTCGAATCGTTGCAAGATTTAATATAGTCAAAAGATAAACATATTTTATTTTAATTTTCAAAAATATTTTGGATATCATTACATATGGTCTTTGTCACCCGGTTTACCCTTGGACCCAAAATTAGAATATAAATTTACTTTGTATTGTAATTAATAATAAATAAATAAAAAATAAATTTTGGAGATCATTTTTTGTTGTTGTTGTAATATAACAAAACCTTTTTATTATAAAATTATAGCATTGTTTCTCTTGAGACAAAATTTACAACAGCTTGAGCCCTTTTACAATACACCAGGAATCAATAACTGATATGAGAGATATAACGTTCGAAATTTTGCTCAAAGGGAAAGTTCCGCCATTTTCATAGAAATATAAAAAATTTTTGTAAAGAAAAAATATGTGAAAATGGTTTTTGTATTTTCATAAATTTTTCTTAAATTTTTTTTTTTAAATTTTAATGAACTCGGCATTTTTTTATTTACAAACCCATACTTTTTAAATATTTTTATTTTTGCATAATTTGCCCAATGCATTTTTTTACACACCGATCGTATTGAAGAAATTATGACCGTTGAAATGTGGCCCAGATCGCACAGTTCATCGAACTGATAGAACATTTTTAGTACAATAGCCTAAAATCGTTATGGCTTTTTTCACTTTTGATTTTGTGGCAGATTTATACACTTTTGTCTGAATCCATGATGGCCGTCGGAATTTCGCCGAAAACCAAAAAGTCCCACCACTAATTTGCGGCAGACTAACGCACTCAATGAGACCACCACCACCAACCACACGTTTCACGCCTTTTTCTCCCTGTTATCTGTCTTATCATTTTTTTTCGAAACAATAGAGGAGGCATAACCGCTAAACAACAAAACAGCAACCGCAAACAAAAGAAAGCAGAACGAAAATGCAAAATGAAATGCCAGGATATATTTTTGTAACCCCTTACAGTGGGATTCCGCTACAGCGCTGTACAAAAGGATAAAGCCAATATGTACGTGGTTTTTTAAATCCCCAACCCCCGAACATTTAATGATCGCAACATTGTGTGTACTCGTACGTCATACGTATGTACATACGTACACCTTTCCAAGTGAGCCATTTTGTATGAAATTTATTTAAAAAAAACGAACGTATGTTTAAAACAAAAATACTTTAACAACATTCAACTCATTAGGTGGTATACTAGGTGATTTGTTGTTGTAGACGAATAAATCACCGTTGTTGTTATAGACAACAACCACCGGGTAGAGGTACCGTACCGTAATTTCCATTAAAGAAACCCACTGCCAACCAACAACCAAAAAAAACAGAAATTCTGCTTTAAACTATGACTATTAACAGCGTGGAGTGGTTGGTGTGGTGGTGGTGGTGGTGGAGTAGTACTTATTTCCAAATATGTCTGTCGGCCTGTACATACATGTTCTGTTTTAAAATAACATCATCATCATCATTACTATCATCATAGTCGTCGACATCATCCTCGGCACACGTGCCCATATAGTTTTTTTTTCCGCATACGTCATATTAACCTTTTTTTTCTCTCTTCTTCTAACTATTATACCTCATTATAATTAGAAGGGGGAGATAACATAAAGCAACAAATCTAAAAGCATATACCATATACCACATATGTATGTATGTATGTATGGACATAAATACAAGCGTATGCACATACGGAACATTTATTATAGAGCCGACGCGGCCGCTGCCGGAGCCGCGCTTCTAGTGATCGTTCATTTTGAGTTTGTGGCAGTTGCGTGTTTTAGAGCATATTTGTTGCGCTTGCCTCCACTCCACTTCATTTTCTTTTCTTTCTTTTTTTTTTTGATTTTGGCACACTACATGGCGACCACATATATACATCAGTTACGGCCTGATGGCGAACAGTGGCAACAAATGACAACAATCCAAAGAGAATTAAAAACAAAAATATTTTTTTCCAGTCCATACAATTTTTGAAAATGAAATCCCAGAACTATACCATAGTGTTTGATGTAAAGCAAAGATTCCATACTTTCATTTCATATCTAAAACATGATGATACGATAAGACATTTACAAGTTATAGGAGTTTTAGTAGTGTCTCCTAGAATATTTTTGAGAATCAATTCACCCCACTTTTTTTCGTAACTACTTAAGAAAAGCCTTGACAAACATACATATAACGTATATAACAGATTCAGAACTTTCCTTTGATACCAAGATCACAGTAATGGATTAACGTGTTCGACAGATATTAGATTTTTAGTACAATAGCCTCCTATTATAATGAAAAAATATTTGTATCTCATAATTTGACCCTATTTTTTAACTTTTAACAATTTTTTAAATTAAAATCTAGTATATTTGGATAGAACGAATTTAGGCCTTTCACATGACCACAATATCATAATGGTTTGTTAGCCCATTCGAGAGATATATAGTTTTTAGTACTAGTTTAAAATAATTTTTTTAAGGATTTTTTTTTATATTTTTTATTTAACTTTTTGAGGAAAAAAACCTAAAACCAGCAAATTTTCCCTTTCCCATGAAGCCAAGATCCACAAGGGGGATCTGGAAACTTGTTGAGATTTTAGTACCACACTATATAAAGGTTATTGAAATTAAATATCATCTGTGAACAAATAGAAATCATTTGTATACAACTGTTCTTAGAAATGTATCCACGTATTCATGTATGAATTTAAAAAACAAACCTTTATTAACAAAAATTTAGGAAAATACAAAAACAATTTTCACAAATTTTTCATGACAAAGGTGTTTTTTTTAATTGTTACTGAATATGGGGGTTAATGTCCAATATTTTGAACGATCTTTTCCATTTTTATTGGATTTTTAATTTTTTCAAAAAAATCTAAATTCAACTGTGTGACATTTTTCATACAAAACCTGGAAGGGAATTTGAAAACAATCTTTGGATTCACCTCAAAGTCATGCCTAAAAATCTCACGACATCGACATCTCCAAAAATCGACATTTCCTTACCACTGTGCAACGGTCTACGACCGACGACGACCATATCAAAACCATATCCAACCGAAATATAAAAAAAAAACCATAGGTGTAGCAGAAGCAACAACAATCAAAAGAAGAAAAAAACTAACGTAAATTATTATATAAACTTGGTTTAGTCCGTTGTCGTTGTTGTTGTTATGGTTATTGTCGACTTTTCATTCTTGCAACGAGTTTTGAAACTCCGCTTTAACAAATGGTGAATGGTGGTGGCGTGCTTTAGGGGTTTTCAAAAAAACACACACTCGCATACCAAAGCAACAGCAACAACAACAATAAAAAAAAAACCTAACTTAGGAGAAGGCCCGTTTTGATTTCATGTTGTCATTGCCATTTGAATGGGACAAGCGGAAGCGGGAGGGAGCCACACTTGATCGTCGTTGTTTCTTCTGCTTTTTTGTTCTGTTTTTTTGAATTTAAGGTACATCTAGAATGGCTGACAATACTTAAAAGTTATTCAAGCAACCGGCCATGTTTTTTATTTTTTTTTAGTATTTTTCAAAAACAAAAAAAAAATGGGTAGGGGGACTTCAATTTATAAACAAACATCATGAAATTGTTAAAAGAAAATTAACGTTGTGCCTGTTGTTATTCAAAAGGTAGTCAGAGTGGATAGAAGAAGATTTCCAAGCAAAGATTATTATTATTCGTACAAAAGAAACATTTGGCATAAATGCAGTTGAGCACGAGTCATTCTGGACAATTTCATGGCACAAACTTAAATCGAAATCTTCACAGTGTTTTTTATGTTTGTACTTTTAGCTAAGAAAAAAGAAAAACAACAAAACTAATTACCGTTCTTATTGTGAACTGAAATGTAATAGAAAACTGGTATAATTATTATGGATTCATTTATTTATTTCTTTATTACTTTCCTGCCTACCCTTCCGCCTAATGTGCCAGCGCTCTGTGTTAGTCTGCAGAGAGTAAAGCACATTTTTATTTTTGTTGCTTGCCATTGCATCCTATTGCGTTGAATTGGATTTTTATGCCTGAGTGAAGAATTTCGCCCGACAACCGATATGAGACTTTTTAAAGTTAGTTTTTAAATGAAGCTACCCGTTGGGCGCCATTTAAATTGGAACTGACCAATTTAGTAACTCTATCGTATCCATTATGCAGTTCCGAGAGCCTCCAATGGCGACCAACGTCTGCCTTAAGATACAAAAGACTACTGTGGATGTGTGTTTTCCAACAAAAACAAAAACAACTGTAATGTTCCAAAGAAGGCTTATTGTTGCCTGAGCCATTAAAGAAAAGAGGATCGCCCCTTGTCTTACCCCATGTTGTCTGTTTTGTGCAATATTTTAGCTTTTAACAAATATTTAAAGACTATTTAAATATTTAAAAAATGTTTAAAAACTATTTAAATATTTAAAAACTATTTAAATATTTAAAAACTATTTAATTATTTAAAAAACATTTGAATATTTAATAAACATTTAAATATTTAAAAAATATTTACATATTTTCAAAAAAAAATTGTTCATAATATTTACTTGTTTTGCATTTCTCAAAAAATCACAAGCTAATAAAAATATTCCACAGTTTGGCAGAAGCGAAAACGTGTTGGGCGCCATTTGTACTGCAGCGCATGCATATATTAACTTTGAACAGACAAACTTTTGTGCTGTCAGTGAGAAATATTCTAAAAAAAAGATGGAATCTGACCATTTTTAGAAAAAGTCTTGCCCTTTGTTTTCCTTATTTAAAGAAAGGGTTTAGAAAAAGGCTTGCCCTTTGTTTTCCATATTTAAAAAAAGCGAACGAAAATTGCTCGACTCTGACTGCAGCATTTGTAAATAGCTCGACTGCGACTCAGATTTCAGCTGTCGAATAACAAAATTTCGAAAATTATATTTCCCTCCACAATTCCTATTCTCTATATCGCACTGAGCTGGGCTTGAGTTGAAATGGTTATTAAAGCTTTGCTATTCTGTATTATTCGTTGTAATTCTCATTCGCTCAACAAATTGCAAATGATAATTGAATAACAGGTAATCCAAAGTTGTCTACACAAAGCGCTATGATTTTAAAAAAACGCCTATACTGCTTTGCGCCTAACTACACAAAGTAATTCTCATTTGCTCCGCGAATTGTAGTCAATTGAAACAATGGTGATTGTTGGCATCATAAAGTAGTTCCTACTTGTGGAACTCTGAAAAAAAGAGGAATAGAGACAAATTGTTATTAAGAAAGAGAAAATTACAACAGTCTTTCTGACAAGAAAATATAAAAATATAAAAATATAAAAAAAAATTGCACACATTTTTCTTAACAAAGGTTTATAAAGCTAATAAAAGTTTGTCTCCAAATTCCCGCCAGAAAGACTGTTAGAAATTTCAAAAGCTGTTATACATTTTTCTGTTTCTATTATTCCGTAATTTTCACTTATTTCTACTACTTCTCCAGCGCATAACAATGTTTTTGTTTTCTTGTATTACTTGGTGAAAACTCTGACCAACTCTATGACTAACAAGCGGATAAACTGTAAATGATATCATTAAAAAACATTGTACTCGCTTAAGTAAATGTCAAGACAAAATAAATATTTGCGTTGTTTTTTCTCCAAAACTACAAAAAAAAAGCCGGATAGCGAAACCACTTGAGGGAATAGAAGAAAGGGAAAAAAAACACAAAATTGCTTTAAGACAAGAAAAAGCACGTACCAAAAATCAAGTTATGATCGATCAATAAACAAATTAGAAAGAGCAAGAGAGAGAGAGAGGGAGACCGTCAATGCCGGATGATGATGATTGTGTTCACGTGCTAAATTAAAAAAATTTATTAAAAATTCCTCACATTTGAACAAGGCGAACAGTGATGATCATCATGGTATTGTATTTTATATTCTCTTCTTCTTCATGATATTATTCAAAAAAGAGTAAATATTTGAATACATCTCAGCCATTGAAGCGTTCATCCGAAATGCCACCGTATTGATCTGGGCTCTGGCAACTGATCTCAGCTCAGAAGGCGATTGATTGTAATGCCCATTTACAAGGGTCATTGATGTGGCCGCCGTCGCCGCTGCTGCTTTACTTTTAAGCGGCCACCGGTAGCTGCCTATGTGCGTGTGTGTGTGTGTGTGTTAATAAGCCTCATCGCTTAACAATTCCTTTTGGATTTAAAAACAAAATCCGTTCACCGGACGGATCTTTAAGATGTTCTGTTAACTGAAGTAATGTTTGCTTTAATTTTAACTAAACATGCTTTCGTTCGAGTGGTTTTCAGATGGGCCAGACCGGGCCAAGCTGTTGGTAAAACACTTCACTTCACTTCACTTGACTACACCACTCTCGAGGGCCGCTACACTACACCTTTTTTTTTTTTGTCCCTTGCAGTGTGTGAGTGGGTGAGAGCTCGTCCATTCACTCTCGTCTACTCGTGGGCATGTTCAGTTGCTTGGTGGATTTGCACTTTGCATTAGAGATGGGTGCGTGCATAATCGTCAACGCACGCCACGCCGCTACGTCACGCTCATTACAAAGTAAATGGCAAACATTTCAAATTAACGGGCGTTAAGACTTACGACACTATGGCCTACAATGTACTGGTAGTGCCTTGTGTGTGTGTGTAAAAATTGCCTTTTGATAGATATTTCCAAATTTGTGAATTATTACGCTGAATTGTCAAGATTGAAAAGGTTCGTCGGCTTGTCGTTGTGTAAAACAAAACTTCACTCATTATAAATGCAATATCATAAATTACGGTGAGGGGATCCGAAATCCCCAAAACTTTTCAAAGTTGGTTGCTGAAATCCTTTCTCACTTAGTGCCGGATTTTTTTTTATATTGTTTTTGTGATTTAAACTGAATTTTATTTGGAATTTTTCTCGCACTCTCGCACTTTTTTCAATGCATTTCATAAATTACTAGGAGTCACTTCGGAGAGGCGATTCCCATACGAAATCCCCAAAAAATTTCAAATTTATCCTCTGAAATCCTCCCTCACTTAACCCACTTTTTTTTATATTGTTTTTGTGATTTAAACTGAATTTTTTTGGAATTTTTCAGCGCCTCCCGCACTTTTATAAATGCATTTCATAAATTACTAAGAGTCACTTCGGTCAGGCGATTCCCATACGAAATCCCCAAAAATTTTAAATTTGTTTGCTGAAATCCTCCCTCACTTAACCCACTTAGTTCCCGATTTTTTTTTATATTGTTTTTGTGATTTAAACTGAATTTTTTTTGGAATTTTTCAGCATCTCCCGCACTTTTAAAAGGACGGTGGCACCAAGTGGGCCAAATCTGGGCGCAAAGTAAACATATTTCTGATCTCCGTTTTCTTTTTCCCATTTCTGTTCATTCTTTCCATTGATAATTTTCCATTTGTTAATTAGCAAAATCAATGTTATTGTGATACATACAAACATTTTTATGTTTTGCCTAGAAGATCATTAGAAATTAGCACCTTTCGATGAGTCAAAAGTAATTTGCAATCGTTAATCGATTCATAGAGCCAAACTATTCGACAGCCCAGCCGACGCCGCGGTCTTATTGAAAATTCTTCACTTCACTTCCCATTCCATCTTTCTTCTTTACTTTTTTTTTAGCATATGAATAATAAAACTCAGGTATCTTAGCACACAGAAAAAACGAAAGAAAGATGAAAACAGTAACATTGTTCTTTAGATAACATGCGGCAGATTATAAAACCTTTTCTCTTATTCTCCATTCAAGAAGCAAAACAGTCAAGAGAAAGAAGAATGAAAGATTTCAGATGTTGCGGTCGATTCCTTCTGTTTTTTGTTTTTTTTTTTTTATAAAACAAAACAAAATTAAACCTCGGAAAACTTAAAGATACAATGTACGGTAAAAAAAATGTTTGATCCATTACAATACAGTGGATTGGGTAAAAAATACTGTGGATTCTCGGAGGAGAATCAAAGCTGATACTTCGAAGAACAAACTCATAACATGGTCTGCAAATAAAGGGTGTTCTTTTTAGACGTGGGGTTTTCAATCTGGCCACAATTGGTCTTTTTGATTTATGCTCCGTTTGCTTTGCCATTTCATAATGAATCGACTTACTCGGGAACAACGTTCCGTGAATGGGCCCAAAACGAGATGGCCACCGATTTCAATATTCACAAGAAAACCTTAATCGTTTTCACATCCAATAACACTGTGCGACAGCCACAATCGGTTTGGGATGAAACCACCGGGGAAAGTTATATCGGTCAAAAAAAGGTCATACGTGTCCCAGCGTTTCGTTGGGTCTCATCTAGGAATCGAGATATATCGATTTGAAGTTAGTAAGTATCGTATAGGGGAATTTGTCACGTTTTTGGCTCTTTTGTTTGACATAACTTGAGAACCACTCGTCCGATTTAGCTGAAATAAATTTTAAAAAACCAAGAATTACAATTCCCTTAATCTGTTCATATATTATTTTCCTTTACAAGTAATAGTTTCCAAGTTAAAAATAAGCGCATGAAGAAAAATTTTGTAAATACATTTATTTATTCCTATACATTTATAATTATTCCTTGCAATTAAACTCAATTTTCCATTGGTTCTAGAATATGGATTTCTTCTTTTTCGTTCTGAATTTGGTAATGCATTACAGAATTCATTAGCTAGAATTGCAATGTAAACTTCACATTCTTCTATTTAATTCAACTTGTCTTCCTTATTCATTAGAATGATGAAAATCAGTTGTCGAATATACAACACACCTTACTGAAGTCATTACCGAGAATGGAAATGTAAGACTTATTTTATCCACAAAAGATATCACACCAAATAATTCAGCTTTTCAATAAAATTTAATTTTTCTGCGTATGTTCATGAGTTCTAGAATAGGCAATACATTACCGAACTCATTACATGGAGCTTTAACGTAAGGCGGCTTTTTATATCCTCAATGGTTTTTACATCGAACACTTCTTGTTTTCAATTGCGATTCAATGAATGTGGGAACAACTGCATGGAATTAAAATGTTTCCTCAGAAAAGTAAGGCATGCGGTAATGATTTATTTTAGCAGACAATAAGTTATATACCATTCTACCTCTGCTGAGTTTCATTACAGATAGTTTTAAGTCTCATCTGTTGTTTTATTCTTAATTAAATAAGCTTCGAAAGGAACCCTCATCTATAAATTAGTCCTTTTCATAATACAAGACACCTTACATTTCGGTGAGCGGTAATGAGTTCTGTGACACAACAGACGATACATGATTTTCTGTATTAGTTATTGTAAATTAAATTCTGCTCCTTCAGAAGATAATCTTAAAATAGAAAACTTACATTTCTTGAATTTGTATTAGAAAAGCTGAACATTTACGAATTCCTTAAAGAAAACAAATGTTAAAACGGTCAGTTATTGTAAATTAAATTCTGCTCCTTTAGAAGATAATCTTAAAATTGAAACCTTACATTTTGGTAGCCGGTAATGTGGTGTGCAACTAGTTTTCCTCAAGAGATGCTATAAGAATTTGTGTAGGAAAACACGGTTTTATTGTCATCGGTTGTTTTATTCTAAATTAAAAGAGGTACCTGTGGAACATAATCTCCAAATAGAAATCTTACATTTCAGTGCCCGGTAATGACTTACACACACAGAAAAAAATACGGGCCAAAAATATTCAATTACTGTCGTAATTGAAATTAAGCTTGGATATCAATTAATGTTGTAATTGAACTTAGAAATTCTTGGTGAAATCAATGTAAAAAATAGTAAAAAAATCAATTACTTATTTAAAATTTGAGTAATTGAATTCACAACTTTTGTAATTGGAAGAAAATCAATTAAAAAAGTAATTGAATTGACGAATTCCATACAAACTTCGTAATTGATTTCAAAAATATGTTTTTTCTGTGCAGCCTGTTCCCTGAAAGAAATTATATATGAATCTGTATTAGCAGTAATGGAAAATTACTTATTCTACAAGTGTGGCCTGTTCTTGAATAATTTTAATAATTTTTTAGTATTTAGAAAAGAGAGTTTTCTTTTCAGAACCCAGTAATGAGTTCGATAAATCGCTACCTTAGAACAACAAGGTTCTAACAGACAATTTTTGGAAAATTAGCCGTTCGGAGCCGGCTTTAAACAGTAGGTCCCGGTCAGTGAGTATACAAATTATATCGTACACAGCTCGCTGATTCGAGAGAAGTTCCCCGTCTGTTCCTTCGTGGAATGTTAAGGGAATTAAGTAAGTAAGTACTTTGGTGCAGTGGGAACCTTGTTGTTCCAAAGTCGTGAAATGTCTTTACTTCTGGACATTGTTTAAAACTTCTGTAGGTATGAGAAATTTCTGAATAAATATTATTTCTTTTAAAAAAGCAAATCTTTCACTTGCATTCGAAACTTCTGCGTTCCACTGTACTCTCTCTCCCTCTCTCTCTCTGCTGCCGCAGCAGCTTTCATAATTTGGTTCTTGTGTTTTTCTTTTGGTTTTTGTCTAGTGGTTTTCATCATCTCATTATAGACAAATCCGATTGAAAAGGGATTATCTTCTCTACAGAAATTTGTAACGTTCGGCTTTGAGTGTAACCACTCGGAAGGCACCTCAAAAGAAAACAACAGACACACACACACACAAAAGAAGATGATCTGCACTCGATGGCATCTTTGTGTTTCAAACAATTACGGATTTACATTCCTTTTGTTGTCCATAACCAAAAAACGTAAAAAATGTAGGCCCTCCCCATCACCACGACGCGCTTAAGTCCTTTTGAGCGCTGTTTTGTGTCTTGCGAAAAACCGGCAATGAGCACGTGATACACTGTTGAGAGTGATCTCGCCACAATCATGTGTTGTAAGGGTGAGAACAAAAAGAGAGAGAGGGGTTTGTTTGCTGGTGAATGATTGTTACCAGGTAGGATTTAGAGTTTTTGCAATTATTAAACAAAATATATAAAATTTGTTTTAAATTCAAATACTTATAAGTGCTGCCAAGTTTGTGGTGCAAAATGCAACTCTGTATTTGAAAAACGCATGATATTGGACAAGGGTTTGAAAGGCATACGCCAAAAGCACAGCTTCGATTCACGACCTCAAAGATAGAATTCGTGAGGCTATCGAGGACATAGGGCATCCACTTTGCGATTTGGTTATGGACAAGTTCATGAAATCGTGGCCGTCGTGGTCATTTGGCTGATATTGTTTTTCATTATTAACTGCATACTAGGGTGGAGTGAAATTCAAAAAAAAAAAGTTAACCTCGGAAAGAGATGTAGTCTGGGGTCCTAATGAGGGGAAAAATAAAGAAAAAAATTTTAAAAAAATTTTAGGGGTCACGCCACTCCCTCGAAATTTGGAAATTATCGCAATTTTGGCGTTGATTTTAGAAAAATCCTAAAAAGTTTTATGTCAATAAATGTTTGCAATAGCGTAAACAATGAAATAGGGGCATGAAAAAATTTAAAAACAATTTTCTCATTGTTCAAAAATTTCAAAAAGTAAAACCAAAGCTACAAATATTAGTAGATTATCCTCATATTTGCCTCAAATACTTTTGTTTGGGCACTGAACAAGCTCAAATTTCGAATAAGTTAAGTCGTTAATTTTTAGGATTTTTCTAAAATCAACGCCAAAATTGCGATAATTTCCAAATTTCGAGGGAGTGGCGCGACCCCTAAAAATTTTTTAAATTTTTTTTCTTTATTTTTCCCCTCATTAGGACCCCAGACTACATCTCTTTCCGAGGTTAACTTTTTCAAATTAAAAAAAAAGCATGTTTTCACTCCACCCTACTGCATACCTTCCTCTTTATTATGAAATAAACATACGATCATTTATTTCAAAAAAATCCCATTTTTCTTTAAATACCAAAAGAACACCTCTTCTTGGAGAACCCGGTATATTTAATTTGTATTACGTAAAATACTTATAAGTGCTGCCAAGTTTGTGGTTCAAAATGTAACTCTGTATTCGAAAAACCCATGATATTGGGAGGCAGTAGAAAGTTCGGGCTCACGGCGAATATGAAGATATTTTATTTTTAATATGAAAACTATAAATACTGTCAAGGTTAAGGTTAAGGTTAAGGTTAATTTTTATTGAGCCTCTTTTCAGAATTTTAATTCTGTATTCGAAATTTTTTTATGAAGAAAATTCTGTCAGCCGCGCTTGCTATGCTCAAGAGGAATAGGGAGATTTCTGTAATATAAAAAAAAGGGTAAACGCTCCAAGATTAGTGACACATAGAAGTGTGTGAACATTTAAAAAAAAACGTATTTGGGGAAGTAATGATTTGGAAAGTAAACCAGCACCTAATTGAAAACGGAAAATTATGTTTCTTTAACCTCGGGACATTTGGTCCTGCCCGGCATATGCCGTGCTACTTCGACTAGTTGACACTGCTGATGTTGTTCAAATGTTCATTAATTGCATCAGCCATTTTGGTACAGCGTGTTTTCTAGCAGTTTTGTCCCACATATGTACATATTTGATTGTTGACATTTTGAAATATATGACACCGGCAGTGTTGCCAGGCGTTTTCACTTACATTCCGAAAAGGTCCATAAGTGCGGTGGTCACTTAAAAACCCCCACGACTTCAAAAAATTACGCCTTTAACGCCCTTAAACGGCAACTCTGGAATCTGCTGTTGTTGTACAACAAACTTAATATCTAATTTTGTCCTCTGTTGTTGGGTTTTGTTTTTTGTTTGTTGCGTTGCGTTGAGTTGAGTTGACAAGAAAACACGATCGCCATTTCAAAATGCATCTTCTTCTGCTTCTGTAAACAATGCAAAAATCATCGCTGTACGTTTGCGTCGACGCTGGGAATGTGACGGTGTAACTGACCATGTAACTGAACACTTGTCGTGGCAGTTCTTCTTCTTCTTCTTCTCGTCTCATCTCATCAGATTGTTTGAAAACTTTTACATTTGCATTTAGATTTAGTACGAGTGTACACATAACCTACATTCCTAGGTTTTCTATTTTACAATAAATAAAATATACGAGGTATAAATAACACAGGCCGGACGGACAGACGGACGCTTGGACAGACGGACGCTCAAAAGATCACTTGATGTTCTCGGGCAGTGACAACGGTGTAATGACGATTGAAATGGAATGAATGAATGAATGAAGCACTTTTGTTGCACTTTTAAGGCTGCATTTTTGCTGTTATGTTTGTCATTCAACATTTCAAGAGAAGTAGCAGCAAAAAAAAAAAACACAAATGCTGTGAACTGAAAACTTCTTGAGAATCATAAAATATTTCTTCTGCGAAATCGCCAGCCCAGCATTCAATTAAGACATCCAAAAAATACACAAAATCAACACAAAATCCCGCCAATATTGGCGCTTCAGACGCCGTTTGAGGTGTGTGTTTAGTTTTAGTTTTTTGTTGTTGTTGTTATAATCATCCTACCGGACAAACGGTCGCCCAAAACCTGAAGAGGAAAACCACAAAGAAATCTGATGTACTTAAATGTGTGACTTAAACAGACCGTTGAAACTGATGATGGCCATGGCGATGGCGATGGCGATGATGAATAAAACAGTAGCCCTCCAAGACATAAAACAAACAAATCCAAGTCGGTGGGTTTTTTCTTTTGCTCGCATATGAAACTTTTAAAATACCACACTAAAAAGGAAAACTATCCGTGCCGGTAGACCCAATCGCCTCATCACAGTGGTTGTCCGACAATCGGAACAATGTAAATATTTGAGCATAACAGAGCTCTCAGAGATACACTGAGACAAACCAACTCAATTTGGATATTGAATAGATTGTCCTTTAAAAAAAACTTCACGCGGACAACAAGTTTTTTTGAATTGCCTACAAAAAAAAATCGAAAAACAAATTTTAACCCATATTAGTCCAGTGTTCTATCCATAGAACACTCTGCACAAAAAAATTAGGTAGACGTTGCTGGGTTAATTTAATAAAATCTACTTGGTAAAGCTTTTCTTCTGAAATAGCAGGATTAGCAGAAAATTTGGTTAGTTTGTTTTTACATTCGACTGAAATCGATCATGACGACTAACAGCTTTGTTTTGTTTGGTTTAGGTTCAAAAATTTAACTTAATTTAAGTTAATTTTTATTTTTTTATTTAAGAAATAACAAAGTAACTCACACAAGTACTTTTTTCTGGTGCGGTTTTAGGACTAATGTAAGAAAAACATAATACTGAACTAAAATTAAGTAAATCATTTTTTGTATACTAAAATTTAGTGTGGTTATTTTAGTGTCGCTCATGAAGTTACAAACAAATATAGGGTTCTCTGTCCTTGCGGACATCTCTCTTAAGCGGACACCTCTCTTTAACGAACACTTTTTTCAGTACCAATTCGCTTCAGTCGTAAAATTTACTTATTTTTAGTTAATTTTTCTATTTATAAGAACAATAAACATTAAGAAAATATGTGGTCCTAAATTGTAGTAAGAAGTTTTGACCATAATTTTTAAAAATGAAAAAACCTTTGCCCTATTTTAGTTAATTTTTTCACTTTAGAGAAAAAAAAGGATCTTTTGATAAATTCAAATCAGGAGTTTGTCTTCTTTAACTTTGAAGTAAAATACGAGCAAACGTATTTAAAAAAAAAAACAGTTACAAAACTTAAGTGGGTTTTTCTTGAATTAAAAAGTGAATTTACTTGTTCACCATCATTAAGTTTTAGAAAAAAAAACCAAAAAAAAAAAATACAAAAATTAAGTAAAATCTTTTCGTAAATTAAAAAGGGGAATTTGCTTGTTCACGATCATGTTATTTTTTTTTAAAAAAAAAAACCAATTTTAGTTTCTGTTTTCGGTTTTTACGAACAAAATTTAACTAAAAATAAGTAATTTTTTTTAAATTAAATTTATATTATGCATAATTAAAATCTTAACTTAATTTGAGTAAGTTTTGTAAACAAAAATTATAGGAATATCTTGTGAGTGTACTCACACAAATAGGTTTTCAATTACACTTTTAAGTACAAGAATTTACTTAGTTTTATTAATTTCGCCTATTTCTAACAAAAAATTTTACTAAATTTAAGAATTTATTTCTAAAAAAAAAACTTTATTAAATTTAAGTAATTTTTTTAAACCAAAAGAAAACACTTTTATGGTTTTCCAAAATTTACTAAAAATGAAGAACCTTTTTTGTCAAATTAAAAGGGGATTTACTGGATCACGATCATTTTAGTTTACAAAAAAAAATTCTGTCTAGTTTAATTTTTCCGTTTTTTACCAAAACAAAAATTTACTAAAACTAAGTAAAGTCTTTTGTTAAATTAAAAAGGGGAAGTTGCTTGTTAATTTTTTAAAAAAAAACCCACTTTTAGTTTCTGTTTCGGGTTTTACGAAAAAATTAACTAAAAGTAAGTAAAGTAAAGTTTTTTTTTTTAAATTCAGATCTTGTTAGTTTCACAATATTGCAAAATAAAAATCTTAAGTTGAGTAAATTTTGTGAACTAAAATGAAAGGAATATCTTGTGAGTGTACTCACACACACACACACATTCAGTATCTTATTGTTATACCACAGAAACTGCAATTTAGGTTCATTTTTTTTTAATTTTTTTCATTTTTTTTTCATTTAAAACAAAAGGGATTTGGGGTTCTCAACAACACAAAAGCCTTTCTTGGGTTTCGATCATGATGACGATGATGATGATCGGACATTGTTTTCCTCTCTTTTCGGTATGTTGTATGCACACAACAAAGCACAACAACGCCAACAACAACAACAACAAAAAGAAATTAAGTATTAAAAAAACACATTATAGAACGACGACGACGACGACGACAACGACAACAACAGCAAATACAACACCAACAATAAATACTTGATAAAGTCGCGCCAATGTGTACACGCCTTAATGGAAAAGTATACAACCGCGCCACATACTCATGCACACACATTGTTTGCGTTCGCATGCAACAGCCCAATGTGCGCCTGCCTGCTGCCAGCCACTGCTGCACAGTGCAACGGCGGCCACGTTAAATGGCAACAACCTCAAACGGCTTTGGCTTTGGCAAAGACTACAAAGGCAAAACAACAACAGAAACACGGGGCTTCGGTTGCCGGCTTTGGCACTCATGTCGTCGCCTGTTTGAGGATGTGTTCGTTTGCACTCCCAAGCGTACGTACGTCTGTCTGTCCGTTCGTCCGTCCGTCCATCCGAAGGATGAATTAAAAGTAAAATGTGTGGATTAATAAAGGTTCAGACTATACGGTTTATTTCGGTTTCGTTTTAATCTGCATTTGGATTGGGATGTGGTGTTTTGTATGGCCAGTGTGTGCCGGGCCCTATTCTGTTGTTGTTGTTGTTCTCAGGAGGTTGTGGCAAATGACGCGATTTAAAAGAAAATGGGAACACAACAACATTGGCATTTGGTTGTTGGTGTTGTTTTATAGTTCGGGTGACATGGTGTGGTTTCGGCACACATGCCCCCGACGAATGAATGAAAGCAAACAGACAAAAAGCAAAAACAGAAATGAATGGAGGAGCCTTTTGAAGAGACCCAAGAAGAGGAAGCAGAAGACATCGCTAGGATTAAGTCAAACCAAGGCAAAAATTGGAATAAAACGTTATTTGTTGGATTTTTAAGAGTCAGTAAATTTTCGTTCCCTAGTCAAAAGGGATCAGAATCCTGTGGGAATCCTTTAGGTCTGCCACATCTAAGGCTTTATCCGTATACTTTCCTTGGCACAATGTTTGCACAGAGCTTACTGTAGACTAGATTGGCGATTTAAAGTTATCTTTTAAACTCCCCTTCATATTTCGTGAGTGGAGTGTTTTTAGCTCCACCCTTGAAGCATGACTCACTTGTATCCCTGAGGAGGTTCCACTGTGATACTGTGCCTTATTTGCCCAAAAATTATTCCCTATTGGATTTTTAAGTCAAATCGGAGAAGAATCCTGTGGAAATCCTCTAGGTCTGCCACATGAAAGGCTTTAACCGTATACTTTCATTAGCTCAATGTCTGCTCAGTGCCTACTGAGACTCTCCGCGAAAGATTTCTGTGTAGAACAGAGTGGCGATTTAATGTTTAAACTCCCCTTCATATTTCGGGAGTGGAGTGTTTTTAGCTCGAAGCATGACTCACTTGTATCCCTCAGGAGGTTCCACTGTGATACCGTGCCTTATTTGTCCAAGAATTGTTCCCTGTTGGATTTTTAGGAGTGAGGACATTTTTGTTCGCAAGTCAAATCGGAGAAGAATCCTGTGGAAATCCTCTAGGTCATCCTCTAGCCATATCTAAGGCCCATTCGTTGTCGCAGTGAAGTCTTAAATTCCTTCCACCCAATCATTGTAGAGACAGGTTTTGTGTCTGCTAGAATTTATGGACCACACATTTTCCCATTGAAAAAGAATTTGCCTTAGCCGCCAGTCCTGGAAATCGAAGGGAACTTCTTTTAATAGAAATTGCCTGGAATGTCGTTCCAATCATATTTGGAAATGTTCGCAGCAACGTTTTAACTTTTTTTTTGTGTAATATTACAAAACAGAGTTGCATTTGCATTGAGGAATGCCATTTTGGCCACACTGAGGGCCAGATTTGGAAATTGGGATTTATCTTAACCCTCAGACCCATGAGAGTGCCTTAAGGTACTCCCTTAGAGGCACATTCGTTTATAAATTTTAAAAATTTAGAGGTTTGAGAGTTTGTCGTTAAAAAAAAAAGCTTCAGCTCAGGCCGACAGCCTTTGTTGCTAGTGCCCTTGTAGGTTAGTTTATTACAATAAATATATTAATTAAAAAACATCAGCTCATTTTGTATTCTTGAGGCTATTCTTTAGCGGCTGCTCAGTAACCCTATAAACAGGGTTGCATGTGTGTCTAAGGATGCCTCATTTTTTTTTTTTTAAATTTCAAGCCCAACTCTTAAGCATAGAAATACTCAGGTTTCATTGCAAGACAGAGAAGTTTGGGACACTTTCTTAACCGCCTAAGATGACGATTAACCTAGGTGTTCTTAGGTCTTTATTTCATCAGATCATCTTGTTCTTTAATGGGTGTATATAAAAATATCTCTTTTTTTTGCCATTACAATCAGTTTTTTTTTCTCTTTTGACTGGACTTTTTATTGTAAAAATAAAACAGCCCAGCAGTTCATTTGCATTTATTAAACGCCAACATAAGCTACTGCAGTGGCACAGACTGAACAGGCTGCTCAGTCGGCTAGCAGAGACAGACAGCGAAAGAGAGAGAGAGAGAAAAAGAGTTCCAGGGTCTCGATAATGTTTAACGGGTCATGATAACAACAATTTTATAAATAAATCTCGTTGCGGTTACTAAAGAGACAGCAAAACAAAAAAAAAAAAAAAACAAATAACCGCCGCATCTTCGGCAGCACTGAAGAAAAACCGGGCAACGTCGCCCAACATTGACAGGGTACGGAAACACAGGGGCGTAGACGGAAAATGGAAGTTGTAAAATCTCAAATCAGGAACCTGAAATAAGTAATTGTACAGAAGAATACACAATTTATTGATACATTCCTCTGTAAGAGGTTGAGAAGGCAGAAATTAAAATTTGGTAAGCGCCCCCGTAGGCGAGTTGGTAGCATGGAGGGTTGTGGGTTCGACTCACACCAGAGGCTTTCATCTGTCTGTGCAAAAATCTTGCCAAAATTAGAATATAAATTCACTGTGTATTGTAATTGATAATAAATAAATAAATAAACAAATAAGCTACCACCCTGTGGCTTTCCTCCAGTGGGCAGAAGAAGATTCTGCATTCATTTATTTTTTTTGTATTTCATATTGTGCTCATAATCATCAACACGAATGATTTTCAGGAAGCGAAAAATTATCAATTGCCGGCGCAAAAGATAATCGAAATGCCTATAAACAAAACACCAAAGTAATTCATAGGCAGTCATTCGTACAGACAAACAGATAGACCGAACGACAGCCAGGCCTGTCTGAAGATAGAGATTAAAAAGCAACGCACACACACACACAAAGAAATAGTCGTGGGGTAGTAGACTTTGCTGTCAATAAAAGGTCATCATCATCATCATCATCACCATTTAGAAGAAGGCTACGCAGACAGTAGAGATTTTTTACCCAGATACATGTTTATCGGCTACAAGGGTATCTGGCAACTCTGTGTTGTCACAATGTCATTATTAAGTTGTTATAACATTTGACATTTTTATGATAAACACCTTTGACAGTTCGCCAAAAAAAAAAAAAAAAAAAAAAAGAACCCCAAACCCCGACCTCAATCAAAACCGTTTGGATTTTAAAAATTAACATTTTAGTGGCATTTGTCGTTGGTTCGCGAGAATCATTTTTTTTTTGAGTTGGCTGGTTTAACCGGCACACAGGAAGTCCCGCCAAAAAAAAAACATAATACAAAACACACTCCAACGAAAACCTTAGAAATGGAAGAACATTGCAAATGAACGTTCTAAAATCATGAAAGAGTTGTCTGATAACAAGTTAAGGAATATGTGTTTAGTAAGTCTGCCCTTACTGTTGCAAGCAGTACCATTTCTCTCGGATTCCGATTAAGTGAATTTGTCTTTATAATCCTTTCCGCTTAAGGATTAGAAGTTTATAAATTTGTTATTCCATTTTATTTTGTTTTTTTAGTTTATAAATTTGTTATTCCATTTTTTTTTTTGGTTTTTTTTTAGAGAAAAATTCTCACCCAAAATAGGAAGATTTCTGGGATTGTCTTAATCCTTGGTTTAACTAAACTTGGTTGATTTATTTTGTGGGTTTCGAGCTAAAGTCATCCGTTGATTAGGAGAATTTTTTTTTCAAAATATGGTTGAGGCAACATTTTGGATCTTTGGGGGGCAAGGTTTTAACTGCTTGTTCATTAAAATGTTTCGTTTGAATCGACAGATGTCTTATCAACCCACTGATCTTCCACTACTCCCCCCTGGAGCCCTCCACATCCCTACTGGGAACACAGGTCACATGTCTAGACCTAAGACACACTTCATGCTCACTTTTTGTCGCCCATAGATGTTTCCTCTAATCAAATCCCCCACCCTTTTAACAGATGAAAATTGTCGTGTACATTACATTGGGGCGCATATTACTTTGTCTAATGTCATTTTAATTTGTTGACTTGGAAATCGAGAAACGAACGGGCCACACACAACTGAACACAAAAAATATATGTGCAATCTGTTTTCTTTAGCTGTTTGCAACGTCAAATAGCAGCACCAACAACAACAACAACGACCACAGACTGCAAGTGCAGTCAGCATATGTAAGATATGATCTCCATAAAATACACTGTGAACATATGTAGCAGCGACGGCAGCGGCAGCGGCAGCAGCACACACCCCTTGACACAAATGCCACAGAATATCAGCATCAATCTTAGAGACAAGACCTACAGACGAGTTAGCCAAGACACACAGACAACATTTTGTACATTTTACACCACAACGATCCCCACAGCAACCTTTGGGGACTTTGGGATTTCTAAAAAAAAGGGGGGGGGGGGGGCGGCACACAGACACATGTGTGTGTTGTGTTAAGTTTATGAAAAGAGTCATCTCCGGATGACAGTGACAAGTGTCAAGTCATGTTTTTCTGCATGTTGTGCGTGTGCTGCGGTTGCAGTTGCAACCAACATCATTAACATACATTTAATGAGTTTCTAATAGTTTTGAAAATATTTGACAAAATAAAACACAAGCCAAACACCAAGAAGATATTCACAAAATATTGCTTTCCTCCCCGGCAGCAGCAGCAGCAGGCGAATGAATGGCACGCGTTGGGAAACGATTTTCTCCAGAAATACTTGGAGTGTAATTTAAACAATTCTGTCAAATTATAATTAATGCGCCTCGTTGGGTTATTTCCCAATGGGTGAAACACACACAGAAAAACACCAACAGCTGGTAACTGCTAGCAGTTGCTAGCACTAATATTTATATCGCCATAAATATCATTGAGGTTCATGGAAATATTCAGTTTTTTTATGTTGGCTGTGGTAAATTTCGAACAGCAGCGCTCCCGTGGAATTTTTTAGAATTTTTACTATAAAGAAAAAACAAGCTTCCCGTCCGGCTTTGGCTGAAACCAAATCGTGTCTCAATGTTAACAGCAATATTTTTTTGGAAAGCTCAATCGCTCAAAAACTCCGGCCGGCTTTGCGAACATTCTCGACTGCATGTTGAAACTATTTCGCGACAACCAAATCTTGTCCCAATATAATTTTTTTTTTAAATAATTTGTATTCGACCTATTCAATGAATATGAACTAATATTTCGAGATGAAATAAATAAAATATTAGTTCATATTTTTTTAAAAGTCCCGGCATTTAAAATGCCCAGAAATCTAAAAAAAAAATTTTTTTATACATTTGATTGACAATCGCAAGAAGTGGTCATGTTTAATGTTCTGCATATTCCTTTGTGTTGACACAGGGTGACCACAGAGGATCGTTTCTAAAAGCTTACAAAACCCTTCAGCCATTCCAAACCCTTTATTGCATTCTTTCGGCGGAAACTTAAAATTTGTTATCTTTAATCATTCATTGAAGATTTCAATAAAGTCCTTATTGCATTACAATCGGCTGAAAGTTGTAAATGTTTTGTCGCAACAGATGTGATCAAGTTTGATAGCCACAGTTTTTCTCAACTGTTACGATCAAGTTTGACAACCTATAACCATAGTACGGAGAGTACTCAATTTTTATTCTCTTCACAAGAGAAAAATACCTTATGAGAAAAAAATTGTTCTCCTCAAAGATAAATATAAATTTTTCTCAAGATAAATATTTTTTTCTCGTGAAAGTAATTTAAAATATGAAGAGAACAATTATTTTTTTCACTCACGAGATTTATCTTCCGAGCCCTCGCGCGAGAGTTATATCTAGGGCTATAACTCACATTGTATTTGCACTGGCTGGCCACCATGCAACTTTGCTGGAAGCTTAGCTCCTCCTCTACGAACCCGAAATAAATTTCATGGTAATCGCTTCAAACATTTCACAGATTTATATTTATTAACATTTTTTTTCGTGCTCCGAATACATGTGGATTTATTAATTCCTTCAAACATTTTCCAAAAACATTTAAAAAACAAAATTCATTGGAAATGCTCAGAAACTACTGTCACTGTATAGAACAGCTGATTGGGTTGATATTTCAGAATTTCGATAACAATGATTTGATAGCAATAACAATGTCTATTGATCCGAATACATTTGCATTTATTTATTCCTTCTGCCTTAAACAACTTTTTTTTTTGTTTTAATAAATTTTAAACAAATATTCATTGGAAATGCTCAGAAACTGCTTGTCAGCTGTAGGTATAGAACAGCTGATTGGGTTGATATTTCAGAATTTCGATAACAATGATTTGATAGCGATAACAATGTCTATTGATCCGAATACATTTGGATTTATTTATTCCTTCTGCCTTAAAAAACTTTTTTTTTGTTTTGATAAATTTTAAACGAATATTCATTGGAAATGCTCAGAAACTCCTTGTCAGCTGTAGGTATAGAACAGCTGATTGGGTTGATATTTCAGAATTTCAATAACAATGATTTGACAGCGATAACAATGTTCTCTCTCTCTCTCTCAGAGAAATCTCAATGCGAGTTGATAACATAGAGAACAGGATGACCCCAACGTTTGTGTTTTTTGAAACAATCAACTACAAACACTAGGTGATTCATAAGAGTTGCTTTACAACACACAGGCCGCTGTTAATTTTAAAAATATATTCCAATTTTAACCATGACTTATTGGGTGTGTATAAATTGCTCCTATTGATGCAGAGAAATAAATGACAAGAAAAGGTTCAAAGCTACCAAAAAAAAAAAAAAAAAAAAAAAAATGCCAACTCATTCTCTGTTATGGCAAATTTGCTGCGCATAAGACCCAAAGCCAAAAACGTTCTAGGATGAATGATTAAGTGCAATGGATTTCCGAAGAGTTCACATAAAACATGGCAACAACATCTCAATCACAGGACATCCTTTTAAGACAGTTGCGGCGTTGGCGACGTCGGCGACGGCGGTGGTGGCGACAACTTTTAAGCGTAAATCATTTGATTTTCTGCGTGAACTCACAACGTACAACATGAAAATGAAAATGAACCCATCATCGTCATCATCGCATGCTTGCGGAGACCGGGTCACAAGTGGTTAGAGTGGAGAATGATGTCTTCTATGAGATGAATGAAGTTTATGGCATCATTATGAAGCGACACACGCCACCACATGGCCGCACATCGATTAACTTTTTCGAAAAAGAACGGAAACACAATTGTCGTCGGCGAATATGATTGTTGTTGTTGTCGTCGTTGTCGTTATTGTTATTATTATTTAACATTTATTGGAACGCTTTCAGTTGTCGGTTTTCCATATGACAGGAGAAAGAAAACGTCAGCAAACGCAGTGCACGCACTCCTGACACGTGCCTGAGCTGCGTAACAAAATTGCAAACGATTTTTATATCATCCAGTGAGAGAGAGGGAGAGACAGACAGAGAGCAGAGCCAACAGGAAAGGGATATGAACTCCAACTCGAACTGCGGCCCGAATTCGTTACTCATTGTGGCGATTTAACACAGTTTGCAAGAGAAACAACAACCACAACAACGAACAGGGAAATGTGTTCTATGCTGTTTTGAATATAAGAGTCGAGAGCTCCCCTGCAAAAAAAAACCAGGACATCAATAAACAATAAAACCAAATGTGTGCGTGTGTTTTTTTCTTGGCAACAAAAGTTCTTGTTAGATGGCTTTTTGGGCCATGTGCCAATCTCCCCACCCCCCCGGTAACAAAACGAAACTTTTCACTCACTTTTGCTGTGTGTCTCTCTCTCTCTATCTTCCCGAACATGCCTTGAAATGCCAAGTGCCAGGGCAAGTGTTAAGCCAAGTGGTAGAGTGCTTAGGGAAGGATGAGTGTGTGTGGTTGAGTGTGGGAGTGGGTGGTTGGTTGGGTGCTGTCCTGGTCTGAGTTGGAGTGTTATTAAGTTCCGACCAACGGAATATTTGAAAAATAATTTAACAATTCTGTCAAATCATAATTAATGTGATTATGTCTGTCTCTCTCCACACACACACCACCCACACCACCACCACCCCCCCTTCCCCTTACCCAATCTACCCCTGCCTTAAATACATTCTTGCTTTCAATGCATTTGGTTTATTTCAACTATAAGGACAACCAGATGGTTTTTCATTGATGATGACGATGATGAGGTTGTTGTTGTCGTTGTTGTCGATTCCACTTTACTTGGAATTTCCCTTTTTCCTTTGGCATTTTAACGAAAATTGATGCTCATATTAAATCGGGCTGGTTGGCTGGCTCACACTGTACTCGTGGTTGGGTGGAAAGTGACACTCTGCCCACCCCCCCTTCCCTTTGCTAGGCATTCTAACAAATGAACTTCCCCCCGGGGAGTTGGCAAATTGTACAAAGAATCAATCTGATATTAAGTGGTTCGAGAATGAGTGAACACAGAGCACATCGTATGGGCGACATGTGCTTCCTTTCCGGCAAACCACAAGAATTTCAATAACGATCGGGGAAATTGGGAAAAACAAAAACCAAAGAACTGTCATACATATTTAAATACAGGCACTTTTATGTCCTTACTTGCACACATCCATCCATACATATTAATGTCATCCTGCTGCACAATGCAGGATGAATGTGAATGGAAAGTACAATTTATGCCCAACTGTCATCACCACTGTTTGTTCTGCTTTTTCCTGCTCCACCTCCTTTCGGTTCTTTCTCTACTTCTCCATTTCCTCTGCTCCTGCTGCGGAATTTGAGGTTTTGTTGACGATGAATTTTGTGGTTTAACATTCGGGTGTTAACACGAAAAAAAAATATTTTCAAAAAATCTTAACCTCAAAATTGATCCATTGATTTTCTGCGTTAGTTTCCCCATTTTCTTCGGCAATCTGGGGAAAATTTCAAATCTCACTCAATTTGTTCAAATTTATAATTCCCTGGAATTTTTTTTTTATCAATTTCTGGTGATTACGAAAATATAAAGTTGAGATTTCTGTTAATTTTATAATTCTCTCCATTGTTTTAATTACAAATTTATAACAAATCAGAACAATTTGAAATTATGAATCAATAAAGAAATATTATTTTTTTAAGGCACCCTTAAAAAGTAATATTTCTTCTTAAATATTAAAGATTTAAAGCCCCACATTTTGCAAAATACCTAATTTGAATTAAAAAATAATTTCATAAAAATATTATTTTTTTTCGGCGCCCTCGGGTGTTTAGAGTTGGAGTTTCTTTGAATCCCCACATTTCGCGAAATACCGAATTTGAATTAAAAAATAATTTAATAAAAATAAAAAAATATTTTTTTTTACGGCGCCCTCGTAAAAAAATTGAATTAAAAAATAATTTAATAAAAATAAAAAAAATATTTTTTTTTACGGCGCCCTCGGGTGTTTAGAGTTGGAGTTTCTTTCAATCCCCACATTTCGCGAAATACCCAATTTGAACAATCCGAATTAATATCGAATGTCTTTTTCGTCTCTACTGGTTTGAAGTATTTTGAATTAATTCTCTCGATTTGTTTCTTATCACAGAAGAGGAGATCCTTTTTTTTTTTTTTTTTTTTTTTTTTTTTTTGTAAAATAGAAAAACTTTTTTTAAAAAAACCATGATTTATTTTATTTTGTAACTAATTTCCTTCTGAGGACTACATCCATTGAAAGCCCACCACTTCCACTTTAGGTGGACATCTCCCTCACAAATTGTAAGCATTAACTGAATAACCCTATCCATACACCCTGTATATTTCAGCACAAAATTATTCCTACAATTACAGACATTTATCGATGGCTATCATTAGTTGAATGTTCTACACCTAAGAGAGTGAGAGAAAGAGAGGGTAAGATATGAGTTTATGTCTTCTCACATGTACATACATATGTACGTCCATGTCTGTTGGTTCCGCTGCATTGACTATGATTGGTTGTCGCGCTTTGGGGATTTCTGGTGTGGATGCTGGGCCATCGTAACAACCCCCCCCCCCATCCTTTCTTTGATCAGCCCACATGGAAACATTAGCCAGTCTAGATGCACAAGAACACACACACTTAATTGATGATGCCGATCATCAAACCACAAAAATGTTCATTGGATATCACCCCCAAAAATTGTACTTATTTCTAGTTCTCTATGGACGTACATGTATACGTGTATGGCTGTGTGTACATATTTCACCCGATCTATTTGATCTTGTCTTCGTTGATTTTCTCGCGTTTGTTAACAGAATGTGGGTTTGTTGGTGTGTGCATTAGGGGAATATAAAAATAGTGTTGCCACTCTATCTGTATGACGGGCCCCGTCTATGGAGACCGAGAGACAGAGAGAGAGAGAGAGAGCAATGTAGTGAGAGTACATTTATGATGATTTATGATGTCATTAATTTCTGTTGACAGATAAACATGTTGTCGCTAAGCTGACTGGCCCGGCTGCTGTCAGACTTTCATGTAGTACGACTACTCAAGTATGCAGGATTCTGCGAGGGGTTAACATTTATAAATATTTTGATTTAAATGATTCGTTGGCTTTTTTTTTCTTTTCCCTCCCCAGCCCTCCCGACAATCAGTTAGTTCACACATTTCTACAAACGAACAGCAAACAAAAAGAACAAAATTCTTTTAAATATTTGCCATGCAGGGCCCTTTTGTTGTTGTTGTTCATTAAATCACTGAATCAATGAACAAATTGGTAGCCGTTGAATAATAAAAAAAAAAACAAAAAATCGGTATTTTTCATTTGTTTTGTTTTCCTCTTAACAATGAACTTATTTAGCTGCAAGTATTACAACATCAGCCAGCCTGCGAGCCCGCCCGTCTGCCATTCAGCATTTGTGTTATTAAGGTTTTCTCACAGCATGATCATCGTCAACATCACCGTCGCCGTCGCCGTCATCGGCGTCATTTATTCGCGTGAATACAATGGGAAATTAATAAACAACAACAACAGCAGCAGCAACTTCACAAGCCTGGCGTTAAATGGCAAAGCAGCAGTTTTCAATAACTTTGTTTCCCTCTCTCCAGGTTAGACGTCTGTTTGTGTTCACGAAATTTGACAGTTGGCAACGAGAGTCATTAGGGAAGTTCACTGGTGGCGGATATAAATGTGAAAAATTAATCATATACATGTGTTGAGTGTTTTTTTTTTGCTTTTGAAAAGTAGACTTTGAGTTTTAGAAGTTTCCCCAAACTTTGTTTCACACAAAGCACGAACTAATTTCCACATTGGTAGTCCTACAAAATTATTCATAACTCCTTTAAAAATCCACAGAATTTCTTGAACGAAATCGTGTTTTCTTCACAACGACATAGGGTTTTCAGAAAATAAATTCAAATTCAAACCGGGCTCTTGATTTTAAATATTTAATATTATAATTTAAAAATATTATAATAAAAAAAAATAAAAAATAATAATATTTTTTTTTGTTGTTGCATATTCTTTAATATGTTCTCTTAAAAAGCTATGAAACCTAAAAATAAACCAGAAACTAAGAAATTGCTAATATTTTTTTTCTTAATTTCAGTTCATTTTTTTAATTCATATAAGTTCAAAAAAATTCCACTCAGGAAATGAACAAAAATTTAACACAATTGAACTTCGAATCTTAAAAATGAACCGAAAGCTAAGATAATTGACACTAAGGCTTTTGGAAATCCGTCATTTCCTTGGAATTACGAATATTTTTTACTTAATTTCAGTTAAATTATTACTTCATATAAGTTCGAAAAACAACTCCATCAAGAAAATGGCTAAAATGAACAGAAATTTAAGAAAATTGAACTTCGAGTGACATTAAACCTATTTTTACTTACATTTCAGTTAATTTTTTACTTCATATAAGTTCGAAAAAAAACTCCATCAATAAAATGGCTAAAATGAACAGAAATTTAAGAAAATTGAACTTCGAGGGACATTAAACCTATTTTCACATTTTTTAAACTTATTTTCGGTTAATTCCTACTTTAGCTAAAATCAAAGAAGCACTCAACCAAATAATCAGTGGAAATGAACATGAAATTAAGAAAAAATTTAATTTCGTTTGAGAATAAAGTTCATATATTTTCTTGGTATTACCACATGTTTCCAACATCATTTCGGTTCACCTTTACTGCAAATAACAATAAAGTAATACAGAACCCAGAAATAAGCTAAATGTATCCAAAATTTAAGAAAAGCGAAGTTTTTATGGCGATAAAGCTTTGGAGTTAAAATATTTCCGTGGAATTACAATAATTTTTAACTCAATTTTAGTTCACTTTTACTTTATGCAGAAGCAAAGAAACTAGCAATTAGTTAAAACGGACTATAAATTAAGAAAACTTAACGTTGCCATATAGAGTTCATATATTTTCTTGGGATTTCAACAGGTTTCCAACTTTATGTCAGTTCATTTTTACTTCAAATAGTATTAAAGAAACACCGAACCCAATAATGAGATAAAATGAACTTAAAATTAAGAAAAAAATAATTCCGTCTGAGAATAAAGTACTTAAAGAGAGTTCATATATTTCCTTGGTATTACCACATGTTTTGTACTTCATTTCAGTTCACTTTTACTTCAAATAACATTAAAGAAACACGGAATCCAACAATGAGTTTAATTAACTGAAAAATACTAAATTGAACTTCGTACGACACTAATCTGTTTGGATTGAGGACATTTTTGAACATAATTTTACTTTGCTAAATTAAAGAAAGCCAGAGCTACATTAAATTAAAATGAAAAAAAACCAAACTTTGTATATGACAACAAAACCATTTGCACATATGTATGTGTATGGTTTTCTTACATCTCCTTGGCATTAGGACATGTTTTGAACTTCAATTAATTTCAGCGTGTCTTTAAAAAAGGTCAAAGAAACGCTGAGTTTAATAAACTAAAAATTAAGTAAATTTAGCTTCGTATGCCATCCCAAAAAGTTCTGTGTATTTATAAGGAGTTCATATGTTTTCCAGGAATTACTTTTTGGAACTTAATTTAAGTTTACTTTTACACGAGATAAGATCATGGAAAGGGGGACCCAAAATAAACTGAAAATTAAGAGAATTTAAGTTCGTATGACACCAACAATTCTTGAAATTTCTGTTTTTATCTTTCTAAATTATCCAAATACTGATTTATTTTAAAACGAAAAACATTTATTGTTTAATTACTTTCCCCTCCCTTAATCATGTCATTTCAAACAATCGAAATACTTAAAGTGGCGCCTTTTTTTTCTGACAAAAAACAAGAAGATTTCTATATATACAATTATGTGTTATAATTTGTAGACCTAAATCTGGCAATTGTCTATCTATCTATCTGCACCACAGAGTCGTACACAAGTAATGCTCGTGTATAAATAAATACTTTTTCTTTGCAATTATAATTGTGACGCTTAGACAAAATTCAAGTCAACTGTGTTGTTTAATTAATTTCAAGTGAACTGCATATAAATTCATCAAAAAGCGAGAAGAAGAAGAAGACGAAAAAACGAAACCAAATAAGAAAAATAACCAAAAGTGTAAAAAAACGACAACGGCGACAACGACAGCAACAAAAAAAAAAAACAGGCAAAGCAAAAAAGATCGAGCGAAAGAGAGACAAGTTAACAAAAAAAAAAAAAAAAACAAGCAAGCAACTTAACAAAGCAAAAAAAAATGCCAACAGATTTCTGGCATAAAATGGGGTTCACACAGTACAACGTCGTTCGGCTGTGTCTGTGCATACACTTTGTATTATTCGGCATGAATACAATGTATATAATCATTATATGGAGACGCTCAGAGAAAAGATGTTCGGCAATAAGATAAGTTATAGAAAAAGGTTATACGCCACGAGGGCATTTAGGTAGGTTACTTGTAAACAAAATGGTTAGAAGGTATCGAGATTTGCTTTAATTTATGGCCTGACAGACAATGTCGGATTAAGATGAAGTCACAACTTAGCTTACTTTACTTTTATTTCCCTAAAAGTATAAATTATTGACTTAAAAGTGTAAAAGAAGTAAGAAGAAGTAAAATAATTCGAATTAATACAATTCTATAATCAATTATTTGTATATGAAATATTGACCTTAGTCCAGCCAAACTATCATTAAAAAACTTTTAAATTAAAATCCCAGGAAAAAGGTAAAAGACGGGGTATTTCGGACTAAAGTCACTCACTCACTCACTTTCGTAATCAACTATTTCTTTCGTTTGCTTTGTCGTTCTGTTGGCTGTTAGTGAATGGCAAATCAGCTGTTTGTCGCCCACAAAGCAGGCGAACGTTAACGTTCGGCATTGTACATCAGCCGGTTCATTATGTGACCAATAACAGTTGAGCTGCGAAACAGGGCACATCTAGGTCATGCAATGGATTGTGAGACAAGGCTTAAGCATATCAAAGGCTTTTGAAGCTTTGTGGATGTTTTTGAGCATCAAGCTTTGGCTGGGGATTTCAGTTCAAATTCCAAAACACACTTCTTGCTTTGGCTTTATTCTATGTCGTTTGTTATCCTTCTATCTTAGCACCAATTTGTCATTAAGGGAATTTTTTCATAAATTCTTATTTTATCAATTATTTGGGGAATTTTTAAAGTTGGCCTTTTTGGGGAATTTTTCATAATGTTTTAGGAATTCTTCAATATTATAAAAAAAATCCATTTGGGGATTATTTCATTTTTTGTGGACATTGCTTCATTTCCAGTTTTGGGGAATTTTTCATAAAGTTTTAGGAATTCTTCATTTTTTTTGGCATTTAGAGCCCTTAAGGGCGATTTCAAATAACCCCCAAATGAAATAGCACCCAAAAAAAAATATGAAAAATCCATTTGGGGATTATTTAATTTTCATCATTTGCAATTTTGGGATTTATTTCGTTATGAAATAAAACCAACCCCATCAATTATTTGGGGAATATGTTATTGGCCTTTTTGTGGAATTTTTTATAAAGTTTTAGGAATTCTTCATTCTTTTGGGTTATTTTGCAGTTGGAGCATTTTTCATAGAGCCCTTACAGGTGATTTCAAATAACCCCGAAATGAAATAGCACCCAAAAAAGAAAATTACGAAAAATCCATTTGGGGATTATTGAATTTTGTGGACGTTGCTTTCAGTTGTGGGATTTATTTTGTTTTCAAAAAAAAGCTCCACAATTTTTCTTTGGGTTTTTTTATTTCATGTTTTTGGGGATTTTTTCATAACATTTGGGCACAGGGACTGAGAATTTTGTCCACTTATGAGAGAAGTACACAAGAGAACTGAAGCGGATTGGTACTGAAAAAAAGTGTCCGTTTATGAGAGTACACTGTATTTAATTTCCCCCTAAATTTTCTATTCTTTTATTGGGCTGTATTTAATTTTTCTGTTGGGTATTTTTTTTTCATTTAGGGGTTTTAAGTTTTCAAGTTTTCAACGAATATTTTTTTTTTATGAAATTTTCTGCCCCTTCCATTAAATCTAAAGAAAATTTCCAAAAATTTTGAAAATTACTGTCTTGAACGAATATTTTTCTTCGGGTTTAATTTCATTGGCATTGTTGTGAAAAAAAGACACACTATTATATGTAAGTAAAACTTAATCATGTAAACATTTTCAAGGCAATGTGTGTGCAAAGAAAAACGAAAACGATTCAAAAAAGGGGGGGGAAAACTACAATGTCATTATTAAGGGTTTCTTAAACAAATCAAATTGTTCGCACTGGAGTCGGAGATTTTCCACTACACCACAAATTGCTTACAATTGCCATCGAAAATGATTAAAAAATTGAGTTTTTGTTTTTTAAAAAAAATATTGTATATGATTTGTTCTCAAAGGATAGCGGGATAAGGGTGAGGGAGGACAGAAATGAAATGCAAGGCACTGAAATAAAACTAAAGTATCGGCCATTAAAGGCCTAATTAATATTGTCTTTAGAAAAGAAACGGCAAATATCATAAAAACTATAAATTCTGGGAAATTGGCAAAAACAATCGACATCCATTGTTCTGTTCATCCTTTTTTTTGTGTGTGATCGCATAATGTGAAATGGCAAATGGCTGGATGGCGGATGGCGATTTCATAGAACGTTTAAACAGTCAGACCCACATTGTCACATAGTCGTTGTGGAATCGAAATCTTTTTTTTTTGTTTTGTATTTTTTTTTTTTTTAAACATTACTGATATCCATCCCGTCCAACACAGCAAGGGCGAAAGACAAAGAGGGTGTGTTTTTGCTACAACCTATACAGAGCTTGTGTTGTTGTTGTTGTTGTTGTTGCTTATATTAAAAAGAACGAGGAACACATATTAAATCAAAAAAACAACAACGACTAAAGACAGAATTTCATCGAAAGCCCATAATGCTCGCAATTCCCCGAAATGTTTGGGGCAAAAAAAAAAATAATGGTTCCGATAAAAACACAGAATGAAAACGTCCGCCAACAAAATGGTAGAATATTAACATAAAACCAAAGTCAATATTTGCATAACACCCGAAATACACACCGAGAAATGTTGGGGAGAAACTTTGAAAACGGAAATCCCATACGATACAAGAAAGCTCAACGATGAGTTCAGCTCTTTGCCTGGTAAAGGAAACGTTTGGCATTGGCCTAGGAATTAGTACAATGCACCAACAAGGGGGGTTATAGTCCCCTAAGGAAAATTGTATAGTTACTCCAATGAGAAGTGGTTTGTATGCGAGTAAAATTAACTTGCAGCTTGTTGTGTGTGAAAAGTAGTTCCCTTAAGCGATTACATATTTCTTAAGTGGCGGAAATCATTTTCAAAGTCGTCTCGTAAAAAATAACTTTGTAGAAGTTCTCCTTTTTTGGAATTCAAAAGTTATTCTTGCTGCCCTTCTGAATAGAACTAGGTTTGCTCTAGCAGACATCGCTTGTCTTAGACGATCTGAAAAATGATTTGTAAATCCCTTAGTCAATTCTGAAAATCTTCTTCGGCTAGGCATTTTAAAAGGCCTCCTATTATACAGATCCGTGACCTTAACAAACATATGACGAGTAAAGGTTGCACGGAGGGTGGTCAACTCATTGAAAAGAGAGAGAGAGAGAGAGAGAGAGACAGGCTGGTCAATAATCTACCATTGTGTTTGTCTGAAATGACAGTTGAATAATGTCTACTGATCTTGTAACTCTCTAAATGGCCCTTACTCTGCCACTCACTTCATCTTTGTTATCTCTTCAATAATATACGACAACTTATTCAAAACATTTGAGCCAATACAACTTGCTGAAATGGAATCAGTTAGTATGCCGGAAAAACAAATTAAATACCTCCATCCATAAAAATTCCTGAACTGCAATCAAGATGTATGCGAGAGACCAAAAAAAAAACATAAATGCCTCCAGTAAAACTCTGTGAACTGGAATCAAGCTCTAAGCCATAACATAATCACTTTAGCCCATACAACTTGCTGAATTGGCATCAAGTTGTATGCAAGAAAATTACTTCATCACTTTAAGGCAAACAACTTGCTGAAGTGGAATTAAGTTGTTTCCAAATAATAATTTCAATAAGTTTCTCCACTACAACTTGCTGAAATGGAATCAAGTTGTGTGACAGACAAAAAAATCGCACACACTTCCTCCCATACAACTTTCTGAGGTGATATCAAGTTCTATGCAAGAAAATAAGGTGATCACCTTATGCAAAAAAAATTACTTCATCACTTTAAGGCAAACTACTTGCTGAAGTGGAATTCAGTTGTTTCCAAATAATAATTTCAATAATTTTAATAAATTTATCCTTCAAAAAATCACTTAACATTCTCTGAACAAAAATAGGTTAAAAAGTGGAAATAAGGGAAAATCTTTGAGGGGATAAACCCGAGCTCGGTAGAATCACTGATGGCTTTTCTATTTAGCAATAGATGAGCCTACACGGAAATGTATAAAGCATGCGAAGGGGACATCGAAGCGTCGTACAAAAAAAGATGATCCCACTCGGAAATGTATAAAGCATGCGAAGGGGACATCGAAGCGTCATAAGAAAATACACCACCTCTCTGGTAAAAATCATTCCTGGTTTGGAATACTACAAAGGGACTGATTGGAGTAATCCTTGCAGCAGTTTAGAACTCGTGACTGTTGGCATTTTCAGGAGTAAAACTCCATATAAAATCTTCTCTAAATGTGGACATTCAACCGAAGCTCCCACTCAGGGTCTACCAACCAAATTATATCGGTCTCCGTTGGCTTTAAGAGAAGTTTTCCATATGTGAGTTCCCTTAACTCAGTCCACCTTCTACATTTGCCAAACAAAACTGAAGTGGAATTCAACTGTGTGTTTACTTATTAGAGGGATTTCACTTAATCCAAAACAGTTGGGGACTATCTGTGACCCCTTCATTTCTCTTAATGGGGACTTCACACCCATTGATCGAAATCGATACCAACATTGTTCTCTTGCCGGATAATTACCAGCGATCTTCATTTGATGGGACTAACTGTGTTTATTTTCAAATAGTGGCGATGATATTACAAATTCGTGTGTGTGAACATCCCTTAGGAGAGGATTTGTGGCGGTTAATACTAAAGCTAATCCAACCAGCTTTTTCGCCTGACAATTCTCTATGATCTCCACTTGATCAGACTAACTGCGGCCATTTAACAATTCTGTGGAAATCAATGCATGTGAACACCGCTTTATGGCCATCGCTGTTGACTGTACTAATCTCAAAAAAAAAACAAAGACGACAACAAATTAAATGACTATGACATGTTTCAGTCAAATTAAATGAGCTTATGGTATTTTGTTTAAATTGTCCTCGCAGAAAATTCTACCTTTTCATGTTTAGAGACCACGAAGTCCATTTGTCAATTCTTTGCCTTTGATACAAGCTGTCATACTAATTAACAAATTTGTCACAATCTATTGACAAACTGAATGCGAATGCGACTACACTCACAGAATAAAGTCTGTCCGAAGGCACTCGGACATTCCATAATTTCAGAACAACAAACAAAAGTGATTATAAAAAAAAATATTTAAAAAAAAATACAAAAACAAATCTCAAAAAAGCAAACAAAATATAAAAATAAGTTCAGAAAATCAGTGATGCGTCCTAAACCAATTACAGAGGCAATTAACAATTGTTAACTAAGTAGAACCGATTTAAGACGGCCGGTCGAACGACCAAATAGATTAGAAAAATCGCACTAAAATATATTAATAAAACAACAAAAAAACATTCTACACACTAACGGGACTGACACTCGGGAGGAGACAAGAACGATGGAGCCTATAAAAAAAAAATAATCACTAATTTAAAATAATATTCAGCATTCTTGTTTTTTTTCGGTATTCTTTGCGAAATTCGAACTGATAACAGGGAAATGTCCGTCCATTCGTCTGTCGGTAACTGATACTGCTGGATTTCCTTTCCTTTGTGCTCTCGTTTGGCTATTTTTAACATTGAAAATTTTGCGAATGATTTGCTTGCGTATCAAATCGTATGCCTTTGCCGGCGAGCTGATTATGAGATGATTTTCAAAAAACAATCTTAATATTCAAATAATAATGAAGTCAAGTGTATAGTGTGCTCTCATTTTATGCGTAATTGAATTTAACAAATTGTAGAATATTAGAGGAACAGCGAAAGCAACACAAGCACTAACTGAATGAAATAATCGTATAATGGGGTGCAATATAAAAATATATACATACATACATATATAATCGAAAGATTAAAGTCGTTAAGACAGGCGGACAAGTCATCGATTTGCGAACCCTACCAAAATAGTTCAAATCCACTACAGACTTTGGTCAAGGTAATACAATGCCACCAACCAGAGTGTTGCCAACTTCCTGAAGAAGTTTGTCTAGTCAACGGTTCTAACTTTAAGCGGGGTTCACAGTGTGTGTATATTTCGTTAGCAGAGACACTAGTTTAACTAAACTTGGATTTTACTGAAGTTTAAATAATCCACTACTTTGATAGAGAAATTTAAGAAATTGAAAGGTTAACATAAATAATGGAATTATAGTATCACTAAACCAAAGAATTAATTAAACTAACATTAAATGTAATTAAATTTCAAGTAAACCGATAAATTTTGTTTATGTATTGTTGATCTATATTGGTCATACAGTTTTGTTTATGTTTGTCGAGATCGAGATCATTTATTATTTGTATTTCTTTGAAGATCGTAAAAAAATAAAGATGTTTAAATAAAGAAAAATTTAAATTGGATCTTACCGGTAATTGTAAATCAGTTTAGAACACAGTTTAACTGAAATATTGGTTTTGGAATTTATTGAAGTTAAAGTAAACCGACACATTTTAATAATAGAAATAAAACAATCATATCTTCGGTCACAGTTTAACTTAAATTACGCCATTATAGTTTAAGTTAAGTGTCAGTTTAAACTTAGATTAAAGTTAACTAAAGTTTTAGTCAACTGAAATGTAAATTTTTTTTTTATTTTTGATTGCAGCTTGACTTAAACAAAACTAAGAATTAAAAAGGCTTCCTTTTTAACTTAGATTCAAGTCAAGTGACGTTTTCATAAACCTATAGGGACTTGGATAACAGAAATTGAGTCAGTCGTTTGTTTAATTGAGTCAGTCACAGTTTAAGTTAAATAACAGAATTTATTTAAGTTAAATAACAGAATTTATTTAAGTTAAATAACAGAATTTATTCTTAAAAAATTTGAACTTAGCTTAAAGTTAACTGAAGTTTTGGTAAACCGATAAAGGATTTTATAACACAAATGGACTTAGTGTTTTGTTGATCACAGTTTAAGTTAATTTATGGCATTACAGTTTAAGTTGTGTGTTTATTGAAAAGGCTCCCTTTTAAACTTCGATTAAAGTTAACTGGAGTTCTGATTAACCGATAGAGATACTTATAACAGAAATTGAATAAGTACGAGTATTTTGCTTTTTTTTTAACAGTTTAGCATAATAACGAAATTATAGTTTAGTGACTATTGAAAATTGTTAACTTAGATTAAAGATAATTTAAGTTTTTGCAAACCCATACAGATGTTTGTTAACAGAACTGGAATCAGATTAAAGTTAATTTAAGATTTTGCAAACCCATACAGATTTTTGTTAACAGAACTGGAATCAGTTGTTTGTTGGTCACAGTTTAACTTAAATAATGTGGTAAACTGTAAAACTTTAAAATGAGTGTAAAATTAAACAGCTGAAATCGAGCTTACATTAAAGTTAATTGAAGTTTTTAGTTTACCAAAATGGATTCAGTTTTTTTTTTTGTTGCAGTTTAACTTTGATAAGAGAATTACAGTTTAAGTTTAGAGATAATGCCAATTTTTTTTTAACATCGATAAATGTTAACTGAAGTTTCGGCAAACCGATAGAAATTTTAATAACGCAATTGGAATCTGTTTGATTTGTTTAGTCACAGTTTAAGTCAAATAACGTAACTAAGTGTTAGTTCCAGGGTCGATTTTTTAACATAAATCCAAGATAACTGAAGTTTTAGTAAACCGAACAGAAATGTGAACTACAGTTTGTGTCAGTTTAACATTGATGGCTGTTTCGTTGTAATAATCACAATAGATCATAACTATAAAGTAGTTTTTTAAACTTTGCTTAGTGTTAACTGAAGTTCAAGGAAACCAATGCAGATTTTGAAAGCTAATGGGATGGAAAAACAGGATCTTATGGTTAATTTCCTTTTAGCGCTAGCTGATGTAAGATTAGAGTTTAACAGGAGTAAAAAAATTACCACCTAAGTTTTGTTGTAATTGAAGTTTAGATGAAGTTTAAACTCTGATTAGTGTTAGCTGAAGTTCAAGTAAACCACTAGAGATTTTGAAAGATAATGGGAAAAAGAAAATTATCTTATGGTTAATTTGCGTTTAGCGTTGGTCAATCTCAGTTTAGAGTTTAACAGGCGTTAGAAAATTACCGTTTACGTTTAGTTGTAATTGAAGTTTAAACTCTGATTAGTGTTTACTGAAGTTCAAGTAAACCAATACAGATTTTGAAAGATAATGGGAAACCAACAAAGGATCTTATGGTTAATTTCCGTTTACTGTTGGCCGATCTCAGTTTAGAGTTTAACAAAAGTAATACAATTATCGTTTATGTTGTAATTGAAGTTTAAGTGAAGTCATTGATGAAGGAGTGTCATCTATAACAAAAAATTACAAAAGATAGGTCACGGTTAATCTTGGTCCACCTTTAACTGATATCGTCAAGTAACACTTGTATTTTCAATGAACTCATAGAGAAATTTAAAAATAATAACTGGATATTTCAGTTAATTTTAATTCGGAGTTAACCACAGTTTGAACAACTGGACAAATCGGGGTTTCCTGTATTCTTCGGTTCGGTTCTATTTTATTTTAAACAGCACATTTTTTTCTTTTCATTACAATACAAAAATTCTGATATGTAAACAAACGACAAAAACAACATTTTGATAAATTTATGGCAAACATTTTTTGTTTTGTTTAATTTGTTCATAAAGGCAAAACTGAAATTGGCAAACATTTTGCGATTACCTTAATTTTTCATATACATGTGCATGTGCATAGAACGTTTTGTGTTTCTAAGTTTATTTCTTTGCAAAATTTATTTCACAATTTATTAAATGCAACATTAACAATTGAACGTGCTAATTAAAAGAGCACAAACAACCAAACAAACAAATGACAAACGCGGTGATGAAGAAAATAAATTATGGGCTTTTCGCAAACATACAAACAACAGTTTTGAATAAATTATCAAAGAAATATGTACATTTTATTACAAAAACAAAACAAAAACAAACTGAATCATATCGGAGATAATGAAAACACAACACGACAAAGGTGAAATTGTGGGCACAAGGCAGACAGAACGAACAAAAATCTCAGACTTGGGAATTTTTTGTTTTTTTTTTTGTATGATTTTTCAAACTGTTTAGTTTAGAGCGGCCCGGGAAATTCAATGATAGGCACAATAATTATAATTATGGTGTTTAAATTTGTATAGGCTTTTGTTGCTGGTCTGTGCCGAGTCTTGGCCTTGCCAAAGGTTTGCCCATGACCTTTAGTTGGCTTACAGGGACAGACAGACAGACTGTGGTGTTTTTGGGCTTGCGACTAGTTGCTATTAATTTGAAGACGAAAAATGTAATTACAATTCGCATTAAAAACATTAAAAAATAACAGATGTTTCATATCATCCACCACCAGAAACAGCAAACAGGGCCAGGCCACCACCAGCGCCACCAACCATCGCCACTTAAGGGACGCTACATGTCGTCGTAGATGTCGTTAATTTATGTACGTCAGAATGAACGTATGTCGCTTGTTGTACATTTTATTTTATGTTAACGTTGTTCATTCCCTTTTGTAACGTTGCAACAGTCAACAGTTGACAGACGGACAGACAAAGCAATCAATTTGAACAAAAATAACCTTCATTTGGCAACCAAAAATACTCTCTCTCGGGGTGCAATTTTTGGACAATATTTACACCGTCATCCATTCATCCACTCATCTCCTGACACTTACGACTTTAGCCAAAAATAATGACCCAAAATTAAACGTATGTTGGGACGTGTGTGTGTTCTCTAATATGGGAAAAAATGTGTGTGTCGATAGCGGAAGCCAACAAACAACATTTCTGTTAAAGAGCGTGCAAAGCGTTTTAAATTATTTGTTCTCCGCAAGAACAAGACTCGAAGGTGAGAGGGAGTCGGTTTTGTTACGACAAACAAATTTAAATGTGTTATTAGCCATTTAATGCATTTGAAAGCGCTACCCGATCCCAATGGCACTTTTGACGGATCTTGAGTCCATTGAAGAGTGATTTAAAACAAATTTCAGATATCTCAATTGGTTTGCGGTAGTAAAAAAAAAAAAAAAGAATTTTCTTTATTTGTTCTCCACAAATTTCAAAACTTCTCCATTGTCACTCCGTTTACTTTCTTACAGCACTGAGGATTTTCAATTTTCTTTTAGGGATTTTTGAATATTTTTCTGTTTCGGAAAAATTAGGTTTTCCTTTAAGTTTCATCCCCACCTCGCCGTAGTAACAGCCGTGCACATGTGAATGGCATGTACCTGTTGTAAAATGTAAATTGTTCCTTCTACACGAACGGATCTTTGCCTCGGCGTACAACCGCCTCTATCTAACGATCTGTCGGCTGTCGCTCTGTCCATCTGTCTATGCACAGACCAAACAAAACATAGCCAGCCACTCGCTTGGCAAGCAGCAGCAACAAAACATGCCCAAATGCTTAAATAAACAGCACACATAATAAAAGAAGAAGCGCAGCTGCCACCGCTCGTTGTAAACCGAACTCATCCTTGTGCTGATAATGCTCTTCTACATCATCATCACGGTGATCATCGTCATTATAGTTTTTAGGGGCTACCGTTTTGTAGAGAACAAACAACCAGAGAGCTCTTACTCTTCCAGCACACCTTTCAACTATGTTGAGGCCAATCTGACGTTGATCATGTTCTGCGAGGGGGAGGGGTGGGGGGTAACTGTTGAAGTCATGAGAAGGAACAAAAGCAGGGAGCCGAGTTTGGTTTGCATAGCCTTGTGGCATGTAAACAACATAATAGCACCACTCACTCGCTCACTCACACTCATAATGATGATAGCAATACCAACAGTGAGACTGGAAAACAACAACAAAAACGAACGAGTACTCTTGTCGGCCGTTGGTCGTTGTTGTACCTCTTCTTTACCTTCGTTTTAAGTGTATTTGTTTTGTCTGCTCTATGAGCCGGACAGAGCGCATTGTAAGTGAGTGGTGATGCTGATGGTGGTGGTTGTTGTTGTTGCTGCAGTGACTGTGGCTGCTGTTTATGGAAGTGGCAATATCAATAGACCTCATACACAACACAAACGTTTTGCTCGAGTGTTTGTTGTTGCATTAACACATGTTAACTCTTAACTTAATGAAGAATGTTAAGAGCGTCGAGTACGAGTGTGGTGTGGCTTCCTTTTACAGTTTCGGAAGAGGCGACACACACGCACGCACGCACACACTTGCCACAATCTCGCCTTGCCACTGAGTGATCGTGATGTGATTGTTGCCAGTCTTTACATTACATTGTCTGTGGCAGGGGGTGAAAACATTTGTTGGGTATTCACGTTAAGGGTCCTCGCCATGGTGAGTGGAAACCAGTGAATTGTTGACTATTGTCATTAGAACTTTTGGAACATGATTAGTTGTGTTTTGTTTTGTGCAGTAGTAAAGGCTAACATGTGAATTTATATTTTGTTGGCGGGAGTTTAAAGTCTTACTAAATTTTAAAAATATTCCCCGCTCCTAGGGCGCTGTGTTTACTTTTAACGTTATAAAACCAAATTTAAGGAATCTAATAAGAGAGTTGTAGAGTACTCGATATGAACATGGTGTGAGCAAAGCTTGCAAATATAAATAGGTACAAGGTTCTCCAACACGTGGTGCTATTTTGGTATTCCAAATGGAATTTTTTGAGATAAATGATCGGACATTTATTTCATAATAAAGAGGAAGGTATCAACATCAGCCAAATGGCCACCACAATCACGCTTGCAGGACCATATCCTTTTCATGAAATTTGCCATAATCAAATTGCAAAGTGGCTGACCTATGTCCTCAATAGCCTCAGGAATTCTATCTTTTAGGTCTTGAATCGACACTGGGCTGTTGGCGTAGACCATTGTCTTTCACGTGGCCCCAAAGGAAGAAGTCGCAAGGTGAAATTTTGTAGGAAGATGTTTTTTGCCCATAAGCAGGATAAGTTCGCGAATGGGCAATATCGGACCAAAGGAGAAAAAGTTCCCCTTTACGGGACTAAATATATTCCGGCCATAATCAAATTTTTCAAATATTTTTTTTCACTACATCTGATTTTTTTTGGTAAAATTGTTCTAAGTTTATATAATTTATAGATGGGGAAAAAAATCCCAAAAATGGGCGTGCTCATGGGTTCCGTGGACCCTTGGGGCCCAAAAAAGGGCCCATGATAAACATGCGCATATGAGTATCGAAGTGCAACGAAATTTACTCACGAACCCAAATATGCCTTTATTTTCATGATTTGCCTAAATTTTTTGATCCGATTTCTGGGACTATCGGGTCACCAGCGGCCCAAAAACCGTCCCTTGACAAACATGGACATATTGGTATCGAAATGCAACGAAATTTTCTCACGAATCCAAATATGCGGCTATTTTCATGATTTGGATAAAATTTGTGATCGGATTCCTGGGACCATAGGGTCACCAGCGGCCCAAAAACCGGCCCCTGACAAACATGGACATCCATGATGGAGGGTATATAAGATTCGGCCCGGCCGAACTTACTATTTGTCCACTTGTTGATGTTCGGTTGGCTTGAGTTCTTGTGTTAACTGAACTTTATAAGCCTTAAAAACCAAGTCTTTATGCAAAATACGTTTGTGGAATGTCCAATTCCAAAGAACGACGAGGAATGGACACCACTGGTATTTCTTCAACCCTTTGGGCTACAGCAGCAATATTCTCAGTTGTTCGTGAGCGACGTGCACTGGTTTTATGCTTCACATCACTAACTTGTCCCAACAGCTCGAATTTTCCCACCAATTTCTGTATTGCGTTCCGACAAGGTGCTTCACGACGACCCAAAAATGCTTTAGTTTTGCGAACTATGACTGCAAGATTTTTCACCATTTTTGTAGTGAATTTTAATAATTTCAATGCGTTGTTGAAGCGTGTATCGTTCCTTTTTTAGTAATGGCGTAGTTTCAACTTTATTTAGTTTTTGCATGTGGCCTAAAAACGTGTTAAATTTACCACCTCTACAGTTAAAAGTTAATAATATTTTGGTTCGTCTAGTTGTATTCAGAAAAACACACACAAAAATCACCAGCGATTTATTCATTAGGCCAAAAAGTTGATATAACTTTGCATTTCACGTCACGCTTTCGTTTAACAACAACGAAATTCAAACATATTTGTTGATTGCCATCAGAATGTCAAAATGCGGCGGCGTTAATGCATTTCCCCGCAAAGGGTACAACCGAAAAACGTTAGTCTACCATTGCTGTCACCAACAATCAACCATCCCAGCATCAGCGCGATGATAATCAGCAACGACCACAAACAAAAAAAAAAAACTATTACCGCATAATGCATATTACTTAAAACCGAAGATTACTTCGAGATTTCGAGATAAACCAAAACCGAGATATAAAAAGGAAACCTGCTACCCTTTTTGCCCCCCACCCTCTAGCATTCGGGCAAGCATGCTGCCAACCAGAGAACGACGTACCGAGATACCCTCTTCATGTGTTTTTGTATGAGTGTCAGTCACACAATGAAATCGAGTCGAAAACAAGAAGTCGACGTTAATGTCACTTTTCCGTTCGTACATCGTGTATTGTGTTGCACACACAAGTGCTGAAATTGTATAAGTGACTGGCTGCTCTTGTTGTTAACAATTGTTACTGTGTGCGTGTGTGTGTGTGCTCTCAAACTTTGTGACAAATAAAAATGCGTTTAATTCAATTATGTGCATACAATCAAACATGTATACATGCATATGCTTGATATTTTCGGTGAGATAAAATATACGCAAAAAAAAACAAAAAATAAAACAGAACACCAGTAACCTCCCCCTGAGATTGAGTGCCACACCGCACACACAAAAGAAAAACACGAAGCATTTGTGCGAGTAATTCAGTAATTGACGAACTCATGGTGAGCGAGCGAGTCCTAGTACGAGTATTCGAACTGAACTACAATGGCCACGCACAGAGACAAAGTGCTGCTATTTTAATGCACACCATGGTCGTTACTCGTCGTTTCTAAGGCTGTCGTTGTCAAACTCCTCGTTGCAGGCCAGTTACGGTCGGTGTGTGTGTGTTTGTGTGACAACGACGAGGTTTACATACTCGTACACGTACCGGTGCGACTGCAGATGAATGTGAAACGATAGGTTTTAATGTGTTCGTTGGTTTCTATTATCGTTTAAGTAATCTTTGCCACCATTAAGTGTTGTTGTTGGTATTTATGTGTGTGTGTGTGTGTTTTCACTGAGGCTGTTGTTCTTATTGTTGTTGGTATTTATGCGTTCGTGTGTGCGTATACTTATTAGAGTTGCAAATAAGCCACCGTTTGTGTTTTGTGTGTGCGCTTTTGTTGCTGTTGTTGTTTGTGTTATTTGCTTGTGCATGTGTGTGTGTGTGCGTCTCTCTGTTTGCGTTGTGTTCGACACCCAACCCGAGTTTGTTGTTTGTGGGTAAATATTGAAAATGTTTCGTACATTTGTAGGCCTTTGTTTGGCAACGTCAGTGGCGGCGGCGGCGGCATCGGCGGCGTCCGTGATGTACGTTTTTCATTCCCCTTGTTTTTCGAGAGACGAGAATTTGTGTAAAATACCGTCGGTAGTTTGTTGTTGACGCATGTGTCTATCTGTCTGCTGTCTGTCGAGATGATGTTGCACGTTTTTGTGATGTTTGTATGGTATATGCTGAAAACAACAACAAATTATGTTAAATATCTTTAAATACATATCACCAAATAAAGAGTGCCGCTGTAACAGATCCACATTTCAAAGGCTTCCGAACGAAATCCTGTGTTTTTTTTTTTGGACATTTGGAATAAAAGTTTATTTTATTGTGTTATATTAAGAGTGTGTTATACTCGAATGCAAGCCGTGGTTTTTGTTTGTCAAATGAAGAGAAATGATGGGTTTTTTTATGAAAACGCAAAAATTGTCAACATTTTTTAACGGAAGTTTGTAAAATTGTTCTTTCTTAATAAGCCACATTTCCAAATTATCGCTTATTTTCAACATTCTGTCTGTCTTTTTTTTGTGTCTTACAATATAATATTGTTATTGATATTTAAACATTCTGTCTGTCTTTTTTTCCTGTCTTACAAAATTGTTGAAACCAAAATAAAAATTTCACAACAAATATATGTACAGCCAAATCTATACTCGCGGACAGCTCCCGTAGACGGACAAATTGCTCGGTCCCATGCGGTATTTTTAAAGCAAATTAATGTCCGCTGGGCGGACATCTCCCGTGGACAGACAAATCTACTGCGATTGTCGGTGTCCGCCCATCGGGGCTTTCACTGTATTCAAGTGGACTTCTACTTAAATTGCAAGCCAATTGTGGTCTGCAAGTTTTGTAGACTTCGCCAATGTGGTGTTCTCAGGCGTTGCCGGATTTATGTTGGCAAAAAGAATAACAGGGTGTGTCATGCCCTGTTGTGATAATAACTGAACAGTTAAGTGTTTTGTGTGACTAAAAGACAAAGAGAGACCATTAAATCACTATTTCAAAATGTAAAAATAAATATTTTTGGATTAATTTCTTTCTGTTTTGAACGTCTAAGGCTTTGCCGGCTTTATTGTAGCAAATAGGATCATATGTGACACATCCTGTTGTGGTAATTACTGAGTTGGTCATTGTTTAGTGTAACTGAAAGGCAAACAAAGACAATTAAATCAGTGCAGTGGAAGTTCCATAAGTCGATGCACTTCTAGTGACAGTTAAGGATACACATTCCCCTTAAACAATTTTATAAGCAATTCCATAACTTCGGGTGGTACATCTTTTGGGATTAAGAGCGTTGGACAATTTTCTAACGAATTTCATTAAAGAGCGAACACTTAGGTCTTTTTCCTAAAATATTCTTAACTAAATACCAAAAAAATGACCTTAATTCATAGTTGACCCCTTAAGGGAGAAATCGGTAAACTAGTTGTGCTGGCTACAAATCTTTCTCAAAGTCTCCAATTCTTTGGACTATTAAAATCCCAGTTAATGCGATTTAATCAGTATTTTTTTGTGTTTTTTTGGTCGGTATTTTCATGGTCACCTGTCATTTGTTGTAATGCCAAACACCGATTCTCTCTTCCCCGGTTTCATTTCCACCCGCTCTCTATGTATTTAACGGCACAGAAATCCATCACATATTTAAAAATCCTTTTAACAAATCACATGACCTTTTCTTTGCTGTCACTTTTAAGCAGCCCTTCTTTGAGTTTCCTTGTCTGTCTATGTGTGTCCCTTATTTATTCATGTCCTGTTTGCTTTAAGGATTCCAGCTTCATACGGTAGCTAGCAGAAGCTAATTTACCGAATTTATTTAAGGAGGCAACTTTATTTGTTTGTCATTTGTTCTAATTCATTTTCTTTGTCGCCGTACACCTCAAGTCGTTAGTAAGGCACAGGATATCCTTTTTTCTCTTCTTTTTGTTTTTTAAATAAAAGAAGACCTCACATGTGATGTTTGCTTAGCAATTTGAGATAATGTCAACGAGTTTTAAAGTGTTTTTACTAATCGTCAGTCAAACAACACACACGGTTTAGCAAAGAAGGACTTGAAAACAAATTAAGATATTTGAAAAAACAAGGGTCTGCCTACTGTTGTATTGATTTAGGAAAAATGTTGTTCTTTTTTTTCAAATCAAACAAGATCGGAAGATTTAGTCTTGTAAGTTGGTTTAATTTGTAATGTGGTTTCTGATGATGGGAACTATTTAATAAACGGATTTCTTGTTGTGTTTAATTTGTTATTTGATTCCGCTGTTAGCATGTGCAAACATGTTCAACTAATCGGCAGATTCAAAATTTAAATTTGTTATCGAAATTAAAGATGTTTGTTAGTGTGACCGAAAATAAGGGCAATCAGTGAATAGGAAAAGTTTCTTTATAAAAAGTGTAGTGATTTGAACCCGGACTACTTAGAATATTACTCCTTCAAATAATTCACCACATTTTGTTTTACCAATAACGGAAGATCTCAAACCAATCATTACTTTCTCATATTTCAAGATAGACAAGAAAACATATTATTATTGAGACTCTATTTATTTTTCTATGGAATTTTGTAAAACGCAGTGGAAAATCTCTGCTTGAATAAAGAAAAGTAATGAATAACTCCCTAAATTACTAACCAAATGCCTGTGTCATACTTGGAATACACACATCTTTCATATTCAGCCGATGATTTAGACACTCTTGACGCCGTGATTAGCATTATCGGACATGGTCAGGGGTGTTACCCATCCTCCTCTCATATCTTGAGTTATGTCTTCATTATTTATGGGAATTAGAGTACAGCGAGCACTTCACTGTGTTGACAGATCTCCCGTTTTGGGAGCATTTCATTCTAATTTATGATCTCGGAAGGGCCGTGGAAGTTATCACCAACCACTCACGCTCTGTTCATGTTTGTGGCACATCCTACTCGTCGGTCGAGTCACTTTCTCACCCTATTTTTCTGTGTGTGCTTTGTATGGGAAAAACACACACACACACACATTGTGTGTGATCTCAATGATCGGTCATTAATCTTAAATAACGATCAATATGAAATGTCAAATACGATCAATTTTTCCTAAAGACAAGACAAGAGCCGACATTGTTGTTGCTGTTGTTCTTGGTTGTATTGTAAACAAATAATGAGACAAATTTATTAAGATTTCAAGATCAAAAAGTCAAATGGGAATAATCGATTTGTATTCAAACAGACGATGCCATCGAAAAGATAATGTTTAAAATAAAAAAAATAAATCGGAGATCAAAAAATAGAAGAAGAGTATCAGTAACAGCAAATGATTGAAACCAAATCAGAATATCAGAGAGAGAGAGAGAGAGAGAGTGCGAGCAAAATACAAACGAGTACTTGCAAGCTTAATTTGTGCAATCGGACATCAAGAAAGAGTAGTAGAAGAAGAGTATGAATAACAGTAAACGATTTAAAGCAAATCAGAATATCAGGGAGAATCAGTGCCAAACTCACCCGAGAACTTGCTAGCCAAAGCTTTCGCATAACTTGTGAAATCGGACATCAAGAAAGAGTAGAGAGAAGAAGACTAGCAGTGTCAGTCGGGCGGATTTAAACCATTACAATACCAGAGAGAGCTGGAGAGATCTTAACGCTCCCCAGTACTTGCAAGAAAAATGAGAAGAACAGGACGATCAAGGCCTAAGGTAAAATCGGAAATCAAGAAAATGTAGAAGAAGGAGAAGAGTATCAGGAACAACAGGTTATTCAAACCAAGGTTTATGTATAGAAGGTTACGCCATCAGCAAAAATTGCCGTTAGGTGACGTAGTTGGTGACAAACGTCAAAAAGAAGTGGGTTGCCAGCTCTATGTCTGCCTACTTTTAGTTAACAAAGCTAAGATTTCATGTGAAAAATTTACATATTGCAGTGAGTTGGCAACCCTACTTTGTCAGATTTGTGAAGAAATAAAACAACAAATCGAAACGTAAACATTAAGTGTGCAGTGGGCAAATGTATGAAAACCAACAGTAAAAAATATGTGAGTATGTGAAAATGTAAAAAGAATGTTTTTCCGGTGCAGAATGTACTTTAGGTTAAGAATATTAAATGCCGACATTACCAAAAATATTTATACCAAAAAAAGAAAATTAAATAAAACTAACTTAAACTAAATAAATTGATGGCAAAAATAGTCAATTGTCCCACTGTTATGAATACACAAATATTATCAGCTGTTAGCTCGAAATTTTTAGCCAATAGGAACAAAGTTTGCGTGACGTCATTGGTGACAAACGTCAAAAACAGAAAAGGGAAGGGGGCTGGGATGGCGTAACCTTCTATACATAAACCTTGATTCAAACCAAATGACAATTTCAGAGAGAGAGAGGAGAGATAGTGATAGAGATAGAAATAGAGATAGAGATGTACATAGAGATAGTGATAGAGAGAGCGAGAGTTTAACACCTCGATTACTATTAAGCCAGGGTATTGAGTTGATTTTGTTGGTGTTTTGGGAAGTGAACTGTTGTGTACGATTGAAACACAGCGTAATAACTATTGTTGGCAACCCTGCAATTGAAACCACTTTCACTATCAGCCAATAGGAATACACCGTGCGTGACGTCATTCGATCAACCTGCCCAAAACATTTTTTACTCTGCGCGGAATCGCGTATTCTTGGTAGTGTATGTGTGCGTCTATCACTCAGCAACGCCTGGTTGACATCAGGGTGACACCTTCAAATCTTTTTTTTAGCAACCATTTTCCCCTCCTAAATGCCGGAGATTTTACGAGTAAGAGAGTGTAATATCTGCAACTTCTTTGGAAACGCATTGGACGTTCAAAGTTGACCTAAGACAAACGGTCACACAAATTACATCGCACACAGCTCACTGATTTGAACCCGGACTACTTAGAATATTACTCCTTAAAATAATTCACCGCATTTTGTTTTACCAATAACGGAAGATCTCAAACCAATCATTACTTTCTCATATTTCAAGATAGACAAGAAAAGATATTTTTACTCACTGAGTTGAGAGAAATTCCTCCTATGCTCCTACAGGGTATTTATTTTCCACGGGATAATGGTGTTTCGAGTTATGGAAGTTCCACGGTATTTGTAATTTTTTGTGAAAAATTCTTGCCCTTCTCGGTACTTATTTAACAATACGGAGATTGGTCCAAAGCATGAGAGAGATTAGCCCTCTCTAGCATGTACTTGCCTTGACTTGATTTCTATATGATTTTCTTTGTGCCGCATACTTATCATCTTGTGTGTATTTATGTCATTCAGTGCCAGTTCTGAACGACGCATTGCACAAACAAATTGGATCGATCTTTTTAAAAAATATTTGGAATTTTTGTGTGCAAGTGTTTCTGGATTTATTTCTTTCGAATTCCTTGCTTTTCACTGCACTTATTTTATAAATACGACAAATTTTGTAAATTATGGCCTCTGAAATGTGGCAAGACCCGAAGAAGAGTTCATCATTAAAACCAAAGGAAATGGTATGTGTGTGTGTGTGTTCCCGCTGCTATGGCAGTCGTACCATTTATGCTCCCCTCCCATTGCCGGCAGCAATATCTCAATTCTGAAATAATTAACGATGTAAAGATTACAAATGTCAAACATAATGTCAACTTGAATTTTATGTTAAATTTCATTTCATTTGTTTTGTTTCTGTTGTGTGTGTGTTTTTTTTTTTTTTTTTGCTTGCCCTGCCTTGCCAAGGGACTTCCTTTGGCAGTTCATGTACATGGGCATATGTTCACATGTACTTTTCCCTAAGGTACAACGTTGTTCCCTACAAAGTATTATGCGGCTTAGCAGCGATTCATGTCGGGCTGACGTCGCATTGAAATATGTTTCGAATTTGTTGTGTTTCGTTCACTCGCATGTTGTGAGAATGTCGCCGTGCGTGAATGTGTAAAATTGAAAACCACCGGGATTGCAAATGGGATTTGGCGAAAATTGCTTATTTTTGTTGTTGTTGTTGGTTTCGCAGGGATAAAAAGAGAAGTGCCAAGAAAATCCATCATCATCATCGTCATCGTCAACATCATGATGGGCTAGAAAACGTTGGTGGTGAAAATCCATGCAATTATTGCAGGATTATATCCAAATATTTGCGGTCTATTTACGGGTGATTTGTGTGTATAGTTACATTTGGGAGCAGTTTTTTTTTTTGTATTCCTTCTGTTTTTCCAGAGATTTTGCGGTATTTGCGTAACTTTTTCTTGTTGTTGTTGTCGCTTCGGTTTGAGGTTTAAGGGACTCTTTGTCCTTGGCATGCGCAATTATTCTGGCGCCATAAAATCTAAACCGGACGACAGAAATTTGTTTCCCTTAAACGAAGTCCACACAACAAAACAAATTAATTAAAACAATTACAAATTTTGTTAAATGAGAAAAAAGAATATTCATGAGAACAACTCAAAGGATATTCATATTCATTCATTAGCAATCAATCGTTTACAAAATTCAAAATGCGTATTTTTTTTTTTGGTTTTATATCCGAAACTACTCCACCTTGCTGTGTCCCCACACTAAAGATTAATTTTAATTAAAAATTTCTAAACAAACATTTTTTAGAGTTTTTTTGTAGCACCGTGTAAAACTTTTAAAAGACTTTCCACTGATTTTTCGTTTTACTTTGGCCTAACTCTGCAAAGTGTTCCAAAATTTGCCAAAACGGATTCTGCGTATTCATATCTTCTTCAGTTTACCGACAATTTCTCACCACTGCCATTGCGGGGGGGGGGGGGGGGGGGGGGGGGGTAGGAAAACGCTTCACACGATTTTATGTAGATGTACTTTTAATACACTCCATTTTGTAAGAAATGGGAGGGTGGAAGAGGGGGTGGATGGATGGATGGGTGTATGTTTTAAGTTTATCATTTTCCTGGTAACACCATCACCATAAAATATAATCGCCAAAGAATTTCTACAGATAATCAGAGAAACAATTTATGGGTTTTTGGTGTTGCTTTCTTTCTTTTTTTGTTTTGTTCGGTTTTGGTTTCCAACATGTTTGAGAGTTCATTGTGGGTATTTAGGACAAGTTCGTTCTTGTTAGCTAAACAGCAGGAGGCCATAACAAGCTGACAGAGTTCCGCAGGGGTCTACGACAAGGGGACCATCATGTTGGTCATACAAAGGAAATTTATTTAAATAAAGGGAATTAAAGTAAAATAATTGAGAACAAATTTAAATTGCAGAAAAATATATTTTTTAAAAAAAATTAAAATACCAAATATATTGATTGAATATGTAAAATATCAGTTCATATTCACCAAATATATTTTCAAAATTTTTTGATGATCTTTAGAAAAATAAAAAATTTTGAGAAAAAAAATGTAACTTGATTGCTTTAGCCATATCTGCCATTCAAATTAACCAAATTGGCTACAAATGCCCTTAAAAGAAAGACAATCAGATAACCAACAACTATTCTAAAGATCTATTTACCACATCTTCCATAGTTTAATAACTATAAGCAAAAAGATAACAAAAATATAAACAATTTTTTTTCTTGAAACAAATTACAGAATTTGTACCTAGTCAAAAATGATTTAAAAAATACAAATCTTAAAAATGTTGTTAAGTTAATATTATTATCGTAAAGTCAGCTCATTTACGAAAACAAGAAGGTACTCTTTGGGAAAAATCTATAAACGAATACAAAAGTTATGACCACAATGGTTAAACTAAAGATAATTGCCAAAGAAAAAAATTTAAAAAAAAAATTAAGTAACTTCACTGCTTCAGCCATATCTCCCGCTAACATTAAACAATAGCCATACAATAGCTATTAAAATAAAGATAATCAAATACTCAAAGTATGTTGTAAAGCTTATTTAACCATACCTCCAATAGTTAAGGAGATATGGACAAACTAATCAACAAAAAATTCATTATTTTTTAATTAAAAAAATCAAAATTGATACTTTCCTTAAATAATTGTTAAAAAATACAAAACTCAACAAAATGTTTGAGTTGATAACTTTAGAATAATGTATACAAATTTACATTGAAAACAAGATGATCTTTGGAAAAATCCATGAATAGATGCCAAAGTTATGGCCAAAATTATTAACCACAAACATTTTTGACAAAAGAAAAACAATTGTAATTAATTTAATTGCTTAAGCCATATCTAACGCCATGATTAAGCAAATTAATCGCAGAATCAACTGAAATAAAGACAATTGAATAGTCACCAACTACTTTTCAGGCTGTTTAAGCATCTCTTCTATAGTTTAAGAGCTATAACCAAAACTATCAAAAATATTTTTTTTGTTTTTTTCTTAAGAACATACCTTCAAAATTTGTTGTGTTTTTTATATTTCTAAGAAAAAAGCCTACACATTTACGAGGACATTATTGTACATTTTGGGAAAATCAATTGATACATACCAAAGTTATGAACGAAATTGTTAACCCAAAAATTGTTTATATTCTCCAATGTTAATTGTTCTCTTACTCGTCGAACCCAGACAACTGGACGGAAGTTTTCAAATTGTTTGAGATTTAGCATAAATACAGGATCTTTAGTATATGCACTCCTTTTCCGTATAATTGCACTGTTTATGTTGTGTTGCCAAACATTTTGATTTCATTTTCGTTTTTTCATTGTGTTTTTGTTTTTCTTTCTTTTCATTATTATCCATTTTATTAGGTATTTACTTATTTCCCTCCGATGTTAATTGCCATGTTGATGCTTTAGTTTCCGACGGCGGTGCCTCCTGTGGCACCGGCACTTCGTCGGCCGGGACCGGTATGGTCAACTCAGGTACGAACCTTGTCCTACAGGGATAATATATTTTTTTTTCTGTTACTTCTTGGCGGAGTTTTACTCCTTGGTCTAACAAGATAAGCACACTGATGGTGATGGTGGTCCTTGTGAGAAAAACTTTCTTCACAAGGGAAAGAGCACTTGAAGAGGATACTTTTGCAATACAGCTGACACAGCACATCTACTCTTTCACCTTTAGTACACATTTCTCTGGAGTTGGCTAAGAAAGTGTCCTTTTTGAAAGGGAACATCTGTGGCTTTCTCCCCAACCACATCTTCGACTCTTGCAACTCAGTGTCTGTTTAAAGAATTCAAAGGAATTTTAGAAAACATCAAACTGCACTTCTACCGATTTATTTTGTTTTTCATGTTGAATTGAAAATTCCACCACTTGGTTTTGCACATTTTTTTCCGATTTTCACAGCACCGGTTATGCACTTTTTGGTTTTTTTTTTTATAATTTGTCATTATTATAATTTCTATTTGATTTGTTTGATTATTTTCATAGATCTTTATACATATGCCTCCGAAGTTAAATCCACGGCTGATGCCTTATTACCGATCGGTGTTTCCTGTAGTGATACAACCGGAACCTGTGTCGCAACAGGTATGTGCGAGGGTCATAGGCACCCGGAAGGTTAACGGCCGAATGTGCTAAGGGAAGGGGAATATTGGGGGAAAGTTGAAAACGTTGGGAGTTACACATGAAAATCCTGTGGAAAATCTTTATGGGAATTTGTTTTTCGAAAAAATTCGTTTAACAAACAGTCAACGTTTTTTTACATGAATTTTGAACTTATTTTATTTTATTTTTGTTTATTCTTATGGTAGAAGAAAAATATTTCGTTTTAGTTTTGTTTTTTAGTTTTTATATATTTCTGCACATTTTGTTTCGTTTTTTTTTTTGCTAAATTTCGCACCCTATACCTTCGATGTATTTGATTGTTTTTCGTTATTTTCCTGATTTGTTTTAATTTACATTTAATTTCCTTCCTCCACATCATTGTCTCAGATATATATACATTTCCCTCCGAAGTGAAATCCGTTCCGGTTTCCATAGTAACTGACGGCATTTCATCGCATCTGGGCCCCTCATCGGCTGGAACTGGTGTTACAGGTACATATGACGATGCTAAGCGTAACCCGCTTTCCTTCCTTCACTCACCATTGATTATAGAGAACAGCGATTCAAATTTAGTGACAGTTGGTGGAGTTTTAATTATGTTTATGGTCAGAGGCGACAAAAGAGAAATTATTTAAAATAGTAATTACAATCAAAAAATATTAATTACAAAAATTTAGTAAAAATGTAAAAAGGAATATTATTTATTGATTTAATTAAAAACAATTAATTAAAAATTAATATTTTAAAATATTAATTAATTAACGATTTAATTAAACTATTAATAATTTTGTTTATTAAAATATTTTTATGCAAACATTAATTAACGAATTAATTAAAATATTAATTAAAGATTTAATTAAAATATTAATTAAAGATTTAATTAAAATCTTAATTAAAGATTTAATTAAAATATTAAATAAAGATTTAATTAAAATAATAATTAAATATTTAATAAAAATATTAATTAAAGATTTAATTAATTTAATTAAAATATTAATGAACGATTTAATTAAAATATTAATTAAAATATTGATTAACGATTTAATGAAAACATTACTTAACGATTTAATAAAAATGTTAATTAATGATTGATTATTAATAGATTAATTAATTAATTTTTTTAAATATTAATTAACGACGTAATTAATGATTTAATAGAAATATTATTCAATGATTTAATTAAAATATTAACTAAAGATTTTATCAAAATATCAGTGATGGATTTCATTAAAATTTAATTAAAATAGTGATTTACGATTAATATTAATTAAAGATTTAATTAAAGTTTTAAATAAAATATTGATTAAATATTTTATTAAGATATTATTTAAATATTTAATTAAAATATTATTTAACTATTTAATTAAAATATTAATTAAAGATTTAATTAAAATATTAATGAACGATTTAATTAAAATATTAATTAAAGATTTAATTAAAATATTTATTAAATATTTAATTAAAATGTTACTTAATAAAACTTAATTAAAATTTTACTTCATTTTTGTAAAATAATAATGGCACAATTAAGTACAATATCAATAGAATAACTTCTTCCTTAACAAAAAAAACAAAATTTGAAAATATTCTCATTACAACAACAAACTGATTGATTTTCAAATAATCAAATTATAAAATGGTTTGCCTACTTTAAGGCTCGGAATGAGAAACATTTTTAATTCGATTACAAATTTAATGAAATTCTCTTAAACGATTAAAATTTTAATTACATTCTGTCAAACAACATTTAATTTAAAATGTTTGAAACGATTACAATTTTAATTACATTTTTGTAAATGTGTCTACAAATTTAATCAAAAAAAGTGAGCCATTATTAAATAAAATATTTCCTTTTTTTGTGTCAACCATAAATGTAATTAAAAAACTCCGCTATTGAAATGGTGTTGGTGAATGTTCCTTATACGAACAATTTGTGAATTCGCTCTCTGGTAGTTGTAGTAGTCGTAGAGGAGAGATAAGCATTCTCTTGTTTCTCTAATTCAAAATTAAATTATTAGAAACCGAAAAGCCGTGTATTTCCGTACGAAGAGAAGAAAATGTGAGATTGTTCTCTATTGGAAAACACACACACACTTGAACACTCTTTTAGATTAGTTTTGCACTTTTTCGCCGATGATTACTCGCACCTATTTTCGCACTTCACGAGATAGATTCAATTGGATTGTGTTTTTTTTTATATTGCCTATATTGTTTTCCCAGATCTTTATACATTCCCCTCCGGCGATGTTAAGCCCAGCTCGGGGTCCATAGTTAACGACGGTGTCTCATGTACCGATACCTCGGGTACAGGAAACAGCAGTGGCGGCGTTACAGGTATGATCACATGCTAGTGATAGTTGTTGTTTTTTTTTTTTGCAAACCTATGCTAGGACCCCACGGCACATGTTTGGTGATGGTGACTGTTGATTGAAGATTTCGTTGAATTTAGACTTGATATGCAAAGCGAAAGTTTTCAAAACAAGAGCTTAATAACAATTGGAGTTGGTGGGCTTCAGTGTGATTTGTGGATTCCTTGTGGCTGCCTTAGCTGTAGAAATTCATGTGGCGTCACCACTGAGCCTGAGACTCCAATTGGGGTTTTTTTTTAATAAAATTATGACAAACATTTTAAGAAATGTTTTTTTTTTTTGGTCGATTATTCTTTATTGGAAAACACACACTATATAAGTAACGATCCGATGTGGCACTATTTTTTGGTTTATTTTACTGCACAAACTATTTCTCATCGGACTTAAGAGAGTTTTCTTTTTTTTGTATAGAAAATTGATGATATTCTTAATTGAATGCCGTTCGTTTTTGAGTTTTCATTTAATTATTTGTGATTTTTTTCCCCCGTTCTTATTATCTTAGATCTCTACACATTTTCCTCCGATGTTAATGCCTCATCTGATGGCTTACTGTCCGATGGCTCCAATAATGGATCTAGTGGAACCGGTGCTGGAGGTATGGTCACGTCCACCATTTCCCAAGTGGATGTTTTCATTGTCGTTGTTCGTATTGCTGTCAGTGGTGGCGGTGGTCGCTCTGGCCGCCGCCTTAGATTTGGTTATGGGTGTTGTAGTTATAGTGTTGGTAATAATGCCCTGGGGGGAGACTGTAACACTTGGTGTTGTTTTTGTTGTTGATGTTATTGCTAGTGTTGAACGTGTTGTAGTTGTTGGTGTTGCTGTGGCTTTTTTCGTTGTGCTGGCGGTCGCCGCTGCACTTGCTGTTGACTGATAATAATGATTGATATATTGTATGGAATTCCGATTTTGATATGAGATATTGCAATCGCGGCAAATTTCTGCAAAACGGAATGAAAGAAACGAAAAAGCACAAAGCAATTGAAAGGAAATGCCACCAACCACAAAAATAACACCAGCATTGGCCTTTTTTGTAATTTATTTTTGAATTCCTTTCCCATTTGTTTTTTATGCCCACAGCAAAAATATTGAAATAGCCTAAAAGCACATGGGCCTTCAATAATCCATGGGGGGTTTCTTTTATTTAATTGCACCACTTATGTATTTATTTTGCACCATTTGGCAGTAGCCCAAAGAAAACACCCACATTTGCACCACAACCCCAAAGTATTTATTTATTTGCCTTTTGCCCTTGGCTTTCTTACCATATTTTTTTGGTTTATTAGTCAGCGCATTTTCCTTGTCCTCTTGATCGGAGGTGCTGGAAGCAACGTCGTCGTCGTCGTCCTCATCCTCCGATAGATCGCTGGTATCGAAAACAAATGAGAACAAATCGGACCACAGCGATCGTTGCTATATCGAAACGGAATAGTAGATTAGTCGATTTTCAAACAGATCTTTGAAAATATTTCCATATTTTTTATTGAAATTCCTCATAAGGCACCTCCTTTTAAATACAAAGAAACAATTGGAAACCATTAAAAATTCCCAAACCAAATCAGCTTTTAAAATTTTTTATTTAATTTCATTAAAAAATTTACAAAACTCATTCAAATATCCATTGAATTAATTATTACATTTTGAAAATCGAGGAATTTTTAATTCAGCTAACAACTTTTTTTTATTTTATAAACACAAATCGAAGAAAATCTCTATTTTTTTTTTTGTTTAAAACAATTTCGTCCAAGCCTTTTTTATTACACAAATTCCAATTTTTTTACTTTTCCAAAAGATTTTTTCGTCCAAAATTTTTTTTTATTCCAAAAATTCCAAATTTTTCAATTTTCCAACACATTTTCTTTTTATTTAAAACGAATTGCCTACAAATATTTTTACTTACTCTTGTAAAACGTTTGGAAACATCTTGCGATAAATTCCTGGAATTTATAGCATTTCCCTGGCAAATATTCACAAATCTTATGAAACCTATTAAAAATAGAATAGTTTTGATTTTATACAACATTTCGTTTTTAATTTCGCTCCTTCTGGTTTCTTATAGCAACATCCGTTGTTTAAGAATTTTTAAATGTTTTGAGAGCCACAGAAGTCATTTGCAAGTCTTTTATACTTTTCTCGCCGCAGTTACATTTCAAAACGTGTTGAAATATTAAATGCAACACAATCGGAAGCAATAAATAATAATTACTATGCTGCTGGTGTTGTTAAAATAGTTGTAGACATTTAAAAAAAAATATTCATTATTATCACTTTGCGATCACCCTACGCAAGAGAAGCAACGATTGTCTAAGTGATCGTAGACTTTACTCTGTGAAACGCATTGTCTCTCTCCAATGAGACTATATTTTCGCTGACAAACTACAAAAAAATTGTTTGAGAAAAGACCAAAAGACAACACTTTTTTTTTGACAGAAGAAAGGCTGAGAAACGACAAATGAGAAAGGACAAAACTTTTCTCTGAGAAAGGACAAAAACTTTCGCTGAGAAACGACAAAACTTTTCTGTGAGAAACCACACAACTTTTCTCTGAGAAAAGATTAAACCTTTCTCTGATAAACGACAAATCTTTTCTCTAAGAAAAGACAAATCTATTCGCTGAGAAAAGACAAAACTTTTCGCTGAGAAAGAGCAAAATTTTTCGTTGAGAAAAGACAAAACTTTTCGCTGAGAAACGACAAAACTTTTCGCTGAGAAACGACAAAACTTTTCGCTGAGAAACGACAAAACTTTTCTCTGAGAAAAGAAAAAAACTTTTCTCTGAGAAAAGACAAAACTGTTCGCTGAGAAAGAGCAAAATTTTTCGCTGAGAAAAGACAAAACTTTTATGTGAGAAAACACAATATATTCGCTGAGAAAAGACAAAAACTTTTCTCTGAGAAAAGACAAAACCTTTCGCTGAGAAACGACAAATCTTTCTGAGAAAAGACAAAAACTTTTCTCTGAGAAAAGACAAAAATATTTCTCTGAGAAAAGACAAAAACTTTCGCTGAGAAACGACAAATCTTTCTGAGAAAAGACAAAAATTTTTCTCTGAGAAAGGACAAAAACTTTCGCTGAGAAACGACAAAACTTTTCTGTGAGAAACCACACAACTTTTCTCTGAGAAAAAACAAAACCTTTCGCTGAGAAACGACAAATCTTTCTGAGAAAAGACAAAAACGTTTCTCTGAGAAAAGACAAAAATTTTTCTCTGAGAAAAGACAACAATTTTTCTCTGAGAAAAGACAACAATTTTTCTCTGAGAAAAGACAAAAACTTTTCTCAGAGAAAAGTGATTTCTCAATCAACTGAGATTTTTTTTCCAAAGGTTCGTCGTTCTATTCTCTTAGAACGGGAGACACTTTCTGCTTAGGATAACAGACTTTAGCTGATGCTTCTGAAAAATGTTTCCCTCCAGAAATGTTTTTCTCTGTCAACTGAAACTATACATTTTCCTGAGATTGAGACTTTCTCAATTAATTGAGATTTTTCTTCTCAGAGAAACCTTTGTCTCAGTCAATTGAGATGTTACAGTTGTCAGTGAAATGTTTTGCTGAGTCACTTAAGGATTTTTCTGGTCCCAGAGAAAACTGTTGTCTCTGTCAAATGAGATTATTATTTTTATCAGCAAAAACCTTGTGATGTTACTGTTCTCCGAGAAAATGGTTGTCTCTGTCACATGAAGTTGTTATTTTTACCACAGAAAACTTTGTCTCAGTCAATTGAGATGTTAGTGTTCTCAGAGAAACGTTTGTCTCAGTGAAACGAAGTTGTTATTTTTCTCAGAGAAAACTTTCCCTCACCCAGTTGAGATTTTGCTTTTTCCCAGAGAAATGATTTATAATTTTTTGTACAGATTTTTTTTTCCTGAAAAAACGAAATGTTGTGATTTGTTCTCCCGATACCAGCTCTAGAATTTTTGAAATTATTTCACTTTTATGGTGTTGGTTATGATTAACTAATTAATTGAATACTATCCACTAAGTAGCACTCAAAACGTTTTGAATATTAGCAAAATGTATTTCAAAATTTATGGCTTTTCCTATGTGTAGTATTGTCAAAGCTGAAATGAAGCACTCCCCTATGCTGCCAACACGTTCAGTTGTAGTTGAAAATGTTAGTATGTATGAGATAGTTATGAGTTTAGTACGAAGTACGCCATGAGTCGATTTTGGCAGATGCAATGCACTTTAGTTGGCTTTTGGCTGTTTGTTGGTTGAAAAGCATAATTTATTTTGAGCACTCTCTAGTTAGACATGCATACATACGTATATACATACATACATACTTTTAAATTTAGCCAAGTTGTTGTTTTAAATGTTGTTTGATTTTCTGTATTTTTTTTTTTTTTAAAAAAACGTATTATTGGTTAGTTTGGTGGTTTTTCTTTTGGTTTTTTGTTTCGTTTTAAATTTGGTGTTGTCGTTGTTGTTATTTTTACCAAACAAATACTTATTGTTTATTTCCGGCATTGTAGCCAGAAATCAGTTTATAAGGTATTGGCCAAGCCGTCTTAATACACACACAATGAGATCAATGATTATCAAACACACATTCACCTAATTTTTCTTTCTTTTTTTTCTCGCTTTATTGTTGTTTTTGTTTCTCTACTCCTCTATGGTACAATTTTTTTTGCCAATGAAATCGAAATCAAAAATCGCAAATCTGAAAATGTAACAAAAACTGTCTATGTTTTGGGTTGTTATATTGCTTTTGTGTCTGTGGCTGTGTGTGTGTTTTTGCTCTGCAAATTGAAACTGCCGAACATCTGTGTTCAAAATTGAATTGAACGACTATTGAACACCCGAACACACACTACTCTGCGACTGCTACTACTCATTCTGACTCCGCGTCCGTCTACGTCGGATTCCGACTGTGTTTTTTGGTACGTATTATTGCTCTCCTATTGATTCTTCCTATTACATCAACATTTTCTTTTTTTTTTTCCTTTTCAATATTTTTCTTTTATTTCCTTTGTTGTTGGTTGGGTTTATTTTTTTTGTTTTTTTGTTTCGTTGTTTTGTCGATTTGATTTGACTTGATTTGTTGTTTTGAATATTGACTTCGCTTTTATTTAGTCATCATCGTGAAAACAGGGGGTACGCTCAAACAAAAATGTGTGTTGAAGTTGAAATTAACAAAAAAAAAACAAGAAGACGTATCAAACAGACACGAAGACAGACATATCTCACTTAGTTGACAGAACCAAAAATGTATACGAAAATATATGTTTCAGTTGAATGAGATAAAGTTCTCTCTGAGAAAAAGAACCAACTCAGTATACTGACTCTGTTTTTCTCCCGGAGAAATGTATTATTTTGGTAGACTGATTCCAAAGTTCTCTCTGTGGAAAAATTATTATTTCAGTTGAATGAGATCTCAGTTGACTGACCCTGTTTTTCTCCCGGAGAAATGTATTATTTTGGTAGACTGATTCCAAATAGTCCCTATGAAAAGTATAATCTCTGGTGACTGAGGCCTGATACAGTTCTCTCTGTGAAAAATATTGTATCTCCCTCTCTTTAAAAATCCAACAACATAGCTACCTGGTAGACTGAGACATACATTTTTGGTTCTGTCAACTAAGAGAGACATGTCTGTCTCCATGATCTGCAAAGGTTGTCTCAGTTTGTATCTGCCAACTGGCACTATACAATTCTCACGGAAATCTCTCTTTATCTCACTTAATTGAGATGCTACTGTTCTCAGAAAAAACTTGATTTTATTCAGCTGAGTGCTACTGCTCTCGAATACCATTTTTACTTTTTTAACTTGGACGTCATATTTTTCTGAGAAAACTTTTTCTCCTTCAACTGAGACGAAACATTTCTCTGAGGAAACTTTGTCTCTCTTAACGGAGACTATACAATTTCCCGAGAAAAGCTTGTCTTCTCAATTGGAATCGCCCTGTTCACAGAGAAACCCTGCCTTTTTCGACTGAGCGGAAACATTTCTCAGAGAGAAATTTGTCTCATCCAACTGAGAGGAAACATTTCTCAGAGTTGTTTTCTACTGATCAGCTACAAAATCTGCACAAGCTATTCGCACTGAGAACTATCATAGTTTTTCAATGAAATTTGTTTTTTATCTCATTGTTCCTATTACAAATATTTCAATTAGTTTAAGCTTTTTCTAGATTTATATGGGATACGATGGGGTTTTCTCATTAAGTCTTTCCAATCTGAAAAGTCTCCATAATATAATTTGTGTAAATTAAGAAATATAAAAAAAAGAATATACCGAATAGTAAATCTGAAACTAACATTCCTCTTGTCTTTTACGTGTACATTTTGTATCAAACGAAAATACGGTTTTCCGTGACCGTGTTATTCGTTTTTTTTAAATATCCCAATTGGTGGTGTCAAATTCACTGCACTTCTGATAAATTTTTTTAAATGCCGATTGTTATGTGAGAGAAGAAAAATATTATTTATTTTTTTTTCCAAAACCGGTTTTTCGGTTTTATTCAAAATCCGGCTTTCCGGTTGCAATATTCAACAAAGGGGTTTCCTTTTCTTGAAAAATTATTTAAAGATATTTTTAAAATCCGTTTTTTTTTCAAAACTCATTTCTGGTGATTTTCACAAAACCCGGATATAAAAATGGCGACCGATATCGCAAAATTGTCATAACAAATTGACTGTATTTCTGAAAACGTTCATAATAGAGCCGGTGTCTGAACCGGTTTGTGGAAAAATATTAAACGGTTTTTGCAAAACCGTCTTTTTACAAAACCCGGGTTTCCTGTTTTTTCAATCTTGAATTTCTAAAACCTGAATTTCAAAATGGTGACCGATATCGCAAAATTGTCATAACAAATTGACTGGATTTCTGAAAAGGTTCATAATAGAGCGGGTATCTGAAACAGTTTGTGGAAAAATATTAAACGGTTTTTGCAAAACCGGCTTTTTACATGTTTTTTTAATCTTGGTTTTTCCACAACACGATTTTCAAAATGATGACCGATATCGCCAAATCGTCATATCAAATTGACTGTACGTCTGAAAACTTGTATACAGAGTGGACCAAAAGTCACCATAGATTGACTTTTTTTGTTTGCATAAATTTTGTCATTTTTAGATTTTTTCCGATTAAATTTAAAAATTATTAACTTTTGGTGATTTTTGGACCTCCTTTATATTCGGGTTTGTGAAAAAATTGTTATCCGTTTTTTGTAAACCGGATTTTTTTCCTGAATTTTCAAAACCCAGGTATTCCGGTTGCTGGAAAATATTTTTTTGAAAATCCGATTTTGCGGGTTTTCCCCAAAAACCCGGGTTTCCCCAAAAACCCGGTTTTCCGTTTTTTCTGATTTTGATTTTTTTCGACTACTGTATTTCCAAGAATTTTTGTAGTTGACATCAACCGTTTTTTTGGCAAAACCATTTTTTAAAACCTTGATTACTTTTTGAACAAAACATTAAACTAGTTCTCTAATAACCCCCCGCCCCAAAACAATTTAATGCCTAATTGCATTTAACGAAAGAAAAAAAAACACACCCAACACCCAAAACATGGCAAATGTAAATCCTTTAAATCGTAACGCTGTAACGAACCACATCCTTGTGCAACCAACCACCCCACCCCACACGAAACCTATCAGCCATGACACAATTACATGGCCAAGGGGTTATGCGCTGTTTTTCTTCGAGTGTATGGGAACTACAAACACTTTATGAACACACAATAGAACCCAACAAACAACATCATCATCATCATCCTCGGCAACGGCATCATGGACATCATCATCAGCGTCATCGACAATAACTAAACACTTCAATTTAGAGTAACGACCTTATTTTAGTTTTTCATTCATAAGACCGAGAAAAATGTTTAAACACGTTCAATATTATGTTGTTGTGTTGTGTTTTTTTCTTTTTTGAGTCATTTTATGACTGGAAAACAACAACAATGGCAAAAAAAAAATATTTGTAGTAAAATTTATTACATCAACGCGTCGCGGCGGCAGCAGCAATATCCTCGATATGCAGCAGCCCTGTTACATTGTTATGCCCTTTGATACGGTTAGAGGGACGGGAGTATGGACAGACAGACAGCCCGACAGCCCGAACAGTCGTGATAGTATGGTCGCACGTACCGTGCAACATTTGTGCAACAACCACACACGACCCTCTAATGCTCGCTGCTATTGTAACCTCAATTGTTGTTGTTATCGCACTAAACCCGACCAGGCCTGGGATGATGGCCTGCCTGCTGCCTGGCTGTGTGACTGTGTGTGAGTGTGTGTGTAAAAGGCAATTTATTAGATATGGAACGCGTATACACCAATGGAACGAACCCAAGTACTTGGCGTAAGGGGCTGTGCGCCACCCCTTAAATGTGGCAAAACTAAAATTCGGAAAACATATGTAAGTCCGTCGCCTGACTGCTAGCTGGCTGGCTGGCTGGCTGGCTGGCTGGCTGGCTGGCTGGCTGGGTGGGTTATGGGAATTGATGCTGTCGTGGTTGTCTTCACTTGGCACAAGAAAAGTTCAGAGCCACTTGTAGTGCAAATCGACGACTCTCGGATAAAACCTTTTCGTGCCAGGACGAAATATGTTTGTCACTGTGCTATGGATAATGTCAAACGGAGCAGCGACCAAACAAGCACGAGGATGATAATGACGTTGCTTAGATTGACGACGACGACGACGACGGCGACAGCGACGGCATCAGGGATGTTGGCCGGGCCATCTCCGCACACCTCAGCAACAAAAATCCATACTTGGTTTCCAACCCCACAGACCAGAGCTCGAGCTGTGTGTGTGCGTAAGAGAGTGCGTGTCATGTCCTGTCGTATCGTTTGTGGTTGTTGTTTTCTGGTGCGTGCAGAAGAAACCCAAAAACACGGTGAGAGCCAACCGGGTCGATGGCGCTGAACAAACACTCATAACAGCAGCAGGAATTTCTGCCAGGATATTTCCAATCAAACAGACAGACTCCGGAGAGAGAGAGAGCGAGCGAACGATGACGGCGACGGCTAACGTGTTTTTCTCGTCCTCGCATCAACAATAATTATTGATTTTTCTGCTCTCGCAGTTTAATGCCGCAACACAATAACAACAAAGTAACACGGAAAAATAAAACCGGAAAAACACCGACACCTCAAAATAGTACAAAGTTTCGTCGCCAAAGACAGCAGCAACAACAACAAAAACGTATACACAACACCAAAAACAAACAAAAAAAAGATATATAAAATTCGCCAAAAAGTTTTTAAGCCAACAAAAAATGTGATCAAAATTAGAAGAAAAAAAATTAAGAAAAAATTATGAATTCAATCCTTATATCCAATATAACGATCTGACGTGAAATTGCCGTTATCTTCGAAACACCCGCCCAACAGAAATCCATGCATGGCCAACAATAGTTTTCTCCGTGTAGCTTTGAAAGCAAACATATGATTAAAGGTAAAAATTTGCAAAAACGCGATCACAACAATTATGGGCAGCTTTAATTTTAAGTCTGGTGTGAAAATGAAAAGTGAAATGTGCTTAACGAGAACGTTTAAGCTAATCGATATTTTTTTTTCAAACAAATGAAAGCCGACGCAAAAACATTTTTAATTAAAAATTATTTTGGGTTATGTGAACTTTTGCCATGTTACAAAAAGTAATCGAATATTTTGTCTACAATTCTGAAGTTCAAGTGTTTTTTTTCTAACATAATTTTTGGGCCAATTTTTGCCGCCGCTCGTTAAGTCCTTAAACTGCGGTTACAGTTTTAAAACGGACTTAAACTTCGTTGATGAGCTTTCAACAGGTGATAGTGAAAATATCCGTTAATCGTTTAATGGGAAGAATTCAAGATTGTGTTTAACAGTCTTCAAACATCACACCTTTATTGAAAATCAACTAAACCTAAGGTTGTAGTTAAACTTTTAAAAAACTTTAACTGATATACGATACCTGTGTCTTTTGCTCGTTAAATCTTGTTACGTTACAGTTAGTCCACACCGTTTTAAACTAACTTTAAGCGGAGACCGAAACTTAAAATTAGTTGAGCCCATTCATGACCAAAAAAAGTTGTATATTGTATAAAAAGGAGTTGCTTAACCAAAATATATAAAGTGGGAAAAACCAAAACGCGGCAAATTCAATTGAATCTTAAAATATGTTCTCCCTCTCCTAAGAAAAGGACGAACGTATTTTAAGAGTTAAGTGAACTTATTTTGCAGTTAGGAAAAAAAACTAACTAAAATATTAGGTGGTATGCGAGCCCAGTTAGGTAAACCCAAATGCAACATAATATTTAATATTTTTTTCGTTCTTAAAAAATTAGAAGTTCAACTAAATTAAAATGAATTTAAGACCTCATATTATGGACTGGAGACATCGATCATTTCCAACAATAATGCTAAAACCTTAACTGAATATGGACAAACTGGTCCTGAGAAGAAAATTGGAATTCCAACACAACAAAAAATGTGGCCGTTAATTTAATAATTCAACTAAAATTTTAGCATGTTCTTAAAATTCAACATACTTTTTTTTCTACACTGGGAAAAGTTTATGAGAAAATTTTGGAAAATAGGAATTTAGAAAAAAAAAACCAAGTGCAACCAAAACCAAGTTAGGACGAGTCTGAATGTGAAATTAACCCTTTCCGTGGCAATTAATTTTTTTTTACGTGCTAAACATAATATGAAGTGTCGAATATATTTGACAAAGTCACTGAAAGGGTTAATGATTTTTGGGAGTCAAACTACTGCCGTGTGTAAAAACCGCAATCCTTGACTGGATATGTGAAAACTGGTCCAGTTTGATAAATTGGAATTACAAAAAATAGTAATTAATGTCTGCTAAACTTCAAGTTAAGAGTTTTTATCCAATAGGAAAATTAAAAAAAAAAAACGATGGATTGGGATAACTGTTCATTTGCCAAAAAAGTGTTGCAAGAAATTCAGTCTAAACCAGTTTTGATGTTTAGTCTAATAGGTCAAGTTTCGGGATAATTGGGCATTTGCCAAAAAAAAGTCGTTGAAACAAATCAAAGACAATCAAGAACAAGGTTAGACGTTTAGACTATCCAAACAAACTTAAGCCTTAACTGGATATGGGAAAACTGTACCACAATAATTAAAGTCAACTTAGAGGAAATTAACTCCTCTTACGTGTACTTCTCCATTACGAAAAGTTTACTGAAAAATTTAAAATTAGGAAAACCGGACCTTTGACAAATCGAAATTTAAAAAAAGCAAAAGCAAAACAATGTTTTAAACAACTAAACAACTGCGTTGCGTAAAAGAGTGACAGAGGATTTGTGAATACTTTAGAGTCTAAAGTTTAGACCGTTTCGAGTAGAGCTTATGCTGATATGGCCGGTGTAAAAAAGCCTGTGGCGAAAGTATAATGACAGTTTAAGACTTTGCGATTAGAACATAATTCGATATTGCGGATGTGAAAACAGCTTTAAATATTTTAGACGTTTTTGAGTTGACATTATTTTGAAACTAGGCTCTCTCTCTGCTCGGGGATAGTGACATCGCTTACGACAGATTGGAATGTACATCCAAAGGCAAAGATCAAGACAAAAGTCCTCAGACAAAAACAAAAAGAGCACGATATGAAATTCCTCTGGAGGACCTACAAAATTCACAGGCAATCATGTAAACTAATCATAAAAAACAAAACCATTCCTCTTGCCATCGCTGGCATTCAATAAAGTCGGACTAAAAAAAAAAATAAATGAGTAACACTAGAAGACAAAAAAAAAACGACCACGGAAATTGTAATAAAAATAAAACAAGCCAAAGAAATAAAGTTCTGGCCGGAAGAAAGACAACGAAGACGACGACAAAAATTGCATTACCCTTTTTTTTGTGGTGTCGGTGGTGATGGGCAGCGCTGCAGTGCGGTGCATTGTGGCAAACTCTTAATGCCCGTTAATGTGAAATACTTTCAATTCATAACCACAAAACTCATAAACGAAGAAGAAGAAAAAACGCGAACGTTTATCAGGAACAAAAAAACAAGAAAAAAACAATATTGGAGGTCTGACCATGTGACGAAAGGAGGGGAAACAAATCGTGCTTCAGCCGACTTCCACCTTTAATCAGATGAGATACATTACTTCACCGCACCGCATACAATTAAGTTCAGTCAGCTTAGCAATATTAGTGTCATCGGCAAAAGAATTGGCGAAAAAAAAAACACCGAGAATAAGTCATAAATTTGAGAAAATTCAATAGTGGAAATACAGTTTAGGGGAACAGAAATGTGGCCAACAAGCGGATGTTGCCAACAACATGAATGTGACACATGCCGACGGTAATGCGATAACTCTCACCCAGTTACGAAACAGAATCTCGCTCATCGCCTGTTATTGTAAAAGCAGGGACCAACAAACAAACAAAAAATAAGTTATTAGAAATGTATTTAATGAATTAAAATATTAACCCTCGTATGCTTAAAATTTTATTACAGTTTTATGAAACTTTGTCAAGAGAAATGTTTGAAAATTGTTGTTACATTTTCACTAATTTTTCTTAACAAACGTTTACAAAGCTATTGAAATTTTTGATTAATATAACCCCGTATTGATCATCTTTATTGGCTGGATATTAATAAAACCTTGTTAAAAAAAAAACGTTTGAAAACTGATTTTGTATTTTTCACACATTTTTATGAGTACGATGGTAATTGATCATCTTTATTGGCTGGATATTAATAAATGTAATCACATCTTCCACTTGTTTTCTTCACATTATTTTCTGTGCCGATATAACTTTCGGTTTTCTCTGTGCCGAGAATATTTTCGCATTTAGGAAAAAACAATTTTGCAGCTATTTTATTTTAACTGGAGTAGGATATTTTCTTCCCCGATTAGTGCTTTAATGTACATTTGCATTCATTTTGTTAGGCGTTTTCTTTAGAGGTAGTTTTAGATGTCAGTTTGTGTGGACTATGCCAGCTCTAGCTGTTGGTTAACTTTAATAAAGCTAACTCGATTTACTTATTTATGTACCTTAATGGGGAACTTCTCTCGAATCAGTGATCCATTCACAATATTATTTATGTTATTTTATTTCCCAAACCGTAACTAAAGAATAGGCCTAGGACTTGTCAAGGATCTAGTCAGCGAAAATAAAACAAAACTACGAATATCCATTAGTCAGAGAAACGTTTTCAAAGATGTGTTTTTTTTTCCAAAAAAAAAAAACGTTTTCATAGACTTTTCAGACAGACAAGACACTATTGAATTTGAGCATCTACAAAGTCTGAAGGAACTAGCCCTAAGTCAAATCCAATCATATTTAGATGTTTACACAGATCGCCATTGGTATTTAAAATTTTACACATTTTTTTGTTTGTGAAAGAAAGAATTTTCCAGCTTAGCAAAAGTGTCACATCATCGAATACAAGTGCCGACGGCATATCATATTACGCTTCGATATGAAGTGCTGGGAACCGACAACAATGTGGCCAATTGTATATAGAGAAGGAGAGAGTTAGACTCTATATTATAACAACAGATTTCAGCCCCGAACCCAATTAAACTACCATTGGTTAATTGAAATTTCGACATACATAGTTTGTTCATTTACATTATTTTTTTTTCGTGTATAGTAAAAGAAATAATTTCCAAGCTTAACACGAGCTGAAAACGTAGAAAGAAAAATGTCACGTTATCGTTATCCATTATTTTTTCCGTGTATAGTGGAAGAAATCATTTGCAAACTTAATGTCGAAGGAGAAATGTCACGTTATCGTTATCGACAAACGCCGTCGGTATCGCATTACGGTACAGCGCAACAATGTTGCCAACTGTATGGAGCGGAGTGATACAAATGTTGCCGACACAAGTTACCAACAAGAAACGTGGTTTTACAATGGCAACGACTTGAATTCATCAAAACTAAATGACATTTTAATTAAGATGATAATAATTTTGCCTTATTTCCCAAATGTGTGTTCCTTTGTGGGTTATTAAGGGCACATACGAAACATATTGGACAAGTGGTTCCGTATGAAAATTCCATTTTCAATGTTTGTCAACAAAAGTGTCTGAAAAAAAACAATTAATGTAACTACGCCCTGTGTGAGAAAACAACTCACTGTGTAAAGAATAAATAGCGAAAGAACTGAAAAACAAAATTGATTTTAAAAAACGCTTAAGTATTAGGACATTATTCAGAGAAATCCTTTTCGCTCTCTCAAAAACGTACAGCCTAAGCCACAATGTCGAACGACAATGTTCGCTTGCTTTCTAAGCGACGATTGGCTGATTGGGGGCTTCGAAATCAGCTGTTTGTCGCTTGCGATAAGCGGCATCATAATTTCTAAATGTCAAGTTTTTGAGAGAATTATTTAAAAAATAAGTCGTAGAACGAGTCGTTGAATCCGAAGCTTAAATCACATCGCCGACCACGGAGCTTTCAAGACCCAGCATTTGCATTGGGTCCTAACGTTTCTTATGCTCACATGAGATAATCGCCTGTGAAACAGCATCAGCGACATTAAACTTAAACACCCGTTTATGTTTTTCTTTACAATTAGTCTATGGGTAAACAATTCGAAACCACATTGACAAGAAATTGTTTCCAATCTCTTAGATATTTGGACAAGAACCAGCAATTATTTTTCAAATACAAATAAAACGGGAAAAAAACTCCACATCTCCGATTTCCAATTTCAAATGCTGCACTGGCATCGCAGAAAATATATGGCAATTACAAAAAACCTCATTGCTGGCGTTACCCCTTCATGACGGCTGGCATTAGTTGCGGCCGCAGTTGGTATGTTCGTCGGTATGTTCTGCGTCAACACTTGTTGGTTTAGGCTGTTCAATTATATTCGGATCATATTACCAGCAACCACCACTGGCTGATGGCTGGCAACTGGCAACACCACGCCACACCACACCATTCACTGACTCCGCTGGCTGTGGTATTACTTTTGCTGCTGCGGCTGGTAAACAAACCTATTGGTTCGGGGATTATATTGGATTTCATTTGAATGAAGAAACACAAGTGACAATTGTTGTTCACCACCATCACCGCCACTTGATGAACATGTAATCGAGTAAATCACGTTCCATTCATAAAAAAAAATAACATATAACACAGAAAGCCCAGCCAGCAAAGGAATGGACATTTCGAAATGGTTTTTAGGTTTCCTAATAGAAAATTACGACAAGCAAAAATTGTGTTTAAAAAGTTGTTCTTAAAATCATAAATTTCGGGATCTATTTAAATGCAAGTACAATGACAGTGTTTGTCCATCTTGAGGTGGGGGGACAATTGTTGTTTCACTACAGCGACATATGGTGGCATATCCCGGCTGGCGGGCCACTCTTCAATCACTGTCACTGCCACTTGAAATGAAGTGTTTAGATTTTAATCGAAATGTCTCGGACTTTTGTGCTTTCCACCAATCATCCACCAGTCTCGCCAGGACTCACTGACACATAGACGACACACATTTTTTGTTTGCCCTTGGGGAAATCCTCGGATAATTAAGTGTCATCATTGGCGAGTGTCTATGAAAATGGCAAATCGGCGCAAATGTTTGCAATAACAACGAATGTGTGACTTTTATGGGATAACCTTTTTAAAGGAGCTTTGCCACTTTAAGAGTTATCAATCAAAGGTCGCTCGGCTTTGTGAGGACTAATAATCAATTTGTTCATTACAAGGGATTTCTTAGAAATAGTGCGATTTTTGAATCTGAAGGGGAGAGTATTAAATGATTCGAAAATTGCAAATGAAGGCGAAGGGGAGTGTAGAGTGTAGACACTTACAGCAGTGCCTAACATAAATAATCTCTCTCTGTTGGGTTTCAATCAACTGAGCGTTGATTTGCTACGCGGAACGCTTTGGTTTTAGGGAAATACATACAAATTGAAGATGGGATACCATGGCAGAATAATACAGGATTTCCCAAATCTTCTCGGCTGTTGTTGGGAAATCATCTAACTAAGAAGCTGACACCTTGACGGCGGAGACATCGCCGTCTGGCAACTTGTCATTTGACTACACCGAGCGAAAAAACAATATCAAATTGATATTTTCGTTAACGAATTGATATTAAACGTTAACAAAATGGGGCTAAGTGGGAAAAATATCAATATGATATCGTTCAATATCAAATGTCTCGGTCGCTATTTTCTCTTGGAATAAATAAATAATAAATTATAATAAACTTTTTTCTTGAAAGTCAACCGAGCCAATATCAAATTGATATTATAAATTTTCAAAATGGAATTTTACTACAACCATACGAAAAAATTGCCTACAATCACAACAAACATTTAATTGTTGTACTAGCGCTTTGATATTGATCAATATCAAATTGATATTATAAATATCAAATTGATATTATAAATATCAAACACGACGCTTACGTCGCATCAAAAATAAAATTAACAACAACCATATGAAAAAAGTTGTTACGCCAGCGTCAAAAAATATCATTTTGTGCAATATCAAATCAATATTTCAAAATATCAATATGATATTGCTATTTTTCGCTCGGTGTACTTTATCTCTACTGTTTGGAGGCAGCGTTGCCATAGTCAAAAATAAAATGTCACTGATACCAACCTATAGAAAAATGTATAAATAACTTTAAATCATAATTAAAAAAATGTTCAATGTTTTCCGGGATTTTTGTTGAATTTTATAATTATTTTCTCAGTGGGGCTCTCAAATGGTCTCTGCTGTTTACGGACAGCATTGCCATATTCTCCTAAAACTGCAGGAAGTTCACACCGCTCTCCTCTCTCTTTCGCAATATATTATGACATCTCCGCTGCTTGAAATAAGTGTTCAAAATAGTATTCCGAAAATTCTACATTCCTTCATGTACATTTTTTTTTTTTATTAAATAGCAATTCTCTTGACCTAAAAAATACATTAGTCTTGGTGAAATGCCATAACTACAATTTGCACTGAACTACTATCAAGCACTTAAGCAACAACAACCCATGAGTTCATTGTGGTTTGGTTAAACTGAACTTTTTATTTAAGAGTTTTTATATGGCTGACAGACTCAGCACTTCCGGTGAATCGTTGGATTAGCAAAAAAAAAAAACGAAAAAAAAACCCAATGAAACAAAAACTCATGTCGAACAGAGTCAAGTTTGCGAGCTCACAAAAGGAAAGGAATACAGAACACAAGAGAGACACAAAATTACGTCTAAAAAGTGTCCGGTTAGGTCTTGTTTAAGGCTAACCAAAAAAAAAAAAAAAAAAACGGAGCATTAAACTCGTTTACTCACACAAGTAAAACATTAACAAAATGTTGGCCCGGTTGGTGTCAATTTTTTGGGGTTTCGTTTTTATTTTCTTCATGAGTGTTTACTACCAATGCATTTGGCCAAATGTTATAGGACAAAATTATTAGGTTCAAAGGAAACCCGTACTTGACATCTTAATATATATTTACCCTCGACACTGATTCACTGATTCACTGACTCTGTCACGCAGTACGTAGGAATTTAAATAGGCATTCTATAATTCTATAAATAATAATAATAAAAAAATAATTTTTTTTTTGTACAGAAATTGTGTTTTCCCCAAATTTTTTTTTCCAAAATTTTTTTTTTACAATTTTTTTTTTAAATAATTTTTTTTTTTACAAAATTTTTTTTTCAACAAAAATTTTTTTTTTCAACAAAATTTTTTTTTTCCACAAAATGTTTTTTTTCAACAAAATTTTTTTTTCCACAAAAATTTTTTTTTTCACAAAAAGTTTTTTTTCAATACAAATTTTTTTTCAACAAAATTTTTTTTTCAACAAAAATTTTTTTTCCAATTTTCCAATTTTTTTTTTCCAATTTTATTTTTTTTCGAAATTTTTTTTTACAAAATAGTTTTCTCAAAATATTTTTTACAAAATTTTTAAAATTAAGTAACAAATACTTTCTCAAGCAAATTAACGGGCGCCATAGGCGCATTACAACTTACTAGTAATTGTAGATTCCCAATTCATAGGGTACGGGTTTCCTTTGAACAACACTGTGGAAGTCAATAGAATCGCCTTTGGATTCTGACATTTATACGCTCAGGGTTGTATTTCCTGATTGTGATGCCACAGAGTATGAAGCCAATATGAAATTATTGGCGGCGTTGACTCTTTAAAAATTTTATTGGCTGACTTAGGCACAAAAACCGAAAGTCTAGAAAGTCTGTAGTGTGAAGAGGTTATTAGAATACGTTAGGTGGCAGAACAACTTGAGCTTATCCAATAACTGCCGTATATTGTTTTTCCATCCCACTCCAGATAAGGTCATTGAATCTGGGCCATGCTGACCATCTGCACTCGTACCAAAAAGATGTTTTTCCTGGAGAAACAAAGCACAAACAAACAAAAAAATCATACAACACACATTTTTTCCAAGCAAATCGACAATCGCAAAAATGCAACGAAATCGAACAAACAAAACAAAAAACGCTCAATATCCGCAATTCTCGGAACTAGGCACAATAGTGTGCCTGTGCCTTTGCCCAGTTGTGCTGTTTTTGGCCCCACAACCGCACAACTTATGACGATGATGATGAACTCTATTCGGTTGTTGTTGTTGTTGTGGTGGTTCGCCTTATTCTTGTTTTCAATGAACTAATTACAAATGCATACATACTTTTACACACATATCCATGGTTTCTGTGCAGTTCCTCGGAAACAGAACCTATTAAAACTTAAACTATTTCTTTTCTTTTTGTTTTCTTTTTTTTGTTGTTGTTGTTGTTATTCTGCTGACTTTACATCATTATTTTAGCAAATATTTTCTAGAGAAAGATATTAATCACGCTTTGGTTTTTCCGTTTTCTTTTCCCGTTTCTTTTCTATGGCGGCTTTGCAGAAAATCAATGCCCTCAATATGGTGAAGTCAACCAATTGGGTGGTGTCTTTGTTAACGGCCGACCCCTGCCGAATGCGACGCGCATGCGCATCGTGGAACTGGCCCGCTTGGGCATAAGGCCCTGTGATATTAGCCGGCAGCTGAGAGTCAGCCATGGCTGTGTGTCGAAGATCTTGGCCAGATATCATGAGACGGGTTCGATACTGCCTGGTGCAATTGGTGGCTCGAAGCCGCGCGTAACCACGCCCAAGGTGGTCAATCATATACGAGAACTGAAACAGCGAGATCCGGGCATATTTGCGTGGGAGATACGCGATCGTTTGCTGAGCGAAGGCATCTGCGATAAGACGAATGTGCCCAGTGTTAGTTCGATATCACGAATTTTACGCAACAAATTGAATCCGATTAGTCATCACCCTCCGACACCGGCGCCGGTGGCCACGCCGGCACCCCCACCAAGTACATCCCCACAACAGCATACGCACCAGCACACGCCGCATCCACATCCGCATTCACTGGCCGCCGCACAGGCCCAGGCCCAGGCACAAGCGCAGGCGGCGCATGCGCATGCCCATGCGCACACGCCCACCCACGGTCACAATCATCATCATGCCCACGTGCATCATACGCCACCGCATTCGGTTGTAACATCGGTGGCGGCCTCCGTCACAGCTCATCCCCATGCCCACACACACCAGGCGGCGGCTGCTGCCGCCTCGGTCGCCGCTCACGCCCACCATCCACACCTGTACTATCAGCCGTACAATGCGTACAACATGAAGTCAACGGTATCATGTGGCACTCCCTCTCCGCCCCAAACAGGTTCGCCGCATCAGGTGCATTCGGCGGCGGCGGCAGCAGCGGCCGTAGCCCATGGCTGGCCCTCACCGCACACCGTCACCGACATCTTGGCCCACCATCAGGCGGTGGCACTGCGTGCCAGCTGCCAGGTTGGCAATCCGGTAAATAGCGGCCTAACGGCAAGTCTGCCCATGACACCGTCACCGGTGGGTGGGGCGCATGTGGGCGGACACCAGCAGTTATTGGATTGTGATAGTGCCTCGAACACAAATGCGCTCGCCCAACATCAGGTGGCGGCCACCCAGGTGGCCGTAGCGGCGGCGGCAGCATCTCAGCAACCGTACAATTACTACATGTACTTCCAGAATGGGGGCATGCATCATCCCGGTGGCATGATGACCACCGGCACCACCAGTTTATGAGAATTATGAAAAAAGATCTTGGCAAAACAACTGTTGGATTTGCTTGTAAATGATACTCCTTCGACAACTTGAAAACAAACAAACAAACAAAACAAAACAAAATCGAGATTAACGTTAGCACGAGCACAAACCAAGAAAGGACGACGATGAAGGAATGGCGCAAGAGAAAGAGAGCACCCAGTGGTCCATATCAAAACGAAACCGAAACCGAAACCAAAATTTGCTCAAGTCTCCTTCTTCAACCACCCAACCACCACCTAACCCCATGGCAAAACACTGTGCTTGTCTTCATCTCTGTATCCGTTTCCGTTTCCTTTTGTCATATCCGTTTGTTTAAGAAGTGAACAAGAACAAGAAGAAGTGGAAGAACAGATAAAATCGTTGAGCATCGATTCGTATCTTGTCTTGAAGTATAGAAACGATTTCTAGATTTTACGTTAAGCAATAATCGGTCGCATATTTATTTTATACGATATTTAAGTATTCTAAGTATTTCAGATATTAGTCATTATTTTTATATACATATGTATGTAGTATATATAGAGAGTATGCATATATATATATATATATACAGTAAGTAAATAAGTATTCAAGTACATCAACAGCAACGCCGCCGCCTCTGTCACCACCACCACCCTTGGCCACCATCACACGACCGTACTCTACGTGTGCTGGATGGCTGGGCTGGGCTGGGAGGCGAGGCGTTTGCTTGATTGAATTATGGATGGATGGATGGATGATCTTTGTATGTGTATAATAACGATCAGTGTAAAATTTAGAAAAAAGAAAACAAACACACACAGAAAAAATATTGAAAAAAAAAGAACAGAAAGAAAACAAACAAAAATTTAATGATTATTATTTAAACAAAAAACAAGAAAAAAAAACAAATGCAAATGAAATTATCTGTAAGAGAGTTTAGTGTAAAATATTTAAAAAATACTTATTTTATTTGGTTGTAGATTTTTGTTGTATTCTAAATAAAGATCATTTTTAATAATACAAAACAAACAAAAAAAAAGGAAGCAAATTCCGAATTATTATTGAACATTGGAAATGCTGGTAAGTCGGATCAGCCGAAGCACACTCAAAGAGTTGATAGGTCTCTCGGAGACTTCATAGCTCTGTCAAAGAGTGCATAGCTCTGCAGAAGATCTCTCGAAGAGGTAATAGCTCTGTCGATGAGCTCCGGAAGAGTTCAGGGCTTGCCAGAGGGAACCCCTCACTGACATATGTGATAAATTAGAGGACGGTTCCGATCGGACTACAGGGAATGCGCATTATCGAAAATCGTAGTCGGATTGAAACTTGAGCGACGATGTGAACAGTCAAAAACTGAAGAAAAACTAAACGCTGTGATCAGCTTCAGTTGGCTGTTTGGTTTCACGCAGCTAAAAAAAAATCTAAAGCTCAACAAAACCGCAGTCAAAAGAAATCTGTGCATACATAATATAGCAGCCAAACGAAAGCGTCAGCTGCATGAAATGACAGCTAAAGAATTTTTTTGTTTTCGTTACAGTGCCGCCAACGTTGAAGCTTGAACGGCACTTCGGCATGATTTAATGAGCAGCAAACACAGTTTCTTAAACAACGGATAAAACTAAACAAAGTTGAACAAAACATGGTTGAGTTTAACAATGGGTTCTTCCTAATAGCCGATCGTGATGTGGTATTAGTGACTACTAGAGCAGCAGGACCTTAAACTGCATTTGTATTGGGGCTAGGGTTGCCAGCTATGAAAGTAAAATATCCTGAATCTATACCGAGCCAAAAGTACAACGATTTTTTTAACCATATGTCTGGTTAATTTTGTCATGGTAAATATTTGATAACAAAGTCAAAATAACGTTATATAAGGTCATGAAAAATAGTTGATTTAACATTATATAAGGTTGATTTTTTAGAGAGAGAGAGAGAGAGGCTGAAAAATGTGCGAAATAAACAACAATTCAAAGATCATTCGGCTCTGTCGAAGTTCTTGAACTGCTTTGTGTTAGACGAAGTTCAGTATTATGTTACACGAAGTTGCAACAAATGCGATTATCTCCCCCCACTCTTTTACCACTCTTCCTTTTCTCTCAAAATGTGAGCACTTAATCTCGCTCTTTCAAAAAAAAACCACCACCAAATCCTATTTTCACTGCTTGTTGAGCTGTTGCTTTGCATTGCACGTGTTTGCATTACTGCTTGATTTTTTGGGGATATGCGCTACTAAACAGTAGTTCTCGTTCACTCGCATAAAGTTAGGACATTTATTATACCAAAAATTGCTGCAGAAATCATTGCAAATTGGTAACGATGAAGAACTGTAACAGCTTCTTGCCTGCAATCAAAGCATACACAATTCGTGAAGCTTTTTTGGAAAATTTATATTTCTGCAAAGAAATAGAAATAAATCAACGATCTCGAACAACAGAAACAAATACTGTAGTATTTAATAATATTAACGATTTCGTGGTTAAATTGAGCATGCATTGTTTCAATAAATTAACAATGAAATAAATTAACAATGAAATATATAAAAATATTAACAATTTTCATGGTTAACAAATTCAACAATGCATTGTTAAAACAACAATAATTATTTTTATATCAACCAGTTTCATGGTTAAAAAATTCAACCAGGGAGTAATTAAATTAACTATTATTATTGTTAAATACCAGTCAACAAGAAGATGTTCAAATTAACCATATATAACGTAGACTCCAAATCATGTTTATTTGTGGTTAAGTTAACCTTATATAAGGTTAATTTTTCTCTCTGTGTATATAAATAAAAATGAATTGACGCATGTACATATGTCACTTCATCAGTTGAGAACGGCTGGACCGATTCGGCTAATATCTTTTCTGTTGTATTAGAAATTTTCAGGACAAGGTTTGTATGAAATAAAATTTAGACGAAACAAATGGGAAAAGCGCTATAAATCAAAAATGCAAAAGATGATTTTTTTTAGAAACTTAGACAATTCAACAAACGAATCATGTTTAACAAACGCGAATAAACTTCGTCAGCTTAGGATGTGTATGTATTTAGGTGCGCAAACATTTTGTTCGAAAGTATGCACTTTTTCGTTTATATCTTGAAAACGAACCAAGAAATCCCAAACATTCCAGATGATAATTATTGCATTTTGAATGCACAAAATATGTGCTCGAACAAAATATCAAAATAAGAGAAAAAATATTTTTGCCCAAAAAAAGAGACAAGGGGTTAGCCTTTCAAAATTTTCGAAATTTGAAAAAAATATTTTTGTCTTAAATTTTGCCCATTAATAGAGGATGTGCCACAGAAGCTGACGCTGTGACAATTTTTTTTATAGCATGAGAATTTTTGAATTTAGGTACTTTTAAAATGATAGAATTTGACATTTGGTTGCGCAAACATTTGTTTGTGAAAAATTTGGTTGCGCAAACATTTGGATGCTCAAATATAAGGTTGGAGCACTAGGAAATATTCTTTTGTATAGTGTAAATCTATAGTTGCGCAAACAAAAGGATGTGTATGTATTTAGTTGCGCAAACATTTTGTTCGAAAGTATGCACTTTTTCGTTCATATCTTGAAAACGAACCAAGAAATCCCAAACATTCCAGATGGTAATTATTGCATTTTGAATGCACAAAATATGTACTCGAACAAAATATCAAAATAAGAGAAAAAATATTTTTGCCCAAAAAAAGAGACAAGGGGTTAGCCTTTCAAAATGTTCGAAATTTGAAAAAAATATTTTTGTCTTAAATTTTGCCCATTAATAGAGGATGTGCCACAGAAGCTGACGCTGTGACAATTTTATAGCATGAGAATTTTTGAATTTAGGGACTTTTAAAATGATAGAATGTGACATTTGGTTGCATAAACATTTGTTTGTGTAAAAATGTTGGTTGCGCAAACATTTGGATGCTCAAATATAAGGTTGGAGCACTAGGAAGTATAGTAACAAAACTATAGTTGCGCAAACATTAGGATGTGTATGCATTTAGTTGCACAAACATTTTGTTCGAAAGTATGCACTTTTTCGTTCATATCTAGGAAACGAACCAAGAAATCCCAAACATTCCAGATGATAATTTTTGCATTTTGAATGCACAAAATATGTAGGGGTTAGCCTTTCAAAATTTTCGAAATTTGAAAAAAATATTTTTGTCTTAAATTTTGCTCATTAATAGAGGATGTGCTGCCACCAGTGAATGCTGATCAGAAGTTTCTTGAGATTTCTTTCCTTGAAAACTCTAATGATACAATCAATCAGTGTCGTCATCAATATACATAAATGCCAAGAAACTAACAAAAATGTCATCTATATGAATTTGTATGCCTATCGTTTGATAATTCGTCAAAACGATTACAGATCCAAATGAAGTCGTCAACTATCCAACTGAATTCCTTAACTCACGAGATTTTCCCAGGAATGCAGCCGCACAATTTGTAGTTCAAAGTAGCATCGGTAACAGTCGTGTTACCCAAACTGGACCAACCAAAAATTGGGAGCAAGTCTAGCGGTTAAAAATCTGATGAAGCTCCTGATTCCAAGGATGCCAATGATTTCAACCGACTTGACCTTCCAATTCATGCGTGTCCAGTTTACAGTTCGATTTGAATTCGCAATGACGACAAATAAATCATGTATAACGATATATCCCTAGCTACAGCTTTAAATGCATAGCTACGTCAATATTTTTCTGGGCAGGGCGAAGCTTACCGGGTCAGCTAGTTTGTAATAAAAAAAATTGATTTATTTTGTCTATTTATTTGAAAGAATTCCATTCCAAAACCAGACTTTAAAATTCCGTCTTTTCGTTAGTGAAAATAAATTGGAGTTTTTTTTTTGGATTTTTTGGTTAAATTTCCGGGTATGTGCTCGTTTACACTTTTGACGTTGAAGTGAAACTTTTCACGTGACAGGTGTGCTGGGTGTCACTCTCACTATATTTTGTGGTTGATCTTCTTCACTTTAAATTATGCGGAGAAACCAATGTGAATGATGCACATTGAAACCGTAAATAAGTACCACCCACGCAAAATTGGATATGTGTTTTTATTTATTTATGTCATTTTAAGCAATAAATTTGCAATAATGAGGATGAAAATACAGGGTTTTCCAACAAGAGGTGTCATTTTGGTATTTAAAGAAAAATCGTTTTTTTTTTAGATATATGATCGGTTGTTTTTTTTCATAATAAAGAGGAAGGTATGCCGTTAATAATGAAGAACCACATCAGCCAAATGTCCACCACGACCAGACTTACAGGACCATCATGAAATGTTCCATAATCAAAACGCAAAGCGGCTGCCCAATGTCCTCGATATCCTCACGAATTCTATCTTTGAGTTCTTGAATCGACGCTGGGCTGTTCGCGTAGACCTTGTCTATCACATGGCCCCAAAGGAAGAAGTCGCAAGGTGTTAAATAACAACATCTTCGTGGCCAATTGTGATCGCTTCTTCGAGAGATAACACGGTCCGGCAAATTTTCCGTAAAAGAGCAATGGTTTCGTTGCGCCGTGTGGCATGTAGCGCCGTCGTGTTGAAAGTAAACGTTGTCCACATCAATATCATCCAACTCTGAGCATAAAAAATCATTAATCATCTCTCGATTGCGCAATCCATTCACCGTAACGGTTGAGTCAACCTTATTCTCGAAAATGTAAGATCTAATGACCCCGCCGGACCATAAACCGCACAAAACAGTCATACGTTGACGATGGAGAGGCTTCTCAACAATAACTCTTGGCTTTTCCGAGTCCCAGATGCGACAATTTTGCTTGTTGACATAGCCGCCGAGGTGGAAATGCACCTCATCAGTCAAGATGATTTTTCGATAGAATTCCGGATCATTTTCATGCATTTCAATGACCCATTCAACGGAGACACGACGTTGTTGATGATCGGCCGACTTGAGTTCTTGTGCTAACTGAACTTTATAAGACTTAAACCGCAAGTCTTTATGCCCAATTCCAAAGAACCACGAGGAATGGTTAAACCTGGGTTTTCTTCAACACTTTGGGCGGGCTACAGCTGCAATATTCACTGTTGTTCTTGAGCGACGTTCACGGGTTTCTTCTTCACATTACTGACTTGTCCCAACAGCTCGAATTGTTGCACCAATTTCTGTATTGCGGTCCGAAAAGGTGCTTCAAGACGACCCAAAACTGCTTTAGTTTTGCGAACTGTGACTGCAAGATTTTCGCCACTTTTGGTGTGAATTTTAATAATTTCAATGCGTTGTTGAAGCTTGTATCGTTCCATTTTTAGTAATGGCGTAGTTTCTACTTGTTAATTTGGTAGGCAAATCCCCAAAAAATTCTCTTTTCCCCGCACCCTGTTGCTGGTTGATGGACCACCCTGATCTGAAACAGTAAGACATTTATCGATCATTAACATTATTGTAATGCCGAACAGTTTCGTTAATATGAAAGCAACAGTTTACTTTTTCGTATTCTCTTCTCTTCCATTCGATTCAATTCTGTTTGCTTTGACATCGTTAATGCCTCTCAATTATCAAGTATTGCATTTTAAAGTAAACGACGGCGTTTGGATTTCAAACATGGCCACTTCATTGCTGTTATCTGTTCGACGAGAGGTGTTCGAAATTGGTTCGAGTCTTTGCTAAAACAGGTAGCCCTCCTATAATGCTGAAGATACATTCCAAACAAGTGTTCAGCGTTATAAGGATTTTTTAAAAAAACAAACATTTTTTTTAGTGAAATGTTTTTCCCAAACATACTCCAACACTTCAGTGAAATCGAAATAATTTGAAGATTTATAGACATTAACGACATTTTAAGAATTCAACAAAAAAATTAATTTACCTTTTTACAGATTGAGATGATTTATTTTGTGTGACTGATAATCTGAAAACCGAAAATGTGTGTTGGAAAAGAAAACCAAAAGTACGGCAACATCGTACTCGGTTGATAATAGACTTAAGGACATCTTTTATACAAATTCTACTTAAGTAAGTCCAATCGAACGGATCTTATACTAAAATTGTTTTGAACAATGAAATGGAATATATTTGTTGTCCAACGCTTTTCTGGCTGAATTGTTTGCTTAGACCGAAATAACATCTACCAGCAGGACCCCCATGTTGACATTATTATTCCTATTGATGGCGAAGCCGAGATTTATTAATTCTTCCACTCGACCTCGACTTTGCAACTGCCCGCCTTCACTATGTGTCCTTTCTTTCGTCGCGACTTTTGCTTAGCATTAGCTAGCCTAAATTTTGTTTTGTCCTCGTTCACCATTAGATCCATCCCCGCCGATTCCTTCTCGATTCTGGAGCCAATTCCATTAGGCTCTACCTTTCCGACGACCTTTCAGTATCATCCTAGGTGAGAAAGATGTGGCCTCTGGTGTTCACTATGGCCTTTTTATCAACTTCTGCCTTTTCCAGTATTTTCTCGACTATGTCACCTTGTCGAAGACCTCTTGTTGTGATGAATGTTTGGGAGAGGTCGCTTCCTATTTTTAATAATGTAGTGTCACTTCGTGGCATTCTACGAAGTCATACAAGTTTTCATGGGATCTCATACGCAGACATTGTTTCAAACTATTTCTTCATTAAGGTCGATGAATTCATTTCATGGTTCTTTTCCAGGATCTGGTAAAGTGTGAAGATTTGATAGGGCTGGGTAAGTTCGTCAAGTTTGGCCTGCAATCGTTCACTCAATATGTTTGATAATATCTTATGGGCGATGGATAGGAAACTTATTCCGCGGTAGTGGGTGCCAACGGTTTTGTGTTCTTTCTTACGAATTGGGCATAGTACGCTGAGGTTCCCATTCATTTCATACTTCCAGATGGAACATACTAGCTGAAACATATACCTTATCACCTACTTCAGTCTTATACAGTTCTGCCGGTCTCATTACGGCTAGGGGAGTACATTTAAACCCCATCATCTATGATTGGTTCCAGAGTGTTTTCTTTGCAGGATTTTTCGGCCACTAACAAGCTTCGGCCAGTCTTATGTCGGTATTCCGTCAGCCCCTGCGACATCATCTGGGTTACGTGTTGGACATTCAACCTCACCATCTGTTATTGGTTGTGGGATGTTTCTTTGCGGGATTTTTCGGCCACTAACAAGCTTCGGCCAGTCTTACGCCGGTATTCTGTCAGCACCTGCGACATCATCTGGGTTACGGGTTGGACATTCAACCTCACCATCTATGATTGGTTGTGGGATGTTTCTTTGCGGGATTCTTCGGCCGGTCTTATACAGCTCTGCCGGTATTCCGTCAGCAGCTGCGACCTCATCTCGGTTAGAAGGTGGGCACTCAACACCTTCATCTATGATTGCTTGCGGGGTGTTTTCTTTGAAGGAACCTTGAGAAATGTTGCTCCCAAATCTTTAGCACACTCGACGTGTCTGTCCCCAGTTTCATCTCCACACGAATTTGTGCCAGTAGACGAGTCTTTAGTTTGATTTAGTACTTGTTTCCCTCACCATCCATTATTTCGCGATTGACATTATTATTTCCATTGATAAAGAACCGAGGTAGGATTGAGAGCTGTGGTAGAAAAATTCATTATCTACCCTAATGCTACCAGCCTCAAATAGGTCGTTATTCTGGGCCTCTTAGTTTGCCTAGCAGATACATGCATAAGATTTATCTGGTCCTTGTACATCGTCAGACCCATCTTCCCCGATTCCTTCTCGATTCTGAATAAATACCGATCTATCTTTCCGATGATTTCTATTCCGTTCGCAGACGTCCTCACACAGATGCAAGCTTTTCCTATAGACGGTAGCTATGGGTTTTCCTAAGAATGTACCATTGATTTTCTATAAAAGAATTGGTGACATCTGGAGTGTGTAGTCGAACTAATGCGGCTGCAAACAGACATAGGTCGTCAACTCTTCTCCACATAGTCGTTGGTGCCTGTGTAAAAAACTTACGCAGAATTTTAACAGAAATTTCAATATCAGTCTGTCAACCCGTCAAAGACTATGTATGTAAACCTGCCTAAGTCTGTTTGCAGTCGCATTAGTTCGGCTGCAAACTACAGATGTCACTAATTATTTTTTTTTAGAAATTTAATGAGACGTTCGTAGAAAACCCGTAGATGTCGTCTGTCTTAGGACGTTCGTAGAAAAACACATAGCTGCCGTCTGTGAAAAGAGCTCTGCTCTGACTTAGGATGTCTGCCTACTAGATTTTCGTTGACCCCTGTCTCAGATCTCTTGCAGGGGTAAATTCCATGTTTGTAATATCTGAACATTTTTTAATTGCAATTATAAAGCGAACATATATTAGGTTCTTAATTACGGTTTAATGGTGCTAACTGTGACATAGAGATGGCGCTGGAGTGTAACACCAATGTTCTAATTTTCTAACAGTCGCTGATTGTTCTTTCTAAATAAAATAAATAAACGAGGTTTATGTTAAAAAAAAATTTTCGTAGCACGTCCATAGCAGCCAAAAAAAACCTATGCCAAGTGGAAATGATGGCAGATGTGATATCAAAAAGATGGCAACACTAAAATGTGTACATAATGATGACTTTATGGCGGTTGGCAATGCCGCTAGTTAGCCGCCGAAGCTTGCAACTGCTATTGTGGTTAATCTCTGAATTTATGAATTGTGTCAACGAATCATTCATTAAATCTCAATTGACATCACTGGGGAGAATCGTTGGAATGCGACAAATTTGTATCCTAAAAAGGTTAAAATTTATTTTTTATACACAAAAGATAAGGATACATTTCAGAGGCGTATGTTACAGTTCATTTCTGAAAGCCTTTAACAGTCTTAATATTAACAACAAAAAATGGGCTTATTGGCTAAAGTATGAAACAATGAAAACCGAATGTTATAAATGTTAAGTAGAAGTAAACAATTGCATAATTAGAAAATCTGTTCAAAAGAAAATTATGCAAATTTTTGTATTTTACATATGTCTCTAAGACGTACTGAATTGTTCTAGGGTGAATATGTTTTTTGATTTAAGAACGAAGCCTATTAAAATTGATTCAGATTTGATTAGGTCTTCCATTGGGATCCTGTCGCTCCAGAAGTCTCATATCAAATGGAATCTTAATACAATTTGGCTATCGGTCCATACCAGGAATGATAGAAAGAAAGATTATGCCATGCGCATGATTTCAGTAGTTTATGCCTTGTAAGGGTTGCCAACTCTATTTGTACGTACAAAGAGTGACAAGTTTCAGATTGAAACACAGCGTAAGAATTATTGTTGGCAACACTGCAATTGAAATCACTTTGACGATCAGCCAATAGGAATACACTACGCGTGACGTCATTTGTTCAACCTGCGTAGAATATTTTTTCTGTGATTGGGATAAACGCTCCTAGAAAAATCCGTTCCCATTTGAAATCCAGGCACCCTGAATCAGGATCGGATAGTCGGCTTATGATCGGCGATATGTTGATGATTCGTTCCCCTCAAACTGTACTCAATAATAAAAGAGAAACTAAGACCGCGTTTTTGCTATAAAATCGTCATAATGTTTATTTTGAAAAATTCTCGCATACACAGACACATACGTTCGAACTTATCGATGGCACTTCAGAATTCAGATTAAAGGTAACGCCTAATATCACAATTATAATTTGGTACAAACACATTAAATAAGTTTTCAAAGTTTGTCTTTTGTTTGGGGGGGGGGGGGAGAGAGAGGGAAATACTTGTATTAAAAACCTTAAACTATAAAGCTGATCGAACATCGATCCAAATTCGTGCCGTCAGCCAATTCAATGGCAACACTCACTCTCGTAGACATCCTGTTTAATCCACCCAAAAAAAAAATAACCAATACCCAGACCCAGGATCACAGCCAAACACAGCCAATAATTGAAGGTCATAAAGATCAACATCAGCAGATAGGAAATTACGATTTGCAGCAAATTGAAGAGAGTCTGTATGATGTGTGGCGTCGAGAGAATCCTTTGGCCATAGGTCTTATCACGTAATATGGGCATCATGCCGGCGTTGGGTGGGCCATGACAGGCGGCGCTGACGTTTGCCGTTGACGGCCCGGTAGATTTCGATTGCAATTCCAGGGCAACACGTTCGGCCTCCTTGCGAACGGTTTGTCTTAGGAAGAATTCACGCAAAAACTTGAGGGCCTCATAGATGAAGGCCACCAGAAATATGGCCAGAGCGGAAAAGACGAACTCGGTAACCGTGCTGGCTACCCAGCCGTCCCAGAGTATGCGCTCACAGTGGCCGGCATGGAACTGCAAATAAAATGGAAATGCGATAAGTCTTTGTGGAAGTGTCTATGGAACATTAATATAGCAGATATTTATAAATCATCCGTCATTCTTAATTTGATTTAAATAATTAACAAGTTCTGTGGCCTTAAAGAGCTTTAGATAATTTGCAAGACTATAAAAGATAAATGAAGGCTTTCTACAACAAATCATTGGAATTATGGAATTTTTTCAAACATAATTTTCTCATTTCTGTGGCACAAATTTTTTTTTTGTAACAAAAGAATGAAGTTCTTTCTTTACAAGTTTTTGTGAATTATATTTGCAATCAATTAATGAAATAATAATAATAATTTAGGAAAAATTTCTTATGGAAAATGTCATTTCAATTCTTTGAGACAGAATAATCTTCTGAAACAATTATTGAGACAACACTTTCTTATGGAGGAATTTCTGTTTAATTTTTTTTTTTTCAGATAAAATTTTGTTATATAAAATTGCTTGAGACACATTTTTCTTATGGCAAATTTCATTTAATTTCTTTCAGACATCATTTTTTAATGGACAATTTTGTTATTTCAATTCTTTGAGACAGAATAATCTTCTCAAACAATTATGTCTCATTTATTTGAGACTAAATTTTGTTATAGAGGAATTTGTGTTTTATTTCTTTCAGATACAATTTTGTTATAGAAAATCTTTGAGACAAATATTTCTTATGGCAAATTTCATTTAATTTCTTTCAGACATAATTTTTTAATAAACAATTTTGTCCCATTTCATTTGGACGCAAAGAAAATAAGAAATTATTTGTCTCATTTCTTTGAGGCACAATTTTCTACAGAAAATTGTCTCTCATTTCTTTGAGACATCATTTACTTAATGAACATTTTATCTAGCTTTTTGAGACAAATTTTTTATAATGGCAAATTTTATTTAATTTCTTTCAGACATAACTTGTTAATCGAAAATGTTGTCCCATTTCATTTGCATATAGAAAACTGTGGTCTCATTTCGTTGAGACACAATTTTCTAAGAGAGAAATTTTGTTTCATTTATTTCTTTTATCAGAAAATTGTGTCTCATATCTTTGAGGCACGATTTTCCGAGAGAAAATTGTCTCTCATTTCTTTGAGACATAATTATTTTTATAGAAACTTCCTTGTAATTTTTTTGAGACACAATTTTCCTATACAAAATTAGGCACAATTTTCATATAGAAAATTTAGTTTTATTTCTTTACGACACAATTTTCGTATAGAAAATGTTGTCCTCATTTCTTTTTAAATACATTTTTATTATGAAAAATTGTATCTCATCTTCTCACACCTTTCTTCCTTCTCTCGCCAGGAATGGTAAAATTTCTGTTAGAAGAAGGAGCTATGGAATGTCGTTGGATTTGACTCGTTGATAAGCAGAGGGTTTTCTAATAGGATAGCCAGGAGTAAGCATGGGATTTGGAAAACTTAAGGACGCTGCATCCTGGAAGTCCTTCTCAGACAAGCGACATTAAACTGTACGCGAGTTTAAGGCAAAAATCAAACCTAACCTCTTATAAAAGTAAAACCGAAGGGGTAAATCTGACAGAACGTCTTAGTACTAAGTTCAGATGTGATTCAAAATCCAGAAAACTTCTATTTAAGCATCGTTTACACTGATGCAGCACGGCGAAACGCTGCGACAGTTGTTTCTTTAAAACGACAACCGCTGCTGAAGTCTATTAAAGCATTTTTTGTTCTCCTTGGCGCTTTTCCAAATGGAAAATTATTTATTATTTACACAACTCTAATTACAAACACTTGTATTGGTTAGTTTTAAAATAAATTAAAAAAAACGCACACATAAAACCGGCTAAAACGCTGTCAGCAGCGTTTTTTACTTTGTCGCTGCAGAGCCGATGTCGTATTTATGTCATGTGTAAAGTTTCTTTAACAAATTTCTTTAAAAACTCTCATGACCGACATTGAAATATTCTAAACCTGGACTGGGAGATTAAACAGAATGAAAGCGACTTGAAATATCGCAGGCGATTAAATATGCAACTGTAGGGGAGGGACTTGTTTGTCACACTCTCATTGTCAGAAACATTGGTACACTCAGTGAGTCAACACAATTGTAGTAGATAGCTACAGCGACAGTACATACTGTTTCTACCGCGATCGCAGCTGTTATTACTTTTACATTTTAATCGGATCGCCATAAAAACTTTCTGTACTGACGCTGTAGCTATCCACTCCAATTGTGTTTATTCACTGAGTTTACCAGTGTACCAAATTGGACGACAACTGCCATCACTGATGAGAAACCTTACAATGAAGACAAATTTTAATATCTGTGGGAAATTGTCTCTCCAACCTCAGCAAATGAAAAACAAAAAAAAGACCTCACTCTCCGAGTGTTGCAGAGCTTCTATTTATGTATTTAACTAGTGAGTATGCCGGAAAAGAGAAGTGATTAAATTGAATGTAATGAAAAAACAACAACGACGCCCTCAACATTTAAATCACTCACTCACCCACTCTCTCTCTCTCGCTCTTTTGGTTTCAGCTGTGGATCTAATTCACTTGAACTTCTTCTTAATTCACCTCATTTAAAGTTAATTCGTTCTAATCAATAAAAGACACAACAACTACTTACGGTCATAATCATGGGACAAGAAACTTTGGTCTCATCTCCGCCAGAACCAGAGCCGTGATCGTGGTCATGATCCATGTTCATTTCTCTTGTGGCAATAACGGAATGTGCGTATAAATAATTAGCGCAGTGGAAACTCTCGTCAGCAATGACAACTGTGTAGGCTGAAGCGTTGAAATCAGGGCAGCTCAGAAGCGGCAGCAGACTGAAAACACTTGTTGCAAGTGAAAGCTAATTGAATACTGATTCTCAGCGCTAAACTGCCGAGGTCTTTTTAAAGCGTTTGTCTCAGGCACGTCTTGATGTGGTCGTTGTCGTACCTGGAGAGTTATCACCTTTTCGAAACGACGTAGACCCCGACAATGCAAACAACAAACAGCAACAACTTAATCTGGCAAAAGAACGATAAGAACAACCGAACGAAGCGTTCAACAAGCCAGAGCGTGTAAAACAACTGAGCTAATTGAGTACAATGAGGAGGTCGTTCGAATCATAGCCGTTGTTGTTGTTGTTGTTGTTGAACTCAGACATACTCCCCGGCAGTAATTGAACGCGCGAACACTGAGATTGTTCGATCGAATTGGTTTCAGCTCTTCTTATCATTGAGTGAGATAAAACATAAAACAATTGTAGCGTCCATTAAATACGAGCACGAACACGAGCGACGACAACGACAATTGTTTTCCAGTTGGTAGACCGGCCGGCAGGCATCGAAAAGAATGCAATCTTTGTCGGAGAGACAGAAAATGTAGGTACTCAATTTATTATTGTGTTTTCTTTGTGGAAGATAAAACTTCGCCAACAGGCATCATGAGTGGAGAAGGGGAAAAACCCTCTTATGTGGGATTTTTGTTGAATTTCGAAAATATAAAAAACGAATCGCGGGTTTTTTTTGGGGAGATATACATAAATTGATCTCTTTTGGGCGGGTAAACACAAAAATGACAAATTTTGACTTGTGTGCCTGATTAGTAGAAACTATATTGGACAATTTTCCCAATATTTTATTCATATATAGGGTGTTTTTTAAGCGGCATGAGAGCTATCAACAGTTATGTGAAAAATAATAGGGACAGTAGCAAGTAAACTTTGAATGCAGACCTCAACTAAATCACCAAATCTAGTGTTTTGCTGAATTTAAACGGTTTTTTTTTTCATGTTTTACCCTTGCATGGGTTATAATTTTTATAAATTTATTGTTTTAAAAATAAAATATAAAATTATCGTGTGAAAAAAATGGTTTTATACAAAATAATGGTAAAAATATCAAAGTGAGTTTAGATTTCTGCTGCAAATGTTGTCAACACGTGTTTTACCTGTTTAATAATTTGTTAAAGATCATTTAATGTGGAAAATTGTTAGTCATACCATAGTCCTGGAATTCGACTCCTTTCTAGCAGACTGTAACTTGCATAGAGGACCAAAAAGTCCTCAAAAAGTTGCAAAACTCCATGAAAGTGGGACGAACATTTATTTCTATTCCAGTTTTGACCACATTTCACAAATTATTGAATTTTGATTAATTTTTTTCTTTTGATAATATCGGTGCTAATCTACCACTTCTAGCTATCAGATCTACACAAATATTCCTTAAATAGTTCAAGATTCATTTCGACGAGTCAAATGGAATTTTTTTACAAATCGCACTATATGTCCATTAACTATTCATGAAATTTTAGGTTTTGTGGCCGGTGTATCTCCCTGGGCTATCCATTTTACAGTGTTTCCTAACAGATCCTCCAATATTCCAAGAAACTTTACCACTTTCCGTAAAAAAATTCCTTCGTAGCACAATTTTTAAGAGTTTTTAGTGTTGGGTACACAAATTATACTTTTTTCTACTCTTTTTGTTACCTTTAAACGAACAAATTAGTCATTTTTAAAAAAATTCCCCCAAAGCCGAATATGGAAATTTCCCCAAAAATTCTGGAAAGTCCCCCAAACAATTTATGAAAAATTACCCAATACGACATCTCCCAAACATTATGAAAAAAACCCCGAACAACAACATTATTAAAAAAAATTATAAAATGATTACTGCTGTTATGAAAATATCCCCCAAAAAACGAAAAATTTCCCAAATAAAAAAAAATTAGCAATGCTCCAAATGAAGAATTCCCCAAAATAAATGAAAAATCCCCCAAAAGCCCAATATATCAAAATTTCTCCAAAAATACTGAAAAATTACCCAATACGAAATCGCCAAAACATTATGAAAAATACCCCAAAAAACGAAAAATTTCCCAAATAAAAAAAATTAGCAATGCACCAAATGAAGAATTCCCCAAAATAAATGAAAAATCCCGCCAAATGCCCAATATATCAAAATTTCTCCAAAAATACTGAAAAATTACCCAATACGAAATCGCCCAAAAAACGAAAAAATTATATCGCTCAAGATATAATAATACCCCAAAAACAAAGAATGCCCCAAATGAAGAATTCCCCAAAATAAATTAAATATCCCTCCAAAAGCCCAATATATCAAAATTTCCACAAAAATACTGAAAAATTACCCAATACGAAATCGCCCAAACATTATGAAAAATACCCCAAAAAACGAAAAATTTCCCAAATAAAAAAAAATTAGCAATGCTCCAAATGAAGAATTCCCCAAAATAAATTAAAAATCCCCCCAAAATCCCAATATGAATATTTCCCCAAAAAATCTGAAAAATCCCGCAAAGAATTTATTAAAAATTGCCCAATACAAAATCCCCCAAATATTATGAAAAATACCAAAAAAAACAACATTATAAAAAAAATCGCTCAAGATATAATAATACCCCAAAAACAAAGAATGCCCCAAATGAAGAATTCGCCAAAATAAATTAAAAATCCCTCCAAAAGCCCAATATATCAAAATTTCCACAAAAATACTGAAAAATTACCCAATACGAAATCGCCCAAACATTATGAAAAATACCCCAAAAAACGAAAAATTTCCCAAATAAAAAAAAATTAGCAATGCTCCAAATGAAGAATTCCCCAAAATAAATTAAAAATCCCCCCAAAATCCCAATATGAATATTTCCCCAAAAAATCTGAAAAATCCCGCAAAGAATTTATTAAAAATTGCCCAATACAAAATCTCCCAAATATTATGAAAAATACCAAAAAAAACAACATTATAAAAAAAAATCCCTCAAGATATAATAATTCCCCAAAAACAAAGAAAAATCTCACCAAAAGCCCAGTATATGAAAATTTGCCCAAAAATTCTGAAAAATCCCCCAAACAATTTATGAAAAATTACCCAACACAAAATCCCGCAAATATTATGAAAATATTCCTCAAAAATAAAAAAATTTGGGGAATTTTTCCATCAATGCCCAATTGTAGGAGATTTTATGTGGGGAAGTCTTCATTTGTCTTGGGGTCATTTTTCATTTGGGCCATTTTTCATAGAGTCGAAATTCTCCACCAGATTGTAATAAAACAAAATGCCATTCCAACAATATTTCTGTCTTGTATTATCATTTGAAGTACTCAAGCTCCTAAAAAAACACCCTATATAACGTGGTCTTCCTGGCAGCCATAGTGGCTGGGTTCTCCCTATACAAGAGAGACTTCACGTGACCCACAAAAAGAGTATTCCTGTGGGTTGAAAATTGTTCGAAGTGGTCAGAAAATTTGAGATTAATTGCTCGCCAAACTTGTCTGTCGATTGGGTCATGGTATTGCATGGCACATGGCACCGTCTTGTTAAAACCACATGTGAACCAAGTTGAATTCTTTCATTTTCACCTACAAAAAAAGTCCGTGATAAATGATTGTAGCGTGGCAGCCACCCTATATAAAAGTATCTTCATGGCAGCGTTCGTTTCTGTGTTGTCCATATGCATAAGAGACTCCACGTGCTTCACAACAAATATTCTAGTGGGGTAAAATCACACTAGGCTCTCAGAAGACAGATCCAAAATGTGCGATTAATGGCTCGCCAAACTTACCACTCAGTTGGTTGAGGATATAGCGTGGCCCGTGGCCCGTGGCACCGTCTTCTTTAAACCACATTTCAACCATTTCGAATTCTATCATTTTGGTCCAACAAAAAAAGTCCGTAATAATTGACCGTATCATAGCTGACATCATGATCGTTGACAAAAGTACGGTTGACGTTAACATATGTCACGAATCAACTAGCTAAAACTTAATACTGAATACACAAATAGCAATTAAAGAATCCCTTTAGTATTAGGTTGGGAAGCTGCCATAAGCTGTATTCGTCGCCTGAAAAAAATGCTAGGTTTTTTGGTTCAGGTCGCCGCCTTGTTGTTTTCGAATTCTGTCCACATCAACATTGGAGAGACAGAATTTGTTGACCCGACAACTTCCGTCTTACGATCACAAAACCCGGTCAATGACAGAGAAAGTCTTCTGTTGTCTCCTGCTCGTTGCAACTTTTACAGATACGTACTCTCCGAGCGTGTGAAGCCAGAGGTCAATGACCGGTGATCTCCGCAATGAGGTTTCTTGGCAGGTTTATCGCGGCTCGTGTACTCTGTTTGTCCGTAACAGGCTCTATTTTTCTGGTTTTCATTTCGATAAGCTAGAATTGTACGATTTTCTGTCTAATATTATGGATCACTCCGTTTTGTCCAATTATAACTTTTTTTTTTTAAAAAATAAATATCTCAAGCCTCAGGTCTTCGTTTGTATTAGCTTACGAACGGGGAGCTTAACACCGAAGTCAAAGAACGTAGTGTAATAAGGAAATCGTCAGAAGACACGTGGTCAGAGACATTGTCGGAGCAAGTGTTCTGCCAAACTCATGACGAACTTCAGAGTAATGCAAACATTTTTATTTTTACAAAGAAATATAAATGATCAATGATCTCGAACTCGAACTCGACTATATGAAGAAAATAGATCAACAATACATAAACAAAACTATGAAACATACAATTTCACATCGTTTTTAAAACGTTTCAGAGGCAATGACAATTTGTGGCCGATTTTTCATTGGCTTGTTTATTTTTTCAAGTTTACACCAAGGACATGTTATCGTATCTCTGAACGGCGGCAATAAAGTTCATGAAGAAAAGCGACCCGTAATACCCACCAATGTCCTATTGATATCATTTCATACTGGCGAATATTCGCAATGTATATTAAATACTGCGAATATTGAAAAATTACGCTGCACTCGCTACACCTGAACAAATAAATATTCGCGTCGAGGCAGAACTTTCGGGCAAGTGTTGTTTGGCATTGAATGCAGATTCACAGATGAATCATCGGTGGTTAAACCATCGAATAATTAAATTCAACACGTTGACGAGGGTATATCCCCCAACCAATTTTGGCCCCCCACCCTGCCATTACGTTTCATGTGTTGAACAACAAATCAAGTCAGCGGCAACTCATTCACTGACACTAATTTACCTTTAAACCGCACAGATACAAAAACACACAGAGACACTCTGGCCGGGGAAAAGACATCCACTCTACAACCAAATGTAATTATGAAATACATTTGAACATACGTAGGTGCAAGTGTGTGTGTGTGTGTGTGTTTGTGTGTTACATGCACATATGTATGTTTATGAAACACATACGTATTTTATGTATAATTATAGCTCTTTGTAAAATGTTGCCATTGTGAAGTGGAGTGGTGATATTTTTTGAACAAAACAAAAAAAAGAGAGCACACTTTTGAATATAAGTTAAAAATGTCTGTATGGATGGGCTGACGAATATGTACCTTAAAGTGGGTCAGGCAAATAACACTATTGGAATTCGGAAACAAATGATAATGCTTGAATTCGGAAATAACTTGAATTCGGAAACAAATGATAATGCTGAGTGCAGACGAAGACAAAATAAAGAGGATTTTAAAATGAGGATATACAGGAGAGGATATACCGGATACTTATTCTGTGGCCAATGTCAACATTTTTTTCTTTTTGTTTAGAGCTAATATTTGTATTGGATTTATTTTCTTGTTCGCTTTCGTAATTCAAAAACAGCCAAGGTCGAATTTAAACCAAAAACAGATTTATAAATGTAATTCTAATCAAATTGTTCGCAGATGTAACGGGTGGCGCAAAAGTAATCCTCCTATCAGAAAATACTATACATTTTGCGATTGGCCCCTAATGTTAGTGGAAACTCTGGCAGCGGCCATCTGATATCATATTCTCGACTTGATGTAAAAAAAAAATTAAAAGACCAAATAAAAACAAGTGGACAAATAGTAAGTTCGGCCGGGCCGAATCTTATATACCCTCCATCATGGATTCGATGCATTTCGATACCCATATATCCATGTTTGTCAAGGGACGGTTTTTGGGCCGCTGGTGACCCGATAGTCCCAGGAACCCGATCACAAATTTTACCAAATCATGAAAATAAATGCATATTTGGGTTCGCGAGAAAATTTCGTTGCATTTCGATACCCATATGTCCATGTTTGTCAAGGGACGGTTTTTGGGCCGCTGGTGACCCGATAGTCCCAGAAACCGGATCAACAAATTTAGGCAAATCATGAAAATAAAGGCATATTTGGGTTCGTGAGTAAATTTCGTTGCACTTCGATACCCATATGCGCATGTTTATCATGGGCCCTTTTTTGGGCCCCAGGGGTCCACGGAACCCATGAGCACGCCCATTTTTGGGATTTTTTTCACCATCAATAAATTATATAAACTTAGAACAATTTCACCAAAAAAAATCAGATGTAGTGAAAAAAAATATTTGAAAAATTTGATTATGGCCGGGATATATTTAGTCCCGTAAAGGGGAACTATTTCCCCTTTGGTCCGATATTGCCCATTCTCGAACTTAACCTGCTTATGGGCAAAAAACATCTTCCTACAAAATTTCAGCTTCTTAGCGTTGGTCGTTCGCACTCAATTTCAACAGACGGACGGACAGACGGACATCGCTAGAATGTCTTAGAATGTTACACTGACCGATAATATATATACTTTATAGGGTCGCAGATCACTCTTTCGAGGTGTTGCAAACGGAATGACAAACTTAGTATATACTCCATCCTATGATGGAGTGTATAAAAACTCGTCAGTGCGAACCAGTTAACACGTCAACCAAACAATCTGTCAACCGTACGACTGTGATAGAAATCGGCGAAATTAGGTTTTCCACTTGTTGTGGTTTCCTCTAGACTTATCATAAAAAAAAGCATAGAAGAAAAGTTAAAAAAAATCACCCAGCCACCTAGAAAGGACTTACAATAGAATCTGCGCAATCTCCAACAGAGGTCGATGTTATAATGGATCGATGTACTGGATAACTGTGCTATTAGAATCCGTACAAAATATATTTTCTTTAGAGATGTGAATCGATATTTATTTGAATAACACCAACAATTTGCACAATTACTCCACAAGCCAAATACACGGTCAATCGACTGGCAGAAACACTGGATTGCATGGTGTATGTGCCCTTTTACACTCAGGCGATTACTTACATATTTCCCCTAACATTCCAGGAAGGAGCAGGCGGGGAACTTCTCTCGAATCAGTGAGCTGTGTACGATATAATTTGTATACTCACTGACCGGGACCTACCGTCTTAAAGCCGGCTCCGAACGGCTAATGCTTTTCCAGAGAAGTTTTACATGGCTTAGAGATTACTCTCTTACTCGTAAAGTCGCCAGCATTAACTGCCGCTGAAAAATATTTGATGGTCTAACCCGGTTTTGAACCTGGGTTTACTTGTGTGATAGTCGCACACACTACCTACTACACCACGGCCTTCCACAACACTCAGGGCATGTCCCCTATAAATGCAATGCCCGGTATCGGTGATAGGAAATAAGGGCATTGGAAAGAGGGGAAAAGGATACAAACGTACCTCAGTGTAATATAAGTATAGGAATACAATTTTCAAAATGTTTTTATTGAGTCGGAGTCGAGCTATTTCAAAATGCTGTAGTCGGAGTCCTGGTCGAGTACAACGGGGATAAATATATGCTCTGACAGTCAAGCTGTCATTAAATCTCTGGATTGTATCATCCTGAACTCGACATCTGTCCTAATCTGTCGCACTTCAGCATCGACCTTATATGGAGAGCATGGTTAACCATCTAGTGTCTAACGGCCTTCAGAATGATCCGCATAAACCGCAGTCGATCCACTCACTGCCTTGGTGAAAGCAAGGCCGTGACTATGATTATTTCCGTGCCACAACCTATGGAGTCCGAGGCGGTCTGTCACGGTGCACTCATATCGAAACAGCATTTGGTATTGGCAATAACTTCGCTTGATTCGTATGGAGTTTTGGCAGAGATCGCTATAAGAATTAGTAGTATCGAACATATTGCACCCTAAAATTCGAACGCACCTAAAAATAATTCTCTTTATTCCATCGTGCAGAAGCAACGCAATTAACATAATGGTAGACAAGTGTATTTTTCCATTTAAAGAAGAGATGTGATGTGAAAGACATTTTTGCAGTAGTTAGAGATGTGTACTTGGAATTAATTTATGGGAAAAAAGTCAGTTTTGGAAAATTTTCAGTTGTGACCCTTTTGTATTTAAGGGTTCAGTTCTCCCCTTCTCTCTCTCCATTTCTTATTGTCATTGATGACCTGTTGGGTCTGACTTTGAACTCTAACGAATCTACTTTTTTTGCGGACAACATCAATAGATCCTTGAAAAATGGTCCCGTCGTTTCAGTTGTGACCCTTTTGTATTTATGGGTTCAGTTCTCCCATTCTCTCCTTCTCTCTCTCTCCATTTCTTATTTTCATTGATGACCTGCTGGGTCTGACTTTGAACTCTAATGAATCTACTTTTTTTGCGGACGACATCAATAGATCTTTGAATAATGTTCCCTTCCATCCCAAAAAAAAATGATGAATTCCCAACAATACAAACAGAGGAAGAATTTCCCAAAATAGATGAAAAATGTCCACAAAAATTCTGAAAAATCCCCCAAATAATTTATGAAAAATCCCCCAATGGAAAAAATCGTCTGTACAACAACTGCTGCTGCGTGGAAATGAAAAGTGGCCCATTTTAATATGGGATTTTTTAGGTCTTTGAAAAACAGTTGTCAGCCAGGTTGGTGTCAACCATTCGTTATATGTATGGCACATGCCAATGTATTGCGCTGTGACCTTAAACATTGTTCGGCCATTGCGACAGCTCTCTTAAAAAGTAAGTGATTTCATTATTTGGTTTTTTTTTTGGAACCAAAATATTTTGTGTAAAATTTGTATACAAATTGGTCTTTCGAAAATTACTGAGATACCTTTTCGGCTTTGCTACCAATGATCGTGACCCAGCCTAATGTTTATACAATATTTATTATACACACACATATGTATGTACATTATAACCAAGTTCTCTAGACATACCTACATACATATATGTATATATTCGTTGTTATTTTTTTTTTGGAGGGGTTAAAATGTATGTATTGTACATACGTCTGTCTGTCTGTCTGTATGTATGTTAAATTTTTAGTGTTATAATTTTGTATTTCTTTTTTGCTCTGAAAATTTGTTTCACTTGTTTCATATGAGTAAAGCCAAACATAAATAAATCCATTGTCTACTTTCACCGGAAAGTTTACGAAATTTTACTCTAGTATTCCAGCAATAGCAGCGATATATATGTACATAGAAAGTATACACACATACATACCCACATATTCACATACTTACTCCATGTACATACAACAAAGATTCATATGTTTTAGATGTGCCTACAGTGGTCTGTACGGTTTTTCAATTTTACCACCAAATTGTGGTAATTACACTGACCCGGCCACAAAATCCTCCTCAAGTGAACAAAATTGAGGAAATGTTCAGGATTTTTGTTAGCTAGACGTTATTATAGCGGCAGCGACATTACAGTGGGATCAGACCAGAGGATTTCGCAAATGGCATTTTCTTCTCGATCGATTATCCCCATTATATCTGTCAACTGACAAATGATCAATGAAGAATAATTGGAAAATATCAACCTGTCCTAGAAAAACTACATACTCTGTTGCGATTCTTATGGCCGATGTCACGTTAGACTTACTTTTCGTTTTTCGGTTATAATTCATTGGCCAGCTACTGTACGCATATGTAGGAGATATTACAAATCGTAATAAATGTATCAGATGCAGAAAGAGCGTTAAGAGTGGGGGTAGTGCTGGCAATGGCAGTACAGCCAAAAATCGCCAACAACAAAAGAAAGGTAAAGGTAAGGTATGATTAATCAAAACGCATTTTCCATGTGGCACACAAGAGAAACCTCCGAATGGGGGAAATGCGGTGAAAATACTTAGCCCACTAAATAGAAGATTTCCATTAACTGAAATAGAATTTTGATTTTGAAACATAAATAATTTCCATATGCAGACCTTTTGCTGCGCACAGAAATGCCCATGGAGTTTCATAGTCCAGCCACGAAATGTCATTAACATTTCCTCAGAATGTGTTGCCATCAACACAACCCATACTCGTGTTCTCGGTGTCTGTGGTCTCGTGCGTGAACTGCAGTTGACAGGTGTGCTGTACAAGTAGCCTGGCGTCTCTGCCAGCAATGACCAACAAATGTTTGATGTTAAAAACGCGATTCGTGTCGCGTGAATGTAATAATTTAACTACTGATCTTCTGTACTCGAACATAAACGTACTTGTGTGCAATTATGCTATCGGTAGGAGGGGAAGTTTCAATGGCAGCATGCATTGGAAACAACGACTTTAAAAAGTTTTGGCGCATTTTAAAAGAAACAAGAAGAAGTGACAACAATCCTTAACTAGGATCGTATATTCACAATCGTACAAAGTTGCAAGTGCAAGGGGAGTCAAGAATTTTTTATATTATCATCATATCATTCGTTCGTTGAATCCTTGTCGACGTATATCTACAACGCGTGCATTTTTGATCCCGATAGAACATCATTACATCCGATATCGTTCGATACCCAGAAATTGTGCGAAGACAGCTTAGTCGGTATATAGACATCAGCTTCCTCCTATATAATTGTACACTTAGTGCATCCGCCCATATCGGAGACGCATAAAGCATCACAGAGTTTACTACGGTGGCTAGTCGTTTTCTTCATGCAAGTTTAGGACCTCCAACATTGGGTAGCATGCTTGCCAGAGAAGCTTACGTTTTTGCAGCCTTCTTGCCTATGTATTCGATGTGATCCTTGAAAGCCAGTCTGTTGTCTATCATAACACCCAAGTATTTGAGTGAGCGACTAGATCGGATAACTTTATGCCCAACGATCGATCACGTTGATAAATTATGTCCTTTTCCTGCTTGTAATAAGGATAGCCTTCGTTTTATGAGCTGCTTGCTGTAGGTGTGCCGACCAGGGTTACCGTTATGCCACTAAAGTGACACATTTGCCACTTTTTTCGAGCTATGATACTTTTGTGCCACTTTTTTATTTTGATACTAATTATGCCACTTTTTCGTATTTAGTGCCCCTTTGTTATACTTTTGTGCCACTTTTCGAGTTTTAGATTATTCTTCTTGTTTATACTATTTTGACAACACTGATGATTTAAAATCACTATGATTGTGGAAAATTCCAAAATGCAAGTACTAGGTCAGTATATACAAGGTCACCTTAAGGGTTTGGCGTTCAAAGGCGAATTTATTTTTTATGATTTTTTAAAATTGTTTCCTTATCTTGACGTTTCTTCCATTAGTTTTATTTGTTTCCCAAACAAATTCGTTTTGTGTAACTCGAGAAGGACTTGTTCGATTTTGCTGAAATGAATTTAGAAAAATTTAAAATTATATTTCCTTTAATCTATTCATATACTCATTCTCTACATAATCAACAGTTTTGTAGTTATAAATAATTTTATGAAGAAAAAAATTAAATTAAAAAATTAATCTCAGGAAAAAAGTCTTGAATCGCTTTATGAAATTGTCTAAAATTTTTGTTAACTCTTTATTTTCTTGCTGTTGTTTTATGAAAATAAAAACCAAAAAAGTGTGCCACTTTCTGTGCCGCTTTTTTAAAAATATTGTGCTACTTTTTTTTTAAGAATTACCCTTTTTGTGATACTTTCTGAAAATACTCGGCGGTAACACTGGTGCCGACTCGAGCCAGGTTTGCATTTATTTTATTGCTTTTGCATTTGTTTTGCAACTGTGATTATGGCGATTTCGTCTGCGAATCCAATAATGTTTACGCCGTTTGGGGCAGGTAGTCTCAACACTTCGTCATACATAATGTTCCACAGGAGTGGACACAGGACTGATCCTTGTGGGACACCGGCGGACACATTGTAATGCTCTAATCCGTAGCCGTATTAACCACTAGCTTCACCGCGTCGATGGTGGACCGTGCTTTCCTAAAACCGCCTTTTTCCTCGACTACTGACATTAGTCTATTCTACAGGATTCTCTCCAAAATGTCTACCCATTGTGTCTGGAAGGCATATGGGACCGTAGGACGATGCTTCGCCTGGGGTCTTATTTCCCTTAGGGATGAGCACTAGATTTTGTGTGTTTCCCGTGGCTGGGAAAAACTCTCTCGCGGAGACACCTGTGAAAAGTATCGAGGCAGAAGTCTGGCCTTCGATGGATTGTAATCTTCAGTGCAATATTTGGTCTTCGATCTGGTCCTGGCGCTTTATTCTGGCCCACTTTTGCACTAGATGAAGCAGTTCCTCCCTAGAGATATCCGGTATAGTATCATGGACTCGTAGTAGGCAGTGAGTGTTGCGGGAACAATGTTCCAATGATGTTTGGGCACGTTATTTGCTGTGATTTCCCCTGCATTTTCTTCATTCCTATCCTATAGACAGTTTCCCATGGATCGATGTCGGCTTCGTTGCATATTCTTTTAAAGCATGTACGTTTGCTTTCTTTAATCGCCATTTGCAGGGACTTCCGTGTCTCTCTGAATTCCCCTTGTAATCGTTTCAAACGCTGGTTTCCCTCTTGACCGCTGCATTCTTCTCCTCGCTTTTAGACAAACAGACCGCAGTTGACGTATGGTTTCGCTCCACCAGTAGCAAGGCTTCCCTCGCTTCGGAAGTGCTCTCCTCGAGATTGACACATCGCATGCCTCCACAACGGGGTTCTTCAGATCGTTCTTCCGCGAAGCGCTGATCTTGATTTAAAATAACGGCGAGACAATTACATTTTTGATTGCTTTACGCCAAAACGTGGGCGCATATTGTCAAGATTGAGGAGTTTGAAACAAATTCCGTGTGTTTCACATCAGTTGTGTGATTTGGGTCACCCTGTATAAAGACAACGTGAGTTCATTTCATCTTATGATCGGCATGAGCTTTCACGGACCTCAAACCGTATTCAGCTTGAATTGGACTGGCTTTTTGGGAATCATTTTTGAAAAGGATTTCCTCACAACCAGACACTCGTCTCTTTCATTTTCGATCTTTTGAAAAAGAAAGGCATCCACAATTACTTCCAAACCGAAAGGTCTGATGAGGTTTTGAAGGGAATTTGTGAAGAGCTTTCGGCATAGAAAACCAGAGCAAACCGAATATAGACTTCACTGCCATCCAGATCAACATTTGAAAGGGCTTCATGGTGGAGGGTATACCAAATACAAACTGCTGCATGTTCATTTCACCATTCATTGTCCATTGTGCAAAATTACTCGTAAAATATTGCAATTAATTGAAATTACATTTAAAATCCCTAATGAGGCATGTCAACTCCCCTACCCCCCGCCCAGTGTCCACGTAGACACAATTGATATGTCGAGTAACTGCTCAACAGCTCGAACATCATTACTTCAGGTCAAACTGTTACGTGTGTACTGACTGATTGGACACCCGTTGCGAAAGACCTGAAACGATTTGAGAACACAAGACCGGAGACATTGTATCGAAATGTTACTCCGGCAAACAACAGGAATATTCCCTTGCAATTGTTTGGCAGAAATGAGCGCGAAGGACAAATGTAATGATGGTTAAGAATGAAATGGTTTTCTTAGTTTTCCCCGCCAGAACCTCCAGCTGTTTAGCTTAACGATGAACTTAGCATAGCAAAAAGAGACGAAATTATAGGACTGGTTGGTATATATGGAGGGACGGACGGACGGACGGACGAATGTAATGCTCATCGTCGTCGTCGTCGTTGTATCCGCACTTGAATGAGTAACGACGTGACGTGATACTGGTGGTTGGTTGGTTGGTTGGTGGCTGTTTTCCATTGTTTTGGCTTTTTGGAGAATGTTTTGGTTGCTGTTTTGTTGATTCTCTTTGTTTTCTGGCTTGTTTTGGCCTTTACGGTGGTTATTTGCAGGCCATTAGTTTGCCGCGCTTAATTTTTTTCGCCACTTTGCAGACCAGGTTGACTTGGCTGGCTGCCGGCACAGCTTACGTCATTCATTCATTCATTCATCCCGACTATATGCCCGGCTGTGTATGTGTCGCTACAAAACGAGGGTTGTCTAGTAATTGCGATAAATTTGTAATTGAGATCAAACTGTATCCAAAAGCTATAACATTTATTCCTCATAGCGGTGAGGGGAATTTATTTGACGCTGATGGCAAAACGTTCTCAGTCGTCTTCTAACTAGCAAACACAAAATTCCGTTGTCTTCTCAGCCCTTACATCACTGCAGTTGGAAATTATTTCCGATTGCAATAACATCAATGTTTTTATTATTATTATGCAAATATTAGAAACCGCAGTTTTTTTCCATACTCTTATTACAGACAAGCAGAGGTGACTAAAATAAATCGCCATATAACTCAAGACCTTTTGATTTATTAGTCATTGTAAATTAGTTGATGATTCTCACAACAAAATGTGATCGGAATAAGTATTTTATAGGGTAATGCAACTAGTTAACTAACACTCTGTTCCACCGTTCGCCAGGCCTTTACAATACTAACAGGCATCCGAATGACAAGTCGAAGGCGCTGGTTGGTCGGCACCGCTCTAGTCGCCCCGTGCATTACAATCCCCTGCAATGATAACACTACTCAACAAAATGAAAAAAATTTCATGTACTCCGGATGCGATAATTTTTTCTGTGTAGATAACCTTGACATGAGCTCGAAAAACGCAATAAAAAAATTTTTTTTCGTTTGGTTTTTGTTTTATTTTTTTTTTTTAAATTTTAAATTTTTTGGTTAATTTGTTTCGTCCGGCATAACTCGGGAACCACTAGCCCGATTTAATTGAATTAAATTTTAAAAAAATTTAAAATTACAATTCCCTTAATCTGTTCATATATTGTTTTCCTATACAAGCAACAGTTTCCAAGTTAAAAATGAATATATAAAGGAAAAAACTTATTTTTTGCCTAAAGATTTAAATTTTTTTTTTTTAAAAAATCCATAAAAAATCCAAAATGAAAAAAAATGTCAAATCTTATTACTTTTACGTAAAGTCACATAACCTATGAGCAAAATGAGACAAAGATCATGAAAATCGATGCACGCGTTTCGCTTTTATTCGCAATTGAGTAAAGGTATGAATTTCAAAAATTTGCTCGACATATGCACAACTTTGTCTATGGTAAGGTTTTTTTCTTTTTTATTACAAAAAAAATTAAAATTTGTTGGGTGACAAAAATATATGAAAATTTGAAATTTTTGAAATTCATACCTTTACTCAATTGCGAATAAAAGCGAAACGCGTGCATCGATTTTCATGATCTTTGTCTCAATTTGCTCATAGGTTATGTGACTTTACGTAAAAGTAATAAGATTTGACATTTTTTTTCATTTTGGATTTTTTTATGGATTTTTTTAAAAAAAAAAAGTGGTTCCCGAGTTATGCCGGACGAAACAAATTAACCAAAAAAATTTTTTTAAAATTTAAAAAAAAAAAAATAAAACAAAAACCAAACGAAAAAAAAATTTTTTATTGCGTTTTTCGAGCTCATGTCAAGGTTATCTACACAGAAAAAATTATCGCATCCCGAGTACATTTTGACTGTTGACTAGTGTAATAGTTTGAATTTATTAGCAGATGATGTCCAATAAACTAACCTAACTTTAACGGTCTTTTCACTCACCCCTCGTATATATATATATATATATGGTAAGTAGTACGCTAAATACACTTGGCATTTGTTGTAAATTTTCGTTTGGTTCTTTTGTTGCCATCCGTTGCCGTTTTTAAAGCCAAATGTACAGCAAAACAACACGACACCTCATTTCCCGGCAAAAACCAAATACATTTCATTTCAAAACCTCGTCATCGTCGTCGTGATCACGGAAAGGGGAGGGGGAGGGGGAAAGTCTGCATAGATGGGCTCGTACTCGTATTTAGAGTATTGCAGCAACTTGAAGTTCCAATTATTTCATTTGCTTGTTGCACTATAAACATAACAACAACAACAACAACAACAGGGCCTTTTCATTGGAAATGCGAAAAAGAAAACGTTTTTTTTTTGTTTGCAGATTGTTGGCTGATTGCAGCCACGATTACCGGTAGTCGATGTTTGCGTTTTCAGTTTGGAGAGTTCTATGGGGCGTGTGTCTTGGTGCAATGAGCTTGAAGACCATCACTGGCTCCAGAACCCACACCTCCCCCATATATGCAACAGGTCTCCCACCCTACCTCGGGTAGATTTGTATCATTTACAGTAAAGTCTGCAATCATAGATGCCTCATTGGATGAGGGTGAGGGCAAACTATAAAAATTCGATATTTATGGTTTTAGTCATTTAAAGCTGTGTACAATGGCGCCCAACGGATGTTGTCTAAATGGAACAGAGAACGAAAGGGGGACAGAGAGAGAGATAGAGAGAATGAACGTGTGGCACTCGTAAGATACTCGTAAGAACTCTAAAGAAGTTTCAGAAAATAAACTTAAAAATGTAGTAACGATCCTCAAGCACCAGACCAATGGAAAATATAGGCAGAATAAAGTTTTCCACAGAGATTCGTAATTGAATATCCGTGGCAAATCAATTCAAATATTGATCAGTTTAGGGACAGGTTTATTATTTTAGTCCGAACCTGAAGTGGTGTTCAAACTAGAAGTTGAGTACAAACCCGAAGTAGAGTCCGAGCAAGATTGAAGTGCGGTCGTGAAGTGGTGTTGCTAACTTATTTAGTGTTCGAAATAGAGGTCTGCACAATTCCATTTGTATTTGCAGTGTACACATGTACCGACGAAGCACAAACACTTACTCCAAGTGACGAAAAAACAAATGTTCACATTTGTAGGAACAACAAAATCTTCGAATAACTATAGCGAATACATGTTCCTCTTTCTCTTTTATTCGAACATACCGACAGCGATCTTGTCGAGTACGTCGCGACAGCGAAAGTGATTGCGGTACTCTATGTACAACGTTCAGTATAACAAATAGAAGGAACAGTTGTCTATGATTTCTTATCGCCTTTCAGTGTCTAATGAAAATGAATACTCTTGAAGTAAGTTTATTTAAAATTATAACAAAATAAAATAATATCGATTAAAGACTACTTAAAAATTATGTAATTAATTATGTAGTTAGTTATGAAATTAATTATTTTTAAAAAAATTTTGTTTTAATGATTTTGGTGGAATAATTGACTGATTTTAAATATACGTATGTATATATTTCAATTTTAAGTTTTTACTTTTTTTTTGTTTTATTTTTAAAGGTCACGACATAACTCTTATATTGCCATACAGCAAAATAGGTGGTATTGTATTTGATTTAAATTCAAAATAAAGTTTAGTTGCACAACAGTCAACGTGTCAATGTTACCTACTGTATATCGCCACTAAAACAACAAATGTTTGAAATAACTGAAAATCCATGCACAAAATACCAGTTAAATTTTAATTCGAATGTCAAAACCATCATCAACGAATTGTTAATACTCGAGGTACCACGTAAAGTGAACATCATATTCGCAGTACTTTTTCTGTGTTGTTCTCATTTGTATATTTGCTTTTTATATGCTTTTTTCGGAACACATTGTGCTGCGGCTACATACTCTTCTGTATTTGATATACAACCGTTCTCTTCACTTCATTGCTTGCGCTCTGAGAGAGCGAGTATGTACTTACTCGTTTCGAATTAGAACTTCATATGTGCAGCGAAAAGTTATTCGTTGCAGACCTCTAGTTCGAACCACAAGTGATGTCCCATCCATTTTTGGTATTCGAACCAGAAATGGAGTTCAAACCAGTTGAGGAGTCCGAATCAAGATAGGAGGGCGATCGAAATGTGGCGTCCAAACCATAACTTGAGTCCGAACCAAAAGAGTCCGAAATAAGTGGTGTCCCAACCAAAACTGGTGTTCGAACCAGAAGTCCAAACCAGTTGAGGTTCCGAATCAAGATTGGAGTGCGAACCAGAAGTGGTATCTCAACCATATTTGGTGCTCGAACCAGAAATGTAGTCCAAACCAGAAGTAGATTACGACCAAGATTGAAGTGCGATCGAGATGTGGTGCTCGAACTAGAATTGGTGTCCCAACCATAACTGAAGATTGAACCAGAAATGGCGTCCGAACCTGAAGTGGTGTCCCAACCATTTTTGGTGTTCGAGCCAGAAGTTGAGTCTGATCCAATGGTGGTGTCCCAACCATAATTGGTGTCCCAACCATAACTGGTGTTCGAACCACGAGTACATACCAGTTGAGGATTTAGAATCAAGATTGGAGTGCGATCGAGATGTGGTGTACGAACCAGAAGTGGTATCTCAACCATAACTGGTGTTCGAGCCAGACATGGAGTCCGAACCAGAGGTCGTAGTCCAACCATGTTTGGTGTTCGTGCCAAAAGTGGAGTGCAAACCTGAAGTAGAGTCCGACCAGAAGAGGAGTCCGAGTCAAGATTGTAGTGCGTTCCGGAAATGGAGTACCAACCATAATTGGTGTCCAACTATATTCGGTGTTCATGCCAGAAGTGAAGTTCGAACCAAAATGTGGTGTTCGATCCAGAATTGGTGGTTGGTGCCGCAACCTACAGTTCTACAAATATCTCCTAAATTTCCATTCCACAAATTGAGTTCCGTACGCTATTCTAGGCCAGCTTAGAAATTAGAATCTTTTCTAGAAACGATGGAAAACATATTTTTGTTATTCAATTTTTTTTTTAAAGCAGTAATTAAATAGTTTAACGCTTGTTCGGTTTACATAAATTCAACATAGTTCCTAGAGTACACAGAAAAACAAACAAAAAAGAAGAAGAAGAAGAAAAAAACATAAAACGAAACATGCATGACCAAGATTGCGTGTAGGTATTTATTTAAGAAGAACATAACAAAGAAGACGAATGTAACCAACTATTACAGCGCGCGCAGAAAGCAAAGATCTTAGAAAGAAACAACAACAGCAGACAACAACAAGAAAAACTCGCCGTCATCTAATAAGGATGCGACTGTGTGCAGTATCAGCTGCCAAGCAAGACGCGCCGCGCCGCGCCGCGCGCCACCTGTAATACCGACACGAGATAATCGAGGAGGCACACGTCATTTTATGGGAAACGCACATGACGTGAAGAAAAGAAAATAAATGAAAAGATAAGGCCACGAATAACAGTTTGCTATCCATGGGTTTTACTCTCCGATATGCGGCAAGTCACAGCACAACTTATGTCTGTTCCAGACGATGATTACAAGCATTTGAAAACAACGCCATTATGGGCACGAGTCAACAAATGCCATGGCTGCGCCGCTCATCTGTCATCGTCGTCAGGCGATGCATAATTTATGGGCCAGAGGTGGCAGCAGATCGCACTCAATGATTTCCATCTATTAACACAGGATAATATTTAAAAATCCGTTAATTATTGTTATTTTTTTTGTTAGAGAAAAACAGACAACTCTGGCTGTCTGGTGTTGTCTGACCCGTGCAACAACCAATCGAACCTGTTCCGATTCGGAGTGATTCCAATGACAAATGCCGAAACCAAAACACGTGACACGATTGAGCAGCACAACGATGTGGAGAGTTGCCAGTTGGCAATTGGCGACATGCGCCCTACACGATTCCCAATGTGTGTGCAGACTGAAATGGAGCGAATAGCAAAATCCTTCTATCACTTGAAGCGAAAATGTCAAGGTCATGGTCACAACCGACCACCAGGACGATGTTAGGTAATGTTTGCAAAGTCTCTGCTTCAAACGAACAAGCAACATATGGTGGCGGCCAATGGGACTGTTGGGAAACCTCTCAACACCACATTTTGGGTGAACTATTCATTGGTGGTAGAATAGAATTTCATACGCCGTCCACTCATTCCCAGGACGGCAAATGTATGAAATATATGCGACTAGAAATGATTCCGGAACAGACATTGTGGCACAATGGAAATATTTTAAAAAAAAAAAAAAGATACTCAGAGAAAAATAAGGAATGCAAGTTTTAATTAAAAAAAATGTTGTAATAAATAACCACTAACAGGGCTGCGGAGTCGGAGTCTGGAGTCGAAAATTTTGCTCGACTCCGATGCCGAGTTTAATTTACTTACATTTCCCATAAAATAAATAAAACGTATTGGAAACAAGTTATTACTAGTTATTACTAGTTATTAGTATTACAAGTTAATACTTTTTAAAATTTGAAATAAAAATCATTTATATTAAATATACAATTTTAAAAGAAATTCATATTATAATTAAATTTTAAATGGACTTTTATTTATACAGAGTTTTCCAACAAGAGGTGTTATTTTGGTATTTAAAGAAAAATGGAATTTTGTGAGATAAGTGATCGGAATTTTATTTCATAATAAAGTGAAAGGTATGCCGTTAATAATGAACAACAACATCAGTCAAATGGCCACCAGGACCACGCGTACAGAACCATATCCTCTTCAAGAAATTTTCCATAACCAAATCGCAAAGTGGCTGCCCTATGTCCTCCATAGCCTTACGAATTCTATCTTTCAGGTCTTGAATCGACGCTGGGCTGTTGGCGTGACCCCAAAAGAAGAAGTGGCAAGGTGTTAAATCACACGATATCGGTGGCCAATTGTGATCACCTCTTCGCGAGTTAACACGGTGCGGAAACTTTTCCCGTAAAAGAGCAATGGTTTCGTAGCGCCGTCTTCTTGAAAGTAAACGTTGTCCAGATCAATATCATCCAACTAGTAAGTTGTAATGCGCCTATGGCGCCCGTTAATTTGCTTGAGAAAGTATTTGTTACTTAATTTTAAAAATTTTGTAAAAAATATTTTGTAAAAAAAAAATTCGAAAAAAAATAAAATTGGGAAAAAAAAAATTTTTTCAAAAAAAAAATGTTTGTTGAAAAAAAAAATTTTTGTTGAAAAAAAAAGTTTGCTGAAAAAAAAAATTTTTGTTGAAAAAAAAAAATTTTGTTGAAAAAAAAAATTTTTGTGGAAAAAAAAAAACCCGCCGGACCATAAACCGCACCAAACAGTCACACGTTGAGGATGGAGAGGCTTCTCAACAATAACTCTTGGATTTTCCCCACATGCGACAATTTTGCTTGTTGACATAGCCGCCGAGGTGGAAATGCACCTCATCAGTCAAGATGATTTTTCGATGGAATTCCGGATCATTCGGCGAAGTCGGCGTCGTAGTCAACCTATTTCAACCCTAATCGAACCAAGCTAAATTTGTAACGTAAACTAACGCCAGTAAAACACAAAATATTTAAAAAGCAAAAATTTAAAAAAAATCTAATGGATATTTTTTTAAATTTTTATTTCTTTATTTTGTATTAGTCATTATTGTCCCATATGTCTAAATTTAGTTTTGACATATCGCTTATTTACTTCATTAATGTCACAATTTTTGGCTCAAGAAATGGCTGTAAATTTCTGATTTGTGTTGACTTGTGTTTTTGTGCGTCTCTTATACACTCATATGTCAGGGTTCTAGTTAATTCGGGAAACCTGTGATTTCCCCCCCTATATTTGCAGAGTGAAACACAATTGAAAACTTTAAACGGCTCTCCTAAAAAAATCGTATTTTGAGTTATGACACTATGGAAGTAAATGAGCGATATGTCTAAACTAAATTTTGACATTTGGGACGATAATGACTAATACAAAATAAAGAAATAAAAATTTAAAAAAATATCCATTAGAATTTTTTTTAATGTTTGTTTTTTAACTTATGTTTTTTAATGACTAATGCAAAATAAAATAGGAAACAAGTATTAATTTCAGTAGTGACCTGAAGTCACTGCCTGGTACGAATAGGGCTAAAAATGCTGCAGTCGGAGTCGAGAGATTTTGGCTCGACTCCACAAAATATTCTAAATTTGTGGGCACATGTTGATTTATTTAAGTTAGCCGGGAAGTAACAAAAAATAAATTTCAATTGAATGCTATTGATTTTTTTTGTTCTGATCGAGGCCAATTTCAATTCAGACCTGTTCTCTTATTTCAAAATGAAAAAAAAAAATCAACAAGTGAAGTTTCCATTTTGTTTTCGATTATCACACCTAAATCAAATATTGATAACACGTCGTCTGTCCGCTGCGCCTCAGATGGCATTGAAATGATAAAGAAATCTGCTGTTGGCCGATACGACCACGTACGGGTAACATCGAGAACTCTTCACTACGTGTTAAAATATATGTACACAAAATAGGTTGATACCACAAAAAGTCCTATTAGGGGTTTTTATTTAATCTACACGATCAGAGTTGTGTAAGAAATATCAAGTCAGAGGCGAATTCTGTACAATACAAAAGTTGCCTAGTTGTTGCTATTTTTTTATTTATTTATTTATTATTAATTACAATACAAAGTAAATTTATATTCTAATTTTGGGTCCAAGGGTAAACCGGGTGACAAAGACCATATGTTTAGATTTTTTGCAGCGACAGACCAAAGCCTCTGGTGGGAATCGAACCCACAACCCTCACTCTGATAGGCAAGCACGCTACCAACTCGCCTACCGGGGCGCCTTGTTGCTATAGAATTTATTGTACATTGTACTTGTTGAGTGTTTGTTCAAAGGAAGGGGTTCAGTGGGACTTTCTAACATGATAATTAAACCAGTCTACATCTTCAAATACGAACCTGTGTGTAGTTTTAACTCTTTATAGGTTTAGTACAAATTGTTAGATCTGCTGTTACTCTACATCCACAGAAATGTTTTTACAAAATTAAATTCCAAAACATATTTAATTAAATTACTTTTGTACTTATGCGGAGTAAATAGTACTCCGCTGTAGTAAATTCTACTCAGCTCGAACCCATCCGGCAAGGGTGTCTTCCTGTCCGTTGCAACATTCATTCTTTTTATGAATATATATATATACGACCCAAAAGTGTAACACCTAGGAAAATTCACTTTAGATCGTAGGTGTCTTTGAACCAAATTCGATTCATGTCTTTCTAAAGCGTTTGAGTAATGTCCATCTGTAGTGCTGGTACGCACGATAACTTTCGAAAGAGTTAAACAATCGCTTTGAAATTTGGCATGGATTAATATTTCTTCAAATCTACTGATGGGATTGCCTATGGGCTGTGTGGCCACGCCCCTTCTGGTACCTCCCATACAAACGTACCATTCCAACCATTTTCGAAATCGTGTAATACTATCAATACGTGCAGCACGATCTTAGCCAAATTCTATATTTAGTAAAGCTATAACTGGAGAAAGTTTCCGACAAAAACTTGGAAGTTTGGCCACGCCCCTTCTGGTACCTCCCATATAAATGCACCATACCACCCATTTTCGAAATCGTGTAATAATATCAATACACCCAGCTCGATCTTAACCAAATTCTGTATTTAGTAAAGCTATAACTGGAGAAAGTTTCCGACAAAAACTTGGAGGTCTGGCCACGCTCCTTCTGGTACCTCCCATACAAATGTACCATTCCAACCATTTTCGAAATCGTGTAAGAATATCAATACGTGCAGCACGATCTTGGTCAAATTCTGCATTTAGTAAAGCTGTAACTGGAGAAAGTTTCGGACAAAAACTTGGAAGTCTGGCAACGCCCCTTCTGGTACCTCCCATACAAATGCACCATCCCGCCTACTTTAGAAATCGTGTAATATTATCAATATACGCAGCTCGATCTTGACCAAATTCTATAGTTAGTAAAGTTATAACTGGAGAAAGTTTCGGACAAAAACTTGGAAGTCTGGCCACGCCCCTTCTGGTACCTCCCATACAAATGTACCATACCACCCACTTTAGAAATCGTGTAATAATATCAATACGAGCAGCACGATCCTGACCAAATTCTGTATTTAGTAAAGTTATAACTGGAGAAAGTTTCGGACAAAAACTTGGAAGTCTGGCCACGCCCCTTCTGGTACCTCCCATACAAATGTACCATCCCGCCTCTATATTCCGCTCACTTTGTAACACGATTAATACAATGTTTATACCCTCAACCTACGGATAGGAGGGTATTTATCATTTTCTATAAAATTTGGTATTTTGACGTTACATCCAATGGTGGCAGTCACTCTTTTGGCTTTCCAATTCTTTGGAATACGAGACTTGTATGATTTTACTGAGGGTGAGTGTATATATAAGTTTTTCACTGGTTTTACTCTTTCCAATGCCCTTACTTCCCCTGGGTGTTAGATAATATGCAAAACAAAAAAACTTGAAACCCTGTACAACACTCTTTTGGTTATGAAAGTCTGAATAGTCTTCAATAATTTTCTCAGACTTTGAAAAACCATCAAAACATTTGCGGAGACCATCAATATTTACTGACATATTCTTAAAGAAAAGGCTCACTTTCAGTCGTTTCGATAAAAAAAAACAACTTATCGATAACAACATTTATTTACAATAAGTTTTATCCCAAACATTGTTATACATAAAAAAAAAAATCCATTTGATGGTGCTTACTAAAAAACTGTCCAACATACGAAAACGAGGGAAATTCCCGAATAGTTATCAAGCATGAAATCGATCATTTATAGGGAATACGAATATCATCCCTCATTCTGTACTCAATTATTCTCCACAAGGGTTCAGACGCCAACAGGTATTTCTCTGTTTGCCCAAAAGATGTAATTGCCTTTTAATTTTGTATTTTTTTTTTTTCGAAGGAAGTAATTTGTTTTAATGTAACATAAAATAAAACTAACGATAAGCGGGAGTTATGGGAGGGAGTTTAAAAAAACACACCTTTAGTTGTAAACCTTTTGTAAATTTGTGTAATCACATTGAAGAGCTTTGTTAAAAGATTCCTGAACAGAAACTATCTTTTCGCTCGCATGGATACGTTTTGTTCCAAATTGTCGATTTCTGTTGAAGAACTCTGATGCATTTCAGAGCACTCGTAATGGAACTATCACTGTTGTTTTAGTAAAATGATCACTAAATAAAATTATTCCTTAACCCTGCATGCCAAATGTTAGTTGTTTTGACTTATAATGTCGCCCAGTATTTACGAAATGGAAGCAGCCGCCGAAAAACTGTTGTTGGTCTTATTAGGCTGCGAACCTGCTTTTGCTGTGAGTCATTTTAGAGGAAGAAAATAAACAACATAGCTTAATAATATGGCAATATGGACTAGGGGCGACTTTCAGTTCAATTTATAAATTAATTGTAATGTAAAACAATGTGTCATTCGAAACCCGAATTGGCAAACAAAGACGTGGAACCCCGATTTTATACGTTCTCAGCTAAGTCGATGGGAAATTTCATTCGACGTTGCCAAATAAAAAGTATCAGACTTATTTAAAAAAAAGAAAATTCCTTTTTCCGCGATGTGCTGGCTTTGGTATGTATTCACAAAGAAACAAAGAAACCATATGTTTGCATGTAATCATTAATATGTTTGGAGACGGACACAAGCTTTTATTATCACCGAAAATCCAAAATGACCTGACAATAATTTTCACAACTTCATAGGAGAAGCCAAAACACTGTAAAATCTAAATAAACGTTTTGGAATTTGTTCATGACATTTTAGGGTGAGGTTTGGCTAAAATTTGAAAGAACTTTTTTGTTACAGCATATAAACGCGTCTGAGTCATGAATATTTTTTAGGGGGATGATATTACACGGCACAATTTGGAAATTTAATTTCAGCTTTAGACGATGTGAAATGTGTTGAGGAATTCTTGTCTAATCGTATTCTCAAATTGATGGGGCACAACAAGCGAAAGTCCTTGTTAGGAAATTCGTTTGGGAGTATTTTGGGTATTTAATGGATAATGGAGATAATGCCCGGGGAATTTTCTTTTTTTAGGAATAAACTAAACATTCCGTTAATCAATGAAAAAAGTGCCTCAAAAAACCGAAAACATTGCTAAATAAATATCATAATGAAATAAAATTTAAAAGTAGACCAAGTAAGTCTTCAGCGTTTCTGGAAACAATTGATCAAGTGTTTTATATTGGAAAATCCAAAAAAGACTTTAAACCCTAAAAAAACTAAAACTAGAAAAGATTCCCAGTCATCTGCAAAAAAAAACCAATGTCTGTAACTTGCACCACAAAAACATTTAATTTTTTGAAAACTTAATTACAATAATAAAATTTTATTTTCGATCCACCGTATTTTCCAATCAATCCGCCCTAATGTGTGTCCCTTATCATTATTCTCCCGATCGGTTTAGAAAAAGAGGATATTATTCTCGAAAAAAAAACCCCGGGAATTATCTGCCTGGGAGTTTTCATAATCGGGCTGTATATCTAATTAGAGAGATGTCTCCCCTGTTAAGCATTTCTTTAGAGGTCGAAAGTTGAAATAAATTATTATAAAATAGTTTCAAGTATTCCTTGTTTAGTTAAGTAATCAAGTGGTTGGCCGCGGTGGGTAGGTGGGGTAGAGGTATAACCCATACCATTAATGATATTTTCCAATGCCAACTTATAACATCTCAGCCATGTAACACTTCTCTAGAAAAATCATTAGCCGTTCGAAGCCGGTCAGTGAGTATACAAAATTATATTTATATGATTGTGTCTCTAGTCGGTTCAAATACAAGTAAAGGGTGTTTTTTATTGGGGTATAGAACTTTAAGTTGGCATCACTTTTTTAACTGGCGGCCATTTTGTCAGCTGTCAAGTGATTAATATTTAGTTTGGTTTGCCATTTCATCATGAACAGGTTGACAAAAGAACAACGCTTGCAAATCGTGCAAATTTATTTCGAAAGTAATGGTTCAGTTCGCGAAGTTCACCGCAAGCTCCGTCCATTTTATGCCATTACATCCACAAAAACTGACTGTTTGGTGTGCTCTATGGGCTGGTGGAGTCATTGGGCCATACTTCTTCCGAAATAATGCTGGAGAGTCAGTTACCGTTAATGGAGACCGGTATAGAGCCATGATAACCGACTATTTTGTTCCCGAATTGGATGGCATGAATGTGGATGAGTTGTGGTTCCAACAAGTGGTTGAAAATTGGACCTGTAGAATTGGCTTTATTCGAGCCAGCCGCGGCGGCCACATGCCCGAAATCATATTTAAACATTAATGGCATAAAATAATCCTTCCAATAAAGCCAAATTGATGGACATTAAAACGGTTTTCTTGTGTTTTATTTCAATTCGAAGTTCTATACCTCAATAAAAAAAACACCCTTTACTTGTGAAATAAACTGTCGACCTGTGTTATCGAACTTAGCGTGCAAGCAATTGAACCTTGGTGTTGTAATCGATATTTTTCACTCACATTTTTCATGAATAAAAGATGTTGTGCTTTTTTCGTTAACTACTACAAATTCTTAACATCTATGATTATGAACTGTACTTGCTGTAATATCCACTAATAAAATCTCGAAACTCTGTAAATATAATTTAAATATACTACTGGGAAAAATGAAATTAAAAATTGGAAAATTGTTTTAGGCCAAGAATTGAGAAGAATTTTATTTCTATTGTAAATTGAGATACTTTCAGAAAGCAAACCGTAAGCCGCATTCGAAAATTCACAATAATTGCAAATCGGTTTCTGTAAATTACTTAAGGGAGCGGGGGTGGGGGCGTAGTATACAAAATTCGTATTATTATATCATTGGCATGTCGGCCCGGAACACCAAGCCTTTCTCAGTAGTCGTTGGACAGTCCTAACCCTTTTTTTCCCTCAAAGTTTTGTGACTTTTGGCGCAACAATTGCCATTGAGAGCGAACAGACGAAGGTAAGAAAGAAAACACAGAAACTATATAAACACAGGGGCAAGACACACAAAACCCCTTTTATGGAATGCATTCTAATTAGTTATGAAGGCATAAGCGGAAGTCACCACCAACCACCACCACCACTCTCACCTGACTGTATGCACTTCATCAGCGTTTAAATGGACTTTGAATATCGTCTAACAGTCAACAGTGGCCAAGGAGGGACGGACGGACGGACGGTCGATGGACAGAGGATAGAGGAACTGGCATGTAAGTGAATTTAACGTTTTTCAACGTTTGTCTGGCGAGGAGGAATTGAGGTCACTGCAGGTCATCACAACAACCCAGCAACCCTCCGTAATGCACAAGACACACCACAAATAGTTACCCTAGCAACCGTGTGCCATATGTTGGCACCTGTTTCGTAGTTCGTTTTCTTTTGCCGTTGTGGATGCGGTGCGGTATTGTGTTGTGTTGTGCCCTCTTTTCATTTGTTTTTGGGAAAGGCTGTTTTGACCATAAACATTTTCACCACCTGTGCACGTGTGTTTTTCGTAAGAGCGCTCGTACCTCTAATTTTATTTAGTTGATGGTAATGCGCTGTCCCGGCTGTTGCTCTTGCCACTAAGGCGGCAGTGAAGCAACAGTCCATCAGTCACAGGGTAGTTGATCATTTCAAATTCGTTACATTTCCCTCTCCCCCCCCCCCACCAACATGTTACATACCTAGGCATGTACGTAGTGACTCGTATGTCGTCCATATGCTATTAAAATGACATTTTTATAATCGACCGATACCAACGAAAACAAAAACAAATAACAGCGCAAAAGAAATAAAAAACAAAATTAACGGTTTTCCAAATACTCATACACATACAGACGTAATTATAATTAGTTAGCCAAATAGAAATTTTCTCGGAATTTCATTTCCGGCACAGCAACAAGCAACGATAAATAAATTTCCAGTTGACACGATTAGGGAAATTTCATTTGAATTTCCCGTTTCTTAGGCGGTGCGAGAAAAGCGTGAGAAGGCGGTGTGGGGTGTAGTGGAAATTGTGAATTGAAATGAAAGTTCTGATCCCTTTTTGGTGATCCCATGCATGATTGGCATATAAATGTCCTTTGTTTTCCCATGGAATTCATGGACTATACACATTATGTCCTGTGGGAATTCCATGTGCAATAGAATGATGTGGGAATTTCATATGTGTGTGTGTGGGGAAGCCAGGAGAATTTAACCTGTTGGTCTTACACTACATTATGGTACTTTGGTATTATAAGTTAGTGCTGATGTCAAGCCGAAGGTCTCGATTGTATTGTAATTTATTATAATATAATTTTTACAAATAAATATATGTGATTCAGTAAAACTTTCCGAAATTCTAACCATTTGTCCCCGCATTCATATAAATATGAATTATGCCAGAAATGCATTGTTTTAAGTGGGATCATCTCATTCATTTCTTCCATTGCTCACAGAAAAAAATACGGGCCAAAAATATTCAATTACTGTCGTAATTGAAATTAAGCTTGGATATCAATTAATGTTGTAATTGAACTTAGAAATTCTTGGTGAAATCAATGTAAAAAATAGTAAAAAAAATCAATTACTTATTTAAAATGTGAGTAATTGAATTCACAACTTTTGTAATTGGAAGAAAATCAATTAAAAAAGTAATTGTATTGACGAATTCCATACAAACTTCGTAATTGATTTCAAAAATATGTTTTTCCTGTGCTAATGCTTTTTCTATAGAAGTTTCACGTAACTTGGAAGCCATAAACCGAAGTTAAACTTCAAATTAAATGTTTTCCAAACCCCCTTTATAATGAAATTCTATAGAAAATTGTCCAACGTTCTTAATCCCAAAATATTAAAAAATTATATTTTCAAAGATACTGCAAATTCAATTGTATTGTAAGTGCTACACGCCTTTTCGATGGGCCAACAAAAGAAAAGCAATCAGTTGTAAGATGTTCTTTTTTTCGCGGTATGATTGTGAACGCAGTAAAAGAAAGACGAAGACTCAACTTATAACACCGTGTTACACACATTCTGTCCTATGAACGAAATTTACTTTTTCGGAAAGGGGATAAAAAATAAAAATACACGTGTATCGGCGATTTTCATGTACACGTCAGAATTTTTTTTTTTAAGTTTGAAGTATGAAGCTCGTAGTGGCCTGTGTGAAAGCCTTTGGACCGATTTTTAACCCTTTTTCAGTGATCCAATCGAGCTGATTTTTTGCAGGCAGACTCGTGGAAATGTCTGTATAACGTCAAATTTTTTAAAAAATAGATTTTTATCAATTCTCAGATTTTCCCCAATTTTTATTATTTTTGAAAAAAAAAAATATTTTTTTCACTTTTCTTAGCATAACTTGAAGAGACTCCAAATTTTTAAACTACTTAAGCGTTACGAAAAAAAAATGTTTTTTGAACTGAAACCTTAAAAAAAACGATAACCATTTAAAAAAAAAATTAGGAAAATCTGAGAATTGATAAAAATCTATTTTTTAAAAAATTTGACGTGATACAGACATTTCCACGAGTCTGCCTGCAAAAAAACAGCTCGATTGGATCACTGAAAAAGGGTTAAAAATCGGTCCAAAGGCTTTCACACAGACCACTACGAGCTTTATAATTCAAACTTTAAAAAAAAATTCTGACGTGTACATGAAAATCGCCGATACACCTGTATTTTTATTTTTTCCCCTCTTTCCGAATATGTGCATTTGGTTGATAGGACAGAAAAAAATCTGTTTTTTGTAACACGGTGTAATAATCAAAGTTAAGTGTGTGTGTTCTTTCTTAGGTAGCGTCAAAGACCATACAGAGGTCAGACGTCCCAAGTCGTTGTTTGACGCATTAGATGTCAGTAATTGGCACGAAAATAGTTGAAACAAATTTTAAATAATTTTTTTTGTTTTCAAGAGTTTTTTTTTTAAACAAATAATGTTTAAATATCCTCTGGGAAATGTCTTTGGCTTTAGCGTGGCTGTATGGAAAAAATAACAGATTCAGTAAGACTATGAAGTCCATTGTGATACCACGAAAACTATCCGCCCGTTGATCCATCTCGAACCCCTCAAAAAGCTCCTGAGTCGGCCAATATTAATTTCGGCCTGGTCGTCTAGGTCTCTAAAAAAATAAGAGCCCAGTAGGTTAAGTCCAGAGAAGTTATTTTATTGATTCCTCCTTCTCTCATCGCCACAGTTTCAACCAAAGTCACTAGTCTCAAAGCCTGTAGAAGCGATTGGGTATTTCCGGGGATCGCATTGCCCAGACTTTTCGTCAGACTTTTTGCAAATGCTAGTTTTTTTGTTTTTACTGACAGACCTTTGGCTCTCAAGAAAACCGAACTGGTGGTCCTGAGATGTATTTTCCTGCTATTATAGAAATGCATGACAAAAATAACTAATTGGTTGAATGAGAAAAGAGATTTGTCCTTTTCTCGTTTCTAGATCACTTTTATTTAAAATATTTTTTTCAATTCAATGTGAACAATTTCGTTGAATCGGTTTGTCATGTACTTTACTGTTGAGCCTGTTAGCTTCAATAACAAATTTAGAAATTTTATTTTTTTTTATTTCTTTAGCTTAACAACAGAGTTCTTCAATAAATTTGTGTGCATGTCAGGGTTGCTCGTTGACTGTTTCTTCTTGTACGACTTCATTGTAGAGGGGTTTGGCCGGAGTTCATGGCTAGAATTATATAAGTGAGAAAAATTTTTACCTCTTCGAAATATTATTTACCAAATCAGCCAATGGCTTTTAGAAAATGGCATTGGGCGTATTTAGAACACTTTGGCGAGACACACCATAACTTTTTTTAATGCGGGGAGTTTAAAGTCTCCTCCTCTCAATGGCCTTGGAAAAATTGGTTAAAATAGGTTCAATTGCTGATTTTAATAAAGACAGATTTTTTTTTTGGTATTTGATTCTATTAATTTTGTTGTTAGTTCACGCCTAATTCCCCCGCCACGTTTGAAGTCAAGCATTTTCAGCTTGCCTTGCCATTGCATCAGACGGAAGAGAAACGCTGGCAAATCATTGAGTGTTACTATCAAAATGTTGGATCTACGAAAAAAGTTATTTTTTCCAGAAATTGTCTTCAGCTATGCGGCTCAATGGCGAATTTTTGCCCCAAAGTGCAGCCAGTGGCTGTTCGAGAGCTGACAATGTTCTCTGTGGTCCACAAAGAACGTCATCGGCGTAAAGTGATAAAATATTCAAAATTTTTGTATTCTGTAAAAAATTGATTATAGACAAGGAGTGGAGAATTATTTTAAGGTATTAACAATGAAAATCGGACAGCTGCATATATTTTAGAAATATTAATAAAGTTGTCTACTTTTTGATTTTATGGTGAGAAAATACTTTTTGTATATTTTTCGTTTTAGTTTTTTTCTCATCTACAATTTGCGTTCGCCATTGCGAGTGTGTCTGTGACTACGCCGTATGACCACAGAATTTTGTGAAGACCCCTTCTGGAATCTCCCCTACAAATCTAACATTGCGTTTCTTTGTTTTATAAATCACACACAATCAAAAATTTGTATGAGAGGATGTGCCTTCACTAAATTGTGAATAAAATCGAAATTATCCATCGATTTTAATGATCTATGCCTCATTTTAATTGTATGATATGTGACTTTAAAAAAAAAACTACTGACAATGGACACTTTTCTCAAGATTTTTTTATACCAAAAATAAAAAAACAAATTCCAAAAAAAAAAAAGTTTTTCGACTTTACTTTGTTATTAACTTGGAATCTCTCATTTGCATTCAAATCCACTGAAGGCAAAGATGAAAACTAATTTAGTGGTAAATTTTTTAAAAATTATTTTTAACAAATCGGTTGTGTCGTCTTTGAGTTATGACAATTTATGTCTAAAAAAAAAAATAAATAAAAAAAAATCTGTGTAACTTCTCTCGTATCAAAACTAATTGGGAAAGGCTGAAGTACACTTTTACAATATAAACGGATTTGGTAGTTTAGAAATATGCCATCCATGTCAAATTTCGTCAGGGTCGTGTAAAAATGGGGTTTTCCCCAGAGTCTGGGTCCTTTGCACCCATTAAACTCCTCATGCAATTGAAAGTAAATGTTGGCTAAAAACTTCTCCTTGCTAAATTCCAGAAGAATTAGGTCAATTTTTAATGCTTCTGGGGCCAAAATACCATTAACAGAATACAGTGGACTCTCTCCTTGCGGACACCTCTCATAAACGGAAACTTTTTTCAGTACCAATCCGCTTCAGTCTTCTGCTGGACTTCTCGCATAAGCGGACAAAATTCTCAGTCCCTTCGGTGTCCGCTTATGAGAGAGTACACTGTAAATGTTTAAAGCTTCTGGGGCCAAAATACCATTAACAGAATACAGTGTACTCCCTCCTTGCGGACATCTCTCTTAAGCGGACAATTGAATTTCAATTTCCAGGCTTTCTGTGATTATTTTCAGGAGTTTGTTGCTCTTTAAATCACAGACCAACAATTGCCAACCGAATTAATTTGCATTTGTCTCCCAAACAATTGGAAATTAGTTTAGAGTTTGAAATGTCCTATGAAAAAAGTTGCTCAGACCAATTGCTGTAATTTTGCACACTGTATTTAACAAAAACGCAATTGATTTGCACTTGTCGCACAGTGTACAGTGTACTGCTTCATGTTTTTTCGATGTCTTTTTGCTACAAGTGAAATCGGTACAATCTTGACCTAAATGTCAACTATAAACTGATAACATGCAATCAATGAGATAAAATAAAATACAGACATTTTTTTTTATTCAAAAAAAATGAATGATTGCATTCCTTTGCATATCTGTACAGTGTATCTCTCAGATGGACAATTAACCCGCACACAAAGATCAACTGAGTGGATGAGTGACTTATGATAACCACACGGTGAGAGGCAGACAGAGAGAGAGCGAGAGACAGAGTGATATTAATATCAACAGCGCGAGCTTATGCAAATGATAAACAACAACAACAAAAATCTAAAACGGAGCACAGCCGATTTAAACGCAAACGCTGGGCAGAGATTTCAATTGCTTGGGAATCTGTTGAGATGACATCAAACTGTTTATTTATTTCACATCCATCTCCCTCCCAACGCCATCCCCACTTAAGAGAGATAATGTCAGACAGATATTTCGCCAGGTGGGCCAAACAAACTACCAAAAAAAAAAACCCAAGAAAAGTCATCAGGCATTAACATTATCAGCCATTGATCGATCGGTCGATCATAAGAACTGAAATTGTAAAAAAAAAACGTTTCTTGACCGCATTATTTTCTTATTCTTCTTTTCTTTTTTTATTTTTTGCGAAATGATAAGTCCCTAATAAAGTTTAATAAAATGTGTACGTGTGTTTTCAATTTGCTCTTTTTGTTTTATTATTTGCCATGCGAAGGCAACAACACCACACAAAGAAGCAGGGAGGCATTGAATTTGCTGATGTCAGGTGGGTGCAAGTAAATATAGCTCCCATATATTCTATTTTATTTTGTTCTATTTTGTTCTATTTTTTTCAGTCTAGAGCTCACAATGATAGCAGCGCTAAGTACCTTTGCCTGTTACCGCCTGTTCGCCAGTTTAGTTCTGCTCAAGTTTATTCTTTCGACTTGTGTCGTTAGCAATTGATACCGGTTGGGCCTTTTTCATAACAATTGATTTGCACTGGGCCCGTGTGCAACAGTTGTGAAGAGGTTCTGCGCTCTGTTCGAAATTCGGGTGTCGTGTGCTTTTCTTCTTCTGGGAATCTTTTGAAGAACGAGTGCAAAATTACGTCTTCTTCATGTTTTAGGTTTACAATCCACAACAGGTACCAACAAAACCCAACCCAAATCTGTTAGCCTACTTTTAGGAGGTGCTCGGATATTGGTGGCTAACAAAGGAAAAAGTAAATTGTGGTGAAATTTTAGGCTCTTCGGTTGCCAGGATTCCTAGTCGAGAGGCACAGAATAAGGCACAGATATTTTACAACCTTTGTTGGCTGCAAATTTTTCAAAAATCTTGTCATATTCATTCACTCAGCAGTTGATTATTTCGATGGAATGGCTCCCTTTTACGATGTACACACTTTAACTGTATTCAATGTGTATCATTTCCCATCTCGTCTGCCATACATGCCCCGAGGTGCAGAGCCAATTCAAATGCAGCCCATACCGGCACACGCCGAATATTTGTTCAGTCTGTTAGTGTTACTGGTCGGAATGTAACAAACTCGATTATAATTTTCGTATTATGGGCAGAAGTTGGCAAACAAAAACTGCAGCACTCTGCTGTGGGCTAAATTTGGCGGCGTACTTTCAAAAATGTCATTGTCACAACCAGGAGTGTCATTATTTATTTAGGTGATTTCATCTCAAACTCACAATCAAATGAGTCTATTCAATTGTGAAATTAATACACACTTACAAATAAATGTATGTATTCCTGTAAACAGTTATCCTTTCACGTTCATTTTTCCCCCACCCCCGGTGAATGTGTCACCGCAATTCCCACGCGCAAAACTACCCTTAAACTGTTGTCTTTAATTGTAAGTTATCATTTGCTGTAATTGTTGCGCCTTTTAAAACATTCGGTCCGCTAAAGCGCTGGCTTAATTATCCACAACTCCGAACAAATGCAATCTCTCCCTCTCTCTCTCTCCTTATTGTGGGTTATTTGTAAAAACGTACTTGAAAATTAGTTCGGACTATGAAATGTCCTGAGCGGGAACTGCCAGAATTCATGAAGTGGAAAACATGAGAAACTCGTGATTTATTCCAAATTCACTTACTTATTTCCCTTAATTTTCCATAACGGAACAGACTTCTCTCGAATCAGTGAGCTGTGCGCGGATATAATTGTGTATACTCACTGGCCGGAAACTACTGTTTACAGCCGGCCCTTCTAGAGAAGTTTTAAATGGCTTAGAGATTACTCTCTTACTCGTAAAGTCGCCAGCATTTACGAGACTGCTGAAAAATGTTCGATGGTCTTACCCGGTTTCGAAATCGGGTTCTTTTGTGTAACAGTCGCATACACTACCCACCACACCACGGCCGTATTCCAAATTTACAAAATGGAAAAAACGTCAACGAAGCCAAGCCAACAATAAAGCCAGTCTCTTGAACGCAATTGCGGCATGTGCTGATGGGAATAGTTTTATTTTTTTTTGTACTTCAAATATGTGTCTGAAACTACTGTACCGGCAAACTCGTTGCAGAGCCATCTGCTGTAGACTAGCAGTATTACACTGTTGACTGTATCCAATTATCCACTCGGTTGGTTGGTGAATTGGGCACGGATAACACACAGTTGCACGTAATAGTGCAGCCAGCCGAACAGCTGGTTTCTTCAATTCCCTCTTGCTCTGTCCTCATTTTTGACCGGCCAGCTGATAATAAGAGGAAACACCACCACCTGAGGAAACACCACCAACAGCTGATAATAAGCCACCACCACCACCACTCACTAACTTAGTAACTAACTAAATGAATTAAAATTAGAATGAAATTGCTCAGATAATCGTAAAAACGTTACGAAACAAGTTCTCCTTCGACAAGAAACAGCGGACAACAATCAAATCGAGTACAAAAAAACCTGAATTTTAATTCATTTGACACAACCTTGCTATCTTGCCATATAAGGTAAGTTGAAGTTGTTGTGGCTTAGATGTCTTCCCCCCCTCACACGTTTCTTTCCTAGATTTCTCAAACCTGCATCGTTCCACCCCCTCTACCAATCAACAATGCTGAGTGTACGAGGTCTGTTGTTGAATGCGAGGTTACCCAAACCACCCATCTACTTGGGGATCCAAGCGGCGCCTGCTTTCGAGAGTACAAGAAATCAGTCGTTGCAAGACAGGAAGACCGTCGCACCATCCTGCAACTATTTGAGATTAAACCCTAGATATTTACACAAATCCAGTTTACTCTCTCAGAATCATCATAAAAACCTACCGACTTCGCCGACAAACACTGTTCCCAAGGATTTGACTACTCAAGTCAAGCAGGCTGTGTCTCCCTATATACGTCTCATGCGTATGGACCGCCCCATCGGTACCTACTTACTGTTCTGGCCCTGTGGCTGGAGTATTGCCCTGAGTGCCAATGCCGGCTGTTGGCCTGATTTCCATATGCTGGCCCTGTTCGCCACCGGTGCCCTTATCATGCGTGGTGCCGGCTGCACCATCAACGATTTGTGGGATCGCGACATTGACAGACAGGTGGATAGAACTCGCAATCGACCACTGGCCTGTGGGGAGATTTCTCAATTTGATGCCATAGTATTTCTGGGGGCTCAGCTTAGTTTGGGCCTACTCGTCTTAGTGCAATTGAACTGGGAGTCTATACTGTTGGGTGCCAGTTCCTTGGGTTTGGTAGTGACCTACCCCCTAATGAAACGTGTTACGTACTGGCCGCAATTGGTGTTGGGAATGGCATTCAATTGGGGTGCCCTGCTGGGTTGGTGTGCCACTCAGGGTGCGGTCGATTGGTCCGTTTGCTTACCGCTCTACCTCTCCGGCATTTGCTGGACCATTGTATATGATACCATATATGCCCATCAGGATAAGAAAGATGATCTACAAATCGGAGTTAAATCAACTGCATTGAGATTTGGTGATAACACAAAACTATGGTTGTCGGGCTTTACGGCGGCCATGCTAACCGGATTAACGGCGGCGGGTATGGCATGTGACCAAACGATACCGTATTATGCCTCGGTGGGCCTCGTCGGTGGACACTTAATACAACAGGTAAATGAACGATAGAAATGTTTTGGTGTGTTGTTTCCAATGTTCTTGTATGGAATAGTGGAATAGTATTGTTTTAAAACTTAAGCCACTTTATCGGCATTAATTTGTATGAAATTCTCTGCGGTTCGTGTACAATTCACAGTGTGGGGAGCTCGACTCCAACTCGGACGGCAGCATTTTAAATAGCTCGACTGCGACTTCCGTAAATTTCGAAAATTGTATTTCCGTCCACTATTCGTATACACTATATTACATTGAGGTGCGTTTGTATCGTAAAGACAAAATCAGTTCATATAATATTTTCCCAGTTTCAAAAAACGTAACTTGTTTTCAGTACATTTTATTTATTTTATGGGAAATGTAAGTAAATAAAACTTGGAGTCGGAGTCGAGCAAATTTTTCGACTCCAGACTCTAACTCTGGGCAAATTTGTCCCACTCCGACTCCAGAGCCCTGTTCCAGACTATGAACCTGGATTTGATATGTGACTTATAAGTTGTTGCCATAGCAGCATTGAGAGCTCTATGGCCAAAAAAAAAACAGCTGAAATTTATTGAAAAAAATAAGGACTAAAAAAAAGCGTTTAGTCTTAATGGACTAATTAGAACATGCTGTCCACTTGAAAATGCCAATAAAAAACTTTCAATTTACTGATTTGTTAATGTATTTCGTTTCTCTTTACAGATCTACTCCTTAAACATCAACAACCCTTCGGATTGTGCCAAGAAATTCTTTTCCAATAATCACATCGGTTTGATTTTATTCTTGGGCATTGTCTTTGGTACACTGCTCAAAGCTAAGGACAATCCAAAGGAAACCAATACCCCTGTTAGCAGCAGCAACAGTAATAGTAGCAGTAGCAGTAATCCACCACTGAATGGTTTTGTGCCGATAGCCTCCAAAGCAGAAGCTTTAACATAGATTGTAAATCGTTAAGTTTAGTTAGTAGATCCATTTTTTTTGTCTCACCAAAGCATATATAAACCAAGTTTGCACTGCACTAATTAGTTGTTTAGACTCACATACCGTTTATAATATTTTTGTATTATATTCCTATATTCCATTTCATATACACATATTTTTTTCGTATAATGCGAAATTTACATACGCCTTCTTGTACGCATTGGATAAGGGGAGTTTGGTCCGAGTTACAGGCTGTTATTTATAAGGATATCTTAGGAAGATATTCCTTTATTGTTACCACCAAATCTGAAACACTTTCAATAGATTACAACAAGACATTGCAATCAAACGCACATAGAATCTAAGTCTTATCGCTGATGTTGATGCAATAAAAATTCCAATAGTCTGGTAATACTAATTATGATTTAAATATTTGTTATTCTTATGAATATATTGAAGTCTTCTTAAATTAGCGAAGAATGCAGATAGTTTGAATGGTCAACATTCCATGAAGGAACATAAGGGGGACTTTTTTGAAATCAGTGAACTGTGCAGGATATAATTTGTCAACAGGCTGACCGTTTATAGGCGGCTCCGAACGGCTGATGTTTTTTCTAGACAACTTGTACGAGTTAGAACTGAAACATAAAATTTGGCTTGTTGTGTGTTAGTCACACATAATCTATCATGGTCAATTACAAATCGATAAAGAGAAGACAGGGAATATGGTTAATTTTTATATTTTTACCCATAATAATTGTCTATTTGAAGTTCGAAATAAACTTTTCAGAATGTAGACGACAGGAAAGATAAAGGAAATGCATGGACAACATGAGGATATTTTGTGGTGGCATAACTTTCGGTAGGTAAGATAAGGTAGTGTTGATAGCTGATTTATTGAAGCAGAACGAAATACACAAGATTTCCCACCAAAATCTAGATAAGCTCAAAGCGGCAATAACCTGTCTTAAGGCTTCAGCATAACAAAGCTGCAGATGACGGCAGATCACCGATAGATCGATCAGAAAAAAACTACAGCAGTGAGAGAGAACTATATCGGTGAGAAAAAACTTTTAATTCGAACCAAAATCATTTCAATTTTATAAAGGTCTATTAAAGTATTTAAAATTTGTGACTGCTACCAAAAAAAAAAATGTCATCAGTAATGTATTGAGATATTGGTAGAACCATTGAACCAAATTAGTTTGTTATCACAACACAAATTGAGGTAACTCAGTTTATTTCAAATTCTGTTACGACTATGAAACTATTTTTTTAGGGGCCTGATTATTGCTGCTTCCTAAAAACGGGTAGCTATGTCATCTACCCAATTACTTACTTATTTCCCTTAACATTCCATAAACAACCCGTTGTTGAAAACCGTTATTATTAATCAGAAAAATAACATAATCCTAAACATGACAAACAGGTTTTTGTAAGCGGGTTTTACCCTCAATATCATTGTATAGTGGTTTATAAAATTTAAAATTTAATTCAGTCTCCGGAAAACTTTTTTCAAATGATGCATTTGCTGAAGTCCATTGCCCAAGAGTTCCCCCTGCAAGACACAAGTTTTCAAGCCATTGGTGGTGGCGTTGGTTCGACATCGTATGTCTGTGGTGCACTCAATGCCGATAAGTTTCCCAAAAACGATAGCGTCCAGCAGTATTTTGCTCCACAGTTGGAAGATGATGCATTCAGTGTGGCTGGTATTGAGTGCTAGTGTGTGGAAATATTGGAATGTTTTTGAAATAAAGAAAACTATTTGGACAATTTTTAAATTTCAAGGTTGGCTCAATAACATATATGTCTCATCTATAAATGTGTTGCGTTCAGAAACATATGTTTTGGTTACCCTGTATCAAACATCAAAAAAACATGGAATGAATATTACTATACAATTCTGATGTAATATAGTAAATCAAAAGTGATTGAAATTTTTTTCTTGGATAACATTATAAATTTAATAGTACTGCCACAAAAATTCTGATTAAACGACGTCATCCAGATTAAAAAGATTAAAAATAATTTAGTATTACATTTTATATTTATATAGATTCCAATTCTGTTGAATTTTTTTAAATTGAGTTTTTGAGTATATTTATCATCAGCGCCTTTTAATCTAAATGACAGTTTAGGAGTTATAAACAAAATTAAGGTAAAACATATTTTTAATTTGTTTTAAAAACTTAAAAATAATCGAAATCGATAGAAAGTGTAAACTTTTAATGATCTACCGTAAAGCCACAAACAAACTAAAATACAGATGTTCAAAGGCCGCCTGCGGTAAAAGCATTTAGTGCAGCAAATGTAAATTGTGATAAGCTTCCAAAAATGCCAAAGATAGATTTACTTACAAAACAAACCTGAAGTATTGGTGTCGTAAATTAAAACGAATTATCGACTCATAAATAACTGTAAGTATATACTGGTCTCTATGATACTAACATTTGACGGTCGGCAACTGAACCCAGTTCCGGCGGATTAAAATTATAATCATGGAATCATTAAAAAAAAGTCCAGCCAAAAAGTAATCGTATTAATTGGGACTTTTTATGGAACACGATTTTATTGCTGTGGCTGTTGCGACTTTCTGGCTCTACCCCACTAGCTTGATCGGTTTTAGCTTTGATGACCTTAACGGCCTCTCATAAAAAAGCCTAACGGCGCAAAGTCGTATTGCAGTGGCGGTGGGTGACTCATTTGCGTTGAACCTTATTTTCCATAAACGCTTTGAAAATAAGATTGCAACATTATTGAAGCTTCAAGCGATTCGGCGCTTCCCGTAAGCAAGAAAAGATGAACAAATATCTAAAAAAAACAATCGTTTTTTTTTTAAATTATTTTTCGTCTGCGTGCTTTTCGTAAGCATGATTTTTTAAAATAATAAAATAAAACAGGATGAATAATTGTTTAAAAAACGCGAGACTTTTCAAAAAAAGTCGATTATCGAATTATGTTGCTGCCCAAAAAGTGGTCGGTCATTTTTTTTGTTGCCAAACCCACTAATGTCGGACAAAAATTACATATTTCAACACCTGAGGACATTACCTTTCACTTGAGTAAAATTTTGTTCAAAAAAGCGGACGGGTGCCTCCATTCCCAATTTCAAATATATTTTGTTTTCCCCATTAAGATGAACATTTTCCAAACTTATCTACCCGCCATCATTAAAATGACCCTACGTGGCACCCCACTAAATAAATAAACATATTAATCTTTTACGTTTCTTATCTTTCGCTTCTTAGAATTAAATATTTTATGAAAATTTCAAAAATGATTTTAAAATAAAGTGTTATCCATTTGGCTTTTTAAAAGTAGACGTAAATAAAACACATATAAAATATTTCTTTTCATGACATTTCTTTTTTATTATAAAGTTTGAATGTTGACATTATGTGTGAAAAACTACATCATTTAAATGACCACCACGGGAAGTGTTTGAGGTAATTTTGGACAACTTTTTGGCACATATTGGGCGGTATCTCAGCCATAACTCAACGAATGTTGGTTCTTAAGTGCTCAAGAGTCAAAGGTTCATCTGCATAAACACCGTCTTTCGCCCAGCCCCACAAAAACAAGTCTAATGGTGTCAAATCGCATGATCTTGGTGGCCAGTTGATGTCGCCACGACGAGAAATTACGCGGCCAGGAAATGTCTCTTGCAATAAAGCCATATTCGCTGGAGTTGTGTGGCATGTGGCACCGTCTTGTTGAAACCACATATTCTCCAAGTGGTATTCTTCAAAAGCAGGCAAAAAAAATCGGTTATCATACAGTCGTTCCCTCGTCGTTTGCGAAGAAAAAAGATCCAATCACACATTCCGTCCAAAGAGCGCACCAAACAGTGACTTTTTGTGGATATAATGGTCTCTCTTCAATTACTTGAGGATTCTCAGAACCCCAAATACGAAAATTTTGGTAATTAACATAGCCACCGAGTGAGAAATGTGCTTCATAAACCATAATCTCCTCTTTAAGCACGATATGTGGCTCTGCCAGAATCACCATTTTTGTAGGAGTTTTTAATAATTTCTACGCGTTGTGTGATAGTTAAGCGATCCATTTTCGTCAATGTCATGACTTCCAACTGAAAAGAAAAAAAATTGGTTTAACAACTTAGTTTGATAGATGTCGAATTCCAGCCCTATACTTTTAAAATCACGAAATGGATAACCCTATATATTAATGTAATACTTTTGTTTTGGCCTTGAAGGCTATTTGTATTACAATATGAATAAATGAACATAAACATATTTATATTTTACGTTTCTTGTCTCTCACATCTTCAAATTAAATATATTAGAAAAATTTCAACAATGATTTTAAAATATTTTACAGTTGAAAATGGGTCTCGTAAGCGTAATACAAAAATAAGAATCTCCTTCATGGTTCCGAATGTGGCCTTATCTCAATTTTCTGACTTTCTTTCTTAGGAGGTCAGAATTGTATGCAAAGTGTTTATTCTTTAAACGATTTTCTTGTTTCTAAAATAATTTTCCAAAACCAAAAAGTTGTATTTGCCTCTTTGGTCTCTCCGACTAAGTAGTCTGTAATGATCCTTCGGCATTTTCCGGTTGATATTTATGTCCTTTCCTTATGTACTTACTGTTGCAAAATTAATAATGGCTCATTTTTTTTTATAATTAAAATGGTTTATATCCATAATTATGTATTTTTTTTTTGTTGGTTTGTTTGTTTATTGATTTCTGTTTAACATGCATTTTTGTTAATTGCTAGAAGAAAGGGAATTCAATCAATCAACGCTGAAGTATTTATTCCAAAAATCGATCAAAGTAAAGAAAATATATAATATATTTTCGTTTTTTTTTTATTTGTTCTTTTACTAAAATAAATGAAAGAATTTTATTTTATTTTCGTTATTATTAAAACTCTGTTTATCGAGGAAATTGTATATCGAATTACAAAAATTACAATAAACCAAATTGTTTCAATTTGACAAAAGAAAAACAAAAATAGAAAAATAGACGACAAACTATGGCAAAAGTACACATTTACAAAATAGTTTTCTTATACATTTACAATATATTCACGTGTTCCGATTTGTTTTTGAATCTTACTTTTTTTTTACAAATAAAATTTTGAAAATTTCACAAAAAAATATATGGTGTACTGTTTTTTTCAAGTTAATTGTATGTTTTAAAAATATATTTCAAATAACACAAAAATGAATACACATTATAGTTTTAAATGAGATATTGAAAACCGTGTTCATTATATAATATTTCAATATATATATTTTTTTTATTAATATTGCGATTTGTATCGGTTGTTTTGATGTGTTAGTAAGTTTTTTGTTTTGTGTTAAATGTGTAAATTAAATGTAAATGAAAATTATTAACTTTATACATAGAATAGAAAAAAGTCTCTATGATTTAGTATAGTAATGGTTTCGTAATAATACTAGTTTTATTCAGACATAATTAAATAAGAAATTAATATCGTGTTTATTTCATTACATACATTATATATGTATATATACACTCGGAGACATACATGTGCGTACAAGGTAGCATACACCCAAACCTGGCGGTGGAAAGGGACACCATTACAAGTCGATTGAAATAGTAGATTTAACAATTAAAACACGTAATATTTGTTTTTTATTAAATCCGAGAGTGTTAAATCACAAGATCTCGGTGACCAATTGTGATCACCTCTTCGAGAGATAACACGGTTCGGAAACTTTTCCCGTAAAAGAGAAAGTCCAACTCCGACCATAAAAAATCATGAATCATCTCTCGATAGCGCAAACCATTCACCGCAACTGTTGATCCAACCTCATTTTCTAAAAACTAGTCCATTGACCCCGCCGGTCTATAAACCGCACTGAACAGTCACACGTTGAGGATAGCCACCGAGGTGCAAATGGACCTCATCAGTCAAGATGATTTTTCGATGGACTTCCGGATCATTTTCATGCATTTCAAGGACCCAATCAACAAAGACACAACGTTGTTGATGATCGGCCGGCTTGAGTTCTTGTGTTAACTGAACTTTATAAGCCTTAAGACACAAGTCTTTATGCAAAATACGGTGTAATGACGTTTTCTTCAACACTTTGCGATACAGCAGCAATATTCTCAGTTGTTCTTGAGCCACGTGCACGGGTTTTATGCTTCACATCACTAACTTGTCTTAACAGCTCGAATTTTTCCACCCATTTCTGTATTGCGGTCCGACAAGGTAGTTTCAGTTTGGCCATTAATAGATTTTCACAACTAAAGGCTGTCGTAAGAGAAGCGTATGAGGAGTCCAGGGTGGTCAAAATACAATTTTAGTGAAATACGTGGAATACAGGGTGACAAATGGAATTTTAGCAGAATATATGAAGTACAGGTTGAACAAATAAATTGTACGCATAACATCGGCCCTTCAAATTGCCAAATCCCAGCTCCGAACTCATTACCCAAAAGGGTGCGCGAAAGATCGATTGTGACGAGGGCTGCGTGGCATGGCGCGCCATACTGCTGAAAGCACAGATCGTCCATGTCCTCGCCATTTCAAAGCCAACTGAGAACTGAGGCTGAACTCTGTATGGTTCCTGTATGGTATTCCACCAAAGAGGCACAATTTTGCAATGCTCAGAAAACTCTAAAAAAAATACATAAATGTTGTTTTGACAGCTAAGTACAGCAAATACAAATTAATCTCTTTTGAGCAGATAGAAAAAAGATAGAAAAAACGAAATTGCCAAATTTTTAGTTGTTTCTTCTTTGTAGAATTTGTGCGATTCGTCCCCAATCCACAATGGATGCCAAGAAAGATACATTTAATAAATATTTAATTGGCCTTATTGAAAGAAACCTTTTTTTTGGGTTTACAGTTGTGAGTCAAAAGCCTTGTACGCAGACTTTGGCCGTTGAGAGTATTTTTTTTATCTGGTAAGAGTGATAATAATTAAAATGAAAAATTAAATAATAATATAAGTGTACTTACGCAGGTTTAGTGGATAATTCGTTCAAAGTCAAGTAAGTTTGCATTAATTTTGAAAGTGTTCAAAAAGAAAGTGTGATTCGATTTCTCTGTAGGAATATCCACATATCACGACATTTAATAACATTTTTTTTTTGGCGCCCAATTATCGTATGTACTCCCACACCTTTTAAAGAAATAAAAAAAAGACACGTCCACCAGTAAAAACAGACTTTGATTTTGCCACTCACTTTTACTGTCTGTTTCCATACAACGAATTTGTTCGTTCGTTGCCAATTGTCAAAATTGAATGCCCAACACAATGGATGTTTATCACTAATGAGTGATTCATTTGGATTTGTGTTCCATATGTCGATATCTATACATCGATTAAATAATGTCTGAAAGCCATTTTATGACGCTTCCATTATTGACGATTTCTAGAAAATGAACACATTCGTTTTCTGTAAACGGGCTGTTAATTTGTAATTTAAAGATATCCTAATATAAAGATAGAACTCCTCTTTGTTATATTTGATTTTGTTTATTTTCTTTATTACTCGATGTGGAATCAGAATTAGAAACAAACAACAAACCACCCAAAACCATTAATCAAAATAAATGATCAAGAGATGACAATTTGTCGACGTCGTCATCACATTGATTCAAAATGTCAAGTTGGGATTGAATTGAGGTCGACGACGACAAGAAGTGACGTTGACTCGACAACGACGTCGAGTAATAGGGCTGAATGTATGTAACCCATTTTATAGCGCTTTGAATGATGACGAACAAATTTGTTTTTAATGGAAACCGACCTTTTAATAAAAAAAAAAAAATAATAATAAATTTAAAGGTTTTTTGCTCTCACAAATTAAATTGTACCATACCCCCGATAATCGTTACCATCATCAGCGGTAGGTCAGCTTCAAACACACCCAATCTCAGTTTCCTCAAATCCAATGGATGTATTTCCACGACGCTGTGAAATACTTTAAGTCACTCCTGAATTTCTTATAATTTCAATTTAAAAACAAACAAAAAAAACACAAGTACACACAACTGCATTCAACTCCGTTTCGAAATTACTTTTTGTATATATTCTGTAGAGACACTTAAAAAAAAAACATTTGTTTGCAGCAGAAAGATTAATAATTAAAACGAGACAAATTATTAAAACTAAAATGTTACCTAAAAATAATGGTATACGTTTTTTTTTTTGTTTTTTTTAAATTTAATTAGATTTAATCCAATTAATACAATAAGCGGTGTCACACAAATTATAATCTAAACATGTTTTTCTTTTCTTTTTTTTCTTCTTTAGTTTTACGAAAAATGAAATGATATTTAATATATAAATCCCTTGTAAATAGTGTGGTTGTTTGTTGTTGTTGGTTGGTTGGTTGGTAACTATTTAGTGCTATTTGATCAGTTACGATAATTAAAATAATAAAAGTAAAACTAAAATATAATAAAAATTAAAAAAGTATCATTAAAAAAATAAAAATATTGTGAAATCGTGTGGGGGGGGGGGTGGTTTGAAATTTCCAATTAAAAACAAACATTACAAAACACCATACCATACCAAAATAAAATACTGTGGCAAAGCGTCGTCAAAGTAAAGGGGAGAGAAATCAAAAAGTAATGCAAGTCAAACAAACACTACGATAATTTAAAAGAAATTCCAAATTCAAACCCCCCCACGGACAATAAATTAAAAGTGTCAATTTTATAATTAGACTTTATTTGACAAGTTTTAGAAACTTTTTTTTGTATATTTTTTTTTTTTCATTTTATATAATTGTTATTGATGGAATTTTTTGTTGTTTTGTGTTTTTCTTTTGCTAATAGCCTTTGTTTTATAGTAAAAAAAAATTCATAAAGTTTTAGAAACTCAAAAATTACCAATTGAGCAAAGCCTTAAATTTGTTCCAAACTAATTGAATAAACAAAGATACATAATAATAATAATAAAAAAAGAGAAGAGTGTTTCATAGATTTTGTTTATAAAATTAATAAAATTTCATATATATATTTTCATCTTCCTTTTTTAAAATGTAAAAGCTTGGTTTCCTTAATTTGTTATAACATTTAAGCTTAAAAAGTTCATTTTTATGTTTTTTTTTCTTTCTTTCTTAGTTTTTTCCTTCCTTTTCACACATGACATTCTTAAATAATAACTACAATAATAATTACAAATGATAATAAAAAAAATTTGAAAATAAGCGTTTTGAACAGAAAAAATACATTTTTTTTTTAAATATTTGCTTTCTTTTGGAACAAAAGAAGTAAATACACAAAAAATTGTTCACAATGTTCCTTTAGTGTGTGAACCTAAAAACAAATCTATAAAAATTCTAGAATTTGCCCTCTTAAACAAAACAATTAATTCGAATACAATTTTAATTGAAAAGAAAAACGTATTAAAATCTAAAATAAAAATAAAATTAAAACTTCTCTCACCAGGCGGCGGCAGGCAGATAACCTGTGCTTTAGATGTTTCTGTTTACGTTTGCACTAAACCTCTGGTATCTGCGGATCCAGTGGCGCCAACATTGCCGCCACCTACCGCTGCTGCTGTGGCTCCTACAAATAAAGCCGTCGTATCCAAGATACCATTTGTGGTTGTGACCGCCGCCGGATTACACATATCACTGTTGTCCATCAGCATGTCGTCGTTGAAGTCGAGAAAATCACCCAATTCGGAACCAATTGTTTGTTGTAACGTTTTCAAATGTTTATCGGCAAGTTCGATAGCGCGTTCTATTTCATCGCTTTCATGTTGGTGCACTGAAAAGGCGAAGACAAGTGAGAGAACACCACAATTAATTGGTTAAGAAACGGGTATTAAAAATTGCAGTGGTTAGTCAGAGGTCCGAATTTTCTATTTAAATTTGTTTAGGAATTGTATAAATTAGTAATTATCCCAATAATACCAAATACACCGCCAATGCTACTGACTACGTAAGACTGCCTAAGAAAACCACAGTGGTCTGATTACACAATAAACTTAAATTCATATCCGGGTTAGAACATCAGTCATTTTTTGCGGTCACCCCAAATGTCGAAGACTGTATGAGCGTAAGAGAATAGCCTCTAAAGCCAGATAGAACTTCTCTAGAAAACAATTGACCATTCAGAGCCGGATTAAACTAGTAGATCCCGATTAGTAAGTATATACCGGATCGTTTTCAATCATATTATTTTGACGATGACAGCTCCGACCCGCTCGAAATTTTGGCAGTGAGTGTCAATCACCATGGAACACTTGAACAACATTGAGAAATACGGCGAACTTATCTCCAAAGTCAATGCTGTGTAGCCTAATAAGTTTTGGTCAAAATGAGACAACCAACGCGCCTTTTATACGCAAGTTTGTGCAAAACGATTATGAGTATGCCGTTCCGTGTGCACTGGCGATAACGTGGCCGAGAGTGTGCGATTCAGTCCTGAAAATAGATTTGGCATCGATCGCAAAAACATTTTAAGCACCAGCTGGATTCGAATCGCTAGCGCTTCTCACCTTAGAGAAACTCGAAATAGGCTTGGTTAAAGCTTGATGTTAATTAATTGAAATTGAAATATTGTTATCTCGAAAGATATGCTACCAAGCAAAACTGCAGCATTTGGTGATCGGAAAATACACACATGATCATTGAGATGCCAATGCATCCACAGTGACGGAAGAATGCATTTTCTCTGTAGTGAGTCTTCCGATCAACTGGCCACTTGAAAACGAACGGATGAGAGTCCCGGGAAAGCCGCGTGTTCTAGCTTAATGTTCTAACATCAGGAACAATACGAGGGATATCCGAGGTACAGATACCGTTAAAATATCTATCTACATTACGGCGATGCTGGAGGGAGATAATGGAGTTGGATACCCCATTATCCCCAATCATAAACACCGCTCTCCTCTGTACACGGTACAGAAGCTGCAAAGAAGTCTTTGGAGCCCCTGCCCATACATGGGAGTTGTATTCCATTTTAGGCCGGATGTAGGTGGTGTAAATATTCACGAGATCTGATGGTGTGAAATATTTCTTGCACCGCTTTAAAAGTCCTAAACTCTCGAATGCTTCTTTCGACACTTCGAGACCAACGAACAATACCCTGTATCTATCTTCATGTCCAGAACATCGATATCCACACCACACATAGAGATTGACAACAATGTTGCATAAACCATATGAATTAGAATTTTGACAAATCAATAATTTCCAAAACAAAACGCCTATTCGCAAAAAGAACACGCTTATAAGTGTAGATAATGGAAACAGCTGATAGCAAAATGGTAACAACAAAAGCTAAACACAAATACGCGGGTGCCCTATTTGTAAATAACCCTCATGGTATTAAGCAGACAACCTTCTTGCGAGACTACCAACAAAAACTGGGTAACGAACGTTTCATTGCTGGATGAATATCATTGATATCACGAACTGGGGAGGCAACGTCTCCAGAAATAATCTTCTAGAAAAATAAATATCTGTGTAGCTTTTAGAATGGTATGACAAATCTTATAATGGCAAATAAAAAGTGTTCTACTGTGTCCAATTCATTCTCATCCTTGTTCATCCTGCAGAAGTCTGGAGATCAGTTATCCCATCTGCTGGTCCTCGCCATTACTGTGATGATTCGTATTGCAAGTCTGAGACTTCTATTCAGTCCAATTCTTTCTACATATAAACTAGGCCACAAGGCCTTCGATACTTTCGTATCCGAGTTAGAAAGTGTTCTTTTTAGGATATGATCCTTCTGCCCTTTTGAAAAAGTACCTGATTGGCGGGTTAGCCAATCTATCAATTTCATCAATATGCATAGCAGAGCCCGTTCGAGCCAGCTCATTCGCTATGTTATTTCCTTTAATGTCACAGTGGCATGACACCTAGCATAAGCATCAACTATCCTAGACGAAACACAATGGCTTGTTATAGCCTTCAATGTTATCTCGGTATTATGATAGCGGCAATTTCCTCCGCAGCCCACAATACCGCTAGAATTTCTAATTGGAAAGCCCTACATTCATCCGGTGTCTGTCTTTTCTATGTAGACACCTGCTCCTGGACCTATGTCCATTTTGGATCCATCAGTAAACACCGCCCAACCCTCATATGCAAGGTACTAACTCCTACCCATGAATCCCTATAAGGGATTTCTAACCCGGGCAGGGTCAGAAATTCTCTTTTCTTGACTTTGTAGTGCGATTGTCCCTCATGGATCATTGACTGTAGTCTCGAATGTACCTGAACAATGCTTGTGACTGCCTCACCCAATATAAAATCGTTTAGTGGGAGAAGGTGCAGAATGATGTCTAGTGCAGACTGTGATGGCCCCCGTTATACCAAATACCGCACTCCTCTATCTACCCTTGTTGTCTCCCACCACACACTTACTACCGCCGCGTAGATTCATTTCACTACCCTTGGCCGAAGTCTCCAGTTGTTACCTACAGTTCCAGTTCTGTTTCACAATCCTTTACTTTTTGCCAATGACGATAGCTCATCCAACGCCGCATTCCTGACCTCACTGATGGTCGAGATTTTCCAGATACCAGTATTCGTATCGGTGTCGGCGTAAGCTACACTCTTTCTACCTCTATGCTCGAATTCCCAAAGAATGATATTGACCGCTAAGAGTTGATATAGAACTCCCTCTTGTGCTGTACCCCTGGTGGCAACTTCATTGAATTCCCTGAGCTTAGGCTGGAGTTGACAATTCTGCTGTCTAGCATATTATCAATCCAGCCTACCATGAAGTTTGGTACCAAAAGTTCCACTAATGATTTTTAATAGCAACTCTTTTGATATTGTTAAAGGCTCCCTCTATTTCTTAGAAAGCCGCAAGCGTGTATTCCTTGTTTGCTGAGTTCAGTAGGCACTGTAGCACTGTTTTTGGAGAGTGCTGTATCAACGAAACTAAATCTCTGATTAGATAATAATCTAGCTGCGTGGTGGTAGCACCCACCCTGGGAAGTGAGTTTAGATAAGTAAAGAGTGCGTCTCAGAGCTAGATTATGTCCATGTACCATCTGATTTCTGAATATTTCCAGGTACCTCAGGGTCTTTTGATACAATTCGCCTAAATGTGGATGTTTCATTGTCAGAAACGATGAGTTTGTAGTTCTGCCAGCGAAACTAGACTGCATTATCCGATAATCTTTATGATTATTAAAGTGCAGAGATTCTGCTGGCTGACATAAAGGAGTAGCCGCATTAGAACGGAGTCTAATAATGTTGACGAGTTATATTTGTTTAACTCGTTCTATATAGTAACTCATTTTTAATCTCTGGGGATCTCGCGTAAACCCCATTTGTAAACATTTCAATAACTTTAGAGAAACACTTAAAATCTTGTTATATTTATATTTACCTGTTGCGAATAATTCCTTAAATGCATCTTCTGGCAAAGAATTTAAAACATTTGCCAAATCGTGTTCCTCCAACAAATGTGTATCGCCCAAGGGCATATCATCTGTAAAGAGAGAAATGTACAAAAATTAGAAAATGGCTAAACTCAACGAGTTGATTGAACCAACCTCCATCTGGACCGCCTAACATCAATTCCGGATCACTTAGGCCACCTAAACCAGTATCCACCGAACTGGCAGAACTATTCTCACATATGCTAAGCATATCCTGCGTAAGAAAATCGTCCGCCGTTGGCAGGGACGTCGTGGAGCCCATGCCCGAGGATGTGAAGTTCGAATTGGAATTTGTATTGATAAAATTAGCATCTGTAGATTCTATGGTCGGATACGAAGAGGACGACGTCGATGATGGTGCTTTGTGTGGCGGAAACGTTAAATTGGAGATGAAATCTTTGAATTCCGTTGTGGGCGAAATGGCGGAGGAATGTTTGTTTACTTGGCCGACGACATTGTCGTGGCCAAAACTAAACAGATGTTGGGGTAAACAATTATTGCCCATAAATCCTGTGCTAAGGGGCGCCAAAGCTGGTGGTGGTAACGTGTTCAGTCCAGCTCCTTGAGCCGAAGCGGGCGAGAATGAGGTGGTCATGGTATAGAATTGTTGATGGTGTTGTAGTTGCGAGGTACTGGACGTTGTTGAATGCTGCGAATTGCTGGCTATCGATTCTAATGATGTGGTACTGCCTTTTCGTTTAAGGCCTGTCGTCGGCAAACGTGGCATTTGATTAACAGTGGTCGTTGTTATCACTGACACAACAGCAGGCTGCTCTTGCGACTTCTTGGCCCGTTTTTGGGGTCTTCCCACCGGATTGCCGGTGCCAGCCTTTCGTTTGCGAGTTGGAGCTTCTGCGGTTGCACGTCTATTGCCAGCCGGTGCCTTGTGTTGTTTCGCCGTTGCTCCTCCAACAGCTTCACTAACGAATATGGACGCGGCATTGGATGCTGCGGTTTTACGTGGCTTTTGTTCATACAACAATCGATTGTAGGCATCACGTTTTCGTTCATGCTCCAGACACAATGGCAAATCGTGCGTTATATCGAATACTGGTACTCTACATTGTGTATTATCGGCAAACTTTGCAGTGCAAGGCAAGAAGATTTCTTTGCCCGCACTCAAGACGATATGTTGTTGGCAATGTGACGCCATCTCCAGCGTGTAGGCATCGCAGCCATTGGCACAACAACGCTTGACATTGGCAGGCAAACTATTGAAAAGTAGAGAAGGTTCACATTAATGGTCTGTTATTTTTCCAAAAATAAATGATAATCGGATATCAACTTACCTCTTTTCATTTTGTTTGTAGTACTTTCTTAGCAATCGATCCACACAAACCAGACGTCTTCGGGCGACATGGAGTGGTAGCTTTTGCAGAGATCTTGTGGAGAGCAACTGCATTGCTTGCCTACGCAATTGTTGTTTATATGAAGTAATACGCTCCTCTCGCATCGACGAACGATTCTTAACCTTGTCGGCAGCAATGAGAGGTTTGCGAATATCGCAAGAATTAAACCAATAGTTTTGTAGACAATACGGCAAACCGGATGCAGTGGCCAAATGTGAATAATCCACTGAAGACGCATCCTCATCGCGATGACGAGACAACTTGACAATGGCCACAGCACCCTTCGAGGTACTGCAACCAACTGTAAAGGGGTCGTTTGCGTAGTCGCGAGCGTTGGACGACGCCGATGAAACGGATTTAGATGCTGTGGATTTGCGGGTATTGTTAGATGTTGATTTTGTATTCGAAGCTTTGGACTTTGCTAAAGGCTTTTCGTCGATCGATCTGGCCAGAGCGAGAGGTTCTGAATTCTCATTTGCATCTGAGTCTCCATTTTGTTGTTTGATTGCAGGCAGCTTAGATGTTGGCTGTTGTTGCTGCGGCTGCGGCTGCATGGAAGACGTATTGATTTGTTGGACTTGATTATTCAATCTCGAGGCGGGCGTTGATGTGGTTGCTGTCACTTTCCGGTTAACGTTAGTTTTGGTCTGTGAAGATGACGACAATATTGTGGTGTTGGCGGGTGGGGCGACGAACTTTGTTTTATTCTGCTTTTTACTCTTGTTGTCATTCTGCTGCTGATGCTGGGGCACCAGTGCCATGCGAAATATAACGTTAACAGGAATTTCATTCAATTCTTCGGTACCGGAATGTTTGACAGCATTGGCCTTGCCACAATCCACGGGCTCCACGCAACTTGTCGACATCGCTTTCCCCTTCAAGTCCTCGCAGAACTGTGTCGGTGGAGTTGGCGGCAATGGGGCTGCCATCGGTTGTACGGACTTTTTTGGTTTCTTTAAACATTCTACCTTTTGTAAATGTTGGGCCAACGTGTGATTGTGAAATTTGGATGGTGGCAGACACGAGGCCAATGGAGGTGACGGGCTGGTTTGTGAGGGAGGCGAAGGAGTGTGAACAACTATGGGAGCCACTTTAGCCATTGCCGTCGTGGTCGTAGACATAGACAGGGATGTACTGCCTATGGATTGACCAGCGACATTTCCTCCTTGTGACGTCGGCGAGGACGGCGTCAACGGCAGAGTTGTTGGCAAAGGAGGAGCATGAGTGGTTGCTTGTGGCGTTTCTATCAACAGTGGCGTCTGCCATAACGACGGTGTAGGTGTGTAAAGCGGTGGCGGTGATATCGATTTCAGTTCTCCTTCCAAGCTGAGACAGGAGGTAATCACATGTTGCTGCTGCTGCTGTTGTAATTGTGGCCTTACAATACAGACATTTGTTACTTTTTTGTTTTGTGTTGCTGCCGCACTTGTCGCCAGAGATTGCGTTGTTACATTTTTGAGAGTAGGAGTTGTTGTTGCTGCTGCTGTTGTTGTGGTTACTAAAGACGCCTGCGTCTTTATTGCCGCTAACTTGCCATTCGTTTGTGTTGTTGTTAATTTCTGTTGCTGCGGCTGTACGTTAGCAAAACTGATTGACGTCCCTCCTCCTCCAGCAATTATATCGTTTAACCGGGGACGAGACTTCTGCAAGAAAGACAAGCAAGAATGGTTACAATCAGAACTACATGATAAGGTGTAATAGTATTTGTAGAAATCGAACATTTTTAAATTGCTACTTTGTAGGGACCAACAGAGGGGTTACAGGAAAAGATTATGGGACAGGAAACGACTAGAAAGAACATATTAGAGATTGAAGATTCTAATATTTGGGCATCAATATTATAAAGTCTGGTAACAGACATTTCTTTGAACAATAATGAATGTTTCGTTTGTCATCAACTGGATCGCAGAATACAGCAGTCGGTGGTAATAAAGTGGTTTGAGTGAAACAGATTCGAGAGCTTTGTATGTAAACACCTTCAGTGAAACTCTATTCAATAGTTTCAATGGTTAATGTGTATTCCTGGAAGTTGCATTCATCCGGCCAGGTTCACAAGTAAGCTTAGAGGAAACATTACAAAAGAAAGAAGACTGGAATACCACCGTGAGCTGCATATTGCGAAAATATACAAAGCGTCTTATGATAAATTAGAACGCTTTTATTGGAAAACATGTCTTGAACAGGTCATGGTCAACAACAGGTGGTATTAGCATTGATCGTATGGATCCAGCTCCAAACTCTAGAAGGAAACCAGTGAGTGCCAGTTCAAGTATTCCGTTTGATCCCTAACAGGTTTTAGAGGGTAACTTAGACATGAAGTTTGGATAAGGATTTCTCGTAAACAAGATTGAACGCCTTTAGATCTTTCACATCAGTAGAGGCTTGACACAATACAATTAGTTTTCTTTAGCCTAATTTGTCCTTATTCTATGAAGTATAGATGAGCGATATTTCCAAAACGGCGATCCAGTCACCGTGATTGAAAAATCACTGGCAACTGTAGTGATCGAATATCTCATTGAACGGTTACTTGCAAACTCGTTCCTTTATGTTTTTTTGCAACTCCGTTATTTTTACATTTCACTGTTGTCGGCAATACAGAGCGATTTTCGGTAACCGTCATGCGTCTTAAAATATTATTATCTCTGTCTCGTTATGTTGAATTGATAGACGGATGCTGTATATTCTGTTTCTTTCTTTTGTTTATATATCTAGTAATCATGTTGCCATTCTCGTTACATTCTGCTGAGTAACAATCTTGGAATTCACCGATTGTAGGTGGTAAAACAATAAGTCCAAAAATATATTTTTTTCACAATGACTTCACGATTAAAGAAACTAAGTGAAATGTGGCAGTTTTTCGAGTCATCTGATAATTTGTATGCAATATGTAATATTTGCAAAACAAACATCTCTCGACAATTACTAATCGAAGAAACACATGACAACAAAACATCCAACAGTGACTCTTTCAGGATTTAGTAGCAGATATGTATGAAAATTTGTTTCCCATGTTGAAAATTATTATAATTTCTTACAGGTAAAACCAAATAAAATTAGATCAGGATTTGGAAATTGTTATTTCACCATTGTATCTAAACATAATCGTTTCAGTGAAAACGAATAGCTTTTTCCGGACTAAAAAGCTGATGCCAATTATCTGCAATATATTCAAACCATGATCACGGTCGCTGTTTAAAAGATCAATGATTTAGAAATCACGGTCCTTAAAAATCACAGGATCGCTCATCTCTACTATGAAGGAAGAAAAAGACGAGGAGACAAGACTTGCTATTAACGATCACCTGGAGCAGAGGTATGACCTCTGTAACTGTTCTTTGAAATTATAAAACCAAAGTAGGCAGGGAAAAAATATTGGATATGACGAGAAGGTCTATCCTCCAGCATAAAACCTACGACAAGGGCATTAATTCCCTTTTTAATGTAAAGTTCACTAGCATAAAATGTCGCGCAATACCCGAAGGAATAGAGATAGACCCAGATCGAATTATTTCCAACCAACGGTTATAGGTTGGAAACACAGCATGCTCGACTTACGCGATTGATTGGAATATTAGTTCACAATATCTAGATTAGGTTTGGAAGTGAGATGCATTCGAAAATGCACCTCCACTCGGAAAGCATAGTAATAGTTGGAAAAAGGCAGAAATGGGAAATATTGGAAGGAAAGGGTACCCTCTTGGATGGCTCTGGTGTGGCAGGCAGTGTGTGCGACTACGACACAACAGAACCCAAGTTCGAAATTTGCTGAGACCAACAAACATCTTTCAAAGGCTGCTTCCACCGCGTAATTGCTGGCGACTTTAAGAGTAAAAGAATAATCTCTAAGCCATGTAAAACTTCTCTAGAAGAGCCGGCTTTCAAGAGTGGGTCTCGGTCAGCGAGTACACACAATTATATCGCGCACAGCTCACTGATATGTGAGAAGTTCCCCGTCAGTTTCTTCATGGAATGTTAAGGGAAATAAGTAATGTCGTTCAGCCATCTTATGAAGCCTATTACGTCTTTGACCATGATCTTTGTGATGTTCCCTAGTTATGTCAGGAATCTATACCCCCCAGACACTTTTGTTTGTGTCATTGCAAACTTCAACAATGACATAGTATATGTTGTTCTACCGTCTTCAGCTCATATTTGAGTTATGGCAGAAGTCTGGCGATTTGTTATCACATTTACCGAACCTCGCACCGATCGAGCAGTGGTCTGTGTTGGCTCCTATAACATGTCTGAGACTTCTTCTGTACAGTTACGGGTGCTTGTTATATGACCTTTGATACACTCTAGTATAACTGTTCTCGAGGGTTCGTTTCAGGATTTTGTCCTTCTAAAGAAGAAACTGATGGGCTGTTTAATTGATCCAACCGCCTCCTAAATATGCATAGCTGAGCCTATTCGTAATTGCTCTTCGCCGGTCTTATTTTCTGGCACCCAGCATAAGCCTACATCGGAGTCGTTTGAATGGAGACAAAGAGCATGTCTTCATTCGTTAAAGCCCTAGACGAAACCTCATGACTTCTTACAACCTTCAATGCTGCCGAACTTTCGACGTTATGCTATCTTCCTTCGGTACTAGTCATTACTAATCATTTATTATTTGTAGATCTGCTATACCCCATGATAAAGAAATTTAGATTGCCTCTGTGCCTTTTCTAGTTCTGCGTAGTAGCTGTCTACACTACCACCGCAGTGTCGATCCATTTACATACCCCTGGTCGTAGGTCCCAGTTCTTTTGTATGTAGTTCCTGCATGAGTAGTTGGCAATAACTCACTTTTGCCATCTAGCCCACCTTATTCGTACATTGTTTTCATGACTAACACTCTTGAATAAGCCAAAGACAATCTAGAGTATCTGCACTGTATATAGTATTCGAATAAACCAAAGTCAATCTTGTGGACAGACGGAAACTTTTCCTATAGGTGGCAACTATGGTTTGGTCCATGAAATGTACCATAACTGTGGTTTGGTCTACGAAATGTACTATCGAATTTCTATAAATGAATTTGAGACATCCGGAGTTTCCAGTCGAACTAATGCATCTGCCCTCTACGTAGTCTTCGAATAAGACAAAGCCAATCACGTGGGCAGACGTCCTAAGACAGATGCAAACGTTTCCAATAGATGACAACTATGGTTTGGTCCATGAAATGTACCATTGCATTTCTATAAAAGAATGAAAGGGATCCGGAGTTTGAAGTCGAACTTATGTGTCTCCGAAAGAAAGTATTTCTAAAAACCCTATTGACAGAGCAGACATCTATTCTATGTTGTTGCAAGTACAGCTCAAAATGCCTTCTTATAGTGTTGTCTATTCCTATGAGAAGAATGTAAACATTTTAATATTCTTTAAATTAATTTCAATACCTTACCTGTGTATTAAATAAAACGGGTGGTGTGGTTGGCACTGATTCTGTGAACACATACGGATCTTCGGTTGTAACAATTCTTGTTGTTATATTGTTAATGTTGTTATGGAGATTGTTGCTGATGCTGCTGCTGTTGTTGTTGATGCTGCTGCTGCTTGTGGTTGTGTTGGTGATGGCGGAGCTGATGTTGCTGCAATTGTTGTTCGCTGCTATAAATCTTGATGCTTGCTGACATGACATGTCCCGCACACGTCAAATACAAAACAATGTCAACGTGCTACTTCTGTTCGATACGGGGTTTTTTTTTGTTCCCTTTACAGATCTCAACTTTGTATTTGTCCAAATCGTTGAAATGTCTGTTGTTGTTGTTTTATTTGAAGTATTTCCCAATGGTGCACACCAGCGGCCACAATTTTCTCAATCTCTCGAGTATGATTTCGCTTACAAATAGTTGCGTTTAAATGTTAATTATTTCCGTAATGAATATTTAAATGTGTGTATAAAAAAACCTGTAATGAAAAAAAAAAGAACAAAGAAACGCAAAATTACTTTTAATGTTTCATAGAAATACAAGTACAATTTACAGCTACAACACAAACAGTATAAAGATTGTTGGCGAACGATATTTTGAGCCAACAGAGTCAGTAAACGGTGGTTGTGAACGGTTTAGAGCTTTTCCATTTGTTCGCCACCACACAGTTTGTTGAGACACATGATGGACGACGTTGGGAGAGAGACGGTGACGACGATGATGACAAGGTAAAGTAGGCAAGGTAAAGCAAATGCACACCAATTCGGTTATTTAATTATAGCTCGTCGACGGCTTCAAGACACGTTTATGTGAAGAAACAACACAGCAGCGAAACCGCCTACAACAGTTTCGGTTATTTCTGTTTGGTGTATTATTATATTGTGGTGGTTGGTTCATACTTATGTATATTTTTAGGAGCAGTAGTGTCGTCTCACAGAAGTTTTTTGTTTCATTTCTATTAGATATGAATAGATAACAATAATGAAATTAAACTCTATAAAAGCAAAGCCGATGATGCAGACAATCACAATTCCATATACGCGAGAGATAATTAAGATTACTTTGTATTATGGAAAATATTAAAAAAAAAAAAAACTGTGGTCACGAGTTTTTATCTTAAGGACAGCGTATCTGCTATTCTGAGCCACTGACATAGGCGGAAATTAGCAAGAAAGATTTCTTTAAAGTCTAGAAGTAATCTGTAGAATTCGTTGTCTCAATATATTTATAGATCAATTTATTCGATGATCTAATGGACAAATGTCTTGCAAAGTGTGGTAGGTGGTAAATGTCGGGCAGCCTTGGACCTACCCTAAACAAAATCAACGATATCAGCAAAGATATAAAGATTAACAGCCAGTGAATTCGGTGCTTATGTATTTTTACAACAAAAAAAAGTATTTGATCCTCCAAGTGAACATCGGCCCAGCTGATTTCAAAACCACTAAACAGCTGTTTGTGTCTAAATAAAAAGCATGTGAACGTTGTCGTTCGTGGCTTAGGCTTTTAGTTTCATATTTGTTGCTGACTACTTTAGGAGAAGGATGACGTTGTTTTTCTTACACATTTTCTTCAACATCGCTTTAAGGGTTATCTGAATCAGTTAGCTTTACTATAGGGTTATCCATTTCATGGTTTCAACAGTAGAAGGCTGGAATTCGACATCTGTCAAACTAAGTTGTTAAATCAATTTTTTTTCTTTTCAGTTGGAAGTCTGACATTGACGAAAATGGATCGCTTAACTATCACACAACGCGTAAAAATTATTAAAACCTTCTACAAAAATGGCGATTCTGGCAGAGTCACATGTCGTGCTTTAAGACAAGATGATGGTTTATGGTTATGAAGCATATTTCTCACTCGATGGGTATGTTAATAAACAAAATTGTCGTATTTGGGGTTCTGAGAATTCTCAAGTAATTGAAGAGAGACCATTACATCCACAAAAAGTCACTGTTTGGTGCGCTCTTTGGCCCGAATGTGTGATTGGACCTTACTTCTTCGAAAACAACGACGGAACGACTGTATGATAACCGATTTTTTGCCTGCTTTTGAAGAATGCCACTTGGAGAATATGTGGTTTCAACAAGGCGATGCCACATGTCACACAACTCCAGCGAATATGGATTTATTGCAAGAGACATTTCCTGGCCGCGTAATTTCTCGTCGTGGCGACATCAACTGGCCACCAAGATCATGCGATTTGACACCATTAGACTTTTTTTGTGGGGCTACGCGAAAGACGATGTTTATGCAGATAAACCTTTGATTCTTGAGCACCTAAGAACCAACATTCGTCAAGTTATGGCTGAGATACCGCCCAATATGTGCCAAAAAGTGGTTCAAAATTACCTCAACAATAATCAATGCTTGCAACACTTCGCGTGGTGGTCATTTAAATGATTGTGAGTGTGTCACACATAATGTCAACGTTCAAACTTTATAATAAACAAGAAATATCATGAAAAAAAATATTTTGTATGTGTTTTATTTACGTTTACTTTTGAAAACGCAAAATGGATAACCGTTTATTGCCTATGTGAGATTTTATTTTAAGTCCTATTTATTTTTCTATGTTCTTTGTTGTTTTTTTTTATATTTTTGCTCAAAAACAGATGGGACAAAAGAAAATGCTTTTGTCGAAAAATGCCCGAGTTTTAACACGTGTTTCTTGTGTGAGAAGCTCATAATAACCAAGCAACCAAAAAGCGTTTTGTACAAATTTAGAGCAATGTTTTGCACAAAATGTGTGTCTGTGTCTGCAATGGCCCCAGCTATTTGATGATATTGTGACGTTTTCTTATGACATCAATCCCTCCTGAAAAGTAAATAATCCGAGTTTCAAAAAGTGACTTCAGGCCAATGTCTAAAGATAAGTTTAGATTAATAATAATTTTATTATAAAGTCTAACATCGCATTTCTGTGTATGTTCTACTTTCTTCAGAGCTTTGGCTGAATTCTTTATTGTCGACAACATTGTTTACTTAATTTTAGTCTTTGTTTATTTAGAATTTTTTAGATTATTTGTTTTATCGTTTTTTTTTTCCTTGTTTGATTAAGCGACAAAATTGACTGTGGCAATGACCAATGACTGGGGAATTGCAGTGGAATAGAGTGTATTCGACTTTCTTCTAAGATAAAGCAGGTATCAATATTTATATTGTCCTTATAACGAAACTAACTGGGGAGCAGTTGTATAGAGTTTTTGATAATTTTCTCAACGATTTTTTTTTATTATTATTGGGATTGTTTCAAATGGCTGAAAATGCTTATCGTCAAAAACATTTTTCTACTTTAATGATAACTAGTTTCTACGTAACTAATAGAGTAGAATTGTGTCTGTCACAGCCTGTTCCAAAAAGACTAAACCCCGTGACACAATTAATACCCCAAAATCAAAATGTCTGCCCCCCTCCCCATTTTGTCATCAGCAAACACCAAAAGAAAGCCCTGAACGATAGACAGCAAACAAGTGGTTCTAGATTTTAATCGTATCATCAACTCAAGACGTTGAAACGTGGTAATGCTTGGAAGTGTGTTCAGATAGGGCAAAAAAGAAACAGTCCCCCTCTTGCTCATTACAACAAAAGTAAAGGTAGCACAAAAACAAATTAAATTGCATGTAAAAACAACCTAAAAAACCAAGTTGTTGCTGTTTGAGATACCATTTGATACTACTATGAGAAATACATACGAAACAACAAAAAAAACACACACAAAAAACAAACAATAACAACTGCATTACAATGCTACTGCGCCATTGATAATACAATACGACGCAACAACAACATTTTGTGTTGTCGTTTTTATTTTTCATTCACAACCAATGACACGAAGAGCGAAGAAGGTGATACGTAACGAGAGATGAAGTGGCGGCGAGAGCAACTGAGAAAGTAATTTGCAATAAAAGCACAAACCGAAAAGAAAAATATGTATAATAATAAAAAAAAAGAAAAAAATATAAAGAAAAGAAAAACAACAACACCATATATTAAAAACCAAAATAAACAACGATTTGTGCAAAATGAATGGCACACAAAGAAAACATGAGCAAACTTAAGAAAAATAATACACCATCCTATGCCCCCACACCCCCCCTGACCAACACAAACCAAAGAAAGAAATATTAGAGATGTCGATCCTTAATTTGGGGAAACCAAAGTCTGTCATTTGCATTAGATTCAGTGGATCCTGCATATGTGTGCTCAATCAAAACTGTAGACTATGCAAAGGAAATTAAGATTAATTTTGTAGAGAGGCGTCAGAGTTTCACTGTTGGCAATCGGAGTGTGTGAGTGAGTCATTCGTCTGTGCTATAGAAACCCCCATTTTAATTCGTCAATAAATGACTTTCTTAGTATTTAAACGTACATACAGAGGTATGAAAATATATCAGGAATTGCCCATTCATATTGAAGAAAGATAGGGAAAGATTGTGGTTGGGCCTCAAAAGAAATTTAAAAAAGAATCACCTGTTTATTAATTATGTATGTATGTGTGTCCAACAGGGATGTTATTTAGTGACGTTTAAAAAAAATGTGCTTACCGCTCTACCTAATCAAAATGAGCGGCGTACTACCGTTTCGTTTTTGTAAACACGTACTAACCTGAAAAACATAAAAGCAAAATGCCGGTATGAAAAGAAATCAATAACTCGTTGGCTCTTATTTGTTTGATGCCGAACAAAAGTGACGAAGTTTCCTCCAAATTAGCCTGTAATCTATAAAGAGCTCTTATTTGCATTTATAGAAATGGTTTTATATGGCGTTCCCACACACTATGAAGTGAAATCACCGCTGAAAAATGGTAGACGTTCTATGCCGAGTTTAAACCAGGAAATCAAGTTTCAGCACGGAGTGTTTCTGGCCACTATTTGGGAGTGTTTATCCAAATTTCCCTGAACACGTTGACTGAGAATTTATTTAGTTATAAATTCATAATACAAAAGCCGAACGACCAAAATAATGTATTACATAATAATAATATAAATCTTATCCAAATTTATAAAGTAAATACTTATACGTTACAACTAGTTGTACAATTTGGAGAGTTGTACAACCAGTTGTAGCGTGTGAGGTCTAGTTGGTCGTCGGTTGGATGATAATCAAAATATTTCAGCTCAAATTGGTCAACATGGTTAGTACGTGTGAGGGTTTCCCATTCAACTTCTTTGCTTGATGAACTGAAATGAACTGAACTGAAGGAATATAAAAATACGCCTCAGTTGTGGAATTCAATGTACAAAAACCAATTAATTGAAACAAAAATTCATAAAATAATAACACGTTGGCGATACAAGCAATATTTGTTAAGCTTTGTTAAGAAAAATGTATGAAAATACAAAAACAATTTTCCCACATTTTTCTTAACAAATGTTTTTTAAATTTTTATGAATACGTGGCTAACAAATGAGAAGGGGGATATGCTCAGGGGGCAGCTAGGGCACACCAAAAAAAAAATGAACCCAAAATCAAGTGGTTACTTAAACATCAGGAAATCGCATAAGAATGAAGAAATAAAATAAATAAAATTGTGGGCGTGGCCTTAGGGTACTCTTAAATTCTATTCGCCGCCCCTTATATAAGTGTGGGTACTCAAACGTCATGAAATTCCATAAGGATAAATAGAATGCAAATTGTATTGTATTTAAAAAATAATACATTTTTCCTTAAACAATGGACAGTGGAACTTCCATAAGTTGAATGTTCTTTAAGTAGAAGCACTTCTAGGGGCTGTTCAAGAGACAAATTTCCTTAAACAATTTTATAAGTAGTTCCTTAACTCAAAGTCTCCGTAAGTTTGACTGTATTAAAAAAAATATTTTTTTTTTGTGGAACAAATGCATTTTTGCGTCTCATGTCTATACACCCCGAGACATTTATTTTTTCCATACTGTGTCATGGTTAAGCTTTTACCTACTGTTTTAGATAATTTTTTCTTTTGATATTAAGGACTTTTTTAGGTTCCTAGGGGACATTTCCCCCTTTCTTATATCGATTTTCGTAACCAATGGGCAATTGTGAACGGAGAGGCATTTTCAGTTTTGAAGTGAAGACAAGTTATATTTCTGTTTCAGTACTTTTAGTTTCAGTGCTATCTCATCCCCGCTCAAGATTGCCAGCCCTGTCGCCGATCAGCTGTTGTTTAAATGAAATGATTATTATATTATTACTTCGCTCGTTCAATCCAAAAGGGAAGAACTCGTCTGTTCGCGGGCATAGTTGCCACATGTTCGAGATAACCCATACCCACATTAATGAGGAGTATGTAAAAATTGGATTCTCATTTATAATCAAGGATGAAGAACAACTTATTTGCCACCAAACTTCTTTCAAACGATAAAAATAAATGTCTCTTAAGGGTTTGGGAAGCCCTGCCCCATATAATGCATTCGACATTTGAAAGTGTAATTGATATAACAAAAAACCTCCACCCAATTGACATCTGTAATGTGAATACATTGAAATCGCATACTTGATAAAGAACGAACGGCGAAATTTCCGATAAAATAAAAACGAAAATACGCAATAAAAATTACCTCCGAATGTTTTCCTATTCTTTATTGAACACACTGACAAACTGAAAAGTGTGTTTTAAGTTGCTAGAATTCATTCAATAAAATCAGCAAGCAAAACGACATTTGACAAAAAAAACATTGAGGGAGTGCGTTACAAATTAGTTGTCCTGTTCTTTTCTTTGTACACTCCAAGTTCTCACATTTCTATTCTTAGACAATAAACATTGTCATGAGCGTGCGTTCTTACTATGACAACAATTAATCGCGAACAAATCGAACTTGGTCCTCCTTTCAAAAGGTGACAAAACCCCCAATGGCCCAACAAGCCCAGCTAATGATTTTAATCGTTTCTTTTTGTTTTCATTTAAATACATTTTGTTTGTGTGTCTTGTTGATATGCTCTTGAGAAATGGGTTCAGAGTTTAGTATTATAAGTGGAGGTTATTATTTCAATGTGACACTACCAGCATTGCATATAATATTACATCTTATGTATTTGTGAATTCAGAAACTATTCCAAAAAGTAGGAAACGGGCTTGGTTAAACATGTGGCGGTGCTTCAAGCCAAAAAGAAGGCGTGATCAGGAGCCGATGGAGAGGCGAGATTAAACTCATTATGGGGAACTGTCAATTGGCTGCCCCGTTTGTCTGATTCTACACCAGAAGACTATTTTTTATGGCCGGATACGTAGTCTATCGTCTATAGAGACAAGCCATTCACTCTTGCTGCCTTGAAAGCCAACACTACACGTGTCATTGCAGAGATATATTTAGAATAATGCTTTTAAAGTAAATGGTATTGTGCCTTGATTTATAGATCCAAATAAATATTATTCACTACGTTTTCTTCAAATTTTCAAAATCAAAACGCTTAAACTCACGTCTACAATCGCCCTCTTCACCGCACCGGCGAGCTGGTAAAATAAATGAAAATTGACAACCACACAAAAAATGAAATGTAATCAAAAATTAAGTACGAAAAAAAAATTCCAAGACAAACAACAATTAAAATTAATAAATAATTGGATATTTTTGTTCACAAATAATATGTATGGAATAGATGAAGAAGATGAGAAGATGAAATCTGTGGATTCATATCGTTAAGAATTCCTATGTATGTAATTACATTTGAAGATTAACTTTTTTAGACTTAAATTTTTAAATGAATTAATATCACAACAAAACTTGTATTTCAAACTGGGGTTTGAACAAAAACAAATGAGAATACACGTAATTTATTTACAAACAAAAAAAAATAGAAAAACTGGTCTGTTGTTGTTGGCCATAAATCAAAATCATCTCGATGGAGTATGAATTTTGAGATTTTGATTTGAGTTGAGGTTTTTTTTTGATTAATTAGCACAAATCGATATGGGTTACGCAAGCCCCCATAACCTTTAATAAACTTTTTGTGTAATTAAGGTATTCATGAATTGAAGTATATCCATCGGCGTATGTGCAGTATATAAAACAGCTGAGACAAATACGATTTTTTGCACGAGAAAGTTCGGTACTCGTGTTATCAGCCGTGTCGGCGTTGTCTATAGGCCAACTTGGACCTGCTAAATGACGCCGTTACAAGTTTTTTGTGGGTACCACCGTGAAGGGCCGATGTTATGCTAACAATTCCTCGAGCAGGTCATTCGTGAGATAGGTCTAGACCAGGGGTGCCCAAAACCTTCTTATGGAAGCGCAAACACCAATACGTATACACTTTATCAACACACACAAGGAAAAACAAAAATATTTCATTATGTACACTGGTAAAAAAAATTGAATTTAATTTTTATAAAATTTATATGTGGCAAATATAAAAAAAAACAATAGATAATTTATTATAGAATATAATAAAATATATAAAAAATAAACAAAAAATAATTCATTATGGATCCTAAATGAACCAAAAAGACTTTTTAAACTCCGCAACTAACTGAACTCTTGACCCACCTGTTGTCATATCAGCAATATTTAATCGTCTTGATTATTTGAAAGCAAATCATACATTGAGATTGATTCTCAAAATTTTGAGCGAAGAAATAATCGCTTTCCCACGTGTCATTCATTCTGCAAAATAATCTATCCGCTTCAAACTCACAACACATAATGATTTCTGCAAGTGCTTCTCATTCCACGAAATCATTCAAAAAATAGCAACAAAATTTACGATGCGAGCGCCTGGCACCAATGTGTACCAACAAAGCATGCGTTCTTGTTGCTGTGTATATGAAAGTGTTGTTGCTTTGAACTTGGGTATGTGTGTATTTCATACAAACAGTTGTATGTGCATAGTAAGATGCTCAGCCTATGCTAAGCGCTTTTACAAAAACAAAAGCGCACCAAGCGCATAGGCCGTGGGCACCCCTGGTCTAGACACAGGTCTAAATTGGGTTGAGATGATACGCCAGCGCGAAGCGAGCTGTAAATAATATCATTATTTAAAAAATAGCCGAAATTGTGGCTTAGACGAAAAAATTGGTGTGAATAACCACTAAATAATTCTCAAGTACTACGGGGCACTGTGTTGCGGCTAGTGGAAAAGTAACTTTTTTCCGATTATTTTTTTCAGTGTTTTTAATGATGCAATTTTGTCACAGACATTCCAAGTAAACAAAAAACACATAAAGCTTATTTTTATGTTGGCCCGTTGATTTTTAATTGATTTTAGAAGTCAAATATACAAAATTTTCACGAAAAGAGGGGATTTCAGGGCTGTATTCAAAATGATCTCATTTGATTTTGGTGACAGATATTTTGATTCGGAAAAAAAATCTGCCTTCGGACAAGTATCTTCTGTAAAAAAAAGGAATGTTGTTTGAGACATTTTCATATGCACCTTTTTTAGAACGAAAACCCGACTAAAGGTCCATTTTTCCTTTAAATTTGCGTTAGGTAAGCAATATCTAAAAAGTCCCAGAGAACTGTGAAAAAATCAGCTGCCCATACCTGCCCTCCTGGGAGTTATAGCGATTTTACTATATCACTCTCAGTATTTATTCCATAGAAATAGAACGGAAATGCTCGGAATCACTTATTGAATAATTTAATCATATTAGTTTTCGGGTGACAAAAATGAGCATAACTCTCTTAAAACTGAAGCTATTGACTTCAAACCGGTATCAAATTAAAGCTTTGATTGCCACCTTTCAAATAAGAAATGAAATAGATTTTGGTTGTTTATAAAATTTCAGAGTTTTTCAACAAATATCGAAAAATCATGAAAATTTGACGTTTATAATTCTTGTTCGGACCACCATATAATTTATTTAAAAAACTAATCATAGGGTATTTATCAGAAATAAAAGAAGAATTAAAATAAATTTTTTTTGTAAATTTTTCGAACAATTTTTTTTTTTTTTTTGAGTTTTGTTGAAAATTTGACCCAACAATTTTTTTCGGTGTAAATTTTTTTTTCACTCATTCTGTTTGGGATTTCATTCTGACCAATCTGTAGAAGTTTCTCATCGATACAATTAAAAATACAGTTTAGGCAATATGATTTCCAAAAAATTCCGCTTTCGCAACACTGTGCGGGGTTCCTTTAGTACGAAAATTATCATTATTTTTTTTCTGTGGCCAGAATTTGTTTCTACATTTTTTTTTCAATTTCAATTTTTAACAAGAGGTGTTATTTTGAATCACCCGGTATTTCGGCAGTTGTCACTTTAGTAGCTTTTATCCGTTAACATTTGACAAGTAGAAACTACGCCATTACTAAAAATGGAACGATACACGCTTCAACAACGCATTGAAATTATTAAAATTCACTACAAAAATGGTGACAAATCTTGCAGTCACAGTTCGCAAAACTAAAAAGTTTCCGGACCGTGTTATCTCTCGAAGAGGTGATCACAATTGTGAGATCTTGTGATTTAACACCTTGCGACATCTTCCTTTGGGGCCACGTGAAATATAAGGTCTCCGCCAACAGCCCAGCGTCGATTCAAGACCTCAAAGATAGAAGTCGTGTGGCTATCGAGGACAGTTTGCGATTTGGTTAGGGAAAAGTTCATGAAAAGGCAGTGGTCCTGTAAGCGCGGTCCTGGTGGCCATTTGGCTGATGTTGTTGTTCATTATTAACGGCATACCATCCACTTTATTATGAAATAAACATTATCTCAAAAAATGCTTTGTTTTCTTTGAATATCAAAGTAACACCTCTTGTTAGAGACCCCTGTATTTCGTTTTTGTTGAAATAAATTTGGGCAATAGAAAATTTTATTATTTGCAACCCTTTCATTTAGGACGTTTTAATCGGAATGACAGTTTCGAAGTTATAAACAAATTTAAGGCAAAACTAAATATGTTTGTATTTAATGGAACATAAATCATGAAAATCAATAGAGGGTGGGTTTTTGCTTTTATTCACAATTTGATAGTTTCCTTTTGTGAATTTTGTTTTATTTTTTTTTAAATTTATAAAAAGAAGTTTGTGTTTTGACTTTAACTTGTATCTGAGTTTGTAGAAACCCGTTAAGTGCACGAATCGGAAAATTCAGTATATCGGCATTCAGAGGCTTGCTAACTTAGCGGCCATTTTACTGCCTTCCATTTCCATCACAGTGTATGCGAATCAACCAGAAACTGACAGTTAGAGAATTAGAGAATTCCTACAACTCGAAAATCAGTTTTGAGCTCGGCAATGGTGAGTGCCTTCTAGGCTGTCCGACTGTCAACATAACATTGGCTATATGACAGGTTTGTCTAAGCTTCTTATCTATTGAGGATTCTACACATGACGTACATATTAATGGAAAAGAAAAAAAATTCTCTGAACTGCTTAGGTACATTTTCAGAACCACCAATGGATGCGCCTATTTGTCAATTATCAATTTGTTATTATAGACTCTAGGCTTTTTGTCAAAGGGCGAAAAAAAAACCGACAAAACAGGAAATCAAATACAGTTTCTTATTTCAGCTTTTTATTTTCATGAAAAGATCGTTGTTGTTTTTTTTTAAGACGAGCATAGATTAATTTCCTGATTAAAGTAAAAGAAAAACCACAAACACCACCGTGCTCTTGGAGGCTAACAATCTCTTCGTTGGAGTACTCACACAACACACACACACACCCCACTCCGTCGTTTGTGTAATCTAATACTTGAACAGAATAAATTTCGAGAATGTCATTTTGAAAAATCCATCATTTCATCGCTTTTAGTTGTAGGAAATGGACAATTGTCCGGAAAGAGGTATTACAGACTGGGTATACCTCAGACACACACACACAGTTGTGTGTACCTCCATGCACAGGCCCAGACAACGTTGCCATCACGGGGGTATAATGAACTCTCCGCGACACGCACTAGGCCGTATTATGGCTTGTCTTTCTTTGGTTTGCTATGGATGATGGCGGACGGCAACATTAACGTTCTTCACATTTATGTTGTTTTTTCTGCTTCTTCTTCTACATTTTACTTTAACCACAGAGATCATTAGAGAGGAAATTCTTCACAAACCGAAATGGAGAAAATCTGTAAACAAGAAGAACGACGATATTTGTACAAACATATGTATGTATGTATATATGAATGTTTGCATTAAATGACTAGGAAATAAAGGTTGATTCCATTGGAAGATACAATTTAAATGCTAAAGTCATCCATCAATCAATCAAAAATAGTTGGGGACGCCGTCTGTATTCAGATACCCGGAAACATTTGAAGTCATAGACTTCTAACATGAATAGTTGGTGGAATCGCAATGCTTGAATATTACGTTAGCTGGCTTTAGAAAGAACATCAGTCTTTGGATAATTTTATTGGAAAATATCCAGGAAGAGTATCAAAATTGCTACGATATACAGTTTTCTCTGGGATACATGATATATGATTGTTTCAACGGGATTCAGACCTGAGTTTCTCGTGTGGTAGGTGCACACAATACCTGTAACATTTGCACAACAGGAACACAGAATGGAAACCAGGATGGCTGTCATAAAAATGTGGTTTATCGTGCCTGTGTAGGGCTCACCGTTAACCAAAAAAGAAAAACAGGCCACTGTCTCTGAGAATGCCTTGGCTTCTCCACGATCATTTGTGGGTTTTCCAATACCCAGATGCTTTCCTGCTCAGCTAATAACGAAGCAAACTGCTCAGTCAATGGGACTTCGTAAGCCTATAAAGCGTGGTGTTTGTGCAAAATTCACAGCAGGCTAGTGCGTGAAATGTTGACATCAATGGCGAGCCCATTTTCCATGACTGAGTCGCAAACTCTCATATTCGGTCGCCAGATGGTGACCGCGAGTGTTATCCAATATCTTTAATTTAGCTTTAATAGACCAAGGGACTTTGCATTACAAGTTTAATAAATGAAATGAATGAATAGCAAACCAGTCTCACCATTATTTTGCACAAACGTGCGTACATTAGGAGAGGTGTTTGGCTGATTTCGGTCAAACCTTTTGAGCAATCAACGCACTGTTGGCAATAAGTTTGCATTACCTCCCAACTTTCTTCGTATGATATACGGACATTCTGTCAAGATATCGAGCGGTGAAGAGCCTATTGTCCCGTTTAAATTTAAAAATGGTACCTCCAATTGAATCTCCCCATTTTGTGATCATCATGCACAACGTGTACAGCAGAACCAACAACTACAACATAATTCCCACATTTCTTAACAGGAAACATAGAATGGAGTGTTGTATGTAGGCACATCGAAATATACATGCCTATGAACATACATTCATACATACGGGGGTAGCATGATCAAACCATAACAATTCAACGAACCGAAAAGAGAGAGAGAGAGACAGAGAGAGACCTGCAAACAAACGAGTACGTTTGCTATGTTTTGGTTCAGACATGACTGAATGTTTTCACAAAACAACAACAACAAAAAGACCAACATCCCGAATAAAGATATAAAAGGTAAGAGTAGAAAAACAACAGCACAGCAAATACACAGTCACTCACGCTCTCACACACACATACAATAGAATGCGATGAACAAGTAATTGGTGGCATGGCCAAGTAAAGTGTCGTTCAAAAGAATGACAACAATGGAATGACAAAAAAAAAATCGACAACAGCAACAACAAAAATAAATGTTAACATTTATGGTGGCTGTTGGCTGGTGAGTTGTTAAAGTGGTGGCCGATGGATCGATCCAAAGATCGATGGAAAACGGGAAGAACTCTGAGGCGGCTGTGAGCCGTACACCGATGATATTTAATGAAGAAAATCAAAGGCATAAGAAGACTCCGTAAAGATCATTCTACGGAGTTTGACGAATATTGATGTTTGGTAGTGTATGGTGCTGTTTGATGTTTGAGAGACCATGTGAGGACGAATATAAAAACCTACTCTGATATTTTCATGTTTTCATTTGTATGCAGGTGTAAGGTGGGCTCAAGACTATGTACCAGGGTCGTAACAACCTAATGATTGATGCCCTCCTTTTCTCCAATACAAGTGCAAGGAGTTTTACAGCCCGATTCTGAATACTACCCGGGAGATAATTCCCGGGGAATTTATTTTTCCCCGAGAATAAAATCCTCCTATTCTAAACAAACGGGAAGAATAGTAATAAGAAAGAGGTAATATCGATTATTCGGTTTCGATTATGTTTGGCCAACAATTTGCAACGTATTTTTATGAAGGTTCAAACGTACAAAATTAATAAAGGGTGTACAAATATATAAAGAAAGCCGTACAGAAATGTTGAGTGTTGCACGGTGATAGCTGAAGCACAAAAGGCTGAAGGAGAAGAATCTGCAAAGGATAGAAAGGAAAAAGTTACGTGATGCCATCATTTTTAAGATATTCATCGGAATTATCAATAATTAATTTGTAACCAAAAATAACAAATAAATGTACAGGTCTATGATCATGAGCCGGTACGTGTCACGACTCATTAATTTAAAATATTTGGAATACAATTGGAATTAACTTGTTATAAATTTCACATGTTAACTTGTTATACATTTTACTAAAAAAAAAGAAGTTAATAATAAAAAAAAAATTAAAAAAAACCGAACTCCCTTGTAATGTATTGGCGGAATAATTCCCAAAAAAATCACATCACATTCTCCCTATTATTGACATTCATAGGGGACAGGGAAAAGGAAAAAAATTCCCGGAGAATTGTTATTCAGATTCGGGCTGTTGTTGCATGCTCTTCACTCCTGCAGCTTTATTCCTCAACTAGGCGAGGCCTACATCACCTGAAATCCAAAATGACCAAAATCGTGTTTTTAATGGATTCTTGTGAACTGACCTAAAATACATGTCTCTGGCAAATTTTACACATCAATATCGAAAATTGTCAATTTTATAGGCAAATTCCAGGATGACATAACAAGGAGAAGGTGGGTTTAGATTTGACACAGTTCTTTGCTTGTCCTGTAAAGTTATGACAATGCTGGTTAGGTCATTTTGTATTTCAGATGACGACATATTAAATATAACCTCGGGCATTCGATTGTTTGATTATGCAGAAAGATGCAGCTGTAGCTATGATTAATCTACAAAGCTTCTGTAAAAGCTTTAACATCTATGAGTTCGGCTGTGGTTTCCAAAGACTGCAAAGACAAACGGATGCCAAGGGAAATACAAACGTCACAATATCAGGATGTTACAAATGAAATGAACAACTTAGTATACACTCCATTCGCTCGGGGAACAAACAATGCAAAGTGTTGCATGTCCCGCACCCCTCTCGATCTTCTTAGCCGCTCTCTTTGGAGCGATCCAAGTAGGGTAAGTCGTTGGCTGGTTGTAGGTTAGCCAACTTGGTCGTATCGTTTCGTTGAACCAATGTTGTTGTTGTCATTGCCTGTTCACGTCGTGTTGTTGACGCTCAGAATACCAAGTCGACCGCGATACTTTGTCGTGTCGTCTGTTGCTGTTGCTGCTGCTGTGATTGCTGATAAACTCTGCAATGATATCGTGAACTTAAAGCTCATAATGATGTTTGATCATCGCCCGCCGCCGACGTCTGTAATTATTATCATCGACATTCGCACAGTCCATTCGCTTGTTGTTGTCGTTTGCTCGTTTTGAGTTCTTCGTCTTCTTCGTCTTGATCATCATAATGAGGTTAATGGCAATGAATGAGATACCAAAAGAGAATTCTGAACAACAACAACAAAAAGTACAAAAATTCATTGGCTTTGCGGTTATGAGTTTGGAATATTCTTGCTGTTGTTGCGTCCGCCGCAGTTCTCGTCAAAAACAAGACTGATGACGAAGACCCCAAAGTTCTGTTATTAAGAAACCATAAATAATATAAAACAAAAACACAGCAAACTGAAATCAAAACGTAAATATACTTATGTGTACATGTATGTGGTACTCGCGTGTGTGTGTTATAAACACACTTTCAAAACAAACCGTGGAAAAATTGTAGAAACAACATTTTAGCACATTTTGTGTACGGCGAAGTTTTCTGGTTTAATTATCGCCAGCACATCGTATTAATGAGCAATAAAAAGGCGATTTCACTTTAATGATAATACAAAAAAAACAATCGTCGATTTTGTTGCAGTTCAACAAACTATTTCACACGATCTTAGAACCTCTGTGTTCGGCAGCAAATTCACTTTCGATCTGTGTGTCGATGTCGATTTAAGTTCAAGCAAAACCAAAGGCGAACAATGGATTAAACACAATTGCAGGCGACGGCGCAGAGTTTGAACAGTAAAATCAAAAGGAGTTTAAAAATCAGGTTTAGCTTCCAAAGTTCTACAACGTATTGGAATTCCATGAAGGACAAATCTCATTTTCAATTTGTTTTTAATCAGTATATGATTCTTTATCGATTTTGAAATATGATAGTCGATCGTTATCGATTTCTTAACATCGCAATTGACAGTTGAGCAAGAGTTTGTACAACCACACTGGCTGTACGGCAATGCATCATTTCTCCTAAATAAGAACCGTAAGCCGTGGTGTGAAAGGTAGTGTGTGTGTGTGCGACTATCACACAAAAGAACACAGTTTTAAGAGAAGTTCCCGGTATGTTGTCCTACATGGAATGTAAAGCAAAAGAAGTATGTTTTAAATCAAAATTTTTTAACAAAATAAATGAGTTTATTTACAGCTGCAACCTTTCGGATTCCTATGCAGAAGCCAATTATTTCGGGAGTTCAATAAAAATGAACTTGTTGCCCCCCCATCTTGCTGACAAAGTCAAACAGGTAGAATTTTTGGCGAAAACATAAATATACATACAGTTGTGCGTATGTTGTGGATGTTGCCAGTTTGATGGTGATGATGATGGTTATGATCAACCCAACTGATGATGTTAGGTGCACGATTGTCGGGAAACTAAGGAGGAATTTCGCTTTAAGTCTCCAGTTGCCCTCGATTGCAGCAATGGGGCATATGGAAGATTTTGCCCCCAGATCTGGGTATAACAAAATAATGCTGGAGCAAGACATGAACACGACAAGACCCATCACAACGTCTTGTTTTCGGAGAATGGGCTTCAGAGAAGCATAAAGAAGATAAAAAAAAACGGAATTCAGAGACTAGAATCATTATTGCCACAAAGGGTATGTCAATAAACAAGAGAAGCTGAAACAAAATCAAAAAATTGTATTCAGAGAAGGACTACACCCTGAATAATGAACTGTTTGGTGGGGTTTATGTGCCGACGTCATTATTTCACCGCACTTCTGCAAGGACGTTGATGGGTGCAGCGTTACGGTCATCTGTAGGGACAGATCAACAACCATTGCTGCGTTGGAAAACATTACAAATGATAATGGTGAGATACCGGCCGAGAAGTTAGAAAAAGTCTATCAAAATTACACTTTCGGAAACGTAGCCTTCATTGATCAATATATTCATAAACTAATCTTTCAAAGTAAATGACAGACATTGAGTAATTGGTGCAAACAAAGACTGCGTACGGTTGTACACAATTACTGTATTTTATTTATTTATTTTTTATATATTTATTAATATTCACACTTGTTTTTACTGTCTATTACTGTTCCTTGAAAATGCGTAGTCGATTCCACGAAGAATGACCTACCAGGCTTAAAAATGTCGCTATACAATCTTTTAGGACTCAAACATCAGATCGTAAGTAAACCACAAAAAATTCAGTTTCAGTTTTCAATAGCCCGCTAATAAGCAGTGTGAATTTGCGAAAGATTACATACACCATTGGTTATTCGTCATCCTGATGCTCTCTCTCTCTCTCTCCTATAGAAATATCTCGTCAGCAGTTTAAATGTCCAAACATTAGCGATTAAGCTCAAGTTGAACTATAATGTACAAACATTAAATTTCATGTTTTATATTTAAAAACGAAGTTTATCTTTTTAGCCCTTAGTACATGGCAGACAATGTAATTTATATTTTGCCCGAATATTTATAAAGAAGTGAAAAAGATTTTACCTAGATGAGGTGGCGAGCTTTGGTTGAGGTTCCCGTTCAAGCAATGTTAAGGGAAAAGCCTACTGTACATTTCGTTTTCACAACAGATTGCTTTGTTTGGTAAGACTTTGTTTTTGTCGTCTTGTATTTCCACCTTTTTTCATACGATTTAACACATTTGCTCACTATAAGTACTTGAGAAACTCTTCAGCCTTGAACGATCTATCGCTGTTTGCACAGCAAGGCTATGGGCTGATCTCTCGGCCGCATCAATAGTCAGCCATGACGTTTTATTCGGACAGTGTTAAGAATGTCCAAGTCTCTAACAGTATCAAGCTTTGATCTATAATCAAAGTTCTATGTGTGCTGAAATCAAAAGCAGAAAGTGAAATGGAGGCACAAGGCAGCCGCCACACAGGAGACGACAAGATCATGAAGCAAGACATTTAACATTATGTAAAAATGATTAGACAAGCTTTGTTGAGGCCCCGTGTTCCATTTAGGATGACAATAATAATCAAGCGTTGGATGGTAGAGAACATCTGCGGTCTCGTCATCAGCACCTTAACAACGCCCCCCTGAATTCCTCTAACGCCAAGATAAATAAATTCTAATAATTCTAGATAATCTTCGTCAACGGGTCACAACAAAATTATCGATCACTAACCGCGAAAAAGACGTAAGGGCCGAAAAGACAATTTTACAGGAGAGGGATTTTTGTTTGGTCACAAATTGGTGCTTACAATTGAATTTGCTACAACTTTGTAAATATACATTTCTAATATTTTGGAATTAAGAGCGATGGACAATGCAGTAACAAAGAGTGTGAATGAATATGAATATGGTGGTTCAGTTCGTCACATGAACGGGAGACTCCAAATTCCGTCTGTTGACAACACATATCCCCTATTCTGTCGCTGGTGGCCTGACCACATGAGTGGACACAATTAAACACGCACACATGTCACTTTGCTACAGCAAACGTATACGACGAGTGTGAAAGATCCAACTTAAGATGACCACAACAATCTATCGAAGCTGAAGGTAATGACTTACCACACCCCTTATCATGATCACTCACCAACAATAGCAGAGAAAACGATAGGGGGCATGTATGGACGTAATACCGGCACAATTGAACAAGATCGTATGAGAACGTTCAAAATATGACTGCAGCATAAGATGGGCAGCAAACATTGTGAAAATTCAAAAAATTCAACCAATACAAAAGCCAATTCTTAGATTCTATACAGACGGATTATGCCTCCTTATTTAAAACAATAAAATCGTATAGGGCAGAATTTAAAAAAAAAACCACCAGTAAAAAGTTATACGCCTTTGTAGAATGACTTTGATACTCGCTCCAACAATGCATTGGAATTATTAAAATTCACAACAAAAATGGTGAAAATCTTGCAGTCACAGTTCGCAAAACAAAAGCATTTTTGGGTCGTCGTGAAGCACCTTGTCCGACCGCAATACAGAAATTGGGACAAGATAGTAATGTGAAGAATTGAACCCTTGCACGTTGCTTAAGAACAACTGAGAAGAAAACCCAGTGTTGAAGAAATCCCAGGTTGGTCCATTCCTCGTCGTTCTTTGGAATTGAACATTCCACAAACGTCATTATACCGTATTTTGCATAAAGACTTGAGTCTTAAGGCTTATAAAGTTCAGTTAACCCAAGAACTCAAGACGGCCGATCATCAACAACGTCGTGTCTTTGCTGATTGGGTCCTTTAAATGCAAGCAAAATTGTCGCATCTGGGGCTCGGAAACCCCAAGAGTTATTGTTAAGAATCCTCTCCATCCTCAACGTGTGACTGTTCAGTGCGTTTTATGGTCCGGCGGGGTCATTGGACCTTATTTTTTCGAAAATGAGTTTGGATCAACAGTTACGGTGAATGGATTGTGTGCTATCGAGAGATGATTAATGATTTTTTATGGTCGGAGTTGGGTGATATTGAACTGGACAAGGTCTACTTTCAACAAGACGGCGCTACGTGGCACACACGCAACGAAACCATTGCTCTTTTAGGGGACAAGTATTCGGACCGTGTTATCTCTCGAGGAGGTGATCACAATTGGCCACCGAGATCTTGTGATTTAACACATTGCGAAATCTTCCTTTGGGCAGCCACTTTGCGCTTTGGTTATAGAAAATTTCATGTAAAGATGCTGATGTTGTTTTTCATTATTAATGGCATACCTTCCTCTTTATTAGGAAATAAACATCTGATCATTTATCTCAACAAATTTCATTTTTCTTTGAATACACCAAATAACACTTCTTGTTGGAAAACCCTGTGGATTGTCTTGTCAGGTGAACTAACATGGCGCCATAGTATTTTAAGGAGACCATCACAGCACAAAATCATGGCCTGGGAAATAAAACTAATAGAAACATTTTCAAGAAGTGTATCGAATTCGCGAATTCTTATCAGCGAATCGTTGGGTGTAGACCGTAATAGACCAGTGGCCATCGGAAAACGTCTTCTTTTGCAGAGAGAGCTAGCAAACCGACTACCAGGGATTTGCAAATGTTCACCACCGTGCCTACAAGTGTCTCTTGTATTCTTGAAGACATAGGTCGTAGTAAATTACATGCCTTTTCCAGCCAGTTTACCAAGTATTTGAACTCTGTAGAAAATGAAAATATTTCATATGTATGTATTCTCAATGTTTTTTTTTCATTAGTTTTTCTTTTCCTTACTACGCACTAGGGTTTTCATTAGCGTAATGTGCCCTTTGTTGTCCTTTGAATGCCGCCGTTGCCATGACTACAGGGAAATAATTGAAACACTCCATAGAAAAAAAAAATGCTAAAACAAAGTTCTCTTGTGTCTCCTCAGAGAGCGAGTAACAAAATATTTCAATCAATGCGAACCCCCCTGTTATTGAAATATAGAAGCCATTGTTGTACAACTCTGGATTTAAAATTAATGGTTCTTTATGAGTTTTTTGGTCTTTTTGATTGTGTTTTTTTTTTGCTAGTTAACTATGTACGTGTGTATGTGTGTATTTGAGTATATATGTATTATATACATTTTTTTTTTGGCAAAATGAAAGACAATTATGTTTTATATTGTCTGTATTTGCCAGTGCCTTATACAAGAAGCCTATGATGATGGTTGGTTGTTTGGTCGGTAGGTAGGTATGGATGGATGGCTCAGACAACAACAACAACAACACAGCCTATAGGCCGGCCTGTGATTAACCTTCAGCTTGTTGCTCAATGCCACAAAAGGTAAAGCGACGACGACGACATACACAAAACAAGAATTACTAAGCCAAAGAAAACAACTACAAAAAAGGTAGAAACAACAATAAAGCACAGCACCTAAAATCCCAATTGTGGTTGGTGTTGTTGCCGGATGAATTCTCAACCAAAAGAAAAGAAGTAAATAAAATTAAGGTACCACCGAAAACCAAAACCGGAGGATAACGCATAAAGCAATTTCAGATAATAAAAAAAAACTAAAATAACAACAAACATCATTTCCTTAATGACCCCCAGAGAAACAAGCGGAATACAGCAACGACATAATAAAATAAGCTTAAGAAGTTGCAAAGAGAGAGAACTGGAAATCGAAAAGAGTAAAATAAAAAAAATACAACATAAACGACTGAAAGGTGATAAGTTAAATGGTTGATTTTCGTTTTCGTTTCTTATATATATTTTCCTTGTCGTCTGCTGCTTCTTTTTCTTTTAAGGCGTAGGTCGTGTTAACACGTTTGCATTGAAACAGACAGACGGAGATGGAGCGAAAAAAAAGCCCACTTCAATTTCAAGAGATAGGCATTGGGTTGTGTAAGCAGAATTGAAAAAGAAACACCACAGCTGCCACCAGGCGACCAACAACAACAGCAGCTGCATCTCGATATACTCTACAAGTACCAGCACCGACGACCGGGTCTCAGCACCACAAATAAGCTCGACACCCATACACACATATATATGCATAGAGTACCTACAAACAAAGTACATACATGCCTACATACATATGTATAACGGATAGAGAGAGCGCGAGAGGAAATGCCAAACAACAACAAATGTAGAAAATGATGATGGATGATGGGGAAATAATGGCTAACAAAAGCTTTACAATCATGACATTTTTTTTTTTTTCGTATATATCGTCACTTGATGACAACTCGATTGCTGGCTGACTCTGGCTGGGTCGAATGATGATGATGTCTAAATCGACCTCAAAAGAAAATAGAAGCCTTACAAGTCGCACATCATAAATTACACTGGTTTACAAATATTTTCGTGCACTCGAGATGTCTGTGAGTCATTTAATGTATTTTACCTTTAATTTGGAGGAAGCCCGACAGAGCTAAGCCAAAATCCCCCCATATTGTCTGTGATTCTGGAAAACGGGGCCAAGTCTGCTTAAGACAATATTTTTTAAAAACAGAGCCATAAACTGGCGCTAGCCAACGTTGTCGATATGATGTCAAATGGGCGTGGTTGAAGATGGTTCACACAAGATCGCACAAGATCAACATCGCAGCACATTAACACGTTATGTCGCGAAGATAAGAGATCTTGTGTTCTCCATCAAGAGTAGTTAAGAGATGCCAGCAAAAATGGAACCCGTACGCCTGCTGCTAGACTGCGATCAACACTGGGCTGTCGTTTATTTCGCTACCAAGACAATGTACACATCGCACCCTAAGTACCAAAGGGTCACAGCTCAAAATTCTAACGCATTCATTTATTTTTTTTATTAAGGAGTAAAAGTATACTTTACATTTCATATTACATTTGCTGGTTAGCAAGTCATTTTAACGCATCTAAAAATAATTCTCTGTATTTGACGCAATTAACATAAAAATACACATAACTGTATTTTTCCACTTAAAGAAGATAGCGATGTGAACAAAAAAGTTTGCCGTAGTTAGAGATGTGTACTCTGAATAAATTTATGGAAAAAGTTCAGTTTGGGAAAATTTTCAGTTTAGGTGATATTGGCACAGATTTGTCGACTCAGAAGTTTTTTGGGTAGCTGGTTCAAAACGGGGGACTAGAGGTGGGTTTTTTTTACTTTCCGTTCATTCACACTGGACAAGGAAATCTGGGGCGCAATTAATGACTTGTGGTTGGTCTTCGTTTCTTGTTTAAACTGAAGTCAAACGTCAATTTAATTTTTTCAGTTGAAGATTATATGTAGTTCAATTGTCCAATATTGGGCATTTAAACCATATGAAACCATAAACCACTCAACGAAAGAAGAAGAACCAAAATAATGTTGGTTCACCAAATTCCACAAATAAAATAAATTACATAAATAATGCATTTGGGTAATTCGGTGGAGGCTGGAATGGGTTTCCGACCACCACCAGTTCAATACAGGCGTCATTTGCCCGTGCCAAAGTTAATTTAGCCGAGTTATTTTATTTCTCATATTTTTTTCTAAAAATCTTGTGTGACCAAAACCCACCACAAAAGTTTAATAGAGGTATGGTGCCTACAAGCGAGAACAATTTTCTACTTTCGATGAATTTCGCTAGGAAAGTTATCCATCTTTTCAAGGTTAGACGTTCCTGTAGCCCTGGACAGTGGCATAACATATGTTCGTTTGATTTGTCTTGATTCTTGATACGATTTGCCATCTTGCCTATCGTACAGGGGTCCAGTGAGCTGAGCTGAGTCCCTGAGACCGAAATCATAGTCGTGGCTCCTACGATAGTTTGTGACTGACACCGCATATACGCCAACAGAAAATCTGTTACGCTGTGGACCATAATCCTTTTCTGTTTGAGGTAAAACACTCCCTTGAAATGATCACACAGTTGTTTTAAACTTTCGCCCCTACTGGAATCATATGTCCCAGCGAAGGTGCTGATGTCATGTATCCCTAAAATCTTAGATATTATCCTTTTAACTATATTTGCCGTCAAAATTTAAATAAACCTATAAGATTTACAAAAAATCTCAGGGGTAAAGGGTTAAGGGCGAATATGGGCAGTCGCGGCACCCATCGCGTATATGTCGTTCTCATGTCCAAATATTCATATTGGCTGGCTCAGTTAAAAAAAGGTTTGTGGATGACACAAAATCCACCTTTTCCATTTTGAGCAAACGGTAGTTGACGACATGAGAGGTGTTGCTCTCAAAACCTCAAACAGCCAAAGTGAGAGGAATTCCATGCAATTTGGATCTGGCTGAAAGACGACTGCCGACAATTTTTGATTCGAAAAACAAAGTTGTCGTTGGTACGGAGTAAAACGTAAACAACGTAAATGAATGTGTTTGCGTGTATGAGAAATAAATTCAGGGTAGTTAATGGGGTTATTATATTAGTGGGGTTTAATACAAAAAAAAAAAACTGTTTATTTACCAAGTGAAGCAATATTTCGACATGCTTATTGTGTGCTAATATACTCATTGACAGGGATTCTAAAGAAAACTAAATGTGTGAATTGTATCTTAAAATAATGTTGTTAAAATATAAAAAAAAAAATTGATTTTTGAGAAGTCTACAATATGAAATTGGCTGGCTAAGCAGTAAAATCATTTTCTTTTCAGTTTCTATGAAAAAGTTTTAATGTGTACACCAGCCCCCCAATAAACACGTCCCGGCACTACAGTTTGTTTTGGTGAAATTGTTTTTAAATTTCTAATTGTTTTTGTGTTATTTAACTGTACTGTAGTTTGTTGTTCTGACTTGGTATGATTTGAAATAACTTTAGTTAATTTATTTTTGCCTTCTCATACAAAAAACAATGACTGATGGATGCATGCCCGAAATGGCCAGTAACACACGTACACGAAGGGCTCGTCTAGTGCAGCCGTAGCTGGGTACGTGACGCTCAAAAACAAATCTTGCACGTTCGCCAAAAAAAAAAGGTACTCCTAAAATGATAAAATCCGCAGTTTCATAGATTTGCACATAAAGGCGTAGAAAAATAATTCGCTTTTTTTTAATATCATCAGGACTAGTTTGCCAAGGTTTTTGGCAGGAACCTGATAGAATTTCCGTGTTAAAAAAGATTTTGTCATTCTTCTTTATTGTTATTTTTCGTCACCTCCCATACGAAATGAGTTTTACTGTGCAAACTTTTTAACGCATACACACACACAGACAATATATGAAGGAGGAAAAAACACTGACTCATTCATCTATAACATTAATCGTCGTCGCCGCCATCCGATGCCGACAACAACACAAAGGCAAGCAAAAAAAAATAAAAGCAACAATAATGGCATATGCATGCATGACACGTTGTTTTGTGTTTTGTTGGATGAGTGTAGTGTATGTGTTTGTGTATGTATTCTGTTTTCATTCGCACACAAATCCATCCTAGCCAGCCAAGCCACCAACAGACAACGACATATCCATATGGGCCGTACAACAACAACTGTTACTTGAATGTGAAATTCTACAGAAAAAAAAATATATTCCCGCCACCACCCCCTCTCACAAACACCCTCTTTCAAAAACACACGCCTGCAATAATAACAGTGTGATCACTCTCTACTCTCACAATGTTCTCTGATGTACACAACACAGTAGAGTAATTTACATAAAAGCAACAACAACAAAATGAAATAAAAAGAAAACACACACACAACGTTCGCCAACAAATACACACAAGCGATGAAAAAGGCCAGCAACAACAACGCGCACACATTACCGGTCCGACCTTTTATCGTCATTCACAACAAAGCAGCCAAGCACATACATACATACACACACACACTCACACAAATCCAAACACACACACAATCTCCCCAAACGAAAAAAAAACGGCGCAAAACACATCGCTTCACTTTAGAAACGAACGATTTCCTTTCTTTTTCAATATGTATTTTGTTTCGACGTCGCCCTTTTTTTCTTGCTACAGCGTATATACATTATCATATATATTTTTTTGTTTTTGTTATTTACCCTTTCTTTTGCTCGTATATTCCGATTTTCTTGTATTCCTTGTTTTCTTTGCTTTGCTTTTTATATCTTTTGCTGCTTCTTTCCGCTTTTCAACAGACAAAATTAGAAATAAATATGATGTACATATAGGAAAAAAAATCCACACACAATTTCTTTTGCTTCTTCCGTCGTCTGGAATCTGGTTTCAACTTTGGAATTCTCTCTTTTTCTTTGTTTAAACAATACTTTTTCTTCTTCTGATTCTCTAGTAAATCAGCATTTATTCTTCTTTTTTGATACCAATTTGTATTCTTTATCAATTAATTTATTTGCATTCTTTTTTCATCATAAATTTCTATTTAAAAAAAAACCAAGTTTTTTGTATTAATTTTTTTTCCAACGCGATTCTCCCGTACCGTAAACGTTGTTGTTCTGCGGAAAAAGTACGTCAAACTAACTGAATAAGCGAAAAAGTTAATCGAAAGAGCGAAGTGCAAAGACAACGAATGAAAAACAAACAAACCAAAATTCTCTCAACTGTCAGGGATGGCAAATGTGGTACAGTGGTAAAAGGCCTAGTATCGTTGGTACATTCACGCTATTTGTACAATAAAGTGGTACGACTGTGAATCCAACCAATTGTTTCATATTTATATCTATTTTCTCGACTAGTCTACTTCGTTTACATACATCGTACGCGGTCATCTAATTTATACATTAACCCCTTTTAAGAGATTCATATTTGTGAACAGTTCTTTTTGAACTGCGAAAATAGTTGGAGATAATCGCTTTACTTCCAGTGATGTTGTATTGGTCCGTGGTGTGTAGCTTCGCTCGTAACAAAAAACATTCCATTCCCATTTTGGTACAATTTCTAAAATCCCATCACTGCCCAACGCAAAAACAATAGGGAGAGTGAGAGTTTAAAATCAAAGAGAGCAAAATGTCATAACCTGAAATAGGCGTTTCGGCGTATGATGATGTTTTAAAATGGGAATTATTCATGTAATGAATGGGAATTGCTGGGGAAAAAAAGAATTAAAATAAGTGATTTTATTTGTATGTGCTCCATATTGGACATTGATTAATGAAATTAAATGAAAAAAAAAATTAAAAAATTATAATGAAATAGGTATTAATTATTTGTAATAACCAAATTACTTATGTCCTAGTTGTAAACGTTTTCTAATAGATAATACGGAAGTTAACAGCTGACAAATCAGCTGAGTTTATTATTTAGCAAAATTTGGGAATCGATAAACGGAATTAATTCTCAAGGCCACATTTGTTGAACGAGTTTCTTAAACATCAAAAACGTCTTTCCTGCGAATGGACATAACAAAACCTGATAGAGGACAACAAAGTGAAGTGAAGTAATTTTCTCAATGCCTGATTAGAGCTAAACAAGAGTTCGAATTTTCAAATTTCTTACAAACTGATGTCTATAAAATTTGGTTAGCTCCAACCGGTTAACCAGACATAGCGACAATGGTGTGACTCATTCAGTGATTGGTAGAACGTGTATACGATGTGTAATCGGCGAAACTATCAGCCAACAACAAATTAATACACGCATTTTTGCGAATAAAATTGTGTCACTTTTCAAGTTTGATATGATTATCAAATCTCTGACTGTTGGATAAAGTGTTGCCAGATGGTACTATTTAATAAGACTTACTACCTAACTACAGTATAATCTCTCCTTGCGAACACCTCTCTTAATCGGATACCTCTCATAAACGGACACTTTTTTACTACCAATCCACTTGTGTACTTCTCTCATAAGCAGTCTGCAGTCTGCCATTTATATATCAGAATTTGACAATCAAACCTGCACTCCAGAACCTTATCTCTGGCTAGACCCACAGGGCTCATCTTCCGTACTTTAAATACTCCGTACTCGAACACACTTTAGCTAGATCTGTTTACAATTTTAATCGCATCGAATAAGGAAATCCCAAATGGCACAAATATTTAAAAAAAAATTGTGAATTCCCCCCACTGTGAGACGTTGTGTTAATTTTTGCCAACAATCAGCGAAATCATGGAACGGTCAGTGAAATTCTTATCACAGTGGCAGTGGGTAAAATGACCTAGGAGTCAACAACACCAAAACAGAATTTATTGTTTTCACGATCGAATATAAGACAGCGGCCTTCAAACTCCCAAGACTAAACTGCGAATCTCCATAGCGATCGTCAGATCCTTACTCTCATATGGCGTCCTAGTAAGGTGGAATGCAATGGATACTACATCACATCTCTCCAATCTAACCCAAACGCTAAAGGTTAGCCGGCGTTGGCATTGTGGGAACACTGAGATCAGCTTCCCTAGCAGGTCTGGAAACAATACGAGACATCCCGTCAATAGATGCCCATCTTAGTGGTTGTGCAGCTACAGTTGCTCTCCGTATAAACAAAAGTCGTATGGTTGTAGGACAAGTCGATCTTTATGGGCTGAAGCGAAAACGTCCAGTTCGCTACTGGGCTTTGGCAAAAATATTTGTTGTATGGTTTTATCATGTACATCACCATACTCCACCCTCTCACACCACCAATCCTCTAGCACTACAGTATTGACTTGTATTTATTTAATTTTCTTTTCCGATGTTGGGCTCTCTCCCTTACCAAATCTTACATAAGTTCGTCTGATGGACAATTTCTTTGAACACAATGAGGTTTTCAAAAAAAATCTATGGAAATCATAAATAATTGAGATGTCTCGAGTTCTCGAAAATATGTATGAGTAGAACATTTTCACCTTCTATTCTCTAGAAAACCAAAATTGTGTTGTGTAAAAAATAAACAAATCGATGGACGATAAATAGCACAACAAATAAAGCGCGGTCTTTGTTAATTTTGGTTTTCTTGTTTTTTATCGGCTTTTTTTTATGTGGTCAGTGACTTGTAGAAGTAAAAAAAAAAATGGATAACGAAAGTATGTGTCTACCGACCCCTACACATTGTAGCAATAATATTTTTAACAACAACAATTAACGTGATCATCAGAAGATTCAACGCAACAGCAACAACAACAGACATGCTGCCAGCAGCTCATCCGGAGCGAGAGACAACTTCTCCCATTTCGTGTCTGTTAATTTTGACACCACAAACAACGGACTTGTACAGCGTAGCTTTCATCACGCAGCAGTAAAGAGATTACACTTTATAACAGAAACTGTTGCCAAATAGCAAAAAAAAAAAAAAACGAACAAAGAAGAGAAGAAGACAAAACCATACCGATAATACGAAAGCAATGCGGCCATAAAATCTTCTACACACAGTTATAGTTTTTGGTGGAGCCACATTGTGGAGAGTAAATAAAGGTAGGAAACACAAAAAAAAAACTGAATTGGCAGAATGGAATATTGCATACCCTATGACATGAAGTTCATTTGATAGAATCGACTTTCTGAACTGAAGTCAATTAAATCATAAATTAACACCTCGATTTTCATAATGCATAGTCTGCTTTTTATCCTGTTCATCCTAGTTACGGAGTTAGATCTAATGAATTGTTATAAATGTCATACTTGGTACAAAGTGTTCCATAAATGATTTCAAGAAAATGGCCGCTTGAAAATCTTACTTCATATTCTCCTTAGGAACCGGAGTAGTTAATAGGTTGTTGGCGGATTCCGGGAAAACGCAGCTTCGAGGTGGCTAATTGCCATGGCCGTGACGGCTAATAACACCCCCCCCCCCCCACAGAACAAGGCCAGGGAAGATGTACAATGCACGTCCAACGGGGGCTATAGCCCCCTCAGGCAAATTGTTTAGTTACGCCAATGAACTAAAAATAGTCCAGGTGCAAGTTTTCAATGCCCGGCCACAAAAAAATGGTTTATCAAGCCTTTCCAAGAAAAATGTTCCGCTGATAGCACCGATCCACATTTAAGGATGTATTGACTAGTCGATGGTCATGTGCGGGCTTTCCCATTACCGGATGCGGCAGTTTTGATGCCGCCAAGATGAAAATGCGCTTCGTGAGAAAAAATAAATTTTTGGTTAAAATCGTTGTTCATTTCGGGTCGCTTTAAAGCCCAAACTGGAAAGTGGAAACTAAGAGAATGATGCTGTGCCTTCAAATGCTGAGTCAATTACACCGTGTATGAGAATAATGCAAGATATTATTGCAAAATTCCCAATGATGTGAGGTCGTTGGGCAAAATTCCAGAACTGAGTTACACACATTCTCATCTACGCACCGAACATCTCCGAAGGAACCATTTTCGTCGGTCTAAATTCAGTAACTTTTTATCTAAAAAAATAGGTCGTAGGCAACAAAGCTCTGTTTGATTAAATAAACAGAAATTAAAATTGCGATTATGTTAAGGTTTAGCATTCAAGATCAGTTAAGTTGAATATATTTTAAAAATATTTTCGATACTATGGACAAATACAATTTCAGGAGTCTTTTTAGCACAACTACTGTTATCAGCCGCCTCAACGATGCCAATTGGCGATTTGACTGTTGGACTTTTTCCCCCCGTGTATGGCCGTAATGGACCGATGTTAGCTGAACCACACATAAACCATTCAGGTCCTTAAGATGAATATCCAGCAAGTCATTGGTGAGATACAGCCAGAAGCCGTCACCAAGGTCTTGGAAAATTGCCAGTTGGAAGGATACGCTACTGTGGAGGCAGCCGCATTAATGAAATGGGAAGGGGGATATTGATTTGAATATTAAACAATAACTGTGTGAATATTAAACAATAATACGGCTTCTCTATCCTCAACATATGGCTCTTTGGTGCGGTTTATGGTCCGGCTGGGTCATTGGACCTTATTTTTTTTCGAAAATGAGGTTGGATCACCAGTTACGGTGAATGGATTGCGCAATCGAGAGATGATTAATGATTTTTTATGGCCGGAGTTGGCTGATATTGATCTGGACAACGTTTACTTTCAACAAGACGGCGTGCCATACAAGCAACGAAACCATTGCTCTATTACGGGAAAAGTTTCCGTACACCTTTTCTTTACACCTTGCGACTTCCACGTGAAAGATAAGGTCTACGCCAACAGCCCAGCGTCGATTCAAGACCTCAAAGATAGAATTCTTGAGGCTATCGAGGACATATGGCAGCCACTTTGCGATTTGGTTATGGAAAACTTCACGAAATGGATATGGTCCTGTAAGCGTGGTCGTGGTGGCTGATGTTGTTTTTCATTATTATGAAAAAAACATCCTATCGTTTGTCTCAAAAAATTTATTTTTTCTTTGAATACCAAAATAACATCTCCTATTGGGAAACCCTGTATATTTGATAAACAAATGAAGAACGTCATAATACCCTTGTACCCCAGTGTTGTAAAGGGCATGTGATGTACAGTTTAAACCGTCTCCAGCCAGGAAGGACGAACCAATGTATCATGTCACAAACTGAATGGTAAACTGTATATACAAATCTCCATGCTATGGTGAAGGGTATAATAACCGTCACAATCCATGCTAACTATTCCACCACAATAAAGCATTTGTAAATAGAAAATTTTCAAAATCACATACAGCGTAACGAACGAATATGATTTCACACATCCCCCTCAGCACCGCCAACCAAAACACACTCCATCAACCTTTAAAACAAATATGAAATTACACAGTGAGGGAATTTTGACTAAACCCCTCCACCGCCCTTAGTCGTTAGTAGATCGCCTATAAACAAAGAGCCGGTTTACCGCCAAAAAAAAAATTAATAGTTTACTCTCAGCTCTGACTTGAAATATGTTTGGATAACCAAAAACCAAAAAAAATCTGAGCAATCACAGCGCTGGGTACTAGTAGGTGCCAGTCAGTCAGTCTATTTTCGGAATGACAGACCCCATCGTTCATCCGTTTATTATAAACAAAAATAAAGGCGAAACTGAAACACAAACACAACAAAATATAATTGATAAACACATTTCTTTTTCAGTACGGCGTAAAAGTGTAAACATCGGCATTCACATCAACAAAAAAAAAAACTAGAAAAACATGTGCAAAAACCTCGAAAATGATTTATAAATAATTACAACAAGAGAAAGAGCAAATGCCCGATTGCATTTTCTCATAATAGTCAGCCCAGAACTTGTGAAACGTATGAAATCTTTGAAGTGAGAAAGTTTTTCATGTAGTGGGCTCTCATAAAATACTGTATATATTTTTAAAATATAACGGTATTGTGCGACTATATTTTACTAGTGGACAAATGATCCTGATAGATTTAGTATCTCTGAATATGCCTTGAGTAATCTAGAAATATTTACCAAACTTATTAACTGAACTTAAAAAAATAATAATAGAAAAGTAGATTCGATTACGTGGCCGTGAAATCTCACAGTCGACACGAAACTTCCCAAAGGTCGATTCCCAGTTGGTCAGACTAGGTCAAAAGTACAAAAAAATATTAAAAACAACATCAGCAAACATCGCCATCAAATATCCAACACTTGTCTACTATTTTCAAGGTTTAACCGTGGAAATGTAGTCGTTATTCATACTTCGCTCTTCTCTTCTTAAGCCTAAGTGACCTCCACATCCAGGTTAAGACTAGAAATGTTGTTGGTTTCATAAAAAGCAATCGTTGGACATTGAAATGGTCTGTATGGACAAAGAAATCCTGGGAATGTTCCGACAAAAGCTCAAGACCGACTGTCTTCGGTGTATAAATACTATTTGATATTCAGATGCGCGAAGACAAAATCAGACATGTGGTTTTCATTTGAAATGATTTTATACAAGAGTTCTTTGGAAAAGTTACTTAGCTGAAGAAAAAGACAGATAATGTAATCTGATAAAATGCTCTAAGCCGCAACAATCATCTAAGGAGTATACACAAATGGATCAAGCTGTAGATCCATCTGTACAATTTACCACATGCGATAACTCAGATCCTGGAGAATCAAAGCGATACATGCCATCTATTCAACGACTATAATGCCGCATTTGTCATTCCGATAAGAGAGACATTGTTTGAAATCATGTCTGCATATTAAATCCCTTGAAAACTAGAAATTGCAAGCGACGTCTACGAATTATTTACCACTTAAAGAGCTATTGGACAAGATGACAGCTTATAGTGCAACATGATAATGGAAGGAATATTAGAAAAAGCAGATGTTAATAAAACAGTCACATCCTCTTCGCATATTCGGACGACATTGACATTGTCACAAAGATATAGCAAGACGTAACTGGTGCTTGGTCCAGAATCGAGAAGGAATCGGCGAAAATGGTTTTGATGGTGAACGAGGGCTTGCAACTACAATGTCGGGACGCGGAAGAAATTGACCTACATCGGCCCGCCATCAATAGAAAGAATGATGTCAGCATTGACATAAAGCAAAGGATCATATGCTACTTCGGACTCAACAAACAATTCAAGAACAGATCAAAATCTATATTCTGTGTTAACAAGTGTTAGGAGACCCAACATACAGGGACTGCGCTGGGTCATGCCAGTCAAATGACCAAGACTCCGGTGGAAGGGCCAAGTGTAAGAATAGATGCAAATCCAAGCGAAAGACCGAAATTAATTAATTAATTATGTAATAACATCGTGTTATCTACTTATTATGAAATACCATATAACATAAATCCCTTGGCCTTATAGGCTTTGTAAATAAATAGGCAAATAAATAAATTAATTAATTATTAACTTTTAACCTTTAACTGTGGAAGTGGTGGTAAATTTGCAATTTTTTTAGGTTACATGCTATGTCTAAAAAATTAACCTCCACAGTTAACGGTGAAGCTGACCAAGACCAACAACAGCTTTTGAGCTAACTTAAGCAAGTATATTTCAGAACAATTACTGATGTTTGAGATTTTATGCCGGAGTAGTCGATATAAAAGCCAAACGAAAACAGTTGGCCGATTGATATTCGCAGCGAAAGTAGTAACAGATTCCTTCTTTTCCCATGTACAAATGTTTTGTGAAGCTAGGTTAGGCTAGGTTGAGAACAGGGGGCAGATTTACTCCGCTTCTTGTCCTTGGACATACACATAGGCCAGAATTCAGCTTGTTGTACACTTTTTTGAAATATGCATTGCGCCAATATCATCATCATACGTACAAAATCTACAATACGTACAATATCTACTCAAAATTATTTCTTTCGTTTGCAAAAAACAGACCTGGGAATTTCTTCTCTGCTTGTGCCCCTTATTCGATACACAATCTTTTTGATGTAAAGAATTTTGTTTTCATGCCCGTAGAACCAACAAAAAAAATGTATTTTCATGTGTTGCACAGCCATTAGTATCGATTTTGGATAATCGTACGTGGAAATGTTATCTGTTGGAAATTTAAAATCAGAATCAAATAATGATTACTAATAGACTTCGATTTAATTACTTAACCGCCTTCGATATTCCGGTATGAGTCAAATTGTCTGAAATCCCAGCAAAACTTACAATAACTCTGAGACACCAGAACATCGGCAAACATAGGAAGCCGTATCTCTGAACCATTACAGGAGGTCTCGACCGGATGGCAGCATATAGTGCAACTTCCTCAATATCCTGATGAATAAAATATTGAAAGAAGCATCGTCGAAAAGGTAGAGTTTCGCCTTCTGCTGTTGAGGATGTGTGTTTTGAGTGTAGTGGCCCCTATTAGATACCTTCATTTGCCGTTTCAATTTAATCGTTGAGTGTGAAGGGTTTTCCAACAAGAGGTGTTATTTTGGACCGCAATACAGAAATTGGTGGAAAAATTCGAGGTGATGGGACAAGTTAGTGATGTGAAGAATAAAACCCGTGCACGTCGCTCAAGTGTTGAAGAAACCACAAGTTTGTCTATTCCTCGTCGTCCTGTGGAATTGGCCTTTCCACAAATGTCATTACATCTTGGGCCTTAAGGCTTATAAAGTTCAGTTAACACAAGAACACTAGCCGGCCGATCATCAACAACGTTTACTTTCAACAAGACGGCGCTACGTACCACACAAGCAATGAATCCATTGCTCTTTTATGGAAAAAGTTTCCGGACCGTGTTATCTCTTGAAGAGCTGATCACAATTGGCTATCGAGATCTTTTAATTTAACACCTTGCGACGTCTTCCTTTGGGGCCATGTGAAAGATAAGGTCTCCGCCAGCAGCCCAGCGTCGTTTTAAGACCTCAAAGATAGAATTCGTGAGGCTATCGAGGACATAGGGCAACCACTTTGCGATTTGGTTTTGGAAAATTGCATGAAAAGGTTATGGTCCTGTAAGCGTGGTCGTGGTGGCCATTTGGCTGATGTTATTTTTCATTGTTAACGGCAGAACCTTCCTCTTTGTTCTGAAATAAACATCCGATCATTTATCTCAAAAATTTTCATTTTGCTTTGAATACCAAAATAACACATCTTGTTGAAAAAACCCTGTACTATAGGGGCAAGGGTTGAAGCGAGGACGCTTGAATTTGGTACTTACCAGGAATAGCGCTGGTGAGGTAGCATGTTTTTCTTACAAAGTGACTGGCATTGGTCCGCCGGGTGCTGTGTAACACATTTAGCAGTGCAGTGGAATTCCTGCTACAATTTACCACGCACCACTTCCACATGTTCAATTCCAATTCAACATTTAATTTTAAAAATTACATTTTTAATTTTCGATGAATCAAAATTCTTCTTTGTCGTCTTTTCCCGCTCTTTTCAAACCCTCTTTTGCGCCTTTTCCGGTTTTTTTCCATTCCCTGCCTGTTCCGGACATCAGCTGATGTAAGATTTTGAAGGAGATGGAACTTTTCAGTGTTCAGTGTTGCCAATTGATGTTGATATTAATTTGCGTCTCTAATTCCTGCTGCAAATTCCAATGTGATTAGACAATATTTAGTGTTGGTATTTTGAAAACATGCCGCAATTAGTGTTTTAATGTGCCCAAATAGGGCCAATTGTTCTTTGAAAAGGTTCCGTAATAGAGTGTGCCCTTGGACACTTGATTGTGCCAAACAAAAATTGCACAATGTGCAACGATTTACCAACACTGGTGGCTACCGGAGACATGAAAGTACTCTCACAACAACGCTTAGTAATTGGGAAATTGTTCAGAGGGCGCAACAGTAATGCATTCTGTGGTGTTTACACGATACATCTGATGCATTCCAGGGTTAAAAAGTGTGTATGTGTCACATATACATGATTTTGACATTGGCCTCATATCACCTGTGGAAAGAGGATTCTTTTGCGAATTTTGTGAATAGCTTACCGACGTGAAAGCAATCGGCCTCTAGGATTCAAAGGATTTTTAATACAAATCCGGTAAATTTGTTCAGGAAAGTGACAATGCCAAATACACGTTGTAATTTGCGTTCAATAAGTGTAGCAACACAATGTGATGTGAACGTACTAAAGGATCAAACATTTCGCATTAACAGCTGATTTTCTACTGACGTGAAAACATGTCTCTCGTACCAGCAATGGGACCTCAAAAACATTATATTGTACAAAAAATGTTCGCAAATTATGTACCAAAACTACAAATTAATTTCCAGATTTTTGATACTGTAGTAGATTGTGATCTGGCACTATATTGGTAGACCGAGCTAGCACTACGTTGTTAGGTCGATCTGGCAATACAACGTCGGTAAGGATAATTGGCATCAGTTTTACAAGATATCAGATGTTTCCGCCAATAAAGAAAGCCTCTTATACAACGTAAGTGAACAGGACTCAATGTGTTTTATTAAACCCTCAACGAAAAGCGTATTTAGGAACGCAATACCCTAGTCCTACAGTACTGTGATTCTAAAATCCATAGAATTTGCCAAATAAATTAATTATTCCATGAATATGTATATCGTTTACAACTCACTGATTTAGAATAAGTTGTCCACATACATATCAAAGGTATCCGCATTTTTAAATAGGTTTATGTACTCAAGTAAGTCAGTGAAAAATCAAAGGTTCGATTTATATGAGCCTAGAATATTATAAGAATTGCGTACCAACTCTCTAGATACTAAACATTGTACTATTGATAAAATTTTGTCATCACTGTCACTTACTCTCACTGGGCATCTCTTTCCCCCCCACCAGGAGCTTTTTATAGCATTGTCAACTGTGCTACTATCGTTCCATGTTTGCGGACACTGTTGGCACTATTGGCCCTATTTTGGTCACATACAATTTGTTTGCGGCACAAATTAAAGTTTCGAAAACACCAACTCTGGTATGTACTACAATTTTTGTATCTTTGGCTCTTTTGATTTCAAAGAGATGGTGTTTTCGGTTGGGAGAAGTTAGTTTGAGAAAATGGCGATAGAATTCAAATCGTGCAAATACGTTGCGGACAAAAGTGATTTAATTAAAGTGGAAAAGAAGTGAACAAACAAATTGAACATTGAAAACAGTACAAAGTGTTACAAAAAGTGCTAAATAGAAGATTTGCATTAAATTCAGAATGGATGTGGCTGTAAAAACAGGTAAATTTGCAAAAAATCATTGAGACGGTCATTAAGACCCCCGTTCGTGGCGATACGACAAATGGCGACTATCGAGAATATGTAGATTTTTAATTTGGTGCTGCGTTTTTTTTGTTTTGCCTATTGTACGAGTATATTTTCTGTAGTTCTGTCGCTATTCTGTCAGTTTATTTTTGTTCTTAAGGGTTGCCATTGTCGGTAATGTTTTGCGAGAGACAGAGTGGGAGAGAGAGAGATAGATAAATGACACTCGATGAAGAGTTGCTGAAATTCGGACAATAACAATTTTATAATGGATGCGCCAAAATGAAAAGCGCAACCGATAGCGATTAAATAGTACAAGGCGGCGTTAATTTGTAGGTTCTTTAAGACAATTTCAGACACACACAGAATCATTCTGTTGAGCACTGCCTGTGTAAAATGTTGCTACATATGGGTAAGTCAAATTAAGTAAATAAATAATAATTTCTGTTTATGTGGCACAACATTTGGATTTTTCTTCGAAATTATCTCAAAACGAAAATTGCCATTTGGTCCATTATGGCATCCAAAAATGGCCTGGGCCATTAATTTTCAACATATCATACTCTAACGAAATAAAATGTTGCGTCGAAACATGCATGAGTAGTTTAAACAGAATCGGTGAATTCAAACGTATATTTGAATAAAAAAATATTTCTCAAATTGTGTAATTCCTTAAAAATATTTCGTAAAACGTTATTTTACACGTTACAATTGATTGTCCTAAAACAAACATACAAATAGCGGCGCAAGGTAATACAGTTGAGGCCGGCTATAACGGACTTTCGTCTATAAAGAACACTTTTTTTTTAAGTTCCAAGACTTAAAAACTTTTTATACTTTTCACGTATATTCATACGGTTATAGCGAACACCGGTTATAACGAACTTTAGTTTTGGTCCCTTTTTCGAATTTTCATTAGTTTTTTACGGTTATAGCGAACACTCTAAGTATGGGTCATTCTGATTTTTATGGAGGAAACAAAGAAAACGATTTGCAGCGCCACCTGGAAGATCTCATTTTGTTTACTCTAATATAGTGCACATAAGGAAAAATAATTCATATTGTTTTGTGTTTTAATTGTGTTGGATTATTCTTTGAATTAAATTATTTAGTTTGATTTCATATTATTTACTCTAATCGAGTTCTTTTAATGCTTAAAAATAAATAATATATATAGATAAAATCGATATTTTCTTTTGATGGTGGAAATTATTTTACCCCGGATATAACGAACTAATTTGTCGAATCCCTAGGAGTTCGTTATAACCGGACTCGACTGTGTTATGTAAAAAATATCCGAGCGTTTTTCCTTTTTTTTTTTAAAAAAAAATAATTGTTTTCATTTAAATTTAAATGTGGGGGTAGTATCGTTTGACATTTTAGTATAAGGGCGCGTCTATCGCCCGACAGCGGTTTGCAGGATTGGAAAAAAGAGGAACACTTTTGGTTAGATTTTTGTTTAATGATAAGGGAACAAATTCATTGAGACGAAAAAAGGATACAAATTAACTTTACTTGCATTGCTCAAATTTTTGGTGGGAGAATTAATTTTTTAAAAAATAAATAATTTAAGAATAAAAAAAAATATTTAAAAAAAAAAAAAATATTTTAAAATTAAAAAAAAAAATTTAAAAATAAAAAAAAATATTTTAAAAATAAAAAAAAATGCTTTAGAAAATAAATACCAAAACTCCGAGTTCCAGGCCCCGAAAGTCCGGAGATATAAATAGCCCTTAAGCCGATAGCCTTAGTGCTAGTGCTTATTTTCTTTAAGTTTATTATAATTTTAATTGTAATAGATATAAATAAATAAATAATAAATAGCCCTAACTCCTTTATTTTAGGATCGAGACAAAATGGGTATCATTCGAAACCATCACGAAATACCCAGACGACATCAAATTTAAAATTAGTTTCTTGTTATGTTTATGGAAAAAGGGTGCAAAGGTATGTATTTTTGTTGGTGTAACCATTGAAGTCAAGATTATTAGCTTTAATATGACACCTCATTTGGATAATTAACCCATTAAATGCCGGAGATATTATGGATTAAATGGAAGTTGCAAATTTTTTCGTGGGACTTTTTCTTGGAAATTGAGTCATTTTTTTTTATATATATTCATCAAATAATTTTTCTATTGGTTAATAAATGGCGCGCGGAAGAGATTTTTTGTGAAATAAAGTAGGTTGAAAAATTTAAAACTCTGTTTTCGGTCCTTAATATCTCCTGCTTTTAATGGGTTAATGGTCCAAGTGTGGTACCATATTAAAGCTAAACATATTGGCTATAATGCTACAACAAGAAATATATACGTTTATATAACCCAAATTTAAAAAAAAAAAAAAACGAGAAAATAACTAAAATTTTGATGTCGGATCGAAATGGATTCCCATGTAAATAAATTCTTGGGTTGTTCGTTTCGGGATTTCATTCATTACCCCGGTCTCTTATCTTATTTTTCAAAATTTACAACTATCAAAGTCTGACTTTTCTAGCTGGCTCGTTTTTTTATTATTGGTAACTATAAAATGTCTTTGTTTCATTTTCTAGATCCTATTTATGTTTTTAATACATGGGTACTTTATTAATGTAATACTTGTGCATCGAGAGCGAATTCTTGGAGTAGTTTTTATTGTAATTGATAATAATTGGCTCGTGAGGCTTTTTAATTATAAAATCTGAGCAAATAAATGTAATTGAAAAAGGAATGGCTTAATGGATCGTAGATAGGCTTTCCAACGATACACAGTCTGTCCCGATCCGGAGTTTATATCTCCGGATTCGCGGGGCATTACTCGGAAAGTTAAATCAACTGCTTAAAATAAACTTTAAGCCACTCAAAATACGATTTAATACAAATTATTATAAATATAACTTCAAAATACGTTTAATTAAAATAATTATTTTTTCAATTTCAATTTTGGTTTATTAAATATAACATTCAAGTTGAATTCAAGTAGCATGCGAAACATTTAAGAGCTTAGGAATTCAAATTCCTTTTCTACTTCATAATCATAATAATTTGTAAACAATGTGTATTCTCATACATTTGATGTTTGTATGGAAGGAAAAATTTACAAAAACCTTTATAAACGACGTTAGTTTATTCAAATTACTATGAAATCAATTCATTAATGTGTGGATATTGAGATATCTCGCATCTTCTCTTAAAGTTATGTTCCAGTCTAGCGCTTTTGAACTTGTGAACTAATTCGAAACCAGCAAGTTAGTGTAGTCTTTTTGAAGAATAAAACCATGGTAGCTTATATATCATTTTGAATAGATTATTCTATGAGACATGTAGTTTTTTGATGTGAGATTTAGCCGAAGATGACCATACATTAGTATGTTACTGGTGTAAATAGCGCTTTAATGATAAGTTTCCTGTTTTCAATATTATGTTCAGATTTCCTGTTTTTTAAACGGATACATCATGCGGGTAACTTTATTGATTTTATCCACTACGTATGAATTATGATTTTTACAATTTATTCTGCAATCCTAAATATTTAACTTTATCTTTCCATTCAATATCGTTGTTTAAGAAACGAACACTACGTGTAGCATGGTATACGTTTCCTTGTGAAAAAAATTGTCTCGGTTTTGTCTGGATTCATTAGTGTTCGCCATTTATTGAAATAGTTGTTTAGCTCCGTTAACGCTGACTGTAGATTGACGATGTGTCATCTGCAAAAATGGACGTGATGGAATCGTTAGTATATCGGCTGTATATCAGTTATATACAATTGGACACAGACATGAGCCTTGTGAACATCCGGCGGTTAAAGTTTTTCGCTCTGAATAAATTGAACCCAGGTACACTCTAAAAGTTCAGTAGCTCAAAAAACTTTAAATTATTTTTATAATTTCCATTGGAAATTTAATTTAAAGATATGGGCGTTGTGCCAGACGGATTCAAAGGCTGATTTGATGTCTGGCAAAATCATTCCAGTAGATTTGCCTACATTAATGTTTTCATGAACCAGCTTCCTGGTTTTTATCAGCGGTTGTGAAGTATTACGTTCTTTTCTGAACCCAAACTGCTGAAAGGGCAGTATGTCGTTCGTATCAACGAAGTTTAGCATTTTTTCCTTAATCATTTTTTCTAAAATGTTGGTGTCTGTATCACTAAGGTAATTTGTAATGTTGTGATTTGATTGAAAATTTTGAGGTAAAGCTTCACTTTTATCATTTTATGAAATTACTGTTACTGTTTGTCAATTTATGAAGGTCCGACGAGAACAATTGTTTTCTTGCTGCACTGATTTCCAAGCCGCCTGGAAAGTAACAAGAATAACCATTTACAAAATCGTCTCCCGAATATATTTTAACACCAATATTTTCTATTAGTGACGTGTTTTGTGGTGGTAAAAGTTGATTTTCAATATTTTTCTTTATAAGTATTGCAACTCCGCCTCCTCTACTATTTTGACGATCATTTTTATTCTTCAATGTATGCTTATCATTCAGTCATATTTCATTTATGAGGCAAACATCATAGTTGTGTTTTTGCAAAAAGTCAAAAACTTTATTTTTCGTCCCGGGTAAATATGTCACCAAAACATCATCTGAATGCTCAAACTTCAGGACGGTGTAGTTTTAGATGATAAGTTGACATTTGAATTACATATTAATAATATTGTTGCCCATACAACCCTATCTCTTCGTCAGCTCTACACAACAAATTTAGTCATACCTCGCCATATAAAAATTAAATTAGTACACGCCTTAGTTATGCCCAGTATTTTGTACTGTCTAGAAATATTTTGTGGGACTACAAATAGGATTTTTAACAAAATTAGATTATGTATCAACCGAGTAGTTCGATACATTTTTTCTCTTAGACGGTTTGACCATGTTACCCCATACGTAAATCAATTCTTGGGTTGCTCCTTTCGTGATTTCGTAAATTATCGGTCTCTTCTGTTATTTTACAAAATTTATAAAAATCAAACTCCGGCTTTTCTTGTTGACTCATTTACGTTTTGTCGTTCATCGCGTGCTAACCAACTAATCATTCCCAGAGCGGATGGTCATATGGATAAGTCCTTTCGAGTTAGAATAGCCAGATTGTTCAATTAACTCCCCGGTACATTGAAAATATTTTCACTGACTAATAATACATTCCGAAAAAAGCTTCTTCAATATTTTTCTTTAATTTCCATTTCGTAATCTATTTAAGAATTATTTGTTCATTCATTTGGGAACTGTAAAATTTGATTGTTTCATTCCTCATTTTCCAATACTGATGTACGCTTTACTGATATTTTGAATTTGATATGTAAATTGCTTTTTTATATTTTATTTTGTATAGCTATATTATTTTTAATTCCACTGTATTTTTATACGCATATTTTTAATTGTTTTTAAATTAACTGAGCAGTATTGAATACTACATGGAGTAGTTTTTATTGTAATTTGTTACAATTGGCCGTAAGGCTTTAAATTACAAAATCTGTGCAAATAAGTGAAAAATGAAATGAAATGAAAAATATAAATATAAAAAATTATAAATTGTTCTTGGGTAGACAGTCTTCGGTCAGTCTTAACAATATGGCATCTGGGACAATACGTTCATCGACTGGTCTTCAAAATTTTCTCTATCACAAGGACAACACTGGCTTCTCGAGTTTGTTGCGTTAATTTTTATTTTATATAATTAATCAAACAATTATATTTTAATAGTTTTTTTTTATTCATGAACAATTTTATATAAATCATATGGAAATATTCAAAAACATTTTTTTTTTGTATTTGTCTTTCAGAACCTTCTCCCGAACAACCAATTGAAGTCAAATCGGCGAATGCTAAGGCGACCAATGTCCCTTCCAATAGATCTCTTGCTAGCTCGCGGGGCGAACATGTCCAGCAGCAGCAGCTACAACAGCTGCCACAGCAGAAGGCGAAACGAAAACATCGTCGAGGCAAGCCAAAGGCTAAAAATGCCAATAAACCCTACAAGAAAACCAATTGGAAATTTCAAATGCCACGTCTGAACTACAGTAAGTGTGGCCCCGGCAGTGGGGGCAATCGTCGCGAAAAACTACAACGTTCCCGCTCGTTGGTACCCTATAATACCAATAAATTTCTAATGGAAGAGCATCTGGCAGAAGTGCCCAACGCCCTATTTACCCCATCTGGTCGGACAAGAGATTCTAGTTTCTCCATGGACTCGGAAGATAATTATTTTTTCTCGTTGCCCGAAGATGAAGAAGAATTTCTGACAAAAGAATTTGCCAATGTGTATGAGAAGGCACGACTAGAACGTTTGGAGAATTTGAGCAAGCAAGAGTTAATCGAGGAATGTCTACAGATTGAAGATCGCTACTCGAAGGATCAGGGCAATCAAAGGCAACAACAGTTGAATATACAACGTGTGGCGTCGGAGTACATGTCCAAGATACGAGTGCTTGATGAAAAAGTTAAGGAGCTGTCCAGGGAAAATCACAGTAAGTTTCAGATATCGTTTCTCAATCTTGGAGAAAAATATGGAAAATATCGTGAGGGAAATCAAATCCCTTAGGGATACATTAATGCAATGTTATTTATGTTGGCCAAAGGGGAAATTTTTTTAAACCGGTGTTTTGTGTAATATATCGTGTGTAAAAGTAATACCTAATCTTAGTGGGATTTATGGAGAGAAAGCATGACACTTTTGATATCCAAGTTGTCACCTGGATATTAAATAAATGAGTGTTCTCAAAAGGAAATATAGTTGGAGACCATCTACTAAATTAGTCTTGGAACTCGATATTATTTCTATGATTTCAGTGTATACCCTAATCGTTGTCCATCAGAACTTATTTGACTTCCAAATTATTAGAAATTTCGGGAAAAATTCGATATTTGCTTTTTTCGAATATTTTGAAATAAAAAAATCCAACTAATTTTTTGTTAATTAATTGAATTATTTTGATATAAAAAAATTTAATTGAATTGGAAATTGTTTATGTCTGTCCCCCAATTAAGTATTTTATTAATCATTTTTAGAATTGTGTACAATTTAAAAAAAAAATGGCGGCGAAATTATCCATCGGCGATTAATACGCAGTTCCCTTAAAAATGACAAAAATGGCATCGACAAAAAAAAAAACGATCCGTCCACTTATTTGTTAAAAATCCAACACAAATGAAAGGAAATTCCCTCACAAGTTAAAATATTTATTTATGAATTACAATACAAAGTTAATTTAAAGGGTGTTCCAACAAGAGGTGTTATTTTCAATCACCCGATATTTCGGTAGCTGCTACTTTTGAAGCTTATTCAAGTAGAAAGTACGCCATTACTAAAAAACGCTTCAACAACGCATTGAAATTATTAAAATTCACTACAAAAATGGTGACAAATCTTACGGTCACAGTTCGCAAAACTAAAGCATTTTTTCTGGTTGTCGTGAAGCACCTTGTCCGACCGCAATACAGAAATTGATGGACAAATTCATGATGTGAAGAATAAAACCCGTGCACGTCGCTCAAGAACAACTGCTGCTGTAGCCCAAAGTGTTGAAGAAAACTCAGGTTTGTCCATTCCTGGACGTTCTTTGGAATTGGGCATTCCACAAACGTCATTACACCGCATTTTGCACAAAGACTTGGGTCTTAAGGCTTATAATGTTCAGTTAACACAAAAACTCAAGACGGCCGATCATCAACAACGTCGTGTCTTTGCTGATTGGGCCCTTGAAATGCATGAAAATGATCATATTGCTGATGAGGCCCATTTCCACCTCGGTGGATATGTCAAAATTGTTGCATCTGGGGCTCGGAAAACCAAAAAGTTATTATTGAGAAGCCTCTCCATCCTCAACTTGTAACTGTTTGGTGCGGTTTATGGTCCGGCGGGGTCATTGGACCTTACTTTTTCGAAAATGAGTTTGGATCAACAGTTACGGTGAATTGATTGTGTAATCGAGAGATTATTAATGATTTTTTATGGTCGCAGTTGGATGATATTGATCTGGACAACGTTTACTTTCAACAAGACGGCGCTACTTGCCACACAAGCAACGAAACCATTGCTCTTTTACGGGAAAAGTTCCGGACCGTGGTATCTCTAGAAGAGGTCATCACAATTGGCCAGCGAGATCTTGTGATTTAACACTTTGCGACTTATTTCTTTGGGGCCACGTGAGGTCTAAGCCCAACGTCGATTCAAGAACTCAAAGATAGAATTCGTGTGGCCACTTTGCGATTTGGTTATGGACAATTTCATGAAAAGAATGTTGGTCCTGTAAGCGTGATCGTGGTGGCCATTTGGCTGATGTTGTTGTTCATTATTAGCGGCATTCCTTGCTCTTTGTTATGAAATAAACATCCGATCATTTATCTCAAAAAATTTGATTTTTCATTGAATACCAAAATAACAACTCTTGTTGGAAAACCCTGTATATTCTAATTTTTGGTCCAAGGGTGACACAGCCCATATGGCTAGTTTTTTTGTAGCGCCAGACCAAAGCCGCTGATGGGAATCCATAAATCTCACAACTAAAGCATTCTGTATTCAAGCGATTTTATAATAACTTGCATTTTATCTTTTGCTTTTCAGATCTACGCAGTCAATTAATGCGTTCCACAGCATTCGCTGCCGCTGCGGCAGCATCTCCACCCTCAGCGGCCGCACCCATTGGGGCGGCCTGTCAACCGACGCCCATGGTTTCCACCAGCGAAGACAGTGAAAGCGATAGTTCTAGTTCAAGTTCATCCTCATCGTCATCATCGTCGAGCAGCGATCATCATCACGATGCTGAGGTGTGTGAGAATCAGCGACGACGGAGGCGCAGCTGTTCATCGCGCAGCTCATTAAGCGAATATAATGGTTATGTAGAGAATAACTATGTACAGAATGGCGGTGCTGTCAGTAACAACAATGCAGGTGATCAATTGAATTTGATTGCCGGTCATGCTACACCACCTCCTTCCAATGAGAACGTAGACTATGAGCGACAACAGTTATTGGATTTTGATCATATGGAAGACGATGGCGATGAGAATGGTGGTGATGATGTGCATGGACATATGGGGGTGAATAACATATCGCCAAAACCATCTAATTTAACAAATGGATATCACCCAGAAGAGCATGTAACACAATCGCCAGCCAGAGCAAATAGTTCTCCCAGCAGGGCAGACAGTGATGGTGGAGGAGGAGGTGGAGGGAGGGGCAACGATATTGACAATAATGACATGGAAAACGTTTTACAGAATGGCGCCACCTTATCAATGCCATGATCATAACATTGCTAAACTAACATCCAACTACATAAGTCGACCTAAACCCCCCACCCCCTCATAACTTTCCCATCCACTGCTTTTCTGCGTCAAATGTGATTAAGGAAGTGTTAAGTATCCAATTTACAATATCCTTCCGCCCCCCCCCGTTCTTAAGTTGTGTTTAAAAACCACTGTATTTTTTTAAAAACATTTCTTTTCTTTTGTTGCCCAAAGCCCCACCTCTCGCTCTATTTGATATTTTCCTTATAATTCGATGATGTTTAAACAAAAACAATTTGTTTTATTATGTTGAGTTTTTTTCTTTATTAAAAATTTAATAACAACTCCTACAAATTAGGCTATAATTTTATATTTTTGTAAAAAAGAAAAGAATACGGAAACAAAAATTATACAAACAAAAAAAAAACAATTACACAATGAAATCGTCAACAAAACAAAATAACTGCAATTCAATAGAAACCATTTTTTCTTATTATGAAGACAAAAAGAATTTAAATTTATTACGTATATCTATTTATTAATGTATTTTTTAATAACAATTTATATTTTACGGTTCTACCTAATCAAAATGCTTATAGGGCAGCCATTATAGATAGTACGTGCGTACTACCAAAGGTCGTATATCTGTGGGCACAAGTCAAAGCAGCCCAAGTGTGTTTTTAGAATTTTTTTTGTTTTGCTTCTAAAAACATTTTCTTTTACTTTTCTTGTATTTTCGATGGTACTAAAATCTAAATTTTTGCCGTAATTCAAGTTCGACTTTTATGGTCTGTGACCACTGATATTACAAGAGAGAAGTTCTCCGTCTGTTCCTTCATGGAATGTTAAGGGAAATAAGTAAGACAACTACTTTCCAATTTACACGATGACCTTTTCCTGACATTTTCTTTCTTGAAACTCCTTCGTAAGGGCATGAGCATTTAAAAACATGCGTGCCTGTATTCTTCTCTTGTATAAACAATAAAAAGTTGGCTATCTCAAAAAAATATATATATTTTTAATTTTCAATTAAAAAGTCAAATTTCCTCCCAATGATGACTGTTTTGCTTTTCCATCCCCTTTGCCAACAATCGTCGAACGTCTTGCCTGTTCAACCTGGAGGATGGAAAGTCATTCATTGTGTAAATCGGATAAACGACTGTATGCATTTTAATTAGATGGAGCCGTTAAATATTTTTCAAAATAGTTATTCTGTCAAATTTGGCTGTCGACGACAATGTTTTCAAAGATTATGAGAAACTTGTAAAAAAAAAAACTACACAATTAGTGTTGGCATAAATGCCCTGAGCATTTTTAAACGAATTTCCTTTGCATTGCCTAACGTGTACTGGATCTGAAGGGGTTCAGAATTGTACATTTGCTTCACTTGTAACTTTGAATTTAAATCGATTGTTTTAAACACTCTAAAATGGAAAGAATTTTCGGATTTATTTAAGGTCATTGCAAACACATTGTAAATAAAATTTCTTGTAGCTTTCGCGATATTCTCTACATTATCATCGTCGACAACCAACTGCTGATATGCAATTAATTATAATAATAATTAAAACTGGCATCTCCCCACCCAACCTATATGGTTTCCCCTCATCGACCATGGACTGTACAAAAAATAACAAAAAATGTTTCAAATAATTTCAGCACAATTTTAGTATGTTGTTTTTTTTTTAAGTATTTGTTTTTTCTTTACACTTGTTGGCATTTATACTACTAGTAGACACACGCTTCCGTAGATTATCTGCGCCCACATCTTCAGCTCTATATTTATTTATCAACTCTTAAATATTTGTTTATTTATTTAACAAATAAATGTGTGCTAAAAAGGAAAATATGCTTTAATTTTAAAGCTCTCTCTCTCGCGCTATATCCAACAATCTTTGTACCAAAAAAAAAAAAAAATAGAAATAAAATAAAGAAAAACATCAAAAACTTTTCCGGGAACTGAACTCCCTTTTTAAAAAAAAATGATGTGATATTTTTGTAAAAAAAAAATGATGAAATTATAGATTCCCTTTGGCTAATATAATTAAAAAAAAATTAAGAAGAAGAAAATCAAATCCATTCAAAAAGTTAATATTAAGAAAAGTTTTAAACAACAACAGCAAACAAACAAAAGTAATAAACGGAGAAAAAGATAAAAACAAAAAATATCCCCCAATTTAAACATGGTTTTTACAAATAATTAAGTTTTGGTTTATTTTCTAACCACTTTTGTAGTAAATTGTAAGACATACCTAAATATAGTTGGTTTTTTTGTAACAAATAAAGCAAATTAACCAAAAGAATAATAAAAAAAACAACAAATGTTTAATTTTAATGTAACCGAATTTTTTTTGTCGATCGCAAACAGGGTTTTGGTTGTAAGAGGGAAACCTTTTTCTGATCTGCTGAACCAACTGAAAAACATGTACAAGAGATCAATCTTGTTGTCATAATCGGGTATGTTTACATTGGATATGACAACAATAAACATGATTACATTTGTAATATATCGTAAATATGTCCTGTGCATGGTTTCAATTTCCCCGCCATGGATATCGATCTTGACGCGTTGGGCTAGCCTAACGATTGTTCTGTCAGGTTAGTTCTAACCTGTAAATCCCCTAGATAAAGACAGACAGACCTGTCCAACTAAAGTATATCTCTCGGCGCGAAGAAATTCGATCATTACAGATGATAAAGCCGACTATTATATGGAAAGACGATGAAGAGCCATGATGAGACACAGGCTCCTGAAACGATTAGTAAGAGTGTCGGCATCTTGGAACAAAGTTTTACGGGCAGACAGCAACTACACAAGGAAAAAATACTGGTCCATCGGCGGAAGTTCAGTTTACGGGGCGTCACGCTTAAATTTGGGATATACTGGTTGGACAACATAAATACATATGATAATCGGCAAATAAATACAACATATTAGTTTAATCACATAGCCTCGTGGGCAAGCTTCTGTCGAGAAGTTATATACGACGATGTACTCGGCAAAGCTACACCCTCTGGTAGAATCGGAAAAGTAGTTGAAATAAACGAAAGCAAATTCGGGAAGTGAAAATACCGCCAGTGGATATGAGCGGATATGTTTTATAGTACCCTTGGATAGGAGAGGCATCGACAGTATCCAGTATAAATCAAGGGATTCTTCCGGGACCCACTATAATAGTGAACGCTGGAAGACCTGCGATAGCGATAGTTTGAATACCCACACTTATATAAGGGGTGGTGGATCGAATTTTAGGGGGGGATTCCAAATGAGGCATATTTTTAGTGGTGCTGGTAAAATTCATTTTTGCCACACCTGCTGTACGCAACTGGGTGCAAACATTTTATGAGATTTACATTTTAGTCGAATGGCACGCACATACGAGCCTGGGTCCTAATCACGTCATCCGTTATTTTTTTGTCCACATTATTTTAGATTCTTCGATTTCTTTGGATCACGTTTTCCGACCGAAATTGTTCTTAGTTTATTATCGTTTTACGTCGGATAGCAGCTGAGCTGTCGAAAGATTTCTCGAAATAATTTTGCCGTGATCCAAAATGCGAAGTTTACGATCGACAACTTTCGATAACAGATGCCGTCATTTCGACCCTGTTCGATAAATTATAGAATTTTTTGCTTAAACTAATCGATCTCGAGTAGAAAAACTACTTTCAAATAAATGTTTTTGAAAACAAATACAACTCTGTCAAATCAAACAGCTGTGTTAATGCCGTCGCACGCGAAACGATTTATCTGTAGGATTGGTAATGTATATTTTAGGCATCAAAATGAAAATGTTTGTAATAAGGTAAGTAAAGAAATACACCTGTTTGTGTATAAAACCCAACTGTCGGTATGCGACTCGTTCATCAGCCAAATATACGAACAAAAACAGTTAGTTTGAGCAAACATGAAAATATCTGAGTCAGAGTATTGCGCCAAACATGGTGGCTCAAACGTAAAACTGCAACCTTACACTATCATTTATGTTGGTCAAACATCAATGTTGGACCAGGTGTAACGTACTCCAGAAACATATACATTATTGTATTACATTACATTACATTGCATTAATGTTAACAATAACAAATCTACAAAACTGCTGCCTATTTACATAAACATTTTCGTTTTTATCGATTTTTAAATGCATGAAATCTATTAAAGAGGAAAAAAATCGGAAATCTAAAAAAATCGATTTTGATGAATTCACCGGCTTGCAAACACAATTCTGAAAAATCGTTTTTCAAATAAATAAATCGAAACTTTACCAATCTCTAGCACCGCATTGAAATAAAACTTTTTCCGTGGCTTGATTGTTTTCGTTTTCTGTGAAGAGACTAAAATTAGTAATAACCAGCTAATACTCAAAAGATCTACCTTGTTTGTGGTTTAAAAAGAAAGTAATTATGTTGGCACGTAAAGGCGGACCACCATCGGAGGATTTATCGAACGTCGAGTTTGAGACCAGCGAAGATGTGGAGGTCATACCCAGTTTTAATGCCATGAACCTCAAAGAGGAATTACTCAGGGGTATTTATGCATACGGTAAGTGAACGTCAGCCACATCATCTAGAAGTCGACTAATACACATTATCCATTTGTAGGCTTTGAAAAACCCTCAGCTATCCAACAGCGTAGCATTAAGCCCATTGTCAAGGGACGTGATGTTATTGCCCAGGCTCAGTCGGGTACAGGTAAAACGGCCACTTTCTCCATTTCCATTCTACAGAGTCTCGACACATCACTGCGGGAGACGCAGGTCTTATGTCTGTCGCCCACCCGTGAATTGGCCGTCCAAATTCAAAAGGTCATTTTGGCCTTGGGTGACTTGATGAACGTCCAGTGTCATGTGTGCATTGGTGGCACAAATTTGGGCGAAGATATACGTAAATTAGATTATGGCCAGCATATAGTCAGCGGTACTCCCGGGCGTGTATTTGATATGATTAAACGGCGCGTATTGCGTACGCGAGCTATTCGCATGTTGGTGCTGGACGAAGCCGACGAAATGTTGAATAAGGGCTTTAAGGAACAAATCTATGATGTCTATCGTTATTTACCCCCAGCTACACAGGTTGTGTTAATATCGGCCACATTACCCCACGAAATCCTGGAGATGACATCGAAATTTATGACAGATCCTATTAGGATTCTGGTAAAACGGTGAGTTGAATATCTACCTATATAGGAAAACATTCATATTTACTTAAATTAAGTAAAATTGTCTTGTTTCTTGTTTATGTGTGCATATCTGAAAAAAGCATGTAACAAAAAAAAAACACCCAGGAGAAATAGTTCTTCTTTATCTCTAGCTAAAAACTCAGACTTACAACACTACATCCAGACTTTACAAATAGAAGCCAGATTAACTTCCTACTTCCATGTTTGGCCTGCCAGTCTGAATGGAATTAAAGTGGAAAGGTTTTTTGTGGCCCGTTCAGCTCATTCTAGAAATTTAACAACAGGCATTTTTGAGAGCTAAAGCAGTCGTATAAGGTGACATACTGACCTTGATAGACATATCTCTTTAATTGAATATATAAAGAGCGAATGCTTATAGGTTTTCGCACGGGACACTACAGTATTAAATATATGACATGAACGTACCAGAAAGGAATAGACTGATATCGCTGCTTGTCTAAGGAGGAGATGTAATTGTTATGTAGCTGCCCATCTATACAAAGAAGATGGAGAAGATATCTGATAAAGTATTATCTGGATGGACCTCTTATAAAGAGATAGATTTATTAGACTTTGTAAACGGTTTGATCTGTCTTGTCATAGTGAAAACTTCTTGCAATACATATGAATAATATTATCCCAGTTAAACGCCACTCAGAAACTATTCTTTTGGTTTGATTCTGCACTAGATTCCTAGATTAAAGTAAACTAGTTCCAGATGTAGCATCTTTAATGTGAACTCAATTGTGCCCATGACATGCGGATATCCGATTGCCAATCTGTATTTTTGTTCTTGAATATGTGTCTTCTTCACTGTCGTTTTGTATGTATAGGCGAAAAGATTATGGCACTTCAAGTGTGTCACTAATGTGACATGTACTAGACGTACTTTCAGATTCTATTTTATGTATTTAAATGAGTGTTTCGTTTTGGATCAGTGTCTTATTTCTGATATTAGCTCTATACACCGTATCCTCTTTACAATTGAATTTGACCCAGTCTCATTTATGTTCTATAGATGGATTCTGTTATTCTCGTACATAACTATTGTTACAATTATCCTATACATTCTATTTGGAATAGAATTTTTGTTAGTACATTTGGGAATCAGTAGTGTTTTCCACCAATCTTTATCTTATCGACTTTTACATTACAGAGCCTAACTCCTTTATGACCTCAATAGTGTTCTCTTGACAAACATTCGCTAGCAACACCTTGAAATGTTAACGGAAGACCGAGTGAGGGAATACCTCAACAAATTTCAAAATTTCCCCACATTTCGTGACTGCTTTCCTACCTATCTTGTTTCTGTGTCGACTGTTGACATTTAATGCTTTTGAAACTAGAAAAACGTACTCATAGAGAAAAGTCTCATCGCAGTTACCTCCTACGTAGCATTTTTTCATAGAAAATTATACCTGATTGAAAAAATGGTTCGCAGTTTTAACAGAGGTCATTGCGGCTTCGTGGGAATGTAAAAAATATACCTATTCATTGCCGTTGCAAAAATTCTACTTAAGTCGATCGGTTTACAAAAATATACAATCAAATTCCACAATTTTTTTAAGAATTTGAGAGGTATTTGTTTTTCAGTAATATCCCAAATTATAACTTGATCTCAACCAATAAACATCCATCACAAATTCCATATCGTTTTAGCTGAGAAAGAAAATACAAATTTGAGATAAATATTTGTTAACACTTCCTCTCTTCTTTTCAGTGATGAATTGACTCTGGAAGGGATCAAACAATTCTTCGTTGCTGTTGAACGCGAAGAATGGAAATTCGATACATTGTGCGATCTGTACGATACCTTAACCATAACACAGGCGGTCATCTTCTGTAATACCAAACGTAAGGTCGATTGGTTGACGGAAAAAATGCGCGAAGCCAATTTCACCGTCAGCTCTATGCACGGCGATATGCCGCAAAAGGAACGTGACGAAATAATGAAAGAATTCCGTGCCGGACAATCGCGTGTACTGATAACGACCGATGTGTGGGCTCGTGGCATTGACGTTCAACAAGTATCGCTGGTCATCAATTACGATCTGCCCAATAATCGTGAATTGTACATCCATCGTATTGGCCGTTCGGGTCGTTTCGGTCGCAAGGGTGTTGCGATCAATTTCGTTAAATCCGATGACATTCGTATTTTGCGAGATATTGAACAGTACTATTCGACGCAAATCGATGAAATGCCTATGAATGTTGCGGATTTGATTTAAGGTGTACGTACGTGCGGATAATACGGTACGGGACGACATACAACCATCATAACTAGATTATATGTATAATTATTTTTTATATAGAACTCGGAACGATCAGAGCGTTGACATGAAAGAGCAATCAACAAGAACAATAAAAACCCCCTGACTCTTTCTGAACAATAATTAAGCATTTCGCTGAAATGAATTCTTCTGTGTATTACAAGAAATGCTTAAGAAACATTTTTTCATTTATCAATAATAATACGTACATAATTTTGTGTAAATGTGGAAGGAACAAAATAATACAAACTTTAGCAATAAAGTACATAATACATACTAATTTAAAAAAAAATGTTTCCCCGTTGTTTGTTCTAAATAGTTAATGACAAAAGTCCGAAAACAATTCGGTTCTAGTCGAAACGGTAAATAAAATCATAATAAATATTGAAGAAATACTTATCTTTGAAGTAGGTAGCAATCAAAGTAAATATATTAATAAATATAAATATATTCGGGAATTGAGTTAACTTTAAGCTAACAAATGGTTCGTCAACGTTGAGTTACAGGTGATTCAAAAACGAACTCATTTCCCATGTTAAATCCTATTCAATTTTAATATGTGTTGTCATCAGAGTGAGTCAGTACTCACTCACTCTGCATACGTTTCAGTTAGCCAGAAGTTAGCTCAGTATGAGTTAGTTTTTTTCCTGTGGCATCAAGTTCACATATATCTGCATCAGCTTTGAGTGAGCCAAAAGCTAGGTCATTATTTATGGAAAAGTTTGACTGATAATAAAACAAATGACTAAAGTCTGCATAATTATTGAGTTAGCAAAAAGTTATCTTGATTTTGGGTGAGTAAAAAGTTTTATTGATTTTGAGTGAGGAAAAATCAAATCGGAATATTTTGTTTTCAAACCAATAAATGTAATTATTTTCTGCAGATGTTTAGGCATCTCAGCGATATAATCAGTAGCTGCTGTGGACATCTTTTCCCAAATCCCTAGGATGCATGTCCAAACACAAAGGTTTTAGTTTTAGATGAATTAACAGTTAGCGAGTTGATAGAAGCATTAAAAGCGATAAGGGCGAAAACCTTCGAATAAAGACAACTTATTCTGGAAAACTCGGTTTTTTTCTTCTGTAATAATTGGAAACTGTCTGAATTTACAATCTTTAATTAATTTCGTACAGTCCACTCTATAGGTAAAGCTACTCTGAAGCCAAATCCATCAACCCAAGACTGTACAGTCTCGTGCAATGAGCAAAGGTTGACCGCAGGAATACCACACGGTTCTGTGCTACCTTTCCTTCTATTGTTCTTATTTTCATTGACGATATGTTGGGTCAGACTCTGTTGCGGATGACAACAACCTCTGTCATTCATATCATTTAACTATCGGCCAAGCCTCTGGAGATCGTGAATCACTCAACCGCGATTAAGCGACGATTTATGTATGGGGTCCAATGAATAGAGTAGATTTTAGTGCACCCAAAACCCAGTGCTGTTTGTTGTCACACAAACGTTTCACTGATCCAGCACCATCGTCAATGTGGTGTGGATATCGACGAATAAAAAACTCTTAATATCCAGGGCATAAAGATATAGGGTTATGCTCGCTCACGCCATTTTCATCTGGCCAAAAATGGAATAAAACGCTCATGTATGGGCGAGGGCTGCAAAGACATCTTTGTAGCTGCTGGACTGTGTACACTGGAGAGCCGTAATACGTGGATATCCGGGAACTCTAATTCGTTCACAGTCAAATGGCCCGTTGATCGGACGAGATGCTACAGGGAAAATTCGTTCTTCATCCCAACGGTTCGTATGTGGAAGCAAGTGTGTTTCCTTTCAGTTATGACAATATTTCCTTCTTCGATACCCTAATTTCCATTTATAGCGGCATAACCGAGTGTTGGTTTTTAAAAAAATATCAAAGTACTGATTGGTATTTTATTTAGCTTGCAATAAATCGGTTAGTTAAATGTCACTTGGCGAATACAAAAATATATTTCCTACAGGTACGACCGTTACGGTTACATTACGTATCAGCTGGCACATCACGATCAAGTAACTCGGCCTTTACTTGCAAAGTCTCTGTCTCTATTTGTTTGATATTTCACTGTTGTCGCCAATACAGTGACATGCCTATCATTTCCGTTACTTGAGAGGGAAACAATTAGTCATTATATCTTTCACTCTCTGTCGTATTGCATTCTCTATCTTTATTCCTTTGTTTACAAATCACGTTCTAAGACGTTTCTTAAAAATCACAGGATCGCTCGTCTCTAGTAAATTTATGAACGTAGTTTTTAAAATGGATTGACTCCAAGCGGTGAAGTTTGATGAGCATGGTCTGCTTATCCTCATTAACATCTCCATAAACAGAATCGGTAAGTTTAATAAGACAATATTTATAAGCAAATTCCGATTCATTAATTCGTGATCGAAAAATATGGCATTTAATAGTGTGTTCTGTAACTTTAGATAAATCTAGAAGTATTGGCATAGTTTTAAGATTATCAGATCCATAGACAACCTTTGAATTGGGAATAAACAGTCTTCCTGGCCGAGCAAATGTCTATGTAGTCAAAATCCAATAATTAAGTACATAACAGCTACAGGAATATATGGAAACAAAATTTTAACAAAACGTATAGAGATACCAACAGGTATAGACTAGACTTTCTTTATGGCCTCAATTACTTCTCATTCATCCATAAATTAAGAAAAAAACATTCTGAAATGAGGCATTTACGAGGTAAAACGGCAGAGCAACACTGATTGTTACATTCGCTCTCAACCAACGTCCCTCACAAGTACGCGTTCTTTCAGCCAAATTGGGCTAATAACCCGTAAGCTCAGCCGATTTATTTGCATAAGTAGGGTGAGCGACAATAATTCCTGGTAACGACAGTTGTCACCGAACACCACTCTATGCCATACCTGGTCGTGGTATTTTCACACCAGATATTTTCACATTGACGCAGTCGACTCACCATCAATCTCAACAACTCTACATTTCGATGTGAATTTTGCACATAGTTCTTCACTTATTCGCTTACAATGTCAAATGGACTACGCAATTGAAGGAACACGACCTCCAGCTTCATTAGTTTGGGCCTTAGAGCAACTTGAAATAGAAATTTTGCTTGAAAAATGTTATTCAGGCATCGAAAAAGCCTCCAATTTATCCGCAATTCAAGGAACACGACCACCCGCTTCTTTAGTTTGGGCCTTAGAGCACCTTGAAATAGAAATTGTGCTTGAACAATTTTATTTTTGGATCGGAAAAGGCTCGTGATAGTTGAGAAGAAAATGTCATCATATAAAGAGTCTCATCAAGACCGCTGTAGAATGTATAAATCATTTATTTTATTTACAAAAAAAATTATCTCTTAACTTAAAATAAATTACTTAAATTATTTTGTAAATACACATTTTGCTTGCATGACGCCGACCTGTCTACAATTCCGTTGTTTCCAACTTCCTCGCTAATATATGAGCATTATTTGTTAATTTATCAATTTGATTGTAAACATTGAAATGACGATTCAGATCATTTGTGTGATTAAATAATTTTGCTGTACCCTTCAGGGTCTCCTGTATGCTTTGTGTTCCTACGGCAAGAAAGTTGTCATCCAAAGAATCATGACCACTTTGACTAATTGTAAAAAATAAAGTTATTAGGAGACAAATATCAGTAAGAAAGAGACAACGAACTAACCTTAAATTTTCATCGGTTTTAAACCATTCATTTTCATAACCCTTCAACCAGATTGGATTTGAACCCTGAACGCTGTGCTTATTTGTATTAGGTACACGTGTTGTTGGTTCGTTCGGACTTTGCAGGGATAACGAAGAATTTCCTAAAGGAATATGTGCAAATTTTAAATTTGATTTGGAGACATTGGCAAAAAAGATATATGGACTTACGAAATATGTTAACTTTGGCCGCCCTTAACTGTCGCTTGTAGCCATTCCGTTGTGAGGCACATAGCGTCAATGTGACCACCAATAAAGTTGCCAAGAATAGATTTGTAAATATTAGCCAAACGTACATGGCATTCTTTTGTGGGCCGGCCTGCAGTAGTTGTGCTTCAGCCGGTTGGGTGTCCAGGACATTGAGCTCCTTGAATAGATCGTCCAAATGTTCGATGTGAGAATCAATTAAATTCAAGACATCGGCCACATCATAGATGGAGTTATCTTCCTTGCCCACCAGATGCATGTACAAATCCGTTTTGGTCTTATCCACTGAACCATCTTTGTTCTCATGCACCTTAACTTCGTCAATATTGACTATGGTATCGGTGATATTGCTAAGATTTCTGATTTAATAAGCAGAAGATAATGAAAAATATGTAATAAGATCAATTTTACTTTATGTGTAACTCACTCTCTGAACATTTGTATCCTATCACGCAACTCATTCGGCTGCAATCGAAAGACAAAGCGCACTTTTTGATCTTCCCTCAGCAGGTATATGAAGACATGTGCCACATCTTTCATGCCCACTGTGTCATTGGCCAGAACCATAAAATCAAAATAGCCCTTCATGCCCTTCTGCGGATCAAAATTCAATTGTATCTCTCCCGTTTCCTGATCGACGAGAAATGGAGAATTGCGTACGTTTTCCAAGCCCTCCGACAACGTCTGCCGTATATCACCCACCTGATAGTAGTTGATTTTGGCATTTTGACCCTCGTCCAAATCCTCGGCCTCTACACGCATAAACCTGCTACCGAAATCGGCGCTCGTTGTAATGCCGCCGGTAAAAATTTTCGAACGAAATTTCGGGGGATTATCATTAATGTCCAAGACCTTAATTTTAACTCTCACTATAGTGCTATCGGACATGAGGAGCTCTTCACTGCTCGTGGTAATATTAACATCTGACTCATAGTCATTGGGTGCATAGTGTTCCTCAAGGGGTGAACGTAAATTCCGGGAATGCTTATAGCGATCGTAGTTTCCTTTGTTGCGCAGAAATCCTCCCTGCCGGCGATTGTAGGGTTTTATAGGTTCTGTGTCAATTTCGATGTCCAAATTTTTATTAGCAGTTAATTCCAGGGCATTGTCCAGTGGCTCATTACAATTTTCAGTGGCTCTGACATACAGATGATAAAAATTCTTAATTTCTCGATCCAATTCTTTTCGAGTAGTCAGAATGTGGGTTTCCGGATCTAAATGGAAATAGTCGTCCTCGTTGCCCTTAACAATGAAATAACAAACTTGACTCGGCGGATCATCCAAATCGTCCACTTCGTCTTTGTCGATGGTATCGGGCAGTTTTACGCGTTCAGAACCCGGATCAGAATGTTCTGGAACATAAATATTGTTATGTGGATTAAGAATATGAAATTGATCTTCGCTTTTACCCGTGAAATTGACGGCGATTTCATCGACAATAAATTGTGGCTCATAATCGTTGACATTACGAATGTAAATGGTCAAATCCAAATCGGTGCTCAATGATGTTGGCAGTCCTTGATCGTATGCTTCGATTCTGATCTATGGAATGGAAAATGTATGAAATTGTTTCCTTTTCTTACTCTGCCTTTCTACTCACCTCATGTATTTTTTGTTTATTACGATCCAAGTACTCTTTCAGAAACAAATGTCCCGTGTCCGGGTCCATGTCAAAAAGTTTATAGCTGCCCAAAGGATCAGGTTTTAAACGATAACGCACCAATGCATTCATACCAATATCTTCATCGGTGGCCATTACTTGCAGGATCAACGAACCGACGGTTGCATTTTCCGGAACACGTACCGTTGTATTGTGCAACGGTTGTATGAAGACGGGGGCATGATCATTGAAATCCGATATACAGATATCCAGTATTTTTGCAACGATATTGGGAGGAGCACCCAAATCTCGTGTTGTTATCGTTATCGAATGATTCCCATATCGATTGCGAAGAGATGTACGGGCGTAAATGTGAGCGTTCCAGGCATCGTTTTGTCGCAATTCAAATAATTCTGGGGGAGTGGGGAATAGAAAAAAAAACATCAAATTCTATAATCGGAGATTGGTGATTTTATGATGTCCAGTAGGTTTTGACAGTGAGAACTGTCCCTTTCGAAATCTTGACAGTATCAGATCTCCGTGGATCGACAATGTACTTTGGGGAATAATGCAAATGAATTTCCAAAATTATGCTTAGAGAAAAGAATGTGAGTTTGCTACACTCTAAATATCAAACCACGGCCGGCCACTTGTTCACTTCTGATTTAATGTTTACTTCTTCAGATTTATTACATACTTCTGCTACTTTGCTCCTAATTTATTTTATCTTTCACTTTTATTTCAAATATTATACTACCATTTCATAAATTTCCCTCTGCCCTATTCTTGACCACATTATCTCCACACCTTCTTCCATTCCATTTGAATTATTCTTACCTTCCTGATTGCCTTTGGTTATCTTAAAGTCCAATCGTCCATTCGGCGTATGAGGATCATCAGCATCCGTTCCTTTGATTGTGGCAATTTTTTCATTCAACTCGTGATATTCTGTGATTAAGACACATGACATCGGCATGGACACTTCTGGAACATTGTCATTTTCATCCAAAATTGTAATGCTAGAAATCCAAAAAAAAAAAGAAACACTCATTCAAACATCTTGATACAAGCAGTCGAAGTTCTACTTACAAAACTTGTTTGAATGCATTGCGACTCTCGCCGGCCAAAAAACCAAACTGATAATTATCCCACGCCTCTATGACCAGCATGTAAAAGTCCTTTGTTTCTCTATCCAATCGATCGATTACGGTCAACACGCCTGTATCGGCATCTATGGAAAATGTCCCCTGCGAACTTATGCGATCCATGAGGAAGGTGATTTTTCCAAAATCTCCGGAATCAGCATCGGACGCTTGTATCGTACCAATGCGTGTACCCACCACGGCCGATTCACTGATTGTATAATTCTTGGAGCCACCACTGAAATAAGGATTATTATCATTTTCATCCAGTACGGATACGAAAATGTCAACCAGAGACGATCGCGGCGGTATACCGGAGTCGGTAGCCCTTACTGAGAAATTCAGCCATTGATAAAGTTCGTGATCGATTTTATTTGCCACCACAATTTCGCCCGTATGTGAATCCATGTGGATCATTTGCCTTATCAGCGGATTACCTTCCAGGCTATAGGTAATCGTGCGATTTTTGTCGATATCATAGGCTATAACGTTAGCTACCAAAGCGCCGTTCATACTATTCTCGGCAATGGATCGTTTGTAGAAGGGCTGTTTAAATTTCGGATTATTATCATTTTCATCGGCGACTTGTATGGTGAGGAAGCCTTCCACAATTTGCTTCCCCTTGGCAGCAGCTAAATCTTCAATGATTACAGACAATTTGATATGTTCCACCCTCTCACGATCTATTACTTTAATTAATTGTAGCGTGCCATCGATTGGATCCAGATCGAAGATCGATATATAGTCGTATTCAGTTTGCTTCACTATCGAGCCTTCTTCGTTGCGCGCCTCCGAATTCAGTGCATTGATTTTATAACGTATGATGGGATTTTCATCGGAATCATTGGCGACAATTTTGTAAATTTGCGTTCCAACAGGAGTATTTTCAACGATCTGCAGTGTGGGCAACTCTGGCAGAAGAGGTGCCTTGTTGTTGACATCTTTTATGGTTATATTGACGGTGGCCGTATTCAAGAGTTGGGTGTTTCCAATGCCTCCGTCCAGGGCAAGCTTAAAAGAAATGGTAATGTGGTTAATCTTCCTTCACTTCCCAAAGAAGAGCTCTGCGTTACAAATCGTCAATATTCGAAGCGTTATAAAATGGATTTCAGACATGATTCAATTCTGGTTTTCAGATTTATATTAGATATCGACATATGGAACATAATCATAAAATAATAAGCACTCATTACTGATAAAAATCCACTATATTGTGCCTTAATTTTTGACAATTTGTAACGAACGAATACATTCGTTTAAATCCGATAGTAGGCAAACAGACAGTATTTGTTTGTGGAAACTATGTGGGCCAGCCTACTGGCGATTAAACATGAGATCGTTTTCACCTACGGCAACTCACAGCGCACACGGTGTGGGATATTCTAGGCGCGAAATCTGCGACAGCGTTCCAAAATATACCGATGTTTTCTGTACTTTGAAGATTTGACTTCGACAGTCTTGAATGAGTAAACTCTGGTGGAGGAAAACGCAAAAAGCAAGGAGAGCTCGACGATAGAGCGTTGGCTGGTAATGGGCTGAAGCGTGTACTTGTGAAAGTGGAATGAAGAATCCTTCATAAGATTCGAAGACTCTAGACTAAGTTGCATTGAGTTCTATGAACAATATTCCGATATGAACAACGGAGAATTAGAATAAAATGGAAAAAAGCCCGAAAAACGTGGACACGACAGGCTATGGACAATGTGATTAATGGGGAAAAACTCCAAATTAAAGAAATTGATATGACGAGAAAGCGATTCTAAAAAGGGAGCAGTTTATTGGACCATACAACACAGCGGGTCATAAAATACTAAGCAAGCAAACAACATTCACTACGCGCTAAGTTAAAGTTTATTTCAAGTATTGTTTAAAACTTCTCCCCCATTCTTCAACTTACCACCGACAAAGTGTATTGTGTCGTTTTATTTTCCGTCAAATCCGGATCCAAATTAGCACCATGAGCCACCGATATAACACCCGTTTCCGAGTTGATAATAAACTTGTCCTTGGCACCCGACTGTATGCGATAAACAATGACGTTATTCGGTGCCGAACCGTCACGATCAATGGCGGTCACTTGCAGGACGGAGCTGCCACCCGGCAAATCTTCCGGTATACTTTTCGAATAGAAATTCTTTAGGAAAATCGGTGGATTGTCATTGATGTCCTGGACATATATCAGAACGGGAACAACGGTCGATAGCATGGGTATGCCAGAATCGCGGGCTCTCACCATTAACTCCAAAACCCGCACTCCCTTATCCGTCTGTTCCTGAGGATGGTGGCGGTTTCTGTGTTCCATCAATTCCTCGTAATCGAAGGCATTGATGGGTTTTAAAATGCCCATTTCCGGATCAATGGTGAAATTCGAACGATACATGCCCTCAATAATTTCATAGGTTATTTGACTATTTTCCGTGCCATTCAAATCAATATCACGAGCCTCCAATTGCAGACGCTGCTCGAATTCCAGTTTATTCTCCAATAGTGTGGTCTCATACTGGCGCTGCAAAAAGGTGGGCGCATTGTCGTTAAGATCTTCTATGTTGATAATTAATTGGGCCGTATTACGATTGCCCAGGCCCAAATTGTCAATCGCCTCTACGGTCATATAATGGCGCGATATTATTTCACGATCAAAAGCGGAGCCGCCAGATTGTTTAATTGTCACCAATCCGGTGATGGGATTTAAATGTAATCTAAAAGTAAGATGTGTTTATGAAAAGTCTCCGATCGCTACGTGGAATTTGCACTTACAGATTGGCTATGCCACCTCTGAGGTTACGGTATCGAATACCCAGTGTTCCAAAATCTCCGGAATCTACATCGGTAGCGTCTAGCATGGCGATAGCCGTTCCAATTTCACTATTCTCTGCCAGCGAAACGTTGTATATACTCTGTGAAAATTCTGGAAAATTATCATTCTGATCCCGTATGTAGATTTGGATGTGGGCCGATGAATATCGACTGGGTTCGTCGACTTCACGGGCGAATAGCGTGAAATTGATTTCTTTTAGTTCTTCATAGTCCAGAGATTTGGGATTCTTAACACGAATCATAAAACTCGCCTCGTTTACCGCAATATCGGGAACTATTTCAAAGAGATCATTGGGTGGATCCAGAAATAAACGAAAGGTGCCATTGTTGCCCACATCACGATCGTAGACAAAATGTCGAACATCACCATCGATAAAATTCAACGGTGTGTTGGCCTGAGCATTTTCATTGACTTCACAGCGATAGACTTTTTCGCCAAAGGTGGGGATTTCATCGTTCACATCGGAAACAATAATGGTAACTTCCGTTTTGACTTGGGCCGCACTGGCGGCGGAAGGAGAGGACTACACATAGAAATAAATGTTCAGTAATGTCAAAGATTACTAAAAACTTCAACTCACCTTTGATATTTCCTTGGCTGTAACCGTCAAAATATATGCTCCGTTCACTTGATTACTGGGATCTTCGCGATCCAATTCGTGAATCGTATAAATCCATCCGGTGTTGCGTTCTATGGCAAACAACTCATTCGATTCCAATTCATATGCTATGGGATTGTTAATGCCACGGTCGCCGTCGACACAGAGGACGCGCATAACGCGTGTGCCCAATGGAGCATCCTCAGCTATACGGGCCACCGGTTGAACTTTAATAAACTCCGGCGGTTGATCTTCGACATCTTTTACTTTAATCAGAATAGCAGCTGTTCCCGTATTTATGGGTCCCTGATTGGCCCTATCCACCGCTAACACCCGTAACTGGTATAAGGCCTTTGTTTCGTAATCCAAATTACCCGTAAGGCTTAGAATGCCCTTTCCCTGATTGGTCGTTATCGAAAAGATGTCATTGTCTCCCTCGGACTCTTGCAAGTAATAGACAACCTGACCGTATGCACCCTCATCGGCATCAATGGCCTCCAGGGATGTTATTATGGTGGGTTCACTATTTTCCGGTATCTCGATAGCACTTTGATAGGGCAGAAAGATGGGGGCATTATCGTTGATATCCTCAACCAGCAGTAGGAAACTTTGGGTGACATAATTGAAGTCGTTGTAGTGATTATCGGTTAAGGTTAAGACTATGGAATATTCATCCTGAGTTTCTCTATCTAATTCTTTGGCTAAGTACACATAGGCTTCGTTGGAGCCTTTATTTTCGATACGTATCACTTCACTATCGGCTGAAGGACGTTTACCAAATGTCAAGGGATCATTATCAGGATCAATGCCCTTTAAGGTGTAAATCAAGGTGCCTACAAAAAAGTAATTGTTGAATAGTTGTTGAGAAGTACAGTTTAGCTGTTGTCTTCGTCGCTACACTTACCCACTTCCGTTTCTGGACTTTCCTTTAATCTCAATACAATTTCCGATTGTCCCTCGATAATGAAACGTGGCGGTCGATTAGCAACGACGTTATTCACTAATACGACGAGTATTATTAGAGGACTTAGTATTGCTCTCCACCCCGGGTCCAGGAGTTTTAAACGAACTTTATGGTGTTTCTTTTTAAATAGTATCGCTGAGTGTGGGCATTTTAGAGAGGATCCTACGGACCTCTTTTTGGTTCGATGCATTTTTTGTATGTTTTGAGGTATTGAAGTTGTTTTATATCATGATTTCATGTTGGAGGCTCTGAAAGTAAAAAAGATATACAAATACAATTAAATATGGACGATTAGAAATGTTCAGTTTGCCTTGTCATTTCTTCGTGAATAGAATTAACTTATCGTTCGCTTGTGGTTGCGGAATCTCATCGAGTAACCTCAGAGCAAGGAATCTGACCAACTTCATTGACCTGACCGCTAAAATTGTGAATGAAAACATTTAAGTCAGATAAAATTGTCAATAATTATCTCGAAGCATTTGCAGGTACTGGCATCACAATGTAAATGCTCTGCTTGAACGTTGGTTCGAAATACTTCGGGGTTTACTCGTACCGTGTGTAAAAATCAACTGAATGGTTGGGAATCACTAAATACTGATTGGCTCGATAACTAAGTGAGTGAGTATGTAATCTAAAACTAATTGTCAATAAATCTAAGAAAAAATGTTTCTGTTTCTGTGTTTACTAAACCAACATCAACCGTTTGTTGTGGCAAATTTAAATTGTTTATAAAAATAAAAGTAATTCAAGAAAGGATTATAACTTTACTAAGCAGAACAACATTTTAGAAACTGCAACTACTAATTAGTTATTATTAATATGAAAATCTTTATGATTGTAGAACAACTTAAATTAATAGTAAATGCAAATTCAATTCATACCCACAGTAAACACTTTCATGGTCGCAAAGAATTTGGAGGTTAACTATACCGATCCAATATTTCTGGCGGAGTATAATTGGACCTTTATGTAGGCAATCTAAGACTATGAGTTAATCTTCGCGGAACAAAAAATTCAGTTACAAATTCAGAGTCCGATTGTACAACATTCTGCGAATAGACAAAGTCTAATAAGTTTGATAAGGGGTACTTTTCCGAGGCAATTGCAGTACGGGGAAAATGCCAACACTCTTTTCTACTAACACTGAAGAACAATGTACCGTGTTAGCGATAGGAAATCATGGTAACGGAAGGTGGAGTGACAGAGATGTGTTTGTTGACATTTGTCTTTGATTTCCGTTTTCGGGACCACTGTGTGACGAAAGTAAAATCAAATAAGTTTACTGAGAACTGTCCACAACAAACCTCCTGGCTGCTGATTCTGTACAGATGACCTACATTAATATGAGCTAAGATAAGCTTAAGGTAACCACAACTGGTTGCATATCATTAAGCCAATTCAAAAACTGTTTACATTTGAGACATGAAACGAATGGGACCAAAATGGAGAAGCCTTTTAGGAAAGTGTAGAACTTTTTAAAACAATCTACTGTTTTCTAATGTAAACCGTATTCTCGAAATAGCGAAGGAAGTAATCCAAAGACTGAGGGATAATTCCAAGAATAATTGGAATCTCGAGATTTCCCGGTTCGTGCTTAGTATCCCTAATTTGGTTTATTTATCGCCAATTCAAAACCTGTTTAAATTTGAGACATGAAACAAATGGGACCAAAATGGAGAAGCCTTTTAGGAAAGTGTAGAACTTTTTGGTTTATTTATCGCTCGTATTAGACCTTTTGCCTGCGGACGGTTCAATTTCTGTATTAAGTAATGTTAATTAACATTTTCCTACTATTATATTGGAGTAGGTTTCATAGTTAACCAATTAAATTTAATTAATCCATAAGTAGAAATACTTTATTGTCTGTAACTCTTAAGATTTCATTTCAATTGTTCCAATTCCCCAATTATGGACACAAAAAAAAAAGAACTGTGATTCCGCACACATGTTCCGGCAATTAATCTGATTTCACATACAGACCGAAATAACTACTCGTACTCGTCGTACATGTGTCCGTTCCATTTCCCTTCCATCTTATGTGGAAACTGAAAGACATACATATGTACATTAAAGTCAACATACTCATAAAAATAAATAATAAAAAAAAAACGAAAATCAAGTATTTGTTTTTTTTTTTCTCTATAACTCTTTTTATTGCGACATTCATCAGCTAGCAACGAAATAATTATAACCCGACCAAAGCAAAGTGACCTGTCCGATTGTCTGTCTGTTTGGTCTTTCCCTCATACGAATTCGTCGTACGTGATTTAGACAAAAGAATGGACTTACAAACCTGAAGCGCACTGGCGGACGGAGTGTTATGGTTAATGCACATGCTTAACATATTCCAACTTGGTCACACATGGACTGTGACTGACGGCCACTTGAAGAGTCTCTGTGTCGGAGGGGCTAAGAGTCCAGTTTTAACACAAAAAAAGACATAATTTTAATTTCATTAAGTTTGACTTGATTTCCCCCATTGTCGCACTGTTAATTGGAATTACTCTGGCTTTTTGCGTAAAATTCCGGTAAAACAACATTTGAATTTCCTTACATACATGTGTATGTATGTATGTACTAGGGTATTATTAACTGACCATATATGTGCAACATTGTACATACCCAACTATGCGATGTTGTGTGAATGGTGTCGATTTGGTTGGTTACTTAATTTTTCTGTTACATTTTGAAATGTTTTTTTCGATGTCTCCTTAAGTAATATGTCAGAATGAGTTGCCTGTTAGGTTCTCATAACACAGTACATGTGTTGTGTGCTACTGTGTCGTACACGCTGACCCTGTGGTCCCATTATCTAAAGACTAGTTTAATGTGTTCTTGTTTACCACTGCAGGGCTATACTAAATTTCACCGCTGTGTCACCATATTGAGTAACTGAGTTGTTAGTAAGGATATACTAGGCAGACTCAAAAGGCAATGGTATCTGCTATTCTCATATCCCTTATGTTAGGACTATCAGCCGAAATACTCGGCTATCCAGTGACGCTCATCCGTTCATTGTTAAAATTATGACGATGACGCACTGCAGAGAAAATTCGTTCTTCTGAGGAAGTCGTATCAAAATCGCCATGATTTTTGCTTATAAGAAAATATGCGCAAAGCTTTTATTTAGATTGTTTTCATTTTTATATTCAATGAAACTGGAAAATGTTAGTTTTTCAGAAGAAAAAAAATAAAAAAAAAAAACGGTTCTTAATTACCAATGTCAGAATGTATCATAGATATCGCCATGTTAAGTTTTCTCGCACAACGTTTTCTCGCACAACGATATATCGATAACAGTTGTGGTGATCACTTGATGGAATCAAATTTCATCGGCCAAAAGTCTATAACATTTTAAAGTTCTGTAAAAAACTTGTTATAGTCAAAGAATGAGGAATTATTTTAAGGTCTTAACATTCGAAATGGGAGAGATAGATGCATTTTAGAAATATTTCTAAAGTTGTGTTCTTGTTGTACAGGGTTTTCCAACAAGAGTTGTTATTTTGGTATTCAAAGAAACATGACATTTTTTGAGATAAATGATCGAATGTTTATTTCATAATAAAGTGGAATGTATGCCGTTAATAATGAAAAACAAACAAATTCATTTTCCAGAAATTTTCCATAATCAAATCGCAAAGTGGCTACCGACAAATCGACGCTGGGCTGTTGGCATAGACCTTATCTTTCACGCCCCAAAGGAAGATGTCGCAAGGTGTTAAATCACAAGATCTCGGTGGCCAACTGTGATTACCTTGTCGAGAGATAACACGGTATGGAAACTTTTCCCGTAAAAGAGCAATGGTTTCGTTGCGCTGTGTGGCACGTAGCGTCGTCTTGTTGAAAGTAAACGTTGTCTAGATCAATATCATCCAATTCCGACCATAAAACATTCATTAATCATCTCTCGGTTGCGAAATACATTCACCGTAACTGTTGATCCAACACCATTTTCGAAAAAGTAAGGTCGCCGCCGGACCATAGACCGCAACAAACAGTCACACGTTGACGTAGCCACCGAGGAGGAAATTGGCCTCATCAGTCAAGATAACTTTTCAATGGATTTCTGGATCATTTTCATGCTTTTCAAGGACCCAATCAGCAAAGACACGACGTTGTTGATGATCGCCCGGCTTGAGTTCTTGTGTTAACTGAACTTTATAAGCCTTAAGACCCAAGTCTTTATGCAAAATACGGTGTAATGACGTTTGTGGAATGTCCAATTCCAAAGAACGACGAGGAATGGACAAGCCTGGGTTTTCTTCAACATTTTGGGCTATTATGTAATATGATAATATGAACAATTACGTCCAAATGTGTAGAAAACCTACCAACAAAAAAATATAAAACAATTTTCCACACCTAAATCGAAAAATGGAAAAAGTAAACGACTTTGGGAATATTTCTAATATCATATACCCAATTGTCCTTATGATAAACCTGAAAAATTGTCGCTCACTACTTGCCTACAACTAGTTTTTTACAAAACTTCACAACGTTTACTACATCAAAATTTATAGACTTTTGGCCGATGGAATTTATTTCAGGACCATTGTGCATCGCTAACTTTCGTTTTTACATTAGCGTAGCTGTTATCGATGTTATCGACGACCATTCATTTTCAGATTCTTAAAATAAAACACTAGAAATGAAAAATAGAAAAATTTAACAAAACCGAGATTTATTATATTCAATATAAACTTTATCGAACAAAAACATATTTATCTCTACACTAAATTTTAAACAAAAAATGTAAGCCAATCGTTGCCAAAATATTTCGTCGATCTCAATTAATTTTCACCACAACATTATTTTCATCAAATTAATAACTCATTTTCATCGTTCCAAAGCTTATTAGCATGCAACAATTCTGTTATTTGTTTTAAGAGAAATATTAAATTTTCCAGTAAATTAGCATGTGTTGCCATCATATTTAAAACTTATAAAAAAAAAAAGAAAACAATAACCACCTTCATGGCATTAAATTGCTTTCAAGTTGAACTTGCATTTTCAGTGCAAGAGATTTTTTGTATCCAAAGAAATGTAAAATGATTGCAGCAAAAGCAGAAATAACTATGAGGAGATGGAGACGATGGAAAGAAACAGAGGATGCCATTCATCCATACAGTAGTAGTACTGCCGGACGGACGAATGTTGATGGTAGTGGTGACCACTCAACCCAATTGTTAATGTTACACAAATAAAAAGCGTTTGGCCATAAAATAATTAGCCCCCATTTCTTAAATACGTTTCTGTTGCTGTTGTTGTTGTTGGGTTTAACACACCGCTGCTTAGCTTGACGCTTCAGTTGAAAAGCCGTCAACACCGCAGAACAGCAACCCAATGTGGTTGTTATCGTAATAATAATATTTGCACATAAAAACTAAAGATAGTCTGGAATAAATACAATGAGGAGAGAGAAAAAAGACGTAACGCAAAACAAAAAAAAATGTGTATGCTTGCAAAAAAGTATAATTTGTCCTTACTACGAGGGCGGTTCAGTAACTAGCCAATGGCAAATTTAATTTCATTTCTCAGTCACCTTCGCACTCCGTCAAACCCCGAAAAAGACCCATGAAAGCAAAGCTGTACATATCACTGTTTTATCGACCATAAAGCCGGCAAGATTTGATAATTATTTGAAGCCATGTCAGCGTAAGGGCTTCCTAAACAAAACTTGTACGCCTTTGTAGAATGACTTTCAGCGACCCCACCCAACGATTCACACTTACAAGAGGGCTCCGACAAGGTAACAGTTTATCGTACAACTTCTTCAACATTCCTATGGAGAAATTGCTTTAAAAAAAATCATAAGTTAATAAAACAGACACTACAGACACAGTAAACACCAAACTTCCTCGCATATCCAGTCGTCATTGACATTGTCGGAATTGTAACTGGTGCTTTTTCCAGAATCGAAAAGGAATCGGTGAATATGGGTGTAATGGTGAACGAGGACAAGACAAAACGTACGCTTGCAGTTGCTAGGTAAACGTTATAACGACGACCGAAAGACGACTCACTGAAAGCCGGTAATCGAGGCATTGAAAGAATATATAAACTCGGATCAATAAAAATAACGAAACCAGTATGGAAATAAAGCAAAGGATCGGGTTGGACAATATATTCAACTTCGGTCTAACCAAAAATCCAAGAACAGAGCCCTCTTTCATCGCACTAAAACAACACTCTTATTCTGCCCGATCGTCATGTGTGTTTGTGAAAGCAGATAAAGCTGTGTGTTCATGAGAAAAATCCTTCGTGAAATCTACGTTAGCGAGGAGTATAAGCATCGAACGAATCTTCAGCAGTATAAGGCATGTTCCGATAGTTAAGCGCATCAAAATACAGCGAAAGACGTCTAACGACAACTCACACTGGGTCTTCAGACAGAGAGCAATGAGACTCCAGTGACAGGACAAAGTGGATCCTGACATGCAAATCCTTTTGTATTAGGAACTGGAGTAAACACACACAAGACCGAATGTGTTTGGAAGCAGTCATTAAATCTTTGTAATAAAATGAAATGTGTTTAAAGCGCAATTTGATTAAAAAAGGATTAATTACACTAGTCAACAGTCAAAATGTACTCGGGATGCGATAATTTTTTCTGTGTAGATAACCTTGACATGAGCTCGAAAAACGCAATAAAAATTTTTTTTTTCGTTTGGTTTTTGTTTTATTTTTTTTTTTTTTAAATTTTAAAAAAAAATTTTTGGTTAATTTGTTTCGTCCGGCATAACTCGGGAACCACTAGCCCGATTTAATTGAATTAAATTTTAAAAAATTTAAAATTATAATTCCCTTAATCTGTTCATATATTGTTTTCCTATACAAGCAACAGTTTCCAAGTTAAAAATGAATATATAAAGGAAAAAACTTATTTTTTGCCTAAAGATTTAAATTTTTTTTTTTAAAAAAAAATCCATAAAAAATCCAAAATGAAAAAAAATGTCAAATCTTATTACTTTTACGTAAAGTCACATAACCTATGAGCAAAATGAGACAAAGATCATGAAAATCGATGCACGCGTTTCGCTTTTATTCGCAATTGAGTAAAGGTATGAATTTCAAAAATTTGCTCGATATGCACAACTTTGTCTATGGTAAGGTTTTTTCTTTTTTATTACAAAAAAAATTAAAATTTGTTGGGTGACAAAAATATATGAAAATTTTTGAAATTCATACCTTTACTCAATTGCGAATAAAAGCGAAACGCGTGCATCAAAAAAAAAAATAAAACAAAAACCAAACGAAAAAAAATTTTTTTATTGCATTTTTCGAGCTCATGTCAAGGTTATCTACACAGAAAAAATTATCGCATCCGGAGTACATGAAATTTTTTTCATTTTGTTGAGTAGTGTTATCTATGCGGGAGTCAACGTACCCACCAACGTCTTGTGTTTTCGCATTGCCGTTGTCAAAATAGACGATTATCGATTAATTTTTGCATTCCCAAGTTAAAGTCGTTTCCATTAATAAGCTGGCCCAATCCCTGATTCAGAGGCGTAACTAGGCCTGTCTGGGGGTCTTAGACCCCCCCCCCCCCCACAGAAAAATGTTAGCCCCACAAGAAATCAGGTCTGCCGGTTGCTAACAAAGTGCAATGCTACAGCAACGAAGGCTATAGCCCGCCACAGGAATATTGTCTAGTTACGTTATTGTGTCCAGCACATGCATAAAGGCAGTCTTATTAACTATCTAACCTTTAAAGAAATTAAAAAAAGTACACGTCCAGGAAAAAACAGACTAATTTGCCACTCACTTTTAATTTGCAGATATCTGACTCCAGTCTCGATACTCTTCTTTGTTATATTTGAAGTGGAATCAGAATTAGAAATAAAAAAAATTTCCCCACAAAAACACCAATCAAAATAAATAAACTAAAGATGACAATTTGTTTATGCAAATTATCGATGAACAGTCGACGCGTCGTCGTCACATTGATTCAAAATGCCAAGTTGGGATTGAATTGATTTCGACGACGACAAGACAAGTTCTGTTAACTCTGAAACGACGACTCCCGCAACAGGGCTGAAATTTTAAATATTTTTGATTACATGAACTATAAATCGTTTGGATACAAACGCACCACAGTTTGAGATACAGTATAGAAATAGTGGAGGGAAATATAATTATAAAATCCTGTAGTCTTTAAACACGAGCCCTAACTCCTTTGCAGTTGCTTGCATATTTGTAAATAGCTCTTGTCATCAGCGTGGGCGATTGTTATCGCTGACCGATTGAACACACTTCCAGATCCTGTGTGATTTCTAATTGCATAGGTTAAAGTTACATGTGGGCAAACTGCCTTTCAAATTGTTCACTATGTTCTGGACCTAATGCAATTTTTCCCTTGCAATTGTTGGGTGTTGCCATTGTTGGGCGGACCAATTTGCTGCTTATGCCACACAAAGCCAAGATCTTAGATTGGTTTATGCTATCAAACGTCTGTATGAAGTCAACGAATATCATATGAACATCTTTAATAAATTCCTAACTCTGTGCGAGATTTGGCTTTAGAAGAAATACTTGATCTATTACAGATCTACTAACATACGTTTAGTAATGTAATCCCGCGATTATTTAAAAAAAAAACCCTTGTCACACTTTTTGTGGATCGAGACGACGATGCCGGTTGTCCATTGTATGGGCATGTGCTCATCCCTCCACACTCGTTGTGATGTTGTCGTCGCTGGTCCTTTGTAATTTTTCAGTTTATATCAATTATATCTTATGGTCAGGTTTTCTGTCATAACGTGACCCATTTTATCTTTGCCAGGTATCCTGGTAAGAAACTCACACTTTTTTCAGCGACGGTTTCAACCTCGTTAACGCAGCACAGTGTTAAGATTATCAGACATTTTTCAGCGGCCGTTTCCTGACATTAGAACATTTCGTCGGAATACTCGGCTATCCAGCGAGTCTCATCCGTTCATTGTCAAAGGTCCGATTTCCTGGACGACGCACTATAGAGATAAATCGTTCTTCAGCCGTACGGTTCGCATTAGGGTTGTATAAGTCGACTCACGGACTACAAAAATGAAGTCGACTTTTCATTACGAAAAAGTGGAGAAAATCGACTTTTTAGTTTAATTGAAAATATGTTTTGTGGAGCTATTGGCTCCCATTTGATATTTATGGCACACCATTTACAAAATTATCCAAATAGAAATAAATTATACCCGAAACTGCTTTCTACAGCTACCTGATGACTCCGACGAAGAGAATTGTTGTAATGAGTAAGCAGACAATATTGAGGCTACACCATTGCTGTAACTCCTTCTGAAGGTAATACAAATGGTTTGCTTCTTTAGGAGCAGTGTGGTGCCTACTTAAGGACTCAAAGATCTTCAAAGATAATCAGCGATAAACAGCCGTTATAGCTTAAATTAAAGTAAATCCGGACCAGCTTTAATTACTCCTTCGCTTTGAAAAGACAATCATTTAAAAATAGTCGTGATGATAGAATACCGTCGTAACTAATAACGGAATTTCGAGTAAAACGACAATGAAATTGACAATGCTCCCACGATTAGAAAATGCTAAATTTGGAGAAAATGTGCATTTCTCACTTGGTCGAAAAGGACGAGATTAAAAAATTCTCAAAAAACTAATTAAGTTTATTGCCGAATATAAAAATATTCTCAGTTGTGGAGTTCAAAGTATAACAACCAAATAATTGAAACAAAAATACATAAAATAATAACATATGCGTTCATGTTGACTCTACGAAAAATATTTGCAAATGAACTTGGATAAGAAAGTGGTTAAAAAGTTATATTAGTTGTGAGGAGAACGACCAACATGTTTGTTAAACTCAATTGTACAATCAGTTGTAACGTGTGAGGGCCGCATTAGAAGTGTATGTTCACAGAAGCCAAACGAAAGTAAAATTAAAAACAAACAAAAAAACATTTGTATTTCAAAAATGTACTTTGGCAAACGATTTTAATGTGAGCATAACAATTAATAATGTTAATTAACAATGGTCTTATGTTTCAATCTTGGTTTTGTTTTTTTTTTACATCAGCCAGTACTCTTGGTTGGTAAATTGACCTTGAGTTGCTCAAATATTGCAAGACCAGGCATTTTATGGTTTTCTGTATTTTTGTACTGTTTTTTTTTTTTTTTTTGTGTGGAAAACTATACAAAAAAGCTCTGAGATGGGTTTTATTATTTGGCAATTAAACACCCAACAAAACAAAAGAAAAAAAGTGAACAAAATAAAAACACCAAATAATGCAATATCTATAGCAAGGTTGTGTGTTTCGGAAATCTGTTTATTTTAGATTGGTCTTATGTAGTTTTAAAAAAAAAAGTAATTTAATTAAAACCCACACAATCATCATTGACACCTCAATGAACTGAGTAATTCATCTTAATTACTCAGGTTATTTTCTTTGAGTGTAACTGAATCGTGGGTACACAGACGTTGATTTAATTTCGGTTTGCTTTGTTTTTCTTCTCACCACTGTCATTGTTTCAGTTTTTCGTTTTTCAAACCACATCATTATTTGCTGTTTATTCATTTGCTCATTTACTTCATGTCAAAAATAAAAATCTAAAATATTGTCTAAACAATATAGATCTGTAATGGAGCGAAGTGAGACCGACCAGCCACTAAAGGAAGGCATGCGTTCGACTTGCAACGTCGTACAAACGATGTCATAATTTCATTCATCTCATTTGTAATTATCATCTTTTCCCTCTGAAGACAATGCACTTTGCTGTTGCCAGTCTACCCTCCCAGGGGCCCATAACTAATTATGGGTGTGTGTATTGGCCAATTGTCTTCTTTTGATCAGGCTGTCTTTCTGCTTAATTTGTATCTTCCCATAGCATTATTTATTACATGGTTTCTTTTCTTTCCTTCGGTAGTTAATATTGAAAGATTAACATATTTTTATTGATTCGGCGGCTATCGTTACATGTGTATATTTTGAAAAAGTATGAATATACATCTCTGATTAAAATCGTTAAGTTTGGCCGGGACGAACGCAATTTATTGTGGATTGCGTTCCATACGACTCACGTACACGCCGTAAAGGCTTGGAATGTGGTCCACAATCTATTCTAAGTGATTGTTTTAAGATATTAACACTGATCGAATGGACCATGTAACTTGTACACGAGGCTAACATATGCCGGAAATCATATAAAAAATAAATTCCATAAAATTATCATTCCAACAATATTTCTGCATTGTAGTAGCAAGTTCTCAAGCTCTTTAAAAAAATACCCTAAATTTGTATTTGTTAACTCAACATTGGGGACTAGGTTAGTAGTTTACGTGATATTTTTAGTTCATCCATGGCACAATAATAAAGGATTTTCCAACAAGAGGTATTATTTTGAATCACCCTGTATTTCGGTAGCTGCCACTTTCGAAGCTTTTATTCTTTTGAGATTTGACAAGTAGAAACTACGCCATTACTAAAAATGGAACGATACACTCTTGAACAACGCATTGAAATTATTAAAATTCACTACAAAAATGGTGAAAATCTTGCAGTCACAGTTCGCAAAACTGAAGCATTTTTGGGTCGCCCGCAAAATTGGTGGAAAAATTTGAGCTGTTGGGACAAATAAGGAATGTGAAGAAAATAACCCGTGCACGTCGCTCAAGAACTACTGACACTATTGCTGCTGTAGCCCAAAGTGTTGAAGAAAACCCAGGTTTGTCCATTCTTCGTAGTTCTTTGGAATTGGGCATTCCACAAACGTTTACCCCAAACAATTTTTTTTTTTAAATATTGTAAATTTCCAATACAAATTTTCTCTCGAACCAAAACAGTGAACGTAGAACGGAGATTTGACTTTTTCTTGTTTTTCCCCATTTTGCGATCTCTGGGGGAATCTCCACTTTGCGATGTTATATTAATCAGAAAGTATTCGCAAATGAAAAAAAACCTTTCTTTCCAATTAATTCATCACTTTAAATGTTGTAATTATTTTGCTATTAAAATAACACTTTCGAACATTACCACACACATAGGCAGGCATACTTTTAATAATTTCTATCGCGTTTAAAATGCTACAACTTAAAAGTGAAAATATTTTCTTGTAAACACCTCAACGTTTCCATATAATCGTCAAATAATATCTTTACTTTGTGCTTCATCTTCTGTTCGGTTTTGTTAAGAGCACAACAAAAAAAACGGAAGTTTTCGTAAAACGCTTAAAACTAGCACTGCGGGGCTTGTGTGAATGAAATGCATTTGTTTTTTAAACGCTGCACAAATTATGAGGCAACAAAGCGTAAAATCCAAATTCAACAATATTTGGTTCAAAGAATCCGCAGAAAATCGGCAAAAATTGGGTTTGTATACAAATCGTATTTGGTATATTCTACTCTATTATTATATTGAGGGGACGAAGTAATAAACAAAAAAAAACAACTCCCCCATTAAATTTCAAAATTACCAACTGATAAAAATGTAATTTTCCTTTATATAGACAGGTACACGCATGTGCAGCAACAGATGCATGAATTCATCATCATGCAAAGTGTACACTTGATATGTGACCCTATGTAAATGATGGTGTACACTTCCATTTCCGGCGTGGTCGCATTTCGATGCATTTTATTCATTCTGCCGCCAGAGATAGCCCTCCCTGCACAGTTACCATTTTCTCTGATTTGGTTTATTATTTACAAATATTGTCGTACTTCTTTGTTTCAAGTTCAGCGTCATTCTAAATGACTCTCAAAACTACCGCCAAACAATAATTGTTGTTTGTCGCCGGCAAAGGGGCGGAGAGTGGGCCCGCGTTGAAAGTAGCCATGGCAACATTTGAACATTTGTTTACCATATTCGAAATACTACGTTTCGCTGTTTTGATTTTGATTTACCAAAGTCTGACTGCAGTTTACCGGTACATGCACATTAGAGTGGTCCCTCAAAAAAAAAAAAAGAAAAACATTATTATTTTATGAGGATTTTGTGCTGGTAGCATTTTGAGCTGATACTATTTGTTCAATATGAATGTATGTATCTCAGTATTTCGTAGTTGGACACACTATATTCTCCTGTAGAAGCGAATAACATTATGCCACAAAAATAAATACAAAAGTATTTGTAATAATTAACCACAATATACAATACTGTGGTCGAATCGAATTTTTTGTGGACGGTCGTGGTATTGTGTGCGACTACCACACAGCAGAAGCCAGGTTCGAAACCGTGTAACACCAGCCAGGTTCGAAAACACTGGTTCCAAATCTGGTTACACCATCAAACCTTTTTTAGCTGCTATTTTCCATCTCGTAAATGCTGGCGACTTTACGAGTAAGAAAAGTAATCTCTAAGCCATGTAAAACTTCTCTAGAAAAACATTAGCCGTTCGAAGTCGGCTTTAAACAGCAGATAGCGTTCAGTTGGTATACAAATTATATCGTCCACAGCTCACTGATTCGAGTAAAGTTCCCCGTCAGTTCTTTCGTGGAATGATTAGGAAATAAAGGATTTTCCAACAAGAGGTATTATTTTAAATCACCCGGTATTTCGGCAGCTGTCACTTTGGATACTTTTATTCTTTGACATTTGACAAGTAGAAACCACGCCATTACTAAAAATGGAATAATACACTCTTCAACATTGCATTGAAATTATTAAAATTCACTACAAAAATGGTGAAAAATGCGAACAGTCACAGTTCGCAAAACTGAAGCATTTTTGGGTCGCCCGCAATACAGAAATTGGTGGAAAAATTTGAGCTGTTGGGACAAATAAGGAATGTGAAGAAAATAACCCGTGCACGTCGCTCAAGAACTACTGACACTATTGCTGCTGTAGCCCAAAGTGTTGAAGAAAACCCAGGTTTGTCCATTCTTCGTAGTTCTTTGGAATTGGGCATTCCACAAACGTCATTACACCGTATTTTGCACAAAGACTTGGATCTTAAGGCTTATAACGTTCAGTTAACACAAGAACTCAAGCCGGCCGATCATCAACAACGTCGTGTCTTTGCTGATTGGGTCCTTGAAATGCATGAAAATGATCCATTGAAAAGTTATCTTGACTGATGAAACCCATTTCCATTTCGGTGGCTACTTCAACGTGTGACTGTTTGTTGCGGTTACTTTTTCGAAAATGGTGTTGGATCAAAAGTTACGGTGAATGGATGGCGCTCTGGAGAGATGATTAATGATTTGTTATGGTCGGGGTTGGATGATATTGAGTTGGACAACGTTTACTTTCAACACGACTGGGCTACGTGCCACACGGCGCCACGAAACCATTGCTTTTTTACGGGAAACGTTTCCGGACCGTGTTATCTCTCAAAGAGGTGATCACAATCGGCCACCGAGATCCTGTGATTTAACACCTTGCGACTTCTTCCTTTGGGGCACGTGAATGATAAGGTCTACGACAACAGCCCAACGTCGATTCAAGACCTCATAGATAGAATTCGTGAGGCTATCGAGGGCATAGGGCAGCCACTTTGCGATTTGGTTATGGACAATTTCATGAAAAGGATATGGTCCTGTAAGCGTGGTCGTGGTGGCCATTTGGCTGATGTTATTTTTCATTATTAATTATTAACAACTGTAGGTGGTTAAAGTTTTACTAAATACAGAATTTCGGCTTTTTTTCTGGAGAACTTTAAATGTTTACAGCTTTATAAAATACGGAATTTGTTTAATGTTATTACACGATTTCCAAAGTTGGCGGGACGGTACATTTGTGTGGGAGGTACCAGAAGGGGACCGACTAGTGGTCCAATGTTTTTCTGGAGAACTTTTTATGATAACACCTTTATAAAATACGGATTTAGGGTAAGATCGGATTGGGCGTAGTAATATTGTTACACAATTTCTAAAGTGGGCGAAATAGAAGATTTGTATGGGAGGTACAGGAAGGGAAGTGGCCATATGGCCCATATACTATCCCATAAGTAGTTGTGGAAAAATATTAACCCATGCCAAATTTCAAAGCGATTGTTTAACTCTTTTGAAAGTTATCGTGCGTACCAGCAGGACAGACGGACATGGCTCAAACGACTTAAAAAGCCATAAATCGAATTTGATCCAAAAAAACACCTACGGTCCAAAGTGAATATTTCTATCTGTTACACGTATGGTTACGTATCAAATGATATATACCCTCCTACCCGTAGGGTGAGGGTATAAAAATAAAATGTTATAAATCAAAAAATTATATTTAAAACTAAATTTTGTTCTAACTCGAGTTATGTCGTCATGATTTATTACCACTGATATTACTGTAAATGCTATGGAAATTAAAACGAACACCTATTTTTATCTGCCTGTTAGGATTCCTTCTCGGTTCCTTCAGTTTCGTTTCGTACGTACGTCAGCCGATGTTACTCCGACATTATTATTTTTTCAAAATGTTTTTGTATTTCCTTTACAATGCTGACGATTTTTCCATTAAAAGCGTTTCTTCTACAACTGCTGTGCAAAGATTTTATTTCCATTTCATTTTGTCTTCAAGAAAAAAAGTTTCACCTTTAATTAGCTGTTAAATCCGTTGACTCCGCAGCAGTCATGGTTCATGACTCCATATCTGTACTCCACTTTTGACGTTTGACACCTTGTCTCTTCCCGTCCGCCCCATCGCAGAGGTTTGAAGTAACAGTTCAGCAAGTTATTATTAAGTGACTTGAATTAACTGTTTAGATATGTTTGCATTTTGAGGGGAAATGCCTTTTTTAAATTTGTGAAAAGAGGGGGAGGTGTCATATTTTAAACTATGACCGGCGTTACTTACGATTGTGTATTAAGAGTAGAGGGAGAGAATCTTTTTTCTTTGTGTATGCTTATAGTAATACAAATATCTGTTGTTTTTTTTACTGCACTACAGCTCTGTGCTCCATTGGTTTTTTAATAATCTGTTTCTAATTGATTGTCGAATATTTGCAGTTTTTTTACTTTTAAATCCCGAATCCCGGGATTGACAAAAGCTTAAGCCGTTTGACATCCCTAGTTGAAAGGTGATTTCAACAGAACATTTGGCTTCAACCATTTTGGTGAGCATTTTATATCCTGTTTTTGCACCACGTTAGTGCGAATATTTTTTGTCGTTTATAGTGACAATCCTGCCTTGGAAGACAACATTACAAGTGTCATTGGTGAGATGGCGGCGGAAATATTGAGCCACTTGAAGCGTAGCCGTGAGAAGTACAGGGTTGTCCAACAAGATATGTTATTTTGGTATTCAAAGAAAAATGCAATTTTTTGAGATAAATGATCGGATGTTTATTTCATAATAAAGAGGAAGGTATGCCGTTAATAATGAAAAACAACATCAGCCAAATGGCCACCACGACCACGCTTACAGGACCATATCCTTTTCATGAAATTTACCATAACCAAATCGTCTATCGTTTCATTTTTAGTAATGGCGTAGTTTTGTACTAGTCAAATGTCAAAGAATAAAAGCTTCAAAAGTGACAGCTACCGAAATACCGGGTGATTTAAAATACCACCTCCTGTTGGAAAACCCTTCAGTTAGACGTGTCATTGGCGAGATGCCGGCCAAAATATTGAGCCACTTGAGCAAGTAAATAACTTGTTAACATTTTCTGTGACAGTTTTAAAAATGCATGCTCTAGTTTTAAAAATGGACGAAAGTCCTCTGGAACATGGAGATAGAGTAGTTCGTCTTTGATGTAGAGAAAACAATTCAAACTAAAAAACCATACTTTGTGAATTCATTTAAATGGTTTCTTTTTGACAGTCATTGTCATCTCAAAAGGTGGACAATATTTTTGACTTAATGCCCCTGGAGAAGTGGGACGATCCTACATAAATACATACAAACAATCCTCACACATATCTTTAGAAGAAAAAAATAATGTAACATAACCAAACCCAATAAAAGGAAGTGAACTTACCCTTGTGGTGGGTAAAACTGCAACAATATCCTCCCCTTTCTTATTGCAAATTATCCTTAAGTTGTGCAAGAAGGGGTGGATCGCAGGAAGCAACTTGAATTTGTAAATAATCCTTTTTACCAGCACAGGCAGTCTGGAATGAATGAATGAAGTGATGGTATTTCATCAACTGGAAAACACTTTTACACTGTTGAACGGATGGTTCTTGCTTGGTTATGTGTCTGTCGGGCTGCAAGAATCCAAAAGAAGTCAAGCACCCCAAAGAAATTACCAAAAACGTAAATGTTATGAATGGATGAATGGCAGAGAACAGTCGTGATGGCTCTTCTTGCTATTGTTGTTGTACTTGTAGTAAAATTAACAAACCGTGACGACAGCAAATGAACTCTACACTCGTCGTTGTTGTCTACGTACGTTCATATGTACGATGGGTGTTTTAGTTTTCTGTTGGCCAGGCCTTTAACAAACACCGCGCACGACGACGGCTTTTTAAAGAGGTTGGCTGGCTGGCTGGCTAATATTTTGTTTGGGAATGATAGCACAAGACTGAGACGAGGCAGGCAGACGTTGTCTTCTTTCTTTAAATTCAATTCTATTTTTTTTTTTTGTTGAGTCGTCAGTTTGTTTTAATGATGAAAACGACGACAACACTTTAATGATTTGGAACGTGCCACACGAATAGCACGTACGGTAATTATTTTTTGTACTTTTCATACGCGATCATTTGAATGGGACTGTTCTTGGTTTTTTTTTTGTTTCTTGGGAGACATTCACGACTTTGATGAAATTTATTAGGTTCTGTGGAAGATCACGATTTAATATGTTTTTTTTGTGATTTCAATTTCATTCTTTGTTTGGTTAATTATTTAAGAATACGCAGCATTTTGGAAAATATCGACAAATACGTATAAAGCTACCGACAAACTGGCGCTTCATTTTTACACGCAGAAAATAAACATGTACAAAAATTTCGAAATTTACTTGGTGTGACTTTTGTTATAGTTTTAGAAGTTTGGTTAATAACATTTCTCTGCTGATTGTTTATTTGGTACTCGTGTCGTTCTAAAGTTTCAGCAGTGGAAAAGTAGCCACAGAATGTGATCATCAAGAAAATTCGAAAACAGTTGGTATCGCTTATCGAATCGAATCAAATCGATAAAATAAAATAAATTAAAATAAAATAAAATAAAATAAAATAAAATAAAATAAAATAAAATAAAATAAAATAAAATAAAATAAAATAAAATAAAATAAAATAAAATAAAATAAAATAAAATAAAATAAAATAAAATAAAATAAAATAAAATAAATTAAAATAAAATAAATAAAAAAAAATAAAATAAAATAAAATAAAATAAAATAAAAATTAAATGAAATAAAATAAAATAAAACAAATAAAATTGTTTAAATAATATAATAATAATAATATAATGTAAATTGTTCTCTAAATTGAGATTATAGAAAATATCTATAAATAATAAGAACATTCCATAAAGAACTTCTCGTATATCACTGAGTTGTACACGATGTACTCATTAGGCGGGTGTTTCACGCCGGTTAATTAGCCGTTCAATTTTTTTTCTACAAATTTTTTACTTAGCTTAAAAGTTATTCTTCCACTCGTGTTACATCTTTTATTATCTTGTAATCCCACTTTTAAAATACTGTTGATCTGGCAATGTCATTACAACATACTGACGTCTGTCATATGATAACGAGCTGTAATCATTCTACTTAAGATATACAAATCAACTATTTTTCGAATCGAGTCGATAGATGTTCATTAAATAAATACAACTTCTATCTATCGAACATCAAACATCTATTATCATTATTTTATGTTAGTCCACTGGATATTAAGATAAAAAACAACTCGTAAATTCGCTGGCATTTACTGGGTGAGAAAGGTGCGCATTTGTTTTACCAGGATACGAACCTGGGTTTGTTGTCGCACATACTTTATGCATACATTGCATACTACAATTTTAGAAGCGACCGATCATGTCAGTTCTCTATAACCATAGTTCGTTATATCCGTATTAGAGAAATTTAAGAAGAATTCTTAACCTTCCTTTTTTTAAACATTTACCCCCGTATTCATAAAAAATTAATAAACCTTTGTTAAGAAAAATGTGTGAAAATTTTTTTTGTATTCTCATAAATTTTTCTTAACAAAGGGATTATAAATTTTTATGAATACGGAGGTAAGCCTGTGGAAAATAATTTAAATTATAGATATCCCATTGTTACATTTTTTTTAAAATATTTTTTCATCTCGGTTTAAATTAGACACGTGGATAAATAAATTAAAAACAAAATTTCGCAGAGCATCTGTATTTATTCAGAAATTGCTCCTTCCCGCACCAATAAATTATTGAATTGGCGATAAATTTGGGCTTGGCCTTGGTTATAAACGAACTGGAATTGTTTTTTTTTTTTTTTGGAAATTTGCATTAGCTATTCCACGGTTAACGGGATGTTGAGGGTAATGCTGGGTAATGTAGACTCAAATTACATACAGAACGATTTAGATTTACTTGTGTATAATCATAACAACCAAGTTGTGCAAATAAGTAGCTATTAAATTTCCATTGCCAGAATTAGAACCCAGGATTCAAACTATCTCCATTGGACAATTGCTTAACGGCCACCATTCTGAAGAAACGTCACCTTAGTTTGCTTGACTTTAAAATGGCATTTATACAAATGGCTACAAAGTGTAATATTCTCTTAGACGAATTGGCGGGAACTAGGCTGTAATTTTCACGCGATTCACAACACTCTCAAATTCGAGGATTTGGCACTTTACAATTTGAAAAAAATCCTGAACATTTTTATTTTTATTATCTGAATACTCAAGTTAAAATGTTATTAATAGACGTCTCATTTTTTTATGCCATTAAAAATAGGAGTCTTTAATATTTAGTTTTAGATTTCTACTTTACATTTTATAACACCATTTCCATTTGTGTTTGCATGTCTTAAAACTCAATCACTAGTCTGTAATTTTCATTCATAAACGAACTTAGTTAATTTTTTCTATTCATATTCCCGCTTTACCGAACTCGTACATATTTTAAGAAAAGTTATCCGTTAAAGTTAAACCGCAATGTTCCACGACGTTGTAACAACTGAGTTTTGAAACTTTTCATTGCAGGTTTTGGCCACAGTCTTAGTTGAAAACGCTTTAAACTCAACATCATTATCGCCATTACCATGGGTAATGTGCAAAGCACACACATTTCAAACATTTCTTTACACACTCGTTGCGGGCTCATACAAATACCAATGCCATGGTATGTCATGATGATGATGATGATGATGATGGTGGAACATGCCAGCAATAGCAACAGAAGAATGTAATGGAATTGAAACAAGCAAGCCCAACATCAAACAAAACATTAGCCATAACTTTACATATCAACACCGCACAGCACATACATACTCTGCAAGTCCGTCCGGCCGCCTTAGTTGCAAAGCCAGCCATGTGTAACTGCTAAACACACATAATGCATGCTACCGCCCACCCCCCATTTCCACCACACCCAGACCCGGCTGCATGCAATCGTCGTAGCAGTATGACAAAATTTAAGCCAAGTTCAATTGTGTTGTTGTTGTTTATGTTTACCAAACAAAGAACTCATAATACGACCGACCAACGAGCACTCATCGAAGCCGGCAACCGACGTTTGTTTACTCATTTTGTGTTGTGAGCATTATTTTGTGGCTCCCTCCCCAATGTCTTCTTCTACTCTCCCCATACACGTACCATTCTCGTTCTTTTCAGTTAACCGCATTGATGTGTGTGTTTAGAACGGAAGTTGACTTATTTTAAAACGGAAATCAATGTTGTGCAAGTGTTTCTTCTTCTTCTTCTTTGAAAGATTTGTTACGATTTTAAAATGCAACAAGTGTTTGACAGTGTTTAATGGCACTCTTGTTATGTATATGCATGTATGTCTGTACACTAGGCTGGCCCTTACCTTACAACGTTAGAAATGTTAAATGTTACTCCTGAATTGAAAATTAGTATTATTTTATTTATTTATTGCAAATACAGGGTTCCCCAACAAGAGGTGTTATTATGAATCATCCGATATTTCGGTAGCTGTCACTTTTGAAGCTTTTATTCTTTGACATTTGACAAGTAGAACCTACGCCATTGCTAAAAATGGAACGATACACGCTTCAACAACGCATTGAAATTATTAAAATTCACTACAAAAATTGTGAACATTTTGCAGTTACAGTTCGCAATACTAAAAAGTTTACGGAACGTGTTATCTCTCGAAGAGGTGATCACAATTGGCCACAGAGATCTTGTGATTTAACAACTTGCGACTTCTTCCTTTGGGGGCCACGTGAGAGATAAGGTCTACAGCCCAGCGTCGATTCAAGACCTTAAAGATAGAATTCGTGAGGCTATCGAGGCTATCATCAAAAGGATATGGTCCTGTTAGCGTGGTCGTGGTGGCCATTTGGCTGATGTTGTTTTTCATTATTTATTATGAAATAAACATCCGATCATTTATCTCAAAAACATTCCATTTTTCTTTGAATTCAAAAATAAACCCCGTATAATTTACACAAAAAAGTAAAAAAAAGGACTGGCTGCTAACCCCTTCGATAATGCATGAAAGCTTAAATGTTCTGAAAAGTACCACAAATGTCGTTGAAATGCTTTAACTGCAGCTTTAAGACTTTATCATTTGGATAGACTTTGAGTTGTTTAAATAGATTGGAGTCATTAAGAGGACTTATGATCAAACTTGTATTTGAAACTGCTTTGTTCGCCTCATATGTTCGCCAAACTGTCGGAGTTCAAGCAAGTCAATGCTATGAAATTGTGAATCAACTTATTTTGAATATTTCTTTATCAATATTTTGCCATTGCTTCTGGAATTTTAAATCTTAAGCAATTCTATATCTGATCCTTCAGTTGAGCCAAAATATACTTTGAATACATTAGAAAACACCACCTTTAACATGTGTAGACGACAAGCAATCCATATGAGCTCTGAATTTAATTATTTTTCAATTAAAATACATCACCTAGATTGCAATCAGTGTTGTATGGAGGCTGTACTGTCCAAAAATAGTCCTCACCAATCGTCACATACATTAGAATACTCTGCAATCATCTTCTCCATTACCACAGCAAGTTATCGTCCATTTAATTTGTTTAGACATATCAGGCAATTGTTCTATTCGGTTTAGACTTGCCTTCAGCTCTGAATTTAATTCTTTTTCAATAAAAGTACATCACCTAGATAGAAATCAGTGTACGGTGGAGGCTGTACTGTCAAAACATAGTCCTCGAAATAAGTTTTCACCAATTCTCCAATCGTTTTTTATTCACCAATAGAGTACTCTGCGCCTGTTCCTTTTGAAATCATCGGAACTGCAGATAGTTTTTCTTCTCCATTACCACAGCGAGTTATCCTCCGTTTTATTTCTTTTTAGACATATGTTCTATTTGGTTTAGTTTATATTGACTTAAAAGTTTGCGAAGTTTTCCTTTAATGGAATCGGTCATAGAAACAGATTCCCAAATCTCGATAACTGCCAATGGCCTTTCTCGAATACAAACTCTTTCCGTTTACATTTTCTCTAAACTTTTCGATCAAAAAAATCTTAGGTCGGTTATAAATATTTTGACCCTTATTGGTCATACAAAAATCGTTAGTGTTCTTAATTAGAGACTTTAGGTTCAAATTTAAAAAGACTTTAAAATTTAAAAAGACTTTAGAGGAAAAACAATTTGTTCATTGAAATGAGAATACGGGTTTAAATATAAGCACATACACTTGCGGCAAACATATAGTTACATCTACCTAAAGCAGGTTCTTTATTGGCATAAACCATCTTAGGCTAAAACATCCATGCTTAGCTACCAGCATTTTCAACATTAGCCAGCGTTCTTCTTTTGCTCCAAACGTGGCACCACACATGGAATGACGGTGTAAATGTGTCATAATTTCAGCATGACAAAGTTCATGTTTTGGTAACCCCACCATAACTGTCGTTCCATATGAGGGCCTAAATAAACAGTCGTGTAGTCGTAGCACAACGACTAACGTACAAACATTTGGGTGTTTTTTTTTTTTTTTGGCATAAATTAAAATATTTCACTGTAAATTTCACATACAACGACCACGGCGATATAGAACGTAAATGTTCTATATCGCACTGTCGACGATCGTCGTTGGTGTACGGAGGACAGAGGAACACCAACTAAACAACCGGGTTCTGCTAAAAAACAAACTAAGGTCATTGTATGGCTAACAAAACAATAAAGCCAACATTTATGAGTGAGTGTATTAGGTAACATTTATTTTCAACATGGAATTGTTTCAAAATTCCAAGCAGCATGTGTTACACTATTTTTTTGTGCGAATTAAACCGAAAACTTGACGAAATCATGGGCGTAGCTTTACGGGGTTAGAAGGAGCAAACAATCGGAATGAGGATTCTTCTTTCATTAAAAGGAGAGATGCCAACATTGAAATTGTTTTACGACATTACTTTGATGGTGCGCAAAGAAAAGTTTAGATCAATAATGTAACACTAACATATAACTAACTCCCAGTTAGCAACAGTTTGGTTTTCTAACATGCTAGTGTATAACACTCACGGGCCCGTTGTCGTACGGTGCCCATTGACGAGAAAGTAGCCACCGTAGCCGATAGTGTGAAACACAGTGCTGGATCGTCGATATCAACATCTCGGCATTCTGCACAAAAAAATTCGCATTATTCGCTTTCAAGGTCCCATTGACTCAGCAATTGCAGGCACACCACTATTGGCTTCGTTATCGCTTCTAAGTTCGGGCCTTAAAGCAGCTCGAAATGGACAACGATTTCGCTTACATATTTACTTATGTTGTCCCTACAACCTATTGTAGGTCTTAGCCTGCTTAATAAGTGAATTCCAACCACTTCGGACTTATGCGTGATTTCTTTAGTTCGTGATACCAAGGATCTGAAGATCATCTTCCACTTGGTCCTCCCAACACCGTCATAAGCCTTCCTGGTTGGAGCGTCTGAATTAATTTGATCGACATTGCCCAGGCAGATATATACATATACTTACATTTATACCTCAGACAGCTCAGTATTCGTTCGGTGCCTTTACTCCTCGTTAACATAGATCAGGCCATCGATTTCACAACAGATTTTTCTTTCCAAAACATCCAGCACAGCTTGATCTGATTTCGTAAGTACCCTTGTTTCAGAGCCATAAAGAATCACAGGTACAATAAGAGTGTTGTACAATGTTATTTCGGTTCTCCGAGACAGGGCACTGTTCTTGAATTGTTTAATTAACCCGAAGTAACATTGCCAGTTCGTTTTATTTCGATGCTGGCCTTATTGTTTGTAGTGATGGGGGAGCCGACCTATACGTTGCAACTACCGGTCTTTACTGTGTTGCCTTTTAGTCGTAGCGACGTTTGCATACATAAGTTGCAAACATAAGTTTTGTCCTGTCCTCGTTCAGATCCATTTTCGTCAATTCCTTCTCGATTCTAGAAAAAGCAACAGTTACATCTCGCTATATCTTTCCGACTATATCAATGTCATCTGCATGTGAGCGGAGGATGTAACTTGTGGTGTTTGCTGCAACTGGTTTTTTAAGCTTCAGAGTTTTTCAAAAATGTTCCCCATTTGAATGTTGAACAAGTGGCACGATAAGCTGTCACCCTGTCGAAAACCCCAGTTGTTGTTGTAACAGTTCTGGTGCTGTTGCCGAAAGATCTTTTCTAGGGAAAAATACTTCCATAGATACAGCTGTCGCTGGGGATGAACTCGAGTCGTACCGGAGCGATTCATCACCAATTGTAGTGATGAATGGTTCGGAGAGATCGCTTCCTATTTTTGCCGAAGTAGTTTGATGTAACATTTTTTTTTCAGTGCACACTAAGCAAAGTTTTGTTTCTAAGGCGCATCGTACATATTGTAATCCACTTGATATAGTCCGAGCATGTTACTCCATTACATTACCCATTTTGGGCGAACAACTGCAATAAGTTCTCATAAACAATTAACAATCATTGTAGAATTTTTAAAACGGGTTTCATAATGCGGTCACAGCTGTAATAAAAACATAATCATTATACTTGCTAGCCAAGACAATTTGTGTAACACTCGTACATTAATCCGTTAAATAGTGGGCTCAATTCCACGAATGAAACATGTGAACATGCAAAGAAACAGAACGAGCACAGGAATTCCCATCAACATTAAAAAAATACCCAAACTATCAAACGAAATATAAAAAATACAAATATTTTTACAAATTGTTTACAAAACATTTTCATTTTCTTTGCGTTCCATAATAAAATAACTAAACGGTCGCTTTGCTGTACTACAATCGAAAAGCAAATATGCACAAAATCAATAATTTGAAAGTACGTGATGTGACAAATGTCACCACGAAAGCTGGGAAAAAACTTAATCGCCGTTCCTTTCATTTCCGTTACTTGGAATTGTGTCGTGCGAAAAATCTCACTCCCCTATCGGACATTAAGTCGAAAAACAATTGCACCTCTGCACTGGATTTCTATGGTGACAAGTTATCAGTAAATGATTGGTTACTGATCGTGGAGGCTTTGTACCATGATCAGGTCCTCCAGACGTTGGGTATACGTATGCGCCAGTCAGTGGGCGTGGGTGAGTTCCACGGATTTTCATAGTATTCAACATTTACATACATATGTGTGTTTTCCACTTCATATCCAGTTTTCGAGCATTTGGATACGGAAAAGAAGGCCAAGCTATTTCGCAAGAAAGCGGTCCTCTATACAAAGTTCATATTTTCCGGGGTTGTGGAGGCGATATCAAACTGCATCGAGTTCAATAAGAATTTGCGAATTTTAAATCTGGAGGGTCTACCATTAAATGATAAATATGTGGAATCGATAGCAAAGGTAAAATGAATGTTTCATAAACACGCCCATCGGGAATAACATTCCCTTCACCATATTGGAATGGTGAAAAGTATTTCATGAGATAAAACAATTTTGCTGGTTTAGAAAACTTTGCGTGAAAAATATCCTGTGTTTGTTTAAACAATTTTACTGTCGCTTTCGGCAGGGTGTTAAGATTTGGATTCTAACTAGGCTATGTTTACCGGAAAACCATAAAAGGAAATGTATTTGTTGCTTATTTGGCTTGCGAAAACTTTTCGAATGGAACAATTTATTGTGAATTTGATATGCGTTGAGTTGGATTTTAGTCCGAATCAGTATAAATTGTTTAATGTGAAAAAAAGAAAAATGTTTACCTATAAAACAGATTCATTGATTCATCTTCTAGGAACTTTGTATTTGAAATTGGCTCGTCTCGCTTTTTTAGCTAATGGCTTTCACAAAGTTCTTTCATCTATCCAGTGAATCAAATTGTAAATTTCATCGGAATCTTCGAAATATTCCCAGGTCTTGACATTCCTTCCAGATTCCATAGTCCAGTATTTGATTCAGCGTTTTGTTTTTATTAGGTCCAAGAATTTCCTGCTAATTTGCTCCTCGTTTAAGCTCAAGTCGGATGTTGGTTTATTACTTCTATGCAAAAGTCTTGCCCACAAGATTTTTTTCTTTTTCCGGCCAAAAGTTTATATGTACGTTAAAAAATCCCCATTATTTAATATTGCTTTATTGTGTCGCGTCTTGTTGAATCCAAATGTGTTATTTATTTTATTTGAATTCATGTAATAACCGAGCCTATGGGCCTTACATTTGACAGAAGGCTACTGGAAAGTGGGAGTAGGGTTTGTTGACGTTTGTCTTGAATGGAAGATTGACGAGAGTGCATGATCAGTGGATCGTTTTGTGTGACAACAAACTGCACTTGGTCTTGCGGGTATTAAAATCCAATCTGTTCATTTAAGCCCACCTAAAAATGGTAGCGAAATCACGATTGAGTGACTTGGTTCTTTGCTCGCCGTTTGTCCTGGACCTCCAGAGGTTACATTTGAAAGAAGGCTACTGGAAAGTGGGAGTAGGGTTTGTTGACGTTTGTCTTGAATGGAAGATTGACGAGTGGATCGTTTTGTGTGACAACAAACTGCACTTGGTCTTGCGGGTATTAAAATCGAATCTGTTCATTTAAGCCAACTTAGAAATGGTAGCGAAATCACGATTGAGTGATGTGGTTCTTTTTTCGCCGTTTGTCCTGGACCTCCAGAGGACTTGGTCGCTGACCCAACAGGTTGTAAATGAACATAAGAAATAGAGAAGGAGAGTCAGCAGAACCTTGTGACACTCCTGCAGCCAATATATCGCACCCTAAATACAAAAGCGTCACAGTTTAAAATTTTCCAAAACTGACTTGAGCGCTCAGGGCCTTAACCCTTTCGCCCTACTGGGATCATATGTCCCGAAGGTGCTTATATCATGTATCCCTAGCATCTTAGATATTAGTAGAGCCGTAAAAATTTAAATAAACCTAAAAGATTTAAAATAAAACGTCCACTTTTGGGCACCCAAATGAAAGGAAATAGCACTAGAATTGCGAATATGCATAAAAAGGTTTATAATTGTAACCAAAATAAATTGTAGTAAAATTCTCTCTCAAAGAAACTGTTCATTTAAACTCAAAGTAGAAACTCCTACGGCGCTTTTATGTACTACACAAAAAGGGAAATGTCTTTGTCTCTGAGCAAATGATTGTAAAATATTATCCTGCGAAATTTTAGAGTTCCAAAAACAGTCGGACATGGCAAATTAGTCTAACAATCTTACAAAGAGTAATACATTTCGTATCAATAAGTGTCTATCTTCTGCAGGCTCTGTCATCCAACGAAAGCCTACACGAGATAAGCTTTCAACGCTCCAACATCGGTGACAAAGGATGTGAAGCCATTTGTAATACAATCAAATATTTAGAAAACATAGAGAAGCTGAATCTTTCCGAATGTGAATTGACCGCAAAGGGTGCTGAATTTGTGGCCGATATGGTGAAGGTACAAAAGATCAGTCGTTATACGGAGGGTTGGCAGAAGTCACTGCGCTATCGCGATGTCGATCCCGATACAATACCCGGTTTGCGTTCTATAACATTGGCGCGTAATCCCAATATCGCTGATGAGGGTATAAAGCCCATCGTCGAAGTTCTAAAGGAGGATGTATGGATCAAAGGTAGTTAATTAATTATTCAAAGTATACCTTTTCATTGACCAATGCTATGAGTGCTAATAGTAATCGATATGGAGAACTGTGGGCTGACCGATCGTGCAGCGAACCTGATACTCGATTGTTTGGAGATCAATAATTATATTATCGATTTCCATGTACGTGACAATGCCGGCATCAGTAAATTTCTACAGCGCAGCATTCGTGATCGGCTGGGCAAAGACGATGAAGATCAGTTAATGGCACAGCAGCAGGAATTTGTGACAGGCCCAAATGGCACCGTGATAAAGCGTTCAAAAGTTACGGTAGCCGCTCTCAAAGACCAGTTGAAGACGCTCGAGGAACAAATCGCCTTCGAGCGAATGCTACGCAAAAAAGCCGAACAGCTCAATGAGAAACTTAATCAACAGATTGTGGCTTACGAAAATCAGTTGGAAAGCGACATGAAATCCAATATACCCGATGGTTATGTAATTGTGAAAAACGAATCGCTACAGTCCATCATACAAGAGTAAGAGAGAATGAATTTTTTTTCTTTCACTTGACTTTCTTAAACAATTTTATGTATATAGACGCCATGATTTTCAAAAAATAGTCAGCCATTGCGTTTCTGTGCGTAATGATGAAGCAGCGCCTCGCAACGATATGGAACGATCTGAGGGACGTCGGGAGAGCTTCCATACCTCTGATACAGATCATACCACAACGAGTCATCTCTGTACACCTCCCAATAATTCACCCAATACGTCTGGTCCTGTCCTTACGCAAAAGGATCAAAGAAATGCCCTTAAAATGCGTAAAGTCAAGAGCGAGGTGAAGTATGTCGATACACCTCCAAAGGATTCGGGCAAACGAAAGGTATCCAAGTCTGACCATGAGTATATCAATGAAAGTGAAGTAAGTGGAACTAGGGTAGACGTGTTCAGACACCAAATTTATAATATCTTGTGGTCATATGGTTTGTGGAATGATTTTGTGCGACGGTATTGAGGGGATTTGTTTAATTTTCGGCGCTAATGTCATTTCTCTTTAATTTCGTTGTTGTCGTTTACCATAAATATTTATTTTGTTAATATTTTGCCATTTTACATTAAAGATTTTTTGACACAATAATAACGTTGTCGTGACTGTGACAGCAGAAGTGGCTGTCGAACAAAAAACAAACAAAAGACTGAGGAAACGAACTTTGTTGCCTTATAAAACAAAAAACTAACACATCAATTTGCCCAAAACCTAAAGTATTTAATACCTGTGTCAGGGTAAAAACTTCATCCGATAGGTTGACAACATCGATGAATTACGCCCACTTTGAGTTGTCCCCGCCTTAAGAAAACATTGCAAATTCGCCCGGGCAACATTTTTCTACATTCCACAGCGGGGAAAGCCCCGAAATACTTTTTACCAGAAATTCAGTAAAATATAAATCTACAGAAAACTCAATTCATTTAACTTGTTGTAATACTGATAACACACCTATTTGATTGAGTTATCGGAGCAAATTCGTTCCATGGTTGTTTAAGTCATTTGAGACATGTCCGTTTGGCTGATAACTAACAGTTAAACTGCCGAGACACTGACACTGATAGACATGCAACCAAACATTCTGTACTGAAACGAATGCCTACAGATGCTAGAATTGAAACGACGGCATATAGGACTCTATAATCTGGCAACTCACACTATTGGTGCAATTTGTATGGTGATTGGAAATCAGAATTTACTAGAGACTTCATGAACCCACAGCAAATAGTCTAGAGTGGTCAAATCGCACGATCAAGTCGGCAACTTGACAGTGCCAATACTTAATTCGTTCATGGTATCGGGTACATTGTGGCACCGTCCTCTTGAAACCACATGCCGACCAATTGCAATTTTCCATTTGGAGCAAAAAAAAAGTCCGTGATCATTGAAAGGTGCATTGGTTCATTAACCGAAAAATGTAGTATGCACTTCAAAATATGGTGAAGTACACAATAAATATTATATAGAATAAATTGTGAGTATTAAGAGCAACTTGAAAAATGTCTAAATTCTTCGTATTGCCGAAGTTTCCCACATGGAATCGTCACAACGACGTGTTAAGTGAAATTATTAATTTATGCAAAATATTAATCATAATCATGATTACCGTCATTCCACGAAAACAAAATTAATCACTTCCCGGCGCTGTCACGTTCTTTTATTAAAAATCTTGCTCGCATCTTTTGTAGATACCCTTGACATCTCCTGTCTGCATTGAGGCTAATATTGGAGATACTCTAACCAACACCTCTTACCGCAGTACAGCCTCCACCGTCATAAACACTGCTGGCATGAAACTGCGAAGCGGCAAAGAGAAAAACGTAAATTTCGTGTACAATAACCACCACGATGCCAAAACTAATAAATGCAACAAAAATCCCCATATGAATTTAAACAAATTCGAATTGGATGAACTGTCGATGACCACGACACGCAGCACCAGCAGTGATCTGTATTCCAGTGATTCGGATACTTTGCGCAACGACTTAATGGATTATAAACCCCTAAAAGTATTTATTCGTCGTGGCAAAGCGTCGGCAATGCCTCTAACACCGATGCCAAAAAGGGCCGCTGATACAAGTCAGTCGGTTGATGGGACCGCTAAAGTCGGAAGTGGTGGTGGCGTCAAATCGCCACGTTCATTGTTTTTAGGTTTATGTGATGATTAGCCAGTGGCAGCGGCAGGCATCTAAATTTTGTAGTGATTATACCCATACGCATTACATACTTACAACTGAATGAAGTCACTTATATTTTTATATGTCCATTTAAAATAAAATAAAAGACTTGCCTGGGTCGTACCTTATTTCGTTTTGACCGTGGTTACATCTTATACTTTTGGGGAGATCCAGAATAAGTATAACTGAGATAATATGTGACAGCATCTGCATGTAAAATACAGTACAAACATTGCTGAAGAAGCACCTCCCTTGCAACCAATTATTTTACTAACCTTTATTTTTTTGTTGATTTTATTTACGTATTGTTGATCAATATTCTTCATACAGTTTTGTTTCTGTAAGTCGAGTTCGAGATCATGGATTTTTTGTTTTCAATAATAGAAATTTTTAAAAAGGTTTTAAGCATTGTGTTTGCTTTGAGTGGAGGCAAGGTATATGGATCCGTTTCGGAAGCTGCCACACTTCTTTATCGGTACCCATTTGCCATTTGCAATGATTTCTGCTACAAATTATAAGTCTAATATACGCATAGTTCTCTCAAGCGAATGTGAACTACTGTTTAGTAGCGAATATCCCAAAAAAACTGTATTTTACTAATCTAACATAACATCTTTTCTAAAAAAGAGGAAACGGAAATGATATAGAAACAGAGTAAACTCAAAATTTTAAACTAGTATAAACTTCAGACCTGTAATTGTGAACATATTTTTACTATTGCGATAGTACGGACTGGGAACAGGGTTGATTGCGACCGACTTTATTTTGATAAATACTTGTACTTGGTACTGAAGGGACTAGCTACCATTTGTCTTACCTTAGTTGATTCAAATCCAAGATACCTGGTTTACAATTTCTTCCACAATATACCTTCAGTGATATCTCTATCTTCCCGCGCTACTTTTTGTGTTTATTCAGGTTTGAATATCGAAGATTGCTGTTTATGTGTATATTATTTGCAGTCAGGGAAACCTGAATATCAAAATAACGTATATCTCTTCTCATTTCCTTCTTAATCGCAATGAACACTGCTTCAGATTGCTTTTGAATGTCTGTCCTCTTTATTATGTTCATCGTATTTAATGCAGCAGCTGTGTTTTCTACTAAATATCGTCAGAATATGTTAAAGTCAATGGAAATTATTATTTTTACACATATTGGAAACAAAGAAAATTACATTATCTGGTGATGAAATACATGTACATCGTCGTATGAATACTTAAAGCAGATTTCATCTACCTTCGGTTCAAAGGGAATATTGTATGTAGTTATGTAGTTTGTATAGAATAGTTGGTCTTCGATTGTTTTTTTCCTTCTTTCTTTAAATAGATGACATATCGGTTGGGATGGGACAGCGCATTTAACCACCAAAACCGTATAGAGTACGTCCTTGACGTTTCAAGGCATAAACCACATCCATAGCGGTGACGGTTTTACGTTTAGCATGTTCGGTATAGGTGACCGCATCACGGATAACGTTTTCCAAAAATACCTTGTGTACGAGATAGAAATAGGGAAATGTAATTCCAGAACTTGTCCAACAACTACCAAAAGAGAGATGGGAAAGCAGACAAGCAGCAGTCATACATACATACCTTCAATACACCGCGAGTTTCTTCGTATATCAAACCCGATATACGCTTAACACCTCCACGCCGGGCCAAACGTCTAATGGCTGGCTTCGTGATACCCTGGATGTTATCACGAAGTACTTTACGATGACGCTTTGCACCTCCTTTTCCCAAACCTTTGCCTCCCTTACCACGACCAGTCATTTTTTATAGGCTTTATATAGTTTTATTCCAACTGAAATTAAAAAAAAAACAATAGTGTCTAAAACAATTTCCAGTTCTCTAATAAAAAATTATTAATTATTCGTATTAATTAATTATTTTTTTTTATTAGTTTCCCGGCGAAAAATATGCATGCTCACCAAGTAGAGTGCAATTTTTGCGTTGCAAATAATTAGTGTTGGCAAAAGTATTGTGTAGAGCTGTCACAATATCGATAGCACTGTCGATAGTTTTTTTTTTGCGTCAATATCGATAAACAAAACTAACTACGCAATAATTTTAAAGTTAATAACTTTGATCAAACATTTTTCAGAGGCTACTTCCTTCCATGGTACAATAAACAAGGTAAGGCCAAGCAATCAGCTGATTTACAATTTTTTCTCGCAGCACTCTAAATTGTCAAAGTTGACATTCGATGTTTTTGTTTACATTCAGGCAACTGTTGAAATTTCAAAAAACGTTTATTCAAATTATTGAAATTATTATTGTACCATGATATTTTGTATCAAATATTTACAACAATAACAAAAATTTACTGTCAGTAACTTTATTTTATATTTTTGACATATACAACTTTGACAATATAGAGTACCAGAGTTGTATCTGATTATTTGTTGTTGGGCTAATGACCTTACCTTGTTTATTGTACCATGCTTCCTTCTTATAAATGCTGGCGACTTTACGAGTAATAGAGTAAACTCTAAGCCATGTAAAACTTCTCTAGAAAATCATTAGCCGTTCGGAGTCGGATTTAAACAGTAGGTCCCGGTCAGTGAGTATACAAATTGTATCGTACACAGCTCAATGATTCGAGAGAAGTTCCCCGTCTGTTCCTTCATGGAATGTTAAGGGAACTAAGAAAGTAATTCTCATTCCGTTTTTATTCAGAAAAATTCCACAAACATTACTGAGTCCCTTTTTAAGGCAGACATGCCACCAGCCCTGGCACGTGAAGTCACCAGGTAAGGTGTTCGTCTCCTGATGGACAACCTGGAAGGCCTTACTTTACCCCTTCTTTTTTGCCGCTGGCATCACATTCGTTCATCCGCTTTGTCGTTGTCATTGTTTATTTTGATTCGAGAGAAGTTTCCCCCCCATGTCCTTCATGGAATGTTAAGGGAAATAAGTAATATATTTTTTTTATGTAAACTTGGGAGTCAGTACTGAATAGCAAAAAGTAGTCTTAAATTTACTTAATTACACTTGATTTTAGAAGATTAAAATCTCCAATTAGACCTAACTGTATTTTACGTCGGATCGGAACAACATAGTTATCGTTGGAAAGCTTATCGAAATACCTTTCCAGCCATGTATATATATATCTTCGATCCATTACCACGCTCAGAGGCTACATCAGATAAGTAATAAAATTTGTATTTAAAAAAAAAAAAAAACTGGCTTATACGAAGTTATGTATTTCTTGTTATAAAATTAAAGCCAAGATCGTTAACTTTAATATCGTACCACACGTGGACCATTAAATAGACGACTGGTTTGTCCAGATCTGACTTTAAAAAAGGAGTTAGTGCTAATTATATATAATTTGACTTCGGATATTTTTTTTAAATATTTTTTTCATAATCAAATCCCTCCAATGTCGGTAAAGTAAATTTATTCCAAAAAGATCTATTCAGAAAAAAAACCATATTGACTGAATACTTGGTTACTCGCAGCCAAAAAACCCTGGCTGCCCAATATCGCAGCCAAAAAAATTATTAGCTGCATGAAGTGGCAGCTACATAATTCTTCAGCTCATTATGACTTCTTCCTATCCTGATGGTTGAAAATTTGTGTGTGTTGTGAGTTTGCCTAAAAGGAGTAAATGATAATGTCAGTGATAACCTTCGCCCGATAAATATACTTTCCTCACTTTCAAAGATGTCCTGAAGTCTCCGATATTAGGTTATGTGACGCAGCTCCGGCTACTAAACGAACATCAACATGCATACAGAAGAGGTTATAGTACGACATAGGTGCAATTGGGATAACCTGCATTTTTTAATAGCTGTGCTTATTGAGAAGTTGCGTTGGAATTTTGAATTCTCGAGTATGGCTTGCAAACTGGTATTTTCATACTTAAAAATAGAACACAGATTGTAAGATTACGAGGCTGTAACTACGATACTGCACGTTTATCCTGTGGTGTTCCTCAAGGATCAGTGCTTGAACCAGTCCCTTTCATCATGATTCTAAATAACGGTGTCGATTGACTTGATTTGAATTTGGTCAGACATTATTTATACGCGGATGATATTCAGTTAATTTTCTCTGTCAACGGAGACTCTCGTGTGCTGGGGACGGGAATTAATTCTAGTCTTACTATACTTTCCGATCGAATAACTCTTAATGATTTATTGGTTAATGCGATTTTGTTTCGTAGGGGATATTGTGACATCATTTATCCAAAAGTGAGAATGTGTGGAGAGTTTCCAAATGTTGAAGGATTGTTAACAACGATCGCCTAGAGTTTGGAAAACAAATAGAATGTCTTTCTGCCATGGTCACATATGGTCTGAGGAAAATGGCGGTTTGCCACTTAGATTTAAACACATTGTTGCATATCCATGTATGATGTCGCTGGTTACTTACTGTGTTGAGTTAATCTTTTGCACTGTATCTTATAACAAACGCAAGATTGAACTTGCCTTGAACAGGATAGTGCGCTTTGTATATGGACTTAGTCATTTGGAACATGTCTCACAGGCAGTGATATAGTTTTTGTGTTGTACTTTTGGATAGTTTATTGAGTTCCGAGGTTTACTTTTCTTCTATAAAACTATTAGAAATCGGTTGCCGAATGAACTTGTCTATAAATTCTTGTTTTCTCGGTCGACAAGGAATCCAGATTATTATACCTACTATTTCATGCTCAGTGTTTGAAAGATCTTTTGTCGTTACAACTGCAAGAACGTGGAACTGCCTTCCTCTTCTGCCCTCCTAAGAAAGATGGTAACATTTACATTTTAATAGTTTTGAGATATGTATTTAGTTTGTACGGTTCTTATCTTTCGCGTCGAAAATTAAAAAGAAAGAGAATTAATCAATGATCTCAAACTCGAACAACAGAAACAAAAACTGTGTACAAAAATATTTTCTCTTCTTTTTAAATCAAAACAAAAACGACATTTTCAATATTTTATCATAATGCAATGCCACATATCTTTCAAGGCGATATAGATCAAGAAAATCTTTGTAGGGTTTCGATTTTATTCCAAATTTCGTAAAGGTATCTCTTTCTAATAAGAGCTGTGATTTTTTTGTTTAGGTTCCATATCCATCCAGGTTTAAAAGAAAGAGTTTTACCGTTGGAAAATTATAAAAAAAATACAAAAAAAAAATAGCCTGCTGAGCATATAAAATCAACTCTATCCTATGAACAAATGAACAACACACAGAAATCATTTTTCACACACCATTGTATATTTTATTGTACAAATATTCAAAATATGATTAACATAATTATGTCTTATATTAGGATTCAAGAATGCAACCAACAACCAGTTGTTGTCAATATCGTTAATAGAAAAGAATAATAAAAAAAAATAAAGTTTATAATGTATTAAAGCTCCGCTGTATCTGTAAGACATCGTCCATCATGTAATTACGCATGTGACACAGAGCCTTTACCACATCGTCGGCATTACTGCTGGCATACTTTCCCAGCCACTGAGAGGGTAAGAGATTCTTCGGTTTGGTTACGTCCGACGGTGTCAGTATCGTCAGGGCCTTCTTCCAATTGGCAGAGTTTTGGGCATTCTGTTGGTGTGTGGTGCCCTGCAGCGATGCTATATACTTTATGTACGCTTCGGAGTGAAGGACCCGCTGTGGCCGGGGCGGCACAGTAACAAAGAGCGGTTCCGGTGGCGGCACAAACATTTGCGACTGGTATGGTTGCATTTGCATACTGTGATCTACGCCACGGGGAGAATGGTTCGCAGTGGGAACCATAGTATTGTTGACATTCGTCATTGGTTGTGTCATCATTGGCGTGATTTTTGGTTTACGCGTTACAAAATTTTTACTGCGTTCATGGGGCAGTATTACTTTACCCGATTTGGGTAAGTGGACTTCACGAACGTGCTTCATAAGCCTTACCAGGGAGGGGAAGGCTTGCATATTCTTCTTCATGCGTATACAGTTCCGCCAGAGACAGCAGTACTCGGAGTCGGTTTGTTGTGCGGTAAGCTGAACGTGCCCGGTGTTATCGGCCAAACAATGTTCCATGCAATCGACAGAATCTTCAAATTGAAAATCACACTTATCCCAGAGACACTCGAATGTGAGACCAGTTTGTGGTTCATGATTGGGTGCCGGACTGCCACAGTTCATGGACTCCTCCATAAGTTCTCGTCTGGCGGCAGTCTCTTCGTTGATGCGTGAAGCCCTGTCCTCCCAGCTTTGCTTGACGCTGGACGGTAAATTTTTCCATTCGTTGCCCACCATACGAGAAATGTCACCAAAGGAGGCATCTGGGTTGGCTGTACAAATGCCTGCAAACGAAAGAGAATTTAAACATTTCCTAAAACTAGTTTTTGAAATCAGTTTCTTCGCCTACCTTTTCTATGTTCACTGGAATACAAAATGTATCCCGTGAGACTTTTCTTGGCCGTTTTCGTTTTCTTTGACGAAAGCGGCGTGGACGAAACGGACGGTGCTGGCGATGATATCGTTGCAATGTCCGAGCTGACCGATGGTGGATTACCATCCATAGAATCCTCCATGATGCCCAGACTTTCGTTCATATCGGGATTTTTCGCATCCTTCGAAGGTTTAATGGGCATTTTGAAGAACAATATCTCGTCCAGGGTAACTTCCGGACTATGTTTGAATTTGCGCAGTGAATTCGGAGCCGTAAACTTGCGTAACGATTTTCTTAACTCGTCATAACCTGCCTCACATATGTAGACATCACTTTCGGGGATCTCGGTGGGACGACAGTTGATGTATTCCTGGTATTCCAAAACAGAACAACGACCGACAATGCCAATTACGGGAATGGTTTCTTCAACCGTAGAAAGCAACAGCTCCTGCCTATATAACTGTTTGCCAAAGGGTGGCTGTGTGGATAGGGGTGGAGTGATTTCACTGGCCGATAGCAGCCAAGGACCTTTGAAAAAGGACTTGCTATTATGCTCCCATATCTGCTGGATCTGGGCAATGGATTGCTTGCCAGTTTGTGTGGCCACATAGACAAAGTCCCCAGTCTTGACTACACCACTACATATGGTATTGTACTGCTGATAGTAAACGGCATTGGTTTCCGCATTTGGTGGAGCATCACAGGGAACATTGGGTTTGTCCTTTTCGATTAGGACCTCTTGCATTTTCAATTCTTCTAATTCGCCCTTGTGCTTTTCGATGCGCTCTTTGAAAACGGACATAACACGTTTGATTTCGATGGGCTTGTTGCGCGGTATGAGTTTTACGGGATCATTTTCTCGCACAAACGGCCAATTTTTAAATTTCCTAAATGATCTTGCCCGTACATTGTAACGAGATTCACACACGTACACGTCTTTTTCTTCAAAGGCGTCCGGTTTCGCTTTAATGAAGTCCTTAATGTGCATCACGTAACATTTGCCCATCACTTTTTCCATGGGCAAGGTTTGCGATACACTGCTCTTGAAAACCTCTCTTTCCAGAAATTTCCTCGTTTGCAGATGGTAGGTTTCATGGGGACTAAGAAACACGGCACCGTGCATCATTTTGATGTTATCGTCTGTAGTCCACAAACGTTCAATGTACGCTATACTGGGTATCTTGTGCTCGTTGTGTTGGAAGTAAACAAAATCTCCGGGAGAGAAAACTTTTTGATTTATGGTCATACTTTCACCCTGCATAGCGGCACGGTCGACCTCCTCTTTGTCGTCCTGGTCCAGATCTTGTTCTTCCTGCGAAGACTTTTGTTGTTTCAACAGTTCAATTTCAGCCACAAGTTTTCCTACAGTATAATTGAGAGCCGGGGTACTTAGGGTATCCTGGCACACTTCGTCTCTTTTCTTAATGAAGAATGTCTGCAGTTCTATGGAATCCTGAAAGACGTCTGAATCGGTTCTCGACAATTTGCGGGCTCTCTCGAGGCAGGCAAAAACGTCCTCTTGAAAAACATCCATGCGCTTATAGACTCCCTTATAGAGACGCCGCTTGACCACATCCAGCGATATTCCCCTCACCTTCTGGTCGCCGGGTAAATCATCATATTCGGGCAGTTCTAGAAGAGAATCGGAATAACATCGGCCCGCCTCATCTTGGTGGTTGTACAGAGCCGAGAACATGGTCAAGAGCAGTTCCTGCACCGCCAGACCAACGTCGGGCACGGTGTCGCCAGCACTTCTTAAACTTTGCTTTAGTTGCAGTGTCAGCTGCTGCAATACTAGGGCATCCTTGTATATTTGTGAATCGGGTTCATTGTATTTGCAGGCATTCTCCAGCATCAGCAGAAAGTCGGCCGCTAATTCGTCAATTGTCTCGTATGGACTTTGTTTCAGTTTCGTCGCAATTCTTTCCATGTCCATTGGCTCCTTGATGATATCATAGTAATCGGGATATTCGGCCTTCGACGGCAATTTGGTGAATATCAAGGAAAGTTGACGTTTTCCTTTGGGTTCTTGGTAATCACGTATGGATTCGTAGAACTGCCACAGTTTGTCACTCATTGGGAGAGCATTGGCGCGACGTCTTCCGGGTTTGTTGAGCTTTTGCAACGGTTTCTTTATTTCATTAAGACCGGGGAATTCTTTTAGTTTTTCAGTGAGTGCCTTTTCCAAAACATTTGCGTCTTCATAAATATTTGAGCCTAAAACGAAAGACATGTAATACATTATGGTTTAGTTTGAAACTGTATCCATAACCCCAACTCACCTTCTTCGTTGTACTGACGACAGTTGGCAAACATTAAACGATAATCAGCAACAACATCCTCAACATCGCGATATTTCTCTACACGTATATTGTGTTCGATTGTGTTCATGTCGATGGGATTTTGAATAATGTCGTAGTAATCCGGGTAGATTTTTCGCGGTGGCTTCTCCATAAACAGGTCGATAGGTTTGCGCGAACCAAACGTATAGTCCAACAGGTACTTGTGTAAACCTAAGACTTTCTTTCTCAACGCCGCATTAATAGTCATGCGCTGAGCCTTTGGAGAAGCCATTATCGAAGTGTTTATTGTGGTGTTGCTTGACGTGGTACTGACACGTGGTCGACCTTTTTTCTTTTTCTCCGGCTCGGGTTCGGCTGAGGCTGTCAGTGTGGCTTGATCGTTCTCCTCTTCGTCGTCTTCCTCCTCCTCGTCCTCCTCCTCCATTTCACTTGTGTCCTGATCGGGCGCATCCTCCACCAGTTTGGCATTCATGAGTTTTAACATTTTAAGGGCATCTTTGTGGGTTCTATGTGTGGGTGGATAAGCCTTTTTGGCATTGTCAAGCATCAGATACAAGTCGGCCGTGAGATCGCTAATGTTGGCGTATTCTCCCTTGTTTAGTTTGGTGTGGATTTGACACATGGAAATGGGGCGTTTGATAAGTTCAAAGTATTCCGGATGAAATCTTCTGACGGGCAGCTTCCATAACGAAGTGCCCAACGGAGGCCCCGTTGCACCCGGATGTTCTGAGAAACCCGGGGCATTGTACAAATGGTCAAACAGAGCCCACATGGGACCCTCCCCTTTCTTGCTGGTCTCTTCATCGTCCGAGCTGTCGGCCTCTTCCTTCAGTGCCGCTATGGCAGCACTCATAAGCGTCTTTGGTCGTTTTACCGACTTTACCTTACCCGTTTCCAGTTCCACACGTTTTTGGGTAAAGATTTTCTTCAGTGTTTTGGCATCTTTGTAGATTTGTGATCCGGGCTCATTAAACTGGCAGGCATTCTTGGTCATCTGCAGCAGATCCCTTTCCATTTCCTGCAAATTCGAATAAGCGTTTGTCTGTATTTTAGTGGCGATCAGCCGCAAATCAATGGGATGTTCAATAACATCATAATAGTCCGGGTACACCTTCTTCGAAGGCAGCAATAGGAACATTCTGTGCAGGGATCTATCGTTCATAGTAACATCTACCGAAGTCATCACGGAAGCAAACAGTTCTTCATACAGATTACAATCATCGTCCTTGATTTCATCGTCCACTGTACACGTCAACCGTCGTCTGCCTCTCTTATTTTTCGGCTCATCGTCGGCCATGCCCATGGAATCCAACAGTTTTTGCTTGTTACCCACCACATATTGCCACAAGGCGATGGCATCCTGGTGTTCCAAGGTATCGGGCTTATAGAAAGCCTTGGCATTGCTAACCAACAATTCGAAATCTTGCATTAAATCCTCTAAATCATCGTAAATGTCGGTTTTTAGTTTTTGCTGTATCTTCAATAAATCTATGGGATTGTTGACCACATCATAGTATGAGGGTTCCTGTCGTCTCTTTGGCGCCCTGATGAAAGTGTCACAAAGCATGGAACCATCTTCCTTTTTAAGGTTTCGTATGGAATCGTAAAGGGATTGACACATTTCACTAGGATCTAATTTTCTCTTCTTTCTCACTGAGGTGGTCATAGTGGATATTAAGGATGTTGATGCCGCCGCAGCTACCGGCGATTGTTCTGGCGTGGAGTCGTCCATTTGAATAGGTTCCTCATCGTTTTTGCTGCTTATGGAACTAGCACGTCGTTTGCGGCTCAACATGACATGTGCGTGGATATTTCAACTATTACAAAAAAACTTAATTTTCACAAATTTACTTTCTTTTAACGAAAAATTACAAAAATTAATCGACCAGACGCTTGAAAATAATGCCACTTAAATTCTAGGGTAGGGAAACTATTGACTACTGGCTACATAATACCGAATGGTTTCTGCGGGTACTCAATGCTTACACTGTAGTTGCCATCTGTTTAATGTCTGCTCAGTTGCCACCTGGTTCAGACTGAGAAAACTAGTTCTCTATACAGCTTTATGGGAAACTGATTACAATCTAGATAAATACGAATAAATAATGGCAGGAGGCGGATGCTACGACCAGACGCCTGACAACACAAACAGATATATATTAATACAAAATGGCGTCTGAATGTAAACTCACACAAAAACGACAAAACCTCACAAATTAAATGTTTTTGATACACATATTTTCATAGGAATACATGCAAAATGTTTACCTTTTCATTGAATATGCCAATTTTACCAAAATCATATCGGTGTAGTCGACGTATTAACAGCATTATACACACCAAGTTGTCGCCGGCGATCCGAAGAAGTCACGCCTGCGCTGCCGACAACTTAACGTCGGCTACAAACTGTGATTTTTTTTCTTCTCTTTCCATTTCGTTCTCACTTGTGATATTATATACTGTCGAACTCTTCGCTCTTATGTAAGCCAAATGGACGCCGTGTTGTCCGTTCGTTGAATGAAAATGCCAGTGATGCCAAGTATGTGACGAGAACAAATAATTGCGAATGAGTATTTTATTGATAATTTTTATAATATGATATTTTGTAAATTGCTTTCTTTTTTAATTCTACGATTGAGCTTGTCGATGGAACAACATTTCACGTTTGAAATCATTACTTCTCGTTACTTTGTAGCGATGATGGACTCCGTCGTCGGTAACAATCGATTACATATTATTGTTCACATCTCTAAATACCATGGTCGTAATTTTTCCAACATGAGCAGCCGCCGTCTGCCTTCGCCTGAAATTCCTAGCCGACCCAATAGGCAAGTATATCTAACAGTTCTTGTTATATTATTATACATAAAACAAAATGTATATGGAAATCATGTACATATATATCGTTGACATTCCCATGTAACATGCGAATTGTGATCAGTGTGACAACTAGGTCTTTTAAAAAAAACGTATTTGTTTTATTTAACCCGGGGTTTACACGAAACTGTTTTGCAAAGTCAATCGAAATACATTTACACTTTTGCACTAACACATATACACATTTCTCATAGCCTTCATCACTGTCTCTGATTTTTTGAAAACAGTGAATTCGGCATTTCGATGTCCTTTCGTTGAAAAAGAACACCAAATAATTGGAATTGAGCTTAAAATTTGAAAAAGTTCCACAATCTTCAACAATATATAAATTTGATTTTACTGAAATTAAATGTATTAGTCAGTCAAATATAAACAAAGCAGAGCACAAAACAATACGAACGACGGTTGCTGAATATGTATTGTCTTCATAATTATGTGGATTTCTTTCTTTTTTGACAACTAATACATATTCCCAATTTTCTTTCGCCAATTGCCAGGGTTAGTTGCTCGACCATATCCCACTCGGATTACTGCTGCATTTATTATCATTTTTTATAACACTTTTGAATTTAAATTGATATCTTTTTTTTATTAAAAATAATTTAAAAAAAATCAACGGCTCCAGTCGACTTTTAGTCGCCGCCGTTAGTATTTTGGTTTAGCCGACGCCGCTAATTTGCTTCCGGCTTTAGTCGACGCTAAAGGTGGGTTTACACGACATGTATTTTGCATATGTAATGTCACTTTTGCATATGAAAAATTTATGCATGTTGTGTGAACCCTGTCAAGAACGCCATATGCACAATGCATCATGTAATACATATGCAAGTTTTTGAAATAGAGCGTGTTCTATTTTGGTATGTAGCTGTTTTTGATAAACAACAAAGCGTTTGGTAAAATGGAAAAACACGGAAATGTAAGTAATTTATTAGCAATTCTAAATAAAAGTATTAAAAGTATTTTTTTATAATTCTGTTGCAGTTGGAGTGGCCTCAAGAAGCTATTTTGGAGCTCACAAAAATGTGGCCACAAAATTATGCCATGTAGTTTACATGTGCACGTTTAAACACAAAAAATTAAAAGCCGTGTTTTTTCATAATTTTGACAGACATACGAAAAACAGACGGGTTAAAAAAGTGACATTACATATGCAAAATACATGTCGTGTAAACCCACCTTAACCGCCGTCGACGGGAATTTCACATCGACTTCGGAGCCGACTGATAAACGAGCCAAGACGCCGTCGCCATGCATATTTTACATATCCGAAGCCGCCGCCGCCGTTAAACTGACGTAGAAACGCATAGACGCAAAAGGGAATTGGATGTTGTGAGCAAAGGGGATTTGGAAAAAGAAGAGGAAGAGATGACGTAAATAATGGAAAACAAGTGATAAATGTTGAAATTGTGAAAACTAAATGATAAATAAGGCCTAATAAAAGGAAAATATGGTGCTGTTGATAGTGTGGTTGACTAAATGGAAAATAAATTGACAAAAAAGCAACAACAACAAGTTAAATAAGAAAAATAAAGGACAGATGATCCTCCAAATATATATTTTCAAGTGATGATTATAAATTGTGATGAGAAAATCCACACTTTTCGTACGGCAGGCTTTAGTTATCTTGTCAAATTCAAATTTATTGTGTTCGCCGCTGTCCTTGTATCGTAGTCATCTCCCCCACATTCGACAGTCGTTCGGCGGTTTGACTGTCTCTTTGTTCCCTTGTTGCGCCCCGCGAATGTGTGTGCAAGTCCCTTTGTTGGAGGAGGCAATAATTCGAGACGTAATTAAAGATTAAAAACTAACAACTGCATATTACATTTTGATAGCTGTTATCATCGAAAACAAAAATATGTTGCAAAAAAAATATTGTACATCGTCGGCAATATCTTTCAGTAAGTATGATTGTTTTGTTGATTTTTTTTCTTCCCCCCACCTAAGTAGTATTAAACCGATTCATTCATGTCCCTCCACTGTTGAACAAAAAGATGAAAAATTATTATGTGTCGTCAAACTTCCCGTGCCACCCTGATGGCTGATTGTACGCAAGCATTTGGTGGACGTCAAGTATGCGACTATTAAGTATATTTATTAAGTCCCATCGTATGTATGTCGAAGTTCATGCATTTGTTAAATGACCACGACAGTTGACAGGAGTGTATGATGTTCATGGCGACTTAATTGAACAAACTTGGACTTAACATATCAATAAAACATTTCCCATACTCTGATCGCGAGATCGACTATCCAGATACTCGCAAACGCCTTTTCGATAGAAGTTATATAGAGACTGTCTCACAATTTCTTATTCTAAACGTCGCCGACGTTTACGAGATGGAATGGTGTCTGAAAAATACTTGAAATACCAATACAGGATCCCTCCACTGTTGAATAAAATGATGAAAAATTATTATGTGTCGTCAAACTTCCCGTGCCACCCTGATGGCTGATTGTACGCAAGCATTTGGTGGACGCCAAGTATCAGACTATTGGGGGTATTAATTAAGTCCCATCGTATGTATGTCGAAGTTCATGCATTTGTTAAATGACCACGACAGTTGACAGGAGTGTATGATGTTCATGGCGACTTAATTGAACAAACTTGGACTTAACATATCAATAAAACATTTCCCATACTCTGATCGCGAGATCGACTATCCAGATACTCGCAAACGCCTTTTCGATAGAAGTTATATATAGACTGTCTCACAATTTCTTATTCTAAACGTCGCCGGCGTTTACGAGATGAAATGGCGTCTGAAAAATACTTGAAATACCAATACAGGATCCCTCCACTGTTGAACAAAAAGATGAAAAATTATTATGTGTCGTCAAACTTCCCGTGCCACCCTGATGGCTGATTGTACGCACGCATTTGGTGGACGTCAAGTATCCGACAATTGGGGGTATTAATTAAGTTCCATCGTATATTTGTCGATGTTAATGCATTTGTGCATTTGTTAAATGACTACGACAGTTGACAAGAGTGTATGATGTTCATGGCGACTTAATTGAACAAACTTGGACTTGACATATCAATAAAACATTTCCCATACTCTGATCGCGAGATCGACTATCCAGATACTCGCAAACGCCTTTTCGATAGAAGTTATATAGAGACTGTCTCACAATTTCTTATTCTAAACGTCACCGGCGTTTACGAGATGAAATGGCGTCTGAAAAATCCTTGAAATACCTATGCAGTATCTGATGTGGAACATACACACACACATATTACATACAATTCGTTGGAGTTATTTTTAAATTCTGTGTATTATTCACCATCAACATGGCTGAGAAGAAACCCCTTCAAATGTGGAAGTGTCCAATTTGTGGTAAAACTGTCAGCAGGACAGTGTACAGGGTAGGATGCAATAGGCGCCAAGACTACTTTCACCCTAAATGTATAAATGTGAGTGATAGAGAAGTGAGAACCAACAAGTCGCTGTGTTGCTCTTGCGATAAACGTCGTTGTGGCAGCAAGGTTGTTAACACGGAAGTCCATTAGTTCTGCGGCGGACATGCGTTCCGCTGCAGTCCTAAAGATAGTGGAAACAATGTCAATGCAGTAACCCAGCTATTTGACGATCATGCTACGTCCATGAAGCGAAAGCTTGACGAGCAGATGCAAAAATGTATGGTCGATTTTCAGAGTATGATAGATGTTGTGGGAGCTTTCCGCTCTGAATTTAGAAAGTACATCCGAAAAGTTAAGCATGATGTTCAACTTTGCCAGAAGAAATTTAATGCTGTTTTTGATGAAGTTTCTTCTCGACTGTTGAAAATTGAGGGGCATAACAACGTTATGCAGAGGAGGTTGAACCGGGCGGATATATTAATGAATGGGCTCTCTAGAGCGATTGTCAACCTTTGTGAGCCAGTAAAAAGAGGAGCTAGCTTGTGCAACATACAGCTTTAAACAGTTGAGCTAGATAAGTTTAACTCGATACAAGCTAGGGACATGATCATGGATAATTATTAATTATTCCCCTTTACATTCCATTGATATATCAGATGTCATTGCTTGCGACGTTCGCCCGCGTGTTTATCTGAATGACCATCAGCCACAAAAGCGTAAACACATCAGGAAGTATGTGTTAATTAATGGTGATGTTCCTAAAGTTCAGAAAAACAAACAGGATCTACTACGGTTGATACATCCTCTTTGTTTTTCTGTTTAATTTTTTCAATGTTTATAATTTTATTATTTATTATTCATATTATGATGATTGATTCAGTTTTAGGTAACATTGTTCGGTATAATTTATTTTTTACGTTCCTCTCTAGGTGCTTTCCGAAATAATTTAAATATAGGACATTTTAGTTGCCAGAGCTTTAATCTTCCCATTAGTTTGTCAAAACTATCCGAAATTAAACATATTATTGAAGACAGCTTGTTTAATGTTGTTGGTATCAGTGAAACGTGGTTTAAACTGTCTGTGTCGTCTAGAAAAATGACAATTACTGGTTATTGCTGTTGTAGAAGTGACCTTTCCTATGCAGAGAGGCGGCGTGGTTTGCACTATTTATTGCAATTTCAATTAAACATGAGGTGAGGTGACCTTTGAAAACCTTTGTCAAGAAAAATGTACGAAAATATAAAAACAATTTTCATACAATTTTCTTCACAATGGTTTTTTTTTTTTAATTTTATGAATATGGGGGGATAGTGTTTGTTTGTATATATTTTTTTTTTGAAGGCCAACACGCATGATGCCCCTTATAAATGCAATGCATTGTGTTAGCGGAAGGAAATAATGGTATCTGAAGGAGGACAGAGGGAGTAGTGACACAGCCGGCAAGAACACAAACACTTGATGGAAGAATATACGAACGGTTCGGCTGAAGAACGCATTTTCTCTATAGTGCGTCGTCCGATCAACTTGCCACTTGACAAAGAACGGATGAGATAGCCGAGTATTCCGGCTAAATGTTCTAACGTCAGGGACCAGACGACGGATATCTTGTGAATAGATACCATGAAAATATCTATAGAATAGCGATACACAACCCACATTCCGGCGATGCTGTAGGGAGACAATAGAGTTGGATACCCCTATGCTGCAAAGATGTCGTTGCAGGCCCTGTCAATATATGGGAGTTATATTCCCTTTTAGGTCGGAAGTAGGTGGTGTAAATCTTTACGAGATCAGATGGAGTGTAGTATTTCTCGCACCGCTTCAAAAGATTTTCTAATGCTGCTAAAATTAGAGAATCGTGTAGGAGATTAAACTTGACCATTTGACGTAATGTTCTGGGCATGAAGAGTGAAACAAAAAATACTTCACCCATCTGATATTGTAAATATTTACACCACATACAAGCGCCAAAAATGGGAATATAACTCCCATATATGGGCAGAGGCTTCGAATACATCATTGCGGCTCCAACTCTATTGTATACCTTCAATCTCACCAGAACGTGGGTTGCATATCGCTGTACTATATATTTCGTTGGTTAAATGTTCGGAGTACACCAATACAATGTAACAAATTAATGACATTCGAGCAACAAATCAGACTTATCATTACATTATAAAATCGTTATCGTTATGGTACCAAATCCGCAATTGCCCATACAATGTATTTTGACAGGATTTTCGGCTTGTTTGAAAGTAGAATTTCTTAATTTTCCACTGTTGTAGTCAAATCGAAATGAATTGTACAAAATGAAAAGACTTTTTGTCATATTAAAAAAAAACCCAAGGCCAGTAAAAGGCGTAAATTAACGAGCAGGGTAGTAGTCTCTGTGGGCAGGCCCTCTCAAATGGTGGGGGTGCAGAGTAATTCTTGAGGAGGCGCGAAGACATTCAAATTAGTTCCGATTCAAACTAAAAAATTTTGTTTCTCATCTCTGCTGAATATTACCAGCCCTGTCGACAATCGTCTGCTGTTTGAGTTTGTATGCATTGAGTTCTACAATGTAATTTTCACATGCCTTTTGGGTGGGCGTAAGCCCAGCTCTAAGGGAAAGATAGGAACAGAATAGTTATAATTTTGGTTATGGAGGGAAGTATTTGTCAGACATGAATGTGATGTATATATTTTTTTGCCTGATGGGCCCGACCAGAGCTCTCTTTTTCATCGTTTTTCTCGACGGCCTCCAGAAAACCCTGCATTCGCCACTGCGTTACTTTTGCATGCCACATTTAGTTAGGACCAAAGGGGAATGTGTGGGCTTTTTGTTTTGGAATAGACTTCGATATACCATTGTTCTGTGCTGATGATACCTAAGCAAGAATGGTGTGGTATGGTTTTATTTCAGCTTTCCTTTGTTCTCATATCAAATGTTCTAGAAAAATAATCCTTCACTTCACAATCATCCCCATGAAGAGCTACCGTGTACGAGGCCCGAGGAAGGAGGTGAATGAATGCTTGCTTGGTTTGTGTTTGTTTACAACGTCTCCCCGTTTTTTTTCTCTTTTGTTTTGTTGGTGGTGGATAGTAGTGGCATCAAATTCAATTCAGTATTATTGCTTCTTTGTTGCTGTTTGCCATTGTTGTTTACAGTTGAGCAAGGACATGCTCAGTGGTAGTTTTGTTTACTTTATTCCAGATCTACAAGTTGAACTTACGGGGACGACGGTCATGCACGGAGAAAGTGCCTAAATGTTTTTCATGTTGGCATAGGTTTAAAAAGAAATGATTTCCAAATTCCAATATAAAGTAATGAATCGGAGTAAAATAAATCAAAATTATCAACTAAGTTTCATTTAAATGGACTTGAATTATAACTAATCTTCCTTGTCCTTAACCAGACTGATTAGGCTTTTGATCAACTAAATTAAATTATTTTTGTAGTTGTTTTCTGACTTTTCATATACCTTCTAACGAGCATAGATTAACAGCAGGAGTGCCACAAATATGTGTCCTCTTTCCTTCTCTATTTCCTTATTTTCATTGGCGACCTATTGGATGAGACTGCGAACCCGATCTACTCCTTTGCGTATGACAGCAACCGGTGTCATTCGGACTCATTTGATCACCGACCAATTCCACTGGAGACCGCCATTTGGCGACGATTTGTGAGTGAGCCCAAATGAACAGAGTAGTTTTGAATGCACATAAGGCCCAGTGCTGTTTGTTGTTACACAAACGTTCCACTGATCCAACATCGTCGGCAATCTCTATGGGTAGTTTGTATATAGACGAATCAGACACTCTTGATGTTCTGGGCATGAAGCTAAAGGGTGATGGTCGTTGAACAAGCTATATATTCGAAATCGTTCTTCGTCCGCTGCAGGCTATAGCTTCACATTACCCAAAGTAACATTTTAGTGCGACAGATTACTGAGAGAAGAGTATATCGGCTCATTTTCTTAGCTGCGTAACTTATTTTTAAAAGAAATTCTTTGAATACACTTTGGAAAAATAACTCTTAATTTGAGTGCAACCTTTTGAAGAAAGTACAACAATAATACCTTTCGGTCAATATTTATCAATGATTGACGAAGGCTTCTAACTGTTGTAGCCATGTCATGATATTATTTATGGATTTCTGAAATTTAGTTTATGGGGCACAACCCATTTCCGATTTTACACGGCTATGGCTGATGAATGAACTTCCCAGTATGGCAAAATATTGTTGCCTTTCCACTTGCCTCAAATTGTTGCAATGTGTAATCACTGCTTTATTGTTCTGATATAAAATGCATTCTTCTACCAGGCATTATCCTACTTGATAATAAAAACGCCTTCTAAAAGTTCTCTTAATTGTATGGTATGGGTCTCTTCGAGGATGAGTATGATAATGAGCCTTTTAAAAAGCCACATGAGAATGTGGGAACTTTTTTTTAAGACTGTTCGCTAAATCTTAATAGCGTTTGTAACCAAAATATTAAAAAGAAAATGCTTTGCATTGTAAGTTTCACTGTGTCTGTTGTCATGAGAACGGTTTCATTAAAGGCATTTCGGGGTCACAGGAAGGCTTCAGTTGGCCTAGCACGAACTACATTTGGCCTTTAGGTCGTTTATACGAGTATCATTCGGATCTTTCAGTCTCCCTGGAGAATGAATTTACAATTTGTATAAATTTTACATTGTTGCTCTGTATTGTTTGTGAAAAAAGTCTCAATAAAAATTAATTAAATTGTTTGATTCCAAATTGTTTTTCTTTCACATTTTATTTTTGCGTTTATTACAATATTTCAACTAATTATTAATTTATTTCTTATTCACATTTTAGGTATAACACTCCTGCTGTCTCTCTGTGGTCGCCCCTGTGCATCTGCGATATTACCACCCGAATACCAAGTGATATGCGAGCATTTCGATGAGCGAAATTGCACAACACACGGCGATTGTGCGGTCACAATCGAACATTGTAAAATTGATTCGGAAAAGCCGCCCAGTTGTTATGTTTTATGGACCAAAGATGAAAAGACGGGTAAGTTGGCAGACAACAAAAGGGAAAAATATATGATGGAAACCTATTTTTAAAATGATTTTTTATTTGTCACTCTATTTAAGTTTAGAGTAAACAACGGCGACAAAACGCGAACGATAGCGAATCTGTACTTCACCCTTTAACCACTCAAATCCAACCCTTTCACCATTAGAAATGGCTGTTAACGATGACCGTCTGCAGACGGTCTTGGTGGTTAAAGGGTTAAGGACATTTTAGCTGTAGGTAAAGCATGAGGCATTCGACCTGCCAGACTATAAAAAAGTGTGGTGGTAGGGTTGTATAAGTCGACTCACGAAAAGTAGATTATTCTACTTTTTCCTTAAAAAAAATCAGATTGAACTTTCAATTAATTAGTCAAGGTTTTTCCACGATTTCCATTTCGTGATTGTTTTGCTACCCCTCTTTCTTCTCTACCCCCTTCGCCAACAATCGTTGAACGTCTTACATGTTCAACCTGGGTGGAAAGTCATCGTGTAGATCGGGTCATACTAATAATTTTGTTTTTATTTTCAAATAAAAAGTCGAAAAGTCTACTTGTAAATTCAAAAATGTCGGAATGTCGAAAAATCGACAGCTTATGGAAAAGTCGGAAGTTGGAAAAGTCGATTTTGGTTGCATATATCGATGTCCCTGGCGAAATTTATCGAAACTATCAAATGGTTGTAACTTGTATGCATCGTGTAATAGTGTTTCTCAGCCACCGTTTCCGACGACTTTAAAAAATTCTCCAGAAAAATCATTAGGTATACAAATTATATCGTACTCTCTGATTTCAGAGAAGTTCCCTGTTTCTTCCTAAGGGAAATACGTACGAATTGTATCTTCTGAAAAGGACTAAATTTTACTATTCCCAATTTTCCTATGGCTGTAATAATTGTTCGGGCTACCTATCTCGTGATTTAAGGGGCCTATGTACATTTTGCAGATCATCATCAAAAATTGTAGGCATGACTCCATCTTTAATTTTATATACGTTAAGAATATGATCTGTGATTTGTATTTATTTTTTTAATACTCAGTGGATGCCGACTATAAGTGTTAGCGATTTGCCGAAAGCTCTCTACAGAATTGATAATTTCAGGTTTATAGCATAATTAAAAAAAACTAAATTTCTCGGTATCTGTGTTTATACTTATTCAGGTCTCAGTATATCAATTCAATGGGATTTCCCCATAGTTGAACAGTGGATGCACCAACGATGTCGATGACTTGGCAAATGTTGTTGCTGCGTTATTCTTTGGAAATTAATAAACTCGACACTAGAAACTACTAATGTGTGGCTTAGTGATAGTGATCAGTAAAACGTTAACATTGTTAGTAAAAGTAATTTGTCGATGGGATGAAATGCCTTTTGGAAATCCACCATTTGATCTGTGAAAAACACATTTCTTATAATTAAATGAGGAATAGATCATTAAAATCGATGGCGGATTTTCGCTTTTATTCACAATTTACTGAAGGCCCATTCTGTTTTTTCTTTTATATAAATCATACATAACCAAAAAATTGCCTTCATTCATTTCAATGATATGTAGCTTTAAAACAATCGGCAAAAATGCATTTTACCGAGCGTAAGCACCCGCAAAATCTTGAATACTGACAATGCCACCCCTCAACATCACCCAGAAATCACGAAAATATGAGAGGGGAGCCTATGCTTGTTGGATGAGATCCCGTCTATAACAACTTGTATAGAGCGATCTCTCAGAAAACTCGATAGAAGACATTACCGACACCAAATGCAATAAGTTTTGATATGAGTGCTCCGTGCCAGACTCTATCGAACGCCTTGAAAATATCCAGAGCCACGACCTTGCTTTCACCAAGGCGGTGAATGGATCGACTACATCGCTTCGTGAGGAACGCCATCAGGTCTCCAGTAGATCGATTTCTACGGAAGCCATACTGTCGATCATTCAGAAGGCCGTTAGACTCTAGATACTTGACCAGATGGTGGTTAACCATCATATTGCTATTGACATATTGCTATTGGACGGTAATTCGCAGGATATGTAACCTCACCTTTCTTGGGGATCGGCTGCACATTGGCAACTTTCCAACGTGAAGGGTAAATACCAGCACGGTACGACATGTTGAAAAGATTGCGCAATGGACGAGCTAGCGTCGAAGAGCACTTACATAGGACAAGTGCTAAAATACCATCCGGGCCCGGAGTTTTATTTACGTTGAGATCCGCAAGAACCCTTTTGACACCACCTGTTCGAAAGAATATCTGGGGCATCAAACTAGATACGTTTTCGATCACGGGGAGTGGTTGACTGCTTTCAGGCAAAAATGAAATATTTCAGCCAGAAGGTTAGCTTTGTCAACTGGGTCAGTGAATACCTGGTTGGGATAGAAGATGAAGAGTTGTCCCTTACCCTTTTTACGAATGACTGAAAACTCTTACTTCCACTTGGAGAAGGAAGAACTTTTGCACGAAGACGCTGTTCGTGAAGAATTTTTTCGCGCCTAAGAACTCTGGCACACGATGATTTTGCCTGCTTGCGTAGCAGCTCAGTAGATGTATGACATATAGCGCCGTCTTGTTGGCACCAATGCTTGTCCACATCAACCTCCTCCAATTCAGGCACGAACAAGTCATTAATCATGGCTATGTAGAGTTCCCCATTGACTGTAACATTACGAAGAAATATGGACTAATGATTCCCTCTGCCCATAGAGCACACAAAACAGTTACTTTTTGAGGATGTAACGGCGCCTCAACAAGGGCTTGTGGATTTTCATTATTCCACAAAAAAAAATCTTTTTTAACAAATACTGTTTTGTGACTTTTGTCCATGCATCTGAAATAACGCTTGCTTTCGGCCGCAATTTTTTCCATATTCAGTATTTTTGGGGGATTACGCCCGGTAACCATTTTTCATTCTCAAATTATTATGATTTTGTAAAAAAAAACAAAAATATATTAGAATACAAATGTTTTTCCTTAAATTTGTTTAAAACTCTGAAACTGTCATTCAGATTTAAAGGCTCTAAATGCAAAGACCACAAAATCGGTCATGTCGTCTACGAGTTATTACAATTTATGTCCCAAAAAATTGCGTTTAACAAAAACCTATCCAGAGAAAAAATTGTCCACCGTTTTTGTACTCAGGGGACCGTAGTGCATCAGAATTATACAGTTGTTATTTATTAGACATTAGTGTTACACTATTTTTCCCAACCCAATCATACCAACATTTAAAAATTGACCCCGCATTCACAAGAAATTTAAAACAGCTTTACAACCTGTTCAGAAAATGTGCGAACATTGTTTTTGTATTTATTTAATGAAGTGGTTTGTAAAGCTACTTTAAATTCTTATGAATACGGGGGATAAGTTGGCAACAAACTTTACATGATAGCCATCTGTTCATGTTTGCCATCCGTTCTTGCGATAAAGTAATATTTTTCGTAATATATGACCAACTAAAAATCCATGATTTCGTTTTGGTTCCGATTTTTTTCTTTTTATGAAATCGGAAATATTTTATTATTCAGCAAGCCTTTAGCTTAGAGCTACTGCAGCACAACCATACCAGCAGGATTTTTCTTGAATCCCCCATACATAATTATAATTAAAGCATATTTATTGTCTTTATTGATTGGTTCCATCAAATATCGATACAATTTAAATTGAAAACTGATTATGCGTAATGAAATGAAATAACTTTTCCCCCCTCTTTCTTTTTGCAGGCGAGGAACGTATAAAAATGAAGGGTTGTTTCACCAACAACTCCGAATGCAACAAAACCGAATGCGTGACGAACAAAGAGCCGCACAAAAAAAATATATACTTTTGCTGCTGCAAGGACTCAATGTGTAACACTGATCAAAAATGGGAACCTACCACAACCGAGGCAACAACACAAGGTAACAGAGAATGCTAAAATAAACAGTCCGAAGACAAGCAAATACGTACGGGCAGATATGTGTACATACACTGACGTACATAAGTGTTTGTGGAGCTTGGATTTTTTTATCTCACCCTTTTTAAATACCGATTTAAACAATTGTAATAAAGTTGCGGATATTAGGAAATGTGCAACACACAGGTTGGGATTAAGTTTTCAACGGATCATGGGCTGGGCAATTTTTGTGACGTTTTGAATCCTTGCTTTTGATAAAGTAATTGATCAGAAATCACTGGCATTGTTTGTTCACTAGTGATTGATCTAGTGTTTCTTTGGAAAGCATGTAGACTTTTTTCTTGGAAAAATTTGCGAGTATTTCATGGAATTGTTGATCTGCCAACATTTTAACTGACTCACAAAACGCAATGCTATGCTAACGAACAGTCAAACGATAATTGGTCGCAGTTCTGTGCGAAAGTGACTTACTGGCTTCCGTTCGACATCTTGAGTCAGGCAGTTAATCTTCCATTATTATTTTAGGGACTAAGTAAGGTCAGTACTTAGGGACTAAGTAAGGTCAGTACTTAGTCCCTAAAATAATAATGGTTTCCTTTCATATTTATAATAATAAATTTACAACAATACAATGAAAAATATTCTCCAAGAAGATTAACTGCCTGACTCAAGATGTCGAACGGAAGCCAGTAAGTCACTTTCGCACAGAACTGCGACCCGATAATTGGTCGTTAGCATAGCATTACGTTTTGTGAGTCAGTGAAAATGTTGACAGATCAATAATTCCATAAAATACTCGCAAATTTTTCCAAGAAAAAAGTCTACATTCTACCTTATGAAATGGCAAGTTGATGCAACTTTCCTCTGTCAGCAAACAAAAAGGGAGCTATTAGCAAACGGTGGATAAGGAAAATGTGTCCTCTACATCAAACGTCAAATAATTCCACTTGACGGATTTCCTTGACCAAGATGCGACCTCAGACGTTTGTTTTTTATCAAACGAAAATCGACAAAACACAAGTGAGTGATTTTAGAGTTTTAATTCGATATTTTGGGCGGTAAGAAAAGCTTAGTAAATGTGCGAGCGATTGCATTGTGAAGGTGATGAATGATATGCGTGTGCCACGGTAGAATTGTCCTTATTTATCTGAAGACTCCTGACAATCAATTGGTTTTGTCAGAATATCGACCCGCATATATGTAATTATAGAGTTGAGGACATGTACGGGTTTTTCGAAAAAAAAAAAAAAAAAAAAAAAAAACAATTGACAATTTGCTTTGACGCATCGCATTGTGAGCATGTTTTCTGGCGAAAATCCCTCCACTTCGTTACGACTTCTAAGCTTGTGCTATAATAACAAGCAAAACTGGGGATCGGAGAAGACAATGCATCCTCTGAGAGTGACATTATGATGCGGTGGCATCATTGGCCAAATTGTCTTTGAAAATGCTGTTGGAGGAAATTGCTTGTGGTCAGAGATTGCAGACATGAACATGGACAATTTCTGTTTTCTGCAGATTACTTAATTATTTTACTTAAATTATCCCCTTCATGCAACTTATTAAACAGGAGAATTGACTGACCCAGTGATAATAGAGATGATGACGTTTGTATTTTTGTTGTTGCTTCCTTCCTAGTATAAAGTATATTCAGATCCCCATAATTTTTTTGAATTTGCAAATTATAACATTTTTAAAAGCAAATTTAATACCGGGAAGTGACATTTTGATTATTTTAAAGAAATTTGTAGCTCAATTATGACCGTTAGTGTGCCTTGGCTTATATTTGCATATATTTTCTTTTTAATTATAAAAGTGCCTACAAAATGTATGTGGAGTATGGAGGAGAGAAAGTCCTTGTTCACTGTAGGCACGTGCTGCACTGTCGACGCAGCACACACAGTCCACACTCGCAATCTGCTGCAATTCCATGTTTACCCCAATTTCATGGTTCGGTTTGTGTGGTGTATTCTATAGGCTTTTGAGTTTTACTGCGTTACCCTTTCCCGCCGACGATGAATCAATGGGCAATGTACAGTGTGGTGGAAAAAAAAACGAAATGAGAGTTGACTGTTTTGAAATATAATGCAGCATTTGGATATATCAGGAAATAATTACTGAGGCGGAAATAATTAGGAATAATGTGCGAATAAGCTGCCCTCTTCTCTGATCCTGATTTTGTGTCCGACGAGTATGGCAATATCTGAAAATGGTATGAGAAATTTTTTAAATACATTTCTGAAGTGATCTCTAAGGCTCGGTTGGATGCAAATCAAAATATTATGACTTCAGCTCAAGTTGGCCAACTTGGTTGGTCCGTGTGAGCGCTTGTCGTTTAACTTCTTAACTTTATTTGCATTTTGTCATTGATGAAGTGAACAATGTTTTGATAAAAAATATTAATGACTGACTTTATTGAGGGATATAAAAATATGCCTCAATTGTCGTTTCTTTTCTTTTTTCTCCTCCACTGACACCTTATCTAGAACAAAGGCAATAACGAATGCGTTCATGTTGACGCTACAACAAAATATTTGCAAATGAGGTGGGATAAGAAATTGGTTATACAATTGTAGAGTGTGAGGAAAATGTTCAACTTGGTTGTTAAACTCAGTTTTACATCCAGGTGTATTGTGTGAGGGCCGCAACAAGGTTCTCCAACAAGAGGTGTTATTTTGGTATTCAAAGAAAAACGCAATTTTTTGGGATAAAAGATCGGATGTTTATTTCATAATAGAGAGGAAGGTATGCCGTAATGAAAAACAACATCAGCCAAATGGCCACCACGACAGGACCATAGCCTTTAATGACATTTTCCATAACCAAATCGCAAAGTGGCCTTCAGACCCAAGTCGTTATTCAAAATACGGTGTTATCACATTTGTGGAATGCCCAATTGGAAAGAACAGCGAGGAATGGACAATCCTGGGGTTTTTTCAACATTGTGGGCTACAGCAGCAATATTCTCAGTTGTTCTTGAGCGACGTGCACGGGTTTTATTCTTCATATCACAAACTTGTCCCAAAAGCTCGAATTTTTCCACCAATTTCTGTATTGCGGTCCGACAACGTGCTTCACGACGACCCTAAAAATGTTTCATTTTTCCGAACTGTGACTGCAAGATGTTCAGCATTTTTGTAGTGAATTTTAATAATTTCAATGCGTTGTTGAAGCGTCTATCGTTCCATTTTTAGTAATGGCGTACTTGTCAAATGTCAAAGCTTCAAAAGTGACAGCTACCGAAATACCGGGTGATTCAAAATAACACCTCATGTTGGAAAATCCTTTACATGTTATATAAACACTTTCAGTCACCATTGGAATTATTTTAATAGGAAAATCAGTCACTAAAGACGAGTAGCTTTTAGATTCAGAGTTGATACAATTGTTCAAATTTGTAGGATTGGGCTTAAGTATCCTATAGGGATAATGACCAAATCATCATTATAGGTTCATCACTCATCCACTTGCTCACAAATACATCGAACCCGACACAATATTTGGAGAAAAGATAACAGTTCATATATTGTTGAATAAAAGCAAAATAATAGTCAATACACTACAATGTAAACAGTTTTCCATTTCTAAATAGACAACCCACGACTGTTCACTTTAACCTCTATTCGCCAACTGCCTTGAGATTCAGAGGGAGTGATTTCAGCTGCCTTTTCGATCTCGCGACTGTACGAGTATGAATGTTTTCTAAAAGCCATGAAGAATTTCTCAAGAAAAAGCAGAATTTCACATGACAACTGAGTAGACAAATTCGAGAGAAGTTTCCGCACCTATTATCTCAGTGAATGCTGAGGGATATACTTACGTAGGACGTGTTAACATTGTGACACAGGTTGAACTTGACATATCTAAATACTAACTAACTGAATAATGTCATCGTCTTGAATTCCGATGACACCATTACAACAGCATCAATCCCACTGTTGTACGCTTCTTATATTTCGTTCATCATCACAAACTGTTTTCGTATTTCGTTAAAGTTAATGAACTCTTTGGAAATGGAATACATCGTCGTGAGGCGATGTGTTGTTGCATCAGGAGTAGTAACAATGTTGTTGTTGTTGCTGGCTGCAGTTGATACACTTGTTCACTGGAAGTGTAGTCGTCGTATCGTTTTCAGTTCTCCAGTTTAGGCCTCTCCATACTTCAATGGACTTAAATATGCACCTATGTTGGTTGGTATATGTACCTGTATACAAACATATATGTATGTATTTCTTCCCCGTCCCCAATTCACAATCTTGTGTTGTATTTGCATATATGTATGTCGGTAGGGGTACTCATACTAATATTTAAAAAAAAATCCTTTTTTCTTGCACTCGAGTTTACATTATGCAGTGGAACAGTGATGTTGAAATATGCGCTTTATGTTTGTGAAATTAAAATAATATTTAAATATGTACTATAGAATATACTGAAGAGTCGAACAATATAACTACCGTCTAAGCTGTTAAAGAATATAGGCTTGCTTGATGATTGAAATGTCAGTATACTATGTCTAGATCACAACTAACGTGACCTCACCGGGGCCGCTTGAAAAGTACATACATGAAACTATGTCCGCTAGAAATAATGCTAAACGTCCGATTCAGACTGAAGTTGGAAAAATAAAATTTTTCCAAGAAAGACATCAGATATTTGGGACAGGCTAGGGTATTCGACCGGTAGGAAATACATAAGAGAACGGAAGCGGTTTGGTACTTAAAAAAGTGTCCGTCTATGAGAGGTGTCCGCAAGGAGAGAGTACACTGTATATTAGACCGGTTCAAAAATGTATGGGAAAAATTATGTGTCTTATTTTCTTCGGTGCGCGTCCATTTTCTGAAAGTTCTAGCCCTAACGAGATGAAAAATATTTCAAGACCCCAAAAATGTTGATCCCTAGGTACTCCGCAAATCGTTTAAAGGTCATTTTAGGGCTGTTTACGACTTAAAACCTTTTGAATAATGTGTTGTCCAAACCAAATGACATATGGATAATATTTTGATGGGAGATCATTAATAATAATCCGGGCAAATTTTGAATTTTTAATTTTTTTTAAAAAACTCTTTCCGTTATTTTTGGCGGAATTTTTAATCTGCAAGTTAACTCACAAACGAACATTATCGTTTTTCCACATCAAATATTTTTCTTATTTTGTTCTAGCAAAAAAAAGTTAGCATTTTTGTATTTTTACGCCAAGATTGCCCTTTCCAACGCTGTATAATGTTGTACATTCTTTGGACCATAAAATAAAACAACAACAAAAAATAAATTGTAAGATGTTTATTTTTTGAAAATTTTTTGAAATTTTTTCTGTGGTTATCTACAACCTGCACATTGTATTGTGTGGACATTCGTTTTGAACTTAAAATAAATTCATAAAATAATTGTTTTGCACTTTTCTTTATTTATAAGAAGGTATAAGATTTGTATTTTTATTTTTCGCACAACACAACTTTAATTTCAAACATATATTGGTATATATTTCATCTAATTATTTCGTAATCTAAAGAAAATTATTTGCAATTATAGATCCATCACGCAAGACATGATTATGCCGAATTATTGGAACTTATTGTAATCTTTCTTGGGGGGACAAAGAGAAAAATATACGCTTTAGATATCCAGGAGCAATGTACAGAGCAAGATGGATGTCTAAAGCCATTTATTCCTTAAAAATTTGGATGTTCCAAAATCAGTTTCCTATGTCTCCTCAAGAAAAGAAACTAGTACAACATGTATGCTTATTTGTTGTTGGAGTGTACCAAAAATATTGGTTTTTGTCTCCACTTCCCGCAATGGCACCTAAAAACAATTTGGAGTTTCTGCAGAGTCTTGAAAAGTAAACAGCGCAACTAAATTTGTTATTTAACTGCCTAAAGCCAAATTTATTTCTTTATATAGGTACGAACGTATTAATCCTCAGATAGCAGAAATTGCAAAAAAAAAATTTGAGAATCACTTATGGTATCTTGGTGAAGAGCTTGTGGGGCTATCCTTTTTCGATAGATCACTAAGTGTTGACACTCACAAAAAAATGGTGGAGTCAATTAAAAACAATGCAGGAACCGAAAAGACCTTGAAAAAGGCTACTTGCGAAGCTTCATATTTAAATGCCAATTTATATGATTTCGTTACCATCAACACGCAATTATTTTTTGAAAAACTCAAAATATCTACAGATTTTTTAATGCTTGACCCTGCTGAGTGGCCTAATAACAGCGCTTATGTTAGTGGTCTTCAAATTGTCACACAGCTTAACGTTATTAACGATTCAGCAGAATGAAGTGTGGCATTAATAACTGATTTTAATAAATCAATAACATCGAATGAAGAGCAAAAACAATATTTGCTGCAGGTTGTAGATAACCACAGAAAAAATTTCAAAAATTTTTCAAAAAATAAACATCTTACAATTTATTTTTTGTTGTTGTTTTATTTTATGGTCCAAAGAATGTACAACATTATACAGCGTTGGAAAGGGCAATCTTGGCGCAAAAATACAAAAATGCTAACTTTTTTTTGCTAGAACAAAATAAGAAAAATATTTGATGTGGAAAAACGATAATGTTCGTTTGTGAGTTAAATTGCAGATTAAAAATTCCGCCAAAAATAACGGAAAGAGTTTTTTAAAAAATTTAAAAATTCAAAATTTGCCTGGGTTATTATTAATGATCTCCCATCAAAATATTATCCATATGTCATTTGGTTTGGACAACACATTATTCAAAAGGTTTTAAGTCGTAAACAGCCCTAAAATGACCTTTAAACGATTTGCGGAGTACCTAGGGATCAAAATTTTTGGGGTCTTGAAATATTTTTCATCTCGTTAGGGCTAGAACTTTCAGAAAATGGACGCGCACAGAGGAATTTTAACAATTTTGAAATATGAACAGGTCTACTGTATATAAATCTAATGTACTACTGTTGTCCCCTGACTAGCTTTCCAACGATACCCCGATCCGACATAAACGTAAGGAGTTGGGGCTAATTATATCTCCGATCATCATGATTTTACACTTAACCCGCTGGCAATTCTACAAGGTTCTCTAACCAAAATAGCACCTTGTTTTGGAGAACCCTGTATCTCTCTTTTGGCACAGACTGTATTTGTTGAAAATTCATTCTAGATTCAGTGTTATTTTGCTCTTTCCCTCCTGCATCCATTTGGTTATTTAGTCACGTTTCTCTTGTTGCTCCACTTGATGTTTTGTGTTTGTTTTGTTTTTTTTTGTTCGTTTTGTTTTTATTATAAATTAGGGGAACTTTCATTTTTCTGCTTATGGTACACGGGGGAGAATCTGTTTTCGCTATTCAAATTATGCTGCTCCTCCATAACGGTGCTATTCCTGTAAATGCATTTTGCAGCATATGCGATATGGAATGGGGAGGATTGTGAGGAGATGTAATTGCTTTGTGTTGTTGGTGTCATCCCCATTCATGTTTTCTCTCTCGTTTTGGTTCTCCCCTTTTTTTATGACTCTTTAAAGTTGGTTGTTTGTATTCGGCCACTTGCAATGCTGTTCACCTACAGGCAATGCTCATTTATGCCCAGGATTATATTCTACGATTTGATTTTTTCTTATTTTTTTTATTCATAATTCATTCTTTGTTGTATGCAAAAAGAAAAGAAAATTAAAATGTTTACCTTGTAATTATTGTTGTAAGTATGTGGAATAAAATAGAGTCGAAGGTTTTGTAAGGAAGATTGCGATGTTATAAAATGGTTCAATAAACTTGTTGAACTTCATTCGGGTTAAAGAAATTTGGATTTCAATTTAAATTCCAGTAGGCAAAGAATAATCGCTACAATACTGTTGGGACAAGTGAGTGATGCGAAGAATAAAACCCGTGCACGTCGCTCAAGAACAAGAGGGGTTTTAGACGATGCAATTGGTTGCGTGCAATTTTTTGTATTCTCTTTTAAAGTTGCTTCTTAAAAACATCAGCATTTATACGGTGCAATTTTGCATGCAATACGCTTGAAATTGCAAGAGGAACGGAAAACGTGAAATTTTTTCTACCCCCTTTGCTTCTCTACACCGTTTGCCTACAAACAAGAGTTGCATGCAATTATTGCACGAAGAAATTGCATCGTGTAAAAGGCCTCCAACTAAGAATATTGCTGCTGTAGCCCAAGGTAAGGTTAGGTTAGGTTGAATGGAGGATCGGTCATGTTCCATGACCGTCTCATGTCACTGACATACAACTAGGCCAGCAATTCGGCCTGTTGTGCGCTCCTGATTTCGTCTACGAATTCCCTTCCCCTTTATCCTACGTTAGGAATTCGGTCCCCTCTATAAAGTTACTTAAATTCCTAATGTCTATTGCTTTGACGGCCGATAGGTCATCTAAAGTATCCTCTCCTAATTGGAGAGAAAGCAGGGCAATGACACAGGAAGTGTTCCGCCGTCTCGGCGTCCTCTCCGCATGCTCTGCATTCGTCGCTCTGGGAACATCATATTCTAAATAGGTGTGCCCTTAGACTAGTGTGACCTGTGTTGACCCCAACTAGCTTACTTAGTTCATTTTTGTTAAACCCGAGTATTCTCTTTGTTTTATTGTAATCGAGGGTTCCCCAGGTTTATTTTGTGGTTCTTCCCACCTGTTCCTCTAGTCATCTTAAGGCATGGGTCGTCTTCATCCATTCCCTCAACTCGAGTTGCAGAGTATTTTGGTCGGATTCCCTTCCTATTTTAGCCAGTTCGTCAGCCTTGACATTGCCTGGAAACCCTTGGTGGCCTGGTATCCAGTTTATAACTATGTCGTTATTTCTCGATACGTCATTTATCGTTTCCTTAGTGTCCTTGATTTGACATTATCATCTCTGATAGACCTAATTGCGTTTTGACTGTCTATGAAAATACAGATAGTTTTTCCTGTGATTCAGTTCCGCAGCCATTCTAGTCAATTTGTGATGGCCTTGATCTCTGCTTGTAGACTCGTTGAGTACTTTGGTAATTGGTATACTAATTCAGTCCTCGGATTGTGGATGTAGATCCATATGCCTACTCCTAACTCGGATTTGGATGCGTCTGTGTAGCACTCCACTATTCATTTCTTTGTCATTGCCGTCCACCATACTATTGACGAATAGGTTATAATCGGCCTTATTACGCTTTTGTATAGCCAGTGCGACATGCTTGGGCGGATACCCCATGTGGAGCCAATTGCTCTACGGCATATTGACCAGCATCTGAGGGCTTTTTCGGCTCTGCTGTTGATGTGATCTTTCCAGTTTAGTTTCCTGTCCAGAATTACTCCCAGATATTTGACGTTGGTGTTTATTTCTATGCTCTTGTTCCTGAAGCAAGGTTTGACGTATTGTGCAATTTTTGTCTTCCTTGTGAACAGGCATAGTTCTGTTTTGTCCGGGTTGACGTTCACTCCCCTAGGCTTCGCCCAGTTGTATGCCATAGTTAACACTTTTTCGGCTTCTCTGCATAATTTGTTCGGATCTTTTCCCTTCAAAAGTATCGCAACGTAGTCTGCATAGCAGACTGGCTTGAATCCTTCGTCAGTCCATCTATGCCGTAGCATATAGCTGACCCAGTCGATTATCGCGAGATCTTGTGATTTAACACCTTGCGACTTCTTCCTTTGGGGCCACCTGAAAGATAAGGCCTACGCCAACAGTCCAGCGCCGTTTCAAGACCTCAAAGATAGAATTCGTGAGGCTATCGAGAACATAGGGCAGTCACTTTGCGATTTGATTATAGAAAATTTCTTTAAAAGGATATGGTCCTGTAATATTGGTCGTGGTGGTTATTTGGCTGATGTGGTTGTTCATTATTAACGGCATACCGTCCTCTTTATTATGAAATAAACATCTGATCATTTATCTTAAAAATTTTTATTTTTCTTGGAATACCAAAATAACACCTGTTGTTTGAAAACCCTGTATTATGAAGAGAAATGTCGATCATGCTCAGTGCACTCAGTGGACCATATTACAAAGGAATTGTACCGTTCGGAAAAAAATAATATCGTACCTAACCACAATATGTGTGGGAGGTGCCAACAAGGGCGTTCACTAATTTTGAATAAAAGCTAAAATCCTCCAACAATTTTAATGATTATACCTCTGTAACTGTAAGATATGTGTCTTGATGGGAAACTACCGAAAATGGTAATTTTTTGTCATGCTCGAAATTTTATGATTTTATTTAAAAAATAAATTTAGTAAAAAAAAATATTTTTAGACATGAATTACGTTATAACTCTGAAACTGTCACTCACTTAAAAATTCATTAAAGGCAAAGATAAAAAATAATTTAGTGATCCATTTTTTTAAAATAAATTTCTACAAAATCGGACAAGTCGTTGTTTTACAGTTCTGACACTGTACATTTTTTAAAAAAATATTTTTTTGTTGCTCTTTTTAATCCTCTAACAACTATTTTTATTTACTTTCAGTACCCAAAGAAAAAACACCAGAAGATACAGATTTAATATACATCATTATCTGTTCATTTATACTGGCCATACTGATAACCATAACCGGCATTGGACTATTCCTGTACCGTCGGCGCAAACAAGAAATTTTCAATGAGATACCCACAAGTGAGGCCGAAATAACGAACTCTTCGCCATTGCTCAGCAATAGGCCCATACAGCTGTTGGAATTGAAGGCCAGTGGTCGATTTGGTGATGTATGGCAGGCCAAATTACACAATCACGATGTGGCGGTAAAAATATTTCGAATGCAAGAAAAAGAATCCTGGAATACCGAATTGGAAATATATAAGGTAAGTGTTTTTGTTGTTGTTTATTTTGCACATATTAATAACTAAAATTAACTTTTTCCAGCTTCCTCGCATGCGACATCCCAATATTTTGGAATTTTTGGGCCACGAAAAACATACGGAAAATATACAACATGAATTTTGGCTCATTTCGGCCTATCAACATAATGGCTCTTTGTGTGACTACTTAAAATCGCATACGATCACTTACAAGCAATTGTGTCGAATTGCCGAGTCCATGGCATGTGGTCTGGCGCATTTGCACGAAGAAATACCAGCGAACAAAGCTGAAGGTCTGAAACCGTCCATTGCCCATCGTGATTTTAAATCGAAAAATGTTCTGCTCAAAAATAATTTGACAGCATGTATTGCTGATTTTGGTTTGGCGATGATATTCGAACCGGGTAAGTGAAGATATTGTTTGTCGATTACATAGATCCACATTATTATTGGCATTGTATGCATGCCTTAGAACGTTAATACCTCCCATGTAAATCGAGTGAAATTTAATTGTTATTAATGCCCTCATTTTGTAAAACGTAACGCATAAAACATTTCCAAAAACGTCGGGTTTAACATTTTAAAACGAAATTTACGTTTCATCCAAGCAACAGCACATTCTGTAAAACAATAACAATCGTTTTTTAATGCAAAAACTGTCATAATCAAAAAATAAACGTTACGATACGTTGCGTTTCGAACGGAAACGAAATTTACGTTTACGTTTTACAAAATGAGGGCATAAGAGAGGTGGGGTACACATTATAGTGTGCAATATATGAATTTGCAGTAGGTTGTGATGTTTGTAGAAAAAAATGCGATAAAAAACCCGCATCCTGAATAGGACCACAGCTGAAATGTATATTGAATAGACTCGCGCATTCCAGGATCTGTGAGTAATGATAAATAATTCGAAGTGATCCATGTGGAGTAGAAAATAATTTTTCGAGCTACACTACGATTTTTAAATTGTATTTAGATTGAGAGACATTCAAATTAGAGTTCCAACTAGTTTTTTCGGGGGTCGTAGCTAAGAAATATTTTATACAGAGAGAAAAAAAGTGCTTGGTTAATGACGACGTTGTTATTTTAGTTTGGTGGACAAACTGGGTATCAATTTGTGCCTATTGATGTGCGAGTTGTATAAATGTTGTTTATTTTGGATAATTTATTAATTAATAAGTCTTGAATGCGTAACTATTTTAATAATACATTAAAAAATATTTAAAATTTGTATAACCTATTTAATTTGGCTGCACAATGGGGTTAGTCACTTTTTTGTGACAAATGCTCATGTAGACGTTGTAGATGCCGAACAGGTTTAAAAAAACACATTTTTAGATATTTTGGAATCAAAAACCTTCCACAACAAACCAATTGTTGTTGCTCATTTAAAAAATGTTTGTCAATAAACACTTTTTTAGGAATTTTGAATGCTAATGCTCGCGAAATTTTTTTTTTCCAAGATATTTTTTTTTTTTAAATTTTTTTACCATTTGATTTAAGCCTAGTGCGTTCTTGTTATTCATGTTATTAAGGATTTCCATAACTTCTATCGCCAGAGTCTGGGTATTTTCTGTCTACCGTTGTAGTTGTCCTTCTGCGCCAGGAATGGGTCGAATGAATCCGAACGCTCCAACTACGTTCATGTCGGTATATTGCTCATACAGATCAGTGTTCGTTCGACGCCTATACTCCTTGTTCACACAGATCGGGCCATAGAATTTACGAAGGACTCTCTCTGAAAAATACACAGCATAGCTTTATCTCTTTTTGAAATAAACTCATGTTTTAGCGCCACAAAAATACATGGGTAGATTAAGCGTGTTTTTTTTTAGTAAGTTTGGAAAGTCTTTCGTCGAGACATTGGTCTATCAGTTGTATGCTAAATGTGTGTCTTATGTTTCCTTCTTGATTCTGTAAAAATGCCCCAGTTAAATCAATTTTTTCTTTCGCAAATGCGAAAATTATGTGGTTTGTTATCTTAACTCTGCCGCAGGGATTATCGTGTTGGCTATGGTTTATATCCAAGAGTTTCTACGCAGTGTGACCCATGGACCAGCAAACGTGTTAGACATACCTCGCCCTACCACTTTGTAGCGGCAAGTTGATCTACATTGTCTCCATCTAGTTCACCCTAAACGTAATGTACTGTAGCTTTGAATAGCGGTGGCAATCCTGTAAAACCCACAACTATATGTCGCCCTCTCTACGTTTGCGTGAATAGTTCTGAGAGGTCAAATCCTATTTATACTGATGATTTAATGTCACTCAGAGTCATTGTACAAAGACAAAATATAAGTGAATTAAAAATACTTTGTATTCTCTGTTGCAAACCCTGGCACTGTAGAGGCCACTTACGATATCCGATCATTATCAGATCCAGCACACTATATTAGACGAGAAGTATAACTAAATTTAAAAAAAAAAATGTAGACCATATTGACATTGTAACTTCTCTATAAAAGCGTTAGCCATTCGGAGCCGGCTTTTGACACTACGTGTCGATCGATGAGTATAGAAATTATATCGTGATTCTAGAAAAGTTCCTTCATGGACTGTTAAGGAAAATAAGTAAGTATACGATCTGGCCGATATAGGTAAGGAGCTTGTTGCTAGGTTCCGTGGTATCACGATGGACTACAGTGTCTGCTACTTACAAATGAGTCTGCTTATAAAGACTGCCGGACGAATCCCTTTTGTAAAGATACCTCCTGATTTGAGAAGACATCCAATAATCAGACTTTTTAGAAAAAAAATTCGCAACAAAAAATCTGCTACTCTTTAATGTAAATTTTAATATCAACTGAACTATTATTACGAATAAGTTATTACCCTAAACGAATGACTAAATTCCTTAGATAATTTTTAAAGTAATCACTATTTTTATCATTGGAATTTAAATCGATAGAATTAAAATCCAAAAAAAAGAAAGCTTTAAATAAATTATGTATTTACATGCTTAGGGATCATAGTGGCAGTTTAAGAACAAATCTGCGTCATAACTGCAGAATGAAGTGTTTCCTTTATAGAAATGTGTGTCTTTTCCATAATTTTTACTGTGTGGTTTGCACTTGCACACTTTTTTAATTGAACGTAAAACTCTTTACAAAAAAATATAGAAATGTGTGTCTTTTCCATAATTTTTACTGTGTGGTTTGCACTTGCACACTTTTTAATTGAACGTAAATCTCTTTACAAAAAAAAAACTTATAAATATTTTAAAACTCAAGGCAAACCCTGTGGTGATACACATGGTCAAGTGGGCACCAGACGTTATATGGCTCCCGAAGTTTTGGAGGGTGCCATCAATTTCAATCGTGATGCCTTTCTACGTATTGACGTCTACGCCTGTGGTTTATTGCTGTGGGAAATGGTTTCGCGCTGTGATGCCACTGGACCCGTGGGAGAATATCTGCTGCCATTTGAAGCTGAGGTTGGAATTTTGAATAAAAAAAAAACAAATTGTTCTCCTTGTAATACTGAACATTTAATTTGTCTTACAGTTGGGCCAAAGACCCACACTGGATGAGGTGCAAGAGAATGTGGTCATGAAGAAGTTGCGACCACAAATCTTAAATTCATGGCGTTCACATCCAGTGAGTAAATAAAATTGGGGCTCCCCTAATGTATGGTGTTTACAAAAGAATAGACTTCTCTTCTCTGTTCTTATTAGTCTGCATAAATTGATGTATGAAATAATTTAATAACTTATTCTCTTTCTTATTTAGGGTATCAGCATTATCTGTGACACCATGGAGGAATGCTGGGATCACGATGCCGAAGCCCGTCTCTCATCGTCGTGTGTCATGGAGCGGTTCTCACAACTGCAAAAATATCCCGTCACACCGTTCTTAATTAAAAATAATACCAACATTTGTGTAGACCTAAAGGAATCGAATACGGTCAGTTCATAGAATTGGTATTAAATCACTGCCATTGAAGCGTCTTAGGTGAGCGATGGGGTGATTACAACTACAAAGGTGCGCGCCACAATATACACAACGATTATGTAGTTTTTCGTTTGTTATACGGCCGACCCTCATATCAGCCGTCTGATGTTGAGGGTAGCCTATTTTGGTGAGGAAAAAACAAAAGATTTTCCTGTAGCATAAAAGTGAAAATGCAGATGGAGGTTTTTTTTTATCATTTATTTGTTATGTGTGTAAAGAAAGAAAAAAAAACTATCCTTTTTCAAAATGTTTGACTATTAAACAAATACAAATGTGTTGCAAATCTGTATAACTTTAGATTTAAGGGAACATTCATAGTTAGGTTCAGTCTTGTCTAGCCAACTCGTTACATTGGTAGGGGTGGTGGAGCCACTTGATCAAAATTAAAGGATTGCATAGATGAGCCTATGTTATATTAGTATGCATGCTAAGAGTCACTGTGGCAGTAGCTTAGCTTTCAATACTTGCCACCCGTAAACATTTTGTATACCCACAACTTGAAGGGTAAAAACATGTAGATCAAAAGGGCATGACGAACAAGTGTAATACTTCGAATGAGTCTCTTTAGAGCCAAATTCTTCTCATGGTTTTTAAATTGATACAGAAATGAAACTTCTCATGGCTTCTAAAATGTCCCTTTCATAATAATTAGTTTAACTTGTATGCTTTCTAAATTACTTTTCTTTACACTTTCAACCTAAACAATTAAGAAACAAATGCCATTAATTACGTCTTGTGGTTACGGTCACTAAACGTTGACTTTAAAGTTTCGGTCTGTAGTGACCCTCTTGTCCTCTATAAAGTTTCTGTTTACTTTAAGTTCACTTTTTCTACAAAATGTCGCCTATTGCATTGTATTCACTTTTGTCTGATATTTATGTATGAATCAGTATTTTTTATGGAACCGCATATGAATTCGTATACGATTTGGGTTTATCTCTCACCTTATGAAAAGTGTGACGAATTTTCCAAATAGAAGTATTTTTTATGTTAAATGTTTAGGAGTAGAGTAATTTAAGACCACCACATCGTTTTGAAGTTGAGCGTATGCACAATTTTCAAATCAGTCACTTTAATTAGCATGAAAAAGCTGGATTAAATATACTTATGGTGGCCTAATCGGGGAGGACGAAACTAAAAACATAATCGACATTTTATTTTGGCTTCAATAGTTGTTTCACTATAAACTTAACTGTAAAAGATGTAAAGAAGTATTTAAATAGTAAAGAAATAGTTTTGATGACAAATCCCAAATTTGGTCAAAACAAAATATCCGAACAAATATGTCTGAGACCAAATTTTTTTAAGAAAATATTGAAAAACTCCGTATGTGAGTTAAGTTGCAATTTCAAAGCTTTACTTGGGAAAGTGATTCAAAACCCGTTTTTCAGTGTACTCATAAAGTGTCTATGTATTGGTGAAGAAGGTTTTGGGCACCACCGATCTAGAGGGTAAACGTCCTGCACGATCTAGTATTTTTGTTTGGGGTATTTTTCATAATGAAAAATTCAACAATTTTCTATGGGATATTTTGCATTTTTCAATAAGGCATTTGTAAATACAAGCATGAGTGCCTGTTTCTGGCCTGTAGTCTTCTGTTGTATAACTATAAATTGAACAATGTGAATTTTTTTTTTTAATTTTCACAAATTTCAAACATTACCCAAATTTCCATTTCGTGCCTGTTTTGATATCCCTCTTGCTTCTACACCCTTTGCCAACAATCGTCAAAAGTTGTGCCGTCTCAAACTCGGTGGAAAGTAATCGTCTAAATCAATTCTAATCGCTATGTTTGCTTAGCCTATGACGTTTTAGCATTAAACAATAAATGTAGGGGTTGTTATTTTCCCAAACGACCGAGGTGTGTTAAGATCATGAAACATGTTTCGGCGGCCGGCGACTTTACGAGTAAGACCATTGCCTCTCAGCCATGCAAAACTTCTCTAGGAAAAGCATTATCCCTTCGGAGTTAGCTTTAAACCGTAGTTCCCCAGTCACTGAGTATATAAATTATATCGTGCAGAGCTCACTGATTTGAGAGAAGTCATTCTTGGAATGTTCCTTCATAGAACGTTGTTAAGGGAAATAGGTAAGTTCCTGAAAAGTGTTTCGGATGTGTTTTTCAATTCGAATAATCGTACATTTAGGAGGATCTTGTGTTATTCATGCCAAAGTGCTAAATTTTCAAAGCGATTTTCATTACTGTAAACTTTTTTTTAAATGTACTATAACTTTGTAAATAACAACTAAAGTTAATAATTCAACAGACCACGCAATTTTCAAAACCATTTGTTTTCGCTCTTCTAAAAAGTTTTTTTTTTATAAGTCATGAAAACCACAGAATGGCCTCTGCGGTCTTAAGAGCTAATAGAAACGTTTTTTCTTGGACTTAGCTACATCTTTAAGAGCTATAGTTTTACAGCCAACTTTTCAACAATTCACTTTCAATTTATCTGTCAATTTTAAACCATTTCCTTTTCGTTCTTCTATAAAGTTTATTTTTTTTATAACACCTAAATACCACAGAATGGCCTCCGCGGTCTTAAGAGCTAATAGACGTTTTTCTTGTTGGCCTTGAAGAGCAATAGTTTTACCGCCAATTTAAATTTATCTGCCACTACATCACAGAATATCGTTGCGCTCATGTGTAATCCTTTGTATCATTAGACAAGACTGTGTTAAAGTATTTATAAGAAATTTTATAAAGTTATTATAACAAAAACAAAAAATTTTACAAAAACGGAAATTAAGCAACTCTAAGTTTAAAGAAATAACAAAATTCAAATATAATTTTAAGATTTATTGAAATAATGACTGATTGATTAAATTAATAACGACTTACAACAACAACAAAAATACATTTAAACAGGAATACATATATATTTAAAAAAAAAACCAAATCAAAAAAGTAAAATCAAACATGCAATCCAATATTTTCCTAGCAAAGCCACGTCTCCCTAATATTGAATATTCCTTCGAAAAGAATTTCCACACCAGACGTTTTTCTTTTTTTTGCCCACTTGTTTCGGTTATGCCTTGAAAATGAACCTAAATAAATTTTTTTTTATATTTTTTGATTTCCCTTTTTTCTCTATACTTTGTTTCCACAAGGTGTGTATATTGTTTTTAAATATTTTTTGTTTTGGTTTAATTTAGTTTAATTCAACATATACATACACACATACTAATTTTGCATTATTAAGTTATATTTAAGTTCTGTTTCTGTGCCTTCTTTATAATATTTACATTTAAGTAAATAATTTTGATTTTAATTTTAATTTTAAATTACGTTTTTAAGTTTCCAAATAAAACAAATTACTACTATTTTTAATAACACAACAAATTTTGTTTCATTTCATTATTTGTGCGAATTTAATAGTCCTGTATTTACTTTTGTTAATTGTAGACTTTTGTTGATTATATTCGATTATTACAAATTTCTTTTGTTTATATTTTCGTTAGTTTCAATATGTCCAAACCAACAAAAAAATGTGTCTACACACAACCACAAAACGTCAACTATACACTGTTTCATTCAAAGTACAATATTAAAAACTGTGTTCAGTTGAAAACATTTTTTTATTACAAAATCTATTAAAAAAAGAAAAAAACTTGAAATGTTTCTGATTTTTATATACAAACAAACATAGAATTAAATAGAATGCATTTAAACAGAAAACCAATTATTATCATTCAAATCAACCCATAGACTAACAACAAAAAAATAATAACGCTGTGTAATATCGTCGTAACAGATGATAACAGGGGGCAAAAACAAAATTTTAATGACTAACTATTGTGCAATTCTGATGTGCTATGGTCTCCTGAGATCAAAATTTTGTTTCCATAGTTACGATAATTTTTAAATTATTTTTTTAGGCTTCATTTGGTATTAAAAGAAAACAACTCTTGCATGATAATCTGTCATAACTACAGGGTTTTCCAACAAGAGCTGTTATTTTGGTATTTATAGAAAATGGACATTAAATGATCGGATGTTTATTAAATGATCGGATGTTTATTTCATAATAAAGAAGAAGGTATGCCTTTAATAATGAAAAACAACATCAGCCAAGTGGCCAATACGACCACACTTACAGGATCATATCCTTTTCATGAAATTTGCCATAACCAAATCGCAAAGAGGCTGCCCTATGCCCTCGACGGCCTCACGAATTCTATCATTGAGGTCTTGAATCGACGCTGGGCTGTTGGCGTAGACCTTATCTTTTACGTGGCCCCAAAGAAAGAAGTCGCAAGGTGTTAAATCACAAGATCTCGGTGGCCAATTGTGATCAACTCTTCGAGAGATAACACGGTCGAGAAACTATTCCCATAAAAGAGCAATGGTTTTGTTGTTGTTGATGATCGCCCGGCTTGAGTTCTTGTGTTAACTGAACTTTATAAGCCTTAAGACCCAAATCTTTATGCAAAATTCGGTGTAATGACATTTGTGGAATGCCCAATTCCAAAGAACGACGAGGCTACACTTTGGGCTACAGCAATAATATTCTCAGTTGTTCTTGAGCGACGTGCACGGGTGTTATTCTTCCCATCACTCACTTGTCCCAACAGCTCGAATTTTTGCACCAATTTCTGTATTGCGGCCCGACAAGGTGCTTCACGACGACCCAAAAATGGTTTAGTTTTGCAAACTGTGACTGCAAGATTTTGACCATTTTTGTAGTTTATTTTAATAATATCAATTTTAAAAACAAAAATACCAGTTTCCAGACAAATTTCAATTTCAAAATTTTCAAAATCAAAGTCTGAAAAAATTATTTTTTTTTATAAAAGTCGAAAATGTCAATCATTTTCGTACTCAGGATATCATAGTACATCAGCATTGTATAGGGATTATTCATTTCAAAAATAATTACAATACATAATTTTTGTTCGTTACATTCACATTTATTTTAACTGCTCTCTATTCCTGTACCAAATTAATCAGATCGAAGATCAGAACATCATTAATGATAATGCCACAGTAGTAGTTATTTTGATTATGAAACTTATTGTAGGGCTCCCTGAAAAGTCAACCCACTGCAAAATAAACCAACTCATGAAATTACCCCAACTGGATAATTTTGATAATGAATAGAATATGAAATTTGCTACAATCTATAGCGAAAAATTGTCCCCAGAAAACATTTTAGAAAAAATAAAATAAGGAACCGTTGGTGTAGAATGTGCTATATTAAAAACAACCCCCCCAATAAGAAAATGGCTCCAACATTTGTTCCCGACCTCTGAAGGGCTTGGCCAATAATCAAATAAGTATGAATGAAAGACGTTGCGACACTCGCTAGACTTTTCAAACTTAAGTTCAAAGGTCTTTGTGTAAATTTCAATCAAATCGGACAAGCCAATTCCAAGTAGCACATATATTTCCGAATTCCCCCACTGTGCATTGTCCATGATGAATTTGTCCAAATTAATTAAACACATGTAGAATCACCACTCTCTGAGGCTTGTCACTCCAATTGTATTTAATACTTTCCAAATTGAATTATTGATTCGTTAAACTTTTTTTTCAGCATTTTTTAGGTGCAATTTGTTAAATTCAGGATATATTAAAATTCCAATAGACTCCAAGTGTCCCTCAAGGGGTCCATGAAATCCAACTAACAGAAATATCATGAAAATCTGCAGCCAGTAAAACTGCATATATTTTGTTTATGAACACACTTTTCAAAAAAAAGTCACCCACTGTGAATAGTTTGTTTAATCTCGTTGCGTATTGAATGTTTTATTGCTAATATTTTCTACTTACTATTACTTACCTGATTTAGTATTTATATTATAAGATAAGAAGAGGAAGCAACCCAAACGTAACTGGACGGAAGATAAAAGAGAACGAAAGCAAAAACTAACAAATTCACATATAAACACAATCTAATTTTATCTAAATTTCCTTAATGACAGTTTAATTACCTGATTTATTTATAACAGCAACAACAGAAACACATTACAAAATTAAGTAAATAGTACATAGACAAAACAAACAGTTACATCCTGTGTATATCTTGTGTATAAGTTAGTATTAAAACAAAAAAGTTTTATAAACAATAATTAACAACCAACACAACACTATTTTATTAAAGAAAAACGAATTTTATGAAAAAAAAAAGGATAACCCCCGTAACGATAGTTAAAATGGGATATGTGAAGAAAACGTTAAGAACGTTAAATATTATGATTTGAAAAATCTTTAAAATATTTTAATAATATAACTTTTATATGATAACTTTATTCCTTTTTATTCTTCTGTTGTTTACATATAACTAAGGAATTGTAAATAAATTGTATTATAACTTATGTGTTTCCATTTTTCACAAAGTTCCTTGTTCAGATATTTTGATTCCGGGAAATTTGCCGGTTTTCTTCTTCCCGACTATTGGTCGGGATTGCCAGGAATAAAATACTACCAGTAAAATACAACCATGTATGGTTTTACGCTCTTTTTGCAACTGTGAAACATATTTGTTGGGAAATTAGGTGGGATTGATAAAAGTTATTTGAAGTAATTAATATTCGTCGACATGGTCCAAATCCATGGAAATAAGGATTTGCTGCTAAAAATGTATCCGCAATTGCCCTGAACTCTATGAATAAGGTGAGGTCCTACATTTTAGTAAGCAACAAACCGACCTAATTCTTTCTACATATTTCAGCTCTGGCGATGTTTACACGGAGGACAAAAACGGATCACATTGAATTGTTTTCGAATACTGGACGTATGAAGCAGTAAATCCACAAAATTATAGAGGAAATTAAACGAATTGTCAATGAAATATTCCCACATTTCTCAAACAGGTAAGATAATTAATTATTGATTTGGTACTGACAAATATGGAGGGCTTGATGATTAAGAACTGGGGAGTGTCCCCAGAATGATCCCACAGTTGGATACACTTTACGATATAGCCATGTAAATTCAAGAAAACACAGAAAATGTATACAAGTCGTAGAAATATCTTTCTGGATCGATAACACAATGTCTGCCATTTACTTTTTAAAGATAATTTCATTTTATGTTGCCCTTGCCCGATTGACCGTAACGTTGGGGTCATCATAGCCTTTGATCAACTAGCATGCAATGATACATAATCAAACAGACCATTTATACGGATGTATTGCCAGCTCATAAACAGGACCATATTCGTAAAATTCGGTTCATAGAATCAGAAATGATCCGCGTCGCCGAAGATCAATTTTCGAGAAGGCGCATTCACCTGCACCAGCGGCATTTTGTATGGCTTTAGACCTGTGGTCTATGCTCTGGGGACTCATTTGTTTGGTATTCAATGAAGTTATAAAATTGTACATAGTATGATAGTCTGTCATCTTGACAGTGTACACTCATATTACCCAACACTTTTTGTACATCGAACAGATATTTTTTTGGATAGAATTACATATTGGACAAAACACATTTAAGGATTTGGCAGATTTAATTAAATGCAGCAGTAAAAAGAGTATTTATACTAGTCGATGATGAAAAATATATTAGCACTAAGCTGTGTTAATTCCATTTTGCATATCATACAGTGTCTTTCTCGAGAGAAAACATGATAAAACAAGTCTAAATATTTTAAAAAAATATTTTGTGGTCAGATGAACCTTGGAAGCGCATTATGCTGAATTGAAAGCTCATAGATTTTATTTCCTAGAAATCTTTTTAAATCGTTTTTGTACATGGATCGAAGAATGTAATTGCCAAATAAATGCCAGATATCGCGTACAAAGCTTCTTATTTTTATAATAATAAAAATATTATATATTATATTATATAATTATATTAATAATATTATAATTATAATATTATAATAATAATCGTCACACGACGAAACAATACATTCCATGTTCTGCAGATGACGGAATATACTAGGTAATCAATATGCAATTATTGTCAAGTGGCATTACCCCGCTGCTACTTCGTATGCGTAAATTTCCATTTTCCATTAAAACACCAAATATTTTTTTAATTACGTTGGTTTATAAAAAAATTCTTTGTACAGAGTCAAAACACATTTTCGCAATTTTTGGCGATAGATATTAATTTTAAATATTTATTCACACTTTTTAATTTTTCCAAAAAGGGGGCCAACTTTTCTACTTTTTTGCAACTTCTTATTTATTTTTTTTGCAAACATTTATTTCCTTTTTGGTACGCTTCGGTGTCTTTTGCTTCTCTTTTTTCATGTTTTTTTTATCAGTTTTCTCCAATTTGTATGCTCTTTAAAAATTTGGAATAATTCACCCGTAATGACAAATCTAAATACAGTTGACAACCTGAAAAGTGCAATGACTACTTAACTATGATTGGTCATAGCTGACCACTTTGTAATATGAGTTCGATTGTCAGATTATATTCTATATTTTCTATTCATACTATTTTCATATAATTTCTGATTGATTTTGATGCTTTTATTTGTCCTTTACTAAAATTTTTGTTTGATAGGCCACATTAATTTAAAATAATTTCTTACACTTATTTACCCCCTTTGTCCCATTGTCAGTATCCTCCGATTGTTAAATCATTTTATTACATTTTCGATTTCCCCCCACATTTTGTCCCTTTTTATCCAGTTTTGGTACGATTCGGACCTTTTTGGCCCTTTCTATAACTTTTTATATTTTGACTGTGTTGGCTCCTTCTTTGTTCATTTATACCCTTCTTCCAGTTTTTCTCCTCTAATGTTAATTTGATGTAGTTTTTCCCACTTTTTAATCTTCTTTACAACCCAATTCTAACTGGAGTTGTCATGCATATTTCTACTCGTGATTATTTTGTATTTGTCATTCCTGCCGATCCTGTAATGTAATGTGTGTAGATTTTAATTTCGTAGAGAGAGTAACACTTAAAAAAACTGATTTGTTAAGTGTACTCATGTATTGGAGTTTGCTTTGCCATAATTTTGCCACAATGACTTGAATAGGCCTGATCGGTGGTGGTCCAAAAAATGTACGTAACTTGAGAAACACATTTTTCACAGAGCACGATTATTGGATAATACAACTCTATGATTTCCAAGCGTCGTTTCGATGAAATGCCAAGGCCAACTTCACATTTTTGACGATCCAAATAGCAAACAAACATAAACACAACATTCTTTAAATGTTCAAAACTTTATTTCAAAAATTACAGTTATTCTTCGTCTTCGTTTTCTAAAATAGTTTTAAAGCTGAAAGGATGGAATATAACACCAGATCCTTCATAGAATTTGCTCATGAATTCGACCCTGAAATAAAAACAATGCAATCAACAAATGCTCTCCTCAATTGGTCAAATGTGAAACAAAAACAACCAACTTACCAATGCAAACGTAGGGTGTGCAAGAAGGCGGACAAACCCTCCATCATGACCATAATGGCCAGTGTAAAGAATACCCAAACGGCAAAAATTAAGAAAACTGCAATGGAGGCGGCATAACCTTTCATTTGCAAAGCCAACGACAACACCATAGTCCACAGTACTTCAGACAATTCTATGGGTATAGAGACAATTTAGGAGATGGTTTCTAGGAATATGACACAACGTTTAACTTACGGGCATGAGCCAATGACAAAGCCCACAAACGCAAATATGAGGCCGTATGCGAAATCGTACTCAATATATATTCAATGGTATGGATGGCCTGATGAATCCAAATTTCACTCATCGGCTCTTCGTGTTCGTCATGGACGTCCACATCCTTGTTGCTGGTTTCGGTGACTTCTACCACCACAGCTGTATCGCCTTCCACCAATTCCAAAGTATCGGTCGATTTGAAATCTTCGACGTGCTGAACCTTATGAAAAAAACGTTAAAATTGTTCAGAAACCACACATATGAAAAATTAACTTATGTCTGATGATGAACCGATTTAACAGTTCAGTTTAACCGCAATATGAGTAGAAAAAGCATTTCTGTTTCAAACTTACCACCGGTTTGTGCTTCCGCTGGTACTTAATGTACAACGGTTTGCCCACCAACATCCATGGAATACATATCACGGCCACAATCACAAATATCATTTCCAATTGCCTCTGTCCGGCAAACATGTTGGCATCACAGCCCGGCGACACTTCCGACGTCTTAAAGAGCATCATGTTAATGAACATAATCAGGACGGACGGTGCACAGCCGGGTGTCTCGGCCAAAGCCTCAGCATACGGCGAATATTTCACCCATTTGTAGAACATCATAAAGACCATGTAGCCGAACAACAGCAGCAGGAAGATCATCTGAGGCAAGAATTCCAGCAAAATGCTGGCGTAACGTTTGAAGTACACATAGTTCACCACCGACATACACACACCGAATACCATATGCAGGACGCCAAAGATAATGGACAGCTTCATTTTGTAGGTATTCAAGAAGATGATCTTATTGTCGGCCAACTGCCAAACGGGATCCATGCCCATAACATAGACACCGGTGGTGGCATAAGTGGGATTCAACGTTAAACCTTCGGCATTTGTCAGCACAGTCGTTCGATTGTAGCGAATGCGCCAAGTGCTGCCGAAGACATTGATGGATTTGGAGAACATGTCGTTGTAATGGAAGCCGGTGTACACGGCAAAGATGCCCATCAACAGGATGATGTAGCGACCACTGAAGAAGATATTCCAAATTTCACCACCCTTATGGCGACCCAAATTTTTCTCATCCACAACCATCCACAGACCGAAAAGGAACAAAATGAAACCGTGACCCATATCGCCGAACATCACAGCAAACAGGAAGGGAAAGGTAATGCAAGTGTAGAGGGCTGGATTGGCTTCCCGATATGCGGCCACACCGTATGCATCAATGAGATTCTGGAAACCCCGGGTGAACTTATTGGTGCGATTGTAGGTGGGTGGGCTATCGTCCGTTTCTATGACATTTAGAAATGACGGAACATGACTGCCGGCCGTCTTGGAACCTTCAAGCAAAGCTTCCTGGACTACCGGTAAATCGCGGTTGGGAACCCAACATTCACCTATGAGACACTTGCTGGTCACATCTTGACTCAACATATTGAGAGTGTGATAAATGGCTTTCATTTTCATCACCATCACCTCCCACTTGCTCAGCTGCTTGGAGACCACTGTGAGCACACATTTACGTTGATCTTCGGTTTGTTGCAGAACCACTTTCAAATCGTCCAGGCGCGTACGCAAACCCTTAATCATTTCTTCTCTGTCCGAATGTTCGTCCGGACAGGGATACATAGAGGCATGGAAGCCCGTACAGATCTTCTTCACTCGAGAGCGCAACTGTTCGCCTTGGAAGAAGACAACAAAAACGGTCTTGTAGATAATGTTGCCGGTTTTGGGATCTTTAAGGGTTTCTTCCAACTGGGCTCGCTTCACGTACACATTACCGCGGGCCACACGCCACAACATCCGCTCGAAAGCGAATTCCCTTTCCCGACTGACCACACCAGCCACAAAACCCAAATGTCCACCCTGTTGATAGTGATTATCGTCGGAGTTTTTGCTCAGCTCCATGTCCACCACTTGCTGTTCGACAAAGAAACCTTGGGTCTTCTCCAAAACCCTCAACATTTCCGTCAATTCCAAATAGTTGGACTTTAGGTTCACATCGTTCTTGGCCAATTCCAAAATTTCCTTTTCCGTCTTCTCCAACTGGCCCTCCAGATCCAGAATGTCACGAGGTTTGGGCGCGGGCGGTATTTCATCGCACTGCAAATCGTGCATTTTAATGTCGTCCTTTTTGATTTCCGTCTGGATGAAACGAATTTTACGCTCCATTTCTTCGCAACGTCGGACTTCGGCGACGAATCGACGTTGGTAGGATGTTTGGCCTTCGTTCATCTGGAATTATAAAATTAATTATGCCGAGGACAAAACAAAATCCTCTTAATCCTTACATCACGAAATTGTACGCATCCCACTTCACCGAATTCCGCCACCGAATCGTAGGCAGCTTCCGGTTGCAGAAATATCTGGCACAAGGACATTTTCTCACTGCGAAACATGTCACCCATGTTGAAGCCGTTGTTTATAATTCAGTCTGGATAAATGAAATGAAGTTTTTCTTATATTTTACTCAAAAAGGTCCTTTAAAAAAGTTTACTTACACCTTGTGACAAAGAAATATGGTTTTACTTTATTCTGCTCAAAAGACAACTCTTCCGATGAACTTCCAAAAGTCAACTAATTGTGAATAGCCATCAGAATTAACCATCCAATCGACAATTAGTTGGGCAACGAAATGTTGAAGAATGTCAGCTACATAAACTTGTGTTTTTTTTTCGTTATCAATTTCTTATTGTTTTTTAAACCTGGTGTCGGTGGAAATCGATCATAAGATATTCATTGTACCTGGAGCTTCTTCAATGTCCATCAAATGTTGTACTCAATTGTTTGGATGACTGCGTGTAACCGGCAACTATAGTTATGTGTTACACTACACCAGCATCGATATTTCAAATTACACCAACAGCAATTTTGTCCAAGGGATGTTTCTAATATTTTGTGGTGTAAAAAATATCCTTCTTCTCTAACGCCCATAACTTCTACATTTACCGATAGATTATCCTCAAACATGGCTTATTTTCATTAAATGGATGCTAGTTAATCGTAAATAAAATAAAATAATAGTTTGGAATTTTTTTTTAATTTTAAATGATTTTTTGTAATCGTAAAAAAATATTTTTTCTCTTTTTTTTTATTTTCTGTTCATTGCTCTTTGACCATTGTTTTTATATAAATATCATGTTTACAGTTGTTTTAGAGCATATAATTACCTCTAATTTGATATTGTTTGATCGGACATCTCCATACTCACGAAAAATAACTTTTTAGTTTTAAGACAATTTTTTTTTGATTTTTTTGTCAAATATTGCCATGCCAATTACTGACATCTGGAGTGTGATTCCGAACTAATGCATCAGAAAACTACTTGCGACGTCTGCCCTCTGAATGGTCTTTGGCCCAAGTTTGCATTATTTCCCAACCTTGTTTAATCATAAAGCCATTAATTTTGGTCCGCGGAGGTATGTCTTCCTATCTCGATTGTTATCATGATGTTATCAAAATAACATCTGATTCATTAGCTGGACCAACCGGTATAATCGGTTATGTCGATAGAATAAATCGATTGTCTTAAAAGAAAATGTTTGGATTTCAAGGTTGTTGTTTTTGTCACTACTCTGTTACAGATTGGAAGTAGTGGTATTGGAGGGAGGGAAGAGGGAGTAGTGCTTGTTGACGTTTGACTTGAATTTGCTAATGTAACAGATGACAGGAGAAACACTTGCTGGGAGATTATTCCACATACGAGAAGAACGAATTCTCTCTATAGTGTGTCGTCCGGTCAACCGGTCATTTGACAATGAAGGGATGGTCGGAGACGACGGTCTTCTCGGTCCAAACGTCTCTATATCGAGAAGAATTATTTTCACTATCATTTCAGCAGCAGCATCTACATTATTATCAAGGAAACATAATTTCCAATTAAAATGCTGATAAAAATTGTAAATGCAAAGACCATACAGAGGGCAGACTTCCCAAGTCGTTTGCTAAACATTTCAAACAACAGTATTTGTTTTAAAAAAACACTATTTGCTTTGAAAACCTTTCAAATATTGCCATGTCAATTAATTACAGAGTGTGTTAGCCGAACTAATGTGTCCAAAAACCAATTGAGACGTGTGTCCTCTGTATGGTCTTTGGTAAATGTAAAATTTCCGCTTCGTGGCTGCTTTAGAAGTGCATCGTAGATCAGAGAACGAAAAGGATGTTCAAATTATGCAATTATCCGAATTACCAGGAGGTGCTAGAATGTCAACCTTATACTTTTTAGGGTGTGAGCTTAGGAAAAGTTCAGGAAAAAAGACAAGATTTTAACCTAAAATCGTTTACTAAACAAAAAGGCAAAAATGGCCTCTACCGGGCGTAAGCCCCCCAAAAAATCGCCCCAAAATCACTCAAATCGATATAATAAGGTTTTTACGCCGGCTCTATGAAAAATTAGCCCAAAAAACGAAAGATCTCCCTAAAAATAAATTCCATATAAAATTGTGACATTTTTCTGTAGGAAAAATACCTCCAAAGAAATTGTGGATTTGTTACTATTTTACTTTTGACCCATTTCTCATATGCAAAATAACCGAAAATTTGAACAATGAAAATCCCACAGTATTTAACTCAAAAAGTATTCGCGAAATCTCCAAAATAGCCCAAAAAACAAAAGATCTCCCTAAAAATAAATTCCATACAAAATTGGGATATTTTTCAGTAGGAAAAATACCTCCAAAGAAATTGTGGATTTGTTACTATTTTGTTTGTGACCCATTTCTCATATGCAAAATAATTTGAACAATGAAAATTTGAACAATGAAAATCCCACAGTATTTAACTCAAAAAGTATTCGCAAAATCTCCAAAATCCGCTGTGGTAATAGTAGAAGCTTTGAATAGGGAAAACTAATAAACGGAGTTCTTTGTGTAGCCCATTAAATTTCAAATAGGGTATCAACTCCTTCCACCTGAACCGTTTGCATGCAGTATCGTAACACATGTAGTTTTATCTCTACGAAAAAACCCCAGCTAATTGCTTGCAGACAGGTCACATTCTAGGGTGGATTTAAAATAAAATTGTAATTGAAAAATAATTCATAATTAATCAAAAAACAAATCAATCAACTTCTTTTGATACGATTGGGTATCGAAATCGGCCCTGATAAACTGGTCTCGCCTATCTGTGCGGAGAGTGTATCACAAGACTCTTACAGGCAGTTCGTCACAACACTGAATGCCCCACAAATTATTTATCAATTCAGTTCATTTGTGACCAATGAAGATAACAGTTGAAAATTAAAGTCATATAAAAAACTCCGGAATAAAATTCAATATCATTGACTGTGTCACCACAAGTATGGAACATACAACTGAATTACTTCCTTTTATTGTTAAGAACACTCTTCGAAATTCCTCGTGAATGCAAGTATTTTTCACACCCAAAACAGAACAGGTCAAAAATAATGTCAATGTCATTTGTTGTGTGCATTTTTTGTTTTTAAACTCCATCTCAACTACCCTGCTTGCAGTTGAGGAATTTAATAAATATGTGTGGTTTTATTTATACAAACACGTGGACCCCAATTATGGCTGCATTATCGACAAGCACCAAAGACCTAATTGTGATCCGATTTAAGTGATGTTTATATTTCTAAAATCTGTGACCAGTTACACTGTGGAACACAAAATGAAAAAAAATATTTTTTGTGTGCATTGAGGCCTAAAGTTTCCTAATATCATAGCTGTTAAATTTCGTTTACGATTAGTAGTCAATTAACTTACATTTATAAAGGAATAGTAATTATTATATTGGTGATTTTTTATAGAGCTTGATAACTTAATATTGTTGGAATGAATTTTTTTTTATCTGACAGATAATTTCATGGCCTGTATTTTTTAAATATGATTTTCGGCATATGGCCTACCCGACTACGAGTCCATTCGATCAGTAAAACTATTGGCTACTTTTTCCCAATTTTATGTTAGGGTTATTTTTTTGGAATACGGTTCAGTTAAAAATTCCGCGAAAACAGATTTTTTTCCCAAAGTAAATTTCCACAATTTAGAAGCGTTTGTTCTGTGACATTTTTCACAGAGCCTTTATCGTCTCATTTCAAAAGCCATTGGCTTTCATAATCATTTTAATTTGGGTTCATTGGTCCTTATGAAATTTGTTGGCACTTTTAATGAAATCTATACATATGTGTTTTTATCAAAAAAAGTATAGCGCGAATCACTTTAAATATCAGGCATTTCTGTAATCTACGAAACATAGAATTCTGTAATCTACGAATTCCATGTCAACTGTCAATGAGACTTTACGCACTCCATCCTTGAGTATCTATCGATTTGTCCCTTTATTTTTAAGACATCTCAGTCTGAGTTAAATCTTAGTTAGATTCGAACTTTCTAAAAAAAAAAAAGAAACAATTCATAATTGGCTGATCTCTTCTTAATTTATTTAGTTTTACTTTTTATCTCGGAATAAATCATTTAAATAATCATATATTGCTTTTGTAACGTTAATATCATCAAACTTTAACAAACAATTAAACAAAAAAGACGGGAAAACAAACAAAACAAAAATTGAATTTTCTTTTTAAAATATGTAACAATAATTACAGTGGGAAGAGTACCACAATACTGGAATTAATGGGATGAGAGTATGTTCTGTGAACTTATTCCTCTTCTTCCTCATCCATGATGGCCTTAAAGCTGAAGGGCTGGAAGGCATAACCCAAACCTTCGTAGAATTTGCTCATGAATTCGACCCTGAAAAAAGAAACAAAAACAATGTTAATTAAACGATTTCATTAAATACGTCTCGGGATCTCGTCTCGCGATGCTTACCAGTGCAGACGCAATGTGTGCAAGAAGGCTGACAAACCTTCCATCATAACCAGAATGGCCAATGTGAATAGACACCAGGCGCCAAAGATAAAGAACAATACAATTGAACCGGAAAGAGATGATTGCTTAAGACCCATGGCCAAGACCATGTTCCACAATACTTCGGACAATTCTGTAAGAAAGAACAACATGTCAATGAGTAAAAACACACTACAATGGAGACAATTCAGAAAAATCAGAAGAAAATTTAGATAATTCCTGCGAAACTAAACTAAGTATTATTTCTTTGGTCACCTCAGCAAGTATCAGCCTGATTCGGATTCCCGTGGAATTTACATTTTCCCGATAATAAAATCCTCCTATTCTAGACATACGGGGACACATACAAATCACCTCACTCGGAATATGCGAAACTGTATGTCCCTTATTATTATTCACTCGGTTTGTATAGAATAGATGGATGTTGTGGTCGAAAAAAGGTAAATTCCCCGGGAGTAGTACAAATCGGGCTGTATTATATAAATTGATGTATCTAAATGTTCTTCTTCTTTGTAATTAAGTACAATTTCAGATAATCAGTCTGAGAGACACTTACGGGCATGAGCCAAGGACAAAGCCCACAAACGCAAATATGAGGCAGTGTGCGAGATTGTACTGAGCACATATTCAATGGTGTGGATGGCTTGATGAATGAAAATTTCACTCATTGGCTCATCGTCGTGACTGTGACCACCACCTTCGTGACCTTCGGTGGGTGTTGGCAATTGAGTTTCACCTTCGTTCATCTCCATGTTGCCCGTCAGCTCACCATTGGTTTTAGCCTGAAAACATATAAATTGCTTGTTAATAACTCCCATTCCATGTGTTATTTCATCTCATGATCTTACATGAACATTATTCTTGCGTGTGAACTTGACATACAACGGTTTGCCCAACAACATCCAGGGTATGCACAGCAGGGATATGCCCACGAAAACTTTCTCCACCGAGGGTTGACTCTCGAACATGTACTCGTTGCAGCCGGGCGATGGTTCGGTGTGCTTCATCAACATCATGTTGATAAACATAATCAGTACGGAGGGGGCACAGCCGGGCGTACTGGCCAGTACGTCGGTCTTGGCGGTATACTGAACCCACTTGAAGAACATCATGAAGACCATATAGCCGAACAATAGGACCAAGAACAAGATTTGTGGCATGAATTCGAGGAAAATGCTGGAGATACGCTTGAAGTGTCTGAAATTGACCACAGACATGCAGACGCCAAATATCATGTGCGCGACACCGGTAATGATGGACAGTTTCATTTTGTATGTATTCAAGAAGATGATTTTGTTGTCCGCCATCTGCCAGACGGGATCCAAGCCAATTGGATAGACACCCTCGACATGGTATTCGGGGTTCAATTGCAACGATGGATTTTTCAACACAGTTGATGAGTTGTAGCGTGGCGTCCAAGTGGAACCGAAAATATTCATGGATTTTGAGAAGACATCGTTGTAGATGAAGCCAGTGTAGCAGGAGAATAAACCCATGAGCAAGATGATGTAGCGGCCACCGAAGAAAATGTTCCAGATTTCACCACCACCGCGCTTGCGGGCCAACGATTTTTCGCACATGCACATCCAGCCGCCGAACAGCGTCAAAATGAAGCCGTGACCCAAATCGCCGAACATCACAGCGAACAGGAAGGGGAATGTAATGCAAGTGTACAGAGCGGGATTGCACTCACGGTATGAGGCCACACCGTAAGCATCAATCAGATTTTGGAAACCACGTGTGAATTTGTTCGTGCGATTGAATGTGGGCGGCTGCTCATTGGTGTCGATGACATTCAAGAATGATGGTATGGTACTTCCGACGGCAGCGGAGCCATCGGACAAGGCCTTCTGTACAACGGGCAAGTCCTTGGTGGGCACCCAGCATTCACCGATCAAACATTTCTTGGTGACATCCATGTTGAACAGATTCAGCGTGTGATAGATGGCCTTCATTTTCTTAACCATGATAGACCAGGATGGTAAATTTTTTGAGACGGTAGCTAAAACACGGCTACGGTGATCTTCAGTTTGGCTCAAGACCAATTTCAAGTCCTCCAAACGGGTGCGCACGCCCTTGACCATTTCATCACGTTCGGTATGAGAACTGGGGCAGGGGTACATGGAAGCATGGAAACCAGTGCATACCTTCTTGATGCGATTCTTCAGCTGTTCACCCTGGAAGAAGGCCACAAAGACGGTCTTGTAGATGGGATGACCAGTGGCGGGATCATTGAGGGGCTCGTCCAAATCGGAACGTTTCAGGAAAACGTTACCGCGCGAAATACGCCACAACATGCGTTCAAAGGCGAAAACACGCTCGCGATTGATGACACCGGCAACGAAACCCAAACGGCCACGACTGTGGGCAGCAATATCGTCGGCACCGCCGACACCACGATTGCTGCTGTCCAAATTGAGCACCTCCTGGTCGGAAAAGAAGCCCTGTGTGTTCTCCAAAACTTTGCGCAATTCCGTCAATTCCAAATAATTGGACTTCAGGTTGACCTCGTTTTGGGCCAATTCTAGGATTTCATTTTCAGTCTTCTCCAAATGGGCTTCCAAGTCGATGATCTCCCTGGGATTGGGCGCCTTGGGTATGTCATCTTGAATATCAGGCATATTAATGCCATCTTTCTTGATTTCCGCTTCGATGTAACGGATTTTACGCTCCAATTCGTCGCAGCGACGAACTTCCGTAACGAATTTACGTTGGAATGCATTGACGCCGCTGTTTAACTGGAAGATGAGAAAGGAAGAGGAGAATTAAAATTGGAATAATCGGTGAGTTGAAATTAACAAACATTGATTCTAAAGCACTTAACATCGAAATGAAAAACAAGTCGTAGGACTAAGTGAATTGTACAAAATGTGTTAGTCAGTGGAAGAACGTTGTAAGTGGTGCCACTTTTAAAGGGTTTTTTTTAGAGATTCTGAACAATTTTAATTTTGTCGTTCATTTGAGGAAATCTTGGGATTTTTATTAATTGGGAATTAAACCCAATACCAACTTACTAAAATAACGCGAAATGTGCGTATAAAAACGTTTCCGCTACTAAAATGGTGTGAAATGCTTCAAATCACGAATTAGCTCACAGATGTTTCTGTGCCAGATGTGTGTTTTTTTTTTGCTTAAATGTTGATTTATTCAAAACATGTGTGAAACAAAATGTGATGTGAATAAGAGCAACACTAAATAAATATCCGATATCCAAACAATGCAGGAAAATAATTAACAATTGACTGTTACATAACATAAATTTGTATGAACAAGATAATTGCGTGTTTTTTAGCTCCAGGTCGATCACGGTCATCAATGGACTCTGTTTTGAGTGATCCGAATGAACCACGCCCACAAATTTTTAAAAAATTGTGATTCCCTACAACTTGAGTATTCACACTTGCATAGTGATGGGGGAGGAAAGTTATGACAAATATATTATGAGGTCCTGGGTGCAATCTGGGGTCAAATTATATCTTCATATTTTGCATCCTGTGCTTAACCACCTTATGGTCTTTTTGTTGGACCCGAATGTGCTCAGGGGCATTTCCCCACGAACTTGTTTGAAAATGTTGCATCCAAACTCGGAAAATGTCACCCTGTTTGTGCCAACAAACGAACAAATTTAGGTGTAACACTTAAAGCATCTCCAGCTAAACAATCGCAACGTCGTTTTCACTCACATTTAGAATTTATGTGTTTAGTCAGGGATGGGTGCCGTGGAAATGATAACACATTAGACATCTTTAGACATTAAGGCGTAGCATTCTCTACCGTCAACTGAAGATAATGCTAGAAGTGCGACATTTTCGTACCTTTAACAAATGAACTCAACATTTGTTCGCAGGGTTACAATTTAAAAAAAAAAGAACAGAAAAATACGGGTCCAGTGCAACATGCTGAATAAATGTAACATTTATTTGTACAAACGAAAGCACCACAAAATTCTGTGAAAAGAAGAAGATCAATGAACGAAAACAGATATCGATAAATTCCATTGTGTCTAAATCGATCAATAATTCAACAAATTTTTGAAGTAGATTGAAAGTATATGAATTAAAAGAAAGAACGTCTTAAATCAGAAGAGCTACCACGGTCCGGAAACTTTTCCCGTAAAAGAGCAATGGTTTCGTTGCTTGTGTGGCACGTAGCGCAAGATTTTCACAATTTTTGTAGTGAATTTTAATAATTTCAATGCGTTGTTGAATCATGTATCGTTCCATTTTTAGTAATGGCATAGTTTCTGCTTGTCGAATGTCAAAGAATACAAGTTTCAAAAGTGACAGCTACCGAAATACCGGGTGATTCAAAATAACACCTATTGTTGGAAAACCCTGTATAATGTAACTGCGTAAAAAACGTTTCATAACTTCCATGAAAGTATAAAATATAATGCTGCAGTTTGAAGGTTGATACGATTCTAATTAAATAGAAAACTAGATGTCTTCTGTACAAAGACAACCTCAGTGATATTCGAATTTGTCCAACAGAGGGCAGCTACAAATTTGTCTACGAACGAGGTAAACATTTGCTATGATTACGTAGTGACATTTAGAGTTATTAACCAATGGAACTAACTTTATATCTCTTGTTAAACCGGGAAATAGCTGTAGTTTATGCAGTGGTATTATCTATTTCGTAAATGCTTACGACTCTTGGAGTCTAGGTTCGCCAAGAAAATATGCAGGAGGCTTAACTTACATCACGAAATTGTACACAGCCCGTTTCGCCCAATTCGGATACTGAAGAATATGCAGCTTCTGGCTGTATAAACATCTGGCATAAAACCATTTCCTCACTACGGAACATGTCCCCCATGATGAAGGCGTCTTAACTAAAAACCCTGCAAAAAAAATAAATAAAACAAACAAAAAATTAATATCAATAATTCACACGTTCTTTCAATAATTTGTTAAATCTTTTAGCATAAAAATGTATATCTAAACGTAACGTTATGAAGTATTTATTTGCGTGTCGTCCGTTGTTGTCGTCGTCGTCGACAAACAAAAGTGTGACATGATTATAAGCTATTACTGACTATAGTCTCGACGACCACCACCACCGCTAGCAGTGGTCATAAATGTGTATGGCTACGAGACATGGTCGTATTATTTTAGCTGGGTTCTGTTGACCACCAAAGGCAGAACGAGCGACACACGTTACGTTATGGCCGCCAAAAGCAAAACAAAAATACTACAAATTTGTTGTTGCCAGAGATGAGGAATCACTAAGTACTTAGATATGAGTATCCGGTACTCAATATACAGTTGTATTCCATGATTGGTCTTGCAAAATATACCTATGACTCGCCCGAACGGAAAAAAATGAAAGATAGCCGAAAACAATTCCATTCAAAATCATAATGAAAAATACCACAAAATAATTAATTTTTGGGCCATTTTTCATATGAAAAATAACTGACCGGACCGCGCCGGTTGGGGGATTTTTCAGAATTTTTAATAGACAAGTTTCATTTGGCATTTTACATTTGATGTCACTTTTCATAAAGCCAGTGTGAGTACTCACCTTTAAACAGTGTACCTAGAATCGGATTTTTCAAAAGTAATCGGTGCTCTAGTTGTTACTACTGTTTAATTACGGCTAGTGTGTGTGTTTTTTTTTTAATTGAGATATGTTTGTTTTCGTTCGACATCCACATGTATCTATTAAAAATACACAATTCTTTCGGGTTTGATTTTATTTTTGTTAGGGTGTTTATGACCTTTTCTCTTGGCCATTATTCAGGCTATGTTACGATGTGATGATGTCTGTGTCTGTCTGCGATCGTACATACATATCGTACCCTAAATACGAAAGGGTCACAACTCGAAATTTTCCAAAACTGACATTTTTCCAAAAAAAATAATTCAGAGTACACATCTCTAACTTTTTTTCCCTTAACATTCCATGAAGGAACTGATGGGGAACATCTCTCGAATCAGTGAGTTGTTTATGATATAATTTTATACTCACACATCTCTAACTACGGCCAAAAATTTCCTTGCACATCACAATCTTGTTTAACTTGGAAAATACAGTTATGTGTATGTTTATGTTAATTCTTCAAATATTACAATCGTTTTTACACAATTTTTTTTTGGGATCTCCTGCAAAATTTTAGAATTTTGAGTTGTGAATCTTTTTGTATTTAGGGTGCCATATGTATATAGTACATTGTATATGTAGACTTTGTTATGTCTGTACTTTTCAAAATACATACATACTTATATTGTATTTAACTCGTGTGTAGATATTTCTTTTCTGGTTAGTATGCAATTTTTATGATCCTATATAAAAATATAAACATGTGTCTCGAACATATTTATTTTTGAACAGTCAACCGTTTGTTTGGTTTCAAAACAAATCTGTCGCAGATTATCGGGTGGTTGGCTATACATATGTACATATGCGACTTTTTTAGAAAAAATAATAATATATTACATATTTTAATTATGTTATGAATGTTAATTTATACCGGGACAGAATAAGGCAGATGTCGCCAGTATACGTCCTCAGTTAGATAGCCACAATAGTCCGTTACCGTCTTTTTGCGCCTTAACAATATTTTTCAGATTTACTTGGATTTTATTTGTAATAAATACCAATGATTGTTTTCCAGTTAATGATGTTTGAAAGACAGCACAAGAAAGATTTTTTTTTAATACATAAATGAAAAGTATTAGATGTAAAAAAGGAACACACATTGAGAAAGAGAGCTTCGAACTTTCACTAACAATTATTTTAACAAACATCATGTGATGGAGAAGAAACGAATTACAGTGACAGTGACATTATTACTGAAGAGAGATTGAGTGAAAGTCACATATTAAGGATTGTCAGAGAGTCTTAAGCCCACTCTACACCTGCATACATGTTGGTCAAACATTGCTATTTGACGAATATATTTGATAGCGTTGCCGTTTTGGGATTTTTCTACCAAATTTGGTCGGATGGGTTTTAAAATTTTAATATTTTAAATATTTAATATTCTTATGAGAATAAGTGACATATTGATGATAAGTGATTATAAATATCTTACAAAGGCAATCTAGAGTGGAGAACGGAAGTATTATCAAATACATCACAAACGAAAGACGTCCTAAGCACATGCCAAGGCTTTTTCTACGGACGAGACACCCATTTTCTATTAAAATCTTAATGCCATCTAGAGTTTGCCGTAAAACGAATGCACCTGCCAAACGGATTTCTAGGTGGGCCGACATCCTTCGCCAGATGCGACCTTTTCCAAAAAGGGTTTTGCTTTGTTTCTACGAAGGTTACACTGGCTTTCTATAAAATAATTGGTGAATTGTTGGCAGTGAAACAAATACGTCGGCAAACAGACTCTATACAGAGTTTGCCTCTACATTGTCTTTGGTATTAACAAGGACAACCTGTCTCTAGATATCGTCACTTGCAATTCTACATCGTTCCGTATGCGAGTGACATCTAGAGGCTTTGCAGACAAGGTAATGTGTCTGCAAATGCAAATTGCTTTGTCTTTTATTATTTATTTTGCAATAGTCACCCTCACAATACCTGGCATGGGCCATCATACATTTCATTTATACACTTGTATACTCGATGCAAATATTATTTAGAGTAATTGTATGCACAATATAAAGGCTAATTTAGTCATCTAATGGGCCTTCGTATGCTTCATGCCTTGACAAATGTTGCAGCTCACATCGAAGCATAAAATTGTTCGTTGAATCCTGAACATAATCGAGATATCCACAGATTGTTTGCGGTAGCTTTGAACTTCTTCTATATGAAAGGAAAATGAAACAGAACCGCTGTTTTGTGCAATTTGTTTTTGTTGGCCGTTAGGAATTTTTTCACCCGTAGGGTTACCAATATGATTTAATAGTTTTCCCTCTAACGTCGTGTAATAAACCGACTATGATAAATGTATAAATATTTAGGGAATTAATGGCAAATTATTTTCTCAAACCATATTCCGTCGATTTATATATAAAATAATAAACTTGTAACGTAATAAATGTGGGAAATCCTCAAATGATGTTTTCAAACACAAATTTGCAACAATTTTAACATAAAATTCCACTACAGTACACATCCATTCATTCTCAATTACTACACATATTTCATACTTTTACCATTGGTTCGAATTCATTCGATAGCTGCTGGTGGAGACAATGTATTAATTAAATATATATTAATTAAATGGGTTTTATACTGCCATTAAGTGGCATATGATTTTCATTTGGGGCTAAATATACATACATACTCGTATGTACAAAGAACAGAGTATAATTTTATCTAAAAGCACTGTAGCTATATATTCATATAATTATGACGTAAGCATTACTAAAGCCAATGAATGGCTCGACAACGTTGTGGTCGACGCAATGGTACGCTGTCCAGTTTAAAAAAAAAAGAGTTGTCGGTATCAGCATGCAGCTGTTTGTGCAAACACGTGTCCAACTCTGTACAAAATATTACATGTTTTTAGTTTTAACGGTATCTGTTCGTCAGATATCCGTCGTCTGGTCCCTCACGTTGGAACATTTAGCCGGAATACGCGGCTATTCAGGGTATCTCATCCGTTCATTGTCAAAAATGTGAAGTTAATCTTAAAATTAAATTTTCAGTTAAATTTTAGGTCAATTGATGGAAATTCAAAGTTTAAACGCAGTTTAATCGTCCAATATTGGGTGTTTAAACTAGGGATGTAACGAATGTGTGTTTAGCGAAAGCGAATGCGAAAGCGAATAGTAAAAATTTTTTTTAGCGAATGCGGATGCGGATGCGAAATGTAAAAATTTTTTTTAGCGAATGCGGATGCGAATGCGAATGCGAAAGCCAATAGTAAAAATTACTTTTAGCTAATGTAAATATTACAAGGAATCGTTTAACGAATGCGAAAATCTTTGGGAATGTCAGAGTCAATTATGCAGTACTTATTTCCAGTAATATTTATTTCAAAGTAACAAAAATTTAACAAAAAAATTTTGCCAGATTGGAAAACTAATAGTTTAAATGACTTGGCCTAAATGTTTCCGCGAATGCGAATGTGGAAATAGTTTTTTTGCGAATGCGAATGCGAGAGCGAATAATAAAATAATGTTTTTTGCGAGTGCGAATGCGGTTGCGAATGTCCAAAATGAAGCGAATAATTTCGTTACAACCCTAGTTTAAACCACAGAATTAAACGAAAGAAGAAGAAGAATCAAAAACTTTTTAGTTCACCAAATTCCACGAATAAAATAATATACAAAAAAAAAGCAGCTGTGTAATTTTGTTGATGCTTGAATGGGTGTCCGACCACCACCAGTTCCATACAGGTGTCTTTTGCCCGTGCCAAAATCTTGTGACCAAACTCCACCAGAAAAGTTTAATATTATTTTAATTATTTACCGAAAACATATGCTTCCTAATAAAAGTGTGAGTGTTGCCACACCAACAGCCGAAAATGTGGATTATGTTGACTGACCACTCAAAAACGTATTTGAAGTTTAAACTCAGTTTTATTGGAAACTGAGTTTTACATAATCGTGGTTTAACTAGGATCTCATTTATTGACCCTGCGTGTCATTGATTTAACCTACAATACCGTAGAAATGTGATTTTGATAAAAGACAGAGGAGGAAGGAAAAAATACGTATGCAATTTTTTGCTTGGTCAATTTGCACAGGCCCATAAACAAGTCACGCAAAGGTGATTCAAGCCGATTTGTTTACTTTTCGATTACCAGGATTATTGATCGGAATTCCTGGGAATAAAATAGTTGGAGAAAAATTGCAACTATATATGATTTCACGCAGTTTTTAGTGGTTTTAACCCGGAGCCCAAGAACTTTGCCGATTACAGTTTATATGCTTGAAAAATACAAATGTGTAAAACATTTTCTGAACCAGTTGAACTAATTACATAACATTTTTGAAGACAAAATCAAATAATATCATAAAATAAACTTCTTCATTCTTCTGTTCTTTTAATTCACCGGAATACGTCGAAAAAATTCCCGATTCCCAGGAGTTGGAAAATGTTGGCACAGTAAAAATCATAGTCTCAAATGATCGGTGTTTTTTTGTTTAAACTGAAGTTCAACGTTACATACATTTTTTTCAGTCAAAGTTTAACCTTTTCCGTGGATTTGTCATATGAAAAAAAAAAATTATTTGGCACAGAAAGGGTTAAATCATTCAATTTTGGGCATTTAAACCTCCGTATGGTTGCCATATGATTGTGACAGCAGTCAAAGGAAGAAGTCGAATAGTTACAATTAATTGTGTAACCCCGCAATGAACAAATTAAATGGGAAATTATTGTAATTTCACTAAATTCAAGTTGAAATTATGAAGAGGGTTAATTCGAGAATGGACTGTTAGCCAGCGGGTTGTTACTGGACTTATTTAAAATAAGTTAAGTTGTAACTGGACTTATTTAAAAAGAAATTATATTCGATACACCCTGTTCCGAAAAAAGTTTGCGGGACATTCTGTTATTACAAAAATAAATAATTGACGTTTTGTGCAATCTTTTCACATTACGACCTCACTAGTTTACTTGGCTATTATGCCGAAGCGAACTGGCCCAAACTAATAACAGGTACCCAGCATTACGGTAGGGTAAACTCGTAGTTATAAACGAAACAAAAAAAAATAATGATATGTATGCATGCATTCAGTTCATATCTTATCAGAATTATAACGAAATTATCACACAACAAAAGAAAAACACGCCGACAGAATAAAGTGGAAGAGCACTAGACGAGGTCGGTGTGTTGATAGTGATACAATTCGTACAGAGAGTGATAAGAACCGGGTCACAAATGTACAGTAGGTAAAATCTCAGACTGTATTTGGTGAATATGTATATGGAAGACCGGCCGTGTTTCGTATGATAAGCTAAAAACAGAGCTAATGCAAAATTCACATTAAACAGATTTCATCCGTCAATTTGATTTATTTTTAAAAGCCGATTTTGTCTTTGCGTGTGGGTGAAGGATTCACAAAATATTAATTGACTTACGATACTTATAATGTAACTCCAACGAATTGCTGGCGGTACTTACCTAAAAGTAAACAAAAAAAGAAAAATATATATATTATCAGTAAGGAAAAAAGTTAAAACAACAACAGGTTCTTATAAAATCAGGAATATATATCGTGTGGGGAATTCAGGCAGAGTTGGAAAAAATTTCGAATGCTGATTTTGTTTATGAAACCAGGATTACATTGACCTAGAGTTAAACATACCTAAATTGGAGTAGGCATAGGCTAAATCGGTTGTAAGGGAATCTGTGCAGAAATTTTGGAAAATAAAACAAATAAGCTGAAAAACGATTTGTTTAAAAGTAATATCAGCAGAAAGCCTCAAAGAGTTCGCTTATTAACAATCTGTTGTCATGTTGGTTCGGTGTTATTCAACAATTTACTGAAAAACCCCTTTCTTTACTTTTTGAAAACAAAAAGTCCAACGTCGAAAAGTGACACACCACTTGTAAATTTCGTTTCCGCGAAGAGTTATAGATTAAAATGCCGTTAATACTGTCAATCTGATATTTTATGTGGTATATTTCCTGGTCAATTCAAAACCAAACACAACAGGGCAGGGCGATAAACAAATATTTAATCAATACGATAAGCTCGACCGTATTTTTTCTTCTTCTTCTAGGGATTTTATATTTCATGAGGTGTTGCCTAGGAACACTGGGTGACAAGTCTTTTGAGTATGTACTGGAGTTTTGGCATTTTACCCTCAGATAATATTGTAGATAAACTATTGTAAATATCTCAACAGGAACATCCAATGGGTTCATAAAATATTTGTTAAAGCCTTAATAATTCTTCCGATAACAAATTAACGGGGAAAATCAGAAATCCGTCATCGGACTGATTTGTGCCGATCACGATTACTTAATCAGTGGCACCAACTGCTAAAATTGATACCAAAAGGACGATACTTTTTCTAGAGAAGACTTTTTCTTGGCATATCGATTACTGTTTTCTTCGTAGATGGCGTTGATGATGTGAAAAGGCCACTTAAAAATGTCTCAATGTCTTATCCGAATTTGAACATGGACTTATGGCGCGACACATAAAAACTGTATTTTTATCATAGTTTTACGCTGGCCACAAATATTTAATCTTTATTTGAATCCCCTTTTCATTATTTTGCCGTTCAAATGTTATCGAAATGGAAAATCCATCAAATATTTATTTTTAAGCGCATTTATTGATTTATCATTACGGAAATTTATTCAATGTGTCAAATATCACAGCCAAGAAATTTTCGTACAGGCAGTTAGCCTGTAAAAAAAATTTGTCCACGAATTGTGGGATAACTTCATTGTGTAATTGTGTTTTGACTGTTTTGTTGTATTAAAAAAGCGTGAATGTGTTGAGATTTCGAACAATCACTGGCAAGATAAGGGAAAAAATATAAATACCAGGATTCTGCTTCTCGAATATGGTGCTGCCTTCGGCACAAATAGAGCAACTACATCTATGCAGAACTCAAAACTCATCTGAACTAAAAATATCGGTTAATATGAGAATATTAATTAAATTGGAAAAAAATTATTTTCTGCTTTTGGCATTTTCTTTTAAATACTTCAAAATCAAAGCTAATTAAGCCAAATTCTATGTAGGAAATGCTATAAGATCATATGAAAATATCACATAGGCGAATTTCGCTTTAGAGAAAACCACGGATAACCGAAACAAATTGTGTCCAGGGTCAATTAACAGAAGTCGATCGTAAAAGAATTGCTTTTTGTGCACTGTACGAATATTCTTCCATTGATTTTTTGTCTTTACCCACTCAGATTACTTGGCAGTGACAGTTTTTACTGGGTTGAGTGTTCCATCAACATTGTCAGCACTCGCAAAATGGTCTAATGTCCAGGTAATGAAAAACGTGCGGCATTGTCATAAATATTTAATTAATAACAACTCAAAGCGTCAATTACTCTACATCACCATTAGGATTGAACAAAATAATTGTTTTGTTTACAATAACTTTACACACGTTTTATTGTTTGTTGTTGTATTTTCTAGTTTGAATTTAAATAGACTGACGACAAGGGAAGTAATCTTTTTTATTTCCTGAAAGAGCACAAAAAGGAGTAATCGTTTTTTTTTTCCCCCAAAAAGATGATAAATCAATTTCTTTTTTAACTAGTCGTCTTAAATTACGCTTAGAAACTCAATTTTCACACATTTTCAAAAATGTTTGCGTTTTTTTTTTAGTAAACTGACTAAATAGACAACATGGAACTAATACATCCCTCATTCATCCATTTGGAGTATTAAGCGAGGCATCAACAACATAACCTAAAAAAACAAACGTGTCGACAGCTCGCTTATTACTCCAAATGGATGAACACATCATTACTTCTTTATTGCTAGATTATGGATTAATCCGTATATTTTCTACTGGGTTATAACAAAAATGCATACAATTTCATCAGTTGCCAGGTGTGAATAGTTGATATATTTTTCATTTATTAACACGAACGCTGTTAATTAGTGACATTCTTCCAAAAGAACATTATACAGTATTTGTTTAGTTGCAACAAAATTTGTTTTTCAAAAAAAAAAACTTGCCAATCAACCTGTTTCTTTGTATGCAATTACAAAATTTTTTGAATAATTTTGAAAGTTGAATACTCTCACGTTTACGTACGCAGTCTCTGTTTTTTTTCTCGTTGCTCTGTCGACATTTTGTTGAAAACTTGTTTGCATTTAAAATTATACACGATTCGTAAGTAAGCAAATAATAAATCAGTCATGCACTCTTGAAGGTTATTTGGTAATAATTGCAACAAATACATGTATATAGCCTCAAACCACAAAACGGAAGATATCCGAGTATTATATAGGCACACTTGCCTGATATCGGATTATGAAGCACTTCGTCTATATACAAACATAATCTGTATGTTTAAGAAATTTCTCAACACTGTGTTGGTTTTCTTTTGTGAAAATTAAAAAAAAAAACAGAAATCTGATAAATACCGCATAAGGTTTCTATGCAGACACTGGTCGCTCCATTTGACACCCCAGCTCTAATTAGTTGAAATTAAAAAAATATGATCTCACTTTGTTTGCCCAAAGTTCTGTTATCTACTGGGGAGACAAGATAGCTGGGCCAGCCACATGATCTGGCTCGTCAGTAGGCTCAGATACAACGTTTGGTTGGGTGTCGTCTGATAAAGACAACATCATCTGACTTTTAACAACAACAAAATATGATTTGTTTGCTTTTTCAATCAAATACTCGAGAAATATGTGTTATGCAATTATTCATAGGGTATGACTGCCGGTTGTATTTTAAAATTTCAAAAACAACATGATAACTTAATTAAATAATTGAAATTCGAACAAGAAGAGAACAGAACAGACAACAACGTATAGAGAAATATTCAATGGAATCTTATAATCACCCAGTGGCCTGGAAATGAAACAAAAAAATCTTGCAAAACCAATTAAAATTGAAATTCACCCAGAATCTTTTGTCCATTACACAATACTGCAATGGAGAGTCATGTCACACTCTTAAATAAATCTCATGGTAATTTTGATTTGAAAACAGACAAATGAACTCCAACAAATGGATTCGATGCGAGTAAATTTGAGTATTTGTGAAGACTAAATAATAAAATTGAAAGAATTGTACTAATTTTAAGTAAAAACGTGCGATGAGTTTATGCTACTCACTATCTATGCAAATAAAATATTATTATTTTCATTATTGTGCATTTTTTTTTTTTTTTTTTTTGAAAGCAAAGCTGAGCTTGAGTAATACAAGGCCCATGATAAGAACGTCTGACAGCGGATGTTTGGGATTTTCCAGCATCTTCGCAAAATAATTTGTATTGCATATTTAGGTATTCGGTACAATTAAGTTTAAAAAAATGCAAAAATTAATAAGTCACAGTGTTTTACTCGCGGTTGAAACAATTCCTAGGGAAATTCTTCTTAGGGAACTACAAGAAGAAGAACCCCTTTGAAGAGTTTTGTGACAAGCCCTCTGACGATTTTTATGTGAAGCCCTCTATGGCTCTTACCTTGTTTTGTTTCTGTTAATCACTTTGATGATCATTTATTATTTCTATTTTTCTATAAATGTGCTTTTAAAAAGTTTATTGATAAAAAAATGTTTGCTGGCAAATGTTATGCCAGTTCTACAAAGGGCCCATTGAGAAATATCTTCGATATATTCTTATCAATAATTAAATTCCACTAAAGTTGTTGACATATTCTTAAAGATAAAATTGTTAGCATTAATTTGACATATCGTGAAATCGATGTACTCGTACAATTTTAAACGCTATTTACACTTATGTGAGTCAAGATTTTAAATGAACGTTTCGTTGATGTGTCACGGATTGCCAATGACTAGATTACATTTATCACAATTGCTTCAGTTTATTAAGGTGACAAGAAAAATTCAAAGTATCGGAAATATTTCTCTTCAGCATAAATCACAATAATAATTTTAAGACATTACCAACTCGCCGTAATCTTGTGGCGATAAAAGCCGGAGCGTCCAATCTTACTTTGCGTACAAATGCTATAGACTTGTGAAATCACGGCATTTGAAATGAAACTACGCCCCCCACCACATCCCAGATGACTTGGAGATTTGCTGTATTATATCAATACATGTTTTGAGGTAAAAATTAATAAAAAGAAAAAAATCACCCAGCAAACCTGTGCAACCTTGATGATTGTAAAAAAAAAACAAAAACTCAAAAAACATTTCCGGTTTTTTTTGCCGCAATAAATAGTAAGTACAATAAACAAGTTAATGGAAATTTCTGTTTATTCCTATCACGTCTGTAGTTATAAACTGTGTGTGTGTCTGTAAATCATGGCAATTAACAAAAAGCAAAAACAAAAAAATATGTAAAAAAAAAACTTCAAATAAAATTGTTATGAATAATGTTTAATTTTACGAGTATTCAGTCATGCATTTAATTAAGCCTATAAGCGAAACTAAACAGCCGTTTGAAAAATGAATATGAAAATAGGGAGATATCGAATTTTATCATCGAACATTTTCATAAACTTAACTGAGGGCAGTGCAAAAAAAACACCATGGACTCATCGCTATTGGCCTACATGAATATTTTGGTACGATTCCAAACATATTTTTGCCAGTTTTCCTCGATTCGTTTGAAAGGACAGAGGGACTTTAATTGCACTTATTTATATCCCTTAACATTCGATGAAGGAACAGACGGGGAACTTCTTTTACTCAAAAAGTCGCCAGCACTTACGAGGTGGAAAACAGCCGCTGAAAAAAGTTTGATGGTCTTACCCGGTTTTGAACCTGGGTGTACTTGTGTGATAGTCCCACACACTACCTACCACACCACGGCAAACTCAAAAAGTTAAGGTAAATCAGAAAACTTTACAGTACTTTGGAAATGTGCAGAATCCAAAATCTATTCATAGAAATATGTGGAACTACTTTTATAGGCCACTACTGAAAAAATCACCTGCATTTCTCAAAAATCGTAAATGTTACATAAATCATGTTTCCTTATATCATACATAATTTTTTACAACATAGAGGTTATGACATTTTATTTTTCGAAATTCGTTGAGTCCGAATTGATACTTTCTGATAGTTTAAGCATCCAGATAGATGGGCGTATGTCCGATATTACATTTAATTCAGGCAGACGTGGGCGCGATTAGATAAGAAACAGTCTGACACATGTTCTTAACTTCCCGACTTTTTTCAACTCCCGGCAATCGGGAATTTCATAGTATTCACGGGATTGAACCCTTTCCTTGGCAAATAATTATTTTTGGCGTGCTAAATGAAGTGTCGAATATATTCGACAAATCCACGGAATGTGTTAAATGAAAAAAAATGTATGTAGATTATTTTATATTCTATGATATTATAAGATTTTCCTTATAAAATATATTGAAAAAAAGCAGTATTTTTTCAATTTTTTTTTATTTTTATTTAATTACAATACAAAGTAGATTTATATTCTAATTTTGGGTCCAAGGGTAAACCGGGTGACACAGACGATATGGCTAGATTTTTGCAGCGGCAGACCAAAGCCTCTGTTGAGAATCGAACCCACAACCCCCGCCCTGATAGGCCAACTCGCCTACCGGGCGCTTTTTTTCAACTAATTTTTAATTAAAACAGTTTTATTATGCTAGCAAATCTGCCTAGATATATGTTCCGGGAATTTCTGGGTTAAACCCCTTCCATAAACACAGTTGTAAAAAGTTGGTAAACTAAGACATAGTTGAATTTTTTTGGTAGTGTTTTATTCTCGGGAATCGGGAACAATAATCCCGTTAATCGGGAAATATGTACCGAGAATTTCACCTGGTTATCAAAACCATTTTCGGTCTCCGTCATGACAGGGGACTGTCTGATGGGAAGGCATGCAATGCGGTTTAATGTTGCGAATTGATGGCTACAGCAGAAGCTTTGGGAATGTAGTATAGGAGAAGTACGAAAAACGCCTTATCGCCCTGCCCTGGCGATGAGGCTGCGATTAACACTGGGTTATTATTTCGTTAGGAAACTAGGCAGATATTAAAATTGACCGACCCAGGAGCCTTTTACGGCGCTCAGGAGGTTCAACAAGAAGGTTTTTTTTATTCAGTTTCACAGTCATTGGATACAGGTACGATTTCTTATAAAAATATTTAAAAAAATTTGACTGAGATAGACATTTCGGATGCTAAAACCAAATCCGCATTACTATGCGCTGTTTCCCTTACGTTACATCCAATACGTTGCCAACTCTATAACTAACGCAGTGTAGGGTGTATCCGAGGGAGAGCGTACATAGAAAATGCAAAATAAATAAACTCAATAACAAATGAAAATTATTAAAAAAAAAAAATGAAACATAGCATTTGGATGGAGAACAATAACAATAAAAAAAACATCAAGCACAACAAAAACAAAACTTCAATAAAAAGTCAATTTTCAATCATTTAATTGAGCCGTCGTGGTGGTGGTTATGATGACGTAGCGCAGTGTTCGGTCTTCTCTGACATTGTGAGCTTGTGATACATATTTTTGTTTGTTTCTGTGTGTGTGTCGCTTTGGTCAAATAATACGTTATGGAATAATTATACTCTGGCGGTTTCACAATTTCCAACAAGCGCAGCACAATCACCCTTTTGGTTTGGATTTATTGGGAGAAGTGATAGTGTAACTATTACTGGAGCCAATGGAGTGGCGCCGTGGAGTTTGTTTCTCCGGCGTTCATTGAAAAAATCAAGTGCATTTCAATGAGAAATATAATTGTTTTAATTAAACGGTCATATTTCATTACTGTTTACAGCACGAATGTTTTGTTTTTGGCACAAGGAATACAGGGTTCTCCAACAAGAGCTGTTATTTTGGTATTAAATGAAAATGGAATTTTGTTGAAATAAATGATTGGATGTTTATTTCATAATAAAAAGGAAGGAATGCCGCCGTTAATAATAAAAAAAAAAACATCAGCCAAATGGCCACCACGACCACTCTTACAGGACCATAACCTTTTCATGAAATTTTCCATAACTAAATCGCAAAGTGGCTGCCCCATGTCCTCGATAACCTCACGAATTCTATCTTTGAGGTTTTGAATCGACGCTGGGCTGTTGGCGTAGACCTTATCTTTCACGTGGCCTCAAAGGAAGAAGTCGCAAGGTGTTAAATCACAAGATCTTGGTGGCCAAGTGTGATCACCTCTTCGAGAGATAACACGGACCGGAAAGTTTTTAGTTTTGCAAACTGCGACTGCAAAATGTTCACCATTTTTGCAGTGAATTTTAATACTTTCAATGCGTTGTTGAAACGTGTACCGTTCCATTTTTAGGAATGGCGTAGTTTCTACTTGTCAAATGTCAAAGAATAAAAGCTTCAAAAGTGACAGCTACCGAAATACCTGGCGATTCAAAATAACACCTCTTGTTGGAGAACCCTGTACATACATTTTGTAAAATAGTGTTTTTATTTTGTTTTGAACTTTGTCCGCCAAATAATTTTAGAAAAAAATACACAAAAACCAGTTGTTTTAGTCACGCAAATCGTTTGGATTCGGAAGAGTAGCCCCGAATGGAGGCATTTCCGGGTGTAATAGAATGCGTTGCAGAAACCCGCATCCGTATCAAGTCAAACGACAGACCCATGGCACAATAATAGTGCGATTCGGGTTAATCGAAAAAAAAAACAAAAAAAAAGCCATTCAGTTTTTCCTCGGAATATTCACAAAGTACACTCTCAAAGCCAGCTATTGGCAACACTTCTTAAAGGTTTCCTAACCGGACAACAGTTTGTTTCTAAAAGCAAACGTTGGTCAAGTACCTGAAATTATGTTGTGTGTTTTACAAATTACGAGCAATTATTGAATTGCCATAAATCACTATTGTTTTGGAAATCATAAAAACAATGTGTAGATTTTCGTACTTGAGTAAATTCAACCATGCCTGATTAACTTGATTTGGTTTTGTGGAGATGTGGAAATTACGTCCACTTGACCACAGCGCTCAGGGAATATTTCACAATAAATATGTATTAATCGAGCGCGATATACAAATGTACATAAATATCAACGTATCAAAATTATAATATGTATGCCGCTGATAATGGCCACCGTAAGTGCGAGTGGAACACTCTCCCGATAAGCGTTTAGCCATTTAATGGTTTGACTGGCTGGCTGGCTAACTGATGTTTCCTTTTGCTGTGAATCATAAATAACCAAATGACAACGAAAGTTTCGGGTTGGCGATTTATGTTGAGATTTGTTGTTTTTAATAAATAAATACAAATCACCCAATGACGTCGATGGGTGGAGAGTTGTGTCGATAACGCATAAATTAAATTAAAAACTTATTTTCAGTTATCGGGGTATTTTAACGTTTATATAAATAAATATTTATAATTGCCAGGAAATCAAGATGATTAATAAAAAAAAATAAAAAAATCACAGCGATAGATGAGAAAATTAAACTGTATTTGGTGGAGTTCACACGGTACAATACAGAGGCAATACTATATCCATCAGTTGGGTACACTTTTAAAGTGGCCCATAAAAACGTAATCACTAATTAGGCCGTGCCGTTGAGAGTCGTCATGGATGACGTCATTTGTTATCAGCAAATAGTGACGATTTCGTCGCTAATAGTTGAGGCCATGACGTTGGAAGTCGTCATGTATGACGTTGCTTTCCATCAACATGATGCCTGCAGTTGGGAAAGTCTCCCAATTATTCTGCACTTTTGTGTACCAATCAGAAATTTCTAATAGCAGATTCGAACAAGTGTCAAAACGTGAACGAAAAGTGTAAATTAATAAATTTACAATTACGTCTATGTCTCTTTTACCCCGATCAATTGCAAGAGCAATAAATGTGAGATATGGACTGAAGAGAGAGAGTGAGTGCAATAATTGCTAATATGCTTCCTATGTTAATTGTGAAAAACACAAACAAATCGCTCCGATCACTGGACAAGTTGCAAAGTATAATGCATGTTTTTGTAAGATGAGAATTAACAATTCATTTATTTTGTGAAAAAGCAAAACAATAACAAAATGGAAATATAAGTTCATCTGTTGAACATGAAATGTCTTAACCCTTTAACCATTAGAAATGGCTGTTAGCGATGAAAGGGTTAAGTGAGAAAGAGATGGGAGTATGCATTTTTCCAATTATATTCTGGATGTCACAAAGTAACCACGTTTAAGCGATCACAATGAAAACACTCTCTCAAATGCTTGCAGGGCTGCCAACAAGCTCTTGGAGAACTCTTGTTGATGGAGTTTCATTTTGTTAGGATTTCAAAATAAAAAAAAAAATTGCCAAAAAGGATTGATTTAAATAACACAAATTAGTAAATGAACAACATTTGAATGATTAACGTGTCGATTAGAAAAAAAACTGTGTCGATTTGCATGCTGACTCGTACATGAGTTCGTGTTTGGGCAACCCACACATACTTATTGCCGCAGCAGTACGTGTATATAGGCCGCCTATGGCCAAGCCATAAGGTTTAAATCTAAATTCCAATTCCAAACAATACTGGAAATTACAGTATTTGTTTATGTTAATTAATAACACACATACTATGTAAACATTTCATGAATACAACATTAAGCTGTCGTAATGTTTACATACGTATGGCAGGTAAATAAGCTACAACATTTCAGTGGTAACAAACCATAACGGCCTAACTCGAGTTATACAAAATTGAGTTTTTATAATAAACAATTATTTTTTGTTTAAAGTAAGCTAATAATATGTTTCCTTAGAAAAGGCTAGAAAAAAATAACAACTGTCAGCGGGGATTTAAAACTTTAAAATGGGGATTTAAAATAAAATGTTATGTTATGACTTGTGACCACAGATTTGATGACGTAAGCTCTACGCGGGAGTAACGTGACTCTGCTGTGTACAAGTGATAAAACATACAAAATTAACAAGGTGTTAATCATACTATTGTGAATGCATTTGCAAAGCTTGCTGTCAGTTTGACAACGATACTATGCGCATATTTAAATTGTAATATAATCGTATCCTTCATTTAACTAAAAGGTTTAGTCAATAATGAATTGTATGAAAAATATTTTCACAGGCTAAATGAACTAATTGGAAATTTTCACACTCCATGATTGGTGGTGGGGTTGGGGGAGTAATGTTACTTTTGTGCCACAATTCACATGATCATTGTCGGAAAATTATGTCAGCAGACTGAGAATCCGTTTCAGGGCCGTAAACAATAATGAAAATAACCTCCAGAGTTAGAGTTGGGTAATAACGATAAACGTTGAATAACTTTCTGGTAATTTATTTACTGGAATGTTGTTAATTACATAAGCTAGTTTTTGACAACTACAAATAAGTTAAAGTGAGACCAGTGAAATCGAATCCGCTAGAGAAACTAACCTCCAGACAATGGAACTTTTATATAAATGTTTAATTTCATTTGTAAATAGAAAGAATAAATTTGAAATGCCGTAGTCGCATAATGTGTAAACATGACAGGTGAAATTTCAATTAAGGTATCAGTATTTTAATTATAGTGTTTGTTAGAAATTCTCAAATTAAATTGAATTGTGGTCCATTTAAATATCAGTGTATCTAGAACACCGTTTTGGTATTTTTTAATTTTTTATGGGAATTTAAGGAATTTCTAATCAAACAAAAATGTATTTCTCTAGAAATTGTCCTATATTTCGTATAAAAATCTTCCCCAATTTCCCAAACTTCCTTAAATTCGCAATTTAGAAAGTACATTAAATGCGAAACGAATTTATAAATTTTATAACGTGTATTTAAATTACAGTAAAAGCTCGATTTTTGCAACCCCCGATTATTGCAACTCCCCGATTAGCGCAACCGTCATTTTTTTATATTACGGTCTTTATAAGTGCAACTTTCGAAGAAAAAGGTCGTGATAAGTGCAACTTTTTTCTGATGCACTGAAATCAGGAACTTTGTTTGGAGGTCACGGTTAAACCAAATGCTCCCCTTTCAACATTATTCTCTGTTCGACTCTGTCCACTGTGAACGAGCGTACAATAACTGTTATTTTACCGTTGCCTTCCTGTTATTTTTCATCCAATATTCTTAAATTTCAATATTTCAACATATATATTTGGGGCTCGGTAAGTGCAATAATCTCAGTTAATGCAACAGGCCTGATTTCCTATCGGTTGCGGAAATCGAGCTCTTACTGTATTTTAAAATCCCATGACAGCAACTGGTATTGTGTGTGTTGACACTTTAAGCTCGTTGTATACATTTCCTCTCTTCAAAACATTCACATGTACTAAACTTTAGAACTTTATGGCAAATACGACATCACATGATCTCCAAACCCAGCTGATGATTTTTTAATTCAACGTAGCAATTTCAATGAAAGTTGTATTTTTTTTTATTGCTTTTTAAGAAAATTATTAGCATTCTAAAGAGTATTGAACAGATTTTTGTCATGTCAATAGCATTTCCAATGATTTCGGTTTTATTTCATTTATAAATCATGAGCTTTAATTCGAATTTGTGTTGTTGTTTTTTTTTTCTTCCAGCAATCACATGATCAATTGTGAGTAAAAATTGCAAAACCGCCACTGTGGTGTTAGCTGGAACTCGTACTCATCATCACATTTACACACAGGGAGACAATACACACACGGACATAATGGGCCGTGTGCGTGTTAAGAAGAGCCCCAAAGTGACAAGACAGCGTATTAACAACAACAACAGTACACACACACACAGAGATACACTGACGGCCGGGAGATATTAGCTCTCCGTCTGTCTGTCATTAAGTTGGTATGGTCAAACGCGTATGGAAACCTACAGAGCGGAGTGTTCACACTGATTATGGGTGTGTAGAGAGGAGTGGTGCTGAAGGGAGAGGTTTTTACTTAACACAAACAAATCACCGTTTTTTTCAGGTATTTGATGTTTGTTTTCAGGTTATTAATTTGTTTTGCTCAATGCTCGTATAACACACATGAGAACTAAGCCGAGAAATGGAAAACACACATCGCCTGCCCGCTCCCCCGCCTATTGAAGTTGAATTAAAACTGAATTTAAACGACATTATCTAACACAATCACCACATAATCACGTGCAAGTTAAAAACAAAAATCCCGCTAAAGAAGAAAAAACCAACGTTAACATCGAAATTTGACTGACTTTGTTGAACATATCTCAAATCTTTTGTGGGGATAAAACATTTTTTGGCACATTGTTTTTCTTTTTTCTTGTTGTTGTTCTGTGGTTTGGTTCTTTTTTTTTTTTTGATCTTGTATTTTTAAACAAAACATATTTTGTTTGTGTGTCTGAAAATGTTTCAATTTGCTGCGATGAGTACATATGTATTTCACTGTCTGGCTGAGATTTTATTCAGCATATATATTTGTTTCTTTTTTTTTTTTGGCAATCACCTTGACTATGTGAGGTTGTTGCTGTTTTTTTTTTTTCTTAAAAATAAAGCAAAACTACTCACAAACTGTTTTGTTATTTTTTCTTAATTATGCAAAATATTAATTAATAATTCATTAAACTTGCACGAACAAAAAACAAACACTTGTTTTGCTATTTTTTTCCTTCCTCTGTTGCTCTTTTCATTCTTCCCAACATTCAGAGATATGTTCCCTTATTTTTTCATTGTTTGGAGTTTAATTTGTTTTTGTATTTACTTACGTTGCCTTTACTAAATAATTTATTCCGTTAATTTGTTCTTCTAGTTTTATTTGTTTTGTTAACCGACGACGAATTTATCACAAAAATTCTTGCCAACTTATTTAGATGTTGTTTTTTAGAACCTGCCTCGTCGGTAGGAAGCACTCGTCTGTTTTTAGTTGAACACATTTAACATTTAGCAAGCCTTATCTGCCGAACAACGAACAAACAGCCAACCACATATGCTACACACACATGCATACCACTCAAATTGGCTCTTTGTATTTTAGCAACATCAGTGAAAATATGCTGCTGCTGTCTGTTGTCCTCTCTCTCTTTCTCTTTCTATCCAAAAGCTTCTCTGTATTTACTTAGTAAAGTTTCTAGTTTGTCATGGCACATTTTCTCTTATTGTCGGTTTGTTGTAGCTCTCAATTCTCTTAGATGGTTACTGAGATGATCCACTTGGAATTGAATTCAGTTGTAAATAAATATATGAACCACTGAACCGATCGATCTTCTTTCAACTCCACTATTTTCTTTAATCTTTGTTTTGTTTATTACGAGCTATTCAATCATCATTTGTTTACACTCAGTGCTGTTGTTTGAAATAACAAAAATGATTGATAAGAAGTGGGAGCGTTACAAATGTGGACTTTCTTCGTTATTGATGGTGGACAACCACATTTGTGAGTGCCGGCAGAGACGATGTGGCACCATTTACTTTATGCCGGCGTAGACTTTCGTTTCAGTTTCGTTTTAAATAAATCACTTGTGGTCTGAAATTAATGATTTAAAATAAATTGTATCTTAAAATTTTAAACATGAACAACAAAATGAAGTTGATCTCATTCGGATTTATTGTTTACAACACATGTGGTTTAATTCATATACGGTTTTTATCACATGTGTGGTGTTATTTCACTTGTTATACTTTGAACTAAAATCGGTGGAATAAACAAATGAATTCCATACGATCGGTAGGAAATGGCATCTTCAACCACAAAAATTATACATACACACATTAAATGGCCATGGAAATTATCAGCTGCAAATATACAAAGACTGCAGAATAATCACAACCCTCTAAAGTCCAAAGGCAAGTCTGCGTAGACATCATGCGATCCATGAGGTGGGCTTCTCCAATAGGTTTAGAAACGATATAATTTTTATAATCACTGACCGAGACGCACTGTTTAAAGACAGCTTAGAGATTACTATCTCAAAGTCGCCGGCATATACGAGGTGTTTCCAATGGCCTTATCAGGATGTCATCCGGGGTTTTTAGGACAGACCAGCTCAGAGGCAAACATAGCACTTTTTTTGGAGCAGGATGGGGTAAAAGAGGTATACAAACCATGGCAGAATGGGCCAGAAACTCAGTCATGGGAAATGATCAGATCTCAGACTTCACGGACGGATTAAACATTAAGCCAGCAACGGACTGTGGAGTTTTCCCAGAAACACCTAAGGGACTGAGAATTTTGTCCGCTTATGAGAGAGGTTTATTTATTTATTTATTAATTACAATACAAAGTAAATTTATATTCTAATTTTGGGTCCAAGGATAAACCGAGTGACAAAGACTATTTGGCTTGATTTTTGCAGCGACAGACCAAAGCCTCTGGTGGGAATCGAACCCACAACCCCCACGCTGATAGGCAAGCACGCTACCAACTCGCCTACCGGGGCGCTTATATATGAGAGAGGTACAAAAGAGGACTGAAGCGGATTGGTACCGAAAAAAGTGTCCGTTTATGAGAGGTGTCCGCAAGGAGAGAGTACACTGTATATAGAGACCTCATACTGATTCGCAAATAATTACAGTGTCTTCCAGGCCTAGATATTTGCAATCGATATTTCCGAAGGGAAAGACTTCGGCAAGTGGTTGTCAGTGAAGCATTTTAACGTCTAGCTGTGTCTTGTGAACAGAATTCCGATATATTTTCGTATTCAACAAAAGCATTTAGAAACGTTTTCAAAACAACATTACTGAGGGAAAGTTTTAAACAGAAAAGTAATATTTGAAGAATTATTCTTCAACCCACTCTAATATACTCAATTATTGTATATGAAATGAAATGTAGTATTTCATTAAATGAAGGCGAGCGCGACGATAATAAATGAAGTAATAATTTACTAACTTGTGAGTAAATTTAGTACCCCGAATTAAAATTTCAAACAAGAAAGAAGAAACAAATAAATAAGAAATGCTTTTAAGATAAGAACCGAATGTGTCAATATTGACCAAAAACAAAAATAAATAAAACTCACACACATTAGATAAATAAGACTACTTACTACCGGGTGAACAAATTAGGTTAGCAACCAGCAACCAATCAACCGTTCGCAACTACAGTAGTGGATAAAATAATAGATTATAATTTACAAGGCGAATAAATAAATAATAATTATATTTATGCTGTTTTTTTCTAGGTAGTTAAATGCCTATAATATGGCATTGAAGGCTAAGTATCTGGGAAGAAAAATGAATTTAATCCAGTGAGTTTTATACATGCAGGGTTCTCCAACAAGAAGTGTTCTTATGAATCGCCCGGTATTTCGGTAGCTGTCACTTTTGAAGCTTTTATTCTTTGATATTTGACAAGTAGAATCTACGCCATTACTAAAAATGGAACGATACACACTTGAACAACGCATTGAAATTATTAAAATTCACTACAATCCGCAATACAGAAATTGGTGGAAACATTCGAGATGTTGGCTTAAGTTAGTGATGTGAAGAATAAAACCCTTGCATCTAAGGAACAACTGAGAATATTGCTGCTGTAGCCCAAAGCGTTGAAGAAAACCCAGGTTTGTACATTTCTCGTCGTTCTTTGGAATTGGGCATTCCACAAACGTCATTACACAGTATTTTGCACAAAGACTTGGGTCTTAAGGCTTATAAAGTTCAGTTAACACAAGAACTCAAGTCGGCCGATCATCAACAACGTCGTGTCTTTGCTGAAAATGATCCGGAATTCCATTGAAAAGTCATCTTGACTGATGAGGCCAATTTCCACCTCGGTGGCTACGTTAACAAGCAAAATTGTGGCATCTGGGGCTCCGAAAGAGTTATTGGGGCTCCCAAGAGTTATTGTTGAGAAGCCTCTCCATCCTCAACGTGTGACTGTATGGTGCGGTTTATGGACCGGCGGTGTCATTGGACCTTACTTTATCGAAAATGAGTTTGGACCAACAGTGAGCGGTGAATGGATTGCGCTATCGAGAGATGATTAATATGTATGGTCGGAGTTGGATGATATTAATTGAGTAATTTGGGTCGCTACATTATTTTTATTAGTGAATCTTAATTTTATATACGGCCTAAAGGCTCGGTTACTTTTGGAATATTAATAAATGAAATGAAAAAGAAATTTTTTACTTCTAGAGTAACAACCCACCTCTTGCCCGAAATAACATTAAGGGCGATCTAAACAATTGTCTTCACGGCGTCAATAGTCGACCGAGATTTTCGGAATCCAAATTGCTGATCGGGTAAGGCATCATTCTCCTCTACTCATCTCCGGGTCTCTTTTGGACAATTTGTGCTGATATTTCTAATAAACATGTATGAATATGATTCTGTTTCAGTACTTTTATGGTTTTGTACTGCTTTCTCAACTCTGCTCAAGCTTACCAGCCCTGTCGTCGGTCATCTGTTGTTTGTTTTCAGTTTGAGTTCGATGTTGCCGATTTAATAAAAATGAATCAGGAGTATGTACAATTTGGATGCTCATTTATAAGCATGTATGAAGAAGAACTGCCACAAAATTCTTTCAAATGATCAAAATAAATATTTATAAACAGTATTTCATTTTGTTTGGATGGTCTCCAGGATCTAGTTAGGTTTTTAAAATAGTTGAGAGAGCAGCTTCCTGTAATTACTGTATTCCACCATTTAAGTTTAGTTTTGCCCCTCCTGATTGTTTTCATACAGGATTTATCTGTAGCTTCAGCTAACGCCTTTAAAACGATCTCCTCTATGGATTCTAAAACAGACTTGTCGTCTATAGATTCCGGGCATGAGGGTATTTCGGACCAGTTGGCCTTACGTCTAATTGAAAATTGTGTTTCAGAATCCGTCTCGTTGTACAAGTGATCAGAAAAGGAACTGTCGTTCACACATTACACTTTCCGATTTATCACTAACAAGTGTAGCATCGGGAACCTAAGAACAAAATTTTAGAGAAAGAAAACACAATCTCTGATTTTTTTTATTAATATTTTTAATATCCATTTAATATATTGATATTGATAGTTATTTTTTTTGAAGTATTCCATAAATTGTTGTTAAAATGTGTATGTTGAATTCTTTATTCTTTAAATGTGTGTCTTTAATTGTTTCGTTCTTCATTTAGTAGCTGATCTTTCTTTTTCTGTTTTTTTTTTTTGGTTTTTTGAAAAAATGTTCGTATGCATTATAAAACTAATATCACAAATAAAATTTATTTAAAAAGAAAGTCTAAAAAAAACATATTCCAAAAACAAAATGAGATTTCGAAATCATGTAGAGAGAATCAATGTGTGTATGTGTGAATTTTGGAAACTAAATCAAAGTATATGAATAAAATATTAATGAAATTACAACATAAATTACAAATTAACATGGTTGAGGCAGTTTTACAAATGAATGAAGTGTCGCAAAAATATAAATATTATATTTATATGGGTATGTCGAATTTTAAAATGTCTACGATGTATTCATGATTATCGGCATTTTTGGTGTTGTGGTTGGGTTGTTGTGTTTTGCTTGAAAATCCAATTCGATAACTGTAAATCTTAATTATAAAATATCTTTCTTTCTTCTGTCGTTCTGTTGTATACAAAAATAACTTATGTAAAACTATTAAAATATATAAAAATGTAATATGTATGTATGCATGTATATAATTATGGCTGCCTCAAAAATACACATCAAATTCAGAAAAGTGTACATTATATATTTCTCTTAAAACTTAAAGTAAAGAACTAAGGTGATGGGTAAACATGATGATGCTGATGAAGTTTGACCAGTGATGCCAAACGTTCTACTTACTCCACTAAGTATGTGGCAATTTGTGTTCTACATATATCGTCAGGGAAGAATGGAACATGGGAAAAGTCCCAAACTTACGTTTAGTTTCGGAAAATGTAATAACAGTAAAAGCTCATTTGTTTTCTTAAAATCCGTTTAAAGGTCAATATGATGCAATAGAATTTTTTTTTTGACAATGAACACAAAGCAAAGACTATACAGAGGCAGACGTACCAAGTCGTTTTTTGACGCATTAGTTCGGCTACACACTCTAGATAATGTTTTTTTTTTTAAACAAATACCTACTTATTTAAAACAAATACTGTTTAAAATACCCTCTTGGAAATGTTCAGCAAACGTCTTGGGACGTCTGCCCTCTGGCTTTGCACAAAGTTCTTGTTTCCACAAACCAAATTTGTTCGTTCGTTAGAAATTGTCAACATTTGAGGTGCAATAAAATGGATTTTTATCTGCAATGAGAGAGTTTCTTCTTTTCCGATTGTCCACCACATGTTGATATCTAACATATTTCTGTAAACCAGAATTGAATAAAGTCTGACACTAATTTTATAACGCTTCCAATATTGACGATAAGTATGGAAACAAGCAGAAGTTTTTTTTTTAAAAAAATTTTGAAAAAGTCAATTGGGACGTCTGCCCTCTGGCTTTGCACAAAGTTCTTGTTTCCACAAAACCAAATTGTTCGTTCGCTAGAAATTGTCAACATTTGAGGCGCAATAAAATGGATTTTTATCTGCAATGAGAGAGTTTCTTCTTTTCCGATTGTCTACCACATGTCGATATCTAACATATTTCTGTAAACCAAAATTGAATAAAGTCTGACACTCATTTTATAACGATTCCAATATTGACGATAAGTATGGAAACAGGCAGAAGTTTTTTTTTTAAAAATTTTTTGAAAAAATCAAATGACTGCGAATTGCATAGCTGCAAATTTTCTTTAGCAAAATTGTTTTGGAAATATGAATAGCTAAAGCTAAAGAGAGAAATTGAAGACACATTTTTAAACACTGGTAGCCGAATCGAAGTTACCCTATCTGTGGTGGCGCAACATGGTCCGGCCTTTACGGCGATAGTCATGTAAAACTCACGACAAATCCATCAGTGGTCTTCCCTGACCTTTTGCTTAAACTCGGCTCTGATTGGCTAATAGTTTTCTTTTACAGAAATTTTACATTGCATGGAGTTTATTCTCATACTCGTAGGGACATTTACGAGCTGAATGGAGACTGCATACGCATAATAAAAGAGGTTTTAAACGAATTAAATGAAAAACTCTTGAGCTTTACTGATATTTTTAGACGAAAAATAAGTAAATGTTGGTTCACTGGGAAAATTCGTTTTCATTTGCTTCTTCAAGTATTCTAGCAATATTTTAAAATTGTTTAAAAACTCTGGTTTTGAAAACTTTATAATTTGATGGGTCATTCCAGACAATGACAAGAATGTCATTTTTCATTGTAAACAAAATATAGAAAGTCCCTACTAGTCACTGGTAAATTAGCTCCGAGCCCCCAATATTTAAATTTATTGAAATTTATAATTAAATTTAAATAAATTTCAAATTTAAATACTTAGTAGAAATGCAGTAAGTTTGATATCACTGGTTGCCCCAACTTTTTGTTTTCTCGAAAAAAAAATAAATAAAATAATGTGCGATGTAACTTAAACGCTTAGGAAATGTGTGAATGGGTAGTTTTGGAAAAACAACACGAATATACGTAAAAAAAATACAAATCAAATAGATACGACGAGTGAGTGGCATGTGTGGCTGTATGAGATGGGTTTTTTTTTTTTGTTTTGACGATATTCATGAACTGGCGTATATCAGAAAAACGTAACGTTTTTTTTTTCCTTCTGTATGAGAATTTATTTGATATGCCTCGGTTCATGAATGTCCCCCATGGGTGTGATTACGATGTAATGGTGGCAATGTGGCAAGTTCAGGACTGAATGGCTGACGACTGTATGCATCCTTCATTATTATTATTTAAATAATTTATTTGATTATATTGTATTAGTAGGAATTATCTGTGTCTGTTGAATGTATGTTGTTTCTTATTTCTTTTAACTAGAGAGAAAAGCACCATTATTAGTTTTTTAGTTTTTTTTTTGTTTTCTTAAAACGTTTTTCAAAAAACGTCTCTTACCATCACCAAAGTTATTTCATTCTGTTTGTTGTTTTCCTTGTTCTTTTTATATATCAAATTAAAGTAAATGTTAGTTATTTTTTTTTTGGTCTAATTTAAGGTGTCTTTTAAGACTAGGACTAGTTTGTGTGTGTGTGTGTTGGCCGTTTGTCTGTCAAACCGTTTGGCGAATGTCGGAAATGTTGTTTTTGATAAGTTGCATTCTTTTGTCTCATGGTTTAGTTGACTGTAGCCCCGCATATTAAAGTATAATTGATTTTATTTTTAAGTTACATTTGTTTTGTAAAACTTGAGTTGTTTGTTTGTTAATTGAATTGATGGCATTGAAGATGGTTGGTTTGTCTTTATCAAAAAGGTAACGATTTTGAATCGTTTGTTTACAAAAAAAAATAAATTAAATTTGTTTAAATTCTTGGTTTGCTTTAAAAAATATACAGTTACTTAAATTTATTTTAGAAAAAATAACCTAGAAAAAATTAAAAAATATAGTAGATTTTTGTTTGTTGATGTATGTTTTGATATCAATATTACAGATCCATAAGTCTATTTGAGCTCGTTTTGCTTTTTATCATTTTTTGAAAAAGGAAAAAACAAAAACGGGAGTGTGTTTTGGTTTTTGTGTGTGCAAATCACAGTAATTCCAATTTTTTTCTTCTGAATAATTGAATAGCTTAGAATAGAATAGAAAACTCCTATTCTTCTCGTTCGTATTACAGTATTGAAAAGTGGGCATACATTTTCCATCCCCTTTAGGATCAAACGGGGAACTTTTGTCAATTACATATTTTCCATCCCCTTGAGAATCAAACGGGGGAACTTCTTTCAAATGAATTGGCTATGTGCACAGCAATCGGGACTCAATTGAATTTAAAAAATTCGTTCCGACTTGACTAAGAGATTAAAGACAATTGAAGTGGATGTCCGTGGCGGGACTGCCGATTCTACAATTGCAACGCTCGAATTGGCTGTTCATGCGTACCGGCTTTACTTGGCACGCTTGCAGTTACCCCATGGGTGATGCCACACCATGGTTTGACTGCTGTTTGGGAAAACAAACACCCTGAATGTTTTAATGTTTTTTGCGCAAACGCGGAAAAATATATTTGCTTCAAATATTTGCCAAATGTGAACCCAGCTTTAGGCTGGGACGTGGACACTCGGTCCGCCATGCGTTGATTCCTAATAACATTCTGTTTTAAATAACTTCAGACATCTATGCTGATATATCAAAGACAATCTAAAGTCACATGCCAACTTCTTCGATAGAGGGCAACTTTGACTACAGAAATCTGTGGTCTCAATGTTACGAACGTATTAAAATGTCTGCAAGCAGACATGGATCGTCTGCCCTCTTACCAAAGGCTATGGTATTACTTTAGTCGCCTAAAACCAAAGCAGTGGTGCGCTGTCGTGTTGTTCTCAACATAGACTTTTGTTGATATTTATTGTTTGATTTCGTGGAGGAAGTAACACTTGAAGAAATCAGCATGTGCCTTAATTTGAAAGCTTAACCATGCTAAATGATTCACAAGTACGACACCAATTTTTTCAGTGTACTCATTAAGTGTTTGCTCTGCCATAAGAAGGTTTTGGCCACCACCGAACTAAAGTATGTGGTAGTTGTAAAAAACAGAATTAAATGCATTTTAATACAATTTTCTTTTTTCTCGGTCGATACATCGGTTTAGTACTCGCTACTGCAGTACTAGGAGCTCCACCCACATATAGCCCTTTAAAATGATTTTCACATTTAATTGAAATTGGGAGGCTTGCCTCTTAGAGATTTCAATAAAGTTTGCGGTTTGCCATTGGTCTTTTCATTTAAGTTCTCGGATGTTAAGTGTAGGTTTCTTGGTTATTTTGCCACTTAAACCCGTTTGAAATTGACCAACGGAATGTAGTCAAGAAAACTAAAGTTCAGCTTATCATGATCTTCGAACTTTTAAGAAGAATTCGTCCATGCAGCAAACATCTACCGAAACACACTCAATATGTCATAAGTTTCTATTAAATAACACATAAGGATAGTTGTAAAATCAACTAATAACCACTGTTAATATTAGAAAAACTCATAAACGATTTAAAACAATATAATTACACAATTGCCAATATAAAATGTTCTTCGTTGAATCAGGATGATGATGATGATGGCCACCACCGCCAAATGACTGCACTTGACAATGTTGTGTATGGGATCTGTGAAAAGTGGATGGTTGATCGCTGATCAACTGAAGTTGACTTTCATTCTTCGCCTCACATAAACACGTCAGCGCATGAGTAGTCAATGAGAAAGTCTTTGTCAAGGATAGTTTTAATAGATACAAACAACTATGGAATAAATTAAATAAACAGCACATCGTAGAATGGTGATGTGTGGTATAGGAAATAAAATAATATAATGATGACAAAAATGCCAGCAAGTGGATTTTCCACTGAAAATCAATTATACTAACAATGATCACAACAAACTGCCGTAATAGATTGTCGTCTGCCAGGGACAACAATACTACTACTACTGCGACTAATACTTGTCGCCATAATAACTTTGGTAATGGTTCATTATCTAATAATGGTGATGGTTGTTCTGGTATGGATAACAACATCATCGTCATCATCAGTGCGTTGAGGAGGATGATGTCGTCGTATGAAGGAAGCCTAAAATGTTTAAGAGATTCTAATGTTTGGTTATAATAATTGTTGCCGCCACTTGATATCGCCGTCGCCAACTCAGGAGGTGTTTTGAAACTGTTGTTGTGTATTTTAGACAACATTTTGTTAATGTTTAATTGTGTTTGTGTGGCTGTTGATGGTGGTGTTGATAGTAGTGGTGCTACTAATATTATGTGTGCCTTATAAATGTTTAGGAGATTTTTGAAATTGCCAACTTCATGCGTAGAAGTTGTATTGGTGGTTTTGGTGTTGATAGTGTTGGTGTTGTTGGGGATATAAGTGGGGAAGAATTTGGTTACACAAAACACTAATTGTTCGATAATACTTTGAAAGTGACTTAAGTTTAAATAATTAATATTTTTTGTTTCTTCGTCATCGGTACGATTTTCCTTCATCCCTTCATCAATATCATCCTTATGTGGTGCTGCTTGCAACTGTTTGCTGTTGTTATGTTTTGGATTATTAGCATGTTGCCATATTAAGCTGTAGAGTTTTAGCTTTTTTATAAAATATTTATAATAGATTTTCTTCAACTTTAGTTACGGTTGAATTGGCTTTTTGGGTTTTTTTAACTCAGCTTCTTCGTCGCGTTTAACTTCTGTATAACGTTCGCCCTTTAGCGAGACAATTCTATTATCTCTATAGCGTACCATTTTCTTTGGTTCGGCTTTTGGTGCCATCGGTTTATACTCACGTTTGCTAGAGTCCTTGTCGACATACGAATATCTGGGGCGGCAGCAAAAGTGTACAAATTATTATCGTATTGTGTATATTTTTATTTAATGTCTATAGTTTACCTAGCTATAATGCGATTCTTCAGTTCGGTATCATTAGCGACAACATTCTTGCGGCTAACAATGCCATTGCTTTTATCGGTCAAACTTTGGCCCGTCTCCTGGCGATGTAGCAAAGTTTGAGTGGCCCCATCAATGTCACCATTGGCTATAGTGACACAATATTTTATCTGCAAAGAATGTTAGAATATTTAATCCTATGGCAAGATGTTGAAAGGAAACAAATAATGTCGCTCATTTACTTTAATAGAGTCACATCTCAAAATACGATTTTTTAAGGAGAACCGTTTAAAGTTTTTATAGCTAATATAGGAAAAAACTCAAAAGTTTCCCGAATAAAGTAGAGCCCTGACATATAGGACACGCAGAACAAAAGTCAATTTAAATAAGAGATATACAGCTTGTTCTTGAGCAGAAAAATAAAACGGGCATTTTAAATTGTAACACTATTGAGCGACTACATTTGGGCTTTCACAAAATAGGCAACAACTTCAAATAAGTTGCATTCATAACCCACAGTCCAAGAACACTAGAAGCTATTTAAACTGTCACTCGTCATTACCACAATAAAACTATAATTAACAAAAGCGGCAAGATAAGAATCAATGGGAGAGAGATTAACAGTCTCAATGTGCCACTAACACAAAGGCGACGTCATTTGTGTTGGAGCGAAATAGTCAGTCAACGAAAAGTAAGGAAAAAATCACCTATTCGGAAGAAATAAGGAAGATCGAATAAATGGAACGTCGAAGATCGAGATTTATGGTAATTAGACTGATTGAAAACACCAAACAAAAACTCGCCTGCTGAAACTTAGGCTCTAGTGACAGACACGTCGAGTGGAATTTATTCTAAGGAATAAAACAAAACTGCTGCTCACCACAAAAACACAAACTGAATTAACAAAAAACATTTTTGAGTTGAATGACCAAAACTTGTTTTCGTGAAAACTTTAATAACTCAGTCAATTACTAAAGGATTTTAAAAAAGAGGAGGCGTTTTAAATCTTTTTTCTCTTGGTTCCGCGAATAAGAAAGTAATCTCTAAGCCATGTAAAACGGAATCGGCTTTAAACAGTATGTCCCGGTCAGTGGGTACAAAAATTATTATTATCAAAAAAAAATTTTGAGTTGAATGACCAAAACTTGTTTTCGTGAAAACTTTAATAACTCAGTCAATTACTAAAGGATTTTAAGAAACGAGGAGGCGTTTTAAACCGGTTTTCTCTTGGTTCGTCGAATAAGAAAGTAATCTCTAAGCCATGTAAAACGGAACCGGTCAGTGGGTACAAAAATTATATCGTACACATTTACGAGATTTGTGAGATGTCCCCAGTCTGTTGCTTCAGGGAACGTTAAAGGAAATAAGTGAGTAATTTATACAGAATTATTATTAAAAGTTTGAAGAAGGAAGGTTGAAGGCTCAACATACAAATATTTGGTATCATGGGGAATGTTAGTAAAGAATTCTATAACTTATGGAATAAGTGTGAAGGTTCATTGTGGTGCCTCTCAAACTAAATTGTGAGAATAAAAATCATCTATAGATTATAATTGTAAGATTTATGAGGAACTAATACAAATGGCAAATTTTTGTCATAATGAAATTTTTATGATTTTTTTTATGTTTTTGGCCTTAAATTTGTTTATAACTTTGATTGCATGGCATCAGAGGCAAAGATTTAAAATTATTTAGTGATATTTTTTTTTAAATTTATTTTAATATAAACTGACAAGTCGTGACAGGACCAAATTTAAATTGTTTACCAACAAAATTTATTTAAAAACAAAAATCTATCCATTGAGAACAACATTTTTGTACACAATTATTTCTTTTTTGTTGCATAGTAAAAAATACAGGGTTTTCCAACAACCCTATTTTGGTATTCAAAGAAAAATGACATTTTTTGAGATAAATAATCGTATGTTTATTTCATAATAAAGAGGGAGATATGCCGCTAATAATGAAAAACAACATCCGCCAAATGGCCACTACGACCACGCTTACAGCACCATATCCTATTCATGAAATTTTCCATAACCAAATCCCAAAGTGGCTGCCCTATGTCCTCGATAGCCTCACGAATTCTATCTTTAAAGTCTTGAATCGACGCTGAGCTGTTGGCGTAAACCTTATCTTTCACGTGGCTTCAAAGGAAGAATTCGCAAGTTGTTAAATCACAAGAGATAACACGGTCCGGAAACTTTTCCCGTAAAAGAGTAATGGTTTCGTTGCTTGTATTTTTTTTTTTTTTTTTAATAATTTCATTGTGTTGTTAAAACGTGTATCGTTCCGTTTTTAGCAATGACGTACTTTCTACTTGTCAAATGTCAAAGAATAAAACAGTGTTGTGTACGGGATCTGCAAAAATTGAATTGTTTATCACTGATCAACTGAAGTTGACTTTCAAAGAATAAAATCTTGGAAAGTGACAGCTACCGAAATACCGGCTGATTCAAAATAACTCCTCTTGTTGTAGAACCCTGTATAAATTTGTATGATAACTGGGGTTTCGGAATTTGGAACCCTGCAGATCGCCTTAAGGTCGAAGACACATTAGTCCAACCGATTATAAATGACAGATTTTTTTCACAATTCGGCTAAATGCGTTTAAGCCTTACATTCCTTTATAAATAAAAATAGATAAAAAGTGATCCGTAATCCACCAATACTAACAGAGCAAATTGAGTAGATTTTATTGTAATTTATAATAATTGGCCGTGAGGCTTTAAATTACAAAATCTATTCAAATAAATGAAATGAAAATACTGGAAAAAATACATAATTAAATAAAACTGGCACCGTGAACACTAAAGTCCATCGCATATGCAGATGACGTTCAAATCGTCGGAGCGTGGTTTTCCAGAATCTGTAAGGAATCGGCGAAAATAATTTCGATGGTCTACGAGGACAAGAAAAAGTAATGCATTCAACGTGAGACAGAAATGCGACATAGTAGATGTGACACAGGTCGGCAAGTGCAGCTTCGAGGTAGTGGTTCCGCCATGGTTAGGTTATGTTAGGTTGAGAAGAGGCGGCAGATTTACTCCGTCTTATGTCCTTGGACATACACATAAGCCAGCATTCGGCTTGTTGTGCGCTCTAACCGTTTCATAGATTCCCAAGAAGTTATTTTAGAAATTCTGTACTATTGACATAATCCTTAACTGTTTTCCAGTCTGCGCCCCTAACATGGGTCAAGCTGTTAAAGAGTAATTTCTCAAGAAACGGGATTTGTTGTATGCGAACGCTGGGCAATGTCAGAGGAAATGCTCCAATGTTCCTTCATCCTCTCCGCATGCCCTACAGGCGCTGCTGTCTACTACTTCTCTACTAATTTGTGTAGATGCGCTTGTAAGCCATTGTGCCCTGTAAGGATACATATGCAAGGTTCAGCAAGGTTTTCGTTTTATCTTGGTTTGGTTTACCCCACAAGATTCTTTTCGTTATCCCAGTGGCTTCCCTATTCATTAGCGTGATATGGACGTCTGTCGCCCATATTTTTAGCTCAGAAAGCGTAGCACTGAAAGGTTTCACATTCCCTAGGTTTGTTGTTTGCAATCGCCATTTTACAATAAAAAACTGTCCTTGATTTTACCGTTCAAGGCGTTATTGCCTTAATAGCCATTTGGCTATCTGTAAAAAGATTTACATTGCTGGTCTTGTGCGCTAAGCCAGCTCACACACTCTGTAATGGCTCGGATTAATAATAAGTTCGGCGGAATAAAAGATAGATTTCCGGTTCTTTGATATAAAGTCCCAGCACCATCTGGTGTTAGTGTCTCACATTCAACAACTATTGATGTTTCGGGTTACTGATCGGCTACTCATGCTATGCCAGTTAAATTCCCTGCTGCTACCTCAGTTATTTTTTGATGATATGACCTGTGATAGCTTTCGATCCATTCGCCCATCGCTGTAAGGGCATATGTTATCTGTATCTCGAATTTTCACAGGATTTATTGTGTAAATTGTGTTCAGAAAATGGGGTTTTCTCAAAATTACAGTTTTCAAAGTCCATTGAAATTATTTGGTCAACTTAAAGCTCGGCCTGTGGACTATTATTAGCCCTTTGAGACACAAGATTATTAGCCTTTTCCACAAAATTTATTGTGCAGCCAATGGTGCATTCTCAAAATGATTTTTTCGACCATTAATCTGTAATGGCTAATGTTATATAAACTATATTTATTTACAATTACATCATTTCGAATATAGAACAAATCCAAGAGGAAAAGTATTAGAAATTGGAAAAAAAAAATTCGACCAAAAAAAAACAAAAAATTTGAGTTTTTTTTGAAAAATTAGATTTTGTTAAAATTTTGCTCATTTGTAGCGAACCTTAATCTGAACAAAACGGTGTCTTCATTTTTTAGATTGAACCAATAATTTTAGGAGAAATTGGATTTTGAAAAATCGATTTCTTGAAAATTAGAGTTTTGAAAGACCATCGACACTATTTGGCCAATATTACAGCAACGGGCTGAGTAATCGACAGGAGTTTGGTATCAAATTAAAGATAGACTTCAGGGCTATTATTAACCCTCTGAGAGTTGTATGCTACGACCATTTTTACAAGATTTATTGTGTATCCAATGGAGCACTCTCAACATGTATATTTTGACCACTAATCGGTATTGGCTAATGTTATATAAATTATATGTTTTTACAATTGCATCATTTCCAAGGCAGAATATAAAAATGAGCAAAAGATTGGGAAATTCGAAAAAAAAATCGACCCAAAAAAAAACCAAGGGGTTAACCCACCAAAATTTGAGTTTTTTTTTGAAAAATTAGATTTTGTTAAAATTTTGCTCATTTGTAGCGAACCTTAATCTGAACAACGGTGTCTCCATTTTTTAGATTGAACCAATAATTTTAGGAGAAATGGGATTTTGAAAAATCGATTTTCTGAAAATTAGAGTTTTGAAAGACCATTGACACTATTTGCCCAATATAACAGCAACGGGCTGAGGAATCGACACGAGTTTGGTATCAAATTAAAGATAGATTGCAGGGCTATTATTAACCATATGAGAGTTGTATGCAGTCACAGGATTTATTGTGTGGATGTGGTCGTTATTGCTCCGGTTACGCCCAAACAAATGACGTCAGCATCAAAATAAAGCTGACGTCAAGGATCGTGCTGGAAAATAGATGCTATTTCGGGATAAGCAAACAATTCAAGAACAAAGTCGCCTCTCTCGACGATCAATAACGACACTGCAGAACACGCTCAGTCTACCGGGGCGGTTATGTGGCTCTGAAACTCAAACAAAACGAGAGAAAAATATTTTGGAAAATTTCTGGACTGGTCTGTTAGTTTAACTGACACTGTTGGCCTACAATAGACACGGGGATATCTAGAAACACGTAACCTAATTTTTATAAATTGAGCACTCTACGACATTTCCATTACATTTTTTTTACGCATGAAAGATGGTGTGGTTGATACGCCCCTACTGGTAACTCTCAGAAACTAGTAACTATAAATAATAGTAGTGAACGACTCAAATTTAAACTCTAACCCTTGTAGTAGATCCGAACTTGAATCCAAATTCACATAACTCCCAAGGAAAGTAGTCTGTTTGCAGACGCAAATAACTAGTTGATTCGTATATAGTTTATTTTACAAGTTACCAATAATAAATGGAGAGTTTAATGCTGCACACTTAGGGACTCGGAAAAAGTATCGATATTTCCAAACAGGAACACTTCTAACTTTTAAATATCATGTACGCCGACATTAATATCGGATAGTGATTAAAATTCCATACATGACTATCCGGTACTGACATGTACCGAGTACACACTATCCATTTTGTTTAAAATTCCGAATATAGACTAATTTCTGCTGTGACTCTCCAAATTAATGGAACGGATAATTTCTAATCGACTAGTTTGGTTTCTAAGCGTGCGTAGAGAAAAACTATCGCTGGAAAGAACAAATATTTAAAGATCTTGTGACCAGAATAAAGTTGGTTCAAACATCTTTCTGGTAAATAGAAAGCCATCTCCATATTCTTACAACAAATCTGCCGGACTTTGTGGATAGAAGCGCCTACCCTGTGGTAGAAGTGGTTTTCCAGCAAGACGGAGACCCAAAGCATACTGCGAAAATGTGTCAACGCTTGCTGAGGGAAAACAATTTTGAGATAATGCATCAATTGTTACTGCTGAGTCTGCTGATGTAATAAACGTGATTGACACTGCCAAACGTTGAAAGCTAACAACAATAAACAATAATATTCTCTGACAGCATACGATTTGACGATTTGATATCACATAAAGACAGAATAATACTCTCCTGGATACCCGGACATGTCGGATTGAAGGGAAACGTATACGCAGACACAGCCGTCAAATGCGCCTTACGAAACAATCCTTGAAATTGAAATGGATTAAAAAACACTCGTTATTACGGAACTTCCTAACTTCCACCATGAACCCCAATAACTCAAAACCATCATACATCACAAACATTGAAAAAACAAAATAAGGATATTCTCCCGCCTTCGCATGGGTCATACAATTACCACTCACCAACATCTTTTGAAAACAAAAACATAGACAACAACTTACTCAATCCTGCAACAACCTCTCGAACTCGACTAACAGAAACCAAACTGTATGAAGTATATCGATCAATAATACATAAACAAAATTAAGGCCTTTTTTAATATTTTTTTTTTAAATTTCTGGGGCATTTTTACACTTTGGATTGAGTCCAATTTTCATATTTTATATTGAGGCGATTTTTCATTATAAAAATTACCCCAGAATTGGGGCCAATTGTCAGTGAGCCGTCCCCGACATTTTATCTCATCCATTTGTACATATCAGGTAGTTTAGTTCTAAATCTGACAGGCAATCGCTACAATTCACTCGTAGTTTTATTTCGTGATTCGCAATTCCTCGCAGTTGCAATGAATAATATTTTTGATAATTTTCAAAAGGATTCGATTGTAAGGCATTTGTAAAAAGCTTTTCACTTCAAGGAATTATAATTTTCGTGTGTATTAGCCGTTTTAGCGAGGGTCCAATAATTGATGTATGGCATGCAATACAAATTCTGAAATTATCCGTCTTTTGAAATGGGCAACAATTTAGGGGCGAGGTATGCGGTTATCCAGGTCGTACAATTCGTTCTTCAACGTAATTGTATGTGAAATATTCTTTAAGCAAGGGCCTTTCCCAGTGCAATCCATTTATGGGGGCATCCACAGAGTTTGGGTCAAAAGAATAAAAGATATATACAGGGATGAAACTTCTATCGAAACAGTGAGCTGTTTAAATTCAGCTCCGAACTGCGAATTATTTCTATTTACATTACTTCATAGAGATTACTGTTTTAATCGTCAGAATTTACGAGGTGGAAATTATTAAAATTCACTACAAAAATGGTGAAAATCTTGCGATACGTGCCTCACAAGGAACGAAACAATTGCTCTTTTATGGGAAAAGTTTCCGGACCGTGTCATCTCTCGAAGAGGTGATCACAATTGGCCACCGAGATCTTGCAATTTAACACCTTAAGGCTTTTTCCTTTGGGGCCACGTGAAAGATAAGGTCTACGCCAACAGCCCAGCGTCGATTCAAAGAAATAATTCGTGACGCTATCGATGTCAAAGGGAAGCGTGGTCGTGGTGGCCATTTGGCTGATGTTGTTTTTCATTATTAACGGCATACCTTCCTCTTTATTATGAAATAAACATCCGATCATTTATCTCAAAAAATTTAATTTTTCTTTGAATAGCAAATAAAACCTCTTGTGGGAAAACCCTGTATTGGATGTAAATACAGGGTTTTCCAACAAGAGATTAATTTACTTTTATCAAGCCTCTTTCTTGCAAGCAATAAAGACTGTGTCTGAAAAATAGTTCACGACCTGCAGAAGAGTTTAGAGTTTTCCAAAAAGATTTTAAAATTTGGACTTAGAATGTATGAGATGTCTTTGCCGTTCTGGGTAGCTAATAAGCTTTTGTTGCAAGTCAGTGTTATTTAGAGGATTTAGAGGATTTTTTTCATTCAGGGATTCCATTCCATAGGGAGTTTTTCCATTCATTCAATCCATTCACCGTAACTGTTGATCAAACCTCATTTTCGAAAAAGTAAGGTCCAATGACCCCGCCGGACCTTAAATTGCACGTAAACAGTCTCAACAATAACTTTTCCGAGCCCCAGACGTAGCCACCGAGGTGGAAATGGGCCTCATCAGTCAAGATGATTTTTTGATGGAATTCCAGATCATTTTCATGCATTTCAAGGACCCATCAACACGATGTTGTTGATGTTCAGCCGGCTTGAGTTATTGTGTTATCTGAACACTAAGCCTTAAGACCGAAGTCTTTATGCAAAATACGGTTTAATGTCATTCGTGGAATGCCCAATTCCAAATGGACAAATCTGGGTTTTCTTCAACACTTTGGGCTACAGCAGGGTTTTATTCTTCACATCACTAACTTGTCGCAACAGCTCGAATTGTCCACCCTTTTTTGTATTGCGGTCCGACAAGGTGCTTTACGACGACCCAAAAATGCTATAGTTTTGCGAACTGTGACAGCCAGATTTTCACCATTTTTGTAGTGAATTTTAATAATTTCAATGAGTTGTTGAAGTGTGTATCGTTACGTTTTTAGTAATGGCGTAGTTTCTACTTGTCAACTGTCAAAGAATAAAAGCTTCAAAAGTGACACCTGGTGATTCAAAATAACACCTCTTGTTGGAAACCCCTTTATGTATAATGAACCATTTTAACAAGACACATTTTGAGTTATGCATCATTAGTAGAATGTGTTCGAATGGAAAGTCCTTCAGGCATTCTTTGCATATTAATATATGTATTGCCGCAAGTTTTTGTATCGCTTTGCCTTCCAGAGAAATAATTCTTGACATTTTTGTGGGCGTAGTCATTTAAAAACTACAATTACCGAACGCAGTAAGATGCAGTACGGCTTCAATAACTCTGTGTATACTTGTTTAAAAAAAATCCATTGATACATTTTGGGTCTAAACGATAAACTAGCTTCGAAATCGTTCAGTTATTTGACACACATTTTCTAAGGACTTTGACTATCTTTCCTGTGCGGCATTTCTCAACTACTACAGTTTAAAGAAAACTTTATTAGTCGATACATACTTATTCCAAGTATTCCTTCATAGGTACGTGTGTATGTGTGCATGCACATACATGCAATTTATACGGCTTCCCAACTTCAAAGCCCAACAATTACTTCTTTCACTTCGATCGATACATGTTAAAATTACCAACAACAAAAACGATATACATTTATGCTAGGTACTTACCTCCACAGTTGGAGTGTCGGGAAACATCTCTTCCAAGACTTTTATCTCCTGGCTATAGATGGCATCAATGTCGAAACCATTGTTCGACGGCATGTAGCCATCGCTGTCATTCGCTGGAAACTCGTCCTTCTCCGACGACGACGATGAGTTGCGTGCCCGCAACTTGGATTCGGGTATGATATCCGACAAGGAAAGTGAACTGAAAGTATTTATGGCCATTTTAATAGCATTCCAATCGATTACCACTGTCTCCAGTAACACACATACTTGAATGAGAGATTGATCGATGGATGGTTGTCCTGGTTCTTTTGCAACTGCAGCAATTCATTGGCCAACTTATAAATCCAGTCGCATATAATGCCCTGGTCTATGGAGGAGAATTCCGCAAAGTAGGCGCTCATCATTTCAACGAACCCCTCAACATCGAAACAGGGATCCTGTGAGGCCTCCTCCAGAATGGAAATAATGTACGAGAGCACGATTTCATCTACGACACTGAAATCGGCTTCCGGTATATGGGCACTGACGAATTGCACCAAGCTATTCTTCACCAATTCGTGCTGTCTCTCCAAATTGGTCATTGTTCTCCACCACAACAAACTAACTTTTCAAAGAAATAAATTAAAAGTGATGAAATAAAGTTGCATTAACTAACATTCACTGCAAATACTAAAAAAAAATCGTTCTTCTTCTGATAATTTATGTGCTGTTCCAAGTCCCTACGATTCGTTTTGCAGTTTGAAAATTTTCTCTCTATACCATGAAACGAAGACCGAAAAAGGATGATTTCCCTCCCCCCTTACTCGCATTTTTCCATTGTTATTGTTGGGTTCGCGGCGATGGCTGGGGTCTCTGCCCCCAACACCCCCTACTCTATGTGATTGGTACTCACCGCGACAGATAAACAAAAACAACAAAATATATACTACCGCCGCACAACAAAACAATTCGCAATTCGCCAAACGTCGTATTTCTTTTTTTTGTTATCGTCGTTGTGTTTCTCTTTGATGCCTGCGAATTGTTGTGGAGTAGAACTGGGGATTTTATTATCGCATTATCGCAACGATAATTATCGATAGCGATACCACCGATACCACAACAAACACCAACAAAACGAACACTTCCGAAATGGAACGGAATGGAAAGAAATTGTTTTTTGATTCCTCCATTCCATCTTCGTCTGATCGGAGATTCCTCCATTCCATTATACTTCCAAATGACCGATTAACCGAGTAACCAGAGAACCGAACCGAAGCAATGACAATGATGGCGGCGGCTGGTCTTTTTTTCCAGTCGGCGTCGGCGGTGCTTGGGTTTTGGTACGATTAAAAGGGCGATTCTGTTCTGATTTTGCCACTGGACCCATAAACAGTTGATTGTGCCGAAAATGGCACAATGTGTCACTATTTACCCCAACTCTGTAGAGAAGAGAAAATGTCATTGACTACAATAGGGATGGTACAATCGTAAAAATATCAAACTCTTTTGGATATTGCTCCATCAGCTGGCGCAATCACACCACCATTCCATACACCAGTTATATTTGTGATCGATTCCATATAATCGAAAATTTTATAATCGATAAATTTATAATTTTTTTGATTTCACAGAATATTCAAATAGTGCCCAATGTTATCTGAGTTCAGCCTAAAAACGGAAAATTGGAGCTGATTGTGTCATTTGGGAAGCTGCTTCTCACTTAGGCCATTGCTACAGAAATTAGTTGACACTTCGTGGACAATCCGCAAAAGATATGACAATATTAAGAATGAAATACACTATGATGGAAGGGTAGAAAGATATGGTTCAACCAAAAATAACCTGAAAAAAATATATATAAAAAATAAAGTAACCCCATGGTATTATATTATTATAAAAGCTATATTAAAATTGTTAAAAAGGCGTTTGTGGGGTTCGAAAAAAACAAAATGGCGTTCCTGGCACTTTTTCGAAATTGTCGATTTTTCGAAAACGGCAGCAGATAGAAACATTTCGTAAACGGCACAATGATGTACTCACCTAGCACAACTATTGTTTTTTCAAAAAAAATATAGTGCCGGTGCTGGCACTTTTTTCGTATTTTCGAAATGTCTCGGTCAATTTTCGAAAAACGGGTTGCTGCACAAATCAACACAAATTCTCACAATTCTGCACAATTTTCCTTTTTTCAAAAGTGGCGGTGCCATCATCCTCCACATCACTGCAGACAGGTTTTGAAACATTTATCGAAAACAAATTTAACATATATTTTTTAGAAACTGTTCTTGTGAGAAGAAACACGTCTACAATCTGGCAACATCAACCGCCATAATAAGGACACAGCAAAATGGAAAGGCAAAAAAAGGAAATCAGTTGTTGAAGAGGGATTTTAGGCGTCTGTTGCTGACGCGGCGGCATCTAGTGGAGAGTAGTCCTACAATCAAAAAACAATTTCTTTCCATTCCGATCCATTTCGGAAGTGTTCGTTTTGTTGGTGTTTATTGTGGTATCGGGGTATCGGCGGTATCGTTATCGTATCGTCGTTATCGTTGCGATACAAAGAAAACAGCTGTTTCGCAGCAATAACATTGATAGGAGAAAAAAAGTAAGGTAGGATTGCATGCAGTAGAAATAGTCGAATAAAAAAGCTGTATTAAATTTAATGTGGAACAATATCCTGAAATGATAACTAAATTAATAGGTAAGTGAAATTTAATTTAAAAAAATAATATCATTAAAATATAAAATATATCGAATGTGACATTAAATCCAATTATCACCGAAATGGAACGGAATGGAATGAAATTGTTGTTTGATTCCTCCATTCCATCTTCGTCGTCTGATCGGCCATTCCTCCATTTCATCTTCGTCTCTTCTGAAGGTAGTTGCCACATTGTCCGTAACAGAAAAATGCATTTTTAAGCAAGAAGATAAAGTTGGCTAATTTTCTTGGTAATTTACATGGGTTAGACTTCGATGGCATTTACGCCGATAACATTTTCGCCATCTCTTCGGGTAAACCTGAAGAGGTTCAACGTAACCTCACAGACTTAAATAACACCGTCCAATATTGGACAGATCTATCAGATGCAGTTGTTACGATTGGAAAGACTGAGATACTACATGTATGCAGGAAATGGATTTGTCGTGCTTTGTTCATGTGATTTGACACTGAAAAACATTTTAGGGGACAAACATGTAAACTTTTTAAAACGAAAATTATCAAATATCCCATGCTATCACTGTGTTGGTCGCAATTATTGCTGCACTGTCTTTTGCCTCCGATCACCAGCGAAAGACTCTCATTTGTGCGGATAGCCACAGTGTCTTAAAGGTTATTTCCAAGAACCATAGTACAGGCTGGGATTTTTTTTATACCATTCCTAGAGCATCAGACTTCTAGTGGATATCCTCACATGTTGGTATAGCCGGGAACGAACACGTTGACGTTGCCGCAAGGGCGCCCTGACTTTACCCAACTTCTCAGATCCACCTTGTAATTCGTATGCCCTTATTGTCCATACTTATCTCTTACAATTTGACAGACCAATCCTCCGTTTTTCTTAGACAGGTAAACCCCTCAATATCAGAAACAAACTACTCCACGACGATGCTATTTTTCTTTCTCGCCTTAGACGGCCTTTAACACTAAACACTACTACGATCACACGAGCCGGTTAGGTGTAGTTTTTGTAATTGTGTTCTATCAGTTAAACACATTTTATCCGAATACACGGCTATCCAGGGTCTCTCATCCGTTCATTGTGAAATGGCCGGTTGACCGGACGACGCATTATAGAGGAAATTCGTTCTTTAGCCGAACCGTTCGTATGTCGAATAATCTTTCTGTCATTCAGAAATTCCAAACAAATGTCAACAAACACTACTCCCTATTTCCTCCTTCCGATACCCAGATTTCCTTCAGCTAACGCAATGCATTGTATTTATAGAGGGCATCCCCTGAGTGTTGGCGTTAAAAAAAAACATTGGAAGAGTTTTAAAATGGATTTTAGACATTATTGAATTGTGTTTTTCAGATATATTCTAGATATCGACATGTGGAACACAATCTCAAACGAAAAGCACTGATAAAAATACATTTTATTGGGCATTCAATTTTGACAATTTGCAACTAACGACAAAAATTCGTTTTATGGAAACAGACAGTTTTAAGACAGCATTAAAGTCGCAATATCAATTTTTTTTTGGTAATGCACCATCTTCTGTTTTAATCACACGACAATCAAATAATGTGTGGATACGGTCGTTATCAAAATTGTCAGATTTGTTTAACACGACATTGTGTTATTAAAGCATCGAATTTCAATGTACTCAACATCATGGCAACGCTGTATTTTCTTCTTCTTCATTTGACAACACGGCGTCGTCGTGGATAAACCGTGTTGCCAGATATTTCCATTTTTAAAATGTAAACAAATCAGGCTGACAAAAAAAATTTTGGGCGCCGAAATCCAAAGGTTCCCGCTTTTTTTTTTCTTTACTAATAACATCATCACGGTGAACATCATCACGAAGAAAAAATCTCAATCTCTGACTCAACCAATTAACATCTTAATTGTACCAACTAAGTGAAAAATTATTATTATTACTCTTGTGTTTGAATTGAAAAAAAAACGACCCGTAAAAAACGAAAGACCCGTAACTGATTTGGAACTATTTTGGCCTAATTCGTTGTTTATTGTAATAATCCTTTATTATCAAAATTATGTCCAAATCCATTCTTTGATTCCAATGTTCTAATTGTAATGTTTTTGTTTTTTAGGTCGTGTAATCGCTACGGTCATGTCTGGTCACAGTGTCACTGCAAAAGTACCCAAATATGCTGCTGGAACTCAGCCATTCACGGTTTTAATCGAGGGCAACATTGGCAGTGGCAAGACCACATTCTTAAATCATTTCCAACAATTCCAAGATAAAATTTGCCTCATCACCGAACCTGTGGAAAAGTGGCGCAACGTTAGAGGGGTTAATCTATTGGTGAGTGGCACTATCATATATTCCATAGGTTGGTTGGTGTACTAAAACGATGCTCTCTTTCTTTAGGAACTGATGTACAAAGAACCAGAACGCTGGGCCATGCCATTTCAATCGTATGTTACATTGACCATGTTGCAAAGCCACACACAACAGACAGAAAAACCCGTCAAACTCATGGAACGTTCAATATACAGTTCAAGGTAAGAGGCTCCATCAAATGCATAAGATCACTTTGTGTATTGTTATCTGCTTGAATTATTGAGTTGATCACCACATGGGGAGATAAAAGTCACATTTTTCTTTTGTATACTTTGGGTCATTGGATTGTTCTGATGTGTTTTTTAAAAGAAAGGAGTCGATACAGTTTATTTGATGTCTGAAATACTACCTGCTGGTTTATATAAATTCCATTCCTAATCGTTTGATAATGTCGTTGAACTTCACTTTCTTTTGAGTGTTTTGTTGGACCATTTCACCATTTCTTACTTATTTGTGTGTGGTTACGAAAACGTTGTCATCTAGCCTTTCATTTCACGCACACTACATTGTGCAGCTGTACAGTCAAGCTGGGTGTATTAAAGCGACACGAATATTGGCAGTAAAGATTTGGTTGTCTCACAGTTCACAATTATATAACATCCTTTTTCTTCCTCAGAAAATGTGAAGTACACGATTTTTCTTTCAAACGTTTTTTCTTCCCAACCGATTTTAATTCCACATTTCTAATAGGGGGAACTTGTATAGTTTTTAATTATTTTATTAAGTATGCATGTATTTTAGGTTAGTTTAAGAGTACTAGCACCCATACCAACATAATTTAGACGACGTGTATTGTATCCACTTGGTGAACTAAAAGGATCTATTGAGAGTATCGGAACCTTTACTTAGGCCGTTTACAAGAGGTCGTTTTATCGTTTTACAAGAGGTCAAGTCGGCCCATATATTTTTGGCGTATTCCATCAGGAACATAGTCCTTTTACATAGAAACTCCATTGTTGTCCGTTATTTGCTAGAGAACATATTTCCTGAATTTTATCTGTTTGGCTCGTAATGGTCATCTTTTTTCCGTGTCTACCGCGTCTGCCGCTGACTTCTGGCTTCCATTCCAGCGTTGCGTGGCATATTCCGTCGTACGGGTTTCGTAAAGTATGGCCCAGCCTGCGGACAGCCGTTGTGTGTAGGCAGTGTGTGCGACTATCACCCAGAAGAACCCAAGTTCGAAATCGGGTAAGACCATCAAACATTTTTCAGCGGCTGTTTCCATTCCGTAAATGTTGGCGACTTTACAAGTAAGAGAGCAATCTCTAAGCCATGCAAAACTTCTGTAGAAAAGCACCAGCCGTTCGGAGCCGGCTTTAAAAAGTAGAAGGGAAATAAGTAAGTATGTCCCAGCCTTGTAAACTTTCTCCGCTTTATTTGTGTGTTTATATTTTCTTGTTTTGTTAGTTGCAGAAGTTCTTCCGTAGATTTTATTCGTGGCTGTTAGATCAGTTTAATTCCCAAACATCAGTATCGGTTTGCACATGATTATTTTCCTTGGAGAATGTTTGATCGTCTTCCAGATAATTTAAGCTCATGAATATGAGATTTCCACCGTCATTTTAGAGACTCCCTTTTAAGTGATCACGCTACCCAAATAGCAGAACTAGTCAACACTTTCTATCTGTGTACTATTGGCCCGCATCTGGTTGAAATGAGATGGTCGACTTTAGATTGTGTGTGTTTCTGCTACTTAGTAACACAATGTTGTCTGTCTAATCCAAATCTTCTAGATATTTGCGCATTCTTCAGATCATACACCTTTTTGTTGTAGTTACTTAGCTTAGGATAGCATCTAAGGTCATGGTGAATAGCAATGGTGCCGGGAGTGTTGAATGGCTCGCTTGTACTGCCGTTATGTATAATTCAAGCGCTAGAGTCGTCATATTGGATTTTGACGAGGTGGATTATTTCCTCTGGAATTCCTATACTTTTCATAGTCGCCCAGATGCTTTGACGAGGTGGATTATTTTCTCTGGAATTCCTATACTTTTCATAGTCGCCCAGATGTTTTTACTATCGATGGAATCGTAGGCTTTCTCCAAGTCAATGAAAGTCATATTTAATTTAACTCGGACAATGCGAAATCCTGCTTTTCGCAGTTGCTAGTCGATAGTATAGCAATATGATTTAACAAAATTCTGTCATATATCTTCGCCTTCTTCTTTACAGGAATGAACAGCAACACTCTACTGTTTCAATCTCCTGCACTTCCTAAGACAACCTACAACAATCGACTTTCGTTTCATAGACCGAACATAGCAATGACCTGTCACAACTGCAACGTGAACTCTTTGGTGTTCCATTAGATATTGAGTTTAGTTTCTATCAGGCTTTGACCATAGAAACCAAACGATCTTGTGTTTTTTCTCCCTTGTCAATTCGGCATTTGCAGCGTCCTTAGCGGTGCTAGTCGTCTACGACTTCATTCCCTTCCACATCATTGGTTCCAGGTCTAACGTACCAAGCCAAGCTCTTTCTGAGAACATCATTTTGATACGTCATTTATGTAATGTTACCCGTCAGCTAAAATTACTTATACGGAGTTTGTGCACCTCACTATACTCGGGGCGCTGCGACTTTTGTGAAATCCGCAATTGTTTCCATATTCAGTGAATGCGTTAAGGGTTTCCTGCGGCGTACTATAATTGCTCCCCTCATGTTCGCGAGTACCTGTCTCAAGTTGCCCTTGTTCATTGCATCCCCCCAGACTGCATTCGTACACATGGATAGGCCTGCCAACTGTTCTATTTATATATCCAGTTTCATATTTTTGGTATAAGACCTCTAAGAGTTTTCCTAAAATCCTGTTGTAGTTTTCCCGTGTTTGTGTACCAACTAACTGCTCCGTCGAGAGACTGAATGACCCTCTCTCCCCCCCCCCCCACGCCTATATTGACATCCATTTTTAATTTATCATATAAGGAAACATGGCTGCAAATAATATTTTGAACTTGGCGATTTTGTGTAAAAGTTCAAGTTCTATACGATTCATAGAATTGATACAATTGGTGGCGGAATCTTAATTGCTTATTCTCTATTTGCTGTGCTTGAAATTGTTGCTGTTTGTTTCTATTTCTGAGGGTTTTAAATGATTATAAAGAACATTCATCTGCTATAGCAGGTATCGTTTCAAGCATAGACGAATCTGACATTATTGTCCCATACGTTTTGTCCCCTAGTTAATTTTGTACGCACATCTCCTCTAATAATGTTTTGTTTTAATTTGTTTCTTTTTTTTTTGCAGATACTGTTTTGTTGAGAATATGTTTAGAAATAAAGTTATTGACAAGGGAATGTACCATGTGCTGCAGGAATGGTATCAATTCGTGGACAATTCCATACACATACAAGCTGATCTCATAGGTATGTATCATCTTTATGAGATTACTTTTGGATCATTAATTCAAATTGATTTTTTGCTTGCAGTCTATTTGCGGACCTCGCCCGAGGTCGTTTATGAACGTATGCGTAAAAGAGCACGTTCCGAAGAAAGTTGTGTACCTCTAAAATATCTGGAAGAGTTGCATAAATTACACGAAGAATGGTTGATACAAAAACGAGGCATCAACACCAACGTAAGTGAATTTTTTGCAGGAGAAAGTGTTGCTGGAATTTACATACGATCATTTTATATTTACAGGTTGTAGTTTTAAATGCCGACTTGGACTTGGAACATATAGGTTCCGAATATAAACGTTATGAAAATCATATAATTAATCCCGCCTTCACACAACAACAGCATGCGGTCTTAGTATCGCCCAGTAAACGCCCTCACATGGACTAATATTGTTTTGATATCAATGTCTTTTCCGTGGGGAAATTATTTTCGCAGTTTATTAACAAAGCATTTTCAGAATTATTTAGTTTTATATCTCACTTTTAATGAAATCTAACAAAGGAGCCGTGAACAATAAAAAAAGTTGAACTCCAGTTACAACAATAATGGAATCTCCCCAATGCAGTTTGCAGGTGGAGACTAATATCGAAGTATAAACTGGAAAATTAATTCAACAACACAACAGTGCATACTGTAGACTTTTGTTGTTTATGGCCCTAAGTGTAATCTTATGTTAGACCTTTATACTATTTTAATTTAGACGTTATATTACCAAAATGTAGAAAATTCTAGTTACTTTTTGTTTTGTTCTAGTATGGTCTTGATGACTTGATGATATTTGAATGATTGTACCTTTTATTTATATTGAAGATTTTCTTGTGCAATTTTTATTTTATTTCAATATTATTTCTTTGGTTGTCTGGTTGTCTTAAATGCTATCGAACAGTGATGCCCACACACATCTTATAATTGTATTGCGCTTGTGTGTGTAGCAGAATAAAACGATGTTCCTGTCAGCATTTCCAAACGCCACCTCGATAAAAAAAAACACAGCCAATCATTTCCATTGACACGGTCTCCTTATGACGAGACTTGTGCATTTCAATATTCGATTGTTGGGTGTGTGTGGGTGGGACCCGGGAAATGCACATTTTGTTTAAATAGAAAACAATTATATTTATAATTTCAACTACACATCATCATTAACATATTCACAAACCAAAACTTGTACGAATTGTAATTAAATTTAAGATTATTAGTAAGAATTGGAAAAACAAAAAAATTTATTTGACATGAACAATTTTGTATTTTATTGTGATGGATTGTTATTGTCGTTATACCACAGCCAATGTTGCAAAATTTCGTCTTGCGAATGCAATATCAAATATCGTAAATAAATGCTGAACCAAATATTGCAGTTTTGTGAAACATGTTATTGCAAAAGATGAACTTATGATAACCACAGATTACAGGACCCCTCATCTCAGCTTCGGTCGGCTCTTCGAAGTAATTTTTCCATCCAGAACGGAATGGAATGGAAACACTACTACCGTCTCCGGTATGGCTCCAGTGTCTTTCAGGCAGAAGTTTTTGTCATAAAGGAAGCCTGCGTGCTATTAATGAATCTACACATTTCTGGACGCATCTGTATTTGCGTTGACAGCCAACCAGCCTTACTCTCTGTGAAATCCTGGGTGAACTCCGCGGCTTTGGTGAAGGAATGCAAGGAGGTACTGGCAAGACTTAGTCTCTTGTCAGCGGTAACCTTAGTGTGGATACCTGTCCACAGGAATTTCTACGGGAACGAACGGGCTGCCGAACTAGCATGGACCGGATCTACCAACTCTAGACTCGACACAGTACACATATCCGTACCAATAGGGTCCATCAAAAGGAAAGTTTTTCAACACTATATGTCACAGGCTAACTCCTGATGGAGAGTTTTACATTCATACAATCAGGGACGATCTAGACTCTCATCGCTAGACTGATATCCGTATAACGACCACTGCCGCAGCTGCGACGACGCAAACGAAGAAGAGACAGTTGAACATTTCCTTTGCGGATGAACCGACGACTAAAGACAATGCGCTCAAGGTTCCTGGATGATATCTCCGAGATATCGGACTGAGCAGTATTAGTAAATTCTTCTGACGAACTGGATATGAGTTAACATGACAACAGGCGGTTTCAGAGTGGTGTGATAACAATCAATTCAAAACGGTGTCACTAGACGCTACTTAACCAACCATACGAAATATTCAATATATAATACATATTATTGTCCCTTATTGCAAATGAATTTACCCCTTAAATGCCAATTTGGCTAGTCCGGAAATGTGGCAAATTCCCCTTATCATAAATGTTTTTGCAGGGTATTTGTTCACTTGAGTTTTTAGTAGGTAACAGACAATATGCAATTGACTCCCAACTGAAGGTACACGACAAACAAAAGCCGCAGGGATCGTGAAACCTATGGGAATTCATTCACGGTGATCGGTACAGAGGCAGTATAAATAATTTTTTGCGGTCGGAAATTGAAGACATGGACTTGCACGATATTTGGTTTCAGCTGGATGACGCTCTATGCCAAATGGCCCACGCCACCATCTACTTTTTGCGACCCAAGATCGCGGGGCACCGATTCAACGCAGTTAGACTTTTTTGTGGGATAGCATGAAGGACCGAATTTATGCAAACAATCCATTGATGATTCAAGACCTAAAGGCGAATATCTCTGAAGCCATTTATCGATGATGCCAAGATAAATCCAGATACCGTAACCAAGGTATTGCATAATTGGATTCACAGGATGAAGTGAAAACCTTTTCAGTCAACCGATAAAGGGTTTCCATCTGGGTATTACATTCTAGGGATTTTAGTAATTTATTTGCTTAAATCTAACTTATTCTAAGTTGTTAACACGGTTCAACACCCATATTATTACAATTGGTATTACTTCCGTAGTGTTTGTAGTAAAAAATTACGAATTGTTTTTTTTATCTTGTGGTTACAAGTTGCAAACGAACATGATGAAAGGAAAGCGGACACAACATTTTATCGTTGACTGGCAAAAGGAAGCAACACAAATATTTTTGTGGCTTTGTTCTTTAAATGGTCGTCATACCAAAAAAATCCTGTACTGTATTGAAAGAAGCATTATTTTTCGAATCCAATCAATCGAAATCAGTAATATCGCAAATAAATTTAAATAACACATTGGAGTTTATTCTATATGGAGGACCTCAATGCCAAATCGGTCAATCAAGGCACATCTATTTCGAAGTGAGTGGAAATATGATACGAGCTTCAACCACATATTTCAATTAAAATTATTCAATAAGTGGTGCGAATGTGAAAATCTACTACTGCATTCATAAATAAAAATAACTCCAAAGCGGAGTGTGTTATTTTGGCATTCAAAGAAAAACAACATCAGCCAAATGGAAACCACGACCACTCTTACAGGACCAAATCGCTAAGTGGCTGCCCTATGTCCTCGATAGCCTCACTAATTCTATCTTTGAGGTCTTGAATCGACGTTGTGCTGTTGTCGTAGACTTTATCTTTCACGGGGGCCCAAAGGAAGAAGTCGCAAGTTGTTTGTTAAATCACAAGATCTCGGTGGCCAATTGTGATCACCTCTTCGAGAGATAACACGGTCCGGAAACTTTTTAGTTTTGCGAACTGTGACTGCAAGATTTGTAGTGAATGCGTTTTTGAAGCGTGTATCGATCCATTTTTAGGAATGGCGTTGAAAAAATGTCAAAGAATAAAAGCTTCAAAAGTCACAGCTACCGAAATACCGGGGGATTCAAAATAACACCTCTTGTTGGAGAACCCTGTATATGAAGCAAACTCTTGTTAGCCTTCTACCTTGCTCCACAAAGCAAGATCTACAATGAATTCTCTGCTTTTGCCATGGTCGTGGAAACAACTTCTTCAATTCTCAAAGGTCTGTAGGAAAAACAAAACAGCATTACATTTATTATACCTATATTTTGAATTTGTATGTTTGTGTATTGGAAAATACATGATTGAAAAAATTACTTACTAAGCTGCTTAAACTAATATTGAAATGAGGTTTGGTTTATGCAGTAAAATGTTCTCTTACGGTCATCTTCGTCATCAATTCGCTGCCCCCCATTCCCAGGCATTTGCTCATATCCTGCTATTTGGGTGGTGGTCCCGACATTATCGGCTGTCGTACGCCGGCCATAGCTCCCAATGGCGGCGGTGGTCCCATCATTCCCATGGGACCCATCATTGGCGGCGGTCGCATACCCATCATCGGCGGAGGCATAGCACCGTGTGGTCCCATCATCATCGGAGGCATACCGCCAGGCATGCCTGGTGGCATCATGCCTGGTCGTGGTGGGCCCGCCGCCATATTGGGTGGCGGTGGCAATGACACGCCACCAGGCTTGGGCGGTCCGCCCGCAAACGGATTCTGTGTAATTTTTCCAGCTTTAAAGGCGGCGGTGGTGGCGTCGATTAAATTCTGTGCCTTCTCTTCCATCCATTTCTGGTAGTAGAACTTGACGTTGTCACGATGCTTGCGACCTGTACAGTGTGTTTTCCGCACTGACGGCGAGTCGTGTGTTAAATATGTGTCGCAATAATCACAATAATACTTGGGCATATTTACTAAATTCTCCCAAATTAATATCTCCCTCAAAATATAATTATAATTTTAATTTCCAAGCTGATGCCCCAAATGATAGCCGAGTCAATGACGATGATGGCGGCGGCTGGTTTTTGTTTCCAGTCGGCGGCGGCGGCGTGGAGGCTGAGTGGCAACGATAACGATACCACCGATACCACAACAAACACCAACAAAACGAACACTTCCGAAATGGAACGGAATGGAAATAAATTGTTTTTTGTTTCCTCCATTCCATCTTCGTCTGATCGGAGATTCCTCTATTCCATGTTCCTCTGATCAGCGGCGTGGCTGAGCCGTCCAAAATGTAGCTAGACGGCGAGGGAGGTGGACCCTGCCATTATAACAGGTGGCGCAAAAGTAATCCTCCTATCAGAAAATGCTATACATTTTACAGAAGACCGAAATGCTGCTTGAAAATAATTTATTAAGCAGGCCAAGACCAACAACAGGTTGTAGAGCCAACTTAAGTAAGTAAGTATTTTTATTTTTTTTAATACAAATCAAAATTATAATAAACTAATTTTATTGTAGCTTCTTGCTACATTATTGCTTTGGTGAGAAAATTGTTGACATTTTTGTCGGCCTAATTCCAGATTGGATATTATTTTAATATTAACCGATAAGGTTTGTATTTCTCAGTGTATGCATATTTTGTAATCATCTGCAGTTACATAGCAGTCAGCTTTTGCATGTCTGCCTGGCATCCCATTCCAGCGATGCCACATTGCTGCAATCTAGCTCTCATTCACAAAATGAATTATTTTCAGTCGCTTTATTTATGATCATACGGTAAAAATGCATATGCAAATAAATATGCAAATAAATGTAGTGCTATTCTATAGGTTATTATTATTAATACACACTTTTAAAAGGAAACATTAGTGTGAGTAAATTTGAATGGTACCTTAAGGAGAAAAACCGCCAGTATTTGGTGAAGGTGGCAACACTGAAGTTGTTTTGTTTTCCTTTTCATGTATTCGCTCGTTACTTTTACGCTCGCTCGTTGCTGTGTATTCGTTTTGCTCGCGTATTCGTATCTAGATTCGTAGTATCAGTCTCGAAACCGGTGTGCGGATGGACGTTACTTGAAGCGATGGGCGCGCTGCAAAGAAATTAATTTAAAAAGATAACAAACAAACAAAAAAGAAACGGTTTAACGTGAGTTCTTCGTTTAAACGTGAGAAATACAACAGCAAAGTGCGAGCGAAGAGGAGGATAGTGGATTCTTTACATTTTAATTGTGTTTATGAATGAAATGATGTAAAAGAAATAAATAAATTATGTTATCACTAGTAGTTTTTTAAAAAAAAATAATGCGAATCAAGGAAATTTTAAGTGTTCACAGTGCTCTATCAGTTACCTGATAAAACGTGCATTTATAAAACGAAACAAAAATTACCCTGCAAAAAAAAAATAAGGTTTCAAGTGCAACAACACGATCATCAGATTGTTGTTAAGGAATTTTTGGTGTTAGTGTGTTATTGTACAACAACAATGAAGAAGGAATAAAATAAGAAGCAGCAGCGACAGCATACACTACCTACCTACCGACATACGTACGTACGTACGTTCGGGTACATGAAGGAAGGTGTAGGAAATAAGAAGAGCATCAAGTCTCAACTAACAACACACAATTACACGAAGAATCATTTAACGCACGCACACACTCAAAAACAAAACAAAACAAAAAAAAGAATAAGATGAGATGAGACAAGGAGGAGGATTTATGCGTTCGATAGTTGAAATGGATAAAGTGGTTTTACCGGTTTTATGATACGTACGATACGACCGACCATCACTGACCGCGGCCCAACGTTTCGTGTTGAGTTTTAAATCTGTTTTTAGTGAATTTCAAAAAATAAATAATTTTAGTATGAAAATTTAAGCCTAAGAAAAATAAAATAATACAAAGAAAATATTTAAAAGTGCCGACCCCGCGATCCCTGCCCTTTAGTGCCCTTTTGAGTAAAAGGAATTTAAATAGAATTTAGAAATATAAACATTTGTTTGATTTTAAAACAAATAATTACCAATCTTGTTTATGAAGTTTTTATTTGGAGTGAAAAGCTGTTTGAATTGTTTTGCGATAAAATGCCGTTTGTCCAGCGTGTTGTGCAACCGGTTAATCTTGCACAAGTTTGCTCCACATCCGGTTCCGGCAATAGAACCAACAAATTCCTCTGCATACCCGGCAAATGCCAAAACAACAATTGCATCAACAACAAACCGCTGCCCACAAGAGAGTCCTCTCTCAATGACCGAGAGCTGCCACCGCATAAACCCGAGTCGTTGTCATCGCCATCGCCATCGTCGCCACTCAACAACGGCGAATTGTTGTCGAGGACGACGACGCCACTGTTGAACAGCCATCATGTCAAGGACGGTATGAAATCACCCTCCCTGACCGCCTCGACCACAGCATCGTCCACCACCACCATAACAACGGCCATCATACACAACAATGGTGGCCCCAACAACAGCACCGCCACCAACACCATTACACCCCTCAATGACTTGGGCAAGGATACCACGGACCATCATCACAATGGCTACACCACCAGCTTCTCGTACAATACGGATCATGAGGATGATACAGGTGTCATGACACCCGTTTCACCGGCCCCCACCATGCCCATGAAAAAACTGAAGCAACATGTTGACTTCCTGTCGACCGTTCCCTCGCCGACCCGTAGCCAACCGTTGCGGTCGGCAACATCTGCGGCCGGTTCGGCCACCATCCGTTCGACGTCACATCAACGTTTGCGTTCACCGCAAACGCCACAGTCGCCAACGGCGGCGAAAATCGTGGCGGGTTATGAATTTGATTCGATCAGCAACATTACTCTGAGTAATGCCCTGCGGCAATTGGCCTCGTTGGTGTTGATAGCCAGTGATATATTCGATGATTTGCAAAGGGAACTGCAGTCGGTGGGCGATAGGGCGCGTGTGGTGCAAAAGAAGATTGTAGCGGTTGAGAGGCGTGTTAGTGCGTACGATCCTAAAATGGTCACAGTCCGTAAGTACAAGAGTTCTTTTTTTTTAAATTGAGTTTGAAGTGATTTCTTATTCTTTGTACATTTACGAATCGGTGAGGAAATGAACCGACCTTAAGTAAGAAAAGAGAAAATTCGTCGAACTGTTCGTAGGTGGAATACTCTTGCAGCAAGTGTGTTTCCTATCAGCTGTGACACTTCCAAAGTCAAGACTAAGGCCAACAAACACTACTCCCTCGTTCCTTCTCCCAGCTCCCTTAAATCCTATCGCTAGCACAGTGAAATCCGCTTACAAGGGGGCATCAACTGAGAGTGAGCCATAAAAAAAATCTAGTAGACAAATTGAACTTAATTTCAAGTATGAAAATGTTTAAGTGAAATGTGAACTTTATTTACCGAAACGTAGCTTAATTAAGTTTAGATCAAACAAGACAATCAGTTCGTATAAACTATGAACCTACTTTTAAGCGCAGAAATTGAACTTAATTTCAAGTATGAATATTGGTTTATTTGTATTTATTGTTAGATGATTTTGTGTGTGTTTTTGTTTTCGATAAATTGTACAAATCGAAGAAGATTTAAAAGGTAAAACTCTTGGGAAAGTTGAAATGAACTAAATTCAAGAACACTTTATTTCAGACATTCAGTTCGTATAAACTATGAACTAAACTTAAAGAATATAAGTTGAACTTTATTTAATGTTTAGAAATTGAATTTAATTTCATGTATGGAAATTTTGTTATGCAAAGAAAGTGTGAACTTTATTTAATGAAACGTAGATTAATTTAGTTTAGATTAAACAAGAGACTATGAACGCGATTTCAAGCACAGAAACTTAACTTGATTTCATGTGTGGGAATTGGTTTTTTTTTAGATTATTTTTTTTTTGAAGGAGGATTTTAAACTGCAACAAGGAACAAACTCTAAGGAAAGTTGGGTTGAACTAAATTCAAGTACACTTTATTTCAGGCAATCAGTTCGTATAAACTATGAACTACATTTAAAGAATATAAGTTGAACTTAATTTAATGTTTAGAAATTGAACTTAATTTCATGCATGGAAATTTGTTAATTCAAGGGAAGTGTGAACTTCATGTTCAGTTAAAACCAGCAGAAGCGGTTCATATAAAAAATTAACTTAATTTTTGGAAATTGAACTTTACCCTTTGGCCACTGAAATCAAGCCCTATTTAACTATATAGTTATTTATATTGGACGTTTAAACTATACTTGGATAGGCATATGCTTGTGATGGCACTCAACGAAAGAAGAAGAAGAATGAAAATTATTTTGGTTGACACAAGTAACCACAGGTTCAAAACCGGATAAGACCAACAAACATTTTTCAGCGGCAGTTTTTCCAACTCGTAAATGCTGGCGACTTTACGAGTAATCTCTAAGCCATATAAAACTTCTCTAGAAAAGCATTAGCCGTTTGGAGCTGGCTTTAAGACGGTAGGTCCCCCGCTCAGTGAGTATACACAATTATATCGCGCACAGCTCAGTGATTCGTCTGTTCCTTCAGGGAATGTTAGGGGCAATAAGTAAGTAAATTCCAAGAATGAAAAATTAACGATTACACTATCTCGCGTAGAACTTGAAATGTTCCCCAAAAGAAATAAATCACATAAACGATGCTGCTGTGTAATTTTGCTGATGCTGAAATTGCTTTCCGACCACCACCAGTTCCAGACATGTGTTAATTTAGCCAAAGTTAACTTGGCGAATTTTTTGAATTCTCTTATTTTTTTTTAAAAATCAACCACCACAAAAGTTTAATATTTTTTTAATTATTCACCGAAAACATATGTTTTCTGATAGAAGTGTTAGTGTTGCCACATCAACTGCCGAAAATGTGGATTATTTGGACTGTCCACTCAAAAAAGTATTTGAAGTTTAAACTCAGTTTTTGAAGTTAAAACTCAGTTTTATTGCGATAACTACGATCTCATTTATTGGACCAAACACACTCCAAATGGGTACACATGGTTGGCACTATCTTAGATCTGACAGGCAACAGCTGGTTATCGTTTATCCCTGCATTGGCTTGATTTCGAACGTGTAAAACCGCCTTCTTAACTTGCCTGGGTTCCGGTTTTAGCAGGGCTTTGTGAGTCAGCATTTGCCCGGAGAAACCCTTGACGAAGTGTGTGGCCGATATTCTTAGCGAACTTCAAAACTGTTCGTTGTGCTCCATTTTCCTTTAGAGCAACCTTGCAATCACTTGCCTCACCCTGCGTTCCGAGCGTGTGTCTATAGATATTTTTCAATTTCAATAATTAAAAAATTGTTAAATCATTATCTGTCATGTAGTTTTTTTTCTCACCTTATGCCGACACACGTCTGGCAGAGTGATCTCCCTCTATCCGCCTATCTAAAGTAAATAGCAAATGAGGGTACTACAAACATCGCCTCGGGCACGGCACGGCACGGCATATTCAGTTCGATCCAACATAAAAAGGCGGAACACGTTTCGCTGTAGGGAAGGGCAACAAAATAGATAGAGCAAATGTCGATGGCGATACACTCTCCGCGTATGTCGAGTGTTATCAGCACGTAATCGTCGTCGTTTCGGCAACTTCTTATCTGAAGCGTAAGAAGAACACAGAAAAAAGTAACTACGTATGTAAGTATTTTGCACTTGTTGGCTGACATTAACGGCAGACAATTCTATCGAGCAGAGTAGCAAAGGGGGCGGGCGATGCGCAGAAGGCGGCAGATGCAATGCAAACCTAAATTGTACTTCAGTCGCCCTGGCAAACACGTTGCGCTATGTTTGCGAGGAGTAAATAGAAAAATCGTTTGAAGCGGAAAAAAAATGGGTGGGTGTGGGGAAGGAAGGAAGGCAGGTAGGTGTATAAAGGTGGGAACCGAAGCGCAACGCAAAAACGTGTTTGAAATTCAATTATCTAGCCGAGAGAATGGCATGCATTGAATGAAGTTCCACGTAAACTTCAACAGCCCAACAACAACTTAATTACAACATCAGGCACCAGCAAGCAATCAACCGACCGAACGACCAACCAACCATTTGCAAGCCTAAATCCAGAGTGTTGGAGTATTGCAATTCCACTGCCCGACCGCCGCCGCCACCGCCTATAAAAAAATACAATTTAAAGTAACGTAACGAAAATCAAGTTACCAAACTAAATTGAGAAGTCGAGAAGTCATTTTTAACACGTTAAACGGGCAGAATTAACACTTCCACCAAATCGTTGTTGCAAAAGTGTTAACTGTGTTGTGTGCATGCGAGAGAGAGCGAGTGTGTGTGTGCACACTCGAAGAACTCTTATCAACACAACACAGTGCGACGCTGACGGCGGCGTCACAGCAGCTCTCATTCTGTTCGGTTTGTGCGAATTTTGTTGTGCCTGCCTGCCGCGCAGTGTTAATTTGTTGCAATACTCGTTTATTTTTTTTTTGTTTCTCCCCCACTTTATGCTGTTGTTGTTGTGTTGTTATACGAAAAACAAAATCCATCCATAAATTTACTAATTGCTCATGTCTATATAATTAACGCAAGGAAGCGAGCGAGTACGAAGAAAATTGCTTTAACACACATTTCAATTTCGCATCGATAATGTTAATGTTTATTATTTTCCATTTTACCTCCTCGCCCACCGCCGCTCGCGCTCTTTGACGTATTTACGTTAAGATAATGTTTATCTCTCGGTTTACTTTGTTCGCGTACATACATTTGCCGGGTATGTGTGTTCAGCTAATTGAGAGATAAGACCATTTAATAATTGGATTTCAATGTTACACATGGAATTGAAAAAAAAAAACGGGAACAAAAGAGAAAAATGACTGGTTATTACACATTACTAATGGCTTTGGAAGACTGGTACATTTAGCAAGCGTCTGTTTCTGAGAGAGAATTTAGCTGGTTAAGTTCGTTTTCAACTTACTGGCAGTTTCCATAAAACGAATTTGTTCGTATCGTTGAAAATTATCAAAATTGTATGTGATGAGAGCTTATTCGTTTGGGTTTGTGTTCCCTATGTCGATATCTGAAATATATTTGAAAATCACAAGTCAATAATGTCTGAAACCCATTTTGTAACACTACCAGTATTGACAATTTGTATCGAACGAACAAATTCGTTTTACTGAAAACAGGCAGTTATTTTGTAGCGTTATAAAAAAAAACAACAAAAATCTAATTTTCTCTAAAGGTCCAATTAGTCTTGACGGTTCTCGGCTGACGGTAGACGATCAGCTGTTTGAGTTGGGGTTGCATTTTGCTTGTCTTAGAGAGAGACAACTAAAATTGACGGTAGACTTCTGCAGGTTTCAGAATCTACCGTCAACCGTCCAGCCCGATCAGCTGTTTATTGTTATAGCTTTCACTTCGACATTTTGCGCGCGGCAATTGTTTATAAGTTGTAAATTCAATTTTAAATTTTAAAGTTATGAGTAATATACTTATAAACGAAGACAGTCTGTCACAACGCAAATTGCAAATTATATTTTGTACAAATGCTCTCCGATCAGCTGTTTTTGTTTTGTTTTGTCTTACCGTCGTCTACCGTCAGCCGTCAAGACTAATTGCGTTGAATATCAAACCATTTTAATATCAAACCGAAGCGCCCCGGTAGGCGAGTTGGTAGCGTGCTTGCCTATCAGCGTGGGGGTTGTGGGTTCGATTCCCACCAGAGGCTTTGGTCTGTCGCTGCAAAAATCAAGCCAAATGGTCTTTGTCACCCGGTTTACCCTTGGACCCAAAATAAGAATATACATTTACTTTGTATTGTAATTAACAAATAAATAAATAATATCAAACCGAAAATTTGAGTAGCAGGGGTTTTGCAGTTAACCGATATTTTCAGTAAAGCGTAGTGATTTTTTTGAACTTTAAATAAAAAGAAACTGGAGCTGTTTGCCATCGATTTCCTTTAACATCCCTCGAATAAGAAAGCGAATACTGAAATATCGTTTGTGCGACATCGAATACTCAAATATCTTTTTTGTGAAAGCGAATACTCAAATAAAAATGTTGCCAAAGGGAATGCAAATTTGAATATTTCAAAATAATGAGAATAATTCGCATATGCGAAACATATATAGTCTTATTTTTTCAAATGAGAAGCGAATACTGAAATATCTCTTTTTTTTGACAAAGTTTTTTGCCTAAGCGAATGTTTAAAGGCGAAAGCGAACTTCGTTACAGCCCTAGTGGAGATGTTTGATGTTCTTACCAGGATGCGTGCCTGGACGCACACACTTCCTATACGACCTTGGCCTGCATTAATAAATGATTTCCCAGCGCTCGGGCCCCGTTTCGTCATACTGAGACTTTCCCTGTCTTCTTCTTCTAGGTCTAGGTCGAAATCTCGGTATTCTCTGACTTTCTACAATATGAAATTTCATTGTAATATGAATATTAATATTCCGAATTTTAAAAGGCGAAAGCGAACTTCGTGGCAGCCCTAGTGGCCGCTGAAAAATGGGTGATGTTCTTACCAGGATGCGATCCGATTACGGCCATCTACTGATTGTCTTGGCCTGCATTAATAACTGATTTCCCAGCCCTCGGCCCTTGTTCGAAATTCTAAGACTTTTCCTGTCCTCTTTTAGGTGTTTTCATCGGAATCTCGGTATTCTCTGCATTTTTGGAATATGAAAATTCATTGGAATATGAATATTAATTTCACCTTAAGGTTTCTCTGGTTTATTTCTTTTTTTTTGACAACATTTCATGAGAACACATGAGTTTTCAATGATTAAATACAATTCTCGATTGAGTATTTGGCTTACCAAAAAAAAAAACTCACGAGTGAGAATGTTTTGTTGTCAAATTGCTCTCATGCAACAGTATGATAATTAGTGAGAAGAAATAGTAAGGCAAGTTTCTCGTTTGTTTCTGAGAAGAGAGCGAAAAACGAGTGCTCTTTGTGACGGGGCAAGTGTCCAACTTGCTCTCTTTTTTTTTACAACATTTCATGAGAACACAGTTTCTCATAAACCCATGAGTTTCCAATGAGTTCATGCAATTCTCGTTTGAGTATTTGGCTTACCAAAAAAAGAACTCATGAGTGAGAATGTTTTGTTGTCAAATTGCTCTCATGCGGCAGTATGATACTTATCGTGAGAAAAATAATAAGGCAAGTTTCTCCCTCATTTCCTATTTTCTCTCAGAGAAGAGAGCGAAAAACAAGTGCTGTTTTTGTCATTAATACCAACCAATGGCAATTGGATTTTTTTTAATATGTCTTCGAATTTACTTTATTTCTGACAGACTTTCAGGTGTACCTTCATTCCATTCATATCAATTTAGTCGACCTTGCGATAAACGTCCAAGTATCTATTAAGGTTTACAGACATAAAGAACATTTAATGCCGATAAATACAATGCGTGTTTGTTTGTTTAATGACAAAAGGTGTTGATTATTTTCTTTATGGGACAATGATCACCGCAAGGCTTTGATAAGATTGATAAGCCGGTGTTGCCATATCAATTGCGGAAAGTATCGCTTGTTGTGACTGGACACTCAAAAATAAATTTGTAGCTTACATTTCATCTACTTTGAAACTGAATTTAACTACTTTATGGGACCTAAGTGTAATTTGATCGTACGAAAAAAAAAATAACTTTGTCTTTTATTAGAGATATCCGCCTGCTCTTATGTTTTTATCTGGCTAATATCTCATTATACTGGGGGTTTTTTTTGTATTATTGATTTCGCATCGACTACAGCTCATTTCAATTTATTTTGCAATCAATCTATTTTTGTTGTGTCCACCCCTTCCCATTTAAACTTAATTGCTCCCTAACCATCTTAAGTGTTTACTGGCAAGCAAGACTACTTGACATATAAATGTGGAAATCATGGGATGCGGGGGGGAAAACTGTCTTATTATTCCATAGTCCAGCAAGAGATGGCTGTGCCATATCAATGGCCAACAATTTACAGCAATTAAAATTCCAATGAAACAGAAAACAGAACAGGGCCCATGAAGAGGCGGCGGACGCAGCGGTTCTTGCTGCCGGTGCGGTCGACGGCATTCATGAAAATCGATTGTGTAAACAGATCGAAAGATTTGCAGACGTAGCATTTGTATCGTGTAATTTATTACTTTTTGAAAATATCAAATAATTAACAGAAGCCGGAAAAAAACTGCAGCGTAAACTGTGGCCATTGTCTGGCCGTCCATGCGTCTGTCTGACAGTTTTCTTTCTTCCAGCGATGTCGTTCTTAAGTGCAAATCTGTTTCGGTTCTGTTGGTTGTTGGTCTCGGATTTTGGTGTTTCTTTTCTGTTTTCGCTTATTGACGAAACGTGCCTTATAGAAAATTCTTTGCTTTGCCTTCCGAAAATTATTTAAAAAAAAAAAACGGAATTTATTTTGGCGTTCATTGACAGGCCGGAAAATCTTGGGCCAGATTAGAAACCAACAAAAATCTCCTCGTATTGAAATTCCAATTGTTTTGCTCGAATTACAAAGTTGTTGTTTGTTTGCAGTTTGGAAAATCACTATTGCTACAGCTTTGTATTTGGAGAGGGGGGATTTTTTGTTTTGTGGGTGTTTAAAAATTGTTTAAGATCTTATTTTGACATTTGTTGCATGTTTAGCCCCGCCAGACAGTGCATTTCAGAGTGCCGAGCGAATGCCAGCCACCATGTCAAACTGCGTACATATGTCAAAGTCATATGTTGTTGTTGTTCTTAAATGACAGTTTAAAAACAAATTTATTGTTTCCCTTCTTTTCGAATTTTCGAAGAATTTCGTTGGAAAATAATCCAAATTTGGAAATGAGTGCGTTTTTCTTTTATAGTTTCCCCAATTTGTTAACAATTTGACATAAATATGTATGTATGTATGTGTGTTCTTCCTAACATTAGCAAAACCACAACATGAAATATTATTTAAAAATCCATCATAATAAATTATGTTTGCAAAATGTGGTGTTGTGCGATTTCCATACAAACCCAAAAAAAAGGGAGTGTGCGAGAGAGAGAGTTGAATAACCAGCTAAATTTTGTTGGTTTCCGCATTATTAAAATTCATATTAGACTGAATTATATTAAAATTATTGATAATCTTTCACAAAATCAATGTAGTTAAGAAGGGAGAAGCCAAATAAACAACAACAAAATTATGGCACATGTTAAACAGGAGAAAAGCCGGTGAAGCACCGTTGATCGTATGAGTAATCGCCGAATCGTAATTATCGTAATTATCGAAAATCGATAATATCATTTGACAAAGAGCCTGCAAACAGACATCACTTGTATGCAGGAGAGAAAATCGTCTATTCATTTTGATTTTTTGTTTGCAAATGAGTGGAAAAAAATGAAAGGAAAAAAAGGAGAGTATTTGTATATAGCTAAAAGCTACGGAATTTGTTGTGACGAATTTAACAATCTAATTTCAATATTTCATTAAAAAAAAAACACTACAGTAGGCGAGTTGTTAGCGTGCTTGCCTATTAGCGTGGGGGTTGTGGGTTCAATTCCCACAAGAGGCTATGGTCTGTCGCTGCAAAAATCTAGCCATATGGTCTGTATCACCTGGACTTAAAATATATAAATTTACTTTGTACTATTGATTATAATAATATTTCATTAAAAGTATTAACGCTCTAATCGGCCAAACAGAAATTCAGGAAAATCCTTGCAACCTGTTTTTTTTATACCAGTTATGCACATACAGAAATTAAACACAATTAATGAAAACATCCTCAGAGCGGTCTTGCAGATTAGATGGTTAAGTTAGACGGTACTCAGCTGAATTAAAAAATCTAGAATTTTTCACAGTAATAATTATTTCTGGGTATTTCTCGTTCAATTCCCGTCGAACTGTAAGATTCGGAAAATTCTCCGACGAATTTAAGTTAGACGGTACTAAGCTGAAATAAAAAATTCGGTGAAATTTCGGTAAACAGAAACGAAAATGAATGTCTTTCATTATTGCTTGGTTAAGGAATAATTAGTTTAAAAAAGAGTAATTCTACTTGAGGTCATAAAAAAAAACGATGGTGTTTTTTTCGCGCCTGATGATTGTTTTCGCCCACAATAATCAGGTGCGAAACAAGTTAAATAATCTTAGCAAATTGTTTGGCTAAGTATTTTGCCAAGTGGAGATGTATTAAAAATTGGCCAAGCAGAAATTGTGTTGAAAAATTGCATGTAAACAGACATAGCACAATAATGGAAGGTAGTGGCAATTGTCCAACAAAATCTGATACAACCCTGGGTATTTTGATTGCCTATTAGCCTCGTTGGAGTCCTTACACAGTTCTCCAGAAATATTCAAACTCGCCTTTCCTTAGTTTAATTCGTCGGAGTCTTCAAACACCACTAATTCACACTTCTAGCCCTAGTTTAATCAGCGTTTCTTCTGGGAGTACTTACTCAGAACTCCACACCCCGTGAATTCGCTTTCCATTATTTTATTTGTGTGCCTCCTTAAAGTATTCAAAACCTGGGTGTCTTCAAACGAAGCCAATTCTCCCAGGTCTTAAGACGCCTTTAATTCGCCCACAGCCCTAGTAGCTTCTACACTGCGAGAATACATTTTCAAAGGTTAGCTGGCAATTTCTCGAAAACTAAACATGGACTTTGGCCAATATTAACTTCTTATTTGTTTTCATTTTTCTTTACATCCTTTAAAACGGGTGAGTTGTGTTTTTTGTGTCGTCTTCTTCTTCTCCTTCTATTCAGTAGCCTTCTCTTCATCTCTCTCTACACGAAGTCGACCGCATATTTCCTCCTTTGGATCCGAAAAAAAAATAGTAATTAACAACATTTATGTCCGTTCGTCCGTCCGCCTGTACATGTATGCGTGCGTTGTGCATGCAGATGAACAGCTGCCGGCTTTTTTTTTTGCAAACAAATGCCGACGACACAAAAAGACGGTGATGGTAAACGAGAAAATTATTGGGTAGGGCAGCGCAATGACTTTGAAGAAACCACGTGACGTTTTACGAGTATTTGAAACAAATGAGCGCAAATGTTGACAACAACAACAAAAAAAGGAGGAGATGGAAAGGACAGAAGAAAAAACATAAACAAGTGAGAGAGATCATGAATGTGAGAGAATGACAGGAAATCCTGGATATTTAGAAGTAGCAACACAAGGTGTTTGGTTTTTGTTTGCTTCCTCTTGTAGACAGACTTAAGAAATTGAAAAACAATTGCAATACGTGATTAATGATGGTGATGATGATCGAATGCCATAAGGGAGCCCTTAATAATGAGTATAGTCTCACACTGTTCTCTTGCTTCGTTCGATGTTCAATAACAAATAAATAGTATAGAAGGGTATTGATCAGAGAAGACAAGAAAAACATGAACTTTACGCAAAAACAAATAGAAGAAAATGCACAGAAAAACTATTTAAAAAAAGTATAAATTAAAAAAAAAAAAAACGGTTCAAAAGAGCATTCCAATTTAGAGAAAAAAGTGCAAAAGCATACCATTTAAAAGAAAAAAAACAGAAAACTTAAAAAAAAACAATCAAAAATAATAAAAAAAAAAAAACACTTACTGTCTGTTTCCATAAAACGAATTTCTTCGTTCGTCACGAGTCGTCAATATTGAAACCGTTATAAAATGGGTTTCAGGCATTATTCAATTCTGGTTTTCAGATATATTTTAGATATCGACATATGGAACACAATACCAAAAGAATAAGCCCTCATTACTGATAAAAATACATTTAATTTCGCCTTAAATTTTGACAGTTTGTAACGAAAGAACAAATTCGTTTTAGGGGAACAAGCAGTTATTTCTTATTGGGAATATAACAGAATTAAAATAAAAACAAATATTTGTGTTAATAAAAAAAAAAGAGTCGTAGAAAAAATGTACTCTAATTCTCAGTGCAATAAAATTGTTGCAATAAACCGTGATATGAGGTTTTTTTTTTTTTTAAATTTTAGTTTTCCGTGACGTGAGTTTTTAAATTATAAAATTCACTTGGATGAAAGTTACTTAACGTATTCACCTTTACACAAACAAGCCGCTCTTCTCCGATTTATACAGGGTACTCCAACAAGAGGTGTGATTTTGGTATTCAAAGAAAAAAATTGAATTTTTGTGTACTTCTCTCATAAGTGGATAAAATTCTCCGCTTATGAGAGAGTACACTGTAATTCCACAACTCAAAGTCTCCATAAGTCGAACTGTTCTAAGTTTGAGTGTAATTTTATTTCATTTTCGATCTCTTTCGAATTGTTTATGTTGCTGTTTTCGAAATTGTTTTGGTTGGTTTCGTTTTTCTGTGTAAAATTAGTATCTTTTCGGTGGATTATTGTTATTGTTATGTGTGGCTGGTTTTTATGTTAACTTTCAGTTATGTCCAAACTCTCCATAACCCTCGTACAGTAGTCATTCTAACAATGAAGTCAGCCAAGCGTGGCTTGTACGCTGTCGCTCCACCACAGCCCTCTCTAGCCCGCGGACATTTACACATTTTGCTAACAAAGGTATTTTTGAATGATCGCGTGCCTGCCAGTGTGTTTTATGTTGTTCCCATTTTAAACAAATTTTAATGAAATGTTTCGAGTGTTTTAGTTTATTTTTTGTAAAAAAAACACACACACCTCATTAAAGTTGTTTTATTTGGAAACTGTGGTCAAAGTGCCAGACAAATTTTTTTTTTTCTGGAAAGAGAACATCCCTTTTTGTATCAATTTTAGCATTGCGAGCAGAAACCTAAATTGAAATATAACTTGAATTGTATGGAAAAAAAGCTCAACTAAAATTGCAGGGTTGGCGGTTCACAAAAAATGGGTTTCTAGTTAAATTTTTTAATAAAACCCAGGGTTTGTTAGTTCGTTCCTTCACAACTGTTGCCTAAAACTTTAGTCTTTATCCTACGCTACGTACATGTTGTGTCGTGTCTTCTCTGAGCCAATTCCTCGTCAACACAAAACCAGGAGAGCACATCACATGCTTTGTTTTGTTTGTTTGTTTGTCATCTGGTCATTTGAAAGTAATTATAGCTTAAGCGACACTTTCACAATGTCCGGTTAAAAAACACTAACAGAAGTTGCTGTGCAAGTTCCTGCCGTTGACTGTAACTCCACATAGTCCTACATTTGGGGTATTCATGAACAGGAGTTATATTGTCACCAGAAAATAAAAATGACCAATCATCAACAAATTCAAAATCATGTTGTTGATTGATTCTTGTAAAGTCTCTGCCAAATGTTACACTTTAATACAACAGTGTCTGGCTTCTCCTAAAAGGTTTTACAGCAGTGCTTGGCTTCTCCTGCGTAATTATGCAAACGCTGGTTAAGTCATTTTGGCCTACTGGTGACGATATGAAAGTCAACTATGTCTGTGTGAGAATTTGTTTACGACACTTTGCTACGCCACATTCACGCGAACCGCGTACATCAGTTCTTGAATGCCCCTGTTCTGTACCAGTGATCCTAACTATTGTTTTCTCATTGCAAGTAATTTACGGGACTCTTTCAATAAGAGTTGACACTTTTTTTGTATAGTTGTAGCCAGAGAGAGAGAGAGAGAGAGAGAGAGACACACACGGAGAACAGAGTTCGTTTGTGGAGTTGAAACGTACCCAACCAAGAATATTTGCCTGTAGGCATTGGTATGTGACTTTTTTTGCTTGTTCTTGTTGTTGTACAATTTATGCACAAATTATAAATGACAACAGCTGCCGAACGACTGACGACGTCCGACTGCTGTTGTTGGTTGTTGTTTTTTTTATTTTGGTTTTCATTTCATTTCATTCTTTTTTTTTGGTGAAGCAAACAAAATTTTGCTGTCACACTGTGTTCATGTGTCAAGTCATTGACTTCTGGAGTTTTGAAATCGTTTGGTGTGTTTTTGTTTTTCTCGGTCTTAAATATTAAGAATAACAACAAATAAGGAATTAATACAAAAAAAAAGTTAAGTTAATGGAAAAAACCATGCTGATGGTAGTGTTTTTTGTATTGAAAGTTGCGCAAACTTAAGAGTTCAGTAGAAGAAACCAGGAGCGCTCAACAGGCCGAATTGCTGGCCTAGGTGTATGTCAGTGACATGAGACGGCCATGGTAGATGACCGATCCTCCATTCAGCCTAACCTAAAAGTTCGGTAAGAAAAATGGTCAGCGATATTTTTCAATAACCAAGTACATATTTTAAGTTGCTGTGCATGTAAGTTGCCTAGAATTTTCTATTGAATTTATGTAAACTACGAACTTATCATCAAATTTCCTTATATTCTGTCTGTCTGTCTCTTGTTTTTGTTTTGTTATGTAAATTAATCATGAATGAGTTCTTGAAAACATATGGTATTTATTTCAACACACTTGTTTCTGTTTCTTTTTATTTTTGTGTGTTTGTGTGTGCATCTCAAACCTACAAAAAAATATGGAAATTTTATGTAATTGAACCACAAAACCCCCAAATGGATTTTGTTTTTGTCCAGAATGCCTTGAATTTTGTGGTTTTTCCCTTTGCCTGTTGTCTGTCTGTGATCGAAATACTTGAGTTTTGTAGTTTTGTGTGCAGTTGAGAAAATGCTCTCTGTTGGAAAATATTTTATTTTGTTTGTTAGGCTGCGTCGTGTGCCATAAAGCGAGTGTGTTTTTTTTTTTATAATATCAACAATTCCCTAAATAGGTGTTTTTTTTTCTTTGGATAGACTAAACAGCTAAACAGTCTAGAACACAAAAAAAAGAATGAAAATTGTTATTGTTTGTTGAGGTTACAAAGAATCAACCTTTTTGACTTTGCTCGCCGCTTCGCTCCACTCTACTCGATGTCGCCGCCGCCCTCAACAACAACTGGACAAGGTGTGGAAACTGCTGCCAGCCAAAGTCATTGTGGTCTGATAAAAACAAAAACAACTTCTCATCTAAACAATTGTCAAACTTGTTGCGTCTGTCAACTGGTACACAGTATCGGTATTTGTTGTTGTTTGTAAAAACTGTTGATGAGAGAGATTATGATGGATATGTTGTGGCCTTTGTTGGTTTCTCGTTTGGTTTTTTTCTTTCATGTTTTTTTTTTTTTCCCAGATCTACATAAAGTCAATATTGATTACAATGTGATTTTTGGCAGAATCCTCGTTATTTTCTTTTATGTCATTCCATTTTTTTTTTCTTGAATTCAACAGAATAAAACAACATCCCATTCCATTTAATGGGAAATCGCCATTGGTTTGAGACCATTTCGTAATTCATGTCGTAATGAAATGTCGACGAAATTTAGTCCAAAAAACCCAGAACCAAAACCTTCTTAACCGTAGAACACTAAAGCCTCTCGCCGTGAGGCTACTTTTTAAAAACGTACAAAATTGTAATTTTTAAAACATTTTTTTTTATTAAAAAATTACAGTCTAATCTCTCCTTGCGGACACCTCTCATAAACGGAGACTTTTTCCAGTACCAACCCACTTCATTCCTCTTGTGTACTTCTCTCATAAGCGGACAAAATTGTCAGTCCCTTAGGTGTCCGCTTATGAGAGAGTACACTGTACTTACAAAAAGACATTCAAGCTCGTACACCAGTCGCGACCGTGTTGACACGAAACCACTTGTTGATATTTGCAACATATCGTGTAAAAAAAATAATTCGAGTCGACTCACAGGTCGGGTTAAACTAGAATTAACAGAAAGGGATTTCTATAATAAAATAATTTTTACAAATTTTTTCTCAAAAATATTTTTTTTGAAGAATATGTCAACATTTTTAAACCGAAGCAGAAACGTTGAATTTTCCCTATAAATTTGTATTGGAAACAAATTTGTTAAAAAATATTCTTCAACGAATATTCAAAAGCTTTTTATGAATTTCTCCTTAAAAATAAATTCTGTCTAAAACTTAAAACGGCTTAAGCGTGTATCGTTCCATTTTTAGTAATGCCGTAGTTTCTACTTGACAAATGCCAAAGAAAAAAAACTTCAAAGGTGACAGCTACCGAAATACCGGGTGCTTCAAAATAACACCTCTGGTTGGAGAACCCTGTACTATCGTAAATCTGTTCATGGATTTTGAAAGTGTAAAGGGCGCTTTAGCCATACAAATAAATGCACACACTCGTTAAGCATTGATTTCCATCATTTTCTCCTCCTCCTATACAAAACTGTTGAAAGGTATGTACGCATTTTTTTTTTGCTAGAGTTATTCGAGGGAATTGCCCAGGCCTACGGATGGTTATGAGCCTTTGCCTCTGCTGTACAACGATACAAAAAAATCCTTGACAACATTTAATAGTTCTGCTGGAATGTTGTTTATGCTGAGGGTTTCTTTGTTGTCGGTGTAAATCAACAACATTCCAACGATGATCATTCAAATTATAAAACCGACTGCAGTTGTTGCTTCAACTCCATGTTTGGTCTAAGGTAACAATCTCTTTAAAAGCACATACATACATACTTAAATATATATATATATATAGTTGTTTAGAAAAGTAAATATGTACAAGCATCAACAACAAAAATGCTTACAAACGAAATTGTTAAGAATTGTTGCTTGTAACTAAACATTGTAAGACGTGTGTGTGTGTGTGTACCTCCATCCAATCAACCATACTCAGGCAGCGACGGCAGCAGCGTTTACAATGTGCTGTCATGATCGGCAATGATCATCACACACAGTCCACGTATAGAGGAGAAGGAATAAAATAAATCGATGAAACAACAACTATCGCTGCCGATTGATGATTGTTTGGGCGCTTTTCGCTTTTCTTATTAAGACCAAAGTCCAACAACAACAAAAGTACCAAAACAGTTGTTGTGGGGCTCTTGACTCCCTCTCCGCCTGCTCTCTCTCACACTCTGTGCACACAACATCTTGGCAGAGTTGCTGCTTGTCTCATTGGTTTTTTTCTTCTTCTTTTCTGTTGACTGTTGTTGTTATTGCTGGTGATGGTTCTTCTTCATTTTCTTGCTGAGAACAACAAATAAATAAGTTGTTGTATGGTAAGGGCCGGGCTGTGGGGCCCTTCTTCTTAACGATGAACATCATTACCGGGTAATAAGCTAAGTGGTCTGTTGAGCAAGGGAGGCAATGAGTGAAGGGGCGGAGTGAAGTTTGTGAGAGTCATTGAACTTTTTGCTTTAAAGTTAAATTTTCTTCAATGTAAATTGTTTGTTATGCTTTGATTTTTCTTTAACAGTTGTGTGTCTTAAAATAGCAGCTGCATAAAAATACCTTCATTATCACAGGACCACACACACGAGCGCCTAATGAGAGATGAAGGGAAATTTGAGATTTTTCGAAGATTATGGCATAAGGAATGGTTGTGACAAGAGGAGAGGAGAGCCTAAGTCCGCATTATTTTCAAAATAGCAATAAATGCTGATTCTTTGAAACACTACTTCTGCAAAATGGTGTTTCTTTGAAATATTTTCTATGCTGTTGTGGGCTGATGTAGGTTTTCTCCTTTATGTATTCAGCAGAGCTTCTGGAAGTCGCCCGATCGAAAGCACTTGGTCGGTAAACCAAGTCTGCGTTACATTTAATTGAGTGTTGAATGCAGCAACATTGTTTAATTGTCGATGTACTCGAAGACCCTTGTGTTGCTTTTGTGTTGGCTTTCGTTTGTAGTTGTTCTCGAATTATGAAAACTATTGTTATGATCACACCTGTTGGCGATCCACCAGTCTGGCCATTCAATCACCATTCCATTCATATTTCACCAGCATGCTAAGACTTAACAACATATCACGTACGTATATCGGTAACCGCTAGTCAGAATTCAATTTGTTTTCCCATACCATTCGTGATCCATCCCAAGCAAATACCACAGAATCCGTCTTTCGACTGTGGGAATACGTAAACTGGAATGGGCGACGGAAAATGCTCAGAAGAATTAACAACTCAGAGGTGATAAATAAAGTTTTTCCAACATTTCGACGGATTTTCAAACAGAAAAACAAAGTTTGCTTTTTTTTTTGGCTTTTCATGGGAAGACTGTGGAAATAATTTAAAATGTTTTTGCTTTTATTGTTTCGGAAAGAACAGAAATTAATGAAGGTAGAGGAGGAGGAGAATTTCTGTAGCTGGCGTTTTCATCTCCAGCGTTTAATAAATCTTGGCGCATCAATAAAATGTTGTTGGTGGTGTTTGGAAAAACACCAAAAAATATTTTTAAGTTTTCACTTTAAATGATGTTTCCTTCACACACGTTTTGTTTCGTTTTTTTTCTTCTCATTGTCTTAACATTCGCATAGGCAAGTTCGAATTCCAGTAGTCCAGCTGTTTTATATAAATCTCTGGGCATTGTTGGGAGATGATGTGATTTTCTTTTGGAAAAGAAATACATTTTTTTTCCCAGAGACCCGAAAGGAAGGAAACGAAGGGAGGGAAGTGAAGTTTGTCTGGGTGGTTGTTGATCATATGATCACAATAATGATTAATTTGCATATTTTATTTGGTATGTGTTGTGTTTTTCGAAACTGTTATTGCCAGCAGCTGAGCTCAGCGAGCTGTTAACAATTCCAGCGTCGCTCTCTCTATGTGTGTGTGTGTATGTTTGACGGGATGCACCCCTGTTGAACTTGTTTCCTTGGACAACATGTTTAGGGTACGCCAAGAGTTCCCCTTATTTTTAAACTCTGTTCTGTGTTGTGCAACAACCAGTGGTATTTATCCATAGAAAACCAAAAAGAAAAACTCCTCAGGTCTAAGGGAAAAGTGGTTACTGTTGTTTTCAATTGTGAAAAATTGTGCATTTAGAAAAGGGTTGCGTTAATTTTCCTCTTGTTTTTGAACACCTTTCGTGTGGCTGACTGGTTTGCCAGCCCCTCCCTGTTTACTACTTATGTTTGTGGTCTTTTATTGCATTCCCGCGCTAAAGGATGGCCCTGATGACGATGCATGTTGTTGTTTACCGCCCATATGGTCTTTGTCATTTATTGAACTCAATGGTGTGTGAAAATGTTCATGTTTTGTTATTTTTTCTTTTTGTTATCACAATTTGTTCACAAATTGTTGTTACATAATTTTGAGGGGGGGTTTATTGAATTTTCTAAATATTTTTCTAAACATATTGGCTATGGCCCAGGTAGTCATCAAGAGAAATAATCTAGAGAACCAACATTCGAAGTGTGGACAATGACAATCTGTGGGACAGACATTGCCAGGGAGGGGTTTTTCTCCAATACCTTATTTTATATGTCGCCTAGAAGGCCTTCAAGAAGGTCTTCCAGAAGGACTGTCAAAAGAACCCAGTCAGTAAGCGCTTGCCCGGATATTTCAACCCCTGTTACATTTAATTACGTAAAGACGACAGCAAGGTCTTGTTTTCTTTTGCATTCTTTTTTCCAAGACCTTATTTTGTAGGTCCCTTAGACGGCATTCCAGAAGGTCTACCGGAAGCACTGTCAATAGAAGCGAGAGTGAAAGCATTTGCTCTCGAATCAAAGGCTGTGTTATATTTGAATTGAATAACAAAGGACTTTTTAATAAGCTCTCCTGAAAAAATCGTTTTTTCTGTAAACAAATACAACGCTGTTCTGTTAAGCACAAAATTTAGTTAAGCTTCTTTTGAAACTACTCCGCCAGACTTAAACCTTCCTTCACAATGTGTGGTAGTTTTTCAAAAAAAAAAAAGTTTCTGTTCTCTGTCATTTCAAATAAACTTTTGAAGGACACACAGCCATTTGACATCAGGCCCACCGAGTTAGCCAAACAAAACGCACACACACAAGAAACAAACGAAACAAAGACCAAAAAACCACAACATCATGGCCCAGGTAAATTTGATCAAACTCAATTGATCTGTACATTTAACAATATTAAATTTGAGCATACTAGTGTATTAGTAGTAGTACTGTACATGTGTGTGTGTGTGTTTGTAATTTCAAGGTAAAGTTAGCCATTCAATATGAATGGCCACAGTCCGGTAGGTCGACCGGTTGATCACTCTGTCCATCGATCGTTTGTTCAGTTCAATACCTGAAAGAATTCTCCAACCATAAGAGATTGACCAAAGCAAACATACTCTCGCTCGTACGTATTAGGTTACTTGGCAGAAAAAAAAGAAAGACAATCAACCAACAACAACAAAACCAGTCACTACTTAAAGACGCCGTGCCATACCGTGCCGAGTTTATGTTGGATTCTCTTGTGTACGCACACATCCCAGTGATCTCATGCGGCCCCACAATGATTGGGCAAAATTTCATTTTCCAAACAGAAATACGAGAGACTGTGCGAAAAGTTGTGTGTGTGCGACAAAATTCCTTAAAAAACACCACACAATAAATGTCCAAGTTGGCAGAGGGATATTTGTCTGTTGTGCTCAACAGAACAGAGTTGTATTTATTGGGGCAGTCATTAAGGTCTGTAAAGAAAATCAACAGTGCATTTCGCTTATTTACTTCAAAAGCGTCACAAATGTTTCTTATTAAAGGTTTATAAAGCTGTTATTAGGTTTTTCTGAATACGGCGGCAATAAATTGGTAGTACGAATGACTTAGCGCCGAGAATTTTTTTTTAATTTTAAGGTAATCTGAAAATGCATCGCTGATGAGATTTCGTTAAGGAATTTCTACGAACTTTTCTTTTAACAGAAGGGTGGCGCCAAGTAAGTTCTCCAAGACAACAAAAACCTGGGTAAAAAAATAAATTTAGAACAAAAGAAAAAATAACAAAAGGATATTTAACTAAGTCAACTTTGCGAAGTTTTTTTTAGAAAATATGCTTAGACTTAGGTAAAGAAGTGGTTGCGAACTGCATGACAAGAATAGTAGATAGACGCGGACAAGAACACGACACATACACATACACCCAAGATGGGGGGAATAGTGGAGTGCTTCCAAATTCGAGTTAGGAGTAGGCATAGGAATCTACATCCACAATCGGAGGACTGAATTGGTATACCAGTTACCAAAGTACTCAACGAATCTACAAGCAGAGATCAAGGACATCACAGAATGCCAGAAATGGCTGCGGAATAGGGTCACAGGAAAAACTATCTGTATTTTCACAGACACTCAAAACGCAATTAGATCCCTCAGAGATGATAATGTCAAATCAAGGACATCCATGTACTGTGAGGAAACGATAAATGACGTGTCGAGAAATAACGTCATACTTATAAACTGGACACCGGGCCACCAAGGGTTTCCAGGCAATGTTAGGGCCGACGAACTGGCTAAAATGGGAAGGGAATCCGACCAAAATTCTCTGGAATTCTCTAAAACTTTACTGAAGACAAAAAAGGATTAGAGGGAATGGATGAAAACGACCCATGCCTCCAGATGGCAAGAGGAACAGGTGGGAAGAACCACAAAGGAAACCTGGGAAAATCTCGATTACAAGAAAACAAGAAGAATACTCGGGTTTAACAAAAGTGAGCTAGTTGGGGTCATCACAGGACACACTAGCCTAAGGGCACACCTATTTAGGATAGGATGTTCCGAGATCGACGAATGTTGGGCATGCTTGCTCGCATATCAGGAAAGTCCAATTAGTCCAATAGAGGGGACCGAAACGACATGGCACGATCCTCCATTTCAACCTAACCTAGGTGAAATTAACAGCCCAAGACACGATGGGCTTTCTACAAACAGGTTGATTTCCAAATCAATAATCAACTGTTTGTCAGCTTAGAATGGGGACATGATTGTTCCTCTGTCCTTCGACAACGTGTCTTGGACAGTAAAAATACAAATCAATTGAAAAATTAAATTAATATTTCAAATAAATAAGAAATAAATACATTACCAATAGATTTCAAATTATTCAGCTATAAGTGAACTTTGTAGTTTTACAAAAGATTTGCACTTGGCTTAATCATCCCAAAACGATCCTCGTACAGTGCTGCCGATCAGTGGGTCGTGTGTAGGTATTTTACCTACCTATGACTGGCGGCAACGAAAAAGTGGTTGGCTAACAAAAAACACACACACACATACCACTGCCTGAAACGTTTAACGTTGTTGGTGTGACTATCTGTCGATGGTCTGGGGGTTTCGCTGTTAAGTACCGAGTACTTGTTATGTTTAAACATGGATTTTTATTCGTTATCATTTAAAACGACTACAACGGCCGTTCTTCCTTCCTTCCTTCTGCCTGACTTGTCCGTCCGTCTGTCTGTCTGTCTGTGTTGCCATTCTTTGGTATTTAACTTTGGCCTTATATTTCTTGGAATTTTTCTTGTTAAGGCATTTCTCTGCAGACCGTGGCAGAGCCAAGAAACAGTGCAAATATTTCAATGCTATTTACATTTTTTTTTCGTTTGCAATTTCTTTGTCCCTTTTCTTCCTGCAGATTTGTAATGACTTATTTGTCGGCCAGGAATTATGAATGTAGTTTTAGTTTCAGTTTTCGTTTTTTTTTGTTTGTTATCCAGCGGAATTCTTTGGAAATTTCTCGTGTTCGCGTTTTAGAACAAACCGACCAAAAAAAAAATCCACTAAAACTGATGACGGACAATTCCGGTTTTTATGGTTTGGTGGTTGTCCGTCCATACATTCAAACCGCCAGCCCGTCTTTGATATTTTTCTTTGTGAAAATTATTATTTGATGTTGTTTCATTTGTTTTTGGTTTCGTCTTTACTCTAATCTCCATCTCTGTTTTAGTCTCCCGTTCGCCATGGTCACGTGGGATTTTGATTTCGATTTTTATGTTCTTTTAGATTTCTTTTGGTCTTTATGACTTTGGGCGGGCGCCTTGTTTTTTTTTTTTTTTTGGTTTTCTACCATTTGAGAAGATCGCAGACAATTAGGCGTTTACAACATTTTAAGAACATAAAATGGAAATTACTTTTATTGGTTTTCGGTTTTCCAAAAACCGATTACAATCAGTTTTCATTTGGGTGTAAAGAACAAATTTTAATGGATTTTGTTGTTCGAACAGCAACGGGCGAGAGAGAATCTGATACCCACACGTTTGGGGGTCAAGGTTTTTGGAAAATGAAATTTCCTTTTTTTGAGGAAAGTGGTTGTTTTTTTTTTGAACTGGTTGTCATATTGAAAACAGTGATTCCATTTACTACTCCGTAGCAGCAAGAGCTTAACAAATATTGCTATGCTCTCGCTACCGCTCCCACTTTGAACAGAGCCGTAGCAGAGCCATAGCCGAAAAATGAAAAAGTATATGCTCTGCTCTGCTTGTAGTTCTGTCGCGTCATAAACTATAGCAATAGTAACAGCCAAAAATCAAATGATGTGCTCTGCGTAGCCATAGCGGGAGCTGAAAACTGATAGCGAGATGAGAGCAGATGAAGTGAAATTGTTTTTATTTACTATGGCTCTTCTGTGTTTTTGTTTTTGCTAAAATTCTGTGTTTGTTTGGACGTTTTTGTTTTTGCTACAATTCTGTGATTCTGTGTCAATTTGTTTCGTGTACTCAATGTTCTTCTGTTCAATACAGAATTTTAGCAAAAACAAAAATGCAGAAGAGCCATAGTAAATAAAAACAATTTCACTTCATCTGCTCTCATCTCGCTATCAGTTTTCAGCTCCCGCTATGGCTACGCAGAGCACATCATTTGATTTTTGGCTGTTACTATTGCTATAGTTTATGACGCGACAGAACTACAAGCAGAGCAGAGCATATACTTTTTCATTTTTCGGCTATGGCTCTGCTACGGCTCTGTTCAAAGTGGGAGCGGTAGCGAGAGCAAAACAAAATACTACGGAGTAGCGTAGCATTTTCAAACGCTGATTGAAAATGTAAATGAGTTTGCTTTCTAAAACATTAATTTTCTGTCGTAATATGAAACTCAAATGTAATACCTTAAGTCACTTGATATGTGTTACAACGTAATCACAACCATGATCCTTAAAATTGACCCCTCAAAATGTATCTTTATACGGCCCATGAAATGTTAACGTTCTGCGTCCAAAGAAAATGTTCATTAATTTTTATGAAATGTATCATTATTTTTATGAAATATTTCATAAATCCCATGAAATTCCTTCATTTAATTTATGAAACTATTTTTTCATAGACCAATTTGGACAGTTTGTAAGTGGGATTTTAAAAGTTATTACTGGATTTTTTTTGTTTTACCTTTGTTTTTGGAAAACTTTCCAAGCTAAAGTTGCCCAAGTATGTAATACACAAGTGTATATTTTCGTAATATAGCAAAGATTGTTTTAAAAGTTATTTATTACTGGATTTTTTTTGTTTTATTTTTTTAAGTTTTTGGAAAACTTTCCAAGCTAAAGTTGCCCAAGTATGAAATACACAAGTGTATATTTTCGTAATATAGCAAAGATTATTTTAAAAGTTTTGTTAATGATTTTTTTTTATTTTACCTAAGATTTTAAATAAATTTCTCAATTGTATATTAAAATTTCGAAATTTCTTAGTTTTAGTTTTTTTTGTTATTTTAAGTTTTTTTTTGGTTCAATAGATTTTTTTGCATGCTAAAATATTTAAATTTAATTTTTTTTGTTACCCATGCTTTTTTGTGTGTAAGTTTTCCAAAAATCGTTACACTTTTTTAACATTGATAATGAATTTTTTCAATTTTAAAAAATTCTCTTTCTACCAATTTTTGTTGTTGTAAATTGTTTTAAAGTTACTTAAGTTGGCTCTACAACCTGTTGTTAGTCTTGGCCTGTTTAATAAATGATTTCCAAGCATTTCGATCTTCTGCTTCTTCCACTTGGTCCCTCCACCGGAGTCTCAGTCTTCCCAGTCTGCGCCTTCCGCGGTAGTTGTCGTCCAACGCCTTTTTGGCTGGAGCGTTTGTATTCATTCGATCGACATGTCCCGCAATTTATGTATAAATACATAATACATTCTGATATTCAAATTTTGCAAATTATTTTCTCCTATTTTAGTTTTTTTTTTTTTAAAATAATTCTTTACTTGAAATTATCTAACAAATACAAATTGAAACTGATCCCTTTTCGCCATAATTATCCAAAAAAAGTGGCAACTCTGCTTCGCTGTTACAGATCTCCATTAAAATTATGTGAGACAACATCGAACCACATCATCACCTTTTTGTTTATCTACTCATTTTATGTCTGTAGCACGTTTTAATTACAATTTAATTCCCTCTCATTGTTCTGCAAACCCCAGGGACACTGAATTTCAAGTGATCCTTGTCTATTGTTTCGCAAATGCTCTACATTCAGCACTTTTGTGTGTGCCTTCACGAACAGCTGTTGTGGGAAATAAATTTGCAATGCTGAACCGACCTAAGGGTGGGTTGAGCGCCCCCTTTTTATATCTGTCTCTTTCGCACTTCAAATGTTTGGCAGCTTTTTGATCCTTGAAATTAATGGATTAAGGGAAACACATGCCTTACTGGTGTAGAAACGACAAACACATGATCTGTGGATTTTCGTTATTCGAAAAACAATTTCCCATGGACGGTTTACATTTAATGAGAATCGTTATGATTTGACATGTGCTCAAATGTGAAAAACGAGGGGCGTTTGTTGTGCGGCCCTGCAGTTTGAGTAACGCCCTGCAATCCCTAATGCAATTCGCTAGGCTCCGCTTAATTCCAGAGGGGTTTTCGTTTTTACATAAAACAACAACAAAACTAAAGACTATAATTAATGGTAAAGCCCGAAAGATCATTTTCTAAGGTTGCTGTTTCTTTTCCTGTAGAATTTCTTCTATTTATTTGGAAATGTAAATGCTGTAAGGCGCAATATTTCAATGCCCATTAGTGGGCCTTAAATCTCCTCTTTATATCCCCTGCTCATACACAAGACTTTTCCAAAAAATACTACAAATATTTCTTTGGAAAAGCCTAATCTGATTTTAGTGTTTTCTGTTGAAAGAAAAAAAGAAAAAAAACTACAACAACTCTACTCTCGTTCCCAATAGATATGTTAACCGTTTTAGACATCATACACTTGTGTTGGCCTCAGTATAGACGACATGCGGGAGACAAAACCGTAAACTCGTAAACCGTGTTGCTGCTGCTGCTGTTTGGTGGTTGTAACCTATTTAACAAGTTCAAAATAAATAAGAGAAATATGTAAATTTATGTTTTTTTCGGTTCGGTTCGGTTAACTTTGTCTGAATGTCTAATCGCCAACATAACAAAAAAAAAAAAACATTTCACAACACACGGCGGCCGTATTTTTTTTTTGTTGGTCGGGAAAGCGTGAAAGTTTCAACAGAGGCTGGCTGATTTGGCCTGGTCTGGCTAACTTCATGGTTAGAATGAAATTTTGGGTTTGAGTGCATGTACATACACATACATATATTCGAATGACTGCGATCAACGTGCATATTTTTGAAAAATATATCCATTCACATTCCAGTTAACAGTTGTGGCGCATTCAAATAGCACAGTTAAGCTGAGCACACCTTTTTGGGCTGTTTTAGTTTAAAACTGAAACTAATTGTCTGTTTTTATTGAGAACTGTCAGTTGTCATTCTTAATGACAGTTGTCATTCTTAATGACAGTTGTCATTCTTAATGACAGTTGTCATTCTTAATGACAGTTGTCATTCTTAATGACAGTTGTCATTCTTAATGACAGTTGTCATTCTTAATGACAGTTGTCATTCTTAATGACAGTTGTCATTCTTAATGACAGTTGTCATTCTTAATGACAGTTGTCATTCTTAATGACAGTTGTCATTCTTAATGACAGTTGTCATTCTTAATGACAGTTGTCATTCTTAATGACAGTTGTCATTCTTAATGACAGTTGTCATTCCTAGTGACAGTTGTCATTCTTAATGACAGTTGTCATTCCTAGTGACAGTTGTCATTCCTAGTGACAGTTGTCATTCCTAGTGACAGTTGTCATTCCTAGTGACAGTTGCCATTCTTAATGACAGTTGTCATTCCTAGTGACAGTTGTCATTCCTAGTGACAGTTGTCATTCCTAGTGACAGTTGTCATTCCTAGTGACAGTTGTCATTCTGAATGTCAGTTGTCATTCTTAATGACAGTTGCCATTCTGAATGACAGTTGTCATTCTTAATGACAGTTGTCATTCCTAGTGACAGTTGTCATTCCTAGTTACAGTTGTCATTCCTAGTGACAGTTGTCATTCCTAGTGACAGTTGTCATTCTGAATGACAGTTGTCATTCTGAATGACAGTTGTCATTCTTAATGACAGTTTGTCATTCTTAATGACAGTTGTCATTCTTAATGACAGTTTGTCATTCTTAATGACAGTTGTCATTCTTAATGACAGTTGTCATTCTTAATGACAGTTGTCATTCTTAATGACAGTTGTCATTCTTAATGACAGTTGTCATTCCTAGTGACAGTTGTCATTCCTAGTGACAGTTGTCATTCCTAGTGACAGTTGTCATTCTGAATGACAGTTGTCATTCTTAGTGACAGTTTGTCATTCTTAATGACAGTTGTCATTCTTAATGACAGTTTGTCATTCTTAATGACAGTTGTCATTCTTAATGACAGTTGTCATTCTTAAGGACAGTTGTCATTCTTAATGACAGTTGTCATTCCTAGTGACAGTTGTCATTCTGAATGACAGTTGTCATTCTTAATGACAGTTGTCATTCTTAATGACAGTTGTCATTCTTAATGACAGTTGTCATTCTTAATGACAGTTGTCATTCTTAATGACAGTTGTCATTCTTAATGACAGTTGTCATTCTTAGTGACAGCTGTCATTCTTAGGGAAATTTTGTTGACAGCTGTTATTTTTTTTTTATCTATTCCATAGTTTCTAAAAACTCTCAAAATCATCTCTTCCGAAAAGGTTATTGAATTTGAGTCTTAACCCTCTGGGTTTTATTCACTCTCATCTAGTGCTTGTTTTCTGCACCTTACTGTCTCCGTTATGGTATCGTCAGCAAGCATGCATCATGAGTTCATGTGCCACAATTTGGTTGAATGACTTGTTGGGTTTTGTGTTTTTTTTCGTCTCTTCTTTTATCAATGATTTAAATAAAAACATTTTTGTTGTTGTTAAGCTTTATTGTGCCCCTCGCATTTTCACCAGATAACGTGAAAACGAGAGGCAAGTGTAGACCGGTTTCAAATGCTCCCGACCGGCGAACCACTCCGTCGGCCAGTTACGCCAACTGAGATGACAAAAAAACACAAACACACACCCAAACTCTGACTGCCATGGATGAGTGACAAAGCCATATTTAATTGTTGGTGATAACAGCCATGACAAAATGTAAAACGAAAAAAAAAAATTCAGAAAAACCCCCCAAAAAAATGAAAAATACGTAAAACCGGAAAATGTGGTGAATTCAGACTCGGGGCTCTGTGCTCCAGGTCAAAATACACCTGTGTTGTAGTTTCCTCACCAGTCGAATGAAAACAAAACGAATGCTTTGGATGACAGAACAAACAAATGATGTATGTCATTGTTCACCTTTTGCTCTTTCTCTCTCTCACACACACACGCACACACACTAGAAGCCTATTGACCTCCTTAACGGCCAGCAGAGAATTTCCGATGAAGTGTGAGACGAAACGGGGTATTTAAAAAATAAATATTTGTATTCCTAAGAGAGGTGTAAGAGAGAGAGCGGGAGACGGAATTGGGGGGGGGAGTTGTGGCTCATTTGTGTTGTTGTTGGTTTTAGTCATAAAAATGATTCGTTTTTCCACCAAATATTTGGTAAAGTGCTTAAATAAATATTGAAGTTTGTTTATGGTGAATATATGGGGTGGTATGTTAAGTTGGTTTTAAATAAAACAACAGGTTTGTCGCTTTTCAGAAACTTTGCCTTTACTTAACTATCGACTGTTTTGCTCCATATAAAAAAAAATTAAAAAATTCAAGATTTGTATGGGAAGATGAGTTGAAAGTCTCTTAGGGTTTTGTAAAACAGCACGGGCCTGAACTGAAAATCTGTGAATTATTTTAGTTTTTTTAGTTTTCTTGTTACCGCTCCCCCCAGCCTTTTTGGCACATGGGCGTTTTGTAATTTCCCTTGTCTTTACATTCACTGAGGGATTTTTGCGGTGATTTCAACAGTTGCCAGACATTTGCGGAAAAAATTTCAATATCTTACATTTGCTATAACCCGAGTTAAAGCAGCGGCCCTCGTCTAACCAACAATTTAACATGAAGTTGCTTTACGGTCCTCCCCCCCCTCTCTCAATTCACGTCCTAGACAGAGACCAACATTTTGTTCGGTTTTTCATCCATATCGTGGGTTTGAAATGGAGCCAACCAAACGAGTTGCAAGAACCCACGCACTTGATGCCTCCGTATGGAGTTTTGGAAAAAAAAACAATTGTATTGAAGTGCTGCTGCCTGCAATTGTTTGGCATGACTGTCGTGTACACAGAGGAACATATGTACAGACATATATACAGGCTAATATCTAAATATATATATACATGGAAGTTGTAGATCCGGTGATATTATTATTTTTTTTTTGGTTGGTTGGTTTGTCTTTGACGCCTTAGCATTTCCTTACCGAAATACACAATTAAAAGAGAAACTTCCCCAGTTTCATGACTTTTGACTTTAAATGTTTTCCTTTTCTTTAATTTTAATTAACTGTTTTGTAAAATAAGAGTGGAACACGTTTGTAGTGTCTTGGGCTGGCATCTCTACTCAAGTGTATGCGAGCAGGGGATTCTTAAAATACCACGACCACGATCTGTTGTCGGTTGGAAACGCACTTTTAACACAGCGAACACTTTCAAGTGAAAGCTGTCACAAAATAAAAACTGGAAATCGTCAATTAACTGGTGTTTAGAGAGGCGGTAAAATAATTTTGATTTAATTGGCGTCATAAATAAAATGCATCGTAAAATAATGCAACGAAACGATTTGAAATGCTGAGAGCAATAACGGAGACATTTTAAAGGCAAAATCGAGCCGGCTTTGTTAAACATAACAGGCTCTGAGAAATAACAGAGACATTTTAATATCATAGCCGGACAGCCTCGGAAAAATAACGCAAAACCTTGCCGGCTCTGTTATATAGCAGAGTTAGAATCAGACATAACAGGCTCTGAGAAATAATAAATTTTTTTTTTTCAACAGATTTTTTTTTTCCACAAAAATTTTTTTTTTCAACAAAATTTTTTTTTTCCACAAAATTTTTTTTTTCAACAATTTTTTTTTTTTCAAATATTTTTTTTTTTTTTTAACAAAAATTTTTTTTTTAACAAAAATTTTTTTTTTCAAGAAAAATTTTTTTTTTCAAGAAAAATTTTTTTTTTAACAAAATTTTTTTTTCAACAAAAATTTTTTTTTATCAAAAATTTTTTTTTTATCAAAAATTTTTTTTTTCATATTTCAACGGGCGCCATAGGCGCATTACAACTTACTAGTATTATAATATCATGGCCGGACAGACTCTGAGAAATAACAGAGAATTGTTAATGTCCTAACAGCCTCTGAGAAATAACCGAGACATTTGAATGTCACATGCGGAGGCTCTGAGAAATATGAAAGACTTTTTATATGACACCCTAACAAATAACAGAGACATAACCTCACAGACTCTGACACATTTTAATATAATAACCGGGCAGAAACTGAGATATAACGAGACATGTTAATGCTACAACCTGACAGAGTCTGGAAATAATAGAAATGTTTAAATGTTACACTGGGAAAAACTCTGAGAAATAACAGAGACACAACCTTACCGAGTCTGAGAACATTCTGATCCTCTGAACATCCTGAAGTTTAATTCGTAATCAAGTTGGAGCCACCGATTCAACTGTGGAATCCTAATACTTATAAGGCTCTTAATGGGTTAAGAATTGAACAGAACTATGTTGAACTATGTTTTCCTTGATGGTTCTAAAATTGAAATGTCCAAAAAATCGTAACTAATATCGAAAATGTCCAAAGCGGTTCTGGATTCTAATCGGCAAAACTTGCTGCTCATGTTCTGCCACCAATTATCACTAACTTCCATATCAATTAACGCCATCTTCCTCAGTTGGCCTAAATGTTTTATGACCTTAACAATTTTACCTGGTCTCCACGCCTCTCTGTCTGTGTCTACACTTCTTAGGCAACATGTTGATACAAATGGAGCCAACCGCTTCTTTTTTAGGTTTTCCACGGCGTTTACCCAAAATCAACAAGAAACAGAACAACATGAACATGAGCTCTCGACAGACTCTTGTAATTTGAACTGACATCATTTCCGATATTTTTTTTATCAGACTCAAAAAGCAGGAAACAACAAATAAAACAACAACAACAAGCTTGCAATGAACACCGAACAGAAGATTTCGTGTTCATTGATATTTTGCCCATGTTCTTTTGCCTCGCGTTTTCCCCCCTTCCGGGCGAGGATGCAGAAGATTTTGGAAAGGTTTCAAAAAGAAGGGGGGGTTTTTTATTGTTGTTGAATGTTTTTCGTTCACTTCTTTTCACACGCATCACACCACAGCCAAGGTTCTCCCGCCAAACACCATCGCCACCGCTCCGTTCGGGCATTCCTACTCCTTTCATCTTTTCCGTACGATTAAGCCTGCAGTCATATAGAAACATGAAAAATGTTAATGTAGGCAACAGCATTAAAGGGATGGCAAGATGAAGAAGCAGAACGCAAAAAAGAAAACTGAAATGCGAAACGGTGTTAACACAACAAAAAGAAAAACAAGTGAAATTGAGCAGAATATCTCTCACTCACGTCAGGGTGCATTTTTCTGCTGCTGCTCTTAAAGCTAACGAGATTTCTTTGCGGTTTATAAGCTTGAAATGAATTTCACTTTCATCAAGAGCTTCAAAAAGCGGCAAGGGGTGAATGGTTGAAATTGGGAGCAAGGCAAACAAAAATAGTTTATAGCAGTCCATTCTAATTAAACAGCCATGGGGTTTGCTGTATTTGTAAAGACAACAGAGACATGATTTTTATGTTTTTGAAAATTAATAAGTTCCAAATGAATCCGGTATTGTATTCTTAAGGCCTTAGGGAAATATTGAGATGAAAATCCTGCAAAAAAAAGGAATGTGGGACCAATTATGAGAATTGAAAAATCTAAAGAAAAGAGAGTCATTTTGCCGTTGTCTAACACTCGTTTCTCGCTCCTTGTATTATTTTCCGATCTCTCTCTCTTACTTCGCTTTATCCTCGCACAGTCTAGCTTCTCTCGCGCTCTGTCACTTTGCATCCATCTCTCGCGCCTGCTGCTCTCTTGATCCTTCTCTCTGGCGCTCTCTCTCTCTTCTGGCTCTATTCCTGATTTGCGATCTCTCCTTTTCTTGCTCTCATTATGGGAGGGAGCATTTATTTATGCAAAATTTAAAATTTAAAAAAAATTCAAGACCATGTATTTGTTTATATTCTTGACATTTGCCATGCTAGGAAGTGACATCTCTTATTTATTATATGTTCATTTTAGTTTGTATAATTTTGCAATAATATAAGATTAAGATTATCTGTTAACAATTTACTAATAATAATTTTGTTCTTCTCTTTTTAGGTAAGTACCTTTGAAATATAAATACTGGAATTTATCGTGAGTAATGAATTTACTGATAACTATTTTCTGTTATATGCGTGGCAAATCAATCCGATTAAAGGTTATATATAGATATAGATCCCAAGTCACTGTAAATATTCAGTCTGTCATATTTCACTGTTTGCTAAGATTAGCTAAACCAGTGTCGTGTTATACTAAATCTTAAGATCTTCCTACAGGAGTTTAGATTCCATTTCAAAGTTTAACTGAACCGGTGCCATGATTTGATATGCTTTAAATTGTATTTAACGTTTATGTTAACTAAGTTTAGACAGCTCCTTATGAAGTGCCCTTAATCACATACATTTACCTCTTACACTGCCTAGGTAGGAATCCACAAATGCATACCTGACATATGCGCCAGTAAGTAGGTGTGAATCCCAAAAGACATTTCACAATTGTAACAGGCACCAAAGCAAAAAAAACAAAAAAAAAAAACACCAACTGGCAATCCAACGCCTTCCAATCTAAGCAAACCATCACACCCAACCTTTTTTCTTTTTCTTCTTCTTCTAACTCCAGTCCTGAGTGTTGGGCGTGTGTGTGTGTGTGCGTGCAAGTGAGTGTTTAATGTGTGTTCGGTTCTCCAGATTTGGTTGATGTCGTATTTTCGTTATGTTGTGATTTATTTTAATGCATTTCTTTTCATACCAACACATTTTTTCCACCTCGCGCTCTTCTCCCCGACCACCTCTGGTTTGGCTCCCAACGGGACGCATCTCTAGGAGTCAATGGAAATGGAAAAAAAAATCTTGCAGCTCATTGGCGTAGAATGGCAGATGTATGTATGTGGGCTAGTCTGATGATGAAGGTTAGCGAGAAACAGTGGGATTAAGAGACGAATTTGTTGTGTCTTGTATAAAAAAATTAAAACCCATTACCACTTAGTTGTTAAAAGAAGATAGTGGTAATGGGTCTTTCCAAATATCCGATAAACAGTGGTAACACTGTTTTTTTTTTAAAGGGCACTCACAGGTGCTCTTTCTGGGTGAAGACTTAAAACTACCCTTGCAAAATGTTTGTCATCCGAAGAAAAGTGGCAACCCCATTACCATTCTCAGTGGTTCTCTCTCTATCTTCTAGGAGACAAAACTGAACATACAAATTTCTAGAATTTCTTCCCAAAAGCATAATAAGAAACCCATTACTTTTTGGCCATCCCAATTATCCCATTTAAAGTCTTCTAAAGACATGTGCTCTTTTAAAACAGCAACGTTATTTCACCTATTTCCCTGTCTTTATCCCAGTTTTAGTCTTAGCACTGATCTTTTAAAAGACATTAACAGGTGCTCTGTATTCTTGGGGAAAACTTATAACCTGCCCACACAAAGTAAGGATTTCGCTGTCTTGTAAATAAAAATTATCTTGATATATATTTACCCTCGACACTGATTCACTGACTCTGTCACGCAGTACGTAGGAATTTAAATAGGCATTCTATAATTTTCTATAAATAATAATAATAAAAAAAAATTTTTTTTTTTTTGTACAGAAATTGTGTTTTCCCCAATTTTTTTTTTTACAAAATTTTTTTTCAACAAAAATTTTTTTTTTTTACAATTTTTTTTTTCCACAAAATTTTTTTTTTCAATTAAGTTTTTTTTTTTCAACAAAAAATTTTTTTTTTCCACAAAATTTTTTTTTTCCACAAAAATTTTTTTTGTCAACAAAATTTTTTTTTTCAACAAAAATTTTTTTTTTTCAAGAAAAAATTTTTTTTTCAACTAAATTTTTTTTTTTTCAACAAAAATTTTTTTTTTCCACTAAATTTTTTTTTCATATTTCAACGGGCGCCATAGGCGCATTACAATTTACTAGTCTAAAATAATCATCAAAAAAAAAGTAAACTATTAAAGATCACAGTAATTTTGATTTATGTCCACATCCCTCCTTTTTCGCTGTCTTTAAAAAATAAAATAAAAACCATTACTCAAGTTTTCCAAATAATCATCATAAAAAAGCAAACTATTAAAGTTCATTTTAATTTTGTTTTATGTTTACATTTCTTCTATTTCTCATTTGTTTACAACATGCCACTGTTGGCAACATTGACATTACATGTTTGAGAAAATAATACATGGCAACGCCATTTCCGAAAATCAGAGCACCGCAATCAACAACCCCGTCGTTTTACTTCTAATCCCACTTAAAATACACATCAAATCCAAAGGCTCGCGATGCCGGCCAACTCTTTGATTGAGTTATCTTCCAACTTAAAAAGAGATTCCATCTAATCTGCCTAGTTCTCACTTGGGAAACCGGAAAACACTAACAAGTGTGGTTACATCTCTAAGCCTATTAAGGATTATCAATACTCCTGGCTTATCGGCCCATCCTCGTAGGTATTTCGAGTATGTCTGCATATTTTTGTTTACTGCTGCCCGTAGTTGTTGTAAATTGTATCGTGTAGTCGTGCGCATTCGCTCGTCTTTCGCACTTTACTTGGGGAATACAAAACCAAAAAACAAGAACCAAAAGAGTTGAGTTTGAATGCATTCCTGGCTCCTTTCTACTGCATTATTTATCTTGACTTTGGTTTGGTCTGGTTTTTTTTCCCTCCTTTTTGTGGTTGTGTCGAAATCGTCGTTGTTTTTTTTTTTTATAGAAAATTTAATTTAAATTCCATTAAAACTGATTGTATTGTGTTCTAGACACGACGGCCTTTCTGCGCCTCTTGCCGTTGCCTCTTACGATATTTCTCGTATGGCTGTCATGCTGTCCGTCCGTCTGTAACTAGTTTAGTGTCTTTTGTATGTGGGGTTGGTTGATAGGCTGGCTGACTGGATTTGAATGATACCCCGTCATCATCATCGTTTTTTTTTTTTTTTGGTCTGTCCCTGGTTTTCCTAGAGACGTGATTTCATTCGAATAGTTCTTGGTCTGTTGTCGGAGTTTATTTCTGTGTGTGTGTGTGTGCGTGTGTTACCAATTTTATTAACGTTATTATGTAAATGCGACCACCATTGACCGATCGTCCGTTATTTCTGGAGGCTAGGGATCTTGTCATCTTACTTTATGGGTTATTACACGATGGGTGACATTTGTAGTCTGGTTCTTTATGGCATTTCTTTCAATTTGTATTTGAAAATATAATTTATAAAAGGTTTCTTTATATGTGTGGGTGTGCGTACGTGCCTTGTGTTAAGATTTTCAAATACTTTTCTTTTGACTTTCAATGTTCAAGGGAGTGACTCAGGCGAAGGGCATGTTGAACAGGTAGAAAAAAAACGAATCTAATGGAATACACATATTTTTATTTCTAAGAATTTTTTAAGCCAAGGGAAAACATTTTAAGGTTTCAAATAGTTTTCAACGTTGGGCGCCATTTTTCATCGATATTCGATATATCCCATGGGAACTGTTCCGGATCGAGTATTTATGAAGAGGCATTACCACTCGTTGCTTGTAGAAGCACAGTGGGAGTTTTTGAAGCCAAGGGAAAACAGTTTAAGGTTTCAAATAGTTTTCGACGTTGGGCGCCATTTTTCAACGATATTCGATATATCCCATGGGAAGTGTTCTGGAACGAGTATTTGAGAAGGGTCATTACCAGTCGTTGCTTGTAGAAGCAAAGTGGGAGTTTTTGAAGCCAAGGGAAAGCATTTTAAGGTTTCAACTAGTTTTCAACGCTGGACGCCATTTTTCAACGATATCCGTATAGCCCATGGGATCTGTTCTGGATCGAGTATTTGAGAAGAGTCATTACCAGTCGTTGCTTGTAGAAGCCAAGTGGGAATTTTCGAAGCATATGGAAAGCATTTTAAGGTTTCAAATATTTGTCAACGTTGGACTCCATTTTTCAACGATATTCGATATGTCCCATGGGAAGTGTTCCGGATCGATTATTTATTAAGAGGCATTACCACTCGTTGCTTGTAGAAGCAAAGTGGGAGTTTTTGAAGCCAAAGGAGAACATTTTAAGGTTTCAAATATTCGTCAACGTTGGGCGCCAGTTTTCATTTTTGAAAAAGACTGCACAGGATCTTTTTTTATGGAATTTAAAACGGATTTTGCTCTGTCTCCTACAAAATTATCGGAAACCCATTCCCACTTGGCTTCTGCAAGCAACGAGTGGTGCTCTCTCTTATTGGAGTAAACTTAAAACAGTCCATACATATTTTCTAGATTTTTTTTTAAAGAGGATAAGTAGATCGCTCTGTCTCCTATAAAATAATGGGAAACCCATTTACACTTAGTTTGCTAATGAAGCACACTCCAGATGTCACTAATTATTTTATATTAATTCAATGTTACGGCCGTAGAAAGTACCAGAGGTAAGGTTAGGTTAAATGGAAGCTAATGATTGACCTTGGTTGTAAGAGAGTTAATGGGGAGTGTAGAGGATTGGTGAAGCGGAGGGTGGAGAAAGAGCCAAAGCTGCATAACTTCGCATTTGATTCAGGGTGTCTGTTTGCTAGATTGTCTTTGACCAAAGGGATCGATAGCCTGATAATTTGACATTTCACAGACTAAAAAAGACAAAACAATGTTGTCCCTGATTTCAGTTTTATTCTAATTGACATACTGGCATTCCTGTTCTGACTTTTTGGCAAATAACTTTGCTATTTATTCGAACAGAATACACAGAGCTTCGTATTTGTGAAACAATTCCCAAACCTTTGCCATTTTGCCTTTATATCCGAAACTAGACACATTTAGGCCTTTCAATTCACTGGAAAATTGAGTATAATTGAAAAAAAAACATAAAATAATCCCTGGCTGACATCTATGTTGGCGTTAAAAAACCTAATAAATTACAATCGCTCTCTGCTCATATGGTAACCTTAGGATGGCTAATTTAAATGTAAAATGACCGAGGGAAATTGAAAAAAAAAAATAAACGGGCCAACCGTTATGTGTAGCACAGAAACTCACTTCATGAAATCTTAACCAGTCCCACTCTTGCGGTGTCTGTTCAAATCACGTTGTCTACTTAACTCCAACAACTGAATAAAAAACAAAACCAACATTTGCCTTTAAAAAAACAATTTTTCATTATAATTTGACCTTAAACCAAGTCAAGGCTTTAATTAATCGTCATAGCCAGAGAAGACAGAACTCATGAGAAAAATCCCCAGATTTCCATTGTTTGGTTTTCCAAAGACTTTGTACACTTTTGGCCAGTAATCAAAATATAAACAACCATAAATCGCATAACACAAAGAAGATCAAGAGAGAAGGAGAAGTAGAAGACAAAAGAACAACAACAACAACAACAAAAAACCGTCCAACAGAGATCGAGAAAATCGATGAAAAACAAAAAAACAGACGGAATTAAGTTAAAATTACAACAACAACAAAAAAACTCAAAACAAAAGGCGGCAAATACAATTCACGATTTGAAACGCTACATAAAAACTTATTTCGTTGATTGTGTATCTTTTTGTTTCCTCCATGACTTCTTTTTTTTTTGAATTCCCCACTTCGTCTATTTCTTTGATTATCTTGGCAAACATGCCGACATTTCAGATGATTGCAGTAGATAGAAAAAGTATACATACACACACACACTTATGTTCGCATCATCACAAATGTTGGCGCGGTCGAGGGAATGGAATATATGGTTTTATTTTTTTGTCCATCTTCATGTTTTTACGAAATTATTATACAACCCTCCTCTGTATGTATGCTAATCGCCCAGCAGCTAACATTTCTGTTAAAACTTCCAAAAAGAATCCCCCCCCTTTCCATAGTATTGATTTAACCCAACAATGAAATTGATTGAATCAAACAAATATTGTCGAATTTCCCCCCGTTCAATTATCCCGCCCGAATCCCATCGTCATCATCAGCATCTGACTAAAAGAATAAATAGCGATTTTTAATTGGAATTCATTTAAAATCCAATTCGACTGACTTGGCTTTTAATGTTTAATATGTAAATTGTGCAAAACCATTTCAAAACGGATTTGATTTCTTTGTGTGTGACACACACACACACACATTCACAAAGAATTAATCTGCATAGCTGACATTCTTATTTACATATGTATGGGTAGGGGCTTCGGCTATAAATGGATTTAGTCCATATGGTTTTGTAATGCATAGCAGCGCATGCTTATGTGTGAGATGACGATGACGATGCTGGTGCCGGTGTCGGTGCTCAGTGGTGCTTACTTTAGCTGTCAAATGGTCTATGACTTTCATAAGGTCTGCCACGGGTATGACAAACTGACTGACAGACCGAAGGGCTGACATATGCGTAGTTTTTTTTTTTTGTTTACATTCAGTGTAAATGTTACAGCAGACAGATGTGTGGTTATGTGTGTGCTGTCATGACATTTGTAACATTTAACGATTATATTTCTTCAATAGTAGGGTGGGAGGGTGAGGTGAAGTACTCAATTAACATTTGATTAAAGTGGGACAACTACACGGACATTTCCAATGACTCTGGTTAGAAGTTAGCCAGCAGTTATAGAGGCCAACATTGTTAACTGAAGTTAACATGGGCTAATTGCTGTTAACTTGGGTTAACTCTAGTTAACTTTGGTTAAGAGGGCTTAACTCCAGTTAACAAGAGTTAATCTAAGTTAACTGGAATTAACCTAAGTTCACTGGAGTTAACCTAAGTTCAGTGGAGTGCACGTAAGTTAACTGGATTTAGGTTTAGTTAACAGAAGTTAACCCAAAATAACTGCAGTTAATCTAAGTTAACTTGAAATAACCCAAGTTAACTTGAAATAACCTAAGTTAACTTGAAATAACCTAAGTTAACTTGAAATAACCTAAGTTAACTTGAGTTAACCTAAGTTAACTTGAGTTAACTTGAGTTAACCTAAGTTAACTTGAGTTAACCTAAGTTAACTGGAGTTAACATAAGTTAACATAAGTTAACTGGAGTTAACATAAGTTAACTGGAGTTAACATAAGTTAACTGGAGTTAACATAAGTTAACTCCAGTTCACTGGAGTTAACATAAGTTCACTGAAGTTAACATAAGTTAACTGGATTTAACATAAGTTAACTGGAGTTAACATAAGTTAACTGGAGTTAACATAAGTTCACTGGAGTTAACCCAAGTTAACTGGAGTTAACACAAGTTAACTGGAGTTAACTGTAAGTTAGTTAACAGAAGTTAACCCAAAATAACTGCAGTTAATCTAAGTTAACTTGAAATGACCTAAGTTAACTTGAGTTAACCTAAGTTAACTTGAGTTAACCTAAGTTAACTGGAGTTAACATAAGTTAACATAAGTTAACTGGAGTTAACTGGAGTTAACATAAGTTAACTGGAGTTAATATAAGTTTACTGGAGTTAACATAAGTTCACTGGAGTTAACATAAGTTAACTGAAGTTAACATAAGTTCACTGGAGTTAACATAAGTTCACTGGAGTTAACATAAGTTAACTGGAGTTAACATAAGTTAACTGGAGTTAACATAAGTTCACTGGAGTTAACCCAAGTTAACTGGAGTTAACCCAAGTTAACTGGAGTTAACATAAGTTAACTGTAGTTAACCTAAGATAACTGCAGTTCATCAAATCTTGCCTGCATCAATTGGGAGCAAAAGTGTATTTAAATCCATTCCTTTCCGAGACCCTAAGCGCTGTGAAATATTATTTGGAATAGCAAACAGTACCCGACCTTTTTTTTTCGTATAGACACAAAACTAAAATCGCTTTTATTTCCTTAAATTCTGGCTGCTGCAAAGCACTTCCATTGAGTTTCCATCAACGGGCCCCTTCACTGGTGCCTCGTTCGTGTCTTTTTCTCACAAACAAATGTCTGAGTCTCCATAAAATCCGGAAAACGTCTAAAAGCGAGAATGACCTTAAGGCCAACCGCAGGGCAACAATAACAAAAACTGAGAGGCTGAAAGGCCCACATATGGATTATAAGAAATCTTAAATCATCAGCCGGTACTTAAAGGTTGTTATCATTACAGCCATACACCTTTTTGTTTTGTTGGCTGTTGTTGTTGTTGTTGTTGTAGTTTTTATAAACTTTTTTTCAGTTCTCGTCCATGTCTGTGCTTTACACGTCCATACGTATGGACTCGTACTTATCCAGCAACCTACATTTATCCATGGGAGTTGAGTAAGAAGCCTCTGGTACAAGACAAACAGATAATAACCATGATAATGACTTAAGATATATTTCTTCTTCTTCTTCAGCTATTACTTTTTTTTAATTACAAACGTATGCACGTTCAAAGTATACTTGCACACACACACACACACATGTCTGTAATAGTCAGACAAGCAAGCACCCTACGGCCGAGGTTTAGTTTGGTACCGTGGGCTGCTGTTATTTGGCCCTCGGCAAAAACAACAAGAGTGTACCGCTCTACAATTTCCAGTAGGTGTTGCCAGACACCATCGAAACTGCAATTGCCAATTAAGATTTTGTTGGGTTCAGCAATTGGCCATTACGAAATTAATTGTAACAATTACCAGTTTAATGCAATTTATGTGGCACATACAGATTACGTATTCTCGTCATGGGTTTCTTATTCTGTAAAAATTGTTGTCTTCTATTAAATGTGTGGACATGTATAGAAGATCTTGAGCTTTTCATACGGAGCTTCCTTTTCTTTCAATTCAATTTAAACTTAAACTCCAATATCACTCCCTGTCGCCGTAGCGTACTTAGTGACCGTTTTCGTTCAAATTTGAAATTCTCTTTATTTCACTTTTTTTTTACTTTTATGTTTGTGTCTTATTTTTCTTGTTCGCCAAGGAGTTGGTATCGACTTTTTCCACCAAACAAACAGCCAGCCAGCCAGCCAGCCAGCCAGCCATTACAGATAAAGAGAATAATGCTGTTGTTTTCTATCTTATTCTGTTTGTTTTTCATACAACGAGCATTTCTTAAAGATTTGAGCCTTCCGTCTGCATCCCTCTCACCTCTTGGCAGGCATTGGCTACAGACAGAGACGAAGAAGTCGCCACCATCGTTGTTGGCCGTAGTTTCGAAAGATGCCCCAAAGATTAAATGCATACGCAAACGTTTGTAAAGACAACAAATTTAATTGCTATAATCTTCAGATGATATTTCTTCGGCAAAGAATAGAAAATGTCAACAATTTAAAATAGAAAAAGTGGAAGAGTGGACGATTTTTTGTAGAGCTAGAAACCGAGCCAAAGCCGTAAAGAGAAAATTGAAACGGGAAGCTCATTCCACTCTCTTTAAAAATTGCGTTAGTGCTAAGTCACTATGGAATATTGTTAGGAGTAATGGTCTGATTGAAAGTAGCTCTCCAAGCTTAGTTAATAACGCAGTTGACAATCTTAATGATCTGAACAGGTCATTTGTTGACAATCAATCAGACGTCGCAGATGATGTCTATGGCCTTATTAGGTCAATTCCTAGTAATCAAGGATTCTCATTTAATGCAATTTCATCTGAAGAGTTGCTTTCGGCATTTATGGCTGTCAAGTCCAATGCTCCTGGAAATGATGGGTTTTCACTAAAGTATTTGAAAATTGTGTTACCATATGTGTCAAATTTCTTTTTGCATGTGGTGAATACCATTATCCTTACATCAACTTTCCCGATTGAGTGGAAAACTGCCAAAATAAATCCCATTAAGAAGAAAACTAATGTAGGATCTTCGGACAATTTCAGACCCATAGCCTTGCTGCCCGTGTTATCCAAAACTGTTGAGCATGTCCTTAAAAGACAGCTTGTACGTTATTTTCAGGGACAAAACTTTCTTTGTGACTACCAATGTGGATTTAGAAGTTGTAGAAGCACTTCCATGTTACTGGCGGGTTTAACTGATTCCATAAGGAAAAACTACGCAGATCAGAAGAGTACCGTTCTACTTTCTTTGGATCTAGAAAAAGCGTTTGACAGGGTTGATTATTTTCATCTACTAAGTAAACTTTTTCGTTTGTATGGCTTAGGAAAGAATGCTTGTGCCTTAATTCATTCCTACTTAAATAACAGGAAACAATACGTTTCAGTTGACGGTGTTGTCTCTGGTACTCTGCCAGTTAAAAGTGGAGTCCCGCAGGGATCTGTGCTAGGGCCTTTACTTTTTATAATTTTTATAAACGACCTTTTTCCAAATATAGAGGATTGGTGTTCGCCGTTTGCATATGCCGACGATGTTCAGCTGCTGTTTTCTGGTGATGCTCAGAACGTTGATGTTCTGCAAGCGAAACTTGATTATGTTTTGCGGACATTATTAATGTGGATGAATTCCAATAACCTCTCGGTCAATGTTTCAAAAACCAAGGCGTTATTATTTTCCTCTCATGTCTGCAATGATTTGCGGCTAACGTACAATGGTCTTCCAATTGAATTTGTTCACCACTTGAAATGTCTCGGTGTAGTTTTGGATGATAAGTTGTCCTTTGAATTGCACATTAATAACATTGTTACCCATACAACTCTATCTCTTCGTCGACTTTACACAACAAATTTAGTCATACCTCGCAATATAAAGATTAAGCTAGTACATGCATTAGTTATGCCCAATATTTTGTACTGCATGGAAATATTTTGTGGGACTACAAATAAGATTTTTAATAAAATTAAACTTTGTATTAACCGAGTAGTTCGATATTTATTTTCACTTAGGCGGTATGATCATGTGAGTTCACATGTCAATCAATTCTTGGGTTGTTCGTTTCGGGATTTTATTCATTACCGGTCTCTTATCTTATTTTACAAAATTTACAAATATCAAACTCCGACTTTTCTAGCTGGCTCGTTTACTTTCTGTCGTTCATCACGTGCCAACCAACTGATTATTCCTAGAGCAGATGGATATATGAATAAGTCATTTCGAGTAAGAATTGCTAGGTTGTTTAATTTGCTACCCAATACATTGAAAGTATTTTCAATGACTAACAATACATATCGCATAAAGCTTCTTCAACATTTTTCTTTAATTTCGACGACGTAATTTTATAGATATTTTTTTATATTTTATTATTGGGAACTATAAAATTTGACTGTTTCATTTTCTTGATCTTATTTTTGCTTTAAATACAGTTTTTAATACAAGTACTTGATTAATTTACTTATGCATCAAGCTTGATTCGTTGTTGCAGTTTTCGATTTTTGTTCACATCGGAGTAGCACATAATTTCCAATTTTTCCATAACAAGTATATTTTATTTTTATTATTTTTAATGTAAATTATTATACCTTAAATAGTTTTTGAATTCTTGGAGTAGTTTTTATTGTAATTTATTATAATTGGCCGTTAGGCTTTAAATTACAAAATCTGTGCAAATAAAATGAAATGAAATGAAGAGAGAGGGGTGGACATTTGAGGGGGAACCCTTTCAGTAATTTGAACAAGAAACCATGTTTAAATCTGGTAATTACAATAATATTGATATTGCCCAGTTAACATATTACCACACCAGTTACCAGAGGTTAACTCCAGTTAACAGAGTTTAACTCCAGTTAACAGAATTCAACTCCATTTGAAAGAGTTTAACTAGAGGTAACAGAGTTTAACTCCAGTTAACAGATGTTAATTCCGGTTAACAGAGGTTTACTCCAGCTAACAGAGTTTAACTCCAGTTACTTACTTATTTTGTTCTTAACATTCCATGAAGGAAAAGACGGGGAGCTTCTCTCGAATCAGTGAGCTGTGCACTATATAATTTGACCGGGACGGCTAATGCTTTTCTAGAGAAGTTTTACATGGTTTAGAAATTGCTCTCTTACTCGTAAAGACGCCAACATTTACCAAGTGGAAACAGCCGCTGAAAAATGTTTGATGGTCTTACCCGGTTTCGAACTCGGGTTCTTCTGTGTGATAGTCGCAGACACTACCTACCACACCACGGCCTTCCACTTCAGTTAACAGAGGTTTACTCCACCTAACAGAGTTTAACTTCAGTTAACACTGTTTAAGTCCGGTTAACAGAGTTTAACTCCCCTAAAATGTCCATAAAATGACAGCTGTCAATAAAATGGCAGCTGTCAATAAAATGACTGCTGTCAATAAAATGACCGCGGTCAATAAAATGACAGCTGTCAATAAAATGACAGCTATCACTAAAATGATAGCTGTCAATAACATGACAGCTGCCAATAAAATGACATTTTATTTTATTATCCCACTGTCAATAAAATGACAGCTGTCAATAAAATGACAGCTGTCAATAAAATGACAGCTGTCAATAAAATGACAGCTGTCAATAAAATGACAGCTGTCAATAAAATGACAGCTGTCAATAAAATGACAGCTGTCAATAAAATGACAGCTGTCAATAAAATGACAGCTGTCAATAAAATGACAGCTGTCAATAAAATGACAGCTGTCAATAAAATGACAGCTGTCAATAAAATGACAGCTGTCAATAAAATGACAGCTGTCAATAAAATGACAGCTGTCAATAGAATGACATCTGTCAATGAAAGCTGCCATTTTTGGTGATAGCTGTCATTTTATTGAGAGCTATTGACAGCTTTCAATAAATTATTGACAGCTTTCAATAAATCACCAAAAATACCGTGATTCCTGTCTAGTAAGATTCCTAACCTCACCTTAAAAATTTGAAAATATTCTCTAATCAAACTTCCAATTATTGTTATTATTATTTTTAAATTTGTTGTTCAGTGTAATTATTGTTTTTCATGAGAGCCGCCACAGTTGTGTCCATAAAAGCATCCCTTTAAAAAAAACATTTGCCCTTTCAGTTGTAAACACAAACCATGTGAGTACAATTGAGCCAACCAGGCTACAGGGGCCGCCCTCTATTATTTTAGGAATATATTTGATTAATTGTTTGGACATTGGGCGTAGAAATGTGCAAATTCAGAAAGTTTTTGCGCAACCCTAACAAAAAAAATATGCAACCCTGCAGTTTTTGCTTTTTGGCACGCTCTTTTTCTCTCTCTCTCTCTCTCTAAGCATAATTATTATAAATTCAGTATTATTTGGCGTGAGAACAATATGCGGCCAAAAAAAATGCAATCACCAGAGGCTAAGAGGCGGAAAAATCATGAGTTGGAAAAACATTTAGAGATTGTTAACCTCCATCAGCTCTGTGTGGTTCTGGATTATTAACACACAAATATTGTTGTGGTTGGTTTTCCAATCATTCCATAATCATGCATGACAGGGCTGGCTCTTGTGTTTAAATTCAAAATACAATAGCAGTTGGTGGCGACGGCGACGGCATCAGTGGCAGCGACATTTGCTTCAGTTAATGTCATTTCCGCAATGGTCTCATTAGTACATCATGCGTTTAATGGATTTTTACGAGGTACCTACCACTACCACCACCACGACCACATTTTAATATGGAACTATTTTGATGTTTTTCTTCTTTTTCTTTTTCTGGATTTTTAATTTGGTTTAGTTTTGGGTCTTGTTGTTGTTGCAGATGGGCTCATTAAAATCTGAAACATTATTTACATGGAAAACAATAAAAACGTCTGTGTTGGAGTACGAGACGTGGGGAATTGTTTGGATGAAATCACAAAGACCATGGGGGGAGGGGGGAAAGCACTAAGAAAAATGTGGCTTTTTCGCTTAACCTATTACCGGAGCAGGCCGCTGTGTAATTAATAGCCCAAAAAGTGACCTATTTTAAATGTAACAGAAGAGGAAACGAGTAGCAAAACAAAATTCAAATATGATTAGAATCAGTAGAACATGGAAAACAAGCTTAAGGAAAATCTTAACGCATTTTGAGTTTTCGGCTGTACACCGAGAGAAATACAATTTAATAAGAAATCAGAGAAAAAAATAAAAATTGTGTGCCAGTCATTTTGTCATCATTACCTTTTACCATTATTTCATTCAAAGTTCTGCAAGTCCCCCATTCGAAAGTTGTATGTCAATGTCACAAATATTTCATTCATCTCCCCTAGGCCCTAAAAAATATGTGGACAGACTTATTCGCCCTTTTTTCCCACACAACCAAACAGCCTTTTTCGATTTTATGCTACCCCTAGACTATCTTGTGGCAACATTGTTAAGCCTTTCCCTAAAACTTCCGTCCTTCCTTCCGTTATATTGTTTTTTTTTTGTTGTTGTTCGTCCTCTTCTTGTTCTTCTTGCGTATCGTTTATGACATTCGAGAGATTTCATAATCATGCCGCCCCTAATTTGAAATCTTTACATTCGCCACGACGCGACGGTACATGTCATGTTATGGTTGCAGCAACAAAACACACGACTTGGTACAGATGGGCTGCACTTCAAACAAAACAAAAAAAAAAAAAAGGAAAATCCACTTGAATTTCTAAATTCGGTTTTATTGTAGACTACAATGCCCTCCTAATTGACAACTGAGAACCAACCAACCCATGTTATCCACACACATATGTCTGTACCTAGGCGGCTCTCTCTCTCTCATATTAAACTCATGCGGTACAACGCCTAACTGTTGTCTACCTCCTCGTTTCGTCTCCACTCGGCGTTAATTCACATTTTGTATGCATTCATTGTTGATTCTCTCAATCATGGATCAGATGACAGTTATTGTTTGTTGTTGCCATTGTTGTTGTCAAGTACATTTGGCGGCATTCATTGTTCGGTTTCGAAATGGAAACGAAACGTCGAAAATGCCATTGCACACCTTTTGTTTTCCTCTCTCTGCTGCAACGAAAAAGGATACTTGGGACCGCTTTACACTGTCCAATAAAAAAATGTGTTTAAAAAAAAAATGCTTGGATTTTTTTTTAAGTCCACAGGAAGAGAGTCAAATAATAACTCGAGTCATGTTAATTACCTAAAAAATATTCAGCCCAACTTTTTATATGGCGATCACACATATCAGAATTCTGTTTTCGCGAAAGAGCTCAATGCCTTCAAAACCTGTTAGATTTCTACCAGAGGCTTTGGTCTGTCGCTGCAAATCTAGCCATTGTAATTAAATAATTGTATTGTAATTAAATAAAAATAAAAACAACAGTTTTTCTGCTCACAGATCTTCTTTCGTCGTCTAAGCTTTACCTCTCTCTCTCTCTTTCTCTCTCATACAAAGTTTTCGTTAACATTTAATTAGTTTCGCTGTACAAACTAATTGACACCAGCCGTCGTCTGAACAAACTTACCTGATTGCCTGCCTAGGACTGTTATTCTGATTTCAGATCTTCTCATAACAAAGAAAGACTATAATGGTCACTCTTAAATGTGCGCTCTCTCCGTCTGTTTTTTTATACATTTATATCGCTGTAAAAATGTTTTCAACCACATCTGTTTATATAATTTACTATAATTTCTTAATAATTTCTGGCTTTCTCTCCTTTAACTTTTTGTTATAAGTTTTCGTTAACACTGTTGTAAATATTAATTGGTATTGTTTGTAAAATAGTTTTGACCTAACTATGTCCATTGAATTTATTTTTTTCTCTCTCTTAATATATGATAATTTAATTTAATATCATCAATGTTTTCTCTGGTTTTCTGCCACTCACACGTCTTCCTTCTGCTGCCTCTCTCTCACGTCTCACTCATTCGGTATCCAACGTTGCCGTATTGGGCTTTTTCTACCAAATTTGGTCGGATGGGTTTTAAAATTTTAAGATTTGGTCGGTGGATCGGTCCAATTCCATTTTGGTAGATTTAGGACTTAATCGTTAATTGCACGTTTCTGTATTTTACTATATTTTGTTATTAATTTTAAAACATGTGTTATTAAATAGTACATATTTTAGTAATAAAAAATACTAAATTCTTAATTTAATTTTTGGTTTATTTTAAAAAAAACGATTATTCAATTCAATGAATGTAACAAGATCTTTAAAGTGCATTGTGATTTATTTTGAAAATTTTGGTCGGCTACAAGGGTTTTTGGTAGGTTCTTTGGGAAATGTTTTGGTAGGAAATTTTTTTTTTGTAGTGGCAACGCTGTCGGTATCTCTCTCTTTTGTTCGGTCTCCTCTCTCTTTCTCTCTCTCTTTCTTTTCTTCTCTCTCTCTCTTTCTTTTCTTCTTTCTCTCTCTTTCTTTAGTATTCTCTCTCTCTCTCTCTGTCGTTCGGTCTCTCTTCCGTTCGGTCTCTCTCTCACTCTTTCGTTCAGCCTCTATCTCTTTTTTCGTTCGGTCTGTCTCTCTCTCACTCTCTTTCGTACTGTTTGTATCTCTCTCTTTCGTACTGTGTATCTCTCTTTCGTACTGTGTCTCTCTCTCTCTCTTTCGTGCTGTCTCTCTATCTCTCTTTAGTACTGTCTTTCTATCTCTCTTTAGTACTGTCTCTGTCTATCTCTCTTTCGTACTGTCTCTCTCTCTCTTTCGTACTGTGCCTATCTCTCTTTCGTACTGTGCCTCTCTCTGTCTATCTCTCTTTAGTACTGCCTCTGTCTATCTCTCTTTCGTACTGTCTCTCTCTCTCTCTCTTTCGTACTGTCTCTCTCTCTCTCTCTTTCGTACTGTGCCTATCTCTCTTTCGTACTGTGTCTCTCTATCTCGTTCGGCCTCTTTCTTTCGTACAGTCTCTCTCTCTCGTTCGCCCTCTCTCTAACGTTGGGCCTCTCTCTAACGTTCGGCCTCTCTCTAACGTTCGGCCTCTCTCTCTCTCGTTCGGCCTCTCTCTAACGTTCGGCCTCTCTCTAACGTTCGGCCTCTCTCTAACGTTCGGCCTCTCTCTAACGTTGGGCATCTCTCTAACGTTCGGCATCTCTCTAACGTTCGGTCTCTCTCTAACGTTCGGTCTCTCTCTACCGTTCGGTCTCTCTCTACCGTTCGGTCTCTCTCTAACGTTCGGTCTCTCTCTAACGTTCGGTCTCTCTCTAACGTTCGGTCTCTCTCTAACGTTCGGTCTCTCTCTAACGTTCGGTCTCTCTCTAACGTTCGGTGTCTCTCTAACGTTCGGTCTCTCTCTAACGTTCGGTGTCTCTCTATCGTCCGGTTTATCTCTCGTTTTTTAGTCTCTTTCTCGTTCGCTAGCTTTCTCTCTCTGCCCCTCGCTAGCTTTCTCTCTCTCTCTCCCTCGCTAGCCTTATGTCTCTCTCTCTCGTTTCTCTGTCTCTCTCTCTCTCGTTTCTCTGTCTCTCTTTCGTTCTCACTCTCTCTCCTTTTCTTCACATTCTCGCTCGTTTTGTCTCTCTCCATATCCTTCTCTCTCTCTCTCTCTCTATCTCTCTTGTTCTCCCTCTCTCCCTCCCATTTTATATCTCTCGCGTTTTATCTCTAGTTGTATCTTTTTCCCGTTCTCTTTCGTTTTAGTTGTCTCTATCTATCTCACTTTCTTGTCATACTCCCTAGTTTTCTCTCCGTTCTAGATCTCTCTCATATTCTTAATATTACTGTAAATTTTAATTAGAATCCCTTTAAACACATATTTTAACACAAATCTGCTGATTGCATTTTCATGATTTACTCTTTTCGTCACATCTCCCCCCCCCCCCCTTCATCCTCCTATTGACACAACTTTTTGTGTTTGTTAATAAAATATTTACAAATTTGTATGATTAAACAGACACACACACACACACATACAGACATCTTTGTATGCATTTTATCGTGTAAACACCAGCACTTGTTGCCTATTTGTGTAAACTATTGACACCATCTGATATACGTCTGAATTTGTCAGACTGTGTGACTGAACGTACCGGTGTACAAATACAAACCTCAGTGTATGAAGAAGAACAGAAAAAAACAACGACATAAAAGCAAAGGAAAATATTCAATCAAAGCCATATTAAATTGTGTCAGCAATGTCGCCCCAGTTATACTTTAACCTTTATTTTTTGTTCTCTTCTACTTTATGGACAAGTGGAACAACGACTGAATGATATGACTTGGCCACAATGTTAATGGTGTAGATAGAAGTGACATTTGGACTTGTGGCAGCCAGTACTTACAAACAAGGCCCAAAAACAAATAGGAAAAAGTTTTCTCTCTGCCTCCCAAGAACTTGTATTTGCTAGTTGTCCGCCTATCAGTTGCTGCCGCAACGGAGAAGACATTTATTACCAGAGTTACTGCACTTGTGCATTTATTAGCTACACCCCCTGTGCCTGGTCTTCCGCTTCTTGGACGTTCGAGTAATTGTAATTATTTTGAACTTTTTGAACTCGTTCGGTTTTGTTTCACAATGAGTTTGTTTGGTTATGGGCAATTATGTACATTTGATGGGACTCACATGCATACGCATGGGGTTGTATGATAATGAGGTACAATAAAGTTTTAAAAACATGTGTATGGAGTGCAAAACAATTGCTTTTTTTCTCAAACGTATCCATATTATGCTAATTAACACTTTGTTTCTCCCAAATATATTATTATTTGCAAACAATATAGTTTGTTCCTGATTGAAAATTCTCAAAAATGTATCATGGTTATCTGGTGTTTTTTGTAAATACACCTGCAGCTTAGCTAGGAATATTCGTAGCTAAACTCTTCTAATAAATTATATGTTTGTCCCAAACATAATATTGTTTGCAAACCAAGGTTTCATTTATCATACTTACCCTCGTTGATGCATATGTATACGTATACTCGTAGCTAATTAATCGACATCATAAGTCTGCGAATGGACTCAACTAACCCATAATGACTCTACACAGCAGACCGCTCGTTCCATGTCCTAAAACAAAGCAAGAATAAAGTTGTTGTATAATTTTAAAGTCGTCATTTCTGTGTGTGTGTGGGTGAGTGTGTAAATGTGTGTTTGTTAATGGTCGATTAAGAGACCCATTTAAATATTCATTAAGTAATGATTGCTGTCAATTTTCCTTTTGGTGACCCAATGACTGCTGACGTCGCAACGTCATACTTTCAGATTTCTCGTCATATTTACATACGAATACAAAGGGCTACTGCGAGACTGGAATCAAGAGGATGTGGGAGAGGGTTAAAATGAACCCATATTTATGGTCTTGTTTATTTATTTGCCCCACCCTTGGGCCTGAGGCGTTCGTTCGTTTTTCACAGTTTTTTTTTCCATATTTGTTTAGCTGGCCAATTCGCACGTACTTTGGGCTAATTGCGGTGTTGTCTTATTTGGTGCGAGCGTACATTTGTGTCTTCAAATATAGTTAATAATAGTGTTATTAGGGGGCCATTAGTGTGTTACTCTCCATATTTGTCATAGTTAACACGAAGCATGTCCGCGACACATCAATCATGGTTGAACGGCGACATTTGGTTCAGTTATAACTTTTTGTTTGGTTAGTCGGTATTTTTATTTTCCAATTTTGTGTTATGTGATGCTATTGGAAAGGGCAAGCAATTGCGTAAATTTCTTTATTTTCGGAAAACTTCATGTGTTTTATATACATAAAATCTCTTAACCCTTTAACCGCTGAAGACGAACCCTTTAACCCTTAGAAATGTATGTTAGTGATGTGTCTTAGTGGTTAAAGGGTTAATTGGAAAATCACAACAGGGCTGATAAATAATAAAATAAAGATTTTTTCCGGGCAGCTTTACAGCAGGAGTTTTAAATTTCCTTTAAAAAAAAAACATGGAAATTGAATTTCTATGAAATAAACTACTACCTCAATAGAGAACTTACGAGTTGCTGCCCCTCCAAGAGAGCTCAATTAATATATTAATTAAACAAAATATGATATTTTAATTCATTCAATTAAATTTCTAAATGCATATAAGCAAGAACGATATTCAAACGAGAGAAAAGTGATACCTATGTTTTTCGTGTTCCAAATAAATATATATTTGGGGCAAACGAATGGTTTATTAGAATTACAAAGAATTTGTTCGTCTATTCTATAGTCAATATGCCACTAGACTGACAGTTAAGTTTACAAATTCAACAACTAAGTGTTTTAGTAGCCCCCCAATTACGATTGCTACCATAGAGAAATAATTCTCATTCACTCAGTCATTGGTAGACAATAAACCAAAAAAAAAAAATTCTACAATTTGAAACAAAAATTCAACATTATGAAATTTTTGTAAAAAATCAAGTACATGTTAGTGTTTAATATCTAAGCTTGAAGTACTCATGAATTGCTTTAAAACAAGTTATTAAACTCTAAAATACATAGTGTGATTTAGGAAATACAAGACTTGGAATATACACGTGTATTTCAAAATTTGAGAATTTTAAGCGCTAAAAACTTAAACGTAAATAAAAAATTACAATTTTCTTTTTAAATTAAAAAACCTTTATGGTTGTTCTTCATAGATTTAAAGTACTCTTAAAGACCTTTGATATAAGATATCGAACACAAAAATCCTTCAGGGCAATTTCGAAATACAGGGCTAGGACTATACACATGTAAATCGGAATTTATGAATTTTAGTCTCTAAAAATAAAAAATAAATTATGTAATTTTTATAAAAAAATTAGGAAACATTAACTTAATATTCAATTGATTAAAGTATTCCTAAAGACCTTTAAAACAAGATATCAAACTCTTAAATCCGTCATGGAAAATTCGAATTACATGGCCGGGAATGTATACATTTATTTAGAAATTGCTGAAATTCTAAAAATTTTAATTGTTAAAATGTTACAAATTATGAAATTTTTATAAAAAATTAAGGCAACATTAACTTAATATTTAATTGATAAAATTACTCTGACAGACGTTTAAAACCAAATATCGAACTCTTAAATCCGTCATGGAAATTTCGAATTACAAAATTTTGAACAAAAATTTTAATTTATGAACTTTTTATAAAAAATTAAGGAAACATTAACTTAATATTAAACTGATTAAAGTACTCCTAAAGACCTTTAAAACAAGATATCAAACTCTAAAATCCGTCATGGGAATTTCGAATTACAGGGCCAGGAATGTATACATTCATTTAGAAATTGCTGAAATTCTAAAAATTTGAATTGTTAAAATGTTACAAATTATGAAATTTTTATAAAAAATTAAGGCAACATTAACTTAATATTTAATTGATAAAAGTTTTTTGACAGACGTTTAAAACCAAATATCGAACTCTAAAATCCGTCATGGAAGTTTCGAATTACAGGGCCAGGAATGTTCACATTAATTTGGAAATTCTAAAAATATTGAACAAAAATTTAAATTTATGAACTTTTTATAAAAAATTAAGGAAACATTAACTTAATATTTAATTGGTAAAAGTATTTTGACAGACGTTTAAAACCAAATATCGAACTCTAAAATCCGTCATGGAAGTTTCGAATTACAGGGCCAGGAATGTTCACATTAATTTGGAAATTCTAAAAATATTGAACAAAAATTTAAATTTATGAACTTTTTATAAAAAATTAAGGAAACATTAACTTAATATGTAATTGGTAAAAGTATTTTGACAGACGTTTAAAACCAAATATCGAACTCTTAAATCCGTCATGGAAGTTTCGAATTACAGGGCCAGGGATGTTCACATTAATTTGGAAATTCTAAAAATATTGAACAGAAATTTTAATTTATGAACTTTTTATAAAAAAATAAAGGAAACATTAACTTAATATTTAATTGGTAAAAGTATTTTGACAGACGTTTAAAACCAAATATCGAACTCTTAAATCCGTCATGGGAATTTCGAATTACAGTGCCAGGGATGTTCACATTAATTTGGAAATTCTAAAAATATTGAACAGAAATTTTAATTTATGAACTTTTTATAAAAAAAATAAAGGAAACATTAACTTAATGTTCAATTTATTAAAGTACTCCCAAAGACCTTTCAAACAAGATATCGAACTCTAAAATCGGTAATGGGAATTTCGATTTGCAAGGCCAGGATATACGTTATTCAAAACTAGTAAGTTGTAATGCGCCTATGGCGCCCGTTAATTTGCTTGAGAAAGTATTTGTTACTTAATTTAAAAAATTTTGTAAAAAATATTTTGAGAAAACTATTTTGTAAAAAAAAATTTCGAAAAAAAATAAAATTTGCTGAAAAAAATAAAATTTGCTGAAAAAAAATGTTGTTGAAAAACAACATTTTTGTTGAAAAAAAAAAATTTTGTTGAAAAAAAAAATTTTGTTGAAAAAAAAAATTTTGCGGAAAATAAAATTTGTTGAAAAAAAAAAATTTTGTAAAAAAAAAAAATTGTAAAAAAAAAATTTTTGGAAAAAAAAATTTTTGATAAAAAAAATTTTGGGGAAAACACAATTTCTGTACAAAAAAAAATATTTTTTTTTTTATTATTATTATTTATAGAATTATTATAGAATGCCTATTTAAATTCCTACGTACTGCGTGACAGAGTCAGTGAATCAGGGAATCAGTGTATCAGTGAATCAGTGTCGAGGGTAAATATATATTAAGATACATAATTCAAAAAAAAAAAATTGTTGTTTCTTTTGTTATGCTAAAAAAAACGCCCTTATAAAATGAGAAGAATTCCTTGAGAAAATGTGTTTGTTTGCCATGGAATATTTCATAAGTTGAATTCAAATAATGAAAAAATTCTATTAAAAAAAAGCATCTTCATTTTCCATTACAACATGTTATCGTCTTCAGCAATTTGTTCATCCATATTTCTTAATTCTATTTGCTCGTTTCTTATTTTTTTTTTTATTATTACATTTTCCAAATAAATTTCAATCAGTTCCCATGGAAGAAACACACACGAAATAACTAAGTGGAGTACATCATACATTGAGGAGTTGAGAAGTGTAGTGGAAGTAGTGGATGGATGGATGGATGAAGAACAAATTCTATTATTAATGATTTATGCGCTTGCCAGAAGAAACTCATAAACGAAAAAGATCGCAATGAGAACCAACAAATCTTCATTAAACATAAAACACTTTTTTTTACGAAATTTAAAAGCAAAACAAAATGCACAATCGAACAATTTGAAAGCAAAACAATCAGAAGATACAAAAAAACGCACACAATAAGCAAAAGAAAAGAAACAGAATATATGTACACAGCCGAGGATGGTGGAAAGGGGAGGAAATAGCTGAACATTTTTAGGTTTTTCTTAATGATTTTTAATCGATATGCATCAGCATTTTTTCTCTATTTTTTATGTCGACGAAGCTGCTGCCCATGTTCCTAAGAGCCACATCTGTTTCTAAACATATTTTGATGGTGGGGAAACATGGAAAATGTTCGGCTTGCCATGACAGCCACCAGCATTTTCTGTGTGTGTGTCTGTTCCTGTACCATTGTGTCAAATTTAATAATTTCTATCGTTTGTTGTCTTTTCGTATGGCAACAACAACAACAACAACGACAACACGAAGAACCATTGACTCCATTCAATTTGATTGAGAATCTTTTTGAGGAAAATGTAGTAAACAGTAGTGGTTTTTTTTGTTCTATGACCATTAGATCTGCACAGTGGGTTATAATGAGATTAGTCAATAAATTAAAATAGAAAAAAAAAATATAATTTTAAATAGAAATTTGAAAGAATGTGTTTTTTTGGAGAAATAAAAATCCACAAAATGTTTAAAAAAAAGGATTCAAAGGGAAAAAAAGTTATTTAAAATATTAAATACAAAAGCATTATCAAGAAATGTTTCTTATAGGTCAATGTCTTTCTCCCATTCAGCGTTGAATTAAGTTTAGTGTGAGCTGTCCGAGAAGAACGAAGTGCGTACTTTCCTCGAATGTCATCACCATGAGAAAGTAATTAATAGGAGTGAGTCTAATTGTAAACTTTAAGATAGAGAAATAGAGACAGATAGAGAGAGAAAGAAATAGAGATTTTTTTTAAATTAAAAAAACCTTTATGGCTGTTCTTAATAGATTTAAAGTACTCTTAAAGACTTTTGATATAAGGCTACACTCACTTAGAAAAGGTGCTTTGACCGGATTCACCCTAGGCAATTTTAATTCTCAGTTTGTAAGAGAGATAGGTAAGGGGAATGGAGAGAGAAAAATCTTGCTCGCACTGGCAATTCCTTTTGTGTTTTTCGTAGTGTGAAGTTGGCTGCAGATTATTTTGAAAGACATTTGCATTTGAAAAGGCAATAATGAAAACAAAAATTGCCGAATCCGATCTTCCTTGTGTGTGGCAAGTTCAAAAGGGATTCATAAAAATGACCGCTAGTAAAATTGCCTAGTGTAAATCGGCACTATCATGAAATAGTTGTGTGTATTCTGCATACGAGTACTAAATGGAACGAATAAACTGATCTTTCTCATTTCTTCCTCTCCGCGAAATTCTCACACTTACAGCTCAAACAAATTTTCTTTACAGAAACTTCAGTAAGTGAGTGTCATATTTGCTTTGCGCAAGGGATAGGAAAAAAATGGTAACCTTTAGTTATACTTTAGGCTGTGGTGTGATAGGTAGGTAGGTTCGTATTCAAAGGTCCGAATATTTTTTAGCGTCTGTTTCCATCTCGTAAATGCGGTAATACCAAAGCCATTCCAAAAGACTCAAGAAAAAGCAATCGTCTTTTTGGGCCCGACTTTAAAAAACAGTCGATCGTAGTCAGTGAATATATAGAATATATCATTCACAGCCGAACGGAGTTGAGAGAAGTTCGACACGTCTTCTTTCTGGGAATGTTCTCAACTAAATATACGTATATATTCTATTCCATTTATTTGGCACCCAAATTACTCTCATGAGAATTAATGAAATTATCTTGAGAACAAATTCAGTTTTCTCATTTCAGATTTTCCTCAGACAAGAGACCCGAAAACGACAACTCAACGTACTCAAACTAAATTTCGAATAAAAAAATTGAAATAAATAACTGTGTATAAGCCGACTCACTTTCTCGTGAGCTAATTCCATTCTCCTATTCTAGTATTTGTCATTCGATACTCATGAGTGAGAATTTTCCTTTTCTCTTGCCAGTCTCAAATTAATCGAGAATGAAATTGTGTTGAGAACCAAATTCTAAGAGAATACATTTGTTTTCATTTGATAATCTCTCTCAGGCAAAAGAGATCGAGAACGAGTAATCTGTTTACAGTAGTAGAACAAATTGCTCATGCTTTGGAAATGTATCAACGAATCTGATAAATTATCCTCGTATTCATAACAATTTCAAACAGCTTTACAAATCTTTGACAAGAAAAATATATGAATTTACAAAAACAATTTTCACACGCTTTCCTCAACAAATGTTTGTACAGCTGTTTTAAAATTTAATGACTACGGGGGTAAATATTTAAATAACAAATGGAATTCTCCCAGGGAAAGGTGACCTATCATTGGGTCATTGCGAGTTGTAGAATAAATTAGATAAGTCGCCACAGTGAATGATCTTACTAACAAATATTTTGTTGCTTGAACCATTTGCAGCATTGTTTTGAACTAAAAAGTTAGAGGCCTGTTGAGGAATTACTATGTGAGTAATTTGGCAGCATTTCTTGGTGTGAACTGAAATGGTAGAGGCAAGTAAACAAATTACTATATTGTCTGTCACAACCAATATACAGTTTCTTACAAAAAATATATCTAAATTCTTATATAGATTACAGATTTGTTGGTGCTTTTGAGTTTTTTCCAAAAAAAAAAAAAAACAAATCCTAAAATTGTCTCTCTACCTCTATTCTTTTTTCTGACATCCACCGTGTGAGACCATTTTTGCCGCTGTTGCCTCTATGGAAATTCAAAATGTCCATAAATTGTATTTGTTGCCCTCTTCATGTGTGTTGTGCTTTTTTATTCCATTTAAGCTATGATTAATTACACTTTTCCAGCAGTTTAATCAAAACTTATGACATTTTTATGTTTATATTCAGGGGCGCAATGCCGATGATTTCCCGGGTAATCTTCCATTGCGTTTTTGTTCTCTGATCTATGCCTTCGGTATCTTTTTCACAAACTATGGCGATGTTCCGTCTGGTGTCATAAATATTATTTATGATCCAATTACAGACATGTCGTCATTATTGTAGTTTATTTATTTATTTATTTGTCATGCAATGCAACAGGCGCTGGCTAAAATTGTTTGAGTTTTGGTTTAAGTTCTCTGGCCCACATTCATGAGTACTCATTACTAGGTAATACATTCAATAAGTAAGATGTGAGAAAAAAAGATTTTTGCACGATATCAAATCCATGCAATGGAAAGGCAAATTTGACAAGGCAATCATTATTTAATGCTTCCATATAATGCCAAGTAGAATGAGTACTCATTATTATGTAATACACGTGATAAGTAAGATGTGGTTAACCAGGTTTTGCTGGAAAGAAACCATGGTGTGGAAAATCACACATCACGGTAGATATTTTTTTCTTCCTGCTCTCCACCTAATCGAAAAGAACAATTTTTGGCTGCCGAGTAATTTTCTATCCGTGAAGAGAATCAAAAGCGTGAACTCTGCTTACACTGGTAGACAACATTTCATATACTCTGACAAATCATTATCACAATTTTTCGCAAAAGACGTGAAAATTGATTTGAATTGATTTTTGTTTTCCTCCTCACTCTATTTACTCTGGAAGATGACATTTTACTTATTTTACAAATGTTTTGAGGGATAGAAAGGGATTTCCATTGGTCACATCGGATTTCCGCCGACCTGCTGAGCGAATATTACACAATAAACCCAGGTTCGTATCCTGGTCAGAATATAAAAAAATATTTTTCGACGCCACTTTATCGATGTCGTAAATGCCAGTGATTTTAGTAATCTAAAAACTGGCAAACATATATATGTTTATGTACAAACATATATGTGATTGCAGGCGTACTTAAATATAATTATGGGCAAACATATATCTGCTTATGTACATCTATATATTCTACGTATAGAAACAGTAAGCGTGATCGGAGCCGGCTTGCAAAATCAGTAGGTCCTGGTCAGTTTTCATTACAAATCAGGCCCTGTAAAAATATTCGTCGTTACCACTTTATCGATCTCGTAAATACCAATGGTTTTAGGAGTAAAAACCTGTAAAATTTACATGCAATAATATATATGCTTATGTACAAATATATTGCAACCAAACATATATACTAGGGTGGAGTGAAAACATGCTTTTTTTTAATTTGAAAAAGTTAACCTCGGAAAGAGATGTAGTCTGGGGTCCTAAAGAGGGGAAAAATAAAGAAAAAAATTTTAAAAAAATTTTAGGGGTCGCGCCACTCCCTCGAACTTTGGAAATTATCGCTATTTTGGCGTTGATTTTAGAAAAATCCTAAAAATTAACGACTTAACTTATTCGAAATTTAAAATTTTGAGCTTGTTCAGTGCCCAAACAAAAGTATTTGAGGCAAATATGAGGATAATCGACTAATATTTGTAGCTTTGGTGGCGATTTCATTGTTCAGTCAATTTTCTGAAGAAGGGACGATTTGACTTATTTTACTTTTTGAAATTTTTGAACAATGAGAAAATTGTTTTTAAATTTTTTCATGCCCTTTTTTCATTGTTTACGCTATTGCAAACATTTATTGACATAAAACTTTTTAGGATTTTTCTAAAATCAACGCCAAAATAGCGATAATTTCCAAATTTCGACGGAGTGGCGCGACCCCTAAAAATTTGTTAAAATTTTTTTCTTTATTTTTCCCCTCATTAGGACCCCAGACTACATCTCTTTCCGAGGTTAACTTTTTTTTTTGAATTTCACTCCACCCTAATATATATGCTTATGTACAAACATACGTTTATAAACAATATTCGTATTCAGAGCCGGCTTTTAAAATCAGTAGATCCTGGCGGGTTTTTATTACAAAATTATGCCCTGTTTAAATAGTTTTCGTTGTCACTTCATCGATCTTGTAAATGCCAGTGATTTTAGGAGTAAAAAACTTTTCCTTTAGGGACCGTTAAGGGAATTTTGTGATCATCCCACGCAAAAATCTCTTTAAAACGCATTTTCCACAAATTCCGAACTATTTTCTGTGTCCATTCTGTAATCATTCCCATTGCCATAATTTATTTGCATTATCTGTTTCGGGGTTAACATGAAATGTGGAACTTAACCTCATTTCGTACTTTTTAATTTTAATTTCAATTTCAATTTTATTGTCTGGTTTGGTCCTCACTCAGTTGTTGTTATTCACCCTGCATACTTTCTTTTTTTTTAAATTTTTATTATCGTGGCGTTTGTGGGGAATAATCTCGTGTTTTTTTTTTGTTGGTTTTCTGTATAATTTTTTATGGCTTTACAATTTTTATGGCCTGTCCGTGAGCAGAAAATGGGTGTGGGATGTAAACCGAAGGAAAGGGTGGTGCGACGCCCACACACATACAAACGCGAGCGCACAAACAAAACATACGCACTCGAAATCCCAGCAATTTGTTGGATCATATTTTGATTTTGTTATGTTTTGGTTTTGATTTTTATTTTACGATTTATTCATGACGGCGACGCGCATATGTTTTATTTGCCAGTCGATTGTTTATACATTGACAACAACAGCAACAACGACAGCGACAGCAACAACATCAACAGAAATTAAATTGAATTTGAGAATTGAAGTTTTTCATATCCGTTTCACGTGTCACCAAACGATCATTACGCTCCGCTATGATATAATTCTAGCGCCCGCGCGCGCTTGTTGTCGTTTTTTTTTCTTAAGCAGGAAATTATTCACAAAAATTATTCGAACACAAAAAGAAAAAAAATTAAAAAGTCATAAATCAATATCGGCTGTCGGTCTGCTATTAATAAGTAAAAAGAAAATAATATTGATTGGTTGAAATGGGGAAAATAATACGGGTGCCCAAGAGGAAACTTATTTTTATTGGGAAAACCATGCACAGTCCAGATTAACAATTATAGGGAAACAAAGTACAAATTTAATTTTAAATTAAAGTCAATTCACACTCAATAGTTTATGATAACTTTGAAACTCTCTTCCCTTTTTTCTTTATCAACATTAACGGAAATCTTAAATTCCCTTCAACGAAAATCTCGAGGTCATCTCGCTTAATATAAATCCGCCTTAATCATCACATGTGTCTACATGGTCTGACATAATTACTGTATTTATAATATTTATAATAAACATTGACATTTGTTATTTTCTATTCTATTCAAATAATATTTATTCAATTATTATGTTTGTCGTATTGTTGTTGTTGTTTTTAAATAAACAACCGAAAGACTCTCATGAAATGCAATACTCCAACACGATACAACTGTCAACTGTCATTGCTGGTGTTGACATATTTAATGACTTATGTCTCTTCTTCTTCTTCTTGGTCTTGTCTGTACACTCTTAGGCTTTATTTACATGCATTTTTATCTGCGCGACAGTTTCGGTGTTTTGTTCTTTTGTTGTCTCTGGACATACTCTAGAAATCTGTGAATGGAATGGAAAAAATTAAAATGTATTTTAAAGGGATTTATCAGACCGCTACAGGGTGTGTCATTTTTCTTTAACCCTAGAACACTAACCTTATTTTTCTTTGCATTATAAACACACTAAAAATGGTAGTCGAAACGACTAACATTAGCGTTCCAGGGTTAATGTCGTTAAGTGAATATTTTTTAAACTAAAAACAAATCTAAATTTTAAACAGGAAAAAATTAAGCGAGAGAAAGAAGATGCAAATGCAACAGACTGAAAGAGCGTCCTGATTCTGCGGTCCCATACATATTCTGATGGAAATAAGTAATGAGCGGGTCCATATCCTGGAAGACAAAAGAAAAACTCTTTTCAGCGCCAATTTATCGTAAATGTATTAACTTTACATGTAAGAAGGAGAGAGAGAAAGAGAGAGAGCGATAGGGACGGGGGGAGTGAGGGAGGGAAGGAGGGAAGGAGAGAGAGAAAGACAGAGATAGAGGAACGTTGAAAGAGAGACAGTGGGATAGAAAGAGAGAGAGAGTAAGAGATAGAGAAACACCGCAATCTCCAAGTCAAATGGCTAAGTCGAATGATTGGACTTTTAGTATTACTTCCAGTTTATGTTTGTGATATTCCTAAAATTTTATACTTGCGCACAATGTTTTCAAACATTTAAATATTTGAGGAAAATACATTTTCGTTAGTGGATAATGGCTGAGCCTAAGTACTAGATTTTAGCTGGTTTCCGACCAAATCGGATCATATACTGTCAGAACATTTTATACTTGCGCAAACACTTTCTGAACCTTGCAATATTTATGGGAAATACAGTTTCGTTTATGGGAATTAACGTAGCATTTTTATCAACTTTTGGACTTTGCAGATTTTCAAACATTTTATAACTGGACACAGTGTCTTCAAACATTTTAATATTTACACGCAACAGACATTTGTTTGGAGGAATGGCGTATGATTATGGATTCGATTACACTGTGCGACAGCCACAATCGGTTTGGGATGAAACCACCGGGGAAAGTTATATCGGTCAAAAAAAGGTCATACGTGTCCCAGCGTTTCGTTGGGTCTCATCTAGGAATCGAGATATATCGATTTGAAGTTAGTAAGTATCGTATAGGGGAATTTGTCACGTTTTTGGCTCTTTTGTTTGACATAACTTGAGAACCACTCGTCCGATTTAGCTGAAATAAATTTTAAAAAACCAAGAATTACAATTCCCTTAATCTGTTCATATATTATTTTCCTTTACAAGTAATAGTTTCCAAGTTAAAAATAAGCGCATGAAGAAAAAAAAATTTTTTTTTTTTAAGTACATAGGTTATGTGACTTTACGTGAAAGTAATAGGACTTGACACTTTTTACCGTTTTGGATTTTTTATGAATTAAAAAAAAAAAAATTTAATTTTTAGGCAAAAATAATTTTTTTTTTTCATACATTTATTTATAATTGCGAAACTGTTGCTTAAGTAGGAAAACGGTTTAAGAACAGATTAGAGGAATTGTAATTCTTAATTTTTCTAAATTTGTTTCAGCTAAATCGGACGAGTGGTTCTCGAGTTATGTCAAACAAAAGAGCCTAAAACGTGACAAATTCCCCTATACGATACTTACTAACTTCTAATCGATATATCTCGATTCCTAGATGAGACCCAGCGAAACGCTGGAACACGTATGACTTTTTTTTACCAATATAACTTTCCCCGGTGGTTTCATTCCAAACCGATCACTGACCCTTACCATTTGTCGCAGAGTGTTATTAGACAGTTTTAAACCTCGTCGACTGATGACTTGGGAGATGCCTAAGCATTCAATACACACAATTTAAATATTTGTGGAATAGGCCAAGTTCGATTGTGAAATAGGACATGTTGAAGAATTGCATTTTCAGCTAGTTTCAAACATCGCCATTTCAGGTCTTGAAAGAACAAAAATATTTTCAAACATTCAAATATTTACGAAAAAGATTCCTTTGTGGAATAGGCCAAGTGTAAGATTTGAAATTTCAGCTAGTTTCAAACTTTGCCATTTCAGGTCTTGAAAGAACAAAAGGGTTTACAAACATTTAAATATTTGCAGGAAATACATTTTTAATTTGGAGCAAGTATTGATGTGTAGCTCGTTTCAGACATCGCCGCTTCATTTGACTTACTTTGTTTACTCTTTACTAATAATATATTTCTTTTTCTTTTTAGGTAAGTACCTGCCCAAAATATTATGGTATTAAATTTGAAATAGCGTAAGTAAATTAATACAACCGGGGGAATATTTATTGGAATTCTATACAGCTGGGTCTACAGTAATTTCTCTTTCTAACAGAGAACATAAATTTGCTTATCATGTCCACAGAATGGAATAGTTCGGATCATAGAATTTTGAAAATACGCACATAAGCGGCCGAATTTGTTTCGATCTCTTTGTTTTGTAATTCAGCAAGTGTTTTTTTGTTGTTGTTAATTGTCTAACACATTTTCCGACTAATGTTTTTTTCAGTATGTAAGATATTTTTGGTCCAGTCGAAGGACCATATTTATGGTAATGCATTAATTAACTGTAATGACCACGGCTTTTATAGACTCTTGGACTATTTGCCACCAAACGATCATTATAATTTTACTAGTAAGTTGTAATGCGCCTATGGCGCCCGTTAATTTGCTTGAGAAAGTATTTGTTACTTAATTTTAAAAATTTTGTAAAAAATATTTTGAGAAAACTATTTTGTAAAAAAAAATTTCGAAAAAAAATAAAATTGGAAAAAAAAATATTTGTGGAAAAAAAAATTACGTTGAAAAATAAAATTTTGTTGAAAAAAAAAATTTTGTTGAAAAAAAAAATTTTTGTGGAAAAAAAAAATTTTTGTTGAAAAAAAAATTTTGTTGAAAAAAAAAAATTTTGTTGAAAAAAAAAAAATTTGTGGAAAAAAAAAATTTTGTGGAAAAACAAAATTTTGTTGAAAAAAAAAATTTGTTGAAAAAAAAAATTTGTAAAAAAAAAATTTGGAAAAAAAATTGGAAACAAAAATTTGGGGAAAACACAATTTCAGTACAAAAATTTTATTTTATTTTTTTTATTATTATTATTTATAGAATTATAGAATGCCTACTTAAATTCCTACGTACTGCGTGACAGTCAGTGAATCAGTGAATCAGTGTCGAGGGTAAATATATATTAAGATTGAGGTTAAGTTGAGTTGACTATCACACACAAAAACTCAAGTTTATATGCTAAATAAATAATCAAGGAGTTTTTTAAGGGGTCGTATCCACCTCCTCGAGTAAGAGAGTAATCTCTAAGAAGAAGACTTCTCTAGAGAAAATAAGGCATTCGGAATCGGATTCTGACAGTGTAGATTCCAGTCAGCGATTTATGAAATTTTATCACATTTGAGGAAAGCTCCCCGTTAAATACTTCAAGCAATACTTACCCAAGTTTACGTATGATCAGAGAATATTGGAGTTTTCGGCCAAAGACCAGAAGGACCGAAGAAAGCCTAAACATTTTTTTTTAGATTTTCATGCTGTCATCAACCACAAAAATTCTGGCTTGAACGTGGCTGCGTAGCATTTTGATGGACATGCTACTGAAGTGTACAGACCGCATCGTGGCCGTTATCCGTTGCCCGTAATGCATTTGCAAATACTTTAACTATTTAAGATTGTGTTTGGTCATGCAACATGACGTTCAAGCATCAGCCCAGGCACTTGTTCCGGCCCTTCTCCTCCTCTTCCTGCACTATAGGCAAAGAAGAAGTGCCAGTGGTCATGACAGGTGCACGGCGCGTTTTCTCTTTGTAATTTTCCTTTCCCCCTCCCCCTCCGCCCCATCAGCTTGATTGTTTTCTGTTGTTGTTGTTGCGGGCACCAGTTCATTTTGAAACTTCCGCATTCTGGTGTGTCGAGTTGCACATGCAACACTAATCATTTCAAATCATAATGTGGCACTAACAACCACACATGGCCGTAAAAAGCGTGAAAACGGGTGGGGAAGAACGGATGGACGGTGGTTTAAATTAACGCAGACTAAATGTCATGAAACTTTAACGAAATTATTTCTTTTTTTGTGGACCATCTTTTGCCCGCTATGATGTGGCGAAGAAGGTTTCAACAAGAATGTTCGGCTCGTCAACGAATATTTTCAGCAGCGGGAGGGAAGCACTAATATTGGTTTTGGTCAACTGGCCCCTCATGCGAGTTTACATTTCATTTTATTTATTTGGTTGTAGCTTAGTGTTGTTTTTGTCATAAATTCCGGCGGGGATAGAAAAACAAACAAAAAAATATACGGAAATTTTGAAGTTTCCCCTTTGTTGGCTTTAATTAAATTGTTAACTTCTTTTTTATTATCATTGAATTTGTTTTTGTGTGTTCGGCTAAAGTGAAAGGTCCATTGTTCGGTGCCATATTGGTCCATTATTCATGTGCCTCTTTTCGCCATTTGTCCACCAAACAACAAACAACGCAAACAAAAAACATTGTAGTTGGGGGGAGATCATTGTTTCAGTTTGTGTCACTTAAATGAAATACTTGGCCGGTAGTGGGATGACAACCAAGCAAAAAAAAAACCCGATGTTAACTGGGTTATAGTGGCCACAAAGTGTAGAGTATTCGGATATGGACTAAAAAAATTAGCAAGATAATAATCTCTATGCAATAGTTGCCGAATTGTATTTTTAACCAGAGATACAGCTATCACAAAAATTGTTAACACAAGCATAACTTGTTTTTCTACTTCTTCTTTATCCTTTACTTGCGCTTATTTCTGTGTGCAGCCTATGTCCTCAGAGATTGTTCTCCACTTTGCCTTAAATATTCAGCAACTCGGGTGTAACAAAATTTTGTTGGTTAGGTTGAATTTGTTAACTGACCACAATGATCATTTCAATTAGAAAATACAACTCTGTTACTTTCAACTGGGTGGCTAACACCTTTATTGTTGTTAATCTCAGTTCAGAGTTTGAAGCCGATAATGAATTATCGGCGGCGTTACTGTTTGTAATAAGTGTCGGCATCGTTAAGTCCGTGTGAATTTTATACATGAGCTGCGGTTCACACATCGATCTTCTTTGCTCTTGCAGGTAACTAAGAGAAATCATATTTCTACCAGTCAAAATGTATTGGGCTCGACTTGGAAGTAATAATGCTAAGTGGTTTCACTGTAGTGTGTAATATGGTACCACGGGTGGACATGAGCCCCGCACAACTTTTGTCCTACTCAGACGAACTGGAAACGGACTTACGGGTGTATTTGTAATAGCTGCGGCTTACCACTTGAAACTTACAGAGACTTCGGCTCCAGTTGGAGTAGCGATATCAACCGGGTGCTATTACCCAAAAGAATAGCAGAGGTGTAAGGTAGGCCTTAACTCCCAACCAAAAGGCAGGATTTGTCCATACCTAATATTCTAATTGGCTCTCCGGGACCCGAGATTTTCTTGGTTGGATTACTGGGTAAGCCTGGGTGGCGATGATATGCGCTTTATAACCGTAACCTCAAAAGACTAAAACCTCTACCAAAATTGCGAATATGCCAATGAAAATTACAAGTAGAGATGAATAAAAAAATTAAATGAAATGAGAGAGAAATTAAATATAAAATTGTTAAAGTGAAAATAATATTTGTCATTTCAATAACTACACCGACGATACTAAACGGCTTAGTGGGCGACTTTTTGGGCCAGAATTAAGCCGCTTACGTCTACGCTAATGCCAAACTGGCGACAGCTAATCTAAGGCAACAACGAAGGGCTTAAAAAAGGCAAATGGCTTTAGAAGGGCAAACGAATTGAGGTGACATGTTTTTTTAAATACAAATTCGTCGGAAATCCAGAGGTGAAACTATCTGGAAGTGCAACTCTGTGGTTCGCAGAAAGTATCGCTGGAATTATTTGGTACAATTCTACACTCTGTGTATCAAAGTTTTACTTTTAAGCTTGTTCTAGTTTTTTTTTTGGAAAATTCTCGAAGACCAATTCCACTTCTTTTGGAAAATTCAGCTTTGTGGTTAGCAGAGTTGCATTTTTCTAGCTTTTTTTAGGATTTTTAAGCGAGAAGCGCATGGGTAATAGGAGTTGATAAGTTCTCTAAGACCAGTTGCAATTCTTTGGAAAATGCAACTTTCTAGTATGCAGAGTTGTATTTTTCTAGCTTGTTTTATTTTTTTTTAAGCAAGAAATTTAGTCGATAAATTCTCTAAGAAAAATTCCACTTCTTTTGGAAAATGCCACTCGGTGGTTAGCAGAGTTGTATTTGTCAAGGTTGTCTTAGATTTTTTCAAACGATAAGCGCATCGAGTCGAACAATTCTGAGAATGCAACTCTGTAGTTTTTAGAAGTTATAATTTCAAACTGTCTGCGAATACTCACCTTATAAAACAATCACCCAGTACCGAGTATTCAAATGTTGAAATCACATTCAACATCACCACTGTGGCTTTTATTAGTGTTTTGTTATATTTGTCGTGCCTGTTGTGTTCAACATGGAATTGTTTGAAAACTTTTTTTTTTTTTTTTTTTATTGTCATTCTTGTACTCCCCCGTATTGACTGGACAGCCACACGTACATACAGTGCAGTACAGTATCTGTTCGATTGTTTTCTTCATTTGTTTCAATAAATGTTTTCATGTTCGCTGTTGTTGGCCCCATAAAAAAAGAAAAGAAAACCGAAACAAAAAAAGAGAGTCAAAGATCAATGTGACAACATCCGAAAAGTAAAACCATGTGACATTGCGAATTCATGGTTGCCTTTTTTAAATTCACCCACTCAACCGCCCATGCCTCCCCTCATGGGATGATGGTATTTAGTTTTTCATGGATGTTATTTGTCCTACTGCGCGCACAAGACCGGACTTTCTAAAAAAGCAATAAGATGTGGGGCTGGTTTGTCTTATTTTCTTTACGTTTTGGGTTTTAGTGTCACCACAAATGTTGATGCGCTGACCTTAGAGCGAGGAATCTGTTTTGTTGACAAAATCATCATTTTGTCACCTTTGATTTAGAGAAAGGAGTCGCAGCGGCGGTTTTTCGCCGCCGTCATTTGGTTTTGTTTATAATGCGACGCCGCTGGCGATTGTTTCGGCTTCAATTATACTTCATTAAATTCAAATTATATGCTTTAAATACTAAACTGGAATAAGATTTAAACTTGAGTCGTAATGCCCATAACATTTATAACACTTGAGACAATAGCGCAGTAACGTACATGTTCAAGATCTAACAAAATTCCATGCATTCATTATTCATAACATCAAAAATCCTCATCATCAATCAAAATGATGGCATGCATTTAAATCTGAAAAGAATTAAGAGCATCAACAACAACAACAAAAATAGTAATTACATTTTGAAACTTAATAAATCATTTAACACCAACAGCCGACAATTAATTACATAAACAACAACAATTGTAAATGTTGTAAGGAATCCTCTGGTAATTATTCGGTCGTTTAGAAAGGAACAGGGAGTCCTGTAACTGCAAATGCAAATCCTCCAAGAAGCACCACAAATGCCATGAAATTACAAAATATTCTACTCCTTGTCGTGCATATGCGAGTGTCGAGTGTGACAACGACATTTAAGGCATTAAGACATTTAATTAAATTCAAAAGTTGTATTAATGTTGTGAGGACATAATAAAGTCCTTCACAGACAGGCAGGGAGATGGGAGTTACTCATACCAGACAGAAATTTAAAAAAAAAACAACGACAACTTAAGAACGTACACTGACTGCAGTGTGGACATTAAAATGCATGAATTGCATAAAAGTGGCAAAAGTACACAAAGAAGAAGAAGAAGAAGTAAAAGACGCAAGGCATTGCCAAAGTGTAAAAAAACAGAAGGAGAAGCAAAAAACAGATAACATTTCAAGTTAAAGTTCATTCCTCATTTTTGTTATTGTTGTGCTCGTTGGGCCTTTGCTGTTTTGTACAACCTTTGCAGTGTTGCATTTCACAATGGCACAAAACACTGACACTTGCACACACTATTGCCCAAGTACTGCGTTCTCTCTCTCTCTCTCTCTCTGTCTCTCTATCTTAACACACTTGAGAATGCATATGTAAGAAGGACCTGACCTGAAGAACAAGACACAGGCAAATAAGAGTTTTGTGTTTGCTTCTGTGAATCCTTTCATTCTCTTATTTTCTGCAATCGTTCGTTTCGTTTCATTTCATGTCGTTGTTGTTTAACAAAAGTATCACTTTACTTGATTGCAAATGCTAATGAAATATGAAACACTTCAACCAAAACACACGCACATACATACTCACACACTACGGCAAGACAATACGAAAGAAAGTTCAACTTTTGGTAAAGGACATGAAGGCAAGTATCAGAAGAACAAGGAAATTCGCACGAACTGCACCAAAGAGTGCCACAAGAAATATTTCTTTAAAGTTCCAAAACTTCTTTTCAAATTTGATGTGTATTTCACAGGTTTAGGCGATCAGCTTTGACAGATCTTTGTGTGTGCCAGAAAATCGCTAAATATCGAATTTTCGATACGAAAATTATCGCTCAGTATAAGTTGGACAATGTTTGCTGAGCGGGTACGGGCACTTTCACACGGTACCATCGGTCTGTTCATACTAAGCTATTCACACAAATCTTCTACTGATCGACAAATATGGAATATTTGATAAGAATATTATGGCTCAGACCGAGAATCTAATTTCTAGGAACGAGCTTAGACGATTTTTTACATTAGGAATTATAATTCCAGTTATGGCTATCAGTTTGACAGATGCTAGGATTACAGGTGTTAAATCACAAGACCCAGATCAATATCATCCAACTCCGACCACAAAAAAATCATTAATCATCTCTCGATAGCGCAATCAATTCACAGCAAATGTTGTCCAACCTCATTTTCGAAAAAAAATAAGGTACAATGATTCCGCCGGACCATAAACCGCACCAAACAGTCACATATTGAGGATGGAGAGGCTTCTCAACAATAACTCCTGGGTTTCCCGAGCCCCACATGCGACAATTGTGCTTGCTGACGTAGCCACCGAGGTGGAAATGGGCCTCATCAGACAAGATGCGTTTTCGATGGAATTCCGCGTCATTTTCATGCATTTCAAGGACCCAATCAGCAAAGACACGATGTTGTTGATGATCGGCCGGCTTAAGTTCTTGTGTTAACTGAACTTTATAGGCCTAAAGACCCAAGTCTTTATGCAGAATACGGTGTTTAGGAGAGCCCATTCTCACAATTTATCGTGTACGGCCATTTACCACTGCGGGATATTTCTAAACAGTACAAAAAGTGATTTTTAGAATGAAAAAAAAAAACAGCTGGTTCATGAAGAATTCACACCACCCATTAAGAACAGTAGAGTTGGCGGCGCCAATTATTTCACATCGCCTTCAAACTCTGTGCCGATTATCCCACTATTGTGTTTGAAGTGCCTTCATAACATTGAGGACATCAACATCAGTGCTGACCTAGTACAAAGGGCGTGAAAAATCATCCCAACGGCACGACAGAGGAACATCCCACATAGATTTCATCAATTAGTTCAACAGGTTCAGTGGGCACTCATACTGTCGGTCTATCGATTACTGAACTGCTGAATAGAGAGATCATAACGTTTTCCAGAGTTGCATTTTTAGTTGCCTTTTTTTTTGGGAGAAAACTGAAAGTCTTTTGTTACGGCTGTCCTCTTTGCAGTAAAGCGTAAACACCACACGGGTGTTGTTTTCTTCTTCTTCTCCTTCTTCACTGGAAAAAAAACCAACAACCGCAGATATACTGAAAAAAGAAAATCTAACTCAAAGTGTAGAAAAACATAAGGCTCATTTAAATTATGATCAGATTACATTAAAGACGTATGTACGTAAAGAAATTTAACACTTAATGAAAAATGAAATCACAGCTGCTGTCTATCTTGAGGGGGGAAGATCATCACTCCATCGCCTTAGCCATGGTGTTCGTCCTCCACACTACTTTAAGTACAACATTAAGCAAATGTTTAATGTTAATTAGATAAGACAACCACTAAACTAAGCTAGCCGGGAGGAGAAAATGATGAAGACGCGAGACAGGAGCCGGAAAAAGGCTCAGCAAAACGCTGTGCACAATACGAGGGGGGAAATGAGGCATCTGCGGTCTCTGATAGCGGGCAGAAACCACTAAAAGAAAAAGAAAATAAAAAATGGAATGAAGTGTTAACTTACGTTTATTTTTGTACTTAACCATAACAGAAATTACATATCGTACACACGAAAAAAAAGGCAATGGGGAGGGAGAAAGACCATCAACAACAACAATAAAATAGAGTCTGGTAACGGAGACGCTAAAGAAATGAGCCAAGTTAACCACTGCTGCCGCCGCTGCTGCACTAATATTGCGGTCAATAATGGCAACACAAAAGTAGTGAAAAATAAGTGCTGCAAAACGAAGTTGCACTCGCTATGTTTGAATGGGAACGTATGTAGGCAAATTGTGCCACAAACGGTCCGTGGAGCCAGAGAAGACAAAAGAAGGCTGAACGAAAGCACTGCAAAGTTAACCCAAACATATATGCTCGTACTCCGGATTATTCGGTGGAGGGGGAAGACAGCAGTCCGAAATAACTCCATAAAACTATTCAGTTGCAAACTACCAACTCTAACGGAAAATTATTTGGTTGTTGGGGCAATTAAAGGTGTTGCCAAAGTTCTTAAAAAAAGAAAACAGAAAAACTGCAATAACAATTTTAACAACAATAACAATTTTTTTTTCTTAGATGGGCTCAGTTAAATAAGTTGGTGGGCATTTTAATAAGGTCGTAAATAAGTGTGCAAATTTACTCTTTTATTGTTTGGGCTTAGGGAACATCAATGATACTCGTAGATAGTTTAAATCTTACTGGGCTGTAATACGTTTAAAGGTGAATCTCCCCCAGTCACATTTAAAATTATTTATCTTCCTCCGTTTGCTCTTGGTCTTGAATATTCTCTGACCTCTCTGTTGCTCCTAAATGCTTTCTGCTGTTATCTCTCTCTCACATATGTATGTGCACTCTTAGACGTTGACATTGCACACCTTATTCAGGCTTTTCCACTTCATTTTCAGGATTTTGCTATTCCTAGCACATCTTGCATTCCTCCTTTGCACCAGTTCCTCTAAGAAACGAATATCTATGATTTCATTATGTATTTGATTTAATAAATTGTATGCTCTCTCACCTGTGCTGTCTGGTGTTGTTGTGCATATTAAATGTCAAAAATCTCATATGTCAATCAATTGTTGGCTCAGTCAGAATTCTCCAGCAAATGACATTTTTATTAGCCGATCGAATTACCATCAAATTAAGAAATCAGTGTTTGGTGAAATTACGCAAATTAAATTCCCCGGAAATGGCCATGAAGCTGCCTGCTGCTGCAAATACAAAAAAATAGTGTAGTGAATTTTGTTGGTGGCCATTTTCCAGAACTCTCAATCTGACCGGCGAGACTGCCAAGTCAAACAAATCTCAAGTATGTCCATCGAAATTAAAGCAAAATATTTGTTTATGTCTAAGGCCTCCTTTTCCTGTCGACCTTAAGATCAAGAATGGGAAAATGACTGGTGGTGGTGGCAACAAACATAAGGACATTTTAGTCATGTAATTTAATCTGGAGTTAATGAAATTTATTCAGAAAAAATAAACGAACGACAACGTCGATATTCTTGTAAGGCATGAGGAAGCACATACTCCCATCAAGCCATAGTTATTTTGTGTACATAAAACCAGGCAGGCATATCCTTAGTAATGTTGTTGTTGTTGCCACTGGTGTCGAGTGTTTGTGTCCTGTCCTCATCACGTTCCTTGGAAATGTGACGAAGGCTTTCCTTTTTTTTTGGTGTGTGTGTGTGTGTGAAAAGATTTTCTTACAAGACGCGACAGTTGTTGTGTTGGAATTTTGTGGGAAGGAGGAAGGACAATGGTGGGCAAGAAAATAGCACAGAGGGGAGACAAATAAAAAGAAATAAAATAAAATGAAACAAAATAAAATAAAATAAAATAAAATAAAATAAAATAAAATAAAATAAAATAAAATAAAATAAAATAAAATAAAATAAAATAAAATAAAATAAAATAAAATAAAATAAAATAAAATAAAATAAAATAAAATAAAATAAAATAAAATAAAATAAAATAAAATAAAATAAAATAAAATAAAATAAAATAAAATAAAATAAAATAAAATAAAATAAAATAAAATAAAATAAAATAAAATAAAATAAAATAAAATAAAATAAAATAAAATAAAATAAAATAAAATAAAATAAAATAAAATAAAATAAAATAAAATAAAATAAAATAAAATAAAATAAAATAAAATAAAATAAAATAAAATAAAATAAAATAAAATAAAATAAAATAAAAAATAAAAAATAAAAAAATAAAAAATAAAAAATAAAAAATAAAAAATAAAAAATAAAAAATAAAAAATAAATAATAAAAAATAAAAAATAAAAAATAAAAAATAAAAAATAAAAAATAAAAAATAAAACCATACATAAAAAAATAAACAAAAAAAAATATAATAATATAAAAATATAATAATATAAAAATATAAAAATATAAAAATATAAAATATAAAAATATAAAAATATAAAAATATAAAAATATAAAAATATAAAAATATAAAAATATAAAAATATAAAAATATAAAAATATAAAAATATAAAAATATAAAAATATAAAAATATAAAAATATAAAAATATAAAAATATAAAAATATAAAAATATAAAAATATAAAAATATAAAAATATAAAAATATAAAAATATAAAAATATAAAAATATAAAAATATAAAAATATAAAAATATAAAAATATAAAAATATAAAAATATAAAAATATAAAAATATAAAAATATAAAAATATAAAAATATAAAAATATAAAAATATAAAAATATAAAAATATAAAAATATAAAAATATAAAAATATAAAAATATAAAAATATAAAAATATAAAAATATAAAAATATAAAAATATAAAAATATAAAAATATAAAAATATAAAAATATAAAAATATAAAAATATAAAAATATAAAAATATAAAAATATAAAAATATAAAAATATAAAAATATAAAAATATAAAAATATAAAAATATAAAAATATAAAAATATAAAAATATAAAAATATATAAATATAAAAATATAAAAATATAAAAATATGAAATATAAAAATATGAAAATATAAAAATATAAAAATATAAAAGTATAAAAATATAAAAATATGAAAATATAAAAATATAAAAATATAAAAATATAAAAATATAAAAATATAAAAATATAAAAATATAAAAATATAAAAATATAAAAATATAAAAATATAAAAATATAAAAATATAAAAATATAAAAATATAAAAATATAAAAATATAAAAATACATAAATAATAAAAATTTAAAAATATAAAAATATAAAAAAAAAATATACAAATATAAAAATATAAAAATAAAATGAAATATGAACTAACATTTTGTCGAAAAACATCTTCACAAATTCTACAAAGGTCATATTTTTTTTATTAACAAAATAAATATCGGGAACATACATAAAAAATAAAAATAATAAATAAATAAACGTCGGTGGTGCCACGCGTCTTCACAAAAAAAACGATAGATCTGCGCTAATAATGTAATGAGTATACACTAAAGTCAGCTTTGAAATGACAGTTTTTGTAGGAGATTTTTTGGGTCATCTGTCTGTATTTTTGCGCCATTTTTCATTTAAATCATTCTTCAAAATTTGTCAATGCCTTCAAAAATTATGAATTTTTGGCTTTTAGCTGAAGATAGCATTTAAGTGAGTGACAGCTAAACCGATATACTGCTATTGTATCACCCTCGACTGCAGTTTGTTTGCAATTGCTACTTGTGCCCGGTCTCTCGGCTGTAGTTGATGGTCGTAGGGCTTCATCGTCTTCGCCTTTGTGTTCCCGTTGTTGTGTTATTGGAAAACGTCTTATCCTTACAATAACAACAACAGCAAATTACAATACCAGACCATGAATTGTATACACTTTACATTTATGAAATGACGCCTGTGCCAACGACATGGCGACATACACCCCGTATACACAATGTGACATGACATGATGGCTCACATACACACGTCCATGTGTGCCAACACAGTGACGGTCACATATCCTTTTTGGGCGGGCGGGCGTACGGGCAGTGCGGTAGTGAGAAATGGCAGGCAGGAAACCATAAAAATCGAAGCGCAACTAAAACTACAAAAATGATAATTCCTAAGATTTCATTCATGAAAGGCGACAATGCTCATAAGTTTCATTACAACACACACACACACACCGCACACTCAGACTTACCCGGGAGCAGACATATTCAATCATACATGCAGACAGACACACGTACATGCATGTCCTTAAATGCCATGGCAGGATAATGCCTTTAAATGCTGATATATGTATGTTGGCAGGAGTGGGGGCTGTGAACTCCATTTCCTTTCATTCTCTGGGTTTCTCTATGCTGTTGCAACATAGTTTTGCTTTACGGTTTCCATATGCAACTTCTCGGTGCCACAATGAGTGTCCTGTTTTGTTGTTTGTGAATCCTGTGTGTGTGTGTGTATGTTTGTACACCTACCTGCTTCTGGCGATATCATAATTCACAAAACTCTGAGAACTTGTGGGAATTTTCGGTTGTGAAAATAACTAAAAATTTCTCTTCTTGCCAAAAAAAAAAACAACAACAACAAAATTGTTATATTCATTTACAATGTTGTCACTCGGTGCACGTTGTGAGTCCGGAGAAGTTTTATCGGTTGAGGTGCAATGTAAACAAAACATATGTTTGCGTTTGCGGCATCAGGGGAAATTCCCGACGGTTGTCCTTTTTTTTGTGTCTGTCCACTTCGCCAAACCACCCCACAAAGAAAGTTGTTTGTCGTTGTCTGAAATGAAAAATGAACATTCATTTCATTATGATGTTCATACGCCAGGTAGGGGAAAGGACACCTACCCACAAACAAGACTTGAATATGAATGTTGACCCTTTACATGACTCTACACAGCAGATTTGATTGCATTTTTCATATGCGAGCACTCTGGGGAAAATGGAACTTCCGCCTTTGACTTGTTGGTTGGGATTTGGAATGTTTAAACAAATGATCATATGTTGCCGGGTTTGGGGTTATGATTTGAGTTAGAGGAAATGAAGCACTTTTCATTTCCTCAAATGTTTGCAGAAAGTAATTTAATGTGAATAAGGGAAGAAGTTTTCAATTTTGAGGACATGCAAGCAAAAGTCACATTAATAACAGATCTCTGTTAACGAGTTAACAGAGAACTGAATTTTGTCTTAATTTTTCATTGTTTTATTGAGTTGACGATATATTGCACAGCTCAATGATCTCCCGTCAGTTTCTTTCGGAATTGTTAAGCGAAATAACTAAGTGACATTTTGAGAGCAATGGTCGGCACAAGAAGAGCTACCAAATAAGTGAATGATATGTAGTCGTGTAAAATTCGGAGAATAATTGTCCCCAAAACAACATGTGCCTTGGAAATATTAATAAAATATTCCCGAGTAATAATTTTGCGGATAGTGGTCGGCCCAAAGAGGGCAGCCAAAATACGAGTTTTGAAATATTAATGTAGCCACTATTTCCGAAATGGTTACAGTTGTTAGTGGTCGTCATAAAGAGAGCAGCCCCATTACTACATGTGTTCTGTAGTTAAAAGAAACCAAATAGTATTTGCCCTCCTCTAGATAAGGAGTGACTCGTATACACAGGGAGGGCCATTAAAAACATAAGATTTGAACCGGCTATTTCTATTAGAAAGCTTGAATTTTGTCATTTAATAATGGACTACACTAGCATTCATGTGGCCCGCCCGGTATTACTTTAATCCAATTCCAAAATAGTTATAATTTTTCGAACAGTGGTCGGAAAAAAAACAGAACTTTCACAAGTGTTAGAGAACCGTGGAGAAAATTAAGAATGAAAGAAATAAAATGAATTTTAGTTTACAGTTTTAGCGTTACGATTCGAGTTTGGAGAACAGTGGTCGCCATAAAGAGAACAGCCACAAAAGTGTATATTGAAACAAAATGATATACGACCTCTCCTTAGAATTCAAACAGTCAAAGAAATAGATTTTAAATGGTCGCTTTTTTCATATGGTTGGCATTTCTAGAAGAGTGGTCGAGAGAGAGAGAGCCGCCAAAAGAGCCAATGTATTGCATTTGTCTAGAGGACTGTTTTGTATTTCCTTTCGGAAATATTAATTAATCCTTTTTTCCGTTATGGTTAGAGTTTTGAGAATAGTGGTCGTCATAAAGAGAACAGCCACAAATGTAAATGTGTTCTGTATTAAAAAAAGAACTAAAAGAAACAGATTTTAAATAAACGCTTTTTTTCATTGTGGTTGAGTTTTGAGAACAGTGATCATCATAAAGAGAACTGCCACAAAAGTAAATGTGTTCTGTATATTAAACAAATAGATGATATACGCCCTCCTCTTAGAATTCCAAGACGGAAAGAAATATATTTTAAATAATCGCTTTTTTGAATTAATTGGTTAATTGGTTAAAGTTTTGAAAACAATGGTCGTCATTAAGAGAGCAACCTCTAGATTGAATATGTTCAGTATGTAAGGAAAATCGATGATATTCATCCTCTCCTTAGAATTACAAGTCTGAAAGAAATCAACAAAATGTATTCTAATTTATTGAGGTTTTGTTGTGAGAATAGTGGTCGGCGCGAAGAGAGCTTACAACAACAGCATTACCTGTTGTGTTAGTCAATTCTTCTTTCCATTCCTTTTGTTTTTGTTTTGGGTACGTTTAAGAAACCCCGAGCTATTTGAAAGAGTCTCATCCAAGTCTTTGATTTGACAAAAAATATTAAAATTAATCGAATACTCAGTCTCAGTCCGAGATAGATGATTTTTAGGATCATAATTAGTGGATTTAAATTAGATAAATTTATCCTTAAATTGTGATAAATTAAAGATTTGGATGAATGAAGCAAGCTGTCTAAATTGTATGGAATTTGATCGTCTGGAATTTAAAAAAAAATGTTCAGTATTTTTCAAATGTTGTAGGAACTTCATCAGTTAATTGTGGCGTCTATTTTCCAGCTTTTAACCCCGTTGTATAAATTAATAAAATATTCAATTTATTACAAGTTTAATACGATTGGTAATGTCACAGAGTAATAACGGCAGGAAAAACAATTAACACAGAAAACACACTGCATGCCAAAAATCCCAGCAAACATTTTTTGATCTGGTTATTTGTCCATTCGTTCGCTAATTTTGATATTTTCAAAAACAGCTTTCAAAATGTTCAACTGGAACTGGTTTCCATGTCAGAGCTTACGAAGAACATGTTTGAGAAGGTCTTACAGGGATTTGGAAGGTAAAATGTGTTTGATAAGAAGATCTGGAAACAGTTTTTAGTCTACGATTTTCCAAAGAGTCATTCTAATTGTAGAATATATTTACCCTCGACACTGATTCACTGATACACTGATTCACTGACTCTGTCACGCAGTACGTAGGAATTTAAATAGGCATTCTATAATTCTATAAATAATAATAATAAAAAAAATAATATTTTTTTTTTGTACAGAAATTGTGTTTTCCCCAAATTTTCTTTTACCAAAATTTTTTTTTTACAAAATTTTTTTTTTTACAAAATTTTTGTTTCAACAAAAATTTTTTTTTCAACAATTTTTTTTTTTCAACAAAAATTTTTTTTTTAATACCATTTTTTTTTACAAAATTTGTTTTTCCAATTTTTTTTTTTTCAACAAAATTTTTTTTTTCCACAAAATTTTTTTTTTCAACAAAAAAATTTTTTTTTTCACAGACATTTTTTTTTTCAACAACATTTTTTTTCCACAAATATTTTTTTTTCAACAAAATTTTTTTTTCCACAAATATTTTTTTTCGAAATTTATTTTTACAAAATAGTTTTCTCAAAATATTTTTTACAAAATTTTTAAAATTAAGTAACAAATACATTCTCAAGCAAATTAACGGGCGCCATAGGCGCATTACAACTTACTAGTTGTAGAATAAATTGCAAACAATATTCTTGGGGAATTAAAACCGACTGCAGTTGAATTAATCTGAAATAATGGGGTTAAATCATACCCCTTTTCTTGGGTAGACAAAGTTTTCGAAGAACTGCTTGTTTTTGAGAGGAATATATTCCTGAAATTGAGCCAATGGTAACAGGTTCCTTTTATCTGCGAACTTCTTTGCCTACTCAAAACTACAACTCTGATTATGGAAATAATTCTTAAAAGAAATAATACGATATGCAAAGATATCTCTGAGAGGAAAGCAGACGGTTACAATTGGCAAAATCTTAAATGGAACGTTCTCGGTAAGGTGTTCTGGAAGCACTTCCAGTTCTATTGAACTTTACATTTCAATTCTAGGCACTGAGAGGAGGAACTTGGCCTGCATACGCCTCCAAAATAGCTTGCTGGGTTGCCACCCTTATCAATTTATTACAATTAACAGTGCAATCGAAAAAAGTTTACACACAATTCGTCAATGCAGAACGGAAACGAACAAAGGACCCCCACCATCAACATGAGGCAAAGAAATGGTTAATGAAAATGCAACATTGCGTGCTACCAAATGATAAGAACAGGTTTACACAGCGAACATCTCATGGGGTATTCCCATAATACAGAATAATAAAGAATTAAAATAGAAATTAAAGCACACAATATAGGGGGGGGGGGAATGGAATGGGGAACGGCAATTTCTACGTTAAATGGGTTAACGAAATGCCGAACAAAACATCTGTTAGGACGAACAAAACGTGACATTGAAAATGGAAGAAGAAGCGAAAAGAAAAACATGAACTGTCATAGTGGTGCATTTGTCAAAAGGGTGAAAGATTTAAACAATTATGTCGTTGTGTTGTTCTTTTTTTTTTTGGAACTCTGGAATGGTTCTACAAATCTCCAAATCTAGAAAACAAAATAAACAATCATTAATTGTGGCAAAGGTGACAAACTGAAAACACCCAAATGGATTGGAATACACCAAAGACTACACCAGGAGGAAGTAATTTTTTTTTTAACAAAACAACAACACAAAAAACACTGACACACATAAAACTGAACAAAGCTGTGGACGGACGACGGAAATTCTGTTCAAAAATACTTAAATGAAAATGCACAAAAATTAAAAACGAACACATCAAAACAAACGGATGCAACAATTTAATGACTTCATCCGTTCTCGTACATTCCCACTCACTCTTTGTCTATGTCTTTGTATGGGTTGTATATGAACCTCCTTCCCCCACCCCTGCCCAGCGGAAAATTTCTGACGGAAGCTGGAAGTGGGAAAAATAGAAAGACAAAAGAAAAAAACTAAATAGAAGACACTTTTGAATTTAACATCCGTAAAGAAAATGACATAATTTATGTTGAGCATCAGGGTGATAGAGAGAGAGAGAGAGAGGGGGGGGTGAGTAAGAGACGGACATAGTTCGAGATCCACTTGAAAGTGTCAAACTGTTTCAGCTCTTAATATTCTGTGGTAGACACATTCAATGGTTCTATTTTGAAAGTTGTTTTGATTTTCACCACTAGAAACGAGGGACGCACAATAAGTCATCAAGATGGATAAAGAGTTGCCGGATTTATTTCTTAAAAGAATGCTGTGTGTCGATAACACAAAGAAACGAGAGGCAGTGGGCGCCTGGTGTATACTAATTAACCTATTTACAAAATATCATGAACAGATTACAGATGATCCTGACATAAACTTCGGGTTGAAAATGGTCCTTCGAGGCAAATGCAAATGATTCTCCGATAAAGTACAGACAGCCCTTAAAAACATTTTTGAAATACTGACAGACTATTTGGTCATGTCATGAGTTTTATGAGTAATTGGGATAAGTTTTTTGGGTATATAATGTGAAAAGATCTTGTCAGGTTGTCCACGGAAAGACTTCCATAACCAACTGGATTTTTCACATTAATCTTCAACCAACTGGTTTTTCCATATTAATCTTTAAACGGGGAGATGAATTTTGTGGACATGGCATGTGATAATTAGGTCACCGCCACAGTTAAAGGTTAAACAAAACTATGGCTTGTATTAAGCTTTGAACATTTGATGGCTTGTCCACTGACGGTAGATGGCGCTGGGCCGGCTCGTTTTTTGTAGTCCGTGCTGGAAAATTAATTCTCTCGGTTGTGTTATTGATCAAGAAAACAACCACCTCCGTCTTTTGCAGGCCAACAGCTCCCTCTATATGTGAAAATCCGCTCAGACACCTTAACCCTTAAACAACATGCGAAATAAGTTTGTCCAATTGCAGAAGCCCTCAGCTTTGATTTATCATACTAACCTCCGACGCCCTGTCGTTCGTTCACACCTCTGCCGGCTTTGGTCTAACATGCCACACTGTCTGTCCCTCCGTCCCTTCGTCATTCTGTACGGGGTCTGCCTCTGCTGCTGGTACTAAAACTAATACAAATTTCAGTATTTCTTTGCTTCCAATTCTAAATTTAAAAACCTTTAAAGGTGAGGGTGTCAAACCATACAACTCCATAATAACTAACAGCAGACACACACACACTCACGCACTATTAAGTCACCAAAAAAAACCGACACAGTAGCCGGGAGGAGCAGTTGTGAGGATGAATAACAAAACATGATCTTTCACATAAACGCATTGAACCAACAACGGCGGATACATGGGGACGGTACACACACACATACATATGACTATGACAGTGCCATGCAATAATGATTATTCCGATTATATAGATATGATTATGGTAAAGTACCACACACACACACACACACACAAATGTATACCAATATACGTGTATAGAATCCATAGAGTGTAGTAAGCAACATTTCAAAAGCCTAAGCGTGTCGATGTTTTAATGACGTCATTAAAGACAATCACTTTCGCCTGTAACGAAATTGTTTGGTTGATTTATGGGGGTGGGCTGAATGGCTGGCTGGCTGGATGGCTGGCAGTCTATTTCTTTTCATCAGGGTTATAATTACACCCCGGCCACATCAAGCAGCTGATAAGGTTCTGAGAAAAAGACATGCGTGTCCTAAAATCGAATTGTTTCGATGGGACAATTGATATTAATCTGTGATTTATGTTCTTTGAACAACAAACTTACAGAAAACAACGGTCCTTCGAGTCATCTGAAAACTCTAACCCTTTGGGAGTTTCAGTTAACTTTTCCAGTTGTTAGTCTCTCTCTCTTTGTCTCACCTTTTATTACTCTCCAGTTGTTGGTCTCTTAAGACTCACTTCAATCGATGAAATCCGAAATCTTCTGCTCGTATCTGAAACAGACGGCATCACATTATTCGTTTAAAATTAATGTTTAAACCTTACTCAGATTTTCAATGGGTTGTTTAAGTTATTATGTTTAATCCCAATGATTTAATTCCAATCATGGTGTAAACCAGCTCGGAAAAATGTTTAACTAAAGTTAAACTAATGTTTAACTAAAGTTAAAGTAATGTTTAACTAATGTTTATCTAAAGTTAAACTAATGTTTATCTAAAGTTAAACTAATGTTTATCTAAAGTTAAACTAATGTTTAACTAAAGTTAAACTAATGTTTAACTAAAGTTAAACTAATGTTTAACTAAAGTTAAACTAATGTTTAACTAAAGTTAAACTAATGTTTAACTAAAGTTAAACTAATGTTTAACTAAAGTTAAACTAATGTTTATCTAAAGTTAAACTAATGTCTAACTAAAGTTAAACTAATGTTTAACTAAAGTTAAACTAATGTTTATCAAAAGTTAAACTAATGTTTATCAAAAGTTAAACTAATGTTTAACAAAAGTTAAACTACTGTTTAACTAATGTTAAACTAATGTTTAACATTAGTTTAACTAATGTTTAACTAAAGTTAAACTAATGTTTAACTAAAGTTAAACTAATGTTTAACTAAAGTTAAACTAATGTTTAACAAAAGTTAAACTAATGTTTAACTAAAGTTAAACTAATGTTAAACTAAAGTTAAAGTACAATCAGAGTACAGTTAAACTAAAGTTAAAGTTCAATCAAAGTGCAGTTAAACAAATGTTAAACAACAGATTAACTTTAGTTTAATTTTAGTTTAACTTAAGCTGTATTTTTTTAGGTTTACTTTATCTCAACGTTCCTAAACTTTAGTTTGAGTCTTGTTTAATTTTACTTTACGTTTATTTTAACTTTACTTTGACTATAGTTTAACTTTAGTTTCACATTAACATTATTTAACTTTACTTCATCTGCTGCTTAATTTTAGTTAAACTGTTGTTGTATTCTAGTTTAAATTTTGTTTAATTTTAGTTTATCTTTTGTTGAATTTTAGTTTAACTTTTGTTGAATTCTAGTTTAACTTTTGTTTAATTTTAGTTTATCTTTTGTTTAATTTTAGTTTAACTTAAGCTGTATTTTTTTAGGTTTACTTTATCTCAACGTTACTTAACATTAGTTTGTGTTTTGTTTAATTTTACTTTACGTTTATTTTAACTTTACTTTGACTATAGTTTAACTTTAGTTTCACATTAATATTATTTAACTTTACTTCATCTGCTGCTTAATTTTAGTTTAACTTTTGTTGAATTCTAGTTTAAATTTTGTTTAATTTTAGTTTATCTTTTGTTGAATTTTAGGTTAACTTTTGTTTAATTTTAGTTTAACACTAACTGTAATTTGATTCTACTTTAACATCAGTTTAACATCAGTTTAACCTTCGTTAAACCATTATTAATTTATAGTTTAACCAAATTTAATTTATAGTTTAACATAAGTTTAACATTCAATTTGACTTAAGCTAAACATTATTGTAACTTTTTTTATTTTAATGTTTAAGTTTACTTTACCTTTAGTTTAATATTAACTTTACTTTAACTTTGACATAAACTCAGGCTGGCTTTATTTAAATTCTGTGCCAACTTAACTTTATTTGAACTAAAATTAAATTTTACGTTCACATTATTTTAAAATTATGTTATGTTATGTTTAACTGATAATCCCACATGTGGGCATTCCAATAAAACTTGGAGGATGTCTAATATTTGAAACTTTATTGTTTTGTCTTTGTTTGCTTCAGTCCCTGCTTCACTCCCTGATCTACCACATACTTAAAACTGTGTTAGTTTAGTTCAATGTTTTCCCCTTGCGTGTTTCCCCCCCGTTTATTTATGTCTATTTTTGTTCAAAATAAATATTTATGTTAAACGTGTGCCTACGCCTGTGCTGGCTGCAACCACTTCCCTTCCTCTCTACGCCGAAGTCGCACGGGGAATCAACGAATTTTTAATGTTATTTCTCCACTTAGTTTTTCCTTTAAACAATAACAGCAGAGACTGCGAGTACATTCTCTATGTACTTGTAATGTCAAATTTATGCTGTCATTATGGTTGATGGTGTGATGCTTTTCTGCAGCTGAAGAGCTGCCAGCGCTGGCTGTCTTCGGTTGGTTCTTTAATGGCTCATTAAAAGTTCAAAAGCCCTTCATGGCCCGACCTTCTGCGTCTTAGCCATGACCATAGTGTAGAGTGGAGGATTTTAAACTAAACACATACACATGTAGTGTGTTCATAGTCAGCGGGCTGAAGTAGGCAAGGGTTTGTCAGTAGGAGATCGGGTAGAAGTCCTTGTGTTGACATTAACAACGAAATTCGTTAAGGCTTTTCTAAAGCAGAGGTATTCTAGAAGGCCGTGTAGGCATATAAACCAGTTCGCCAATCTTTTAGTACAGTCTCTGTCAGGGAAAACTAGACGGGGATGACAAAGCTATCAGAATACAAATTGGAATGACGGCAATGCCTTTGATGGTGAGGTTTTAATCACATTTTTTGTGGGTGATTATGAATCTTTGCATTTTTCTCAGTGTCCTGGTAGGACGCCTCTAGACGCAGATGGCACAGCGCCATCTGCAGTTGTAATTGTGAGAATCCAATGGCAATGAGGTCACCGCTTCGAAATCCATCACTTTCGTCGGATTTTCTGATACCCCGATGAGCCAGTTTTGTTTGCTAACATGATCGCCTAGGTTAATCTATAGCTTTGTCGGAACATATCGCTCATTTACTTGAATAGTGGCATAACTCAAAATAGGATTTTTTCCGGAGAGCCGTTTAAAATAGTCAATTTCGTTGTACTTTCCAAATATAGAAAAAGAACTGCAGGCTATTTCAATAATATGGAGACCTGTCATATGAATCCATAATACTCAGTAAAACAAAAGCCAATTTAAATTAGAGATTTACAGCTTTTTCAAGACCAAAAATATATAAAGTGAATTTTGAATTATGCCACTTTCAGAAAAATCGTTGTCCATTTCGGGCTGCTCTAAGGTCCAAAATGAGAAGTGATAACGATGAGTATGGTCGTGTAGCCGCAAACCGGATTCAAGAGGACTTTCTAAGCGAGGTCTTTTTTGCGAAAACCGCTTAAGGCTGGTGCGTGAAATTTTGAGTTGTTGAGAACGATGGCGTGTCGATGTTTCAGGAACACTCGGGTAGGGCAGCCATAATTCGCTTTGAGAAGTAAAATCACAACGTTTAAGTAGATACAGTTTGACCTCTCTTTCCCCATCAACGGTAGTACATGCCCTTGGTAACCCTCCCTTTCAATTGCTGAAAATCATGGTAGAAATCATTTATGTTTCCACCCTTCGTTTTAGTCGATCCCAAAGTTGGAAATTTCATTGATATTTGTCTGTTGTCGAAATGTTGATTTTGTTTGTTGTTTTTTACGATAATTATTATTGTTATTCGTATTTATTGAATTTTCGTGTCTTTCACGACAGTCTGTTGTTCAATTCGACTTGTGGTTTTTTGAAGCCTGAAAATAAATTTATCGATAGTAAAAGCAAAACACAAGATGTTCCCTCAACCTTGGTGGAGGAGGGGCTTTATTATTCTCAATCAAGAGGTTGAAGCCTTTTCTTTTCTTTTTTTGGTATAAGAAATACAGAAAAATATACAAAACATTTTTTTTTATTGAATTTTGTATTTTATTGTTTAGATAATAAATTTCATGTGTGCCATTGATAGTCATGAATTTAATTTAATTGGTGCGGTCGGGGCCCTGGAAGTACTAGAGAAACAAACGCCGGCAAAATTGTTCTCGGAATTATTTGTTCGTAGGCGATGTCTGAAAGGAAACAGATCTTTTGGCGTGTTGTTTGTGAAATATTTGGTTCTTGAAAGATTCTTACGTGGAAATCATAAATAGTTTGAATTGTTTGAATTTTTTTGGAGATGACTAATCAGGGCCATTGTGGTGTTTTTTCTGTAAAATGTTTGCGTGGAAAGTTGGGAGGAAATAGTTTATTTTGCTTTTATTGTTTGCGTTTTTAATGGACCTCACTGTGCTAACTTTTGTGTGTTCATCTACTGATTACAGTGTTACCAGATTGTTTTCGTAAAAAGGGAATTGAATGTTATAGGACCCACCTATACAAGAAAATAATAAAAAAAAATGCAGTTCTCTTCGAAGTGACCCCCAAATTGGGAATAGAAAAGTTAAACCTTGTGGGGCGTGGCATTGAATTAAATGTTATAGGACCCACCTATACAAGAAAATAAAAAAATATGCAGTTCTCTTCGAAAAGACCCCAACATTGGGAAAATAAAAATTAAATTTGGGTGGGCGTGGCATTGAACAAAATGGCGCCGCCCACTTTTTTTGGACAATATGCCACTCAAAAGAAAGGCAATGTCCTTACGAGTTGAACTATGTACTTTTTTGGTCGATAATGGGCGTGGAATTGATTCATAATGGGCATGCCCATTTTTCTTTTTGACAATAAATAATAAAGGAAAATTTCACCTGCAATTCTGCAGCAGGCACTTCAAGCTTCAACATTACGGAAATGAAAATTGAATTTGGGACTTGGGGCCCCAGTGGGGGCGTGACATTGAAAAAAAGGGACACGCCCACTTTTGACAATATGATACTCAAATGGAAGCTAACTTGCTCACGAGTTGAAATGTACACTTTTGTGGTCCACAATGGGCGTGGCATCGAAAGTAAACCAGCCGCCCACTTTTTTTTACAATAAATAATAAAAGAAATTTTCACGTGCAAGCTTAAACATTACGAAAATTGGGGACTGGGGCCCAGTGGGGGCGTGGCATTGACAAAAGGGACACGCCCACTTTTGACAATATGGTTTTTAAATGAAAGGTACTATCCTCACGAGTTAAACTATGTACTTTTTTGGTCGATAATGGGCGTGGAATTGGTTCATAACGAGCATGCCCCTTTTTTGACAATAACTTTGGAGGTGGCTCCCCTAAAGGTCAATTTTGCCCAATCTGGTAACACGATAACAAACAATAAAACATTATTATAATTTTTGTATTCCATAAACATTTTTCCATTATTCACCGCCAAATTAAACTAAAATCTAACCAATTCAATGAATATATCAAAAAACCGATCATAAATTGAAATATTTTTTTCAGCGAAAAAAGTAAATGAATGAAAAAAATAATTTAAAATATGATTTCATGCTGAGATTCCGCTGGCAAACCAGAAACATAATATAAAAAAGTACTGAATATCTCAAACACCATGGTGCGGCTAAACAACCGTGTTGACGGTCGGTCACCGTTGACTTCATTCACACATTACACGTATGAGAATGAATACCTTGTCGATATTCCGCTGATTTCGACAAGGAAGGAACGTGGAAAAAAAATCAAATATGCCAACAACATATTCATGATTTATGATTTTAAGTAGATACACGTCTGAGTACGTTATAGAGAATTTATTTTCTTTTTGTTTTGTTTTTGTTTTTAATTCGAAATTTATTACAAATTCCATGAATGGATCATAGACCATGTAGAGAAGAGCGACGAGCACATGGGAAACTCTGCCCGTAGGAGAATGTTGTAAACTCATTAATTTGGGGAAAAGGAAATCAAATTGTGAAAATGTGATTTCTCGATAATATTTATAGACTAGGTTTAAATAAGAAAACTTTTAATAGGGATGTTCTCGATATATTTCGCAAAAGAACTGTTGCTTATATTGCACTTTAAGTGAAATGAGTTCACATTACTCTTCGATTACTGTTGAATTTATCGATAATGGCTATGGAATGAGCAAGTTCTCATATAAGTAATAAAAAATCCATTAAGAACATGTGTTAGTAGGGAAGGTGGCGCCAAGTGGGTTAACGATTGTAAAGCTGACCTTCGTCACTCCGGTTGGCGCATTACAAACACACCTTATCACACGAAAGGGGCCAACTGCTACCGGCCGACCGCGTACGCCAGGCAATGGCTAAGCATTGAACTGCAATTGATTGGCCAACAATGGACAATGCCGAACATCAGCACACATCACCAACAGCAACAAACATGCGACGAGACGGCATTTTGTGTGTTTTTGTTTTTCTTATTGGAAAATCAGCAATAAAACGTGATCATACATATTAAATTGTTTAAACAACAACAACAAAAAAAAGAACGAAAAACTATAAACTATGCAACCACTTTTTGTATTACAATGCAATTGTGTTGCACGCTCCCCGAACGCTGCCATGTGCACACAAAAGCCGACCGTTGGTTTACCGCCAGCAGAAGAGACAGAGAGGAAGTCTGTCTTATGACAACAAAATCGTAAATTTATTGGTTAGCAAATGAACAACAACAACAACAACGACGACGACACCCAGAAGACTTAACTCCAACTGTAATGCAATGAAAATTGTCGGCAACCAAACCCTGGATATCAACGAGGGTATGAGCAAATACCAAATGATGGCTGCTCTCCACGCCTTATCAACTTTAAATCAAAATCACAACAACGACAACAACAACAAAACAAATACGATGAAGGCTTAAAGAAAAAAGCCTGTCAACAAGAGATTGCCGGCTCAATGAATGCCCCCGCACGCACTCTTTTGTGTCCAACCCAACCCCCCCTTCCACAGGGCTAGGGGTATGTCGCCTCGCTTCGTCTTCAATGAATGGTACCATGGATGGATGGTTGGTTGCTTGACTGAGTGGCAGGCTGGCTGGCTGGCTGACTGGCAATGGTGGGCTCATATGTTGCAAGTATACCCCCATCCTTCAACAATTGTCGCCTCCATTGCTGTACGCAACATACAATGTTATAATATTTTTTATATCAAAAAAAAAAAAAAAACTGCATATGCTTTTCATGTCGTTGTACTGGCAGCACAAATTACCTGCAGCCAAACGACTGCGACTATGCTGCCCATTATCAGTTTTATGCTGCACAGCAGGCAGATGGCGCCTTGTGCTCTCCACAAAGGAGGGTAAATGTGCCAACAACAATGCAAAAATATTGCCAAGCTACCCAATTTGAACTGCACCCTAATTTGTTGTTGGGTTAAAATGTATGCCATATATATATAAATTCCAAAAGAATTCAACGAAATGAATGATTTCCCTTCTTAAAGAGTGTGTACATTAAGTGCTGTTCACACGATACACTATGTGATTGGTGGTGGCTGGGTTATCGAAATGCTATCGATTTACACCGATGAGTCATAAGTAGAATTTGTTTGTACAGTGTACTCTCTCATAAGCGGACACCCAAGGGCTTATGAGAGAAGTGCACAAGAGGACTGAAGCGGATTGGTACACAGAAAAAAATAATTTTTCGATTCAATGAAAATATTCACGAATTCAAACAAAAAAATTCATTGAAAATCCTGTGATAAAACAATTTGTCAACTTAAAGAAAATATTCGTATGCTGTTTATCAAAAATATCTTTGATGCAGAAAGTTTCATATATACAAAAAAAAATGGAATGTCGTTCATTAAAAATATCTTTGATGAAAACATTCACATTCAACAAAATAATTTGTAGGTTGTTTATCAACAATATTTTTGATGAAAAAATTGGCATATCTACAAAAAAAAAATTGTAGGTGAAAAATTATTATTAAATATTGAAACGAAATTTAATAAAATAGATCGAAAAATATTATAATTTTTTAAATTTTGTTTAATATTTGGTAAATTGCTTATCATATTTACGAAAAAAATGTATGTAATATTAAAAGAAATTTTATAAATTAGATAACCAAAATACAAATCATAAAAAATATAAAATTTTAAAACGAAATGTGATAAATGGGATCAACAAAAAAATTCATTAAAAATATCCAAATATTTGATGAATTGTTTTGTTGATACATTTCATCAAACTTCGTTTCAATGTTTGACAAATTTGTTTAGCATATTAACGAAAAGTTTCATTGAGAAGTGATGAAATTCTTGTACAAATAAAGGGTGTTTTTTATTGAGGTATAGAACTTCGAATTGAAATAAAACACAAGAAAATCGTTTTAATGTCCATCAATTTGGCTTTATTGGAAGGATAATTTTATGCCATTAATGTTTAAATATGATTTCGGGCATGTGGCCGCCGCGGCTGGCTCGAATAAAGCCAATTCTACAGGTCCAATTTCACTGAACAAAATTTTGTGATGAAAATCAGCATCGAGATGAATCTCATTTTCGGCCCATACACCAAAATCACGACGCATTGCATGGTCTCGCGGCTTTAATTCTTGCACAAGCTGGATCTTGTAAGGTCGCAAGCCAAGATCTTTGCGCAAAATCTTCCATAAAGTTGATGGACAAAGCTCCAATTGCTGTGCACGGTGGCGAATCGATTCATTCGGACGGAGCTTGCGGTGAACTTCGCGAACTGAACCATTACTTTCGAAATAAATTTGCACGATTTGCAAGCGTTGTTCTTTTGTCAACCTGTTCATGATGAAATGGCAAACCAAACTAAATATTAATCACTTGACAGCTGACAAAATGGCCGCCAGTTAAAAAAGTGATGCCAACTTAAAGTTCTATACCCCAATAAAAAACACCCTTTACAACTCTAGAAAAGCATTAGCCGTTGGGAGCCGGCTTTCAAGCAGTAGGTCGTCCCGGTCAGTGAGTATACAAATGATATCGTACACAGCTCACTGATTCGAGAGAAGTTCTCCGTCTGTTTCGTCATGGAATGTTAAGGGAAATAAGTATTTGCATCTACACAGAATTTTTTCATCTCCACAGGATTGCCATTTTCGTCTCCACTTGATATCCATGGCGTCTCTATTTCTATCTCCAAAGGATATTATCATCTTCACAGAACTTTTATTTTCATCTCCACAGAATTTAATTTTTCATTTCCTCAGAGTCTACGTTTTCATCTTCACAGGATCTCCATTTTCATCTCCACTTGATCTCCATTTCCATTTCCCCAGGATATTTTCATCTTTACAGAACCTGTAATTTCATATACAGAGGATCTCATTTTTCATTTCCACAGAGTCTACATTTTCATCTCCACGAATCTCCATTTCCATATCCCCAGGATATTTTAATCTTCACAAAACCTTTAGTTTCATCTCCACAGAATCCAATTTTTCATCTCCACGGCATCTCCATTTTCATCTTCACAGAATGTCCGTTTTCATCTCCATAGCGTCTCCTTTTTCTCTCTTTTCAAATCCACGAGGTTCGCATATTTATATCCCCATGATCTCCGGTTTCATCTCCTCAGGATTTAAGTGCTTTCAGTTTAATGTTTTACTTTTTCAGAGATTTTTCCCTTAATCGATGCTTCCAATATCACTCACCGTTGCTGAATGCAGGGTTGTGTTATGGGCAGCCGTCTTTATGTTTTAGATAACTTCTCTTTGGAGGCCAACACTTATGTGGAATTCTATTTCCACCCAAAACAAAACGGTCTGTTCCAAACACAGTCAACTACTTAAACTTATGTTGCCTCGATACGATGTTATGGGTCATGGCCTCTACTTCCTGTTAAGCTCAAGCGTTTGATCTGGCCTAAATGCGAAAATTAGTTCCCTCGGCCATTCATGCGAAACCTCATTACTTCAGTTCAGTCATATTAATATTAATTGACCTTTTTAACATTGTTTCCTTGCCTTTTCTCAATTATTCAAAAAGTGTCTCTAATTAACAGCCTCATCATCGTCATCATCGCCATCTCATCCATAATGTAATGGCTGTGTGTGCGTGTGTGTGGCAGAGACTTCTTCTGTAAACCGCCGCGGCGTTTGTCTTTCGTGACAAAGCATAATGTGTGCTAATTTAATTAAAAATTTCCGTTTGACATAATTTATTGTATCATTTACACTCACTCTATTATTAAGAAACCGACGAAAGTGTAAACTGTTCTTATCATTGTCACCATTGTCATCTTCCGAGTATTCCACCGGGAATCTTCCAGCGGAAGGCAAAGAAGGAAGCGCCAATTAATTGACAAATTTGTGTTTAACTAAATGGGGCTAATTATTATGTTATTACAATGAAACATCTATGATTTTTTATGAAATGACACCTCGTAACCTGGAAAATTATCAAGACTATCAGATTTCAAGAAATTCTGTCATAAAGTTCGAAATTCGAAACACTCAGACAGCAAAACGTAGTTTTTCTACGTAACTAAGAATATACATGTATGTATATACTCTTTTTTTTTGCAAATAGTGCAAAAATTATTCCGAACAAAATGTTGTTGAAGGCAAATCTGACACTTTGGCATATAACAACAACAAATGCAACAACGAAAGCGGCACACAAAACGATAACATAAAGACCTAAATCGTGCCTGTACTTCAGTTTATACATATGTATATGCATACATATGTAAATATATCTCAATATATGTATTCAGACAATGCCGCATCAATACATACATATGTCTAAGTACATTAGATATCATGTGTAGGGTATAGTGAGTTTCAAATGAGCTTCATCTCTATGTTCGACTTGAACTAAAGATCGATTAAGAATAGAAAAAAAGGCTACGAATCAAAAGTTAAAAAAAAGCATGTATTAATGAAAGAATTTATAACATTTACGTAATGTGTTCATTGCATCAATGTAATCTAAGAAAATGCCGATTTCTCTTTTTAAAAGCCTTATTAATGTCCTCCGCGTTCCATTTGGATTTGCTTGAAGGCCCCTCGAAAAGGCTAGAGTAGTTTTACGTGGCTCAGGGATTACTATCGTACTGGAAAAGTTATCTCCACCATTACGATCTGAACAATGTGTGAGAAAAATGCCTCATATTCTTATTCGGATTTGATCCTGGAATCTTTTTAATTTTTTTTTATAAAACATTGTATTTTTTTATTATAAAAAATTGTATTTTTTTATTATAAAAAAATTTTTTTTCCTATATAAAAAGTTTTATTTTTTTTATAAAATTTTTTTTTTTTTATTATAATTTTTTTTTTATAAAGAATTTTATTTTTTGTTATAAAAAATGTTTTTTTTAGTATAAAAAACTGTATTTTTTTATTATAAAAAATTGTATTCAATCAGAGTTTTTAGCTCTTTTGAGTTTTCATCTACATATATTTTTTTATTATAAACAATTTTATAATACATACATTTTTTATAATAACATTTTTTATTTTTTATTTTAAAAAATTGTTTTTTTTATTATACAATTTTTTTTTATTATAAAAAATTGTATTTTTTGCTATACAATTTTTTTTATTTGTTTTTTAAAAAAAAAATTTTTTTTTTTATTATAATAAATATTTTAATATAAAAAATTGTATTTTTTATTATAAAAATTTATGTTTTTTTTATTATAAAAAATTTTATTCACACAGAGTTTTTAGTTCTTTTGACTTTTTATCTGGATATATTTTTTATTATAAAAAATTTTATATTTTTATAATAACAACTTTTTTATTTATTATAAAAAATTTTAATATTTTTATTATAAAAGTTTTAATTTGTTTCGTATACATTTTTTTATTTTTTTTTAAATTTATTGTTTTATTATACATTTTTTTTATAAAAAATTGTATTTATTTTTTATTGTAAATTTTTTTTATTATAAAAAATTGTATTTTTTATTATAAAAAATTTTATTTTTTTATTATAAAAAATTGTATTTTTTAAATTAATATTTAAAATTTTTTATTTTTTTTTTAAATTTATCGTTTTATTATACATTTTTTTTATGAAAAATTTTATTTTTTTTTTTATTATAAATTTTTTTTTATTATAAAAAATTGTATTTTTTATTATAAAAAATTTTTTTTTATTATTATAAAAAATTGTATTTTTTATTATAAAAAACTGTATTTTTGTTATTATAAAAAATTTTATTCACACAATTTACAGAGTTTTTAGTTCTTTTGACTTTTCATCTGGATATATTTTTTTATTATAAAAAATTGTATATTTTTATTATAAAAACTTTTTTATTTATTATAAAAAATTGTAATATTTTTGTCATAAAAAATTTAAATTTTTTTAGTATAAATTTTTTTATTTTTTTATTATACATTTTTTTTATAGAAAATTGTATTAATTTTTTTTATTTTTTTTTATTTTTATTTATTAATTACAATACAAAGTAAATTTTATATTCTAATTTTGGTCCAAGGATAAACCGAGTGACAAAGACTATTTGGCTTGATTTTTTGCAGCGACAGACCAAAGCCTCTGGTGGGAATCGAACCCACAACCCCCACGCTGATAGGCAAGCACGCTACCAACTCGCCTACCGGGGCGCTTATTAATTTTTTAATTATGCATTTTATTTATTAAAAAAATGTTTTTTTTAGTATAAAAAACTGTATTTTTTTATTATAAAAAATTGTATTCACACAGTTTTTAGTTCTTTTGAGTTTTCATCTACATATATTTTTTTATTACAAATAATTTTATAATTTTATATACATACATTTTTTATAATAAAAATGTTTATTTTTTATTATAAAACATTGTATTTCTTGCTATATAATTTTTTTTTAACTTTAATGTTTTTAACAAAAATTTTAAATTTTTTTATTATAAAAAATTTTAAATTTTTTTATTATAAAAAAATTTTAATTTTTTTTATTATAAAAAATTTTATTTTTTGCTATATAATTTTTATTTTTTATTATAAAACATTGTATTTTTTATTATAAAAATTTTTAATTTTTTTTTATTATAAACAAATTTTAATTTAATGATTACTAATCTTTATTCATGTTTTTTTCTTTCTAGGTAAGTAAAAATCTTTAACGATCTACATACAATGGGAATGTATTTTTGGCTGAGTGAGTGGTTATTACACAATTTACAGAGTTTTAGTTTTAATGACTGCTCATCTAGATTATGGAAAGAAAATGTAATCTTTATTTTATTTTTTTTTATTTTATTTTAATGTTTTTTTTTAATGCATTTTCTAATACAAGTCACTTCACAAATTTCCGCATACATTTCACCCGTGCTGCCAAGTTCCTCACAGTTCACCAGAAGTTAAAACGCCACTTCCATCCACTCGCACCCACTGTATGTCGTATGTTACAAAAGAAAAACCTAAAGACAAGACATTTCAACTACGACCAAACACACAACATCTTTTTACATGGTGCCAGCCGACAGCCGGGAAGCCTAAGATCTCTCTGCGTTCGCCTGCCCCTCTGCGGTCCTTAGTCGCCGAGCGCACTGCATTGCTGCAGTTGCTCTGGAGTTAGTGTCTCTTCGGTATTTGATTGTGGTTTTTTGGTGCGTTCTTATTATAACCACTTCATGAGCCATTGAAGATATTGTGTCTGTCGGTGCCCTGTTGCAACTTGCACCACTGCTGTCGTTGTGGAGATTTTTGCTGTTGCAAGACTCACTCACATAATAATAATGGCAAATGCCATAAGTGGCATAAACGATGGAATAATGTTGAATTGACTTTAAATTGCAAAACCATAGAATATTAAAATAACAAACACTGAAATGAAACACACACAGAGAGAGGACGAGAGATAGAGAGAGAGAGATATCACACAAAACCTGAAACCAGAAAACCTCAAAGAAATCTGTTGAAAGATTTAATGAAATGTTGCTGAAATCAGATAAATCGAAAGAAAAAATCAGCAACAACAACTACAACCACTATAATTTACAGTTTCATATGGTTGGCAGTAGCATTATGCAGTAATATGAACCCCGGATAGAACAATCGCTGTTGACAGGCGGGCCCCGGAGGCTTTAGCCGAATGCTCAACACCAGATTCCAAGGGGGAGTTTGGCTAACAGCAGATACTGCTGAAACCGACACTTGGGAAAGTAGTGAGAATCTAAAGGGTGTTTTTTATTGAGGTATAGAACTTCGAATTGAAATAAAACACAAGAAAATCGTTTTAATGTCCATCAATTTGGCTTTATTGGAAGGATAATTTTATGCCATTAATGTTTAAATATGATTTCGGGCATGTGGCCGCCGCTGGCTGGCTCGAATAAAGCCAATTCTACAGGTTCAATTTTCAACCACTTGTTGGAACCACAACTCATCCACATTCATGCCATCCAATTCGGTAACAAAATAGTCGGTTATCATGGCTCTATACCGGTCTCCATTAACGGTAACTGACTCTCCAGCATTATTTCGGAAGAAGTATGGCCCAATGACTCCACCAGCCCATAGAGCACACCAAACAGTCTGGTTTTGTGGATGTAATGGCATAAAATGGACGGAGCTTGCGGTGAACTTCGCGAACTGAACCATTACTTTCGAAATAAATTTCTTTAGCGGGGTTCACACCCTGTCCAAAGTACTTCATGATGTGGCAACAGAACGGATAAACTTGTCGCTCATGGGACTGGACTCCACCGCAGGAGAGATAGTTTTCTAGTTGGACTCTCATGGCATGTAGACTTATTGGATTCCTTATCAGAAGAGCGGCCAACAGAGAGACGTAGAATGTGTACAAGTGTCGGAACTCACTTCCTAACTGAATAACGACTATTGAAGAGAGCAAATTGTGGTTATTTTAACTACGGCAATTGTTTCTACTGCTCAGTATTTGACAAGATGTGGCAACCGCTTTTTGTCTTGTCAGCTGTCCACCTCGCTCCAGATGAGATCAGTTTCAGAAAGAGCGACAACGAATGATTATTCCACCCTAGTTGTTTAAGCGGATCGTTTACTCTCCCGAAGGAGAAATAAATATCGAGTTGGGCTCTCTCACAACGGATAAACTAGTCGTTCATAGGACAGAACTCCACCGGAGGAGATATAGATATTTAGTTTGGCTCTCGAGGCATGTAGACATGTTAGATTCCTTCCTTATCAGAAGAGCGGACAACAGAGAGACGTAGAACGTGCACAAGTGTCGGAACTCAGATCTGACTGAGCAACGGCTATTGAAGAATCGAAATTTCGGTTAGTGATTTTTAAAATATGACAACTCTACATTAGAGCGTACCAGGTTACAAGTAAAAAAAGAAAAGTTCGCCGTACACCTTCGAATATGAAGTATTATTGAAAGGTAGTTTCAAAAAATTTTTTTTTATTTTTTTATGCCGAACGTAGGGGTCGCGCTTTTACATTTTTCTATATAACTTCTGCATTTATAAACGGATTTTTTTTGTCTTTGAAGTCATTGAGCTCAAGCACCCCCTTCTGGTACTTACCCATCATATCTCAGTTGCTACTACCCTAATTTACCACTCTAATAGCAACTGAGATATGATGGGTAAGTACCAGAAGGGGGTGCTTGAGCTCAATGACTTCAAAGACAAAAAAATCGGCCTCGTCGAGACAAAAACATCGATGTATCACACTTTAAAATCCGTTTATAAATGCAGAAGTTATATAGAAAAATGTAAAAGCGCGACCCCTACGTTCGGCATAAAAACATAGAATTTTTTTTTTTGAAACTACCTTTCAATAATACTTCATATTCGAAGGTGTACGGCGAACTTTTTTTTTGAGGTACGCCCTACTCTACATGTCACATGACAAGGGCCAATAGCATGAGGAATGCCTTGAGATCCCCCATTCTAAGTCTTTCCCGAATACATGCAATGTTTGCATTTCTCAGCAGCGGCAGACAAGGGGGCCTTTCACGGCACAGACCTGTGCTCGCAGCAGCCATATCACTCATATGTCAATACATGAACAAAAACAGAGCGAACATTACGTTTATGATGATTAAATTCTTAGGAAAAACAATCTCAATGGGTTCAATGATCCAGCCACAACCAATGTCTTGACACGACGGATGCAGCCACATAGACGTGCAACACAAAATGCATTCTGTTCACGATGGCCGTGTGAGGAAACTGCATCCCCTACTGGGGATATGGTTGAGGGGGGAAGCGGATGTGTAAACTATATAACGGTACAATTAATGTGTCATTTTAAGTGCTTGGCAAGTATGCAATTGCGGTTGTTTAAATTTGCCACATTATGGTGCGAGAGAGAGAGAGAGACAGCAATAAGTTTGGTGTATGTCATACCAGGCATCGTTTGGATAACTGGTGCGCATGCGCTTAATTTCCAAGGTTCCTTCATCTCCATAAGTATGAATATCTGTCATTATGACTAACCACTGCTGCTGCCGCCGCTGAAGTTGCACTGTGCTGTGCTGTGCTGTGTGTGGCAAAGTGTCTCTTTTGTTAATTGGCTTGTAGCCAATATGTCTGTTCCAATAAAACCGGCCCATGTAACATGTTTCGCAAGGTCTGCGCCCCTTACCTCGGTCCGCCGGTTATAATGCGCATATTTCTGTCGGGTTTGCAAAAAAAAAAAAAACCATACACTCAAAGCAAACGAACTGAATTTTGATTTAATTGTTTTCAAGTTATCGTCGTCATGGTCGTTGTCCTGCTGTGCATTTCCATTCCGTTTGGCTCTTAAGTGTCATAATGGACATTTAACTTAATTAGTTGGTCACCAGCACCACCAGCCATCGTGATCATGTTGTTGTGGGGCTTCATGTGGTGATTCGCATTTCTTTTTTTTTTTTTTTTGGTCTTTTGATTATTTTTGGCTAATGATTTGCAATGCGCTTTCGTTGGTTGCCTGATTGTCGTCGTTGTCCGTCGTCAAGAAGGAAATGATTTACAGTTGCAGTTTTGTTTTTCTCTCTCTCTCTCTCTCTGCGGCCGCTACTGCTGCTGTTGTGGCCAATTTTAATGTTTTATGTTTTCTGGGCAAGCTGGCTGAAAAAAAAAAAAAAGTTTTTTACAAAACGAAAAAATCACGTTTTGTGTTTGCTGTTGGATTTTGGGTGCTTACATAAAGTTCATCAATCATGCCTGACATTTCTTTCATGTTGAACACTTTGCCTGCTCGGTTCATTCACGACCACGCATTTTTCGCGTCACGCCAAATATTTCTGGGCTGGTTTTTCCGTTTCTTTTTTTCCTTTGCAAATCCCACCGAAACCTTAATGCAGACGCAACTTTTGCCTGGATAGCTTATGAGGGTGGTAGGATAAGTTTTGAAAACGTGAAACAACCCAATAGATCTGGCAACTACTTGGGGAATTCGTATAGGCGGGCAACCTTGCAATACATCAATTTGAACAAGTTCAGTGTCGCAGGACACCTTTGTTACTTGAAGGTTGTGTTAGTCACACAAACTGTTTGTACAAAATTTTGTGCAAACCTTAGTAACGGGTGTTTTTATTGGGGTATAGAACTTTAAGTTGGCATCACTTTTTTAACTGGCGGCCATTTTGTCAGCTGTCAAGTGATTAATATTTAGTTTGGTTTGCCATTTCATCATGAACAGGTTGACAAAAGAACAACGCTTGCAAATCGTGCAAATTTATTTCGAAAGTAATGGTTCAGTTCGCGAAGTTCACCGCAAGCTCCGTCCATTTTATGCCATTACATCCACAAAAACTGACTGTTTGGTGTGCTCTATGGGCTGGTGGAGTCATTGGGCCAAACTTCTTCCGAAATAATGCTGGAGAGTCAGTTACCGTTAATGGAGACCGGTATAGAGCCATGATAACCGACTATTTTGTTCCCGAATTGGATGGCATGAATGTGGATGAGTTGTGATTCCAACAAGTGGTTGAAAATTGGACCTGTAGAATTGGCTTTATTCGAGCCAGCCCGAAATCATATTTAAACATTAATGGCATAAAATTATCCTTAAAATAAAGTCAAATTGATGGACATTAAAACGATTTTCTTGTGTTTTATTTCAATTCGAAGTTCTATACCTCAATTCCAAGCGAGTGCTGGCAAATCTGTGCTCGCCTTCGCTTTAGAAATGAGATCTCAATTTTACATTAAATTGTGTTTTACCAAAAACAAAGAAATGTGTGACCAGACTTATCATATGCCTCCCTTAACTCCTCTTCAAATGGAATCAAATGCTCATTCGGTTGGCACACCAACACTTTTTTGCGTATAAACAAAAGTGTTTAATTTCCTGGTTTGCCCAGATTTCTTCGCTTAATTTAGGTTTTTAATTTCTTCTGCTCACATTCATTTTTTCTACGTCTCTGTTATGCTTTCAATTTGAGTATATTTTTTTTTTTTTTGCTAGCAACACAAAATCAGACAGTCATGAGTTTTAAATTATGTATCCAATACACAAGTTTCCAATTTCACATGAATCATTTGTAAATTCTTACTTGGTTTTCTGTGGCCGTGCTTATGTTAATTTTCTTCAATTTTCCTCACTGCAATTGCTGCTCATTCCAAAAAAAAAATATATGACAATCTACTTTTTTTTTCCAACCAAAGGCCAATTCAATGACTCAAGGTCTTTGTGGTGGATGGAGATGGGGGGGGGGGGGGCGGAAATTGCACAACAATTTGTGCAAAATTACCATAAAATTGAAAAATGAGTAAAGCGAACAAAAATTAAGGTCAGCTGACAATTTAATGTTGTGCCAGTTGGAGTTGGGGTACGAATGTGTCCGTCCTTATAAATAATTCTCAAAAACAAATGTTGGATTTTTGTGTGTGCAAATTTTGACAATCGACAAGACAAGATGATGCAATTATAAGCATTCTAATGGATAGAAGGTAATGGGTGACAAGAGGGACAACCACCATTGCAATTGCTGTAAATGCTCTCCAATAATTGTGCAGAATATATAAAGCTAATGAAGCAACTCATTGTCTGTCGCTCTCCGACTGTCATAATATCGAAATATTTCGAAAACATAACGACTTTATTGTCTGTCGCTCTCCGACTGTCATAATATCCAAATATTTCGAAAACATAACGACTTTATACGAGTGTTTTTTATTGAGGTATAGAACTTCGAATTGAAATAAAACACAAGAAAATCGTTTTAATGTCCATCAATTTGGCTTTATTGGAAGGATAATTTTATGCCATTAATGTTTAAATATGATTTCGGGCATGTGGCCGCCGCGGCTGGCTCGAATAAAGCCAATTCTACAGGTCCAATTTCACTGAACAAAATTTTGTGATGAAAATCAGCATCGAGATGAATCTCATTTTCGGCCCATACACCAAAATCACGACGCATTGCATGGTCTCGCGGCTTTAATTCTTGCACAAGCTGGATCTTGTAAGGTCGCAAGCCAAGATCTTTGCGCAAAATCTTCCATAAAGTTGATGGACAAAGCTCCAATTGCTGTTCACGGTGGCGAATCGATTCATTCGGACGGAGCTTGCGGTGAAAATCGCGAACTGAACCATTACTTTCGAAATAAATTTGCACGATTTGCAAGCGTTGTTCTTTTGTCAACCTGTTCATGATGAAATGGCAAACCAAACTAAATATTAATCACTTGACAGCTGACAAAATGCCCGCCAGTTAAAAAAGTGATGCCAACTTAAAGTTCTATACCCCAATAAAAAACACCCTTTATAATGACTGACTGAAGAGGAGCCTATAAAACAGTTAATCGCTGTCAAGAAAATAATGTTGCAGACTCATTTCCTTCTGTTGGAGGAAAATACTTCAATGAGTGTTGACAAATTCATGAATATTCTGCAGTTCCATAATAAGTTGCGTACTTGAAAGAGAGCGAGAGATAGAGAGTTACTCGGCAACAGATTGTCAATGTCATAATTTATCGTCTACATTACCTAGCAGTGTAAACTTATTCCTAATAGTTTTAAATCATTACCTAGTAATGTTATCTCATTACCTAGTAATGTTAACTCATTGCCTAGTAATGTTAACTCATTACCTAGTAATGTTCACTCATTACCTAGTAATGTTAACTCATTACCTAGTAATGTTACCTCATTACCTAATAATGCTATCTCAGTCCCTTGTAATGTTAGGTGATTACCTTGTAATGTTAGTTCATTACCTAGTAATGTTAACTCATTACAAAGTCATCTGAACTCATTACATGGTAATGTTAATTCATTACCTAGTAATGTTAATTCATTGCCTAGTAATGTTAACTCATTACCTTGTAATGTTAGCTCATTACCAAGTCAACTTAACTCATTACCTAGTAATGTTAACTCATTACCTAGTAATGTTAACTCATTACCTAATAATGTTAACTTACCAAATAATGTTATCTCAGTACCTTGTAATGTTAGGTGATTACCTTGTAATGTTAGGTGATTACCTTGTAATGTTAGGTGATTACCTTGTAATGTTATGTGATTACCTTGTAATGTTAGGTCATTACCTTGTAATGTTAGGTGATTACCTTGTAATGTTAACTTATTACCTAGTAGTGTGAACTCATTACCGAGTAATGTTAACACATTACCTTGTAATGTGAACTCTTTACCTTGTAATGTGAACTCTTCACCTAGTAATGTTCACTCATTACCTTGTAATGTTCACTCATTACCTTGTAATGTTAACACATTACCTAGTAATGTTATTTTATTACCGAAATATTTTTTTAAGTACCCAAAATATTTTTTCGTTTTATTAAAAGAAATTATTTTACTAAAAAAAAAATAATTTTATTTAAAAAAAAATTATTTTATCAAAAATTTATTTTAGTATCGAAATTTTTTTAAAATAAAAATAAAATGTTTCTACATATGTGAAATTTTTTATAATATCAAGAAATACATCCTCGATATTCTTTTTTAATTTACATCCATTGCAACTTTTCATTGTATCAATGAAAAATATTCATAGATGTAATGAAACTAAAATGTTATGTTTTTTTTCGTTAAAAAAATAATTTTTTTTTACTAAAATATTGTGTGTTTTCGTGAATATTCTCTGAAGGGACAGTTTGGGGACTTGCCAAATAAATATATTTTCGTGCTCCTTATTAGACAGAAAATGGTGCCTACTTTTAGGCTACAGTGACATAGGCATTTCTTCAAATTTCGAATTAATATCCTTCGAATTTCTCAAATTTTCTCAAAATCGTGATATCCATTTCGTTGTCCTTGCAGTGCATACAAATACGGGCAACCAGGTGAATAACCCAGCCATGGGTAAACTTTCCCCAAAAACGCATTAGCCCAAAATTTTTACGAGTGGTCATAACGGCAATTATTTCAGCATCATTTGTCATTTGAATATCAAGTTTTGTCCCCCCTGACGACCGCAGAATTTTTTTGGAAGTTCGCTACATTTCATTTGTTCATATTTTGCCACAATGGAGCAACTGCAAGCGTATCATGTTAATTTTGGTGGCACTGTCACAGTTTTTCATATTTTTAATGGCTTAAAATGGCTGTGGCAATGTCACAGCACAGACAATGTCAAAATTCTCTCTCTCTCTCCTGCCCCTTGGCGTCGTCACGCTAATATTCAGCGGATTGAGAGCCATGACAAGCACAGCGAAACTGTAATTCGTAAATGCTAGCAACAATTTGCAAGTTTTGTTGTTTTTTTTGTTGAATTTTTTTGATTTTAAATGTTGCCGTAGTGCTGTGTGACAGAGAGAGAGAGAGAGAGAGAGAGACAACGACCCATAAGTGTCGTCACACTGCAACACGAAAATGTGTAAAAAATTCAAGCGCAACTTGGCCATACGTCATATGATTGATGTCTTCCACATTGCAGATACCACTGGCGAGATAGAGTCCATGTTGTTACGCTTACACTGCAGTGCTTCTTTAGATTTCCTTCGGCTGGCTGGCTGACTGTCTGCCGGCCTCGAAAAGAACTGGCAGTGCCACCGCTAAACAAAACAACACCATCACCGGCACCGACACCGCCATCACCACCACCACCACGTTCTTGATCTTTATGCCACTGTGTACCATTTGACAAAAATGCAGTTGCCAAAGACACCAACAAGAACAACAACAAAACCGGCAACACTGCTAAATAACTCCAAAGAAAAGTTCACAGCCAAAAAAAGAAAATACATTTTTTCGAGTGCAAAATAAAGTTTTTTTTTGTTGTTGGTGTGTTATTCTGGTTAAACAAGGAAGTCTAAATGTGACATATCATGGAAATTCGGTGACCGTCTGTGCTTGTCTTGTGCATCAGTTTACAGCCGAGAAAAAATATCTGTTCGATTGTAGATCGCCGCTGTCTTACACATTGTTTTGCCAACGTTACAATTTTTCTGTAGATTTTAGAGGTTTTGAAAATACACGAAACAAATTCGGTTTTTTTTTCAAACAAAATTGACATTTTTGGAAAATTGCAAACAAATCCCCATTCAATGTCAACGGAAAAATATACCAAAATTTGTAGTTGAAACTTACTTTCTTTATGATCAAAATAAGCTATCACTGAAGAAAATCTATGCATTTTGACCGAAGTTATGGCCAATTCGGTGAGTGTACCCAAATTCCGTGGTATTCCGTTTTTATTCAAAAGCAATTGATTTCCTGAAAATTTTCATTAAAAAAACCTTTGGACAAATTTACCACAATTTTTATTTGAAACTTAGTTTTCTTAAGATCAGAATAAGCTATCACTAAAGAATATCTATGCATTTTTACCGAAGTTATGACCAATTCGGTGAGAGTACCCAAATTCCGTGGTAATCCGTTTGTATTCAAAAGCAATTGATTGCCTGAAAATTGTCATTAAAAAAATCTTTGGAAAAATTTACCACAATTTTTATTTGAAATGTACTTTTCTTATGATCAAAATCAGCTATCACTACAGAAAATCTATGTATTATTACCGAAGTTATGGTCAATTCGATGAGAGGACCCAAATTCTGTAATCTAATTTTCTTTCATATTTTTATTAACATTGGGGCGTATACTTAATGTTAAAACTGTATAACATATTAATATTATGCCTATAAATTTAGCTTTTTTACGGTATTTTTAATACGCATACGCTTAGGTGGTAAGGGTTGTCCTTTTTCATATTTTTATATTGGCCAAGTTGAGGAGAGTGTCATGGAAAGAAATTCACTTTTCTTCAAATACAATTGAGTTCTGGAAAATTGCCTTTAAAAAAATATTTGGAAAAATAAACAATAATTTTTATTTGAAATGTACATTCGTTATGATCAAAAGCCTGAAGAAAATCTATGCATCTTGACCGAAGTTATGACCAATTCGATGAGAGTACCCAAATTCCGTGGTAATCCGTTTGTATTCAAAAACAATTGACTTCTGGAAAATTTTAATTAAAAAAATCTTTGGAAAAATTTGCCACAATTTTTATTTGAAACATAGTTTCCTTAAGATCAAAATAAGCTATCACTAAAGAATATCTATGCGTTCTGACCGAAGTTATGACCAATTCGGTGAGAGTACCGAAATTCCGTGGTCTAGTTTTTTTTTTATTAACACCGAGGCGTATGTTTAATATTAAATGTTAAATTACTCATTACTCATACGCCCTAATCTTTAGGTGGTAAGTTATGAATATTATTAATATTACTTATACGCCTTAATCGTGTTTATGGTAATAATATAACGTATACGCTTAGGTCCTAAGAAATCTTAATTAAAAACTTAAATTGATCATAATTTGGGCATTTATTCATAGACTTTCATTTCAAATTTCGGATTTTCTTCACACAGATTTCCGTTTCAGGGTAGAGACTTCACTAAGTGTTAATATTTTCCTATTGGCCTCTGTAATTACATTTTTATCTTTTACTTTGGATATTTCATATCCGTTTGACTTTTAAATCTACTGTTTTTTTTCTCTGGGTCTAAGCCAAGAGGCTGCATAAATGTGGACAAAAAAAATCAGACAGAAACCTCGAAAAGATTTATATTCCAACTGCTCACCGGGTCTGTGTGTGTGTGTTGGAACGGAGAGATATTTTTAGACTCTCATGTAATGAATTTTATATTTTCAAATTTATGCGAGAATAAAAACCAACAACAACAACAGCGAAAGCCAGAATATATCCCGATATGAATGAACTCTGGGCAGATGACTTTCATGGCAGTACATTTGTTAAATTTAACACAATTCTGATGACAGAATGGCTCCGTGGCTCGAGGCAAGAAGGCACAACGTTGTGATGATATTTTTAGAAAATTTGTTACAGGAAATGGCCAAAGTTTCCTTTGAACAACCAAACAACTGGCAATTATGGGTTACAGTTGGTTAACCAGCACAAGCACAACAACCGTAGCTGGCTGGGGGATTTTTTTCCTTCATCAAATAATCATAACATCAGAATTTCACAGTTATAGTTTAATTTTTAAATTAAAATGGAATAACGTTGGAAATTGTATCTGTTAGATTTGCCACAGCAAAATCTTTTGGAAATACTAAAGAACCTCAGTTCGGTCCTCTGGAAATCTTCAAGTTGTCCACATTTTCCGGTGAAACTTTTTGTGTTACTTAATAACATCTCTACTGACTCTGTCATTCCTTTCTGAGCGCCATCACGTCTGGTTGATGTGTTCCTTTTCTGCTTGCCCCTTCCCTTACTTTTCCTAAAACTTCATTGCTGGGGTTCAGTCTGAGTGTTTTTTTTTTTATTTGTCAGCCAACATTCTGTGTATTTCTATCCTTTTTTTTTATTTTTATAGGAATTCTGCTCACTTTTGTCTTTTTGTTCGGTTATTGTTGCGTGTGTGTGTTTAATGAAATTTACACATAAATTATCATTTAAATTGAATACAAACGCTAAAAGGAGAAGGAGGAGCAGGAAGACAAAGCAAACCCTCTGCCTCTTATATGTCAACGCAAATGCGATGATAAAAAACAATTTGTACAACAATGAACAGTTCATAATGTAATGGTTGTCTAGGGAGCGTCAGCGATTTATTTATTGCGAACGAAAGCGAAACGCAGCAATTGTTTTGAAAACAAACAACAACAAAATCGCTCGATACTTACGACTTTTCGTATCCGTATTACATGTTGGAAACATAAGAAATCTTAAAACCAATTCGGTGAAGAAAGGGCACGTTTTTTCAAAGGAACCCACATAAACAGTCGGGCAAATGTAGAGACTATTTGAAATCCTAAAGCTTTTTGGAATTCAATTCAAATATCACAGCGTAATCCTTTTTCTTCATCAGTAAAATGACAGCTGTCAATAAAATGACAGCTGTCAATAAAGTGATAGCTGTCAATAAAATGGCAGCTCTGAATAAAAAGACAGCTCTGAATAAAAAGACAGCTCTGAATAAAATGTCAGCTCTGAATAAAAAGACAACTCTGAATAAAATGACAGCTGTCAATAAAATGATAGCTGTCAATAAAATGACAGCTGTCAATAAAATGACAGCTGTCAATAAAATGACAGCTCTGAACAAAAAGACAGCTCTGAATAAAATGACAGCTCTGAACAAAAAGACAGCTCTGAATAAAATGACAGCTGTCAATAAAATGACAGCTGTCAATAAAATGGCAGCTCTGAATAAAATGACAGCTCTGAATAAAATGACAGCTCTGAATAAAATGACAGCTCTGAATAAAATGACAGCTCTGAATAAAATGACAGCTCTGAATAAAATGACAGCTCTGAATAAAATGACAGCTCTGAATAAAATGACAGCTCTGAATAAAATGACAGCTCTGAATAAAATGACAGCTCTGAATAAAATGACAGCTCTGAATAAAATGACAGCTCTGAATAAAATGACAGCTGTCAATAAAATGACAGCTCTGAATAAAAAGACAGCTCTGAATAAAATGACAGCTGTGAATAAAATGACAGCTCTGAATAAAAATGACAGCTGTGAATAAAATGACAGCTCCGGATAAAATGACAGCTCTGAATACAATGACAGCTCTGAATAAAATAACAGCTCTGAATAAAATGACAACTCTGAATAAAAAGACAGCTCTGAATTAAATGACAGTTGCCAATAAAATGGCAACTATGAATAAAATGACAACTGCCAATAAAATGACAACTGTCAATAAAATGACAGTTGTCAATAATAAAATGACAGCTGTCAATAATTAAATGACATATGTCAATAATTAAATCACAGCTGTCAATAATAAAAGACAGCTGTGAAAAATGAAATGACAGCTGCGAAAAAATTAATGACAGCTGTCAATAAAATTATGTTAGTCAAAAAAAAATGTCAACGGTTAATTTTTGTTTCTCATTGCCTCATTGCTGTGTTTCCACAGATCGAGCTTATCGTTTTGTCCTTTCTTCGAAACTGTCGCTTATAAACAAAATTATAACTAACCAAGCTGTACTTGTTTTTTACTCCGTGTCGTGTTTCCCAATCGGACCCATAACATGCGAGCAGAAATACAAAGCAAATGTCTTACAAAATTCTTCTGTTTTTTTCTTCTTTCCATATTGGAAATATGTAATTTAAGTCGTCACTAATGCTGACATCACTTTTCGAACGAATCCACAACAACTTGCCCAGTTTATTGGCTGTGATTATTGGACAGAAAAAATGTTTATCAAGAATTTTCATTCCCGCAGTCAACAAGTGTAACTTACGCAAAATATTTCCACATTTAATTGCAACAATCTGTAGAACCTAAACTTATCATCTCAGCCCTTTTCAATTCAGATTTGTTTTTTCTTGCGTTCGTCTCTATTTCGAAACATCGGCCAAGACATTCAAGACATTTCGAGCTGGTTGGTAAGGGGGTAAGTAGAGACCTCTGAAGCTAGAGGGGGGGGGGGGGTAATATTTCGAACAGCAACACTGCAACTTGTACATGCAATACGGTTCTTCTTCTTGTGCTGTTCTTAAATAGAACGAACGGACGAATCGAACTGACCGAAATGTCCAACTAAAAGGCATTTTAGCTAGACAGACGTCGTCTAGTAGGCAATTTTTGCTGACAGTGAGTGTGTTGCTGCTGTTGTCGTTGTTGATGCTGGAATTACCGTCCGCTGCCTGTTATTTGCTACTGCAGCCATTGTTGTTATTAACTGCAGTCAATCGTCCACTGGTGGTTGAGATCTGCCCGGGGCCTTCTTCGTCTGGCTTTCATGCTGACCGAAACATTGGTCCCATTACCGTGCCTGACAAGTAAACGAGCTTCTGCATTTCTGGTGAACGCTGCGTTCTTCTCCACTCTTCCTAGGTACGGCCAGATATATTTATTTATTTGTTGTTGAAAAAAAAAATAAATTGTATATATACAACATCTAGAAGAAGAAGAAGACACATTGTATATTTATTCATAGCCTAAAGGGTGTTGGTGTTGTTTTATTTTGCGTGCCATAAATTGTTTTTCTTTAACATGGTGTCATTATGTGTTTTCTTTTCAAATGAGTTCAATGGAAAAAGAATATTGGATTTTGTTATCTTTTTTTTTTTTGTAAAAAAGGGTAAAAATTAAAAATTAAATTTTTGCCAACATAGAAAGCGTAGATAGAATATGAACCAAGGTAATATTTTAAAAACAAGAAGAAGTCTTAGAAAGATTGAAAGAATCCCTCATTTTTATTAAAGAAACCGGCAATGGCCAAATCGATAACAAACGTATACAATTCTTCAGTGAAACATTTCCTTCCCCCATCCCCCATCACGCCTCTGCACACACACACTTTGCACTGGCATTCACTGCTTTTGTGGTGACTATGGTCGCTTTTGGTCCTATGGCCCGCAGACAGACGGCCGGCCGCTGTATTTTCAATGCTGTACTCTCTTAGAGTGCGTTTGCGTTTGTTTTGGCGGAGATTTCTTTCTTGTCATCGGTCGGAACGGCCTGCCTGGCCTTTTTTTTTTTATAGATTTTCGACTGGACTTTCTCATGTCACACATTTATCATTTGAAGAGGATGATTGCTGCGGCCATGTCGTTCTTGTGGCTGCTGCAGCTTTGATTGCCATTAATTCAATTATTCATCAGACCGCAATACTGCGCGTCTCCGGCATCTCTGCAACTCGTGAAAACATTTTGTTTTAATTACACGAGTCTTCTATAAACAGAGACAAGAGTTTTTGTTTTACGGCTGAGAACCGTAGTTGAGGCAATTCCAATTCCAGTTCAGGCCATATGACACCATGCGTTGTTATTAAAAAAAATATATATCCTAGAGAACCTCAACTCTAGTGGGTTCTTTTTCAGTTTCTTGTTTTGCTCTAATGAGGCAAGACCAAAGACGAGGCGTTAAATGCGATTTAATGAAAAAAAATTTGCAGTTTCATTTGTCATTTGATTAAACTTTAAATGAGTATGAATATTCTCATAGCCTCGGCTTGTTTGTTTACAAATAATTACATTGCGTTGAGAAGTTTCTTTTCTTTTATTTCCCAGACAGAAATTACAATTTTCCAAACAGTAATTTGTAATAAAAACGTTAATAAATATTCTAATTAATCTCTCTATGTATTTTTCATACGGGTTGACTAATATTTTAATTAAATTATGACTTTATTACGATCTTCAAATGAATGAAATTATTTGAAAATGTGGTGGTTGTTATTCCAATGTGAAATGTTGTCGGCAACATGTTCCTCTGTGGCTCAACATGTTGCTGGCCACATTCTCTCTCAAGCAGGTAGTTAAATTGCCAACTCGAATTGCCTCACCCTTTGCCATTAATACAAATTAATGCTTTAGCATTTTGTTGTTATCAAAGCAAAACAAATAGTTTTCGATCTTAAGGCAATACATTGAGTGCATTATTATTGGCGCAGAATTATGGCGTTGCATGATTTTCCATTACAGTCGATTTGTATTCAAAACTATTTGAATATATCTCGTGGTAGTGTTGTAATGGGAACAAAGTGGTTATTTATACATTTTTTTTTTTTTTTTTTGAAAAGTACGATTATGCGAGGGCTGATTGGAAAATAGTCAGCCCGGACAGGGATTTTTGTTGTTAAGACTTTGTTAACGGACACGGGTCCAAGAATTGCTCCAGTGACTCTACAAAAAGTTGGTTCATATATTAGTCCCACAAAAATCCTCGAAACTGTAATGGAGCGCAAATGCAGAGAGTGGAGGGGATCGGGCTGAAAGAAATTAAATGGATACGACTGTCTAATAACTTAGTTCCCTTAACATTCCATGAAGGAAGAGACGGGAAACGTCTCTCGAATCAGTGAGCTGTGTTCGATATAATTTATAGACTCACTGAGTACAACAACAAAGGATATGCATAATCTCACTTTAATTTGTCTAAATTTTAATTTATTTTTACTCTTTCTGAGTTCACAAGATTCAAGTACAAATAAACTTGACATGAGTTGAATTTGTCGGAATTAAAATTTTTGTAATTTATTGTAACCTTTTTTGGGATACTCTCGTTTTTCTATATTCTTACACGAAAAAGTTGATGAAACTGAAAATGAATGAAAATAATGAAAAATAAAACTGAACTAGAATTGGGGACTTCAACCTGGTATGAGTACCCTACATAGTTGAATTTGTCTATATTTTAATTTATCTCAACTTTTTTGTAGTTCACTTTTAAATTGAACAAGAATCAAGTACTAAAAAAACCTTAATATGAGTTCAATTTGTTTCAATTTTAATTTATTGTGTCAAGAACTGCAAGATCTTTCGGTCTCATTGCTTGGAAGGAAAACTTTACTAAATATGGAAAAATAAAATTTAACTAGAATCAAGTACAAAACACGTTGATATAAGTTTAATTTGTCGAAATTAATTGTTTTTTATTTGTTTTTTAATTAAGTGGGAATAATAAAATATAACTAAATTCAGGTACAAAAAAACTTGACATGAGTTTAATTTTTTTTTTAATATTAAAAACTATTTATTCAATTATAAAAAACCTTAATATGAGTTAAATTTGTCCAAATAAATTTTTTTTTTTTATTAAAAATTTTTTATTCAAGTACAGATAACCTTGATATGAGTTAACCTAGTCGAATTTTTTTTTTTTTAAACTCAGTTTGAATAATAAAATTTACCTAGAATCAAGTACATAAAACTTGACATTTTTTTAATTTTAATTTTTTTTTAATATTAAAAACTATTTATTCATTTACAGAAAACCTTAATATGAGTTTAATTTGTCGAAATTAAATTTCTTTTTAAACAATTATTTATTCATGTACAAAAAAACCTTGATGTGAGTCGAAATTTTTTTTTTTTTTTTATTTTTTTTTTTAATTCCGTTTGAATAATAAAAACCTTGATATCAGTTTAATTTTTTCGAAATTAAAATGTAGGCGGACCCTTTAAAAAAAACCTTGATCTGAGTTTAATTTTTTATTTAATATTAAAAAACAATTTATTCAAGTACAAATAACCTTGTCATGAGTTAAATTTTTGGAAAATTTATTTTTTTTTAAATTATATTTAGCTTCGTAGGGAAAAATTAAAATTGAACTAATATGAAGTACAAAACAAAACATGATAAGGTTAACTCAGTGTAATTTTTCTAAATTTGTATTCATTGTAACTTACACGAAGTATGAGCAATAAATGTAATATAGTGAGCACAATTTTAGATAAGTCATGTCCAGACTATTTCAGAATATCAAAAATACTTCAAATTTGCCTTAATTGAAGTTAAATTTTGAATTAATGTTCGACTATTGGCCCGTTTGTTTTCCAAACCATCGGCTTACATGTGTGTGTAATTATTACCAAACATTCTAACACACGTCTATGGAGTACAACACAAGCCCAGTATCGAACTCAACCAGTATGAATACAGAGACGTAATCATAATTAACAACAGCAACAGCAACAACAGCAAGACAAGCAACAATTACGTTTTATGTAGTTTTATAACGAATGAGCCATGAGTCATGTATGTCTCGACATTTGTGAGTTGCGGACGAAAGTAACGATGTATTTAAATTGAATGAAATCGCACTTAATTAACTTCAGCACCTGCCTACCTCTCCCCTTGTGTGATTCCCTGTCACATTTCCTATCATTTGCAGTTTTGTAAAATTGATTTTAATGTTTTGTCTTTTTTTCTTCTTCTTCTTTCTTTCTTGCATTTTTAGCGGAAAGCGACCTTTTAACATTCGCACAGCGTAAACAACACTATGAATGCGACAAGTCATATCGCAAGGAACTCTTCACCAGCGACTCTCGGCCACAAAGTGTACGTGCCCTCTATGAAGAGGCCGGCAAAGTGACACCACCCCCACCGGCAGCCGGCTCCACGGGGGCAACATCCACAACGTCAACGGCCGCTGGCTCCCCGACAACATTTGCATCCGGCCATCATCATGAGATTTTGGGTGATGGCAGTGAGTCCGCCTTGCTGGGCGATGGTGGCGGACTGGTGAATGGTACAAATCATTTGGCTGCTGGCAGCGATGATTTGTTGTGTCCGTTCGGTATTGCCAACCGTAAGATGCGTAAACGTATCGATGCTGAAATTGAAATAAGATTGGTAAGTGTTGGTGTGAGTGTGTTGGTGTTTGTGGCCAGAGTCACAGTTAGAATTAGAGTGTTTACCGCCAAACAAAATAAACTACAACAAAACACCAGACTGGTCTCTAACGGTTCATTTCCAATGTGAGAGTTACCGTATACTTTGGCGATTTAACAAGTTTTTTTTTTTTCAATTTGGCCACATTTTGTCTTTGTCTCCTCCAACCACATGAGTACATCTCGTACATGGGGTGTTTTATGTCGGGTGTTGTAATCATGTGCACTGTTTGCCCCACATTCCCCCTGCCATGTTATATGTGAGTGTGTGTGTCTGTGTGTGTGTTTAATGGCCTGATTGGAAAACAGGTATTTTGGCCGTTAGCAAGCAAGCAAGTTAACTGTTTTTGTTGGGCTTATAATTGCAAAAGGAAATTATTTTCTGAAATTTGTTGTTGTTGGCAAAGTTGGTGCCTCAATCGCCCGCCGAGATGAGTTAAGCAGACTTGGCATGGTAACACTAGGGGGTGTTCTCATCAGGGGACATTTGTCCGCTAGACTTATGTGGAGATGGAGATGATGACCGGGCACAGGTATGAAGAATATTATTGGGCGGACAGACTGACATAGAAACGGAGTTAAGCGCAGAGATAAATGGATGACCGGCTTTTGGAGAGAAAATGGTCAGCTGGGGGTGAAGTATGGCAGATGGTCGGACAAAGAAACATATCTGTCTTAGGACACAAACCAAAGAAAATCTTATGTCGATTTTAGCGGTTTATTTCAAAACTGACACACATGTTTTTAAGATCTCTGCAGACTTCTTGGATTTGAATTAGCATAATCTTTAGCATACATTAAGGCATTACTTTATGTAGCATATATTTAGGTTGAATTTTAAAATGCATTGCATATGTTATGGATGCCAATTTAAATCGTTTTTAATTCAATGTTATCGTAGAAGGGCAGACAGAAGAAATTAAAAAAATTTCCACAAAAAGTCTGTAAAAATCCCCTAAATAATTTATGAAAGATTCTTCAAATGCAAAAAGTTAAAAAAAAAAATTGAGAAAGCTCCAAAATACATGAAAAATGTCCCAAAAAGCCAACATAAAAATTCAAAAAAAAACTCCCCTAAATAATTTCCGAAAATTTCCCCAATAAAAATTCGGAGATATTTTTTTATTTCGTTCTATAAAAAATGTTACAAAAGTAAAATGCCCCCACAAAAAAATGATGAAAGCGTCCAAATAAAAAATTCCCATAAATAGATGACAAATATTCACCAAATTTCCCCAAAGTAGATGACAAATTTCACAAAAATTCAGAAAAATTAATTTATGAAAAATTCCCCAAATACAAAAACTTAAAAAAAAATTAAGAAAGCTCCAAAATAGATGAAAAATTCCCCAAAAAGCCCAAAAAAAATTCAAAATTCTAAAAAAACTCACCAAATAATTTCCGAAAATTTCCCCAATAAAAAGCAAAATGCACCCACAAAAAATGAAGGAAGCCTCCAAATAAAAACTCCACCAAATTTCCCCAAATGAAGAAATACTTTTATTAACTTATCAAAAATTCCCCAAATGAAAAATGTAAAAAAAAAATTAAGAAAACTCAAAAATAGTTTAAAAAAAAATCACCAAAAAAGTCCAACATTTAAAAAACCCCAAATGAAGAATTCCCAAAAATATACGAAAAATTGCACACAAAAAATTCTGAAAAATGCTGTCTTCCCGAAAATGAAGAAAGGCCCATAGAACTTTTAAAAATAGATGCATAATTCCCCAAATGCCGACATGTAAATTTCCCAAATAAATTTATGAAAAATTCCCCCATATCCGCGTTACGAATACGACGGCGCTGGCCGGCTGCTCCCCAAATAGCCCAAAAAGCAGAAATGGAATATTATCTGTAATTTAGGATTCTTCATAATTTGTAGATTTTTAATGAGATTTTTTGGACCATATTTAGTTTTTTCTTCATTTTGGGGTCCATGGAGACAAAATTGAATTTTCTCCAAAGAAAACTGTTTGGGTTATTTTAATGAAATAATCCCCAAATGGATTTTTCATAATTTTGTGGGAAAATTGTATTAATTAAATTTTTTTTTTATTAAAATTACAATCTTTCCTGAACTTCACGCATTCTAATTTTAAGGAAACAATCCCCAAAAAGGTTGAAATAATCCTTAAATGGATTTTTCATAATTTAGTTTTAGTGTTATTTAATTTTATTTCTTCGCGGTTTCTTTTATTTTGAAGGTTATGTCGTAGAGCCCCCTAAATGTAGGCAATTTTTATTTAATATAATTTGTTTTATTTATATTAAAATTACAATCTTTCCTGAACTTTTACTTACCGCCCTCCACAACAACTATAAACTGCTATGTGTAAATGGCATTCCAATCTGTAGTCATAGTACTTTCACTATATCATGCAGCTAAGTTCTGCTGCCATCGTAATATTTCCTTCAGAGTTTTCTGATAGCTGTCTGTCGGCTTTATTTTTTTCTCTCTTCCTTTTCGCAAGAGTTTTCTGCTAAATAACAGAAAAAAAGAAAAAAACACATCCCATTTACGTCAAGTGTCGTCAGCCTTCAAGTATGCAACAGTTTTTTGTGTGTTTATTTTTGTAGACCATCTGGTATCGCAAGTATTTATGAGATGAAACTCCATAAGTAGTGTGGAAGTATGCTTTACACTTTCTACTCCTCGTTGTATTCACTACATACGAGAAAGGTATTCTCAGCCCTAAAGTATGCAATAAGTACTTGAGGTATTCATTTGGAAACTTAAGAGTATTTTTTCCTGTTGTTTTAATGTTTGAAATGTTGTAACTTCTGCGTTTCAGAAAATGAAGAAGAAGAAAAAAACGGTGAAATGTTTGCTAATTTTCATAGATGTAGAAAGTACGATATAGCTGACTAGCAGCTTTGAGCTAAGATCCAAAGTAGTTTGGTCTGAGGTGGATGACATTTGGATATCAAATACAAATTATACTGAGACTCTTTTTAACTGTCTTGTTTAAGTTATTGAGAATTTATGGGTCCGTCCGTTTGTCGACTTTAAACACTTAAAATCGTGTTATTGGGTTTTAAAAGTCGTTTTATAACCCAATTTTTTGCCGTCCGTCCATCGAGGATGAAACCACACGACCTTTTATAAAACTAACACATTCAGCAGGTCCACGATGAATTGGAACTCTAAGAAACAAATGGCATGTCTCAAAAGTAGTTGAAGCTGGATACAGTTCTAAAATAGAAAGATAAACACCGGAGCTTGGGCTCATGGACCTTGATCTTTCATAATATTTTGCCTACCGTAATTATATTTAAAAGCCATTTCCCTCTGAAATGTTCACCTTCTCAGTAGCTACAAAGTATGCCTCACGTTGTGTTTGTCATGTATACCCATGCACCTCCTTTAAGTATGCAATATTTTCTTTAATTAATTTTAATTCAAGTAGGTTTTAATGTCAATGGCTAAAAGTATTCCATGCTTTACGTTCTTTGTTTTTAATTATAACTATAATTTTGATTGAAGGCTACATGTGACAAGAAATTGATAATCTTAACTCAAACTGGGTACATTTTGAGCTTACAATATTTTCTTTAATTTTTCGATTCAGTGTCAAAGCCTAAAAGCATGCAATATGGCACGATTCACTCGTAAGATTTGTTTCACATGGAAACATTAAATTGGCCCTTTGTGATATCCTTGGTTGAATAAGGAGACGCCCTAGCAAACTAGCAACGTATGCAATACTTTTAATTCCAATTTTTTTAAGATTTCAAGATTTTAGTAACAAAGCCTCAAGGTATGTTCTTTGTTTATAAATTTCAAAATAAAATTGAAAAATATACACAGAAATGTTATAATTTCCATAATCTCTTGAGTTGCACTGATGTAACCTAAAAGTATGACACAGTTTGTATTTATCAATTTCCAATTTGAACAAAAACTGCCTAAGCACAAGAATTGTGTTCATGAGTTTGCATTCTTTTGGTGTAGCCTCAAAGTAGGCAAAACTTTAGTCTTCATTTTTTTTTGTCAACACACATAAGTAGACATTGTTTTTCATTTATTGATTTGCATTCACATGCGATGATTCTGATTGTATAGTCTACGAATAGGCAGCACTTCTTAATGATTCGAAAGGAGGTATGGTCTACAAAAAGACAACACTTCTTGACACTTCTTAACAAATAAAATAAAAAATACTCAGTCAATTTGAAATTAAAATGAATACAAAACGTATTTAAATTGTAGGCAACGCTTATCTTAATTTCTCTTAGTAAGATACGAATTTTGTAACACAGCCTGAAAATAGTCCACAATTTTTGTACATTTATTTGACAATGCCTAATAGTAGGCAACATTTTCGCTTAATAAGATAAGAGCACGAGTTTGCGAGGACTCTAAAGGCAAAGCCTACAAGTAGGCAACACCTCTTTATAGTAAAAATTAAATACAGCAATATGAGTAAATTGAAGTTAATGGAATACAAACTATACAAACTCCTTAATTTGTTAAAGTGCTCAATAAAAAAATAACCGCTAACGAAATATGATGTCTAAGATCATCATTTTTAAACAAAATTAGTAAATTTTTTTAAACAAAATTTGTAAATTTTTTTAAACAGAATTTGTAAATTTTTTTTAACAAAATTTGTAAATTTTTGCAAAGAAAATTAGTAAATTTTTGCAAAGAAAATTTTTTTTGTTGAAAAAATTTTGAAAAATTCATTTATACGTTTTTAAATAAAATTTGTTATAATTAGAAAGTTATTGGTCCGATTTTGTTGAACAAATTTTAAAAAATGCAGTTATGCGTTATTTAAAGTTTTTTCTGCGGTTGACTGATTGGAAAATTCGTCTACATTTTTCATTTATGTGGCAAAATATATTTTTTTGAAAATTTAAAAAAAAAATAAAATTCTTCTGAGACATAATTTGTCAGAACGACATGTCCGATTTTGTTGAAATAAATTTTGACATAAAATTTCAGTACTTCATACATGAGTTTTATGGTTTTTTTCTGGAATTTCAATTTAATTCAAAAATTAAATTAAGCAAAATCACCAAATTGAAGATAAGTGAATACCAAGTGTGCTTTTTAAATTATAAAAATGCCCAATAAAAAAATCGGTAATGAATAACAACTAAAGAAATATGATGTCTAAGTTCCCTAAAATTGTTTTCTCTATTTTCGTAAAAAAAATTTTAAAAAATTTGTTAAGCAAAATTTGCCATAACTTGAAAGCGACTCGTCCGATTTTGCTGAAATAAATGTTGACAAAATGCAGTTGTTATTAAAAACTTTGACTGTGTTTCCCTGATTGCAAAAATCGTCGACATTTTTTCTTTCTGTGACAGGATTTTTTTTGGAATTTTTTTGCCGAAATTTTTTCTTTCTGTGACAGGATTTTTTTTTTTGATATAAAAAAAAAAAAAAAAAAAACGTCTTATTTTGTTGAAATAAATTTTGAAACAACATTTCCAGCTTACTTACTTAATTTTAGTGATTTTTTTCTGAAATTTTAATTCAAAATTCTTAAATAAATGCGAAAAACCTGCATCGATTGTGTTTATTGAAAATATAAACTTTTTTCTTTTTGAAAGCTTATCAAAAATCGTGGGAGCTTTAAAAAAGAACAAATTACATAAAAATACTTCTTTGTCTTAAATGTTGTCTGTAACTGAAAAACTGTCACTCAGTTTAAAAGGAACATAATGGGGATAAAGACAACTTTAATCTCCTTTTTTTCGAAAAATTATTTCAGCAAAGTCGAACTAGTCATTCCCATGTTAGAACAAATTGTTGATTACGAAAAATAAATGTTTGTTTTGCCTTAAATGTGTTTACAACTCCATAACTATCAATTAGATTAAAAGAAGCAGAAGAAAAGTGTAAAGACAATTTTAAACTCAATTTTTCAAAATTTATCTCAACAAAATCGAACGAGTCGTTCTCGAGTTGATAAATTATTTTCTACGAATTTTTTTTTTTAAAATTGTTTATAATTCCAAAACTGTCACTCAGATTAGAAGGCACTTACTACGGAAGATAAAGACAAGGTTAAACTAATTTTTTCAAAATTTATTTCAGCAATGCCGAACTAGTCGATCTCGAGTTATGACAAATTGTTGACTACGAAAAAAAATATAGATTGTTCCATAAATTTGATTATAACTCCGAAACTGTCAATTAGATTAAAAGAAGCTGAAGAAGCAGAAGGAAAGTATAAAGACAACGTTAAACTAATTTTTTCAAAATGTATTTCAGCAAAGTCGAACTAGTGGTTCCCAAGTTATGACAAATTGTTGCTTACGAAAAAGCATTTTTGTTGTGCCTTAAATTTGTTTATAATTCCGTAACTGTCAGTTAGATTAAAAGAAGGAGAAGAAAAGCACAAAGATAATTTTAAACTCAATTTTTCAAAATTTATTTCAACAAAATCGAACGAGTCGTTCTCGAGTTGAAAAATTATTTCCAATAATAACAAAATGTTTCCTTACATGTGTAACTCTCTTTCAGATTAGCATCCAATGTAGGTAAAGGTTAAAGATGGCTTAATATTCGATTTTTCTCGAGTTGAGAAATTATTTCCAATAAAAACAAACTGTTTCCTTAAATGTGTTTATAACTTCGTAACTCTCTTTCAGATTAGCATCCAATGTCGTTTAATAGTTATGACAAATATTTCTTTTTTTAAAAAAACATGTTTACTTAAATTTGTTTCTAACTGCGAAACTATCATTCCGATTAATAGACACTGCAGTCTCAAATTAAATTTTTCAAAATTTATTTTAACAAAATCGAACGAGTCGTTTTAGGGTTGTAAAAAAATTATAATTATAAAACAAATTTTGGTCATTTTTGTGCTCAGTCGATTATTTTGTTTGTATTGTGCTGTATAATTAATAAGTCCATTTCTGTAGTTGATAAGAATTGATTGCCAACGCCTGCGAATAGGCAACACTTTTGGTTTCCACTTACGAAAATCAACAACTGAATGTGTGAACGCTTGAGATCTTCCAAGGATAAATATACAACTTTGCAATTCCCCCCCCCAAAGTATGCAGAACTTTGCTTTGTTTGCCAGCAAGCAAAGGTAGGCAGTATTTTCTTTAATTAACATTAACAGCAGCAGTCTGGCTTTTGTTCAAGTAGGCCATACATGTTTGTTCATTCGTATTTCCTATAATTGTTATTAATATAATAATTCAATCACAATTAACCACATGATCCATTGAAAACAATTACCTTTCAATTGCTTGCATACGATTTGGAAATTATGCGGCTGAGACTGCGACTTCGTTGTTAGGCGGGGGAAAAGTGCTGTGGGCGCAAACAAAAAAAAAGGAAACCTTGACTCAAACAATGTCAAACACTCTACAGCCATAAATAAAATAAACGATATATTTTAATTGATACAATCGTTTGGCTTCGGGGCTCTGAGTGAGTGCTCTGACTTAAGTACCAGCAATGCTCGGTGGATAGCGATTTCAAAGAGACGACAAAACACAGAGACAGAGACAAAGACAAAGTCAGAACAAATATGTACAGGAAAATAAGGCAATGAACAAATTACGACAACAAGTAGTAGTTGTTGTCCACGTTGTTGCTATTTGTGTAGTTGATACGAGGCGATGATGCTGATCCGTTTGCTGAGGCGGATGCTGCAAATGTTGCTACTGCTCTGTGTGTCTGTGTAGCATAAACGAGGCACATTTGCTTTACTAATCTGTAGAGTCATAAATATTATGACCCCCCCCCCCCCACTCCGCTCCATGACGACCAACAACAACGATGAGTTCGGAGTACATGTGTAGTATTTAGGTGCCATCGGGCAACCACTTTGGAGGCAATACTCTTCCTAAGTCGCCTGCATTCGTAGAACTAATGTGTGGTCCTCCATAATGACTACACACGACTAGTGGCCCAGCAGTCGTTGTTGGCTCGGTGACATGGCCCAACAACAGCCAGCCAGCAGCTGGGGACAACATGAATCGCATCATCCAAAACGGAAGAAATAATGGTTTGTTTGCATGACTGCGTCTGTGTTGGCCATCTCAGCTGTTACTTGGCCTGCTCAGGCGACACTTTTTTCCTTCTTCTCCTTCTTCTGCTTACGCTCGATAATAGTTCAAGCGAATATGAAAAGTCCATGTACTGCACACACATATTTTTCAACCAGTGGGCATATTTTCACATTTATCCCTCGACCAAATGACACAAGTGGCCAAAGCAAGACTACAACGACATGCGAGTCTTGAGGAAAACAAACAGCAGACGTGTGTGGGGACGACAGAGAACAAAACAATTGTGTGTAGTTTTTAAGTACTTTAGGTCGGTGTTGCAATTCGTGTTGTTTTGCATTTCTTTGTTTTTCTCTTCTCTCTCTTGTTATATTTTTTGGGAACTGAACTTTTGTTTTGTGTGTAACCATTACACAACAACAGCCTAAATGCATACTTGTCTTTGTGTTTGGCCAGTTTTGAAATGAGACAGACCGAAGTTCAGCCTTAAAATAGGCAACACAGTTTGCTTGTTCAATTGCTTTTAAGCAGGCAATTCTTTTAAACAATATTTTGGCGATAAGCGGAAGGTATTTCAATTTGTATGGAGCTGTTTTCAATATTTAAATTTTCGAGGATTTTTATAAAAAGAAAAAATAAACATATTTTTTCTTAATTAGGTTTTTTAGATTTTAAAAAGTTGTTTTCAAAACAATACTTTCGCAGGATTTCTAAGAAAAATAAAAATTATTATTGTTCCTTACGTAGCGATGGAGTCGATCCATTCACCGCCTTGGTGAAAGTAAGGTCGTGGCTCTGGATATTTCCAAGGCGTTCGATAGGGTCTGGCACGGAGCGCTCATATGAAAACTTATTCTCTCGATTCATATCGAGTTTTCTCAGGGATCGCTCTATACGAGTTGTTATAGATGGGGTCTCATCCAACGATCATTGGTTGACCGCAGGAGTGCCACAAGGCTCTGTTCTCTCTCCTTCTCTATTTCTTATTTTCATTTTCACGACCTGTGTTGGGGCAGACGGTGAACCCCTATCTACTCCTTTGCGGATGACAAAAAAAAATTTAATAGCACTCTTAATATAAATAAATTATTTCTGTTGTGTTCAAAACAGAAAAGAAAATAATCAAAAAAAAAAAAAATATGGCAGACTAGAAATTATTGCTTTCGCTTTCTTATTTTTCATGAAGAACGGTCTTTACGAAAATAGTGTTTCTCTTATGCTACTGTGTAAGTTTATGATGTCCTCAGTCCAACGTTGTAGGCAATATTTTCTGTAATTAAAATAATTATAAAATTAGCCTCAAAGTATGCAATGCTTTTTCTTTTTTGCCTACACAGCACCAATATCATAAATATTGCCTTACAAGCCTACAATATTGTCTTTAATTAATTATTATATAATTATGTTTAACCGTCATATCCTTAAAGTATGCAATGCTTTTTCTTTTTGCCTATACAGCACGAATATCATAAATATTGCCTTCCAAGCCAACAATATTTTCTTTAATTAACACTTATGAAAATGAAGATTACCCGTCATTGCCTCAAAGTATGCAATGCTTTTTATTTTCGTATACACATATCCCACAAATATAATAAATATTGCCTTTCAACCCCACAATATTTTCTGTAATTAATAATTATAAAATAATAAAAATTAAGTTTAACCGTCATTGCCTCAAAGTATGCAATACATTTTCTTTTTGCCTACACATATGATAAATATTGCCTTCCAGCCCTACAATATTTTCTTTAATTAATAATTATGAAATTATTAAAATGAAGTTAAACCGTAATTGCCTCAAAGTATGCAATTTTTTTTCTTTATGCCTACGTATATGTTACAAATATCATAAATATTTTCTTCCAACCCTAGAATATCTTTTTTAACTAATAATTACATTATTATTAAAATTTTGATATAAAAAAAATGGCGGAAATTTTAAAAAGTTGCCAAGATATTTTGAAAATATTTTTATTTTGTATTTTCAAAATCTCTCGTTTAATTTTTGAAATATCCGCTAATTTGTTGTTGTTGTTTAAACAAGTTTTTTCGGATTGAGTACATAATTGTGCCGTTTTCGAAAAAAAAAACGTCAAATACGAAAAAGTGTAATTTTTTTTTATCGTGAACGGATATTGCGGTATCGGTTACGAAATAATTTTTAAAAAAATCCCAGTTCTTAGAAAATCGCCAATTCGAATTTGGCACTTTTTCGATCTAAAAAAAATCGAAAACACAAAATTTTCCAAAGGTGAACATTTTGCGAGATTTTGCCCATCTTGAACCCAAAAAACACGTCTATTACAATTTTTTTTTTGAAGAATAAATGAAAAAAAGTTTTTTTTACTTTTTGGTAATTTTCGGAAATCGCTGTATTGTATAAAAAAACTGATTAGACCAAAAACCAAAATTATATACAGTCGAGTCCGGTTATAACGAACTCCTAGGGACTCGACAAATTGGTTCGTTATAAGCGAAGTTCGTTATATCCAGGGTAAAATAGGGTAGAAGCAAAACTCTTGGGACTTAAAAAAGTATTCGTTATAGACGAAAGTTCGTTATAACCGGTATACGTTATAACCGGACTCGACTGTAAATACATAAATTTTTTTTTTGGAAAATCGTTGCATACTTTTTTGGATTTTTTTTTAATTGCTAAAATTCCAAAACGTACATGCTGTGTTTTTTTTTCTTTAAAAACCCAAATTTCATTAAATACATTAATTTTACTTAAATCGTTGCATACTTTTCGGGATTTGTTGCATACTTTTTTGGATTTTTTTTTAATTGCTAAAATTCCAAAACTTACAAGCTGTGTTTTTTCTTTTTCTTTAAAAACCCAAATTTCATTTACATTAATTTTATTTAAATCGTTGCATACTTTTCGGGATTTGTTTTCAAATTTAAACTTTAACAACTTTTCTGTAAAACTACTTTTGCCATAAGGCCGACATGCATTTTTCTCCTTTCCCTTTAATTTGCGACGTATTTGTTCTTTTCTCCGTTCCGGATTTTACCAGTACCTTGCTTTATTTTCTATCCATTAAGTTGCATTGATTTCTTCTTTTTCTACTCCTCCTCTTAAACGAACAATCACCGCAACTTTCTCCTTAAGACGTCGTTTCGTTTTTTTTTCAGAATAAGCGTTTGTCACACATTTCCGTCAAGTGTCAGCCATTAAGTATGCAATGGTTTTGTTTTTGTTGCATTGCCACCTCAAGTAGACCACAATAAAGCACAGGCACATATATGAAGCGCTTAAAAATATGCTTCACTTTCTTTGCCTTAACTCTCGAGAAAGGACATGTTTTAGTTCTCCCCCTAATGTATGCTTTACAGGCGGACTTTTTGTTTGTTTGGTATTTAGCCTAAAAGGCTGTCTATGTTTGTGGTTTCCTTTTTAGTTTTTTTTTTTAGAATATTCAAACTTTACAGGATTTTCAGAAAATGTATAAAAAAGTTTTAGCTTTTAATCCTAGTTGTATTTTTTTTTTTGCCAAAACGTTTCTTCGTTGTCCAGTTTACATAAGTCCCACCCAATGGGAGGTGAAGCCATCTCGTTTGTATGTGTGTGTGTGTTAATACATTCTGTGTGCAGTCGTGGTATTCCCCTGAAAACATCTATTGTCTAGTTTAGCATGTTTATCTAATGTATTAGATAACAATGGCCATAAAAACTAAACACCATAATTAAAATATACAATTTATACACCATCGATACATGGCGGACGAGCGAGCGCCCGGTCTGCCCAAAGACATCATTCAATAAATTCTTGCCCGGTAACAGTTATTGACTTTAACAAGAAGTTGTCGCTGTCGTCGTCGTCGTCATTGTCTTGTTGCGCTGGGTCTAGCTTTTCTTTCTGTCTTCTTCGTTTATGGCTTGTTGATCCTGTTTGGTCGAAGATAAATACACGTTTTTTTTTTTGCGATCTCTCTCTCCCTATCTCTCCATCATGCTGTCCATATACGTAGTTTTCTACGTATAACACAAATTCTATTCAAAGAATGTTGGTCGTCTTTGTTGTAGTGTGGCTTTGTAAGGCAAACTATAACTTAAGTCTTCTCTGGCCATGATTACAAAGCGATTTTGTAGAAACCCAACAAAAAAGCAAAGCAACGGACCAAAATGAAAGAGACAACAAAAAAAAAAAGAAGTTGTTCCATTAATCCTTTCCTTTTATATCTGCAGGTTGCAGAGTCTGTAGTGAAACAGAAAGAGGAGACACGAAAAATTACACTTAGCGAAAAAACCACCCGGGAAAATGTTGAAATCCCAAGTATTTCTTTATTTCTGAGAAGCTTAAGGTTTTAAATGCCCAAGGTAGGCAACGTTATTGTTGGGGGGAAATCAGCCCCAAAGTAGGCAGCCTATTATAAAGCGACAGGTTTTGTCTGGCAGATCACAGGTCAGTCATGAGAACCTAAAAATTCAAAATGGCTACCGGAATATTAATATTGCATTGTCATTATCTGTGGGGAAAGTTTCAATATTAAAAAAATAATATTCATATTTTTGAATTAGTGCGTAGCGTATGGGGGACGGTCTTGTGTTCGCGAATAACGTATCTCAAATTCAATTAGGAAACATTCAATATGGCGACCAAAATATAAATATTTTAGCAAAGGTTTTCGGATTAGCCAATCCAGGACTGAAAGGAGAATTGAAAAAAATCAAAATTGCAGCAGATACAATGACTTTACTAATCACTACACTGAAACAAACAAAAAAATGTACATCAAAACCATGAAAACGATTCGTCAATAGTTCTACATCTGATGGATGAAAAAATCCATTGACCTGATGAATAAATTCTACAATTTGAAGTACTTAGTTTTTACGGCAGTTGTCTGCGTTCACCAGGTTGGAGTATTATTTTACATGAATCTTTCAAAGACTTCCAAAACTTGTTAACAACAACAACAACATTGCACACAACGAAGAAGTTTCTGCATCTGTTATCGCTTTACGGCTTGAATTTTTTTTTTTGCAAAATAGAAATGTTTTATTTTTTTTCAAAAATGTTTTCAGAATTAAAATGTTTTCATTTTTAGACAAATTATAATTGATGTAGAATGTTCATCGAAGTGATGTAGAATGTTTATCAAATTGATGTACAATGTTCATCAAAGTGATGTACCATGTTCATCAAAGTGATGTACCATGTTCATCAAAGTGATGTACAATGTTCATCAAAGTGATGTACCATGTTCATCAAAGTGATGTAACATGTTCATCAAAGTGATGTACAATGTTCAACAAATAGATGTACAATGTTCATCAAATTGATGTACAATGTTCATCAAATTGATGTACAATGTTCATCAAATTGATGTAGAATGTTCATCAAAGTGATGTAATATAAATTGAAATGTTTGATTTTCTTAAAAAAAAAATTAAAAAAAATCAATTTTATCTCGTCCGTTTTTTTTAAATTTCTTTTTTGTTCAGGACGCCAAAATACACCCGGAGTGTTATAAAAGTATTGCCTATACTTTTGGCTTTTAGTTACACAACGAGTTGCATACATTTAGGCTGAATTGATTTTTTTTGTTTGACCAACACTAGGGATTTTCCTAAAAGAAAAACAATGCACTGTGTTAACAATAGGAATTTTGGGTATTGGAGGGAGGAAACAGGAATTATGATCTTTGGGTGAAGTCTCTAAAACAGCGAAAGCCTGACAATGTTATTTCCGTTTTTCTCATAAAATTTCATTTCATTTCATTTGCCGGACGATAAGACGCATCGGACCATAAGACGCACCCCAAAATTGTATCTATACATTTTTAGAAATAAGTATGGTTTGGACGATAAGACGCATCGGACCATAAGACGCACCATGATTTTAGGTCAAATTTTCAGAGTAAAAAGGTGCGTGTTATCGTCCGGCAAATACGGTCTTCAATTTGATAAATATTATATAGTTTTTTTTAAATAATTTCCCATAACATTATTTTTACAATATTTCTCCCAATTTGTTAATATATTTTTTTTGCAAACAATGAAAATCGTGCCATTTAATCATAAATTGCGCAATAATTTAAATCGTTGTAAACAAATAATAAAATCCTTTTGCCCCAAAAATGTCCACTATAGCGTTTCCTGATATGCTGGAGCAAAGTTGTTATCTTTATTGGTAATAAGCTCGTAATGTCGTATTGTCTACCGCTGCATGAGCAAATGGATTAATCCTGGCGTAAACCACACCCACGCACACAAAAGTATGCTACATGTTCACGGTGTGCTGATGCCCGCGGGTATGCTTTGGTTTCCATAAATTTCCGCTGTTATGCGATTTTACCACAGTTTTTTTTTTTGTCACGGATGAAATTTTTCTCTGTGTGTGAGTGTGTGTGTGAGTGCAGAACTACTTATTCCCCCCCACCGCCAATCGACCGAATAATTCCCCAAATACATTCGAAGTGTGCATAGATTGTCATTTTTATGTTACAACTCTGCAACTCGTTAAAAGCCAACTTCATGTAAAAATGCCACCAGAGGACGAAGGCAGCCCACCGGTGACAGAAGATGCTGCGAACGTTACATTGTGGCGCTGCCACTTAGATGCGATTATTTGAAATTGCCGGGCGACATTTATGGGGGAAATTTCTCATGCCGACGTCGTCGGTAAATGTAAATAATAATTAAACAGTTCATTTAAAGCAGATAAACCTAATGAAGTTTAACTATGTTGCGTGTCGGTTGCTCTCTTTTGAAACAACAAATAAATGTCGAACTAATTAATTACAACGAGATTGCGAAACAACATGAAAAGTTGTTTTCAATTTGAAACTTTTATTTTTTTTAATTCTTTGCTGCTTTGAGCATTGATTTGGGCAGTGGCAAAAGTTGCCTCATCGCACTATACACACAAGAAGATGAACAATATACTGTCACACGAGGTTCAGACCATAACTCCAGTGTAGACTAGTGAATCCATGCTGGATTCGCAATCTACATTACCTTTGCTTTCCATCTGCTGTGTTCTGAAAAGTACCCGTTACAATTGTTTTCCGTTCTCAATGAAATTTGGCAAAGGTCAGTGAAGGATTCTTTTAGAACTGAAGAACAGGTGTATGACTTCTCCAACAACAAAATACCTCCTAAATGTGAATCTATTTCCTAAGTGCGAAGCTAACTCCGGCCATGAAAATTGCATTAGCTGGAAAAGTTCGCCTTACCTTTAGTTTAAAAATAACCACAGTCATCATACATTCCTCGTCTCCGTTTATGTCTGCGTGTGTGTGTGTGTTTGTCTCATGTCACATGTACGTAATCACTACGGTTTTATTCCACTCAATTGCCTCTAATAAGCTTAAAAAAAATACATAACTTTTTAGAAATTGCCCTGTTTGTGCGTTTGTGCAAATGCTATTAGACAAACCAACGTTTTTGCCATGGATTTTTTTTTTATAGTTTTTCATTAAACTGAAAGGATTTTTCAATCAATTGTTATTTACTTTCTTTCAAACGTTCTACAAGCAAAGGAATCAACAATAACAGAAATAAGGGAACAAAGGACGGGGGGAGAAAAGACCCCAGAAAAAAATCAAAGATTAAGTTTGAGTTGTTCAGCGGCAGAGGTTTCGTTTCTTTTTGTGCCATCATTTAATTTTTCTAACAAACTTATTTTAGAGTACAAATACGAAGGTGTGCCTTACACTTTCAGGCCCCCCAACTGCCCCGTTCTTTTTGATTCAGCCTAAATGTATGCAACTCGTTGTGTGACTAAAAGCCAAAAGTATAGGCAATACTTTTATAACACTATGCAACAGCTGTTTTGTCCAAGGAACGAAATAATATTTTTCTGGAGTTTCAAAGTTTTAAAAAAATTTTAATAATAGGAAAAATTATCATAAATGAAACTCATAAAATTGTTTTAAAATTTTACCAATTTTTTTGACGGCTTTGCCTTTACTATTCTGACCGTAACCTTGTATGGAGATGTCCAATCAAGCAATGCCGTATATGAAATTAAAGGTAATTAGGTGAGCGCCGTTGTTTTTGATTCAGCCTAAATGTATGCAACTCGTTGGGTAACTAAAAGCCAAAAGTATAGGCAATACTTTTGTAACACTTACACAACAGCTGTTTTGTCCATGGGACGATAATAATTGTGTATTTTGGCGTCCTGAACTAAAAAACAAATTTAAATAATACAAAACCCAAAAAAATTATAAAAAAAACTGAAATTTTGCATTTTTTGAGGGCTCTAACTTTACTCTTCTGACCATAGCCTAGTACGGAGATGTCCAATCAAGCAATGCAATATACGAAATTAAGGGTAATTAGGTGAGCCAAAAATATTGTAGCTAAAGTTAGACAGCTGTGGCTAACAAATATATATAACATAAACATTTTGGTAAATGTTTATAAAAAATAAATGTTTTTTTTTTTGGTAAATGTTAATAAAATGTTAATGAAATATGAAAAACAAATATGAAGCACCCCGGCAGCGTGCTTGCCTATCAGCGTGTGGGTTCGATTACCACCAGAGGCTTTGTGTCACCCGGTTTACCCTTGGACCCAGCAGGTGTCATTGCAAATGAATACCACTGAAGAAGTGTGGCAGCTTCCGAAACGGATCCGCGTACCTTGCCTGCAATCAAAGCAAACATGATGTGTGAAGTCCTTTTTTGAACATTTCCATTTTTGCAAAGAAATAGACATAATCAATGATCTCTAACTCGACTGACAGAAGCAAAACTGATCAACCAATATATAACTAAAAAATCATAAAAAGATATTTCCATTTTTTTTTTGGTTTAAAAAATTTTTTCGTGCCAAAAAAAAATAAAAACAATATAAACAAATTTATAACCAAAATACACAAAAAAATAAATAATTATTTAAAAAAGATTTTTCGATTTTTTTCCAAATAAAAAAAATTAAAAAAATAAACAAGGAAAGGTCGATACAAAAAATTAAAGTAAATTAAATATAAATTTTTTTTGGTGCCAAAAAAATACAATTTAAAAAAAAAAACAAAAAACGCTAGAAAAGGTCCATACAAAAAATTAAATAATTATAAAAAGATTTTTCGATTATTTTTCCAATAAAAAAAAATTAAATAATAAAAAAAAGAAATTATAAAAAGATTTTTCGATTATTTTTCCAATAAAAAAAATTAAATAATAATAAAAATAAATTCCGATTTTTTTTCGTTCAATAAATAAATAAACAAAATTATTAAAAATTATAACCAAAATACCCTAAAAATGTCGATACAAAAAACTAAATAATTTTAAATAGATGTTTCGATTTAAAAAAATAATAATACCAAAATACACAAGAAAAGGACGCTACAAAAGACGAAACAATAATAACATTTTTTTTTATTTTTTTCCCATTTTTAAAATGGAAAATTTTTAATATAATTTTTTTTACCATTTTTAAAATGGAAAATTTTTAATTTAATTTTGCTCTCTGCTCTTTAGCTCTTGTTTCTATTCTATTTCTAGCTCACATGAATCTTTAATTTGGTATTTTGTAGTGTTTGATCGGACGTCTCCTTCCAAAATTACAGTCAAAATAATAAAAGCACATCCGAGGAAGACTAAGTTTTTTTTATAAAAAAAAAAGTTATCCAAAAAAAAAAATGATCCATAATATTAATGCTTCTAGGAAATAGTTTGCCTCAATGCACACAAAAAAAACCATATTAGTTTCCAAAGAATTTTTTTTAATAATTTTGTTGCCTAGTGTAATTAGCATTTGCCGAATTTGCAATGTTTTCCGGCTTGATAACGATTTAATGCATGGCCCGTGTTAATTTTGTATTGCTGCCAGTTAACAAAACTTCTATCGCCGGTTTAATGAACTTTGGCAGCCAACGCCCCAAAGTTTCTCTCAAAAGTATATAAAATGAACAACAACAGAAATCAAGAAGGATTTGTTAAAGAGTTTCTTAGAAAAAAAAATAAAAATTTAAATATGTAAAATGAACAGCAACAAAAATCATAAAGGCTTTTTTAAAAAGTTGCTTAGAACAAAAAAAAAAAATAAAACTTGAAAAAAGTTTATCCATCACGACTTCTACATAAAGGATTTCATTTAACTGTCCTAACTATTGGTATTTCAATCTGTCCAGAGACCAACATGATTTCCCCGCTCACCCCGCACAAGTTCACTCACCGAGTGATAATGAGTAAAACTAGTGAATACCTTTGGCATTTTAAGATTTAACAATAAACAATAGCAATGATATATTAATATTTTGCTTCATAAATGAAATGAAATTTTAAAAAAATAAAATGTTCTCCCAAAATTATGCCTCTTCATTTTTCATAACTTCCTTAAAGTATGTGCACCTCGCTCAAGTTCACTCGCTGAGTGATAAGGAGTAAAAGTAGTGAATACCTTTGGCATGTTTAGATGAGATATTAATATTTTGCTGCATAAATGAAATGAAATTTAAAAAAAATAAAATGTTCTCCCAAAAGTATGCTTTACTATTGTTCACAACTTCCTTAAAGTGAGTCACCCCGCTCAAGTTCACTCATCGAGTGATAACGAGTAAACGTAGTGAATACCTTCTGCAACATTTAATAATACACAATAGCAATAAGATATACAAAATTAAATTCTCGCCCAAAAGTATGCACCACAATTCTTGAAAACTTCCTTAAAGTATGTGCAACTTTATCCTAACTAAAACCCCACAATTTATGCTACATATTTTCTTTTCCTACCCTGAATTTCAACTCTTTCCACTACATACTGTCTCTCTCTGCCCCTCTTTCTCTGCCTCTTTTTTTCTGGACATAAATTCCGGCGAAACGACCGACCATCCACCATCGAAATTAAATGACCATGATTTAATATAAATCGATATTTGTTGTTTCTCCACGCAGTAATCATAATGTAATAATCTTTGAGTTTCTTTTGTGATTTTTCCGTTTGTGCTGCACCACGGCTGAGTGCGGTGTGGCCTGTCATCGGAGGATTTTGCGTGAGCAAAAGTAATTTTTTAAAGGCACTCAAATGGCGTTCGTGCTAAAGAAATATGTGTCCTTCGCCTTAAAATGCGAATTTAGAATTAGTTTACCTTGGTGAACGTAAGTAGTGGGGGGGATGGGGGGGTTAATTAAACCTAAAGACTCAGCGTAAATTTATGTTACAACATTTTGAGATATTCTGACACGAACGTTCATTTACTTTTGCAACAGAAAAAATATGACATAAGTCTTTAATTACAAATTTTTCTTGCATTATCTTTTTGACAGCCCGCCGCCATCGAAGACCTACGCAAATGGACCTCCACCGAGGCGTTGGGCGATGTTACCGTTACGCCCGATTGCATGCATCATGTGGATACATCGATATCGACCTGTGTGATTATTGGTGATAATGGTGTCCTTACACCGGCCCTATCTCCGTCCGTTCTATCAGCTGACGCTGTAGATGCATTATATTCCATGGATGTTAATAATACATTAATAGACAACAGTCATATTCCTAATGATATCAATAAAGATGTGCCTTTAAATCATCGACTGCCCTCGCCCGAGGAACAATGTAAAATTATAGCATTAAGGTAAGTTCACATTCACATATACATACATATATACTAGGGCCTATACAATTGAAAGTTTGGCTAGTCGAACCGGTCATTCCATTCAGTAGGAGTTTGAGTAACTCCTTATCTGTGAGGAAAGTGCGAACAAAAGATCTCAATTTTTAGTTGCACATAATGAGTTCAGTAATCAGTTCTGAAATTTGTTTTATTTGAGATTTTTTCCATCGTAAATTAGAAGTTCTGTTTTTAATTTTCCAGTTTCTGGAATTCCATGTCATGAGTTGGAAAACTAAATTTGAATACAAAAATCCATATGAGTTTCAGAAACAGTTTCTTGTAAAATACACCTTATATTTTAGTTCGATAATCAGTTCGGAAATTAGTTTTAGTTTCTTGTAAAATACGCCTTATATTTTAGTTGCTGGCAATGAGTTCGGTAATCAGTTCAGAAAATAGTTTTATTTGAGATTGGTGCCACATTAAACCGTAAATTAGAAAGTTCCTGAGGGAAAGTTCCTTCGGCAACTAAATTTGCATTCAATAAAATCCCTAACCCAGCTAGTCATATCAGAAATTCCATTTAGTATGAGTTTAGGTAATTACTTATCTATGAAGAAAATAAGTTCAGTTCATGAGAATCGTTTCCTGCTAAAATACACCTTACATTTTACCTCCTCGTAATGAGTTCGGATATTATTGGAAATTAGTTTTATTTGTAGTTTTATTTAAAGCGCAATTTGAAAGTGGTTTCTTTGTGATCCATTCTAGAATCTTATTTTAATAACAGTTCGTGTTCAAATCTACCATATATTTCACTTCCAGTTAATGAGTTTGGATGACAATTTAGACGCCACTAGTTCTTTCAACTATGACTTTGTGTATAACATCCAAATCGTATCTCGTCGAACCACCAATACCATGTTATTCTTTGTCTATGAACAAAACGAGTCCTAAGAACAGTTCTTGCTGAAATATACCTTATATTTTACTTCCAGATAATGAGTTAGGTAACTAGTTTATAGTTGTCCCAGTGATGAGTTTTATTAGAGATTTGCATATAAAATTGAAATCGTAATTAGTTGAACCAACAATTCCAAGTTCCAAGAATTCCAAGAATGAGTATGCGATCAAATAAACATTGCCTTACAATTGTGTTCCCAGTAATGAGTTCTGCAATTAGTTCCTTATCCTACTATGAGTAGTGAGTTTTATTTGAGATGTGCATAAAAAATTTAAATCTTAATTAGTTGAACCACCAATTGCAAGTTCTAGACGGAGTTCCTCATAAAATAAACATTACCTTATATTTTAGTTCCCAGTAATGAGTTCTGGAATTAGTTCAATGACTTCTACTGCGAGTAGTGAGTTTTATTTGAGTTTGTTTCAATTATAATCATTTATTTTACAGTAAATTAAAAGCGGCTGCTGTGTCATCTGTTCTAAAGGAGGCCATATATTTCAGTTCCAGATAATGCATTAGGGAACTAGTTTTCTTTAGAAGACACATGTTCTCCCAGTGAAGCGTTTTTTTTTAGAGATTTGCATATAAATTTCAATTCGTTATTAGTTGAAGCAAATTCTAGACGAAGATCATGATAAAAATAAACATTACCTTACATTTTACTTCACAGTAATGAGTTCTGTCATTAGTTCAATGCCTTCTCCTACTACGAGTAGTGGAGATTATTGACTTACTTTTTCCTTGATGGATTTGTGTTCTGGTGAAACTGTTTCTGTTCACAGAATCCTTATTTTTAAATTCCCGGTAATGAGTTGGGGAAGTAGTTTTATTTAAATGACAATAGAAAACCCATTGATGAGTTTTATATATGATTTAATCCAGGGTTTACTTTTTCCTTGATGGATTTATGTTCTGGTGAAACTTTTTCAGTTCACAGAATCCTTATTTTCAAATTTCCGGTAATGAGTTGGGGAAGTAGTTTCATTTAAATAACCCTAGAAAACCCAATGATGAGTTTTCTTTGAAAAATGGGAAACCTGTTTCAGTTTATAGAATCCTTATGTTTAAATTCCCGGTAATGAGTGGGGGAAGTAGTTTCCTTTAGATGTGTTTTATTTTAGAATTACTTTTTCCCAGATACATTGGAATTCCAAACGAAACATGAATCCACTTTACAATTCCCACTAACAAGTTCAGACCATCAGTTCTACAAAAAAAACGTTTTATATACAATTTAGACAAATCCGATTGCCGATAGTCCAGTCTCATATAATTCTCAGCAAATAATCGCCAATATTTTTGAAACTTAAAAACTTCCGATGTGGTAGAATTTAAACCTCCGATGTGGTAGAACTTAAAGCTCGTTCTAGTCCTCAACGTGCCAATACAGCAAGTGTGTGTTCCTGCCAGTTGTGCTATTCGGTAATTGAAAACAAATGTCAACAAACCCACTTTCCTCCTTCCGAAATCTTGACCAACCGAATACCAAGTACTCGATATTTATACACAATCAGCTCTATACGACTACCCAGTGCATCGAAGCTGCTACTGTCACCACGACACGGCCTGGTCGCTGGCCATTTTAATCATTTTTAAATACCCGGCAACTACAGGTACGCCTTTGCGGCTGACTGCCGGCATATGTGTCACATGGGACATTGTTTGGTAGAAATCCCTCCCCGAATAAAATATATCATGCCTGAACATGATCCATATACATGTATGTATGTGTTGTACAAAAAAAATAAAACGACAACATAAACTATTATTTTAAATGGAATAGTGCACCTCCCTGCCGGGGCCCATTCACCAATTACCCCCGGTTGGGATGTAAGTGAATTTTGTGTACGCTTTTTTTTTTTGTTTTTTTTTCTTTCTGAAATCACTTCCAGCTAATTTACATACAAGCCCTTCAATTTTTATTTCTGTTTATTTATTTAAACAACAAAGCCAACTGGCTGGAGAAAATAGAGCGGCCAGCTTGGCAGACATGTTTTCCATACGGCCGGCCGACTACCTCGGCTCGTCATGGCCTGGCAAGGTTGGCTGGGCTTTTATGCTAATTTAATTTGAATTTGAAATTGTTATTTATTTTCCACGTACTCAACCATGTTAATTTCTGTGGTTTTCTGGTGTGGTCGGTTGGAGTGGGGGGAGGGGTCGCCTTGCTGTTGATGTGTTGATTTATTCTCTGCCCGAAACAGAAAAAAAAACACAAAATAATATTGAAATTTCATAACATTTAACTGGAAGTGTTTGTTTTTTGTTGTTGTTGTCTCTCGGCGTTTGCATGGATGAATCTCTCGTTAACCATAAACCCGCATAGAGACTTTCGAAATGCCCAATGGATTCCATGGAATTTTCAAGGGCTCTAACTGATGAATATTTTATGGCCTAAGGTTGGGTTTTAACACAAAAACACACACCAAACAATTTAAAGAGGAATTTTATTGTTTGCGCACTTGAAATAGGTTTGGTGGAACTAAAACGGCATTTGAGGGGTTTCACTCAGATTTTGTTTACCATAAAGACTCTGCCAGATGAAGTCAAGTAGGTGCTGCCACCAATGAATTTTATATGACCGGTTTGTGAGGCCGTCTTTTCCTTAATATTCCCGGGAGGAATCTACGGAGACATCTCTCAAGCCGGCGAGCTGTATATCGCTCATTTACTTCAATAGTGTCACTTTAAAAGGAGAGCTGTTTAAAGTTCTCAATTGCGTCTCACTTAGCAAATATAGGAAAAACTTCATAGGTTTCCCGAATAAAGTGGAGCCCTGACATATGTTGTGTGTATAATACACGCAGAATAAAACTCAACTTAAATAAGAGATTTAAGAGAGAGAAAAAAAAGTGAATTTTGAATTGTGTTACCATTGAATTAAATAAGCGATATGATTAAATTTGTGTATTCACAGAGTCTTGGTCGCAAACGATTTAAAAGCGGTCACTAGACCTTCGAACCAGCTTAACTAGGGAATTTTGAGTGTAATCCGCATTCCGCCATATAAATTGTATATTCTTGGAGTTCCAAGCGATCGTTTACAGGGCTTAGTGAGTACTCTTGTAATGATCTCGCAAATGATTAGACGAACAATAATTGGGTGACCACTTATCTTTCTCTAAACTACCAAGTCATACATCTTCTTTTCTCGGCTATTTTTGTTTAAGTTCAGATCTCATTCAAGTTCCGCTAAATGTGTCAGCTCATTGTTTATAAACCTTAAAACTGACAAGGCAATATAAATTCTCAATTCTAGGATTCTAGTAAAGGTCCAATTGGTCTTGACGATTGACTGCTAGACTCAATATTGTGCGATGAGTTATGACGGTAGACGACACACAGAAAAAAATAATTTTTCGATTCAATGAAAATATTCACGAATTCAAACAAAAAATTCATTGAAAATCCTGTGATAAAACAATTTGTCAACTTAAAGAAAATATTCGTATACTGTTTATCAAAAATATCAATGATGAAGAAAGTTTCATATATACAAAAAAAATTGTATGTCGTTCATTAAAAATATTTTTGATGAAATCATTCGCATTCAACAAAATAATTTGTAGGTTGTTTATCAAAAATATTTTTGATGACAAAATTCGCATATCTACAAAAAAAATTATAAATTAGATAACCAAAATACAAATCATAAAAAATATAAATTTTTTTTTTTGATTCAATTTATCAAATTTCTTTCAATATTTGATAACATTTTTCGTAAATATGCTAAAAATATTAAAACGAAATTTTATAAATGGAATCAACAAAAAAATTCATTAAAAATATCCAAATATTCGATGAATTGTTTTGTTGATACACTTCATCATACTTCGTTTCAATATTTGACAAATTTTGTAGCATATTAACGAAAAGTTTCATTGAGAAGTGATGAAATTCTTGTGCAAATATTTTCATTGACATTTTTTGGTTGTCTTTTTTTTATGTGCAGTAAGACAAAACAAAACAAAAACAGCTGATCGATACAATTGGTACAAAAAATAATTTGTCTCCGTTTACAAGTGTATTACTTATAACTTTAGAATTAAATTTACAACTTATAAACAGTTTCCGCGCGCAAATTGTGAAAGCATTAACAATAAACAGCTGATCGGTCGTGACGGTTGATGGTAGATGGTAGATTCTACCTTCAATTTTAGTTGTCTCTCTCTAACACCTGCAAAATGCAATCCCAACACAAACAGCTGATCGTCTACCGTCAAACGTCAACACTAATTGGGCCTTAAATCCAACGTGTCATTTCTACACGATTTTTGAAAATATTTAATTAAATGACATTACAAATACAATTTATTGTCTTGGGAATGTTTTACCAACAATACCGATGGCGTATTCCCTTGACTCCACAGCAATGTCCAGGGTTTTCCATCATGTCCGCCTATTAACGACGACACAGTCTTGTGCATTTATTTTGAGAGCCCCAAGCAAGTGTTTGTTTTCCTGGCTGCCTTTGACGAGAGCGAACGATAAAAGGAGAAAATTAAAGTTAATCAAACAAAGCAAAAACATGATGATGTCTGGTAGGCGTATGGGAGGGGGGGATGGAATCAATAAAAATTACGGTAGTTAATTTAGCCAACATTTTTCCCGGTAATGACTTGACACGATAACTTCGTGACTGGCTGGCTGTCTGGTTGGTTGGTTGTCTTCCATCAGCCCACAGGATGGGTGCTGCTGCTGCATGGCTGGTGCCTTGTCTCAAAAAGCCAATGTGGAGAAAAATGACGCCTAAGAATGCAATTAACCTTAAAGGTTAACAGACAGCAACAACACCAACAGCAACATGTAATACCAACAGCTATTAAAAGAACCTCAAAGAGAGAACTGAGGTCCAAAACAGAAACAAACAAACTAAACAAAAAGAAAGAAAAAAACATAAAATACCTTCTTTTCTTTTCAAATACAAAAACGCAAACGTCGATGATGTTATAACAACACCTTTTGCTCTTTGCTGCTCTTTCAGTTCTCCATTTTGGTAGTGTAATCTACGGATACCTTGCAACACTTACTGCCATCGGTGTGTCGTAATGCCATGGGTTACGTTGGGTGATAGTGGTAATTTTGGGATTTTATAGCCGACCATAATAACATTACCACCCATTGGCTTAGACAAACACATTTACCGAATTGTAGAATTGTTCAAGTTGAAAAGGAAATGAAAGAGAATAGTAGCCATTAAAGACGAACCGATAATGTAATGACCGAAATGCCACCGCCATCTCAAATATGGTTACTTGTCGTAGTATGGCCCGGTGTTCTCCGTTCTCATGCCATCCTTAGAAAACCTTTTTATGACTTTTTTTGATTTTATTGATTCTTTTCGGCATTTTATGTCAGATGTCGTCGATGGAATGTGTTCATTAGGGTTCATTATAGAAAGTGATTGACCGAAGTAGTACCAACAATGTAATTCTATCTCTGTGGTTCAGAAGCGATTTTCACAGGACAAAACACAAGAAACATAGAAAACATTTTGGAGACGGATTTTTTTGAAAGATTGTAAGATTGACAATTGCATAAAAAACGACTAACTCAGTTGATTATGTATTTAATTGAATTAAAGAACTAATAATAATAATAAAAAATTAATAGATTTAATTAAAAATATTAATTCATGCAATAAAAACATAAATGATTCAATTGAAACATTAATAGATTCAATTAAAAAATTAATTGATTCATTAAAGCATTTAATTGCTTTAATTAAAAAGTTTAAATAATTTCAATTAACAGATTTAATTAAAAAACATCGATTCAATTAAAAAATTAACAGATTCAATTAAAAGATTAATTGATTCATTAAAGCATTTAATTGCTTTAATTAAAAAAGTTTAAATGATTTCAATTAACAGATTTAATTAAAAAACATCGATTCAAATAAGAAAATTAACTTATTCTTTCAAAAAATATATTGAGTCAATTAAAAAAATTACTGACTCAATTAAACATTTAATTGATTCAATTAAAGTTTTAGCTGATTCAATTAAAAAATTAATAGATTCAATTAAAAAAAATTAAAAAAAAAATTGATTCAATGAAAAAATTAAGTGATCCAAAAATAGATTAATTAAAAATTAAATGAATCAGTTGACACAATTATTAGATTCTATTGCAAAACGACTAGGTTCAATTAAAAAATTAATTGATTTAAATAAAATATAAACAAGTTCAATTAAAATGTAATAGATTACAAACTAACAGCTTCAATTAAAAAAATAATTAATTCAATTTGAAAGTTTAATTGAGTTAAATAAAAAGTTTAATTGAGTTAAATAAAAAATTTAATTGAGTTAAATAAAAAAATTAATTGATTTGATTCCAAAATTAATAAATTGAATTACAAATTTATTGAGTTAAAACATTAAATCAATCAATAAAGTACTTTGCTCAATTCAATTAAAAAATTTATAGATTTAATTAAAAAATAAATTGATTCAATTAAAAAAACCGATTTAAATAAAAAAATTAACTTATTCCTTCAAAAAATAAACAGGTTCAATTAAAGAAATAAATAGATGCATTAAAAAAAGGTACTGACTCAATTAAACATTTAATTGATTCAATTAAAGTTTTAGTTGATTCAATGAAAAAATTAAGAGTTAAAAAACTACCAGATTCAATTAAAGAATGTAATTGCTTTCGTTAAAAAATTTGCATAATTGATTCAATTAAAAAATTCATATATTTAATTAACAATGTAATTGATTCAATTAAAATATTAATTAAGAAATTTATTAATTCGAATCCAAAATAAATTGATTAAATTAAAATATTAAACGATTCAATTAAAAAATTAAACGATTCAATTAAAAAATTAAACGATTCAATTAAAATCAATTATGATTCAGTTACAAAATTAATTGATTCTGTTACAATATTACTTGATGAACTGATTCAATAAAAAAAGTTAATAGATTTAATTGAAAAATTAATCTTAATTGATTAATAATTAAAAATAAATTAAATTTGAAAAATAAGCTCAATTAAAAAAATGATTGACTCAATTACAAAATTAATTAAGTGACCTTAAAAATACTAATTGATTCATCTAAAAACTTAACTCTGCAAATTAAAAATGTAAATCTATTAATTAATTAAAAAAAGAATAGATTCGTTAAAAAAAATTAAGTGATTCAATAAAAACATTAAAATAAAAATGAATTGACTCAATACTAATTATATACATATTTACTCCCCTCGTTCCGAAAAGGGGAATTTCAAAAATTAAGTGATTCAATTAAAAACTTAATTGATTGAAATAAAAAAAGAAAATATTGATTACATTAAAAGTTTTGTTTCATATACAAAATTAATTAAAATTTAAAATTAATTAAATTAAAATTTAATTGATTAAATTAATTAAATTAAAATTTAATTGATTAAATTAATAAAATAATTTAATTAAAAAATCTATTGATTGATTAACAAAAAAATAATTGAGTCAAGTATTTATCAACTTAATTAAAATATTTATTGAGTAATGTAACTACGCCTCTGAGAGAAAACATCAAAAGCCGTGTTTACATTTGTATGTGCAAAAACATCTGACAATAATGTAATGTAAATACGCCTGTGAGAGGAAAACATTAACAGCCTCAACAGCTGTTAGTTTCTAAAACAAAAAAGCATGGGAACGTTGTCGTTCGACATCGTGGCTTAGACTGTACGAGGCGTGCTCACACTTATGTATTTATGTCGAAATGCAAATTTTTGATTTAATCAATATAATGATTCATATCTTTAAACATTTTCTTTGTCTTTTCTTATACCAAATGTTCTTAAATTCAAAGAAGAATAATTTAAACCAACCCCTTTGCTCTTTTTCATTGTACAGATATCCTGCCGAAGTAATATCCGTTGATACATCTGGTAAACGTTTCCAGCGCATGTGCATGGCTCGCAAATCGACCACGGGCGTCTTCACCACCATGCCCGATACGAATAATCTGAACGATGACGTTCAGACGGTGTCGCGACGCTCGCGCTCTCGTAAAGCACGCGGCAAACGGCGTAACACAATAGCCGGCATTGATCAGAAAGAAATACAAAATGCTGCCAATGGGTAAGTCGATGATATTCCTTTTTTTCTTATTCATAACAACATTTTTACGATCTCTGCAAAGAAAAACACTGATTACCTCACCCAACAATTTACTTGGAGGCGTGATTCTTACCAAGACTTAGAAATAGTTTTCTTTTTTTTAGTTTTTCTCCTTCCTACTCCTACTCATCCCGACCCTGACTTTTATTGTATTTTATATTAAGAATAGAAAATAGAAAAACCGAAACCAACCAAACGATCGGTAGCCAATGAAGAGATGTTACGGCTGGAACGAAGGAACACCTCTCTCGATCGTTTGGTTTACAAAATATTTTATTTATTTCGTATTTTATTTTATATATCGTTTTTCCTTATACTATTTTATTTATTATATTTTTTATGACATTTCTGTATATTCATTTTTTTTTTTCTATGAAAATATTATTAAAGTTTTATGGCAACGTAGATGTGGTCCAAATGTGATTAAGGAAAAAGAACAGTGAACTGAAAGCCTCAGCAATAGAAAGTAAAGTCATCTGTTTTTCTTCGGTAAATTAGTGACCGTTCAGAATAGAACAATTTGGCCAGAATGGAAATATTCCAATTAAGCCCATACCCATTTAAGAACAAAACCACATTTAAGATCAAAATGTGTGCCTTCGGTCAAATGTACTAATTCTTGAACCCAAACTTTATCCACATTTTAAAAAAGAAATACAGTGATCCCCTTAGTATTTATTTATTAAACAAAAGTATTAAGCTCCTTAGATATTCATCGTTTAGTCCCTGATGTTAGGATTTTCATTCGGGATACGCGGCTATTCAGGCACTCTCATTCGTTCAAAGTCAACTGGCCGGTTGATTGGACGACGCTCTATAAAGATAATTCGTTCTTCATATGTGAAAGACTCTTCCAGCAAGTGTTTTTCCTGTCAGCTGTGATAAATATCACTCTTTCCTCCCTCGGATACACTAATTTCCTATCGCTAACACAGTCCAGGGTATTTATAGGGGGGCACCGCCTGAGTCTTGAAAAGATACTGCAATTTGTAGATCGTTAAACGAAAATCATATTTAAATTCAGGAGAAAATAACCATAGATAGTTTATATTATATTTGATTACCATAGAGCTTTCGCAGTTGGGCGCCAGTTTTTAAACAACATCAAACCACAAAACATTTCATGTTGAGTTCTTACGCATGCTAATGTTGAGTTCATGTGGAAAAGCGGTTCAAAGGCTTTCTTACATTTGGCCATCATAATACTGTAACTGTTGGGCGCCAGTTTTTAAACCACAAACTTATATCTGAATTCATAGGAAAATATCTAAGAATTGTTCGTAAGAGTTGACTTCCAGTTTGATCCCACCAAAAAATTTTATTTTTCTTCTATTTTACAACAGCGTGGTCCAAATGTGGAATTTTCCAATAAAAACGAATTTATGAGAAAAGATCTTAAAATGTTTCCCACTAGTTGTGTCCTAGCATTCGGGCACCAGTTTTAGAAAACAAACAAACAACAGCAACATGAAATACTGACATGAATGAATAAGAAAATGTCTTAAAATTGTTCCCATTAGTTGGGCGCCTCAGGACGGTTTCCAGTTGGTCAGGCTACCACAAAAGTCCGAGAGTCTCCTTGCCATCCGATGTACTAGTTTGGAGGCTCCGGTGAGACGCAAGCAGCATTACTACTTCCAGTTTGATCCCACCAAAAAATTGTATTTTTTTCAATTTTACAACAGCGTGGTCCAAATGTGGAATTTTCCAATAAAAACGAACTCATGAGCAAAGATCTTAAAATGTTTCCCACTAGTTGTGTCCAAACATTCGGGCGCCAGTTTTAGAAAACAAACAAACAACAGCAAATACTGACATGAATTCATGAGCAGAGATCTTAAAATGTTTCCCACTAGTTGGGCGCCAGTATTTGGCCAACAATGGATCGCCAGCTTTAGAAAACCAACAAAAAATTCCATATATCCGGTAGTTACCGTAGCTTAATTGTGTTTAATAAAATAACCCCCAAAATATATGAAATAACGGCCAAATGATTTTTCGTAATTTTTTTTTTTGGGTGGGGAGATGGGTATTTTGTTTTTATTTCCAAACGCTGTCAAACGAGAGTGTACCGCTTTTTTACAACATCGTATGTCAGACATTTAGTATTTGGGACAACATTATCCAGATTGGAACACAGAGTTGTATTTTTAATGTAGTAGTTTCGGCAAATTGTAGGTGGCGCTAGTGCCTGTATTTTTTTTAAATTAATTTTATAAAGACAAGAAAATCTAATGAATAAAAACACCACACAGCAAAAGGTGTGATGAATTTTCCCCTATAATTCCAGCTAAGACCACATCTTACGTTCGTCAAAACTTTAATTGTTATTTCAATGAAAAACTAGAAACCTTTCTTCCCCCCCTATTTCGTTATTTTAGTATCTAAGGACATATTTGAAATTATTGTGATTTTTTCATCTGTTTTTTAATCTGTGTTTTATTTTTTTATTTTTAAATCTTTTTTTCTTTAACCGATTCCCCCCCCGTTTTGTTGACAGCTTTTGTTATGCTGTTTTTGGAATACCCAAATTTTTATTTGGTATGCAAATATTTCTTTCTTTTTCTCCAACCACCCACACCAAACATTTACAAATTTAAAATAAATCACGTTGCATTTTGTTGCTCGATTTGTTGTTTTTCGTATACTTTTCGCTCTTGATGTGTTGTTGTGTGTGTGAAAAAAAAAAACACAAAACAGAACAAAAACAAAAAATATGTTACAAAAGAATGATTTGTTTTGTTTTTATTAGATGTCAACAGAAATAATTGCGAATAATTTGTTTAATAGCACCAGCCAACCAATTAAACGAGACGAGCATGATTTTTGTTTCCATATAATTGCCCGTGTAAATAATATTTATTTGGAAATATTTTTTGTTTGTTATTTGTTGCCACCCTTCTTTATGTTATGCCTGTACATATACTTTTTGTTCTCTTTATCTCCACCTAATGTTCGTAATATTTAAATTTGAATATGTTGCTGCAAATAATTTGCATAACACCGAAATAATAGCCCAAAATAATAGTTTGCAACGGAGCAACAAAAAACCATAAGGACAAAATTCGCCATTATTAAATAACAGCTTAACAAATTGTCGCCGTGCCGAATGAAATCCTCCATCAGCAGAATGGCTTTGAAATTGGCAGAAATAGAAAAAACCAAAACTAAACCATAAAAAATCTGTTCACAAAATGAATTCATTTTTCATCACGTTCTCATAATTCAATCAATTCATTTCATCCATCCATCCAACCACACATAAACTAATTCGCACTCATGCTCTGTTTTCCCAAATGTCAAATTTCTATGATTTTTCTTTGTTTTTTTTTGCATTTTCATGAGTTTTCATAAAATCATTCATTTCTCTTACATTTTAACAATTGATTTGAATTTAACAACAACAACAAAAAATTAATTAAGATTTCAGTATTATTTGTGATCATTTCCAGTTAAATGGAAAATTGTGTATACGCTACAGGGATATGGACTTAAAATATTATCGGGTGAATACACCCTTCGCAGAGACCGAATCTCGTAAAACTTTAATCATAAAAGGAGAAATGTAAAAAAAGTTGTTCGAAAATGAACAAGAACCAGTTACAACATCAAAGTAAAACATTAATAACTCCCGTATTCATAAAAACTGCATAACAGATTTATAAATCGTTTTTTTATTTTATTTTTTTTTTTATTTTCACACATTTTTCTTAACAAAGTTTTATAGGCTGTTATCCATTTTTGTTGAATACGGGGGTGAATAATTTTAAAAAATATTTTTTTCTTCATTCCTGCGATGTACTAAATTTAAGTTAAAAATTAACTAAAATTGAGTTACCTAAAAGGGTTATTCATTTTGCTTTCTTTTTCGTGATATTTCATTTTTATTATAAAGTTTAAACGTTGAAACGTGTGTGAAACACTCACAATCATTTAAATGATCACCACGCAAAGTGTTGGCGCCATTGATCATTTTGAGGTAATTTTGGACCAATTTTTGGCATAAAAAAAAATGGTTTTAGCAACTTAGTTTGACAGATGTCGAATTCTAGCCCTATACTTTTGAAACCACGAAATGGATAACCCTATATTTTGCGATTTACTAAAGCTAAGTATTATCTACACCTCAGAATGTACTTAAATTGAATAAATTTCCTGGTCTCGTTTTGAGGATGTTTTGGACTGAAATTTAGTACGACGTCTTTTTTTTTTGTCGCTCTGTATTTCCATGGTAACTCAAATTGAGCAATTTCTTCTTCAAATAGAGTAAATTAATAATTATGACATTACGCAATTTATCTTAGGTTAAAAAAAAACTAAAACCTAATAAAAGCTGGTGAATACCTGTACTCTTATTAATTGTCGCGTTCCTTAAATTCAGTAAATTGAGTAAACCCAATATAAGTACAATGCGTGCGTAACTTAAAATTTTCTAAGATATTCATCATTATAAGTGAAATTACCGTCACATTGCCTTATTACCTTAAAGAGTGCACGCCTACTTAAATTGAGTACAATTTATGCAAACCGTCTGATATATTTACCCCGGCAAAATCAAAATGTAATCGAATTAAGCAATATTTCCGGACTCACCTGTTATTCGAAAAAATTGACAAATTTAAATTAATTTAGAAAATTTAAATAAAATGAATTTAATTTACAAAATATGATAAACCTAAAGTCGGTTTATGTATTGTTTATTTTTATGCTTCATACGGTTTTGTTTCTGTTAGTCACGTTCAAGATCACTGAACCTAAATTAAATAATTTCCAAATGAGATTTTCTGCGATATTTCTCAATCTAAGTACAATTGTACTTACAATGCATAGTTACATACTTAAATTAAGTACAATTAACTTAAACTCTTTTATACGTTTACTTATATTATGTACCAAATTTTGTACAATTAACTTAAACTATTTCATACGTTTGCTTATGTTATGTACACAATTGAAAATCAGATTGAGTAAATTGTGTGCACTCAATATAAGTATAATGCGGATTTGTTTATTTTTTTTATTATTTCACACACTGTGTTTTAATCGTTTGACCAACGTAAATTTTTTGATCTTCAATTTAGTTAGGTCCAACTAATTCTTAGTAAAGTTGCACTAACATGAAGTATGTAATATATTCTAGCATACTTAAATTTAGTACAATGTACTCAAAGTGTCTTATACCTTGAGAGGTATTTAGTGAAAAATTTACTTGATTTTAGTGAAGTTTTTGAACAGAATACAAAAATACAAAACGGACTTAATTTGTTTGGTATTTCACACAATTTATTTACATGATTTTTTTTCGATCTTAAATTCTTACTAAAGTTGTGCTCACATTTGTTACGTACAATAACAATAAACGCATATCACATTAGACCCTTACTCATATTAAATACGAAATTTACTCAATTTGGTAGAAATTTTTAACTCAATATAAGTACAATGATCTGTTTTTTTAAAATACAATTTCGGGTTTTCGCGTAGATTATTTTTTATATTTTTTTAAAATCTTTTAAAGATTTGACATACTCCATTTCAATAATTTCGATATTTAATTTGGTGAAATCGTTCGCGTTCTAAGTAAAATTGTTCTTATGTACGTGCAGTATTCAGTATTCATACGTAAATGTAGTAAAACCGGTTGAGTACAAATTTACTCGAATTGAGTTAATTTCATGAACTCAATATAAGTACATTAATTTAAGACGATTTTCACAAATACTTAAATTAAGCACAATTTACTAATTTACTGAAACTGTTCTATAGATTCACTCATATTACTCATACGATTATGAACTTATTTTAAGACAACCAAAGGCAAACGTAAATTGAATGCTGTAAGTGGAACATGAGAACATCAATTATACTTGATTTGAGTTCAGTTTTAACTAATTAAATTCCTTAATTAGTATGGACAATATTTCTACTAAAATTACATTTTGTGCACTCAATATAAGTACTGTTTTTTAAAAGATTTGACAAATTTATATTTTCTTAATTCGATCATAGTAAAGTTGTACTCACTTAAATACTTGAATTAGGTAAACTTTTCTAAGACCCTTTTATACTTTTACACCTGTTAACTACAAATTTACTCGAATTGAGTTAATATCATGAACTCAATATAAGTACATGAATTTATTACGATTTTTGAGAAGTCAAATTTACTCGAATTAAGAAAATTGGAATAGAAATCCACATAATTTATGGTCTTTTTAAATTTTTTTTTTAAAAATCTTCAAGAAACTTTGCCCTTGTGTTCTTCCTATTACATTACAAAAAAATGTTACCGAAATTCAAGTCTTGTCCCAAGATTTTAAAGTCATCCCATAAATGTTGCCGATTCTATCCGCTCTGGCTTCCCCTACCGTTACAGTTTCATGGGTAACATTTTAAAATTATTTACTTCACCTCTGATTAACAACTCATGTTAGCGATGCGTTGCAATGGAATATAACATTTTTTTTCCCACCTTTAAATTGGAAAAAGTCGGGGAGAGAGAGAGAGAACGTGTGGGGGAAGAGTTACAAGTTGTCCTGCAGTTATGTTGGCCGAATTATGGCATCAACTTTAAACACTTTGTTGCCATTGAAAACATGCAGCGGCAGCAACAACAACAACCACTCTGTCGCCTTGTCTGCGTATAATGTTACAAATCTGTGTTGTACGTACAAGTGTCTGTCGCGTCCGTCGCACCCGTATGAACAAAAACCAGAACATAATCATAAATCATTTTAACCGTTTTTTTTTTTTTTGTTGTCTCTACCATTTGCCATTTGGGTGCAAAAATAAGTTTATGACGGCATACACACGCACATGACCGTCCGTTCACATGTCGCACCGTAAGTACGTGTAGTACACCTTTGGTCGGTGATTGCTGCACAAAACATCGACACGCACACATTTGTACACGAACAAGCAGCAGCTCTGACAGAGGCCGAGTCTACATATAATGAATGTGCTGGCAGTGGAGGCAGGCAGACAACAAAAAGATGATGAAAGATATTGTGGCCCCCATACCACGTCTCTGGTGGTCTTTGCTGGCATTTGTCTGGCAGCAGAAGTTGGAGTCTCCGTTCAAAAGTTACTGCAGTAATTTCATTTATGATCATTGAATTTATGTTTTCCTATTTGCTGTTGTTAGAAGAAACTTCACTTATGCAACATGGCCATCGTCATCGCACACACACGACGACCATGTCGACGTTTTTACATACAGACGGCTGCTGCTGTTGTTATGCCTTGTCGCCAACGATGCCAAATGGCTGTTTTGCAGCAGCAACATGTTGCAAAAGTTTTGCACTTCAAGTCTCGATGCGCTGGAGTGGAAAATACAAAAACTCTTTTTGTTGTTACTGTTTGTCGCAGCAAAATTAGGCAGCATCCTTTTTCTTTTCTGTGCGAATAAAATAAATAATGAGGGATTCAATAGAAGTTAGACGGAAAAAAAAAATCCCCCCAGATAGTTGAAAATATTTCGTGTACAGTAGAGTGGAGTGAAATTCAAAAAAAAAAGTTAACCTCGGAAAGAGATGTAGTCTGGGGTCCTAAAGAGGGGAAAAATAAAGAAAAAAATTTTAAAAAATTTTTAGGGGTCGCGCCACTCCCTCGAAATTTGGAAATTATCGCTATTTCGGCGTTGATTTTAGAAAAATCCTAAAAAGTTTTATGTCAATAAATGTTTGCAATAGCGTAAACAATGAAATAAGGGCATGAACAAATTTAAAAAAAAATGTCTCATTGTTCAAAAATTTCAAAAAGTAAAATAAGTCAAATCGTCCCTTCTTCAGAAAATTGACTGAACAATGAAATCGCCACCAAAGCTACAAATATTAGTCGATTATCCTCATATTAGGCACTGAACAAGCTCAAACTTTTAAATTTCGAATAAGTTAAGTCGTTAATTTTTAGGATTTTTCTAAAATCAACGCCAAAATAGCGATAATTTCCAAATTTCGAGGGAGTGGCGCGACCCCTAAAATTTTTTTAAAATTTTTTTCTTTATTTTTCCCCTCATTAGGACCCCAGACTACATCTCTTTCCGAGGTTAACTTTTTAAAATTAAAAAAAAGCATGTTTTCACTCCACCCTAGTGTACAGCGATCAAAGGGATTTTTTTCGTTTTGAAGTGAAATAATTCAAAGCAAATGAATGGTGAGAAGATAAAACCATGCGAGGCCGACTTGAGGCCGATGCTACACCACAAATGGCGAAAGTATTTGCTAACCAAGGAGAATTTATGTAAATAAATTTATAGGTTAGCGATGTTAGGCCGATGCAACACAATACCTATTGAAAGTATTTTCTAACCAAGTTTAATTTAAGTACATAAATTTATAGGTTAGGCCCTACTGGTGGCCGAACCTTCACCACACCTGGCGAAAGTATTTTCTAACCAGGGATAATTTATGTAAATAAATGTATAGGTTAGGCCCAACTGGTGGCCGATGCTTCACCACAAATGACGAAAGTATTCTCTAACTAAGGAGAATTTATGTAAATAAATTTATAGGTTAGGAATGTTAGGCCGGTGCTACACAATACCTGTTGAAAGTATTTTCTAACCAAGTTTAATTTATGTAAATAAATTTATAGGTTAGGCCCGACCGATGGCCGATACTTCACCACAAATAAAGAAAGTATTCTCTAACCAAGGAGAATTTATGTAAATAAATTTATAGGTTAGGGATGTTAGGCCGATGCTACACAATACCTGTTGAAAGTATTTGCTAACCAGGGATAATTTATGTAAATACATTTATAGGTTAGGCCGAACTGGTGGCCGATGCTTCACCACAAATGACGAAAGTATTCTTTAACCAGGGATAATTTATGTAAATAAATTTATAGGTTAGGACCGACCGATGCTTCACCACACCCAGCGAAAGTATTTTCTAACCAAGTTTAATTTAAGTACATAAATGTATAGGTTAGGCCCTAATGGTGGCCGACGCTACAAAACACCTTAATCTTCTTAATTTAAGTAAGCCTACATTCAAGATATTGTACTTGAAACAAACCAAATATATAATTTATTTCAAATGAAGTTTTGAACTTATGTCAAGCTAAAAATATACACTTTAATTCAGTACAATGATACTGAATAATAAAATGGTGACAAATTCAAGTAAAAATCAGTAGCAAAATTTAAACAGCAATACATTTTCAGTTGAAATCCAAAAATTTTTTTTTTTAAAAAATCGGCGCTAATTGGGTTTATAAGACAGCTCTCATAAGCATCACTTTTTCCAGTACCAGACCGCTTCAGTGCTCTTCTGTACTTCTCTCATAAGCGGACAAACTTCTAAGACCCTTAGGTGTCCGCTTAAGAGAGAATATTTCAATTTTTTTCTGAAACCAAAAAACAACCATTTTTAGTATTCACATGATATCGGGATTTGTTTATTTCTTTAGCCCTATAAATATATTTTTATTTGAACAGAGGCCATTGAATTCAAAAAGAAAAATATTGTAATTAATTTCGAAAAAAAAACTAATACACAACCAAAAACAGCCGTCAAGCTAAATATTGAAAGAGATAAAAACAATGTAATTAACAAAACAAAACCAGCCAAAGAAATAATAAACATATTATTACCAACACAAAGTGAAGAGAGAGGGAGAGATAGAGAAAAAAAAGACTACAATAATAACACTTATAATAAAATAAGCAACGGGGAAAATAACAACAACAAAAAGTGGGGCCCCCAAAAACCCATAATTGCCACTTCACTTAGAAAATGGCCACACCAAAAATTTAAAAAAAAAAAAAAAACTAAACAACTGCATCCCAAAATTTTCGAATGCAATCTTTTTAAATTTGTTGGTGCTTCTATTCCAACACCCCAACACATGAACGGCGGCTGTAATCGCGGCGCGGGGTGTTGATCCCAGCAAAGACTAGAAATAAACAATTAAAAAAAAACGAACAAAATCAAACCAAATCCATACCAACAACCGGCAAACAACACCCTCCAATCTTGTGGAGATTTTTTTCTTAATTAATACGTTTGTTATTGTTTTACAAACACTATCAGAGGAAGAGACGAGCAGACAGACACACAGACAGATAGATGGATGGATGTATGGAGGGTCGGACGGACGGACGGACATGCTGGGAACGGATGTAGGCCATATGATGATCGGACAGTTGTTACAAATCTCATATGTTTTTCACTCTTCATGTTGGTGATGGAAAGAAAACAAACATCCAGCAGCAGCAGCAGCGGAAATTAAGTGTGTGTGGCATGTTATGGGAGGTGGGAAATTAAGCTCCCCCCACCCCCTTCACTCTAAAAAAAACAAAACACATTTAATCCATTTTCACCACACTTCTGTGTTGAAATTATGTTCAAAACGATCGGAGTTTAATTTGGGGGGGGAACATCTGCTACACATATAAAGTGTGTTTTTTTTTTCACGAAGAAATAAAATGCATCACTCACTAAATATATCCTCACAAGAATCAAATATTTGAAATTGTCAAGACATTTCCTTTCATTTGAGTACCATATTGTCATAGGTGGGCGGGGTGGTTTTCTCGGTGTCACGCCCACCTTGGGCGCAGCTCCAAACTTCATTTTAATTTTCGTAATTTATGGGTCATTTCCAAGGTCATTTTATGGGTCATTTCTATTCAATTATTTTTTTAAAACAAACTGTTTGATGGAGAGGGAAACAACAAATATTTTCAATTAAGACATTTTATTCAGAACTTAATATCACAATAATTTCAAATATAGAAAGTCGAATACTGAAATCTTGAAATAAATTCTCTGTGGTGTTTTCATTCCTGGAAAAAAAATCATAGTAAACAACGAACAAATATTTTGAAGAATTCTTTAGCTGAAGCTAGATTTTTTTCTAACGGAAAAGAAAACACCGCAAATCCTACACATTTTCTCTAATCATCATTTCAGTAAACACATTTCATCCCATGTCATTAAATCCTGCTCTCGCTATTATTTTTCATTTCCTTTTTAATCTCTTTAGCTTTTTTATAAATACGAAGAAAAAACGCCTTTTAATTTAATTTATTTCTTGCTATATTATTTTAATAACTATTTTCTATTCACACTTTTGTTTTTTTTTCATTTATCTTTTTACATCACTTTCAACGTAGTAAGTCAATCACATATTTCTCAGACATTTTCTTATGTGTACTCTTTAAGACTATCGAAAGAAAAGGGAGAGAGGATAGATTTAAGGAGACAGTAGTAGGAATATACTTTTTCACCCAAAGAACATCAAAATCTTGAGAGATATAGAAAGGCTGTTTTATATAGAAAGAATACACTTATGAAAATAGACCGAAAATATACAAAATCTACCCTACAAAAATGAATTTAAACCCAGTGGTCGGTACAAAGAGAGCACCTACACACAGTGTGTGTAATAATTTCGGAATTACTTTTTCTCTTCACTCATCTCCTGATAGGGGAAACCTAATTATGGAGGCACATAATCACTGAGCTGTTTGAGTTTTAATTCATTTCAGATTGATATTATTTTTTCCATACTCGTACAGATATTCTGAAATCGTGTAGAAGTCTAAGAAGAACATCTACAGTCCAAAAAAAAACAATTTTGTCATTGCTTTGGCAACACTGACTTTTATTCACTGTATGGCTCTCACAAAGAGTAAACTACTTTAATTTGACATTTTCGAAGATCTCTTATACGATTTTTTTGGCAACACAGTTTCGGCCTGCTTTTCTTCTCTCTAAGGCTGCAAACGTGAATTTCTTCCCATTCACAGTTTCGCTCTCAGAAGTTCCCTTGGACTTGTAAGATTTCGCCCAATGTTTTCCTCAATATTCTTTGAAGTTCTCTTAGCTGATGTCACTTCATCTAAAATTTGCTCTCATTTCAACACAAGTTTTGTCGCTGTCAGCCAACGTGGTGTGAGCGGCCGTCTTCTCAGTATCACACAGCAAACTCAGGTCGGTGACTTTACGAGTAAGAGATTAATCTGAAAACATCTGTAGATAAATCACAAGCCGATCAGATTTGCTTGCCCACCACACAATTAGTCTGAGCGAATTTCAAATAAACAAAGCCGGTTTGATTTTGTTTCAACAGATGAGTTGGTCCTAAACAATAGTTGTTCGATCTTACAATATAAGTCAACCAGCCATATATTCTTGACTTTCCTTCACTCGCTTCCTCTCTCACTGTCTTCCTCTCTCTATATCTTCATCTCGCTCTCTCTCTATATCTCCCCCTTTCTCTCTTAATCTCTCTATTTCACTATCTCTCTCTTCCTCTCTCTCTCTATCTATCAGTCTCATTCGATCCCATCAACACCGAGAGAGAACTATAATTTTATGTTACAACTTATTATCTAATCTTTCCGTCTCTCTCTCTCTTTAGACTTTTCAATTAGCATATCTCCATTCCTCTTTCATTCACACTTTCGCTTGCTCTCTTTACACTTGTATTCTATTTTCTTTTCTATACATATACAATACACATTTGCCCACTTATATAATTATTATGTATTATTTTGTTTTTTATGTATTTAATCATATTCATTTAATTTAACATTCAAACGAAAACTAACCTCAAAACATTATTTTGTTTTTTTTTTCTTTTCTTCTCGTTTGTTCTCTTTTTTATGTTCCCTCCCGCCCATTTTATGTTAATATGCGAAATTCTAAAACGTAAATCAAAAAAAAAAACATCAATAACATCGCAACATTACTACTGTACAAATTCAAAAAAAAAAAAAAAAAAAAAACCTTCATCATACAATCGATCAAAATCAAATCCATAATCTCACGCTACCCCCGATACTTTAACCTAACTTTAGCGATTCGACGGCTACTAGTGGCGAGCTTAAACATGCTTTAGCTTCGACTGACGATGGAAATGGGGATGCCGAGCTGCGCAGTCGTTCCGAATCGAAATCGGCAAAATCGAAATTCGGTCGCAGCAAGTCGAGTGACATATTAAAAAAAGAATCTGTTGCCTTGCCATACGATAAGGGCAAGAACACACTGACCCGCTTGAATTCGCTGAAGCAGTGGGGCCGCAATCGTTTCCGGTTCATGCAGCGCAATGCCGGCTCTGGCGGCGATCAACACAATTCGTCGACCCTGTCGACGATCGATAGTAGCGGTTGCAGTAACGATTTGAATTTGTCGGGCTCGAGTGCTCACAATTCGTCGACGGAAAAGGCGGAAGTATGTTCGGCTTCGGGTAGTGCCAGCGTTTCGTCGCAGAAAACTTCCTCGACAGCCAAGATGGGCGAGAAGTCGGGCACGGACATCGACGATGATTGCCGTGTCCATGAGTTTGTTACACAGCGCGCGCACGAAAGTCGGTTTTCGCACGAACGAAAACCCTCGTATTCGTCGTCAGAGAAATCAATGAGTGTCAGTAGTTCGGGTCACCTGAGAGGTAAACTTCACTTGAATTCGGTGTGTGCGAATGTGAAGCTGAGAGATACTTCTTCGTTGAACCGTCAGCGCCGCATCAACGGTTTGGGCGGCAACAAAGATGACCAGCCGCACTCGAGCAGTGGCAATTGGAGTGCCAGCTCGGAATCGGGTCGGGCCTCGATTGGCAGTGAAATAACTTTGCAGCCCAAATCGAGTACTTCGAATACGTCATTGAATGTGTCCAGTTTCCATAATGGCAGCAGTGCTCCTCCCTCTTCTATGCTCAGCCGTAGAAGATTTTTCAATACGTCCGCTTCGAGCAGCGTGACTAGCGAAGGCACCGCTACACCCGACTTGCAGATGGCCAACGAGGGCACCTATCCCAATCATCTGGACGATGAAACCAGTTCCGCCTACTCCTGCGACACGGAAGGCTACTACACATCCTTCCACATGGACAGCGGCTTGAGAACCTTGAAGGAGGAGGAGATCAATATGAGCAACTTCCAAATTGGTGGGCATCCATTGAATTCGTCACTGTTTGGTCAGCACCAATCGAGCTTTAGCAATTCTCCGCAGACGTTGATGGCAGAAAATGAATACGAGTTGTTCGGTCGAGGTTCAACCTCCACCACCACCAGTTCAGCGGGTACGGTGTGTACCACGCTCTTGGCCCATCATTCCGGCGCCGAACAATCCAGTTTGAATAACAGCCTAGCCAGTTGCGGTCCCGAGGTACCCGAACGCATTAGCTCCCTACGACACAGTAGCGCCTCGACCAGCACCCTGGAGAGAAGTATTTCCAGCAGCACTATTGGCAGCACCCTGGAGCGAACGGGCACCATTAAACGCAATGTCAATGCATCGCTCAAGCTCTCCTGCAACGAGACACCGTTCCCGGAGGACAATCCGTGCAACACAGACACGCCCGAGTCGCAAGAGGAAGAGTTCATGTTTACCGAACAGATCAAGAAGAGAGGTGCTCTGCCGTTGCCCTCCAGTAATCATGAAGTCGAAGTATCGGAATCGTCCGATCTGGAAGGAGTGGAGAGAATAGAGCGCATTAAGCAGAAAACGGCGCTCAATGCCAAGCGCATACCGTCCATGTGCATCATAACGCCATCTACCAGCGACGATGAAAACCATCATTTGGATGACCTGGACATGGGTGGTGGCGCCACTGAAGAATTCGACGACGACGATGATTTGAATAAAACTTTGACAGAGGAGAGCTTTAAGGACTACGAAGAGGATGTCAGAGAGAAGCTGTCTCAACAGGAGGTAGACAACAACTTGAATCATGTCAAAGCGCCACCAAGCTTTTCCTTTATGGACAAGCTTAAAGTGGTGCTGCCGTCCGTAAAGAAGTCTCCGGCCGAGCTTTCTGTTATCAACGATGACGAACTGTACGATTTGGCTGGCGAATACGTTTACATTTCAGCCGATGTTAGCAACAACAACAAGAAAGCGTACAACGGCCAGCAGCCGCAGGCGAAAGCTTCGGCCGCCGGCTCGCTGGGCATATACTACTCGAACAATGTGGTGAGACGGCCTCTTGCCACCGAATATGTGTCTCTCAATGAATTGCCCAAAACAATACAGAAAGCTTATGTCAAGGAATCTCCATCTACCCTGGCTCTCGGCAGTCGTCACACAATGGAGGGTGGTTGCTTGTTCCCCGAGAGAGGCGATGTGAACAGACAAAGACAAAGAACGGCGATGTGCGCCGACTCCTTCTCGGAACCGAACACAGCAGCAACAACACAACAACAAAGCAATTCAAGAGCAACAACAACGACGACGGCGTCTGCTACTACTACTACTGCTGCTGTCACAGTGCCCATGTATGCTGAAATAAATGAATTGCGTTCAGAAATTGCAGCATCTGTCGCCACTACGACAGCATTGGCAACGGCATCAGCATCTGCAAATGCTCTCAGTTATTTGCAAAATACACCACCATCGTCGGCTGCCTCGTCGCCGCACGTCTCACCCCATAAGGGAGCGAGAGTACGTTTGAATGCACAAGGCAAACCAATTTACGATTCCGATAGTTTGAAACGACGTAAAGGCGCGCACACAACATTCGCACCGGGTCCGTATGTTAAACAACAACACGACGACTACAACGACGACAATAGAACCGTCAGCCAACGCCAGCCAGAGGAAAACGAAAGTATCGATACCATCACACTACGCAACGCAACGAGTGCGAATGCGAATGTGAATGCGACCACCACGGCTACGGCTACGGCTCCGCATTCTTCAACAACGGCAACGGTGAAAAGTGAAAGTGTAATTAATCCGATAGCCAAACTACTACTGCTCAACAAAAGCAATGCAAATCCACGTAAAGTCGCCAATGTACGACCGATAATCAATCACAAATCCCCACTGACGCGTCCATTGCCCCTAACGCCCGTGGAACAACAGAACAGTGCCGCACCAGCATCGGCAGCGGCCATGTCCGGTTCATATGTGGCCACATCGAACTATGCGATTTACAGCGATGCCAAACAGTTGACGGCCAATCAAACAAATCCCTATTTCCATTCGCCGTCATCCATGATGCATTCGCCATCCACTAAATCGACCGCCTCTAGCACCGGCTCGACCATATCATCATCGACGGCCTCATCATCATCCGCTTCGGCCTCCACTGCAACGACCACGCATAGTGGCGGCTCCGGTTCATCATCCGCCAAAGATGACGAAGGTAAGAGTTCTTCAACCACCATATCAATAACACCTCCACTACCACCACCACAACTACCAATAAGTATTACAGTACCAAATCCCCCCACAAACCATGTAAATAACCAACAACAAACATTAATTAAACGCAAGCATCACCCAGTGCCAAGTGCTGCTTCATCACAACTAACATCTAGCATAGGTCTAACGGAGCCGTCTGCTCCCGCTCATCTGGGCACATTTAGACGTAAACTGAAAGACCAAGAAATTGAAAGTTACACAGGTGAGTCACACAGATCGTGGACTCTGGCAACGGTAGAGGAAAATTTGCACATGACAGCCACCCCAACATCAACCCCACCACCTCCCCCACCTTTGCCTCCACGAACGAATAAAGCGCAAATGAATGCATTTCCGCCCCACACAAAAGAACGTAACGACGAATGGCCCTTTAAAGAAAACGACGACGACAACGACACCGACACCGACAATAACAAAGAAAAATCGATTTTACTTAACGATGACCCAAAAACGAAAATTCCACCAACGACTGACGACGCAACAGACCACCCACCGACGACTATGTCAAATGCAACTACTACGCCATTAGAGTCACCCCATCAGCAAGTTGTCCCACTCGCCCCTTCAGACTCACACCAACCCCCCGGCAAACATATGCCGCTAAAGCGTAATAACAGTTACCGATTGGCAAACGATGAAATGAAATTGGAAATGAACAAAGAAAATCATATGACAGCGGCGGCGGCGACGACCGCCACCCTCAGAACTCCCAGTCCGCATCATTTCAAATCGTTGCCGCGTACAAAAATCAAGAATATCCTACAAAATGTCCTCGACGATAGTCAAAAGTCCGCAATGTCCGTTTCGTCCATGGCCCAGCCGAACTCCTCATCGACACCGCAAAACTCCTCAAATCCTCCGCGAAAGATTGCCAAATCCTTTGAACGTCTGATTGATGAGTTTTCCCTTTCCACCATTTCGGTGGATTCTTCATATTTGCGCAATAAATCCTTGGAGAATTTTGATGATTCGCCGGCCATACTGTCGCCTACCAATGGCAAGCTAAAGGCGGACGGTGATGATTCTGATTCCGATTCGGATTCGGATTTGGATAGTTTGATATCACCGGTCATACCACAGGTCAAATATCATAAATCCTTTGTTGAGGCTGTCCTTATGAAACCCTTAAAGATCGTTTTGCCTCATGACGATAATCGCAGGCAGAGGATTTTGCAGAAATTTGAGGTTACGGAAATTTGGTAGATCGAGTGGGAGGATAAATTCTCAGCCCTATGGAAGTTAAAGTCGTAGTTAAAAACGATTTCTCGCGGTTTAAAGGGTATCACTTTAAGGTGTATATTTTAGAATTTATCACACCAATTGACTGGTTTTTTCGTTCCGTTCGATCGTTCGTCCTGGAACAATTTTAAGTCTGTCCTGTTTTTCCATACAAATTGTTTTTTTTTTAACAGGAAGACTAATTTCGAATCCTCATAAAAAAAAAAACGAAAATCGAGTTTCGCTTAAAAAATTACTTAGGCCCGCATTAAACAATTAATTAAGTTCCAGCCCATGAAGATACTCAATTAATATTCTAATTAATTTCATTGTTTTAGAAATTTATTTAATACTCAATTAATATTCTAATTAATTGCATTGTTATTGAAATTTATTTAATTGCCTTTAATTAACGAGATATAATGTACATGTTATGGGGATAATTAAAATTTTCGAACACTATTTTTACTATACGGTTACGGAAAAACTCATAATATTTTACAGCGGCCATGGTTAAGGAGATATCATGCTATGAAATTGTTCCAACATAATAAAGTTATCGGAATTAATTTACTTGTTATACCACAGCCTCAAAAATAATTAATACCAGTTATGCCATCGTCGTACCTGGGGCCTAATGACGGCATCCGTTATCGACAGTTATCGATCGTAAACTTCAAATTTTTTCGACAAACTATTTTCGAGAAATTTATCGACAGCTCAGCTGCTATCCGACATAAAATTATAACAAACTAAGAAACATTCCGATCGGAACCGTGGATCCAAAGAAGTCTACAAATATGTCGACACGATAATGTTGTCGATAACGGATGCCGTGATTAGGCCCCTGAATAGAAGTGAACCAGTTTTTTTTTTATAGAGTCTAAGACACTCTATAGATCCGATGGACTAGATCAGTGTAGGGAACTATTAGTATTAGACTTACCACCCATATTCATAAAAAACTAAAAAAAACCTTTGTTAAGAAAAATGTGTGAAAATTGTTTTTGTATTTTCATAAATTTTTCTTAGCAACGGTTTTTTTTTTTAATTTTTATGAATACGGGGCGTTAGTCTTTGGTAACAGGAAATACTTTCAAATATCGAGTATGGTTGAAAAATAGAAATATTTGCCATTTTTGGTTTTCAAAAATGTCTCTTTCACAAAAATCACATTGTAATCGATTTGGGCAGTTGGAGAAGTCGCCTGGTATCTTGGGTCGTGTGATCTCTAAATTCCAAAATCCAAACACAGGAGTGGTAATTAACAGTCAACCTCTAGTTAAGCGATAAAACTTCAACTGGCTTCGATCAATATCGATTAGTACATTAGCTACACTAGTGACGACAAAATCGATAACCAGGCCAACAATTCGATAAAGTTCGTTTTTGGTGCCGTTGCTTGTAGTACATGCTATACTAGCAATGACAAATATCGATAACCAGGCCATCAATTAGAGAAAAATCGATTTTGTTGCCGTTGCTTGTTTTCAATAACATTGTATACTCACTGACCGTGGCCTACTGTTGAATGCCGGCTACGAACGGGTAATGCCTTTTTTTTCGGAAGTTTTGCAAACAATATATGTTGAAGGTTAAACGTAGATGTTTTTTTAAGATTCGCATACACAAAGTAGATGGCGCTCATTATTCTTATTTCCATTTAGATCCCATATTCCGTATGTCATGTCTTACAAAATAATAAATATCGAGAAAATTAAAAACTTTGCCAACGTATTTAAGAACTCTCGCATCATTTCCAATTTCACAAGTTTTTCTCTTGTCATATTTCGTTTTTATGATTTAAAAGTCCTACCGGAAGCCGGCATAATTGTTTGCGACAAACGGAAGGAATTTAAGTTGAATGTCTTTCCGTCCATCGGATTTTATTTGCCCACAGTAAAAATTCGTCCCCCTCTATTCAAAAAACAGTTTAAAGGAAATCTCTGCATTTCCGTTATTCATGTTCGCCCCTGCATCGTCTGTTGAATTAGATACACGAGTTGGCACACATACATACATGAATACATGCATAGTCATCAATTTGGTCTATACTCCCACATGACATATTCTTCGATTTGCGCTCCCCCCCCCCAAATCATCCACCCTTAAAAAAAATTACTTAAAAACAATGAACTTTCTCTACCCACAACTTGCCCTTACTCTCAAAACCTTGTGTTCTTTGGTATAAATCCATATTTTGTTTCCTAATTGAAAAAAAAATCACTGAAATCTAGTCTTTTTGTATAATTGACACTTCAACATATTTTTTTTTGGTTTCCATCAAATAATTTTGAAGTGTCAGTCTTAGCAATGAAGAAGGCCCACTTAACATTGTCTCCCTCCACCACTCTTCATTATGTCATTAATTGCCATTGTATGTATGTAAATTTATACATATGTACGTATGTGTGCCTATAGTTGAGATTCTAAACTTGACCTTTTACCCAAACACCGAATGGCGTACAGCATAAACCATATGTAACTTACGGGGGTCATATAATAAGGTGGTTAACAATTGGGGAGAAAATACCTCATTACAATGATGTTAAATTCTAAATGGTGATGGAGATCTAATGATCATGGCTTACGGATTGTTATAGTGTCGTTGCTATTGGGTTTTAGTTAACCATATCCATACACCTTGTGAGCTTAGTGTGAATAAAATTCTTTCTGTTGTAAGAAACTGAGTTATAAGTGCCATTAGATGTAAAGTTTCCGCAAAGGTCCTGTCTGTTTTAAAATACTCTGTTGTTTTGGAAGATACTCGAAAAAAAACTTATAAAAAGTACTTCTCGTTCGTTCGAAGAGTGCCTCCCGTAATATTCCAGCATCTGCTTAAGAGATTTTTGATTCGTTCGATCGGCAAGAGCTTGATCATGAAAATCCACAAACTTCTTTAGCGTATCTTGGAAAAATCAGTAAGATGTTACACGAATGTTGTGGGAATCATTTCAACACCAAAGCAGCCCCTTTTTATTGACTGTAATGTCCGCTATAAGATCTGATAGGGCACTGAAGCCAGCAATTAAATACGAGAGCTTAGTTTGATGAAAACAAATGAGTATTTCTTGTGTCGCAAACTCCTGGTGTAGTAACGACTTAAAAAAAACAATACGACATGGCTATTGCTAGCCAGCTGATTTTGTTTTGTTTGTATGTCTTTAAATCCACAAACCATTTGACAGCAATCAAATTTTTCTCAAGTTGGAAAAATTTAAGTAAATTTGCAAAAAAAAAAAAAAAAAAAGACGAACCTGACTTTTCGATAGCTGTTCCCATACAAACGACCCTTCCGATTCGTGGTCCTCTGTTCTTAGAAGCCATAAACTAAGTTTATAACCCCTAGGATATTCATCATCCCTACGTGATTATTATCGTGAATGCCTGTGCCATCACTCATTGACTAACTGCAATGCGTCTACCATCGTTCTCTCAAAGCTTACCAGGTAACCCCTGGAAGTAATTCAAGTATTTCCAGCATATCCGGAAAGCAAATTGGAGAATGCTGCCTGCTGAGTACCGTCCTCACAATATTAACAATACGGGAGTTAATTAAAAACCGTATCACCTGATAGACTGGTCGGTCCGTTCCGGCTTTAACGTGTCTCCTTTTTTACTTTTCCATTGAACAACAGTTTCCAACTTAAGCCAACAACAGATATTCGAAAAGAATGACCGATTTCTAGAACAATTTGACAGATTTTTGGAAAAAGCTCACAGTTTTTTGAAAAATATACAGATAATTAGACAAATTTATAGTATTGTGGATAAATTGACAGATTATTGGAAAATGTTCAGATCATTAAAAGGATTTATATATTTTTGGAAACTTTTATAGATTTTTAAAAAAAAAAATAATTTTTTTTGAATAATGAAAGATAATAATGAAGATATTTGACAAAAAATACAGTATTTTTAAATTTTGACAGAGTTTTGGAAAAACTGACAGATATTGGTAAAATGTACAGATTTTTTTTTTAAAAAAAAGTAAACCATTTTTGAAAAAAATTATAGTTTATTGTAAAAGTCACCGATTTTTGGATAAATTGATAGATTTTAAATTTTTTAAAAAAATTTACATTTTTAAAAAAATTAAATTTTTAAAAAAAAAAAAATTTTTAAAACAAAATTTTTTTTAAAAAAATAAATAAATACAGTTTTTTTTTTGTAAAAATTTACAGATTTTTGTAGAAAAAATTATAGGTTTTTGGAAGATGACAGATTTTCGAAAATTTTACAGATTATTGAAAAATTTGCAGATTATTGAAAATTTTTTAAATATTTTTTGACAAATATTGGTAAAATGTACAGATTTTTTTTTTAAAAAAAGTGAACAATTTTTGACAAAAATTATAGTTTTTTTTAAAAGTCACCGATTTTTGGATAAATTGATAGATTTTAAATTTTTTAAAAAAATTTACATTTTTAAAAAAAATAAATAAATACAGTTTTTTTTTGTTAAAATTTACAGATTTTTGTAGAAAAAATGACTGATTTTCGAAAATTTTACAGATTATTGAAAAATTTGCAGATTATTGAAAATTTTTTAAATATTTTTTGAAAATTTTACAGACTTTGGAAAACATTGGGCACAATTTTAAATAAAGTGAAAGATTTTTGGTGAATTTTACAGATTTTTTGAAAAATTGACAGATTCTTGAAAAAGTTTACAGTTTTTTGAAATATTGAAATTATTTTTAGTAAAATTTACAGATTTTTGGAATCTTTGGATAGATTATAGACTGCTGAAAAAACTCAATGATTTTTAAAAAAAATTTTAAATTTTTTGAAAATTTGCAGATTTCTGAAAAAAATTAAAAAAAAAATTTCAAAAATTTATAGATTTTTTGAGAAACTGAGAAACGGATCAAATTTAAAATAAAAGCTTTTTAAAATTTAAAGATTATCAGAAAACTGACAGATTTTTGTAAAACTTGAGTGATTACAAGGAAAAATTACAGATTTAGGGAAAATTGACAGACTTTTGAAAAAAATTGATCGATTTTTTAAAAAAAATAACAGACTTTTGGAAAATGTACAGAATTTGATGAAATACAAATGGCAAGGCTGTTCAAAGAAATTTTAGCTTACAGCTACAAAAACTAGATGTCGTAAATATATGGAAATCAGTGTTTATTCCCTAGACGAAAAAAAAAACCTTTAGCTATCCTCTATTGGTAAAATTCCCATCAGGCTCAGGATGTCTGGCCTCAGCATCATTAGTCTTTGTATGGTCATTGTTGAACCAAACTTTGTGTCTCTTATTTTTCCCGTGTTAGCGTAGCGTTCCTCGTACTACCACTCATGTAATCCCAAGCATATTAACAATAGATGTTTGTATTTTGCATTATCGGCCTACAAAATGGGTAAATTTGTATTTTAGAAGAATATCTGTACCCCTACTCGTTCACTGTTCAAAGCCATTACACTTGTATTGGCTTTGTCTCCTTTTGTGTTTGTCGTTCTGAGGAGGTGTGACGTGGGCCCATGCTCACGCGAAGCCACCGTCGCCGCCGCCAGTACAATGTAATCGAATGTCAACGTCACAATGGCAGTCTGTGGTCTCTGTCTGTTGTGATTTTCCGTGGTGCTGGTGACTGAGGCAACCGTAGAGAAGTCATTGTATCAGCATATGCTGACAATGACAACTATCAGGATACTGCGACAATGGCATGGCCTGGTACTTCTATACCGGACAGAAAAAAAAAAAGAAAAAAATAGAACTACACTTCAAATGAACTACACATCATCATATCGAACGAGACTACATTGATGATGATGATGATGGTTGATGGTTTGTGTGGTTAGACGATGGACATTCAATTGGATAACCCCTTCAAACTGTCAGGCGTATGATATGAGCCACAAAATTCGTCAGCACATTTTTTTGCCGTCTGGCTGGCAAACGTTAAGACCATTCACATTATCTCCTCACGCTGTACTCAAAACGCTTACAAAAAACAAGTGTTTCAGACATTTGCTGCAGGCCTTTTTTAGTTTCTCTATTGACAGCAACAACGACCACTCTGCCACACATACCCATTGAATTCATAGCATATGGAATACAAAAATAAATAATTTATTTTATTTTTTTTTAAATAATTTTGTTTTTGTTGCCTTTTGTGGTTGAATTGAAAATACAATCTTTTTTCGATTTAAGTCTGGTTTTGTTATTGCAATAGTTGGCTGTCGTTCCACGGGTTCTTTGTTCCATTATCTTCTTGATAAACTATTAATGACTTTCTTTAGTGCCAAAACTTGTCGGCGACAAAGTCTATACGAAAAAAATACAAGTTGTTCAAATAGATTCTATTCAAACAGTAGACATTTAAAAGTCAATGCACCACAAACATATTCAACGCCACATTTAACATTTCGGTTAGAAAACTAATGGCTAGAACATAGAAAGGCATTTACAATTCATTTTAATGCACCAAAAAAAGACAACAAAATATCAGGATTGGTAAATGAATCACAGATGGCGCTGTGTTCCATTTGAAAAAGTAACAAATTGGCGACATAAGAAAGCTCACATGCCCACAACCAAGTAGTTCAGAAGAATTGTAGCCAGTCCATGTAATTTCTTAGAATAATGTAAACTATACTGAATCTTGACACATAGATGGCGTTGATGTCACTGACTCAAAATTTCACGATTTCCTAATGAAATTTTTTTGGATATTTTTAATTTGACAGATTTAGAAAAAATTCACGTGAAGGATTTATATTGATAATATAGTAAAACTTTTAGAATACCAACAAGAAATTTGTTTCTTTTCAAAAGATTCCAAAACCTTAAAAGTTACAATTCTCCGATGCATGCTAGCAAAATTTACTAATTCAACATTTTTGATTTTTTACAAGTTCTAGCAAAAAAACGCCGAAAGGATAAAAAACCGCTATTATTTCCGAAATTAACAAGGCTAGCGTTTTGCTAGTACAGTTTTCAGTCTTTCAAGTTTTGGAATTTTCGCAAAGTTATCGCGGAAAAACGCTAAAAACATTTTAAAAAAACGCGATTTTTTCCGTAATTTTAGAATTAGTAGAATTTTTCGATGTATTACGAAAAATTTGTGCTATGCAAACACAACTTAGCACAAGTTGCAGATTTCAAAAATTTGAATTTTTCGCAAAGTTATAGACATTTGTTCAAAATGTACGCAATGAAGTATGCAATGGTTTTAAAAAAAAATAGGTTTATTTAAAAGTCAGTGAGCACAATTTCCACTTTCGATTTCTTACGTCGAAAAAACTATAGAGAAAATTCGTTCTTCAGCCGAACTGTTCGCATGTGGAATAATCTTCCAACAAGTGTTTTTCCTGCCTGCTATGACATTATCAAATTTAAGGCAAACATCAACAAAAACTACTCCCTCTATCCTCCCTCCATTACCCTTCTTTCCCATCGCTAACACAGTGCATTGCATTTATAGGGGGCATCCCCTGAGTGTTAGTCAAAAAAAAAAAAATCAGTTTTCGGAAAAAAAACGAAATTGGCTATTTTTTCAAAAATGATTGGAGATAAAAAACTTTCACAACAACTTTTTTTTTCAAAGAAAAAAGTGTTTTTTTTTCGAATTTGTCTGCAGATAACGTAGCACAACTTTGTTTTTTTTTTTTTGAAAAAAAAAAACATTTTTCGTATTTTCAAAATATTTTTCGAAATTGGCGATTTTTTCGAAAATGACTGCAGATACAAAAAAAAATCGCAATAACATTTTTTTTCAAAAAAGTGGCGATACTGGAATTTTTCGAGTTTGTCGATTTTTTCGAAAATGGCTGCATATAAAAAATTTTCGCACAAATTTTTTTTTTTTTCAAAAAAAAAACAACAGAATTAATTTAATTAACAGCAGCTGGTACATTTTTTGTATTTTCAAAATATCTTTCGAAATTGGCGATTTTTTCGAAAATCACAGCAGATAAAAAAAATTCCAAATAACAACTTTTTTTTGCCAAAAAAGTGGCGGTGCTGGCATTTTTTTCGATTTTGTCAATTTTTTTGAAAAAAAGCTGCAGATAAAAATTGTTCGTCGCAAAAGTCTCAATAACAATTTTTTTTTTAAATTAGCGAAGTTTACTTTTTTTTAGTATTTAGCGAAAAAACAAAATGGCGGTGCTTGTACATTTTTTGTATTTTCAAAATTTATTTCGAAATTGGCGATTTTTTCGAAAATGTCTGCAAATAAAAAACCCTCCTAATATTTTCAAAATTTTTCAAAAAAGTGGCGGTGCAGGTTTTTTTTGAATTTTGTAAATTTTTTTGAAAATGGCTGCAAATAAAAATTGTTTGTCTCAATAACAATTTTTTTTTTAAATTGGCGAAGTTTATTTTTTTTTGGAATTTAGCGAAAAAACAAAACGAAAATCACTGCAGATAACAAAAATTTCTAACAACGACTTTTGTATTTTTTTTGTTTCAAAAACAAAGTGGAGGCACCTTTTCGAATTTGTCGATTTTTTCGAAAATGGCTGCAGATGCAAATTGTTCGTACTAACCTAGCACAACTTAATTTTTATTTCGCAAAAAAAAAAAAAAATGGCGGTGCTGGCACATTTTTCGTATTTTCAAAATATCTCCGTAAATTTTCGAAAATCGGTTTGCTGCACAACTTTATTTTTTTCGAATTTCGAAAGTAGCGATACCATCATCCTGGTCATTTCATTGTGGCCCTTAAATGGAGGACATTAATTTAAAGGTTTTTGAAATACAAATAACAATCAGAGGCGTAATCATTCCGCATGACATCTCTGTTAGGGCAGGACACATTTGTAATTTTTGTTTTATTCGAATGCGACTGACTATAAACTCCAGAAATAACACAGTGTCGCTCTTGAACGACTATACTTGAACTTTCAGTTTTTTTTTTTCAGCCTATGCTCGATGTTAGTTTGCGGCACTTTTATTAATTGAAATGAAAAAAAAGAGGAGAAATTATATTTTACACTGGTTGGCAAAAAAAAAAAAAACAAAATCATTCAAGAACATGCATGCAGCAAAAGAAAATCAAGAAATTATAAACGGGTACAGTAGACAATCTCAATTTGTTGCTATGTTGGATACCTTTCGATTGGCGAGTCACCCCGGTGGCCTTAAAGATTGCACATTACAAAGGTCCCCTGAGACCTACCTATTCACAATCAAAAGGGTTAAATTAACCCCAGCACAATCAAAGTTGTCTCCCATGAGCTGTAAATTAAACACTACGTAGCCTAAACTTGGTCATCCTCTTATCATGTTAACATTTGTAATCTAAATGTACCCTAGGTCGTTTGATGTGAACACCGCTTAGGATTCATGTTCTCGAATGAATAATTGTATGTGCTCACCAGTGTAATCGGTAATGTTGTGTTATTCAGTTGCGTTTGATAATGAGTTTCAATTAATTTATGCCATCTTCAAAATTCTATGATTTTTGGATTGCAATAGTCAGTGATTTCAAGGAAATGCCCTCAAATGTAAGCATAGCCTTTGACAATGCTTCAAAACAACATTTTTGGACAAAATGTGCAAAAGTGGAGTTGCCTTTGAATATTAAAGGATATTCAGGCATTTTTACAAAAATTTTGTAATTGACAAAAGTGGATTTTTTCTTCTGCATATTCGAAGAAGTCTGCGTTCTGATATGCTCAGGAAAACCATCCTTTCAGTTTGAATTTTTCGGAGCATATCAGAATGCAGACTTCTTCCAATATGCCGAAGAAAAAATCCATTTTTGTCAATTGCAATTTTTTTTAAAAAAAAATGTCTGAATATACTTCAACATTCAAAGGCAACTCCACTTTTGCACATTTTCTCCATAAATGTTAATTTGATGCATATTCAATGGGATATTTGCCCATTTTGTCCATAAATCTGCGGTCAATTAAGAGAATTTCCAGATTGGATAGTCAAAAGAGAGCGGTCACACTGCACGAGTTTTCGATGCAACCAAAAGTACTCCGGCACAGTGGCTTGTATTCAAAAATTGAAACTCACTTTTGAATAAAAGTGAATTGGACAAACTTAGCGTAGGGATTCAAATGGGATTATTGTTATATCCCATTTTAATTTAATTTAATAACAAAAACAAAATGTAACTAATAACATTTGTTTGCTTTGTGTTTGTAATTAACAAAAAAAAAACACTCTTGATTTTAATTTAATTTTCCCCACCCTTAGACTTTAAGTACTTAATTATTATTATATCTATTATGTATACGTTCATCATTTACTAAAGAATTAACCCCAAATTAAAAAAAAAAAAACACCCACACACACGCACAAAATGAAAATGAAATAGGAATAGAACAACACTTGTAAAGATTTTTGCACCACAAATGGTTTTGTCCAAGTGTCATTTTTAAACTCATTTTTTTTTTTTTGGTAATTTTTAAGTTTCCTTTCTAGAGACAAAAAATTGTTTTTAATTAAGTTGTACATCAAAAAAAAAAAAGAGAACCAAAAAAAAAGAAGCCAGCACTCAACTCATCAGCTGACAAAGTTAGTTTGTAATTTAACGAAATTTTTTGGCAAAATCAATTAATTTCCATTTAATTGAATCATATTTAATTGACTTTTAAGTGCAGAAAGCTTCTTCTAACTATTATTGCTTCATTTCATTGTGTGAACGTGGTAGTAGTAGTAGTGGTTTTTTGCTCTTAGCGCGCCTCAGCGTATGCTTTGGTTTTCGGTTCTTTCAACTATGAACTAACTAATCATTCATTCATGTTTGCCAGTTGTTGCTGTTGCTGCTATAGTGCCTGCTTCTTTTTTGTATTTCTTGCTCGTTCCATCTCCTTCTCACACTCTCATACTCTCTGTTTTAACCCAACACTCTCTGTCGACTGTTTAATTTTTTTTTATTATTATTTGTTTGTAAAACCATTGTTATATTATGTTCACACTATATTGTTTTATGTACTTAACCGCAAAACGAATTCGTTTTAATCTCTTTTTTTACTATTATTAGTATTATTACATATTAATTTCTTATTATTAATTGTCATGTGACGATGCATTTACCAGCATTTCCATCTAATCTTAGCCTATAAGTTTCTAGTTTTTTTTTTCTTCTTCTTCTGTTTTGTCTTTATATTTAATTAACCTACACAGACACATTCCAAACGCCAAGCCACCCGGCCCCATTATGAACATTCGCAATTATTGTCATTTGTTTATTTGTTCCATAAGTTATACACATACACACATACACATACTACACCACCTAAATGTTATTAATTAATAGTTTATCATTTAAATCGATAAAACAAAACACGACGAAAAACGTTGCTGATCATTAAAAAGAAAAAGGATATTTGTTGAATAAAATATAAATGTGGGCATTTTTAATCATACACACTCACACACACACCCACAAAACACGAACCACACCTCAGCTTTACAAATTGGTAACGGTTTGAACATGATTTCATCGAAATTATTCATTTATACGTCATTTGTAAATATTCATCGGTCCTTGGTATCATTTGCACAATTTTTTTGCACAAACTATGCCCGTTCATTTGGCATGAAACCCCAGAGTTGTCTTTAAAAAAAAAAAAAACCTACTCACCTTGGAAATTTTATCATCATTTTGCTGAAATGTTTCCGTAGACTCGTTAGGCGATTTACTTAACTCTCTAACCGGCAAGACCTCTCCGAGGATGTCTTCATTAATTGTGTTTAAAAAATATTTGTTTGTAAGAAAACAAGGATTTTCCAATATTGCTGTTTTGGCCAGTTAGAGGGATAATATTTATTATGAAATATTTATATGAAATTTACGCATTATCCCATTTTAATTCCATTGTTAATTCATTAGGCATTAAGTAAGAATGGAGGATTTTAACAAAAAAAAACATCCTTTTTTTATTCACTTTTCTTCACTCGAAATGACTCAAAATCACAATTGTTTTTGCTTCTGTTCTATTACTTTTTGCTACACGTGCTTTGCAGCTGTTAATACGGTTTTTATCTCTTGTAGCGAAATAGACACGGTATTACTTATACTATTACTGCCATATGGAGACAGAGGACGGTAATGGGTTAAACACAATTATTGAAGATCGCCTTATGGGTTAAAATTTCAACTTCATACACATGAATAGACCAGAAATCGTCTAAAGCTTTGGTCAGAATGCATAAGGAAATTCTTCTAACTCAAAATTTCAAAAACAGTTGTAAATTAAAAAAAAAAACCTTTAACCCTGCCTGACACACAATATCTCGACTAGCATTAGGCATGCCGGGTTAGACAGCAATCCAAAGGAATAAATCTTGTAAAAAATTCCTTGCAAGTGTAGAACCCAAAGTGGGATTGGAAATAAATATTTTCAAAAATTCCTTGCCAGTATCATAGATGGTAAAATTCAAATTCACCCATTTAATAATGGTTTGCAAAACGATTTTTAGCCTAATAATTGTTTATAAATGCAGAGTTTACAACTTTAGCTTAAGGCTGTTTTAAATTTTTATAAATACGACTGTAGGTAAATACAAAAAAAAAATATTGATGTTACTCTTGACGTTTCAAACAATTGAAACATTTGGCGGAAGTTTTAATTTTTTTCAAAAAGCCAGGTTTGCAACTTTGGGCCCTTGTGGCTAGCTCATCTCTGTGAAGACCCACGGTTGTTGTTTTTCCTTGTTAACGGCATACCATCCTCTTTATTATGAAATAAACATCCGATCATTTATCTCAAAAAATTCAATTTTTCTTTGAATACCAAAATAACACCTCTTTTTGGAAAACCCTGTATAATTCGCTTTGTAAATTCTGCAGTTGTCGTGCGTTCTTCGGTCAAGGTCTTCAATACATTACCACAACATTATTTGCTGGTCTTTAAAGATTTTGCTTTAGACCCTTTTGAAACCGTTTTAATAAAACATTTGCCAAATGTGTTTATTTTTTCAAGATTTAGCTTTAGAAACCTTTGAAATCGTTTTAATAAATTTCAAATTTTTCAGGAGTTCTTCTTCTAACCCAAAAATTATATAAGTCTCTGCTACCGCACTCGTCGCAATGTGTGTTCGATAGGGATGGCAATCCTTGAATGTCGAATTTTAAAGTCCCCGACAAATTTGATGAAATTATATCACACATTCCGAGATGTGTAAGCAGAAACAGCTGGTTTTTTTTAGCAAATACAACTCTGTGCACTATAGTTTTTTTATCACCATCACCCACTTTTTTAATTAACATGTCAAATAGTTGAATTTAAATCATATTAGGCAATGACTTAATTTTTTTAAAATTAAAACCACTGCTGATGCGTTCATTGTAGTTTTTTTCTTTATATAAAGTTTTATTCTGTTGCCGTCAGGCAATATTTTGGAAAAATCGTGTGAAACACTTTCATATGATAGAAGGTTTGGCAAGTCGCTGACACAGACGCATGTTCCTACATTAGCCCATTTCTTACCTTCACGTTTATTATTTCTCCGCTTGGAGTAAATATAAAAAATAGACAAATTCATTCATGAAAATTTTTTAAAAAAAAAGTTTTATATTTTATAAAAGATATGAGTTCGAATCCGTTGACGGTTTTTTTATTTACGAAATCATTTTCTCTGTGCCATATGTCATCGCTGGCTATGAATGGGTTAATTAAATTTCTGGTTTTTTTTAACGGTTTGGTCCATCAACAAGCTCAAAAATAGTTTTTAAAATTTGTCGCAAGGCCTCCCCTCTTTCAGTAGGGGTTTTAAAATGGGTCCAAAAATATACCTTCTTTATTATTTTAAATATATAATATGTAAAGGGTGGTTAAATTTTAAAGGGCCGATGTTGATTTTGAATAGAACACAGATTTTTTAGGTTATATTTCCATTTATTTTTATTATTCTTTTTATTTATTAGTATGGAATAAAAAATCGGCGTCGGCGGCACACCTTCGTCCGATGATCCAAATATTCGATGACGCTGAGGCATAATTGAGGTTCTATGCCGTTAATGTACCGAATTGTCTCATTCTTTAGCTCTTGAATTGTTGCTGGCTTATCGATGTACACCTTTTCTTTTAAATAACCCCAAAGACGAAAGTCCAACAGTGTCAAATCACATGATATTGGCGGCCAATTCACATCGCCACGACATGGGATAACACGGCCATTGAATTTGTCGCGCAAAAAAGAGCCATTGTTTCGTTAGCTGTGCGGCAAGTGGCACCGACCTGTTGAAACCACATATCGTCCCCATTCATATCTTCCAATTCGGGCCATAAAAATATCGTTATTACGATAGAGCACACCATTCACAGTAACTGCCTGACCGGCCACATTTTGGGAAAAAATTCGGCCCGATGATGCCGCCAGCCCATAAACCGCACCCAACAGTCACTCTTTGTTGGTGTTGTGTATTGTTTTTTCGACTATCATTCGCCCAAATGCGCCAACTCTGCTTATTGACCAATCCACTGAGGTGAAAATGTGCCTCATCACTGAAGACGATTTTCATCGATCTGCATTTTGATTTGGACGCCCATTTTCATAATAAGCCTGAATAAATTTAATGCGTTGCTCGCTTGTGTATCTTTCCATGGTTCAAATTGAGGTAGTCTGAAATTGAGAAATGTCAAATGAAATGCAGAATGAAACTTGACATTTAGGTGTGGTTCACATTTAACATCGGACTTTACAATTTAACCACCCTTTATAATTATAATTATAATTATAAAAAAATAAATATTATTCTATCAGTCTTTTCCCAGGTCAGGCATTATGAATGTCAATAAAAGGGAGAATCTGTTGTGATTTTTTTTGGGAATAATTCCGCCAATAAATTGCAAGGGAGTTCGGCTTTCTCCTTTTTTTGTTTTGTATTATACATTTTCTGTAAGTAAAATGTATGAATATACAGAAAAGAGATCAATCTGAAATTTATTACAAGTACTCCAAAAAACGAATACCGCGTTTCATAAAATCTAATCTCGTTTGGCATCCCTGTGTGTGGGATGAGAAATATCACAAAACTTGTAACATGAAAAAATCGCAATAACAGGACCTCATGTGGGTTTGTCTGACATTTCATCAGTACAGCTGGCATGAGTAGCATCTAAAAGTGACATTTTTAAATATGTACAAGTATGATGTTTTTTTTTTTTTTTTTTTTTTAAATTGATGTGCCTGCGAGTAGTAGACCCCATAATCACATTAAATATGTAATGTACATGTGTGTAGATATGTATAAATAAAGACATGCAGACCTCAATGTCTCCCATATAGTGTAGTGAATGTAAATATGTATATATGTAAGTACATGTGTATATTCACACTTGTAACATATGTAAGTAATCCTGGCACTTCATCTGAATAAGGACATTTTCTATTACTGGGAACACCAAACACCAAACCAACATTCTTCCCATTGTATTCGTTCGTTCATCATATCGGTTCATTGTATACATAGGACACCTACCTGTACATATGTATATGTAGCCATATGTATGTCTACTTATGTACAGTGTGTGTAAAATGACACACATGAAAATGTGTCCATTGAATGTAACGAGAACTTCAACAGGTAAGTATTTAAATGACCTCAATATTACACACTACTATACGATATATACGCTATGATCTGATATCATATGTATACTATATACTATAGCTAGTATGTTCTCCGGCTCTGTATACTCTCTGCCATAATATGTGTGTGGTTGGTCTATTGTTTTGGGTTGTGATTTCTGTAATAACCAAAAAAAAAACCCCCGTATCCCCCATAGGGGGATAGTAAAATCTCCTGTAATGACTGACTCTGTTTAATGTCGGATATACTCGTATATATAACATCACTTCCGATATCTATGTAAGCTCTGCGTATGTTGTCTTTAGTGTATATGGTTTTTGTTGTATATCTATGTATTTGTAGCATTATTACGTATTAATGTCGTAGTTCTCTTCTTCTCTCTTTACTTTTTTGTAAATGTTTGTTTAACCAGATATTTTATGTGTATAATATTTGAATAACCAGCACCTCGAAACCGTTTTCCTTTTACTAATATTTTAAAAAAAAATTACATTGTAAGCAAAACAACAAAAAAAAACACAAGTACATGGTTAAAGGGTTTTTAGTTTTTGTCCATACACTAGTTTACCAGTAACTTTCGCCTTGGGATTTGACGATGTTTTTGTGTATTTTGAGTGAAAGAAAAAGTCTACAAAATAAAATAAGTGAATATAATATAAATATAAACTATTAAAACTATATCTCGAATTTGAAAGAAACAAACTATCAACAAAATCCTCTCCAGAGAATTGATTGAAATTTAAATAATCACGCCACTGGCAAACGGACAACGGTTAAGCGCAATTTTAATTTTAAATATAAACATAGCCTAGAACAATTAAAAAAAAGAAAAAAACAAAAAAATTGAAATAAAAAGTATAAAACATAAAAAATATAAAATAAAACATAAATAATAAAAAATAAACAATAAAAAATAAAAAAAAAAGTAAAAAGTAAAAAATATAAAAAATAAGCAATGAAAAATAAAAAATAAACAACAAAAAATAAACAGTAAAAAATAAACAATAAAAAATAAAAAATAAAAAAAAAAAATAAAAAATAAAAAAAAAAAAATAAAAAAAAAAAAATAAAAAATAAACAATAAAAAATAAACTATAAAAAATAAACAATAAAAAATAAATAATAAACAATAAAAAATAAACAATAAAAAATAAAAAATAAAAAATAAATAATAAAAAATAAAACATAAAAACTAAAAAATTTAAAAATTAAAAAATAAAGAATTAAATTAAGTACAAAATACAAACTGATCACGAAATTAATTTTAATCTCTGCCTTTAGCGAGAGACAATTGCAAAGTTATAAACAAATTTAAGTCAAACATTATTTTTAATTTTTTAGTAATTTTCCTTTTTAACAAAAAAATCGTAAAGATTCGAATATTACTATAGGTGTTAATTTTAAAAAAGTCCATTACATTTCTTACAACTAAAGTAAGGAATAGATTATTAAAATCAAAAAATAAAAAACAAAAAATAAAGATAAAAAAAAAATTTTAAAAAAAAAATAAAGAATAAAATTAACTACAAAATTTTTTTTTAATCTCTGCCTTTAGCGAGAGACAATTTCAAAGTTATAAACAAATTTAAGTCAAACATAATTTTTAGTAATTTTACTTTTTAACAAAAAAAATCTTAAAAATTCTAATATTACTATAGGTGTTAATTTTCAAAAAGTCCATTACAAAGCCACATTTCCTTCAACTAAAGTATGGAATAGATTATCAAAATCGATGGAGGATTTTCGCATTTATTCCAAATTTACTGAAGGCGCCCACCCCGTCGCTATCTCCCACACAAATGTACCACACATTTTTATAACTCAGAACAGGCCTTCACTGAATAGTAAAAAAAAATAATATTGTGGAAATCCCCCAAAAATTAAATAAATAAAAGTCCATTTAAAATAATAATAAAAAAATTCTTTTAAAATATTATATTTAAATAAATAATTTTGATTTTTTTTAAAAAAAATTGTTTAAAAATGTCAACGATTTTTAAAATAAAAGAATTTAAAATTTTAAAAAAATAAATACATTCCATCGATTTTAATGATCTATACGTTATTTTAATTGAAATATATCCCATTTTAAAATAAAATACACACATTTTGTAATTTTAAAATTTGTGTGTCTTCTGAAAAAAAAAAGACACCCTAAAATTTGTTTATAACTCCGAAACTGTTAGTCATATTAAAAGGTTAATAACGGTGAAGATTGAAGTTAATTTGTAAATTTTTTTCAAATTTATTTCAACAAAAGCCGACGAGTTATGATAAACTACATATGTCTCAAAAAAATTGCATTATAACAAATTTAAAAAAGAAACCTTTGAAAAGAAAACTGCAGTCAGGGGACCACAGTACATCAGAACTGCATAATGATTATTCATAATAAAAAAGTGAAATGTCACCAGCGCTTTTTAACTTAATCACTCACAAATACACTTAAACAATAGAGGCACTTAGTGCGCCGTCAATTTTCCATTTTAATTTATTTTTTTTGAATGTAAACTAGTGTTATTTCTAATCTTGTTTTTATTTTAAATTTATGCAATAGCCATTAATTTGTTTTCGTTTGTTCTCTTTACTTTTTGGTCTCGCTTTAGGTTATCAACATTTATATAAGAGTCCCGATGAAGTGGATACGATGGTACAGCCCTATTATGAGACATTAAGTCAAAATCCTGTAGCGATGACATTCCAACGAAATACTCCGGTCTATTGGACTTTACAGAATCGCCGCCCGGCCAAGCCACAGGCTCCCGTAAACGCTTTAAGTCGTGATGATTTATATGCCACACCGTTGAAGCGCTCCGAAAGATTGGCCCGTGCCCAACAGCAACAGCAGCAGCTGCAGCAGCAACAACTGTCGCAACAGACTCAAGTGTCAGCCTCGTCCGGTAATCTGTCGTCGCCCGGTTCGGTGCGCAATCGCAATAGTTTCTTGACTTCGACACCGGTACGAAACTCGGATTCGCCTTTGCCAGCGGATAATATACCCGCCAAGCAGCGTCTCAAAAACTGGGATGACAATTCGCCCGAACGTTTGAATACTTGCGCCGATCGCATCGGCCAGAGTAAGACCAGCCTCATGGACTTTAAGCGTTTGCTGTTGGCCAAATCGGTCAAGACCAGTACAGTGCCCAAGAAAATGTCAGCCGTGGAATTGTTAAAGAAAAACAGTCAATCGAATCAGCAGCTGCAGCCACAATCACCCCAAAAGACTTCCAGCTCGGGCGCTATTAACATTGCCAGCAACAATTCTGGCGCCGGCCAATTGAATTCTTCCATGAAACTTCTAGACTTAAGTGGTTCTCCCAAAACGTTTGCCAATCGTCGCATGTTGCGCCAGGGCCAATTCGGTTCGCCATCCAAAACGTTTGTGCCCAAAATGAAGAATGCCCGCTCGAACTCGGTGCAACGTACCGATATTATATCTACAACCATACCGGAGGCCAACAGCGAAGAAGACCATTCGAATGGCTCATTGAATAGTTCGAAAAATTCCGAAGAGGAAAACTTTATAGATCGTGAAAGTTTCAATTTGAAACGCAACATATTCCTACAAGCCGAAGAGAATAACTTTATGCGCAGTGAATTGAGATCGAGCTTCAGCCGGTCCAACAAGGCAGAAACCGCGAAACAGCCCATCAGTAAGGTGGAGCCCATAATGAAGCCCATGGTGCCCCTGACGGATTCCAGTAATGTGGGTGGTGGTGTCTCCATCTTGACTTCCATGATGGCCAATGTCAATGTTGGCAGCCCCAATGAGGCCTCTGTGGCCGCCGCAGCAGCAGCATCCCTAGCAAATATGCCGGCTTTAGAGACCGCTTTATAAAATATTGATAAACGCAACCACACAATACTACATATGTCTGCCAATTATTGAAATCAACAAAACAACAACTAATTACCAGAAATATTGCATTTATTTATTGGAAAATTTAAACTGAATAAGAATTATTAAGCAAGCAAAACAATCAAATCAAACAGACTTTAGTTATGTAGTTAGCTTTTCTCCTAATTTATATTCAAAATTATTATAAACAACAAAACAAAAAACACACAATTAGAATCCAAAAAAGGGAAACTCGTTAGAAATGCAAACTTGATAATCTGCATAATCCCCTAAAACACGCCAAGGGAAGTAGGCCCAAATAAATACAGAAAAGTAAAATCCCCCCCCCCCCCCCCCCATATTATTTAGTTTCTTGCAACTGTACATTTTATTCTAATTTTAACCAAAAAAAAAAAACAAACAATTAATTGCATTTCGAATTATTTGAATAGAGCAGCTATTTATTGACAGCTTTAGCCTTAAGTTCTTCAGTTCACCAACGATTCATACCATTTGTTCGTTAGCCTTTGTACAAACCATGTTTTTGTTTCTAGAAAACAATTTAAGAAAACACATATGTATTTTTTTTTTTTATAAATTATTCTAAATTATTTTTCATTGGCAATTATTGCATTAATTTTTCATAATTTTAAGAGTTTTATATTTATAAAGTAACCGTAAGATTTTCTTTTGCAATGACGTCCCTTCTAACTTATGTTCTCTTCTGAAACAAAATAACAATTATTGGCTTATTTATTTGTGCACTATTAACCAACAAACCGAGGCCAGGCCCACAAAAAGCCAACCCCACGGGCCAGCCCATCCGGTAGATGTTTAATTATGTATTTGTTTCTTCTTCTTCTATTATTATTATTATTTTTAATTAGAGTTTCATTTAGCATTTAGTTTATAATTATAAAACAATAATATTAACAGCCAGCAAGCAAACAAACAACAAATCGAGAAGCAATAAACGAAATAAAATCTTAAAATATCGAATCGTTTTGAAACAATTATTTTTGAAGGCATCTTTTAAGTAAGTTTGAGTACTTCAAATAGCACAACATCAATCAGTTCATATGCCATTAAAGATATGACCATTCGCTTGAAGGGACAACGAAACGTTATTCAGGTACCTCACTGGAAATGTCAAAGCTGCACCGGATGGACCATCAAGTAGTCATATGCTACTCTCTCATTGACAGCTGTTTTCGCTCGAAATCTTGTTTGCAGGAATGTTTTAGAAAGCATGTATAATTTGTCGTCTGTCAGTTTATAATCGCATCATTGAAAAATCCTGGGAAATCGTGAAACTGTAGCAAATGAAATCTCGGAAGGGGAGCGAGAAACCCCTTATTGAGAAATAATGCAAACCTTTATCCAAAATTGATGGCGTGTAGCCCAAACAATCATCCCTATTATTTTGAACAAAAAGATTATTAACAATCGTAATGGGCCACAATTCAGCGAAGTAAATCATAAAGATAAACGTTATAGTTTCGAAGATATACAGCTTAATATTAGATTTCAGTAAATTTCGATTAGTAGGCGTGAATGTGGGCTTTTCATACTATACACATCCGATAGCCAGACCTTTACTCTAACTTATGGTAAAAGTTTCATCTCAATAGCTGCCGTAGTTTTCCAGTTATAGCGTTTTCAATTTGAGTCACATGTAAAAAATTACCTACTACAAATTTCTGGGCGCCTGGTATCAGAAAATGGTGGATTGGCTGTTTTTCTGTGCTGGTGTTTTTTGATTTCATATGTGTGTGTTTGGATTCTTGTAAAATATACTGTAATTCAGAGCATACTTTAAGGCTGAAGTATTTATATTCACACCTAACATTATACTTTGAATTGCTGTCACTTAGTGGTGACATTTCTGTTCAGCGGAAAGCAATTATATTTTTTATTAGACGCAATTAAAAAACGCCACAACTGGCTTAGGAAGTAAGCTATTGAGATGAGATTTTTGCCACGTGTGAGAGTAAAAGCAGCGCTATCCGTTGGTTATGTCCATGTTTAAGTTTTTCAATCGGAACTTACTGATATATAAAAATAGCATTTGTTGTCCAATGGACAATCCCGGCATCCATTGACATATTTTTTTTCGTAAGGAAATGTATTTCCATTTGAGAACCCATATGTCCCATGTAGAAACAATGACTATATATAGTATGTCCTGAATGTCTAGACTCGTAAGAGAGTCATGGCATTCGCATATACCCCAGTAAATATTTTGCAAAATTAGCTGTAATTTATTCTATTTGGAAGGTAAACTTTTCATAATTGGCGAACAACTAACAATCACCATGGACTACAGTTCAGTGGAGTAAATCATAAAGGTAAACGTTACGATTTCGAAGATATAAAACATTGTACATGATTTCATTGAATTTCTATTTGTAGGCGTTACTGTGGGCTTTTCATAATATACACATCCGATAGCCAGACCTTTACTCTAACTCATGGTAAAAGTTTCATCTCAATAGCTGCCGTAGTTTTCGAGTTATAGCGTTTTCAATTTGAGTCACATGTAAAAAATTTCTGGGCGCCTGGTATCAGAAAATGGTGGATTGGCTGTTTTTCTGTGCTGGTGTTTTTTGATTTCATATGTGAGTGTGTTTGGGTTCTTGTAAAATATACTGTAATTCAGAGCATACTTTAAGGCCGAAGTATTTATATTCACACCTAACATTATACTTTGAATTGCTGTCACTTAGTGGTGACATTTCTGTTCAGCGGAAAGCAATTATATTTTTTATTAGACGCAATTAAAAAACGCCACAACTGGCTTAGGAAGTAAGCTATTGAGATGAGATTTTTGCCACGTGTGAGAGTAAAAGCAGCGCTATCCGTTGGTTATGTCCATGTTTAAGTTTTTCAATCGGAACTTACTGATATATAAAAATAGCATTTGTTGTCCAATGGACAATCCCGGCATCCATTGACATATTTTTTTTCGTAAGGAAATGTATTTCCATTTGAGAACCCATATGTCCCATGTAGAAACAATGACTATATATAGTATGTCCTGAATGTCTAGACTCGTAAGAGAGTCATGGCATTCGCATATACCCCAGTAAATATTTTGGAAAATTAGCTGTAATTTATTCTATTTGGAAGGTAAACTTTTCATAATTGGCGAACAACTAACAATCACCATGGACTACAGTTCAGTGGAGTAAATCATAAAGGTAAACGTTACGGTTTCGAAGATATAAAACATTGTACATGATTTCATTGAATTTCTATTTGTAGGCGTTACTGTGGGTTTTTCATAATATACACATCCGATAGCCAGACCTTTACTCTAACTCATGGTAAAAGTTTCATCTCAATAGCTGCCGTAGTTTTCCAGTTATAGCGTTTTCAATTTGAGTCACATGTAAGAAATTACCTACTACAAATTTCTGGGCGCCTGGTATCAGAAAATGGTGGATTGGATGTTTTTCAGTGCTGGTGTTTTTTGATTTCATATGTGTGTGTTTGGATTCTTGTAAAATATACTGTAATTCAGAGCATACTTTAAGGCTGAAGTATTTATATTCACACCTAACATTATACTTTGAATTGCTTTCACTTAGTGGTGACATTTTTCTTCATATTTGTTTTGATTCCTTTCCGTGGATTCCTTCACTTTGATTACTTTGTGGAAGCATTGAAGCAGTCCTAATGTTGGAAACTCTCAATCATCAGGTCTATTTTAGGATTCAAGATGTTATCGATTAATGCAGCTCTGTCGGCTCTCCTTTGGAATGTGCGGCCCTTTGTTCTTGCATTTGTCCAAAAATTTTCAATGAAAGAACAGATGTACTTCGTTCATATTGGAGAGCTATGCACGGTTTCATTTCTAGACCTGCTGTTCTAATGCCGACTCAGACCGACCAATGACTTGATCTAGACACGTTTTAAATGCCTTAGAGATGGAAAATGTTTGATGTCCCATACCAGGATACTACCATACCACGCTCACCCAGGTTTTTGTTTCTTTGATTTTAGCAATATTATTGGTTGCGTGTTGTTTTCTCCCGCTGCTTCTTCGGCCGCTAAAAACTTGGAAATAGGAAAAGATCTTCAACATAATCGAGATATAAGTAACATGTTTCCCATTTTAATTTTCTCGAGAAGTTTACATTTTTGGTGGTAAACTCATTCATAGAATTTACTGGAGTCGTTTTTATCCCCATCATACTCAATTTCCTCACATTATCGGCTCTCCATTTGTATTTCATTGTTCCGAACAGAATAGGTTCAAGATACATGGAACATCATTGCATGACCAACTTTGGCTTGCCCATCTAACTTGTGCTCTTTATCATAGCAATATATATAAATCGGACACACTGTTTAAAATTGAGGTGTATCATTACATATATACATAAGGGCAACAGCTCTAAACTACTCATTCGAAACAAATTGTTATGTTAGAGGATTTGTCTATAAGAACAGCGAAATACTCCAAGTGTGCCTCCTCTCTATACTTAAACTTCTCTGGTTTGAATACCAATATGTGGTAAAATTAGTGTATATATTATAGATTTATATTTATGGTTACAAACTACGTTGGTTACAAACTAAATGTTAAAAGGTCTATCAAAAAGTAATACTGGTATTATTATCTATATCCAATTTCTGCCCACACTACCAGATCGACGTTTTGCCGACTTATCGCCATTATCTTTGCGACCCATTACCGGTGAGCCTCCAGAACCAATATTACGTATGAGCATTTTCAAGCCACGCGATTGAGCATCACTGGCCTGTACCACACTATTCACCTCAGTAGCTATAATACCAAAGTCATCGACCACATGACCAGGAGGACTAATGTCAAACGGTAAAATATCACTTAAACTTTGTTGAGGACGACATGAGGCACGACGTCGAGCATGTATATCACCAGCAGCTCCAGATCCTCCAACCGATAAAGAGCTGATATTGTTCAAATTCTGAGAACTTTGTGAGGCTGATAGTTGCTGTTGTTGCAGAGTTTGTTGTAGACGTGATTTTAGCAGTGCATTCTCTTCCTGCAATCGTCGTATTAGAGCTGCCTCCTGCTCCACCCGTACAAATGTCGGTTGTGGCAGACACTGGTAGATTGTGGCTAAAAAGTTTCGTAGCGATAATTGAAAAGTGTCCTGCCATTCTTTTTTGAAATACAATGAGAATGGCTGAGATTCCTCGGGATTTCGGCAAAACGGAAAATCTTTAATAGTAAGTGACAAATACAGAAAATATTCGTAGTAGATAGAATGTGAACTTACAAAACCAATCCTTCCATTCGCTCTGTTGCTGCTGCAATTCTAAAGCAAGCTTTGTAAAAAATTCAGAGATTTTCTCGGACTTGTTGTGGTTGTAGGCAGTGACCAAATACAGTTTCAACAGACTATTTTCCAGTTTCTTTACAGCCGAAGTGTAGGTATGCTCCAATTTACTAAATAAATTCGATTCCAAGTGATTCCATAAACAAAGAAGACTCTGTAAATCATGTGTCTGGATATTTTGATTGAATTGTTCCATCACTTTTTCCGCCCGAAAAGACTGGTCTTTTTCGTTGCGCTGCTCATTGTCCAAGGTCTTGATGGTGTTAGAAAATCCGCGAAATACCAAATACTCATGTAACAACTTGTCCAGAAATTGCACTTGTGCCATTTTTTTTTGGGCCTTTTTTCTTTCGATTGATTTGATTTTTATTTTTGTTTCTTCCTCGAAATGATTGCTGCAGATTGAAGCGGCCTCAACACCATTGCAAGCGGCGTCCAAAATTTAGTTCAACGGCGGCTGTTTAGGGCAAAAAAATTTGGAAATTATTAAGTGGCAACACTGGAGCTGAATAATAAGAACTGTTGCCTGGCACTGTTTATTCTCTTTCGTAACAGTAACAGCTGTTAGAAAGTAACATCTAAATGTGGGCAGACGGCGAAGTCAATGGAGGTGGCGTTTGCTATTCTTCATCGGCAGCCAATTAATCAAATTTTAATTTTGACCAATTGTGTCTTTTGACGTAAAGGTACAAATTAGCCGAAGCTTCATATTATAGTCGAGAGGAAGTACAGCGTTTGTCTTTCGATTTAGTGTTGTGTTAATGTTTTTTTTGACACATTAGTTTTCCTCCATTACATGTGCGATTATGGGAAGTTACCGATAATATCAAAGTGTAAAGGGGACTCTCTTGAAACATTTTAGAAGCTGCCATCTGACGATGTTTTTTTACATATCGCTCATTTGCTGCAAGAACGGCATAACTCAAAATTCGCGATTTTTGAGTTAATAATACAGAAATATTGGCAATATCATGTTCTATCTTGTGTAAAATACTCATTTTGATATCTTGTATACAGAAAGTGTGAGGCGAGTATAGGCCGTTATTTCTATTCCTATGTTTCGCTCTTCTTTTACTCACAACAATGACACATCATTAGTTACGTCACGTCGTTAAGGTGTGAACTTCGTTTGGTTTTCGGAAAGAGCGGTATAATTTGCGCTGTGCCTTTATAGGTGGAAAAGTAAAATGTGGTTTATGTAGTAAAAATTCTTATATACTGGCATATTTTGTGTTGTGACTGTTTTGTTGAAAAAATCATCTGAATAAGATTAATGATTTTCCGCATTAAGAACGACACATTTTAGTTTACTACACTACTATCAATGAACACACTACTATGAACACTACTATCAATGAAGCACCAATAACGTCATAACTCAAAGTATAAACAATTTTCCATCTAAAAACAATTATTAAAAATTTGTTTTTCTACTTTTTTCTATACGGATATATTAAATATAAGTTGATTTACAAGATGATATCAAAATATTTACATTTATTCATTTTTCTTCAGAGCTATAGTCAATTGAAAACTTAAAACGCATTTATCTCAAAATCGAAAATTTTGAGTTATGCCGTTCTTGCAGCAAATGAGCGATATGTACTGTCACTTTTTGTATCCATTTGTAATTATGTATGTATGTCAAAATTGTAATTTTACATACGAGTCATAATTTTAGCTATCACATCTGCATATGTATTTTCGTATGGCATAACCTCTAAACGTAAACAAAAGCTGACTTTTTAATGTGTATTTTTCAAATGTTTGTCAGATGAAAATAGAGCGCGCTCAAATCGACAAAATTACATATGTATTTTCACATGTATTTTACATATGCAATATTTCATATCTATCTGACGATCGCCCATGTCAAATCGCATGCGATTTGTAAAACGCCAAATTTATTTCAGCATGTGCTGCTGTTCACTCGTTTTGATTACTCTGTGCTATTTTTTTAAGTTGTATTTGAAAATGAAATACATAGTTTTTTAGCTGTCAGAACCAAGCGAAATGCGATTCTCATCACATAGGAGGATGTGTACAACTTTTACAGATGGAAAATTTAACGGTACATATGTAAAAAACATATCGTCTAATGGGAGGCTAAGGATGTAAATCAAAAGAATCTTTGTTACTTTCTAAATTATTGCTTTTTATTAATTGATATATTTTTATTGCAAGATTTTGGGCGTAAGGAAAAAGGGATGATATTGTCTCTTCCTTCTCCCTGGTAGGGAAGCATTTAATTTGCCTTAATTTGTCTGTTAAACCACATATCCGAAAACCCCAAAAAATACTAACCAAAAATAAACCCTTCTTCATTTTTAGCCTACGACTTTGCGTATTATATCGATATACACATTGCCGTGGACAACGCAGAAAATCGACAGAATTCAACCTCAACCACGTAAGTCAACGTGGAAATACCTGGTAGCAGTTGCACAGATAATGTCAATTAGATGTTCATTATTTTTGCCTCTTCGTCTTTTGCTTTTCAAACCAGCAAACTCAGGATACAATGTCATTGATTTCATCAAAACATGTTGGAAAACTGATATTTTCAACTTAGAGATTTTATGTAGCAATTACACGATTCACAAGGACAGACTGGGGAGCGGAGTCTTAATTGCGTTTTCTGCTCTTTATGGAATGTCTTATTTTCATTAAAGATTTTATATAGCAATTACACGATTCAGAAGGACAGACTTGTTAGAATGGAGAGCGGAGTCTTAATTGCGTTTTCTGCTCTTTATGGAATGTGGGAATGTCATGAAAATTGTTCTAACATTTTTGCAAAAAAGTATTGCATACGTTTAGAACAGTTTCGACAAACTGATATTTTTGGTCACTCTTAATGGTTTCATCGGACCCTTCTGTAAAAAAAAGGTTTAAATTGTATGAGCGATGGGCGGCGGACGTGGCCGATATTAATAAAAATCCATTATTTTTCTTAATTTATTCAATATAATGGTCTCGTGAAAACTTTCAATAATGTAGGACCACTCCTTATATTTTTTTTTTAACAAAAGTGGTGACAGCATCCCATTGTGCCCAAACCCCCGAACGAAAATATTCGTTCGGTATACTAACCCGTAATAGGCCCATATTCAATTAAAAAAAAACTAAATACGAATAAATAACATTATTTAATCTACAGCTCAGAAACATAAATTATTTACCAAAAATAAATGATTATTACATAATCAAAAATTTTTCAATTGTTTATATTCTATTACTTTTAAAGACTAGTCGGTCACCATGATAGAATAAATGGAGATTCTGAAAATAAATTCGATACAAAATAGTTTTTTTAAATTGTTACAACCAAAATTACGTAAAATATTAGGTGATATACTTACAAATGCTGTAGGGTGTCATTAATTTTACTGTCCCCAAATCAAAATTTCTCTAAATTTATTATTTCAAATTCAAAATATTAGAACTATTAAGTAATAATGTGATTATCGAGTAGTGGATTTTTGAGACGTTTTAACAATTTCTGAATATACCTTAAGAATCATCACCATGGTATTTTTCGTACGCATCCATCGAGCATTCATCATTGTTCAATTCAGGGTCACAGTATAATTGTAGATGTTGTTCGATTTTTAAAGATCCACCGACATAATGACAAAGTTGTAACTGACGATCAATATCTTCACGAACAGGTAAACTATTTGCAATGTATTGTAACATCGGGTACATTTGTATTGCATTAACTGGCTTCTGCATGATTCGATGTGGTTTATTGTCATTGATTAACAACTCTGAACGTATAGTTTGGTCCTGGTAATACCACACTTTTTTTAAGTAATTATCAATCTTCTCTGCCACAGTTCGAATATCAGTCGTTGCATAAATATTTCGAAAAAATTGACAAAAGCCATTTATAAAAGGTGAACCGGTGGAAGGGCATCTTGGAGACTTGGTTAGATCTGGAACGCTATAAATAGCCATAGTTTTATCCTTTAAATGACTCAGTTCCGTTGTCGGCTTGATTTTCATTAGATCATTTGTATCTCCAAATTCCATATCAATGGGACCTCGACAACAATTTGCCAAAATGAGTTTTTCAGCATTTTTTAGGGACTTATTAGATTGGATTCGGTGTATTATATCTCTTTTAATATTTAATTTGCCATCACGAACTTTAAAAACATCATCCTGTTCGCCATGTGACATCAGAAAAACCAATAACGTTTTTAACGGGCCGAAATTAGTTTTTTGTAAAAAGTCAATAACCTGTAAAAGTTCATAGCGATTGCAATCTTCCTCAACGATGTAAGGAATTTGAGCTATTTTCAATTCTCGTATCAAATGTGCCACGTCCAGTTCACTGCCCTCTCGATTGGAAGGCGTAAAATGGTAATTATTAATTATGACTGCAAGAGCTGGATTAATAGCAAAGAAGTATATATCAGCAGCCGTCGATGCTCGCAGTTTAATACCTGAGACTCCATTTGAATATTTCACAGCTTGCTGTATTGTCAAATTAGACATGTTTCTTTCCCAAAAACCCACGAGAACATGGCAGTAAACCTCGTCCAATTCGTTTCCGAAATCAATGTCCATAATAATGATGTTGTCATAACACACAGGCTGAAATTGTAAATGAATGTAATGTTTGGGTATGAATTTTACATTTTTTGAGCAAGGAAACAAAGTCAAATGTTGAAACGATAACAATTTTTTTCGAAATTCGTTTTTGGATTTATTCTTGTTTCTAAAACAATCTCTATTAAAATTTCAAGCAGCTTTCACTTTCATTCCATTTCATTTTCCACTTTCATTACACCAAAATGAGAGTTGTTAGTGACAGCACTCACGTGATATACAATGTTTTTCAGTTTCACTATTTGGACAAATTGGAAAAATAGATGTAGATGCAGATGCAGATGCAGATGCAGAAGTAGATGTAGATGTTATTGTATTTCTATATTTTTTTCTGAAAGATTGGCCAAATAGTTTCAAGGAAGTTTCGAAATCTATATTTGAGCAAACCCATTTACTGAACACAATTTCTGGCAAACAATTTGCTCCAGCTAAAAAAAGAAAAGATCGACTTGTTTAGTTTAAGATCCGTTAACCCCTTAGTTTTTTTTGGTCAAACATTTTTTTTCGAATTTTCAAATCTTTAGCTCTTAAATATATTCTACTTCGAAATTATAGCCACTCATACTTTATATAACATTAGCCACTACAGATTAATAGTCAAAAATCACATTTTGAGAGTCCACCATGGGATACACTCAATCCTGTATAAATGATCGCAGCATATAGCTCTCAGGGGATCAATAGTACTAAAATCTAGTTTTAATTTGACACCACACTTGTTTGTATTAGTATTATTCTGCGGTAAAAAATTGAGACAAATTGGATCTAAAAGCCCTAAAGTAATGGGACACCAATATACTTTACTTTCCCTATAATATGTCGTCTCATAAATTTTACATCTTAAGTTGTTACTGCTCTGTTTCAATTAATTTCTAATTTTAGAATTACTTTTAATAATTTTTTTTTTTTTCTTTAATTTTGCTTTGTACGATGATTGATTGCTTCCACCTTCTCAACGACCGACCAACAGAATTTTTCGTTCGATAAAAATTACGGTCATATAAAGGAAATCAAATCGGGTTTGAATCAATACTTTGAACAGGATTTGCTCAACGAAAGCCCACCAAAAGTGGAGCCATCCGTCATACATGAGATCTTCCGATCCGGGCAGTGACAATATATTGGTGACCATCGACTATGGTTCCATGGAGGGTGATTTGTCCATTGACAGTCTGGGGCTGGTGGAAGAGGAACTGCAGGAAAATGTAGTCAAGACTATGGACTTGTTGCAAGTACCACCCCGATTCGCTGGCATGTCCAAAATCAGTGACAATGCTAAACTATAGAAGTTTGAATATTTGAATTAACGCACATTTCTATCAAGAACTAAAGTTATCGAATTTCTTAAAATATTTTTAAGTGGTATTTTTACAATATAGATTCAAAATATTTGTATTTTAAGACTCTTCTTAAATCTAATCATAAACATTCTGCAAACGATGGTGTACTTTGTTGGCTTTGCTAATTAGAGTGCGATGAAAATTAATTTTGTTCCAATACACAAAACCGCAAATCTCCCAAAAAAACAATAAATATAGACAGTCAACTGTCAGTAAATGTCATTTCTCAAGTCATTGGACAAAGAACGATATTTATGAAACTTTAAAGAAATCGATATAGTCTCCATATAAATGTAAGGCACCATTTAGAATTACCACACAATGCGTGTTACGTGTCACCTATTCATCTTTTCAAAATTGCACACACAGCGTCAGAGTATTTCTCAAAACTTGTAATCTATTCAATACTTTAACATTTTCTGTTTTCTAAAAAAAAAAAAGATAATCAAAGTCGTTTTAGTCATTATCTTGAAGGACATCGGACATTGAAAATTGGAAATTGAATAACAATATTTCGGTGAAATGAAAGGATTCAAGTAAATTCTTTGATATTCACGGGAAATCTGTAAAAGACAAACAAGTCTTTACTAATACGTTAGGCATTTTCAATTCAATATCATTTAAATATGACGATTTGCTTCTTAATATCCACAAATTTAAAATTTAGTACAGAAATCATTGTAGCTTAAGGCAATAAGCATAACATAAGTCGCATGTTTAAAGAGGAACAACACAGTGTATGAATCTTCCTCAAAAATAACTTTCAGTAGGACCCATAAATCGTTATAATTTAGTTAAAACAATTTAAATTATAAGTCTATAAAGGGGAGTTTTGAAAATTTGGATTTGGTTGGCTTTAATGAATAATATACATCTCTGCTATCTCCAGAGTAATATGTTGCACAGAAATCACAACATTTTTTTAAAAAACATGTATTTTTTGAAACATGTATTTAAAATAAAAAATTCTCAGCTTCTTTATTCTTGTGTGTCAAAAATATGTTAATATCTTTTTCAGGGCCCAGAGAATTTCGTATTAGTATAGTATTCGTATTAGTATTAGTAGATGTAGATGAAGATGTTTTTTGGTATTTATTTTTGTATTTGTAGTTGTAGTTGCATTTGTAGATGTAATTGGTTGCTTAAAAATTGGACAAAAAGTTTCAAGGGACTTTCGAATCACTTATTTTAAGAAACCTAATTTTTGTTAACCCAATTTCTCCCGAACAATTTGTTCAATCTAAAAAATGACTTGTTCAGATTGACGTCCACTATGAATGAGCAAAATTTGAACAAAATCTATTTTTTTTTAAAAAAATCTCAAATTTTGATGTGTTACCCCTTTGTTTTTTTTTGGCCAAAATATTTTTTTTTCGAATTTCCAAATCTTTAGCGCGTGGAAGTATTCTGCCTTTAAAATGATGTAATTATAACCAAATATAATTTACATAACATTAGTAATTACAGATTAATGGTAAAAAATATATTTTGAGAGTGCACCACACACAGGACATATTGAAAATCATCAATACATTAATTGTTTAACTGATTACATTATCAATTGCTTAAATGATTAATTGAATTATTGATTAATTGACTAATTGAATTATTTATTAATTGATCATTTGACTAATTGAATTATTAGTTAATTGATTAACTGATTAATTGATTAGTTCATTAATTGATTTAGTTATAAGTATAGTATTAGTATTAGCATTAGCATTAGCATTAGCATTAGCATTAGCATTAGCATTAGTATTAGTATTAGTATTAGTATCAGTATTAGTATTAGTATTAGTATTAGTATTAGTATTAGTATTAGTATTAGTATTAGTATTAGTATTAGTATTAGTATTAGTATTAGTATTAGTATTAGTATTAGTATTAGTATTAGTATTAGTATTAGTATTAGTATTAGTATTAGTATTAGTATTAGTATTAGTATTAGTATTAGTATTAGTATTAGTATTAGTATTAGTATTAGTATTAGTATTAGTATTAGTATTAGTATTAGTATTAGTATTAGTATTAGTATTAGTATTAGTATTAGTATTAGTATTAGTATTAGTATTAGTATTAGTTTTAGTATTAGTATTAGTATTAGTATTAGTATTAGTATTAGTATTAGTATTAGTATTAGTATTAGTATTAGTATTAGTATTAGTATTAGTATTAGTATTAGTATTAGTATTAGTATTAATATTAGTATTAATATTAATATTAGTAGATGTAGTTGGTTGCTGAAACATTGGACAAAAAGTTTCAAGGGTCTTTCGAATCACTTATTTTAAGAAACTCAATTTTTTTAACGCAATTTCTCCCGAACAATTTGTTCAATCTAGAAAATGAAAACATTGACTTGCTCAGATTGACGTCCACTATGAATGAGCCAAATTTGAACAAAATCTATTTTTTAAAAAAAATCTCAAATTTTGATGGGTTAACCCCTTTGTTTTTTTTGGCTAAAATATTTTTTTTCGAATTTCCAAATCTTTAGCGCGTGGAAGTATTCTGCCTTTAAAATGATGCAATTATAACTAAATATAATTTACATAAGATTATCCAATACAGATTAATATTCAAAAAATACAATTTGAGAGTGCACCATCGAATACATAATAAATCCTGTGAAAATGATCGTAGCATACAACTTCCAGTGGTCTAATAATAGTCCTGAAATCTAGCTTTAATTTGATGTTATATTCATTTCAGTACCAAAGTCGGTTGCTGAAAAATAGGACAAAAAGTTTCAAGGCACTTTCGAATCACTAACTTTAAGAAAATCGATTTTCCTCACACACAATTTCTCCCGAATAATTTGTTCAATCTTAAAGCATCGTCTTGCTCCGCTATGATATAGCAAAATTTCAACAAAATCAATTTTTTCAAAAAAATCTAAAATTTTAATGGGCTTTTTTATGTATAACCAAATATAATTTGCATAACATTAGTAATTACAGATTAATGGTAAAAAATATATTTTGAGAGTGCACAACACACAGGACTTATTGAAAATCATCAATTCATTAATTGTTTAATTGATTACATGATCAATTGCTTAAATGATTATTTATTAATTGATTATTTGACTAATTGAATTATGGGTTAATTGATTAAATGATTAATTGTTTAATTGATTAGTTCATTAATTGATTTAGTTATAAGTATAAGTACTAGTATTAGTAGTTATTAGTATTAGTAGTAGTAGATGTACATGTAGATGTAGATGAAGATGTTTTTTGGTATTTATTTTTGTTTCTGAAAAATTGGAACTTTCGAATGTGTAGTTTTGAGAAAAACAAATTTTTTTCAATTTCAAAAACCATTTGTTCAATCGAAAAACCGACCGTGTTCAGATTAGGGTCGGCTATAAATGAGAAAGATATCAACGAAATCTATTTTTTAAAAAAAATCTAAAATTTTTTTGCACAAAATATTTCGAATTTCCTAATCTTTACCGCATCCGCCTTTAAAATGATAATAATAATTATAACCAAATAAAATTTACATAAAATTAGCCATTACAGATTAATGTTCAAAAAGTCCAATTTGAGAGTGTACCATTGAATATACACAATAAATCCTGTCAACATAATCTAAGCATACAACTTTCAGTGGGTTAGTAATAATGGTTTCAGTACCTTTGTCGGTTGCTGAAAAATTGGACATAAAGTATCAAGGGACTTTCGAATCATTAATTTTAAGAAACCCCAATTTTTGAACCCGGTTTCTCCCGAACAAATTGTTCAATCTTAGGAAAACATCGACTTGCTCAGATTAACGTCCGCTATGAATGAGCAAAATTTGAACAAAACTATTTTTTCCAAAAAAAAACAAAATTTTGAATTTTGTTTTTTTTGGAGAAATTTTTTTTTCGATTTTTAAAACCTTTAGCTCTTTAATACATTCTGCCTCCGAAATAATTAAATTATTACCATTTACACTTTATATAACATTAGCCATTACAGATTAATGAGCAAAAATCACATTTTGAGAGTCCACCATGGGATACACTCAATCCTGTATAAATGATCGCAGCATATAGCTCTCAGGGGATCAATAGTACTAAAATCTAGTTTTAATTTGACACCACACTTGTTTGTATTATTATTATTCTGCGGTAAAAAATTGAGACAAATTGGATCTAAAAGCCCTAAAGTAATGGGACACCAATATACTTTACTTTCCCTATAATATGTCGTCTCATAAATTTTACATCTTAAGTTGTTACTGCTCTGTTTCAATTAATTTCTAATTTTAGAATTACTTTTAATAATTTTTTTTTTTTTCTTTAATTTTGCTTTGTACGATGATTGATTGCTTCCACCTTCTCAACGACCGACCAACAGAATTTTTCGTTCGATAAAAATTACGGTCATATAAAGGAAATCAAATCGGGTTTGAATCAATACTTTGAACAGGATTTGCTCAACGAAAGCCCACCAAAAGTGGAGCCATCCGTCATACATGAGATCTTCCGATCCGGGCAGTGACAATATATTGGTGACCATCGACTATGGTTCCATGGAGGGTGATTTGTCCATTGACAGTCTGGGGCTGGTGGAAGAGGAACTGCAGGAAAATGTAGTCAAGACTATGGACTTGTTGCAAGTACCACCCCGATTCGCTGGCATGTCCAAAATCAGTGACAATGCTAAACTATAGAAGTTTGAATATTTGAATTAACGCACATTTCTATCAAGAACTAAAGTTATCGAATTTCTTAAAATATTTTTAAGTGGTATTTTTACAATATAGATTCAAAATATTTGTATTTTAAGACTCTTCTTAAATCTAATCATAAACATTCTGCAAACGATGGTGTACTTTGTTGGCTTTGCTAATTAGAGTGCGATGAAAATTAATTTTGTTCCAATACACAAAACCGCAAATCTCCCAAAAAAACAATAAATATAGACAGTCAACTGTCAGTAAATGTCATTTCTCAAGTCATTGGACAAAGAACGATATTTATGAAACTTTAAAGAAATCGATATAGTCTCCATATAAATGTAAGGCACCATTTAGAATTACCACACAATGCGTGTTACGTGTCACCTATTCATCTTTTCAAAATTGCACACACAGCGTCAGAGTATTTCTCAAAACTTGTAATCTATTCAATACTTTAACATTTTCTGTTTTCTTAAAAAAAAAAAGATAATCAAAGTCGTTTTAGTCATTATCTTGAAGGACATCGGACATTGAAAATTGGAAATTGAATAACAATATTTCGGTGAAATGAAAGGATTCAAGTAAATTCTTTGATATTCACGGGAAATCTGTAAAAGACAAACAAGTCTTTACTAATACGTTAGGCATTTTCAATTCAATATCATTTAAATATGACGATTTGCTTCTTAATATCCACAAATTTAAAATTTAGTACAGAAATCATTGTAGCTTAAGGCAATAAGCATAACATAAGTCGCATGTTTAAAGAGGAACAACACAGTGTATGAATCTTCCTCAAAAATAACTTTCAGTAGGACCCATAAATCGTTATAATTTAGTTAAAACAATTTAAATTATAAGTCTATAAAGGGGAGTTTTGAAAATTTGGATTTGGTTGGCTTTAATGAATAATATACATCTCTGCTATCTCCAGAGTAATATGTTGCACAGAAATCACAACATTTTTTTAAAAAACATGTATTTTTTGAAACATGTATTTAAAATAAAAAATTCTCAGCTTCTTTATTCTTGTGTGTCAAAAATATGTTAATATCTTTTTCAGGGCCCAGAGAATTTCGTATTAGTATAGTATTCGTATTAGTATTAGTAGATGTAGATGAAGATGTTTTTTGGTATTTATTTTTGTATTTGTAGTTGTAGTTGCATTTGTAGATGTAATTGGTTGCTTAAAAATTGGACAAAAAGTTTCAAGGGACTTTCGAATCACTTATTTTAAGAAACCTAATTTTTGTTAACCCAATTTCTCCCGAACAATTTGTTCAATCTAAAAAATGACTTGTTCAGATTGACGTCCACTATGAATGAGCAAAATTTGAACAAAATCTATTTTTTTTTAAAAAAATCTCAAATTTTGATGTGTTACCCCTTTGTTTTTTTTTGGCCAAAATATTTTTTTTTCGAATTTCCAAATCTTTAGCGCGTGGAAGTATTCTGCCTTTAAAATGATGTAATTATAACCAAATATAATTTACATAACATTAGTAATTACAGATTAATGGTAAAAAATATATTTTGAGAGTGCACCACACACAGGACATATTGAAAATCATCAATACATTAATTGTTTAACTGATTACATTATCAATTGCTTAAATGATTAATTGAATTATTGATTAATTGACTAATTGAATTATTTATTAATTGATCATTTGACTAATTGAATTATTAGTTAATTGATTAACTGATTAATTGATTAGTTCATTAATTGATTTAGTTATAAGTATAGTATTAGTATTAGCATTAGCATTAGCATTAGCATTAGCATTAGTATTAGTATTAGTATTAGTATTAGTATCAGTATTAGTATTAGTATTAGTATTAGTATTAGTATTAGTATTAGTATTAGTATTAGTATTAGTATTAGTATTAGTATTAGTATTAGTATTAGTATTAGTATTAGTATTAGTATTAGTATTAGTATTAGTATTAGTATTAGTATTAGTATTAGTATTAGTATTAGTATTAGTATTAGTATTAGTATTAGTATTAGTATTAGTATTAGTATTAGTATTAGTATTAGTATTAGTATTAGTATTAGTATTAGTATTAGTATTAGTATTAGTATTAGTATTAGTATTAGTATTAGTATTAGTATTAGTATTAGTATTAGTATTAGTATTAGTATTAGTATTAGTATTAGTATTAGTATTAGTATTAGTATTAGTATTAGTATTAGTATTAGTATTAGTATTAGTATTAGTATTAGTATTAGTATTAGTATTAGTATTAGTATTAGTATTAGTATTAGTATTAGTATTAGTATTAGTATTAGTATTAGTATTAGTATTAGTATTAGTATTAGTATTAGTATTAGTATTAGTATTAGTAAAATTGGACAAAAAGTTTCAAGGGACTATCCAATCACTTATTTTAAGAAACTTAATTTTTTTAACGCAATTTCTCCCGAACAATTTGTTCAATCTAGAAAATGAAAACATTGACTTGCTCAGATTGACGTCCACTATGAATGAGCCAAATTTGAACAAAATCTATTTTTTAAAAAAAATCTCAAATTTTGATGGGTTAACCCCTTTGTTTTTTTTTGGCCAAAATATTTTTTTTTCGAATTTCCAAATCTTTAGCGCGTGGAAGTATTCTGCCTTTAAAATGATGTAATTATAACCAAATATAATTTACATAACATTAGTAATTACAGATTAATGGTAAAAAATATATTTTGAGAGTGCACCACACACAGGACATATTGAAAATCATCAATACATTAATTGTTTAACTGATTACATTATCAATTGCTTAAATGATTAATTGAATTATTGATTAATTGACTAATTGATTTAATGATTAATTGAATTATTTATTAATTGATCATTTGACTAATTGAATTATTGGTTAATTGATTAACTGATTAATTGATTAATTGATTAGTTCATTAATTGATTTAGTTATAAGTATAGTATTAGCATTAGTATTAGTATTAGTATTAGTATTAGCATTAGCATTAGTATTAGTATTAGCATTAGCATTAGCATTAGCATTAGCATTAGCATTAGCATTAGCATTAGTATTAGTATTAGTATTAGTAATAGTAATAGTATTAGTATTAGTATTAGTATTAGTATTAGTATTAGTATTAGTATTAGTATTAGTATTAGTATTAGTATTAGTATTAGTATTAGTATTAGTATTAGTATTAGTATTAGTATTAGTATTAGTATTAGTATTAGTATTAGTATTAGTATTAGTATTAGTATTAGTATTAGTATTAGTATTAGTATTAGTATTAGTATTAGTATTAGTATTAGTATTAGTATTAGTATTAGTATTAGTATTAGTATTAGTATTAGTATTAGTATTAGAATTAGTATTAGTAGTAGTATTAGTATTAGTATTAGTATTAGTATTAGTATTAGTAGTAGTATTAGTATTAGTATTAGTATTAGTATTAGTATTAGTAAAATTGGACAAAAAGTTTCAAGGGACTATCCAATCACTTATTTTAAGAAACTTAATTTTTTTAACGCAATTTCTCCCGAACAATTTGTTCAATCTAGAAAATGAAAACATTGACTTGCTCAGATTGACGTCCACTATGAATGAGCCAAATTTGAACAAAATCTATTTTTTAAAAAAAATCTCAAATTTTGATGGGTTAACCCCTTTGTTTTTTTTTTGGCTAAAATATTTTTTTTCGAATTTCCAAATCTTTAGCGCGTGGAAGTATTCTGCCTTTAAAATGATGCAATTATAACTAAATATAATTTACATAAGATTATCCAATACAGATTAATATTCAAAAAATACAATTTGAGAGTGCACCATCGAATACATAATAAATCCTGTGAAAATGATCGTAGCATACAACTTCCAGTGGTCTAATAATAGTCCTGAAATCTAGCTTTAATTTGATGTTATATTCATTTCAGTACCAAAGTCGGTTGCTGAAAAATAGGACAAAAAGTTTCAAGGCACTTTCGAATCACTAACTTTAAGAAAATCGATTTTCCTCACACACAATTTCTCCCGAATAATTTGTTCAATCTTAAAGCATCGTCTTGCTCCGCTATGATATAGCAAAATTTCAACAAAATCAATTTTTTCAAAAAAATCTAAAATTTTAATGGGCTTTTTTATGTATAACCAAATATAATTTGCATAACATTAGTAATTACAGATTAATGGTAAAAAATATATTTTGAGAGTGCACAACACACAGGACTTATTGAAAATCATCAATTCATTAATTGTTTAATTGATTACATGATCAATTGCTTAAATGATTATTTATTAATTGATTATTTGACTAATTGAATTATGGGTTAATTGATTAAATGATTAATTGTTTAATTGATTAGTTCATTAATTGATTTAGTTATAAGTATAAGTACTAGTATTAGTAGTTATTAGTATTAGTAGTAGTAGATGTACATGTAGATGAAGATGTTTTTTGGTATTTATTTTTGTTTCTGAAAAATTGGAACTTTCGAATGTGTAGTTTTGAGAAAAACAAATTTTTTTCAATTTCAAAAACCATTTGTTCAATCGAAAAACCGACCGTGTTCAGATTAGGGTCGGCTATAAATGAGAAAGATATCAACGAAATCTATTTTTTAAAAAAAATCTAAAATTTTTTTGCACAAAATATTTCGAATTTCCTAATCTTTACCGCATCCGCCTTTAAAATGATAATAATAATTATAACCAAATAAAATGTACATAAAATTAGCCATTACAGATTAATGTTCAAAAAGTCCAATTTGAGAGTGTACCATTGAATATACACAATAAATCCTGTCAACATAATCTAAGCATACAACTTTCAGTGGGTTAGTAATAATGGTTTCAGTACCTTTGTCGGTTGCTGAAAAATTGGACATAAAGTATCAAGGGACTTTCTAATCATTAATTTTAAGAAACCCCAATTTTTGAACCCAGTTTCTCCCGAACAAATTGTTCAATCTTAGGAATACATCGACTTGCTCAGATTAACGTCCGCTATGAATGAGCAAAATTTGAACAAAACTATTTTTTTGAATTTTGTTTTTTTTTGGAGAAATTTTTTTTTTCGATTTTTAAAACCTTTAGCTCTTTAATACATTCTGCCTCCGAAATAATTAAATTATTACCATTTACACTTTATATAACATTAGCCATTACAGATTAATGAGCAAAAATCACATTTTGAGAGTGCACCACGGGATACACTCAATCCTGTATAAATGATCGCAGCAGTATCAATAGTACTAAAATCTAGTGTTAATTTGACACCACAATTGTTTGTATTATTATTATTCTACGGTAAAAATTTGAGACAAATTGGATCTAAAAGCCGTAGCTCAATAAAGTAATTGGACACCAATATATTTTACTTTCCCTATAATATTTCAACTTTTAATTTTTTTTTTTAATTATTTGTGTGGAAACTTCTTTAGCTAGTTTTGGAACACTTAGTTTAGGATTTTTAATCTGCTGGAGAATCCATTGCCGATCTGTGATGGAAAGCAATTTGGGTCTTCCAGATTTTGTCTTATTTTCTATTGAATTTGTTTCTTTAAATCTATTAATTGTATCGTGTACTGTTGATTTAGATCTGCTAACAATTACGATTTGACTCTTTGTCCATATCAACGAATTATATTGTATGAAACAAGACTTTTTAATTTCTGTTAGTTTACCCTTATTTTTAATAGAAATCCATCAGTATTACAGCAGGTCTGATTACTTTTTTTTTGGCGAATAATCGGCATTTGCCTGATTTTTATTTTATAGCAACTGGATGTATATTTTTGAAAATGTTTTTTTCATTTTATTTTACTAACCTAATTATATCCAGTGAAATACATCATGGGTTACATTAAATATTGCAGCTTGTCGGATTACTTTATTGAGCAACTGTATTCATATTTATTTTATGTACTATATATACTTACAATTTTCTTCCTTGACGATTTGGTGTCCTTAAATGTAAATGTGTTTTGCGTTGTAATAATGTATACAAAGTCTTTAAACCAGAGTGGATTACGCTTGTATCTTAAAGAGCAGCGCTTACAAAGTGTGTATCTATTGAGCATGATCAATATTGATTTGTAACGTAGATATTTGTTGCCGCGGATGCAACGTTGTATTTTGTCCAAGACATGTGAATAACACTTACAATAATAATTGAGTACGATCAAAATTGTAGACCATTGTATGAATTTGGATTCAGAAATTTGTTCATACTGCATTCGATTATATGTTTTGGATGATTCAAAAAAGTATGACTTGAGTGAACGTGAATAATACTTTTTGGGAGGTCCACATTTGAAAGTGATCAATTTTACGAGATCTTTAAAATAATTTCTTTGGTTTTCCCCCTCCTTCCATTCATCCGTCCTAAAAATGTCCATCGTAAAAACTTTCCTCCGTAAATGTCTGCGATCAACTAAACACTTAATAATATTGTGAGCAATACTTGCTGCATGTTATACATATGTATATGAGATAACATACCGTGAACAGGGCTGTCAGGTTTCGCGATTTCTCGCCAAAAGTGGCGAGTTTCCAACGCCATTTGGCGACATGTCGAAATGGCGATTTTTATGACTTCTCGGACTTCGGAATTGATATTTAACTCGTAATCAAAGTCAATCCACACAATGTTGAAAAGATTTAACACATGTACTACATACATAAATCAAAATAACAATGATGACGGCATTTATAAATAAATATTTGTATGTGACTTTTCAAAGTAGGACGTATAAAATATATTGGCTACTATTTACTCAATTAAAATAGCATTATTCAATACCGATTTGGCGACAGATTCAGAAAAAATCTGACAACCCTGATCGTAATGTGAAAGAGCACAATGCTTGCTCACTGTGTTTCAATCTTATTAGTTGTGAGCAGGGTTTTCAGATTTCGGAAATTCTCGCCAAATGCGGTGAGTTTTCAACAGATTTGACGTTAGCGAAATGGCGATTTTCATGATTTATTACTATTTTGGCGAATTTTATAGAAATAAACTGCTCATATGTTGTCGGACTTACGAAATTGGTATTTAACTGTTATTAAATTCAATTTATGGTCAAGGTTTTGGAATAGGTTTACATCAATTACTCCTTAGAAAGTATTAAAATAAATTTGTGGTTATTTACCAAATAAAATCTAGCATTATTCCTAAAAATTGTAGTTTTCTAGTATTACAATTTTTTTTTGGCGATTTTCAGAACCTTTTTTGGCGGCAGAGTCAGTAAAATTTGACAACCCTGGTTGTCAGTAAACAGAACATTCTATTGTACACATGAGGAATTATTTGGAGGGAATTCCCCTGTATAGAATATGTTTCATTGATGTGAGAGTCAAAATATGTGTATGTATATCAAAGACTATACAGAGGGCAGAGTCCCAAGTTGTTTATTGACACATTAGTTCGGCTACACACTCTAGATGTCAGTAATTGGTATGGCAATATTTGAAAAGTTTTAAAACAAATACATACTTTTTTAAAACAAATACTGTTTATATACCCTCTTGGAAATGTTCAGCAAACGACTTGGGACGTCAAGACTCTGTATGGTCTTTGCATAATTTCGACTTATATATCCCTACAACTAAAATAAATATAAATTTTTAAAAAATTACTTCAAAGGAGAAAAAGAGGAATCGAATGGAAATTAAAAAATCACTCATGTTACGTAGTGTCAAATAAATGTTTAGAAAATTTGAATATATTGATTATTAGTTGTAACAAATTTTTCGGTTCTTGGTGTCTCCACATCGTGCGTCAATCTTAGAAGACTTTTTCCAACATTTTCCTTTAGGTGAACCCATAAATTTTGGATGGGTTTCGTGCCTAGGCTTTGAGCTGAAGTATCGATGACATTGGATAGCAGGCTCCTAAGCAAATGTGATTTGTGTTTCGTATCATTGTCCTCATTCAATTTGCATTTTAACTTCTGCGTGTTACCTGGGTAAATAAATCCGAATTTTTGGTCACTGGCTCTCATTTCCACCTTTAAAATAACAAAGTAAATTGGTCTAAAATTGTTATTACTCAAACCCCGTTGCACGATATATTTATATAAAATCAATACGACTTCTTTTTGTTTCTTGAAGTTTCTTGAATAAAAGATAGGCGTGATGAGATCAAGTATTCTAGCTAGTAGTAGTATGCGATATGTGGCTGGGACTGCAAAATATCCTCCAGAACATGTCCCCGCCAACAACATAATTGGATTGGTGTCACATAAATCTCATATAGAGGGTCGTATTCCCGAATTCCACTTACCTGCTTCATACATGAAAATAGTTGGAACACAGTATCGGACAAGATTCTGCTTTCACTTGTACTTCTCCCCGAAATGTTGTTGTATGCGTACATTTACCCCTTGAAGCGACACCAACCCCGATTACTTTCCAGGACGACATCCATAATTACTCCGAATTATGGGAAATAATTCGTAGATCACTGTTGACAAACTTCGTAAGAAACAGAAACTCACCGTAGAGAAGATACATACGATTTCACCACGCCTATTACCACACGTCTGAAAAATACAACACTGTTTCTACCATTTCTACTTCACTTCGATGGCAACATTGTTGATGACAGCAGAGTATGGAATAGAGGAGCTAAACGGATTGGATGCATGCGAGCAAAGTGTAATTGGAAAAAGAAGAGGAAGAGCAGACCACAACAAGATTAAGAGACAAGACGACGATGTCACCTCCCAAAACTTGTTCGGTGTGTGGCGATAAGGCGCTGGGATACAATTTCAATGCTGTCACCTGCGAAAGTTGCAAGGCCTTCTTCAGGCGTAATGCTCTGGCCAAAAAACAGTTTACTTGTCCCTTCAATCAGAACTGCGAGATAACGGTCGTTACTCGCAGATTTTGCCAGAAATGTCGGTTGAAGAAATGCCTGGACATTGGAATGAAGAGTGAGAATATAATGTCGGAAGAAGACAAGATTATTAAGAGACGTAAAATTGAAACTAATCGAGCGAAACGCAAACAGAGTGAACAAAAAACGATAGAGGACTCGTCCGCTGATGATGAGGCGGTGGACGGTGGTGAGGGTACATCTCGAACAGGTGAACAGAAGGGGGGCGAGGGTCAAGGTGAATCCGCTGTCGCAGACAGCAGCGGTTATGACGCACTTGCCGCCAATTACGATTCGCGCAGTTCTTTTGATAGCAATGTCGCAGGTTCAGTAATGACGGCTTCAGCGAATCCTCCCTCGAGTTCCAATTTACCTACGGGCGATTATTGCGATGTCAACACAAATGCTATGACGGGTGAGGAAATGGTTGAATTTATTGTGTGTGATCCAGATCGCGCCTCTCAAGCTATCAGTAAACTTATGCGAACTCCAGGCGAAGCCTTGTCGTCTCTGGAGAAAATTATCAGCTCTCAAAAGGATGCACTTCGTCTGATATCACATTTGATAAATTATCCTGGTATGTACGATTTTGTTTTTTTTGGCCCGACACATTTTCATTTCATTTCATTTATTAAACTTGTAATTCAAAGTTTACAAAGTTTATTAAAGCTAAATTACAATATGCATCAAAAATATAGTAATCTACTTGATAAAGGTATAGTAAAAATTATCAATTCCTTTCCATGAATCTAAATTAAAGATCTGTATAAATAATTAAATGCAATTAAATTTTGCAAAAAATAACGAAACTAATATAGACCAATACACATCGTAATTCAAAATATTTCTTATGTTTGTTTTTTCCAGGCGACGCCTTGAAGATCATTAGTAAAATAATGAACTCTCCCTTTAATGCACTAACAGTATTCACAAAATTCATGAGCTCACCCACCGATGCTTTAGAGATCATATCGAAAATAGTTAGTTCGCCGCAAGATGTTTTGGAATTCATTAAAAATCTAATGGATTCACCTGAGAATGCCATGGACATTATGAATAAATTTATCAACACACCGGCTGAGGCTCTAAGAATGTTAAATAGAATATTGAATGGTCAAAACGACGATTCTGGAGAGAAAAACGAACAGACCAAAAATTGCATCACCGACGATGTCGTTGGGTTGTCGCGAACGGAAGATTTGACAGTGAACAAAAACAACACTCCCATGACAACCGTCATAACGTCGACATCCACATCGCCAACGACGAATGAAAATACTTTAATACATTCTATGCTTAATTATCCCAGTCCGAATGATATTAATTCACCCATACAGCCGCACATTGCATCACCTGCTCCCACCACACCGCTTTCGATGGACAGCGGTCATTATGTGACACCACCTCCTTCAGCCGCAGAATCATTAAGTATGGTGGCCTCTCCGCTGGACTACCATTCATCACCCTGTATAACAACAACCAGTAACTCATCAATAATCTCTTCACATCACGACGACCAACTACCGAGCACATCGTCAGTGGGTCTATTGTCACCGCCCTCGGAAGTCGCAGAATTTGCCAGTGAACATTTCGATATCAAAACATTCATACAAAATTCATTTCCTGAAAATGCCATTGGCAATTTTACACCCGGTGATAGCTTAAATTCCTTAGAATCCGTTCTCACCGAAGTGATACGCATTGAATTTCAGGCATTCAATAATTTACCACCAGAACCGCGTATTAAACAGGAACACTTGAATTCGCTAACAGGTATGGAGAACCCAACGAAAATTAACCAACCATACGGTAGTGGACATGTCACATGTATACCGCAACAACAGACGTTGCAGAGTCAGCAGCATATGGTGTGTTCCCCATCAAGTATAAACCTGTCAAGAGATTTAAATGAAACGGAATTGATTAAATTGCGTGAATTGAAATTGGCTAGTGAAGCTCTCTATTTGCCAGTCGATGATGACCTGAGTGTTTTGATGAGTGATGATAGAATAAAGGTGAGTTTTTAATTTTGTTTCTACTTTTTCTCATAAAGCCATTGATGGGCGATGTCTTTATTTCTGCATTATCCACATGCATCAAAGCTTCAAAGGAATTAAAAAAAAAGAATTTCTGAACTTGGTGGGAAATAAAAGTAGTAACTTTTTAATCAACTATAAAATACAGTTTGTCCAGTTGCTCGTTTCTTACAGTCTAGATAACAACCGAAGTGTTTTCCTGTGACTGTGATTTGGGCTATAGATAAGGCAGCATAATTTCTAAATAAGTCACACCTGTCGCTAACATGTGAAACAGTCCCGCCGTTGCGCGATTGGTGGTGTATTGGACTAGCACATACATATCTTAGTGTACAAATTTATAAAATTCGGATTTGCAATAGTTTAACTTTATTTAATAATTTTAAAACTTCATAGTACATTCGCTGTGAAGAATTGCCTAGTCTCAAGTAGAGACGTAGAGGTTGTAGCTATGCAAACATTTTTAGTGTTAGGTACCCAGCTCCCATCCTTTTTAGCCGTCTTATTAGGTACCCAGCTCCCATCCTTTTTAGCCATCTTATGACGCTTATTACGACTTCGACCCTAATCTTTGTAATGTCCACTATTTCAGTCAGGAATCTATACTCTAGCAACATTTTTCTGTGCCGTTGTAAACATGGACAATGACAAATTGCATGCTCCAATCACCGTCATCCTCACACATCCAGCATAAGTCTGAAAATCTGTTATCCCAGTAACTGGTCCTCGTCCTGATTGAACAGTGGCCTGTGATAACTCCCACCCAGCATAAGCCCACTCCTACATACATTCTGTAACTATCCTAGACTAAACCTGATCGCTTGTTGTAGCCTTCAATGATTTCTGACTGTCGACATAAAACATTACAGGAGTATTGTCGATTGTATGTGTATAGTCTATCTGTCGCGTGCTATGTTGCAGTTGCACCATCCTGTTTGAAACTCATGTTCTCCAGCAATAGCTCACAATTCCGCTGACTTTTAATGAATATAATGGTTATTTGTGAATTCTCAGTGCCACTTTCAGATGTATATTGGACTTGTCCCCAAAAACCAAAAAAAATTATTCCGAAACAAATTGCAGTACTCGAGTATTTCGTGTTCTTAAGGAGTAGTATAGGGTTCCATGGCTTGTCAATGTGTATTCTGAATCTGTTTTCCAAATTGGCAGTTGCCGACATTTGCAAAAGTAATACAACATTAAAAACGTACTAAATCATAAACTCCGAAGAACAGATACCGTTAAATTATCTGTAGCACAGCGCTGGATCGTAATTGTATATTTATACATAATTGTATCTTTCCACATAGACAGAAATCGTACCACAGGTTTCTGGGTCTATACCGACTTGTCGAAGATGTATGTTGGAGTAGGAGACGCTTTCTTTGAGAATAAATATCAGGAATATGCAAGTTGAATTTATTTATAGTGAAGGGGGTACGTCTTGGCTTTTCTAGGGATGATGTAGGTGCTGTTATACGGGTGATGTAGGTGCTGACAAATCCGCTTAAAAAAAACTTTCGTCCATATTAATATAAATTGTTCATCTCCACACCATAAGTATGAAACCCATATGTCCTAAAATATCACAGTTCACCAACGACTCTGGACATGGCAATAGTATGATTTATGACATAGTTTGTCGGGGAGTGTACTTTCTGAAATCAATTATTTTATTTTTCTTCCTGAAAACCCTTATTTCTTTTACATACAATTTATAATTACAGCAATGTCAATTTAGTAATTATAAACATTGGCTCTTAAATTGCAACACTTGATTAGAAATGTTAACAAAATTATTTGAAAAATGCTCTACATTCTCACGATTATTGCTTTACTTAAAAAACAATCAAATAAATACTTCGGGTAACTGGCGAATGCGTTGCTCTATAATTTGAAGCAATCATTGAAAATAATCTGAAATGAATGTGTAACTACAGAAACGCAATAGCTCCCTTCATATGGTATGGGTGTCATTGCTAAGAGCGGGTGTTCCATCTTCAAAATATTCATGAGCATAGATTGGTTCACTAATTTCATTGTATTATTACAAAAACGTATTACGTTTTAAATCACAAAAACCCAATCCATTTTTTTCTTCTATAATTTAAGGGAATATATGTACATATTTTTATCTTATCATGGAGTGCTCTAAAAATGAACACCTGTTGCTGTGGCTGTAATTCAAAAACACCAAACAATTGAATGTATTTATATGAGTCAGTACAATATAAACAAAAGTACGAAGCATGAATGCACGAGTAGACTTCGACGAATATAAGAATTTACCCGGCAAAACAAAACTAAACCAATAGTTTTACTTATTCAAATAACAATATTAACCGTTTTCTTTTACTGCCATACATATTATCAGGAAGCCATTTTTTATCATAGCTTCATACAGTCATCATTGAAGATACCCAGTGTTCTTTAAACACCTGTAGATATTTTTTATCAATGGTTGGTTATCAATGAAAATATCAGGGGAACAGCAATATCTGTTGAATGACTTCATAATTGTCATATGTGTTTTTGTTATTATCTTGAATACGATATTATTATTATCAATTTAAATAATAAATGATACATACTATATGTGTATTACTTTGTGTGTGTTTATTTACTTAATTAACACCTTCAGGGGTTATCTCTCGATAAAAAGATCGTATTATCATAAATGGTCCATTATGTGTTGCTTTATGTTGATTCTTATAAAATGGTAAATATTGTTAGTCGGCAAAATTGACATGAAGTATGGGTGCGATTAGACACTTACATCGGCCTATTCTAGCTCATAATCTTTTATATAGAATATAATCGTAACTATCGTAATCACAGATCGTCAATTCAATTTAAAATTATTTAGAAAAATTTATGATTTTCTCGAAAGTTTTTTAGATTAGAAGGCAAATAATTTCATAGTCGTGCCACACGAACAGAAAATAAATATTGGATTTAAAAACATAGTATGGGTAAATCCGAATAAAGTTATACTGAGGACAAAGTTTTAAAGTTATTAAAACTGCACATATTTGTTATTGAAATAATGGGCTGTATATTTAACCTTCGAAATATATAAAGCATAAGCCTGTTCAATCAAAAAAAGTTGACACAAATATTTGTAACATCCGCAACGAAAGGTATAATTTTTCAAATTTATCTACCGGATTTTTTAGTTTTTTCTTCAATTAAACGACATATAAATATATATATATATAAATATACATATACAGGTATCTGTGATGCACTATGGCATTCAATTAATTAATTAGCGGAATAAAGTCGAAAGAATTGTTCTGTCGTCTGTCCCTTTTAAAAATAAAGTGCACGGTGTCAGCGATTGGAAATAGGGGTATTGGAGGGAGGTAAGAGGGAGTAGGGCTTGTTGAAATTTGCCTTGCATTTGAGAATATTGTAGCTGGTAGGAAAGCACTAGCCGATAGAGAATTCCACATATGAACAGTTCGGGCAAGAACGAATTTCTACAGTGTGCCGTGCAATCAACCGACCATTCGGCTGAATGTCCTAACATTAGTGACTAGAAGACGGATATCAGAGGAACAGATTGCAATATCTGGAGATACTGAAGGATATGATAGATACAGTCTGTTGCGTGAAATGTTGAGTTTGATGGCAAGTCCATGTTCCAGGACTGAGTCGACATCACTCTGGACTGAGGCAGTCAGTACGCATCGTTCGACAACAGGGGCGTGAGTGTTAACCACTTGCAGCCAGTCTTACCCTTGAGTATAGCAGGTGCGGTTTGTAATTCATTCTACCAAAATGTCTTAACAATAAAAACACTGTTTGGACACTTTACATTTATCTGCGCCAATGATATAAGGCCTATCTTTTGCTAAGCATTTCCCATATTTTTTTCTTTAAAGATTCTGTTCGTAAAAGACTTAACAAATGTTGATATATATCTTATTAAAATGTTTTATCAAGGTTGGAAAGCGTAACGAATAACGCTATGGATAACAGATATCGGTATGATTTATTTATTTATTTCGGTACAGGTAACGGTATTTCAGATCGTATAATACCAGTACGTGCCGGTATTTCAGTCTAAAAAGAAAAATATTTAAAAACTGAATACATATTTTTTTATAATTGACATCCGAAACTTTTGTGGTTTTTCACGATCGCTTAAGTACATTTAAGGGGATGTTTGATTTGTTGATGTCAAAGTGCTACATTTTCAAAGGGCTTTTCATTAAAGTAACCTTTTTTTAAGACAATGGATTCGTTACTCTGTTTTCTTTGTTAATAACAACTTAGATTAAAATTTTTACAGAAGCCGCAATTTTAGAAATTATTTGCTTTCGCTCTCCTGAGAAGTTTTCTATTATAAATCACGTAGTTATTTGTGAAAACTACAGAATTGTTATGTTAAATGAGCTGGATTTTGTTCGCATCTGCAAATAAGGCATTTCTTACATCTCTTGTTCTGTACGTATTTTGACAACACAAAACAACCATTAAAAAAGATTATACATACATCGGAAATCAGAAAATCGTAGGACATGTCCCTGATATCGGCAGTGTTTTAGCGCGGTAATTTTTGAACAAGTAGCACAAAAAGTCGTTTTTTTTAAAATAAAAAAAAAGTCGCACAAAAAAGTCGAAAAAATTCGCATTTATTAAAGCAAAAGTCTTTATTAAAACAAACCACAACTAAAAAAAATATAAAAAATAAGCAACTCAAACAATAAGAACAAAATTACAAAGTATTCATTGTCAAGCATTTTTTTTATATCTTCGTTTCTTCTTTTTTCCACAAGATCATTACTAAAAGCGTTCTCGCGAATAACGTTGTAAGAGACATTTTTAACAACTGTTTTTTTATGAAGTAATTTTAGTAATAACAGATGTCAAAAAACTTTCGCTTACAACGTAATTCACGAGAACGCTTCATTTGGTATTCAGTTTTCTATTTTGTTATCTATCAAATTTAGTGCAGATAAAATAGAGTTTTACTTTTAATTTTTTATAAATTAATCCTATTTTAGAAAAAATCAATTTGTATAAACGTACAACTACATCTGCCATTTGAAATTGCTGACAGTTTTATACGTAACGTATTTCAATACACCCCGCACATGAGCGCTACCATTTTCGACACTCTTTTCGATCATTCCCTGAAGTTAATTTTCTGATCATTTCTGTTGTTTAGTATATTATAGACAACTTATTGAGCATTTTCCTTTTCTTTTTCCAGCCAGAGGACAACCACCAGGATCCCAAACTACTGCAAGTTATCAACTTAACAGCGGTAGCAATAAAACGTTTAATAAAGATGGCTAAAAAGATTGCAGCCTTCCGTGATATGTGCCAAGAAGATCAGGTGGCCTTGCTAAAAGGCGGCTGTACGGAAATGATGATTATGCGTTCCGTAATGACATACGACGATGACCGTAATACATGGAAGGTAAAATGCAAATTTCCCTTTTATAATTTTATTCCTTAATACATTTTGTATTTATTTGTAGATTCCTCATACCAAAGAAGATATGTCCAATATCAGAGCTGAAGTTTTAAAATTAGCCAAAGGCAATGTTTATGAAGAGCACATAAAGTTTATAAGTACTTTTGATGAAAAATGGCGCATGGATGAAAATATTATATTAATAATGTGCGCTATTGTATTGTTTTCACCAACGAGACCACGTATTATTCATTCCGATGTTATACGATTAGAACAGGTGGGTTACAGAGAGTTTGTTTTATTGATTATACAGTGCTAGTTCAAAAACGCTGTGGACCAAACATTCAATGGTGTTCAATTCGGTGCAGATTTTTGAAGTATTGGATTCATATAGTAAACCTGGTGACGTACTGTATAAAGTACAGTCTAAAAGGTAAAATATGATTGTATATGTGTGTGTATTTTTTAATTGTCGCATTAAGTTGCTCCTATATATCTCTTTAATACAAACATATTAAAAAAGGAGTAAACTTCGTTAAAATCAATGATACATTTTGTAATCGAAAATGCGAACTTTCTTATTTCCCTTAACATTCAAAGCCGGCTACGAATGTTTAATACTTTTTCTAGAAAAGTTTTACATGGCTTAGAGATCGTTATCTTACTCATAAAGTAGTCGTCGTTCACGAGGTGGAGCGACTGCTGAAAATGTTTTTGATGTTCTTACCAGGATACGAACCTGGGGGAGATAGTCGCACTGTCTACCACACAATCTCCAACCACATATGAATCTATGCTAATGATAGTCTCTTTTGATAGTATGTATGGATTAAGCATTCAGTATTTTAACTCGTTGGAAAGGTAAATGAGGACATTTAAAAAAATGACTTATTTCAGAACATGCATTTATTTCTTTTTCCACTCAAACCGAAAACGTTTAAACGCACCTATAGTATTAGAATCCAAACTGGTTTTACATATTTTCATAAATATTTCATTTAAAAAAAAAGTTTATCCCGAATTACATTTACAATGTTTTGTCCACAGCTTAATAAAATAAGTGTCAAATTCGAGCACAGTGTTAAGAAAATACGAGTATCTCAATGTCTAAATCCGCTTGTTGAAAAGACTAATAATCTGTATAGAGACAGACAGATAATGTTGGATCCACAATTATCCTCAGATTCGGCGATGCATATTATAAAATAATATATGGTAATTAATGAATGTTTACTGAAACATTTAAAAAAATTCTTTGGAATATAAGCAATTTTATATTGGAAAAGTTCTTTGGAATGAGAAGAAATTTAATTATATAATTTTCAGAATATGTTAAATTTTGGGATAATTCCTGTATGTTAATGTTATGTTAGGACACCTTTTGGTATACATAATAATAATAATACTATTATTTGCGTACACTTTGTCCAAGTTTACTAGGACGTGGCCTTTTGTGACTCTAGAGTCGATAAGAAACAAAGATGCAGAGGTTTCTAAAAACTGATGTTTTATATGTTGATACATCTTTTAAACTACGAATTTGGCCGCGATCTGTCGAATAGTTTTGTTGTCAGCAGTTAAAGACATTAGTTTACCTTAACTGTTATCGACAAAATTAATGGAGAAAGATTGTTGTTGCAAACGAAAGTGAAAAAGTATAGAATGCCTCTATAATACCGATAAACATGAATATGTCTGCTGACAACGAAATACTTAACTGAACTCAGCATCAAAATAGATGAATGTTGTTAGCATTGGGTAAGCAGTCCCTGGAGGTACCTTCGTAGCTTATTAGATTTCCGGAACGGGGTCTGACCTTGATTGACTTGAATTTGGTACCACGTGTAGTCAAGAGCTCCCGAAACTTGTTTCGGCTTCACTATCAGGGTCGTCACCAAGATCTGTGGTGTATAACTGAATCGCGGGCAAAGTTTCGACTCATTGTGATGTTGCATTGCAACCGGGTGCTGAGACCCTTACACCAGCGGAGGTGTCAGATAAACCTCTATCCTTACCCAAGAGGAAAGACATGATCCATACGTATCATGGTTTGAATTTTTTGGACCTAGCTTGTCTTCATCTTATTCCGCCTAAGGGGGCGCTGGAATTTTACATTCCTTGTACGGTAGCGTACCATGTTTCCGTCCTTCACGGTAATAATTATGTAAAACTCACGGCAATATGTACGTATGTGGAATAGTCTTCCAGCAAGTGTCTTTCCTGCCAGTTGTGATATTATCAAATTCAAGACAAATATCAACAAACACTCCATTTCCTTATTTCAATACCGTTTTTTCCTATCGAACATAGCATTTAAAAAGACATCCCCTGAGTGTGGTTATAATTTAAAAAAAAGCTACTTTACCTGTTCCTGCTAAACTGTTCAGTATTTGGAAGTTATTTTTATATATGAATCATTTCTAAAAGGCTCTAGAAAACTCATAAATTACCAAATGGCAGAGATCTTCCAGTTTTGAAGATTATTTCCATTTAGAACATTTCATACATTCTTCACTGTCGGATTAAAATTTCAACGAACACCATCGTTTATTTAATCTCTAAACCATATCGACTATTTATAAAATAAATAAATTTCAGTCAAAGGAACTTTTCCCATAGAAAATTAAAAAAAAAATTATATTGTCAGTCTCTTAGAATTTGTCACAGTTAATCTTTTAAATGTGAAATGTAGTAGGAAAAATTAATCAGTGTCTAAGAAATGCTCATGATCTGAAAAACGCCCCTTGGAGTCTGGGGAATGTTCCAACACAATCGTCCATACACTCTGATAATCTTCGCTACTCCTCTGAGATTTAGAGATACTCATATTTATAAAAGATCGTCAGTTATTGAGACATGGTTCCCGATATTTTTAAACATTTACCAGATTTATTTTAGTTGTGTCTAATTTTTTTTTTATTTATTATCTTTGTTTTCCCTTCATTTAGAATTCCTATTATTATCTTCTGCGAAGATATTTGGAATCTGTTTATCCTGGCTGCGAGGCTAAATCGGCTTTTATCAAACTAATACAGAAAATATCAGACGTTGAGCGTTTGAATCAATTTATAATCGGTGTCTATTTGAATGTTAACCCATCACAGGTTGAACCTTTACTAAGAGAAATATTCGATTTGAAAAATCACTAAAATTCTAAATTATTTGTTATTACTGTACCTAAGAGTTTTTTATTTCTGATCGTTTATGTTATCGTTTAGTTTGTAGTAATAATCGTTGTTATATATTTTTAAGCATAAAATGCTTTAGTTATGTTAAATCTAATTTTATTTATAAATACAAATTTATAGTATTCAACATAAAGAATGCGTTGTTTTGTACGTGTGATAAATGTACAAAAAAAATGGAATGAAAATATATTGATTCAAACAATATGAAACAAAATCAAAAAATACACTTGGCCACATACCTATGACAAGAAAGAAACCTAAACAAATTTATATTTACAGATTTATGTGTGTAATTAAGAGAATAAAATCCAAGCATTTTAAATGTAGACATTAAAAAACAATGTTCTTTCAGTTACTAGACATTAGTTAGGTCTATACTTTTTTCGATTGCGGTTCATTCGTTTCATTTCCACTACTATTTTTTTGTAATTCTTAGTCATTCTGGGTGATAATTATTTTAAATGGACAATGATGATCAGACTGCAAATATTCCAATTCAAGAAACAGATTAGTTGCTCTGTGTTAATAACATCAAAGTCGCACTACATAGTAACTAGTGACATGAAACATTCAAGAAACTATAATGCAATCTGCGATATGTAACTCGAATCAATTAGAGAATATTGTCATTCAGTTGTGGGGGCACTTAAAGAAGGAATTATGCGGTTGTGGCACATATGCAGCACTGATAGAAAGAGTATAGATATATGCTTCCATATCTGTTACACAAGTCGAATAGAGAAGTGTATCCACTCCTATAAATTCCTAACTATGTATAGACCCACACTATGTATATTGTAGGCATAGTATTAAATCATGATTTGATTATAAGGTGTGAATGGATAAGTATGTATTTGTCTGCAATTACACACAACAACCGTTTTTGATGCATGTGTTTGTTTTGGTTTATTGTTTCCTTTGTTTGGGGATATGTGCTAATAAACAGTAGTTCTCGTTCAAACGCGAAGAACTATGCCACATATTATACCAATAATTGCAACAGAAATCATTGCAAATAGGGACCGATGAATAAGTGTGACTGCTTCCGTATACCTTGCCTGCAATCCAAGCAAACACATTGCTTGAAACCTTTTTAAAAACATTCCTATAAATAAATCGATGGTATCGAAGTCGAACTCGAGCAACAGAAACAATAAACTGTATAAAAAATAAAGATTAAAAAAAATTGGAAATTGTCTATTTTCTGACGGTTTTAACTCTTCCAAAGGGTTAATTATTTTTTGGCTTATAAAAAGTGATCAGATATTACTCCTTTTTAAAAGTGAACACTGATTTTACACCCAAGACTAACATCAGCAAATGCTAACCGGTTGAAGTCATATAGATTCCTGTATTGCCATGACTAATGAGACAAACATTGACAACGGCGTCTTGAGTTTTAATTGCATGTTAGAACAGGTGGATCTTCTGGCTCTGATTAGAAATAAAATATAGTCAAGGCGGCAAAATAGATTCCCTGGGGCTAGACTTAGATTGGCTGAAGCAATTAGAAATTTGCAAAGGGTGCAACAAGCTTATTTTATTGCAAGTCTCACTCCAACAGCTACTACAAAGATTATTTTTAATGTTAAACTATACGAGTATGACCACAGAGGAATTTCAGAAGACGAAACAATCAGACTATTGTGAATCGGCAGAAATTCCATTGTTTACAAACGAAAGCGAACTCTTCATATAGACCCATTAGTCTGCTTCCCTGTTTATCCAAACTATTCTAAAAAGTCGTTAAAATTAAGACCCTTCCGTGTCGAAGAAGGTAATATAAGACATGAGGCGAGTTGAATCATGGCTATGTTACTGGAGGATATAGGTTAACGAGACAAAATGCAAACAGTTAACATTCACACAGGATTTAGAAACGTGTCCGCCATTGAAATTAAGCAATATTTTTATTTCACAGTCCGACTATGTAACATACCTGTGATCCATGTGATCGGCGACTAACTGGAGAAGGCACATTGAAGACTCAACTGATACTAAACTAGCGGCTCAATGCGTTACATAAGTTTATTGGCCATATTGGATTTTTGAAATTAAATGAACTCAAAACTAAGTTTTGAATACAAGCTCATGCAGTATAATCAAATCAATATGGTTATACGACGCACAGCTGTGGGGCAGAGAAAGTGGGAGCAAACACGACAAAATCCAAAGGGATTATGAGAAATTAAAACATCACAAAGACTTGAATAAACCTCGTGTCAAAAATGCAATTCAAGTCGAAACACAAGAGGTCCAACAAGAGGTGTTATTTTGGTATTCAAAGAAAAATGCAATTTTTTGAGATAAATGATCGGATGTTTATTTGCATAACCATTTACTATTCATGAAATTTTCAAAGTGGCTGCCCTCTGTCCTCGATAGCCTCACGAATTCTATCTTTGAGGTCATGCATCGATGCTGGGCTGTTGGCGTAGACCTTATCTTTCACGTGGCCCCAACGGAAGGTGTCGCAAGGTGTTGAATCACAAGATCTCGGTGGCCAATTGTGATCATCTCTTCGATAGATGGCACGGTCCGGAAACTTTTTAGTTTTGCGAACTGTGACTGCAAGATTTTCACCATTTTTGTAACAATAGTAACTTTTTCACCTTCTTCATAATTAATGCAATTATGAGCTAATGGATTGCGAGCAAACACCGCGTATTTTAGATAATGGATATTTAGTTTTAATTTGAACAAAGTGAATGATTTTTACGCAATTATTATCACAACCACAAGTGCTTTCTCAAATCCTGTTTAAGAAACCCACTGTCATTTTACATTTTGAAGCAGAAGGACTATGTACCCGTATATCTCAGCGTCAAATGTACGACCGCACACATTACCCTTAGGTCCACAGGGAACTTTGCCCGATTAAAATAAATACACAAAATAATTTCTATTCAAATTAGTTGTACGTTTTATTATAAAATAACTGATTATATTTTTATCCAACACCATTACGTTTTCTAACAAAAAAAAAATGGGGAAGAGGCAAATACGTACTTCTGAACGAAAACAAAGTGTTTAGAATGACACAAATAACATTTAAGAACTCTTATATGGCTACAAAAAAAAGTTTTTTCAACATGTATATTATTAAAAAAAAAAGGATATATATATATATATATTAATTCCACAACTGGTGTAAAGAACGACATACAAAAATTTGTTTTCCAGCCTTTATCATTTTCACCACAAAAAATAATGATTTAAAAACATCGTACATCTACTAAAAAATATGTATGTATGTCCTGTTGTATATAAGTTGTGTTTTGTATACATCAAATATATGTATATATTGAGAGAATAAAGGAGCACATTTGTTTGTGAGTACGTACGTATGTATGTTTGTGTGTAAATATGGATAAAGAAGTTATATATATATATATATGTATAAAAAGTTCAAGAAACGTCTACTTCTGATGGGATTGTTTTTCACAAATATGTTAACAATTTTGATTACATAAAAAATATTATAAAAAAAAACGTTTATGAACGACAAGAAGAATAACAAATGTAAGCACTCAAATTTTCTTAATTGCAGTCTTTGGCCCATTGTATAAATTCCGGTAATTCGCCCACGGTCAAATTGCGCGATAATGCCTTAACACGTAAATTGCGATCGGTTGTGATTAGCACCAATTCGGTTTGGATGAAACATTTACCATCTATGTAAAGAAACAAAAAAAAAGATAGTTATATGAAGTACTTATGTATTTGAATGATCAAATTTAGAATGGAAAATGGATTCACCAACTAAAACTTGTTTAGGGCAATAATATTCACTGCTATTTCGAATAGGGCCGTCGGTGTCTGTACGACAATAACTCTACAAATACGGCGACTTTGTGAGTAATAAAGAAATCTGGAAGCCGCGTTTAAACAGTAGGCCTCGGTCTCTGAGTACACAAGTTATATGATGCAAAGCTCAATGAATGTTGAAGCAAATACGAATCCATGCATTTCCACATAATTACAGATTTCCAATTAACGATTCAAATAATTCAATGTGAATTGTATACCAAATGAAATCCATGTGTGGATATTTTAAGAATTTTATCGTTTCGATTTTTTTACCTTTACTGGTTTCTGAGCTCATTGTTTTCGACAAGGCCAAGGCGGTAGCTAAAATTTTGTCGTCGTTGGATACATTTTCTTCCTCTACCAAAGCGAATAGGGATGCATTTATAATGGACCCTTTGGTAGTGGCACACCTGCAACATGTATATAAATTACAAATCGTTAAAGTGCTCTATTTTGGTATATATTTTTTCCACTTACTTAACATGGCTTTTCGCGGTCTTTATAAAGTCCAATGATTTTTTAGCTCTTGTCGATACGTCGTCATAGTGATGTATTCGATGTTTTTGCCGATTTTCTTGATGTGGCTCCACTTTAACACCCTTCGACAAGCCATCTAGTTCTTTGACCACTGCAACAAATTCGATTTTATAAACCATGTAATTTGAGTCATTCGCAGATTATATATTTACCTGTTAATGGTATAATTAATGTGTAACGGTTGAATTCCGTGACTATACGTTCAAAATCTTCCAAGCAATCGATGAAGCAATTAGTATCCGGTAGTAAATATTTTGGTCGCACTTCGATATACAACTTTGTGTCCACAAATTTGAGAATTTCCTAAAATAAAACAGCAAATTGTTTCCGATATTCTAATAAATTTATATTGCTGTACTAAATATGTTCCGATTATTCTGTTTTTTCTGACACATGATCTTTGTTCAGGACCCATAGATAATTATAATCTTCTATTAAACAAAGATACCGTAAACCGTTCTGCTCAAGTGCAAATCTAGGATGTAAAAATAGTTAACCGTTTTTTTTTTGATCGAAAAAGCATGTCGTTCATTCCATGTCAAACCGGACGATTTTCTGAAAAAATTTACATCGATGATTCCGATTTTTTTGAAACTTGGCAATATTGTACTACTATTAGCACTGGTTAATTTGTGGTTGTCAGAAAAAAAAGAAAACACTATGTAACAAACACTATAGATTTCCAGAGTTGTAGTACTTTTGGTAAATATATTTTCGTAGACTACATTAAGTAAATAATTTTTTTAAAATATAACGCATTATTTCTCCAAGCTAAAATTTTCAGGGTTTGTTTAGAATCGATTGAGGAGTATTCGTGTATTTTTGTTAATTTGGAATATTGGTGAAAAATTGTGAAAATCACGTTACAAAATTAATTTTACAACTATAAAAATGTTCGGCACCCTGTATAACAAAATTAAATTAGATCGGCAGAAACTATGCGTCAAGACCTTTAAAATAAGGTATAGCTTTTTAAAATCCAAAGTCGCGTTTTGATCCTACACCCGTTTCAATATAGCCTCCTCAGCACATTTTTCATGATTTTGAACATTTTAAAAAGCATATAACTCATTAAAAAAAAATTTTCTTTTTTTTTCTGACAACCACAAATTAACCAGTGCTAATAGTAGTGCAATATTGCCAAGTTTCATAAAAATCTGAAACGGTCGTGTAAAAAAGGTGTCCGGTTTGACATGGAATGAACGATGTATGTCATTAACCCCAATTTTGGATTTGGAGTATATCACATTGTTAGGGTAACCCTGCCATGCACACACATTTAAACATCTTTCAGTCTGGCAACCTCCTGATCGAAGCATCCACAGACAAGATTGTTCTTGCAACAGTCATAATTGCTAAGTCATACAACACACTTGTATTTCACCACTTGCACAGCTCAGTTGTCCTTATATAGTTATATAGTTTATTCACGTTTTAATTAAATAAATGAATTCTATTGTTATGTTCAACCACTTCGTTTAATTATTCATCACTCAAGAACATAACAAATGTGGCGACGAGGATCGTGAATGGAAAATAGTCAAATTTCTTTTATCTACGTAAATTCAACAAAACACTCAGGAAATGTCTGACGAAAACGTTGTGAAATTACTTGCGGATCATCAAGCATCCATGGATAAACAAACGGAATTACTATCCCAGCTCACTCAAATCATTATGAGCATCAAAAAGGATTCACCCACAACATCTGCAGCTTCAGTTTCTAAAGGGGAAACATCAGCAACAAAAGCTCACCTCATGGAGTCTTTAGCCAACTCCATGATGGATTTTCACTATGAGCCTGAAAGTGGTTTAGTATTTGAGTCTTGGTACAATCGATACAAGCATATTTTCGAAAGGGAAGCCAGTTCTCTGGACGATACGGACAAAGTTTCACTTTTGTGGAGAAAAATGACAAATCACGTCCATGAGCGGTTCAAAAATTACGTTCTCCCAAAACAACCTCTGGAAATTTCTCTCGAAAATACAGTCAAACAACTTGTGAAACTATTTGGTAAAACAGAAACCCAAGTAAGTCAACGATACAAGTGCCTTCAACTCTCAAAAACAGAAAGCGAAGATTTCAAGGAATACGCCAGTCGTGTCAATCTTCAATGCGAACATTTCAAGCTCAGCGAATTAAGTGTAGACCATTTCAAGTGTTTAATTTTCGTTTTGGGTCTCAAATCTGCACAAGACACTGACATTAGAGTCCGCTTACTTAGACTTCTCAACGAGGAGATCGAGTCAACAAATCTGGATAAGCTTGTTGATGAGACACAAAAGTTAATGGATCTAAAAAGTGACACAGCTTTAATTGAGGAACAACCCAAATACGTAAATGCAATAGGTAAGTCCTCACATCAGCCTAAATTACCAAAAACTCCTTGCTGGTATTGTGGAGGATTGCATTATGCAAAGGACTGTCCCTACACCAAACACACTTGCAAGACATGTCAACAAACAGGTCACAAAGATGGTTACTGCAACAGCGTGAATACAAAGTCATCACACAACAACAATTCAACTCACAACAAAAAGGCTAAAAATCAAAACAAAAAGAACTCAAAGTTCAACACAAAAACAGTATTTTCCACCAATCAATTACAATTTCAAGAATTGCGGAAATACGTCACCGTTAGCATCAATTCAAAATCAGTCAAATTACAGGTTGACACAGCTTCGGATATTACAATCATATCAATATCAACATGGAAAAATATCGGAAGGCCTGAAGCATTCACAACCGACGACACAGCTAACGACGCAAATGCAAATAAAATCAAACTTTTAGCAAAGCTCACAACAGAAGCAACAATAAGAGATACTACCAGGTCAGTACAGTGTTACATTTCAAACATTGATACTTTAAATGTACTAGGCATAGATTGGATACAGAAATTCAATTTGTGGGACACACCTATGTCATACTGGTGTCGACAGACCAACTTCGACGAAGATATTTCCAAATTGAAAACACAATATCAACAAGTTTTCGACATCAGTTCATTGGGACTATGCACAAAAACAAAAGTACACGTCAAATTACTTCCAAGTGCAAAAGAAGTTTTCATACCAAAACGTCCTGTACCATATGCTGCACGTACAGAAATTGAAATGGAACTTCAACGTCTTCAAAACTCCGGAATCATCACTCCCGTAGACACATCAAAGTGTGCAGCACGAAGTTTTGTAAAAAGATGCCAGAACTGTCAACTTGCAGTCAAAAATCCAGTCAAGACAGATTTGTCATCATGGCCAGTTACAACTCGCGCACTCGAACGAGTTCACATCGATTATGCAGGTCCAGTCAAAGGTCATTACTACCTCATAATAGTCGATTCGTTTTCAAAGTATCCAGTGATATATGAAACATCATCAATGACAGCTTTTACCACAATTAAGCTAATGAATGAGTATTGTTCTCAATTTGGTAATCCAGAACAATTGGTATCCGACAATGGTACTCAATTCTGTTCAAACAGCTTCGAAGAATGGTGTAAAGAACGCTCCATTCAACATACTCGAACAGTCCGTTTTCATCCAAGCTCAAACGGTCAAGCAGAAAGATTTGTAGACACTCTCAAAAGAGCTCTTAAGAAAATGGAAGGGGAAGGAACGACCACGGAAGTACTTCAAACATTTCTCGAAGTATACAGGTCAACACCAAATCCGAATTCTCCAAATGGATTAACTCCGGCAGATGCATTCATCGGTCGGAAAATGAGAACCATATTTGACGCTCTCAAAAAGTCAAAATTACCATCATCAACCAGAAATGAGAATATGGAACGACAATATAATTCCAAACATGGAACTAAATCAAGATCATTCAAACACGGAGATTTAGTATACGCCAAAGAATTTAAAAAAAATAAATCATTTTGGGTTCCAGGTGAAATTCTCAGCAAGATTGGTAATGTCACATATGACACGCTTGTGAAAGTTGGAAATCGTCAAAAGATCATCAAAGCACACGCAGATCAACTAAGGATGAGAATTTCTGACTCTCCTGAATCAACATCAACTTCAAACGTCTCGTTACCCCTGGATGTACTACTACAAGATTTCAACATTCCATCAGCACATCCAGTGGAAGATTTCGTTACTCCACCTACTTCACCAATCAGCAATATTCCAGCGCGAATCTCGCACAGAAGACAGCCAGTAGAACCAGTTTCCAGAAGCCCGGTTGTGCCCAAATCTCAAATGTAAGATAAGAGTTGCTCTAATAATAGATCTGAGAAGCGATAAGCGGCCCTTCAAATGCATAGTCAAATGGACCTAGTAAGCGAATAATGCAAAATTCGAAGTAGGCTAGTATATGATATGTTGAGTCTATGTTTCAGAGCTGAGTCACACACTCTCGGCTATGGCAGCCAGTGTTTTCCATTAGCATTCCAATCCCATAAGCTTTTTGGACAAACAAATAATATTGTTTGGCATACATTTCATTCATTTTTGGGGGAAAACCGGGCACGTACGGTTTTACATATATTTACAATATTTTTAGGATGTTGTACCGAGTTGGTATTTAGCCTTTACATTGGAAAGTTGTCAAGAAAGGAAATACTCCAAATCCGGCAAATTACGGATATCAGTCATCCAGACCCTGATGTTACGACATGATCAGGGACTCACAACTGTTCATTATCAAATGGTCGGGTGATCGCACTATTGAGAAAACGCATTCCTCAGCCGAACTGTACGAGTTGGAATTAACTTCTAGCAATGGTTTTTCCTCCCAGCTGTGACATTCTTACTACTCCCTCGTTCCTCCTTCCTCCTTCCCTTACCCTTATTTCAAATCGCTAACACGGTGTTGTTCAAAGAAAGAAAATTGGCTCATGGGAGAGTGGAATATGAATATATGGAATATATAAGATTCGGAAGGTATATACAGTGTACTCCCTCCTTGCGGACACCTCTCATAACCGCACACTTCTTTCAGTACCATTCTGCTTCAGTCCTCTTGTGTACTTCTCTCATAAGCGGACACCTCTCATATGTGGACAAAATGATCAGTTCCTTAGGTGTCCGCTTATGAGAGAGTACACTGTAAACAACATTACAGCGTTTGTAATTGATTTGCGTACAATGTTCACTTTCAAACACGTCTAATGGTTTTTGTTGAAATTTCACAAAATCAAAAAAAAACTCACCTCCAACTTGTTGCTGTACATTTTTTTCACATGTGTTTTCGCCTCCAACTCCTTTTTCAAATTCGATAAATGCGTCAATTGTTCATTTTCAATTTTAGCATTTGCACCCCCTACTTTCAACGAGTTTTTTTTCTGTAACGCATCACCATTGACAACAATATTTTCGGAATTGTTTTCCACATCGTCGTCATCAACAATGTCGCCATCATCATCATTATCTTCATCGATCTTCATATTCGACTTTACGGTCTGAGTGCTTTGTAAATCATCCAATGCCTGCTTAATATCGGAGTTCAATATTTCATTTACAAAATGTGATGTCTCAACGTTGTCCAAACGTGTGTTATGCTCTCTGTAGAATACTTCGAACTCGTCCAGCATCTTCAATCTAGCCTTGAATTGTAAACTTTCATCAGAGATGTTATCATCCTTTGGTTTGGAAACTATAGCGGCCATAGGTGTGAATCCGGCCAAAAATACATCTTCTTCGAATTTAATATGCTGACAAGAAAATACTGATAAGTTTTCTTGTTTAAGCAAAAGGAAGAGTTTTTCAAGTTCCGACCAACAGTTTAAGTAAATGTGTCTGCATAGTAAAGCAAAAAAGTATTAATAGATCACAAAATGTATTTTGTTATTATTTAGTATGATTACTTACTCTTCAGATTTTACAGGTTCCCAAATGTTGACATGGTGTTTTAACCACATAACATAAATTCTATTATATTGGAGAACGGTATTTAAATCCAAAAAACTGTTTGAAACGAAATGAAATATATGATAATATGTAATGATGTATAAAAATGGTATTGGAGAAATATAGAGTAAAAACTTACTTTTCATCTTCGAAGTCTTCGGGATTGTTATTTAAATCGGTCAGTAGTACATTTGTTTTACGTAGCATTAGGCCGAAGAATTGATTGCAAAAGTTAAATGCGTGATAGCGTCGAGTATCTGAAATCATTAAGAATTTATTATTATTGGATAGTAGGCTATTGTCATTTCAGAACTCTTTGAATAAACATGATGAGAATTGAATTTGGATCTAATCCATGTAAAAGTTCTCTAGAAAAAGTATTAGTCGTTCGGAAAGGACGTTAAAAAATACATAACGGTAAGTATAAACAAATATACCATTCACAGCTCACTGATTAGAGAGAAGTTCTGCGTCAAGGAAAATAAATAAGATGATTTTGGCAATGTTTTTTTTTTGGACAATCTTGATGGATTACGTTTGTCGACATAACATAAAAATGTTAATTATGTTTGCTAATTGGGCCAAAAAAATTTGCCAATTTTCACGTTATTCGTGATCTGTGTCAAAGTCGAAAATGACAACGTGAGTGCAAATAATGCTGTGCTTACTAAACAGCGCTAGTTTTTTTGCCAATAAATACAACAATTACGGCAATCTAAAAAAAAATTTGTTAGACTTATGCTCAAAAAATCGGGGAATATAATTATAAATAATATATGATTTGTTTAAAAATTTTCATATGGCCCACATTCCGTACAATTCGGTCAATTCATTCCAGACAGGAAGATTTAAAGTAAAAACTTAAAAATACATATATTGGCCATTTTATATTGTTTTATAGCATCCATTTATACGATTATGAAGAAGCGACCGAAAAACTTTCCGACCAAAAATTGAAAACAATTTAAAATAAAAGTATTGCCAAACCATCTTGGAACTACTAGAACTAAAAATGCAATGATATCAATTAGTTCATTTCATTTCATTTACTAATATTCCAAAAGTAACCGAGCTTTTAGGCCGTATATAGTTACAAAATCTACATCCAGTTATAAATAATTATTTTATTTAACTTAAAATTTAGATTCACTAATAATAATATTTAAATAATGTAGCGACCCAAATTACGCAATAAAAAATAAAAAAATCAAGTGCCAAATACCAAATTGTAGAATAAACAACTACTAAAGAATATGTTAGACAAAAGATAAAATGAGATGGAAGAACGCAAAGCATTACAAAGTATTACTCTGCAAATGTTGGCAAAGTTTTTTCCTGTAAGTAAGACAGGAATATTTAAATGTGTCAAGTGAAAGAGTAGTCGTTACCTAATAATACAATCATGGTGACTATAAGCAACGATTTTTTTTGAATTCCGACAGTTGTGCAAACTACGCCGTCTTGAGAACACGTTTAATCCTGACATATTAATTTTTTTATCTTTTAATTAACAACGCATTTCCAGCGATATTGAGTAAATCTCTATGCAGTACAAAAAAATAGGCATAACTATTGCATGAACAACCCTAATTTGTACATGTAATGGAAGGCACAATTCCAAGTTGTATAACTTCATCAAAGTAAAGTTAACTCTGGAAATTACGGAATCAACCTGAACATCAAATCTTAATCTATTATCAAGTGTAATACCAAGACATTGAATACTGTCAACAAAATCAATTACACCATCTGACAAGGACACACAGACATTGCCACACAAACGGCTACCAAAAAACATTGCCTTTGTTTTATACACATTGACTGAAAGTCCATTAATGGATAACCAACTATCTAAGTTAGCCGTTGTGAAATCAATATTATTTTGTAGTACGTCTAAAAAGTCTATATTACCCTTAAACAACAAATGAACATCATCAGCAAATGCTGCAGATACTGCTCTCAACGCTACAAAACAGATCATTAAAATAAATCACGAATAAAAGAGGGCCAAGAACAGAACCTTGCGGAACACCACTACAAACAGGAAGTAAATCCGATGAACAATCATTGAAACATGCATACTGACTCCTACCATACAACTACGACTGCATTAGCTTACAAGCAGAGCTTGAGAATCCATAAGAAAAAAATAATTTCTCTATATGCAATGCATATCGAACGCCTTTTCAAGGCCAATTGAAAGAAGGACACACCACTTAATTTTCCTCACAACACTTTTCACTTTATTACGACACCGACAATAAATACGCCTGTTTACATAACTTCTTTCATGCAAATATGCTTTGTAAGAAAGATCCCTTAGAGATTGTCGATACCTAATTTTGGCAGTCTTGAACCAATCATCATCATCAAAAATACATGGATGCTTCCTAACTGTAACAATAGAATGGGCAACTTCTAGACTACTATTCAAGATAGCTAACTGTTCATCCACATCAGCAGTCATGTACATATCATTCAGGTTGCATGCCGCCAAAGTGTCCAACATACTCATAAAATTGTTGAACAAACGGTTGATGTATCCTAAGGGAAGCGAATATGATGGAATGATGTGAAATGCCTGCGCACTGAAATTGATTGGACAAACTCACAAGCTCAGGCACCGACACCAAAAAATAATCAAGTAATGAAGTGGAGTTATAGGAAACGTCAAAGTGTGTAGGTCTAGAGTTATGCACAATAGAAAAATTTAAATTTTTACAATAATTACGCACAGACGAGGATACTTGTAAGTCGAATAAATTCATATTAAAATCTCCCATTATAACAACGTTCGAATATCTCACAACTACATCAGATATTTGCTCTACAAGAGCTTCAAAATTTCCATGAGGAAGATAAACAACGCCAACCAAAACCTTCTGAGTACTCAACAACAACTCAACAAATAAATATTCAGCAACCCCAACAAATACTACTTTATGCTTTATATTCTTAGCAACATATAGAGCTACTCCCCCATCCCTCCTGATAGGACGATCATTTCTTTGACAAAAATACCCCGGAATATCCACACTTCTATTAGAAGTATGAGGTTTCAACCAGGTCTCACTGACTCCAGCAACGTTTAAGTAACCGTTTGTATTTGGTATAAAACCAGTAATTGTGATAATTGTGACAGTTGAAAAAGTGCATAAAATCATACATAGTCGAGAATCGGGAACTAAAAAATTAGCTTTAAATAAATAAATATATGTCCGTGGATCTCTGGCGTTAAAAACCCTGGATCAAACTCTAAAATATGCAGTTCCTTTCAAAATAACCCCATAATGACGATAATGGAAATTAAAACTGGGGCCAATGTGGTGGCGCGGCATTGGAAAACGGTTCGCACACTTTTTTTAAGTGTAGTTGTGTAGTTAAATTCGGACGATATTGTCAAAATCAAACATTTCCTTTCATTTAAAAACCATACTGTCGATTTATTTTTCGTTATTTTGTAGTCAAGCCCCAATTTTTTTTATTTATTTAAAATTTTTGAGGTCCTATGACCCCGTCCCAATTTATTTATATTTTGCATCATTTTAGACAAGGGGAATTTGCCCTTTCTCATATCAATTTTTGTAATTGGTGGGTTATTTTTTTTTTTTATTATTTTTTCGTTTAATTTTCATTTATTTGCACAGATTTTCTGAAGCGGGTGGCATATTCGTTTTTAGGCTTAGGCCCAATAAAGAGCATTTCCGTCAAAGTTCGTGCTGTGTGAAAAATTTGTATGCCATTCTGAGAACATGTCGCACAAGTTTTACTCCCTTGGAAATCAAAACAACAACCCGTATCACGAGAGTGCGTATCGAGCAGAATATTGCACCCATTGAGTTTATGTTATTCGTCCACCGGCAACATTTTATGTAAGTACCTCAGTATAAAGCCAAAATACAGCTGGTGCAGGATCGATGCTGGAAGAAGATCATCTTTTTTATCTAACATTTTTTTTTTCAACGAAGAGGCTCAATGCGTGGGTCAATGAACAGAATTGCTTAATTTGATCCGAAGAACAACTAGAGACTGTTCATGAGGTCGCAAAGCACCTAGAAAATTTTTGGTGCGGTTTATTGGCCGGTGATATAAGTGGATCGTCCGATGGCACTGCTGCTATTCGATGATTACGTAGCCGTGGGCAAAATTAGTATGAAATAATACTTAAAAAGTAAAGTATTAAATAAATATTTAATTTACTTAGATCCGATTTAAACGATGACTCTGCCCAGGGTGAGCAGGCACGACTTTCCACTACTGAGGGGCGAAGGGGTAAAGAAGCAAGAGGGATAACAAAACAGATACAAAATTAAACTTCAGCGGAAATTTAACTTTTTATTTGAAAATTTACAAAACAAAATCTTAAACGATCTTGCTATTTTATGTTCAATTAAATTGATTGGATAAATCGGGTTGATCGGCATCACGTTAAAGGACTTCATGATAATTCACTACTAGGACGCAGATGGTAGTACTTTGATTTGCCAGTTTAGAACTGATTAGAGCTTTGACTAAATAATGTGCAATACATTGAAAATCATGATTTTCAAATTTACAGGCGAATATGTATTTAATGGTCTCTCTGACGAAGAGACTGGCAGTAATAATTCGACGCTGATGTTTATGAAAAAAAAAATTAAAAATGATTATGAACGGAAATTCATAACTCAAACAAATATTGTCAGTTTTCTTTTTCATATTTCACTCTTCATCCAAAATTTTCGAAACGAAAACTACTTTAATGGCAGACTTACAATGCCACACATAAATTCGGGAACCTGAAATACACGATGATCTGGAATTACTTGTTTTGAGAGAATTTAATGTTAAACTATTTACAAAAACAAGCCACTCAATGGTTCATTTATATCAAGATTTCCTTTTTGTTGTATTGACAGTCATACAAATGACTTATTATACTTTCTTACCTTTATTTAAGTTATGTTCAATCACAAAGATATTTAAAGCCAATATCTTCAAAAGTCTTGCTCTAGAAATTGCCAACTTTTCACGTTTTAATAAAACACCCAACTGAAGGAATAATTTACGTTGATGTTCAACAATAGTTTCCATACTAAAAAACGAAATAGAATAAGACAGTAGAAAAGTATCTGATTTGAAATTATAACTTACCCGACACCAGTAAAAAGTTTTCCAATGATGTACAAGTACAAAGAAGTGATGCGTCGTAAAAGCTGAAACATATTTTGGAAGTCCAATTAGATCCATATTTTCATTATATTATTTGTGTGTTAAATTGAAAACATTAACTGCACCATTCACAATATCCTACCCAGCAGTTATAGTTGTTAGTTTACATGCAATTATATATATATATCTGCTGATTAGCCCCTCAACGGAGATGTTTCAAATATAAAATGAACTCAAATAAAAACTTAAAGAAAACAATACCTCGTCTGCTGACATTTCAGTAAAACGTTTCTCCTCGCTAATGGCCAACTTATAGTTACTGTTGCCATTCAAATCAGTGCGATGTAAACGGCGCATGCCGTCCGGATAAATCCATACTTCTTTGCGCATCGATTTTGAATTTGATTGATGATTGTTGTTGTTGTAATTGGAATGTATGGGCGATGATTTCAATTCGGTTTCTTCATATTTTTTACGTATTTCATCAAATAAAACTAAAAGTGATTCTTTTGACGAATATATGGCATTGGAAGACATAAGACTACGCATATGGAAGTAAATGGCACCGAATTTCTTACGCTAACAAAAGAAAATAAAATGAGTCAATTGACACATGTTCAAACTTATACAACTTACATTAAGTATTGCTATAATGGCCAATTGGTTGTAGGGTACACCATTCGATGGCACCAAGGCTTGAGCTTGTTGGTAGTACTTCTCTGCTTCGGTATAATCCTGACCTTGAGCATCCTTGATTTTATAACGCCACAAATCCCCCAAACATATCAATAACTTCTGAGCAATTACTTTTGCTATGAACTCCAGTTTTTGTTGAGAACGTTGTGACGACGATGTAACATTCTGCATATTAATGATTGCGATCTTCTTCTGCGAGAGATATTGTTGGTGGAGTTGTTGATAGAGTTGATCATAAAAACCGATACCATCGTCTATTATCATACGAATACATTTTATTGCTTGCATTTCATGCAGTTGTTGTTTTAAATGTTCACGCATATTGTAGAAGAGTATCTTCCAAAAGAACGAATCAACTTTCTGTTCACAACAAAATTTGAGATTAGTTAGCAATAGATGTTGGAAAATCTCTTGGAGTTCGTTGCGTAATGCATGCAATTGTTTCCAATTCTAAAGGAAAAATTGTATACAAAATAAAAATATATGTTAAATTATTTACAAAACCAATTTTGTTTGTCTTATTCTAAATCAATTCCAACCGTCCCATTCCCACAAATTGTTCTAATTTTGAACTTTGGTTAAATGGAGGGGGTTATAACTTGTGTTGCTAGTACTTAAACCTGAAAGGAATTTGATCTCCAAATTCTTAACTGGTTTTGGCCAGTATTCGAAATTGCTAAATTATTTTCGATTCTGAAAGGTTTATGGTTTATATTTATTGAGCCTTTAGATTCGATTCTGAAATGTATAAGAAAATACGGCTACGAAAAGTATTGGAAGGAAATGAAATGCAAAACAAACACAGTATGCATTGCTACGGCAAAAACAAAAGTGACTGTTAAAAGACAAGGTCGAAAAATATTTCAATGATCAGTTTAAGAGATAGGTTCAGAATAGAAAATACGGCTACGAAAAGTATTGGAAGGAAATGAAATGCAAAACAAACACAGTATGCATTGCTCCTACGGCAAAAACAAAAGTGACTGTTAAAAGACAAGGTCGAAAAATATTTCAATGATCAGTTTAAGAGATAGGTTCAGAATCACAGAATCAGTGTTTTTCGAGTACTTAAAAGAATTCCCCGACGATGAACCCACTGATATGTTCTACGTTTTATAGGGTCGTTATTTGGAGTTTACATGAATCGAAAAAGAGCAGTATTCCTTGGAGGCAAGCCAATAATTTGCTGTCGAAAAAGACGATAAATTGGTAAATCCTTCAGGAATGATTAAAAAATCATGGGAGGCAAATCCTCTCAGCTATGGAGTTCAGTGTTCTCAGGGGGCAAGCCAAATTATTTTGGGAATATCTTTTTTTTAATCAGATATTTATGACGCGTGGTAGTCCATGGGGGTGTATGTTATAAGGTAAAGTTACTGATCGGTTCAACTGACGAATCCAGTGCGTTCCTTATCGACTACATCTCAAGTCGTCTTCACAGACCTCCACGTGGTAACTCCTGGACAACGGAGTTTTGCCATCCGCCAAGGCGACGGATAACGTGTGAGCGGCTAAGAGGTTGGAGTTGGGCTTGTAACCCGCTTCGCAAAAAAACCACAATGAAAGCAAAAATGAATGAGAATAAACGGACTCCCACGATTTGCGGATATGCACTTGGAATGTACGAACACTCCTCAGACCAGGTTCCTCTACCCAACTGGCAGATGTCCTCGAGGAGTGCAGAACTGAAATCATCGCTATTCAGAAAATAAGATTGAAAGGGCACGGATGGGATCGCGAGCTGTGTTGAAGCAATACCGTGAGTTGAGGAGGGAGGAAAATTGTCTATACCGAAGAAAGAAAGAAAGGATGGAAAGACGTAAATGTGAGGAGATTGAGTTCTATGGAAATATAAATGATGCCAGAAAATTATATCAACGAGTAAAAAATCAAAGCCGAGACTCGGCTACTAGCATAACTTCGTGTAGAGATAAAATGGAAACCTGTTGGCAGACACGTCGAGTGTGCTAAGGATTTGGAAGCAACATTTCTCCACCTTGTTAGAGGCTGAAGAATACCGCGAAGAAAAAATTCCGCAACCAATCATGGCCGATGGTTTTAAATGTCCACCCCTAACCCAAATGATGTCAAACCAGCAGAACAACAAGGCCACAGGCGATGACGGACTACCAGCAGAGCTGGGTAAGACCGGAGGAGTAGAGCTGATAAGTTGCATGTATCAGCTACTCTGTACCATATGGAAGTAAGAAATCATGGCTAATGATTGGAACCTCAGAGTAGAATATCCAATTCATAAGAAAGATGATAAAAACCGTTTGCATCATCTACCGCGGAAAAAGTCTCCTATCCGTCTCCAACAAGATTGTATCAAGCATATTGTGTGAACGATTGAAGTCCAAACTCGACGAAATGATCCAGCAGTGTGGCTTCAGGTCGAATAAATCAACCGTCGACCAAATCTTCACACTTCGCCTGATCCTGGAAAAGACCCATGAAATGCATACCGTCTTTTTAACGACTATAAAGCCGCAGATAAGAGAAATCTTGTACGCGTTGTTGAATGACTCTTAGCGATACCAGATCCTCAGTAAAAATAGAAAGCGACCTCTCCGAACCATTCACTACAATAAGAGGTATTTGACAAGGTTACAGCTTATCGTGCAACTTCTTCAACAGACTGATGGAGAAAATATTGGAAAAACATGTCATGTGAACAAAAAAAGAGCACATATGCGGACGACATTAACGTTGTCAGTAAGACGGACCGAAATGTAACTAGTGCTTTTTCCAGAATCGTGGAAGATGAGTCTAATGGTAAACGAGGACAAAATAAAATTATGCGTGCCACCACATGCTAGGCAAACGTCGCGACGGAAGAAAGGCCGACAGTTGCAATGTCGACGTAGTGGAAGAATTTATATACCTCGACCCCGCCATTAATAGAAGCATCGAAATGAAGCGAAGGATCGTGCTGGCAAATATATGTTATTTCGGGATCAACAAACAATTCAAGAACAGAGCCCTCTCTCGTCGAACGTGTTAAGCACATCAAAATACAGCGATTGCGAATGGATAGAAATGCGTTGGACGACAACTACCGCGGAAAGAGCAGACAGGGAGGACCCAGCATCCAGTGGAAGAAGACATGCAAATCCTTGGTATGGCGAACTGGAGAAAGCACAAGCCCGAAGTGCTTGGAAATCATTCATTATACAACAGGTTGTAGGGCCAACTTAAGTAAGTATTTATGAGTTGTAGCCTAGTTAGACATGACTGCTATGACTTGACATACCCCTTATTCTGGAAGTGATGTATTCACTGTTTCTACATTGAATTCGTTTATCATTCAAAATTACCTCAATGACTTCATTATTGTTCATTATCTCCTGCAGTGCGTCAAACAATGGCGGCAACCTCTTCGCCCATATTTCATCTAGTGTTTCGAACCAACTCGGATGGTTGACCTTCCGAATTTGTCTCACCGGAGACATTGGTATTACACCCTTTGACGATGCCAAGATTTCTTGTCGGGTCTGGTGTCTGTTGCGCCGTTCCTGGTTACGCAAACCACCACCATTTGAGCTGGACGATGTCGTTTCGTTCAGTTTTTTTGCATTTTCAGCATTGAGACGTATCAGGCCAGGTATTGAGGCACTACTTTCTTGAGTGTCCACCACTTTCCCTCCCACGTCATGTTTGTGCATCACTTTCATCTGCACGGCGGTCGTTGTTTTTGCAGGCAAGCGCAAGAAATAATCAATGGAAGTCACTTCATTGGCCTCGGAGGTGGCCGAAGCGCCTTCAGTTGCTAGTCCATCGTCCGCTTGTTTGGTATAGCTGCTGCAGCTGCCGCCTTTACTGCTACTCCCTTCTTCGCGTATTATGATTTTGTCCTGTAGTCGTTTTGGTAAATTCCCGATAATTATCGAAATATCATTTTGTTCTCGTGATCCCTTTCGATTCATATTTCAAACACAACGCCATCAACCGCATTTATGGTTTTTTGCTTCTGGTCGTTTGTAATTTTATTACACACAATAAATTCACAACAATCTTTAGTTCTTTAGTTCAATTGAACGATTCACTGAAATGAACGGTGTGAACTAGTTTATGCCAGTGATGGAAGATTTAGTACAATTGTACAATCTGAGTGGTACCGTGGTACAAGCAACACATGGTCGTTGGTACATTCCACAATTTGTTTGTAGAATTCCATTTCATCCTTGAAAGTTGGTTCATACGATTTGATTTATCTTCCAACTTCGTGGTAATTATTGTAACGCCTGTGATTTCAACAACATTTCTAAAAAAGTACGTTATATAATATATAGAATTATTAAAAACATTTACTTAATTTAATATCATTCAGACAATACTGTTTCATACTGGACTACAGTTTCACGTAACAATACAAAAGCGCAAGGTCACAAACGAAAATGAAAGCAAAAATAACTCCAAAAATCGACGAATTTATAAGATTCAGATACAAAGGCTAAACGATTGGAGTTGAATCCAGCAGATTACCATTTACTGTCATGGGTCATTTATGTATATTTTCGTAACTACAACGTGCATGCTTTCTTAATATATACGAACGGATAAAATGTATTTTTTTATTTTGGTAAAATTTTTTCGTCGCATGGTACAATTTGAAAAACCATCACTGGTTCATGCTACTGCTTACTGAACACTGCTCCCCGTCGCGTCGTATAGTGTTTAGTTCCGCTGAGGAATGGCACTGATGGAATGAAACGGTTATTTTCGGTTACATGGGTCGCTTATCGTCGATTCCTCCATTCCATTAGTAGCGTACTCCGCGATTCCCCCATTCCACTCCGGAGCAGAGAACCGTTAAAGTTAAAAATGTAGCTAGTCGGCGGATAGTTGGGCCAACATTTTGAGGATTAAATCTTCTTAGAAAAATTGCCAATTCTAATTTTTTAATAAGCTAATTTTTCCCGAGGTACGATATTTAGTACTTTTCCAACCCTGGTCAAACTAGAGGGATCGAAATATCGCGAACAATTTCACTTATCCTTTAATGAAAGCCCACATACCTCTCATGTACCAAAAATGTTGGCCAACTTCACATTTATATTTTTGGCCGTGTATGTCCCTTTTACCCGTGCCCCAAATACTGACAACTGAACACAGCTTCATTAAAAACTTATCGATAACACTGTGTTGACAGCTGTACTTGACAGCCTATAATTACCATTAACTTTCGTTTGGCTGAGGAAGTCGTGTTCCTGCGTTATTTTTCAATTTTATTAATTAATTCCTCCAGAGCAAAGAACCAAAGATGCAGCGCGTCAAACCATCCAAGACTGGCGAACTTATCGCGTACAGTGAAGCTGCCATACGAAACAATATCTCTGCGGTGGAATACTGTCGAACATCGATGGCCGCAATATCGGGCTGCGCAGCTGGTAAATTAGTGCAATGACTCGTAATGGTGTCAACTTTTAATGATTGTCTTCCTTCTTACACAGGAATTTTGGGTTTGAATGGTCTGTTGGGGTTCCTGTTCTACTTCATCTCTGTATTTATTTTGTGGTTGCTGGTGCTGATGAAGTCCGGCGCACACTGGCGCAAGTTTTTCATAAATCGACAAAGCTTGCTGACTAACAGCTTTATGGGTGCTTTGTGCACATATGTGTTATTCTGGACATTCTTGTATGGCATGGTTCATGTCTACTAAAAAACAAAACTACTTTTGGACTTTGTATATGGGTTTTAGGCTTAATTTAAATAAATAAAAATTGTGAGAAAAGTGTGAGTGCGTTTTATGGCATTTATTATCACTGTTTAGATTGTTCTTCGGCCGCTGCCTGAGCCGCCCCACTGCAATCGCACCACGGTGTTTTTTGCAAATCACATTCAAGCTCAATGTTGAGCACTGTTATCTGAATGCCATCGATGAACATGTCATGGACACGACTGATTTTGTACTGGAGAGTATTGAGACCCGTCTCACGGTCACGCCTTCGAGTCACCTCCTTTTGATTGAAACACTTTTGAGTATCACGTTTGCGGTGGTAGCGATTGTGTATGTGACTTGAAAGGGGTGGAAATGAATATAGTCCACATATGAATATTCTAAAGATTTATTGTAGACTTACTTGAATGTATCGTTGACTCCAGTCGTAATACCATGAGGTCGCGTCACTCTTAGACCGGCATCCCGTATCCTAACATAGAACTCATCATCCTCTAGGCCCCAGCCCCAGTATTTGTTGGACATTCCATTAGTCGCCTCAAATTGTTCCCTCCTCACCAGCAATATGCCTCCCACAAAGTTTTCGTAGTGGTATTTGGGATGCAAATCTGGGGCGGCAATGTGTAAAGGACCCGTTTCGCTGGGATACTCATAGTAGAGGTTGTTATTTAAAGGCAACAAGTCCACGTCATGCATAGCCATGTAATCATAGACTCCGTGCGTAAAACGAAATCCCACATTTATCAAAGAGGCACGATTGAAGCGGTAACGGTCGACTTGATTCAAAACAAATATATGATGAACCACTCCCTGTTTCTTGAGAAACTTTGTCATGTGCGGTACAAATTGCAGCAGTTCCTCAAAACGATCACGGAATGGCACTAACACCGCCAGCTTGTGAACCACTTGCAATTGGTCCGGTGGTTTATTTGATATGTCGGATGACTCCTTCGGTGGCGGTCGACTTATAGGACAAATGCAATCTTAAATAAGGATTTTGTAAATTAAATGCTATTGAACTATTGGTTTCATTCAACATTTTGTTTTGACAATTAAATTATTATACATTAAATTTAAATATTAGATATTACAAATTATTGAAGAATTTAAATAGCTCTGTTTTGAATGTTGAGCCATTGCTTAGTAATTGAATATTTGAGGTACGGATACTGAATATGGAGAATTGTAGTTTATATACTGAAGAGCTAATTCTTGGATTGATAAGTTCCACTCCTATGTTAGAAAGTGCAAATTGTAGACGATTATATAAATATTCAGATACTTATATAATCTCGTAGAGCCGTTTAAGGCAGTTCATTTCAAGCCGATTATCGAAATATATACGAGTATTGAATATTTGGAGGGAGTTATGATCGTATCACATTTAGCTTTCGACTATCTTCAGAGTCTCAATTTTCAGACCCATAAAGTGGAGGTGGGATTAGGTAGGATTTCGCAAGCAGCATTCTAAATTTCTCAGCATACTTCGAAGCTTGGAATTTAAAGTCAAACCCAGATTGGATGAGGTCGGCACTGAGTCAATTTCCAATATTAACGCAGTGATTATTAATGGCTATGTCAGTATTTCTATAAATTGTTATTACTTTAGATATGGTAGGATTGAAACATAGTCCGTTATTACTGGCACATTTAAAAATCAGATCTAATCGCTGTTTAGATTCGAGATGCATGTCTGTGCATTAGCTTACTAATTACTATTACTGGTAAGTCTGGAAGATCCTTGATACATCGGAAACAGAAGTAAACCGATAAACGATAGTTGTGGGACGCCTCGAGTCACATCCAGGAGATTCGAACAATAGTTTACCTATTAAATGTCATTAATCTACAGGCAGTTTATTTAATTTTGAGATGAGTATGTTGTGGTCAACTGTGATCCAACAAACCAGGTATGACACCATTTTACCATCATTTATCGAAGATTTTTGTAAATTAAATACTATTTCATTCAGCACTTGCTGACTTACCAGAAGGCAGGGGCATAAGACTAAGAACTGCAACTCCTCCCAAGCAACAACATATTCCACAGATGAAGAGCCAATTAATTGTTGCCAAATTCACCATTTTTGAGATTTAAATTCGATTACAAATAACAATTTTTACTTCTTGTTAAAACAAAAGTTATTATTTTTAAGTTAGGACATATTTAGCTAATTTAGCAAAATTGCTGGACCTCCTATTTTTGGGTTATTTGGTTGGGGTTATTTTTAGTGCATGGAACAGCTGATCGATTGGCGTGTGGTGTGTGTGATTTGCTGGATTCCCTTTCCAACCATTTTGGTTTTCCTCATTTCTTTTGCCCAACATTTTCTAAACAATCATGGTGACATGGACGAGGCAGCAAAGCATGCAATGCAGAGTTGTATTAGCTGAAAAGACGTTTCTCAACACTGGCATGGACATTTCATTTTGAACTGAAATATTTGAGAACAAATTTATGTACAGGGTTCGCCAAATAACTTTTGGTTTTTTGAAAATTCTATAAAAAAAACTACTGGATATTTTCTACAATTTCTTTCTTTATTTGAAAGTACAATCCTTTCGGTTAATATTGGAAAATAATTTTATTTAAAATTGCTGCCTCGGCTGGCCATGCAGTAGCCTAACGACATAGGCTCTGCGGCTGATAATTCGATCTTCAAAAACAGGGCAAAACATCGAGTGTAGCTTCGGCTGTGTGGCACGTAGCGCCGCCCTGTTGAAACCAAATGTTGCCAATATCCTCCCCTTCAATTTTTATAAACAAAAATTCGTTCAACATGGCCCGATAACGAAATAAGCACTAGTTGAAAAAAAGTTAGATGGCGGACCCTTTATATGCTGCGTTAGAATATGTGATAAAACTCACATTAATTGGATTGTTTGAATCATCGTACCGATTTTTAACAGATTTCCGTAAACAATCTTAATCTTAATTTTGTTCGCTTATAAGAATATAGGTTAGCAAGTCGTCTTTACCTGAGCGATCGGGCCAATAACTACAAATTTAATGTACCTCCATAGTTACCCTACCCTTACAAAGATTGAAAGTGTTGTTTCAGTTGGATCGAATCAAATCTCTACAACTACGTTAAAATGACTCGAATGATTGAACTATTACGTTAATATGGCGGCTGACCGAAGCATATCTTAATTGGATCCATCAGTAGGTCCCGTTGTGATACAGTGTATTCGTCGCCCAAAAATGTAACCCAAGTTTCCTGGTTCCGGTTACCTTTCTGGCCACGTAAACTTTGAAAGACAGGTTTTTTCCTTCTAGAATTTACAGACCAGATATCTTCCGGCTTAAGTCCACAAAATACGGAAAATGGCAGAGCTATGTTTGATTGTCTCCTTTTCCCAGCGTGTGCGTTCAGAGCCGACAATGAGGTTTCTCACATGGATTCATGACAGATCAAACACGGCAATGAGGTTTCTCACATGGATTCATGACAGATTAAACACGCGTCCTCCACACATCTATATCTGTCCAGATTTTTCTGGTTTCAGCGCAGTTTGGATTCTTTCTCCACCTATCTTCCGCAATAAGATGATCTTTTCGAGTTATTATCCGGTTTCTCTGCATGAGAGCAATACCAATATCACAATTACACTCACTTGACTTCGGGGTAGCGCCAGCTCTAGCAGGAAGCCACACCTCTACCAGAGACACGTGGCTCAAGAATCAGTTTTTTAACAGATTTACATATTTTCCGTCAATTAAACATTAAATATTTCGTTTTGCAGAAATGACAGAAATGAAATGTTTCGGATATCCTGTATTTGTTTGTCTTTATTTTCCTGATTGAAAGCTTCCACTATTCCCAGCTGCTTTTGGAGATTTGACGAATACCTTTAGAGTTAAATACTTTAGGCCTTTGGGTTATGTTGCAAAATTATGAAAAATATTTGTCAAACAAGGTCTGAAAAAATATATTTTTTAAACTTTTTTTAAATTCAAATAACATTTTTGTTTTTAAGCAACAATTTGAATGAATAGTGTGCTCCCCCAAAATCAGAACATAAAACTTATATTTTTTTCATATTTTTTTTATTATCGCTTTTTCGTTTTGAACAGAATGTTTATATATATAAAAAAATTAAAATACCATTTATTATTTATCAATAAATGTTATTATTAAATTTAGTGTTTTAATAACTATTTAAAAAAACGCGGAATTTCACATTCTTACGCTTTTTTTCAAACGTTCGAATCATTAACTCTTTTTGTTTTTTTCTTTCTTCTAATAATATTCGCACATAATTAATTAATATCTACAATTGCAGGCAATACAAAAAAATAATAATGTTTTTTTTTTATTTAATTTTTTTATTTAATTTTGTTTTTTTTTTTATTTAATTTTTTTATATAAAAGCGGGTTTCCGTTGTCATAAGTAGGTATAGATAAAATAAACAAAAAAAGGGATAAACAAGAGCTGTCTAAAGAGGAGGCAGGAATGGAAACAATAAATATAAATATATATAAATGTAAAAAATACTAAATAAAACTAAAAAAATGTTATGTTTATTGCAAATACAGGGTAGAGTTGGAAAAAGACAAAAGAAAAACAAACAACTTGCTAAAAATTTGCAGGAAAGTCAAAAAGGAAAAAAAAAATAATTTAACTAAAGCTCAAGTCATGGTACAATAAACAAGTAAGGCCAAGCAATCAGCTGATTTACAATTTTTTCTCGCAGCACTCTAAATTGTCAAAGTTGACATTCGATGTTTTTGTTTACATTCAGGCATCTGTTGAAATTTAAAAAAACGTTTATTCAAATTATTGAAATTATTATTGTACCATGATATTTTGTATCAAATATTTACAACAATAACAAAAATTAACTGTCAGTAACTTTATTTTATATTCTTGACATATACAACTTTGACAATATAGAGTACCAGAGTTGTATCTGATTATTTGTTGTTGGGCTAATGACCTTACCTTGTTTATTGTACCATGGCTCAAGTGATTGAAAAATGATTTAAGGGAAAATGGTGAAGAAAACATAACGAACGCCATGATCGTATCACATTTAGCTTTCGACTATCTTCAGAGTCTCAATTTTCAGACCCATAAAGTGGAGGTGGGATTAGGTAGGATTTCGCAAGCAGCATTCTAAATTTCTCAGCATACTTCGAAGCTTGGAATTTAAAGTCAAACCCAGATTGGATGAGGTCGGCACAGAGTCAATTTCCAATATTAACGCAGTGATTATTAATGGCTATGTCAGTATTTCTATAAATTGTTATTACTTTAGATATGGTAGGATTGAAACATAGTCCGTTATTACTGGCACATTTAAAAATCAGATCTAATCGCTGTTTAGATTCGAGATGCATGTCTGTGCATTAGCTTACTAATTACTATTACTGGTAAGTCTGGAAGATCCTTGATACATCGGAAACAGAAGTAAACCGATAAACGATAGTTGTGGGACGCCTCGAGTCACATCCAGGAGATTCGAACAATAGTTTACCTATTAAATGTCATTAATCTACAGGCAGTTTATTTAATTTTGAGATGAGTATGTTGTGGTCAACTGTGATCCAACAAACCAGGTATGACACCATTTTACCATCATTTATCGAAGATTTTTGTAAATTAAATACTATTTCATTCAGCACTTGCTGACTTACCAGAAGGCAGGGGCATAAGACTAAGAACTGCAACTCCTCCCAAGCAACAACATATTCCACAGATGAAGAGCCAATTAATTGTTGCCAAATTCACCATTTTTGAGATTTAAATTCGATTACAAATAACAATTTTTACTTCTTGTTAAAACAAAAGTTATTATTTTTAAGTTAGGACATATTTAGCTAATTTAGCAAAATTGCTGGACCTCCTATTTTTGGGTTATTTGGTTGGGGTTATTTTTAGTGCATGGAACAGCTGATCGATTGGCGTGTGGTGTGTGTGATTTGCTGGATTCCCTTTCCAACCATTTTGGTTTTCCTCATTTCTTTTGCCCAACATTTTCTAAACAATCATGGTGACATGGACGAGGCAGCAAAGCATGCAATGCAGAGTTGTATTAGCTGAAAAGACGTTTCTCAACACTGGCATGGACATTTCATTTTGAACTGAAATATTTGAGAACAAATTTATGTACAGGGTTCGCCAAATAACTTTTGGTTTTTTGAAAATTCTATAAAAAAAACTACTGGATATTTTCTACAATTTCTTTCTTTATTTGAAAGTACAATCCTTTCGGTTAATATTGGAAAATAATTTTATTTAAAATTGCTGCCTCGGCTGGCCATGCAGTAGCCTAACGACATAGGCTCTGCGGCTGATAATTCGATCTTCAAAAACAGGGCAAAACATCGAGTGTAGCTTCGGCTGTGTGGCACGTAGCGCCGCCCTGTTGAAACCAAATGTTGCCAATATCCTCCCCTTCAATTTTTATAAACAAAAATTCGTTCAACATGGCCCGATAACGAAATAAGCACTAGTTGAAAAAAAGTTAGATGGCGGACCCTTTATATGCTGCGTTAGAATATGTGATAAAACTCACATTAATTGGATTGTTTGAATCATCGTACCGATTTTTAACAGATTTCCGTAAACAATCTTAATCTTAATTTTGTTCGCTTATAAGAATATAGGTTAGCAAGTCGTCTTTACCTGAGCGATCGGGCCAATAACTACAAATTTAATGTACCTCCATAGTTACCCTACCCTTACAAAGATTGAAAGTGTTGTTTCAGTTGGATCGAATCAAATCTCTACAACTACGTTAAAATGACTCGAATGATTGAACTATTACGTTAATATGGCGGCTGACCGAAGCATATCTTAATTGGATCCATCAGTAGGTCCCGTTGTGATACAGTGTATTCGTCGCCCAAAAATGTAACCCAAGTTTCCTGGTTCCGGTTACCTTTCTGGCCACGTAAACTTTGAAAGACAGGTTTTTTCCTTCTAGAATTTACAGACCAGATATCTTCCGGCTTAAGTCCACAAAATACGGAAAATGGCAGAGCTATGTTTGATTGTCTCCTTTTCCCAGCGTGTGCGTTCAGAGCCGACAATGAGGTTTCTCACATGGATTCATGACAGATCAAACACGGCAATGAGGTTTCTCACATGGATTCATGACAGATTAAACACGCGTCCTCCACACATCTATATCTGTCCAGATTTTTCTGGTTTCAGCGCAGTTTGGATTCTTTCTCCACCTATCTTCCGCAATAAGATGATCTTTTCGAGTTATTATCCGGTTTCTCTGCATGAGAGCAATACCAATATCACAATTACACTCACTTGACTTCGGGGTAGCGCCAGCTCTAGCAGGAAGCCACACCTCTACCAGAGACACGTGGCTCAAGAATCAGTTTTTTAACAGATTTACATATTTTCCGTCAATTAAACATTAAATATTTCGTTTTGCAGAAATGACAGAAATGAAATGTTTCGGATATCCTGTATTTGTTTGTCTTTATTTTCCTGATTGAAAGCTTCCACTATTCCCAGCTGCTTTTGGAGATTTGACGAATACCTTTAGAGTTAAATACTTTAGGCCTTTGGGTTATGTTGCAAAATTATGAAAAATATTTGTCAAACAAGGTCTGAAAAAATATATTTTTTAAACTTTTTTTAAATTCAAATAACATTTTTGTTTTTAAGCAACAATTTGAATGAATAGTGTGCTCCCCCAAAATCAGAACATAAAACTTATATTTTTTTCATATTTTTTTTATTATCGCTTTTTCGTTTTGAACAGAATGTTTATATATATAAAAAAATTAAAATACCATTTATTATTTATCAATAAATGTTATTATTAAATTTAGTGTTTTAATAACTATTTATAAAACCGCGGAATTTCACATTCTTACGCTTTTTTTCAAACGTTCGAATCATTAACTCTTTTTGTTTTTTTCTTTCTTCTAATAATATTCGCACATAATTAATTAATATCTACAATTGCAGGCAATACAAAAAAATAATAATGTTTTTTTTTTATTTAATTTTGTTTTTTTTTTTATTTAATTTTTTTATATAAAAGCGGGTTTCCGTTGTCATAAGTAGGTATAGATAAAATAAACAAAAAAAGGGATAAACAAGAGCTGTCTAAAGAGGAGGCAGGAATGGAAACAATAAATATAAATATATATAAATGTAAAAAATACTAAATAAAACTAAAAAAATGTTATGTTTATTGCAAATACAGGGTAGAGTTGGAAAAAGACAAAAGAAAAACAAACAACTTGCTAAAAATTTGCAGGAAAGTCAAAAAGGAAAAAAAAAATAATTTAACTAAAGCTCAAGTCATGGTACAATAAACAAGTAAGGCCAAGCAATCAGCTGATTTAAAATTTTTTCTCGCAGCACTCTAAATTGTCAAAGTTGACATTCGATGTTTTTGTTTACATTCAGGCATCTGTTGAAATTTCAAAAAACGTTTATTCAAATTATTGAAATTATTATTGTACCATGATATTTTGTATCAAATATTTACAACAATAACAAAAATTAACTGTCAGTAACTTTATTTTATATTCTTGACATATACAACTTTGACAATATAGAGTACCAGAGTTGTATCTGATTATTTGTTGTTGGGCTAATGACCTTACCTTGTTTATTGTACCATGGCTCAAGTGATTGAAAAATGATTTAAGGGAAAATGGTGAAGAAAACATAACGAACGCCATGATCGTATCACATTTAGCTTTCGACTATCTTCAGAGTCTCAATTTTCAGACCCACAAAGTGGAGGTGGGATTAGGTAGGATTTCGCAAGCAGCATTCTAAATTTCTCAGCATACTTCGAAGCTTGGAATTTAAAGTCAAACCCAGATTGGATGAGGTCGGCACAGAGTCAATTTCCAATATTAACGCAGTGATTATTAATGGCTATGTCAGTATTTCTATAAATTGTTATTACTTTAGATATGGTAGGATTGAAACATAGTCCGTTATTACTGGCACATTTAAAAATCAGATCTAATCGCTGTTTAGATTCGAGATGCATGTCTGTGCATTAGCTTACTAATTACTATTACTGGTAAGTCTGGAAGATCCTTGATACATCGGAAACAGAAGTAAACCGATAAACGATAGTTGTGGGACGCCTCGAGTCACATCCAGGAGATTCGAACAATAGTTTACCTATTAAATGTCATTAATCTACAGGCAGTTTATTTAATTTTGAGATGAGTATGTTGTGGTCAACTGTGATCCAACAAACCAGGTATGACACCATTTTACCATCATTTATCGAAGATTTTTGTAAATTAAATACTATTTCATTCAGCACTTGCTGACTTACCAGAAGGCAGGGGCATAAGACTAAGAACTGCAACTCCTCCCAAGCAACAACATATTCCACAGATGAAGAGCCAATTAATTGTTGCCAAATTCACCATTTTTGAGATTTAAATTCGATTACAAATAACAATTTTTACTTCTTGTTAAAACAAAAGTTATTATTTTTAAGTTAGGACATATTTAGCTAATTTAGCAAAATTGCTGGACCTCCTATTTTTGGGTTATTTGGTTGGGGTTATTTTTAGTGCATGGAACAGCTGATCGATTGGCGTGTGGTGTGTGTGATTTGCTGGATTCCCTTTCCAACCATTTTGGTTTTCCTCATTTCTTTTGCCCAACATTTTCTAAACAATCATGGTGACATGGACGAGGCAGCAAAGCATGCAATGCAGAGTTGTATTAGCTGAAAAGACGTTTCTCAACACTGGCATGGACATTTCATTTTGAACTGAAATATTTGAGAACAAATTTATGTACAGGGTTCGCCAAATAACTTTTGGTTTTTTGAAAATTCTATAAAAAAAACTACTGGATATTTTCTACAATTTCTTTCTTTATTTGAAAGTACAATCCTTTCGGTTAATATTGGAAAATAATTTTATTTAAAATTGCTGCCTCGGCTGGCCATGCAGTAGCCTAACGACATAGGCTCTGCGGCTGATAATTCGATCTTCAAAAACAGGGCAAAACATCGAGTGTAGCTTCGGCTGTGTGGCACGTAGCGCCGCCCTGTTGAAACCAAATGTTGCCAATATCCTCCCCTTCAATTTTTATAAACAAAAATTCGTTCAACATGGCCCGATAACGAAATAAGCACTAGTTGAAAAAAAGTTAGATGGCGGACCCTTTATATGCTGCGTTAGAATATGTGATAAAACTCACATTAATTGGATTGTTTGAATCATCGTACCGATTTTTAACAGATTTCCGTAAACAATCTTAATCTTAATTTTGTTCGCTTATAAGAATATAGGTTAGCAAGTCGTCTTTACCTGAGCGATCGGGCCAATAACTACAAATTTAATGTACCTCCATAGTTACCCTACCCTTACAAAGATTGAAAGTGTTGTTTCAGTTGGATCGAATCAAATCTCTACAACTACGTTAAAATGACTCGAATGATTGAACTATTACGTTAATATGGCGGCTGACCGAAGCATATCTTAATTGGATCCATCAGTAGGTCCCGTTGTGATACAGTGTATTCGTCGCCCAAAAATGTAACCCAAGTTTCCTGGTTCCGGTTACCTTTCTGGCCACGTAAACTTTGAAAGACAGGTTTTTTCCTTCTAGAATTTACAGACCAGATATCTTCCGGCTTAAGTCCACAAAATACGGAAAATGGCAGAGCTATGTTTGATTGTCTCCTTTTCCCAGCGTGTGCGTTCAGAGCCGACAATGAGGTTTCTCACATGGATTCATGACAGATCAAACACGGCAATGAGGTTTCTCACATGGATTCATGACAGATTAAACACGCGTCCTCCACACATCTATATCTGTCCAGATTTTTCTGGTTTCAGCGCAGTTTGGATTCTTTCTCCACCTATCTTCCGCAATAAGATGATCTTTTCGAGTTATTATCCGGTTTCTCTGCATGAGAGCAATACCAATATCACAATTACACTCACTTGACTTCGGGGTAGCGCCAGCTCTAGCAGGAAGCCACACCTCTACCAGAGACACGTGGCTCAAGAATCAGTTTTTTAACAGATTTACATATTTTCCGTCAATTAAACATTAAATATTTCGTTTTGCAGAAATGACAGAAATGAAATGTTTCGGATATCCTGTATTTGTTTGTCTTTATTTTCCTGATTGAAAGCTTCCACTATTCCCAGCTGCTTTTGGAGATTTGACGAATACCTTTAGAGTTAAATACTTTAGGCCTTTGGGTTATGTTGCAAAATTATGAAAAATATTTGTCAAACAAGGTCTGAAAAAATATATTTTTTAAACTTTTTTTAAATTCAAATAACATTTTTGTTTTTAAGCAACAATTTGAATGAATAGTGTGCTCCCCCAAAATCAGAACATAAAACTTATATTTTTTTCATATTTTTTTTATTATCGCTTTTTCGTTTTGAACAGAATGTTTATATATATAAAAAAATTAAAATACCATTTATTATTTATCAATAAATGTTATTATTAAATTTAGTGTTTTAATAACTATTTATAAAACCGCGGAATTTCACATTCTTACGCTTTTTTTCAAACGTTCGAATCATTAACTCTTTTTGTTTTTTTCTTTCTTCTAATAATATTCGCACATAATTAATTAATATCTACAATTGCAGGCAATACAAAAAAATAATAATGTTTTTTTTTTATTTAATTTTGTTTTTTTTTTTATTTAATTTTTTTATATAAAAGCGGGTTTCCGTTGTCATAAGTAGGTATAGATAAAATAAACAAAAAAAGGGATAAACAAGAGCTGTCTAAAGAGGAGGCAGGAATGGAAACAATAAATATAAATATATATAAATGTAAAAAATACTAAATAAAACTAAAAAAATGTTATGTTTATTGCAAATACAGGGTAGAGTTGGAAAAAGACAAAAGAAAAACAAACAACTTGCTAAAAATTTGCAGGAAAGTCAAAAAGGAAAAAAAAAATAATTTAACTAAAGCTCAAGTCATGGTACAATAAACAAGTAAGGCCAAGCAATCAGCTGATTTAAAATTTTTTCTCGCAGCACTCTAAATTGTCAAAGTTGACATTCGATGTTTTTGTTTACATTCAGGCATCTGTTGAAATTTCAAAAAACGTTTATTCAAATTATTGAAATTATTATTGTACCATGATATTTTGTATCAAATATTTACAACAATAACAAAAATTAACTGTCAGTAACTTTATTTTATATTCTTGACATATACAACTTTGACAATATAGAGTACCAGAGTTGTATCTGATTATTTGTTGTTGGGCTAATGACCTTACCTTGTTTATTGTACCATGGCTCAAGTGATTGAAAAATGATTTAAGGGAAAATGGTGAAGAAAACATAACGAACGCCATGATCGTATCACATTTAGCTTTCGACTATCTTCAGAGTCTCAATTTTCAGACCCACAAAGTGGAGGTGGGATTAGGTAGGATTTCGCAAGCAGCATTCTAAATTTCTCAGCATACTTCGAAGCTTGGAATTTAAAGTCAAACCCAGATTGGATGAGGTCGGCACAGAGTCAATTTCCAATATTAACGCAGTGATTATTAATGGCTATGTCAGTATTTCTATAAATTGTTATTACTTTAGATATGGTAGGATTGAAACATAGTCCGTTATTACTGGCACATTTAAAAATCAGATCTAATCGCTGTTTAGATTCGAGATGCATGTCTGTGCATTAGCTTACTAATTACTATTACTGGTAAGTCTGGAAGATCCTTGATACATCGGAAACAGAAGTAAACCGATAAACGATAGTTGTGGGACGCCTCGAGTCACATCCAGGAGATTCGAACAATAGTTTACCTATTAAATGTCATTAATCTACAGGCAGTTTATTTAATTTTGAGATGAGTATGTTGTGGTCAACTGTGATCCAACAAACCAGGTATGACACCATTTTACCATCATTTATCGAAGATTTTTGTAAATTAAATACTATTTCATTCAGCACTTGCTGACTTACCAGAAGGCAGGGGCATAAGACTAAGAACTGCAACTCCTCCCAAGCAACAACATATTCCACAGATGAAGAGCCAATTAATTGTTGCCAAATTCACCATTTTTGAGATTTAAATTCGATTACAAATAACAATTTTTACTTCTTGTTAAAACAAAAGTTATTATTTTTAAGTTAGGACATATTTAGCTAATTTAGCAAAATTGCTGGACCTCCTATTTTTGGGTTATTTGGTTGGGGTTATTTTTAGTGCATGGAACAGCTGATCGATTGGCGTGTGGTGTGTGTGATTTGCTGGATTCCCTTTCCAACCATTTTGGTTTTCCTCATTTCTTTTGCCCAACATTTTCTAAACAATCATGGTGACATGGACGAGGCAGCAAAGCATGCAATGCAGAGTTGTATTAGCTGAAAAGACGTTTCTCAACACTGGCATGGACATTTCATTTTGAACTGAAATATTTGAGAACAAATTTATGTACAGGGTTCGCCAAATAACTTTTGGTTTTTTGAAAATTCTATAAAAAAAACTACTGGATATTTTCTACAATTTCTTTCTTTATTTGAAAGTACAATCCTTTCGGTTAATATTGGAAAATAATTTTATTTAAAATTGCTGCCTCGGCTGGCCATGCAGTAGCCTAACGACATAGGCTCTGCGGCTGATAATTCGATCTTCAAAAACAGGGCAAAACATCGAGTGTAGCTTCGGCTGTGTGGCACGTAGCGCCGCCCTGTTGAAACCAAATGTTGCCAATATCCTCCCCTTCAATTTTTATAAACAAAAATTCGTTCAACATGGCCCGATAACGAAATAAGCACTAGTTGAAAAAAAGTTAGATGGCGGACCCTTTATATGCTGCGTTAGAATATGTGATAAAACTCACATTAATTGGATTGTTTGAATCATCGTACCGATTTTTAACAGATTTCCGTAAACAATCTTAATCTTAATTTTGTTCGCTTATAAGAATATAGGTTAGCAAGTCGTCTTTACCTGAGCGATCGGGCCAATAACTACAAATTTAATGTACCTCCATAGTTACCCTACCCTTACAAAGATTGAAAGTGTTGTTTCAGTTGGATCGAATCAAATCTCTACAACTACGTTAAAATGACTCGAATGATTGAACTATTACGTTAATATGGCGGCTGACCGAAGCATATCTTAATTGGATCCATCAGTAGGTCCCGTTGTGATACAGTGTATTCGTCGCCCAAAAATGTAACCCAAGTTTCCTGGTTCCGGTTACCTTTCTGGCCACGTAAACTTTGAAAGACAGGTTTTTTCCTTCTAGAATTTACAGACCAGATATCTTCCGGCTTAAGTCCACAAAATACGGAAAATGGCAGAGCTATGTTTGATTGTCTCCTTTTCCCAGCGTGTGCGTTCAGAGCCGACAATGAGGTTTCTCACATGGATTCATGACAGATCAAACACGGCAATGAGGTTTCTCACATGGATTCATGACAGATTAAACACGCGTCCTCCACACATCTATATCTGTCCAGATTTTTCTGGTTTCAGCGCAGTTTGGATTCTTTCTCCACCTATCTTCCGCAATAAGATGATCTTTTCGAGTTATTATCCGGTTTCTCTGCATGAGAGCAATACCAATATCACAATTACACTCACTTGACTTCGGGGTAGCGCCAGCTCTAGCAGGAAGCCACACCTCTACCAGAGACACGTGGCTCAAGAATCAGTTTTTTAACAGATTTACATATTTTCCGTCAATTAAACATTAAATATTTCGTTTTGCAGAAATGACAGAAATGAAATGTTTCGGATATCCTGTATTTGTTTGTCTTTATTTTCCTGATTGAAAGCTTCCACTATTCCCAGCTGCTTTTGGAGATTTGACGAATACCTTTAGAGTTAAATACTTTAGGCCTTTGGGTTATGTTGCAAAATTATGAAAAATATTTGTCAAACAAGGTCTGAAAAAATATATTTTTTAAACTTTTTTTAAATTCAAATAACATTTTTGTTTTTAAGCAACAATTTGAATGAATAGTGTGCTCCCCCAAAATCAGAACATAAAACTTATATTTTTTTCATATTTTTTTTATTATCGCTTTTTCGTTTTGAACAGAATGTTTATATATATAAAAAAATTAAAATACCATTTATTATTTATCAATAAATGTTATTATTAAATTTAGTGTTTTAATAACTATTTATAAAACCGCGGAATTTCACATTCTTACGCTTTTTTTCAAACGTTCGAATCATTAACTCTTTTTGTTTTTTTCTTTCTTCTAATAATATTCGCACATAATTAATTAATATCTACAATTGCAGGCAATACAAAAAAATAATAATGTTTTTTTTTTATTTAATTTTGTTTTTTTTTTTATTTAATTTTTTTATATAAAAGCGGGTTTCCGTTGTCATAAGTAGGTATAGATAAAATAAACAAAAAAAGGGATAAACAAGAGCTGTCTAAAGAGGAGGCAGGAATGGAAACAATAAATATAAATATATATAAATGTAAAAAATACTAAATAAAACTAAAAAAATGTTATGTTTATTGCAAATACAGGGTAGAGTTGGAAAAAGACAAAAGAAAAACAAACAACTTGCTAAAAATTTGCAGGAAAGTCAAAAAGGAAAAAAAAAATAATTTAACTAAAGCTCAAGTCATGGTACAATAAACAAGTAAGGCCAAGCAATCAGCTGATTTAAAATTTTTTCTCGCAGCACTCTAAATTGTCAAAGTTGACATTCGATGTTTTTGTTTACATTCAGGCATCTGTTGAAATTTCAAAAAACGTTTATTCAAATTATTGAAATTATTATTGTACCATGATATTTTGTATCAAATATTTACAACAATAACAAAAATTAACTGTCAGTAACTTTATTTTATATTCTTGACATATACAACTTTGACAATATAGAGTACCAGAGTTGTATCTGATTATTTGTTGTTGGGCTAATGACCTTACCTTGTTTATTGTACCATGGCTCAAGTGATTGAAAAATGATTTAAGGGAAAATGGTGAAGAAAACATAACGAACGCCATGATCGTATCACATTTAGCTTTCGACTATCTTCAGAGTCTCAATTTTCAGACCCACAAAGTGGAGGTGGGATTAGGTAGGATTTCGCAAGCAGCATTCTAAATTTCTCAGCATACTTCGAAGCTTGGAATTTAAAGTCAAACCCAGATTGGATGAGGTCGGCACAGAGTCAATTTCCAATATTAACGCAGTGATTATTAATGGCTATGTCAGTATTTCTATAAATTGTTATTACTTTAGATATGGTAGGATTGAAACATAGTCCGTTATTACTGGCACATTTAAAAATCAGATCTAATCGCTGTTTAGATTCGAGATGCATGTCTGTGCATTAGCTTACTAATTACTATTACTGGTAAGTCTGGAAGATCCTTGATACATCGGAAACAGAAGTAAACCGATAAACGATAGTTGTGGGACGCCTCGAGTCACATCCAGGAGATTCGAACAATAGTTTACCTATTAAATGTCATTAATCTACAGGCAGTTTATTTAATTTTGAGATGAGTATGTTGTGGTCAACTGTGATCCAACAAACCAGGTATGACACCATTTTACCATCATTTATCGAAGATTTTTGTAAATTAAATACTATTTCATTCAGCACTTGCTGACTTACCAGAAGGCAGGGGCATAAGACTAAGAACTGCAACTCCTCCCAAGCAACAACATATTCCACAGATGAAGAGCCAATTAATTGTTGCCAAATTCACCATTTTTGAGATTTAAATTCGATTACAAATAACAATTTTTACTTCTTGTTAAAACAAAAGTTATTATTTTTAAGTTAGGACATATTTAGCTAATTTAGCAAAATTGCTGGACCTCCTATTTTTGGGTTATTTGGTTGGGGTTATTTTTAGTGCATGGAACAGCTGATCGATTGGCGTGTGGTGTGTGTGATTTGCTGGATTCCCTTTCCAACCATTTTGGTTTTCCTCATTTCTTTTGCCCAACATTTTCTAAACAATCATGGTGACATGGACGAGGCAGCAAAGCATGCAATGCAGAGTTGTATTAGCTGAAAAGACGTTTCTCAACACTGGCATGGACATTTCATTTTGAACTGAAATATTTGAGAACAAATTTATGTACAGGGTTCGCCAAATAACTTTTGGTTTTTTGAAAATTCTATAAAAAAAACTACTGGATATTTTCTACAATTTCTTTCTTTATTTGAAAGTACAATCCTTTCGGTTAATATTGGAAAATAATTTTATTTAAAATTGCTGCCTCGGCTGGCCATGCAGTAGCCTAACGACATAGGCTCTGCGGCTGATAATTCGATCTTCAAAAACAGGGCAAAACATCGAGTGTAGCTTCGGCTGTGTGGCACGTAGCGCCGCCCTGTTGAAACCAAATGTTGCCAATATCCTCCCCTTCAATTTTTATAAACAAAAATTCGTTCAACATGGCCCGATAACGAAATAAGCACTAGTTGAAAAAAAGTTAGATGGCGGACCCTTTATATGCTGCGTTAGAATATGTGATAAAACTCACATTAATTGGATTGTTTGAATCATCGTACCGATTTTTAACAGATTTCCGTAAACAATCTTAATCTTAATTTTGTTCGCTTATAAGAATATAGGTTAGCAAGTCGTCTTTACCTGAGCGATCGGGCCAATAACTACAAATTTAATGTACCTCCATAGTTACCCTACCCTTACAAAGATTGAAAGTGTTGTTTCAGTTGGATCGAATCAAATCTCTACAACTACGTTAAAATGACTCGAATGATTGAACTATTACGTTAATATGGCGGCTGACCGAAGCATATCTTAATTGGATCCATCAGTAGGTCCCGTTGTGATACAGTGTATTCGTCGCCCAAAAATGTAACCCAAGTTTCCTGGTTCCGGTTACCTTTCTGGCCACGTAAACTTTGAAAGACAGGTTTTTTCCTTCTAGAATTTACAGACCAGATATCTTCCGGCTTAAGTCCACAAAATACGGAAAATGGCAGAGCTATGTTTGATTGTCTCCTTTTCCCAGCGTGTGCGTTCAGAGCCGACAATGAGGTTTCTCACATGGATTCATGACAGATCAAACACGGCAATGAGGTTTCTCACATGGATTCATGACAGATTAAACACGCGTCCTCCACACATCTATATCTGTCCAGATTTTTCTGGTTTCAGCGCAGTTTGGATTCTTTCTCCACCTATCTTCCGCAATAAGATGATCTTTTCGAGTTATTATCCGGTTTCTCTGCATGAGAGCAATACCAATATCACAATTACACTCACTTGACTTCGGGGTAGCGCCAGCTCTAGCAGGAAGCCACACCTCTACCAGAGACACGTGGCTCAAGAATCAGTTTTTTAACAGATTTACATATTTTCCGTCAATTAAACATTAAATATTTCGTTTTGCAGAAATGACAGAAATGAAATGTTTCGGATATCCTGTATTTGTTTGTCTTTATTTTCCTGATTGAAAGCTTCCACTATTCCCAGCTGCTTTTGGAGATTTGACGAATACCTTTAGAGTTAAATACTTTAGGCCTTTGGGTTATGTTGCAAAATTATGAAAAATATTTGTCAAACAAGGTCTGAAAAAATATATTTTTTAAACTTTTTTTAAATTCAAATAACATTTTTGTTTTTAAGCAACAATTTGAATGAATAGTGTGCTCCCCCAAAATCAGAACATAAAACTTATATTTTTTTCATATTTTTTTTATTATCGCTTTTTCGTTTTGAACAGAATGTTTATATATATAAAAAAATTAAAATACCATTTATTATTTATCAATAAATGTTATTATTAAATTTAGTGTTTTAATAACTATTTATAAAACCGCGGAATTTCACATTCTTACGCTTTTTTTCAAACGTTCGAATCATTAACTCTTTTTGTTTTTTTCTTTCTTCTAATAATATTCGCACATAATTAATTAATATCTACAATTGCAGGCAATACAAAAAAATAATAATGTTTTTTTTTTATTTAATTTTGTTTTTTTTTTTATTTAATTTTTTTATATAAAAGCGGGTTTCCGTTGTCATAAGTAGGTATAGATAAAATAAACAAAAAAAGGGATAAACAAGAGCTGTCTAAAGAGGAGGCAGGAATGGAAACAATAAATATAAATATATATAAATGTAAAAAATACTAAATAAAACTAAAAAAATGTTATGTTTATTGCAAATACAGGGTAGAGTTGGAAAAAGACAAAAGAAAAACAAACAACTTGCTAAAAATTTGCAGGAAAGTCAAAAAGGAAAAAAAAAATAATTTAACTAAAGCTCAAGTCATGGTACAATAAACAAGTAAGGCCAAGCAATCAGCTGATTTAAAATTTTTTCTCGCAGCACTCTAAATTGTCAAAGTTGACATTCGATGTTTTTGTTTACATTCAGGCATCTGTTGAAATTTCAAAAAACGTTTATTCAAATTATTGAAATTATTATTGTACCATGATATTTTGTATCAAATATTTACAACAATAACAAAAATTAACTGTCAGTAACTTTATTTTATATTCTTGACATATACAACTTTGACAATATAGAGTACCAGAGTTGTATCTGATTATTTGTTGTTGGGCTAATGACCTTACCTTGTTTATTGTACCATGGCTCAAGTGATTGAAAAATGATTTAAGGGAAAATGGTGAAGAAAACATAACGAACGCCATGATCGTATCACATTTAGCTTTCGACTATCTTCAGAGTCTCAATTTTCAGACCCACAAAGTGGAGGTGGGATTAGGTAGGATTTCGCAAGCAGCATTCTAAATTTCTCAGCATACTTCGAAGCTTGGAATTTAAAGTCAAACCCAGATTGGATGAGGTCGGCACAGAGTCAATTTCCAATATTAACGCAGTGATTATTAATGGCTATGTCAGTATTTCTATAAATTGTTATTACTTTAGATATGGTAGGATTGAAACATAGTCCGTTATTACTGGCACATTTAAAAATCAGATCTAATCGCTGTTTAGATTCGAGATGCATGTCTGTGCATTAGCTTACTAATTACTATTACTGGTAAGTCTGGAAGATCCTTGATACATCGGAAACAGAAGTAAACCGATAAACGATAGTTGTGGGACGCCTCGAGTCACATCCAGGAGATTCGAACAATAGTTTACCTATTAAATGTCATTAATCTACAGGCAGTTTATTTAATTTTGAGATGAGTATGTTGTGGTCAACTGTGATCCAACAAACCAGGTATGACACCATTTTACCATCATTTATCGAAGATTTTTGTAAATTAAATACTATTTCATTCAGCACTTGCTGACTTACCAGAAGGCAGGGGCATAAGACTAAGAACTGCAACTCCTCCCAAGCAACAACATATTCCACAGATGAAGAGCCAATTAATTGTTGCCAAATTCACCATTTTTGAGATTTAAATTCGATTACAAATAACAATTTTTACTTCTTGTTAAAACAAAAGTTATTATTTTTAAGTTAGGACATATTTAGCTAATTTAGCAAAATTGCTGGACCTCCTATTTTTGGGTTATTTGGTTGGGGTTATTTTTAGTGCATGGAACAGCTGATCGATTGGCGTGTGGTGTGTGTGATTTGCTGGATTCCCTTTCCAACCATTTTGGTTTTCCTCATTTCTTTTGCCCAACATTTTCTAAACAATCATGGTGACCAGTGCTACCACTTTGAGGCGAAGAAAATGTAGCAAATCTGCTACATTTTTTTGTTAAAATGTAGCAGATTTTCAAAAACTGGGAAATAGTGTATTGTGGAAAACTGTGCCTTGGAAGGATACATTATGTTTAAAAAAAATCAAATCAGATTCAATTAGTTGATTTTTTAAATAAAAAATAATTTATTTTATTTAAATCGATTGGGACACTTTTATGAAATTCATAAACTGAAAAATACCGGCGGCAACCCGCCGCACAAAATATATCGACAACGGCAGCAATTCTGTCTGTGCTATGCAATCTTCTTCGGCGCTGGTGTTTGTTTTGTGGTTGTCAAATATTTCCAGCCTGTTGTCAAAAATTTACCTAGCCCTAATTCATAACGGGACTTTTTTTGTTACTTCACGAATGTACACAAAATGTAGCAAAATCAAAATGTACGTACATAAATTTAAGGATGAAGAAAAAGTAGTAGATCTACTACAATTGTAGTAAAGTGGTAGCGTTGATGGTGACATGGACGAGGCAGCAAAGCATGCAATGCAGAGTTGTATTAGCTGAAAAGACGTTTCTCAACACTGGCATGGACATTTCATTTTGAACTGAAATATTTGAGAACAAATTTATGTACAGGGTTCGCCAAATAACTTTTGGTTTTTTGAAAATTCTATAAAAAAAACTACTGGATATTTTCTACAATTTCTTTCTTTATTTGAAAGTACAATCCTTTCGGTTAATATTGGAAAATAATTTTATTTAAAATTGCTGCCTCGGCTGGCCATGCAGTAGCCTAACGACATAGGCTCTGCGGCTGATAATTCGATCTTCAAAAACAGGGCAAAACATCGAGTGTAGCTTCGGCTGTGTGGCACGTAGCGCCGCCCTGTTGAAACCAAATGTTGCCAATATCCTCCCCTTCAATTTTTATAAACAAAAATTCGTTCAACATGGCCCGATAACGAAATAAGCACTAGTTGAAAAAAAGTTAGATGGCGGACCCTTTATATGCTGCGTTAGAATATGTGATAAAACTCACATTAATTGGATTGTTTGAATCATCGTACCGATTTTTAACAGATTTCCGTAAACAATCTTAATCTTAATTTTGTTCGCTTATAAGAATATAGGTTAGCAAGTCGTCTTTACCTGAGCGATCGGGCCAATAACTACAAATTTAATGTACCTCCATAGTTACCCTACCCTTACAAAGATTGAAAGTGTTGTTTCAGTTGGATCGAATCAAATCTCTACAACTACGTTAAAATGACTCGAATGATTGAACTATTACGTTAATATGGCGGCTGACCGAAGCATATCTTAATTGGATCCATCAGTAGGTCCCGTTGTGATACAGTATATTCGTCGCCCAAAAATGTAACCCAAGTTTCCTGGTTCCGGTTACCTTTCTGGCCACGTAAACTTTGAAAGACAGGTTTTTTCCTTCTAGAATTTACAGACCAGATATCTTCCGGCTTAAGTCCACAAAATACGGAAAATGGCAGAGCTATGTTTGATTGTCTCCTTTTCCCAGCGTGTGCGTTCAGAGCCGACAATGAGGTTTCTCACATGGATTCATGACAGATCAAACACGGCAATGAGGTTTCTCACATGGATTCATGACAGATTAAACACGCGTCCTCCACACATCTATATCTGTCCAGATTTTTCTGGTTTCAGCGCAGTTTGGATTCTTTCTCCACCTATCTTCCGCAATAAGATGATCTTTTCGAGTTATTATCCGGTTTCTCTGCATGAGAGCAATACCAATATCACAATTACACTCACTTGACTTCGGGGTAGCGCCAGCTCTAGCAGGAAGCCACACCTCTACCAGAGACACGTGGCTCAAGAATCAGTTTTTTAACAGATTTACATATTTTCCGTCAATTAAACATTAAATATTTCGTTTTGCAGAAATGACAGAAATGAAATGTTTCGGATATCCTGTATTTGTTTGTCTTTATTTTCCTGATTGAAAGCTTCCACTATTCCCAGCTGCTTTTGGAGATTTGACGAATACCTTTAGAGTTAAATACTTTAGGCCTTTGGGTTATGTTGCAAAATTATGAAAAATATTTGTCAAACAAGGTCTGAAAAAATATATTTTTTAAACTTTTTTTAAATTCAAATAACATTTTTGTTTTTAAGCAACAATTTGAATGAATAGTGTGCTCCCCCAAAATCAGAACATAAAACTTATATTTTTTTCATATTTTTTTTATTATCGCTTTTTCGTTTTGAACAGAATGTTTATATATATAAAAAAATTAAAATACCATTTATTATTTATCAATAAATGTTATTATTAAATTTAGTGTTTTAATAACTATTTAAAAAAACGCGGAATTTCACATTCTTACGCTTTTTTTCAAACGTTCGAATCATTAACTCTTTTTGTTTTTTTCTTTCTTCTAATAATATTCGCACATAATTAATTAATATCTACAATTGCAGGCAATACAAAAAAATAATAATGTTTTTTTTTTATTTAATTTTTTTATTTAATTTTGTTTTTTTTTTTATTTAATTTTTTTATATAAAAGCGGGTTTCCGTTGTCATAAGTAGGTATAGATAAAATAAACAAAAAAAGGGATAAACAAGAGCTGTCTAAAGAGGAGGCAGGAATGGAAACAATAAATATAAATATATATAAATGTAAAAAATACTAAATAAAACTAAAAAAATGTTATGTTTATTGCAAATACAGGGTAGAGTTGGAAAAAGACAAAAGAAAAACAAACAACTTGCTAAAAATTTGCAGGAAAGTCAAAAAGGAAAAAAAAAATAATTTAACTAAAGCTCAAGTCATGGTACAATAAACAAGTAAGGCCAAGCAATCAGCTGATTTAAAATTTTTTCTCGCAGCACTCTAAATTGTCAAAGTTGACATTCGATGTTTTTGTTTACATTCAGGCATCTGTTGAAATTTCAAAAAACGTTTATTCAAATTATTGAAATTATTATTGTACCATGATATTTTGTATCAAATATTTACAACAATAACAAAAATTAACTGTCAGTAACTTTATTTTATATTCTTGACATATACAACTTTGACAATATAGAGTACCAGAGTTGTATCTGATTATTTGTTGTTGGGCTAATGACCTTACCTTGTTTATTGTACCATGGCTCAAGTGATTGAAAAATGATTTAAGGGAAAATGGTGAAGAAAACATAACGAACGCCATGATCGTATCACATTTAGCTTTCGACTATCTTCAGAGTCTCAATTTTCAGACCCACAAAGTGGAGGTGGGATTAGGTAGGATTTCGCAAGCAGCATTCTAAATTTCTCAGCATACTTCGAAGCTTGGAATTTAAAGTCAAACCCAGATTGGATGAGGTCGGCACAGAGTCAATTTCCAATATTAACGCAGTGATTATTAATGGCTATGTCAGTATTTCTATAAATTGTTATTACTTTAGATATGGTAGGATTGAAACATAGTCCGTTATTACTGGCACATTTAAAAATCAGATCTAATCGCTGTTTAGATTCGAGATGCATGTCTGTGCATTAGCTTACTAATTACTATTACTGGTAAGTCTGGAAGATCCTTGATACATCGGAAACAGAAGTAAACCGATAAACGATAGTTGTGGGACGCCTCGAGTCACATCCAGGAGATTCGAACAATAGTTTACCTATTAAATGTCATTAATCTACAGGCAGTTTATTTAATTTTGAGATGAGTATGTTGTGGTCAACTGTGATCCAACAAACCAGGTATGACACCATTTTACCATCATTTATCGAAGATTTTTGTAAATTAAATACTATTTCATTCAGCACTTGCTGACTTACCAGAAGGCAGGGGCATAAGACTAAGAACTGCAACTCCTCCCAAGCAACAACATATTCCACAGATGAAGAGCCAATTAATTGTTGCCAAATTCACCATTTTTGAGATTTAAATTCGATTACAAATAACAATTTTTACTTCTTGTTAAAACAAAAGTTATTATTTTTAAGTTAGGACATATTTAGCTAATTTAGCAAAATTGCTGGACCTCCTATTTTTGGGTTATTTGGTTGGGGTTATTTTTAGTGCATGGAACAGCTGATCGATTGGCGTGTGGTGTGTGTGATTTGCTGGATTCCCTTTCCAACCATTTTGGTTTTCCTCATTTCTTTTGCCCAACATTTTCTAAACAATCATGGTGACCAGTGCTACCACTTTGAGGCGAAGAAAATGTAGCAAATCTGCTACATTTTTTTGTTAAAATGTAGCAGATTTTCAAAAACTGGGAAATAGTGTATTGTGGAAAACTGTGCCTTGGAAGGATACATTATGTTTAAAAAAAATCAAATCAGATTCAATTAGTTGATTTTTTAAATAAAAAATAATTTATTTTATTTAAATCGATTGGGACACTTTTATGAAATTCATAAACTGAAAAATACCGGCGGCAACCCGCCGCACAAAATATATCGACAACGGCAGCAATTCTGTCTGTGCTATGCAATCTTCTTCGGCGCTGGTGTTTGTTTTGTGGTTGTCAAATATTTCCAGCCTGTTGTCAAAAATTTACCTAGCCCTAATTCATAACGGGACTTTTTTTGTTACTTCACGAATGTACACAAAATGTAGCAAAATCAAAATGTACGTACATAAATTTAAGGATGAAGAAAAAGTAGTAGATCTACTACAATTGTAGTAAAGTGGTAGCGTTGCACGTGGCTCAAGAATCAGTTTTTTAACTGATTTACATATTTTCCGTCAATTAAACATTAAATATTTCGTTTTGCAGAAATGACAGAAATGAAATGTTTCGGATATCCTGTATTTGTTTGTCAGCTGCTTTTGGAGGTTTGACGAATACCTTTAGAGTTAAATACTTTAGACCTTTGGGTTATGTTGCAAAATTATGAAAAATATTTGTCAAACAAGGTCTAAAAAAATATATTTTTTAAACTTTTTTTAAATTCAAATAACATTTTTGTTTTTAAGCAACAATTTGAATGAATAGTGTGCTCCCCCAAAATCAGAACATAAAACTTATATTTTTTTCATATTTTTTTTATTATCGCTTTTTCGTTTTGAACAGAATGTTTATATATATAAAAAAATTAAAATACCATTTATTATTTATCAATAAATGTTATTATTAAATTTAGTGTTTTAATAACTATTTAAAAAAACGCGGAATTTCACATTCTTACGCTTTTTTTCAAACGTTCGAATCATTTACTCTTTTTGTTTTTTTCTTTCTTCTAATAATATTCGCACATAATTAATTAATATCTACAATTGCAGGCAATACAAAAAAATAATAATGTTTTTTTTTTATTAATTTTGTTTTTTTTTTTATATAAAAGCGGGTTTCCGTTGTAGGTATAGATGAAATAAACAAAAAAAGGGATAAACAAGAGCTGTCTAAAGAGGAGGCAGGAATGGAGACAATAAATATAAATATATATAAATGTAAAAAATACTAAATAAAACTAAAAAAATCTAATACTAAATAATGTTTATTGCAAATACAGGGTAGAGTTGGAAAAAGACAAAAGAAAAACAAACAACTTGCAAAAAATTTGCAGGAAAGTCAAAAAGGAAAAAAAAATTATTTAACTAAAGCTCAAGTGATTGAAAAATGATTTAAGGGAAAATGGTGAAGAAAACATAACGAACGCCATCATTAGTATTATATAATTAATAAAACTAGCAGCAAGATTTACAAACATATTTCCAATCCGCAGGTTTGATTAATTACAGAGCAACAAATGTAAGTCACAGAAAATAAAGGTATTTTTTTTTTTAAAAAAAAGTGAATTTAGGAAAAAAAAGTAGTTACAAAAAATATATTTTTCGTTAAAAATATAAAATTTTGCTTATGATGTAAAAGGAATTGTTTTTTGACATAAGCACAAATTATTTTACAATAAATTTGACGACAAAAAACATGTTTCATAAACAAAACTATTTGATGGTCTTAAAAAAATATTTTTAATTGATACAAACAATTGCTTTAAATCATAAAAAATATTTTTGTTTTGATTGAAACATGGAGTTTTTTCTGTCGAATTTGTTTTTCCTATATAACTGTGTAAACAAGATGCTATTTTCGTAAAAAATATTTTTTTTAATTAATTTGATTTTTTTAAGGTTATTAATTCTTTTTTAACGCAATCACTTAAAAACTCTTGATTTATTCTTCAAAAATATTTTGCTTTGGAAGAATTTTTTTTTGTTGATACGAATTGTTTAAATGAAATTGTTTGTTTTTTTTAAATGCGTGTTGACTCTACATATACCAGAGTTTGTTTTCCTTAAACATACTAAGTTTTTGTTTCTTGTTCGTTTCCGGTTTCTTTTGTTTGTTAATTATTTATTTAATTACTATTTTTTTGTTTGTTTATAAAGTACTTGCTTTTCAATCAGTCGAGCATTAGTTGGAGTGTATCAAAATTGTTCTCTGTTTTTTTTCATTTCCATTAAAAATTGTTCTGCTTTTTCATGTGTTTAAAAAAAGGGCAAGGGGAAACGGGGTGGGGGTGGGGGGAGGGTCTATAGTTAAGTAGTTGCCTAGTTGCATGTAAGTTTATCAAAACTACTATCTTCACTATATACGCCGCCTAACACTAACACAAATCTCTGTTGATAAGTCTGGATTTAGGTTTCGTTTTTTTCCTTTTTTCTTAACTTGTTTTTTTTTGTTATTTAAAATTTCGCGTTTTTTTTTTGTTTTTTTTTGCTATATAAAAAAGACTACATTTAATTTCTTATATTGTTACTATTAACTATTCGTGATTACTTGGGTTTCGAGGGAGTAGTTAGTTAGTTGATTGGTTGGTTGGTTAGTTATGTCGTCAGTTAAAAACATAGTTAAACTCATTTGCAATGGGTTACTTAGGTTAGGTAAAGGTGTTCCGGTTTCAGGGTCTCATTTTCAGAATACTAATTATTGAAAGTGTTATTTATCGTGTTGTTATTATTGTTGTTGCTCTTTTATTATTTAATTTATAAAAAAGAGAAGACTAGAAGCAACAATTTTCTTTAAAAAATTCATATATAAAAAAAACATTAATTTAATAATTTATATAAAAAAAAATCAGAAGCTTACTCTTAACTAGGTGTATAGGGGGGGGGGGGGGGTCATTTGGTGAAATACCGGGAATACAGTTTTACAAAATATATGTATATGTACGATATATACATATGTCTGTGTGTATATAAAGAAGCTCGTCTTCATCGGAATCAATTGACAGTCATAACTTTATTCCTTGCTGGGACTTGGAAAAAAGTGAACTCTGGCAAAAGCGGTTTAGAGTCTCTTGAATTGTTGAATGGTTTTAGCTAAAGTTCACTTTTTGGCCAACAAAAAACCAGGTTACAAGTGCATTTCTCACAAAAACCAGGATTCTATTCCTAATACAAATAACTAAAGAAAAGTGCTGGGGCAAAGTATATAAATATTGTTAGGACCGGGTTTTGGGGGGGTGGGGGGGGGTGGTTGGGGTAAAATTTGTTTCGTTTCTTTTCGAGTGTGCCTTTTTTTTCTTTTTCATTCACTTAAATAATTGCACCTATACTATGTATACAGTACAATATCACTGGTTGCTTCTCTCAAGCTAATACACAATTAATTCATAAATTTTTGAGGGGGTCGTTCATCAGCAGTCACAGATACAAAAAATCGTCGTTTATCCCCCGTAGAAAAGTGGGAGTCAATCGGTTGTTTGAACTAAATGTTCTCTTAATAGTGGCACCTATTTCAATTTAAAACCGTGGGTCTCTCTAATGTCTTGGCTTTTGAATAGTTTGTGTCTGGGGTGTATTTTAGAGTGAGTGAGTGTGAGAGAAACAGAGGCGGGGGTCGTGAAGAGGGTGTAGTTGTTATTTTGTAACTGTTTCTTAAAATTACTTGTTTTTTATATAAAAAAATTTAATAATTAGTTTAAATTAGCATGGCTAGGGGTTCATCTTTTGCGACCAGCCGCTACGACAGCCATCACTTGTTGCATAGTTGGTTCAGGAACACAGGCCTGAGGATCACATTTCATTTTGCCATCACCGCCGCATCTGAAAAGGGGATACAAAGCACACACCACATTAGATCAGTAAATAGTAAAACGCGTATTCATACAAATTTAAAACCGCTTTACAAACCGTTGTTAAGAAAAATGTGTGAAAATTGTTTTAAATATTTATGAATACGCGGGTAAGTGTATTCCCCCCCGACACATCCGCCCAATGTCAGCATCTGACGTTAGTTGATGTTCCAAGTCCCCATTTTTGTTTACTTACGTGCAGTTAATACATGGACCACTTGTCGATTCAATCTTTTCGCCCACACTGTATGAGCGGCCATTGATAAGACAACCATTACGCTGGACATTATTGCCATACGAATGGTGCAGGAAATGTGGTGGCAGTGTGGTGCTAGTCGTCGTTGTGCTTGTGGTAATATTGAGTACGGTGGCCATGGAGACGGGACATTCGTAGCGTGGGCAACAGAAGCCAGAGATGGGCTCCTCGTGACAGCCGGCAATTGGTGGTGGGCAAGATTGTTGCAGGCAAATGATATCGCTGCGGAAGCAGAAGCAGAAATCACATGGATCGTCGCGGGGTATTTGTTGAGCGGATACATAGAGTTTGCCACCGTAGCGGCAAGTGCCGGGGCCGAAGATTTCAGTTTCATCCTCATCGGTGTATTCGTCTTCGTATTGTGGTGGATACTGTGGTGCCTGACCGTAAATAGGTGGCTGCGGTTGATAGTGTGTTCCGGGGGCGGGTGTTGTATTGGGTACCGCTGATGTGCTCGTGGTGGATGGTGTGGTGAGTTCCTCCTCTTCGGAGCTGTCGATATCCTTGGATGGGGCAATAGTTGTTTGATAACTATCGGTGGTATTGGTATCATCAATACGGCTATCAATAACCACTGAGGGCGCTGTGGTAATGCTATGATGTGGGAATAATGGATGTACGGTGGTTGTGGGCTGCAATTTATCTTCGCTGCTTTCGGCAGACTCTGTGATATTTTCCTCGGAGGATTCGTCTTCTTCAGAGGCCGATTCTGTGGATTGATCGGGGGCGACATGGCCAACAGTGGGAACTTCATGTGCCACGACGGGCAGTTCTGTGACTTCAGCGCCTTCTTGCGGTTGTTCAGGTAATCTCTCAGATGTGGCTTCATCGGCAATACTTGGTGCTGCAGTTGCTTCCACCTCAGTCTTATCTTGTTCAGCAACAGTTGATGGCGCTTTTGTAACGACATCCTCTTCGTCAATTTCATCAGCTTGTTGTATGGGTGTTTTAGTTGTGGTGATATCAGCTGCATCTTCTTCTTCGGATGTTTCGGGTGCTTTAGTGACTTCTTCCGATTGATCTTCTTCTTCAGAGTGTTCCGAATCGACAGGTGTCTTAACAGTAACATCATCCGATAAATCATCCACTTGAGGAACCTTAGTAACATCGAAAATGTCAGATTGTTGTGCAGTAGATGATTCAGCAGTTTCAGGAGCCATTGTAATAGCGGCAACATCTTCTTCTGATTCTTGGGCAGGAGCAGATTCAACATCGGCATCTGATTCTGGTGCATTTGTAATAGCGGACACATCGACCACAGATCCTTCGGTGGTAATAGCATCAAAACCAACATCCGTTTCGGGAGCCTTGGTAATAGCAGGCACATCATCTTCTGGCTGTTGAGCAGTGACAGTTTCAGCCTCAGGAGCCTTTGTAACATCGGAAACACCTTCTTCAGGTTGTTGGACAGTGACAGATTGAACACCATCAGCAGCTCCGGGAGTCATTGTAATTGCAGAAATGTCTGCTGCTGGAGACTGAGATGTAACAGATTCAGCATTATCAATAGATTCAGGAGTCTTTGTAACAGTTGGTACTTCTTCCGATTCTTCAGATGTGGACGTTTCAATGCCAGCAACAAATTCGGGAGCCTTTGTAACAGTAGAGTCGTCTTCTTCCGATTGTTGAGCTGTGACGAATTCATCACTTTCAGCCGATTCCGGAGCCTTTGTAACCATGGTCACTCCAGACTCTTGGGTAGTGGACGTTTCAATATCTGCCGTTGATTCGGGAGCTTTTGTAACACTAGAATCATCTTGTGCTTCTGGTTGTTGAGCAGTGACGGATTCAGCACCTTCATCGGATTCGGGAGCCGTTGTAACAGCGGATGATCCTACTACGGAGTCTTGAGCAGTGGAGGTTTCAATGTCAGCACCAGAGTCAGGAGACTTTGTAACAGCGAAAACTTCATCTTCAGCAGATACGGGAGCCTGTGTAATATCGAATGTTCCTTCTTCTGATTCTTGGGCAGTTGAAGTTTCAATACCTTCAGCAGATTCAGGGGCCATGGTAACACTAGAAATATCCTGTTCTGATTGGGGAACAGTAACGGATTCAGCAGATTCGGGAGCCTTTGTAGCAGATGATGTTTCTTGTTGCGATTCTTGAATGGTGGATGTTTCAATGCCAGCAGCGGCTTCGGGAGCCTTTGTAACAGCGGATACTTCATCAACAAAGTGTTGAGTGGTGGACGTTTCAAAACCAGCAGCAGCAGATTCGGGAGTCTTTGTAGCATCAGAAACATCTTCTTCCGGTTGGTGGGTAGTGATGGAGTCGGTGCCTTCATCGAATTCGGGAGCCATGGTAATAGCTGGTACTTCATCTTCTTCCGATTCTTGAGTAGTAGCAGTTTCAATGTCTTCAGCAGATTCAGGTACCATTGTAACGTGAGAAACACCTTCTTCGGGAGCCTTTGTAACATCTGACGTTTCTTCTTCGGATTCTTGAGTAGTAGACGTTTCGGTGCCAGCAGCAGTTTCAGGAGCCTTTGTACCAGCAGAAACTTCATCTTCGGGAGCCCGAGTAACATCGAATGTTCCTTCTTCTGATTCTTGAGCGGTGGAGGTTTCAATGTCGGCAGCAGATTCGGGAACCCTTGTAACTGCTGAAATATCAACATCCGATTCTTGAGTGGTAGCGTGTTCAGCAGATTCAGGAGCCTTTGTAACACCAGAAATATCTTGTTCGGAATGATCACCCATTTCAGATTGTTCGTCTGTAACATTTTCAACACTCTCGACATCTTCTGGAGCCTTGGTTACACTCACAGATATTTCGTCATCTTGTTGTTCACCGGTGGCAACATCAATAACTTGAACAGCCTCGGTAGTTGCAGATTGTTCGTCAGAAGCAACTGGAGTTGTTGAAGTGATCGTAGCATCCTCTTCGGATAGCTTGTCGGATGTACTTTCGATATCTTCTGGGGTATGTGGAGCCTTGGTAACAGCAGGAATATCGAGTTCAGATGGGGCGGCTGTGGAGCTTGCGATATCTTCAACGGCCATTGGAACTTCAGTAATATCGGCCATTTCTTCTTCAGATGAAACAGAAGTGGAAACTTCAACGTCTCCAGTAGCCAATGGAGCTTTGGTAACGGTAGATAAATCTTCTTCAGACTCTCCAGCAGTAGAGGTTTCAACAGCGTCCTCCATAGTTGGGGCTGTGGTAACATCAGCAACATCTTGTGCTTCAGGAATTTTGCTTGTGGATGATTCAGAATGTCCAGACGACTGCGAAACATCAGCAGGAGTAGCAACAGTGGTAGCAACTTCGCTTTGGTCAACTTCTGGCAGTTGAGGTTTAACGGTAGCGTCAGAGTCCATACCTTCATCTTCGCCCGAAGATCCTTCCTCTTCATCAACAATAGGTTGCACCGTTGGTCTTGCTGTAATTTCCTCAATACGTTCTGTAACAAAAGCACCGATGTGTTGGGGTTGAGTAGGTGTGGTTTCTTCTTCAGATTCCATGGATTCACCAGAGGCTTCTTCCGATAGATCCAATGTTGGTTGTTGGTGGACTGGGGCAGAGGTAGTCGATTCGTGCTCAGCGGATTCACCCTCAACAGAGACAAACGGTTTATCCTTATCGGACACGGATACTGTAACAACTTCTTCTTCGTCAACTGGAGTCAATGTACTAGAAGCGAAATCAATCTTATCGGTAGATTCATCGTAGCTAGCGGGACTGCTGGTAATTGTTTCATCGTGAGAGACTTGGTCCGAAACCACGGCAGCAACGGTAACAGATTCTTCGTCACCTTCAGAAACTGAAGGAGCCACAGTGTGAGACATGGATGGTTCAAGTTCTTGTTTATCCCCTTCAATTGAAGGAACAGTACTGGCGGATGTGTCTTCTTCCTTGTCTTGTTCAAGGGATGTTTGAGTGACATCTTCTTCTTCAGAGGAATCCGTAATCTTTTCAACGGAAGCATCAGTAGTTTCAGAGGATTCACCCTCTTGCACCGATGGAACAGTGGTAGCTTTGCGAATGCCATCATCAACAGGTTTAGTAACGTCCGCGTGTTCATCAGCGGTTGGTGTGGTTGTTGGTCTAACAGTACTTGGTTCTTCTTCTTCTTCAGCGGATGTTGATACACTTTCTTCTTCTGTAGATTTGTCAGTGGATGAGACAATGGTATGGTCGACGATTTCATCTCCTGCAGATTCTTGTACGGTTGCAGGTTTGTCAGTTTGTTCTTCCTCGTCTGAAGGAGTGGCAGAATCTTCGGAGGTTGTATCAATTTTAACATCGAAGTCCATTGGCTTATCGGTAGAAATGCTAGACGGTTCCTTATCATCGACAACCACTGATGAGGCTGTTGTTTGTTGAGCCATTTCTTGTTCAGATGATTCAGCAGCAGCAGCAGCTGTTTGGGTTTCTGTACCATCTTCTCCTTCGACTTGTGGAACTGTGGTTTGTGCGGACATATCCTCCGCAGAATCTTCAGAAGTTGAAGACACACCTGACGGAGTAGGAGTTTGCACTTCGAGTCCTTCTTCAGATTCGGTGCTTTCAGGTGTTGTATCAATCTCATCGTCTGGGTGTACAGGTGCAGATGTGGAAACAACGGCTTCATCGGATGTTTCCTCAGATGAATCATCAACAACTGGAGCAACTGTGCTTGCCAATGTTTCATCGCTGACAGGAGCGGATGTTTCTGCTGACATTTTGTCAGCTGTCTCGTTATCGCTAGGTGTGGTGGTAGTGAGCTCAATGTCCTGATCAGTTGGTTTTTCTTCTTCGACAGGTTTAACAGAGTCCTTATGCTCATCAACTGGACCAACAGTGTGTTCATCGGATTCTTTTTCTACTTCAGTAACGGAAGTAATAGTGGATGAAGAAATATCTTCGTCAGACTCTTCCGATGAAGGAACGGTTGTTTGATCTGACATTGGTCCTTGCTCCGAGATTGAGGCAACGGTAGAGGTGAAAGGAGTTTCTTCAACTGATGGTGCCATGGTTTGTTCCAAAGGTTTAGTGTCATCGGTGTCGATAGAAGAAGGTACAGTATGAGCTTCAGTATCGTCAACAGGTTCAACCAATTTATCGAGTGAGGAAAGAGTGGTGGATTCGTCGGTAGATTCCATGATGGAAGGAGCACCAGTAGTATGTTCGGCGTCTTCTTCAATTGCTTCTTCGCTGCTTTCTGTATGCTCATCCATGGCGATGGGCATAACGGTAGAGGATACGGCTCCTGTAACATCGGATGAAACTTCAGTGGAGATAATTGGTTTATCTGTAGATTCCTCGTCAGTTGAAGGAATACCGGTCTGAACTTCAGTATCTTTAGTGGGTTCTTCGGAAGCTTGTTCAGGCAGTGCAGGAATTTCAGTAGAAACGTCAGTTTCGACAGACTCATCCTTTTCACCAGATGGAGCCATAGTGTGTTCATCAGCATCTTCAGCGTAAGGAGCAACAGTATGAACTTCATCATCAGAAATTGGTGCGGATGTTTGAGAATCTGTTTCTCCCGAGCCTTCTTCATCATGACCTTCAACAGGGGAAGTGGTTGGCATGGAGGTATGTGCCTCGGGTTCTTCAGGGATTTCATCTTTCTTTTCTTCTTCCACGGTTGGAGGAACAGTGTGAGTATCTGGAGTGGCGCTAGCAGGAATTGTGGTATGATCTTCAGTCTCTTCGGATGATTCTATTTTGTCCGCAGCAGGTGTGGCAGGCATTTCATCGTGGCTAATAGCTGGTACTGTCGTATGCGACACGATTGCTTCTTCATCCTCTTCAGATTTGTCATCTTCAATAGGTTTAACAGTATGATATTCGTCACTGGTAGGAGTGACTGTAGGAGCCATAGGAGCAGATGGAACAGTTGTGTCCATATCTTCCTCTAGTTTATGATCAACAGGTTTCTTGTCAGTGAGATCGGTATCCATTGTTTCTACTGGAACTATCGGCTGGGGCTTAATAACTTCTTCATCGAGGGTAGCCTGAGTAGTTGGTACTTGACTATCAACAGCAACATCCTTCTTATCTTCTGCCTGAGCATCAACTGGTGCTTTGGTGGACTGTCCAAATTCTTCTTCTTCGGAATCCTTAATGTGTGACATTGGCTCTTCAGTGCTTGCAACAGGCATTTCAATTTCGAGAATACTGCCAACAGTGAAAGGTTCTTCAGGTACAACAGCAGGATATCCAGTGGTTTCAGTTTGTTCACCTTCTGGCTGTTCAGGAGTTTTGTGGGGAGCAGTGACAGTTGTGAACTCGATCGCTTCGTCTTCGTCTTCCTCAGTTGATTCATCACTTTCACCGGTGGTCTTGGGTGGTAAACTATCAACACCACAGATGTACGATGGACAACATTTGTTCGTACTGGCTTCATCCAAAACGCATTTTTCTACATTTTCAGGAACATCACAAGTGACGCGTTCACAAGTAACAATACTGCTAACACATCTGCATGAAATTTCACATTCATCAGAGGTGGGAATGATAGTGTTATTTTCGTAGGTCTTGTGGCCAACCAAACAGTCACCCTCGCCGGGAATAACGGCAGGTAATTGCATATCAACCATTTCTTCAACCGATACATCTTGAACAGCAGGTTTGGCTGTAGTGGTGGATATTTCATCATCAAAGTCACCCTTGACATCGAGAGATGGCAGTTTGTCGGTAGCTGATTCCTGGGAACCTGTGGTAGGAGCCACGGTAGATACAATATTTTCTTCATCATCAGCTTCAGTCTCAGCCTTGATACCGTCATCAGCAGTAGCACCGGCAGGAGTTGTGAAATCGGAGACATCTTCGATAATAACAATAGGACTATCGGTAGGTTTGGCATCTCCTACTGGAATTTCTTCGGCTTTGTGATCATCACTTTCAGGAGTGACTTTCTCAACATCACCTTCCGTCTGTGTGCTACCTTCAATAGCTGTCGTTGGTACGGTCGTGGGTTCGGCCTGTTCGTGTTCAGCAGATTCACTGCTAATGTCTGCTTTAGTTGTGTCTTCCTCACTGGTTGTTTGTTCAGACGAATCCTTATCGGCAGCAAAACTGGTTGGAGTGACTCCGGAAGCTGTACTGGTTTCAACATCAATATCAACATCTTCGGATACTTCATGATGCGGTTGATCCTTGTCGATGACAGAAGCCGAGGTTGTGAGCTCAATTTTGTCATCAGATTCGCCAGAGGTTGTGACTCCAGCTTCAGTCTTCTCATCGATGGTATCCAGTGTGGATGAATCAATCTGTGAACCGGCAGTGGAAGCTTCAATGTGAGTTTCTGATTCGGCTGTGGTTGCTTCTTCGACAGATTCTTTTTCTTCTTCGGAAGTTTCATCAGATTCTTCAGCAGCCGAGGTCGTGGCATCAAAGATGGATGGTTTGACAGTGGTGACATCCAGCTGTTCCTTGTCTTCGCCAGATTCGGTCTTATGGGTAGTAACAGATTGCAGTAAATCGTCAGTTGTGTCATCGGTAGCAGATACCACAGGTTTACCAGTGCTAATGTCTTGTTGTTCTTCATCTTGTACAATTACACCTTCAGTAGACGAGCCAATGATCGAAGGTTTGGATGTTTCTTCTTCAGAAGATTCAGTAGCAAAGTCACCGCTGCCCATTTCATCATCAGCCACAGATGATTGTGTGGATGCATCTTCTTCAACTGATGGTACAACAGAGGTAGCGGATTCATCATCACCAGAAGCAGGTTTGCTTTCTTCAGATGCTTCTCCGATATGCTCTTCACCTGTGGAGATTTCAGTGACAATATCCTTTTCAGCAACAGGAGAGTCAGTGGTATGTTCCATGTCCAATATGGAAGGTTCCTCTTCGCCATATTTAGGTGCCTTGGTAGCCATTTCCTTTTCAGTTGTGGCCGAACTAATGCTGCTTTCGGTGGATTTTTCTGGTTCTTCTTCAGTTTCTGTAAATGGTACTTTAGTGACCATATCATCAGCAGTAGATGGTTTAGTGTCTTCCGCAGAGTCGGTTGTTTGTTCAATTTCGCTGTCATCTTTAGGACCTTCAGTTGATAAGTCTTCATCGTCTTGGCTTCCAGGAACTTTGGTTGTGAGTGCATCTGTCTGAACGGGAGCAGCAGTAGTGAATGCTGATTCTTCTTCGCCAGCCATCGATGGTTTGGTTGCAAAGTCTTGTTCTTCATCAGATTCGAGCTGACCTTCAGCGGGTTTCTCATGATCGACGGAGGGAACTTTGGTTGATATTTCTTCGCCAACTTCAGATTCAACATCTCCAGAGGCTTCAGTGGTTTCTTCTTCTTCTTCTCCATCCAATTGTCCAGGCGCTTTAGTAGACAGTTCTTCTGGTTTTCCGCTGACAGCGGGTGCTTTGGTAACTTCGTCATCATCACTTGAGATTTCAGTAATTGCAGCCAATGGCACTTTGGTGGCGGATTCATCCGATTCAATAGGTTTATGTTCTTCAGTAGCTTCCGATGATTCTTCTTCTTCTCCTGAAATAGGAACTGGTGTGACCATTTCGTCGGTAAGACTGGGTTTGGTTTCTTTGTCTTCTCCTTCTTCGACAGACTCAGTGGATACGTCGGCTTGTTGTTGAGCGTCAGTTGTTTGTTCTACATCAGCATCAGGTTTGTCGTCTTCCGTGGATTCCGTAGAAACTTCATCCTGTTCATCAGCCAAAGGAGTCCTTGTGGTAAGATCACCATCAACACTGCCTGCTGCAAGTGTTTCAGTGGATTCATCGGCTTGTTGTTCAACGGCGGGAGCACTAGTAGCGAATTCATCACCTGTTTCAGTGGAAACATCAGCATGCTCATCAACAACGGTAACAGTTTCAGTTGACACTTCCTGTTCTCGTTCACCTTCAGCGACGGGAGCCTTAGTAACGTGTTCATCACTAGTTTCAGTTGATGCATCAGCTTGTTCAGCGACAGTAGGAGCTTTTGTAGCGAGTTCATCAGCAGATTCAGTGGTGGCATCTGTTCTTTCACCATCGGCATCAGAGTGATCAACAGATTCCGTAGAGGCGTCAGCTTCTTCGTCGTCGGTTGGAGCTTTGGTGACATGTTCGTCGACATCACTTTCGGTGGAGACTTCCGAAAGACCATCCAATGCAATAGGGGCTTTCGTTGAGATTTCTTCTTCTGCTTCTGGCACATATTTGTCGGTAACATATTCGTCTGATGCCATTGGTTTGCCTTCTTTTTCGTCGGTAGCAGCATCAGTAACTCCTTCTGTTGATGGAGTTCCAGCAACAGGACCGTGTGTGGTAGACTCATCGGCGTCACTGAGTTTAGAGGTTGATGATTCAATTTCATCCGTAGATTTGGTGACAGTCTCTTCCTCGCTGTCTTCCTTAGATTCGTCTTCTTCTTCAGCTGAAGGACCTTCAGTTGGTTTAACATCGTCCATAGATGATGATGATGATTCTGTGATTCCAATGTCCTCCTCATCGATATGGGTTTGCAGTTGCAAGTCTTCGTCGGGTATGGCACCATGGAGATCCTTAACTGGAGCAGAGGTGGTAATTCTAACTTCTTCATCTAAACCGCCATAAGGCAAGGTAGTGGCTTCATAAATTTCAGTAGTGGCTGTATCATCTTCACAGACATAATTGCTGGGGCAACATTCGCCATCAGCTGGTGGCATGGCATGACATTGTTTGCCGTTGCCAGCCAACATGGGCATTTTACATTCTTGGACAGCACAGATAATGTCACCACGCATACAGTAGCAGTTTTCGCAGGCAGTCTCGCCAGCAATGCGGGCACCATCGGCATACAATTCACCGTTATGAATACAGTCAGTGGACACAGACGGTGACATGGTACTGGTCAGGATGAAACCGGCTGTGGGACGCTCAGTTGTGGTCGTGCTAGTGGTAGTAGTGGTGGTGATTTCTGTAGTGGTCGACAGATCCTCCAAGCCAAGTACGTCGTTTTCATGGTCTGTAAGCAAAGAGTGAGTGGTAAACGGTGAATACACGTTCATCTGAAGTCCGCTCAGGGACTTATACTTACCGCAATTGTAACGCACAGGACAGCAGGAGCCCTTGTTGTAAATGGGAGTGCAGCCATCAATGTGGAGAGTACATTCTTGCATCAGACAGGAGGTACGATTCTTAATGCAATAGCAGAGTTCGCAAGGTTTGTTGGGATTTGAGGGAACTTGAGCACCTTCCAAATAGAATTTGCCATCAATGCTGCAACCGAATTTCTCGGGTATACTCAATTCAGTGCCTGGTTCAGGGGCGGCATGAGAAATATCTACAGGAACTGTTATGGAAAATTGAACAGAAAATTATAATCATTATCGGATCCATCATCAGCATCAGCATCATCGTCATCATCGTTGTTGTAAAGAAAATAAAGCAATTTGGCCAGCAAGATAACTGACTGAACTCACCTTCGGGACATGTAATGATTGGACAACATTGATCCTCACGTTTCTCCACTATGCAATCATGTCCAATGGGCTTTGTGAACGGACATACACGCAAATAGCACATGAGCATCTTATTGTGGCACGTACAATTCAAACAGGGCTCATTTGTCATGATTCTATCGCCTTCATTGTAATGATTATAGTTATAGTAGCAGCCTTCTGCAAAAATTCCAACAAGAACAACAACAACAGAATTAGAAACAAATTGCTAAAACAAAATACACAGAAGACACAAGACACTAACAATCTCACAGTCAGTCAGTCAGTTGCTTGCTTAGTTAGTCAGTTAGTTAGTTGGTTAGTATGAGACGTTCGTTCGATCGTTCTTGCTGTCATGGTTATGGCTATGCAAATTGCTTCCTAGCCTCAAGTTGAGGCTAAGTGGACTGACTGGCTGACTGATATGTTTGTTAGCTTGCACTTGAAGTGCAAATCCCTCTATCTCTCTCCTTCTCCTTCTCTTTCCATCTGCAAATCATAATAACAACATTTTCGCTGGTATTCTTTTAAATTCTAACTACCATTCAACAAATATTAGTTTGAAATATTTGTTTTTCTTATTACACTAATAGCATTGTATTTTTGAAAATTGTAGTCTTCAGCTTGGTGGCCGCCGCTGTTCGTCTTCTCCCGCCATTTTTGTATTCACCGTTCTTGGGGTGGATAATAATAATACAATTTACGGTTTGGTGTAATAATCTGCCAGCTGAAGAGGAGTAGAAAGAATGGCCAACGAACAACGTCAATGACGGCAACAACAACAAATAATGAATATTGCATTGTGGGACAATCCGGCGAATGATGATTGTAAAGATTATATTTAGTAGTAGTTGTTGTTGTTTTTTTTTTTTGGTTGTCTTGTTTCTCTGTTCATCTAACCTTTATTGGTGTATGGGGATCGTAAACATGCAATCTGTTGTTCAGACTACAAATCAAGAAAACTGCATGCAATTGTTGCAAGTTGGATTTGATTTACAAACAAAATATGTGCATATATTTTTGGTTGCGTTTGTCGAGTTGGACGCTGCTATTTCTGTGTGTCAGGTTTGACAAACCTTTAGAGAGCTTAAGGTTTCACATCGAATACATGTGACAGCTAAATCCCAAATAACAACGCAAAACATTAAGAAATCCCAAAAATAGATGGAAAAGTTTCCGAAAATTTAGAAAAATCATCCAAATAATTTTTGAAAAATTCCCCAATGAAAAATCGGCGCTATTCAAATGTTTTCCGGAGAAAAAAATTGGTTTATTGTTAGATCAAACTACTTTCCGTTTAATAAAACCACTCTCCTTTGGATCAAACCACTTTCGGATAGATTTAATCAGTGACGGTTGCATCAACCCATTCTCCGTGGGATGCAACCACTGTCATTTTAAACTATAGATCCCGGTCAATCCATTATGTTGTATTCAACAGATGATGTGTGAACAGATGAGCTTACACTTCATATTACAGATCACTGTTAGTTGGATCTAACAATTGGCAAACGAATCTCAGTTGAGTCAAACCACTCTGGGTCCACTCTGCGTTGAATCAAACCACTCTGGGTTGAATCAAACCACTCTGGGTCCACTCTGCGTTGAATCAAACCACTCTGGGTTGAATCAAACCACTCTGGGTCCACTCTGCGTTGAATCAAACCACTCTGGGTCCACTCTGCGTTGAATCAAACCACTCTGGGTTGAATCAAACCACTCTGCGTTGAACTCAAACCACTCTGCGTTGAACTCAAACCACCCTCCGGTGAAACGAACCACTCTCCGTTGAATCAAACCACTCTCCGTAGTTGGATACAACCAATGTCAAATACATTAAATAGACATCACTGTGTGAATAGAAGAGCTTACATTTCCTATTACATATCACTGTTAGTTGGATCCAACAATTGGCAAACGGCTCTCATTTGAGTCAAACCACTCTGCGTTGTATCAAACCACTCTGTGTTGCATCAAACCACTCTGGGTTGAATCAAACCACTCTGGGTTGAATCAAACCACTCTGGGTTGAATCAAACCACTCTGGGTTGAATCAAACCACTCTGGGTTGAATCAAACCACTCTGCGTTGAATTAAACCACTCTGCGTTGAATCAAACCAATCCAAATACATCAAACGCAGTCGCTTCGACCAAACCACGCTTAAATCCGTCTGTTTTGCATTAAAAACTTCAAGGTTGCCTTTTAAAGGGCCTGTGGTTTGTGCCTCCCTGCTTTATACGATTATTTATTGGAACCTAATTAATTCGTCAGTTTTCTGTAATTAAGATTAACGTTTTTTTCTTTCTAACAAGTATTTGTTTGATATTATTATTATATCATGCATTATTTATTATTAAAGTAAATAATTTCACAGTATTTGTTTTGGCCAAATGAAACTCATCATCGACCGACGACATCGTTGCCATTCTATCTACCAAAGGTTAAGCAGTAATGTAAGTGCATACCTACTCGGTGTATGTTCATGTGTATGGTATGTATATCATGCAACTTCTTTACCTACTTACATAATGTGTACTTACGTAGAGGCCACATGTATATTATGTTCTAGTTTCATCATCATCATAATCATTCTTTATGGGTCTAGGTGTATTGAGGTTTACATACATTTAACCTTAATTTGTTATTAAAGGGTACAACACACACGCACGCACACATACACACACACACTCTTTACCTTGAAATAAGAGCGTGTTAATTATACAAGAGTTTCTGTTTTTTTTTGTCTGTATTGTTTCTCCTGCTCTTGCTCTGCTTTACTCTCCTTTCACAGAGAGTTCAGACATCATCAGCATGTGAATGATGAGCAGCAAGACAAGAAGAAAAAGAAAAAAAAATTGAACAACTTTTATAGGAAACTAAGTTTTTCTATGGCACTTGTCCGTGGGGCCAAGAAATTTGGGTGGTGCAGAGCAGGCGAATAATAAACTGGTTAATTAGATTCTGGTATCGTTGACGCCCTCTAGTATAAGTCAGCCTTTATTCATTATGCATTTACTGCATACATTTTACAAAGGATAATTCGCTCAGTGTTAACTCAATAATTTAGTGTGAACACCGCGTAATGTTTTAATTTCCGAAATGACAACATAAACTCTTCGAACACAATGACATAAACTACTGGATTATTCGGTTGTTCACTCGTCTGTTAAACGTTCTATTTCACAGAGAACATGACAAACGAAGAAAAAAAAAAAAACAAACAACAAAAACCACAACATTTTATCACAAATGTTTTTCCGTGTAAAAGTGACAAATTGTACAATAATTGCAGATAATGGATAAATTAAACCGAACGTGTTTGTAGAGAGTCAGCACATAGAGTACGAATAACCGCGCGTATTGTTTCGGACCCCCAGCAACGGATAGTGGTAGTGTATCCCGTCGACCCTCCAGCTGGCCATTATACATCTAAATGTGTACGTTCGACTGTGGTCATACATAAAAACCTTATGTTTTGTATCTGTTTTTGTCTTTTTTTTCCCCCCCATTTTGCTATAATAACAATAATAATAAAAGATTATGAACAACTAGAGAATATGTGACTTAATCTAAAATACGTATTACAATCTCTGGTGGAGCTATGGGCATAAACAGCAGCAGCAGCAGCAAAGTCTGCTTTAGCTACTGGAGGCAATTGCTGCTGGTTGCTGAACGTATAAAGTGGTGTGAGTTAGAACTGTGGTTATATAAGGTCAGCATTGTGCGAACTCTTCTGACAGTCTACGACAATTATATCTATCTAGTTTTATTGCCATCGAACATTTGGAGACATATGTTTAATATATGTAGAATTGATTCTAAAACTATACGGGGTTCCGGAGGAAACATCTGGCGCAAATAAACTAATTGTATTTGAGACAATCTTGAGCAATGTTCAATCAAACTGCTGACATATTTAACCACAAATCACACCACTGTCAGTTGCATCAAATTTGTTGCCGGTTGAATCAAACCCTTGTCAGTTGCATCAAACCACAGCGGGTTGGATCAAATCATTGTCAGTTGGATCAAACCACTATCAGTTGAATCAAAACCTTCTCAGTTGCATCAAACCATTGCCGGTTAGATCAAATCATTGTTAGTTGGATTATACCAGTTGTCAGTCAGTTGAATCAAATCCTTCTCAGTTGCATCAAACCATTGCCGGTTGGATCAAATCATAGTCAGTTGGCTCATATCATTGTCAGTTGAATCAAACCATTGTAGGTTGGATCAAATCATTTTCAGTTGGATCATATCACTGTCAGTTGAATCAAATACTTGTCAGTTGCATCAAACCATTGCCGGTTGGATTGAATCAATACCAGTTGGATCATACCACTATCAGTTGAATCAAAACCTTCTCAGTGGCATCAAACCATTACCGGTTGGATCAAATCATTGTCAGTTGGATTATACCAGTTGTCAGTCAGTTGAATCAAAACCTTCTCAGTTGCATCAAACCATTGCCGGTTGGATCAAATCATTGTCAGTTGGATTATACCAGTTGTCAGTCAGTTGAATCAAAACCTTCTCAGTTGCATCAAACCATTGCCGGTTGGATCAAATCATTGTCAGTTGGATTATACCAGTTGTCAGTCAGTTGAATCAAAACCTTCTCAGTGGCATCAAACCATTACCGGTTGGATCAAATCATTGTCAGTTGGCTCATATCATTGTCAGTTGCATCAAACCATTGCCGGTTGGATTGAATCAATGCCAGTTGAATCAAACCCTTGTCAGTTATATCAAACCACTACAGGTTGGATCGAATTACTGCCAGTTGGATGAAACCACTATCAGTTGAATCAAACCCTTGTCAGTTGCATCAAACCATTGCCGGTTGGATTGAATCAATGCCAGTTGGAGCATACTACTGCCAGTTGAATTTAACCATTGTAGGTTGGATCAAATCATTTTTAGTTGGATCATACCGCTATCAGTTGAATCAAAACCTTCTCAGTGGCATCAAATCATTGTCAGTTGGATTATACCAGTTGTCAGTCAGTTGAATCAAATCCTTCTCAGTTGCATCAAACCATTGCCGGTTGGATCAAATCATAGTCAGTTGGCTCATATCATTGTCAGTTGAATCAAACCCTTGTCAGTTGGATCAAACCATTGCCGGTTGGATTGAATCAAAGCCAGTTGGATCAAACCACTATCAGTTGAATCAAAACCTTCTCAGTTGCATCAAACCATTGCCGGTTGGATCAAATCATTGTCAGTTGGCTCATATCATTGTCAGTTGAATCAAACCATTGTAGGTTGGATCAAATCATTTTCAGTTGGATCATACCATTGCAAGTTAAATCAAACCCTTGTCAGTTGCATCAAACCATTGCCGGTTGGATTGAATCAAAGCCAGTTGGATTGAATCAAAGCCAGTTGCATCAAACCACTTATATTATCAACCACATATTTACAAAATGGCACAATCTTGAGCAAGGAAATGTTTCTCTTTAGGAGAAATATAACTGTCAACAGAAAACTGTGTGATATTTGAGATAGTCTTAAATGAAAATCGTCATCGGAAGCAAATATTGTTGAGGGGAATATGTTCCCTTGGTCGAAAGCGGCCGTAGAAGCTGTGACCAGCTGCTGTGAAAATCTAAGAGTACTATACATTTTCCGCTAACGATGTTGATTTAATGGGGATTATCTGTCCTAGAGTCAATTACGAATCATATTACGCCTACATTTGAAATGAAGGCAACGAATTCTGGAATGTTTTCAATAGAGCAAGTATAATTTTGCTCCACACAACAAAGGAGATCTCTGAAATCATTCAGTAAATAGTTAAGGGCTACAGAATCCTTGCATGTGTGGTTAGTAAGCTTGTTTACTAAAATCAATTAAACAAGGATTGAGTCATGATTTTGCCGTAAATACTACTAATATACGCGTTTTTCTTCGCTTCACACCACTGTCTACCACCTGAATTGCCATAAAGCTCACACAGTAAATTAGCTGGCCAACCCGGCCGGCACAGCACAGCACAGCACAGCCACAACACTTCAAGTGATTTAATGCCACATTAATTTGGCTACTATTTAAGCAGACAACGACAACAACGAGTACGACAAAAACACAATCGTCCATTTAGATGCGACTATGGCAACGGCAACAACAACAACAAAAATTATAGTAAATTACAATACTTTTCATAATAAAGACATCACAGTGCGCTGTGCCCGCCGCTGTTCAACTACGTACATATGCGTTCCATGTAAAGAATGTTTGGGGACTGTTAAATGACTAATAGGCCACTTGTGCTACGTAGCGATTACATGACGCATGATTAAGCCGGCCATGAATGGTGACAGTCTTACTAAACAGCGAACAGTTGCCGGCAGCACGTGTAGCAAATACAGTGCGTACGGTTGAATGGCTTGACTCTAGGCGCAAAACACTAAAATTATTGTTAATGTTTGAAACGTGAACGAATGAACTTTGATGGCTCCGAACAGATATGGAGCCGAGCAAATACCCAGACGCAGCCGGTTTTTGTAAAACGGTGTCAACTGAATGAGATTGGCCAATTAATTAAACCTAACTCACGTGTTTGTTCACATTCGAGTAAGCGATACGTACGATATGAAATCAGAAGTGAACTATTTAATTTATTAACCTTTTTTTTTTTGAATCCTAATGGACGGTTAAACATGTGTTTCAGGTTTCATTCATTCATAAAAATTTCGAAAATATATTGAAACGAGCTAAACCGCCGTGGGCAAGAAGATAGCTGTGTGCTCAAATGGACAAAATTTAACACACAAAATTATACAAAACAAGGAATTGTTATTATAAAAAGTTTGGTAATGTTTAACCAAATGTGAAGTAAATTGGAGAAATAAATTGAAAAAAAAAAACTATGTCCCCATACAGGAATTCAATAAAATATATATCATATTATTGGATAGTGGTCAATATCGAATATAGAATATCAAATTACATTGAAAAGATGTTTTAAAGTTAGTTTGATGCAACTACAAGTAGATGATGCAACAGCCGGATGAATCAGTTCGATGCAACCAGATATCGAACAGAGAATATAAAATTACATTGAAAAGATGTTTTAAAGTTAGTTTGATGCAACTACAAGAGGATGATGCAACAGCCGGAGGAATCAGTTCGATGCAACCAGAAGAAGTTTGTTACTAAGTGGAAAGGTTGTAACAGAAACTATCTAAATTATGCCTAGAGCATGGAATTAGCTTGGTAAAAAAACTATAATATACTCATTGTTGAAATATGAGATTTTTCTTTGAAAACAGTTTGATGCAACCTCGAGTAGTTTAATACAATCATGAAAGATTGCAACTGCAAAATACTCTACATTTGCCGAGATGCACCAGTTTGCTTTGTCTAAGTAATGGCAAAATACTCAATACAGAAATTTCAGATATATGTTTGAAGTCAGTTTGATGCAACCGCAACTTGTTTGATGCTACCCAGGAAAGCTGTAAATTGAAAAACTTTAGATTTGTGCGAATTAGCAATTACTAATAATATACATACATATGTACAAAATGTGGTTGTATCACAAACAGCATATGATGGCATCTAACCTCTTCGTGTTGCAGCATGTTTGGGTTTTCGAAAAGTTTATACAATGAACGCAGTGGCATCAACGAGGGTTGACTTAAACCCTGAGTTTTTATTAGGTACATCTTAACTCTAGTTAATCATTGAGTTGAGTTCCTACTGCTATTCTTCCACACACAACTGTAAGCATTTGAAATATATCACTTGGTTGGTGTCCGTCCCCGGCTGTCATTTCCATTATTTTTTGTTCAGATCTTTATTATGACATTAAATGATTTTGGGTTTGCTGCTACCGTTTTGGAAGCACTCTTCGGGTTTCGGATATATTCGAATGGTTGTTGTTTTGTTTTCAGCTCCGTTGCGGAAACGTGTTTTTATTTCATGTATTTAACATTTAATTGCTCGCTTAACACCTCATCATATTTGTGGTGGAGGACAGCTGGGCGGGTAAAGGAGACCAAAGCACAGACCGCCTCAAATATTAAATAATTTTGTGGTCAATTGAGTTTTTCAAAGTTTTTGTTTCGTATTGTTCATGGGATTGGAGCGTGGGAAGAAGGGGAAGGGGTGGGAGGGTGGTGTCGGTGTGTGCATTATTAACCAGTTTTTTTTTTTCCGTTTTTGTGGGAGAACACTGGGTAGTGATGAGGTTACCACTTTTTTTTTGTTTTATTTCTTTTTTTGTTTTCTACAATTTCCATCAATTACATAATTTGCACAAATTGAAGTTTAAGTTCAAGGCTTGTGATTTGTTGTTTTATTGTGCATTTTGGCGGAAGATACATTTGAAAATTGTTTGCACGTTTCATTTGCAATTATTTGTTTGATAATGTGGCGTTTTGGGGATTTTTCTTAGAGTAAATGGAGCCTGTATTTAAAACATCAAGAAGAAGGCTGGGGCACAAAAAATACTCTGCTCTTACCTAGTTGGTCATTTTAAGCATTTTCTCACACTCCACGTCACTGACATGGACTTTCACATTCAGTCTGATAAGTAAGTCGAGGAATTATTTCAAATAATTGTATTGGTTATTCAAAATTATTCATCGAGAGAATTGTGCTGTTGATGGGAAAATGTTGAAGGTATTGCAATTGGAAAGGCATATGCATACGATTCGAAGCTGGCTAGAAACAGCTCAAACAGATCAGTTGAAATGTTGCGTAGTTCACTGTCATAATGTGAGAAATATCTACTTCAAAGTAGGGAGGAAAATGGGAGTCTACAAATTAACATGGCATATAGGGACGAAAGATCATCACCGGGCGTGATACGAACAGGGCAAGTCATTGCGGATTAAATGAAATTGGCAACATTCGATGTCATATCGCGATCTATATATATTTATTTGTCAGCTCAAGGTTGCTGTATCCGCTTTTCTTAATTCCCGCTGACGAGAATTGCCAGCAACGAACGAAGTCGTTATTCCGACTGAGTCTTTCTGAAATAGTGTGGGATGTTTGAAGTCAGTTTGATGCAACCACATGTAGTTTGATACAACCTGACGACGGGTTACAATCTGAATTTATTTAAATTCACCGAAATAGCTTTGTGATAAAATCCCAATAACTATATAGTGAAATCTTAGATATTTGTTTGATGTATGTTTGATGCAACCACAAGTAGTTCGATACAACCAGGGCGAGTTGTAAATGAGAAACGTCTGATTTCTGAGAATGTGAGAAACACAATATGTGTATTTATTTATGAGCTATTGGTTGACTGTATCAGTTTTCCTTAGCTTGAGTGTGGATAGCCGCAGACGAGAACAGCTGGCGGGGAACGAAGTCGTTGTTCCAATAGCAGGGGACATTTTATCACTGGCGTAGGGTGACGTCGTTGCGGAATATTTCTCATTTGTGTCTTATACAGTGACATTTTGTCGATTTTTTAAATACATTCAGTCCCGACATAGATGGGAAGCTCAAGTTAGACTGATTTATAACCCACATCATTTTGGGATGGGATTTTCTCAAAAATTCCGGAAAATTCCCTAACTAATTTTTAAAAAAATTCCATGTAAAGGCTTAGTGTTAAGTAATGCGCCTTGGACAAAGGTTTACCGGTAAACATGATGCTTGTTTTTCGGCCAAACGACATCTTGGGATGGCAACCCGTTGGAATTACACAAAGGTTTCCCATGAAACGCAAAGTCCCGAATATTGGCAATCTTTAGGCTTAGTATTGGATGATACGCTCTCGATATGAAATCTCACTGATGAGTTCGGGTAACCTTTATGGAAGACGTTCTATGAAGCCACCCTCGAGCCGGAAACTTGACTCAGGATTACTGGGAAACACAAAGGCTGGTGCATAAAGGGAACCAAATGGTTGTTTTTTTCTTAGCTGAAGCTGCCACAGGAACACAATTTGAATGTTATTCGTATACGTCGCTGACTGGCATTGCGGCGTTCTGTGGGGCCAACGGAATGGCCAAAAACTAAATTATAGAGGAGAAATACAAGACCGCCTCATAAAATATATATGTGTTATCTACCCAAAACAGAATACGTCAATTGTTGCATCACACTTACAGTGAACTATGCTTGGTTGCATCAAACCAATAACGGTTGCATCATACCACTTACGGTTGCATTAAACTATTAAACGCTGAATCACTTCGCTTTCGATCGTGTTCAACCAACGACCAGCAAAATACAAAATTATGCAATGAAAACTTGATCCATACAATTCCCTATAATTACCCGTAGCTAACGGTGTACAGTAGTTAAAAGTCTATGTAATTTGTATGGAGCAAAGCAATGGCTTCGTGAAAGCAATTAAAGGATTCTAGCTACCGCAGCCGCCACCAGTTCCACTGACTGCAACAGGTATGAGTGGAAATTCAGTCCACTTCATATCACTCCACACAACTCCACCGGCCAACACGAGGCATAAATATTGCGCAATAGCCAAGCTTTCATCATAAATTTCCGGTAATCATATGGAAGAAACAAAAATAGAAACCGAACAGCAAATTGCAACACAAGAAGAACGACGACGTAATCGTAGCAAAAACAAAAATAGACAAGCTGAAGAACCGAACCGACTACAACAAGTGGCCACAGGTATGGATGTCCATGGATTCACTTACCAGTATATTGTTGGATTTCCGTATAATCTTGCAGGGGAGCTGTAACGAGAGAGAGAGAGAGAGACATTTAATTAAAATGTTTTTGTTTTATAGAATCTACAGAGAAAAAAAAGAGAAGAAAATGTTAATTTCTTTGGAATTACTATAATTTATTGTCCTGTCCTGGCCGTGGCATGGATGATGCCACCAACATATACACGTTGTCTTGAATAAAAAGCAAATGTAAATTATCACTTTTCACATCAAGCGGCAGAAGCTATCTAAACATTTTCACCCGTATAATAGATGGACGGTCGGTCGGTGTTGGCAATTGCCACAACAACAGTTCAGTCTTTTTCATTTCTCTTGCTTTCGGTAATCTGTGGCAACCGATCTGTTCTGCTCTCGGCTCTGCTCCGGTTGGATGGCTGGAAAACGTAGTGTGTGCCTGTGCTAATGGCCAATTTGTTAGAAGTGGAATCTAAATTTAGCTTAGTTACGTGTATCGTGATCATTGTGTGTGATGAGTTGGTTGCAATCCAACAAAACTTGAACATCTTCATTGCATCGGGGCAGCTGAGAAGAGGCCAGCTCCTGCGCTAGAGATCATTTGATGCACAGGAAGTGAATATGCATACTATTCTAATTCGCAGACACACGCACATCAGGCCATGGGGAAGATGCATTCGAGTCTAGTTTTCAACTGGAGTCCAGTGCCACAAGCAAAGATAACATGAGATAAATCTTTCAAAAGCTAAGTAGTCCGGTTAAAGCAAGGAATTTATTTGATTTTTTTTTTTTTTTGTAAAAAAATAATTCTATTTGTTATTGGTGCCTGCAGCAGCTATTGACTGACCCTTAAGTGCTGGAATTCCGGTGGATGTTCTCGAAGTGCCGTGGAAGTTCTGAAAGTCCCATGGAAGTCATTGGACTCCGGTGGAAGTTTTTCAATTCCTGTGGATGCTTTGGAACTCCCGTGAATGTTCTCGAACTCCTGTTGAAGTTCGGAAAATCGTCTGGAAACTATTGGACTATGTTGAATGTTTTTGAATTCATGTGGATGTTCTCGAAATCCTTTAGAAGGTTTAGAATTACTGTGGACGTTCTAGAACTCCTGAGGATGTGCTTGAACTCCTGAGAAAGTTCTCAACCTTTCGGTGGATGTTTCGGAATTCCTAACTCCTTTAGAAGTTTTAGAAATCCTGTGGAACTTATGGAATTCCTGTGGATGTTCTAGAACTTCGGTGGATGTTCTCGAACTAGTGTCCAAGTTTTAGAATTCCTGTGGCAGTTTCGAATTCCTATGGAAGTTCTTGAACTACCGTGGAATTTGTGGAACACGTGAGGAAAGTTCTGGAACTCCTTCTTCGGAATTGAAATGTAAGCTCGTTTAGTTGTTGATTTTTTTTTTAATTTACTCTAAGCCAATGGTGGACCTTTTTTTTCTGAAGCCTTAAATTGGGGCAAATGTTGGTATCGAAAACCACTGATAAGTCCCGCATTCGGGGAGCCATTACTTTGTTGCCTTTTCAGAGCGAACTGGGAAAGTTTAGGCGGTTCATACCTTGTAAGAAAAAAAAGGTTGTCATAAACCCCAAGTTAATTTCATTCCTGCGACGAAACGTTCACTGGGTTGTATTATAAAAACTTTTCAGAAAAGTAAAAAACACATTCAGTATAACTGATTAAATATATTCCGGAACGATTCTTTTGTCATGACCTTTTTAATGTTGCTTCGAAGGGGCAGCTCTCCTTGGCCCCACTTCTTCTTTCTATTGTTGGCGTTTTTTCAATTGTGGTTCTTTCTTATGTCACATCAGATTTCTACTCTCACATTTGTTAGTTATACAATACTGGTTGGAAGTGTATTCCTATCTATCTATTCACCAGATTGTTATACATGTTTAAGTGATTTGACAAATTATGTGTCTTGTGAGCAGTTGCTGTTGTTAGTTTCTTCGCTTTTTTCTACATGTTGCGCAGTTGCCTTTCCAACAGGTGGTGGTGTTTTGTTAGACATTTATGTTAATTCCACTTTTGAAAAATTGGTATGGGAAGTCATTTGTTATCTTCAGGAAGGAAGTTGGGGTGTGTGGGGGGCAATGGCAGACATCAAGCATACACTTGGCTGGTGAAAAGTTCTCGGGAGTAGAAGAAACGACAGTTAACAAGTTTTTCTCTATTCATATTGTTTTCTTTATATGGCATATAAGTAGGTAAAGAACTTTTAAAAGCTTTGGTTTGTATACGATATCCGTTACAGTTTTATGACTCTTACACTAAAGGTTAGCAAGTTGTATACTATTCCAATTGTCCCCTAAGTATTTGGGATACCTTTGTATTCCTTTAGTTTTTAAGATACTTAAGCGATAGACAATAACTTTCCAAAGGGTATAATTTTCCAAATGTTTTCAATTCTGGAATTGAAAATGGAAAATATTTGAACAACATTTTTGAGATACCACCTCGACAACTGATCCATTTTTAAATTTCTATTATATGTTTAACCTTGCAAATCATTTTCGATTTTATCAAACTCGTGCGGTGGCATTAATCTAAGAGGGCCTGGAGAATGATGTAAACGAAGAATATTCTCAAACCCTAAAGGGCAGACGACCTAAAACACATGCGATTCTTTCTAACAGAGGTCAGCTACCGAACGAGTCTTACATTTTCCATGATATATAGCGACATCTAGGGTTTGCGCGCGCACTACTTATCCGGCAAATAGGCAACTCGTTATTTTGTTCCTAATACCACCAGGGCATAAAGTCCACTAGCCTTTCACACAATTTGCGATTCTATCAAACTAGTTTGGTTGCATCGAACTACCTTGCGGTTGCATCAAACTAATAAAGTCTGGAGTGTAAAGCAAACGCTTAGATTGTTATTGAAAGTGTATTCTGAGCATAAAAGACAACACGACTGTGTAAAAAGCGGCGACAAAAGACAGTGTGATGAGCAGCACGGGCGACTGCAGGTTCGAATCCTGCTAAAACCATCAAAACAGCTTAGATCATCAGCGGTTATTTCCTCCTCTTAGGAGCTGGCGATTTTGTGAGTAAGACAGCTGACTCTAAGACATGTAAAGACTTGCCCCAGAAAAAGATTTAAGGTTTAGAGCCGAATTTAAACAGTGGGGCCCGGTCAGGGGATATACAAATTATATCGTGCACTGCTCATTGATTCGAGAGAAGTTAAGGGAATTATGTACGTTTAAACTCTTAGAGATAAAATTGCAATTATTTGGCAATCCTTTCATCTGGCCTGTCTTCGCCTGGCAACATCTTTGCCAATTCTCCATCCCCCAGCTGTAAGTTGTTCCTTCTATTCGTTCTTATGTTTGACCATCGGGAATGCCGATCTGTCGGCCTATCTGTTCACACTTCCCTCCCAATAATAACAATTTACACACAACGGTCTGTATTAGATGTGTTATCAGCATACAATGTTTCCCAGAGGAGCCCCGGCCCACCTGGCTTAGTCACAGTGCTTGGGATCTTCTTCTTGCCACAACAATCCTGTAAACATTTCGTTTTGTGATTTCCTTTTAAAGTGTTAATTAATGGAATATTTCTGGCTATTTCTCTATCACTCTTTGTCTCCCCCTTCCTCTCTGTATTTTGTAGTTGTTTTTTTTTTTAATTAATTCTTAAATAGACATTAGTGACTGTGTTGGTGTGATGATGCACAGGTCTACACACTCACCTAGACATACATATGTATGTTACCAACGACAAGGAAGTCTGCTGTAAATATGTAGGCTTTGATTTAACGTTTTCTTGGGCATTGCTAGAAACACCTTCAACGAAACGTCCACTCGTTGCTCGATACAGTGGAGGCGACCTCAGAACTGAACCTGGCCAATGTGTGTATGCATGTACGAAGAATTTAATATTGGCCATACTTGACGACATCACCATACGTATCGGTAGTGTCTGCGGTTGTAGTTGCAGTCATGGTCATAGCCGGCTGGGTGGTGTTGGAGTTGTTAGAGTTGAGTGTAAGCAAAATACTGGGAAAACTGAATATCGTACACAACAACAGCGATGACGACGACGATGTTGTCTGGTATTTGCGCGTGCGCTGGTTCATTTTTTTTATTATTGTTGTTGTGTATGCGAATAGCATGAAAATGCCTGCAACATGATTCTCCATAGAGTCTCCGTTGGAAGGCATTGTTTTCGTTTCTATTGCTGTTTGCCAATAGGAGTTAGTGTTGTTTTCGATACTACTTCAACTGTTCCAAGTGTCATGTGTGTATGTGTGTGTGTTTGTGAAGAAGTTTGCACTCTTCACATATGTCTGCTCATACGTATGTATGTACATCTGGAGTGCCAATGTAATAATAGCAGCCAAAGACGCGGCAGCAGCAACACCAAACACCAGCCACTGATACCAACAACGGTCATTCAACTGGTTGTTGCTTTTGTTGTGAATGTTGTTCTTGATATTGTGGTTTAATACAAACAAAACGCCATTTCCGAATAATGTTGTGGAGTTGGTTAAACAACAACATAAACATGTTGCCCACAACAGAAAGTATTTCGACCAAGAACTGAAATTGATTTTAGTTTTTAGGGGATTGCGATCGGAAAAAACCTAAAAAGCCCAATCTTAATATATATTTACCCTCGACACTGATTCACTGACTCTGTCACGCAGTACGTAGGAATTTAAATAGGCATTCTATAATTTTATAATAAATAATAAAAAAAATAATATTTTTTTTTTGTACAGAAATTGTGTTTTCCCCAAATTTTTTTTTTCCAAAATTTTTTTTTTCCAAATTTTTTTTTTCCAAATTTTATTTTTTCCAAATTTTTTTTTTTCAACAAAATTTTTTTTTTCCACAAAATTTTTTTTTTCAACAAAATTTTTTTTTTCCACAAAAATTTTTTTTCCATATTTTAACGGGCGCCATAGGCGCATTACAACTTACTAGTTGTTTATATTCGCCCAGTGAGAAATTATGCCAGAAGTGAGTATGTGTCTTAAGTCTTTTGTTTTGCCATTGGCAATTTCATTACTATAAAGATGAAGGTACTTTCCCTAGAAACCGGTACTTTCTTTTCTATTTTTTTTTTGTAAATTATATTTGCAATAAATAAAATTAAATAAGGAAATAAATGACAGTCAGATTTCCATAACTCGCCCCCAGTTCGACTTACGAAGACTTTGAGTTATGGAATTACTTATTTAAGGGAATATGTTTCCTTAACTGCCATTAGAAGTTCTTCGACTTAAAGAAATTTCGACTTATGGGAGTTCGAGTTATGGAAGTTCCACTGTAGTATATTATAAGCCGAAGGGGTTTCCTCGCTCGTCGCTTAATTTGCGTTGTGGGTGTACCAAATTGGTTTTTGTACTAAATGTACCCTAGATTCGAAGTGTGGAATTTCTGGTGGGCAAAAGATAACCCCCAAAAAATGGGGAGCCCTTTCCACATAATGACATCCTAAAGGTAAAAGTATGAGCTACAAATTACATTTTTTAAATTTAAAAATCTGAAAAAAGTTGACAATTTTTATTATGAAAAAAAATATTTTTTTTTTATATTCTATATGAACAAGTCCGTCAAAATGGAATGTGGAGGATAATAGCTACAAATATCCTTATCCTTGATTAATTAATAATATTTAAAGTGTCATGTAAATCTTGTCTTAAAATATATTTTGCCAACCACTTAATCAGTGGGCGACAATATTTAATTTCTTTCGATTTTTCGCTATAATCAAGTGCGTGTTCTAAGTCATTTGTTTTTTTTCTTACAACAGTTGTAAGAGAATTATTTCACTTAGACAACCGAGATAATTTTAAGTCATCCCATCCTCCGGCAGAGCATTGTCCTCCACATGTCTCTTCAGTTATTCGGTGGTTGCAAGAATCCAATGGCAAAAAGACTGTACTGTTGCCAGCTTTTTGCCCAAACGCAGCCAACCTTCAGGAACCAGCAGTTTGCAAAACTTCCAAGGAACTTGTAATAACGGATAGAACATCCCCACAACTGTATTTTAATTACCACAAGACCAACACGGAGGAGCACTTGTTGTTACTTTTTTTTTTTTTTTTTTTTTTTTTGGAGAAACATAAAAGCCTTAGATGAAGCTGAAACCCCACTCAAGGGGCAGAGGGGTGGGGGGGGGGGGGGGGTCAAAACGCAGCCAAACAAATGACATAAACCATATGTGTACACGTTTCTAACTAAAGAAAACATAGTCGCTGCGGTATGGAAAACGACCTCGTAAATGCACAGAACACAGAAAGCAGACAATACGGGACTCTATCCACAGACTAGACTGCGGTGGATGAGTAGTAAAAAAAAAAATAACTCAGCTAACTGTAAATCTTGTGTATTTTAACAACTTAACAACACACACACATACAGGTACACCGAAAAGAAAGAAACTCGTAATAATAACATATATCTCAAGACAAAATGTGCATAATATGCAAACGAAACGAAACAGACAGACACAAAAAAAACCGCCAGAGTTGAAACTAAACTAAGGCGGAAAATAAGTACTACAACTACAACACTCCACACTCGCACAAGCAGAAAACACACATAAAAATGTTTTCCATTGTAAACAGAAATGTGCAACATCATCCCGAGCCCAGATTCCACATGATGTATGCTGAATACACTGATCTTGTTGGTTAAGTCTAAATTTATTGGCGCTGCGGTTTGGTTCTTTGCTTATGCCAAGAAGATTAGTGAACCAAAAAAAAAAAAAAGAACAAGCACAAGCCCAGATGAGGATGATCGTTTTCATGGGCAACAAGAGCGCATAGTGATTGACAGAGATGATCTACTACCTATTTGGTGTCTAAAGATTCTCAGCTTTAATACTGAGAATTTTTCCCATGAATAATGATTGCATACACATCACTTAAATTTGAAATGTAAACGAATGATTTTCAATATGCAGAATGATCTGTGTATACCAATTTTTTACCACCTATATAGAAGGGCAAATAATAAAGCCTTCAATATAAACTCAGTTTCCAGCAATGAAATGAGATTTGACACGAGCTTACCAGACAAAGACCGTAATCAAAACAATAATAGTAAATATTGGTGGATTTATAACTAATTTTTTTTTCTCTTCCCTTTGTTTTTAATTTGTTAGACTCTATTTTTATATAACTAAAAAAAAATTAAATAAGTGACGTTTTTTTTCGATTTTTCGTTACAAACTAAATATATATTTGTATCTATGTTATGTATACATTATTATTTAAAATAATTCTACAAGAAACATTAGCCTAATCAATAATGTACTAGAGAGTCCTAATATGGACCAGTGTGTAATGTAAAAAAAAAAAAAAAAAAAAAATTAATTACTTGTTTATTTGTACTTATTATAATACATCTAATAAACGACAATAAATCTAAATAAACGACAAAAAAAAAAATTCCAAATTTGCACACTTCCAAATTTGCACACTTCCTGCGTAACCTGAATCGTGGTATCCATTCGCTATGACCTGTCTGTGTCCTTTGGAATGTCAGTCCCTATATTTAGTTATGGCCGTCATCTAAGTTCGTTCCTGTTTTAAGCTATGACCATCCCTGTGTTTAACTACCTCCATCGTGTTCTAAAGCCATCCCTGTATTTATCTATGAGCGTCCCTGTGTTTAACCACGCTCTTGCCTCCTTTCGCTATGTCACCTTATGTGTCTAACTATGCCGACCCTGTTTTTAACTATATCCCGTCCTGGCCGTCGCTGCCTTTAACCATGCCCGTCCCAGTTTTAAGTAAACTTCCTACGGGAATAAATTATCATTGCTATTGTTGGGAAATTTTTCAAAACTAAGCACTCAACAAATTGAAAAGTTTGGTGGGGAGGGTGGCAATGCAAACGAGGTTGTTCAACTAAAATCTATTAACTAGTGCAAATAGCCTGCTTAGAGTGTAACCACCACCCCCCCCCCCCCCACAACTACTTCCTATAAAGATATTACAAGTTTATGACATTTATTTTCCCATCTAATGACACATAAGGACTTACGGCCATAATGTACGATATTTGGTCTGGCTGGTTGGTCTGGCTGGCCGAGAGTCACATATGCTAAGGAATTCCTTTGGCAAGATGACAATATGCGGTCATACTCTCATAAATTAAAGTCTTATCTAAAATAACGTTAAAATTACTTGAATATTTTCGTAGCTATGGTTGTTGGTTACATTTAAACGGCCAAAGTTTTGCCAGCAATACGTATGTCCGTCCGTCCGTTTATACTACTATTTAAGTGGCGATGACGTTGGCCATGACTATGGCAAAGGCGATGGTGGCATTGGTAGTGTTGTTGTTACTACATATACGCTAAAAAGGATCATTGAAAATTGAAAGAGCCATAAATAATGGCCACGGAGACAATGTTTAACCACACGATTAAAGATGCTGCAACAGACGGCCCAAGGAACATGCAACAGCATCAAAACGGAAACGACCGCAAAGCATTCGCTGGTCTGTACCAGTGCGTAAGCAACAAGCCACCAAAGCGCTGCTCGAACGTAGCGAGCCACAGGAAAACAATAGTCATATGTTGAAGAAAAATGCCCAAAGTTTATGGTAACACCATGTTAACTTGGTCCACCATGGGGGGACAAACAAAACAAAACAAAAATAAATAAAGAAAATGCCAAACATTTACAAATGCTCGTAGTCGCTGTTCGCCAGTGTAAGTCGTCATCTTCACAGTCTGTTCTATTGCTCGCTTTATGTGTTTTGTGGGTCTTAGAAAAGGCCCCCACCTAGTGTGAGGTGGTGTGAGGGGGAGACTGGCATGGCCAAATATAGAATGACCGAACGCATGCCCATAGGTTCCGTTCGAGAAGATGATGAGAAATAGAAGTTGTATTTGAATATTTCCCAATCATTTAAACTTGGCTTGTTCTATCAAGCCAAAATGCTCGCCCCTTTTGAGAAAGCGCAAAAAACCTAAACAAAAACCACAAAAACACCAAACCGTTTATTCTGCACATTTGTTATCTAACCTGGAAATAGTTGAAAATGCATTCTACTCATATGTTATGTTTCCGCAGTCATATTTCTGTAACCCATTTAAAGAATCTCCCAGCAGATCTGTTCCTATGCCACACCACCACCATCAACATCATCAGCAGCGCCGCCAACAAAGTGGATGCTACTCCCGATGTCGTTGGTGCTGGTAACCGCAACAAATTTAATTTCTGTTGTGTTCTTTACAACCCGCTAAATAGGTTCCATGGCTCCTCGCCTTGGTGGGGGCTTGGAAAGCCGCCAATGCCAACTGGAATTTTCTGTCTACGGTCACACCCCCCTAATGTGTGCTGGTTGCTGGCGCACCAAATTCGCAGTGCCATGGTAAAATGTAAGGCGTACGTGTGTTGAAAGTCTGGGCCAGAAGATGTTTAATGCCACTTTTGTTTTGCCTGTTGGCTTCCCTGTCATCTCGACAGCCTTGGTAGTTTGCAGTTGCCAGCGATCATTTTTGGCCAAACAACTATTGTTGGCCTCATGGTGTTCCTGGCTCCGTCGTTTGGACAGGGAGTGCGCATGCCCAGTTCGTTCAGTTGTTATGACATTGAAGCTCATGCGTAGAGTTTTTTTTTCTTTCCTTCTCGCTTTACTGTAATTGTATTTTCGTAGTTTTGTTAATTGCCCATTTTGAATGTGGTGTGGTAGTGACTTGTTGGGCAACTGGAATTCTATAGGAATGGACAATGGGTGGAATGTTATGGATTTCGGTGGTGGGTTGCAGGGAGTAGACTCCATGTGAAAACCGGTAACGTAATAAAGAAGGAGAAGAAAATGCATTCCGATATGGAATAGTTTGTCGGAGAAGTAGCAGGAGCTGTGAATTTAAGCCAACTTCAAGTATGTGGCTCATCATGGGCACAAACATATATTTGTTTGTGCGTAAGTATATTATGTTTGGACACAATCATATAATTTTCGGGGAATAAAATAAGTTGGAATATATTTTTTTGAGTTTTAGAGCTTTAAATAATAAATTTTGATAATGGCATGAGTCTCTCTCTCGAGTAAGTACGTATATTATGTTTGGACACAATCATATAATTTTCGGGGAATAAAATAGGTTGGAATATATTTTTTTTTTGAGTTTTAGAGCTTTAAATAATAAATTTTGATAATGGCATGAGTCTCTCTCTCTCGAGAATTTGTTCATACCGGAAGCCTTCAAACATTGGAAGTAACTTTTGTGTGTTCCAATCACTTCTTCGTGGAAATGGTTTCACCCATTTTCACTAAGCAAAACATAAAAAGACTTTCTACAAAAAAAAACACATTCTGTATCCATGAATAATGGAAAAATCTCAATCTATCGATTGAAGCCATGGATATTGTTTTTAATTGTTCTCTTGCTAAAAACCTTCCAGGTAAATGAAAGGAGTCCTTCGATAATTGTATTGTAATAAGCGAAACGTGTATAATGCAAATACATTTTCTTGTGGCGCAACAAGTCTGTGGAAATTTAAATACAAATTTATGACTTATGGTTGCATAATTATTTCTTATTGTTGGCGCAATTTTAGATCATCGCATTGCCCTCCACAAGAGGTGCTCTGTCTGTCCAGGTATTGTATGGCAGCAGCACTGGAAACTGGTAACAACATAAACGTCACGGCGTCACGGCGGTAATGATATTATAGCCATACAATTGCCCAGGATGGAGGCAGACATAGTCAAATTGCCCGGCGCTGGTAGTAAATAATGCAACAGCAGCCAGCAGGAGCTTGCCGCAGCGCAGTAAGGCTCAAACATATCAGCGTTAATAGCGGCAGGAAGAGCTACTCTTTCAGTCAGCGGGTCGACTTGGTTCGGACCCATTTTAGCATATTACCGAACCTCAGCATGGCCAAAGCGGAACAGTGGAGTGGAGATGTTAATGGTCCCAAAGAACCGTGAACGTATGAGAGACTACGACATAATCATGTTAAATTACTGGTAAATTCATTTGTTGCACTTTTAAGCAAAACAGCCAACTTCCAACGTAACCAGATTGCCTGTCAGCCAAACAGCAGCCAGCAACATTAGAATCTCTGTTCGTCTACAAGACGACGATAGATGGTGATGACTGATGCTGGGTGTTGATGTTCTGCTGATATTGATATCGAATATGTTGTTGGTCGGCAGTTTAACTATTCCACCCGTCTGTCGGTCCGTCCATGCGGTCGTCTGTACGGTGTTGTAGGTTTTCTGTGTCTAGATTGTGATATTTGAGACGTTATGTTAACGCTTAACATGATACACCCTTTTGTGTTCCATCATCAGCATCAGCATCAGCCACAGTCGCAGACCTCAAGCTCACGGCTCACGATCAGTATCAGGCAGCAACAACTACAACAAGATGATCATACTCATTGTCATGATCTTCCACAGTCCTCCGGTTTGCCGGCTGCCGTTGTTCACAAAGACAAGAACTTGCCGAAGAAAACTTGTACATCATTTTTCACCAGCACCACAAGAACCTCAGAAACAGCAGCAAAACCTAACCAAGTTATGTGATCAAGGCCATGGAAAATGGTATATTTTCTTATGTCTACCTTCTTCTCTACTTCCTCCTCCTTAACCATCAAAAAAAAAAAACCCCACGACATGCAACTGAAAAATCTGTTTTCTTTTCTTGTTTTGCGAAATTTGTTATGGTCTTCATTTTTGTGTGTCTTAAATTACATAATTGTACATTTGAGAATTGTACAATGAATGTACAGAGAGAAAAACAAAACACCCGAAGAACCCGAAACAAAAGCAATTTAGTTGGGCTTAGACACACACACAGTGGTAGGGCCATATTCCCACTCAACATATTAAGAGGTTATTATATCATAAAGTTGATGCCGACTTGAAAAAGTTGTGGCATAATTTTAATGATGAGAATACTGGGAAATGTATCCATTTCCATTTCCATTCATTTTTAGTTAGTCAGCCAGTTATTAAATAAATTAGTGAGCGCAAGAAGTAAAAGTTGAAAGAACGTTCTAGTTAAGAACGTCCGAAATTGAAATGTAATTTCGTATTAGAAATCAATATTGCACATTCAGTTTGTTGGATTTGGTCTTCGAATTATTGGATTCGAATAATAAAATTGTTCATAATGGCTTGAATCCAATTATTACTGAATGCAAGGTTTCCTGGGTCCGATCGACTTTTTTCAGAGGTTTTGCCTACTAGATTTCGTAGACCATTTCCGTTTTAAGTCCACAAAAGCTGGGCAATGTCAGATAAGGTGTTCGATTTTCTATTCCTCCTATTTATCGTTGGAACTTCGGGAAACGCTGCTCCCGAGCGTCACAACCCAGACCGCAATGAGGTTTCTCAGATGGAATCTTGCCAGATCCATAGCAGGCCAGATTTTTCTGGCTTCCAGGCAGGTTGGATCCTGTCTTCGCCCCTCTTCTCCAATGAAATGAAGTTTCCGCGATAACAGCTGATTACACTGCATGAGAGGGATGTCAATATCATAACTACACTCAGGACGTCAGCCGCTCAGTTACCAACTATGTCCCTACTTCGAGGAACCCATGGAAAGGTATCTCGTCAGAGAAATCAGGCATTCTGGAGCACTTTTTGAACTGATTATATTACTTATTTACAATTTTTAAAATTTTTTTTATCCTTTTAAGTCGAACCTCTAGAGATTGTATCAAACTACACGGAGTTGTATCAAACTACTATTACCACACGAAGTTGTATCAAACTCCTTGGTCTTGTATCAAACTATTTAGTGTTGTATCAAACTCCTCACAGTTATATCAAATTCCTCACGGTTGTATCAACCTTCTTGGGGGTTAGACCAAACTCCTGGCAGTTGTATTAGCAATTTCTGAATATGGTGTCCAACTCATTACAATTGTGTGAAGTTTATACAGATCATCAACCGAGCATGACATGAGAAAAAATTCCAAATTCAACCATTAATGGGAAACATGTCAATTCAAATTTACAGAACCCATTTAACCCACTTTTCAAAATCCTTGGGTTAGATCAAACTACTTGGGCTTAGATCAAACTCAAGCGGTTGTATCAAACTCGTTGGGATTAAATCAATCTCCTTGGTAATCAAACTCCTTCGGATTAGATCAAACTCCTTGGGTTGTATCAAACTGCTTCGGTTAGATCAAACTCCTTGGGATTTAATCAAACTGTTTGGGATTAAATCAAACTCCTTGGGATTAGATCAAACTCCTTGGGATTAGATCAGACTGTTTGGGTTAGATCAAACTTATTGGGATTAAATCAAACTATTTGAGATTAGATCAAATTCTTTGCAGTTGTATCAAACATCTTGGGGTGAGATCCAACTCCGCGGGATTAGATCGAACTCCTTGGGTTCAAATCAAACTGCTTGCGGTTAGATTAAACCCCTTGGGGTTAGATCAAACCAAACTCCTGCATTCCCAATCACCTTTTATATACGATGTATTTTATAAAAAGGTTTAAGAAAATTTTTGTTTGGAACCTCCTAATTCAGTTCAGTGTTCAGGATTCAAATCAAACTCCTTGGGGTTAGATCAAACTTCTTGGGGTTAGACCAAAGTCTTGGGATTAAATCAAACTCCTCCATTCCCAATCAACTTTTGTATACGGTGTATTTTGTAAAAGTGTTTAAGACAGTTTTTGTTTGGATCCTCCTGAATCAGTTCTTGGCACTGAATTGGTAAACAGAATGAAAATAAATTCTGGGCAATAATTTCAATGGAACAAATCCCACAGAATCTTATAGTTCAAACTCGAGGAGTTACTAGATGATCTTTCTCTGAAAACCGATCGGCAAACAGCATCTTCACCATTATTTTCCAACAGTATAACTGCCCGTGGAAGCCATCATGCTCTAAATCTGTTTATCTTTAGGTTAGCAACAAATTCCAAGCACTCATACTCGTTTATCGCGGGCTAAAATTACACAGAACGTCACCATGGTAAAGCGTTAAATTGAATTAAGAATTTACATATGTATGTTATAAATAACATTTGAAATGAAAACGTTAAGCGCCATATCCATTGAAATAACAACATATTTAACACCGAACTACCACCATTACCAACGCCACCAAACAATGCATATCAAAGGCATTAAATAAAGCTCACACCAATGCTGAGTTATGGCTCAGACAGCCGCGAATTTAGTAGACGCTGCTTACTTAAACACCACACAGAGATACGCTCAATGGAATGATCTGACAGTTGTAGTGGCGTAGTATCGCGTTGCTGCCACTGCCGCCACTGGCAATTGAAACCACACGGCCGACCAGCGGACAACGTGGTTCATTCGCCATAACTGTAGAGGTAGTAAAGATGTGGCACGCTTGACTGATGGCCATTTATCACCGTTATTTTAAAAAGCCGCGGCAGCGGCGGGTACGTATCAAATGCGAGTACATCGTCAATATCAAATAGGCGAGTGCTATTGAATACTACAATGAGAATGGAAATGAGAAAAACCACAAAATTAAATGCTGTTCAATAAACCAACAACCATATTAAAGTTTATTCAAACATATCGCATAGACTTCACAATCATAATGATCATCATTGTCATCATAATCATGCGCATCATCATCATCATCATCGCCATCTGTTTCAAATGTTCAATGTGAGAATTTGCTGTTTTGAGGAGTTGATGCGTGATGCGGTGCTGTCTGTCTGTCTGTCCGTCTATGATGTCCAGCATCAGCACGCGCGTTCCCTAATTTATTATTTGTGAAACCGGAGTTTGTGCCCCTCTTCCAACGTCGGCTGCCATGAAGAGGTTGTTATTGTTGTTGGTGTGGAAATGATGACACTTGTTATATGGCACTCTACATCGCAGAGGTGAGGGAATTGATGCGAAGCATGCCGAGCTGGCTTGTAGTTGACAGTTTTACAGAAGACACTAAGCTATTTATGGCCGGCAACAGACTCGTTTCTTACGGCGGGCGGGTGTGAGCAACTGTTGGCTACGATTTAGATGGAAGTTTATTATGACGCACTGTGTAGCTGCAGCATTCTGTGGCGAAATGTGGCCGTAGATGGATTAGGTGTGAACGGGTTTTCGGATAATCTGCAGACACTACAAGAAGCTGAGTTAATGGTCATTTTTTTTTTTTTTTGTATTCTAAACTGGCTGTTTGTAATGTGACAGGTCTTGAGTTACCTTAAAAGTGTTGCTAATAAGAATTGTATTAGCTAAACTAAACTAAACTTGCTTAGAGACGTTTAGTGTGGAACACTTAGAGGTTGTATCAAACTATTTAGAGTTGTATGCAACTCTATGGAGCGGCATCAAACTGATTGGAGTTATAGCTAACTGCATGGGTATCTCTTAAACTCCTTAGAGTTGTAGCCAACTCGTGAGAGTTGTATCAAACTCGTTAGAGTTGTATCAAATTCGTTAGAGTTGTATCAAACTCGTTAGAGGTGTATCAAACTCGTTAGAGATGTATCAAACTTGTTAGAGTTGTATCAAACTTGTTAGAGTTGTATCAAAGTCGTTATCAAACTCCTTGCAATGGTAGGACATCAAACGCCTTGGAGTTGTATCAAACTCCCTGTTGTTGTATCAAATAACTTATCTAACTAGTTTCAGTCATGTGATAACCTGTGTTAGCGATAGGAAAATGGTTTGATACCCTACTAATCCCTATCTTTCCTCTGTACACAGTCCAAGAGCTGCGACGATATTTTTGAAGTTTGTCACTTTATTCACAGACAGAATTCGTCTTGGCGTCATGTGGCAGACCTGTTAGGTAGGCCTCCATCCCTCACCAAGGGAGAGGAATTGCCCATATAGAGAATTCTCTGAGTAGCTTCCCAGACGCACCTGGTTTAGTAGGTATGTTTGGGGGATGGGTGATGACAGCCCCATCGTAGTTAGTTACTCCATGTGTGATGACGCACAATGATCCAGAACATGTAATTATGTAATTCCGAATTTCAAAGAAGTTCATTGAATGTCGGAATGAATTTGAAGTTCTCGGGTTTTTCCTTCAAGGAACATTGAGGGAAATGGAGCTTACTGATTTGAGAGAACTTTCCCGTCCTTTAAAGAACATTGAGGGAAATGGAGCTCACTGCTTTGAGAAAACTTCCTCGGTTTATCCTTCATTGAATAATAAGGGGAATACTCATTCATTAAGGACAAGTTCTCGGTTTTTCCATCAAGGAACATTGAGGAAATGGAGCTTACTGATTTGAGAGAACTTCCCGTCTTTTCCTTTAAAGAACATTGAGGAAAACGGAGCTCACTGCTTTGAGAGAACTTCTTCGGCTTCTCACTTATTGAATGTTAAGCGAAATACTTACTCTTTTAAGACAAGTTCTCGGAACATTGAGGGGAATAGGGCTTACTGACTTGAGAGAATTTTTCCTGTCTTTTCCTTTAAGGAACATTGAATATTGAGGGAAATAGAGTTCACTCATTTGAGAGAATTTCCCTGGCTTTTTTTTTGCGGAACTTCTGAATGTTTGTTTAACTACGGAGGATATTTTTGAAAAATATAATGGGGTACTAGAGACATTTATCACTATAGATCGAGTGCCACAACATCGCTGATTTTAGAAGAGGTTCGAAAGGAAGATCCATTCGGTTAATCGAGTAAGTCAGAGGATTCCATTAGGAGGTTCTTACAAAAAAAGCATCAGTAGGAGAAGGCACTAGACTTCATTTGCCTAACTTCCTCTGGCGGATGTCATTGTTAAGAAACTTGAGGAAGATTTACAAAATCATGAGGCAGCGGTAGCGATAAAAAAAACACAAACCAATTTGATTTCAACGGAATAAATTAGATTGACTTTCGTAGAAACTGAAAGTTTTCGATTTACACTGCTGTCGATAACAGTTTGATGGATGTTCGATGCAACCGAAAGAGTTTGAAGATGGTTTGAAGGAACCGCAGACGGTTTTAAATAGTCAACAGAATGCGATATTAAAGAAAGCTACTGCCCAATCCAGTGAAGACAGATTTTCACTAATTAAAAAAAAAAAAAAAAAGCTCAGGAAACGTGCAAAGCAACTTGGTTAGGCTACGCCATCCCCCTCCCTCTTGAAAGTGTCAGTTACCAATGCATTATAGGAGTTCCGGTATTATCACAAGTCATCATCATCATCCACATCCACAGCATGTGATGTGTACTCGTCTCGGGCAAAGATAACAGTTTGTAAACGTCACTTGCATCCATGGACACAAGCTGGCTGGCCGGTCGTACGTATGTACATACATAGTTCGTGGTCACATTACTCAGTTGTAATGGGGAATGTTGTTACACATAACACACTACATGCAACGTCCGGGACATTAGGGTGGGGTGGGGCAAATAGAAGACAAATTTTAAATATTTAATTCTTTAAAATTGGTTAAGGCAAGAGCCCATATTCTAGGGTGATATTGAAGCAGCAATTGGAACTGGTGGCATCCTGTTACCCCAGGTTTAAACCATAGCCGTATGAAATTCAATTTTAATAGATGCCAGTTATGGGAATAACTGTTTTTTTTTTCCAGCGAGCCACTCTCATGTACAGACATACTATTTATGCACTTACGCCTTTATACGCCAGATAACAAATTTTACGAAAATTACTAATGGTTGCCACGATGAAGTGTCTGCATACGGACGAAATCACTATGGTCGCCACAGCTGCTGCTGCTGCTGGCAGCCTGGCGTGTTTGGCTTGGTGTCCAATGTTGTTATTGATGATAAATTGGGATGTTGCTGCTGCTGCTGCCAGTAGTGATGTTTTGCTGACATTGATGTTTCATTTGCCAGGTTTCAACTTACAGTCTTAACCATCAAAAAACCGGCAGCCGCAGTCGCTGCCGTATTACATCGTTCGTTTACATGTTTTTCTCTTCTCACAGAGCTTGATCGTCTGTAGCTGTTTCACAAGCGTGCGTCGAGCGTTCCATTGCGTTTGCGGTCTGACGTGCACGGCGTGTAATGATACTGTTTATTGAAAAAAAAAAAAGGAAAAACAAGTGTGTTTGGTTTTGTTTTTGCCATAACCGAAATCGCAAAAAAAGAAAACACAATTATTATTATTGAAACAAACAGTCGACGTGTTCGTTCAGAGACCACACATCATTGATCATGACATTGCTCGTGAATATTTATGATGTCGCATTGCGTATCGTAGCGTCTGTTGCTGTTTGGCTAATTTGTGTAATTTGTACGATGTTATCAATAACAGTTAGCGGCATCTTTTTTGCTTAATGATTGATTTCGTAAAAAAACAACACAGTCCAAATATGTGGGATTGTGTAGTAGTGATGCCATTAATTGTTGTCATTTCGACAGACGATGTGGTGGTTGTTTTCTTTGCTGCCAAAAGTTATGTTAATTATTGGCAACTAATGCGTTTTTATGTTAATATTGCTTTAACTTTTTTTTGTTTTTTCTTTTTGAATGAGAAGTAAATTCTTGCCAAATGTTTGGATTTCAAAAATTGCCGATAAACCGTTACTGTTGTGTTTTGTTTTTCCATTAAATGGTTGGTCATAATTAATTGTCGGAAATGAAAGGCTGAAAACGTGGACGTTTCGCTGTTAAGCTAAACCTTGATGGGCTGAAAGGCCGAACACACTTTCCAGTATTGTTTGAAACTTGTGAGGATTCCAGCAAACCTCTTTGAAATCCAATTAAATGTATTCACTTTATGGCATTTTGAAGGTTTTGACAAACTTCCTCAATTTTAAAGAAAGTTCGTAGTGGATTTTGAAAATTTTAGATGCTTTTCGATCACACTTAGGTATGTTCGAACTTTAAATAGTTTGATACAACATTTACGGGTTTGATCAAACTTGTATGGGTTTCACTACAAACTGCCACTATCTGAAGATCACTCTCAGGTATATTCGAACTTTAAATAGTTTGATCCAACATTTACGGGTTTGATCAAACTTGTATGGGTTTCACTACAAATTTTCAAATCTGGAGAGCAGATACGATTCTAATATCCAAGAACACCAATTCCTAGCCAACCTGGGTTTGCAGAATAATAAGGCAAGGGAAAGCTGAACAATACTGAGCAATAACATAATGTAAAGCAATCCGCTGGTAGAAGTCGCAGACTGGGTATTTGCGGGGATTTTATAGGGAATTTCCTGGCTTAGGTCATGGCACACTTTGAAGTCCGAATTGAAAATATATGATGATCCGTTTGATGTCGAAAATACTAGGAAATAGTTAAGGTATTTTTTCAGTGGTTTAAATAAAATCCTGTTGAAGAGTCGTTTGTGTTGAATGATTCGCAACAGGGACATTTAAAAGGTTAGCTAACAATGACAGATCTGGGAATATATGTAAACGATGTATAGTTCATATAGGTCAAATCTAACATTATGGGGTCGTATCGAATGTCTTGGAGTCGTATCGAACTTTCTGGAGTCGTATCAAACTTACTCAAGTCGTATCGAACTTTTTGGGGTCGTATCGAACTTCTTGGAGTAGTATCAAACTTATTGAATCCATATCGAACTGCATGGAGTCGTATTGAACTTTTTGAAGACGTCTCAAACTTCTTCAATTCATATCAAACTGCATGTAGTCGTATTGAACTGTTTGAAGACGTATCAAACTTCTTGGAGTCGTATTGAACTTCTTGGAGTCGTATCGAACTTTTTCAAGTTGTATTAAATCTGTTGAATTCTAATTGAACTGCATGGAGTCGAATTGCGCTTCTTGAAATCGTAGCAAACTTCTTGAAGTTATATCGAAGTACTTGGAGTCGTATCGAACTTGTTGAAGACGTATAGAGTTTCTGAGAGACGAATCAAACTTCCTGAAGTCTTATCGAACTGCATGGAGTCGTATCGACTTATTGAAGTCATATTGAATTTCTTCAAATCGTATCAAAAGTTGTGTCGAACTTCTTGGAATCCCACCAATCTTCTTAAAAACGTATTGAACTTCTTGGAGTTCTTATCAAATTATTGTTCACATCAAATCTAATGAACCTTTTGCATCACAAAAAACAATATCCAGGCTAGTCTAAACATTGTATAATATGATGACATTTTAATGGCACTCTTTGGCACGCGAAAAGTCGACTCAGCCATTTACCGATTAAATATCAAATAAATGCGAAATGTTCCATTAACTCTTTGGACATTTGTCTGACTGGCGGCTCGCATCACCACAGCCTCTGTCCCATGTGCATGTGCAACACAATGGTGGCATTATAAAATCGAACAGCCAAAGCAATTAGCGTTCAGATGTCATTCGAATGATCATTTACATTTGACAGTTAATCTTGCCCAGTTGGAGGATTTTATAGACTATTTACTACAGCAGCCAAAAAGAAAAGAAAATGGATAACCAGGATGTACGTTGACTATCTTGTGGACGACGACGACCACTAACAACAGATGGCGCTATTAAACATTGTTGAAATATGTAGTCGTAAATATGAGCAACCTTAGGCTCGCATGCACACGAATAGACCTTTGAATAGATTATGTAAATGGAAATGTTGTTAACAACATTGTCATGGCCTAGCTAGCTAAAGTGCTAATAGATTTTTGTTCTTTCTTTTCTACTCAACGTTCCGGCCTAAAGATTTCCAGTACTTACTACATTTTGGGTGTAGAGGAGAAAAGGCACTCGTTGGCCGACATGCAACAGTAACATTAAGATTAGAAGACGTCTGTGGTTGTTGGCAAACCGTATTAATAGAAGTGTTAATAAACTCTTGTCCAGTCAGAATTATCTTAAAAGCCATGGTTCTTCTGTTTTCCGGGCTGGGCAGAATGTTGTTAATATCTTAAGTAATGTCGTTGTGTGTACGGTGTCGTCATGAAGAGTTCTGGCACTTCTCCCGATGATTTGTTTGTTAGACAAACATCACTTTCGTGACTGCCATTCATTATGACACCATTGAGGATGCATTACATTTGAGGTAAATGATCCCAAAAGGGCTTCAAATTCCAAGTACTGTCTTTTATAATTGCAGCTAAACATGTCTGATGGGGAAATAGTTCGGTGGGCGGAGGGAAATGAGAGTGAAGTTTGTTTAGGAATGATCTGATTATAATTTATTTGAAAAATGTATGATCTGATTTGAAACATTTGCGTTAAGCGACAACGACGCGATTGTGTTCGGGCGCTTAAGCTGCCATGTGTTGTAAAGTTTTCCAGAAGTTTGAAGCAGACTACAAGTTTGAAGCACACTAGAAGTTTGATACGCGAGATAAGAAGTTCGAAAAACTTCTACACCACCAATTTGGTGAAACGTATTAGACTTTTGAAGCAGTCTACAAGTTTGATACGAAGATTCGGTACGACTGATAGAAATTTTGAAGCAGACTAAAAGGATACACCAATTTGGTACAACGTATAAGACTTAAAGCAGACTAAAAGTTTTGATACGGCGGATAGGAAGTTTGATACGACTAATACGAAGATTCAAGCAGACTAGTAGTTTGATACGATGGATAGGAAGTTTAATAATCCAGGTAAAAAGTTCGAAGCAGACCAAAAGTTTGATACAGCTGCTAGGACAAGAAGTTTGATGCGGTTGACTCAAAGTTTGAAAGATACTAATAGATTGATTCGACGTATGGATAGTTTGATCGAACTTCTTAAAATTGTATCCAACATCAAACTTGTTCCCGTTGGATGCAACTTCATGGTTTGAATGTGATTAAAAGTCACCATAACCGCTGGTCCCAGCAACTTTTAATTGACCTAATCGATTGCTAATGTTTGAAACAAACAAAAGAACATTAAATTCTCATTATGGAGGGCCATCGAGGCAGGTGGGTTTTCTGTTTCCTCTTTACGTTTGGCCATAAAAGTATTAACTTCTTTTTAGTGCATACTCGTTCATGGATCTCAAGCGTACAGGAAATCATAATCCTTTTTAATAGTTTGTTGATTTTACTTGATCTTACGAATGAGTGCGGTGATTTCAGGCCAAAAGAAAATCATACTCGACTACGACTTTATGATTGCATAACATTAAACTACAACCGATGATAGATGATGATACCGGCGCATATCTGCCATTAAAATCCATTAAGAGAAAAAGGTATTACTTGTTCGGCATGGCTCCCTACCCTGGCTGGGATTGCGTGAGACCGTCGTTTACAAAAAGAACAAAGAAATTTAAAAGAATGGGCATTCGCCGGCAGAGCGGTGGGCCAAGGAAAAGCGAAAGAATTTTGAAAGCTTCCGCAAAAACGTTAACTCATCATGATCTACAACACTTTAGTGGTGAACAAGCAACACCAAACGGCAACCACACTCGAGACGACTATCGTGGAGATACTTGCACCACCATAAGACACTCACTCACTCACTCACTCATTCCAGTCATCCACAATGAAAACTATAAATGTTAGAGTCGGCCGACTGGCTGACTGGCTGACTGGCATCGTTGTGTCTTAAATGTATCCCAAACATGAAATTAAAATCCCATGCAAAACGATCGTCATATGGAGATAATTATTTCTTGACCTAAGTTACAATATTACAAACGAAGTAACAGGCAGACAGACAGATGGCCGGACGGACAGGCGGACGGACGAACGGTTGGAGCAGCCATGGTTTTTTCTTCTGACGGTCTTACATAAAAAGATTTACTTGCCGTTCGGTTCTGCTACTCTTCCATCTTGTAGTGGGTACTTTAAATTAGAACCTTAAACTATGCGATGCGTAAAGGTGCCAAACAGTAACAACAGCAACAAGAACATACGAAAGCAGCAGCTCGAATGAAAAACGCAAAAGACTTTTCACCACCAGCCCGAGTTGAGTGAACTCTTGTTATTTATACTCTGCACACGAAATTTTCCATTTCGAAAATCTTAAGACAGCGCTTTCGCGTTCTGGCCAACGGAGACGGAGACGCTGAGATTCAAGCCGGCGAAAAGTCATTGCACTTTTGTAAATAAAAAGCGATAAAAATCTACGACAGCACAGAATACACACGGCACACCAGCCAACAACCGGTGACTCGTCTTCCTGATCGTTGGTTTGCTGGTTTTATGTGGTGTTTTTTTTTTTTTTTTTTATTTTTATTTCTGGCGTTGACTCTTTGGTATCCAAAAGTGTAACCCCCACTAAAAGGGTGCTGGTTGTAAATGGCAAGAATCTTTAGAGCTAATTACCATTAATTTTAATTTATTAAAACATTTTATGGAACAGCTTCGGGGGCAGAGAAAGATAGGGAGAGAGAGAGAGCAAGCGTGGTGAGGGGTGTTAGAAATTAAAATTATAATTGTGGCCGTTGCCCCTTAAATAGTTTCAATTTGGGCTTTGAGATAAGCTAGAGATATAATTCTAAAATTATTGTGTTCTTTTTGAGCCAAATAAAGCTGTACAACAAATCTACATGAAATTGATGATAAAATGATTAAGCATTTTCATAGAACATCATGCAGCTGAATACAACTTCAAGGCGTTAAGTAAAACGTTGGCAAGTTAAGGAAAATATCAAGGAGTGTGATGTAACTTCGAAGGAGTTTGATGCAACTTCAATGGAGTTTGATACAACTTCAAAGTGTTTGATAAACCCTAAAGGGGTTTGATACAGCTTTAGGGAGTTTAATACACCCTCAAGGAGTTTGATACAGTATTAAGAAGTATGATAGAATATCATGCAAATTCATACAACTTTTGGGTTCGATAAGAAGAAAAGGGTTTAACCCAATTATGGCATCATGAGTTTGATACAGCAATTAGAAGTATGATAGAACATCATGCAAAATCATACAACTTTTGGGTTCGACAATAAGAAAAGGGTTTAACCCAATTGTGGCATCATGAGTTTGATACAGCAATTAGAAGTATGGTAGAGCGTCATGCAAATTCTTACAACTTCAAGAAGTTTGACACAACAGTCACAAGTTTGATCTCATAGAAATTAGACTCAGGCTTCCGAAATTAGTTGAAAGTGATGGAAGTCAGATGCAACAGCATTGCGTCTGATACAAATTTCAGTATTTTGATAAGTTGTATCCAATTGCTATTAGTCTGATACTACAGAGATTAGTTTGAACTGAAGGTAGCCAGATGCAACAGCATCAAACATGATGCAATCACAGGTTTGAAGAGAGTTTTGAAAAATTCCAGAATGTAATGTGACTGCAAGTAGTTGTGTTCATGAAGTGTTTGAAGTAGAAACAAAATATGTTCAATACGATCTCGAACAAAACCACTTCCAGTTTGAAGTTTTCTTTTTTCATTGCTTCCTTTTCGGCCTGAACTCTCTATTCGCGAAATTCTTTCCCATAGCAAATATGCCAAAAATGTTGAACTTTTTTTTTTTTTGGTTTATTTATTTAACACATTCTAACTTGGACCCTATTAAAATCACTTCAAAATATGCAGTGTCTTCAAAAAAAAAAAAAAAAAAACACCATGGCCGTGGCAACATGATCATTGACAATCTCTCGACGATATTCAATATCGCATGTGAACTATCAACGTCGTCGTAAGCGAGAATGCGAAAATCTCCTGTTCGTTTTTCTTTTTGGCGTGTGACAACAGAAATAACGGCAAAATACTAGAAGAAACACGACAAAAAAAAAAAGAAAGATATGCACAAAATCCACAACCAAACCAGCAATCGATCGATGATCAGCAATATGATCGGCGGCAAAGTGGTCGCGAAGGAGCAAACAAAACGTACGCCATGGCCGGACAGATGATCATGATGATGACGCCGATCGTATCTGGGAAAAAAACGAAACATGTGTGAAATGCAAAACGCCTTTTTATCCCCGCCAAATGGAGTCACATGAGCGTGAAGACACGTCGATGACGTCGCCATGGAGAGATAGGGAGGAGAAGCCGAAGACTGTTTGAAATCCATACGGAGATGAAGTGGTATGATCATGATCAAATAGTTTGCATGTTCAGCTACTCGGAGGCATAGATGGAGACAGTCACTATATTGACTGCGATCGAATGCCGACCTACCGTATGTGTGTGTACGTATAACTGGACAAACAGACATTGTTTGAACAGCCAACCAGCCAACGAATAGTAAAATCTCGATATCTTCTGCAAGTGTTGGTGGTGGTGGACGGCTGAAAGAAGATGAGTGTTTGTCGAGGCGCAGGAGAAACGTACATATGTACACATGCATGAATGTCAGTGCCGGTGCCAGAGAATCCGAGTGTGTGTTGTGTTCAGGAACAATGTTAAGATAAATGACATTTTTTACATGTTCCCCTCTCTAAGTAAATTCAAACAAAACGTTAAATAAAAAGAAACCAAAAGATTTCTGCATTTTTGTTCCTTTTTTTTTTTGTCATCAACGTATGGAAAAAATGCTGTTTCGTTGTTTGACCATTTGACCACTTAAAATGCGTTTTTAGTGGCCAGATTTCAATGGTGCCACATTTCGTTGGCTGCTTTTCTTTTTGTTCCTCAAAAACTTCCTTAAAAGTTGTCAAAAAATTGTTTTCTTTTGTTGGCTACATAAAGATCAGCCGTAAAAGGTCATCTCTCTCTTGGAATCGACAAGTTTTAAGAATTTTAATGAAGTAAAAATCATTGACACGAACCGACATTTTCGCAAAACTCCCGTCTCTCTCTCTACATTATTCATGTTTGTGGAATTTCAGCCGCAGGCCGAACACAGGCCACCGTCAGGCTGGCAGTCTGACGATGATGCCATCATCAATAAGGATTTGTTTTGGGGTGTTAAGTGAAACTTGCAAATTGTCGTGCAAAGAAGTGTGTCTCATTTGTTTTGGGTTCGACAAGAAGAAAATCAAAAACAACAAACGGAGGGTTTAACCCAAGTGTGGCACGGTTCTGGAAACTGAGGAGAATTTCACAAAATATCACTAAGTTCTGCACATTAAGTGTGCTAGAAGTATTGAAGTTCATGTTATAAGAAATAGCTTAGATGTTTCATATGTTTCATATGTTCCTCTTTTCCAGGTCCCACTCCAAGCCCATGGACACCGTTAACTTGAGATCCAAGTAATTCCTGTCAACATTTCAACATATCTGAAGGAAGCAACAACATTTGTTACAGCCTCGAAAAATTTTTTACACCACCCAAAAGTATGAAACAACTTGATGAAGTTTGATACAACTTCAAGAACTTTAATAGAACATAAAGTAGTTTGATAGAATTTCAAAAAGTTCGTTGCAACATAAAGTAGTTGCATACAACTTCAATATGTTCGATACACCTTCATGGAGTTAGATACAACTTCATGGAGTTGGATGCAACTTCAATAAGTTTGAGAGGACATAAATTAATTTGATTCCATAGTGGGGAAATTAATCTGTAAAAGTTTTTTACATAGGCGAAACGAGGAAACATGAGCTTGAAACGAGTCGGTAAATGTTCGCAGTATCAACACTGACGGGAATTTAAGATAGCAGCCAACATGTTGAAATAGCTTCAAGCCGTTTGATACAACCAGATGTATACTAGATTGATAAAACGGAGAGTAGTTGCGCACAACATCCTGGAGTTTGATAAAACCGAGAGTAGTTGCATACAACTTCTAGGTGTTTGATACAACAAAGTGTAGTTGCGTACAGCTTCCGTGTATTTCATACAACGGCGAGTAGTTGCATACAACTTTCGGGAAAAAAAACCTTCTGGGAGTTTGATCACAAAAGAGCGTAGTTACATACAACTTCCAGGAGTACGATACCACTGAGAGTAGTTCCACAGAGAGTAGCCACAACGTGTATTTTTCAAATCTTCGATGAATTTTAAACATGCGTGCCACACTTGGGTTAACACCCCGTAAGAAAAATATATATAAAAAAAAACTGTCATAAAATCGCAAGAAGAGAACAAAAAAAAAAACAAACTGGCGTCCGATGACACACCTTTATTAAGTAAAGTCACTACTTATCATAAATCATCTTTGTTCACACAAATGTTGTTTCAAAAGCAGCCGTTTTTAAATCTTTAGCATTCATTTGTTTTAACCCAAAGAAAAGATCGGCAGCGGCAGCCTGACCGCCAGCAGCAAAGGCTTAAAACTTTGCGAGCCATGTTTGCGGAGTTGTATTGAATGAAATGTTCAATGTTGTTTATTCAAGACATTCTTTGGCAACAATTCACTCTTGTGTGCACTTAACAGAATTCTTAACACACAATTTTTTTACAATTCCTAAAAAACACACTTAATTATATGCACTACAACAAAAGCTTTCTTTTGTCGATCTTTGGAACCCCACACCACGACATCTGCAAACGGACTTTTTAACTTCTTGTACGAGGTCGAGCTGGCTGCTGTTGGATGGCCGTGGTGGTGGTCAGCACCGGAGTGTGTTCCGTTCAGGTTGTTTGTCTTTTATCTACCACTGACTATTGACAATTTGTCAATATTGGTTTATGGCAGTAGACAACACCTCTTTTTTCTCTCTCTCTCTATCTCTCCTAATATGAAATTCTAAACATTTTGTCTTTTGGCCATGTTGGTGACTTGGCCAACCAACCACGTCATGTTGACAAAACGACATTATCTATTTAGACAACAGAAACAAAAAGAAATGTATTTTTTTTTTGGTACGATATCACAACAGATATCGCCGTTAGAGGAGAATTTTTTTTGTTATTTTTTGAAAAATTACCATTTGATATTTTGTTTGGACAGACAGATTCTTAATAAATAAAGGCGTAGAGAGTAAACGAATGCTTGTGCATTGAATTGTATTTATGATTAATTTAGCAAAGAAAATAATTGAAATTTCGTCACAATGGTGACATATTTTGGGCTCTAAGAAAAATATCCCAAATGACAAAAGAAAAATGAAACATTATCAGAAAAAAAATAAAGAATATCCAAAGATAAATGAAAAATTCTCCAAAAACGTCAGCATAAAAATTTCACAAAAAATCTGAAAAATTCACCAACTAATTTATGAAAACTTCCCCAAAAGAATTCCCAAAAGTCGATGAGAAATTCCCCAAGAACACCAACATGAAAATTTACACAAATAATTTATGACCAAAAAATTAAACATTCTTTGAAAAAAATAAAAAAAAAGAATTTCGAAAAACTGATGAAAAATTACCTCCAATTAATTTATGAAAAATCGTCGCAAATGAAAAAGGTCCCAAAAACGATATATGTATTATCTAATGTATGTATGTATTATCCAAAATCCAATATGAAAATTGCCCCAAATAATTTATCAAAAATTCCCCAAAAAATTTCTATTGAAATGAAACATTATCTGAAAAAAAAGTAAAGAATTTTGAAACTTCCTAAATTCCCCCAAATGATTTATGAAATTCGGCGCACATGAAAAATCGCCCAAAATAATATATATGTATGAAGAATTCCCCAAAAATATATGCTGAAATTTCCCAAAAATGCCGATATGAAAATTGCCACAAATAATTTATGAAAAATACCCCAAAACTAAATCGACGCTTATGAGAAAAGGCCCAAAAACGAAATATTATCTGAAAAAAATTAAGAAATTCCAAATTCCCCCAAAAAACGCCAATATGAAAATTGCCCCAAATAATTTATGAATAATACCCCAAAACTAAATCGACGCTTATGAGAAAAGGCCCAAAAACGAAATATTATCTGAAAAAAATTAAGAATTTCCAAAAATATATGAAAAAATTCTCCAAAAGACGCCAGCATAAAAATTTCCAAAGAATTTTGAAAAATCCCCCAAAAAACGCCAACACGAAAATTGCCCCAAATAATTTCTGAAAAAATTCCCCAAAACTAAATCGAATCTTATGAGAAAAGGCCCAAAAGCGAAACACTATTTGAATAAAGTTAAGAATTTCCAAAATAAGGTGAAATTCTCCAAAAGACGCCAGCATAAAAATCTTCTAGAAATTTCCCAAAAATTTTGAAAAGTCCCCCCAATAATTTGTGAAAAATTCCCCAAAAAAGCGACCATGAAAATTTAGCCAAATAATTTTTTAAACATTTTCCAATCGGTCCAAAAACTATATAGTATCTAAAAATTATGAAATAAAGAATTCCCTTAAATGAAAAAAAATCCCCAATTTTGATGAGATTTTTTTGGGCCATCATTAGTTTTTATTTTTGGAGTATTTTTCATAGAATCTTCAGTTGTCAATGACAGCCAAACGACGGGGTCTCAAGACATTACAGTTTGCTGTGGGTTTTATAAAGAGGAAGAGTCGTAGCTGCCCTCTATTAGAAAAAGCACATCTGACCTCTGATCTTTGAATAAAAGACCTGTGGGTATGACATTGACAAATGACAGCTATTATTTTTTTCCGATCGTTATTGGGATTTTCTTTGTTTCACAGTTGGCATCACTGCCAAAAAAGTGCTCATTTGCCAAAGTAGATAAAGCGTTGCTGGTTGTAGCTGAGAAACTATCCTTCGCAAAATTCTATGGGCCAATCTGTCTCAGAGTAAAGTGAGCTGAATGCAATAAACTTATCTTAATTGAACACTTTAAAATCGGACATTTGCTTTGGCTAGGACATGTGGGATATGTCGTGGTAGGTTTATGGATTAAGGGTTTACGAAATACCTGATCGGTCAGTCATTTAATTTATCATCCATGCAATTTCATTATTCTTTCAAAAGTAACTTACCTAAAAAGAAAAGAGAAAAATAAAAATTAGTTTAGTTGAATAACTTTTAAGCTAAATAATTTGAAAATAGTATTAGAAAAGTGATTTTGGGATGCAACACTTATGAGTAAGAAAAGTGTATCCTAGCCTAGGTCAGACTTTTCAGATTCAAATGTTGCAATAAATACATTTACAGTCTCTCTTTGTTTTCCCATGATAATTGTTGTGATATTAGTTTTTGTTGTTGTATTTTTCCTTCAAGAACTTTTGTTAGAAACACTTTATCTTACACATGGTTCAAATTTCAGCGTTCTGGGAAAAAAAAAATCCCCAATCACAAAATTTAAACAAAAAAGATGTTTTGATGCCCACACCGCATTAAAAAAAAAGAATGTTTAAATACTTAATATGTATTTGTTTGGGCTTTTTCGGTATAACGGTATTTTGTGTGAGCCATCTCTCAAAATGATGTATTATTATCGAATACGGTTTGTGTGTACGGTTAACGGCCATGGGCAGGGGGGGGACAGACGCAAGAATTCGAAAATAAATACGTTTGCATGTTTATGACAAACAAATGACAAAATAAACAATCACACAATCATTAATAACAATTTAAACAATATGATTGAAGAGGGGAGACAACAACCACAACAACAAAAAGATTTGAAAGCAAATCCAATATACATTTGTAGTTCAAAACGCCGAAAAGACATTAAAGAAGAAGACGGTCGCAAGACGAATTCAAATGAAACCTACACAAAAAGTTTTGAACGAGAAAAAAAACAATGAAAAACCAAAAAAAATTTGAATTGTGGGCAAAGGCAACGATGAAGTGCCTTATAGTGGTGGCCAAAAGTAAACGTCACATGGCATTTTTTGGAGATAAAAATAAAATTTTTAAATTTTTTTATTTGGTCCACAAAAAGTCCACAATTTCCAATTTTTTTTACATATTATGTTCTATTAAGGTACAGGACAGTACTATTCCCCAAATATAATAAAAGTTGACCCGGTGGGCTGTATAGTGCGACAAAGTCAAAATTTGGATGTATCTTATGGGATACACCGCGCATTTAAGGGTTAAGAACATTTCTGTTATTACAATTAATTAGGGATACAACACAAATTCTGTTTTTGTCTCAGCTACACACTTTTGTTAACTACTGTGGTTATTTTTTTTTTTTTGTTTTCTTTTCGGCGACTAACAAATAAATTCATACTCACATACTTGAGCATCTTTGCAAATGCCACGGATCCCTTTCCAAATGAAAGCGGTAGTTAAAGAGTATGGAAGTTTGTTAAACTTTCAGAGGGACGGGCGGACGTCCAGATTCTCTTTCCATCTTCCCAAATCAGAACAAACAACGAAACGAGGCACACAAGAAAATAAATCAAATAATTAAAAGACAGGCAAAAAGAACAAGTGTTGGTCTTTTAACACATTCACCGGGCACAGGGCGTGTTCGTGTTGCCAACATTCTCAGGAAATGTTTCAATTTCGTTGCTCCGTCTTCTTCGTCGAATTGAATATCTTTAAGAGGCACGTAGGTGCTTTAACAGTTTTTAAATCGTTCTTTCACAAAGTAATCAGATTCTTTTTTTGTTGTTATAATTTAATGCGTTTTTAAGTGGCCCGTAGAGTAGGGATTCTGCTGTTCTGAACTTCCAAATATGACCTCAACCCGATTTCAATTGAATTAATGTTCCTCAGGCCGCCATGATCTGAAGAATTGAACAAATTATAACGGGCTTATGTAATTTTGATGCTTTTAAATTTCCATTTTATTTTCTTTGTTTTAGTTTCCGTTTTCTTTTGGGTTGCTAGCGATTACAAAATTGCCTTTACCTTGACAATGAAATTTTGTTGCGCTGTTAGTTTTTTTTGCTCTCTGCTCCGACATAATTGATGCCAATGGCACATGTTGTTGTTGGTGGTTGAGTTTTCAGTTGTTCACTGCTTTTGATTATCTCACGATTGAGTTAGGTAAAGACAGCAGACAAATCGAATGTTGCCAGACTGTTGTGTTATTTCACATTTCACAACGACAATGAAACCAGTGCACTTCAAAGAGGGGACAAAACAATTTGTTTGGATAACATTTACATTAAGGATAACCAAACTTGTGATAGAGCTCCAATGCTAATGAAGGCTTCATGTCATTGGTATTATCATTAATTTTTGTCTCTCTGACTGAAGCGGATGGTAAGATTTCCTGAAGAACTGTGGCAAAGAGACTCTAGAGGTCATAGGTCATATTCATTAAGTGAAATTGGTAATTAGCCGAATGGAATTAAAGGTGATTTTGTATAAAAAAATAGAAATAAACGAGGATTCAGAAATTGAGGGAAATAAGCGAGGAAGGCAATTAAGCATGGAGCAAATTAACCCTCCGATTAGTGAGTCTCCTGTCGGCCTTAAATGGTGCATGTCAAAAAGGTCCCCGGGGGACCTTCTTGCAAACAGAGTTGTTAAGCGGGGTGTACTTTATATGCTTGGAATTACTTCCACAATTCCAATGTTTAACTGACTGTCTTTATTATTTCCGTATGTGTGGTTGACCACACCGTCTGTCGTACTTTTATCTGGTTGCTCACATGGCAGATTTACTTTCGTATTTATACCTCTTTTCGTATTACAGTCTTCCTATTCATTTCTGTATTCTCCTGATCGTGCCTTCAGCTTTCTATCCATTTCTGATTTCTCCTTATCGGACCTTCAGCTTTCTATTCATTTCGGTATTCTCCTGATCGTACCTTCAGCTTTCTATTCATTTCGGTATTCTCCTGATCGTACCTTCAGCTTTCTATCCATTTCTGATTTATCCTTATCGGACCTTCAGCTTTCTATTCATTTCGGTATTCTCCTGATCGTACCTTCAGCTTTCTATTCATTTCTGTATTCTTCAGATCGTAATTTAAGCTTTCTATCCATTTCTGATTTCTCCTTATCGGACCTTCAGCTTTCTATTCATTTTGGTATTCTCCTGATCGTACCTTCAGCTTTCTATCCATTTCGGTATTCTCCTGATCGTACCTTCAGCTTTCTATCCATTTCTGATTTATCCTTATCGGACCTTCAGCTTTCTATTCATTTCGGTATTCTCCTGATCGTACCTTCAGCTTTCTATTCATTTCTGTATTCTTCAGATCGTAATTTAAGCTTTCTCTCCATTTCTGATTTCTCTTTATCGGACCTTCAGCTTTCTATTCATTTCTGATTTCTCCTTATCGGACCTTCAGCTTTCTATTCATTTCTGTATTCTTCTGATCGTACCTCCAGCTTTCTATCCATTTATTTACTCTTCTTCCGGCTGTTTGGGCGTATTTCCCCAAATTTAAAGACCTTTCGGCCTTCCTATATCTGTCGTTTAATTAAACCCTTTCCAGAGCTCTCCATCAAAATACAGACTTTTTCAAGTCAGCGTTTATCCCCAAAAACCCAGTCAATCAAATCACCTGATCAGGCAACTCTGCAACTCATAAAGGAATCTGTTGTCTTCCTCAACATTCACTCAAAAAACTTTCTTAAGTGCATTGATCTCATTTGTTTTTTTTTTGTTTATTCATTTTGTTGTTTATATACGTAATTTGTGTTATAATAAAACAAACAAATATTACTCATCCAAATCTAAATTAGATTAAACAAATTATTAAATTCCACAAACCATGTGAAACCGCACACACACACACTGACAGTCGCTGACAGACCCACAACGAAACTCGAGCAAAAGTCGTGCTTCAATTATTAGACCTTAACCCACCCATTCGGTGCGAGAGGAAAGATCGGCGGGAGGGAGACCCCACTTCACGTAATCTTTATGTGCTAAACCCAATAATTCACCGTTGTCCATCTGTTCCAACGACTGACGTTGCTACTCTTCAAAATTGTGTCTTTGCTTTGTTTTGTTTTAGTTTTGGGTAGGCGTTGTTATCCACTTAATAACACAAACTTTTCGCCAGCTGCAAAAAGGTTTTTGACCTTTTACGCTGCTGCTGCCACTGCTTCAACCCGCATCGACAGCTTAGCCAGTTTGCTTGATTTTCGAAATGTTGCCGTTGTTGTTGTCTTTTTTTTAATATCATTTTTATTGGCATGTTTGGTGTTGGTGGTTTTTGTCTTGTATAAATTTGCACCTATTTGCTAATTAACATGGCCGATATATATATATTTTTTTTTTTGGGGTTTATTTTATTGATATTAATGGCCCAATTAGTATGACAAGAGCTACTGTGTCGGTGTTAGGTGTTAGGACGGAAGGGGGGCTTGCTGTTGTTAAGCGCACGAGATGGAGTTGTTTTGATTTTTTTGCTCACCTTCTTTGAATTGTATGTTGTCCGGTTTTGATCATGACCCAAAAATAACGGTGATTTTATGTTTTCGACTATATTTAATTAGTTGGGCTTACAGAGGATTCAAAAACCGATAAAATTCGGTTAATCGTGTGGAATTAGTTAAAGTTAAAGGAAATAAAGAAGGTTCAACAAAAAAAAAAACAACTCTGGTCGAGTTTTGTTAGCTTATGCGAGCAAGGCTCAAAATACACGTGTGTTCACAGCACGGACATTTCATATACCTCCTAGTGCAGATTTCACAGCACGTAGGTTTTGTATAGGTCGCTCAGAGTCACTTTCGTAAATTTGCGCTTCCAAACATCGAAGTTAATCAGAATAAATCCCATATGTGGTAGATCAAAACATATATTTTTTTTAGACTAAATGTGTGTTGACCGATCTTCTGTCCGTCAGTCAAAACATGTCAACATAAACCACATAAAAACCTATGGATTATTTAAAGTTTGAGTCTGTCGCATAGAATCTTAAAAATTGCCATATTTTCTATGTGATTTACAATACAATTGACTCCGGTTTACTGAAAATTTATACAATTTTTGTTCATTTATCCGTGATTTCCTTTTAAAAGTAATTAGGATAAGTAAAATGATCTGAATGGACTTCGTAAGTTGTCATTTGTAGTAACATTTCCGAATAAAATCTAAAAATATGTAAATATGTATATAAAAGAAAATCAAATAAAGATGATGATATAAATTATAAAATTATTGTATATTGTTACCGATTATATAGCAAATGAGTGGCTCTTTAAAATAAATAGCTAAAGATGTCTTCTGTTCCAAAAATCCGCATATATCTAAGGATGTTTACCCTCTTAATTGTCTTAGTTGAATTTTTCTAAAACTTACCCTCACCGAATTGAGAAAAACCACTAACTTCAGCTACATAAAATACATTTATGCCTTTATGTGATGTTTTTTAACAAATCGAAATATAAATTATTTATATTTGTTCGATTTGTAAACAAAAAAAAAAAAACATTAGAAATCAATTCAATGATTTTGTCCATGAGCTTCTACAGTTTCTTTAAATGGGTATTTCTACAGTGTTTTTGTTTCTTGGCTATTTCATTTGGCATAATTATAAAAACATTTCCAAAATTACCAAAACAAGAAGAAGAAGAAAACATAACAATATAACAAAACAAATAAAACAAATTATTTGTTATTCTTTAATTGGCGCGCGTGTGTGTGTGTGTTTTGTTTAACAACTTCTTGTGGTAGTTTGGGTTTCTGTTACTGCCTCTTTAAGAAAAGGCCATCAATAATTAAAATCCAATAACAGAAACAATAAGAGAGAAAACAAAACAAGTATTGACAATGGCGATAATAATGATACTATCATTATCACAGTATGTAAATAATGAATAACTCTAATGATGCATCAGCCGATCGATGGACAGGGTGACTTTCAAAGTGAGATGAATGATCACAAATCCACAGTCTAGGCTAATCGTGGCCCATCATACTAAAGAATAGAACGTAACTTCCGCTTATGGACAGATCACGAGCGGAAAATGGACAAGTTGCATAATTAAGAAACGCTAGTTATCTGAGAGTAAAGGCCCCCATCATCGTGTGAGGTGTAACCAATTGATCGATGAAGTTGTTACACGATCTTTCGGTTACATAAAATTGTAATTTGCCGGTTTCAAGGTGGCTTCCAAAATTAATTCGATGCTCAGGTTTTGTTATTAAAAATCACTCAAGTTGAATTATGTCATTATCACATAATAATAATAATAATAATAATAGGAGAACTTTATTGGAGGAGGGGATTTAAGTGCGTAGCCATCGATGGCTCATTGACCCAACAAACTCTTGTTGCTAATACGCAGATCGTGAGGAAGATGGAAGGTCACAGAGTTAATTTCTATGGCTATGATTACAATGAATGTTTACAAATTACATATTCAAAAAAAACAATAATACGAATTGAGACCCCCCCCTTCACTGTTCGAAGCTAAACTAACTCATTTGTGTAGGCTGTCGGTAAGACAGGTCCATACCTCCCAGTCTACTACCTTGCTAGTAGTAGTAGTCTCTACAAGCAATTTAAGATTGCGAAAACATTATTCCCATACAATGCAAATCTAGAGGACTTCTATTATAACTAAAAATCACTGCTACGTTCGTGGGAAAGTCCTACCTGTCCTCTAGTGAAAAACTCGTCTCTGATATATTTAACGACAGTCCAGGGTCAAACGGTCGAAGTCTGCTGACAGACATATTAGCACGGCAGCAAACTCTAGATATCACTACGTGTGTGGCTCCTTCGCTCTTTGCTGAGAAATCCGCATCTGACTTAGCTCGTTTGTCCTCTACTGTCTTGATTTCCATATAAACAGAACGATGCCAAACCTTTTCGCAGATTTCTATGCGAAAACGACCTGAAAAGACTGTAATTGACTTTTCCTACTGACAAAGACAAGCTAGAGAGCAGATGTCCTGAAAAAACTCAAGCCTGTGGAATTTTTCTGATTAGAGCAAAAATCTATAAAAAAAATTAATTAATTTCATTTTCTATTCAACGTGGTAAATTTTTTAACAACCACGTTGTTCTTACTCCAAAAAATTGTTTTTTTTGTAATTGAATTAAAAAATAATTTGTTTCAATTCATTAATTTTTCAATATCAGGAATTAATTTTTTAACTAAAACATTTCTTAAGGATCTTCAATCCCTGGCTATCTAAACAACCGTTTTTTTTATTATTTGAATCAAGTACATGTAACAATAACGTCTTAAGAATCTTCAAACGCTGGCTCCTCAAAAAGTCCGTGTAGTATTTTCCATTGAAAAATTAATTGCATTAATTAATTAATTTTTTATTTAAAATTTTATTTTACTAAAGAATTCCCATAAGTATCTTCCATCACTGAGTCCCTAAACAGCTCTTTATTTCAATAAAAAACTTAATTTCATCAATTAAAAAATTAATTTCATAAATTAAAAAATTAATTTCATCAATTAAAAAATTAATTTCATCAATTAAAAAATTAATTTCATCAATTATAAAATTAATTTCATCGATTAAAAAATTAATTGCACCAATTACAAATTTAATTGTATCAATTACGAATTTAATTATATCAATTAAAAAATAAAATTATTTGTATCAATTAACAAATTAATTGTATCACTTGAAAAATTAATTGTATCAATTAAAAAATCAATTTCATCAAATAAAAAATTAATTTCACCAATTAAAAAATTATTTGCACTAATTGAAAAATTAATTGCACCTATTAAAAAATTAATTGCATCAATTGAAAATTTAATTGTATCAATTGAAAATTAAATTGTATCTATTAAAAAATGATTTGTATCAATTAAAAATTTAATTGCATCAATTACGAATTTAATTGTATCACTTGAAAAATTAATTGTATCATTTGAAAAAAAAGTTGTATCAATTAATTAATTTCAAATTGAGGTTACTAATTTTTAACTAAAACTCAATTCCGGTATTTCGGTTCTATGTTCACTTCTTTCTTCATGCCCCCTTCCACTCAATGTGAGTCCTTTCCATGGATCACTTTGGGATCACTCGTTTTTAATTAATTAGTCTTGAAAATTTCCACTGTATTCACGTGGACGGCCCAAAAGTTTATTTGTTGATGTTCAGCAATTACAAAATTTATGTCTAAACATATTTTGTGTTTTTTTTTTGTTTTACTTGCGCCTGGGGAATAAGAAATGAAGAACAAAAAAAAGGTCTATGAAATCTTAATGATGGTCTTAAACTCAAAGTTCATTAGCCTCAGAGGTTTAAACAAAACAAAAAAAAGAACAAGACACTCGCACAAAAAGGCGACTTGGGCTTTGTCTAACTTTCGCACAACGAACAAGAAATCTGTTTTGTTTTCCTGAATCTGAGCCATTATGTTTCAGTGCGATGGACCTTTCAAAATGTTAACCAAAACAAAGTGGGCAAATCTTTACAAATCTACTTAAAGAGCACCTGTTTTTAATTCCTTCTGTCCACAACTTCACCATTTATTTGGTAAGAAAAATACCAGAGGAAAATAAACAAATACAACTTTTTGATTTTATGTGAGAGTGCGTGTGTGTGTGAAGAAGAGAATTGAACAAAAATAAAACGTAAATCGCAAGACCTTTTACGTTTCCTCCATTAAGCCAGCCATCCCTCCATCCACCCTCTTTTTTTTGGTTAGTTTCGTCTAACAAAAAAGAAAGAAAAAAACGCTAACTTCTGATTGATAGTTAAAGCCGCCCCTCTAACAAGCGTGCTTTATGCTTAAAGCCTTCGTTGGCACAGCATATTTTGCTGGTAAGAAGAGATCATGATTGTCACGATCAAAAATGATGTTTGATTTTGGGCAGACACACCACTCCAGACCACACCGATCATATGAAAAGAGTCATAATAATCCATCTACGATGATGCTTTGTGATGATGATGGTGGTGCCACCACACATCACCAGAGTAGGAAGAACACAATCACCCCATCAGCAAAGAATGACGGAACAGACGGACGGGCGGACGGACGGCTACACATCACGGTTGACTGGATGACCAAGAAGCTTAAACGTTTAAAGCTACTGGCATTTTTCGTTGGTTGTTTGCTGAATTTCGTTTTTTATTTGTCGGTTGATTATTTTCCAGTCAACAGTTTTCAATAGAAATATTTAGCTGGCGATCATGTTCATGTCCATCATAATGATCATATGATGATTAAAATCAAGAAATGAAATATGACGTCTACATGGACATGAGTATGAACAAATCATTTTACACTCGATGGCGTTCGTTATGATTAAAACACTGGTAAAGATGTGTAAAAATTCGTCGTGATTTTGTTCAGTGAACGAGAGTAGTATGAAGCAGGTGGTTTCAAAATGTGGACCTTAAGAACCTTCATGAGGTGTGCTTAACCAATGTGTGTTTTTTTGTTTCACCAAAGATAAGTAAAAGCCAAAAAGTTTGGAGGATTAGAAGAATTTGTGTAAACATCCATAAAGATTGGAAAAATAGTTTAATAAAAGTCACTCGAGAACACCTTTTTTAGGATCTTCTAAAAATTGACATTCCAGCAGGACTTCTGTGCACTGAAGGAAAACAAAAACTAGTTTCATTAAAGATTAGTTTATTACAAGAAAAAAAACAAAAAATATTTTTATAATGAAAAAGGAATTACAATTAAGACCTTTTTGCTCTCCACAAAAAAAAACACCAAACCGTTTATCCTATATTTGTAATCCCTTCGAAAGCCCTTTTAAGAGGGGTTTCTCGGTTTCCTTTTTTTTTTTAGAAAAGGGGCAGCCCTCTTACATTTCCATCGCTTTGACAAGGTTGCATTGATGCAGGCATAATGGAAATAAATACCGCCCTTATCTTTCGATCCTCGTACTCATGTGACCGCCATCGCACTGTAGGCTTTACAACTTCAACATGTTCGTGAACAACACCTGAACTTTACCTTGAGCAGAGGTGAGTTTAAGAAACCGAACAACAACCAACAAATCTAGCAAATCATTGTACAACCAACAAAACACCCAAACTATTTAATTGAAAATCATAATGCAAATTTAGTTTCGTACGGTTTGTGGTTTCATTTGTTTGTTTTTCCTTCAAACCAAAAACAATAAAAACCCACAAAATTCAATAGAAATTTTTATAAACTCTACAGCCAACAGATCATCAAACTATTCGAGGGTTACAATTCAAGAAGAAGACAAGAAAGAGCAAAAGAAAAAAAAAACCATAAACACCAAATATTGATATCCGTGAAATTGCCCCTCATCAAACTTCATCGTCATCTTCATCATCAGCCTCATCGATATCGACATCTTCTTCACACACTCTTAATCCGAACCGAAACACAATCATTCACTCACATTCAATTAAAATCATTATTTGAAGACGTGTCTATTGTTTTGTTAAAATATCAGGGGGGGGGAGGGGTGGTTATCAACAATATCCCCACCGACCCTCCTCCCCATTGAACCCACCGGAGATTGCAGGTGTCAATACTTGATTTGCATCAATTATAAAAAGTGTCATTGGCAATTATCGATGATGCGTGTTTTGCTTTGTTTTTGATCGCAGATTATTAGAGACAGACCAGGCTGAGCTGTTGGTTTATACATTTTTTTTATAACAACTTTAATTGTTAATGATTGATTTTATATCATTAATTAAATATTTCATAGTCATTCGTTGAGTTATACTCGGTTTTAGTTTTTATTTCCAAGTCTTGACTGCTCACAGATGAAGAGTCGGAGAAGGGGGATCTTTTTTTTTTTTTTTATTATTTTATAACTCGATTATTGCTTGAATGAGTAGAACTAATGGGGTGTTAGTTCGATAACTATTTAAGAAATGTATGCATATTTCTGATGTAGTTTTCATCTTTATGGTGGTTTGTCCAAAAGAAAGTAGGCAAAAATGCGTAGGTTGGCTAATAACACTGTACAACACAAAAAAAAATTACAAGGTCCGACCTATAAATTTTGATAGAGGAGACAAAAAAAAAAAGACACGTGTATCGGCGTTTTGAAAGTTTACATCTGGGTGTCATTTTGGGGGGAGGTAAAGTTTCCCCCAAATGCAAATTTTGTATTGTCAATCGGCATAGAAAATCGAGTAAAGCTTACGTTTAAAGTATAAGGTGTGTTCAGCAAATTTATGCCAAATGTTGCGGAGAACAATTTTGTAGAATATGTTAACCCTCTAACTCTTTTTTGTCATTCTTTTAAAAAAAAGCAAAAAACACCATTAAAACAGGTATTTAAGGGGTTAAAATGTTCCGCAAAAATAATAAATAATGCAAAATGAATAAATAAATTAATTAATAAATGCAAAATTAACCCTAAGCTCTCTAGTGTTGTGTCTTATTTCTGACTTTCTGGTTGAATTTTCCGTTTTGGTGTATTTAGGGACTTATAGTAAAATTTCACGGCGAATATTTTTGCGGAACATTTTAACCCCTTAAATACCTGTTTTAATGGTGTTTTTTGCTCTTTTTTAAAAGAAGGACAAAAAAGACCCATGCCTTGAGGAGTTAGAGGGTTAACATATTCTACAAAATTGTTCTCCGCAACATTTGGCATAAATTTGCTGAACACACCTTATACTTTAAACGTAAGCTTTACTCGATTTTCTATGCCGATTGACAATACAAAATTTGCATTTGGGGGAAACTTTACCTCCCCCCAAAATGACACCCAGATGTAAACTTTCAAAACGCCGATACACGTGTCTTTTTTTTTTGTCTCCTCTATCAAAATTTATAGGTCGGACCTTGTAATTTTGGAAAAAATTTGATTTTGTTGTACAGTGTAATAGCTAATGCGTTATATTTGCAGGCAAATAAACTTTGTTTAGAAACACATACGCTTTGCTTGATACAACCTCCAAACACGCGATTTACTTGTGTGTAAACATTTAAAAAAGGCAGATTTTTCAGCTGTGTTTTTCTATTGCATTTCTGAAGACCCTCCGATATCGTAGACCGCTCACTAATGTCAGAGAAGTCTCCCCTTGGATCCTTCAGGAAGTGTTAAGGGAATTTTTAAAATGTAATTTAAAATTTCACTAATGTCAGAGAAATCTCCCCTTGGATCCTTCAGGGAGTGTTAAGGGAATTTTTAAAATGTAATTTTGAAAATTTGTTAATTCCTTGATTTGTGGTCTGTGATAATTCATTCTGATTTTGAGAATGGTTTTTTCGGATACGTATTTTCTCTCTCTCTCTCTCTCTCTATCTTTCCTTTGCTGTTAACCAATTATTTGCCTTTGCCAAATGGACATTTGACAGTTTACGACGATTAAGTCCAAACAAAAAAAAAACGTCGACGTCGACGACAATTTCTGGACAATGACAAAAGGGTCGCGCAAACAATGCCAACAATAATAGAAGAAGAAGCGTACAAACGAACAGCAACAACAACAACATCATTCATAATCCAAAAGAAAGCAAACAAAACCAACTGTCAAACATTCTCTATAGGACCGTACATCATCATACCATTCTTGTGGAAGATGCCGGGACGGACAGGGCAACACAACATGCACACGACACAACCGAGCGGGTGTGTGTCTGTGTTGTGTGCCACAGCATATGAGTGAGTAGTGTGTGCAACATGTCTGGCATAAATTGTCCCTTTTTCGTTAATGTCATCGTTGTCGTCCATTGAACGACGTGGACGTGGACGTCGTCGGCGGTGGCGTTGGCGTTGGCGGCGGCGGCGTCGCGCTCTTTTAAATAGGAAAACCAACTGAAGCTGAATGGGAAACTATGAATGAAAGAATTGCATTGAACCAGAGAACAGAACAGAAGAAGTTGAACCGAGAGCCAGCCACGCTGGCCATTGAATGGCTATACAATTTTTCCATTTCAATGTTTGCCATCAAGTCAGTCAGTCAGTCAATCAGCCGGTGTCGGCTGATCGGTTTTGACAACTCAATGACAATTCCCAGAAATATTTACTTAATAATCACCAAACAAAGAACACCCCGAACCAGCTCCACTAAATGGGTCATTATGTGAGATAGGTTCTGTTTTTTTTTTGGTATGACAGAGAGAACGGTGAGGGGGGGTTGCGTACATATTCGTGTTAGGCAAATATTGAAAAGTAATCCTAGGAAAAAACCATTGAGAATGACACACATGCGCAAAACAATTTCTTAATTTATTTTCTTTTCCAGTCATGGCATGTCTTCAATGTATTCTCAGCTTAACAGAAAGAAAGTATTTTCAGTTTTGCTGTTTGTTGTTGGCGAAAAATACTGACAGTTTTCTTGGGAAATGTGACATTTGTCACATGCCATGGCATCGCCACATTTGGTGGTTGCAACAAATGTGGACCACCAAACTGCACACACTTCAACGAAGAAAAAAAGGTTTCTGTGGCAAATACGAATATTTGTAATGCATAAATATTTGAAAGTTAACATTGTTTCAATGACACGCTTGTTCCCAGCAATTTCTACTGGGTTTATGGGTGAAATGCCAAACCAATGCTTGGAGAAATGCACGCACTTAACATTTGCAACAATGTTGTGTGTGTGAGTGTTTTTCAAGAAATGTATCGTCTGAAGGTTTTTAGAAATTAATCAATTTTTGTTTATAGCGGAAGTTGAAAAGCCATGAAAAAAAAGCTTAGATAATTAACAGATATTTAAGCATGAAACTGTTCAAAGAAGTAATTCTGTTGTGGGTTCCGGAAAAACCACCCGTCTTTTTGTTGGAGTAAAAAACCTCTTAAAAAGGAAGAGAATCAGTGGGAAGTTTCCCGCTTGGTTTTCAAAGGATAGTTGTGAGTAGAGAGGCCTAACAAACGTCTAGGCCTAGTGCTCGGCTTTTAAGATTTCTGTTGCAATTGCTCTGAACAAAGAGGAAAATGAAATATCTTTTCTATGAATTTCGAGGAGAACTTTTTGGGTGGTGCCAGGTTCTCAAATGAAAGTTGGTAGAAGAGACGCCTAACAAACGTCTAGAAATACCCACCCAAGTACTCAGCTGCTCTGAACAAAGAGGAAAACGAAATATCCATTCTCTCTCTGAATCTCGAGGAGAACTTTTTGATCCCATAATTGCAAATAATTTTTTTGAAACTACGCCATTACTAAAAATGAAGGATACGCGCTTCAACAACTTCAAAACTGAAATTATTATAATTCACTACACAAAATGGTGAAAATCTTGCAGTCACAGTTCGCAAAACTAAAAAGTTTCCGGATCGTGTTATCTCTCGAAGAGGTGATCACAATTGGCCAGCGAGATCTTGTGATTTAACACCTTCCGAATTCATCCTTTGGGGCCACGTGAAAGATAAGGTCTACGCCAACAGCGCAGTGTCGATTCAAGACCTCAAAGATAGAATTCGTGAGGCAATCGAGAACATAGGGCAGCCACTTTGCGATGTTGTTAATGAAAAGGATATGGTCCTGTAAGCGTGGTCGTGGTGGCCATTTGGTTGATCACCCCTACTAAATACCGGGTGTTTCAAAATAACACCTCTTTTTGGAGAACCTTGTATATTGAGCTTCGAAGCGAGTTTCGAAGTAAAAGTGCCCTTAGGTTCTTTTCGATATGATGGCCACTTCCAACCTAACCCAATCTGGTATTACTGGATACTTCTTGCTCATATGGAACATAAACCGTTAAAATCCAATCCACTCCCTCCCCACCCACAATATTAAAGATTACCAATGATAAGCAAACATGAAATTGGTTCCTTTTGTTGTGGGGTTTAATAAGATTTTCATTTTGTCTTTGCTATTGTTGAAATAATTTCACCAAATATTTGGATTAATCCAAACGAAAATCCTATGGATTTTGGCCGATTTGAAGAAGGTCAAATGCAGAGGCACACACATGCACACATACGCTTACATGTGAGAGGAACTTTATAAGGGGTGATTTTTTTTTCTTCTGGCGTGTGGCCAAATCCATTTCACACTTTACACATGTGTGTGTGTTGGGGTGGTGGTTTCATAGAAATGTAACAAAAGCACTTTTGTCGGGCCGGAGGAGATGAGGGAGCTGAAGGTTTATTAGCTTTACTGGTTTAAATTAAGAAACATGTGTTTCGAAACAAACAAAATCCGGCCAGACAACTAGACAGACATAACAACAACCGAAACGAAATAACACACTCACACTAACTTGTGTCCGAAACGGAGACCCACACTTTCGTTGTGTGGGGGTGGGAGAGTGGGATGTGTTGAAACATCAACACCGGCACTCCTGTCCTCCTCTGGTCCCTGAGTTGGCATTACAATTTTGCCACCCCTAATTTGGTACGCGACCGGAAACAGAATGCATTTTGAGTGAAACGCAAGGACAGGGGAAGAGAGCTGGCGTGGCGTGTTAATAGATTTTTATATACCTCTAATACCCTGAAATTTACTACAGATGACCCTTGATTTCTATTATCCGCCTCAGTGTGCTCATCAATTTAGTCATCTATTGATGCGTCGCATTGACAAATTACCCTCATCGGCGGCAGCGGAAGAGTGCCAGACGGACCGAGGGCAACCAATAACAATTAGAGTGTAATTTTAAATTAGCCGCTGGATGGAAGGCGGACAATCCACCGCCACCACCACCACCACCACCTCGCCAGTGACTCTAACCAACCCACAACATGTGCCCAAAAATCTGTTGCATTTTTCCCGGCTGCTTCATCATTTTAATGGGCTGCCGCATGAAATGTTTTAGTTACTTACTCATCACATGCGACGACGAGTAGTTTGCCAGAGCCGGGCCAAATGTCAGTGACACTGCAATATTTTTGTTTGTTTTTCGGGGTAAAATGCATTCATCATTCACTTGTCGTTTGTTGTTGCAAATATTTGTGTATCTTTTTGAAAACGTATCTAAATCCCTTTCTTTCATTTCAACTTTTGGACTGGACGGACATTTGGTGTTTTTTTTTTTGCATGGGGATGTTGGCAATTTTCGAATGGTTTTTGGGCTGTCGCTGTGATGTGCTTTATGTGTCCATATGTTGGGAGTACATATTTACTTTTGATGTCGTTGTTGTCGTTGTTGTTGGTGCTGCAACAATTAACACCACTCCCTGTGATTTGTGTGTATTTATATAAATTTCTTCCTGCTCCATGCCACTGGCCGTTCTTCCCCCTTGTTGTTGCTGTACCAAAATATGTCCACATTTCATTTGAGCACTGACATTTTTATTGAGTCACACATATTTTAATTTAAATTGAACAACATTTTTGAGTGTCATTTTGGAAAAAATGTACAAGGAAACCAGCAACAAAATGAAAACAAAGACCATTTGCTTAGGTTGCAGAGCAAAATGTTCCAACGTTCATGTTGTTCATTGTGCAAGTTTTACGCAAACAATAGAAATTACTTGTTATTCATGTTTTTAGTAGTGACCGTATGGCAGAATGTGAAATTTGTGATCCAGGAGTCGCCATAATGAGAAATTTGTGACCTAGAGGTCGCCATAGTCGATTGTTAGACGATCGATCGACCCCATACCGCCTGTGATTGAAGCTGATGTTGATTAAGAACGAATCACTGGATTCTGATTTAGTCCAGATCCCTTTAGAGACCGAGAGGTTAGATTACTTCTGCCATAGCTTATATTTGTGTGACTCATGAGGGACCCTATTCCCTTTTGTCTAAATATCCTTTACCTTAATATTATGAAATAACAACTTCACCACATAATAAATGTAACTTATATTAGCCACGTTAAGACATTATGATCCATTAAAATAACGACATGACTCGCTGACACTCTACGATCCTGTACAGGATGTTCACAAAGAACAAACACACACATACAGCGACAATAAAATGGGAAAAGAGCCTTGTCCGTTTTGGGTATACGATAATGTTGGTATATAATATGTATTTATGTATTTTGTGTCGGTACTTACCAGCTTGTGCTAATAATGGCAACATCACAATTGCCAGCATGGCTGACAAATATATTTCGAGTCCCATGGGACTCGAACGTTTTCTTGTCATTCTGTTGCTGTTCGACCCTGCAATGAAACAAAAGCATTCCAAAATAAATACAACTTCAATAAGTACAACAAAACAAGCAACAAACAACAACAACATCAAATTATTATTAAAAACTAATAAAAATAACAAATAAAGGAGCGCGCTCACCAAGCCACGTGTTTTCTATAGAAACAACAAATGAAGGACACGTGTCGTTTCTCACAAAAAAAAAACAGCCAACAAAAAAAAAAAAGATTGTATTCCTTTATTGGTCTTGTGGATTTGTATGCGAGCTTTGCTTTAGTTTTAATTCTTGTTGATTTTTGCCCTTTCCACCCCATTTCCCACACCTTTGATGCGTTTTTGGCGTCCGGTAGAAAATAGACGAAATAAGTTGGGTTTTTTATGGTCTCATTAAAGCAATTGGTTATAAAGGGTGTTTTTTATTGAGGTATAGAACTTCGAATTGAAATAAAACACAAGAAAATCGTTTTAATGTCCATCAATTTGGCTTTATTGGAAGGATAATTTTATGCCATTAATGTTTAAATATGATTTCGGGCATGTGGCCGCCGCGGCTGGCTCGAATAAAGCCAATTCTACAGGTCCAATTTTCAACCACTTGTTGGAACCACAACTCATCCACATTCATGCCATCCAATTCGGGAACAAAATAGTCGGTTATCATGGCTCTATACCGGTCTCCATTAACGGTAACTGACTCTCCAGCATTATTTCGGAAGAAGTATGGCCCAATGACTCCACCAGCCCATAGAGCACACCAAACAGTCAGTTTTTGTGGATGTAATGGCATAAAATGGACGGAGCTTGCGGTGAACTTCGCGAACTGAACCATTACTTTCGAAATAAATTTGCACGATTTGCAAGCGTTGTTCTTTTGTCAACCTGTTCATGATGAAATGGCAAACCAAACTAAATATTAATCACTTGACAGCTGACAAAATGTCCGCCAGTTAAAAAAGTAATGCCAACTTAAAGTTCTATACCCCAATAAAAAACACCCTTTAGCAATTATTTGTAATCGTTTCACGGTGGAATTCCAGGTCTATTGCATGGCAATCCTACAGCAATCTCAGCGATAGGAAATTAAGATATCGAAAGGAGGAACCAGGGAGTAGGAGAGTCCATACGAGATTGATGAAACACCAGCGCTAGACCACACAGGAAGTGTTTCGACTGCCTTTCCACCTAGAACTATCATTGGGAGAAGGCTTTACAGTCCATGGGAATCGATATCGCTGGGTTATTATGTCTGTCCCGTAGATGCATGCAAAAGATCAGGCCGGTTAAGAGTTAAATTTTCAAAGCCATGAAAAACTTCTCAGCTAATTGGAGCGATATTAAATCAGCATGTCCCCATCAGCGAACATAGAAATTCCATCGTACCCAGTTCACTGAATTCAGAGAATTGCCTCCTTCTATATCATAAACGAATGTTGAGGGTAACACAGCGCATCAGACAAAGTTTTTTATTCAAAGTTCATGAACAATGACCCCATGTCATATACGTTGAGAAAATCAATTTTCTTTGCACAACCATTTCAAATTTTTATTACAAATCTGAAACTAATATCGGTAGCAACAATTTCCTCCTGCCATGTCGGTCTTGACTCACTACGCCACCAAAAACCATGACAACTTCAATTTATGGCCAACAAGGAGAAAAAAAACGGATAAGAAGAAACTGATAAAAAAAACTCCCAAAACAAGAACTGTCACTGGCCATTTGGTAAATAATAAATCATAAAATGTGTGTGTTTCTTTAACCTTCATAGAGAAGATAACACAAATGACTTGAAACAAAGTGCCATGGTGTCGTCTGGTATAGACTGAAAGCCCTCACTCCTCCCCTTGCAGAATAAAAGGAAAACGGAAACCAAAGATCACAGGTTTTTCTTTAATACATTATTTTGTTGGTCCTTTTTATGGCCTTTTAAGGGGAATTCTTCTATTTTCGCTATGCGAGTATTTAGTTGCCGGTAATGTATCTTTATTAGTAGTTGGTGGTATCCGATGTTGGTTTTTCGTCTCTTAGTGTATTCGTTTTTAATAAAGTCCCGGGGGATGCAACACGTGAGCATATCAAATGAAGTTTTATTGGCTGGCTCGCTGGGAACAGCCGACCATATGTTGGAGTGGGTAAGGTGGGAGGGAGAGTAGAAAGCAGGCTAGACTGGGGGTTGGTAGACGGTGGTGGTTGGTTTTTTCTTCTCTTTATTTTGCCGTAATTTAATGCGAAAATTGTTTGAACAAATCTTAAGTAGCCAAAGATGTTGCAAATATTTTATGATTAGCTAGGACATTTTTGTGAGATAAAAAGGGAAACTTCATATCATACTTCCTTAGAGGTATGATAAATGGAAGCAGGGGCGGACATGGACGTCAGTGGAAAATTTCCAAAAAAAAAACATTAGGAAATCAGTGGTAGAATTCGGCAAGAGCGACACTGAAAGAAAGTCTTGCGGTGTCTTGAAAAATGATAACCGAAATTCATTACAATGGACAACATTTTTAAAGATTACACAAAATTAAGAACAACTTTGGTTTTTAAACAGAAAAATACCAAGAAACAAAAAAAATTTGAAAATTTATAAAGTTTTTCGATATGTTTGTTTTTCAATATTTTGTTCGAAATCATTTAATCTTTTGCAAAATAAAAAAATGTAAGCACCCTAAGCGTGCTTGTCTCTTAGCGTGGGCGTTGTGGGTTCGATTCGCACCAAAAACTTTGGTCTGTCGCTGCAATAATATTTTTTTTTTGTACAGAAATTGTGTTTTCCCCAAATTTTTATTTACCAAAATTTTTTTATTTACCAACAATTTTTTTTTTAAAAAAAATTTTTTTTTCCAAATTTTTTTTTTCAACAACATTTTTTTTTCCACAAAAAATATTTTTTTCAGCAAAATTTTTTTTTTCAACAAAAAATTTTTTTTTTTCCACAAAAATTTTTTTTTTTCAACAAAATTTTTTTTCCATATTTCAACGGGCGCCATAGGCGCATTACAACTTACTAGTTGAACATATTCATAATTGTGTTTCTACATTTAATGAACCCGTTCATAATACATTTCCCTAATCTAATGCACAAATTTATAAAACTGTTCCTAAATGCAATGAACAAGTTCATAATTGTATTCGTTAATTTAAAGGGTAACTTTATAAACTGTGGCAGAAGTAAATGAACATGTCCGCCTACATTTAATGAACCAGTTCATAATAGTTTTTCCTAAACTTACGAACAAATTCTTAATAGTGTTCCCATGTGTAATCAACCATATTATAAAAGTGTTGCTATATTTAATGAAGATGTTCATAGATGTGTTGCATGGTTTCATGAACCCGTTCATAATAGATTTCCGTAATCGAATGCACAAATTCTTAAAAGTGTTCCTAAATTTAATGAACAAGTTCATAAATATATTCATTAAATTAAGGGTAAGTTCAAAAGGTAAGGCAGAAGTTAAGGAACATGTTCATAAATGTGTTCCTAGATTTAATGAGCCAGTTCATAATAATTTTTCCTAAGCTAATGAATAAATTCTTAATAGTGTTCCTAAGTGTAATGGACCAGTTCACAAAAGTGTTCCTAATATTAATAAAGAAGTTCATAAAACTGTTCCTAAATTTAATGTATCAGTTCATTAAAGAGTTCCTAAATTTATTGAACAAGTCCATAACAGTTTTTTTTGAATTTAATGAAAATTATAAGTGTGTCTTACATTAATGAATCATTTCCTAAAAGTTTTCCTAAATCTAATGAATAATTTCATAAATTTTCCCTTTATTTAAGAAACGTTTCTATAACAGTGATTTCAATTTTATAAATGACAAATATATTTCTGTACAAAAAAAAAGGTTATTAATAAAAACGTTCCAATAAAAAAGTTATTAATAAAAAAGTACCATCTCATTGCGAAAATTTTTTGTGAGAGAGAGAGTGATCCTATCAAAAGTACAAGGGGATGTTCCTAAATTTATTGAACAAGTTCATAAGGTGTTTTCTTTAATTTAATGAAAATTTAAAGTGTTACATTAACGAATCATTTAATAAACGTTTTCCTAAATGTAATGAATTATGTGAATTAGTGATTTCTATTTCAACTTCATAAATGAACAAACATATTTCTGTTTATTAATGAAAAAGGCCAGTGCCTAAAGGTTTCAGAGAGAAATTGAGAGCTCCTATCGAAATGATACGATAGACTTCGGAAGTTATGTTTAAAGGCGGGTAAAGGTATATTGGTTTGTCATAGGATCTAGTAGGCAGAATCCACAGATTGTGGTGAAAATGCTTCTTGGCTGGAATGTAACCTAATCATAAACCAGGCCATCTACTGTGATAGTCTTCTTCTCTGGCCCTTTTTACTTCTCTGTGGAACAAAGTCTTTTTCTCTAGCCCTGCTCTGTGGAGCAACGGCTCGTTTCATGTCTTGGATATTTTTTCTGAGTTACTATATCAGCATAAATCCCGCGGAGCCCATGCTGTTGGACACTATGGCTAAGACGTTCAAATAGAGCAGCTGTTTGCTGTTCCCTCACCAGTAGTGAGGTCGTGTTTTCAAAAACACAATACTTATTTAACCTATTTCTGTTGACCATTTCGATTATTTAACCACTTGAGAAACTATGTTAATATTTCATATTTACTCTATGAAACGTTACATTCTTCGTCTTCTGCTGCATCTTCGTTTGGCAGATGTTTACAAAGAATTACAAGAATATTGATTTCTATGCAATTCAAATGATGGCACAACATACGTATTCCACCAATTGATTTTGTTCAAACGAAGAAGAAGAAGACCAAGAACAACAACAAAATCTGCATCCGACACTTGAACCGCTAATCGTTCTACAAAAATCTCATTTGGCATTAAATGCTAAACGCCACAGAAATCATCGTTGTCGGATCACCGAAGAAATGCACAGCGCACCTCTTGACTGCTGCTGCCGTGCATCATTGGCCAAGTTGGCAGCAGTCAAGAATTCATGGATGCTTAGCCGCAACAACATGTGAAATAAAAATAAAAAAAATCAAATTAACGCATTTGCAAATTTCCCATTTCTTCTGAAATGAGAAGGGAGGGTTTGTGCGGTCGTCTAAAGAATACCATGCGTCCATAGGAGGAACTCTGACGATAGACAATTGCCCACAATTGCCATGAATGTGCGAAGAAGAGGTGGGTAGGGGAATGATGGATATTAGTTTTAATCTCGATGAGAGTTTTTCCATACACATAGAAATATATTGGAAAACCATAAAACTGATGGCGATGATGGTGATTGTTGTTGTTGTTGCATTTTGGCACACTGAGGTCTAAAGTTTAGCCACAGCGTGCTAGAAATATTTCTGTGAAAAACAATTATGTCATAAATTGGCACATGGACTCCTCACTCGAACGCGTACGTTGAGCAGTTTTGAGATTGCAAACCATTGATGTGATGATCGGCTCGGAATGATTGGAATTGGGTTTGTGGTTAATGATTGTCTGCTGCTGCTCGATTGCATATGGGTTAAAAGGTGTACTATTAAATGGACCACAAAATGGCCAAGGCGTTGCTTGGGGAATTTTAGTATTCGAAGAAGAAGAACCCACGAAGAACCTCCAGGCGGGGATATCCGGGAATTGGCATTGGGTAATTTCAGAGAACATGGGCAATGTAGGATGTAATAGGAAATGGTGGAAATATCAATGCAATATTCTGTCTGTGGAACTTTTCAATAACCAAAAACTGGTCTGAAATCTTCTGGAATGTTGGTATATTAATTGTTTAAAGTATTGCCGACAATAAATTAATGAAAACGTCATTCATTTAGCGAAAAATTACTCAATTTCAAGTGACAGCTGTTAAAAAGATCATTTCCGAAAAAAGTGTGGCCAGATTAAAAAACACATGTCTAAAAAATCACCCGTTACAAGTGTGTATTTGTGGTAAAAGTGGCAGAAGGCACATAAAGTGCAAATAAAAAAGATCCTGCTCCCATTCCAAGAACGGGTTGTCCTTAAGTTTTTTTTTTACCGATATCTTATTGATTAAGTCCATCATGACAGAACTTTCTAAGATTGAAGGGCCTGCCATGAGACTGACAATGGCACAGGCTGGGGGCAGAATAAGAAGGAAGAGTCCATCATGTCGAACATGAGAGAATTCACAGTAGGTTCTTAGTGTTTTGGGGACGTAAATGCAGCCAACATTGTTATTATAAACCCCTCGGAATGGCTGAACAGGGGGGTGGGCTACAGATACGTTTCCGTGGTATCGCGATGAACCTCAGACTCTAAGTTAGTTTGCTTATAAAAACTGCCACTACAACCTAACGACGTATTGCAAGTCGCAGATGCATTCTTGTGCTTCTATCTTGAGAGGGTCCATCTGCAGGACTTCTTAGTGTTAATTCGATAAATCTCTAATGAAAGGTACTATATTTTCAATCTTAATATATATTTACCCTCGACACTGATTCACTGACTCTGTCACGCAGTACGTAGGAATTTAAATAGGCATTCTATAATTTTCTATAAATAATAATAATAAAAAAAATAATATTTTTTTTTTGTACAGAAATTGTGTTTTCCCCAAATTTTTTTTTACCAAATTTTTTTTTACAAATTTTTTTTTTTCTACAAAATTTTTTTTTTCGACAAAATTTTTTTTTTCCACAAAATTTTTTTTTTCCACAAACATTTTTTTTTTCAAAAAAATTTTTTTTTTTCAACAAAATTTTTTTTTTCTACACAATTTTTTTTCCATATTTCAACGGGCGCCATAGGCGCATTACAACTTACTAGTTAGAAATAACCTCACGAGTGTAGAGCCTGGCGAGGAAGGAGAATTGTTCATCTCAGGCAAAAGCGCCTACTGTCCATTCCAATTCTAGGGGTTTTAAATTAGTATGGATTTCATCAATAATTTCCTGTAACTCTTGGCCATGCTTTGCCCACTCTAGACTGAAGATTCATCTACCCCCCCTCGTGTGATAAGGAACTCCAATAGTTTTTGCAATACTACTCAGTTTTTGCAAGAGTGCGATTTGTACCTCTCGCAGCTGGAATACATCTTGATTGAACAGTCGTATACCCCGGAGAGATTTGTTGGAGATCAAAGAGAATAAGGGAATTCTCTCATCTTATTCCCAAACCATTTTTCACTTCTAAATTTATGGCCTCATTTTGTTAAACGTAACGTATGAAACGTAGGTTAACCATTTTATATTTCGTTTAAAAACGAAATTTTCGTTTCATCCAAGTCACAGTTTCCGCCCCATAAGGAGATCATCTGGATGGCCAAGTGCCCCATCTCTTAATATATTCTACTTCTATATGCTGGAAATAGAAAATATCGCTCTGGCTCTATTAAAAATACCCCAAATGCAAATGGCCCAAAAAACGGCTGTATGAAAAATGTCACAAAAAAAAAAAAAAAAGGAGAATTTCCGCCCAAAAAAAAAAAACTCATACAAAACTGGGTAATTTCTCATAATGAAAAAGTCCCCGAAAAATTAGATTTAATTTTTTGGATAGACAATGGAAAAATACACCCAAAAAAAATGAGAAATGGCCCAAAAAAAATGAAGAATTCTCCAAAAAAAAATCTCATAAAAAATTGGGTAATTTTTCATTTCATGTTTTGTATGGACAATGCGAAAAGTTGTTTTCCTCTTCTCTTGCTATCCCCTACCAGCGAATACTTTGTCAGTCAATCAATCATGCCAAAATTGGCTTAGACGATCGTAAAAACATTTCAGCCAGTGTCTTGGCCAGACCTGCCATGAGGTAATTTGTAAAAAATCTTAAACTTAAAACAACCTGGTGGTCCATTCAATGCTAATATACAGAGGACACCACACACACTCACACACACAGCCACATGAGTTAAAAGAAAATAGGACTCGTCTACAAATGTTCCACTCAAAAAAGGCAATTGTTTTGTGGCACAAACCAACTACCGCGCACGCATACGAATCGTTGAAAGCCACCAAACAGAAAACAGCAAAAATATGCTGAAAACAAAATTGAAACCATCAATGATGCGGAGTTGAAACAGAAGAAGCAGCAAGAAAATGGCATGTATTCAGAACACGAAAACAAAAAGTAAAACGAAGAAAGCCTGGCATTTATATTTTCTCCTTCTGTTTGGTTGGCTGGTGGGTTCTGCTATCAAAGGAGTCAAGTGCAGCCTAGAAAAGCCCCCCTCGACCACAACAACAACCAAACATTTCTTCAGCCATTTAAAGGCCGACAAATCGACGGACGACTGTAGAGACGGACAAACATGACAACCTATAAACAACAAAATACAGGCAATGGCACGTATGCTTTTTCTTCTTCTTCATCATCATCATTCTTTTGATAATCGCTGAAAGCTGCTGACTTCCTTTAAAAGGCATAAAACCCAAAAAATCAGACATGAATCGTTGTCGTATTCTATTGACTTTCTTCTTTAAATGCAACAACAACAACAGCAAAAAAAAATACTTTTTGGCCATGGATTTTTTTTTTTTTTTGTTTGCGCCATATGTTAAAACCAGTAGCGCAGTTAAGCATAACGAAGAAGAAGAGGCCGTGGAGGAAGAAGCAGCCGCTCAGACACATGTGTTATTAATGCATTTTTAATTCTTTTGTTTGGCATTTTATGGGAAAAGAAGAAAAAGGAAAATTTTCCAAGCCAATGTTTGGTGGTCTATAGCGAACACACACACGGCAGAAACTTTTCTTTTTCTCGTTTCCTACTTTGCACATCACCTTTTTGGAGGCCATTTGCTGTTTTGCGTGTTCTGGAAATGTGAAATGTCGTTTTTTTTGTCTTTCGTTTGAGTCTTCCCAAAAATTCAAGCGGAGTTTTTTTCTTCTGCTTTTTGGAATTCTTGATTATCTTGTTGCTATTTTTAAGCCGATTACATGCTTTGTACGAGTACTCATAATGATTTGTGTATTGTTGTTTCTTTTTCTTTCTTTCTTTTGCTTCTATTTATTCTGCGTTTCTGTTGTTGTTGGTTGCTGTGGCACTTTCGACGAGTATGGGAATATATTTTAATTGGCATTTTTTCACATCAAATGGTCTTTTGAGACCGAGAAAGACCAAACAAATCATAGATAAGCCTTGCGAAGAATTCCAAAAGAATGAAAGAAACCAATGAAAAAGAAAAAAAAACAGAAACAGAAACACTTGTCTGCGAACGTGTAACACGTGCAATTGTCCCATTTCTATTCTCTTTTGATCGACTCTTTCGTTGGCGGGAAAAGAAGTAGACATTATTTTACTTTCGTTTAAACATTTTTCAATTAAATGTTAAACTTGAGCGAGCAACAACGAATTTTAGAAACCCTTCACAAGATACGAAATTTAGCCTAGGTGGACAAGAAAGACCTCTCCGGCATTTAGCCCAGTCTGGTAATTTATCCCAAAGCTAAAGGCTGGGAATAGAACGTATTCCACACAGAACTGTCATTGAAAAATGTCCTTCTATCCCCAAAATCTCCTCTCCTCTGACAGAAGCTTTTCTTAATTCTAGCCGACCAGCTGCGATACTGACACAATTTCAACTCTGTGTTATCGTATCAGCTGTCAGCATTTCCTTCTACAACACTCTGTTATCTCTTAAAATCAATTGCTAAAGACATTTTGTTGTCCACACGCCTCATTTCCTTCTACTACTCTGTTTTTTCTCTTTAAATCCATTGCTTCTTTTGTCCACAAGAGAATTTTGTTATCCTCACGGATCATTTCCTTCTACTAAACTAATTTCTTTCTCTTTAAATCAATTGCTTCTTTTGTCCACAAGACAATTTTGTTGTCCACACGAAGCATTTCCTCCTACTACACTCTTTTCTCTCTCTTTAAATCAATTGCTTCTTTCGTCCACAAGAGAATTTTGTTGTCCACGCGAAGCATTTCCCTCTACTACACTTTTGTTTCTCTTTAAATCAATTGCTTATTTTGTCCACACAGAGAATTTTATTCTGCTATGCTCTCTTTTCATTTCATTAAAAATTCTTTAGAAAGTCGCGATTCACACTAGACAATTTTAATTGCCGCATTTCTCAGTTTTTTGGAGAGAGGGGTAAAGGGAATGGAAACGGGATCCTACTGGCAACTCCTTTGGTGTTTATCGCAGTGTGAAGTTGGCTGCAGATTATTTTGAAAGGAATTTGCATTTAAAAATTGCCGAAACCGAATTTCCCTGTGTGAACACAATCGGCACGTTCGAAAGGGAATCATAATAATTTCCTAGTGTGATTAGGGAGTTATTCAAACACATCATTTTCATCTACCACTCCTTGATTACATTCCTGTTTAAGTTGAGCCATCATTACCTTAATGGGTATACTGAGACATAACATTGTGGACGTTAATGCACTGATTCGATTCGCTTGAATGCGAACATTTCCCTCCACACAATGTATGGAACAAGTTCCAGGATATTTTCCCGTTTTCACACTGGCGCCTAATTAAGAGCACCGCATAATTCTCATTAGCTTAATGAAATTATTATGATGTAGCAGTCAAATTAAAATGTTTTTTTTCCAATGAAAATTTTAAATAATTCTCATTGTGTTAATGAATTTAATGGCGTAGCCATAAACTTTTGGCTTATCTTACAATGTGCTGTTTTCGACCGTTTTAGTGTGTGCAATTTTTCTTGTTATCGGTCAATGTTCCTCATAACAATTGAGCTCAATAATTCTCGTTATGTTAATGGAGTTTATTAGATCACGCTATGTGGCTGCTTGATAACTTGTTTCTCCTACCAAGAGTCTCAAATTGCAAAGTAAAATTATTCTAATTGAAGTATGTACTATTTTCTTCATTATTAACCAATCATAATTTTTAAGAAATTGTATTGTATTTTGTTATCTTTATTTTTTAAAGGCCATCGGCCGTCTCTTTTAAGATTTTTCCCACTTATTCGCCGATTAGCTTCTTAAGTAGGTTCCACATTTTCCCCGCCCCACAATCTATTTTGCGTGGATGGTTGGTGCGTGTTGTTGCAGATATCTTTTTCCATTCAAACTGATTACCATCATTATGATGATTGGTATGTGGTATGGAAAATTGCTGGCTAATAAAATGCTGGTGTATCATCAGCAACCGGTAACACATCTGCCGGATAAGGATTTCTGTTTGGTTGTGAAAATGCTCTCATCTTTGATGTGTTTTTTTTTTTTTGAAACGCTCTAAGGTGAGAAAGGAGCAACGAAAACTAAACACAATTACTCGTACCACTGAGGGGCTTGCAAGCCCGAAGCTTAGGCTCAGGCTGATGACTGTTCGTTCCATAAAGTATGGTCTGGTATGAAGTGGCCAAGTTGAATGCTGATGACGTGATGACATGAATAAGACAATAATAATAATCAGCAGCCAGAAGTTGAAGATGTAAATGGAAATGGCTGAGAAGGCTGACGAGAAAGACGGTGAATGAACGGGAAGATGGTGGGAATGATTGTTTGGTTTGGTTACATTTTTAAATGTATTTTATTGTAAGGATCTTGAAATCGTGTCCAAACCGAAATCTGTCATAATTCATATAAGCCTTAAACGACATGGAAGCATTAAGATGGCGCTGGTCTATGAAATTTTCAGTTCGTTTAGTGGGTAACTATTTGTTTAGTAATCAACAGCTGCCGCCAGGCTTCATGGCGACGACTGTCTTAGAACCAAAGTGAGGGAACTGATGGAGATCTTCTATCAACACATATTATAGAATGCCTAGACATCTTGATGCAGAGCTTAATGGCGATGGAAAAGAAGACAACCCTAGGCATTCCCTTAATATCCCATGAAGAAGCTGCAGCCCAATTTAAGAATAAATAGCGCGAAGAAATCAAGCTTAATAAAAGACTTCATCGCTATAAGACCTCTGCTCTTGAAGGCGAACAAGAAGTCAAAATTAGCTACCAGCTTTTTATTATAAAGCTGACTGGGAACTTTTATCAAAAACCCTGAGCCGTTTCTAATATAATTCCTCTACACCTTCACCAGGACGTAGAGCGTAAAAACAAATCCGATGATTTGGTCTTAAAACCAAAACGAGCACACCCCTACGTACTCCCTTAATATTCCCTGAAGGAACAAGTGGGGAACTTCTCACAAAAACAATGTGTTTCATATAATTCCTATACTCACTACGGTCAATGCTTTCTTTCTAGCGAAGTTTCACATGCCATAGAGTTAAATTTCTTACTCAAAATGCTTAATATTCTCACCACGACACGAACCTGGTTTGGCTGTGTAGCAGTAGCACAGTGGGCAACCTCTGAAACGTTTCATTTTTCTATATTAAATTTCCTTATTATTATTCCATCGGCAAAATGATAATATCTTGCCATTCGAAAGATATAATAAATGAGCTAAATCAAAAATGTGTTTAAACTTTAATTGTTGCAATTAAGTTTTTAATCAAACGCATAGAACACATTTTGAAATTACTTTTATAATGGCTGATTAAAAGTGTAATTTTAAGCAATTACTTTTTCCTAATAACATTCATTATTTAACTGAGGCAACGTTAAATTGAAAATCTATTTTCCATAATATTTTCGGGGGGGGGGGGGGGGGTTTGTTTTTTTCTGCGGTGGACAGGGCAAGCGGTAATGTCAGCTCATAGCATGAGCTGGTGTCGCCGAGGATGTGGTTTCGAATGCAATTTCTTCATTACTTTCATTGTTTCGTGTCGGGGCGGTGGCTGCCATTGCCATCTATGGCTTGAAGACCAAATGAAGAAGAAGGCAAGAAAATCTTACTTAAATGGCACTTGTTCTAATCTTAAGCTTATAATGTGAGTATTTGTGCGGCGGTTGCTGCTGGTGATGATGGCCATGGCAATGATGGTGGTTCATCCACTTCCCAGTTATGGCAAGTTTTCCTTGGGTGTGCGTGCGTGCATTCGCATAATTGGCTTGTCCAACAACAACAACAACAGCAACAACCACAACCTCATCATCAGCATCTTTGTCATCTGGGCATGAACCATGAAGCTTACTCTGATGGCTGTCCAGGCTGCTCGTGCTCATATTGCTTTTGGCTGTTTTTTTTTTGTTTTTGTTTTCTTTTGCAGGAGCACACTAATGCCGTTGCCCGTTTTTTTTCCATTACTGCCTCCACCGATGAGATGTGGTAATTATTCCACACAGAAGAGATTCTCTGCTCGATTTCTTCATTTGTCTTCTGTGTATTGACCATTGACGTCATGGGCGATACTGTTGTTCTTCAATATTACGGCCGATTTGGGTTAGAACCAGACCAAATTTGGCTAATCGTTTGAAACGTAGAAAATTGAATGTTTAAAAGCTTAAAGGAGGTCGTAATTACTGTCTTGTCCGTCTGTCTGCCAGTCTCGTCTCATTGGTGTCTTCGTTTGTGTTCCATGATGGATGATGTCGGACGGTCTCCATGAATACATATTTGAATGGAAAGGTGAATGCTTGGAATTCGAAGAGCAACAAAGAAGTAGAAGTGGTAAAAAAGTTTCACCCAAATAATTGTTTAAAAAAAATTCATTTCCGATAATGAAAAAAAAAACAAAAAAAAAAAAATATATTCAATGGCTGAGAGTGACCTGCGGTAGATGGATAAAAGGAAATTACAAAGCCTCACACCATAACACTATGAATCCAGATTCAAATTTTGTTTTAAATACCAAATGAAATTAGAAATGAATGCAGGGTTTCTGTAGACAATGTCAGCCACTTAAGGTGTCGTCGTTGAGCAGCCAAGAATAAATTAACGATTTTTAATTAAACGGATTTTAAACTCTCATCACAATTCAGCTTCCAGTTGGTGAAAGACAGTGATGGCAATGCCTCATAATGCAATGGCAATTCCCTAGTAGTTCACGTACATTCCCAGATATGTGTACAGTTAAATCGGTATAATTACAAACCAGTTAACTGAAAACTACTAAATAACTGATTCGTTTTAGTGCTCATTTCGACAAAAATCACTTCACATAGCTATAAGTTTGCTTAACTGAAAATATAGGACAACTGAAAAATGTTTCGTGTCCGAAGTTTCATTGGAAATGGCCCCCGCTTAACTGAAACTTTGAAAGTTTATTATGACAGTTTTTGAAAACAGGAAAACTTTCAATTCAGATCATTCGACATATCAGAATTAGGCTTTAAAGAAAAACACGGATAACAGTTTCTGAAAATCGTACGAAACGAATCTCCACAATAAGCTAAATTCTCTCGAGGACTTGTCGTAAGTTCATAAGTGACAGCTGTGATTTTATTGAAATTGGTTTTGACAGCTTCAAAGAGTTGTAATTTTTTCTCTTATTTTTTGTCTTATTTATCTATATTTTGTCTCTTATGTAAAAAAATATGAAAGCTGTCATTCTTTTAAAGGATGCCATTCTTGACAACTGTATTTTTTTACAGCTGCAATGATTCCTGCCATTTTTTCGACTCCTATTAGTTTCTGACATCTGTCACGTATTTGTACTGCAGTTTTTTTTTTGAAAGTTGTCATTCTTTTGACCTCTGAATTTTTTTTGACAGCTGATTTTTTCTGTGGATATTTTCTGTTATTTTATTAATTGCTGGCAGCTGCCATTAATTTATGGCGAAAACTATGATAGTTGTCATTCTTTTGACCTCTGATTTTTTTTTTGATAGCAGATTTTTTTTTTGATATTTTCAAGTTCTCACAGCTGTAGTTTTATTGAAATTTTTTTGACAGCTGTTATTTTATTAAATGCGGGCAGCTGCCATTAATTAATGGCGAAAACTTGTCATTCTTTTGAAATCTGTCATTTTTAATAACTGTCTTTTTTTTACAGCTCTCATTTTTTTTTGACAGCTGCCATTTGTTGTGGATTCTTATTATTTGTTGACATCTGTAATTTTTTTTGACAGTTGTCATTGTTTTGACAGTAGTAATTTTTATTTGAAATCTGTAATTTTTATAAATCTGCCATTTTTTGTTGTTGTAAAATCCTAAGTCTTTTAAAGCTAACTACATTAGGACTGTGGGTAGCTCGTTTCCCTCAATACTCCTTAAATGAACCGAGGAGGGAAATTTCTCAAAATTGTGAACTGCGGTTGATATCTGATTGGGACCTACTGTTTACAGCTGGTGTAAGCGGTTTAGGCGATTTCTTGAGAAGGTTTAGAGATTCGCTCTGATGAAAGTCGACTATTCATGCCAACCTTTAAATCTGGTATGACTGGGCAGATACCACAGAATGGCCGGCAAAATTACAGTAGAATAAACTTTGCATTTCCACAATGAGTTCTCCTGCTCGATCGCTGCCAATGGGACCCAACACGCCCGGGTAATACGATGTGTCCTACCTGCTCTGTCGTTTCAACGATCTACACATTTACAATCTATTTCCGCTGCAATTATTATACTTCATTACTCCCTCCTCCAAGGAGTAGATAATTCAAAAAAAAATTATTCGTAATCCGAAAAGAAGTAGAAAAAACTTAGTTCCCATGAATTGCATTCCCATTAATCGACACTTTTTTTGTGGACGACTCTCCAACATTACTCTCAATTGGCTGGGCCTTAAAAAGAACAGACGCCGTTCTTTTACTTAGAAATAAGATATAAATCTAGACAACTGAAGAATTCAAACTGGAAACGTACTTGCCCGTTTAAATGTAATTAGAATAGAACGGGGAGTAAAGAAAACAACAACAAAGAGAAGAAGAAGACGGGGAAACTAGTGTTTCAAAATTCTTACATAATTGCCCCTGGAGCTGCGTTTTAATTAGAGAGACAGACAGACTGACTCACTCTCCTCTACTCGACACGGCTGCTAAGGTTTTACGGCGTGTGTGCGCTAGCGCTTACTGACCGACTGCCCGAGCGTTGGGCCATTAGGCCACCACAAAACACCTGTGGCCAGATATGGTGGGCAAGCATGTGAGTGCAACGCAACAGCGTCAATAATCGTCGTCATCATCACACATTTCTTGGGGTGTTTAATTTCTTTAATGAGTTCATTTAATTTATGTTTTTTCTTCTTCTTCGTCTGCTGCTGGATTCCCATCTAGTGGCAAACGCAGTGGCAAGATTGCTACTCTTTGCCGGGACGGACTTATGTATTTGTGGCAGTTGTTTGCCTTTTAGGCCAACTTCTGGTATTTAAATAACGGTAAATCAGTACATAAAGTCATGTTTTGTTGGCCATGATTAGAGTCTCCAATCGAATCGAACAACGATCTAAACACACACAGAAACACAAACAAAGAAATCCATTTTTAAAGAATTTCTGCAACGTCTTCAACTTCAGACAACGTCCGTGACGACGACGCCGTTCGTCTTCTTCAACATTTCTTCGTGTCTGAGTAGATTGAAAAGATAAACAACATCTTAAGCTGTTGACTGCTGTTGCAACAATGTTGCACGAATGAACACTGAAACACCGCCGTTGTCCAGCTCTCTATCACCCCCTTTTGGAGTGGGGCTTTAACCAATAAACTACAGCGACATGATGGTTGTTGGCACTGAACATCAAGTGCTTCTTGTACGATTTGCTTAACCTGTGATTATCATGATTTGTCCGAAAGGAGACTGGTGTGCGGTTGGGGCGGGCGACTCAAGATATGTTCGCCGGCAGAGATCTTTTTTTTTTTCGCTTGCAACAAATATCGATCGATGCGTTCAATTGTCAGCTATTCCGAGAACAGTTGGCCGAAACAGAATAATAGACATTGGCAATAAAATGTAATTAGAGGCTAGCAAGAATATTCCATTTGAGGTTATTGGGGGGAAAAAAAGAAAATGGCAACACTTATGGTGGATGAAGAATTTGTTCACATAAAGGAAGGACTTGGCGATTTGAAAACTAACATTGCAGTTGTCCAGATAAAGAGGATGTTTATGTAATGGATATGAACAGTTTGCTGGGGATCTGAAAGCTATCTAGCTGAAGAAATCAATGGGCAATGAATTGCAGATGATGAAAATATAAGGCCATGGGAAAAGAGTTGATGGACTGTATGTCTTCAACTTATTAGCCGCCGAAGATGTGGCTGAAGGAACCGGCTGATAAGGTCCCAAAATGTCCACCGGTAATCGATCATAATTGCTAAAAATACTTTTAATTCGTAGGAGATGAGCGGGGTAGATGCGAACGTCAGCTGGGCTAGAAAATGTGTGCCACACTCTATGTGGTGCTTAGTTATCTAGTTTGGTATGGCAACATTGATCACAAAGACTGTGGCCACATTTATCACGAATGTTACCATATTTGCTAGATCAGCTGATGCTCGCCTCTGCTCCGAACGTCCTACGAATTAAAGGTATTTTTTATCATTTATGATCGAATGCCGGTGGAATTTTTTGGGATCATTTTTATCATTTATGATCGAATACCGGCGGACTTCTACGAATCAAAGGTATGTCCCAACGACCACAACTAATATATGAAGTGTTTTATCACAATCTGGAATGGAACATTTCTTTTTTTCAAGTTATCCACTTTAATTCGGAAAATTTAGGTTACAAATCCTTTCATATCGGTTGAGTTAAGCCACGGTGTTCTAGAGTTTTTCTAGTGTAAGGATGCCCAATTAGATTAATTAGTTTAGTTTAATTTGGAAAATCTACAGCATGTTTTGTGGTAATTTTTGTTGAATTCCTATATTTGTTTTTTTGCCAAAAATGTAATTTCTCCTTCTTTCGTCAAACTGTAGCACCACCGTCGTTGCTTTTATTTGCAATAACAACCCAATTCCAGTTTTTTTTTGAACGCATGTTTGCAATTATCCACCATTATTGCTTCCTATTTAGAACAGACAGCACTGGCTGGCCAATAGCCGCAAAAAACGTGTTAAACATCCGAAAAAAGTGACATTAAAACCGAAATCCCCCCCCCCCCATACCGAATAAAGTCACAATCTTTAAACCGATGGATGGGTATTACCACAATGGCCAATAATAAAACAACAACAACAAACCTCAAGTAGTCGTCATCATTTCAGTGCTGGCTGACACGCTGTGCGTATTGAACACAACACGACAAAAAAAAAAAACCAATTCAAATCGAAAAAACGCACAAAAACGGAATTTTTTCCCTTCATCTGTCACTGAAAGAATTCAAAGCACGTTTTATTTACCTTTTTTTTTGGCCGTAAAAACCGTGTTTTTTTTGGGGCTGATTTTGTAACACATGTGCGAATTTTTGTTTGCCAAAAAATTTATAGAAATGCCGGGGCGGCGGAGGAATTAGAAAAAATAAAACAGAAGCCGAAGCAAAAAAAAAAAAAAATGGAAAAATGAGACCACAACACTTAATGGGTTTATGTGTAATGCATTCAGAGTAGATTGCCAGTAGATTACATCACGATTGTTAAAAGCTGGCCGAGAAAATAGAAAATTAGAACAGCTTCATAAACCTTTGCTAAGAAAACTGTGTGAATATACAAAAACAATTTTCACATATTTTTCTTAACAAAGGTTTGTAGAGAAGTTATAAATTTGTATGAATATAATGTCGCCATCCATGCGATTTTGCGGATCGAACCAGATTTCGAGAAAAAAAATTAAACACAATCTATGAAATTTACTAAGCAAACTGAAAGTAGGTTTAAATGAAAACATTTATTTTTTTATTTTTCCAGCTGCACAATGGAAAACAATGAATATACATTTCCCGGGACCGATGGATTTGCTTGTGACCCAAATAAGCAAAATCTGCCGAAAATAAAAGATTTCAGGGCAAACTTTGTTGCCTATATAAACAAATACATTGTTTGGGCTGGCCCTTATAAATTGTCTACAGGGCCGTTTGTTTTGTTGCCCCATTGTTTTATCCCATTTCGAGCCAAAGTTCTCGTTGTCCTTGCTCTCCAATTAGATTGTATTGTAATTTAATTATAATATAATTTTTATAACTAAATAAATGCATTTGTCTCAAATTTTGCCCTTTACACATCGACGTGGTAATGCCACCTTCGATATATGAATAATTGGCGATAAAATGGCGCCCAACATGCTTGCCATATTTGAAGGGGACACTTTGGAGCTGTATCCTGAACTGATGCTGCCGTTTTGCTGAGAGAGGGTTTATTTATTGAAAGTAGTTAGTCAGTAGTTACACATTTTCAATTGCTAATAAATGGCGTCCAATGTAGGGTGTTTATACAAATTATAGTAATTAGGTGGCGTTATCGAAATGTTTTTATTGAAATGTCTGAATTTTTTTAAACTTATCAGGAATTTTCAATTCAAATGTGCCTACTACAGTTTATTGAAGTTGCCGGTTTAGGGAATTTGTGAGTAGTTACATATTTTGTATAAATGGCGCCCAACGCTTGGGTTTAAGCCACATGTTGGCATTTACAAAAATTGCAGTCCGGAGGACCAACTCTATATAATCACTAGGGAACCAAATTTAAAGCATGTTTTGTAGTTACACATTTTGAATTCGTTGTAAAAACGCAACACAGCGTGAGATAGAGTCTTATGAGGCCCATACCCGATACCCGCAAACTGGGGTAATCAAGTGATTGAGCCATTATGCTTTAGCTCATACCACACCAGTATGTTTTTGATTTCGATTGGACGATGGTTCCAGCTTGACATTTTGTAATAATATAATATACTAGTAAGTTGTAATGCGCCTATGGCGCCCGTTGAAATATGGAAAAAAAATTGTGTTGAAAAAAAATTTTTTCTTGAAAAAAAAAATTTTGTTGGAAAAAAAAATTTTTTTGGAAAAAAAAAAATTTTGTGGAAAAAAAAAATTTTGTTGAAAAAAAAATTTCTTAAAAAAAAAAAAAATTTGTAAAAAAAAAATTTTTGTAAAAAAAAAAAAACTAAAAAAAAAATTTTAGAAAAAAAAAATTTTGGTAAAAAAAAATTCGGGGAAAACACAATTTCTGTACAAAAAAAATATTATTTTTTTTATTATTATTATTTATAGAAAATTATAGAATGCCTATTTAAATTCCTACGTACTGCGTGACAGAGTCAGTGAATCAGTGAATCAGTGTCGAGGGTAAATATATATTAAGATAATTATTGACTTTCGATAACAAAGTTATGTGTTATCGAACATCATCAACACTGATCGAAAATCATCGGCAGATGCGATTGTTTTGGCAATTATTATCGTCAAAGTCAACTCTTGAAGACATTAAAATTCCCCATCCGAACGCTGTTGGTATAGAATCAGAGGTAACTATTTTAAAGCAAGTGCTGAACCACCCAAACAACTCTCCTGAAATCCCGCTATATTGTTAAGATCTTTTTTCCTCCCTCCATTCATCTTCTCACCAATTTTCGTATATTCCTCTTCCATCTATCAAGAATCTCTCTTCTTTTTTGTCGTCTACTTTTAAAACAAATTTATGCTAAACTTTCTTACATAAAAATTTAAACAATAAAAAAAAAAAACTGAAAACTGTCGTGTTAAAATAAAGCTAACGAATAAAACGAAAAATAAACAGTTAACTCTCGGCTTGACACTGCAAGCAGATGAAGTCGGCTGACGTGATGTGAATTTAATACAAGTCTATTACAATTAGTTCACCAACAATGGCCAAAAAAAGAACAAAGAACAGTGTCCGTCGTTCTGGCCACGAACAGCGGCACATAGCAACAACGAGCACTGGCCTGCGGCAAAGAGACACACACGTTCTCGATTGCCTTCCAAAAAAAAACAGAAAAAAAACCAAACCATAGCAAATCCGAAACACTTGTAAGCCTTTTGGAAGTCATGTAGGCTCTGGGCTCACACCCTCCCCAAAACCCGTCAACACTTTGCGGTGAACTGTACTAGCCGCATTCCCTATCATCATGTTCAGCTCATTAATATGATTACTCATGTTCAAGTAATTTGCATTGATTTCGTTCAAGAGCGTAAAAAAAAACTACAAGTAATCGTGTAGTAGTGAATGAAAAAACATAACCAATAAATTCCAGAGCACTTGATTAGTTTGGGAGGGAGGGGAACAGTTCCGCCAGAGAAAGATTACGTATAAAATTACACGGAAATTCCCGGTGATATCGAATATTTTGTGGCCGATGGATGCAAAGAATTCCACAAGCGAAGATGATCATAATGCTGATGATGATGTATACATTTTGTTTAGCTGATGATATCATGATGATGTCTGTCGGTCGGTCTGTCTGTCGGTTCCTATTAATTACTTCTTGAAGTGTATTGCCAAAAACCAAATGAAATTAAATATGCATGTTTTATAAATGCTGGCAAAAACAAAACAATTGTTAAACACATTTTTTTTTTGCTTAAATTGAAGTTAAAATAAATGAGTCATTTTGTTAGTTGGGGGTTACAAAAAAAAAAAAAAAACACAACCGCAATGAATTTGATGAAATTCCTGTAGATCGGGCCACAATGGGTTTTATTAGTTGGTAATAAACTGTAAATTTAATCGCAAAATATTTCAATTAGGGAGAACTCTGCCAATATTGTTTTGGAGACATAGTGTGTAAGGAACACATATTTTAATGGCGGCCAACGTGGGCGAAATGTCATGTTATCGAGAACTTTTCGAAAGAATAACTGGAAAGGAGAAGATTGCACTTTCTATGAAGAAGCCACGGAGAACCCCTTCTCGTATCCCTGAGTGTACTCACTTACCGGTTATTTTTTTTCATGACTTTGAATTTATGCTCTTATTCGTAAAGTGCCATCATGTACGGGGTGCGGGAAAACGACAGCCGATAAATATCCCAAGAAGATATCCCATCATCCGGCACACTTCTGCCTCTTCTGGAGTGTCTCGGTAAAAAAAACAAATGCCAACCTAAAGACCAATCTAATTCCTAGTTCCTGTATTAAGCAATTTCAATTCATATTCCAGCGCTTAGCTTAACTCCCCCTCACCTTCGCAAAACCTTGGAATTCAGACAAGATTGTAAGGCCATTTTGTTCAATTTCCTTTTAAGGAAAACTCTCGTGCATTTGGAACAAGGAAGTAATCGAGTTGCTGTTTTACACTTCCTTACAAAGAATGCATGGGATGGAGGGGACAGATTTTCATGATTACGTTTTTGTAAAAATGTCTAATAGAAGAAGAGGCAAACATGGCCAGACGTTATAAGAGATTACGATAATAATGAAGGCTATGACAATGATGATGATGATGGAAATGGAGACGCGGACGACGATGCTGTTGATGACGATTTCTTGGACAAACACCTGCAATATTTACAAATTGGTTAACACGTACTAAACTACAAAGAGGCACAACATCAACGATGACAAAACTAACATCAACAGCAACAGCAACAGCAACAGCAACAGCAACAACAACAACAACACAAAACATTATGGTTCTAACAAATGCCTGAGAATCATTTGTAGTTCCTACCAGAAATGTTGAAGCTCTCAGGGAATTATTCACGGAATATAAGTGACACATCTGCATATGATGAACCTCATGATGTATTCAACATTCTGGCAATGTCTCGACGACGACAACAAAGCCAAACCACCACAACAACAATGAAGTATTTTGTGTTTTTTTTTTTTTTTTTTTTTGGTTACGCTACCGATGCGTGTGCAAAGTGTTGGATGAGGTTGCTGTTCGGGCTGCTGCTGCCACAAGGATGAGGTTCTTTATGGAGAGGCTTATTTAAATCATGTTGGCCAAGACCGAATTGAAGACATGGCGGCTGATGTTTTGTTGGCTTTCTCATGCAACAAACAATGACGAAAAGGTTGTCGGTTGGTTGTTGTTATTCTTCAGTTGGTTTTGTTTGTTTCGCGGGGATTTTTGTTTGTTCGCCGATGCTGTGGCGGCGATGGTATTTCGGGAATGGAATGGTAAAGCAAACTAACGGTATATGAATCATGACTTTGGCATCATTTTGGTATCATCCACATCCACATCCATCCATCCATCCATCCACACATGCCGCTGCAGCCGCCGCCACAATACACAACACCACCGACGAACTCACACATCCGCCACAGATCACACACATCTTAGCATTGGCAACAGGCGAGTGTGGCGAGTACCAATTCTCTGGGCCATAGCCGTCATCATCAGCCTCAGTATCAGCTGTAACAAGTACAACCAGAGTATTATGATTTAATACCCACTTGCCAAATGCGTTAAGACAACACACACACAAACACACCACAATAAGAAAGTTCCCAACCAACCACCCGACCAAATGGGCGACGAGCAACACAGCAACATCATCGCCATCATTATCCCCATCATCTTATGCTTGGAACAACATGTTGTTGGTACCAGAACACACATATGTATGTACATCTTGTCTTTGCCTTTACACATGTCCGTTTGTTGGTACGGCCGGCAATGAATATTTTGTTCTTGTTGGGTTTTTTGGTTAAGACCCATCTTGTTCTTAAAAATATCGTCGATATTTTGTTGCTGGAAGAAATCTCAGTTGCCGAAATGTTGGTTGGTCTTGTTTGTGTGTACATTTTTTGTGTGCCGTTGTTTGCAATTGATTTGTTGTTGCTGTGGCGGTTGCCAGCCATGGTGTTGGCCATGCCTCAGTCGCCCGGGGTCGTGTGTAAGCGGGATATTGTCAATGTGGCGGTTTTTCAAGAGCCTATGGAAGTTTTCTGTCAATGTCGATTATGTGGCAGTCCATACAACATGGAAACCAAATAGAAAACATGTTATGGAAACCTCCCGCTAAATCAAGGTAGGTAATGGCGTAACTCTCAACGCCGATAGGGCAATAGTTTTAAGAATAAGAGGGTTGTTTCATAGTGTGATTGTTGTTATATTACAAAACAGTCGGTTAAGCAGAGTTTGTCGACCACACTGCAACTATTTAATATTTTCATATTTCCAAAGCTTTCCCATTAAAGAAATGTAGTTTAGTAATGGTCGGTAATGTGGTGCACATATAAATCTTATGAGAAAACTAATATTCTAACTGCACAACTAATATTCAATCTTGTACTTAAATACACTCAAAGAAAACACCTTATTTTTGACCAGGTCGGTAATGCAGATTATTGCTCTCGAAATGTCGGCAACGGGAAAAACTCAACAATACATAGAAAAAAAAAAATTTATTTATTATTAATTACAATACAAAGTAAATTTATATAGAAAAAAAAAAAAAAATATTTTACACAATGTCGATAATGCAGTAATATGATATTTGATATCGTAGGCTTTAGAAATTGTGAATTAATCGGTTGCTGTGTTGAATTCATAATTATTGCAATGCCACACCCATCAATTCCGGCTGTCGGTAGTAAAGTATCCGATTGAAATCATTACTGAGAAGTTTGCCAAGTAGAAAATGTTAAAATGTGCATTTTTGGCAAATGTCGGTAGTGCAGTGCCACGGAAAATTCTCAGACACTCAAAGGCTAACGACATTTGACATTGATCAGTAATGGTGTCAATCAACAGGGACTCAAAAAATGGGGGTCGGTAATGCAGTTTAAATCAATTGCAGTATACTTTTCTTGTCTGGAAAAGGGTGACAATGGTATTTCCGCCACAGAGCTATTTAACTTATTGTAGTAATAATTTCTCAGAGATACCGAATTTATAAATATTGCATAGATTGGTGAAAAATGTCGGTAATGTAGTGGGTTAGATAAATCTGTCGGTACAGCAGTTTAAAAACATTCCCATAATACACACAAACATCACTGGAATAATTTCAGATGATTCAGCGTCATTTTCTAACAAAAGTCGGTAATGCAGTTTTCAAAATCCAAATGGCAGAAAAGTCGGTAATGCAGTTGTCAAAATACAAATGACTGAAAAGTCGGTGATGCATTGTTCAAAAGTCAAATGATCGAAAAGTCGGCAATACAGTTTTTAAAATTCAAATGACCGATAATGCCGTTTTATGTTTTTTCTCTTCGACTTAGCCCCAAAATTCACAAAATGTTTCCCATAATGACATGACAATATTGACAGCAACGACGGGTTTAAAGAATTTACTGAATTCCAAAATGTAGGTAATGCAGTGTGTCTGTTTTATGTTGAGGGTTAAAATACACCCGAAAAACATCCATCTAAAAATATATCCTTATTCGTTTTCGTAGTCATTGGAAGTATTGATAACAATTTCATAATGTCGGTAGTGCAGTTCCTTACTTTTCTTTTACAATTAAACCCCCCCTAAAGAATCGCATGAAAGCTGATTCTTCTCCATTGTCACGATCATTGCAAAATATTGACAACAACGATTATGCTGATGAGCAGATGGCGCAGCCGAAGGATGGGGATGCTACGACTGTTGTAGTAATCGACACGACCAACAACACATAACATTTGGTTTTCTTTGGCTGTTTGTTTACCTTTTTCCCTCGTTTTCTCCCAACACAGCAACGACAACAACAGCAACTCACGTTGCTGACGACTTCCTTTAACCATATTTGTAAAGGTGCCAACCAACAAGAAGTAGTACTTCAAAAGTACGTACGTATGTACGTATGTACGTACTACTCCTACATTGTGTAGCGCAGCGCTAACACTCAGCCCCGCGTGTTGGACTGGTGCTGGAGGCGACCACCGAGTGTCGAGCAACGACGTGACTAGCGACGTTGGGGAGTGGGGAAACTGGGCGGGTGGAGCGGGTGGATACCGGGAGTCAAGATAGGAGAAAACGTGCAAATTTTAAGTTGACAGCCACCTTACATGACCATATTTGTACTCGTGTGCCTGTTGTATTTGCCAGTGAGTATTCGAGCAAATACAACGACTATAATGACAAAGGAAGGCATGATGATACATAGACAAGACAATGCATATGGACATGTGCATTGGTAGTATACCCAGCAAAGTCGTCTGTCCATATGAGTACACCATGTGTATCCTCCTCAAATGTCTTTGCTTCCATTAACAAACATTTCAAATATTACCAGTATTTCCATCATCATCATCATCATCATCATCATCACCACTGGTTCCAACACCATCATCGTTGGCTGTGTCTTTTTTTTTTTTCATTCTTTCGTTATGTTGCCAACATTGTTGGTATTGATTTTTCTTGTTTGCAGTTATGTATGTACTGTTTTTGTAGTTCTTTTTTTAAATCCTTTATTCTATTTTTATTATTGATTCTCCGCTTTGCTGGCCATTGCTGTTATGCCTTCGAGTTATCAAAGGCCTCCTCACGTCCCCCCCCCCCACCCCTTTTGATCCCTATGGAAAAGAAAAACTGCCAAGAGTTGTTCATACATTCTACGCAGACATGTGTGCATGGAATGGATGGACAGACAGACAGACAGAAGAACGGACATTAGTGTTAGTGGTCAATGATCATCACATTGTAGCCCAGTCTTTTAATAGTTTTCCATGCTTTTATTGATTGGCATTTCCTGGTTTCCAGGTCTGCTTCTTGCTCTCTCTCTCTTGCTCTCGTCACTTCTCTGCTGATGTTGTTCGGTCTGAATCGTATTATATTTTTGTTGAATCATCCTTAAAATATGTGAATTATGTACGACGTTGTACTTTGTCAAAGTCAATGAATTCCTGTTTGCAGAAGGATTTTTGTCTTTTTTATCGCTTCTACGTGAACTCTTTGCCAAGTTGCTGCGCGCAGCTATCGTACAATCTGAAAAGTGCCAGCAGGAAAAAAAAACTGTAAACTGGAATTTCTTTTCGAAGCCAATAAATTGTTTGGACTTTGCACGAAAAATTCCAAGAAAAGGCATTCATGTAGGAATTTTTTAAGAATTATTGCACTAAGGATTATCCGGAAATTGTTGAGTCAAGTGATTTTTGGAAAATATGTTTGGAATTGAGGCATAGTTTATTAGAGAGATATTTGCTATAGAAACTTCTCATTAAAATGAGTCATACTTTCCGTAGAGTAGTTTTGTAACGAATTGAGACATATTTTATTTAGTGTTCTTACTCAAATTGAGTCTCACATTTCTTCCAATTGGAATCAAAAGTACAATGAAAGAATTTGTAGGCGACAAATTTGCTCAACAGTTGCTCTCTAATTGATAGAATTTTATATCTAACTGAGAAGTTGCTACAATGGAAAGTTGAATATTTCAAACCAAATTAAAGTGGAGAGCGAGAGAGACTCCACTTATACTTTTATCTCTTCCGATATTTAGTTCTGTAAGAGAACACAACTCTGGTAATAAGTTCCAGTTCCAGTTTGTCTGTGACCAGTGGACTCCAGAAAATACAACGTGCTTACCATTCAGTAGGTTTGTATGTGAGATGGCTCTCTCCATCTCATAAGTTTACTATGGCCAAGGGCTCCCTCTGTTTGTCTGTTTGCCTCTTTATCTCCTGCTCTCTGTGCCTCTCTTATGCCCCTCAAGTTTACTATGGCCCAAGGTTCCCAAAGACTCTAAGATTGTTAGTATCTGCATCGCTCTATTGCTCTCTTCATCTCTGTCTCTCTGTAAATCTCTTCATCTCCTCACGTTTCCTATGACCCAAGGCTCCCTAAGTTTCTTGTAGCTCAATTTTGCTTAACTAGAAAACTCGCGCTGTTGTGGTGTTTGGCGACGTCAATGAACATCAACGCCTCCTTGAAGGAGCTCACACACACACACACACACATACATACACACACGTACTTTAAGGACAACTAACGAGACTGGCTGTCTGAGCCACGAAGTGACATGAATCCACTATATTATCTCATGTTCGAGGTACTTTTATCTTGTCTCAAACTAGAGATGCCCTCAGCCCGCCAACATTTGGAGTAGGCAAGTGGCTACAACTAAATGGAAAAAGTTCATGCAGTGGCTCGGGGAGTTGTGGTGGCAGTTTAGCACAGTTCACATAGGGACCGTGCTGATGGTTATAGAGAATAAAGATATACTGGCATTGGGAAGTGAATAGTCTCCAGGCATAGGATCGCATGTTGGTGAGTTGTGCGGGGTTTGTGTTCGGAAAGTGTGCTGTCCAGTGGAGTAATGGAATTTTTTTTAAGCCGGACTAAGATTTTTTTTTTTGATGTATCTGTAGGTATGTATCGTATTCTATCATTCCAAATAGTTTGCCCCTTCAAGGACTAGGTCATGACAGGCCATAAAGTTGAATAAAGAAAAAGCTAAACTACATGACTCCACCGAGTATGTGGAAGAAGCACAAAGACATTTTTATGTTCATATTGATGTTATTCTCCACTAAATCTAAAACGGTTTCCTTTTTTGTTTTCATCCTCTGTAACAATTGCAATAGAACCGAGAGATGGTGACAAAGTTCAAAACGATTTCAAAAGGACCAAGACGACATTCTTACAATTTCAATATATTGAATATCTATGACCCCGGGGGGTATAAATAAGTCAACACCTTGTGATTGGATGCTGTAAGTATTCCAACAAATATCGCTCTAAATATATATAATATTGTCTGTATGTACTAAGGTATATATGCGAATATATTGAAATGACTTCATGTTGCCATGGTTCTTTGAGACTCGTTACAGGCAACATCAAATATTTGCCAGCAAATCAAAAACTGTGCGCCATTTATTTACTTATTTTTTTCCCATTTTCACACTGTGTTTGCCAGAACGAAAGGAAAATCTTTCATAGAGTTCCTCCAGCGGTGCGGAGTGAAAGCAAACTGCAATTTTCCCCGGTAATATTTGCTTTAGTACATGCGATGTCTGTCTGTTTGACTGCCGGTCTCGGGCGAAGTTCGAGGATCAAAGTGAATGGATTTGTTTTGCATTCTGTTCGGGGTTTTTCTCTCTCTCTGTTACTCTCTGTTATTGACATAAGCCAATACTTAGTCAAACAGGATGTTAATTAAACTTACGATTTGTTGAAGTTGTGTTGAAAAATGTAGTCAGAAAATCAAATTTACCTGGAAAGGGAAACAAATGGCAAAAGTAGAAGGATTAATTAAATTGGCAACACAAAATTAAATATTAAATAAACTAAAGCGAACATAATGTAAGCCTAACAAAGACTTTCTATCTGCTTTAAAACTAGGAAATAACTGGAGAGTACTTAGAACAGAATTGTTTTTCTTTGCCGTCAACCAGAAACCTCGGACACGTGGGACAGCTTGAGAATCCAAACTTTCCAAGTTATGCAGAAAAAGTAGACAAACAACAAGTGATCGATCATTATGATATGAAAGTCCTTATTCTCTTGTTAATATGATAATTGTTGTACGAATTATCAGTTAATAAGATCTCATCAATTTATAGCTCATTGTCCTGTAGGTTCTATTAATTTCACCGGTTAACGGCATGTAGGCGTATACTTACTATTAATATAATAATTGAACAGTTTGTAGACGTATACGTAATATAAATATCATAATTGTACATAATTGTAGACGTATACGTACTATTATTATCATCCAATAATAGTGTGTATACGCACCATTAGTACACGTGCCAATTAATCGTTCAGAGGCGTATACGTATTATTAATACCATCCATTAATGGTCCGCTTAATTGAAAACCGGGAAAATGCAGTCCTCGTGTTTCATTATGGCAAATCGAAATAATTAAAATATGTTTCATGAAACCGAAAATTTTTTGTTAAAATTTAAATTTTGTTTTTAAAATTTATAGTTTAAAATTTTTTTTTTTAAAAATTTTGTTTTTAAAATTTATATTTTAAAAATTTTGTTTTTAAAATTATATATTGTAAAAATTTTGTTTTTCAAATTTACAATTTTTTGTTTTAAAAAATGTACTTTTTTTAAAAATACACATTTTTTTTAAAAAATTGAAATTTTTTTCTAAAAAATTAAAATTTTTTTCTAAAAAATTTACTTTTTTTTTATATTTTTGTCATAGTACAGAATCCCTTAAAAAACAAAAATTATTGCGTCTCTTTGTAATAAGCTGAATTTAAAATTTTTTTTCTTAAAAACTGTACAATTTTTTTAAAGAATTTACAATTTTCTGTGTAAAATTTACAATTTTTTTTTTAAAAAATGTACAACTTTTTTTTTAAAAAATGTACAATTTGTATTAAGAGATTTACAATTTTTTTTTTAAATGCACACTTTTTTTTTGGAAAATGTACAATATATTTTTTTAAAAATTTCCATTTTTATTAAAAAGTTACAATTTTTTTTATTAAAATTTATAATTTTTTTTTTTAAAAATTTACAATTATTTTAAAAAATTTACAATTTTTTTTTTAAAAATTTACAATTTATTTTTTAAAAATTTACAATTTTTTTTTAAAAAAATTTACAATTTTTGTTTTAAAATTTTGTCATAGTACATAATTGCGCGGTGGTTATCCATTACAAACAAAAAATATTGTGTCCCCTTTTTAACAAGTTAAACTGTGAGCAACGCCACCTAGACGTCAGATAAAAAGTAACTACAGGAAAGTATCACAAACATGAGCCATACTGACAAATATACGGCCAACAATTTTTTTTCGGCCCCACTAGAGTGTAATACACCTGAGACTGTTAAATAGGTGGGCCGCAATTTGTGATTTTTTGAATCAGACACATGAAGGAAATAAAACAACACACATTGTTTGTTAAAATAACAGTGCCATCTGGATGTTGCATGACAAGTAACCACATGCAAGTTGCGTTTAGAGTTAAAGAAACTGAAAAAATCTACGAAAATCACTTAAAAAGTGGAAATAGGATAAACAATTGGAATACTTAGCAGCGCCCTCTAGATGTCACTCGAAAGGGCATCACAGGAATGTGTGGTGTTCTGGGGTCTGGAATTACAATTTGGACTACAGCGACATATTTTTAGAATAATTTTCCTATAGTACCTATAGCACACAATTGATATAGAAAAAAAAATCCTTGACTGCCTGATCTCAGCAAAACGTTCTATCTTTTTTTATTCATTTGTTTGATCTCTGCAATTTTTTTTCCTTTGCCTCTTAATTGGCCAAAAGCCTGTGAAAATATGAATTTAAATTGTATTAGCCATATTTGCAGCTACGGATGTATGTCAAAAAGGCCCCAGCAACCCCAACAAAAAAAAAGTGCTCAACAACGTCAAAATCAATTAATTTAGGTAACACAATTATTACGAAGAGGAAAAAAATTAACCTGTCATAACAAATACAGGGGGGGGGGGACGACGACAAACGGACGGATGTAAAAACATATCCTTACATGATTGGCTGGTAACGAAGGCAACAACCCTTAACATGAAAATGAATCTATCAACACCGGAGTTCAGTCAACTGACGATGCTGGAAGATTCACTCACATCAAGGATGTTTAGATGGTTTTATGCAAAAAAAAGGACTGCTGAGAGTTTGAAATTATTAATATTAAATAATATTAGGCAAATAAGGAAACATGGCAACAAATGTCTGTTACCTGGTTTTCTTAGACAACTTCAAGATTGTGATGGCACAAACTGAAAGCTGTGGCATATGACAAGGACTGACAACAAGGAGGAATGGATGGCAATGATTCGTGTCTATTTCTTGGCGGTTGTATGGGATGAGTAATGAAAAAATGACGACAAGTATGAGTGACTGACTGACAGGCTTTTGACATACAATCTCAGCTTGTTTCTCCAGAAAAACAAAAAACCAAATACAAATAATTTACAGTAACTTCAACAACATTTGTGGCCGCTGCGGGGTGTGCTGCATTAAATGCGGGGGTATTCTCATTTGTTTGCTGGTATAATTAATTGTAAGAACGTGCCTAAAACCAAATCTTAACCTTTTGCTGTTTTGTTATTACATTTCAGTTAAATTGGCATGGAGGGGGCCTACTTTCTTTGCGGAGCGGGTGTGGTGTGTGTACACATTGGGGATTTCGCGGAGTGTCTTTTTAAATATTAAAAACGTTGCGCTGGCAATAAACAGGATATTCTATAATTAAGAAAAATCTCATTACACGCAATCGCATTTATTCGCCCTAAGTCAAAGGCAACAAGACTTTGTTGGATTTCTGAGGAATTTTCATATTTATTTGTTAAATACATTTGGCAAACGAATGAATAAAGTAAACCAGAAACCGTTGCCCATCTATTGGTCATAATGCTTGGTCGGTTTCTCGGTTATCTAATTTTTCCCAATATTGTTGATCATATAATTTCATTGATCCTTCAGTCCATGTTGTTGATTAGTTTATTTATTGAGGCTTTTTTTTTATCAAATATCTACAAATATGAATGGCAAATAAACAAAGAGAATTTTAAGACTATAATGTATTATTATATTTATCCAAGACCTTCCATATAAATCTCACAGGGCACTGTACCCTAGACCAGATGTCAAATCCGTAGATCAGATGACAAAGAATCAATAGAACATTTGCTATGCCTCTGTACTGGTCTGGTGGAATGTCAAACCTCCCACCTTGTGAGCGGGCCAGTGCAGCTCTGAGTTCAACAAAACCCAGCCTCCATCCAAGTAATTGTTTATGTGACATCTTTTTATATGACGTCTAAATGCGATAATTTTGAATGGGATTACCACCAAACCCTACCTCCATTTAAATGATTTGTCATGTGAACTAGTTTTGTGTGTGACATCTAGATGGCGCGGCTGATTTTGTAATTGATCGAATTATTGTTTACCATATTTACGGGTTTTGTTAACCTTTCAGTTCATCTTACCGTTTTTAATGATCATTTCATTCGGTGCCTTTGCCGGCGACATCTAGGGGGCGCTGTGTGTTTAGCAGCCGTTTGTATTATTTCCTTTCCCTCTTGTATCAAATTTATTCCAATTCGTGGTTCATGTTTTTGCCATTACGGCCAATGACAGTGATACATTCGGGTGGTTAATATGTATCTGATATCTAGATGGCGCTGATATTTCTCATATATCATATGTGTGATCCTTCTGTCCGTTCGTCATTTTTCAATTTCTCCCAATCATCATCCCAATCATGGCGTATTTTTTTTTGTTTTTTTCCTTCTTGTGCCTGTTTTTTTTAATAAATCATTGGCCCTATATTTGTTGTCTTGATGTGTTTTAGTAGAACATCTACATGGCGTTGCTATTTTTGTATTGTTTCTACCCTTCTTATACCTGTGTGTTTTTTTTAAATAAATCATTGGCCCTCTATTTGTCGTCTTGATGTGTTTGAGTAGAACATCATGTAGATTTTTCTACCCTTCTTATACCTGTGTGTTTTTTTTTTAAATAAATCATTGGCCCTCTATTTATATTTCATATATTGTCTGATTCGTAGTTCAGTCTGTCTGTCATTTCCCACATTCCTGTGATCTATGTGAAATCATTTGTAGTGACATCTAGATGGCGCTGTTTTTATAAACAAGGTTCTTGTTGTTTAGGCTTTTTGCCATCATCTCCTTTACAATCAGTCAGTGAACATTTTATTTCTCGCAATATGAAGTTGTTTCACTCATTTCTAAAGTTGATTTGCCTGATCCTAATGCTGTCAGTTAGTAAAGATGATCAATTACAATCATAATATGTCTCTTCAGATGCAGGTGTTTTCTTTCAAAGTTCTGGCATTTAAATGTCTGTGCGTTTGAGTTTTCCTCTGTTTAGGTTTTACCTGATCATGTTTGTCTGGTGGCATCCGCCCGACCATTCACCGAACTTGAGTTTCTTATGCCATCTTTACACTTTCAGTTGGAACAGGTGGTCTTCGCTGTCACTTTAAACAAATGCAATCTTTCCAGAGCCGACTTAAACAGCCGGAAATGTTCTTCTCACCGTACCAAGCAAGTCTACATAATGATTAGGCTCGATTTGTTTTGGAAATAGATGGAAAAATTCCGAAAATTTTTAATTTTCGTTTTTGTCAGTTCATAAATCATTTTCTCGTTACTTTTTGTTTTCCTTTCCATAGAAGAAAGAAGAGAAACATGTGTAGTCGTTGTGCAGTATTCTGCCTGATTACAGGCTCGTACTTTTGCTCTGGCCGGTGGGTTTGTTTGTCTGTCCGTCCGTTCGTCCGCCCGTCGCTGGTCTCTTGCCAAAGTTCAAAATATCAATTTTTCATCGGCAAGTAGAATTGGTTTCCTACTCCTCATCTACTTGTTACGTGTCTGTTATTTCTTCTTCGTCGGTGTTTTTTAATTTTTTGAGAACCCTGTGGCGTTTGTAAGTTCGATGGGGATTTCGATTTCAGTTGTTCTCATACTTAAAACGCTTTCGGTTGTTGCTTCATAATTCAATTTGAATTTCAGGTTTTTGGTAATGGTTAATTTAAAGATATTTAGTTGTAAAGAAAGAAAAAGTGAAACTACTTGAGAGGTAGCTAGGGTAGGTACTTTCAAACACTTTCAATTTTATTTGAAAAAATGTGTGTGTGTGTGTGGGGTTTTTTAGAACACTTTCATTACATTTTCTTAGATTGTTTAATGATCTTAAGGTCTGAAGGAAAGTTTTGCTTTACGTAGAGTTGTAATTAATTTAAGCGAAACCGAAACCAAACAGGTAGAGCTGAGCTGAGCTGAGCAGAGTCCACAACAAAATCAAGTCTAGGAATCTTCAAAGTAGACGTGTTAATGTTTGCCCGCATTTAACTGCGGTTTTCTCACAATTTGTTTTATTTTATATTTTCTGGTCATTTTTGTTTTCGTTAGTGTTTTTTGTTGTGGTTTTCTCAAATGGCTTTTAGCTTAATTTCGTTGATAACTATAATTTGTAGTTGGAAATGAAACCAGTCTGTGTTTGGTTTGGCTTTTATGGCCAGCAAAACGAAATTCATTCACTTCCATTTAGTTTGGTTTAAATTAAAGTTGTTTTGGTTGTTTTTTTTTCTCTTCTGTTTGGTTAATTATTTAAATACCTCCATCGATTATGGCACTTTTTGATATTTGCAAATTCGTTTGCTTTGAACATCAGTCGAGTTTCGAAACAAAAACTGCCAACAAAGAAAGAAAGCACTTTCCTTTAGTGGAAATCTTATTAAAAATGCAGAAAACGCAAAAAAGACCCTGAACTCTGAGTTGCGTTGCCGTGTCTGATTTCTGTTTGCAGTTTTCAAAATGTCAACGTTGCGGCCCGGCACAGAAACACAGAATTTCCGTTTTCCACTTTAGCCAAACAGGATATTTATCATTAATGCCATGCAGCCGCATACACTCAGGGATTTGTGTTGTGTTGTGCTCGTGTCTGTGTTGTGTTTATGGACACTAGGTTGGCTCTTTGGGGGTTGAATTCAAAAGTCGTTAGAAGGCGCCATTAAAATGTCGAACATTTTTTAAGATCTATCTAAGATCTTGTGCTCTCTGGTACTCATGTCGTCTCTCTTACTCATGTCCCCTCTCTTACTCATGTCCTCCCTATTACTCATGTCCTCTCTCTTACTCATGTCCTCTCTCTTACTCATGTCCTCTATCATACTCTTTCGCACCGAAATCCTCTCTAGTAAGCTCGCCTCGTCGTACTCTAGCCTTTTTTCGTACTGAAGTCCTCATTTATACTCCACTGCTTTTTCGTCGTCAAATTCTATTTCCTACTCAAGTCCTCTATCGTACTCAAGATCTCAAGTCCTCTCTACTACTATCGTCATGTGTTTCGTACGAATGTCCTCCTTTGTATTTAAGTTTTGTCTCATATTTAAGATCTCTCTCGTACTCTAGCCTTCGCCCTACCGAAGTCCTCTTTCATACTCAAGTCCTTTTCCGTACTCCAATCCTATTTCCTACTCAAGTCCTCTAACGTACTCAAGATCTCTCTTGTAGTCAAGAGATTTCTAGTTCTCAAGACTTGTCTCTCTCTGGTAGTCGTTATCAGGTTCCCTCTTGTCGTTCTTAAGTTCTTTCTCGTCGTACTCAAGTTCTCTTTCATACTCAAGTCCTCTCTCATACTGAAGTCCTTTTTCGTACTCCAATCTTATTTCCTACTCAAGTCCTCTATTGTACTCAAGATATCTCTTGTAGTGAAGATATTTCTCGTGCTCAAGACTTGTCTCCTACTCCAGACTTCTTTCTAACTGAAGTCCTCTCTGGCATTTACGATCTATCTCCTTCACAGGATCTCTCTGTCTCTCGTACTAAAGTTATATCTTCTTTCTCGTCATTAAATTCTCTCTTGTACCCCAAATCTTTCTCGTTCTCAAGTTTTCTCTTGTCGTACTCAAGTTTTCTCTTGTCATACTCAAGTTCTCTCTCGTCGTTCTTAAGTCCTCTTTCATATTCAGGACTTTCTCTTTCATTCTCATGTCGGATATTGAGTCGTTGCAAATATCTTAACAATTTTAATGTCCACTTAACACCGATACTTAGATGGCGCTGTTCAGATATTTTATGTTCTCGATATATTTCATATTTTCCACTGTGCTGTAATATTTCATTCACATCTCTGAGCTTCCGCCTCATCATCAAACACTTCTAAGTAAATTTGTGTCTTTAGCTCTATCGCCTGACATTTAGATGGCGCTGCTAGCAGTTTGGTTTCCTCATCCTAAGGGTTTCAAATTTCTTTAATTCATTCAAAGCAAAGTTATATCCCAATGTTCCCCACTTCGTTGCGACTGTGACTTGTTTATTTTGTGGCGTATTTTTTTGCCTGCTTTCTATATTTTCATGTCGAGTAAAAAGTCAATTGCAAAAGTGTATTAAACATTTTAAATATTTAATCAGCGCTGCCATATCTCGCAACCTACCCACCACAAATCCTTGTTTAGCGGCAGCGGACAAAGAATTCTCTGGACATATCATACGCTTCTCCGAGTGTTTTGCATCGTTTTTGTATTCTGTTACATGTCAATTATCATTAAAGTTGTAGCCGTCTATTTGCCTGAATGGCCAGACTGTCCGTCCGGGTTGTTGGAAAATATTTTGGAAAGCAAAAAAAAAAGAGCTGGTAATTGCTTTCCATGTCAGAAGGGGGAATGAAAAGTTATGTGACAAGCCATGTTTTTATCCGTCGGTCCGACCAAGAAGAACCAGTGATTTGTCGCTGGATATGAGATATCTTAAGTTTAAAACGAACATTCAATTGGAAAATTAGCATAATCAAATGGGGCTGTTGTGTCGGCAGTTCCTTTAAATGGTCAAAGTTCTGTAGCCCTGATTACAGCAGAAGTTCAACGCCATCTAGTTGTAACATAGACGTTATATAATAATACTGACTGTCCCATCACAGTTATGTATAACCGAGACAGAAATCGAGAGTTAATGGCCCATTATCGGTTTGCAAATTGTGACTTTTCGGCTACCCAGACTTGAAATGGATTTGACAAATAGATGGCGTGGAGATTAAAATTATAAAAAATTATCGATTCATATTACAACTGGACAAGGTAATTTTTTAATTCACTTAGAAATGTTTTGGAGACAATCAACGGAACGAATAACTTCCTTAAATGATTTGAAATATGTGAAATAGCCATGACAAGTAGATGGCGCCTGAGTTGAGCTTAACATAATAACCGGAAGATTTTGACTGAACTATTAAAAGAAACCTGTGTGCCTGCCCCTTTACCTGCCATACGTTTAAAATGTACATTTAAAATTGTTTATGGCCATTTACGGTGAGGCAATAAGGTGCAGAAATTAATCAGTGCTTCGTCGTCTTGCCAATTCCACCCTTCTGAAGGCGACGACGTTGAAAGATGAAAGCATCCGTGAAAGGTTTCTTTTGCTCCATTGTTTGGTTCGTTTTAATGTTTGCCAGCAAATGCAAAACTATGACAATTTCAAGTGTGAAAATTACCTCAAAGAGATGATGACGATGATGATGACAAAACAAAAGGAAAACAAGTCAACTTCAAAGACTAAGAAAAAAACAAACAGAAAACAAGTGCAATAATAAGTGCACTGTGTAGTCCTGGGAACTGAAACAGAACGAAACGAACAGGGGGAGGACAAGGGAGCTCATAATGGTGTCTTCTGACGGATTCGTTGTGTTTTGTTTTTCTGTAACCATTTCATGGTTTATTGTGTTTTTTTTTCTGATACTCCCCACCGGCCTGCTATGGGAAGGAGTATTTTTATGTTCTTCCTGTTTCGTTCTGGCCTCCTTGAGGTAAAGGGGACGGAAAACAGACAGAGATCTGCTTGTTGTTGTTGTTACGGTTAAGGACTCGGATATTTCTTTATTTGCCCGTTCCAAGAATCCTTCTGACGCCACTTAACATACCCCTACAAGTGTGTTTGTTGTCGTCATAGTCATAGTCCTTGTCGTTTGTCATTATTTGCTGCACTTACTTACTGCAGAGTCAGTCGGTTACTGCCGTCCTCTGAGTTCTGAGTTTGGATGCATGGCAGGGCGTCGTACACACACACACACACACACAGACAGACGACAATGAGTGCCTTGCTAAGTGACTTAAGTCAGCCATGTTACCCCCTTTTCCTTTTCTTAACTAACGAACTGCATCCTGTAGCCTCTTTTCCCTCCCCACACTACTGTTACTTTATTGTTTTTGTTCTTGTCTTTCTTACTAAACTTTAAACAGAACAGCGATGAAATTAAACACAATTGCCGCAGCGACTGCAGGTGTAATAACGGCCTGACGATTTTACACTAGACACAATTGCAGTCGCTGAGTTTAGCTTCGGCGAATGTGTTCAAGTAAAAAATAGACAATTTCTTAATCAAATTAAGCGCAGCATAGAAAAAATAAACTCAAGGGAAGTTTGTCGCCACCCTCACTCAGTTTTTTTTTTAAATTCAATGTCAGTTTGTGTGAAATGAAGTTACTGCAACAAAACCAGTCGCAAATGAATGGACGATGGCTAAGTAACTTTTCAGTGATATTGGACAAATGTCACAATTGCCAACATTTAAACTGACAATTGACTAAAGTGTTTTTATTTGTGTTTGGCGTTTTGTATGACACAAATAAATGTCCATTAAATTAACAAAACCAATACAATGCCCCGACAATTAATTATTTGCAATTGAGACTGCAAGTCAGCTGCTCGGCCCAATGCATTTGACATGCGCCAAAAGCCAAAGGGATTTGAAAAGTATGCGGTTTTCAAATCAAACTGTTGATAGATTTTAATTATTATCGACCACAAAAGAAATGGACAAATGAATAACAAAAAGTATGCAGTACTTTGCCGCTAATGTTTGTTGGCTGATTTGAGGCTGGGCAAAACTCAACCGAATTTGAATGGATTTTTAAAAAGAACTCAGGGCTGGGAACTCAAAACGAGCAGCGTCGATTTATGCATTAGGTAAACTGAGGAGGTCATAATAAAAGCTCGAAAGAGCTGGTCAAAACTTTGTATCCTAGGAAAAATCAGTTCTAAAAAAATTCTAGTTTAGATTGGGACGTCGCACCATAGAGAAAATAGAAACAGAAACACTATGGAAACAACAAATTCTTTAGATACACTTTTCGTATGTGGAATACTCTTCCAGAAAGCATAATAAAATAAAATAAAATAAACAAATAAGCACCTTTCCAGCCAGCTGCATCATTCTCAAATTCAAGATAAATGCCAGCAAAAGCCACCCAAACTTGCCTCTTTATTTCCTAGCGCTTTTCTAGTCGATTGCAATTTATATTTACCAATTTATCGATTTCCTTTTTCATAAATATGCAAGGATTCCAAGAATATTTTGTAAACAACCCCGAATATAAATTTTTGTTTATGTCTATTATCTCACATGTAGATGGCGTAGACGTTAGAGTTCGCTTTTACTGAAAATGAAACGATGGAGCTGCAGGACTTTAATTTAATTTTCATTTCCCAATTTGGAATTCATCTCAAGAATGATTTACATATCCTGGCTTTTTCAGATGTAGATGGCCAATGGTCATGAAAGTGTAATTTGTCTCGTGATGAGACCAAAATATGAGACAAAGAAATGAGCAGGAAATTAAATCCATTAGTTCCGTAAGTGATATTGAATTTCAGTTAATAATGCTTACTGAAAGCGCCATCTACATGTCATATCTATTACAGGTGAGAGCGGAAATATGAGAAATCGAAATCAACGGGAAATTAAGTCCATTTGTCCATTTCATTTGAAAATTTCAGGCTTATTGAAAGCGCCATCTACATGTCAGATCTATTACAGGTTACGAAATGGTTTTCCGTTTCTCTGACCAACTCAAACTATGAAAATGGTCATGCAAGCCGAATTTCTCTCGTGATGGGACCAAAATAGAAGTGATCGAAATTAATAGGAAATTAAGTCAATTTCTTCAGTAAAAATTGTTTAATTTCTTTTGATAATTTTCAGCTTATTGAAAGGGCCATCTGCAAGTCATATCTATTACAGATTGTTTTTCGGGCCTTTGAACGACTCAAATTTTTAAATGATGATTTCGGGATTAGAAAATGTAATTTGTTTTTTTTTTCATAGATAATTTCTTATCCAATTCTAAGTAATAAAGGAAAAGTGTTTCCATTAAGAGATATTTTTCCCTCAATTATTTGTTAATTCCAATTACGTCTCCATCTTCAACCTCCTCCACTCCAACGGCACATGCAAAGTTAAGGCCACAATTTCATGGCCCTGACAATGACATTACGTAAATACCCGTGTAATTTTATGACACTATCGAAATACAATTAATCAAGATCAATTAAAGCTCACCCCTCCTCCAATCGAAGGTGGACAAAATCAAAATCGTCAAAGTACCTGCAAGAAAAAGACAAGAGAAGAGGAAAAAAAACGATTTATTAATAAACAAGTTTTTTTTTCTAACAAAATAAACATTTGAGCTGTTTAATTAACCTTATCACAGAAATTAATTAATAATAAACATTTCCGAACAACAGTTTATTGCTGTTCAATGTTATTGTGGAGTACAAATTTCCAAAAAAAAAAAGTGTCACTTTATTAAATTGTCCATACAAAAGAAAAAAAGGGCAATTGGCCAGTTAAACTTTAAACAATTTCAAGCGTATAATTTGGTTACGTTTTGTTTGTGGTGTGGTCTGGTTTATATTATTTAAAGCCTAATAAAAAGCCATTGTTTGGATTAAATTGTAAATTGTAGCACAAAGTGTTAATTCAATTGTGTTAACAATAACACACACATAAACAACTCATGACCGTCCGCCTGACTTGAAAGAAGAAAAACAAAAAAACGCTCGCCGCATAAATTTAGGTCACTTAAATAAATAGAAAAGGCGGTATATTTTGACGGGGCCAGTGATTTCGTATCGAAATGTATGAAACGTGTTTACATGCTCGCACTGGCACTGGCACTCTTACACTTCGTTTTAAACGTTTTTGGTATTGATATGATTTTAAAGTTTCTCTCTTGTTTTTTTTTTGGGGCTGCCAAAAGTGGAAAGAAACGAACACCGAAAATCGAACTTACGGACGGACAGCAACGGCACAAAAGAACGCCTCCAACAATTGACTCACGTTCTAAAAGTAAATTGAACTGATTTCATTTAAATTTCGGCTCGGTGTTCTTCTGCTTCTTCACGGTGTAATTCGTAACAATTGTCATTATTTGAAGTTCTTTTCTTTTTTTTGATTTGTTTTCGTCGAACTTTTCTGATCAAAGATTGGGTTTTTAGTGTTTTTTCCAACCGTTCCTAATTAGGATGTTGAAAAATTCGCATTTAAAGAGTTCCACCAGAATGAATGAGTGTGGAGAAATTTCAATTGTTATTTCAAGCAAACAAATTAACAGAAAAGTCATAGCATTGAAATTCCTATGACTTTTAATAAAAGTATACTTTTAATTCGTATAACAGAAACCACAATTAGAGAAATAATGGTAATAATAACAAAAAATGATGCCATTTCTTCCTGGAATTTAGAGGGAGTTTATGTAGAAAAAGTACAGCCATAGAAGACTGAAAGGATTTTTCCCAAAAAAAAAAAACTCTGGTCAAGACAGCTTGGGGAATAAATGATCCTGTTCCTTCAAGGAATTTAGAGGGAAATGCATGTAGAAAAAGTCCTAACCGTCATAGAAGTTTGAAAGGATTTTTCCGAGAACAACTCTGGTCATGGAACAGCTGGGGGAATAAATGATCCGGTTCCTTTATGGAATTTAGAGGCAAATACATCGGAGTTAGTGTAGAACAAGTTCTTACAGTCATAAAAAAGTTCTCACTATGGTCATGGAACAGTTGGGGAAATTCCTCTCTTAACAGTAAGTCCAAATTCACACTAGGCTATTTGACTTGTGGCAATTTTTAAGATTCCCTTTTGAACTTGCCTCTTGTGTTCACGCAAGGCAATTCGGTTTCGACAATTTGTGTTCCTTTCAAAATGTCAAAATAATCTGCAGCCAACTTCGCTACACTACAGCAATTGCCAGTATGAGCACGTTTTTCGTCTTAATTAAGAGACTTTTTCAATTAAGTGGTTTGTAATTTAGCGGAGTTTAAATTAATAAAATTCGCTTATAAGCGATTTTCAAATAAATATAGTGAAACATATGAAGAATTTGTTAAATTAATTGCTTTATATATTTCGTCTTATTTAAGCGACTTTTTCAAATAACCGGTTTTTATTTTAGCTGATTTGAAATTACAAAAATTCTCTTATAAGCGATTTTCAAATAAATATAGTGAAACATATGAAGAATTTGTTAAATTAATTACTTCAAATATTTCGTCTTAATTAAGCGACTTTTTCAATTAACCGGTTTTGAATTTAGCTGATTTGAAATTACAAAAATTCGGTTTTACGCTATTTTTAAATATTCTGAGTGCAACCGAAAAAGAATTGGGAATATGTATTGATTTAAATATTTTATTTCAATTAAGCGAATTTTTCAAATAACCGGTTTTTAATTTAGCGGATTTGAAATTATCACAATTCGCTTATAAGCGATTTTCAAATAAATATAGTGAAACATATGAAGAATTTGGAAAATTGTTTTATTTAAATATTTTGTAGCAATTAAGCGATTTTTTCAAATAACCGATTTTCAATTAAGCGAATTTGAAATTACCAAAATTCACCTATAAGCGATTTTCAAATAAGAATTGGTTGAATTAATTGCTTTAATTATTTTGTCTTAATTAGGCGATTTTTTAAAATAACCGATTTTCAATTAGGCGAATTTGAATTACCAAAATCCGCTTTTAAGCGTATTTTAAAAATGAATTGGTTGAATTAATTGCTTTAAATATGTTGTCTTAATTAAGTCAGCTTCGGAATTAACCGATTTTCAATTTAGCGAATTTGAAATTACAAAAAGTCGGTTTAAGCTATTTTCAAATATTCGGGGAAAATTAATTGAGTAACTATTTAGTTTGTCTCAATTTAGCTTCTTTTTATTTTCCTTAAGAGACTTTATTTGGGACTTGAGAATTAAGAGACGTTTTTTTTTCAGAAAAGTGTCTTCTAAGAAAAATTCTTCAGAAACTTTCAAACTCATTAAGAAGTGCTCTCAAACAATACCTTTGATATGGCAATTTCTTTTTCCATTACTCATAAAATACCTCAATTACGTTTTAATTGTTCACTTGAGACAATAAATTTCTATGAATGATTCATTTTACAAAAAAAAAAATAAAAATCGATCATATTCAAATGATTTCTTAATGGACGTTTTTTTTATTTACTATTCTTCTGTTTGATTTTCGCCAAATCATTATGGTCTGACGTGGTTTTGCCATAAAAAGATTCTTCATCACCACAAAAACAACAACAACAACCACAGAAAAAGTACAAAATTAAGAAAAATTCAACAACAACAACAATTGTTACATCTCGAGATGTGTCTAAAAGCCAACACGAAATATTCGTTACCAACTTTAAATGATTATTATAAACATGAATCATTAGCGAACGCTGGTTTGGTTTATTCTTTAGTCAAGAATTTAGAAGAAATATTCGAGAAAAATAAAATTCCAAATTTATTTATTTATAATTATGAACTGTGTTTGCTCCGAAGAAGTTTTGTTTTTTTTTTTCGAACAAATGATAAATCTTCTTCGCAGCAGCAAAAAAACTACATTGGCTTCATTATTGTTAACAAATTTAACTACAGAGAATTTATCAACTTTTTTTGTGTGTTCAATGGACACAAAACAACAACTGTAGTACACAACAACCGGAAGTTATTAGAGAAAAGGTTTAATTCTGCCAATGCGCATTTAAAAAGGAATTAAAGTTTATTTTAAATCATTTTTGATATTTTGTTTGATGATCTCTTTCATGATCATATTTAGTCGAAACCGCTTTAATGAAAACCGAAAAAATTCTTCTACATTTTGAAAAAATTTTGGGTTTGCGATTATTCCACAAAAAAATCTATATATTTCCATCTTTCACTAATCAATCATTTGTCTTCTTATTTCTCTCTTCTCTATTTCATTCTAAATGAACCGCTGACATTAATTTGTGTTTGTCAAATATATTCTTTTCTTTTCCTTTGTCAAAACTTTGAAAAATATTTCCCGCTTACGGTGTGATGATTTCGGTTAAACTAACTCGGTATCGATAAAGTATTCGCAGAGAAATAAGACCAACCAGGAAAAAAAACCCCGAATGGGATTTCATTGAAATGTAAATTAAGCGATCAACTTTATTGAGGTTAACACAAAATTTGATTGATGATCGAGAACATCAAAAGGTGAAACAAGAACTAAACAAAACGACATCAAACTCCAATGAAATAAAAACAAAAATATATCGAAGAAAGTTATTTTTGTTGTACTGCTTATCAGTAATCAAAATTAGTGTTTTTTTGTTTTGTTTTGGCAAATATTTCGAAAGGAAATACCAGCCAAAGGTGTCTAAGGGTTAACTTTCTTTAGGAATTCTTTGAAATCGAAGCTTATCAATCGAAGATGACACACACAATAGAAACTGTTGGCGATTCCTAAATGACAGCAAGTAAAAAAATATTTTGGGGAAATGCCCAAGAGAAAGTTTTTTCTTCTTCTATTTTTCTTTAATTACAATGCAAAGTAAATTTGTATCCTAATTGTGGGTCCAGTTGTTGCAGAATGAGCTAATTAGGGTACTGCATATAAAACGAATCCCTCTCGAACCAATCATGGTTTAAAGTTATGAGAAGTTTGAATTAAACTCATTATTTTCTGACTCATAGTAATGGTGATAATAATAAACACATTATTTTATGACTCATTGTAATGCTGAGGGAAATGAGTTATAATAAACTCATTATTTTACGACTCATGGTAATGCTGAAGGTAATGAGTTATTATAATTGGATAATGAATGAGTTAAACTCATTATTTTATGACACATAGTAATGTTGAAGATAATGAGTTATAATAAACTCATTATTTTATGACTCATGGTAATGCTGAAGGTAATGAGTTATTATAATTGGATAATGAATGAATTAAACTCATTATTTTATGACTCATAGTAATGCTGAGGGTAATGAGTTATAATAAACTCATTATTTTATGACTCATGGTAATGCTGAAGGTAATGAGTTATTATAATTGGATAATGAATGAATTAAACTCATTATTTTATGACTCATAGTAATGCTGAGGGTAATGAGTTATAATAAACTCATTATTTTATGACTCATGGTAATGCTGAGGGTAGTGAGTTATTATAATTGGATAACGAATGAATTAAACTCATTATTTTACGACTCATGGTAATGCTGAAGGTAATGAGTTATAATAATTGGATAATGAATGAGTTAAACTCATTATTTTATGACTCATTGTAATGCTGAGGGTAATGAGTTATAATAAACTCATTATTTTATGACTCAGGGTAATGCTGAGGGTAGTGAGTTATTATAATTGGATAACGAATGAATTAAACTCATTATTTTATGACTCATAGTAATGCTGAGGGTAATGAGTTATAATAAACTCATTATTTTATGACTCATGGTAATGCTGAGGGTAGTGAGTTATTATAATTGGATAACGAATGAATTAAACTCTTTATTTTATGACTCATTGTAATGCTGAGGGTAATGAGTTATAATAAACTCATTATTTTATGACTCATGGTAATGCTGAGGGTAGTGAGTTATTATAATTGGATAACGAATGAATTAAACTCTTTATTTTATGACTCATTGTAATGCTGAGGGTAATGAGTTATAATAAACTCATTATTTTATGACTCATGGTAATGCTGAGGGTAGTGAGTTATTATTATTGGATAATGAATGAATTAAACTCATTATTTTATGACTCATGGTAATGCTGAGGGTAATAAGTTATAATAAACTCATTATTTTATGACTCATGGTAATGCTGAAGGTAATGAGTTATTATAATTGGATAATGAATGAATTAAACTCATTATTTAATGACTCAGGAGCAGTTTCATTCCCATACAAAAGATATGTTCTCCCTGAGACCAAACAATTTCCTTTCCATCTATCTGCAGCCTTTTTTTGCTCATCGGCCAGTATATGTGATACGTAGATGAACTTAGCAAAATTTTGGTGGCTAGAAAGTTTTGAAAACTCTCACTGTTTTCAGGCTTACTTTTGATCTAATAAAGGACAACTTTTCCCATCTATTGAGGTCACTTTACACAAATGCTAGCAGAAATCATATTTCTCACTCTGTGGTCACATGACATTACAGCCTAAGTCGGGTTTTCAAGTTTCTTAGGAGAAAAAGAGTTGTAAGTTTCGAATACTCGTCGGAAATCAGGAGTGTGTTTTTTCCTTTAACTTTCTGACAGATTCTAAGGAAACGTATTCCGTTACCTATTTTTCAAACTAAGAGCAGTTATCAATTTTGCCCTAACTCGACTTAGACCATTATGATTTGTGAGCACTGCACGACAGGTTTAATGACCTTTGTTCCTAGAGGTACACGAAAATGCAAAGTTCGGAGAACTTTGAAACGTTTAACAAAAAAACTTTAGAAGCCTTTGTAGTCGCGCCAAATTTTTCGCAAAGAACTTTTCACCAGCAAAGCAATCGTTTGAAGTTCCCCTGGCTATTATTTGCATTCAATTGCATTTAAAAAGCCCAACAAAATAAAACATCCAACTGACACAAGAAATAAAAATCTCCATAAATACGAAAAGTACGAAAAAAAAAAAAATGGAAAGCACTGAAATCACACAAAGCGCCATTACTCCAGGAAAATTGGAATCCACACAAAAAAACTAAACAAATTACACTTCACATTGCAGGAAGCAGAGAAGATCTGAACCTGACAGGGACATGCAGTGAACTAATGGTGACGGAGGTGGTGGCGATGGTCCATAGAGAAAAGCCGGGAGTTAACACAACATACAACAGATCATGTGTCCTCTTAGAATGATACATTCATTTGCCCTCATGTACAAGGACATATCACCAACACTAAAGAGTAGCAGGTGCTTGTTATTCCTCCAAAACACACACATCAGCGCCAGTATCAGTACCAGACCCGACATGGGCACCAGCACTATCATGAAGCCAACGAGTGACATAAAGCATTACTGTCTAAACAATTTTCTCTGGACAACAAGCACGGCAAACAGCCACACACACACACTGTATGTCCACATCCTTTCGAATGCCATGGAAATGTCAGGCCTTCATCCTTTTAACCCCCTTTTACCAGGAGATTTCTATTATAGTGTGGGGTTTTTTTATATCTCTTGTGGTCGTTTTTTTTTATTAGCATGTTTGTTTTACTTTTTTGTGGGTGTTTTCAAGAGCCAAAAACTGTTGTGCCACTATTTTGTGTTTTTTTTTTTTATTTACTTTTTAGAAAATATCAACTCCTTGCCTCCCACCCCGTTTAAGTGCTTTTTAAGCTGATTTCTTTTTTCAGTTTGTTGAAAAATCTGATTTATATGCACAAACAAAACAGTCGCCGCCTTTTTGTTTTTTTTTTGTTGATTTTTATAGTTTTTTTTTTTTGGAAATTTTGAAATTTTCTTTCGCTGGCCCATCCTGTCATAATATTGACTTTAGTGCAAATGACAAATCGAGATTTATTGATGAACACAAACTGTAAATGCTACGCTTACAATCGGCCGCAGCAGGACAACAATGGCAAATGTGCTACAATGTAAGGACGACAACAAAATGCTCGTCCCTACGAGAGAAAAAGAAAAGCAAATAAAAAATAATAGCAAATGCTGCAGTATTTTGGTAGGTGGACAAAAAAGCAAAACAGGGTGTTGCATAGGAAAAGGTTTTCGTTTTTTTAATTTTCTATGGAATAAAACTGTGCTGAGCAATTTAATTCTTGGGGTATACAAATTCCGAGGTCATAAGAAACCAAAACAGAGTGTTACAAATAAAAATAATTTAATACGGAAATTAAAATTCAGGTGAAAATGTTTACTAAGCTGAGAAATTTTAGTTTTGGGTACAAACAATTTTGTGTTTATAAAAAATAAACAGGGTGACATGAACAAACAAATTTTTTTTCTATGAAAACTATTTTTTTCTGCTATTTTGCATAAAAAAAACTGGGCGGTCAAAAAAAAAACAAAACAGGGCGTTTATAAAAAATAAACAGGGTGACACGAACAAAAAAAAATTTCTATGAAAACTACATTTTTCTGTGGCATAAATAGGGTGATACTAAAAACCAAAAAAATAATAGGACGATTGGAAAGAACCAAACAGGGAGACACGTACAAAAATATTTTCCCATGGAAACTAAAACTCAGCTGAGATTTTTCCCATGCAAAAACTGTTCTGAGCAATTACATAAAAAATCTGGGCGGTCAAAAAAACCAAAACAGGGTGACACAATAAAAAATGGTTTCATATGGAAAGCATTATGGTTAAACAGAATTATGATTTCAGAAAAACAGGCGTTTATAAAAAACAGGGTGACAAGTATACAAATATTTCTTAATGAAAACTATGCAATCGGTTTTTCTATGGAAATTGAGCTAAACAATCTCATTTTTGGTTTAAAAGAATTTTGGCAATTACAAAAATCAAACAGGGTGACACATACAAAACGGGTTTCCTGTACAAATTAAAACTAAGCTGAGCATTTTTATTTTTCAATGTGCAATTATTTTCGATAATAAAACTGGGGAGGTCGAACAAAGAACAGGGTGACTCGTAGGAAAGTGTATTTCTATGAAAACTGTGCTAAACTGTTTTCATATGGAAAAAACTAAGAACAGGGTGACACATACATAAAGGTTCTCCTGTAGAATCATTTAGCTGAATTATGATTCTATGATTCTGAGCAAATTAATTTTTGGTTAACAGAAATCATGACTATGGAAAAACACAAAACAGGGTGACACCTACCAAAGCAATTTCCTACGAAAACTATAAACAGGGTGTCTTATGCAGAATTATGTTCCTTTTAAGTCTATAACAATTTAAAAAAAAACTGTACTGAGCCAATTTATGTTCAAAGGAAAAATTTGCTATTTTTTTATAAAAAAAAAATCAATAAAGCAATTGCTCGAAGGACCACAAAAAAATGTTAACTACATTATAAATAATTATAAATGAATTATGAATAAATACATAAATTTATTTTCAAAGGAAAAATTGGATTTAGAATAAAAAAAACAATGAAGTCTTTGCTCAAAGGACCAAAACATTTTTTTAAAAAAATCTTTTTTAACTAAATTATAAACAATTATAAATCAATTATGAATAAATACATAAATTTATTTTCAAAGGAAAAATTGGTTGGCCTTTGCTCGAAGGACCAAAAACAATTTTTTTTCAATAAATTAATTTCCATATTCTGATAATTGATCTCGTATTTCCTCCAAATATTATTTTCTATTTATCCTCCTAATTCTGTATTTTAGTATTTTTTTCTTCAAAAAAAAAAACGAAAACATTTACAAAACTAGTGGACCGTAAACAAATTCCAAATTAATGTATTTCACTTTTTTTCCACATTTGCCTCTGATGTTCTCAAAGTTTTCTTTTTTACTCCCTTACCCTGTTTTTCTTTTAGCAGAAAGCCATTAGTTTTTCCATGTTTTTGCGTCTGTTTGCTATTTTGTTATATTTGACCACATACAAATATATTTTCCTCTTTTTTTTCTGTTCACTTCACTTTCTGACCATATAATTCTGGAAAATATATGAGCTCATGTATGCGGTTTTTTCCTCGTGTAACATACTTTATGTAAACAAAATATGTTACCATCGTTTTTTTTTTTTCACTTTTTCGGGGGCAAATAAATTACAATAAAACTGCGGCAACATTTAAACAGATGTGACTGACCATTATTGTTGGAAAGGCCAGCAGAAATATTGTCTAAAACAAAATAAAATAAATTTCGAAACAAGAATTAAAGGATAACACTAAAGCCATTAAACATTAAAGTTTTTGCTAGGACATGAAGGAGGTTTCGAAAAATATTGCAGACAGAATTAAATTTTAAAATACTCATCCCTAGCGGCCGGCACTTGGCAAAGATTCAAACATTTACTTTCGCTGATTTTTTGCCGCAAAAACTAAAGGCACAGGAAATAAGGGAGACTATGGTGCAGCTGGCGATGGCGACAGCGGACGCAGCTATTGTATGCTAACTTTGTGGTCGACTATGGTAGCTGTTTCAGAGCAATTGTTTCGATACAAAAAACAAATTTGGCTCAACAATATTTTTGCAGGAAAAATTTGGCTAGAACAATTTAAAAAAAAATTGACTCAGTTAAAAAAATTTTATAGAAAATTTCTCAGTTGACATTATTTCTTTATAGAAAAATTACCCAGTTACCCTTAGACTATATCTCCAAGCCATTTTACCATCCGTAGGGTATGCGTAAAGGCTTCCAACACAAGCCGATAATAAATCACATGTAGGAATGCGTAAAATGCGACGAAATATCCTTAAAAATATAAGAGCCGCCGTCGTCGTCGACGACTACTCGTATACAACAAAACGCCTCATAAACTACCGAAAGTCAGACAGAACCAACGAAAGGATGCTGGGGAAAAACGTACGAGTCCTGATGCTGTCGATGTTGTTGCAAACAATTGCCTCTTCTTTTGTGTTGTTGAATTGTCTAGTCAATGTCTGGCTAAATGTTAACGACGACGATGGGTGGTGCATGGCCAAAAATGGCAAAACAACAACAACAAAAAGACTGTATAGCCAAAAAAAAAAGGAAAAGAAAGTTAACAGAAAATTCCGCCCCAGAAGAAAGACAAGGACACAAGACCGAAACACAATGAAAAATAAAAGTTGGAAAGGAAGGATTTTCTTGATTTCTTGCATTGTTTAAAATACATTTTAAAATGGAAAGGAATTGAACATTTTTTTCCCTAAGAAGAGAGTCATCTTATCTTCTCTTCAAAAGACATCACAAAGCTCAATAAAAACCCCCCAAATGAAATTTTCGTTTAAAATCCAAAAAATGTCGGCGGGTTTTTACACCTTCCAACTCATCACCTGTTTCCACATAAATTCTCCATTTACGAGGCCCCATCAGATCATTGACCTTTCTTCAGTCTGTTCATTTTCGCCCTAAAGAAAATTATGCTGGCCCCCCATTTTAATGTCATGCCAACGCTAATAATTAGTCGACTCATAAACGAATTTCATGTTTTTCTTTTGTTGGCTTCTCGTAAAAACCATAACTGGCCATTAGCATAAATATAATTTCATAAATAAATGTTTACAAAGATCTTCCGAAATAACTGGTAGAAGGAACATACTTGAATAAAATTTATGAAATTATAATAATTTTCTTTTCTTTCTTTCTTTCTTTCTTTCAATTTTCGTGTGTTTTTTGTTTTGTTTTTCTGCTCTTGGCTATTGAGTTGTTGTGCGGTCCAGCTAATTTATGTAAATTTTGACTGATTTTTCTGTTTCTGTCTCGCATGTTTTTTTCTTTTACAAAAATTTCAATAATTTACGTTATTGGCAAATTTGTTTCTATTTCTGATGTGTTGTAAACAAAGAAATAAATTCTTAGCCAATGAATGAGCCAAAATGATGTCATACTTTATTGTGCGTATTAGAGTATTAGAACCCTAAATTAACCCTTTTTTTGTGTGTTTGTGACAAACCTTCAAAGCAATTTGTTTACTGAAGCGAGCAGAGAAGAGAACCAAAAATAAATAACTAATATTGGAAAAATAAGAGTTAACAATTGTGTTTTGGGAAAAAAATTAGATTCAATCAATTTTATTCCGTTAAAAAATTGCATCTAACAATTTTTTCTGTTAAAAAATTGATTTTACCAATTTGTTCAGTTAATAAATAGCTTCGACATATTTTTTTCTGTTACAAAATTGCTTCTACCAATTTTTTTTCAGTTAAAGAAATTGCTGTTACCAATTTTTTTCTGTTCAAAAATTGCTTCTACAAATTTTTTTTCAGTTCAAAAATTGCTTCTACCAATTGTTTTACATTGCTGTTACCAATTTTTTCAGTTAAAAAAAAGCTTCGACATATTTTTTTCTGTTAAAAAATAGCTTCGACATATTTTTTTCTGTTAAAAAATTGCTTCTACCATTTTTTTTCAGTTAAAGAAATTGCTGTTACCAATTTTATTCGGTTAAAAAATTGCTTTTACCAATTTTTTTCTGTTAAAAAATAGCTTTGACATATTTTTTTCAGTTAAAAATTGCTATACATTTTTTCTGAAAAAAATTGCTTCTACCAATTTGTTCAGTTAATAAATAGCTTCGACATATTTTTTTCTGTTACAAATTTGCTTCTACCAATTTTTTTTCAGTTAAAGAAATTGCTGTTACTAATTTTTTTCTGTTCAAAAATTGCTTCTACCAATTTTTTTTCAGTTCAAAAATTGCTTCTACCAATTGTTTTACAGTTAAAAAATTGCTGTTACCAATTTTTTCAGTTAAAAAATAGCTTCGACATATTTTTTTCTGTTAAAAAATTGCTTCTACCATTTTTTTTATGAAAAAAATTGCGTCTACCAATTTTTTTGTATTAAAAAATTTAGTCTACCAATTTTTCCAGTTAAAAATAGCTTCGACATATTTTTTCAGTTAAAAAATTGCTTCTACCAATTTTTTTTCTGTTAAAAATTGCATCTACCAATTTTTTTCTGTTAAAAAATTCTTTCTGCCAATTTTCTCCTGAGGAAAATTGCTTTTAACAAATTTTTCTGTAAGAAAATTGCATCTGCCAATTTTTTTGTGTTAAAAAATTGATTTTGCTAATTTCTTTTTGGAAAAAAAATGTTATTTATAATTTTTTGCTATAAAAAAATTGCTACCACCAATTGTTTTCTGTACAAAAGTTACATTTGCCAATTCAATTCCATTTTTTTTTGTTTAAAAAAATTTTTCTACCGATTTATTTCTATTAAAAATTGTTTCTACTGATTTTTTTCCTATGCAAAAAATGCTTCTACAGGTTTTTTCTCTACAACAATTGCTTCCACCATAGAAAATTAGTTCTACTTATTTTTTTCTAATAATTTGTTCTATAAAAAATTTCTTCTTCCACTTTTTTCCTATTAAACAATTGCATGTACTAATTATTTTCTATAAAACAATTGCGTCTGCCAATTATTTTCTATAAAACCATCGCTTCTACCATTTGTTTTCTATAAATCAATTGCTTCTACCAATTATTTTCTATAAAACAAAAAAATTATTTAGTCTATATTTTTACAGAAAATAAATGTCTGGAGCACCTTAAAAAAAAAATTGTAAATTGTAGGGTATTTTTTTTATAAAAAAAAAATGGTTTTTCATACGAAAAATGCACAGTATTTTTTTTAATTCATTTTTTATCCAATTTTTTTACCGAGAAAAAATTGGTTGGTTGGTTTTTTTACAGTAACACAATTGGTTGAAGCAATTCTTTTCCAAGTTTTTTTTCTAAATAAATGATTTTTGTTTTTTGCACTAATTTCTTAGTTTGAAATTATGTTTTTTTCGAGTACCTATGACAATTTGGTTGTCTTCAACAACAGATTCTCTGAAAAGAGAGCCTATGGTGTTTTTCTTATAGAAAAATCACTCCGAAATCTTAACGACCATAAAGTATTGATTTCACAAATGATAGGAATTGATACGGGTGGCGATGTTATTGATTGGTATTATTCAATTATCGGCTACTTGTTACACATTCATTTGTGTGTGGTTTTTTTTCTTCTTCTGAAGCATGATCAGTTCATTTGTGGCTATTATGACAATATTTTTACAGTTACCAATTAAATATTTTCAATGGCCATGCCATGTTTTTTTGTTAGTTTTATGTCTACACAAAATTTGCCATGAAAATGTGGTCAAGGTTTTCAAAACGAAAAAAAAACAGGCGAACAACAAAAGAGAGCGATAATTATTTAGTATTTGTGGGTGTGCAGAAGCTGTGGTTAATTATCAATTGTAATCAAAGGCGGGAATTTGGCGAATAAAATAGAAACCATTACAGGAAAATCTTAATTCGAATCCAACATCTTTTCTATCTACTCCATTTATGTCCCATTAAATTGTACAGTGGAATCCCGATTAAAATCTAATCTGGTTCTGGCCATTATTTTCTTTGGTATTCATTGGTAATTGGGGTAGAAATAAACTAAATTTCCCCGTAAATATTTCTTGTGCTTCCTCAGTTTGGTGTTGTATATCGCATTACACTCGGAAAAAATCACACTTCTTGGCAATAATAACCGGCCACATAAATTAGAATTAACATCATCGGCATCAGCGCCAAATCTCTAATGGCCATTTTTCATCTTTTGGCCACAATCAGCCATCAGGAAATGCATTGCAATGCAACACCACAGACGGCACACACTCCGTTTTCTCAATAACAATTGCTGGTAATGTGCGTGTGGTTTTGCTGTGTTTCTTTGAATGTTTAAAGTTGGAAATAAAAGAGAAACTAACCCTGACCAGGGGGAAAACTGGTGCTAAGTAGAAGAAAAAGTGGTTTAGAAAATTTCCTCAGTTGTCACAAAAACTGGCGGTGGCCACTAAATTGCCAGAAGAGCAAAAGCCTTTGCGAAATTGAATTTCTATTTCGGAACTGAAATGCTTAAATGGAAAGCTCTGAGAGACAGACAGTTCGTCAGACAGCGAAAATAATTTAATATTTATATAATTCTTGTTTTTCTTTTTTTTATTTGATTAATTTGTTTAAAATGTTTTTCCATTTGGAAAGAATTTTCAGGCAAAGGAATGCTGGAATAAAAAAAAAAAATACAAAACAAATCAGCAGACAATTGCCGGCCCGCATTCCCAGACCTTAAAGCGGCACAGTGGCGGGAAAATGATTATCGGAAACAAATATTTATTTTCCATTCGCTTGAGGATGTAATGGAAAAATTCGATAATGTTCATGCGATTTTACATCTATTTCGCATGGGTGGGTGTAAAATCGCCTGGGGATAGCGATGGCGATATTACACCTAACCAAATCACTGGTTAGTTGTAAATAAAATTATTCAATTCTATAACGCAATTCCAGGCACAATTATAAAACAATTCTATTTTTAAAATTTTGTATATCGTGAATTAATTGAAATTTTTTGAAAAAAAAAAATGTTTCCCCTTATTACCTAACCACTATTGGACGGAGCACACTCAGCTCGGCCCGTTTAAATTCCCTTAATTTGTATTTAAATTTATTGCAGTTTTTCGGTAGTTTTTTTTTTCCTCTAGTCGTCCATTAAACAAAAACAACAACAACAAAAAACTCTATATAAAGCATTTGTTTAAAAGTTTTACGTTAAACATTTTTATGAATGAATATTTTACCAACAACTCGTTCGTTGGTTGTGGTCGTTTTGTAATATTTTCGTTGTTGTTGTTGTACGTACCATTCACCAGACTTGCAAACAGCCTCACTACCGCCACCGTCGACGCCTCCGCCACCATCATCATCACCGTTATAGACTTGAAAACTTCCACACTAGACAGAGTCAGAGTCAGAGTCTGTCTGTGGTTTCTGCTGCCAATTCCTATGTACGTGTGATGGTCATGATGATGCTGCCGTTTGGCCTGAGTGGCAGCGGGAGCGGGAGGCAATGATGCCGGTTGCCAGAGTTGGTCGGTACTTTTTCTCCAGCTCTTCCACTCAAGTGCTTTTTACTTATGAATGAATTGCTGGAGTGAAAAAGGGAAAGAAGGGCTAAACGATTTGTGCGAAAACTTTTTGTAGTTTGTGTGTGTTTTTTTTTCACTTCGTGTTTTTAAAAACTCTGTTTTGCCGGTAAATGTTTAATTGTAAATTTAAGTGGAAATTTGTGCGATATTAAGTCGAGTTACTTTACATTTAATATTATAATCAAATTAGCCAAAGTTGTAATGGAATTTCCATTTTAATACGAACGTGGCAGCCGGAGTCTTGAAGCGGCAACAGCATGAAATTTCGGATGGGAAATTAAGGGAAATTGTCACAGAAATTGAGACATTTTTCCACCAAAGTGGAAGGTATGAAAGGGAAGTTGTCTGAGAGGAGGATAGTCTCCGTTTTTTCTAGCAGGAAAAAAAAACCTTAAAACTCATGTTTCAAAATAAAAAAGTGCCAATAGAATATGTTTTTGTATTTGTGAATTAATTAATGCAGAATGAACAGTTCTAATTAATTTCTTGCTAGACATAGACTGCATTAATTAATTCATAAATATAAAAACAAATTCTATTGTCACTTTTTTATTTTCAAAAAACATGAGTTTTAAGGTTTTTTTTCTTGCTAGAAAAAATGGAGATTATCCTTCTCTCAGAAAACTTCACTTTCATACCTTCCCCTTTGGTGGAAAAATGCCTGCATTTTTGTAAGAATTCCCCTTAATTTCCCATCTTAAACTTCCTCATGGTATCTAAGTCGACTTACGTTAAACTAGACTTTCAGTTTTTTTTTATAAATTAATTAATGAAAATTAAACATTTGTAAATCTCTTCATGGTGAGTCAGTCCACTTTCAGTAAAGTGCCCTCTATATGTCACAACACACCATATTGTATATGCTGCCGAAATTCGGAACAACATTCATATGTACTCGTAGATCGGGATATAAATCAAAAGATTCTAATTGGATATTATTCAGATATAAATTAGGCGCAACTGAGGCCCTACTACATTTGATATATAGATGGCGCTGGTAGTCGAATGATAAAACGTTAATTTTGAACGGAATTGCTACAGCACAAATTCCCATTACGATGTCACCCGACATCGTGCGATATAAAATGATTGAATTGGTTCAAATCTGTGATAAGAGCAGCGGGCTTTGTCAGCGGTCGTCTTTAACTCGTACTGCTCGAGACAGATATTACTATCTAAGTACAGAATTGACTTGCCTCCGATTATTTTCCACAATCCTTGCCATGTATTCGCCACATTAAGAAGACGTCAACATTTTGGCAAGGAAAAGCGGTACGATTTGTAAAATCCATTTGAATTTCGTTTCAAAGTTAAAAAAAAAAATGTGCGCTCATCGAGTTTAACATGAAATTGATTTGCCTATTGTTTTTATTATGGTCAAGTTTAGTTTTAAAAATCATCGATAAACGTTTGTATTCTAAGCATTTTTTGAATGCGGAATTTCATTCGGTTTGGAAATTTCAAAGTCTCGCTATAGTTCATTGGGTTGACTACTCATAAGTCATTGACTGGATTTACTTAGTGAATTCAGATATTTGAATTCCGTAACATTTTGTTGTCACCTTAAGTATCGTGTTTTGATGTATTTATGCGATTTGAATATAAATTCATGAATTATTAACACAATATTAGACTAATGCAACATTGAGTTATTGAGGAGTTTGAAGGTAAATCGAAATGTTGAAATAAAATTTAAAAAAAAAAAATTGAATACTGTTGTAAACGATTTTCTTTTATTAAAAGGAGCAGGATAAAAAGTGGATTTTGTTTAAGAAACTGTGGCGTTTTTTAAATATCTGTTCATTAAAGAAGTTGTTTTGCTGACCTTTTTTTCTTAAAGAGCAGAACTGAAATCAAATTCCTTTGGAAGAAAAATGATTTTAAAAAGAACTGAGATATTTTTTGCACAAAAGTAAAAAAAAAGAAACTGAAACTGAACAGATAATTAAGGATGTTTTTTCACAAAAATAAAAAAAGAAACAGAACAGATCATTAAGGGTTTTCTTTTAAATTCGGTTAATTTACTGTTTTCCCAAGCAAATCCGAGGACTTCTGAAATGGATGTTTTTTTTGAAAATGATTTTAAAAAGAATTGATATATTTTTTCAAAGAAATAAAAAAACAGTGTTTTTTTAAATCCCGTAATTTTCTATTTTCCCAAGAAAATCTAAGGATGCTGTCGTTTCGGGAAATCAAGTTCCCTATGAGGGGCAAACTCTTCAGAGTAGTCAGAAGAAAGTTTAAGATTTTGTTTCGATTTGCCAAAGTTGAACAACATTTATAAATTTTCTGTTATTCTAAGAAACTCCGAGGAATGAAAGAAATCCCATTAAAGGGAAATATTTTGTAAAACGAATTGAAATTTTTTTTGGGAATTGGAAGAACAACCTATTGACTTTGGTTGGATTTGGGGAAAGTTGACAGGAATTTTTTAAATTTCCATTTTATTTTTTTTTATTTTAGAAAAGAAAGTGACTTGTTTTCCACTTAGAGATGACTCTGGTTTTGATTCGGAACAACATCTTTGTTCTTCTCCAGTTTTGTTTCCCAACAGAATCTCAATTGAAGGAAATTATTAAAAAAATTATAGAAATTATTGTATTGCTGTAAATAAATAAATCAAATTCCCATGACAACATTTTTTTATTAGAAAAAAATCAGAACAATGTATTTAACTGTTCAAAAGCAAGGCCGACTTGTTTCGGATGGATGGAGTGGATTTTGCAATCATTTTGTAATTTTATTTAACAAATCTTGACGAGTTTTTCAAAAATATAAGGCTTCTTTCTACTTAGGTAACATTTAAAAAGTAGCTTCGCAAGGTTTTCTGAATAGAAAACAAACGTTGAAGAAAACATTTCTGCTCAACTGCAGTTTAGCAAGGTAGCTCAGATTTTGTTAAAATTTAGTGATTGAAGTTCTTATTCTGTCCCAACACCAGCTTGGGTGATACTCAACGAAGATGTATCTAATTATATGTCCAAGCTTTGGAAGGCCGTAGCTCGGGAACTATAGGATTTCGCATATGGTATAAACTTTGCACCGGGGCGCTTAACCGAAAAGAATTGTTTTTATTTGAGTTAATTATTATTTTTGGCTTAAATTGCTTGAATGTTATTTAAGAGGATTTTTAAGCTTTTTTGATCAGAATTTACCAGAATAATTTTTTAAAAAAAAAAAAAAAAAAAATATAATTTTTTTCTTTAAAAAAACAAAAAAATATAATTTTTTTCTTAAAAAAAAAAATTAATTTTTTAAAATTAAAAAAATATTAATATATTTTTTTCTTTAAAAAAAATATCAGCCCGATTCTGAATACTCCCGGGGAGATTATTCCCGGGGAATTTACATTTTTCCGAGAAGAAAGCCTTCCTATTTTAAACAGACCAGGAAACAAACAAATCATCTGACTCCGAATAATCGAAATTGTATGTCTCTTATTACTATTCGCTCGGTTTGTTGAGAAAAGGAGGATATTGTTCTCGAAAAAAAGTAAATTCCCTGGGAATTATCTCCCCGGGAGTAATCAGAATTGGGCTGTATATTTTTTTCTTTAAAAAAAGAAAAAAAAAAATTTTTCTTAAAAAAAAAAAATAAATTTTTTAAATTTAAAAAAATATAAAATTTTTTTTGGTTTCAAAAAAGTATATAATTTTTTTTCTTCCAAAAAATATATAATTTTTTAAAAAAATATTTGAAAACTAATTTTTTTTTCCCAAAGAGACATTAGCTTTTTCTTAGAGAGGATGTTTTTTTGCCATCTCCTTGTTGGCTTTTTCCATCAGGTGTTCAACTCATACATTTTTGGTAAATTTAATTGACGTTTGGAACGATGAGACGTCTACTTTCGGGGTCTTTACAAATTATTCTGGAAGCCATTAAAGTTCTTAGAAATCTTTCAGTTTACTGAAATTGGCTAATTTTCAGTAATTGTACAATTTAATGAAATGTCACAAAATTTTGAATTTTTCAAAATTGCATAAATGTCAGAATTTTTCTAAAATTGCATAAATGTCACAATTTTTTAAAAATTGCATAAATGTCAAAATTTATTAAAAATTGTTTAATTTTTTAAAAATTGCATTAATGTGAACATTTTTTAAAAAATGCTTGATTTTGTTACAATTTATATTTTTTGGGAATTTTGTGTTTATATTTTTTTTCGAAAAATAAATCAGAAATCATTAAAAAAATCACAATGATTTAAAATATTTGCAATTTTCAATGTCAGACAAGGCCTTCAAAGTTTGTAGTTGAAAATTGTTATTGAAACAAAACCAAAATAGGAAAATTACTATTCTTTGCTTAAAATCCAAATTTTCTGTTTAATATTTTTGTTCAAAAGTGCCACAGGGCCTTCAAAATTTGTAGGTGAACATTTAAAATCAAAGGTCACAACTCGGAAAACTACGGAACTTTTTTTAAAATCGAAATTTCTTCTTCAATAATTATTTTTAAAATTTGTAGTTCAATATTTTTATTCAAAAAATTTCACATGGCCTTCAAAATTTGAACATTTAAAATTAAAGACCACATCTCGATCAAAAAAGAAACGGAAAACTTTTTTTAAAATCGAAATTTCTTGTTCAATATTTTTTTTTTAGGGGTCACAAGGCCTTCAACAGTTGTCGAACATTTCTATTAACCTCAAACAAAAAAAACGGAAAACAACTAATTTTTTTTTAAATTCGATATTTAATTTTTTTGTTCAAAGTTTTGTAGACTCCTTTGTTGTCCTCAGAGTTAACTAACAAAACTATCAAATTTTTTTGTCGTTGTTGTAAATCAGCCGACAAAAATTTAAATTGTTTCTTTTTAGTGGACATATTGTGTGAAATCTTTGTTCAGATTCTCTTCATGCGAAGTATGAATGCCACAGGTTATTTGTCCTTTTTTGTTTGGAGGCACAACTTTGTTTCTTCAATTTGCATTTTCTTTTTTATTTCCAGCAATATTTGAAGCTACTGTTTTTCGAAATAATTCCTTGGCTATTGGTGTTTTTTTTTTTTACATTGTATTCCATGCTTTGTATATCCTTTTTCTATGTTGGCCTTAAGTGACACTTTCTTGCTAATTTAGGTATTTTTGTTTAATTGTCTTTGACCACTCACCTTTTACACTCGACCAATTTGTAAAAAATCCAATTGTGTTTGGCCAACTTTCGTTCAGTTCAAATTCTACGATTCTTTTAAATTTGCACACAGATTGTATTTTGTAAATTGTGTTGTATTGAGATTTGTTGTCTGCTTTTTTCTTTAAGAAAGTGTTGTGTGGCACAGTAATCCTGGTATCCTTCTTTTTTTCTTCAGCACTTTTCTTGTTTTGTTTTTTTGGGTTTCGCACTTTTATTTCTTTAATTCGTTTTCGCTTGTTTAGTATATATTTTTTTAATATTTTTAAAACTTAAATATTCTTTTCGTTTTTTATTCAAATTTTCTCGTGGTTTTTTTTAAATCCAATTTTTTTTATAAATTGTATATTAATTATTTTTTATTAGGGTGTTTTTTTCTTGTTAGTATTTTTTGGTTATTCATTTACCAGTATTTGAAATAATTCTTTTTTTTTGCTTGATGTAAAAAAAAATATTGGTAAAAATTGTATAATTGTGGGGCTCAAATCGTGGTGTGTGTTTGAGGGCACCAGAGATACGACCGCTTCATTAAATTCAAAGAGACTCGGAGTCATAACTTCTCAACGCTTATTTATATAGCCTCCGTTAAGCGGCGATTTTTTTTATATTTGGTTTGGTTCGTCTCGTTTAGAGAAAAGGCAGTAGCCGCAACAAACAGCAGCAGCCGCAGCCGCTGTCGAGTACTTGAGCAGCAGCCGAGTCAACAGTAATGTGGACGACGGCGTAGGTATGCCCGGCCAGAGACAAGATACATGGATGGTTAACTGACTGGCTCGCCGGCAGAGTGGGGATGGATAGTTAAGCCAGTCGTTGAAAAAAAAACCCGAAGAAATTCCCAAACAAACCAAATACAAGACGCCGGCGACAACGTTGACCGCGACGTTAGTAACAACAGCAAAAGCTGCTGCTGCGTAGACAGCAGTAAGCCGACAGCCGCTCAAACATCACAAGAACTATAGAAATATGATGAAAGCAAGAAGAAAAAAAAAACTCAAACACAACACACGACAACGAACCCCACACAGTATCTGGAGTGCACACAAAATGTTAGCGATGGTAACCAACCACCGAACAACATCAGCATCAGCATCATCAACAACAACATCGTCATCATCATCGTTCAGCGTGTAGCACTGCACTTGTGGATGGTGGTTGGTTGGCTGGCTGGTTTGTTGGCTGCGTTCGTCGTATAACAAATCAAACAAAATCCAATTCATGCAATAGACGCCAAGCAAACATCTATCAAACAATTGCCAACACGTTTGAAACGAACCCAACTGCCGTTAAACATCGAACCGAACGAACATTCACATCGCATAACAATTATGCACAGTGGTTAGAAACAACAAAAAAAAAACCTTAATATTTTTATTCTTCAACAGACACAGGAAAAATGTGATTTCTTATTTTTTTTTCCAGACAAAGAAACATTTTCGTATGGAACATTTCTCAGTCAAGACCAACAACTAATTAAATAAGAAAAAATATTCCAGATTTTGGCGAAGACAACTTTATCAGAGTTAGGTTGAACCAATGAGATCATAGTTGAACAACAGATTCGATAAACTACGTTTTATTTACTTTTAAGTGTTCAGTCAAAATAATCTATACTTTTTACAAAAGACAACATATCGCAACCCAGGTGTGTAAAGGCGCCTAGTTCAATATTTGAATGTTTACAGGAGAGGCAGAATAATTTTTGCAAATATTTATGTTCACATGTTTTATATAAAGGATGATAAGTACGCCTTTGCGTTTCAGCTGTTAAATTCAACAAAGCGAAGTTTGTTGTTTTCAAATCGATGTTGTTTGAAATTATCTTCTGTTCATCACATTTACTGACAACACGATGACCCTGGATGGTGTATACATCATCAAGAAGACCTGGTGTCCCGGGAGGAGTTACTTAGACAGTTGTCGATTACCTTTATATGGGTTCCTGGTCATTGTAGGTAACTGTACGGCCGATGCACTTGCGTGAGCTGGCGCTACCCGACACTCAAGTAAGTGTAGTAATGATCTTGGAATTTCTCTCTGATATATCGTAATCTTTATTTCATTGCACAAGATACGTGGAGAAAGGAACCGACCTGGCTGGAAACCAGAAACATCTGGTCTCACATGGATGTTCAGAGGAGGCGGACCGCGATTACAGCTGATACATCTCATTGCTGTCATTGGGTCGGAGACAGCGTATCTCATTCAAAGACTTTTGTGGCAATTGCAGCGATGAAGAGGAGACTACCGATCACCTTCTCTGCCTTTATCTGTCTTTTCTGGACTTAATATGATGATGTCTGGTATACAAATTCGAGAAGACAAAACCTTTTTCTCCAAAGTTGATGTGGATAGAATTTACACCTTAGGTTCTTTCAAGATGAAAGGCGACGAGAACCAGGTAACCTCGGAAAATTTTTTTGGCGACCAATATACGGTGTCGCCACGGGATCTCCTGTTGGTGTAATCAAATGAAATATACTTATGCCAGCTACCAAATTAACCTAACCAAACCTAGGTCACCAATGAACAGGTTATCTCCCAAACCACAAAGCCCGATTGGCTAATAGTTTATCTAGGGAATACGTTCTATTAGAATGTACAAAGTAACCTATCCTGCCTAGCTCTACAAACTGTTAACCTACTCCCGAACTCTTCACAATATAGAAGAAAAATCAGATGAATTGCGACAGAAGAGAAAGAGTGGTTAAAGACTGAGAAATTTCGGATGGCCAAAAACGACTAGAGTTCTTGGGAAATCATTTGTTGTCCTAAATTGGCAACAAACATGTTTACGTCCAAGTTATGTTGTATTTTAAGGACAATGAAAAAAATACAACGCTCTCCGAAGCTTATAGTGTGCAAGTCCTACTAAATGTCGATAGAAGACAAAGAAAATTACTTTAAAAAAATTACGTAACGCAAGTCCTACTAAATGTCGATAGAAGACAAAGAAAATGACTTACTTATTTCCCTTAACATTCCATGAAGGAAAAGATGGGGAACTTCTCTCAAATCAGTGAGCTGTTTACTATATAATTTGTATACTCACTGACCGGGACCTACTGCTTACGGCTCCGATCAGCTAATGCTTTTGTAGAGAAGTTTTACATGGCTTAGAAATTGCTCTCTTACTCGTAAAGTCGCCAACATTTACGAGGTGGAAACAGCCGTTGAAAAATTGTTGATGGTCTTACCCGGTTTTGAACTTGGGTTCTTCTGGGTGATAGTCGCACATAGTACCTACCAAGGCCACGGCCGTCCAAAGACAATTGCAGTTTAAGAAAAACTTAGGCTCATAAATACTACCTAGAACACAACCTGTAGAAACGAGAGTCGGTTGAAAATGATACTGAAGTCTTCGAGTTATGGCTCCTTGCTTGACCACAGAAAAAAAACCCAGTCCTGTAAAAAGTACTTTTTGGCACTTATGACTTTTTAGTGTTCGACCTGGACTACAGATGGGCATATTGAGAAAAACGAAAATTGTATTTTTTAAACTCTTCACTACTTCTCTAGAAGCTTGCTAGGGCCCCCAGAGAGCCGCAACCGCCCTGCGGATAAGGCAGCCTGCTGTAGAAAATTCAAAAATATCATCTCACATTTTGAGTTTCACAACCACTGTGCAACATTAACGCCAGCGTACACACGAATGGACGAGACGGTTGTAATTTCTGTATGTTTGACTTTGATTTTGCATTTGATCGTGTCAAGTTCCCATCGAACCCATCCACGTTTACGCTGTACGACTGTGGTCGGAGTTGCGAACGTATGGTGAATGCAACAAACGACCAAACCGATAATGCATGTAACACGAAACACTTGCCGCTGCTGCCGGTTTGTTGCATGTGCCCGCCGATGGTCAGCACTTGAAATTGTTTGTTGAGAGGCCATGGTGCTGGTGGTGGTGGTTGATGATGGCCATGGCAGCCAGTGATGGTCAAGTTGAAGATCAACATTGTGTCGCTGGCCGGTCAGCAGCAGCGTGGTAACGTCCACACACAGAGATGCTGACGCAGCTGCCGGCGCTCAGTCGGGCCGGGTAAGTTGCAAACTTTGGCATCAAACCAACCAGACCGCACAAGGCATAGCCAAACATAGACAACCACATTCGCACTCGGGCCATGTTAGCAGAGAGTCATAGCCAGACACCGAGTACATTGGTGGAGGGGAGTGTGCAGTGTGTGTACTGCAAAGCCCGCGTAAATTTTTGGTTTGTCTGTTACAACACATACCGGCGTTTTTTTTCGTCTTATCTGTTGGCTGGGTACATTTTTTTCTCTTCAATGCGACTGCTCTCTTGGCCACACTCTCACCAAAAGAAGAAAAAACCAAAGAAAAGTGTTCTGCTTCTACTTGACCACTTGGGCCACAAAGCTCAGCTCACAAAACTTTCAGTGTTTGAAGCGATGGCAACGGATGGTCTGTTGGTCGGCCGGCCGGTCGGTCGGCCGGTGGTGTAAACCTTCTTCATCACATGGACAGTTGAGTTGGTTCATTTGCCAGCGTTGCGTGGCCATGGTCGGCTGACTGTGCTCTGTTGTGTTCTATTCTTTTGGTTCGTTCTTTTCTTCGATGATTTCTGTGTGGTTCTTCGTTGGGTTCTTTTGTCTTAACTTGTTGGCTATGTTGTCGTCCGTCGTTAACGTTGTGTGTTTTGTTGTTGGTGTTGGTACATATTTGATTTTTACAGCGTGGCTTAAAATAAAGCCGAAGCTGAAGTAAAGGCAACAGTTGAATAATACAAGCAACGAAACAACAACAACAGAAATGAAGACAAAAACAAACATAAGAGGGGAAGAAAAGCAAAAGAAGAGACTATTTTCAGTTCTACTCCATTCGTGCTTGTCGTGAGAACTTTGGTCATGTTCAAGTTCTTGGCCATAGTCAATTTAATGCTGTTGAATTGTACGTTTAAGCGTACATACTGACGGACTGACTGACTGACTGACGATTTTTCAGATACTTGGTGTCTATGCATTGCAATGATGATGATGAATCATCATAATGACGTTAAGGCTAATAATGATGTTGAGGCAGATAATGACGAAGCTGGTAATGGGAATCACAAACCCCACAAATAATTTCATCTTCAAAGTGCCAAAATGCGAATAAACAATTAAATTTGTTCAGTCAGCTGATTCATGACAATGTAAACGTTTCGGTTGTTTGTAACCGAAAACATATTACGAAATCAGAATCGTATTAACCAAAGATGCAATTTTTAAAAACAAAAATACATTTCCAATTTTTGCAACAATCAAATGAAAACTTTCGAGTGGCATGAACAGGTGCCAACTTAAGGTCGGGTGGCCAAGCAGAACTTCTTGGACTATGTGGCCACGAGGATATCAAGAATCAAGCAATTGGTTAGGAGTAGGATTATGTAGTTGCAAACCAAAAGTCGACCTTTTGACTTTTTTCAAAAATTTGAATAGTGGATTTTTCGACTTTTTGTGAATTAAAAGTCGATCTAAGTCGACGTTTTGATTGAAAAAAATATAATTTTATTCAAACTTATACAAACTCAAGTTTGAAACGTAACCAATGATAACAAAAACCAAGAGATCTATTCAGTTCCACTTTATTTGATTTGAACCACATATCCTGTTCAATAGATCGAACAAAAACGAACGTTCCATGAAGAAGCAGACATTTACCATCGGAATCCATTTGCTAAGTGTTGGATTATTTTCAGTATAATAGTTTTCAAAATGTCTGTTACTCAATTTCAACTTCTGTAAGCATATTCGGTGCTTCAGATCGTGAACTTGTAGCATTACGCACTTGGAGAAGAACTCGTCTTTGAAGATCATTGAGTTCGAGCAGTGTGCACCTCAATGCTCCTAAAGAAGCGAAACATATTTTTTCCCTTCAGATGGAGTTACAGCAATGGTGTAGCCTCGATATTGACTGCTTACTCATTGCAACAACTAACTCTCTATGTCAAAGTCATCCGGAAACTCATGCCCAGCAGCAAATGGTGTATATTTGAAATGTAATTACACTGTCCCAATTCTTCGACAGAACCTCTTTTCAATTAAACTAAAAAAGTTGACACCGAAAAGTCGATTTTCTCGAAAAATTTTATTTGTTCAGGAAATACGTGGCATTTAAAACACAATGCCAAGCCCATATCTTTATAATAAAAGAAAACTCCATATGAATCGAGAGAAGGTATTACCGAGCAATAATAAAATAAAAGCAATAATTTTTGATATGAGTGCAGCGTGCCAGACTCTATTGTACGCCTTGGAAATATCCGGAGCCACGACCATGCTTTCACCAAGGCTGTGAATGGATCGGCTACATCGCCATCAGGTCTCCAGTAGATCGATGTCCACGGAAGCCACACTGGTGATTATTCAGAAGGTCGTTAGACCCCAGATACTTAACCAGGTGGTTAACCATGCTCTCCGGGAATCTTCGCGAGCACAGAACACGATTTTTAACCCCACATTTCTTCCGAGGTAAAGGGTAGATACCAGCACGGTACGACTTGTTGAAAAGATTGCGCAATGGACGAGCTAGCGTCGCAGACCACATAGGACAAGTGCTGAAATACCATCCGGGCCCAGAGTTTTCTTTACGTTGAGATCTGCAAAAGCCACTTTTAACTTCGCGTGTTTGTAAACATATCTGAGGTTCAGCGATTTCTGGCAAAGACAAACCAGCAGCTTAGCTTTTGTCAACCGGGTAACAGTAAATAGTATAGTGTATGCTTAAGTATCCGCTTATGAGAGAGTACAATGTAGTGCTCTTCATGGACCCCAGCTGTACGGAGCCCTGTTCTGTGTCAAGTCCTAGGAGGGCTCATTCCATCAATGCTAAGTCATCAGCCCGTTCATTCCCATAGAAATTCCGGTGGCCAGGTATACACATCAAGGTTTCGACAGGCGAATGATTCGGTCTCGACAAGACCACTATACATTCTTTTACTAAAGCCGAGAATGTCACACAGGATTTTATAGAGATTAAGTCCGCTGGCCTATCGACGCAGATGCAGAATCGCACAGTTGTGTGTTGATGCAGTAATTGGTAAACAGACTTCCTGTATGCCAAAAACTTCTTTCAGGTAGACACTGGAGACAATGGGGAGACTGTAGTAGTGTTCCAGGTTGGCTTCACTTGAAAATATGCCCCAGCTAACACTGCAATCCATTTGCAGAGCCTAACAGCCTGGTTTTATAAGACTTATAAGTCTGAGACGAACAGAAACGTCTGTAGCCGAAACGAAACAGAATTGTGTTTCTATGTATAACTCCAACGTATCCAATTGGACAATACACACAAAAATACATAAGAAAAAAATTTCAATTAGAATTTAATTGAGACTTTCGTGTTACAAAAACCCAAACTGACGAAACCGAATTTCTATTCGTTATTTTAACGAAACGAAAAACACCTTCGTTTTGAAAAAAATGGTCTAGCGAAGTATTCAGCTGATCGGAATTACTTTTTTGTATATTTTTTATTAAATCTTGTGCAATTGCAAAAAGTTGTTGTACTTCGCAAAATTCTGCCTACGTTACGGTTCACCCAGCCAGCATTTTCAAATTCCACCTCATAGACTAATCTGAACTTCTCAGCAAACCTATACACACGTAATATTTTCCAATTATTTTTGGCGGGAAATTCCCAGCAACTATGCGTCCAAACATAATCCGGTGTCTGACCGTTCGTCGCTCCAACTCTGACTAAAAACGGTTAAGTCATTCTGAGCGCAAGACAATTGTTAACACTCGAATATTAAAGAATATTTCTACGGAATTTTCATTATTATAATTAGTATGTGTTTTTATCATTAATATCAACATTTAGACAAAGATAGAAAACCAAAAAAAAAAGCCAAAATGTTGAAATGAAAATTATTAACATTGTCCAATCCTATGGATCCGCAGAATTTTCGTCTCCCCCCCACCGGTTCAACAGACAAAGGTGTACAAAGAAAATGAATGAAGAGCTGGCTGTATGACTATAATTATCGAATGTGATAAATACAAAATGTTTAGATGGAATCTTAACATCTCTAATTGATTTATATTATCTGTACAGAAGCAACAACAACGACAACAAAAAAACGACCACGTCGCATAAGAAGTTGTGACTCCTAATCATTCATTAGTATCCACAAATTTCTTCAATTCCAGCCCCACTAACTGTCTCTCATTAATAGACCAACCAAACAAAGTCTACCGATAGGTGTCCAGACAGCCAACCAAACCCAACCATCATTAACAACACAGCCAACATCAGAGTTAGAGTCAGAATAAAGACAAAAAAACATAGAAAAATAAAAGACAGAAATATTCGCATACGCACTTGAAAAAGCGCCTCATTAGAAACGACCTCACGCACTTTGCTGATGAAGTCGCCAACCATTGTCACAGTGTTACGAAGTGGCAATAAAATTTGAGCTCTCTACTCATGTGAGGGAAATAAAAGGGAATTAACAAAAAAAAATTGTATTCAGTTTGTTTTCAAATTCAATATTGAGCTGCCAAAGGTTCAAATTAGATCAGCTCGCAAACCATTTGCAAATGAAAAGTGCTGGGAAAAGTTAGTCATCGAATTCTAAAATGTTTGTCGGGTTTTTTTTTTAAAAAATAATAAAAATGTCCCCAAATAACCGAAATGTCGGTCCTGGTCAAATCAACTTTATAGAAGGGACCGAATTTCTAACGTAAAAAAATGGTCAGGGAATCTGAAGAAGAAAATCAGGAGAGCACAACAAGTCGAATTGCTGGACTAGGTACATGACCGATCCTCCGTTTCAACCTAACCGAATCTAAAGCAGATTGACCCATACAAATTTACGAAATATCTTTTCTCAAATACAACCAGCAACGCTTTATCTGCTCTTGCAGATGTCACATTTTTGTCGTTCCTTTAGGCGATTTGTAGTGTTGTCAACACTGCCCGGGCAAACGGAGACAAGGAAAGACGACCGCAGTCAAGTGCCTTTTTTTGAAAAGAGATCAATTCATAATTCTAGGGAATGTGTTCCAAATATATTAGCAGTTTAATGAACCCTCTCAATTAGAGCCTATCAGTCAATGTCACGATGTCGAACGACAAGGTTGCAAACAGCTAATTAGTTGCTTCGAAGTCAGCTGTTTGGAGCTGGGAAGTAGTGTTGGGCATTATCGCTCATTGAACGGACCGGTCCTTTTCGTTCCGTTCCGGCAAAGGAACTCGTTCAATCTTTTCGGTCCATCGTTCCTGTTGGCTCCTTCGTTCAAAAGACGTTCATTCGGTCAAACGTCACATCTGTGTACCTTTCTGTCTTTTATTAAATTCCGAGAGCAGAGTACGGATTTGATATGAACCGATTTCAATAGAATTCATCCAGCCTTTAACTGCACATTTTAAAATAGATTTATATTTGCGAACAGCACTTTAATTACAAACACTCTTCCGGCAACAACTAAACATCTGTTCAAAAGTTATTAATGGTAAAATGAACGATGGACGAAAGAGCAATACTGGAACGGCAGGAACCAGTTCCAGTCGATCCACCAAGAGAATCGTTGAAATGAAAGAGTTCTTTCCGGAATAACCTAACTCTACTTTGAAAGCAAGCGAACGTTGTCGTTCGCCATCCTGGATTATGCTGTATGTGTTCAAGAGTAAACAGCTGATCATCAACAACTCAAAGATGACAGAGATGGCATCACAATGTATTGATGTCATAGGGCTTTCATAAATAAAAAATGCCACAAATATAAAAAAAAACGTAAAATCTCCCAAAGTATCCCATACAAAAATAACCCCATAATATTTCAGATTTTATAATAATTTTAATATAGTTTTTTATTTGTTGGCCATTTTTCATATGCAAAATAACCCAAAATTTTAGTAATGAAAAATTCCGGAGGCGGGAACTAAAACTTCGCAGGCTCGATTGTCGGGCGACCAGCTCGCTCCACTGCCGTAGTCGTATTTTTCATTGGGGAATTTTTCATAAAATATTTGGGGAATTTTGCAGATGTTTTAGGAAATTTTCATGTTGGCCATTTTCGGAATTCTCTCCTTTTTTGTGGTGAATTCTTTATTTTTTGAGGCATTTTCAGAGAGCCACGCAATAGCTTCTAATTAATGGCAAAATATAACATTGGGGAACAGAGAAGAATGTCCCAAATGTCCCTGAAAATTGTGAAAAATCCCACAAATAATTTATGAAGATTTTGGTAATAAAAATTCGGCGATATGGGAGGGACAGCGGTGATTTTGGAGATCTCGCGAATATTTTTGAAAACAAAAGTGGAAATTTTTCATTGTTTCAAAATTTGTTTGGATTATTTTTCTTAAGGAAAAATGTGGGATTTTTTGGAACACCTTTCGATTTTTTGAAGTCCTTGTTCACAGATCCTTTAAGATATTCATCATACTAGATCACCCCCATGGTGGCGGATGGCTGCACCTAAACCACCTCAATAACTTTACAAGTAACCATGAAAAATCAAACCAATGGAAAATGTTATGAAGAATAAAATATTTAAAAAAAATATAAAGTTTCCAACCACTGTCCTTCGTTAGAACTCCGCACTCCGGTCAACAAAATTAAACTGAAAGCCTACAATGTACGATAGACTCGCAATCCAACAAAAATAACCGATTATGGAAATCCGCAATACAACAAGAACAACAACACAATACCGGCAGTATTAGGAATCATGTGCGAATAATAATGTTGAGGATGATGGAGACGGTGGCGATGGCGATGATGATGACGACGGTGATAATGAGGACAGCAATGATGATGTATGATGTCGAGAAACAATAACAACATTACCAAAAAGAAAGAAAACAAACAACAAACAAACGCAAAGTACAAAACATTAAAACTGTAACCGGTTTTATTTTCGGAGTTCAACAGTGGGTTTTGACCTCTAACATGCAATTAAATTTTGTACAACCAACAACAGTCGAACCAACGACAGACAGACAGCCGGACGGACGGACGGAGGGACTAAGAAACGGCAACCAACGAGCGACCAGCAGCCAGCCAACAACCAACGATAGCGGCCACCGACCACCACCAGCAACCATCACCGTCGCGACTGTCATGGCTCTGGGATGGATGAAGAAGGAAGCTGGCTGGCTGGCTTTGACTTTGTTCACACTTTTGCACGTTGGTACGGGCAGCAACATTTGCGCATTCCAAGCCCGAGCCAATGTTCGTCGCTGTTGTTGTTTGTATTGGACGTACGTTCGTTTATTTAATTTAATTAATTATTTAATTGCGTCTGTCGTCAGAACTTCCTTCTTTCGGTCGTTGTGTCGTTGCCATGTTTTTGGCCACTGCCACTGCCACCATCATCAACATCGGCATTTTGGCCTCAGCCTCCATGGCAGACTCGGCTTCAGCCTCAGCATCTCAGCCAACGAACTCACAAAAAAAAAAAATTAAAGAAGTAAAAAAACAAGAAACACTTAACAAACAATTTGGCCTATTCCAGCCATCCATTACCAAATAGCAATAGCAGCCTTCCGTTGGCTTTGGCTTTCAATTGACCGTTGATTGTAACACAGAACAACAATGGCCACGGAATGAGTGTAAGGCGCGACGAGCTTATCCACGTAACACCCGATATACGTACGAACGAACGTTACGTTTAGTTTACGTTTACGTTTTACACGTTATATATCTGTCTGTCTTTTTTTTTGTTTTGTTTGGTGTTGTTGTGTCTTTTTCGTGGTTGTCTAAATACCGCACGTCCGTAGCTTAAGGCTTACGTTTGCCTAATGAGCAGAACACGACGGACGAACAAGCGATTGCAACCAGCCGGCATCCTTGCCAGCCATCATTGGAGATGGCACATGGAATCCACATGGAACAGCTATGTATGTGCTCGTGTATGGAGTGTACGTGTGTGTGTGTGAGAGTTTGTTCTATTCATACTTTGCCATCCTCGGCATCTGAATGAGGAAGGAATTCATTCTTCACATCCTTGCCGTGTGTGCAGCAGCTGTAACGAGGACAGTTGGAAAATGAAAGGAGAGCGAGAGGAAAAGGTAAAGGAATTTCGGAAGATCATTGTTTTTTTTTTTTTGGAAGACCAACACTCAGGTGATGCCCCTATAAGGCAGAGAGATAGAGAGAATGGAATTTCGAAAGAACAGTTCTTTTTTTTTAAGACCAACACTTAGGTGATGTCGCTAACAACCTTGTCCCATGTTGACCAATTGTTATAACATCCTCGTTTGTGGATGCTGAAAAACCACTATATATGTGGTCTGGTCTGGACTGAGCTGTTTACGCTTCCCCACCCCTCACAAAGGATTTAGTTTGGTGGTACGACACGCACTGGGCATGCGCCAGTCAAACATTTTGTCCTTTTGTTCGTTTACTCGGATTTGATTTCGACTTCACCGCATCCGACTAACGACTGACAATCCAAAAAATGTCAGACATCGTCGTCGTTGTCTCAGCTGTTCGTGTCAATTTCATTAACAAAAACAACGACAACAAACAGCAGACAACAATATCAGCATCAGCATTGTTACCAACGTGTTGCCGGTTTTCATAGAGAATCTCGTACTATATGCATTCCTCCGATTTCTAGATAAACACACGCATACCTACAAACACAGATATGTGTGTACACATGTCTGCGTTTCAGTGAGTATGAGTTTATAGTGTTTCAGTACATTTTGGGGTTTACCGGCACATCTTGGAAGGCGGGGAAGGATGTCGGCCATGGCATAAACTCCTTTGTATGTATATTACGTTGTAGCCACAGACTCACACACACATACACACACAAAGAATCCCTATACTTTATGGCCTTTGCTTACTGTGTTCGTCCGTTTTATACCATTTGGAGTCTGTAGCTCTCAAGAGCACCCCCTCAAGTATTCCAAATATTATTGTTATTTTCATTCCAAGTTCTTTCCATGCGGAAAAAAGAAAACAAAGTCCTGATGGTGGTGTATGACTGCGGCGGTTAGGTCGATTTGCTTTGTTTGGCTGTTCACCGTTGGCGTACAATTGCAGTGTTTGTTTCAATAATTGGTGCGAAAATTCTGGACAATTCTGGCGAACATTGAACGTGGCCACAATGGACGAACTGATGCCTCCTTCCTTCGTACCAACAGTGGCACACATGTGTGTGTGTGTGTGTCTGTAATTTCACAATAAATTAACTGTGCGAGTATATGTTCACTGTTACGTACAGACGTAGAGTAAATAGAAGGAAGGATTTCAGTTGTATTGAATTGTTATTGCCGGCACGAGGGGAGTATGAGAAATCCATTATAAAGTGGCAGGTGCTTGGCAAAATTAGGTTTTTGTGTCGAGGTAGGGATGTTGCCGGGTGTTGAAAGCTAAAGCTAAAGCTAAAGCTAAAGCTAAAGCTAAAGCTAAAGCTAAAGCTAAAGCTAAAGCTAAAGCTAAAGCTAAAGCTAAAGCTAAAGCTAAAGCTAAAGCTAAAGCTAAAGCTAAAGCTAAAGCTAAAGCTAAAGCTAAAGCTAAAGCTAAAGCTAAAGCTAAAGCTAAAGCTAAAGCTAAAGCTAAAGCTAAAGCTAAAGCTAAAGCTAAAGCTAAAGCTAAAGCTAAAGCTAAAGCTAAAGCTAAAGCTAAAGCTAAAGCTAAAGCTAAAGCTAAAGCTAAAGCTAAAGCTAAAGCTAAAGCTAAAGCTAAAGCTAAAGCTAAAGCTAAAGCTAAAGCTAAAGCTAAAGCTAAAGCTAAAGCTAAAGCTAAAGCTAAAGCTAAAGCTAAAGCTAAAGCTAAAGCTAAAGCTAAAGCTAAAGCTAAAGCTAAAGCTAAAGCTAAAGCTAAAGCTAAAGCTAAAGCTAAAGCTAAAGCTAAAGCTAAAGCTAAAGCTAAAGCTAAAGCTAAAGCTAAAGCTAAAGCTAAAGCTAAAGCTAAAGCTAAAGCTAAAGCTAAAGCTAAAGCTAAAGCTAAAGCTAAAGCTAAAGCTAAAGCTAAAGCTAAAGCTAAAGCTAAAGCTAAAGCTAAAGCTAAAGCTAAAGCTAAAGCTAAAGCTAAAGCTAAAGCTAAAGCTAAAGCTAAAGCTAAAGCTAAAGCTAAAGCTAAAGCTAAAGCTAAAGCTAAAGCTAATGCTAAAGCTAAAGCTACATAGACGTCGAGAATCGATTTTGTTCTTAATATCGTTGAAACCGGATTTCATGTTCATGATACCCATTTTTACCCTTTGGAACCGGATTTTAACCAAGTTTGCCCGCATATCCTGGTTTTTGAATACAGGCCCCAGTCAACCTAGGACAATGATTGAATCTCCTCCGAAATTAGGAAATTACTAATTGTCAACGATTTTTAAACAGTTTTTTTTTGCAAAATGACCACAATTGTCACTCCGGCCCCATATGGTGGGCGATGGCGAACTTTTCTTGGTTTTTCTTTTTCGGTGTACATTTGATTCGGTCTGAGCTTCTCTCTTTTGGCTTTTGCATTTTATTGTGAGGTCGGATCGGTCTTCTGTTGTGTGAGGATGCATGAGTAATTTGGTAATAATTTCTGAATTGGCCTTTGAATTGTTTTTCTACTCAGCTTCTCTTTTTTTTAGGATTGGGATTCCATAGAGAAATGTTCCCTTTAATTTGGGGATTTGTTACGATGTCAAAACTAAGTGGAGGTTTAAATGCTAAACTGTGTTTAGTGTCACACTTAACGCAAACGAAATGTACAATTATAATTTCAAAATGTGTGGGGTAGCAACAATGAAGGACAACGAAATAACTTTTAACTCTGAAGCTGAAATAGTCGTAAACATTTGTTCGCAATGACCTAGCCAAGGCAATCATTGCCGGGCTGAAATCATGAACAATTTGACTTAATGCAATCAATCAAACAAATTCGGCTTCCAAATAAACAAATACACATAACATTTTCTTGAACATTCAAGAGTTGTTTTTTAGGTACTACCCCTTAGCGATGAAGACACGGTCCTGATGATATTGCATCATATAAATATTTGACGCAATATTAACGTACTGTCTTGTCCAGTACAATGAACCAATATTCTGGTATTCGATATCCTGCCATCATTTGCGTATTCCGCCACCATTCCTGCCACCCTCAAAATTTCATTTGCTATTGTTTCAAACTCAATAAATCACAATTTACGCCGAAAAAAGAGATACGAACTGAAAGCGTAGCCAGAACACAGCAAATGAAAATTGATGCAGGACATGATGTTTCACAAAATATTGTACATCATATGTACTCTATCAGAATGACACTGACACAAACTACAACTGACTGCTGCCGGAATGCATGGTTGGATAAATGGATCATGGAAGGGGGCGCGCGCCCGAACGAGTGTATGACGTCAATGCACTTGACTCGAGGTGAAAACAATATGAAAATTTAAACAACTTTAACAACTTTTTGATTTACATGTTTTACTGTCGGGGAAAGACCAACACAAATGATTGACAATACAATCGCGCGCCCACTAACACACACTCTGCATCAGTCAGCTGAGGGCCTTTTGGCAGGCCCGACCGCCCATATACAGTCATTGTAATTCGGTTTTACTCTGGTCCATACGTTATATTCTTTAATTGCCGTCAGAAACGGATTTTGTTCCTAATAACCGATTTTTACACATTTAAACCGGGTTCACGAGTAAAGGCCTCATTTCAACTAGGCCTATTCGTTATACCAACTTTTGTGCGGGTTGATATGACGAAAAGTAGATTTTTGTTAATTTTTTTAATTAAAAAAAATTGTGGACCACCATGTATTTAAATTTAATGCAGTTGTTTTAATTCGGTTTTCCTTTGGTCCATACGTTATATTCTGTAACTAGTAAGTTGTAATGCGCCTATGGCGCCCGTTAATTTGCTTGAGAAAGTATTTGTTACTTAATTTTAAAAATTTTGTTGAAAAAAAAAATTTTTGTGGAAAAAAAAAATTTTGTTGAAAAAAAAATTTTTGTTGAAAAAAAAAATTTTGCTGAAAAAAAAAAAATTTTGTTGAAAAAAAAAATTTGGAAAAAAAAAAATTGGAAAAAAAAATTTTTGTAAAAAAAAAATGTTTAAGAAAAAAAAATTTTGGAAAGAAAAAATTTTGGTAAAAAAAAAATTTGGGGAAAACACAATTTCTGTACAAAAAAAAAATAATATTTTTTTTATTATTATTATTTATAGAATGCCTATTTAAATTTCTACGTACTGCGTGACAGAGTCAGTGAATCAGGGAATCAGTTTATCAGTGTATCAGTGTATCAGTGAATCAGTGAATCAGTGTCGGGGGTAAATATATATTAAGATACGCGTCAAAAACGAATTTTGTTCTTAATAACCGATTTTTACCTTTTTGAACTGGGTTTTACCCGAAAACCCGGGTTTTCTCGAAAAACCGGGTTCATGAGTAAAGGCCTCATTTCAACAAGGCCTATTCGATTATAACCTATTTTGTGGGGGCTGAACCGGTTCTTCCGGGTTTTACCCGAAAACCCGGTTATTTGAAAATTACCGGATAACAACAAGCTACGGTATTCCACGGCCAAGAAGCTGCAAATATTTCTTGATTAATGTCAATCGTCCTGGAAGGCGAGTTGGTAGCGTGCTTGTCAATGGGCGTGGAGCTTGCGGGTTCGATTCGCACCAGAGGCTTTGGTCTGTCGCCAAATGGCCTGTGTCACTCGGTTTACCCGTTGACCCAAAATTTTGTATTGCAATTAATAATAAATAAATAAATGCATTTCTTCAGTAAAATGTCTTCCAATGTGCGTGTTGGCCCAACTTCCTGTATAAGTAAAGCTGGAATGTAAATAGGTCCCTTTGGGAAGACAGTTGGCAGGCATATGTATCTGTTTGAATGATTAGCACATTCCTTTTTGCAAAACCTTGCCAATTCCGCCACTGAACGATAGACGTACGTACGTGTGTATGTAAATACAATGACAAATAATCGACAATTTGTTTAAAAGGGAATTTCCTTCCATTCAATCACCGCCCGACTATGACGGAGATAGCGAACAGCAACAAAAAGTGGACAATAGGAATGACTTGGAGTTGAAAGAACTTCAGGCTGGAAATACAAACCAAATAAAATCATAAAATTTCAAAAGTGACAGGTGTCAGAGTCTGTGCGAATGGTCGTAGAATGGGCTGCGCTGAAATTCAGGCTGGTGGAAGAAGACAAGAGTGGGCGGTGGCAAAACCCATATAAACGGGTTGTTGCTCATCCATACATGGTGGGGTGGTGGAGGTGTTTTTTTTTTTTTTGGTACGGCTGGCAGGAGTTGCAATGCCTTCGTTGACGAAATCGCTGACGAACACGCGAATGGACTGTTGGTCAGGCAGACAGACCGAACCGACAAACGGATTCACGGCTAGTATTTGCGGCAATTGGTTGGAGGATTTTGTAGGCAAACAAGGCTTACACGGCACGGCACGTATTGATGTTTACCGCATTTGAAATATTTATGTTGGACCGTGAGTGCGTCTAGGCCTGTATGCGCGCCTACAAATGCATGAATGAATGAGTGTATGAATGGCTGGCTGGGTGGATGGATGGATGGATGGCTGGATGAATACTGGCGCCACTGGACGTGTGGCATTTACAATTTATATCAAAATTCATAGCGACAGTGACAATGATGATATTGTTTGGCTTCATCCAGTTGAGCTGCACTGCACCTCAGAAATACTATTCGTATGCCGTTCAGTCTCTCGGAGTGTATGTGTGCCGCCAGAGATTGTCATATTTTTTTTAAAATCCCACTGACACAGGACATTTGGTGTTTCCTCCTCCTCCTGCGGTTTTTCCTACTTGAGAGTTAATACAAGCGCTATTGGGGTTAAGTGTAACTGTAATGCTTGAGAGGAGTTTACAACAATATCCTCTTCATGGAAATGTAAGGTTAGAAGTTGTTGGATCAGATGTTAAAGGCAACGTCAATATCGGTAATTGACATGCCACCTAGAGAAGGAATTACGGGCATGTGTTTTAGCGTACCGTGAAGGAACTGACGGGGAACTTCTCTCATATTAGTGAGGTGTGTACGATATATTTTTTTGTGGTCCTAGTCCCTGACCGGTACCTATTGTTTAAAGCCGGCCACAAATGGCTAATCCTGTTTCATGTCATAGAGATTACTCTCTTTTTCATAAAGTGGAAACGGCTACTGAAAAAGGTTTCTGCTAATGTCACCAGGATGAGAACCTGGTTTGGCTGAGTAATAGTGACACACACCACATGTCGCCACCTGTGGTCATTTTCTTAAAAAATTTAATCGTGGATTCTGATTTCCAATCAATCGTATCCTCAGGTAATCTAGACCAAATCTACGTCGCTGTGTGGGTAGTATTTCGGAACATTATGGCCCAACGAACTACTCAAGTTCATCACTCAGTTATTTACGAACTCATGTGACTAATGACCATTTATTGAAACCAATTCATATCGCCGTTTCGCGTCAGAACAATGCGTCGTGTAATATGTTATCGAATATATTTCATAAAACTTTCATCCGGTTTTTATTAATTGCTGTTCAGTTTTTCTGTTTTTTCTCTCTCGTTTGCTTTAGTCCCCAATTGTTTGGCCACGCCGATAAGACAACGGACATGGTTATTGAATAATTGAAGTAAATCTTCTTTGTCGTGCTGCTGGCGTAGTTGTAATCAAGTCTGTAAAGTTTTTAGTTTTGTTTTCTTTCGTGGAGTTTTATCTTAAACTGACCATAACAAATTCGGTTAGTACGAGTAAATATTGGCTGGTTTCATGCGTGTCATAAATTAACTGCTGCCGGCGGTACGTTTTTATTTTGCTTTTGAATGACGTCGGAATTCGGAATTTTCATTTTGTTTTAGTTTATTGTCCATGGGATTTATTTGCTTGAATTTGTATGTTTCTGTAGAAATGTACAAATCTGTACAAATTTTGTTGCCGATGGTTTCCATCGTTATTTTCGTATAAGCAACCCTTATTGAGCTGGAAAGATATTTCTACGTTGTTTTTCGCAGACAAATAATTCGACGGGTAGGGGATTACAGTGCACCCTATATCGGTAATTAGGGAATTGTAATTTAAAGGATACATTGAAATGTATATGATATTGAATATTTGTTGGTAGTGGGTTTGAATATACTGGGTTAGCCAACAAGAGGTGTTATTTTGAATCATCCGCTATTTCGGTAGCTGATCACTTTTGAAGATTCTATTCTTTGCCATTACAAAAAATAGAACGATACACGCTTTAACAACGCATTGCAATTATTAAAAGTCACTACATAAATGGTGGAAATCTTGTAGTCACAGTTCGCAAAACTAAAAAGTTTCCGCCCAGTGTTATCTCTCGAAGAGGTGATCACAGCTGGCCACCGAGATCTTGTGATTTAACACCTTGCCACTTCTTCCTTTGGGGCCATGTAAAAGATGAGGACTGAGGAGGTCTTTCAAGACCTCAACGAAAGAATTCGTGAGGCTATCGAGGACATAGGACAGTCACTTTGCGATTTGGTTATGGAAAATTTCATGAAAAGGATATGGTCCTGTAAGCGCGGTCGTGGGGGGGGCCATTTGGCTGATGTTAGTTTTCATTATTATGAAAAAAACATCCGATCATTTATCTCAAAAAATTCAATTTTTCTTTGAACACCAAAATAACACCTCTTGTTGGAGAACCCTGTATTTTACTTTGGTTTACTTGTTCAGAGATGTACAGAGATGAGCAGTGGTGATAATAAGGGACATTAGTGTATCCAACTCTATTGTCTTATTTCCGCATCGCCGTAATATTGGTTGTATATTCCTTTTCTACAGGAGTTCTAATGGTGTCAAATCGCATGATCTTGGTGGCCAGTTAATGTCGCCACGACGAGAAATTACGCGGCCAGGAAATGTCACTTGTAATACAGCCATATTCGCTCGAGTTGTGTGGCATGTGGCACCGTCTTGTTGAAACCACATATTCTACAAGTCCTATTCTTTAACAACAGGCAAACGAGCATAGGTTGACCGCAGGAGTGCCACAAGGCTCTGTCCTCTCTCCCTCTCTATTTCTTATTTTCATTGACGACCTGTTGGGTCAGACTGTGAACCCGATCTACTCCTTTGCGGATGACAGCAACCTCTGTCATTCATACTCATTTGATCATCGGCCAGGTCCTCTGGAGGTCGAGGACAAAAGGCGAATGATGAATGACTCACTTAACCGCGATTTGGCGACGATTTGTGAGTGGGGCCAAATGAATAGAGTAGATTTTAATGCACAAAAGACCCAGTGCTGTTTGTTGTCACACAAACGTTCACCAGATCCAGCATCGTCGTCAATTTCTATGGGTGGTGTGGATATCGACGAATCAGACAGTCTTGATGTTCTGGGCATGAAGATACAGGGTGATGCTCGCTGGGCTAGCCATATATTCGAAATGTCGAAAGAAGCATTCAAGTGTTTAGGCTTTTTGAAGCGGTGCAAGAAATACTTCACTCCATCTGATCTCGTAAATATTTACACCACTTACATCCGGCCTAAAATGGAATACAACTCGCATATATGGGCAGGGGCTCCATTAACATCTTTGAAGCTTCTGGACCGTATACAGAGGAGAGCGGTGGTGATGATAGGGGATGGTAGGGTATCCAGCTCTATTGTCTCCCTACAGCATCGCCGAAATGTGGGTTGTGTATCGTTATTCTATAGATATTTTAATGGTATCTGTTCAGAAGATATCCGTCGTCTGGTCCCTGACGTTAGAACATTTAGCCGGAATACTCGGCTATCCAGGGTCTCTCATCCGTTCATTGTCAAATGGCCGGTTGACCGGACGACGCACTATAGAGAAAATTCGTTCTTCAGCCGGACTGTTCGTTTGTGGAATAATCTTCCAGCAAATGTGTTTCCTGCCATTTGTGACATTCAATTTCCTTCCGCTAACACAATGCATTGCATTTATAGGGGGCATTCCCTGAGTGTTGGCCTTCAAAAAAAAAAAAAAAAAAAAAAAACAGTGACTTTTTCTGGATGTAAATGTCTCTCTTCAATTTCTTGAGGATTCCCAGAACCGCAAATACGACAATTTTGTTTATTAACATACCCGCCGAGTGAGAAATCTGCTTCATAACCATAAAAACATAATCTCCTCTTAAAGCATATGCGGCTATGTCAGAATAACCAGTTTTGTAGTAGGATTTTTTTGTATTTTTTCCCTTTTGTTTAAGGATTTTTAGGATTTTTTTTTTATTAATTAATATTTTTTTTTTGTAAATTTATTGTTATTATATTTTATTTATTTTATTTTAGTAGTCTCTTGATTCAATCGCATTTCATTTCATCTTTAAATCTCCACAAATTTATTTTGGATTTTTTTTTTGTATTTTTCCTCTTTTGTTTAAGAGTTTTTAGGATTTTTTCAAATTAATATTTTTTGTTTTTAAATGTATTTTTATTATATTCTATTTATTTTATTTAAATAGTCTTTTGATTCCATCTTATTTCATTTTTCAATTTTTTTTTGAATATTTTCCTTTTTTCTTTTATGTTTTTCTTTAGTCTTTTTTTCATTTGAATTTACTTTTTTCTTAAATTTAATTTTATTATATTTTATTTTACTAGTATTTTCATTTCATCTTTAAACCTCCACAAATTTATTATGGATTTTTTTGATTTTGTCTTAAGTTTTTTAGGATTTTTTTTCATTTTTATTTATTTTTTTCTTAAATATTATTTTTATTACATTTTATTTATTTTATTTTAATAGTATCCTGATTCCATTTCATTTAATTTTGTTTTTTAATTTTTTTTTTGTAATTTTTTCTCTTTTGTTTTAAGTTTTTCTTCAGACCTTTTTCATTTTAATTACTCTTTTTTCTTAAATGTATTTTTATTATATTTTATTTATTTTACTAGTCTCTTGATTCCATCTCATTTTATTTTTCAATTTTTTTGAATATTTTCTCTTTTGTTTTAAGTTTTTCTTTAGTCTTTTTTTCATTTTAATTTCTATTTTTCTTAAATGTATTTTTATTATATTTTATTTATTTTACTAGTCTATAGATTCCATCACATTTTTTGTTTAATTTTTTTTTGTATTTTTTTCTTGTATTTTAAACTATTCTTTAGATCTTTTTCATTTTAATTTATTTTTTTTTTCTTAAATTTATTATTATTATCTTTTATTTCTCTCTCACCTCTGTTTGTTTTTTAATTTTGTTTTGTAGAGAAGAATCACTTTTGTTTTAAGGTTTTAAGATTTTTAGGATTTTTCTTTTTAATTTGTATTTTTCTTAAATGTATTTTTATTATATTCTATTTATTTTATTTAAATAGTCTTTTGATTCCATCATATTTCATTTTTAAATTTTTTTTTGAATATTTTCTCTTTTGTTTTAAGTTTTTCTTTAGTCTTTTTTTCATTTTTATTTCTATTTTTCTTAAATGTATTTTTATTATTATATTTTACTAGTCTTTTGATTCCATCTCATTTCATTTCATCTTTAAACCTCCATAAATTTATTTTGGATTTTTTTGTAATTTTTTCTCTTTTGGTTTAAGTTTTTCTGTAGGCCTTTCTCATTTTAACTACTTTTTTCTTAAATTTATTATTATTATATTTTGTTTTAATAGTTTCTTGATTGCATTTATTTTTTAATTTTTTCCCCTTTTTCTCTTTTGTTTTAGTTATTTCTTTTATTTCCAAAAATGTATCATAATTTTTTTTTTAATTAATTGGATTTATTGTTTTCAAAATTTCAATTTAAGATCCGAAGAGTCTGACTTAATTTCTTGTCCGTTCCCCACTGTGTGTAGTGCCCTAACCATTCTAACCTGGTGGTGGCTGTTTCTTAATCCTTATTGTGGGGTAGATGGTGCCGGTGTTTTTTCTATCGCAGTTTTACGTGGCAATTCCAGACAATCGAGGGTGATGACAGATGATGCTAGGGCGCTTCAATTTTGTTTTCTTTTTTTCCTCTTTTGGGGGTTTTATTTGTTGCTTGAATTCATTTCAAGTTTGTGATGGTTTAAAGATGAGTTTTCCTGCGCAATTTTCAATTGTTATTCTTGTCTACGATATTTGTGTCTGGTTGGATGTACTTTTTTCGCCGCTCAGTCATCATTCGACAATTTTCTAAGGGGGTTTCTGGCTGTTTTCTTTCTTTCAACCAAACTGGGAAAATATGATTTATTTTTAGTACAACGAATTTAAGATTTTGTTTTTGGGATTAAATTGTGAACAGAAATATTTTTCTTATGGATTTCTTATTTTCTGTTTTGAGATTCCTATTAAATTGAAAATATCTTATTCCGTTAGAATTTTAATCTTTCAAACCAGCCCACCGTTTCGTTTCGATTCGTAGTGTGGGCTTAGCGTAATTAAATCTGAAATATTTAAATTTTGCCTAAACAAGCGTTTCGCTTTGGTACTATGGGAAATATAAGCAGATTAGTGAGATCTTAAAGCTGTTATGCCTAATGGCAATTAGCAATATTTCACAGCCTTTATACGCGTTAATAAATTGAAATGAACAAATTTATATTAATTTGGCTAACAATTGATTAGTGTAAGCCGTTCTCATTGTTTCTATGGCATAATAACATATTGTTGTTCGGTATGGAGAATTTGAAAGTGATGACAAGGGACTAGAAGAATACATGCTTACTTATGTAACAGCTGATCCGATTTGGATTAGAATTTAAGACAGAATAGAGGAATTCCCTCCCTTCCGGGTAACTACGGTGCATGATGGATACCTGTAGCTCAGGCGCTGACCGATTTTTTGCCTTTAGTTGTTCTATTGATACTTTTCAAAGAAAATCTGTTCAATACTATCCAGTGTTATAGCCAACGCATATACCCATTACCTCAGAACAAAAGTGTTGATACCAGTCAATATTTCCCTAATACATTTTCAATAGAAATGTCTGAGACAACAACAGCAGTCTTCTCTAACCCCCATCTCCTTCTCCCACTCCCTCTCCTTGCGACCATTTCCATTTCACTGGGTAATTTCCATTTAATTATGTTTCAGCTCCCTACGAATTTCATTCATAATTGAATTTACTAGTATTCTCAGTTCTATTCCTATTTTAATGTCTTCTCATGTTGACAATAAAACAAATAAATGTGTAAAATGCACAATTAATTCTTTATAATTCTTTGCCAGCGATGCGCCACTAGAATACATAATAGGCAGTGGTGTCGTGTTCTTCTTTCTATGGGACTTTGCTGTTGCTGGTGTTTCCCCCCCCCCAAAATGTTTGCATAATTTCTTCGCTGGTATAAATCAACCGCCAGCACCCATCTTCCTCCCCTGGTCGAGAACTCTGGCCAACACTCTGTGCACTGTCGTCTCTTCTCAGTGGCGGTGGCCGTAACATTGTCGGCATTAATTATTAGTTTTATCGGTAATTACAACAGGTCTCTTTAAATGTTGTATTTTGGGTGAACCGATGTTCACCGGTGGGTCGATCGGCCTATTGGCAATCGGCCAATTGCACAACCGCACATCATTATTGTTATTAATGTTCTAAATTGGTTGTTGTTATGTTAAGAACTGCAATGGCCGGGCACAGTGTTTTTGGGTTTGGTGATGGTCATAGTTCAGAAATTATCGCTCAATATTGGACGATGCAGTTAAACTTTGACTGATAAAAAAGGAATTTCATGTTTAACTTTAGTTTAATCGAAAAAAAACGAAGATCAATCTCGACTCATTTATTGGGCCTGAGAACTTTTCGGTAGGGGGTGAAGTAAGAAATTATTTAGGGGTTAATAAGTGAATAAGATTTTGTGGTTTCTGATAAACAGACAAAATAAATATCTAAAAAATGTCCAACAATTTCGATAAAGCAGTTTATGGGACTGAAAAATTCGTTTTTTTTTCCAATCTCGATTGAGGGGAACTGCCTGGGTGGAGGGAATAGCTCTGCAGTAATTAGTATCTCTAGCCCGAGTCTACTGTATTTCAAAATAATGAGAATAATTCGCATACTCATAAGTGAAGGCGGAAATTCATTGCATTCCTAGTTTATATTCGTAAAATTTTTTTTTTTCGAATATGAAAGCAAATGTTAAATTATTTTTTTGCGAAAGCGAATACTCCAAAAATATGTTCTTTACGTTTCAAAAAGATTATTATTTTGCATTCACATATGCCACGACCCACTGTGCCATAATGTTTGCATTCATTCATGAAACACATCTAAGGTGAGGATTTCTCATGAACAACTAAACAACAGTTAATTGCACACAAGTCGATAACTCACACACACACACACACTTACACACAGTTCAACCCATTCGCGAGAGGGTTTTCCGTGCGAAAAGCAATAAATCCCAAAACACACTGACAGCAGCGTGCAAATTGTCTGCAAGTCTAGTATCTACGTCTGCCTTCCGCAATGCTTGACCCAGTTATAGACGAAATCATCCTTTTTTACCCCTGACAACGCGCACGGTGACCTCCCTCTCCGTTCGCATGCATGACTGCATGCATTGTTGTCATTGAGATTCATTAATTAAAATAATCAAGAAAAATACAACAACAAAAAAATAATTCTTAATCGCAACAAATCAACCACCACCACCAAACAACGAGTGGACGATTCGCACTTGACCAACACGATTTCTGCTAAATTCATTAAGTTTTACATGAAGTGTTAACGATTCACATGTTCATGGCAATGCCGGTCAATTGATTGCAATTGCAATCGATCAATGTTTGCTCAGTTTTTTTTTTGTACAAAAAATAAAATAATTCAATGAAATCTTATTAGTTGAAGGGTGAGAAAGAAATCATCTGACGAGATGTTTGCATTGCAGGGTGTCTGTCGTCCGTTGATTTGCAGGTTGTTGGTTACTTTTATCGTTGTCTTATAACACCCTACAGCACTCAGTGGAATAGGGTGTTATAAATTAGTTTCATGGCTCATATTGATGGGATCAAGAAATATACGAGCTTGTAAGGATGTCTAGCAATCTACTCAAATGGACTTTGTGATGCGATGACTACCCGTTTATGTATTGAGGAAGTACCGGATAAAGAGTTGCATCTGAATAATCAAAAGTAACCAGAATTTACTTGCAAATTGTCACACGACTGGCTAGTAAGCGAAAGCTCGTCGTTGGAGTTTGTAAGAATGTCTAGCAATCTACTCAAATGGACTTTGTGATGAGATGACTACCTGTTTATGTATTGAGGAAGTACCGGGTAATGAATAGTCAAAAGTAACCAGGTAGACAGAGCATTGTGCCGAGTTTTGTTTGTCGGCGGCGTCGGTTGACGGCAAATATTTCAGCCAAAAGGTTAGCTTTATCAACCTCTTTAGAAAATATCTGGTCATCGTTAACCCTTTTAATAAATGACCAGAAGCTCATAATTTCCCTGGGAGAAGAAAGAACTTTAGCACGAAGATGCTGTTCCTGCAAAAGTTCGTCGCGCCCAAGTACTCTGGCACAATTGGATCGGGCCAAGTCTTTGTTAATCACTGTTTTTGAAAGACGACATTCACATCCGATTTGTTTTGCATTTTTGTCCATGATTTGTCAATCAGTTAAAAGGGACAACAGGCAAATCGATTAAAGCGAGAGAAAAACGTATTCAGCGCATCCACGCCTCCTCCTCCTCTTGACCACTGATTTCGGCCACTGTTGAAGGCCCCAAACTACGCTTAAGCTTCAGCATAATTACGATGCTGCGTTTAAGTATTCGATGGAAGCGTAAAATGCGCCGATGATGTCGACGTTTGAAGTCCATGTCTGTCGTCAATCAATTTAAACGAACAACATTTGTTTTTGGGGAGTGTTTTGCGGAGACACAACAAATTGGTAAGAAGACTTTTAAAAATTTGCAAAAAAAAAAAAAACTGAAATATTTGTCTTCGGTTGGTGTCATTCTCTGCCATAGAATTCGACAAGAAGTATTTGCGGTCAGCGGTGAAGATGATGATGAGGATGGGGATGAGTCTCGTTAACAATCAGGTACACTGAGAGAAAACAGCTTCGTTATATGAGACAGTTTGATGTTTTTATTGAATTACATTTAGTTAAGCAAAATGGATGTTTATTTTTATTTTTTATGAATTTTAAAATTTTGTAATGATTTTCATAGTTTGTTGGAAGCACTAATATATTTTCATTGATACAATGAATTATATACAATGAAACTATTTCATTGATGCTATGAGATTCCCTGAGTCAGCAAAGAACATATCATTGAATTCTTTTCATCGATACAATGAAATATTTTCATCGATACAATGAAACTATTTCATTGATGCTATGACATTCCCTGCGACAGCAAAGAATTTGTCATTAAATATTTTTGATAAATTTCAAAAATAATTTTAAGACAACACAAAAGTCAGAATCTCATTAACGGTTCCGAAACTGGTATTATCTGAATTTTTAAATTTTTGGAAAATTAACGTTTATTTTTAGTTTTTATTATCATAGTTTGTTGGAAGCACTGAATTATTTTCATCGATGCAATGAAACTATTTCAATGACGGCATAATAGTTCCCGAGTCAGCAAAGAATTTGTCATTGAATTATGTTCATTTGATAAATTTAAAAAATTCGGGCATATCCCAATTTCGAAATTTTTGGAATATTAACGTTTAATTTTTAGTTTTTATGAATTTAAAAAAATCGTATGATTTTCATAGTTTGTTGGAAGCACTGAATTATTTTCATGGATACAATGAAATATTTTCATCGACTCAATGAAACTATTTCATTGCAAGAAGAAGAATTTGTCAATGAATTTAACCATCAACCTACGTTTTTCTCTCCGTGTACACATACAATCGATCTGCTCAAATATACTTCTGTACTTTTATGTGAATATGTACGGGAATGTTTTTGTATGGTTTACGGCTAAATTGATTTGCATAACAATTAAAATTAATTTCTATTTATTTGTTAGAGGCGTTTTTTGTTGTTGTTCTTGTCTTCCTCTCGTCTTCTTTTCCTGTGTACCGTATGTTGTCATTCTTCATGAGCTTCTGCTGTTACTTCTAATCGTGTTGGAGCTTCTTGGCATTTTTGGTTGGTCAAAATACCTCTGGTCTTGGCACCGGACATTTCATGGTTGTGGCACAGTGGTACGATTTGCATGGGACCAACTGCAATAACTTTTGATTTATTAAGAGAAGGACTGAACTGGAAATGTACTGCGTCAACCCGATTGATTGTTTCAGTGTAGAAATATTTTCTTGCAAATTCTTGGACAACAATCTTGGTACAAAGGACTTCCCGGTTATCTTGCACTGTAAAGTTCGATGTCAGGACATGGGCCGTCGATCCAACATACTGGATGTTCCAACACATCTTTGATGCTCGACGAATGTTGTAATACACCTGCGTCTGTTATTAGCCTTGGGACATTTTCCCAGCAGACTACGATGACCGTAATCATGCACACTGTGATTGGTAAGTCCTGCAACCATTTTACCCTCCGCCTTGAAAGTTATTGAATTTTATTTCGATGAGAATCGTATCGGTATCACTGTGCGACGTCTCTTTTTAAGTGTTATTTATTTGGTCGTTGGCTGGATTCTTCTTTAAGTTGTGATGAGCAATGTTAATGAAGATGTCACAGAGGTGTCACTAAGTGAATTCATTTTGAGGAAAATTTCTGCAGCAGTTAAATTTTGTATGGTCCATTTTTATCGTTTCGTGATAGATGGAAGCAAAAGAAATTAATTCTAATTTGTGTCATTAATGGAAGTAACTATGTAATGGGAGTCACCCTGTTATGGGAGTCACCCTGTAATGGGAGTCACCCTGTTATGGGAGTCACCCTGTTATGGGGGTCACCCTGTTATGGGAGTCACCCTGTTATGGGAGTCACCCTGTTATAGGAGTCACCCTGTAATGGAAGTCAGCCTGTATATAATCGTCGAAGTCCGCATAAGCTTTCCCATAATGGGCGTTCCTAAATGTTAAGCGGCCAAGGTGATATTTCATTTAGGGAGACAACTGCGTATCTGAACCCCCTTGGTTATATGTCAAGCCTTTATCGCGAAATCTTTTTTTTTTCGAATCTTGCATTTTAAAGAAATTCAATAGAAAACTGTCCACCGCCCTTAATCCAAAAATATTAAAAATTTAAATATACAAAGGTATGGCAAATTCAATTGTATTGTAAGCGCCACGAGCCTTTTGGATTGACAACAAAAATAAAAATTCTGTACTGTAAAATTTTCGCTTAGGCACTTAGGGCTTGATATGATTGATTGCGGAAACCGGCTTAAGTTTTTTACATGTGAAGCTGACTGTTAACTGTGTAACAACGGTTCATCTAATACAGAGAACCCAAAGGGAACAATTGTTCGACAGTACGTAGTGCGGACATCAAAGCTCCCCAATGGAGCCCAGGAAAGAGCTGCCAGAGCTCCCTTCCAGAGTTTCACAGATTTCTCAAAAAATAAAAATTAGAAATATTTTGGTGTATTAAGTTAAAATAAAATTAAGCTATCGGTACTGTCGTTGATGAGCTTGTAATTTCATAAATCATCTTGTTTACTAAATTCCTCAACTCTGCTTCGAAAGTTAATTCTTTTTTTTTTTAGAAAACTAAGTCTGACAACACCTTGTTTGCTTGATAACCCACAAACTTGTGTTCCAAACCCCTAACTAGTAATCATGTATTATATTCGTTAATCATATATTAGATGACCCGGTGTTGAAAACCCGGACATCTGGGTATTAAAAAAAAATATTAAGAAATTATTCACCTTGTGCTATATGAAAATATGACACCAGATATTCGAAGGAATGAAATATCTTCACGGTTTCCCAAATATATGTTTGAGGTTCGTTTATAGACCAATACGTGTAGCTCCATTGGATTTGAAAGGGATTAGGTTTTTTTTGTATCACTACAAAGATCAAGAGATTGTTGGCAGAGCTGCCGGATAAGTGGATCACAGACCTAAGTCGGCAGCGAATTTTTCGAATAAAGTGTAGCTACTGATTGTTTACGAACGAATCATTAGTTGTCCTTGAACGAATTTCTGACATCTAGAGTTTGCAGCAGTACTGATACTTCTGCAAACGGGCCTAGGCCGTCTGCCCGCTAGATTGTCTTTGAGGTGGGTAATGGAGGTAAAGAAGAGAATACATGAATACCTGTACTTCTCTCAGTACTACCGAATTTGAAGTATTTCAACCGATATAACATATTAATTTATTTCTGACAACTTGTTGAGTAGGAACTTAAGTTACAAAAAAAGAGGTAATTTAATTTTTTATTTACTTACTTAAGTTGACTCTAGAACCTGTGGTTGGTCTTTGCGGTTTAACAAATGATTTCTAAGAACGTTGGTCTTATGCATTGCTTCTGCCAAGAATGTGCATTAGAGCGTACCAGGTTACAAGTAAAAAAAAAAAAAATTTTATGCGAGCTTTAATTTTCTGATATTAGAGTGGTACATTAGGGTAGTAGCAACTGAGATATGATGGGTAAGTACCAGAAGGGGGTGCTTGAGCTCAATGACTTCAAAGACAAAAAAATCGTCGAGACAAAAACATCGATGTATCACACTTTAAAATCCGTTTATAAATGCAGAAGTTATATAGAAAAATGTAAAAGCGCGACCCATACGTTCGGCATAAAAAAATAAAAAAAAAATTTTTGAAACTACCTTTCAATAATACTTCATATTCGAAGGTGTACGGCGAACTTTTTTTTTTGAGGTACGCCCTAATGTGCATGTCTTCTTCCACTTAGTCCTTCCACCGGATTGTTAGTGTTCGTCGTCTGGTCCTTCCATGCCAGTTGGCGTAGAGATGACAAACTATCGATATTGTCGGTCGGATGGTTTCAAAAGTTAAAAAGGTTTTTTATTTTTTAAAATTCCATTATATAGATCAATTATAAAGATAATTTCATGGCATTTTTATTTTTTTAATATATGTTTGGCATATTTACTCCTCGGTTACATGGTCCATTCGGAAGATCAGTCCAATTTTTGACTACTTCCAATAAATCAGGCCGTACGGCTTCCAATGTTTCAAGAGTTACTGGATTGTCAGCATAAACCACGGACTTGACATAGCTCCATAAAAGTTATCCAGAGGCATTAAATCGCACGACCGAGGGGCGCTAGTGAACGGGACAACTTCTGGAACCGAATGTCGTTGATGTTTAACTGATTATCATGGTTCGCCTTAAGGGCAGCTTCTTCCTCATTTTGAAAGACAGACAGTTCAATTTAATGGATAAGTATTGTCTTTGCTCCAAAGACTTGATTTGCCTGAAGACTTGATCACTAAACCGATTATGTTGGCCGGTAAATGGACGCAGTGCTCTGTGATCATCGCGAACAGATTTCTTTTGTCAAAGTAAATTTCCACAATTTGGAAACTTTGTCCTGTCGTTAAATGATTTATGACGACTGGCCAATCGTTACTGAACCGAAATGTAAATACAGTTGGACTTTGTCAGCTGTCAAACCACAGTTATCGATAACGATAGTTCTTAAGGTCCAATTAGTCTTGACGGTTGACGGTAGACGATCAGCTGTTAGAGTTGGGGTTGCATTTTGCATGTGTTAGAGAGAGACAACTAAAATTGATGGTAGACTTCTGCAGGTTGCGGAATCAAGACCGATCAGCTGTTTATTGTTATTGATTTCACTTCGACCTTTTGCGTGCGGTAATTATTTATAAGTTGTAAATTAAATTTTATAGTTTAATGTTATGAGTAATGTATTTATAAACGAATTCAAGTTATATTTTGTACAAATGCTCTTCAATTAGCTGTTTTTGTTTTGTTTTGTCTTACCCTCGCCTACCGTCATAACTAATCGCACAATATTGAGCCTACCGTCAAGACTAATTGGACCTTTATGCAGCTTAAAAAAATACCTGTTGGTGTCGTATGTGTAATGGATAAGAGACTTATTTCGTGGTAGTTCATGGAAATCACTGTCGGGATCGACATAAGATCAACCGGTACAGAATATAACAAAACAAAATGGTTGCAATTACAATAACAATGTTGTACGATATTCACAAGAGAGAATGAACAATTGCAACTTCGGGGTAGTCGATGACATTTGCTATTTTGCATACCCGCAGAATATCATCGAGAGCAAACAGGTGCTACTTTGGACTATACCAACAAATCGTATAAATTAGGCCATGTGTTCTAGGATTGTAGCATAACGACGACATATCACACATTTACTTCAATAGTGTCATAACTCAAAACAAACAAATTTGTTCAAGAGAGTCGATTAAAGTTCTCAACTTACCTGGGAAATATAGGAGAAAACCATAGGAGTCCCGAATAAAGTAAAGCACTGACATATTTCTGTACGTAGAATACACACAGAACAAAAGTCAATTTGAACAAGAGATTTAAAGCTTTTTCTTGAGAAGAAACTGCAGTATAGTGATATGGCAACCCTAACAAAATCGATTTTGACATACATACATGTAAACATAGAAATCTCTCTCCTCTAGATCCGCCTTCGAGTGAAGACGCTTTTTCGTATTAATTAAGTATATATTAATTCATCCTTTATTTACTATGAACAATCGATTACTTGAAATAAAGATATGTTAGAAACATAAAAATACATTATATAATTCCTATTTTATCCAGTTAATTGGGATTTTTAACACCTATGAGTAAGTAGTTAAATTATTTAATTCCTTGTTTATATAAATTAAATGGTAATGGATGATGAGGTTACCCTCTGTCAGGTTTTTTTTTGCTGGCATATCCGGAAATGCCTCAAAAATAACTATTGTCTTTTTACATCGTTGTCTTTCAACCATCACAATGCCATTGTATTCGTACGCGCAGAAATGAATTATTCTCACACCACGACTTGTGCAATTCAATTATGCACCCTCAGTTTCTGGGAGGAAAGTAAATATTGGAAACCCTTACGCACATCCAAATTGCATTTCGCTTTTCAAAGCGCACCAAAATCTATTCCTAAATAGTTAAACACGCAACATGCGCATAATTCAAAATGCATTTCAACCAAAACATGATCATAAATAATGAAACATATGTACGACAGCCGAGGAGGAGAACAAACAGCAAAAACAAAATAACAACTACAACGTACTGCGTTACGTGGCTGTGTTGCGTTAACGTAATTGTCCGTAACTCTTTCTCTGTCGTTTAGAGTCATTCATTAAATTCATTGTTGGCACTCTACAGGCGGCAATGGTGTGGTCTCTCATTGGGATGTGAGTTTGTACTCAGAGATGTTAGACTATTTTCGTGACAACGATGGTTGGGCAGTCGTCAGGTCTATTTGGATGAGTGTAGTAATGCTTTTTTTTTAATTTGAAAAAGTTAACCTCGGAAAGAGATGTAGTCTGAGGGGAAAAATAAAGAAAACAATTTTAAAAAATTTTTAGGGGTCGCGCCACTCCCTCGGAATTTGGAAATTATCGCTATTTTGGCGTTGATTTTAGAAAAATCCTAAAAATTAACGACTTAACTTATTCGAAATTTAAAAGTTTGAGCTTGTTCAGTGCCCAAACAAAAGTATTTGAGGCAAATATGAGGATAATCGACTAATATTTGTAGCTTTGGTGGCGATTTCATTGTTCAGTCAATTTTCTGAAGAAGGGACGATTTGACTTATTTTACTTTTTGAAATTTTTAAACAATGAGAAACATTTTTTTAATTTTTTCATGCCCTTATTTCATTGTTTACGCCTTTGCAAACATTTATTGACATACAACTTTTTAGGATTTTTCTAAAATCAACACCAAAATAGCGATAATTTCCAAATTTCGAGGGAGTGGCGCGACCCCTAAAAATTTTTTAAATTTTTTTTCTTTATTTTTCCCCTCATTAGGACCCCAGACTACAACTCTTTCCGAGGTTAACTTTTTCAAATTAAAAAAAAAGCATTACTACACTCATCCAAATAGACCTGACGACTGCCCAACCATCGTTGTCACAAAAATAGTCTAACATCTCAGCGTACAAACTCACTCCACCCTAGTGTAGTATGACTCTCGGTTTGACTTTGTACTTTCCTCGTGGCCAGATGTTATAGGTCATGCGTCATGATATCTGGGTATTCTCATCACTTCATGGTCGAAAGGCCGATTTAAAATTGTCGAATAGCCGGTTGGCGACGGAAATTGCAGGGACCTCGACACCTAGACGAATCTTTCCCAGTTCGATGGACGACCAAGTTCATGTAGTGTTTCACTCGGTCAGTCCGCATCGATTATAACATTCCCACTTCTATTTTACTTTGTTGGTGATGACGTTCTACGTCTGCTGGCGTTGGTGAAGCGACATTGATTTCACCTGGGCAAGCTGCCTCACCTCAGGATTGGTATCCACCAACATCGTCAGTTACAACGACTGCTGTGCCACAAAAAAAGAAAAAGAAGAAAAATCATGTTGTTTCCTTTCAAACATTTATTTTCTTTTTTGTGTTATTTCGCCGGGAATTTTCTTGTTTCTTGGCCGTTTTCTGTTTTTCTTTTTTTCTGAGCCAAGGAGCTGCTTAAAAAGGTAACAACAAACAGGCAACAACGACAACAACTGTTGGCTTTGCTGGCGAACTATTAAATTTTGCATGCAATCCATGTCGTTTGATTTGTTATTGCTGCTGCCGGTGACGATGGCGTTCGGTGATGGTGCTGGGGATTACTGCTTCATTTGGTGTTGTTGGGTTTTCATCTGTTGCAATGCGAACAAACGCAACGCAATGCAATTTGTCGTCGCTTGGCATTCGTTGCTGATTATTTTCTCGTTGTTGCTATTGTCACTGTCGCCGGTTTGGTTGCCGTGCGTTCCTGGTTTTTTCCAACCGTTTGGTTATGGCTGACGCCGCTGTTGCCACTTTGAAATCATATTTTGTTGCCATGGCTCGCTCGTTTGCTGCTCCTGCCTGGATGGCCAAAAGCCAAACCAAACCGGCAGCAGTGCTTGGCTCCGCTTCCATTCAGCGTGCGTTGCTTTGTGGCGGCTCAGAACATTTGTTGCATGCACAATTTGCTTATCGATCATTTGCTTAATTCGTTTGAGGCGCCAAAATGCGTAACGCTATTGTTGGCCACCCGAACAACAATAACAACAACACCTTCAAGCCTGGCAATGGCAAACGAACTCGTTGCTTTGAATTCATTGATTTAGAAAATAATAAAACTTGTACTTTTTCACACATTGCAAGAATTCAAAACGATTTTGAACTTCATAAATCTTGCGACAACGATAAGCGTTTGGTGGTTTGGCGAATATTTTCGCACCATTTCTGTTTTGTGGGTGATATTCGTATGTATTTGATTTGCCACAGGGGTAAGGGGAGAGTGGAGCCCAACAAAGGCGCCACACGTAATCATGGTTTCGTTTTAGGTGTAAGGTGTAAATAGTGACGGAGGAACCTAGCAATGGATGTATTGTGAAAAAGCAAAGGAAATACTCTATGTGAATGGTCCATTAAGGAACAGAAAGGGGAAGTTCTCGCAGATCAGTGAGCTGTGTAGTTTTTAAAGCCGGCCTGAATGGGAAATTCTTCTCCTAGAGATGTTTTTCATGACTTTTATATTGTTACATGCAAACAAATGAAGGATTTTCCAACAAGAGGTGTTATTTTGAATCACCCGGTTTTGCTGGCTAAAATTTAGAAAGGGCGTAACTCGCATTTTCGTAACTTTACAGGAGATGGTAAGAACTTTATAAAATATGAAAAACTTCAGACATAAAAAAATTTTAAAGGTAATTTTAAATAAAAATGCGCAACAAATTTAATTCTGAAAATAATTTTTTTTTTTTTTGGATTTTGGTTACGCCCTTTTGCAAAAGGGCAACAAATGCGGTATTTTCGATCACAAAGCCCTGCAATTTATGTGGAATGTGTATTTGACAATGTTCTACCAAAATATGTGAAAATCGCGATTTTGAAAAAAATCGAGTTACGCCCTTTCTAAATTAAGCCATCGATATATATGTTTGCTCATAAGCATATACATTAGGGTTAGTCATTTTTTTAGATTCAAAATCTGTGGAAATAGCATATAGGGCAGGCAAAAACAAGCAGAATTGCGTTTTTACTTTTTCGAAATTGTGAAAAAATCTTCCGCACAAAATGCAATTACTTTAGCTAAAAAAAAAAAAAAAAAAAAATTTTGGATCAAATTACATATTTTGGATCAAATTACATATTTGAAATCGATGCACTAAAACCAACTAAAAAAAATTATTTCCAAGAACAACTATTGCAGAAAAATTTTTTTTAATTTAAAAATTTAAAAAAAAGTAAACTAAAAAAGTTTGTTTTTAGCTAAAGTAATTGCATTTTGAAATTTCGAAAAAGTAAAAACGCAATTCTTATTATTTTTGCCTGCCCTACATGCCATTTCTACAGATTTTTGATATTCGAAAAAAAATGAAAAAATGACTAACCCTAATATACATATTTGTCCATGAGCATATATTGTTCGCCTCCAATAAAACATGTGTTTTGGAAACATTGCTGCTAGACCAAGCATATACATAGTGTACTCTCTCCTTGCGGACGCCTCGCTTAAGCGCACACCTCTCATAAAGGGACACGTTTTCTTTAGTGCCATTCCGCTACAGTCCTCGTGTGTACTTCTCTCATAAGCGAACAAAATTCTCAGTCCCTTAGGTGTCCGCTAATGAGAGAGTATCTCCTTTTTCTAATACACCCGAAATATCTTGTTTCGAAAACATAAATTTCGCAAACGCGACAGTTGTTAGAGCTTGTTCAAAGTTATAGACCCTCTGGGTGGCTACGACGGCACAAGTCATTAATTAAAAATTCCGTTCTATTTATCGTCAATTAAAAATTAATTAATCAATATTAAGGTTAACAAGCTGTTTTTTTTTGTGTGCTATTACACCTCCACTTACAATTGTTTCTCATTATTTGTGGAGTAAATAACGGTAAATGCAAAAGAAACAACAAGCAAAGTTTCTATTTCGAAATTCATCTAAAATAATAGCGGACGTCGAAAGACAATTGTCTAAAAACAAAACACCCATAAACAAAAGTTCAATAAAAAAACATTTTAGAAAGAAAAAAAAAATATATAAATATTTCAGGGTTAAGCGTTCCACCATGAATAGGCACAATTTGGGACAGTTTATTGTTCGAAGAAAAAAAAGAAAAACAAAAAGACAACATCAGCACTACCAACAAAAATACTTAGTCTATGCATGAGTAGGCTTGGCAGCGATGAAGTACAGCCTACTTGGCGGGATACAATTGCACAAACGTGTAACATAACAAAAGTTGATACTTTATATCGTAGGAAAATTCAGCCAATATCTACGTTTAATTTTCCAACTATGTTAAGATCATGTCAGGGCAGATATTGTATTTTAAACACATCTAAAGTATTTTCTTCATGACTTTTTAAAAATCACAGCCATTATCATTTCCTTTCGTTAAATGAATTGCAGAGGACCTTGTTATGTGGATTTCAAACCTCCGCACTCTTTCCTGAATGCCTTATTTCAGAATGATTGTTTGTTTCCTTTTATAAAAATCCAACTAAAATTCACTCTTCTCTTCTTATGAAGGAAATGCTTGCAGCTACGACGCACAGTGGTCCAGAATCCTATTCAATCAGCCAAAAGTAAAAATTTCTGAGTTCTGTGAAAAACTGATTGTATTCAAGGAGTAAAGGATTATTTTAAGGCATCAACATTAGAAATCGGACAATTGAAAATGTTTTGAAAATATTTGCAAATATTACCACTTTTAGTATTTTTCAAGTTTTGGCATTTTTTGTGCGTAGGTATTTTGTACTTCATATTTCATATTGCATTTGAAAAAAAAAATACTTTTTTACCATTTTTCATATTAAAAATTTCCAATTATTTCAAATTTGAAAATCTGAAAAAAAATATGAGTTGATTTTTCGACATTTTTGAACATTTGACGAGCTATGGCACTCAACTTATTTTTTAGTATACAATGTGTTTTTTTTGTCCTTTATTATGTCTTCATGGTTTTGTTTCAAGCCAATGTTTTAAAAATATCGATTTTGAAAAAAATTTGGATTTTGGACCACCAAAAAATCCTACAGTTAAGAGATTTTAAAGAAAGCAATACTGATTTTGGTACCGTGTGAGGGTTTCCCAATTTTGGGATAACAAAAGTTCCACTATTTGAAGATAGGGGACCTTTTCTGCAAAAAAATCCAATGTTTCTGTCCCAAAAATTCGAATTTATTACTTTTTCTCATTAACTATTGAAAAGAATGTTCTCAGCTGGAAAGATGACTAAATTTATTTTTTTCTAATGCCAAATTATGTTCATTTGCCATTGTTTTTGCAAAAAATTCTAAAATATTTACATCTGTCCAATTGTGTACATTCTTAACGTCAAATAATCCATAACAACTTGCCTACAACATATTTTCTACAGAGATAGAAATGTTCAATAGATCACAAGTTCCGAATTTTTGGAATTGAAGTCTAGACCACTGAGCGGAATTTTAAGACAGCTCGAAGATAGTCAATTTCAATGTTGTGTGATATTTTCTATACGGTTACTCAACATCTACTGAACACCTTCCTTACATTTACTTCACATCTACCCAACCTCTACTCTACATCTACTCTACATCTACTCTACATCTACTCTACATCTACTCTACATCTACTCTACATCTACTCTACATCTACTCTACATCTACTCTACATCTACTCTACATCTACTCTACATCTACTCTACATCTACTCTACATCTACTCTACATCTACTCTACATCTACTCAACATCTACTCTACATCTACTCTACATGTACTCTACATCTACTCTACATCTACTCTACATCTACTCTACATCTACCCACCCTCTACTCTACATCTACTCTACATCTACTCTACATCTACTCTACATCCATCTACTACATCTACTCTACATCTACCCACCCTCTACTCTACATCTACTCTACATCTACTCTACATCTACTCTACATCTACCCAACCTCTACTCTTCATCTACTCTACATCTACTCTACATCTACTCTACATCTACTCTACATCGACTTTACTTCCACGCGTTATCTGTTCTACATCTACCCCATATCTTCTCCATTTATATTTTCATCTACTTCTCCTATTTTTTGTTGCCTTTTCAAGCTCTTGAAGTATTCAAAACGGTCACTCCCGTCGTCTGTAGCAATCTCCGTTGCTAACATCTTTGTTATGTTGTTTTTGTTTTTGGTCCAACAACGACTACAATTTACAACGGTACATAATTTGATAATCGACTGTGTCAGTGTGTAAAAGACAGAGAAGTAAACCAAAAACCTTAAAGAGTTGAAACTGTCACTCGATTCAAATTGACAGCAAACGGAACAAGCGGCGAGTAACAGCGACAGCAACAGCATAAACAACAAATTCGATTCCAGCAAAAGATTGATGATTTTCATGCACGATTGGAGTTTTGGTAGATTTTGTTGTTGTTTTGCTTTTGGTTTTGGTCAAGAAAAAGTATGTGACAAAAAAATCCACATCGATACGTTTGTGTTATTTGGCCACTAAAATTGCCGTCTGTCCGTCTGTTTGCCGGCGTTATATTGTCGATCGCTCCCTGAGCGTCCGCAGAGTGTCAGTCAGCTAGCACGCGCCTCCGTTCATTTTGGGTGCTGGGTTAGAGCAGCGTCATAATTGATGATGACGTTACACTTAATTGTTGACAATTTAATTATAAAAACAAACATACCACTCTGTGTTTAAAATGTATTTGGTTGTTTTTGTATTTGTTTTTTGTCACTGTTTCATTTAACAGTAATGCACAGTGGTTTTGGAAAAACAAAAATCTAACAAGAAACAGAACAGAAAAACTAATTCACTGACAAAACAAGTTGAACGGCATACAATATCAACGAATTTAATTAATATATTAATTGAGCGTCTATACTGACTGACTTATTACATTTAATTGAGATAATAATTGTCTTTGGTGTCTGGTGGAAGTATAGGCTTGTTCTGAAATTGAAGCCGGTGATGCTGACGACCATTAGGTCCAACAAGAGGGCTTCGCTTTCTGCTCAGTCCGGGAAACCGTAGCGAGAATTTACCCACTTCTTTAAGTTGTCTGTATAAGCCGTTGATGGTCTTGGATTTCTTAGTAATTGGTTTCTATGGCTTATGACTGGTGGCGAGCTGTCTCCTGTTCGTGTCACCGAGGATTTCCATGTCTTCTCTTTCTTGGATCTTCCACCGGAGCCTGGATAATACCTAACATTTGTAATGTATTTCAGGCAGAGATACTCGACACTGACTTGGCAGCTAAATATATTTCAGACTAAAAAATGCGAGAAAATGCCCAACAAAATTTAGAGCCAAAAAAAAAATTACAAAAAATAAAAATCACCCAAAAAAATATGAAAAACAGTCCAAAAGAAATTTAGTTTCAAATCAACAAAAACAAAATTACAAAAAATAGATATCACCCAAAAAATATGAAATACTGTCGAAAAAAAAGTTTCAAAAAATAGAAATCGCCCAAAAAAATATGAAATTACAAAAAAACGAAATCGCCCAAAAAAATATGAAATACTCTCAAAAAATTAAATTTAGTCCCAAAAAAATTACAAAAAATATAAATCACACAAAAAGTTTGAAAAATTGCCAAAAAAAAATTACGAAAAATACGATTTATGAAAAATTACCCAAAAGAACTTGAGGCCAAAAAAACAATAAAAAATAAAAATCACCCAAAAAATATAGAAAATGTCCAAAAAAATACCCAAAAAAAAATGCTTAAACAAATTGCGACAAAAAAAAAGTACAAAAAATAAAAATCACCCAAAAAAATATGAACAATTTCCCTAAAGAAATTTAGTCCAAAAATTAATGAAAATTCACCGAAATCAGAATAAATATGACCCAATTTTTTGGGGGAAATTTTTTTTGATTTATTTTTCATATGAAAAATGTCACAAAACGAAAAATGAAATCTTATGGTATCCAAGTGAACCCGATAAGATGAGTAGGTAAGCCATCCAACCTGACCGAACCATTGACAGCCAGCTCCAATAGGTTCGGTTAGGTTGGATGGGACAAAAAAAATTCATACAAAATTTCCTAATTTTTCATTATTAAAAATTGGGAATTTTTCCTAAGTTTTGGATAATATTTCATTTTTTGTCCACCACACACTGCAGAATTTCACATCTACATCCCCAGAACCACTGTGCCCATCACTGTCATCGGGTCTAAAATATTCGTGGCTGCTGTAGTCGCCTACTGCCATCAGCAACACCGCTCGCTGAGTGTTAATCAGGTGTTTTGCAACTGTAATTTTTTCAATGATTTAGTGGACCGATCGACGACCACCGCTTGATCCCCAACAAAAGCAAAGCCTTCTTTACATTGTTTTGCGCCTATTTACGAATAATTTGCCTCTTAATCAAATCGCCATAATCACAATTATTCAAAATTACTTGGCACGACTTTGTTCAATGGTGCGGTGCGAACGTTTCGCTTTGTTTGTCCTCTCGACCATAAATTGCTTGCTGCACGTTTTTCTTTCTTCGCGTCTCTTGGCTATTTTTGGCTGTTGGAATGACAACAGAAAAAAATACAAATATTTGTCAATAATTTGCAATGGTCAATAGTTGAAAATAGACAACGACAGAAGGGGGGAAACAAACAGCTAATACACCGTGCAGACGCACACAAACATGGCCAACAGCGCTTGGCCATAAAAAACGCCAAGAAGCGGTGTTTTTATTTCGTTTATTGTTTTTAATCGATGACTTTGTTAATGACCTTCAAAATAATGGGCTTTTATTGAATTGTCTATGACGACGTTTTTCAGTTGCAAATATTTGTTAACCAAAATCCCCAATGGCCAACGAGGGAACGAACGTACTTAGCCAGCCAGCCAGCAAACGATTGCATTGTCAAGACATTTAAACCAATCTGGGGTAACGAAACCCTTTTCATTATTACTTTTTTGATTGTTTATTAGAGAAAAAAAAAACGATACAAAACCGTGAAATTTGTAAAAGGTTTAGTTGAGATATCTGTTGCATTGACCGTCAAAATAATTGGGTCTAATTCAATTCCAAATTGATGTAATTGTGGCGACAATTGGAATGGAATGCAGAGTCATGCATACGAGAAATTCATTATTGATATTAGCTGATGTCGGTGTAACGGTGAGTGTCGTTGTAGATCTAGACCTAGACCTACAAATAATTGTAGATTTCGGAGTAGGTGCAAATGTAGAAGTTGTTTGAGATGCAGATGAAAATTGTAAATGTTGATGGAAATTGAGATGTCAATGTAATTATAGAAGCTGGTGTAGAAAATATAATTCAGAAGTACATGCAAGTGTTTAACCCTATTCGTACCAAGCTAAATTTGTAACGTAAAGTAACGCCAGTGGTTTAAAAAAACCAAAAATCAAAATATTCTAATAGGGACCTTTTCAACATGTTGACAGTATCTTGCGATCCACGTATTTCTCCCCTGCGCCATGTCAAGTCACGAATAGAGTTTAGAAATCATTAACCTTTCAGATTTACATTCTCCAACGAATTGCGATGAATATTTTACAGAAAATTTAAAAAAAATAAATTTAAAAGAATTCGGTAAATTCGATTTCTGTTCACGACGACTACTTGAGTTTTTCGCAGTCCGGTCCACATCACGAATATTTGCCAGACGATCTACCTTAGCAAATACGCACGCTTGTTGACAAGATCTCCAGCGACCGTAGCTGATGGATCTTATGGATATTATTATTATTATTATCTGAAAGAGAGTAGACCCAAAAAAAAAAAATTACGAAATCAACTGCAAATACTCACTTAGTCACACTCAAGTGTTGCACCTTGTGGAATTCAATAAGTTCGGTGTCTGTTCGTTCCCAAACACACTATTGCTGGTACACAAATACGTAATATTATTATCAACCGCTGTACTCACAATCAACGGCTGTTGTCAAGTTGGCAAAATTGTTTGTAATTGTATCGAAATAAAATGAAAAAAAAAGATGAGTTATTTTAATTGTTTTAGTAATTTCTTAGATTTCTTTCAAAAAAATAAGAGATTTTTTACAAACACCACTTTCTATCGATGTAAATTAAAAAAAAAAAAAAATGGAAGGCAAACAGCTGTTGACTAAATGGAGAAACTGTTGTCAGTCAGGGTTACATTTTAATTTGCATTAGTGAAGTTTTATTGCAAATTAACTATGTCATCTGTCTACGCTACAAGAGTGCCTGAAACAAAATAGTAATAAAAAAAGATATCACAAATGAATCACCCTGTACTATACCTGACTTGTGAGTCAAAATAATACAAATGAAATGAATCCCTGTACTATACATAATATGTGACTCAAAATAATGAAAACAACGTTAAGATATCACAATTGAATCACCCTGTACTATACCCGATTTGTGAGTCAAAATAATAATAACAAAATGAATCACCCTGTACTATACATGATTTGTGACTCAAAATAATGAAAAAAACGTTAAGTTATCACAATTGAATCACCCTATACTATACCTGATTTGTGTGTCTAAATAATAGTAATAAAAAAATCGTTAAGATGTCGCAATTGAATCACCCTGTATTGTACTATGTGAGTCACTAACTTAATGGACGTGTTTATTTAAAAAATACTTATTTTTACGTTTCCGCACTAACTTTAAAACTGAATGAAATAAAAAAAAAATATAAACGTATTTAAATGAAAATTAGTGATGAGCACGATCCCAACGTGACATTTAATTTTGACAAACAGTTAATAAGGGAACAGCCCCGCTAAATAGCGCCCAGGTGTGGTATGACGTCATGACTCATTTCCGTGTTCCTGCAGCTAAGCAAATTTCTCACCAATTTCAAAAATGTTTAATAAGAACCTGGACTGTGTATAGGAATACCGCGCATAGTACTGCTTCGATCAGTACCGTTTCAGTACAGAACGATTTTGAAATTATTAAAAAAAAAAATTTACAAAAAAAAAATTTATTTTCAAAATAACTTTTTTTAACAATAAATTTTAAAAAAATATTTAATTTTTATTTAAAAAATATATTGTGGAAATTTTTTTTTTTTTTTTCAAAAAAAATTTTTTTCAAGAATAAAAATTAATTTCAAAATATTTTTAAATAAAATTTTTTGTTGTATTTTTTGCGAAGCAGAATTTAAATATTTCTAGGAGCTAAAATCTCTTCCTGAATAATTTCAAAAATTTTGAAAATATTTCTTGTTCCAAAAAAAAAAAAAAAAATTCAAAATATATTTTTTTTTCCAAAAAAAAATTAAATGTTCGAAATATTTTTTTTTTTCAAAAAATAAATTTTCAGATTTATTTTTCAAACAAAATAAAATTTTCAAAATTTTTATTTAAAAAAAAAATTCGCAAAATTTTTTAAAAAAAAAAATAAATTTTCAAAGTATTTTTTTTTTTTTAAAAAGCAGAAAACAAATCGACTCGTGTATCATCATAATATCCTTAAATGTCTTTCATAGGGGTCTAGGGCCTGTATATAGCCGCATAGGTCCCGAGTGACGCAATTAGTGCGGTTTCAAATAGATCGACAAAATGGTGGAACCGGTTAACCCTACTATGCGTTAACGCTATTCCTGTATTCGTTTACTAGCCTTATAAACAAAACAGAAACCTTATAGAAAATTGTAGCAAATTATACAGAAGTTCTAAAAAATTATCTGATCTGGACAAATTTGGGAAAACTGTTGATGACATTTGAAGCATTTCTGGTTGATCTGTGGGAGAAACTAATCCGTAAATACGTGTTTTTTTTTTAAGTATTTTTAAACATTGACATTCGATCTAATGAAACTCCTCGAAAAGACCAAAGTAACACAAATCCAACAAAACAAAAATCAATTTGAAATGATGAACAACATATTTGACTAGCTGGGGAGTGGTAGACGACATCGTCTGTACATTCAGTCATTCATTCAATAAACGAGGAACAGGCCAGCTCAGCGCAGCACAGCATCTGTGCTGTGATGCTGCTGAATTGGAAAAAAAGAAGCACTTGTGCTGCTGCACTGCATCACGTATCACGTACGGCATGCAACATGAAACGGAAGCATGAAAAATGATGTTGGGAGCACGTTTGGGTTATTAGTCCACGGTTAGAATGTGCTCTCGTCGTTGTTGTGTGAAAAATCTGTTTTTGACTCCGTCTTCCGTGTGTGCTTCTCCATCTGCGTATGTGTGTGTGGGTTTATGTGAGAGTATGCCTGCAGTTATTTGCCTGCTGCATGTTACGAATCTGTTCAGATATCTGGCCTTTTTTTTTAGAAGCTGTTGTTGTTGTGTCCATTGTGCTGATGCAACTGGCGGCCAGTGATACGATTTCAGTTGAAGTTGATTTGTTAGTTTGATTTATGTTGCATTTGTTGAAAGATTTGCAGCTTCTGTGAGATATTTATGAGTTTCACCAACAAGCAACTGGCAGCAAACAACAAAAAGTCCACTTTAAGAGACTACAACAAATGGCTCATGGAAATTTCAGATGGAACTGTTACTAACTTGAGAAAGGAAATTATTGCTAAATAGTATTTTGTTTCTGCCGTAAAGGGTGAACTATCAATTGTCGCCCCTCGCTCTGGGGTGAATCCCCAATCGATCTACTACTGTGTAAGATATATTGGTTTTTCAAATGGTTTTTTTTCTCCCTTGAAATTTTTTTCTCCCAATATTTGCCTTCAAAACACCATCAGTAGTCTCGAACTGGTATCTGTGTGCGAGCTACAAGCGTTGCTATAAGGCGCTTCAAAGCTCTGCTTGTGTATTCTCATGAGAACAGTCGAAATGTGTCAGAGTCGCTACATACTCTAGATGTCTGTAATTGGCATGGCGATATTTGAAACAAATTTGAACGATTTTCAAAGAAAATATTTTTGGAAATGTTCAGCAAACGACTTGGAACATCTGCTCTCTGTAAGGACTTTGATGGAATCATTTATAACAGTTTTTTTTACACCACCTGTGCTTTGGGATTGAGCAAATACAAAAAAAATCAAAATATTAGCTCAGTTCCTTGAACAAATTGTGAACTTCTCCCTTTTCCGTATGATTTCTATTAACTCAACGGATTCTTTCCTTTTTAACAAAAAAAAAAAAATCCATTAAAATTATTATTTTATATAAAGCCGCCTTTGTTTGGACTCACGTTGCACAAGAATAACAACTTCCTGTAAAGACAGAGTTCAAATGGGACATAGTTGAACTGAGACTTCTTATAAGGACACAGTCCAACTGAGACTTCTTGTAAAGACAGAGCCCAAAATCAGACTTCCTATAAAGACAGAATTAAACCGAGACTTCTTATAAAGACACCTGAGACAGACTTGAACTGAGACTTCATATAAAGTCAGAGTAAAACTGATACTTCCTATAAAGACAGAGTCCAACTGAGACAGACTTGAACTGAGACTTCTTATATAGACAGAGTCAAAAGACTGTCACTACAACTAAACCAAATCCAATGCATTAGACTACGAAGTCGATACAATGTTTCGGTGAAAGCCCTTTTACTTTTTTTTTTTTTTTTTTTTTTTTACCATTTTTTCTTTGTCTTCAAACAATATTTGCATTACTCAACATTCTTCAAGAGTACTGAAGATATGTTAAATATTTGTATAACATGTTTTTTTTTTGTATTAGTGAAATAATTGCATCTACTAAATTCTTGGCTATGTCTATTTACAAATTAAATGTTAAAATAGGAAAATACTGAATACATCTTTCAGTATAGGGAGGTAAGGCAATATTTTTCGTTTACAACATGAGAAGTATTTTTTTTTTAGTTGTCAATACCATTTTTCAGAAACCATTTTTTAGTTATAAGATTGAAAACAATGATTTACTTCCTTACCAAGAAAAAAGCACACATGACATATTTCTATGGATTTCAAAAGAACTCACAGTTTTTACAAAAGGTGAAATTCACCCGGGAAAAGGCGAAAATTTGCCTCAATATTTTGTATTGTGGTTTTCTGCGGCCCATTTTGGCATTGAGGTTTGAGGTTTAATTTCGTTGGGGGAAAATAACACCTTTCGAAATTTGGCCCCAAACATGTGTGACTGAGATTTAGTTAACATTTTTTATTTTGCTTTTCATTTCTTTATTTTTACCCAAGGCGTCAAAAATTCGGATTATTGGTGCATTGACCCCATTCTGGTTTCTTGGAGGACTTTCAACAACCATATCTACGATTAGTTGAGTGTGGCTTTCATCATCTTAGCTACTGCTAATTACTTGAAGAGATGTTGCTCTCGACTTTCATAAATGTCACCAGATTCTCTCTTCCATCTCTGTGCTAATCAAAGTCTGTCTAACTATCAGAATGGCGGCAAACACAGGGCCCATTCCAACATCTCCGAGCATCCTGCATCCATGAAACATGAACTTTATAACTTTGTTGATTCGTTGATTTTTTTCTTCTATCGTATTTCGTTACAAAGCACCGAAGAGGTCATGCGTTTTGTTTCAGATTCCGCAGTTTCTAATGTTCACTTTGAACGTTGACTGAAGTGGGCTAGAACGACCTGCCGGCACTCGTTCCATTGGCGCACTGTCTTCTTTTGAAGTTGGCATTGTTTCTTTGCACTTTGTATTGTTCTAGCCAACACCAACACCCCCCCCCCCTTTTTGCGTCTGACTAATTGAAATAAAGCTCGGTTTTCAAAGCTCATTCAATTTAAACGAAACTTTAATATGAAATATTGTTTTGCTCGCACGCAAATGGAATTTAATCAAATTCCCATTTTGAAAATATCCTCTAAATGGCCAATACAAAAGTTAATGGCTTTTAACGAATAAATGTGCATATGCGAAATTTATATTTTCACACTTTTTTTGCCCTGTTATGTCTCGCTGGCAGTTGGAAAATATGCTAATAGAGAAAGGCATACAAATGCCAGTTACTATGGCAACAAATGGCAACAGACGCGGCCGCATCATCAGCTCCAGTGTCAGTCTGTGTAAACTATACAATAAATTCTCCATGTTCAAACATTAAATTCGCAAAATTTATGGAGACCGACATCCTTTGTAGACGTTGTACTACATGGACGAACGAATACCGTCGATGGAGACATGCCTATTTTGCGAAATCACCGAAAATCCCCGCCATGCCAACGGGCATTCTGGCACAGAGAGAACAGCAAAAAAATGAAACTCACTCGTACAGCATTTCCCACCAAAGCAAAAGGACTACGATGGTGCGAGAAAGCCCATCATCGTATTCCTGTTCCTGTTCATGTTCACGAATGTGTCAATGGCATTTAGTGGGCATCTGTGTGAATGGATGTCTGTGTCAAATGCTCGGCATTCAGATTTTCTCGCTGTGCAAATATCGTGTCAAATATGGTTAATACAGACATTCGGAGCGAGCTCAACCAATACAAGCGCACAAAAAACTGCAAAGACTCATCCCTCGGTGCCACGAATGTCACAAAAGTAAACAATAGAATTTGAAAGTTGTTGCACACGGCACATGTGAAATTTCATTTTTATTTCCGGATGAAAACATTGGATGTCATATGTTGGGATTTGTACCGGGTACATCACTGAGCGGGCAGAGTTTTAAATCAAGTTACACTTAAAGGAAATATTGATTCCGACTCAGACAAGAAAAATATACGCTGAGCGTGAAATTTTTCTATAAGAAAAATATAGAATTTTTCTATAAGAAAAATATAGAATTTTTCTATAAGAAAAATATAGAATTTTTCTATAAGAAAAATATAGAATTTTTCTATAAGAAAAATATAGAATTTTTCTATAAGAAAAATATAGAATTTTTCTATAAGAAAAATATAGAATTTTTCTATAAGAAAAATATAGAATTTTTCTATAAGAAAAACATAGAATTTTTCTATAAGAAAAATATAGAATTTTTCTATAAGAAAAATATAGAATTTTTCTATAAGAAAAATATAGAATTTTTCTATAAGAAAAATATAGAATTTTTCTATAAGAAAAATATAGAATTTTTCTATAAGAAAAATATAGAATTTTTCTGTAAGAAAAATACACGCTGAGCGTGGAATTTTTCTATAAGATAATTTTTCTATAAGAGCAAAATTTCGCTTACCAAATTGTTCTATAAGACAAAATTATTCGCTCACCTGATCCAACATTTTTCTACAAAAAATTCGGAATTTTTTTGTCTGAACACATTCTTCAGACGCGCCATAGTTTTACCATTCCGTTCATACATGTCTGAGTGATAGACAAACATTGTCTAATACATTTGGCAGCGTTTTTTTTCCTTTTTGTTTTCTTCCTTTGCCTTCTATCAAAGCTGTGACGATGTTTTTCGTGGCATTTCTTTTGGAAACTATTCAAGCTCAGCTGGTACAATAACTGCTAAACAAAATCTTTCAAGACTGCCAGCACAAAAACAGAATGTTGGCTTCGCAGTGGCAACGATTATAACCCAATTCCCCTTCTCCCGCACACACGCCGAAACTTTGCAAACAATTTGAATTTTCACAAATACATACTAACAGAGCTTTTAGTGGAATGCACACACACTCACACATTTATTGTTTTAATGGAATATTTGAAATTGAATTTATCGCAGTGCCGCATTTAAACGACAATTGTTAAATATTCATTTGCCATAATTTGAGCGTTAACCTGCGAAAGGAACTTTTGTTCGGATACGGAAAGAATGCCCGTTGTCAGGGCCTGTTGTCTTAAATTGCCTTTACTTCAACGTTTTTTTTTTAATGACTTACAAATCAGTTTCGATATTTAATTAAAAGTAACATAATTTATAAACTAATGCAGGTGACAGTTGCTGAAGGTTTGCCGAACTTTGTTCAAGTCGAAGGCGGAACGTTGATTTTAAGTGGGAGTCCTTATGTACAGAATGGAAGTATTGAGGATAAGAGATTTTGTTTTGGAAGATTACTAAGAAATTTAAAAAATATGGGACCACAAATGGTTGAAGTACACTGTGCAATGACGGACAGATTGTATTATGGCCGACGAATTTCAAATAGAAGTTTTGGAGACTATTTAGAATTTTCGTAGGGTCAAACGAATAAAAATCGTCCACCCCAGCGTATGAGTGATATGAATTATACTCAAAGCCATATATTGATCATACGTATGGAGTGGTTTCACCAAATGGGAAATGTTAATACATACAATTTTATTTATAGACAGCCCATTTTTGCTTATAGAAAAACTGTGGCTCAGCCCATTTTTTCTTGTAGAAAAACTTTGTCTCAGCCAATTTTTTCTTATAGAAAAACTGTGGCTCAGCCAATTTTTTCTTATAGAAAAACTGTGGCTCAGCCCATTTTTTCTTATAGAAAAACAGTGGCTCAGCCCATTTTTTCTTATAGAAAAACAGTGGCTCAGCCCATTTTTTCTTATAGAAAAACAGTGGCTCAGCCCATTTTTTCTTGTAGAAAAACTGTGGCTCAGCCCATTTTTTCTTATAGAAAAACTGTGGCTCAGCCCATTTTTTCTTATAGAAAAACTGTGGCTCAGCCCATTTTTTCTTATAGAAAAACTGTGGCTCAGCCCATTTTTTCTTATAGAAAAACTGTGGCTCAGCCCATTTTTTCTTATAGAAAAACTGTGGCTCAGCCCATTTTTTCTTATAGAAAAACTGTGGCTCAGCCCATTTTTTCTTATAGAAAAACTGTGGCTCCGCCCATTTTTTCTTATACAAAAACTGTGGCTCAGCCCATTTTTTCTTATACAAAAACTGTGGCTCAGCCCATTTTTTTTTATAGAAAACATGTTGGCTCAGCCAATTTTTTTCTTATAGAAAACATGTTGGCTCAGCCAATTTTTTTCTTATAGAAGAATGTTGGATCGGCCAATTTAGAAACTGTTTTGTTTAGCATTTAAGCCATAAAATAATAATAACGATGCTCAGCACTCTCCCAATTAGTTGTGCACTTTCTGTGTGCCCCCCCGAGTCCAATTCAATTTGGCCACACTCAACAAAGGCTGCCTACACTGATGACGTCACAAATATCGCGAATACCAATAGAAGCCACAATGATGCTGTGGGAGTAATTTCCATAAAATTGTTGGTTTCGGTTGAAGATGAGACAGATGCGGACGACGATGTCGCTGCTAATGCTTTCGGCTTCAGTTGGGTTGCGATGGTAGCATTCACTCATTTAACGGCATTATGGCCGGTTGGCCCACAAATGCCCCCGTACAGCGTAAAAGGCATTGCACGAACGCCAACCACCCACCCGCACTCAACAGGCACTGGTGAATAATCAACGAGGCGTGTGAATTGCGTGGGAATTTGTATTTTCATTAATTACAAACGAAAATCGCACAAAAGAAGCAAAGAAATGCCAAAAACTAAACAGATTTTCGGTAATTTATGTTTGCAACATATGCTTGCGAAAAAGTACCCGTGCGTTTATAGTTTTGATATTGGCGCACCATGGGGGGGGGTTTGTGGAAATAATTCGGGAATAGTGCAGATGAGGATCGATTTTTAGACAATCGGTAACTGAGGTAAATGATGGCCTCATTTGATGACCAATTTTGGGGATGTTGATAGACAGTTTGGCATAAATGATTAGTGGTCCGAGATGTTGTCATAGCTGATGTCCGGTGGTTGATGGCAGTTTAAGGCATATGATGTTCGATTTTCAGATAATCGATCAGTATAAGTCGTGCGATTAATGCTGAGTATTTCCAGGGCAGTTGTCGGGGACTAATACGGCTCGATGTTATGAAATACCCACTTCTGTAGTAATCTTCGCTACCATAGCAGTATCGAGTAGATGACATCAGATTTGATAACTGACATGACTGGTTTCGGATTGGTGACGGTCGAGCGATGCACTTCGGGTATATGATCGACCTGAGTTGTCAGTTTAAATGAAGCCTTTGGTGGAAGCAATCGATCCTCATATACAAATTTTCCTCCGGCTTTGGAAAAATGTTAATATCACAAAAACCGAATTTCGTATTCACAACTTTGTCCCCCAGTGTGCACTGTAATTTTGTCAAAAATTCGCTAATATTGAAGATGAATGGATGGGATAGTCGGGATGGATGATGACGAGCATGATTCAGAGCATTGTGCAAATTTATGATAGCAACAACTTGACGCCTTTAATTTGATTTTTGCACGCATTTCGATTCGTTTTAATTTTCGACAGCTATCCAAGCCCCTCTCTCCACCTCCTTCGTCGCGTATGAATCAAAGTCAGACTGTCTGTCCACTGATTGTTTGCTTTCCATTGAAGTGTTTTTGTGACATCTTAATTTACCCCGGGGGTGTGGAGGCGGGGGATGGCCTAGGATATGTTGAAAGTAAAGCAAACAAAAGGTAAATGCGCATCAACAAACGAACGAATGAACGAACGTACAAACGAACAAACGACTGAATCGATTGATGGGATGTGTGTGCAGGGAATGGCTGTTGATTTCTTAACCGGGGCAAGAAAACATAATTGAGTTTTGCTATTTTTGTGTTGTTTGAAATGTGAAGATTTGATTTGCCGTTCATTGACTATTTGTCATCTTTCACATGTTTGCCGGTTCAACTGTCGCACGCACAACGCTGTCACACGTTTGCACCGCGCGTACAAACATTTTATGGAAACCCCAAACAGAAACACTTTCAGATGATTCCGAGTGGGTGGGGGTGGATGGTTTTGCAAAAAATTCTTGCTCCATTATTTGTTTAGTGAAGGCGAGTTGGACATACGGTTGAACTTTTTGTTTGTTTGTTTACGAGATTAAGTCCATACTAAATATGAGTACGGCCCCCATAGGTCGAAAATGTTACTTTTGTTAACTTTTTCCGATCAATTACTTAATTTTATTTCCTGTTCATTTTGCTGCTTTCATTCGTTTCCCTTTGCGGGAAATTGTGGAGTTCAAGGTGGTAGTGATGTGGGTGGTATGAGTAATTGAAGTAAACAGTGAAGGGGATGGTGTTATGCTGGTCTTGTTTACTTATGCGTCCATTGTCAATTATCTTAATAGCCTTGCTGGAGCAAGACAGCAATTCCACGATTGATGGTGTGACTATAGTTTTCCAAAAAGAACAATTTCATATGTAGTTTGATACAATTTCTAAACCGTAGAAAGTAAATTTGAAAGGCCCACGTAAGTCTGCGAAATAGATATTTCCTGGGGAAACCTACTGAGTAGTAACCAGTTTGTACTACACGCATAAGAATTAGTTGCTGGGTCCCTTCGCCGGCAGTTTCATTATCTAAGAACGAATCTAACTCTTCTCGTAGTCGAATATTTCATCCCAAAGTCATTCGATCTCGATTAAATTTGTCGTAATACTATTAACCCCATTCGTACCAAGCAAAATTTGTAACATATTTAAAGAAAAAAAAATGAAAAAAACTCTAATGGTCATTTAAATAAAGTAGGATATTTAAAGGAAGAAACTTAGACGTATGTGACGATAAAAGACTATTCAGAGGGCAGACGTCCTAATTTGAAAGGTTTTCAAAGCAAATATTGTTTTTTTTTAACAAATACATACTTTTTTAATGTTGATAAAGCTCGTTACGAGTTTTGGTCCTGCCGCACCACACCATTTTCCGTTTAAATCTGAAAAAACGAATGGAATTAAGAAAAATACAAACAGAAATTGAGAAAATGAAAATTTATATTAAAATTTAAATTGAGTAAATGGTAATTAAATTCAGAAAATTCGTAAGAAAGTTGAGAGAACAAACTGAAATTGAGAAACGCGAACTAATAAATGCGAACATACAAATTTAATTGAGAAAATAAAAATTGAAATTGAGAAAATTCAAATTTATATTGAGCAAATCTCCCAAACAATTTGTTCTAACTAAAAAATAAAAACGTCGTCTTGCTCAGATTAAGGTCGTCTATGCATCAACAAAATTTTGAGAAAATCTATTTTTTTAACAAAAATCGAAAATTTTGTATTTTGTTTTGGTCAACAATTTTTGTTCGTATTTCCAACTCTTTTTTACTTGTACGTATTCTGAAATCGAAATGATGAAATTATAGCCACATGTTGTTAATGTAGCATTAGCCATTGCCGATTAATGGTCCAAAAATACAATTTGAGAGTGCCCCCTCTGATACACTGCAATTCCTGCAAAAATTATCGTAGCATACAATTCTCAGTGGGTTTAATTTGATACCACACTCGTTAGTATTAGTATTAGTATTAGAATTAGTATTAGTATTAGTATTAGTATTAGTATTAGTATTAGTATTAGTATTAGTATTAGTATTAGTATTAGTATTAGTATTAGTATTAGTATTAGTATTAGTATTAGTATTAGTATTAGTATTAGTATTAGTATTAGTATTAGTATTAGTATTAGTATTAGTATTAGTATTAGTATTAGTATTAGTATTAGTATTAGTATTAGTATTAGTATTAGTATTAGTATTAGTATTAGTATTAGTATTAGTATTAGTATTAGTATTAGTATTAGTATTAGTATTAGTATTAGTATTAGTATTAGTATTAGTATTAGTATTAGTATTAGTATTAGTATTAGTATTAGTATTAGTATTAGTATTAGTATTAGTATTAGTATTAGTATTAGTATTAGTATTAGTATTAGTATTAGTATTAGTATTAGTATTAGTATTAGTATTAGTATTAGTATTAGTATTAGTATTAGTATTAGTATTAGTATTAGTATTAGTATTAGTATTAGTATTAGTATTAGTATTAGTATTAGTATTAGTATTAGTATTAGTATTAGTATTAGTATTAGTATTAGTATTAGTATTAGTATTAGTATTAGTATTAGTATTAGTATTAGTATTAGTATTAGTATTAGTATTAGTATTAGTATTAGTATTAGTATTAGTATTAGTATTAGTATTAGTATTAGTATTAGTATTAGTATTAGTATTAGTATTAGTATTAGTATTAGTATTAGTATTAGTATTAGTATTAGTATTAGTATTAGTATTAGTATTAGTATTAGTATTAGTATTAGTATTAGTATTAGTATTAGTATTAGTATTAGTATTAGTATTAGTATTAGTATTAGTATTAGTATTAGTATTAGTATTAGTATTAGTATTAGTATTAGTATTAGTATTAGTATTAGTATTAGTATTAGTATTAGTATTAGTATTAGTATTAGTATTAGTATTAGTATTAGTATTAGTATTAGTATTAGTATTAGTATTAGTATTAGTATTAGTATTAGTATTAGTATTAGTATTAGTATTAGTATTAGTATTTGACAGCTGTCAAATAAAATGTCAAATAAAATGACAGCAGTCAAATATAATGACAGCTGTCAAATAAAATGACAGCTGTCAAATAAAATGACAGCTGTCAAATAAAATGACAGCTGTCAAATAAAATGTCAAATAAAATGACAGCTGTCAAATAAAATGTCAAATAAAATGACAGCTGTCAAATAAAATGTCAAATAAAATGACAGCTGTCAAATAAAATGACAGCTGTCAAATAAAATGACAGCTGTCAAATAAAATGACAGCTGTCAAATAAAATGACAGCTGTCAAATAAAATGACAGCTGTCAAATAAAATGACAGGTGTCAAATAAAATGACAGCTGTCAAATAAAATGACATCTGTCAAATAAAATGACAGCTGTCAAATAAAATGACAGCTGTCAAATAAAATGACAGCTGTTAAATAAAATGACAGCTGTCAAATAAAATTACAGCTGTCAAATAAAATGACAGCTGTCAAATAAAATGACAGCTGTTAAATAAAATGACAGCTGTCAAATAAAATGACAGCTGTCAAATAAAATGACAGCTGTCAAATAAAATGACAGCTGTCAAATAAAATGACAGCTGTCAAATAAAATGACAGCTGTCAAATAAAATGACAGCTGTCAAATAAAATGTCAAATAAAATGACAGCTGTCAAATAAAATGACAGCTGTCAAATAAAATGACAGCTGTCAAATAAAATTACTTACGAATCTATAATTTTGAGAAACCCCATTCTCTGAACCCAATTTCTCCCAAACTATTTGTTCAGCCAAAAAAATTAAAACACCATCGTGTTCAGATTCATTTCCGCTATGCCTGAACAAAATTTCAACAAAATCAATTTTTTCAAAAAAATCGAAAATTTGGATGGGCTAACCCCTTACTTTTTTTTTTGATCAAAAAAATTAATTTGGAATTTCCAAATCTTTTGCTCTTGGATGTATTCTGCATTCGAAATTATGTCATTATAGCCATCTGCAGTTTATATTTCATTAGCCATTACAGAATAATAGTCAAAAATGCATTTTGAAAGTGCCCCATCTTATACACAATAAATCCTGGGCAAATTATTGTAGCATATAAGTCTCAGAGGGTAACTCATAGCCCTAAAGTCTTGCTTTAAGTTTATACCACTCTCCTTTGATCTATTTTCAAATAAAATTACAGCTGTCAAATAAAATGACAGCTGTCAAATAAAATGACAGCTGCCAAATAAAATGACAGCTGTCAAATAAAATGACAGCTGTCAAATAAAATGAAAGCTGCCAAATAAAATGACAGCTGTCAAATAAAATGACAGCTGTCAAATAAAATGACAGCTGTCAAATAAAATGACAGCTGTCAAATCAAATGACATCTGTCAAATAAACTGACAGCTGTCAAATAAAATGACAGCTGTTAAATAAAATGACAGCTGTCAAATAAAATGAAAGCTGCCAAATAAAATGACAGCTGTCAAATAAAATGACAGCTGTCAAATAAAATGTCAAATAAAATGACAGCTGTCAAATAAAATGACAGCTGTCAAATAAAATGTCAAATAAAATGACAGCTGTCAAATAAAATGACAGCTGTCAAATAAAATGACAGCTGTCAAATAAAATGACAGCTGTCAAATAAAATGACAGCTGTCAAATAAAATGACAGCTGTCAAATAAAATGACAGCTGTCAAATAAAATGACAGCTGTCAAATAAAATGACAGCTGTCAAATAAAATGTCAGCTGTCAAATAAAATGTCAAATAAAATGACAGCTGTCAAATAAAATGACAGCTGTCAAATAAAATGACAGCTGTCAAATAAAATTACTTACGAATCTATAATTTTGAGAAACCCCATTCTCTGAACCCAATTTCTCCCAAACTATTTGTTCAGCCAAAAAAATTAAAACACCATCGTGTTCAGATTCATTTCCGCTATGCCTGAACAAAATTTCAACAAAATCAATTTTTTCAAAAAAATCGAAAATTTGGATGGGCTAACCCCTTACTTTTTTTTTTGATCAAAAAAATTATTTTGGAATTTCCAAATCTTTTGCTCTTGGATGTATTCTGCATTCGAAATTATGTCATTATAGCCATCCTGGGCAAATTATTGTAGCATACAAGTCTCAGAGGGTAACTCATAGCCCTAAAGTCTTGCTTTAAGTTTATACCACTCTCCTTTGATCTATTTTCAAATAAAATGACAGCTGTCAAATAAAATGTCAAATAAAATGACAGCTGTCAAATAAAATGTCAAATAAAATGACAGCTGTCAAATAAAATGACAGCTGTCAAATAAAATGACAGCTGTCAAATAAAATGACAGCTGTCAAATAAAATGACAGCTGTCAAATAAAATGACAGCTGTCAAATAAAATGACAGCTGTCAAATAAAATGACAGCTTTTAAATAAAATGACAGCTGTCAAATAAAATGAAAGCTGCCAAATAAAATGACAGCTGTCAAATAAAATGTCAAATAAAATGACAGCTGTCAAATAAAATGACAGCTGTCAAATAAAATGTCAAATAAAATGACAGCTGTCAAATAAAATGACAGCTGTCAAATAAAATGACAGCTGTCAAATAAAATGACAGCTTTTAAATAAAATGACAGCTGTCAAATAAAATGAAAGCTGCCAAATAAAATGACAGCTGTCAAATAAAATGTCAAATAAAATGACAGCTGTCAAATAAAATGTCAAATAAAATGACAGCTGTCAAATAAAATGTCAAATAAAATGACAGCTGTCAAATAAAATGTCAAATAAAATGACAGCTGTCAAATAAAATGTCAAATAAAATGACAGCTGTCAAATAAAATGTCAAATAAAATGACAGCTGTCAAATAAAATGTCAAATAAAATGACAGCTGTCAAATAAAATGACAGCTGTCAAATAAAATGAAAGCTGCCAAATAAAATGACAGCTGTCAAATAAAATGTCAAATAAAATGACAGCTGTCAAATAAAATGACAGCTGTCAAATAAAATGACAGCTGTCAAATAAAATGTCAAATAAAATGACAGCTGTCAAATAAAATGTCAAATAAAATGACAGCTGTCAAATAAAATGACAGCTGTCAAATGAAATGTCAAATAAAATGACAGCTGTCAAATAAAATGTCAAATAAAATGACAGCTGTCAAATAAAATGTCAAATAAAATGACAGCTGTCAAATAAAATGACAGCTGTCAAATAAAATGACAGCTGTCAAATAAAATGACAGCTGTCAAATAAAATGACAGCTGTCAAATAAAATGACAGCTGTCAAATAAAATGACAGGTGTCAAATAAAATGACAGCTGCCAAATAAAATGACAGCTGTCAAATAAAATGACAGCTGTCAAATAAAATGACAGCTGTCAAATAAAATGACAGCTGTCAAATAAAATGACAGCTGTCAAATAAAATGACAGCTGTCAAATAAAATGACAGCTGTCAAATAAAATGACAGCTGTCAAATAAAATGACATCTGTCAAATAAAATGACAGCTGTCAAATAAAATGACAGCTGTCAAATAAAATGGCAGCTGTTAAATAAAATGACAGCTGTCAAATAAAATGACAGCTGTCAAATAAAATGTCAAATAAAATGACAGCTGTCAAATAAAATGACAGCTGTCAAATAAAATGACAGCTGTCAAATAAAATTACTTACGAATCTATAATTTTGAGAAACCCCATTCTCTGAACCCAATTTCTCCCAAACTATTTGTTCAGCCAAAAAAATTAAAACACCATCGTGTTCAGATTCATTTCCGCTATGCCTGAACAAAATTTCAACAAAATCAATTTTTTCAAAAAAATCGAAAATTTGGATGGGCTAACCCCTTACTTTTTTTTTTGATCAAAAAAATTATTTTGGAATTTCCAAATCTTTTGCTCTTGGATGTATTCTGCATTCGAAATTATGTCATTATAGCCATCTGCAGTTTATATTTCATTAGCCATTACAGAATAATAGTCAAAAATGCATTTTGAAAGTGCCCCATCTTATACACAATAAATCCTGGGCAAATTATTGTAGCATACAAGTCTCAGAGGGTAACTCATAGCCCTAAAGTCTTGCTTTAAGTTTATACCACTCTCCTTTGATCTATTTTCAAATAAAATTACAGCTGTCAAATAAAATGACAGCTGTCAAATAAAATGACAGCTGTCAAATAAAATGTCAAATAAAATGACATCTATCAAATAAAGTGACAGCTGTCAAATAAAATGACAGCTGTCAAATAAAATGACAGGTGTCAAAAAAAATGACAGGTGTCAAATAAAATGACAGGTGTCAAACAAAATGATAGGTGTCAAATAAAATGACAGCTGTCAAATAAAATTACTTACGAATCTATAATTTTGAGAAACCCCATTCTCTGAACCCAATTTCTCCCAAACTATTTGTTCAACCAAAAAAATTAAAACACCATCGTGTTCAGATTAATTTCCGCTATGCCTGAACAAAATTTCAACAAAATCAATTTTTTCAAAAAAATCGAAAATTTGGATGGGCTAACCCCTTACTTTTTTTTTTGATCAAAAAAATTATTTTGGAATTTCCAAATCTTTTGCTCTTGGATGTATTCTGCATTCGAAATTATGTCATTATAGCCATCTGCAGTTTATATTACATTAGCCATTACAGAATAATAGTCAAAAATGCATTTTGAAAGTGCCCCATCTTATACACAATAAATCCTGGGAAAATTATTGTAACATACAAGTCTCAGAGGGTAACTCATAGCCCTAAAGTCTTGCTTTAAGTTTATACCACTCTCCTTTGATCTATTTTCAAATAAAATTACAGCTGTCAAATAAAATGTCAAATAAAATGACAGCTGTCAAATAAAATGACAGCTGTCAAATAAAATGACAGCTGCCAAATAAAATGACAGCTGTCAAATAAAATGTCAAATAAAATGACAGCTGTCAAATAAAATGTCAAATAAAATGACAGCTGTCAAATAAAATGTCAAATAAAATGACAGCTGTCAAATAAAATGTCAAATAAAATGACAGCTGTCAAATAAAATGAAAGCTGCCAAATAAAATGACAGCTGTCAAATAAAATGTCAAATAAAATGACAGCTGTCAAATAAAATGTCAAATAAAATGACAGCTGTCAAAAAAAATGACAGCTGTCAAATAAAATGTCAAATAAAATGACAGCTGTCAAATAAAATGTCAAATAAAATGACAGCTGTCAAATAAAATGTCAAATAAAATGACAGCTGTCAAATAAAATGTCAAATAAAATGACAGCTGTCAAATAAAATGTCAAATAAAATGACAGCTGTCAAATAAAATGTAAAATAAAATGACAGCTGTCAAATAAAATGTCAAATAAAATGACAGCTGTCAAATAAAATGACAGCTGTCAAATAAAATGTCAAATAAAATGACAGCTGTCAAATAAAATGACAGCTGTCAAATAAAATGACAGCTGTCAAATAAAATGACAGCTGTCAAATAAAATGACAGCTGTCAAATAAAATGACAGCTGTCAAATAAAATGACAGCTGTCAAATAAAATGACAGCTGTTAAATAAAATGACAGCTGTCAAATAAAATTACAGCTGTCAAATAAAATGACAGCTGTCAAATAAAATGACAGCTGTCAAATAAAATGACAGCTGTCAAATAAAATGACAGCTGTCAAATAAAATGACAGCTGTCAAATAAAATGACAGCTGTCAAATAAAATGACAGCTGTCAAATAAAATGACAGCTGTCAAATAAAATGACAGCTGTCAAATAAAATGACATCTGTCAAATAAAATGACAGCTGTCAAATAAAATGACAGCTGTCAAATAAAATGACAGCTGTTAAATAAAATGACAGCTGTCAAATAAAATTACTTACGAATCTATAATTTTGAGAAACCCCATTCTCTGAACCCAATTTCTCCCAAACTATTTGTTCAACCAAAAAAATTAAAACACCATCGTGTTCAGATTCATTTCCGCTATGCCTGAACAAAATTTCAACAAAATCAATTTTTTCTGTCAAATAAAATGTCAAATAAAATGACAGCTGTCAAATAAAATGTCAAATAAAATGACAGCTGTCAAATAAAATGTCAAATAAAATGACAGCTGTCAAATAAAATGTAAAATAAAATGACAGCTGTCAAATAAAATGTCAAATAAAATGACAGCTGTCAAATAAAATGACAGCTGTCAAATAAAATGTCAAATAAAATGACAGCTGTCAAATAAAATGACAGCTGCCAAATAAAATGACAGCTGTCAAATAAAATGACAGCTGTCAAATAAAATGACAGCTGTCAAATAAAATGACAGCTGTCAAATAAAATGACAGCTGCCAAATAAAATGACAGCTGTCAAATAAAATGTCAAATAAAATGATAGCTGTCAAATAAAATGACAGCTGTCAAATAAAATGACAGCTGTCAAATAAAATGACAGCTGTCAAATAAAATGACAGCTGTCAAATAAAATGACAGCTGTCATATAAAATGACAGCTGTCAAATAAAATGACAGCTGTCAAATAAAATGACATCTATCAAATAAAGTGACAGCTGTCAAATAAAATGACAGCTGTCAAATAAAATGACAGGTGTCAAAAAAAATGACAGGTGTCAAATAAAATGACAGGTGTCAAATAAAATGATAGGTGTCAAATAAAATAACAGCTGTCAAATAAAATTACTTACGAATCTATAATTTTGAGAAACCCCATTCTCTGAACCCAATTTCTCCCAAACTATTTGATCAACCAAAAAAATTAAAACACCATCGTGTTCAGATTCATTTCCGCTATGCCTGAACAAAATTTCAACAAAATCAATTTTTTCAAAAAAATCGAAAATTTGGATGGGCTAACCCCTTACTTTTTTTTTTGATCAAAAAAATTATTTTGGAATTTCCAAATCTTTTGCTCTTGGATGTATTCTGCATTCGAAATTATGTCATTATAGCCATCTGCAGTTTATATTACATTAGCCATTACAGAATAATAGTCAAAAATGCATTTTGAAAGTGCCCCATCTTATACAGAATAAATCCTGGGCAAATTATTGTAGCATACAAGTCTCAGAGGGTAACTCATAGCCCTAAAGTCTTGCTTTAAGTTTATACCACTCTCCTTTGATCTATTTTCAAATAAAATTACAGCTGTCAAATAAAATGTCAAATAAAATGACAGCTGCCAAATAAAATGACAGCTGCCAAATAAAATGACAGCTGCCAAATAAAATGACAGCTGCCAAATAAAATGACAGCTGTCAAATAAAATGTCAAATAAAATGACAGCTGTCAAATAAAATGTCAAATAAAATGACAGCTGTCAAATAAAATGTCAAATAAAATGACAGCTGTCAAATAAAATGTCAAATAAAATGACAGCTGTCAAATAAAATGTCAAATAAAATGACAGCTGTCAAATAAAATGTCAAATAAAATGACAGCTGTCAAATAAAATGTCAAATAAAATGACAGCTGTCAAATAAAATGACAGCTGTCAAATAAAATGACAGCTGTCAAATAAAATGACAGCTGTCAAATAAAATGACAGCTGTCAAATAAAATGACAGCTGTCAAATAAAATGACATCTGTCAAATAAAATGACATCTGTCAAATAAAATGACAGCTGTCAAATAAAATGACAGCTGTCAAATAAAATGACAGCTGTTAAATAAAATGACAGCTGTCAAATAAAATGACAGCTGTCAAATAAAATTACTTACGAATCTATAATTTTGAGAAACCCCATTCTCTGAACCCAATTTCTCCCAAACTATTTGTTCAACCAAAAAAATTAAAACACCATCGTGTTCAGATTCATTTCCGCTATGCCTGAACAAAATTTCAACAAAATCAATTTTTTCAAAAAAAATAGAAAATTTGGATGGGCTAACCCCTTACTTTTTTTTTTGATCAAAAAAATTAATTTGGAATTTCCAAATCTTTTGCTCTTGGATGTATTCTGCATTCGAAATTATGTCATTATAGCCATCTGCAGTTTATATTACATTAGCCATTACAGAATAATAGCCAAAAATGCATTTTGAAAGTGCCCCATCTTATACACAATAAATCCTGGGCAAATTATTGTAGCATACAAGTCTCAGAGGGTAACTCATAGCCCTAAAGTCTTGCTTTAAGTTTATACCACTCTCCTTTGATCTATTTTCAAATAAAATTACAGCTGTCAAATAAAATGTCAAATAAAATGACAGCTGTCAAATAAAATGTCAAATAAAATGACAGCTGTCAAATAAAATGTCAAATAAAATGACAGCTGTCAAATAAAATGTCAAATAAAATGACAACTGTCAAATAAAATGTCAAATAAAATGACAGCTGTCAAATAAAATGTCAAATAAATTGACAGCTGTCAAATAAAATGTCAAATAAAATGACAGCTGTCAAATAAAATGAAAGCTGCCAAATAAAATGACAGCTGTCAAATAAAATGACAGCTGTCAAATAAAATGACAGCTGTCAAATAAAGTGACAGCTGTCAAATAAAATGACAGCTGTCAAATAAAATGTCAAATAAAATGACAGCTGTCAAATAAAATGACAGCTGTCAAATAAAATGTCAAATAAAATGACAGCTGTCAAATAAAATGTCAAATAAAATGACAGCTGTCAAATAAAATGTCAAATAAAATGACAGCTGTCAAATAAAATGTCAAATAAAATGACAGCTGTCAAATAAAATGTCAAATAAAATGACAGCTGTCAAATAAAATGTCAAATAAAATGACAGCTGTCAAATAAAATGACAGCTGTCAAATAAAATGACAGCTGTCAAATAAAATGACAGCTGTCAAATAAAATGACAGCTGTCAAATAAAATGACAGCTGTCAAATAAAATGACAGCTGTCAAATAAAATGACAGCTGTCAAATAAAATGACAGCTGTCAAATAAAATGACAGCTGTCAAATAAAATGACAGCTGTCAAATAAAATGACAGCTGTCAAATAAAATGACAGCTGTCAAATAAAATGACAGCTGTCAAATAAAATGACAGCTGTCAAATAAAATGACAGCTGTCAAATAAAATGACAGCTGTCAAATAAAATGACAGCTGTCAAATAAAATGACAGCTGTCAAATAAAATGACAGCTGTCAAATAAAATGACAGCTGTCAAATAAAATGACAGCTGTCAAATAAAATGACAGCTGTCAAATAAAATGACAGCTGTCAAATAAAATGACAGCTGTCAAATAAAATGACAGCTGTCAAATAAAATGACAGCTGTCAAATAAAATGACAGCTGTCAAATAAAATGACAGCTGTCAAATAAAATGACAGCTGTCAAATAAAATGACAGCTGTCAAATAAAATGACAGCTGTCAAATAAAATGACAGCTGTCAAATAAAATGACAGCTGTCAAATAAAATGACAGCTGTCAAATAAAATGACAGCTGTCAAATAAAATGACAGCTGTCAAATAAAATGACAGCTGTCAAATAAAATGACAGCTGTCAAATAAAATGACAGCTGTCAAATAAAATGACAGCTGTCAAATAAAATGACAGCTGTCAAATAAAATGACAGCTGTCAAATAAAATGACAGCTGTCAAATAAAATGACAGCTGTCAAATAAAATGACAGCTGTCAAATAAAATGACAGCTGTCAAATAAAATGACAGCTGTCAAATAAAATGACAGCTGTCAAATAAAATGACAGCTGTCAAATAAAATGACAGCTGTCAAATAAAATGACAGCTGTCAAATAAAATGACAGCTGTCAAATAAAATGACAGCTGTCAAATAAAATGACAGCTGTCAAATAAAATGACAGCTGTCAAATAAAATGACAGCTGTTAAATAAAATGACAGCTGTCAAATAAAATGACAGCTGTTAAATAAAATGACAGCTGTCAAATAAAATGACAGCTGTTAAATAAAATGACAGCTGTCAAATAAAATGACAGCTGTCAAATAAAATTACTTACGAATCTATAATTTTGAGAAACCCCATTCTCTGAACCCAATTTCTCCCAAACTATTTGTTCAACCAAAAAAATTAAAACACCATCGTGTTCAGATTCATTTCCGCTATGCCTGAACAAAATTTCAACAAAATCAATTTTTTCAAAAAAATCGAAAATTTGGATGGGCTAACCCCTTACTTTTTTTTTTGATCAAAAAAATTATTTTGGAATTTCCAAATCTTTTGCTCTTGGATGTATTCTGCATTCGAAATTATGTCATTATAGCCATCTGCAGTTTATATTACATTAGCCATTACAGAATAATAGCCAAAAATGCATTTTGAAAGTGCCCCATCTTATACACAATAAATCCTGGGCAAATTATTGTAGCATACAAGTCTCAGAGGGTAACTCATAGCCCTAAAGTCTTGCTTTAAGTTTATACCACTCTCCTTTGATCTATTTTCAAATAAAATTACAGCTGTCAAATAAAATGACAGCTGTCAAATAAAATGTCAAATAAAATGACAGCTGTCAAATAAAATGTCAAATAAAATGACAGCTGTCAAATAAAATGTCAAATAAAATGACAGCTGTCAAATAAAATGTCAAATAAAATGACAGCTGTCAAATAAAATGACAGCTGTCAAATAAAATGTCAAATAAAATGACAGCTGTCAAATAAAATGACAGCTGTCAAATAAAATGTCAAATAAAATGACAGCTGTCAAATAAAATGTCAAATAAAATGACAGCTGTCAAATAAAATGACAGCTGTCAAATAAAATGACAGCTGTCAAATAAAATGACAGGTGTCAAATAAAATGACAGCTGTCAAATAAAATGACAGCTGTCAAATAAAATGACAGCTGTCAAATAAAATGACAGCTGTCAAATAAAATGACAGGTGTCAAATAAAATGACAGCTGTCAAATAAAATGACATCTATCAAATAAAGTGACAGCTGTCAAATAAAATGACAGCTGTCAAATAAAATGACAGGTGTCAAATAAAATGACAGCTGTCAAATAAAATGACAGGTGTCAAATAAAATGACAGGTGTCAAATAAAATGACAGGTGTCAAATAAAATAACAGCTGTCAAATAAAATTACTTACGAATCTATAATTTTGAGAAACCCCATTCTATGAACCCAATTTCTCCCAAACTATTTGATCAACCAAAAAAATTAAAACACCATCGTGTTCAGATTCATTTCCGCTATGCCTGAACAAAATTTCAACAAAATCAATTTTTTCAAAAAATTGAAAATTTGGATAGGCTAACCCCTTATTCTTTTTTTTTTGGTCAAAAAAATTATTTTGGAATTTCCAAATCTTTTGCTCTTGGATGTATTCTGCATTCGAAATTATGTCATTATAGCCATGTGCAGTTTATATTACATTAGCCATTACAGAATAATAGTCAAAAATGCATTTTGAAAGTGCCCCATCTTATACACAATAAATCCTGGGCAAATTATTGTAGCATACAAGTCTCAGAGGGTAACTCATAGCCCTAAAGTCTTGCTTTAAGTTTATACCACTCTCCTTTGATCTATTTTCAAATAAAATTACAGCTGTCAAATAAAATGACAGCTGTCAAATAAAATGACAGCTGTCAAATAAAATGACAGCTGTCAAATAAAATGACAGCTGCCAAATAAAATGACAGCTGTCAAATAAAATGACAGCTGTCAAATAAAATGAAAGCTGCCAAATAAAATGACAGCTGTCAAATAAAATGACAGCTGTCAAATAAAATGACAGCTGTCAAATAAAATGACAGCTGTCAAATCAAATGACATCTGTCAAATAAACTGACAGCTGTCAAATAAAATGACAGCTGTCAAATAAAATGTCAAATAAAATGACAGCTGTCAAATAAAATGACAGCTGTCAAATAAAATGTCAAATAAAATGACAGCTGTCAAATAAAATGTCAAATAAAATGACAGCTGTCAAATAAAATGACAGCTGTCAAATAAAATGACAGCTGTCAAATAAAATGACAGCTGTCAAATAAAATGACAGCTGTCAAATAAAATGACAGCTGTCAAATAAAATGACAGCTGTCAAATAAAATGACAGCTGTCAAATAAAATGACAGCTGTCAAATAAAATGACAGCTGTCAAATAAAATGACAGCTGTCAAATAAAATGACAGGTGTCAAATAAAATGACAGCTGTCAAATAAAATGACATCTATCAAATAAAGTGACAGCTGTCAAATAAAATGACAGCTGTCAAATAAAATGACAGGTGTCAAATAAAATGACAGCTGTCAAATAAAATGACAGGTGTCAAATAAAATGACAGGTGTCAAATAAAATGACAGGTGTCAAATAAAATGACAGGTGTCAAATAAAATAACAGCTGTCAAATAAAATTACTTACGAATCTATAATTTTGAGAAACCCCATTCTATGAACCCAATTTCTCCCAAACTATTTGTTCAACCAAAAAAATTAAAACACCATCGTGTTCAGATTCATTTCCGCTATGCCTGAACAAAATGTCAACAAAATCAATTTTTTCAAAAAAATCGAAAATTTGGATGGGCTAACCCCTTACTTTTTTTTTTGATCAAAAAAATTATTTTGGAATTTCCAAATCTTTTGCTCTTGGATGTATTCTGTATTCGAAATTATGTCATTATAGCCATGTGCAGTTTATATTACATTAGCCATTACAGAATAATAGTCAAAAATGCATTTTGAAAGTGCCCCATCTTATACACAATAAATCCTGGGCAAATTATTGTAGCATACAAGTCTCAGAGGGTAACTCATAGCCCTAAAGTCTTGCTTTAAGTTTATACCACTCTCCTTTGATCTATTTTCAAATAAAATTACAGCTGTCAAATAAAATGTCAAATAAAATGACAGCTGTCAAATAAAATGTCAAATAAAATGACAGCTGTCAAATAAAATGTCAAATAAAATGACAGCTGTCAAATTAAATGTCAAATAAAATGACAGCTGTCAAATAAAATGTCAAATAAAATGACAGCTGTCAAATAAAATGTCAAATAAAATGACAGCTGTCAAATAAAATGACAGCTGTCAAATAAAATGACAGCTGTCAAATAAAATGTCAAATAAAATGACAGCTGTCAAATAAAATGTCAAATAAAATGACAGCTGTCAAATAAAATGTCAAATAAAATGACAGCTGTCAAATAAAATGTCAAATAAAATGACAGCTGTCAAATAAAATGTCAAATAAAATGACAGCTGTCAAATAAAATGACAGCTGTCAAATAAAATGACAGCTGTCAAATAAAATGACAGCTGTCAAATAAAATGACAGGTGTCAAATAAAATGACAGCTGTCAAATAAAATGACATCTATCAAATAAAGTGACAGCTGTCAAATAAAATGACAGCTGTCAAATAAAATGACAGGTGTCAAATAAAATGACAGCTGTCAAATAAAATGACAGGTGTCAAATAAAATGACAGGTGTCAAATAAAATGACAGGAGTCAAATAAAATGACAGGTGTCAAATAAAATAACAGCTGTCAAATAAAATTACTTACGAATCTATAATTTTGAGAAACCCCATTCTATGAACCCAATTTCTCCCAAACTATTTGATCAACCAAAAAAATTAAAACACCATCGTGTTCAGATTCATTTCGGCTATGCCTGAACAAAATTTCAACAAAATCAATTTTTTCAAAAAATTTAAAATTTGGATAGGCTAACCCCTTATTCTTTTTTTTTGGTCAAAAAAATTATTTTGGAATTTCCAAATCTTTTGCTCTTGGATGTATTCTGCATTCGAAATTATGTCATTATAGCCATGTGCAGTTTATATTACATTAGCCATTACAGAATAATAGTCAAAAATGCATTTTGAAAGTGCCCCATCTTATACACAATAAATCCTGGGCAAATTATTGTAGCATACAAGTCTCAGAGGGTAACTCATAGCCCTAAAGTCTTGCTTTAAGTTTATACCACTCTCCTTTGATCTATTTTCAAATAAAATTACAGCTGGTAAATAAAATGTCAAATAAAAAATAAAATGTCAAATAAAATGACAGCTGTCAAATAAAATGTCAAATAAAATGACAGCTGTCAAATAAAATGACAGCTGCCAAATAAAATGACAGCTGTCAAATAAAATGACAGCTGTCAAATAAAATGACAGCTGCCAAATAAAATGACAGCTGTCAAATAAAATGTCAAATAAAATGACAGCTGTCAAATAAAATGACAGCTGCCAAATAAAATGACAGCTGTCAAATAAAATGACAGCTGCCAAATAAAATGACAGCTGTCAAATAAAATGTCAAATAAAATGACAGCTGTCAAATAAAATGACAGCTGTCAAATAAAATTACTTACGAATCTATAATTTTGAGAAACCCCATTCTCTGAACCCAATTTCTCCCAAACTATTTGTTCAACCAAAAAAATTAAAACACCATCGTGTTCAGATTCATTTCCGCTATGCCTGAACAAAATTTCAACAAAATCAATTTTTTCAAAAAAATCGAAAATTTGGATACTTTTTTTTTGGTCAAAAAAATTATTTTGGAATTTCCAAATCTTTTGCTCTTGGATGTATTCTGCATTCGAAATTATGTCATTATAGCCATCTGCAGTTTATATTACATTAGCCATTACAGAATAATAGCCAAAAATGCATTTTGAAAGTGCCCCATCTTATACACAATAAATCCTGGGCAAATTATTGTAGCATACAAGTCTCAGAGGGTAACTCATAGCCCTAAAGTCTTGCTTTAAGTTTATACCACTCTCCTTTGATCTATTTTCAAATAAAATTACAGCTGTCAAATAAAATGACAGCTGTCAAATAAAATGTCAAATAAAATGACAGCTGTCAAATAAAATGACAGCTGTCAAATAAAATGTCAAATAAAATGACAGCTGTCAAATAAAATGTCAAATAAAATGACAGCTGTCAAATAAAATGTCAAATAAAATGTCAAATAAAATGACAGCTGTCAAATAAAATGACAGCTGTCAAATAAAATGTCAAATAAAATGACAGCTGTCAAATAAAATGACAGCTGTCAAATAAAATGTCAAATAAAATGACAGCTGTCAAATAAAATGTCAAATAAAATGACAGCTGTCAAATAAAATGACAGCTGTCAAATAAAATGACAGCTGTCAAATAAAATGACAGCTGTCAAATAAAATGACAGGTGTCAAATAAAATGACAGCTGTCAAATAAAATGACATCTATCAAATAAAGTGATAGCTGTCAAATAAAATGACAGCTGTCAAATAAAATGACAGGTGTCAAATAAAATGACAGCTGTCAAATAAAATGACAGGTGTCAAATAAAATGACAGGTGTCAAATAAAATGACAGGTGTCATATAAAATGACAGGTGTCAAATAAAATAACAGCTGTCAAATAAAATTACTTACGAATCTATAATTTTGAGAAACCCCATTCTATGAACCCAATTTCTCCCAAACTATTTGATCAACCAAAAAAATTAAAACACCATCGTGTTCAGATTCATTTCCGCTATGCCTGAACAAAATTTCAACAAAATCAATTTTTTCAAAAAATTGAAAATTTGGATAGGCTAACCCCTTATTCTTTTTTTTTGGTCAAAAAAATTATTTTGGAATTTCCAAATCTTTTGCTCTTGGATGTATTCTGCATTCGAAATTATGTCATTATAGCCATGTGCAGTTTATATTACATTAGCCATTACAGAATAATAGTCAAAAATGCATTTTGAAAGTGCCCCATCTTATACACAATAAATCCTGGGCAAATTATTGTAGCATACAAGTCTCAGAGGGTAACTCATAGCCCTAAAGTCTTGCTTTAAGTTTATACCACTCTCCTTTGATCTATTTTCAAATAAAATTACAGCTGGTAAATAAAATGTCAAATAAAATGACAGCTGTCAAATAAAATGTCAAATAAAATGACAGCTGTCAAATAAAATGTCAAATAAAATGACAGCTGTCAAATAAAATGACAGCTGCCAAATAAAATGACAGCTGTCAAATAAAATGTCAAATAAAATGACAGCTGTCAAATAAAATGACAGCTGCCAAATAAAATGACAGCTGTCAAATAAAATGACAGCTGCCAAATAAAATGACAGCTGTCAAATAAAATGACAGCTGCCAAATAAAATGACAGCTGTCAAATAAAATGTCAAATAAAATGACAGCTGTCAAATAAAATGACAGCTGTCAAATAAAATTACTTACGAATCTATAATTTTGAGAAACCCCATTCTCTGAACCCAATTTCTCCCAAACTATTTGTTCAACCAAAAAAATTAAAACACCATCGTGTTCAGATTCATTTCCGCTATGCCTGAACAAAATTTCAACAAAATCAATTTTTTCAAAAAAATCGAAAATTTGGATGGGCTAACCCCTTACTTTTTTTTTGGTCAAAAAAATTATTTTGGAATTTCCAAATCTTTTGCTCTTGGATGTATTCTGCATTCGAAATTATGTCATTATAGCCATCTGCAGTTTATATTACATTAGCCATTACAGAATAATAGCCAAAAATGCATTTTGAAAGTGCCCCATCTTATACACAATAAATCCTGGGCAAATTATTGTAGCATACAAGTCTCAGAGGGTAACTCATAGCCCTAAAGTCTTGCTTTAAGTTTATACCACTCTCCTTTGATCTATTTTCAAATAAAATTACAGCTGTCAAATAAAATGACAGCTGTCAAATAAAATGACAGCTGCCAAATAAAATGACAGCTGTCAAATAAAATGTCAAATAAAATGACAGCTGTCAAATAAAATGTCAAATAAAATGACAGCTGTCAAATAAAATGACAGCTGTCAAATAAAATGACAGCTGCCAAATAAAATGACAGCTGTCAAATAAAATGTCAAATAAAATGACAGCTGTCAAATAAAATGTCAAATAAAATGACAGCTGTCAAATAAAATGACAGCTGTCGAATAAAATGTCAAATAAAATGACAGCTGTCAAATAAAATGTCAAATAAAATGACAGCTGTCAAATAAAATGACAGCTGTCAAATAAAATGACAGCTGTCAAATAAAATGACAGCTGTCAAATAAAATGACAGCTGTCAAATAAAATGACAGCTGTCAAATAAAATGACAGCTGTCAAATAAAATGACAGCTGTCAAATAAAATGACAGCTGTCAAATAAAATGACAGCTGTCAAATAAAATGACAGCTGTCAAATAAAATGACAGCTGTCAAATAAAATGACAGCTGTCAAATAAAATGACAGCTGTCAAATAAAATGACAGCTGTCAAATAAAATGACAGCTGTCAAATAAAATGTCAAATAAAATGACAGCTGTCAAATAAAATGACAGCTGTCAAATAAAATGACAGCTGTCAAAATGCCCCCTCTGATACACTGCAATTCCTGCAAAAATTATCGTAGCATACAATTCTCAGTGGGTTTAATTTGATACCACAATCGTTAGAATTAGTATTAGTATTAGTATTAGTATTAGTATTAGTATTAGTATTAGTATTAGTATTAGTATTAGTATTAGTATTAGTATTAGTATTAGTATTAGTATTAGTATTAGTATTAGTATTAGTATTAGTATTAGTATTAGTATTAGTATTAGTATTAGTATTAGTATTAGTATTAGTATTAGTATTAGTATTAGTATTAGTATTAGTATTAGTATTAGTATTAGTATTAGTATTAGTATTAGTATTAGTATTAGTATTAGTATTAGTATTAGTATTAGTATTAGTATTAGTATTAGTATTAGTATTAGTATTAGTATTAGTATTAGTATTAGTATTAGTATTAGTATTAGTATTAGTATTAGTATTAGTATTAGTATTAGTATTAGTATTAGTATTAGTATTAGTATTAGTATTAGTATTAGTATTAGTATTAGTATTAGTATTAGTATTAGTATTAGTATTAGTATTAGTATTAGTATTAGTATTAGTATTAGTATTAGTATTAGTATTAGTATTAGTATTAGTATTAGTATTAGTATTAGTATTAGTATTAGTATTAGTATTAGTATTAGTATTAGTATTAGTATTAGTATTAGTATTAGTATTAGTATTAGTATTAGTATTAGTATTAGTATTAGTATTAGTATTAGTATTAGTATTAGTATTAGTATTAGTATTAGTATTAGTATTAGTATTAGTATTAGTATTAGTATTAGTATTAGTATTAGTATTAGTATTAGTATTAGTATTAGTATTAGTATTAGTATTAGTATTAGTATTAGTATTAGTATTAGTATTAGTATTAGTATTAGTATTAGTATTAGTATTAGTATTAGTATTAGTATTAGTATTAGTATTAGTATTAGTATTAGTATTAGTATTAGTATTAGTATTAGTATTAGTATTAGTATTAGTATTAGTATTAGTATTAGTATTAGTATTAGTATTAGTATTAGTATTAGTATTAGTATTAGTATTAGTATTAGTATTAGTATTAGTATTAGTATTAGTATTAGTATTAGTATTAGTATTAGTATTAGTATTAGTATTAGTATTAGTATTAGTATTAGTATTAGTATTAGTATTAGTATTAGTATTAGTATTAGTATTAGTATTAGTATTAGTATTAGTATTAGTATTAGTATTAGTATTAGTATTAGTATTAGTATTAGTATTAGTATTAGTATTAGTATTAGTATTAGTATTAGTATTAGTATTAGTATTAGTATTAGTATTAGTATTAGTATTAGTATTAGTATTAGTATTAGTATTAGTATTAGTATTAGTATTAGTATTAGTATTAGTATTAGTATTTGACAGCTGTCAAATAAAATGACAGCTGTCAAATAAAATGTCAAATAAAATGACAGCAGTCAAATATAATGACAGCTGTCAAATAAAATGTCAAATAAAATGACAGCTGTCAAATAAAATGACAGCTGTCAAATAAAATGACAGCTGTCAAATAAAATGACAGCTGTCAAATAAAATGACAGCTGTCAAATAAAATGACAGCTGTCAAATAAAATGACAGCTGTCAAATAAAATGACAGCTGTCAAATGAAATGACAGCTGTTAAATAAAATGACAGCTGTCAAATAAAATGACAGCTGTCAAATAAAATTACTTACGAATCTATAATTTTGAGAAACCCCATTCTCTGAACCCAATTTCTCCCAAACTATTTGATCAACCAAAAAAATTAAAACACCATCGTGTTCAGATTCATTTCCGCTATGCCTGAACAAAATTTCAACAAAATCAATTTTTTCAAAAAATTGAAAATTTGTATAGGCTAACCCCTTATTCTTTTTTTTGGTCAAAAAAATTATTTTGGAATTTCCAAATCTTTTGCTCTTGGATGTATTCTGCATTCGAAATTATGTCATTATAGCCATCTGCAGTTTATATTACATTAGCCATTACAGAATAATAGTCAAAAATGCATTTTGAAAGTGCCCCATCTTATACACAATAAATCCTGGGCAAATTATTGTAGCATACAAGTCTCAGAGGGTAACTCATAGCCCTAAAGTCTTGCTTTAAGTTTATACCTCTCCTTTGATCTATTTTCAAATAAAATTACAGCTGTCAAATATAATGACAGCTGTCTAATAAAATGACAGCTGTCAAATAAAATGGCAGGTGTCAAATAAAATGACAGCTGTCAAATAAAATGACATCTGTCAAATAAAATGACAGCTGTCAAATAAAATGACAGCTGTCAAATAAAATGACAGCTGTTAAATAAAATGACAGCTGTCAAATAAAATGACAGCTGTCAAATAAAATGACAGCTGTCAAATAAAATGACAGCTGTCAAATAAAATGACAGCTGTCAAATAAAGTGACAGCTGTCAAATAAAATGACAGCTGTCAAATAAAATGACAGCTGTCAAATAAAATGACAGCTGTCAAATAAAATGACAGCTGTCAAATAAAATGACAGGTGTCAAATAAAATGACAGGTGTCAAATAAAATAACAGCTGTCAAATAAAATTACTTACGAATCTATAATTTTGAGAAACCCCATTCTATGAACCCAATTTCTCCCAAACTATTTGATCAACCAAAAAAATTAAAACACCATCGTGTTCAGATTCATTTCCGCTATGCCTGAACAAAATTTCAACAAAATCAATTTTTTCAAAAAATCGAAAATTTGGATGGGCTAACCCCTTATTCTTTTTTTTGGTCAAAAAAATTATTTTGGAATTTCCAAATCTTTTGCTCTTGGATGTATTCTGCATTCGAAATTATGTCATTATAGCCATCTGCAGTTTATATTACATTAGCCATTACAGAATAATAGTCAAAAATGCATTTTGAAAGTGCCCCATCTTATACACAATAAATCCTGGGCAAATTATTGTAGCATACAAGTCTCAGAGGGTAACTCATAGCCCTAAAGTCTTGCTTTAAGTTTATACCACTCTCCTTTTATCTATTTTCAAATAAGATTACAGCTGTCAAATAAAATGTCAAATAAAATGACAGCTGCCAAATAAAATGACAGCTGTCAAATAAAATGTCAATAAAATGACAGCTGTCAAATAAAATGAAAGCTGCCAAATAAAATGACAGCTGTCAAATAAAATGTCAAATAAAATGACAGCTGTCAAATAAAATGTCAGCTGTCAAATAAAATGTCAAATAAAATGACAGCTGTCAAATAAAATGTCAGCTGTCAAATAAAATGTCAAATTAAATGACAGCTGTCAAATAAAATGACAGCTGTCAAATAAAATTACAGCTGTCAAATAAAATGTCAAATAAAATGACAGCTGTCAAAAAAATGACAGCTGCCAAATAAAATGACAGCTGTCAAATAAAATGTCAATAAAATGACAGCTGTCAAATAAAATGAATCAAATGACAGCTGTCAAATAAAATGTCAAATAAAATGACAGCTGTCAAATAAAATGTCAAATAAATTGACAGCTGTCAAATAAAATGACAGCTGTCAAATAAAATGTCAAATAAAATGTCAAATAAATTGACAGCTGTCAAATAAAATGACAGCTGTCAAATAAAATGACAGCTGTCAAATAAAATGACAGCTGTCAAATAAAATGACAGGTGTCAAATAAAGTGACAGCTGTCAAATAAAATGACAGCTGTCAAATAAAATGACAGCTGTCAAATAAAATGACAGCTGTCAAATAAAATGACAGGTGTCAAATAAAATGACAGGTGTCAAATAAAATAACAGCTGTCAAATAAAATTACTTACGAATCTATAATTTTGAGAAACCCCATTCTATGAACCCAATTTCTCCCAAACTATTTGATCAACCAAAAAAATTAAAACACCATCGTGTTCAGATTCATTTCCGCTATGCCTGAACAAAATTTCAACAAAATCAATTTTTTCAAAAAATCGAAAATTTGGATGGGCTAACCCCTTATTCTTTTTTTGGTCAAAAAAATTATTTTGGAATTTCCAAATCTTTTGCTCTTGGATGTATTCTGCATTCGAAATTATGTCATTATAGCCATCTGCAGTTTATATTACATTAGCCATTACAGAATAATAGTCAAAAATGCATTTTGAAAGTGCCCCATCTTATACACAATAAATCCTGGGCAAATTATTGTAGCATACAAGTCTCAGAGGGTAACTCATAGCCCTAAAGTCTTGCTTTAAGTTTATACCACTCTCCTTTTATCTATTTTCAAATAAGATTACAGCTGTCAAATAAAATGTCAAATAAAATGACAGCTGCCAAATAAAATGACAGCTGTCAAATAAAATGTCAATAAAATGACAGCTGTCAAATAAAATGAAAGCTGCCAAATAAAATGACAGCTGTCAAATAAAATGTCAAATAAAATGACAGCTGTCAAATAAAATGTCAGCTGTCAAATAAAATGTCAAATAAAATGACAGCTGTCAAATAAAATGTCAGCTGTCAAATAAAATGTCAAATTAAATGACAGCTGTCAAATAAAATGACAGCTGTCAAATAAAATTACAGCTGTCAAATAAAATGTCAAATAAAATGACAGCTGTCAAAAAAATGACAGCTGCCAAATAAAATGACAGCTGTCAAATAAAATGTCAATAAAATGACAGCTGTCAAATAAAATGAAAGCTGCCAAATAAAATGACAGCTGTCAAATAAAATGTCAAATAAAATGACAGCTGTCAAATAAAATGACAGCTGTCAAATAAAATGTCAAATAAAATGACAGCTGTCAAATAAAATGTCAAATTAAATGACAGCTGTCAAATAAAATGTCAAATAAAATGACAGCTGTCAAATAAAATGTCAAATAAAATGACAGCTGTCAAATAAAATGTCAAATAAAATGACAGCTGTCAAATAAAATGACAGCTGTCAAATAAAATGACAGCTGTCAAATAAAATGACAGCTGTCAAATAAAATGACAGCTGTCAAATAAAATGACAGCTGTCAAATAAAATGACAGCTGTCAAATAAAATGACAGCTGTCAAATAAAATGACAGCTGTCAAATAAAATGACAGCTGTCAAATAAAATGACAGCTGTCAAATAAAATGACAGTTGTAGTTGTAGTTGTAGTTGTAGTTGTAGTTGTAGTTGTAGTTGTAGTTGTAGTTGTAGTTGTAGTTGTAGTTGTAGTTGTAGTTGTAGTTGTAGTTGTAGTTGTAGTTGTAGTTGTAGTTGTAGTTGTAGTTGTAGTTGTAGTTGTAGTTGTAGTTGTAGTTGTAGTTGTAGTTGTAGTTGTAGTTGTAGTTGTAGTTGTAGTTGTAGTTGTAGTTGTAGTTGTAGTTGTAGTTGTAGTTGTAGTTGTAGTTGTAGTTGTAGTTGTAGTTGTAGTTGTAGTTGTAGTTGTAGTTGTAGTTGTAGTTGTAGTTGTAGTTGTAGTTGTAGTTGTAGTTGTAGTTGTAGTTGTAGTTGCAGTTGCAGTTGCAGTTGCAGTTGCAGTTGCAGTTGCAGTTGCAGTTGCAGTTGCAGTTGCAGTTGCAGTTGCAGTTGCAGTTGCAGTTGCAGTTGCAGTTGCAGTTGCAGTTGCAGTTGCAGTTGCAGTTGCAGTTGCAGTTGCAGTTGCAGTTGCAGTTGCAGTTGCAGTTGCAGTTGCAGTTGCAGTTGCAGTTGCAGTTGCAGTTGCAGTTGCAGTTGCAGTTGCAGTTGCAGTTGCAGTTGCAGTTGCAGTTGCAGTTGCAGTTGCAGTTGCAGTTGCAGTTGCAGTTGCAGTTGCAGTTGCAGTTGCAGTTGCAGTTGCAGTTGCAGTTGCAGTTGCAGTTGCAGTTGCAGTTGCAGTTGCAGTTGCAGTTGCAGTTGCAGTTGCAGTTGCAGTTGCAGTTGCAGTTGCAGTTGCAGTTGCAGTTGCAGTTGCAGTTGCAGTTGCAGTTGCAGTTGCAGTTGCAGTTGCAGTTGCAGTTGCAGTTGCAGTTGCAGTTGCAGTTGCAGTTGCAGTTGCAGTTGCAGTTGCAGTTGCAGTTGTAGTTGTAGTTGTAGTTGTAGTTGTAGTTGTAGTTGTAGTTGTAGTTGTAGTTGTAGTTGTAGTTGTAGTTGTAGTTGTAGTTGTAGTTGTAGTTGTAGTTGTAGTTGTAGTTGTAGTTGTAGTTGTAGTTGTAGTTGTAGTTGTAGTTGTAGTTGTAGTTGTAGTTGTAGTTGTAGTTGTAGTTGTAGTTGTAGTTGTAGTTGTAGTTGTAGTTGTAGTTGTAGTTGTAGTTGTAGTTGTAGTTGTAGTTGTAGTTGTAGTTGTAGTTGTAGTTGTAGTTGTAGTTGTAGTTGTAGTTGTAGTTGTAGTTGTAGTTGTAGTTGTAGTTGTAGTTGTAGTTGTAGTTGTAGTTGTAGTTGTAGTTGTAGTTGTAGTTGTAGTTGTAGTTGTAGTTGTAGTTGTAGTTGTAGTTGTAGTTGTAGTTGTAGTTGTAGTTGTAGTTGTAGTTGTAGTTGTAGTTGTAGTTGTAGTTGTAGTTGTAGTTGTAGTTGTAGTTGTAGTTGTAGTTGTAGTTGTAGTTGTAGTTGTAGTTGTAGTTGTAGTTGTAGTTGTAGTTGTAGTTGTAGTTGTAGTTGTAGTTGTAGTTGTAGTTGTAGTTGTAGTTGTAGTTGTAGTTGTAGTTGTAGTTGTAGTTGTAGTTGTAGTTGTAGTTGTAGTTGTAGTTGTAGTTGTAGTTGTAGTTGTAGAGGCTTTTGCAGTTCCACTGGTGTCTCAAGATCGTGCATCAACTACTGCTGGCAAACGTCTACGCATTTCAGAAGACCTATTTCGAACATTTTCCTTTAGATTGAACCATAAATTTGTGATGGAATTCATGCATAAAGGTTTTGCTCTGAAGAATCGATGACTTTGCTATAATTGTAGGTTAGAGCGAATAGTCAGATCCTACACAAATGTAATTTGGGTTCCGGATCATTGACCTGATTCAATTTGAATTTTAACTTGCTACATTCATTTGATTCCCTCTAACCTCTTCTCGGTCTTTGTCACTGCTTCGGCGAATTGTTAAAATATTCTCTGAACAATTCTTCTAGCTGATGTCAGAGCGGTATCGGACGATATCAATCCCAGTTTTAACCTTTCCCAAAACCTTGTGCTCTAGATTTGTCATTTAAGAAAATCGACAGCAAACAACATTTAAAAATAGAAACAAATCGAGAAAACGACAACAAGAACAACAAAAGAGACGCACAAATTGCACGAGTAGCTCTGGTTACATTTGAACAGGAAACAACTGAAAACTGAAATAGAAAAACTGAAAGCACCAACAAAAACCGGGCAGAAAATAGAATCACAAGTCGCGAACCGCGAAATGCAGCAAGAGGAAAACAACTCAAATGAAAACAAGAAACGATGCTTCAGACAGACGACACACGCTGGAGGAACCTGAAACTGATGTGGATGCGGCACGCTGCCACTAAAGCTGATCATGAAAACGGCGGCAGTGATGCTGGTGGAAATGCTGGCCAGGCGGGTGCGAGAGGCTGCGTCGAGTGGCAGACGTACAAAACCTTTGCGCTCCGTTTTGTGAAACCGCTGAAGATGAGATGCTGATGCCGATGCCCATGCCGATGAAGCAGAACAAAGCTTAGAATTACATTGACTGCTGCTGCGTGTTAAAGCGTACAACATTTAGCCATAGAAAAACAAAAACAACAACAAAAGAGCAGATTGTATTACATAAAAAATGCTTTAAAATGCGTGCGTAGCAGGAGGAGGTGGACAGCGGGCGAAAGATAGGCCAACAGGCGTCAGCTTGTGCTGCTGGGAAAGTGCTACAGTGGGAGGGGAATCATCGTGCCAATAATGATTCGTGCATCTGTACTCTGGCGTAGACGGTCTTCGGTCTCTGGCTGGGCTGTTGATGTTGCGGTTGAATGTTAATGCCGATTGTGGCAGTCGCTGTTGCTGCCGCTCCGGTTGCTTTATTTCTATTTTTGTAAATGTTGTTTTGTTATAAATCTCATTGGCATTGGCAATGGCAATGGGGAGAACACAGCAACGAGTTTTTGTTTTTGGGGAAACGCATTTCCTCATGCGTCGCCAACTGCAGTAAAACGAACTGCAAAAAACAAAGTCAACTTTTGAGAAGAAGAAGAAGAAGAACAAAAATAATACCGACACATCCATGATCCCATACAACGACGATACATATCTATGAACAAACAGGCCTAACTAAATGCACTTAAACAAATTTCTATAATAAACCAATAATAAGTGGGCACGTAGTCTTGGAGCGGCCGAGTCGAATGTTGTATATCCTACAATGTGGTGTAGTGAATATCATAGACATGCAGAGACCTCTTGAGTTGCACATGATTATCAACGTGAAATTCTGAGCTACGGTGATCCATAAACTCTGTACAACTTTCTAAAGGAAGGGTCGTTCCCATGTGGTCAGCCTAAGGCAAAGGTGCTATTATCACCCGACCACCCACAGTAACAGACTACAGACAAGGGTGATCCAGTTCGGAACCCTTGTATGCCCACAGATATGGGGTAACCAGTGATCGTCTGTAATACGAAGTTAACCCAGTAAACGAATCAAGTAATCCCGTAGAACCAAATCGAGAATTATGGGGTAGGGACAAACTGACAGCCCTGGTTAGGGAGGAAAGTCCACCTTATATTTGTTCATGTATTTTCGGGGTCATAGCAACCGGTTGCGATGGAAACTCACCCCTAGTGGAACTCTCGCTGCGATTGATGTGTTAGATCACAGCCATGGCGAAACGCTCCAAAATGGTCATTCCCAGATGGTCAGGCTAGGATGGACTATTGACCACTTTCTTAAGAGATAAAAGAGTCCAATGCATCGTCAGAGAGTGACAGTTTCGTGCGGATTTTAAAGCGGTGCCATCATTGGTGCATTTGTTGGCGCCGCAGAGAGAAGGCATTGTCCTTTACTATCTTTGGTTTCAACAGGATGTCGCATCATATGCAACACAGCCTACGCCATTATCGATATTTTCCTCACCAAGTTCGGAAATCGAATTATCAGTCGTCTCGCCGATATCAATTGTCCACCGTAGAGCTTCGATAGCGTGCCATAAGACTTTTGTTGTGGGTCATGGTCTTGGATACGTCTGTAGTCATGTTAATCAAGATGGAATTCAAGATTTACCCAAGTTGCAGCTGGTAAATTCCTTACTACTCGTTATAGCCATAATCGTCGACTACATTCATTTGATTCCCTCTAATCTCTTCTCAGTCTTTGTCGATGCTTCGGTGAATCTATGCTCATTTTTTTCTATTAAGAAAAATCAGCACAGAAATGTTTTTTATGAAGAAAACTACTTTTCTATTAATTAATACATTTTTGTATGGAAAAATCTTTATATCTTTCTATAGAAAACTCTCCTCATTTCTTCACAGAGCTTAACTAATTCTGCTACATTTTTGACCACTACTGTTGTGTTTATCACATATCACATACAGGTAGAAAGACGGCACCCCCACCCCCGCTCCAGTTATGTGAACACGCATTTGCACTCGTTTTTTTGTTGTTGCTGTTGGTTTTGTTTTCATTTCGGAATCATGCCAGGCTCTTAACGTGTTTCATTTCGATTCTTCTTTGCCTTCAATGAATGGTGGCGGTGGCTTACCCGCTCATATCTAAGTTGTCGTTTACAATCCAAAAGCGACAACAATGTGCACCACAAACGCACTCACACACACACACACCAGAATGATGGTCTTTAGCCGTAGCTTTGTGCCAAGTGAAGTTGGCCAGAATGACTAGCAGTGGTTATGGCCAACCAAACAGCCAGTCAGCCACTCATTCATTCACCTTGATTGTAACTCAGCGAGCAGGAGCTGCCTGCCTGGTCTATGTCTAAGTGCACCTGAGAGAGTGCGTGTGTTCTACAGATTTCTTTCTAACATTGTTTGCCTGCGATGTGTGTGTGTGTGTGCGCGCGTTTTGATAACCTCGGGCAGCAAAAAAAGGGGAAGGAGCAAACAAACAAAGCAACAACGACAAAGTCGGATGGATGAATCCGCCATCAGCTCTGCATATTTCAGCAGCAGATTAAAGAGTTGCACAAGATTTGATTACTAAACCAACAGTTATTAAATCTGCATTTTGGTTTTGCTTAATATTCAACACAAATTTAAAGAAACTTTGTTCATCGGCGTTATCAGCGAATGGTGGCAAGTTTAATCTTCTCTCTTCCTCATGAAGTAGAAGACTTGAGTACTGAAAATTATGAAAATGTGTTATAATTACAAATTGTCCAAAGTTAAATTAAAAATTCTAATTTATGTATCCGTTTAAGACGCTGACTGCTTCAGATTAGAAATCGTTTTCTCACAACTTGCAACGAGCATAGATTAGAAAGGATGTGTGGTGTAAAATGACAATTTCATTGTTCATATGATTTGAGTCATCAAGTTTGTGAGTTGATAAACAAGAATCATGGCTCAAGTTGCGGTCAGGAATTGATTTTTGTAAATTTTGAATTTTGTTCATGGGGAGGAAACTCATCGAGTTTATCGACGGTGGAAAATTCCAGATGACGACAGTTTCTTAAAATCTGTGGGAATAAGGAAAGCTGCTCATAACGCAACACTGCGTGCTGTAGCAATGAGAGCTGAAGGCTGCCTACTCGGTATATAGGAAAGGAAGAAAAGGAAACATGTGCAAATATGACACATGAGTTGAGAATAATGTCAACTGTCAGACAGAGGTCCTAACAATGGAAAGCGCCTGTTCGCAATGAACAGGAAATTGAAGATTTGGGGACGTATATGTCGAGTTTAATGAGAATATGGCAATCATATTGACGCCGGACGATACTACACATAATGCTGCTGCCCATACATGTTGAGCTCTTGGTGGATGAGAAAATATAAAAATGTAATGGAGACTACAGTGCAACACGAAGATAAAAAGATAAAAAAAGACCCATGTACCCCAGTTTTGCTCAAAGTCATGCACTTTTTTTATACGCCCACACATATTTGGAGACTCGGTGTCATTTTTGCAAAACAGTGATCATTTTCTCAGGCTCATAACTTGCAAACCGTTTGGATTTTGGATTTACTCTCCTAGTTGTAGCTCTTGTCATTAAAAAAAAAATCGATTTTTTACAAAATTATATCGTACACATCTCACTGATTCGAGAGAAGTTCCCCGTCTGTTCCTTCATGGAATTTTAAGGGAAATAAGTAAGTAAGTATCTCTCGAAGAGGTGATCACAATTGGCCACCGAGATCTTGGGATGTAACACCTTGCGACTTCCTCCTTTGGGGCCACATGAAAGATAATGTCTACGCCAACAGCCCAGCGTCGATTCTAGACCTTAAATTCGTGAGGCTATCGAGGACATAGGGCAGCCACTTTGCGATTTGGTTATGGACAATTTCATGAAAAGGATATGGTCCTGTAAGCGTGGCCGTGGTGGCTATTTGGCTAATTATGGATTTCATTATTAACGGCATACGATAATCTTTATTATTATTATTATTATTATTATTATTATTATTATTATTATTATTATTATTATTATTATTATTATTATTATTATTATTATTATTATTATTATTATTATTATTATTATTATTATTATTATTATTATTATTATTATTATTATTATTATTATTATTATTATTATTATTATTATTATTATTATTATTATTATTATTATTATTATTATTATTATTATTATTATTATTATTATTATTATTATTATTATTATTATTATTATTATTATTATTATTATTATTATTATTATTATTATTATTATTATTATTATTATTATTATTATTATTATTATTATTATTATTATTATTATTATTATTATTATTATTATTATTATTATTATTATTATTATTATTATTATTATTATTATTATTATTATTATTATTATTATTATTATTATTATTATTATTATTATTATTATTATTATTATTATTATTATTATTATTATTATTATTATTATTATTATTATTATTATTATTATTATTATTATTATTATTATTATTATTATTATTATTATTATTATTATTATTATTATTATTATTATTATTATTATTATTATTATTATTATTATTATTATTATTATTATTATTATTATTATTATTATTATTATTATTATTATTATTATTATTATTATTATTATTATTATTATTATTATTATTATTATTATTATTATTATTATTATTATTATTATTATTATTATTATTATTATTATTATTATTATGAAATAAACATCCGATCATTTATCTCAAAAAAATGTCATTTGTCCTTGAATACCAAAATAACACCTCTTGTTGGAAAACCCTGCCCTTACATATGCTCTTACTAGGAGTGATTCTTGAAAGTGTATCAATTAATATTTGCTTTCTGGAAATGCATTAGCTAATTTCTTGGAGCGTATGAGTAATATTGATTTGAAAGTCTAGCACTCATACGTACAGGTGGTTAACTAAATTGAATTGATGTAATTTTTCTTCAAATATCTCGAGCCATATAAAAACGAATTGGAATAAGAATTGTGTTAGCTGTCACCTGGTCCAGCTATCAGACCGAGGGCCCAAAACTGGACAATTATATCAATTGTCAAACTAAGGGATCACCAAGGGAATAGCAATTTTTTGATGAACATGGACATGAATTTGTAAGTGTAATGAGAATATGGAGGGAATTCCCTTCCGAGCAATTAAGGCCAGAAGAGCTAAGGGTCTAGAAACGGTATAAATGTGTCTGTAGTTTGGGATACCTAATAAGGGAAAAATAATGTAAACAATTTTAAAAATGTTTAAAATTAAAACATTAAAATTTAAATTTTAAATTTAAATTTAAATTAAAAATTTTGAAATTTAGTCTTTTTTGGTGTTGATTTAAAAAAAATCCTAAAAACTATTGAATCTAGTCTTGTTCAAAATGTACAAGCTTGAGCTTGTTTGGTATCCAACTAAAAGTGTACAGACTGATCGACCAATATTCGTAGCTTTATTTATTTTTAGTTATTTTTCTTTTGACAATTCTTCGCCCATAACATATATTTTAAATTTTCCATTAGCTGGTCTGGTTGGCAATAAAATTGGCAAATAAAAAAACAAAATTGTGTTTTGGGCCACGCCCCAAAACTCTAGTTTTTTTTTTAGTTTTTTTTAATTCTACTGCTGGCCATATCCGAATAGGGTGTATCCTTTTATTTATTGTGATAGAATCCAAGGTGAGAGTCTTCCAAACAAAAGCTCTTGATTGTGCAGATGCTCATATCATCGACGGGGCAAACCAGCTGCTCGATCAAAAGCAGCTAGAGGTACCCTCCGCTCTATCAACCGATCCCAATGATGGTGGAATTGTTAGCCCCCAGACAATCTGTGGATCCTGCTTGCTGGGGGGAATCTGGACCGTGGCCGATGATGTTGAAGGGTTCCATGGAACTGACTATCACTTGAAGGATGGAACTGACTATCACTTGAAGGATGGATGTAAGGCTAGATCGTGTATAGTTGCTAAAAAAGAGTATATGGATTTTCCTTTGCAAGCTCTGTAGTAAAGTAGGCTGGCTCCAAGGCCGGTTCTCTCTGCTCGTACTGTCCCAAGTTCTCAAGGAGATATCAGGTCCACCTCTCATCTGTAGTAGAGAAGATTGGTTCCCGGGTTGGGTCAAGCTCACCACCTCTACAGTCCCATGTTCTCAAGGAGATGTCAAGTTCACATATCATCTCTAGTGATGTTGAGGGATTCCAGGGTTGGATCCAGATCTCCGCCTTTAGATACACACGCCCTGTCAAGTGCTATCGTGTGATTTTGAAAGAGTTGGTTGTGGTGTGGATAGGCGCGGTTCTGGATGTCGTGTACAAAGAACATATATTACCATTGAACATGGATCTTCTTTGCTTAACACAAAAATCAGAATCTCCTTCACGGATTTGAATCTGCCCTTATCTCGTAACTGGAGGAAAATGCTCAAAGATCCGCATCCCATTCCAGCTGAACTCAAGATATCTACAGACTACCGGACCCCTCATCTCAGGTTCGGCCGAATCATCGGAGTTGCATTCTAGTTACGAGTAAGATATTAATTAACCTAGGTTCCAATGCAATTATATCCTGCTCAGTGTAGAAAATCTGCGTCTGTTTTCTTAGTGGGACAGACGACCTAAGTCTGTTCCTTTCGCGTCTATTTACTTAATGGAATTTCAAATCAAAGTCTATATCGAGGGCAGACGACCTAAGCCTGTTTACATACGGTGCAAACTCCAGTCACTAATGTCTGACGTCTGACAACAAGAATGTCTTTGCCGTATCCTCCTTCTACATCCTTGCAAATTCGGTCACACTAAATACATTCTTAAAAAAATAGCAACAACTCCAACATTATCAGCAGCTGTTACTTCAAAAATGATTTCGGCATTTCAATTGACCCCAACCAAATTTGACCCAGCAGCGAGAATCATGTCCGATATGAGCAACTAAATGAACATGCGACGCTTTCATTTCGCGTCTTCATCCAAACCAAATCTAGTGGCCATAATCTATCTTTGTAATTATAGGCCATAAAAATGTCTTTTGGAGAAAATCGTTTTCTACATTTCGTTTGTTTAGTGTCACTGCCTGGCCAAAATGGAAGGAAAATAGAAAACGACGTAAAACAGAGAAGATTTTTGAAATTCCTGCGCGAGTAGAATTTATCAAATGAAATTTTCTTTTAAATGATTTTGGCTTTTCTGTGTTGTTTTGGAAAATGTGAACAAATGCGCATCTGAAAGTTTCAAATGAAATTCATCAAGAGGCCAAGCCAAGCCAGAATGGGAGTCTCCCCAAAACAAACAGACCAACAAATTGCAGATGATGGTGGTGGTATGCGATGACCATGGTCATCATACAGCCGCCACTTACACACTCACACACTCGTGTGCAGAGATTCGTTTGGTTAATAAGGCATTGCCAATGTCAACAACAGCAACGGCAACACATCACAATCACAATAAACATCCTTAACCTGTATTTGCAATGAGGTGGAATTAAATAAACTTCCAACAACAGCAACCAGGAAAAAGGAATCAAACTGAAAACAAACAACAACAAAAACGCAGATAACCCAAAGAAACAACAAAGAGAAGAATAGAGGAAAAAACCAAAAAAAAAAGATTCAAACGAATCTACGAAATAGAAATTCCAAAGATACTATTATTCGTACAGCGGTGTACTTTCAAAGAGAAGTGCTGGCCAACAGTTGCCCATCTCATGTATGACAATTTTTAAAAGAAATTGAAGTTTAATTTTTGGAACCAGGGAGAAACGTTTTGATTTTAGACATTCCATAGTTATGAACATTTCTTTGACAAAGTGTGACAAAAAACAAAACAAACACATGCAACTACATCTACCAATTAATAAAAAGACTACAATACAAGAAACTGAAACTATACGGGCAACATTTCGAATAAGAAAACTGAAGACAACTTTTAGCCTCCAACTCACCATGGGGCTTGAGCAAAATGACAGACAAGAGTGGATTGGAGACTGGACCTGCCACGATGACCAGCAATTCGACCTCTTCTTTCAAAGAAGGCGCACAGTGGAGGAATTCGAAAACTGTTTCGGAATAAATGTGCTTATCCTTGTTAAAATGGTGCGTTGGCAATAACTTTGAAACAACAAAACTAAAATTAATAATATATTTTAAAAATTCATCATAGAATTTGACCATCTTTCAAACTGCATCATTAGTTTTTTACATTTTCATGGAATTTATGAAACGTTGTTTTTACTCATTTATTTCATATTCTGCGTTTTTTATCGAATGCAGAAACACCTCGCTTAGTACGGTTAATAGTTTCCAACATTTTGCCGTTCCATTTGAAACCGGACTAATCGAGGCACTGGGGTCCTATGTGCCTATACAGGATCCATACCCCTATGAAGGTTAAAGAACATGAGATGTCAGTTCCAACTCCTATCGATAAAAAATCAGCTTCGTTCCTGGGTCGGGTCAGGCTCACCGCCAGTATACTTCCAAGTTCTCAAGAAGATGCCAAGTCCACCTCTCATCTGTAGTAAAGCAGACTCACAGCCAGCACACCCCCAAGTTGTCAAAGAGAGGTTGGGTCCACATCTCATCTGTAGTAAAGCAGGCTAGTTCCAGGGGCCCGTTCAAATTCTCCGACCGTACACTCCCAAGTTATCAAAGAGATGCCAGAGAGATCTGTAATAAAGCAGGTTGGTTTGAGGGCCGGTTCAAGCTCATTGCTAGTACCCTACCAAGTTCTCAAGGAGATGTCAGGTCCACCTCTCATCTGTAGTGATCCAGATGGATTCCAGAGACGGGTCCTGATACCCGCCTTTAGAGACAAGCGCTCTGTTAAGTCCAACGTGTGATTTTGAAAGAGGTGGTTGAGGTGTTGGTATGAGCGGTTCTGCATGTCGTGTATAAAGAAGACATCCCCTTCAGACCTAGAATGGTTTTATTTGAGTAATGAGGGTACAAAAGTGCTGCGACTTTTACAAGTAAATTAAAATTATTGTTCTTATCTTTTTGGAGCATTTTAGGACCCGTTTAAGCCGGTGTTCCATTAACGGGTTCTATTTCTATTGTACTGACTCTCTATGTCATACGTCATGATGCGTTCGTTGGATTCCAATGCTAGTGTCTTGCCCACCGCTGTATATTCAAACAGATCCACTTGATTATGGATACATATGTTGTGATATGTGCGTTGTTGTTGTTGCTGTGTTTTATTTTGGCTTGCCTTTGTTTACTTACACTGCACAAAATCACTCGCTTTAATTTTTTTTTTTTTAATTTTTAGCTCTTCGGCACGTCCGTCCAGCCGCCCGTTTGGTTAGCCATAGATACGGAGTCACCAGCATCATCACCGTATGCATGAGTGTGTGTGTGTGTGTGCCTAGAATCACAACGCACAATGACCGCGTAAGGAAACTTGTAATGGAACAAACACCAACAACAACAACAGCGGCGGCATCCACACCGGGTGGAGTAGAAGCAAGACAAAAAAATACCCTCGCCCCCTCTCTTCAACTCATCGTTGAGACATTGTTTATGGCTGTTTCAGCAAATCCGTCAGCATCTATTACCAGCTTTAATTGAATTTCGTACATGAGATGTTAAATGGTGAAACGGCACGAAGATGCTGTAAATATTCCTCCCGAAGACCGAAATGAATTGGCAACAAGGAAATCATACCAGCCGGAGAACATCTGAAACACCTTTAACTCTACCCCTTCGGTATTCGAATGTGTTTTTCTCTGGCTTTGCTTCACATTTTTTTTTTTTGGCTGGGATTTTTTGTGGCCCTGATTGTGCGAGTATGAGCGAATTGAAATGTACGCAATTCGTTGGGCAGACAGGAACACACAGTGAGGATTTAGGGGAATTTAACATGTAATGGATTCCTTATCGAATATCGCATTGAAATGCCAGCTCTCTCTTTGAGGTACTTCTTGTCCAAGCACATGTAGTACGAAATCCTGTTAAATTGGTAGGAGCTGAGTGCGTATAGACAATTTCTGAATTTAAATAGGGACTGAATGTTTAATACTGATCAGATACGGACTCATTGGTGAGAGATGAGAGAGCATAGACTACTTGTAAAATAAAATAAGGACTGAATGTTTATTACTGATCAGATAAGGAGTCATGCCACTCAGACTTGAACTTTGGGCCACACAAAGTCTACAAACCTCCAGCTCTATTGTGAACAAATCGTTCGACCACATTCGGCATCTCACGAAGGATAATGATTGAAGTCTCTGAGACATACCCGTTTTTAAAAAAAAAAAAGTTAGAACAAAATGTTTGCTTTATATTCTTAACTGGCCCGACAAGGTGCCCAACCTTTCAGTCAAAACTTTAAGCAACAAATGAAGCAATTTCGCTCTGTAGGTTTTCTCAACGTCCGAGGATTTTGTGGCAATTTCGTTCGCGCGCATTATTAAAATGGAAGAGCTAGCATATTCCTAGCATTTTTCGAGCTAGGCCTCCAATTTAATTTTAGTCGCCCAAAAATGTATCCTTGGATAACTGGATCCGATTGAATATCGTTAGCCAACTCGTTGCCGCAATGAAAAAGAGAATTCTGTCCACAGGTTTTGTCTTCTAGAACTTGGAGACCAAACAATTTCCGTCTTAAGTCCACAAAAGCCGGGCTGTCATTTTATTTGACAGCTGTGATTTTATTTGTCATTTTATTTGACAGCTGTCATTTTATTTGACAGCTGTCATTTTATTTGACAGCTGTCATTTTATTTGACAGCTGTCATTTTATTTGACAGCTGTCATTTTATTTGACAGCGGTCATTTTATTTGACAGCTGTCATTTTATTTGACAGCTGTTATTTTATTTGACAGCTGTCATTTTATTTGACAGCTGTTATTTTATTTGACAGCTGTCATTTTATTTGACAGCTGTCATTTTATTTGACAGCTGTCATTTTATTTGACAGCTGTCATTTTATTTGACAGCTGTCATTTTATTTTACAGCTGTCATTTTATTTGACAGCTGTCATTTTATTTGACAGCTGTCATTTTATTTGACAGCTGTCATTTTATTTGACAGCTGTCATTTTATTTGACAGCTGTCATTTTATTTGACAGCTGTCATTTTATTTGACAGCTGTCATTTTATTTGACAGCTGTCATTTTATTTGACAGCTGTCATTTTATTTGACAGCTGTCATTTTATTTGACAGCTGTCATTTTATTTGACAGCTGTCATTTTATTTGACAGCTGTCATTTTATTTGACAGCTGTCATTTTATTTGACAGTTGTCATTTTATTTGACAGCTGTCATTTTATTTGACAGCTGTCATTTTATTTGACAGCTGTCATTTTATTTGACAGCTGTCATTTTATCAAATTCAACAACAGTCGCTTTCGTTCCTCTTCTATAGCTGGGCCTTTTAGAAGTTGTTTTTAATTAAGCGACATCAGAATGAGTGTGGGATATTTTTCACTTTAGAAGTCTTTAAGTTTGTAATTTGTTTTGCATCGGAGAAGACGATGAGAATTATTCGACTTTCTTCAAACTTTGTGACCTCGAATGTTGTCGTAATCTCTAACATGTCAAAGGCCCCACCGGGCTACTTCCCCTATAACTTCAATTGTTTTTTTTTTTTTAAATCAGGAATTATTAGTTTTATTTTCGATAGTTGCGGAAGACAACAAGTTGATTTTCAGCATCGTTCTTTTCATCTCGCATTGTTTGTTAAATTTCTATTTTTGGTTATGATTTTTATTTTGTGTGTAAAAAAAAGACAAACAAACAAACGAAAATAATGCCAAGACACAATACGACGATGATGGTCAGAAGTTGGTTACTTTTGTTGCCATCATCATCTTACCATAGTCACCGTCAGCGTACGTCCCCGTATTTATTTTCATTTTCTTCCATAAATCTGTGCGAGAAACCGAGGTGCCGACTTAGGCGAAGGTGCAGAGAGGGGGACAGATGATGCTGGCGCACCAAAGATAGCGATGGCCAGCCATGAAACGAATTGGACATTAAACGCTACCGTTGGCCAAATTAAGTTAAAACGACATCGCCATCATCACCACCACCAACAGAACAACAAAAGCATTACAGCGACAGCCATAGCCACCCGTCAGAAGACGCAGAAGATGAAAAAAAAAACGAGTAGCAAACTTTGTGCAGCAGCGTATAAATTCTGCTTATAAATTCTAAAGAATTTCCGAAACGGTTCTTAGTTTGAAATTGAAAAAAAAAAATAGAAAACAAAACAAAGCAAAAATAATCTGAAAATGGTTACAATTTGATAGATGGCGTTTGTATGGTGGTTTACTTCCAGTCTTCAGGCTGGCCAAAATTGGTCAAATCCACCACATACGGGAGGAGCGAGAGCGCAATGCGATTATCATGCGGCGAGTCGAGTATTTAAAGTGAAACTGTGGCAAATTCACTTACAAACAAATAAACGGGGCTTTGCTTCTAAAAAAGAAAATCAAAAGCGATTTTTTGTCCGAATTTGTAATATTCATCTTCCAAGTGGAACTATTGGCAAAACAAAAAATAGAAATCGAAAATTCAACGAATTGGGAAAGCAATTTCTCAGAGTAGTACTATGTAGTAGAGAGTTAGCTTTGCTAAATCGATCAATAACTAGGCTTGCGGAGACAGTCGGTTTAGTTTGAAGGTCAAGTTCCCGTCTTATAAAGAATACTCGCAGGTAGGACGAAAGCCCTATCGTTGTGGCTTCAGGCCGAATAGATCAACAATCGACCAAATCTTTTCACTACGCCAAATCCTGGAAAAGACTCATGAAAATATATAATATAGAATATATGGAATAGATGGCATCCCTAGAATGACGGATGCCATAACGTAGTTCGACCCTGTTCTCTAACCTGGTGATTATTCTTCTCCAGCTCAAATCACCATCTATGCATCACTTATATCCAGAGTTAGTGCAGGCTGATTGGTCTAATATCCATTGCTTTGGGGTGAGAAGTCTTTAGTCCTTTAGGGATAGCAAATATCTTGTATGTCGACCGCTGGGAGAGGACCTGAGATAATCGTAAGCACGCTCTGAAAATGATCATTGTATATAATTATCAGTATCCTCTTGTATAATACCATCCGGCCAGGAGATCTCAAGAGATGAAAGTCCCATCGTATGAGATGTAGCTTGATTGGGAGATCGGAAATATCATACGCATCATCATGATCCCTCACAGACTGAGTGCTGTGTTCCTGACGGGCTGGTGTTTCATCAGGACCTCTAGGGTATCTCACCTGTTAGTTAGCTTCTAAAGGTTCTTATTTCTTTAGAGACCTAGGCAATCTGACTGAAATTCGGTATTGGCCGACTCAGGATCCAGTTTCCAATGTCAGCAATTCGTTTAATGAAATTCAGTGTTAAATTCGTTGAAAAAACAATGGCTGCCTCTATTACAAAAAAATTGCCAGTTTTGTCCAGATTTCCATTGGTATCACATAGGACCACAGAGTCTCTGCGAGTCTGCTTATGAGGACAACCAGCCACTCGTACTGAAATTAGGCCATTATGTGCCAAATATCCCGTCTTAGCCTTTCGGGAATACGGTCATATCAGAAACTAATACCTTGTTGCTGTTTTCTAACAAAAACAAGCTTTCTCACAAACACAATCTTCATTTTGGCCAAATTCTATACGTTGGCGTATCACGAGAAACGTCAGTCCGTCAGTCAAGTCAAGTCAAGTCAATTTGATTGTTTCGAAATGGTGGTGTAACATATGAGCCCCAAGGGGACATTTGACTGATTCGATTTGACTTCTGTTTACACATGGGCAGAAGTAACAAACCAGCGTCTATTGTGTCCATTGTATTCATGTTGGCCTGGGCTAAAGAGATCTTTTGGGTCTTCACTTTTCACTTACGAGTTTTGTATGGGCTGCCGCTTGTCTTTGTTGGCCCAAGACAAGAGTTGTTTCTGGTGGTGTTGCTGCTGCTGCTGCTGCTGGTCATATCTTTGGCTTGGTATCGTTGTGGCTGGCTGCCTCCATTGTTGTGGTGGCGATGGTGGTGGCGTTGCTGCTGCTGGTGTTATTGTTGCTGAAATTGGGTGTTGCCAAGGTGACCACAATCAGATGAACTTGTATTTGCTTACAATGCAAAGTTTTGGAAATTGTTCTTCTATTCATCGTTCATACGGCGGCGTGACATACGGCGCGAGTATTGTTAGGCTTTAGTTTTTGCTTCTCCATTTTCTTTTTGTTTGTTTTGTTTTTAGTCTGCATTTTACCTGAGGATATTTATGGTATTTTGTTGTTGTTGTTTCTTTCGGTGTTATGGTTTATATGGAAATGCTTATTAAAGATGGTTTCCAACATTTCTCGATTTGAGGAAATTAGGTGCAAAAATTGTGTTGATTTATATTTTTTTTTGTTTTCATTGGTTTGTTTCATTCTTTGTCCAGTTTTGAATTTGTGGGCGGATTGAGTTCTGTCACGGCAAAACCAGATTTGGGTTAATAAACACTTCGAAGAGCAGTTTGAGATTGTGATCATTTCACAAGGGTGCCACCGTAAAAATTTGTATAGATGAGACCGACATGAGTTGTGTCTTCTGACCCCGATTTACATGGGTGTGTTATGGAAATATTCAGTATTTACATTTCAATAACTTCAAGAAATGTAGTAATTATGAAGAAATCAAATAAAAGAATTTAAAAAAAAAATTACAAATTACAAAAAGATTTTAAGATAACACATTTGAACAACGTTAGAAAGAAAGCTACGTTGGCCTACATCAGCAGGAAAATATTTGACAGTCGGTGTTATCTTCAATAACACTTTCAGTATCCACCTATCGATCTCGGAAATAGTGGCCAATTTCTAAAACAAATCTCTTCGCAAAAGAAAAAGTAAAGACCAAACACATTCGTACAACTTCAAACTTCCCCTCAAGATTTTCTTAAAAGAAATCTTCTAGGAAATCTAGAGATTTTCTTCTAGGAAATCTGGAGATTTTCTTCTAGGAAATCTGGAGATTTTCTTCTAGGAAATCTGGAGATTTTCTTCTAGGAAATCTGGAGATTTTCTTCTAGGACATCTAGAGATTTTCTTCTAGGACATCTAGAGATCTTCTTCTAGGAAATCTGGAGATTTTCTTCTAGGAAATCTGGAGATTTTCTTCTAGGAAATCTGGAGATTTTCTTCTAGGAAATCTGGGGATTTTCTTCTAGGAAATCTAGAGATTTTCTTCTAGGAAATCTAGAGATTTTCTTCTAGGAAATCTAGAGATTTTCTTCTAGGAAATCTAGAGATTTTCTTCTAGGAAATCTAGAGATTTTCTTCTAGGTAATCTGGAGATTTTCTTCTAGGTAATCTGGAGATTTTCTTCTAGGTAATCTGGAGATTTTCTTCTAGGAAATCTGGAGATTTTCTTCTAGGAAATCTGGAGATTTTCTTCTAGGAAATCTGGAGATTTTCTTCTAGGAAATCTAGAGATTTTCTTCTAGGAAATCTTGAGGTTTTCCCCTCAAGATTTTCTTGGAGGAGATCATGTGGTTTTCCCCTTATAGAAAAGGATTATGAAATCAGCACATTTATCTATCCCTATAAGAATTTATTCTTTTTTCAACTAAAAATGTAATTTCCATTTTGTTGAAAGTTTCCAGAGCAAGTGCAAAAAGTGCCAGTTATCCTTCGTTATAAGCATTTAAGACAACTGCATTAAGCTTTTAAGTGTTCCATCTGCTGCTTCCCCTACTCCTCCAAAGGCAAACTTTTGCCCTGTGCAAGTCATTGCGACTGAGTGAGTGGCATCCCCTGCATCGGCATCGTTAGCATCACTGACAATGTCATTGTCTTCATCATCGTAAATACTTTATTCAATTCACACTTGTGCTACTCCCCTCCCGCCAGAGCAAGGAGAAGCACACAGACGATATTGAAGTGAGGGCATTTGGAGTGACGACACGGGCGTCAAAGCAATGATGAATGATACTTTGTTGAATCCCCGTATCCCTGAGATGCGATTAAAGTTCTGTGTAGTTTTTCCTGCTGTCAGTTTTTCGTTGAAATTCATTTTAAAGAATTTATGTGTTCTATTCTCCTTTCATTTCCCCTTCGTCGTTTATTAGTTCTATTTTGTAAATGCTCCGTGCAGTGCGTATTTGCTTTCCGAAAATCGTTCATTCGATGCAGCGGAGGGTGTGGAAGTCTGATAAAGTTCACACATCTCATTAAAGCATGGCAACGTTTGTATGGTTCGTGTAGAGGGGCGGGCCGGGTGACAGTGTTGGTTGAGGGAATTTATCATAAGGGATTAGTTGGTTACTTGGTCGTAATAAGTAGAGACAAGAAGATAAACTAGTCGGTAGACAAGTGTTTTTTAATTGAAATTTATCCTTTTTTCCGTTTTTTGTGCTAAGACAAGTGGAGATTTGAAGTGGTTTGGAAAATTAAGCTGTTAGCAAAGTTTTTCATTTGTCTGAACCGAAGGGTAATTGCCAATGGAATATGCACATGAAAATTCATGTGTAAAGTTATTCCTGTGCATAAATACATTTTGTGGTCCATGGAAATTGCCAAGCAAACTTATAGCCAGGCAAAATGTAAACGAAAAAATAAATTTAAATCAACTGAGGCAATTTTAACTGGAATTGTTGGCTCATAAATATTTTAGAATGCTTCATAGCAGAATGGCTTTTATCTTACTTAGTTAACTTTTGCCTTAAATGGATATTTGTATCACTGGATGTAAGGGCTTAAGTGCATTTTTAATTTTTTTAAAAAAAAAACAACAGATGATAGTCGACAATCTTAAGCAGAGATGAAAAAGCAGGACAAAACCATAAAAGCACTGAAACAAAAAAAATATTAGAACATGTTGATTATAAATAACTTACATGTCTTCGATCTTTCAAGTTTTGCAGTGTACCACGCCCACTTGATATTTGAAAAACTCAAGTACCCTACTTTTACCACACAGCATATACATGTATTTTGATGCGCTTAACTACGTTCATGTCGGGATATAGCTCTTTTGAATTGTCCAAGTGTTTTCAACCTTACACCCATCTCGAAAAAGTAATATCCTCTCATAGACCCCCGCTAACAATAACAGTAGTCTCCTGCTGACCTCCCTCTGTTGTTAGTAGTCTCTTGCCACATGGCCCACACTCATAACGTTGATCGTAGTCTTTGGCGGATTACGAACTAGTCTCTGGTCGAAGGCCCTAACATAAGGCAGTCTCCTGGTGAAGGCCCCAAGTTAAGGCAGTCTCATGTCAGTTGACGATGTCACAGTGACAAAAAATCACCCGAATTTCTTACGGAATATGTGGTCTTGTTGTGGCTTTAGACTAACCGGTTTACACTCTTCAGTCAAATTTTAGAAAAATTTAACAGTTCGAAACGGCTGATAACAAGATTATTATTTAGACCGGAAAAGTTCGATTCGATCGATGATTTTATTTTCACGTTAGGCAATTTTACTTGCGTCAATTTTTATGATTCCCTTTTGAACTTGTCCCATGAGTTCACACAAGGAAATTCTTTTTCGGCAATTTTTGTTTTCATTATTGCCTTTTCAAATACAAATGACTTTCAAAATATCAAAATACGAAAAACACAAAAAGAAATTCGCCTTACGTCTCTTTCGTACAAAACGGAGAATTGCGGCAATTGAAATTGCTTAGTGTGAATTGGGACACTAAAATACAAATAAAATATTTGGATTCTACTTCAATGGACCAATTTGCGGTTCCATGGAGAGACTTCTCCATCCTCAACGTGTGAGTGTTTGGTGAGGTTTATGCTCCGGCAGAGTTAATGGACCTCACTTTTTCGAAAACGAGGCTGAATCAACAGTTACGATGAATGGATTGCGCTATCGAGAGATGATTAATGATTTTTTATGGTACGAGTTAGATGATATTGATCTGGGCAAGGTTTACTTACAACAAGACGGCTCTACGTGCCACACAAGAAAATAAACCATTGCTCTTTTACGGGAAACGTTTCCGGACCGTGTTATCTGTCGAAGAGGTGATCACAATGGGCCACCAAGTCTTGTGATTATTACATCAATTCACATTAGTCTTTAAAATAGTTTTCCTTTTCCATATCGCCAATTTTTAAACTATTTTTAAAAGTTTGCCCAATAATTCATTTAAAAAACTACCACACAAATCCAGTTCCAAACAAACTGCATTTGTTTCATTAAATGATTACTTACTTGCTCCAAAGGGAACAGGGAAATGCAAAGAAAATAGAAAATGTTCGCTTATTAAAACTACTTATGACACTTGAGATTTTCTTACAACTTTAAGACACACAATGCCAGATTTAGCTGCTGAACAACGACAACGATAAGAACCCAAAGTGTAAAAAGGACGACAGAGAGAGCGGCAGCGAGAGACAGAGAGAATTGTGAAATTTTTCAATTAAAAAGCATTTAAGTAATCCTCAGTTAATGCTCTGATGGCTGCAAGACATTTGAATTTTTCTCTTTCAATGTCGCCAACAGTTTTTTTTTTGCCAGCCGCGATTCCTGCCAACGCTCAAAGGGGACTGCTGCGTTCTGGTGATGGAGTTCATCTGCTCCGTTGTGTTCTACTCCACTCTAGTTCACTCTGAGTCTGTGTGTGTATGGGTGTGTGCATTTGGGCCAAGTGGGAAGCCGCTGGTGTACGTAACGTTAATTTACTGTATTAAATAGTTCCATGGATGACACTTTATACTGTTTCTGGGTGTCGTCATGTGGCGGTAATTGTAAGTTTATGTTGAAGTTTGCAACATGTTGAAGGACGTCAAATGTGATGTACAGGCGGCATTTCAGGTTGTTATCCTAGGCTAACATGTAATGGTTGGAAATCTGTAAAAAATATGAACTATAAAGTTGTTATTAACAAACAAAACATAGTAACGAATCATTTATAAAGGGTGTTTTTTATTGAGGTATAGAACTTCGAATTGAAATAAAACACAAGAAAATCGTTTTAATGTCCATCAATTTGGCTTTATTGGAAGGATAATTTTATGCCATTAATGTTTAAATATGATTTCGGGCATGTGGCCGCCGCGGCTGGCTCGAATAAAGCCAATTCTACAGGTCCAATTTTCAACCACTTGTTGGAACCACAACTCATCCACATTCATGCCATCCAATTCGGGAACAAAATAGTCGGTTATCATGGCTCTATACCGGTCTCCATTAACGGTAACTGACTCTCCAGCATTATTTCGGAAGAAGTTTGGCCCAATGACTCCACCAGCCCATAGAGCACACCAAACAGTCAGTTTTTGTGGATGTAATGGCATAAAATGGACGGAGCTTGCGGTGAACTTCGGGAACTGAACCATTACTTTCGAAATAAATTTGCACGATTTGCAAGCGTTGTTCTTTTGTCAACCTGTTCATGATGAAATGGCAAACCAAACTAAATATTAATCACTTGACAGCTGACAAAATGGCCGCCAGTTAAAAAAGTGATGCCAACTTAAAGTTCTATACCCCAATAAAAAACACCCTTTACATTAAATTCTATAAAAAAAAAACTACTGGACATTTTTTTATTTATTTTTTTTTATTTGAAAGTACAATCCTTAATTATGGAAAATAACTACTCCCTCTTTCCTCCTTCCAATACCCTTATTTCCTATCGCTAAGTGCATTGCATTTATAGGGGGCATCCCCTGAGTGTTAATAAAAAAAAAAAAAAAAAAAACATCGAGTGTAGCTTCTTTTTTTTGTAACCAAAATTTCGTTCAACATGACCCGATAACAAAAATAACGAAAACGAAATAAACACTAGTTGAAAAAAAATCGTTAGATGGCGGACCCTTTATTAAAAAAAGTTTACTTTAATGGAAAGCCCTGTGAAAATGTAGCTCTTCGACATCAACAAATCAAAATCCCCTAAAATATACTTAAGCGATTATTCGTGAAAACCACAATAAATTTTTACAAGAAAATTAAAATGTATTTTTTTTTCTCGAATAGCTAACAATTGATCTGGGAGAAGAACCTAAGTTTTTAGTTTGTTTTTGATTCGTAAATCCCAGAAATTCTTGGCCATATACTTTTAGACTTATTTCTTTTGGCCTTTACACTGTGCTCTTTTTTCGAAGTATTTTTTTTTTTATATAAAAAAACAGGTCCTTTGATAAAAATATCAATTTTTACACTGTGCTCTCTTTTCGAAGTATTTTTTTTATATAAAAAACAGGTCCTTTGATAAAATTATAAATTTTTACAAGAAAATTAAAATGTATTTTTTTTTTCTCGAATAGCTAACAATTGATCTGGGAGAAGAAGCTAAGTTTTTAGTTTTTTTTTATTCGTAAATCCCAGAAATTCTTTGCCATATACTTATAGACCTATTTGTTTTGGCCTTTACACTGTGCTCTCTTTTCGAAGTATTTTTTATTTATATAAAAAACAGGTCCTTTGATAAAAACTATCAATTTTTACAGGGAAATTAAAATATATTTTTTTTTCTCGAATGGCGAACAATTGATTTGGGAGAAGAAGCTAATTGATCAATTGATCATATCAAAACTAAACATGGGGAGTTGGGATCATGCACACGCCTGGCTATTTGCTCTTCCTACCTTGCGTAGCACAACTTACAAATCGACTTCACTGGCAGAATCTTAAACTTTCCGGGATTTGTGCTACGTAATAATCCACCAAAAACTTGAAGATTTTTTTTTGTTTTTGCTGGCACTCTTGCAAACTGACACTCTGGCACTCTGCTTCATCAGTTGGCCCGTGCTAACGCCTTGGGTGTCCTACCAATAACTGGGGTGTTTGGTTCATGCTTCTTAAAAGCTTTATAATGACGCAATTGATTTTTTCCCCCCCAGATTCTGTGCTTATTTCTTTGGTTTGGTGTTGTCATGAAGTTTTCCCTGTTTACTCCAAAAGTGTTATTGCAACCTGGGCAATTGCAGGGCGGCAGTTACAGTAGCTGCAGCAGTCCCATCATCAATGTCAGCATCAGCACCACCATCATTGTGAAGTTGTGCGGCATAAGACGGTATTAGCCAGAGCAAACAGAGCATAAATCGTGCTTTGCCAATTTCTCGTCTATTATTTTCGTTCGCGTTCATTTATTGCTTTGAACAAATTGTTGAAAATTACTTTTTAATGATGGAAAATTTAACACCACCACCATGAGCACCATCATCATCTGCATCATCAACAGCACCATCAAGTTTAACAGCAGATCAGAGCAGCGTCATCAGCTTACTTAGTCCCGGCAAACGTTGCCTCACCGCACCTAAGTTGTGAGTGTTTAATGATGTTTAGTGCTCCTTGAGGATTTTCACCAAGTACTGCCACACACAGTGCCCTTCATCTGGCATACAATTGCGGATGTCCTCTAACCGAGCACAGTGGTTTTCCAAGCCTGACATCGGTGGGTGCGATATGTTAAAAAGGGTTTATGTTCTGTTTGGGCTTCTACTTCCCACCAACAGCCCCTTGCCCAATGTCATCTCAAATTTCACCTCGAAACCACTGTAAACGTTCTTGTCTGTTCTTCGCTCTCTGTCTGTTGATTGTCTGCAACAGTTTGGTTCTTTACACCATTCAATTCATTGGACGACTCTATGAAGGAACTTTGAAGGAGCTGCTGCTCTCTAAATTTCTTTCAACACACACAACACCAATCAAGAACTTCGAATGGGGGATTGGGGAGAAGGTGTTATTACTTGTTGTTGTTTTTTCGAAAATCGTTACGAAATTCGTGTTATACTTTTTTTGTTGGCAGTAATTGTGTCTTCGTTTCGAGAAACTTATTACTACAAATTGTTGCACTTGCAGTGGGGCGGCTGTCGCCGTGATAATGTCTTCTCTCGTTTTGTTTTGACGGAGCAGTTAACTTAACAATGAGATTTCAGTTTCATTTCTATTTTTTTTTTTTGGCTGTTTTCGGATTTATCGATTTTCATTATGCGGCCCATTGTCTGTGTTGGAGTTTGGAATTTGTTGTGATTAGAATTCATTTACAAGAGAGATGTGATTGAATTGATTAAAGTCTGGGACGGTATTTTCTGGGCACAATTAATCTCTTCTTTTTTAAAGGGGTTTGTTGGATTTTATTTATTTTAAATTTAGGATTTAAATCATTTATTTACATTTAAGTTATTGTAACTGATTGGATTTCAGTGTCCTCTGATACTGTGATTGAAGGCATTAACGCGAGTATGGGGCCGATATTTTCTAAGCACAAATAATCTCACATCTTGAAGGGGTTTAATTAGTTTTAATTTAAATGTTAAATATCGTAACGAATTTAAAGTCAGTGTCACATCAATGGGCTGATGACCTGGGATGGGGATTTGGCAGAAGATTTGAGGGCAGACAGACGGATGGAGGATACAGAGATAGATGGTCGATGTGAACTTAGGGTGATCTTAGCCCCACTCCCCTTATACTCCTTCCGATACTTTAATTTCCTTCTGCTAACCCAGTGCATTGCTCTTATATGGGGGCATACCCTGAGTGGTGGTCCAAAAAAAATAGCGAGACCATGTGTTTGGCACCTTACCAAGGAGGGACCAATCCTTGGTAAGGAGCAGAGCCTATCCAAAACATCTACAGTTCTATGGCCCAGGGTACCCAGTTGCTCGGCAACTCCACACCGAGTCGAAGCTCTCCTCTTAAATTGGGCTTAAACCACAGTCAACACGAAGCTCCACAAGGGGACACACCACAGACAGGCTGGAACAAGTGACTTCTAACTCAGGAGGTAGCGCTATTATATTCGTTGACAACCACGACAGAAAGCCTCTGCCGAACGTACGTGAGATAAATAAAAAGTTCATCCATTCACACATCTTAAATTCCAGGTACTTGACATTAGTCGCCTACCGGAGACTAAGGCTGCACCATTATATCAGTGGTGAACGAGAATGTTACAATCTGCCTTTGGACAGTTGGGTTGAGAGGAATCCAAACAAAATGGATTTTTTATGAGTTCATGTGTCCTCTATGTATTCATGTTAAATTGCCAAGACTTCAGTTATCATCTCTGAAACGAAAAAATATATCGAGCCCCTGCCGCAAAAAAAGACATAAACGACATTTTCTCGAAACTCGAGTTCTAATGAAATTCAATGTACACGCTCTTAAAATCAAAAACCTATTTAAAATTAAAACATTATATTTACAAAGTTACAGCAGATTCAATTTTAGCATACCACAAAAAAAAAACCTTTCTCATGTAAAATTTTCTTGTGATTTTCGCGGCTAGGGCTCGAAATTATGTTAGAAAATAAAAAAACTTATTTGTGTTCCACATCAGTTGGTCTCATTTGGGCCACCCTGTCAGTCATACGGTGGAGTATGCGTTGGACTTCTGTGGAACGTAGCTTGTGTCCCGATGTTGGGTTAACTCTTTAACCACTAAGGCCGTCTACAGACGGTAATCGATAACAGTCAATTTCTAATGGTTAAAGGGTTTAAAATCGGTGGTTAAAGGGTTAAGTCCTGTTGCTGATAGGAGATGCTTCTAGGCCCGAATGGCGGTTATTGGATAAACGAGGGGATTACTAATCGTTGGTACGAGCGGAATTCCAGCGGCCTTATATTTCGCCTAGATGGTCTGGGATAAATCGCCTACCTGGCTGGCAACTAGCTCGGAGAGGTTGGATATGTGATACGGATTAGGCTGAATTCGGTGTTCAGAGGCTGAGTAAGACGCTGAGGAATAAGTCTTGCTAATGAATTCGCTGATTAATGTACTTGGCTTCCTGGCCAGAGTGACGGTTGTTGGACTAACTGGTGCCTGCTTCTTTATGGTACGAGCGCCAGTTCAGTGACCTTAGACGTTGTCGACTACACGATTACTCGAATTCAGCAAATACTCAAATTCGTAGATTAGTGCTAATGGATTCGGTTTTAGTGACCTGATGCTGGGTTAGGCGTTAGACGGATACGTCTTGTTGCAGAATTCGCTGGGATGTACGTTGTCTCGCTGTCCTCTATGTCGCATATTTACATCTGTGTCCGTCGTAGGGTTAGTTTACGTGGAAAACAATGGGTCGCTGGTTAAAAAAAGATGGACCTTTAAGAAAGCAGTAACTTTAGGTGATCCTAGTTATCCTCGAATCTTTAAAGTCCTCGCTCCAATACCCTTACTTTCTAGCGCTAACACTGAGCACAGTGGGCATCCACCGGTATTTTAAAGAAAATTTTTCTTTAACGGTCCACAAAATAGAGAAACCTTACTTCGACACGTATTGGATGTGAACTCGTTTTTAGGGTAATCACCGCTTTTTCGTTTTCTGTGACTCTTCACCGGTTATTTTCGCATATGACTAACATTTGTTAGACATCTCAACCGAAATATTCCAACACAGATTTCACTGCCAAAGAATTAATTCCTTAGTTCGGAGACATCATTTCTGTTGCTTTACTCTTCCCCAGAACGAAATCAAAATTTTCAACACAGACGACGACAGACGTCAGCAGGCACACGGACGACAGCGAAATGAATCTGACAACTTTATTATTTATTAAGACGCTGAGAAAACGCCGAAACCGGCCGCCGCGATAGCAACAACTTTGTATTCTGATTTCTTAATCAAAATCGGAAAAAAAGAAACACACACACACACATGTAGAGGTAGATAAGCTACTTCTGTGCATTACGCACTGTGACAGGCGGATCCCCTTCGGTCCGTCTTTGCTTCATTTAGATTTGTTGTGGTTTTTTTTTTCAGAATTTCATTTGCATTTTTGTTTTCGTGATTTTTTGCATGATTTTACTTAAGTTATTCCTTGGGCCAGCGAGGGCTAAATCGGCAATACAAATGTCACAACAAAACCAATTCAAAATACGCATTTTTTTCTTTTTTTTTTTTTGGTTGGCTGATAAATAAATTCATTCAGTAAGGGACTTTTCGTTTTTGTGTAAAAATGTCATACTAAAATTTATCATTGGACATTAGTCATACTTGTACTTAGTAGATGGCCGATCACGGGCATTTGTCTAAAGCTTTGGCATCAAGTGGCTCCAGATTGCAGTCCGATATCACAGCCGTGTGCGGCGAAGGAGTGTTGGAGCTGGAGTCAGTCATCCGATACGAGTGAAACACACACTCCACGACGGCTACCAACACTGCGTGTCTGTCTACACATGCGCCTGCGTGCTTCCATTCTGCTTATGGAAATTATGCTGCGGCTATTTTTTTTTCGTTTTTTGCAGTCTTAAATCCTGATCTGACATGACATTTATCTTTATTATTGCCACAGGCGTTGTGGTGCAGTGCAGTTCGTCTTGTTTTTTTGTTGCCGTCTTTAAATCAACTCCTTTTGCCTGGGTTCAGTTGCACATGCGCATGGAGGGAAATCTTTCAGTGCCCAGTTCGCATTGAAATTAGCGATATAGAATAAATCTGCGCTAGTCGCTGGCCATGCGTGTTGATCGATATCAAGGGGAGCGGCCTGGAAAGGGAGAGCAAATTAAAACAAAATAACAAGAGTAGGTGGATGTACTTCTGAAATTATACAGCTTAAGGGTATGAGCTGTACACCAAAGCAAGGGTTAATTTTTCTTCAGAGTAGGCCAAACATTGGATGGGAACGGACATCGGTGTTTTCTATGTCTGCCGGTAAATGGATAAAACAAAAGTTCTGGAGAGTCCATAGTTTTAATCAGATGATGAGCCTTGGCACACCGCAACTCTGCTAAGAAAATCCCCTGATTGTATAAAACCTAATAAGTGTAACATTGACTGGTCACCCATTTTGCCGATCTTCTTTCTGTGGAGCTATTTGAACACTGTATTGACGAGTTCAAGGTAAGAATTCGTGTCGAAATTGTCAACTGTTGGCAACTGTTTTAAAAAGGGCACTTTTTGACGAGGCAAATAACGGCGGCCATTTCTAGCCCACATAAATTGTAGAAAATGAAATTAGATGATAACTGCCGAATGTTTGGAAACCGCCAACAAATTTTGAGAATTTAAGCCCTACGAAAAATACCCCCAAAACAAAAACATTCGATTTTCATACTTTGGAAACAAATTTTTAACAAAAAAAAAATAACAAAAAAAATTAAGAATGTCGCAAATTAAGAATTCCCCAAAATTAATGAAAAATCCCACACAGCTCAATATGAAAATTTCCCTAAAAGTCTCCAAAAGGAACAAAAACAATCGATTTTCATACTTTGGAAAATATTTTTTAACAAAAAAAAAATAACAAAAAAAATCTAAGTAAACACAAATTAAGAATGTCCCAAATGTAGAATTCCACAAAATTAATGAAAAAATCTCCCAAAGCTCAATAGGAAATGCAAAATTCCCAAAATTTTATGAAAAATACCCTATAAAAACAACAACAGATTTTCGTAATTTGCAAAAAATGGTATTTTTTTTATAAAAAAAATTAAAAGTATGAGAAAGATAAAAAAATTAAGAATTCCCCAAAATAAATAAAAAAAAATCCCCCTCAAGCTCAATATGCAAATTTGCCCACAAATTCTGAAAAATCACCCAATGCAAAATTCCCAAAATTTTTATGAAAAATACCCCTTAAAAATAACAACAGATTTTCGTAATTTGGAAAAATTTTATTTTTTTTTTTATAAAAAAAATTAAAAGTATGAGAAAAATAAACAATTTAAGAATTCCCCAAAATAAATGAAAAACCCCCCTCAAGCTCAATATGAAAATTTGCCCACAAATTCTGAAAAATCACCCAATGCAAATATTTTGAAAAATACCCCAAAAAAGAACTATAGATTTTCGTACTTTGGAAAAAGTGTATTTTTAACAAAAAAAAAAAAATCAAAAGTAAGAGAAAAAATGATGAAGAATGACCAAAATGAAGAATTCTTCAAAATAAATTAAAAAATTCCCCAAAAGCTCAATATAAAAATTTCTCCAAAAATTCGGAAAAATCACCTAAACAATTTATGAAAATTCACCCAATGCAAATTCCCTCAAATATTTTGAAAAATACCCCAAAAAAACAACAATTTGGAAAAAGTGTATTTTTTGTTTTGAGAAATATCCTTAAATCCCGGCAAAACTTTCCTGCATACAAAGAGTTCGATCAATGTGAGAAATATTCAGATCGGCCAAAACTTTCCTGCATACAAAATGGTCGATCAATGTGAGAAATATTCAGATCGCTGCCATAAGAGCAGCAACGGGCATCGATTGGTCAGTTGCATCAGAAGGGGAAGATCATCACCGCTCTGGAGCACAACCACAAGTTTTCCAAGCAGTTTTTCAACGTGAGAGTCACCACAACCGCCGAGGAATATGAAAAGAGATTTTCAAGATCTAGAGAGAGAGGAGGAGACTTACAAAAAAAAAAAAAAAAAAAAAAAAAACCTTTAGAGCAATGGACAGGTATCAGGCAAGTCTGAACGATATTCACAGGGATTCGGTTACGACTCCCTATAAATGCCGTACTCAATGACCACTTTCCAGCAGTAGCATCAGAGGAGAAAAGTCTGCAGTTTCAGCAGAGATCAGGATGGTTTTCCCATCTCAATTCATACTAGCACAGAGGCAAAATTGTGCCCTGTTTGTAGACACAGGCCTCGCACCACTGGCAACCTCTTCGATTGCCCAGCCAAGACAACTCAGCTCGTGCAAATTCACTCTGGACAGATCCATTGGAGTTGGCCAGATTCCTCAGCTTGACCACGGACGAGCCATATCCGGTAGACGTAGATGGAAATGGAAATGCGACTAACAAAACTTGGAGAGAGAAGACCGAGAAACCAGTGGATGGATAAACTGAAAGGCAACATGTGACACTTGTGCTGTTGAGGATGGTTAGAGTGGCCGTTAGACTAATTCTTCATGGCTTTGCTGCGGCCTTCTTCGCTGTTTTGGGGTCCAGGCGAGTAAATGCAAAATTAAATTTTCTACATTGGCTAGGGTGATGTGGAGTGTAGCCGTGTTGAAATAAGTTATTAAGAAAACCGACATTAAACCCATCTCAATCTCACCTCTTACGATTTTTCCACTTCGGGTTAAGGTCTCCGCATTGGTGGCCAAAAGCTAACAGCCTGTTAACTTGTTCCGTTGTAAAATATTCAATAACAACATTTGCATTTGGCCTGTTGACCCAACTGATTATACCATTCTTATACCATTTGTATATTCTTAAACCTCTGCCCACTCTCTCTCTTTCTCTCTCACTCTCTGGCCATCCGTAAATTACTGGTGCGCCTTTTCCATGGCATTTGGACCTGCGAGACGACATTTGGATATTGGATGGGTATGCGAGGTATCGTTATTAAATTAACTTTACTCGCTATGATTTAAACAAATTTCATGGTTATTTGTCGTTGCGGTTGCATTCTTCTCCCCAACCCATTGCAGCCAAATACCGAAATCATTGCGCATGTGCGCAGCATATGAGTGAGTGCAGCATGATTGTAATGATTTAATGGCTGGTGGCGGGAGAAGGTGGGGAAGTAGGAACGAAGTTCTTATGGTCATTTTCCACAGAGATTCTTCAGAATCCCGAGACGTTATTTGTATGTGTGTGTGTACAAGGTGTTGTGTTTTTATTTTCCCTGTCTGTCTGTCTGTCTGTTGATGTTGTTGTAAGGTGTATAATGGTGCTAATGAATCATCATTAGCGGAGAAAAGTTCCCTGACATACGGACGGTGCCCGGTGCAAAGTAACGCCCGGACTGGCGACTGGCGTTTCAAATAAATGTAAGCAAGAAATTGTTGTCAATTTTAAATTAAATTTTGTAATTTGACCATTAATTATTTGCGGGTCGTCGCATCCACATTGAAGTTTCATATTTCGTACGGCACATTAAAAGCAATTTATCCTTGAATGGAATTTGGATTTTGGATGCGCCCCGTTTGGGCAGGCGTCTCAACGATTTGTGGACTTATGGGTAGAATTATATGCTGAACAGATTACTTATTTGTTGAAAAAAAAATCGTTTAATATCAGATGCAATGCAATTAGTTTATTTATTTACAAATTCGGTGCACAATGGTCCAGAATCCATTTTCTTCCCCCCAAAAGTCTGTAACATTTGATCTAGTAAACATTTTTGAGTTCTGTAAAAAAAACTGATTTAAGGCAAGCAGTGAAGGAGTATTTTAAGGTATTAACATTAGAAATTGGACCATTGAATATTTTTTGGAAATATTTCCAAAGTTGTCTTCTTTTCGATTTGGTTTTTTTCCCCAAAATCGATTTTTTTAGAATATTTGCTACAACCATGATCAGAAACCACACTTTAAAATAAAAAAAAGCTCTTTAAAAGTATGAGATACAGTTCGAAAAATCAAATTATATTTTTTCAAATTTCGAAATCTAAAAAAGGTAAAAATGTTGACTACGAAAAAAAGCAAATTTTTTATAATGCAATATGAACAATTTCGAAAAAATGTGTAGAAAAAACCTAACAACAAAAAATACAAAAAAAAATCGAAAAAAAACCAAAAAGTAGTCAACTTTAGAAATATTTCAAAAATATTTTCAAACGTACGATTTTTAATCTTGATACCTTAAAAGAATCGATCACTCCTTGCCTTATAGAACTGAAAAATGTTTACTATATCAAAAGTTATAGACTTTTGGCTGATAGAAACGGATTTTGGACCACTGTGCGGTGGTCAGGAGTTCTAAAACCAACCCAGGCAAACTGGCTCTTTATAACATTATGCTAAAGACATTTTTAAAAGATATTATTATTAATTTTATTTAAAAAAAAAAATTATTTTAAAAAAATATTTTATTTTAAAAAAATATTTTATTTTAAAAAAATATTTTATTTTAAAAAAATATTTTATTTTAAAAAAATATTTTTATTTTAAAAAAATATTTTATTTTAAAAAAATATTTTAATTTTACAGATTTTAGCTCACTGCTTTATAACATTAATTTTTAAAAAATTATCATATCAACAACATGTTTAGCTCTCATAATTACCTTTAATTTGACATATAACAATAAACTGATCGGATCTTGGCTTCCAAAATAATATTCCTAATACAAAAAACACACCCGACGACAATGTCCATTTTAGAGACAAATTTTTAAAAAAGAAAAAAATATTTTTTTTGCCTTTATAAGAACACAAAAAATAAATTTTTAGTTTCCAGATAATTTTTTTTTACATTTTTTTTTTGCCTAATTTTTTACTACTTAGAAAAAAAGGAAAAGTTGACAAGCCTTCGTCTAAATAATTAAGGTACATGAATAAAAAGAAAATAAAAATGATAAAAAAAAAATGTAGCCATAAATGTTTTTGCTGTTTTTAGGAAATTGGATGCACCCAAAAAATATTTTTTTAATTTCCAGTTAACTTGTTATTAAATTTTTCTTTGTGGACTAGTGTAAATCTATATAGAAATTTTACTTTTTTTTAAATTGTGATGACTTAAACTGTATATGACGCCACAAACCTATTACCAGCTCTCAATATGGCCATTTATGGCCACTGAGAATTAGAGCAACTTAGAAAAAAAAATGAAATTTTAGAGAACATTTTTTAGAAAAAAAAATTATAAAAAATTGTTTGCTGTTTTTAGAGGCACCCAAAAAATACATTTTCAGTTTCCAGTTAATTTTTTTTTTGCATAGTGTAATTTAATATCGAAATTTTAATTTTTCAAAATCGTAAGCTGTAAAGTGGCACCACAATCTGAACCTATCGCCGTCTCTCGTTATGGTCATTTATGTTCAATTGAGAATGTTGACATCGTCGGAAATAACAAACAATTCCAAACAAAAAAAAACAAATCATAGCACACGTGTTAACAGTGCAATGACTTTTTACTTACGTTTGTTTTTCTTTTGGCATTTTTTTTCTGTTGTGCCTTTGACACATGTTTTAGGCTAACAAAGAAAAAATGCTGTGGGGAGAATGGAGGCACTTGAAAAATCTTTGAATTTACTCGCAATTCCCAGTAATTTTATTATTTCTCCTTCTTGTCCCCCCACCAAGAGCAGTAATTTTCATTGACTTGAAGCTATAGACAGTAAAAAAAAACCACTGCGCCTTGGCTATGTGTGTGATTTTTGTTTTGTTTGGGGGTATTTTAGTCACCCGGCCTTTTTCATAAGTTAATATTTATATTAAGGCATCAGCAAGTGGTTCTTCGTGGTTGGATGGCAGTACGTCGTTAGTTGTGGTTGATTCTCAAACTGACGTATAAAACAATTTCCACGAAAACCAAGAGCGAATTATATCAAAGGAAGACATAACTAATCGCCACCACCGCCACCATCACCAACATGTGTTCTTATCGGACAGTGGATAACACGAGATGGTGGAGTGATGGGAGTGCTCTATCAACACGCCCAGAAGGTCCATTCGGAAATACAACGAAATTACTCGAAAATTTGGATTTTATACTGAATTTTATTTAAAAAAAAACCGAACTTTCATTTTTTTTTTTTTTTTTTTTTTTTACTAACACTCAGGGGATGTCCCCTATAAATGCAATGCACTGTGTGAGTGATAGGAAATGAGGGTATTGGAAGGAGGAAAGGGGGAGTAGTGTTTGTTGACGTTGGCCTTGAATTTGGTAATGTCATAGCAGGCAGGAAAAACACTTTCAGGAAGATTATTCCACAAACGAACAGTCCGGCTAAAGAACGAATTTTCTCTATAGTGCGTCGTCCGGTCAACCGGCCATTTGACAATGAACGGATGAGAGATTTTTTTGGGGATATTTTTCATAATGAAAAATTGTATGGGTGTTTTCTCGGGCTCTATGAAAAATGCCCCAAAACAAAAAGAATGGCCCAAAATCAAGATTTCCCCAAAATAAATGAAAAAACCCCACAAACACCCAATATGAAAATTTCACCAAAAATTCTGAAAAATCCCCCAAACAATTTATGAAAAACTAACCAATGCAAAATCCCTCAAATACTATGAAAAATTCCATAAAAATACAACAATAAATTTTCGTAATTTGGAAAAAGTGTATTTTTTAACAAAAAAAAAAATTGAATTTTCAATGTGCAATATCACGCCAACATAATATGTGAAACAGCCCCAAATAAAAATGAAAAACAACCCAAACATAAGTAAAAAATTCGAGCCTATGACATAGTCCCAAATGCAAAATGCCCAATGAAAAAAATGAATACTGCCCCAAATGAAGAATTTCCCAAAATAAATGATAAATCCCCCCAGAAGCCCAACACGAAAATTTTCCCAAAAAATTCTGAAAAATCCCCCAAACAATTTATGAAAATTCTCTTTCGTTAACTTTGCCTTAATAAAAACCTAAAACTTAATTGCCAGATAATCAAAAAAAAAGATTCAAAGGTTTGTCCCAATTTACACGATGACTTTTTCCCCAGACTTTTTCTTGGCATTTTCTTTTGAATCCCCATCGTAAAGTCATTTGCATTTACACGATGACTGTTTAAAAAAAACATGCGTGCCTGTTTATGAAATGTATTCTTCTCTTGTGTAAACAAACTAAAAGTGACTATGTGAAAAAAAAATATTTTTTGTTGTTGAAGTTTTTAATCAAAAAGTCAAAGTACCCCCAAATTTTCAATTCGTGACTCTTTTGCTACCCCTCTAACCCCATAGCCAACAATTTGGGTGGTGTAAATCGGGTCTGTGTTTGTATTAAAACACATACCTCTCGTTACGTCCATTTCCCTGGTTAGGTACCTCACTCACTTCAGATATTTCGCCTTATGATTCACCAAACAGCAGCGCTCTCTTTGGTCACAACTTTCACAGTTTAGCTCGTGTAGGCATGACTCAACTGATAGACCTCGAGCTTATTTCCAGTGAGCCCCTGCAAAAATTCCCTCAATCACCATCCTGTGACCCGCACGGTAACTCCTTTGCTTTCCCTGAATTTTCACATCTGTAAAGTTTAGCATATAATGCGAATATGCCCAACAGAAATACATACGTAATTCCATTTGTTTTTATAAACATTTATGACATTTGAAATATTTACAACGTAACGTGAATTTTGGCGATTTTCAGTTGGATTTTATTACTAAATAACCGGCAATCTACCCATACATGTTTGGGTTGGGGGGGGGATGCTTCTGACTTTATTTTTTTGATCATGTAAAGAAGAAATAAAAAAAAAAAACTACTGGAAACTAAACAGAGAGTACTCGTACTGGTAACACTAATTAGCATAATCATTTTATATGGAGCTTCTAACCGAAATGTGCTTACGTTGTGGTATTTCAGTTGAAGCGTTCATGATCACCAAACTCTACAGCTCATTTAGAAAAAGAACGATAGTGTGTGTTTGTTGTTGTTGTTGTTGATATTTATAGCCTAGCTAAGGCTATACCCTACAGCATGTTATATAATTTCATGTGATTCAAATGTGTGCAGTACTGAAGAAAAGAAAAGTATGTTGAAAAATATGTCGGGTTCTAGCATGAGCTCTGCTTGGATTAGATATTGGAAGATGAACAAGGAGGTAAAGCGAATATTAGAGCAATAGACAAAAGCTGCCCATAACACTTTACGGCAGATTTTAGCAATGAGAGAACGTAGAGATATGAGTGGACAAGTAAATTATATCGAGTAAGTGGGAACTCTTCGAATTTGACTAACTGTATTACTAGTTATATAACTGGTTATTCAGTGGCAATTGCCTGCACCAACAACTGTCGCGGACGTGATGTACAGCGGGGTAATAAGAAAATTGTATAAGCCAATTCCAAATGACAGATTTTTTTCCAAAAAAATGCGAATTCCCCCACTGCGTGACGTGATAGACTCGTGACTGTTCAGTTTCCTATAAAGGGTCGTACAAATACAAGTTTTAGTTTAAATTAAGAATGTAACAGAGATTCATATTTTTTTAACTCGATTACATTCATGTGGCTAGATCGGCTGGCTTCGCAGTATTCGCCTTAGGCTGGTGTGTCTAAAGCTGAGTTGATGAGATCGATGGCGATTACATGTTCCATTACTGAGTCGCACACTCTCGGCTATGGCCGTCAATTTCTCGGCAGTGAGCTGACGATCTGTTTGACCACCCGATATCATGAAATCGATCCTGCTAGTCCACAGTTTTCTTTACAGCTTTCCTTGCGTGTAAATCCATAATAGGGCGTGAACCCTAACCGGTTTTGAACCTAATCATATCACTTTTTGTCTGTGAACCGAACCGTGAACCAAACCATGGTTAGATAAAAAAAATGTCCAATCAAAAAAACGCCAACAATTATAAAAATGGTTCGGTTCGCAAGAGAGAAATGTTTTTGAGTTTCGGGATAAAAAGATCACAATCAATTTCTAGAGTTATTTTCAACTTAGCGAATTAACTGCCTGTTTCCATAAAACGAATTTTGTTTGTTCGTTGCAAATCCTCAATATTGGAAGCGTTATGAAATGGGTCTCAGACAGTATTCAATTCTGATTTTCAAATATATGTTAGCTATCGACAAATGGAACACAAGTCCTAAAGAATAAGCTCTCATTACTGGCAAGAATCCATTTTATTGCGCCTTCAATTTGGACAATTTGTAACGAACGAACAAAATCGTTTTATGGAAACAGGCAGTAAATGTTCTGATTTAAAAACAAACAATAAAAATAACAGAAAAAACAATTATGAACCAATTTTGAAGCAATAAACCGAACCCGAATAGAGAAAAAAAGGTTTTCAATAACGAACCCAGTGCTACAGCGAAACAACTCGAATTCTGATATGGTTTGCTCCCTGGTTGTAATTTCACGAACACCGAGTTCCAAATTTTGTTTCAAATCTTGCTGAAAAAGTATGTACGACTTATGTGTCCATAATCGTTATGAGAAGTATGTCGGCGACCTATGGGTCAACAAACTTGTTGAAAACTATGACTGAACTTACCAAACTTTGGCATCAAAACCTCTCTCTGGCTTATTTTTATTTATTTATTTATTTATTATTAATTACAATACAAAGTAAATTTATATTCTAATTTTTGGGTCCAAGGGTAAACCGGGTGACACAGACCATATGCTTAGATTTTTGCAGCGACAGACCAAAGCCTCTGGTGGGAATCGAACCCACAACCCCCACGCTGATAGGCAAGCACGCTACCAACTCGCCTACCGGGGCGCTTCTCTATGGCTTATTCTGTATTTCGTACTCTCGATTTACTTTTATGTGTGTTAATTTTTCAGGCAGAACATTTTTTTCAAATAAAATAAAATAAATAAAATTATAAAATTGTGCCTGGCCGAACTGAAGTTGTTTTCAAAGTAGCAGGGCTTCAATTATGTATTCCGATGGTGCGAATTCGAAATTGGTTGCGACCGAAGTGAAGTCTGAAATTCTTTAGATTTCCTTTTCAAAGTAGCCTGCCCTTGTGTCGCCCAGGCCGTCCGTTAATAGTTTCCCATTCTATTGCCTGCTTAATTTTCCCCACTTATTTAAATAGCGCGCACACACACACACACACAGTTAATAAGACGATTTTTCCTAAGAAAAACAGTTGAATTAACCAAAAAGCAGCCAGAGGAACGGCAAAAGGTACTTGACCGATAGGCTCCATAAACAATTTGAAACAGACAACAATGAGCGGGACTAAGTCATCACCAAATCCACCGCCAGCACCACCATCACCATTACTTAAATAGGAGTGTAAAAAGCCACAATCAACATCGGAACAAAGTAATTGTTCTGTTTAGTGTTTTTATCTTTTTTTCTTTCTTTTCGTTTTTTTTTTTGCCATCAAAATTTAAACGTCCGATTTCAGGGAATGATAAGAACGGCTCTGTCTTTTTTTTATTCCTCAAAATAATATTTAACGCCATAATGGTCGTGTATGAAAGAAAGGGTTTGATGCGTTTTCATTAACAACGGACAAATACTTGTCTTCAAGGCCACAATCATAACGATCTTTGGAAGTTTCACCACCAACACTAAACCCGACATTTTGTCGGCATGAAATGCCAATGTTGGAAATGTTTCAACCAAACACATGCTGGAGAAACTGAAGAAACTTTGTTGTTCAATGTCATATTTATCATTCTTAGAAATTGCTTGATTAATTTTTATGTTCCCCATTTGTTATGAAATGGACCGTTAAATTGCATTCATAATTTACCAAATCTTGGTTGCTGCAGATAAATCAATTTCTTTATATTGCCTCGACCGCTGAACGCTCCCTTTTGAGGTTGTTGAACTCGGCTGAGTCGCCGGCTTGATCTGGCGTCCAGATGTTATGATATTTGAGTTTGAGTTTCTTATTTAATTAATGCAGATCAGCTTCAGAGAGAGATTTACATTTCAGTTGTTTTTTCCTCGTCTTCTTCTTCTTCTTTTTTTCATTTAGCCCAAATATAATATTTTACAATTAATTAGCATATGAAGAGTAAAGTAAATCAGCAGCAGCAAAAACAAAATCACAGATTATTGACGTCTATTGTACGCCTCCTCCTTTAAATTGTAGATAGCTCAGTGATTTGTGTTCTTGATTTACCTTTTGGTTGGTAATATGAGCTATTCCGCGCACAGTTATAATGGATTCGAATTGCATATCATGAATCACTTTCCAGAGAATCAAAACATATTCACGATTTTTTTTTGGAAGATTGAATGGAAATGCTAGAAAATTTCATGAAATTTCCACTCGTCCTCTGAATGCCAAGAACACATGGAAAGATGGCACTTCGTTCTTAATTGGTAGAAAAAAGTTGGCTCAGCCACCTATTTTTCGTATAGAAAATAGTTGGCTCACCCACCTATTTTTCGTATAGAAAATAGTTGGCTCACCCACCTATTTTTCGTATAGAAAATAGTTGGCTCACCCACCTATTTTTCGTATAGAAAATAGTTGGCTCACCCAACTATTTTTCGTATAGAAAATAGTTGGCTCACCCAACTATTTTTCGTATAGAAAATAGTTGGCTCACCCAACTATTTTTCGTATAGAAAATAGTTGGCTCACCCACCTATTTTTCGTATAGAAAATAGTTGGCTCACCCAACTATTTTTCGTATAGAAAATAGTTGGCTCACCCACCTATTTTTCGTATAGAAAATAGTTGGCTCAGCCACCTATTTTTCGTATAGAAAATAGTTGGCTCAGCCACCTATTTTTCGTATAGAAAATAGTTGGCTCAGCCACCTATTTTTCGTATAGAAAATAGTTGGCTCAGCCACCTATTTTTCGTATAGAAAATAGTTGGCTCAGCCACCTATTTTTCGTATAGAAAATAGTTGGCTCAGCCACCTATTTTTCGTATAGAAAATAGTTGGCTCAGCCACCTATTTTTCGTATAGAAAATAGTTGGCTCAGCCACCTATTTTTCGTATAGAAAATAGTTGGCTCAGCCACCTATTTTTCGTATAGAAAATAGTTGGCGCAGCCACCTATTTTTCGTATAGAAAATAGTTGGCTCAGCCACCCATTTTTCGTATAGAAAATAGTTGGCTCAGCCACCTATTTTTCGTATAGAAAATAGTTGGCTCAGCCACCCATTTTTCGTATAGAAGATAGTTGGCTCAGCCACCTATTTTTCGTATAGAAAATAGTTGGCTCAGCCACCTATTTTTCTCTTTCTCGTAAAGTCACCGGCATTTACGAGGTGAAAAACAGCTGCTGAGAATTCCTTGATTTCGAACCAAGGTATAAGGTTTTACTATTGAAAAAAAATGCAATTTACTTTGTAGTCATGTCTTGTAAAAATAACTGTTGAACAAGAACAAAGCAATTTATGTTTGCAGCCAATTGAGGATACACCTGTCTTCATATTATGAAAATATCATTTGATCAAATCTAACAACGCTGCCAGAAGTTTTTCATTTTCTTAATTTGCCATAATGAATCTGTGCCAGTGAATTGGCAACAAATTAATGAACGTCGCCGAACTGTTTGTTCGAGTTAAGTTTAATATTTAACTTCGTTGCCAGAGGAGAGCTGATCGTCCTTAAGAAGCTGTCGGACTAGTTGGCAAACATAGTTAACATTTTGGTTACACTTACTGTGGTGTAGTCTAAAAATAGTTTGTGGCATGCAACAAAAACTGTGTAAAAAAGGGTAGAGTGGGGGGGGGACACAGAGAGAATCAGTGGTAGTGGCGAAGTGATAGGACTCGCATAAACCAAAACCAAAGAAAATGCTGCGTGTGCAAAAGTTTATGCTGCACGCACACACTCGCATTTGTGTGTGTGTGAGAGTGTTTGTGCAGCCAAATAGCACGTTGCCTTTAATAAATTTCACATAGACTTTGTACTACGGAACGACGATGGACGACAACAGCAGCAACTACAATAACAACAATAACAGCAGCAGCACTAGAAGCTGAAGCAGTAATGAAATGGAGTACAACATGCAACAGCAACTCATAGCTCATATGTCGTCGTCGCTAGCTGGTATATTTGTACAGACGGACATTTATTTGTATATACAACTAAACATACTTGGTTCGTCGTCTTATCAAACAATGAAGCGTGTCTTTAGCAAAGGCTGCCCCAGCAACACCACCACCACCAACAACAACAACAACAGAGCACCGTATCTTCGAGTCACAACAACAAATGGCAATGGAGAATAATTTCAAAACTAAAGCTGGGATGTTTCACCAGGGGAGGATATGGGCAAACTAATTTTGTAAACCCTCAAAAACAAATCCAAAAAATTATACTCCCTAGTTCCTAAAAATCTTCAGATCACAGCAGAAATGTGACCACACCCTGTATTGATAGGAAATTGTTTAAAAGTCGTCCTCCTGCACAAATTAGAAATTAAGTCGGTATAAAATAGTGAGTTTTAGACAACAGGTGACAAAACAAAAATTACCACACACACCACCCTGTATTTGGATTTCTATCGTAATGTCCACGAAAGGTCTTCTAAAGGTAGTTCTATGAGAAGGTCTTCTAGTCAGTTTTCTACGACAAAGACTGTGCTCTGAGAAAGTCTTCCAGTAGTACTGCAGTGACAAACACTTGTAGTCGGAGTTATAAGGACCACCCTGTAGTAGGATTTCCATAAGAACGGCCTCTAAACTGATTTCCATGAGAAGGTCTCCTTAAGGAACTTTCATGAGAAGAATTGCTACTCAGTCGTCTATGACAAGGCTTTCTGGTATGACTGCTCTGAGAAAGTCTTCTACTAGTACTTCTGTGACAAATACTTGTAGTAGTAGTGGCTCTTAAATCCCTGTAGTAGGATTTCCATGAGAAGGCCCTCGATTTCTATGAGAGAGTCTTCTATAGGGAGTTCTACGGGACGGATTTCTAGACAGTTTTCAATGGCAAGGCCTTCTAGCTGTACTGCTCTAATAAAGTCTTGTAGTAGTTCTTCAGTGACAAAAGGTTTCTGGTAGAAGTTTTAGGTGCCAACATTTAGTAGGATTCTATGAGAAGGTCTTCCAAAGGTAGTTCTATGAGAAGAATTTCTAGTCAGTCTTCTATGACAAGATTGCTCTGAGAAAGTCTTCTAGTAGTAAAGGGTGTTTTTTATTGGGGTATAGAACTTTAAGTTGGCATCACTTTTTTAACTGGCGGCCATTTTGTCAGCTGTCAAGTGATTAATATTTAGTTTGGTTTGCCATTTCATCATGAACAGGTTGACAAAAGAACAACGCTTGCAAATCGTGCAAATTTATTTCGAAAGTAATGGTTCAGTTCGCGAAGTTCACCGCAAGCTCCGTCCATTTTATGCCATTACATCCACAAAAACTGACTGTTTGGTGTGCTCTATGGGCTGGTGGAGTCATTGGGCCATACTTCTTCCGAAATAATGCTGGAGAGTCAGTTACCGTTAATGGAGACCGGTATAGAGCCATGATAACCGACTATTTTGTTCCCGAATTGGATGGCATGAATGAGGATGAGTTGTGGTTCCAACAAGTGGTTGAAAATTGGACCTGTAGAATTGGCTTTATTCGAGCCAGCCGCGGCGGCCACATGCCCGAAATCATATTTAAACATTAATGGCATACAATTATCCTTCCAATAAAGCCAAATTGATGGACATTAAAACGATTTTCTTGTGTTTTATTTCAATTCGAAGTTCTATACCTCAATAAAAAGCACCCTTTACTTCTATGAGAATGACTTCTACTGTTACAAGCAGACCTTCTACTGTCCCTTCCATGAGAAGACCTTGAAATTCAACGCCACCACGAATATTTACCCACTTTACGCCGTTTGAGAAACACTGTGCCAGCGCCGGTTCATGTTGAAAAGATTCATTCTTGAAGTCAGCCAAAGCTCCTTCATCGCCGCTGTAAAAACGCACAAGAAGAGAAGCAGACAACAACAAAAATCCTCCGAAATGCACGAGGCACACGGCAGAAAAACTGAAAATGTGAAGAACAAAAAAGACACAAGGGAAAAAACAGACAGCAAAAAAATACTGAGCAAAAATGCCCATCACATCACATCATGTCGTGTACGTGTTTCTTTTAATAAACTTGGAGATTGTTTTCATTCCTGGCGATCGATGTTGTTCTATTGTTGTTGGTATTTAATAAAGTTTTGATGATCTGGGGTAAGTAACTACAAGTATTTAGACCCTTTTATAGGCACTTACATGGCGAATTGTACGTGTAGTATTCATGCCAATTGTTGTTGTTGTTGTTGTTGTTGCTGGTCAAACATCAGCAACAGCCAACCGCACCGCACCACCACAAGACAGCCAACAATAACAATCAAAACATAGCAATCTTAATAATTCAACAAATATCATATCAATTGCAGTTGTGCCAGACCCCGTACCAACCCAGCCAAGTCAACAGAAGCAACACTGGCAGCAGCACCAGCACTCGGCGGTTTTAATGGCTAAAAGAATTGCATGTTAACGTGGCCGCTTACGATGTGAAAAATGCCACAACTCGTTTGTAATGCATGAAAAGTATTTCAGATATTCCACATACTAATGGCGCCACTTATAGTTCTAATGATGAAGATATACCCAACCGCCAACCAAGCAGCTCCATCATCAACACCACTGCAGCACAGCAAGAAGTGCAGCACCATGGAAAATATACAAGCGACAACCATACGCATACATACGTATAGGACGTGGAATACAATGCAAATTAAATCGATTCCAGCTCTGGCATACGTAATGAGTTGCTTGGCGCACGGTCAGGGAGGAAGGACATGCCGAAATAGATAATTCAATGTATGATCATATCTAAGGACGACCCACATGAAGCGTGGAAGATCTTTAAGATATGCTAGGGATTAGAAAGTGGGGCTAAGTGTGCTAGATGTAGAAGGAAAGTACGTTGTTTTTAAAGTTCTCTAAGGTCCTCACAGTGAGCATCTTGGAAAAACTTCTACGAAAATACATCCGGACTCATCCGGACTACGTAATGTCTTCTCAACGACTCCCAGCTCTTTCGGATATCCACAAGTCCCTAATGGAGGCCGATCATGAGACCATGATGGCTGTATATCAACCGATCTTAGGTTAAAGATTGGTGAATATCATCCGTTCTTAGAACCATTATTGCTCTAAAAACATTGCTGGTGGCATTGTACACACACCACGACTTGCGTACCAAAAAAACTTAAAATGCTACCCCCTCAAAATTACCCAGAAATCACGAAAATCGATGTGAGTTGGACGAAAATTGTTACGGGACCTCGTAAAAAAATTTTTTTTAGATTAGATTTTTAGATTAGATTAGTCAATCATCATGAAATGGCATTACGTCAATTAGAATGGAAGTTGTAATGCCATAAAAAATATTTTCTTCTAAAAATGGCCCCTAGACCTAAAACAATCAAGTGTAAGTACCCACTTCAGGGAATCACATGAGCATGAAAAAAATGAGAGCGTGGCCCTAGGCCACTCTTTAAAATCGACCCGGCTCCCATTAAATAAGTGTGGGCAGAAAAACTTAATGAAATTGCATGAGGAAAGTTAAAACGCAAATTGTATTGTTAGAAAAACAATTTATTTAAAAAAAAAAATTAAAAATTTCCCTTTAAAAAATTATTTTTTTTAAAAATGAAATAAAATAAATATTTTAAAAAAAAAAAAATATTTTAAAAAAACAAATACTTTAATTTCATTTTAATTTATTTAAAAAAAAAATGCATTTTAATTTTTTTGTAAAAAAAATAAAATAAAATATCTTTCTTTTAAAAAAAATTAAAAACGATATTTTTAAAAAAATTAAAATATTTTTTTAAAAAAATTAAAATATTTTTTTAAAAAAATTAAAATATTTTTTTAAAAAAATTAAAATATTTTTTTAAAAAAATTAAAATATTTTTTTAAAAAAATTAAAATATTTTTTTAAAAAAATTAAAATATTTTTTTAAAAAAATTAAAATATTTTTTTAAAAAAATTAAAATATTTTTTTAAAAAAATTAAAATATTTTTTTAAAAAAATTAAAATATTTTTTTAAAAAGAAATTAAAAAAGTTTTTTAAAAAAAAATTAAAATAGATTTTTTTTTAAAATTAATTAAAATAGATTTTTTTTAAATGAATTAAAATATTTTTTTTTTAAATTAAAATATTTTTTTTTTTTTTCAAAAAATTCAAATATTTTTTTTTTCAAAAAAATTAAAATATTGTTTTTTTAAATAATAAAATATTTTTTTGGAACAAATGTACTTTTGCGACTTGTGTCCAGTTTGAGTTTTTTTTTTCCGATTTTGAGGCCCTTCTTTTTTGGATTCCTAGGGGCCTAGAGACATTTCCTGCCTTTCTCATATTGCATTTCGTAGAGGGGTGACATTTTAATTTTTTTGGTGCTTAACTGCTTACGCGCGTTAGATATCATTTCTTGAATTGTTTGATTGGCCCGATGTAGGGCCTATTTTCCAGCACAATCATTCGCTTAATGCTGCCATTATTCATTTTATTGAAGATGGAGGACAGGTTCATACACATTGAAGTCTCCTATCTGTTGTCGTAACGTTTAATGAGGTTCGAATGAGGTAGTGACTTCGGGTCACTATTGAAATTAATACTTGTGTATGTATTTTATTTTATTTTATTCATTATCGTCCCATATGTCCATGTTTCTTCCTATAAATAGTTTGCGTTCAAAATAATGCGAATTCGGATTTTTTAAATTTTTGTTTCTATAAACCGTTTTGCCTTAATATTATAATACGAAAAGTTCCTACGAAAAAAAAAACCTTAAGACTCCCTTTATCCCTAAACAAGGATTTTTGCATAGCAGAATATTTTCGATTGTCCGAACCAAAATATCATTCTTAAAATGTCCAACAAATCTTTTCATTGGATAACAAACGTTACTACCTCTGAAATAGTTTAGGTTATCAGCTGCCCAAAGCATATGTCACATGGATCCCCCAGGAGGTCCTGTTGGGATATCCCCGGATTCCTGGTTCTGATTTCCTTTCTTTAACCAACTCCTTGATGCACTGAAAGTGTGAATTCTGCCAGCCTCAACTTTACCTGTTCAGTCTTTGTAGACCAAACAGTATCCGTATTAAGTCCACAAAAGCCGGGCAATGGCAGTGAGGACGTTCGATTGTCTCCTCCTCCTCTTCATCGTTGCAACTTCTACGAAAGTCGCTTTGGAATACAATATAGTAATGCCGACCAGTAATGCGAGTCCTGTACTTGGTAATAGGCCATGTCTAGTATTGCCATAAATCCTCCCTTGCAGCAAACTAAGGTTCATATCGAGCCCTTAACGCGATGAAGACGTAAGCTCCAAATAGAAAATATTACAGGAGATGGTGTTTTTCTTGTTTGTGGTCAAGCAAAAAGACGCTTACGATACAATTGAATTTGCTCTATCTTTGTGAATATAAATTTTTAATATTTTGGAATTAAGAGCATTGGATCATTTTCTGTGGAATTTCATTAACAAGTGAGTTTCGGAAAAAAAACCGCGCTGTCATATTTATCGTGATATGGGTGTGATATGTTACCAATATGGACCACGAACACCCTGCAATGTCCTGGGCATGCATATCAGCCTTAAATACAGATTTTCCTTGTCTTTTGTAATTTTACTGTTCAGTTGCCTCCCAGTTATATTCTTAATTGTTTCTCAATCACAGGAAATGTACGTGAAATCACTGCCAACATTTGGAATGCATCAACGGACGATCAGTTGGCAAACCAGTATTTGAATCCCGTTGATTTGGTCCTTTCGGACAATGTGGCCAGAATGTAAACATTATCGAATGTCAGAAATGTACTGAAGCACACAGGCCGTTGCTGCAGTCGATTTCCGGATGTTGTCCGAATGCTTGTTGCTGCTTAGGCTGCGAATCCGTTGGTGCTGGTGGAGCAGCTAACAACATTAAAATGTGTGAATCAAGTGAGCGGTGCCAAAGTGGATTTTCATCTCAGTGGAGCGTATAAAAAATCTCGTTAGCCCTCTGGTTTCAGGCCCTGCCAATTGCACTTGTCGTTGTTGTTATTGTTGCTGTTTAAATGTTACTTTCATGTTTGTTGTTGTTTTAGTTTTACTTGAATTGTTTGTGGCCATTGTTGGGGCTGTTGGGGTGGGGAGGGGGGCCGGCAACATCATGACAACTTTACGTGTGCTGTAACGATTATTCCCGTACTTGTTGTGTTCGAGTATCACATGATATCTTTTTACATTTATCTTTTTCTGAGCTGCACTGAACTGTGTGTTTCAGCTTCTGCCTTTGTCTCCAGATGCGAACGAGGTACGATGGAGTGTACAAGTTTATTTGTTCTAATGATTTCTTCCTGTCGATGTTCTCAAATGACAACGTCATCATTATCATCATTCGGCAACCAAAGCCGGGACAGCAGCAGCGCCAGCCACGGCAACAACTCGGATTCAGATTCAGATTCGCTCGGTTGCTGTTTGTTTTCATTTTCTATGCAAAATTGTACAAGGCATTTGTGTGTTTTCAGCTCTTCTTTGCCAGATCGCTGTCTTTTGCCGTCCCCGTACGCCGTCCCCCGTAGCCACCGTCGTCATCATCGTCGGCCTGGGCCGGAAAGTGTCTGCTCATGTTTGTGGCATATCTCGGCAGTGTTTGGCATGTGCATTTTACACACATAACATTTGGAATTCTTCAGGTCTGTTCTCCAACTTCAACTGCAACTCACTGACTTTGTTTGTGTGCCCCTGCCACACTTGGACGACGTTGTCGCTGGTGTTGCGCCAGTGTTAGTGTTTCGCAGTGGACCCTTTTTCTGCGGTCATGTGTGTTTGGTTGCTCGTTCCCCCATTCGTTGTTGCATTTCGCTTTGTTTTCAATCTTATGAAGTTAATGACTCCTAAAAGCGCAATGCAAGGAATTGTTTAAAAATAGTTACAACTTCACATCATTTATGTACATAAATAGTGGTTGTTGTTGTTGTTGTAACTTTTTGTTTTTATCATTAGTTAGTTCTTGTTTCTTTTATGGCATCGGCTATTTTCGACGCGGTTGCAGTTTCTTCAGGAATGTTTATTAATCAGAATTTATTGCCGAACAACGCAACCAAAATCGACCACGCATAGCGGTTTGTAGTAGTTGTCAGTAGAATAATAACAATAATAATAGTGTGGTCACCCTGTTTTATTTGGTAGCAGTATCAGCATATTTGCTGAGTGACAATAATACTGGGGTCACCCAGTTTAAGCGAAGTTATGGGCTTAATATTTGCTGAGTGACATATAAAATAATAATACTGGGGTCACCCTGTTTAAGCATAGATTGGTCTGAGAATGGCTTAATATTTGGTGAGGGACATATAAAACAATAATACTGGAGTCACCCTGTTTAAGCATAGATTGGTCTGAGGAGGACTTAATATTTGCTGAGGGACATATAAAACAATAATACTGGCGTCACCCTGTTTAAGCATAAATTGGGCTTTATATTTGTTGAGTGATATAAAAAACAATAATGGGATTTATCAGGCTGCAGTAAATTTTCACAAATGTAATTTTGTAATCACCCGGTTTGCTCCTAGGCGTTATTTTTAGTTCAACCGTGAATTTTGTAGTTTTTACTGCTTCACGGTGAATATCAATTTGACGGACCAGCCTCTGATTACGAGTAGCGCTGATCCTAATGGCATTTATGGAAGTCAAACCAGCACCAATAAATTCATCTACATCCTCAAGAAGTAGACATTCTATAAATATTATAACCCTCATTTTGGATTGACAGCGCAGGCTGAATACTCGGACTCTGTATAGGCTGAGTCTTCGCTGTCCAGAACAGTTTTTGGAGGAACATCCGCTGGGCTGACTTGGTTGAAGCGCAAGGAAAGAATGTTAGCGAGAACCCAACATGTGAACGGGCTCCGAATTTTGGCGTCGTTGGATTCAATTTTTCGGCGCATTTTGAGTTTTTTTCTGTACAAAGAGCCAGTGACCCAAAGCATTTTAACGTTAGGCCGGGTTGATTGGACGGATCCAGTTTGCGAGAAGGCGGTGCCAATCTTTAGGCTAAAAAAGGTTTTGCTCCTGCGGTTCCTGTAGGCGGACAGGCGTTATAACACTCCTTGCGGTTCCGGGTGGCCTACACAAAGTAAAATATAATCAGTTCAGTGGCAAAACTATGAGATTCAAATTGAAGGGAATTTCAACACCACTTTAACTAGGCATCATATTTTAAATTTGGTTTATATTTTGGGCCCACACCAATAGCAATAAAATGTCTAGGGTTATATAGACCTACTCTGGAAAAAAGGTACATCAAATCAATAAAAAGGACTCTTCAATAGTTATACGTCAAATTCATGAAGAAATTCATTGACTTGATGAATAAATTCTTCAATTTGAGGAAAAAAATTTAAACAATTTTATTTTGTTAAAACAATTTTATTTTTTTTTCAGAAATTTTTGCAAAATAACTTTTTTATAGAAATTATAAATGATCTGCCGTTTTCATAAAATTGATGTCCAATGATCATCAAATTGTTGTATAATGTTCATCAAATTAATGTACAGTGTTCATCATATTGTTGTATTCATCAAATTGATGTACAATGTTCATCAAATTGTTGTACAATGTTCATCAAATTGTTGTACAATGTTCATCAAATTGATGTACAATATTCATCAAATTGATGTACAGTGTTCATCAAATTGTTGTATTCATCAAATTGATGTACAATCTTCATCAAATTGATGTACGGAATTGAAGAACAATGAATGAAAAGTTTTTACATCAAATTAAAGAAAATTAATCCACATGAATTTAAATAAAACCTTTCCAGAGTCATCATACACTACTGGGTTAATTGAGAGAAATGCTGAGATGTAAAAAATAAGGCAACGATTACTTTTTCGTAATTTTTAAAAAAAAAAAAAACGTACCGTGACAAAATGTGGCCAATTTCAATGGTTTTCCTTGATCTAGATATCTGACAATTAAAACGACGATTTTAGGCATTCAAATCGATGGAGGATTTTCTTTTTTAGGTTGACAATCTAGTGAAGGCCATTTTCTGGTACCCCCCATGCAACAATTGTGTATAACACACTGTAAACTCTTATTGCAATCAAGGGACGAAAGGTACCATTTCGACCTCTTTATAAACCCACATTTGTATGGGAAATGCCCAAAACAAGTGTATTATTTGAGGCCAACGACTACAATTGTGTTTAATCTGAATTCTTCCTCTACGCCTTCTTCTTTCGGGACATCCTAATGTTTTACACTTTGCCTGGATTTCCTTATAAAGCCAATTTAGTATACATTTTTGTTTCCACCGTATTACGTGATTTCATTAGTGGCCGGCAATTCCACACTCAGAAACGACACAGAGGCGCGCAAAGGGTGTTACAGCGTGTCGACCTCAAAGTAAGTCCTTCACAAATATTCTCGATAAGAGATGAGCAGCAAACAAGTGTTACATGCCAACTTCTCTGTTGTCCATTGACTTTGGTCAGTGGATTCTTTTCGCTTTCAACATTCTTTTCCATCCTAATGAGCAAAAAAACATTTCTGCATCAATGATGATGGCCATGCTGATGATGTCGATGTCGATGACGACGCCGATCATGATGATGACGATGATGGAACCTTGAAATGTGGTTGTTGTGAATATGAGCTGTTCTTCTTCATCTCCAGTTCATGCTATATTTAAACCAATCACAACTATAAATAGACAATCTAGCTCGATCAGGTTTATTATCTGTTCCTTGTTCCTGGCCCGTCCAGCACTTCTGTGTTATATGATTTCTTTGGTTGGCACAAGAAGAACCAGAAGAAGATTCTTTCGAATTCCTGATGCTGCTCCAGCGCCTTAGGCAGCTGGAGGAGTAGATGGGAGAGCATCAGAGAGCGAGTGGCTTGATATCACTTTGGAGCAAAGTGTTAAGTGCTACTCGTAAATGGTGTTTGTTTGTTTGTTTGTTTGTTTGGATTTCCTCTGGTATTTTTGTTTTGTTTTCAAAACAATATTTTGAGTTGTGTAAAGTGGTGCTGGTGGAGACGAGTGGCATATGTTGACTTGCAAGTGGCAAGTGAAGTGTTTTTTTCTTCTCTTTTTTTGTTTGGTTTGATGCTGTCAGTGTGGTTGGAGTTGGTTCGGAGATAATTGGCCATCTAATTACCGCTAAATTGCATTCAAATATTGAAAATTGCTTTTCAAACATAAAAACAGCATTAAACAAATAAATAATTATATGTTTCACGCATTTCTGTTGGAACACGGGTGAAATGTGAGAATTGTGTACGGCTTGTACATTCGGTCTATCGATCTCAGTCGCTTGTTAATTAGAATTTTAATGATGTTTGTTTGTTAGAAACTTTTCGAATGAACGGAAACTGCATGCAGTGCCGCGGTGTGTGGCATGTGTGGCGGCGTGAAGTCATCGCTAGAAATCCAAATAAAATCGATGAATAATTTCCATATTGTGTGTGTTTCGAATAGATGCAATCATGAATAAAAGGCAACCAAATCAAACGATTTTTTTTTTAAAAAAAAACAGCCTGTTGGATTTGTTACACTGATAAAAAAAACTTTACATCGAATCAATGAAAGCGATTCATCAATAGTTCGACATGAAATTGATGAATCCAAATCCAAACAAACAATTTTTATAAAATTGATGTACAATGTTCATCACATTGATGTACTATGTTCATCAAATTGATGTAGATGTACAGTTGATGTACAATGTACATCAAATTGATGCACAATGTTCATCAAATTGATGTACAATGTTCGTCAAACTGATGTAAAAGGTTCATCAAATTGATGTACTCCGTCAAACTGATGTAAAATGTTCATCTAATTGATGTACTATGTTCATCAAAATGATATTCAATGTTCATCAAACTGATATACAATGTTCCTGAAATTGATGTACAATGTTCATCCAATTGGTGTACAATGTTCGTCAAATTGATGTACAATGTTCATCCAATTGATATACAATGTTCATCAAATTGATGTACAATGTTCATCAAATTTGTGTTCATCACATTGATGTGAAATGTTCATCAAATTGATGTACTATGATCATTAAACTGATGTACAATGTTCATCAAATTGATGTACTATGTTCATCAAATTGATGTACAATGTTCGTCAAACTGATGTAAAATGTTCATCAAATTGATGTACAGAAATGGCGTGTCTGTACTTTCTTACTTAACAATAATTGCTTTCTAGAAAAAATCGCATTTAAATTAAATGTTCTTGACTTTCTTATATCCGTATTGGGCCTATAAAATCCTCCCGAATCTATGTTCCGAAATATCAATAGATTTCGTGCTCAGGCAATCTGCAGTAGCCTTGAATTTGGTTTATATTTGTGACCTGCAGTTTGATTACAGACGGACGGACGAACACTGCAAGATCGGCTGAGTAAGTAATTCTCAGTCGATAGATTTTGTAGATGTTACAAACATCAGCACTAAGTAATGACATCATGTACAGACATGCAGTCTGGTAACGGATTTGCAAAACGTTCTTTATTTTGTAACTGAAAGACAAGTGTGACAATCTGTGTCATGGGCAAATGACATGCGACTTAGACCACTACCATAAGCACCGGTCACCAGACTCAGACCACTAACGCTGGCAAATGGCTGAAGTTCGACATGAGATTTCCTCAATTTCTTTCTCTATACTTCCAATGACAACTGGCCACTGATGGATCGATCGCCCAGTTATCATTTGAAATATTTTGATCGTTTATTTTCATTTTAATATAATTTCAGAAAAATGTCGTAGTAAGACAAAAAGAAAAAACAACAACAACTGTGACATGATGTCCAACACTCGCTGACAATGTTTTGCAAATTTTATGCGGTTGAACTTTAACAAAGGTTGAAATGAATTTGCATAAATCGTGGCTCTGATCATGTGAAGAATAAACTAAACCCGTCATTCAGAATTACATTTCGGAGACATATGATGAATCGCTGTCATTGTCTGGTCTTGACATGTGACTGTTGTCTTCTCACATCCCGAAGAATAGAGAGCAATGATTAATTGCTTTCAATTTTGTTAACACGAGACTCTCGACCCCTGAGTGTGGTCCAATGGAAGAGGCTTTCAAATGAGTGTCGATGGTTAAGCGAAATGCTGAACGAATGAATGGGTAGACACACTTATGGATATTTGATATTTGTGCTTAATTTGTTGGGTAAAATTCGACTCACGCATTTATGCAAACCCGTACATGTGTCAAAGTTATTGGAATACTTTCTCCGGTCATCTGGTGTGGTCCGATGAGTTCGTACATCGGTTCAATCATTCCATTGTGTTTGTCTTTCTTGGCAGTGTCTACATAGGATTGGCATGTGTACACGTGCGTATGTATGTGTGTGTGTGTGTTTGTTGGTCATTTTGGCCTTTATGGGTTTTTAAAAGTGTATCTAAATTTAGAATAAAATTTAATTAGTAATTATTTGGTTAACACTTCTGCAGGTTGGTTCGCCAGTTCAGTTCAGTTCATTTCGTTCCGTTTACTTTCTCTGTCTGTCTGTCTATCTGTCTGTCACTTGGCTTTACTTTTGATTTTGTTTTCTTCACGCCACAAGTTTTTCCAGTTTCCCTTCCGTCGTCGTCGCCGTGGTTGCCATGACCACAAACAAATCTTTGCCAGCTTTCAGCGTGTAATAAACTTTATTTGCTTTCTTTCATAAAGTTTTTGTTGATGGTTTTATTTGTTTGTTTTTTTTTGGCAACTTTATGATGAAGCGTAAAGAAAAAGATTAGTGTTTCTAGTTTGTTGCGGCTTCAAATATTTTACACACGTGTTCCCCAAAGAACATTTTGTGGATTCTTGTGAATCGAAACCTGAAAACTAAAGGCCAAAACCACTGTGTGGCCATGGTCATGTTCATGATGATGTCGTCTGCCTAACTCAAGCACTCAACGCCACCAGCGATCCACCACCGACCGACCGAACCGGCCCATGGCCTCCGTCGACAGGTAAGCAACAAGTGTTTTGGAACAAATTCACTTTTTTTCACGGTTGTTAGCAACTCGTTGCCTTATGAAGCAAAACGAAATTAGTTCCAAAAGCACTCTTTCTTTGGACAGCACAAAATAGAACATTTAACATACTTACAGAGCAAAAAAAGGTGTAGGTAGAATAGAACACACAATGTAATTGTTTTTTCCCCCCCTTCCCTGCTGGACAAAATCTTTAACATTTTCTGCGTTAAGCTGGACATTAGAAGGTGTTGATTAATTATCGATTTGGTCTCGGTTTGGGTGTTGTCCCAGTGCTCCACTTTATCTTCTTGACTTTTTGTTGTCTATTGGACGTTTCGCTTTTTGTGCCAATTCTGTTCACCCCATTTTTTTGTGGACTTACTTTTTCTTTGGTCATATGAACTCACGTTTATTGTTAAATTACAATCGAAGTAATTTGCCATTGCCCTGAAAGGCTTTTGAAAAGAACACTACACATGTTAATGACAGTAGAAGAAGAAGAAGAGAACATTCTATGGAGGAGAAAGTGAAATATCGCAAAATAAGAGGACACCCATCTTCAAAGGGGACACCCATCAACAGGAATGGAGTCATAAATAAACTGAACTCGAAAGCCCATCACTGATTCCAATTACCAGCGGGACATGAGTATTTCTGAAACTATATCCATAGAATACAGAAAAGCGACACAGAGGATGTCGGCACAGTTGACAACTTTTTTAAAAGTGGGCTCTCCCACACATCCACAGGAATAATTGGGCGGTACAACAGCTGAAAGTACAGATGAGCACAGGGGTAATGCTGTGGCGAAGCACCGTAGGCTGGAGTGAAAACATACTCGTCTTTTAATTTGTAAATTGAATTTTTCAAATTTCACTCACGGAGAGTCAAGCTACATCACTTTCCGAGAGTGAAATTTTCAAATCCTTAATAAGGGAAAAATACGAATAATGTTTTTTTTTTTTAAATTTTTGATGTCGCGCCGCTCACTTCAAATGTTAAATTTTGGTTATTTCGGTGTTGACTTGAAAAAAAAACTCGAAAATTTAACTTCTTCAAGCTTGTTCAGTATCCCAATAAATGTATTTGAGGCAAAGAAGAGGATGATCGACCAATATTCGTAGCTTTGCTATCGATTTAAATGTTAAGTTGGCGCCACGATAGGCGAGTTGTGTACGAATGAGAGAGGTTGCTATCATCCGCAAATGAGTAGATTGGGTTCACAGTCTGCCCCAACAGGTCGTCAATGAAAATAAGAAATAGAGAAGGAGAGAGGACAGATCCTTGTGGCACTCCAGCGGTCAGCCTTTGCTCGGTGGGTGAGACCCCGTCTATAACAACTCGTATAGAGCGATCCTTGAGAAAACTCCATATGAATCGTGAGAATGTATTACCGACACCAAATGCAATAAGTTTTGATACGAGTGCTCCGTGCCAGACCCCATCGAACGCCTTGGAAATATCCAGAGCCACGACCTTGCTTTCACCAAGGCGGTGAACGGATCGACTCCTTCGCTCCGAAAGGAACGCCATCAGGTCTCCAGTAGATCGATTTCTACGGAAGCCATACTGTCGATCATTAATAAGGCCGTTACACTCTAAATACTTAACAAGATGGTGGCTAACCATGCTCTCCATGACCTTCGAGAGCGCAGAACAATTGGACGCTAATTCGCAGGATTAGTAGCCTCACCTTTCTTGGGGATCGGCTGAACATTGGCAACTTTCCAACGTGAATGGGTAAATACCAGCACGGTACGACATGTTGAAAATATTGCGCAATGGACGAGCTAGCGTCGAAGAGCACTTACATAGGACAAGTGCTGAAATGCCATCCGGGCCCGGAGTTTTATTTACATTGAGATCTGCAAGAACCCTTTTAACACCACGTGTTCGAAAAAATATCTGGGGCATCGAACTAGATACGTTTTTGCTTAAGGGGAGTGGTTGACTGCTGTCTGGCAAAGATGAATTCTTTGAAAATATTTCAGCCAGAAGGTTAGCTTTGTCAACCGGGTCAGCGAATATCTGGTCATCGTTAACGAGAGTTGGGATAGAAGATTGAGAATTGTCCCTTACCCTTATTACGAATGACCAAAAGCTCTTACTTCCCCTGATAGAAGAGAGAGCACGAAGACGCTGTTCGTAAAGAAGTTATTCGCGCCTAATTACTCTGGCACATTTTTTGATCTTGCCTGTTTGCGTAGCAGCTCAGTATTGACATTTTTATTTAAACGCCAATTTCTGAACGCTTCCTCTTTGGATCTGACAGCTTCTTTGCATGTCTGATTAAACCAACAATTCTCTAGGTCTTTTTGCAATTTTTCGACCATCATTTTTTTTTTTAAATTTCTGTTAGTCTGATTTGGGGGTTATTGAAATTGTGAACAATTCTCGGCCAGAAACGTACAAAAAAAAAAATTATTGAAATTGCTAAATTTTTCAAATTGCAAGTGCTCAGCGCCACATCTAAAAATTGTAAAAAAATGTCCTATTTCTAAATTTTCGGTCCAAAATCCATTTCCATCGACCAAACTTCTGTAACTTTTAATCTAGTAAATCTCTTTTGCGTTCTGTAAAAAATTGTTTATAGGCAAAGAGTAAGGGATTATTTTAAAGACTCAACATTAATAATCGGACAATTGAATATTTTTTAGAAAATTGTCCCAACTTGACTACCTTTCGTATGTTTCGGTTTAAGAGTGGGAACATTAATTCAAAAATTAACTTTGTTCCATATTTTAAATTTTAACCTTTTTCAATGCCAATAAAGTAGGCATTACGAATGTCATTATACGGACCATTACCGCATTTCTCCAATTTTTGGCGGTAGATTCTTATTGGAAATATGTGTTCACACTTTTTGAATTTTCCCCATATTGGCCCCGTTTTCTACTTTTGGTAATGCTGTTGTCAATGCCGGAATAATTTCCAAACATTTATCTCGACTTCTTTCTCCTGCTCACTCTTTATGATTTTTTCAGCCGTGTTGGACCATTTTTGTAGTCTTTTCAGTACCCTAAAACATTTTGGTTTCCCCAAATTTTAAATGATTTTTCATTCTTTTGCAATTCATTCCTGTTTATTCCGATTTAATTTTATTCACATATTTTTTTCTCCCACTTGGTACCTTTTTTATCCCGTTTTGGTACGTGAATGTCCATTATTGTTTGCAATTTTTTTTTTTATTTTTTTTCCCTTTTCTTTCCTACTGACAAAAAATCTGTTTCATTATTTTTTTTCTTTTCTTCCCCATTTTTATCCCGTGTTGGTCCCATTTGCGGCCCTATTTAACTCATTTCCACCTGTTGTTGGCAACAATTTGCCTTATCCTTTTCCATGTTTTTCTCTTTTTATGCCGTTTTGAAATACGTTTCCAGCAGTTGTTGCAAAGTTATGGTTTCGAAGGGTTTTGGGAATACATTTTTTCCCGTTTTACCATTTTTAATCCCCTTCCTATTCGAATTTCGAGAAATCCGCTCATAGCTGATTTTATGATTCTAGCTTCAGCCATTGGCAAGGACAGAATGAATCAGTCAAGCAAGCATGTAGATTATTTCTAAATTTTTAAAATTTACTTTGTTATGTCATCTCCTCTTAGATAGTTTCTCATCTGATATACATACAACACCAGCTGATCGTATTTCCACAGAAAATCCAATTCTTTAGTAAATAATTTTGTTTTTTTCTTAGCTTCGAGCCATTTTCATATTTCAAATACAGTAATTTACTGTTTTTTTTTTTGGGCTGCAAATTAGTTTTATTTTTGTCATCTTTCACATATGCTGATGGTTTTTTTTTTTTGGGTATTTCTTTTTAAAGCATTATCTTCTTAAGCAGAGATGCCGTACGCTAGAGTTTAAAGGCGCAGCGTAATCTACATGCGATGCGAGGCCATTTCTTAATTGGTGACATTCATTGATTTCAGACTGAAGTGAGGGAAGTGCAAAATCGAGCGCTAACTCTTAAAGTCGTTGGTCGACCATAATCGATTTTGTCATTTCGTAATACTAAAAGGCCAACGTGTCTATGAAGAACTGAACTTATGGGCAATAGTTGTGCAACAGGTCAAGACCATGTCGAGTCTGTAGCAAGTTCATACAACACATGACCTTCCAAAAGCCACAAGTGCCCGCTTCAGTGTGTGAGTGTTTATGTTGCCATACAACACACCATTCCTGGGCTACATAAGCGCTACGGAAAGGGCAGCTGTGCCCAAGTTCTGGCACAAAATGATGTTAACAAAATTCGTCCAAAACCGATGTTCACATGAAGACATGTTTTGTGTTTTGTCTTAAATCTAAATAACATTGCTTACATGAATATGGTTGTAGTTTTTTTTTTTTGGTTTTGTTTCGGTCTTTTTTGGCCAAAAGAGATGAAGAAGAAAACAACATTTTGGAGGGAAAAGGCGAGCGTGCGCGTCCATTGAACTTTTGGCTCACCAGAGCCACCGACGACCGACGCAGATACACATGGAGACCAAGAAAACCGACAACAACAACAACAAAAATCAGCTTGACTCAGTCAGTCATGTCATGTTAAATACCTTTAAAACGCCATTAATAAGCATAATCATGTCCATCATTTTCGGACCATCACTCTTTCCCTTCGCCCCACCAGCAGACGTTCCGGCCAGCAACAAAACGTTTGTCCGCTTCCACAAAATGCGTATGTTTTGTTTTTCTTCTGCGCTCCGAATGGAACAGTCTTTTAAATAATGTTGCCAATGAAAATTTAAAAAAAATGTTATTCTTTGCTGTCGGTCTTTGGATTTCAAACAAATGGTCTTGTTTTTCAGTCGTATGCTTTAGTTTAGGGCCAGCTTTTCTATTTTTAGTAATACTCGTACATACTGGTTATTAGCCCTAGTATTTTTTTTTTCGGCATCTCAAATACGTTTTTATTTCTTCTCGTCTCTCTTCTTCCGCCTGTCGTGTACAATGGAAAGTGTTGTGCTTTCCCTGCCCCCCCCATTCACCACATGGGCCATTGAAATTCTGAGCCGGTTTTGTGTGTGTGTTTTTTTTTTGGAAATGTTTGTTTGTGGCTCTATTTAATCTGTACTTACAAATCTTTACTTTCGTCTTTTGTGTCAGAATTATTTGAATGCCATTTCAAATGAGAAAGAAAATGATTGCCGTGCGTCTGCCGAGTCTGTGCAAGATGCCCGGCGATAAGCCACACATGTGCCTGTAAAACTGTGATAATTTCGAGATTTACTTTTACTTGTTTTTACTTTCTATATTGGAATTTCTGTAAATGATGCTATTTCAACCTTTTTAGATATTTTTTAATTATTCTCTGCATTCATTATTACTCGTCGTTTAAAACATCGCATATGACGTTATGCCATTTAAAAGTGTATCCATGACCAAGATGGCACAAACAACCAGCTCGCATGATGATGGCAAAAAAAAAAAAGAAATTTCTGCTCCACGGAGATATCGAAAGTAAAAACTCGCACACATCTGTTCAAAGTTGGCAAAAGTTCATCAAATGACAAGAATTCCGATGAGTATTCGTAAGTCACTCATCGGTATGCGGAAATTTCCACTTCACTACTGGGGAGACAAACTTATAGGGCCACTAAAGGCCACAGCTTGAAAAACTCTTCGAATTATGGAAATTCCTTGAAAATTGTTGCGATAATCAAAAATATCACAAGATGTCGTAAGGACTGAAAAGTGTTATTACTATCGAAAGAAAGAAATAATAAATAAAAGAGCCAACTTGCAAAAAAACATACTAAGAAAAATGTACGTTCGCAGAGTGTTCAACATTGTGGGGAAATGGTAGAGGCAAGTGAAAAAAATACTAAGTAAAATGTAAAATGGTACAGTCAACTAAACAATATTGGTATAATACTTACGAAAGGGTTACACTCACCTTCTTACAGATCGTTTTGTCTTTACGAAAATGCTACAGCCAACAGAAAAAAACTGAATGCATAATATATGCGTATATAACTTACTCAACATTCCCCAGATCTGTGTTTTTACTAAAATGGTAGAGGCAACTCAAAAATTAACAATATTTAATACCGACACTTTTAATGGGAAAATGGTCTTTGATATCGAAAGAATGTGGCGGTAAGTTTTCGAGTTTTCTTGTGTTAATAAAATGGTAGAGTCAACTGAAAAACTACTAAGTAATCTGTAGGTTCGTATATTTTTCGTCACATTACACAGATTCTAAAGTGGAAGAGCCAACTGAAATTTATTAGCCAGTGTTTCATTTAGCTATTTTTTTACGAAAATTGTAGAGTCAACTCAAAAAAAAAAAAAATATATACTAAATAAAATCCACAGATCTTCTTCATTTACTGAAATGGTAGAGCCAACTGAAAAACTACTAAGTAATCTGTAGGATCGCATATTTTTCATCACATTCCACAGATTCTAAAGTGGTAGAGCCAACTGAAATTTATTAGCCAGTGTTTCATTTAGCTATTTTTTTACGAAAATTGTAGAGTCAACTCAAAAAAAAAAAAAATACTAAATAATATCCACAGACCTTCTATATTTACTAAAATGGTAGAGCCAACTGAAAATAATTAAAACAATCCCCATGTATTTCCCACACTTTCCACAGATCTTCTTAATTTACTAAAATGGTAGAGGCAACTGACAAATGAATACTAGCACTTTTGATGGGAAAATGGTCATGGCGATCAAAAAAAAAATTGACGAGTTTATTCACATTTTGGTTTTTAATAAAATAGTAGAGGCAAATGAAAAAATACTATATAATATGCACGTAATGTATTTTCCTAAACATTGCACTTGTATAATTCAACATATTTTTTTTTACTAAAATGGTAGACTCAACAGAAAAAAAAGTAAAACAATCTCTCTACAGATCTTCGTTTTTTTTACTAAAACGGTAGAGTCAACTAGCACTTTAAATGGGAAAATGTTGATGTAATTTTTCACATTTTTATTTTTGCGAAAATGGTAGATCCAACTGAAAACAATACGATATAATATTCCGTATTTAATAACGTATTTCCGTCAACATTGAACATTTAACACTTTACAGATATTTTTTTACTAAAATTGGTAGAGTCAACTGAAAAAAATTAAAATAATATGTATGAATTTCCCTCAACATTTTGTTTTTACTAAAATGGTAGAGTCAACCGAAAAAAAAGTAAAACAATCCCTCCACAGATCTCCGTTTTTTTTTTACTAAAATGGTAGTAATGGGAAAATGTTGGTGTAATTTCTCACATTTTTATTTTTACGAAAATGGTAGAGCCAACTGAAAACACGACGATAAAATATTTACCTAACGTATTTCCCTCAACATTGAACTTTTAACACTTTACAGATATTTTTTTACTAAATTGGTAGAGTCAACTGAAAAAAATTGAAAATAATACGTATGAATTTCCCTCAACATTTTGTTTTTACTAAAATGGTAGAGTCAACTGAAAATATGACTATGCAATATGTAAGTAAGGTATGTCCCTAAATGTTCCACAAGATATGTGTGTTCACTTAAATGGCTAAGTCAACTAAGCCAACTATACACCCAACAGTTTTTTTTTAAATGGTAGAGCCAACTGAAAAACAAATACCCATTACTAAAATGGAATTGCCAACTGTAAAGAAAATTATATAATAAATAAGACCAACTGAAGACAATGAGTTTAATATTTTCCGTAACATTTCAGAGATCTTATTTTTTTTTTTATTAAAATGGTAGAGCCAATATAAGAAAAAAATACTATTATCTCTTTTAAATGTCCTCTTTCGTTTCTAAATGAAATGGTACAGCAAATGAAAAAAACAGTTTCCTTCAACATTGACAGACTCTACAATTCTGGCTGAACTATTTGCAAAGAAGTCATCTATGCCAGAAATCAGGCAACTACTCCGCGGGATCGAAAACGTGCCTAGTTCGATGACTCAGATATTGTTTTGGAACGTGTGGAGTTAAAAGAGTTCAACGTAAACAATATTCCGGGCCCGGCTGGTATTTCAGCACTTGTCCTAGGTAAGTGCTCATCGACGCTAGCTTGTCTCTCAAGGTATTAACCCTTCATATTGGAATGTTACCAGATATCAGCCGATCTCCAAGGCCAATTTTCCATATATTTTGCGCTCTCGAAGATTATGGTTCCTAACCATCTGGTCAGGTATCTGGAGGAGTCTAAAGACCTTCTGAATGAGCGACAGTATGACTGCCATTGAAATCGTTCTTTCTGAACGATGGAGTCGATCCATTCGATCGAACTCAGTCCATGGTTACATAAGTGTCAAATTGTCCCAATCCGTATTTTTTTTTTCTTTAATGACTTTGGATTAATTTCTTTCATCTTTTTTGGCCAGTTTTGATGGCCAGTTAATAATATCAACCCAATGCAATATGAATGCCGTCTCATTCAGCCCGTAGACTATGGGTCAAGTTTCCACAAAGTTCACATAGTCTAGAGCACATGCCGTACGATCGCAGTGCAATAATCAAGAGCAATTCGATGAGATATTACCTAGACCCTAATGTTTAAAAGGTCAAAAACCTCTAATCAAAGCACATGTAATACAGCAACAACAACGACGACAAAAACACGAACTCTTAACATCATTAAAAGCAACAACGGGCCGGGCCAATCTCACCAATCTAATCAGTATCAATAAATAACTCTTCTGATGTGAGTACGAACGAAACGAAACGAAACGAAATCGAAGCACATACCGCCATCACCCTCAACACCGACGCCTTCCCCTCTACGATATGCGAGTACTGCCAAACTTAATCTTTAGCCCTGACCCTTGTTTTTTTTTTCTTTTTTGATTTTGTTGGAAAACAACACCAACGCGTGCCCGGCTCTGACAGCAACAAAAGTTATTAAGAAAATTATTTCCTTTTTGCTGTTGATCGGATCGATGTGAATTTGATGTTTTTGTTTGGCCTGCCTCCACTGAGATTATGTTTCAAGTCAATCGCATATAATAAACCATTAATTGCTTATTAATTTAATAATTTGATTAGAAACAAATGAGATCGCACATATTTCTCTCCAATTCCGAAACACCCGCCTTCAATAGCCGCCAGCGCTTCCAATCATCGTGTAAATAGCGCTGGGCTAGGCTAGGCTGGCTGGCTGGTTCACTGGATCACATGCGACGAGTTCCTCCTCATTTGCTTTAAGATCTCCTCTTTATCGATTAATATGTGTACCAAAAGTAACCACTGATTTTGCCGGGTTGCATACAAATTACCACTCTCATCTCGGCAAAGATTTTGAGTTTTTTCTTTTGTATCGAATACAAGAAGTCAGCAACAAAATGAACTACAGGTGAAAGTAAAAGATGGAAAGTGAAGGAAGGCCTAGATATTTAAGATGTTGTGATGGTAAAGTCACTGTAAACACATCAGGACCGAGCACAGTGTCACATTTTTAAAGAAGGCCGGCGACAAACGTACATGAATTTTAAAAAAAAAACAGAGTAGTGTTATCGCTAAACTTTTTCCCCCAGTCCCCTCCAAGGCTTACCTTTTTTTTTAAGCAAATTCCACTTTGGACCACAATTTATCGAATCCGAAGCAAAACTTGTCAAATTCTTAACATTTTTCGCCAGCACCGCTCTGCAAGCTACAGCAAAATATCAAAATTTTTGGGATTTTCCACCACAATTTAGGAATTGTGAAATTCTACTTCGCGTATCAAGAAACAGTTGCACAATGATTTGACGTTCATAACTTTGATATGCCAAGAAAAAGAAAAATTCGTTGTATTTTTTCAAATTTTAAATCTAAAAAATCTACGAAAAATTTGTTTATGAATAAAAATTATTTTATATAGACAATAAATTTAAACTTTGGAAATATTTCCAAAAATAAAAGCATTTGTCCAATTGTTAAAGTTAAATTAATTCCACAGCCCTTAAATACAACCAAATTTTTACAGAATTCAAAAATGTTTGCTAGTTCGAAAGTTATAGGCCTTTGACCATAACTTTGAAACGCCAAGAAAAACTAAATTAGACTTTTTTCAAATTTTAATATTTGCGAAAAAAAATTTTTTTATAAAAAATATTAATTTTGGTATTAACTTTGGAAATATTTCCAAAAACATAACCAATTGTCCAATTCATAAAGTTGGGGCCTTAAATAAATTCCTGAGTCCTTGTCAACAAGTACATTTTTATAGAACACAACAATTTTACTTGATCGGAATTTGTAGGTTTTTTGGTCGATATCAACAAACAGTTGTTAAAATTGTTTAGCGGTCATAACTTTCAAATTGGATTTGTTTCAAATTTTAAATCTAACAAATCAATGAACATTTTTTTTATAAAAAAACAACATTGAAATTGAATTTTTCCAAATATTAAATGACATTTTTTTTATAAAAAAAAATTAATTTTTAACTGAAATTTTCAAATAATTCCAAAAAAAATCCAACTGTCCAAATTTTAATTTTAATACCGTGAAATAATTTCTCAGTCACTACCACAGTTTTTACAGAACTCAACAATGTTTACTAAATGAACAATTACCTAAATGAAAAAACGTGAGGACGCGTGCGCGTTATATGAATTTTTCACTATTGTTTGGGGTTTGTTTTTCAATTTTTTTGGAATGATATTGAAAAATCACCTGAAATTTGGGGCGATTCTTTATACTTTTGATTTTTTTTTTTTTTTTTTTTTTGTTAAAAAATACTCTTTTTTCCAATTTACGAAAATCTATTTCTGTATTTTTGGGGAGATTTTGGATTGGTTAATTTTTCATAAATTGTTTGGGGGAGTTTTCTTAATCTTTTGGGGACATTTTTATATTGGGTTTTTGAAGGGGGGATTTTTGTTTTATTTCGGTGAATTTTTCGTTTGGGTTATTCTTCATCTTTTTTGTTTTTTTCATTTTTCACCAAATCAACATGTTCATATTTGATATGAACTAATTTCGTGCGAAATATGAAATATTTTAAAAATCATTGGAAACTTTTCAAATAACGAAAATGATTTGTAAGGAAATTTCTTATTGAATTCTGTTTTTTTTAAAACTTTTATTTTTATTATCGTCGATTATCGCATTTCAAACAATTTTGTTTGACAGCGATGACGTTGACTGATAGAGATGGCGATAATGATTATGAATTGGCGTTAGTGATCGCTGCCTATGCCGGCGTGAAGATTATGAAGTTTCCGACGTTTCAGGTGTATTTGAAGCAGCTTCTTTTAATGCCATTTCGGGCCGAATCTAATTGTAATTTTGAAAGAAAATTCAAAAGAATTCATAATTAAACACTAATCAAACGAGCAGCTGGATATGATGATAATACGATATTTGTCTTTATAAAGAAATCTTCGTAAATATTAAAAGTGAAATACTTTTAAAGGGGGAGTAAACAGACTCAAATCAGTCGAAATATGAAAAGGTGAGAAAATTAATTCTAAATCAAGAGCAAGTAAAAAAAAAATGCTAAATTTATATCATGTGGAATGCATGGCAAGCACAAAAGGAGATAAAAACAACAGGCCCCAAAGGACTAACTGTAAAATACATATTAATTAATTATAATTAAGAGACTCAATTATTTGTAATTAAGAGACTCAATTATTTGTAATTAAGACACTTCATTTTTGATCATTTGGAATGTGTAGCAAATAGTAATGGAACTGACCCGAAAAAAGTAAACAGATAAAATAGCTCAGCAGGGTGAACTGTGAAAAATGTAAAAAAACATACATATCTCTAGATCATCTGTAATGAAGAGCAAGTGGGCAAGTGGTTGAAATTCATAAAATTCAAATTCCAAATCGTATGGAGTCTAAAGCAACAGGAAATGGATACTAAAATAAACAAGAATGCGAAAAAGTAAGATATCAATTTCAAAATAAACGAGAATGTATAACTAAATAGTAGTGGGGGAAAAATGGAGGAGTTTATTTGATTTGAAACTTGAAAGTGTTCTCTTGAAATTGAAATTCACACTTTGCCACGTTTTGAGTATTGACCACAGATATGTATATCAAATAACGGATGTCCATCTCTTGTGCCGGTATGAGATTCAATTAATGTACTTAAAAACCAACAACCAATGTCCATACATGTTGTATTTTTGTTTAATTTGAGCCATCAGAATTTAGTTGGACTACTTTTGGAATATAGCATCAATCAAGTGGCAGCGATTTTTTCGAGCGCGACTATTTACCTTGGTCACTGGTCGGACGCGTGCTTTACTTTTCTAGTAATCCCACAAAAATAACTCTCGAAAATGTTAATTTTGTGTGTAACTCTGAATTATGAAGACTGACAATTCGGTGGTTTTCACAAATAACAACATAACTTATAATAGTAATCTTCTTGGGAGAGCAAAAACAAGTATTTTTTTTAAAATTGTTATTAAGAAAGGATACAATTTAAAAAAAAAATATCTTTAATGGAGTGTCCTTCGAAAATCTAGCACTTTGCCATCAATAACTCCAAATCGCCTTAAATGTACTTAAGCGATTATTTGGTGAAAACCACAAAATTTACACATAGAAATACCTGGATTCAAATCTCTACTGAAAATAACAAAATATAAAAAATCTCCTATTACAGACGTCTTTAATTCACCAACTGGCTATCAGTATTTTTCACATGAGTCTTGTTCGGATAATTGCAATATTGTGCATTTAAGCGAATTCCTATTTATATGTACGAAACTATTTCATATGGAATATACAAAAAAATATGGAGCTACCAAAAATAAATTATTCAACCTAATTTGGATAATTGCACTATTTGTATTAAAACGGAATACGGAAATGTTATGAATCGTGGAAAGTGGAAAAAACAACAATTATTCGAATTTTTTGCTTAATATTAACTTGCTGTAAACAAGTTACACAACCTAATTTGGATAAGTGCACTACTTGTATTTAAACGGCGCCATTTTCCAATGAATACGAACTAATGAGTACCGAAATTTTATGAATCTGAGAAAAACTTAAAAAAGCGATCACGTTTCAATTATCCGAATTTTTTGTTAAATAATAATTCGGATAAGTGCAATATATCGCTGTTAAAACTATTAATGAACCAAGTTTGGATAATTGCACTATTTATATTTAAACGGAGCCATTTTCCTATGAATATGAAATATTGAATACCGAAATTTTTAGGAATCTGAGAAAACTTAAAAAGCCATCATGTTTCGCTTAATATTAATTCGAATAAGTGCAATATGGTGCTGTCAAAAATAAATTATTCACCCGAGTTTGGATAATTGCACTATTTGTATTTAAACGCAGCCATTTTTCTATGAAAGGGACATTTTTTTAATTCATTTGACAACAGAATTGTGTCTGAGTTTTCATTTATCCAGATAATTAACCGTTTAACGGAAATTTATCAGCTCAACGAATTGTTATTTTTCCCTGTACATTATTAATGTTTTATTTTTTCTTTCTTATAATTTATTTCTGGGGTTTTCATTTAGCAGTTTTCCAATTTGTGGCAGTTAAACGAATTGCAGTTATTATTATCATATTTTGCGTAATTTTAATCAGCTGTTATCCCTGGTTTTTCATTCAGGCGGTAAACGATATTTTTTAGAAAAAGTTATATGTTGCAGTTAAACGAATTGAAGTTATTCGGAGTACAGTATATATTTACTTATATAGGACTGAATCACATATGCAGTGTAAATTATAATTTGTCTGAATTGTATCTGTATCTGTATTCTGATTGTATCCCATATATCCTATACTGCTAGATCACTTAAACGAATGGCAGTTAACCGAAATCGACTTCTCGTTTATTTATATAGTGCACCCTCTTTATGTGTTTCCTTTTCAAATATAAAATGTGCACTTGGTTTGACAATTCTCTGCTGTCCGATATTTTTCAGTTAAGCGAATTGCAGTTATACGAAATTGACTATACATTTATTGATGTAGTATTTACTTGCTGTTCCATTTTTTCATGGCTATCCGATATTTATGAATTAAACGAATGTCACTTATCCAAAATTTACTGTATATTTATTATAACTTTTTTCAGATAGTACCCACTTACTTCGGTTATTGTGTCCCACTGTTTTGATCTCTCCGATATAATTTGGAGTTTAACGGAATATGGCTGTTAATCGGATTGCAATTATCCGAAATATGTATGTATGACTCAGATTGGGTCGTTTAAAAAATTAATTATTCACGGATTTTCATTTCACTTTTTTCACTCACTTAGGTTATTGCATTTTGATTTATCCAATATTTTGCAATTAAACGGAATTTGGCAATTATCCGAAATATTTATGTACAACTCACGTACATTGCATCGTTTCAAAAATATGTTATTCCTGGATTTTTATTTATCCACAATCCTATATGTGGCAGCTACACCAATTGCAGTTATACGAAATCGCCTGTATGTGTTTTTGTGGAGAACTCACTCACTTTGCACTGTAATTTATGTATTCACCCTGAATTATCATTCATTTTAATATAAAGCAACATTATTCCCACAAATATTCTAATCTTTTTCGATTAATGCCCGAAAAACCGCGCCCCTAATTTGAATATTGAATTGTCAACAAGAGTTCATACGAAACTACAAATAAAATTAACATTACAACAATTGATAATTTATTAGATGATGGGTTTCCAAACAAAATAATTGCTTTAATCTTCTACAGCTGACGCGCGTGCGTTTTGTTTTATTTAATTTTTCTTTATCTTACTTAACTGAAGCTTTCCTTTTGTCGCAAACAAATGCATTTTTCTCGAAATTTGTCACAAAAGTCTCTATCGATTAAGACTTCATTGTTAATCTGGAACTCTGGCCTTTTGTTGAGCAACTAGAACAAAATGGAACATTTTCAATAGTCTTGTGCCCCTTTCCCCCTACCAGACCGCTATTGTTATTAAGACCCACCGCCCAAAACTACAAACTTTCTCACCCTCAATAGACAACCATGAGAAGAAGGCAAAGCATTCCGATTCATTGAGATTCAGATGAAAAAAAAAACCAATAAGAATCGATCAAAGAAATATTCTTTTGATGCGTTGACTTTTCAAAAGATTTCCAAAAAAAAAACACATTTATTCAACATGAGCGTGTGTATGTGTGTTTAAACCATTGAATTGTTGCCTCAACATTGGTGGACTTGCTTGAATGGTTTTAAAAAGTTAACAATTTCAATTTGTTGTTGTTTGTCTTTCTCGTCTTGGTCGGTTCAGTTTTTATGATTACAACATAATAAGAGTTTAACAATAAAACCAATATTAATTTAAAAAAAAAAACCAAAACGAAAACGTTTAACCGGCGAACACCCATGAAAAAAGACCAACACGACTTTCGCCTTATTAAGAATGAGAATTTTCAAAACCCCCTAATCATCATAGCTGGCCACAATTATAACACCATACTGGAGTAGACGGACGGGCTATAACAAAAAAAAAATATATTAGATTTGCAAATTCACAAGCAGCGCAAACAAAAGTTTCAAATTGTGTTCATTTAATGATTTTGTTTTTTTAGTGAAAGTAAAAACTAAACAAATTTGCGTTAATTTCTTGCCCACAAAAGAAAAAAATAAAACAAGAAAACCGAATTAAAACCAGTCACTTACTCGTAAATCGTCATTTAAAAATGCTGTAATTTCGCACGGAAAAGTTTCGTAAACGAGAAAAATGTTGCCAAAGAACTGGAAATCTAACATGTGACCTTACATGTCACAAGTGAAAGGAAAACTGTTGACTTTGGCCTTCTATTTCGTTAAATTCGTTCCTTTGCTGAAAGCGAAAGATATTTGGAATTTTTGTGTAGGCAGAGGAATCCATGAAGGATTGTGGAAGGAATCCATATGATTGTTGAAAGAATCTGTGAAGGATTATTGAAAGAATCTGTGAAGAATTGTGAAAGGAATGTATACAGGATTGTGGATGGAATTGGTGAACGATTGTTAAAGGATTATGTCAGGAATCTGTGAATGATTGTGGATGGCATCCATGAGGGATTGTGGAGGAAATCCATTAAGAAGTGTGGACGGAATCCATGAAAGATTGTGGAAGGAATCCATGACCGATTGCTGAAGAAATCTGTGAAGGATGGAGAAAGGAATTTATGAAAGATTGTGGAAGAAATCCATGAACGATTGAGGAGGGAAATCTTTAAGAATTGTGGAAGGCATACGTTAACAATTGCGAGGAGAATCCACGAACGGTAGTGGAAGAAATCAATGGAGGACTGCGGAATGAATCTATAAATGATTGCGGAGGGATTGAGGAGGGAACACATGACGTTTTGTCGAATTTTTCAGCATCCGAATAAGGTATCGAAACTATTGTGATATCAAATTAAAGCTTGACTTTAGGACTGCTATTTAGCCACAAAGAGTTTTATGAATAGATAATTTTCACAGGACTTATTGTGTATCCCATGGTGCACTCTAATTATTTTATTTTTTTACCATTAATCGATAATGGCTAATGTTATAAAAACTAAATGTGGTTATAATTTCTAAATTTTGAAGGCAGAATACATCCAAGTGCCAAAGATTGCCAAATTCGAAAAAAAAAAAATTGACCAAAAAAAAAGACAAGGGGTTAACCCATCAAAATTTTCGATTTTTTGGAAAAAAATAAATATTGTTAAAATTTTGCTCATGTATAGTGGACCTTAATCTGAGCAAGACGATGTTTTCATTTTTTAGATTGAACAAAATGTTCGGGAGAAATTTGGTACAGAAAATGTGACTTTTCTCAAAATTAAAGATATCAAATTCCCTTGAAACTTTTTCCCTGTTTTCTCAGAAACGGACTAAGGTATCGAAACTAGTGTGGTATCAAATTAAAGCTTGACTTTAGGACTGCTATTTAGACAGAAAGAGTTTTGTGATTATATAATTTTCAAAGGACTTATTGTGTATCCCATTGTTGCACTCTAATTTTTTTTTATTTTTTTACCATTAATCGATAATGGCTAATGTTATAAAAACTAAATGTGGTTATAGTTTTGAAATATTTAAGACAGAAACATCATAGAGCCAAAGGTTACGAAAATCAGAAAAAAAAAATTTGACCAAAAAAAAAGTCAAGGTGTTATCCAATCAAAATTTTCGATTTTTTGCAAAAAAAAAAGAATATATTTATATATATATATATTAGTATTAGTATTAGTATTAGTATTAGTATTAGTATTAGTATTAGTATTAGTATTAGTATTAGTATTAGTATTAGTATTAGTATTAGTATTAGTATTAGTATTAGTATTAGTATTAGTATTAGTATTAGTATTAGTATTAGTATTAGTATTAGTATTAGTATTAGTATTAGTATTAGTATTAGTATTAGTATTAGTATTAGTATTAGTATTAGTATTAGTATTAGTATTAGTATTAGTATTAGTATTAGTATTAGTATTAGTATTAGTATTAGTATTAGTATTAGTATTAGTATTAGTATTAGTATTAGTATTAGTATTAGTATTAGTATTAGTATTAGTATTAGTATTAGTATTAGTATTAGTATTAGTATTAGTATTAGTATTAGTATTAGTATTAGTATTAGTATTAGTATTAGTATTAGTATTAGTATTAGTATTAGTATTAGTATTAGTATTAGTATTAGTATTAGTATTAGTATTAGTATTAGTATTAGTATTAGTATTAGTATTAGTATTAGTATTAGTATTAGTATTAGTATTAGTATTAGTATTAGTATTAGTATTAGTATTAGTATTAGTATTAGTATTAGTATTAGTATTAGTATTAGTATTAGTATTAGTATTAGTATTAGTATTAGTATTAGTATTAGTATTAGTATTAGTATTAGTATTAGTATTAGTATTAGTATTAGTATTAGTATTAGTATTAGTATTAGTATTAGTATTAGTATTAGTATTAGTATTAGTATTAGTATTAGTATTAGTATTAGTATTAGTATTAGTATTAGTATTAGTATTAGTATTAGTATTAGTATTAGTATTAGTATTAGTATTAGTATTAGTATTAGTATTAGTATTAGTATTAGTATTAGTATTAGTATTAGTATTAGTATTAGTATTAGTATTAGTATTAGTATTAGTATTAGTATTAGTATTAGTATTAGTATTAGTATTAGTATTAGTATTAGTATTAGTATTAGTATTAGTATTAGTATTAGTATTAGTATTAGTATTAGTATTAGTATTAGTATTAGTATTAGTATTAGTATTAGTATTAGTATTAGTATTAGTATTAGTATTAGTATTAGTATTAGTATTAGTATTAGTATTAGTATTAGTATTAGTATTAGTATTAGTATTAGTATTAGTATTAGTATTAGTATTAGTATTAGTATTAGTATTAGTATTAGTATTAGTATTAGTATTAGTATTAGTATTAGTATTAGTATTAGTATTAGTATTAGTATTAGTATTAGTATTAGTATTAGTATTAGTATTAGTATTAGTATTAGTATTAGTATTAGTATTAGTATTAGTATTAGTATTAGTATTAGTATTAGTATTAGTATTAGTATTAGTATTAGTATTAGTATTAGTATTAGTATTAGTATATAACTATATTATAAAATTGGCCAAAGAGTTTTAAGGGACTTTTAAATCTCTAATTTTAAGAAAACTCAATTTCTCCTAAACTATTTGTTAAATCTAAAAATGGAAACAGTGTCTTCTTTAGATTAAGCTCCGCTATGCATGAACAAAATTTCAACGAAATCTATTTTTTCAAAAAAATCGAAAATTTTGGTGGGTTACCCCTTTGCTTTTTTTTGGTCAAAATATTTTTTTTTCGAATTTTCAAATCTTTAGCACTTGAATGTATTCTGCCTTCAAAATGATGTAATTGTAACCACATATTGTTTAAATAACATTAGCCATTGCCGATTTATGGTCACAACAATAAAATTTTGGAATGCACCATCGGATACACAATAAATCCTGCGAAAATAATCGTAGCATTAAACTCTCAATGAGTTAATAGTAGTCCCAGAGTATAGCTTTAATTTGATACCAAACTTCGAAACCTTAGTCGGTTGCTGAAAAATTGGACAAATAATTTCAAGGGACGAATCTCTAATTTTAAGAAAAAAATATTTTCTGAACCAAATTTCTCCCGAACAATTCGTTCAATCTAAAAAATTAAAACATATTCTTTCTCTGATGACGGTCTGCTATGAATGAGCAAAATTTCAACGAAATCTATTTTTTCAAAAAAATCGAAAATTTTGGTGGGTTAACCCCTTTGCTTTTTTTTTTGTCAAAATATTTTGAAAATATTTTTTTTTGTCAAATACTTGAATATATTCTTCCTTTAAAATAATGTAATTCTAACCCCATATTGTTTATATAACATAACCCATTACTGATTAGTGGTCAAAACAATAAAATGTAAACTTTCGTTTACACAATAAGTCCTGCGAAAATAATCGTAGCCTAAAACTCTCAGTGGTTTAATAGTAGTCCCAGAGTCTAGCTTTAATTTGTAGTTGTAGTTGTAGTTGTAGTTGTAGTTGTAGTTGTAGTTGTAGTTGTAGTTGTAGTTGCAGTTGCAGTTGCAGTTGCAGTTGCAGTTGCAGTTGCAGTTGCAGTTGCAGTTGTATTAGTATTAGTATTGCAGTTGCAGTTGCAGTTGTAGTTGCAGATGCAGTTGCAGTTGCAGTTGCAGTTGCAGTTGCAGTTGCAGTTGCAGTTGTAGTTGCAGTTGTAGTTGTAGTTGCAGTTGCAGTTGCAGTTGCAGTTGCAGTTGCAGTTGCAGTTGCAGTTGCAGTTGCAGTTGCAGTTGCAGTTGCAGTTGCAGTTGCAGTTGCAGTTGCAGTTGCAGTTGCAGTTGCAGTTGCAGTTGCAGTTGCAGTTGCAGTTGCAGTTGCAGTTGCAGTTGTAGTTGTAGTTGTAGTTGCAGTTGTAGTTGTAGTTGCAGTTGCAGTTGCAGTTGCAGTTGCAGTTGCAGTTGCAGTTGCAGTTGCAGTTGCAGTTGCAGTTGCAGTTGCAGTTGTAGTTGTAGTTGCAGATGCAGTTGCAGTTGCAGTTGCAGTTGCAGTTGCAGTTGCAGTTGCAGTTGCAGTTGCAGTTGCAGTTGCAGTTGCAGTTGCAGTTGCAGTTGTAGTTGTAGTTGCAGTTGTAGTTGTAGTTGTAGTTGTAGTTGTAGTTGTAGTTGTAGTTGTGGTTGTAGTTGTAGTTGTAGTTGTAGTTGCAGTTGTAGTTGTAGTTGTAGTTGTAGTTGTAGTTGTAGTTGTAGTTGTAGTTGTAGTTGTAGTTGTAGTTGTAGTTGTAGTTGTAGTTGTAGTTGTAGTTGTAGTTGTAGTTGTGGTTGTAGTTGTAGTTGTGGTTTGTAGTTGTAGTTGTAGTTGTAGTTGTAGTTGTAGTTGTAGTTGTAGTTGTAGTTGTAGTTGTAGTTGTAGTTGTAGTTGTAGTTGCAGTTGCAGTTGCAGTTGCAGTTGCAGTTGCAGTTGCAGTTGCAGTTGTATTAGTATTAGTATTGCAGTTGCAGTTGCAGTTGTAGTTGCAGATGCAGTTGCAGTTGCAGTTGCAGTTGCAGTTGCAGTTGTAGTTGCAGTTGTAGTTGTAGTTGCAGTTGCAGTTGCAGTTGCAGTTGCAGTTGCAGTTGCAGTTGCAGTTGCAGTTGCAGTTGTAGTTGTAGTTGTAGTTGCAGTTGCAGTTGCAGTTGCAGTTGCAGTTGCAGTTGCAGTTGCAGTTGCAGTTGCAGTTGCAGTTGCAGTTGCAGTTGCAGTTGCAGTTGCAGTTGCAGTTGCAGTTGTAGTTGTAGTTGCAGTTGTAGTTGTAGTTGTAGTTGTAGTTGTAGTTGTAGTTGTGGTTGTGGTTGTAGTTGTAGTTGTAGTTGTAGTTGCAGTTGTAGTTGTAGTTGTAGTTGTAGTTGTAGTTGTAGTTGTAGTTGTAGTTGTAGTTGTAGTTGTAGTTGTAGTTGTAGTTGTAGTTGTAGTTGTAGTTGTAGTTGTAGTTGTAGTTGTGGTTGTAGTTGTAGTTGTGGTTTGTAGTTGTAGTTGTAGTTGTAGTTGTAGTTGTAGTTGTAGTTGTAGTTGTAGTTGTAGTTGTAGTTGTAGTTGTAGTTGTAGTTGTAGTTGTAGTTGTAGTTGTAGTTGTAGTTGTAGTTGTAGTTGTAGTTGTAGTTGTAGTTGTAGTTGTAGTTGTAGTTGTAGTTGTAGTTGTAGTTGTAGTTGTAGTTGTAGTTGTAGTTGTAGTTGTAGTTGTAGTTGTAGTTGTAGTTGTAGTTGTAGTTGTAGTTGTAGTTGTAGTTGTAGTTGCAGTTGCAGTTGCAGTTGCAGTTGCAGTTGCAGTTGCAGTTGCAGTTGCAGTTGCAGTTGCAGTTGCAGTTGCAGTTGCAGTTGCAGTTGCAGTTGCAGTTGCAGTTGCAGTTGCAGTTGCAGTTGCAGTTGCAGTTGCAGTTGCAGTTGCAGTTGCAGTTGCAGTTGCAGTTGCAGTTGTAGTTGTGGTTGTAGTTGTGGTTTGTAGTTGTAGTTGTAGTTGTAGTTGTAGTTGTAGTTGTAGTTGTAGTTGTAGTTGTAGTTGTAGTTGTGGTTGTAGTTGTAGTTGTAGTTGTAGTTGTAGTTGTAGTTGTAGTTGTAGTTGTAGTTGTAGTTGTAGTTGTAGTTGTAGTTGTAGTTGTAGTTGTAGTTGTAGTTGTAGTTGTAGTTGTAGTTGTAGTTGTAGTTGTAGTTGTAGTTGTAGTTGTAGTTGTAGTTGTAGTTGTAGTTGTAGTTGTAGTTGTAGTTGTAGTTGTAGTTGTAGTTGTAGTTGTAGTTGTAGTTGTAGTTGTAGTTGTAGTTGTAGTTGTAGTTGTAGTTGTAGTTGTAGTTGTAGTTGTAGTTGTAGTTGTAGTTGTAGTTGTAGTTGTAGTTGTAGTTGTAGTTGTAGTTGTAGTTGTAGTTGTAGTTGTAGTTGTAGTTGTAGTTGTAGTTGTAGTTGTAGTTGTAGTTGTAGTTGTAGTTGTAGTTGTAGTTGTAGTTGTAGTTGTAGTTGTAGTTGTAGTTGTAGTTGTAGTTGTAGTTGTAGTTGTAGTTGTAGTTGTAGTTGTAGTTGTAGTTGTAGTTGTAGTTGTAGTTGTAGTTGTAGTTGTAGTTGTAGTTGTAGTTGTAGTTGTAGTTGTAGTTGTAGTTGTAGTTGTAGTTGTAGTTGTAGTTGTAGTTGTAGTTGTAGTTGTAGTTGTAGTTGTAGTTGTAGTTGTAGTTGTAGTTGTAGTTGTAGTTGTAGTTGTAGTTGTAGTTGTAGTTGTAGTTGTAGTTGTAGTTGTAGTTGTAGTTGTAGTTGTAGTTGTAGTTGTAGTTGTAGTTGTAGTTGTAGTTGTAGTTGTAGTTGTAGTTGTAGTTGTAGTTGTAGTTGTAGTTGTAGTTGTAGTTGTAGTTGTAGTTGTAGTTGTAGTTGTAGTTGTAGTTGTAGTTGTAGTTGTAGTTGTAGTTGTAGTTGTAGTTGTAGTTGTAGTTGTAGTTGTAGTTGTAGTTGTAGTTGTAGTTGTAGTTGTAGTTGTAGTTGTAGTTGTAGTTGTAGTTGTAGTTGTAGTTGTAGTTGTAGTTGTAGTTGTAGTTGTAGTTGTAGTTGTAGTTGTAGTTGTAGTTGTAGTTGTAGTTGTAGTTGTAGTTGTAGTTGTAGTTGTAGTTGTAGTTGTAGTTGTAGTTGTAGTTGTAGTTGTAGTTGTAGTTGTAGTTGTAGTTGTAGTTGTAGTTGTAGTTGTAGTTGTAGTTGTAGTTGTAGTTGTAGTTGTAGTTGTAGTTGTAGTTGTAGTTGTAGTTGTAGTTGTAGTTGTAGTTGTAGTTGTAGTTGTAGTTGTAGTTGTAGTTGTAGTTGTAGTTGTAGTTGTAGTTGTAGTTGTAGTTGTAGTTGTAGTTGTAGTTGTAGTTGTAGTTGTAGTTGTAGTTGTAGTTGTAGTTGTAGTTGTAGTTGTAGTTGTAGTTGTAGTTGTAGTTGTAGTTGTAGTTGTAGTTGTAGTTGTAGTTGTAGTTATAATACTACTACTAATACTAATACTAATACTAATACTAATACTAATACTAATACTAATACTAATACTAATACTAATACTAATACTAATACTAATACTAATACTAATACTAATACTAATACTAATACTAATACTAATACTAATACTAATACTAATACTAATACTAATACTAATACTAATACTAATACTAATACTAATACTAATACTAATACTAATACTAATACTAATACTAATACTAATACTAATACTAATACTAATACTAATACTAATACTAATACTAATACTAATACTAATACTAATACTAATACTAATACTAATACTAATACTAATACTAATACTAATACTAATACTAATACTAATACTAATACTAATACTAATACTAATACTAATACTAATACTAATACTAATACTAATACTAATACTAATACTAATACTAATACTAATACTAATACTAATACTAATACTAATACTAATACTAATACTAATACTAATACTAATACTAATACTAATACTAATACTAATACTAATACTAATACTAATACTAATACTAATACTAATACTAATACTAATACTAATACTAATACTAATACTAATACTAATACTAATACTAATACTAATACTAATACTAATACTAATACTAATACTAATACTAATACTAATACTAATACTAATACTAATACTAATACTAATACTAATACTAATACTAATACTAATACTAATACTAATACTAATACTAATACTAATACTAATACTAATACTAATACTAATACTAATACTAATACTAATACTAATACTAATACTAATACTAATACTAATACTAATACTAATACTAATACTAATACTAATACTAATACTAATACTAATACTAATACTAATACTAATACTAATACTAATACTAATACTAATACTAATACTAATACTAATACTAATACTAATACTAATACTAATACTAATACTAATACTAATACTAATACTAATACTAATACTAATACTAATACTAATACTAATACTAATACTAATACTAATACTAATACTAATACTAATACTAATACTAATACTAATATATATATATATAAATATATTCTTTTTTTTTTGCAAAAAATCGAAAATTTTGATTGGATAACACCTTGACTTTTTTTTTGGTCAAATTTTTTTTTTCTGATTTTCGTAACCTTTGGCTCTATGATGTTTCTGTCTTAAATATTTCAAAACTATAACCACATTTAGTTTTTATAACATTACCCATTATCGATTAATGGTAAAAAAATAAAAAAAAATTAGAGTGCAACAATGGGATACACAATAAGTCCTTTGAAAATTATATAATCACAAAACTCTTTCTGTCTAAATAGCAGTCCTAAAGTCAAGCTTTAATTTGATACCACACTAGTTTCGATACCTTAGTCCGTTTCTGAGAAAACAGGGAAAAAGTTTCAAGGGAATTTGATATCTTTAATTTTGAGAAAAGTCACATTTTCTGTACCAAATTTCTCCCGAACATTTTGTTCAATCTAAAAAATGAAAACATCGTCTTGCTCAGATTAAGGTCCACTATACATGAGCAAAATTTTAACAATATTTATTTTTTTCCAAAAAATCGAAAATTTTGATGGGTTAACCCCTTGTCTTTTTTTTTGGTCAATTTTTTTTTTTCGAATTTGGCAATCTTTGGCACTTGGATGTATTCTGCCTTCAAAATTTAGAAATTATAACCACATTTAGTTTTTATAACATTAGCCATTATCGATTAATGGTAAAAAAATAAAAAAAATTAGAGTGCACCATGGGATACACAATAAGTCCTGTGAAAATTATCTAATCATTAAAATCTTTGTGGCTAAATAGCAGTCCTAAAGTCAAGCTTTAATTTGATATCACAATAGTTTCGATACCTTATTCGGATGCTGAAAAATTCGACAAATAATTTCATGGAACTTTCAAATCTCTAATTTTAAGAACAATTCCATTTTCTGAAATCAATTAGATTGAACAATGTCTTCAATCTATATAATTAAAACATCTTCTTGTTCAGGTTAAGGTCCTCTACGCACGAGTAATTTCAACACAATCAATGAAAAAAAAAATGTTTTTTCGCCAACATTTTTCTTCACGAATTTCCAAATCGTTGGTTCTTGAATGTGTTAATGGATTCCCCCCAGAAAACGTCATGTGTTCCCTCCGCAATCATTCATAGATTCATTCCGCAGTCCTCCATTGATTTCTTCCACTACCATTTGTGGATTCTCCTCGCAATTGTTAACGTCTGCCTTTCACAATTCTTTAATATTTCCCAGCGCAATTGTTCATGGATTTCTTCCACAAACCACAGCAAATTTGGTAAAAATCCCAGTCATGGGGATTTCTCAATCCATTATAGGAATTCTGGTATTCCATTCAAAAAACAAATTGAATTATTTGCCCATCGATTTTTCGGTTTCCCGTGTTACAGTGGAGGAAATATTAGTTAAAAATATGTTTCCATACAACGATATATATGTTTGGGGCCGGATACATTATATGATAACATACAATTATAAATATGTTTGCATGCAGTCAAATATACTTTTTCAGCTGCTCCAGATATATATATGTTTGGGACAGACAGAAGATATTGATGCCAAAAAGCTCAAAACCGACAATGCGCAGTGGAGGAGTTCGAAAGGCTTTTAGAAATAAATCTGTCACTTGCCCGTTTTGAGTGAAATTCCTCACATTCCTATGTGAAGTACGTTCATGCTTAAGTCTGGAATTGGACCTGCTGGTCCTGGTTGAAGTCCGATTTCAGTCAAACAAAGATGGTTGGTTTGAAAACAGAAGTATTAACCTTAATCTGGGGAGGTGGTGGTCAATTTTACACATTTTTAGGTCACATACTATGTCCAAATTAAGAAATCGTCCAAAGAAATCAGAACAATATCTTGACTGAGAACAAAGTTATAGTCGTTGGAAGTAGATAGTGCAATAGCAGCTGTTCGAGGATTGTGAAATATTTATGTAATTAACACAATAGGAGGATTATATATTTAGGAAAAAATAAGTCGCCTTTAAAGTCAAAGTAGAAAACATAAGTGGTACGACGTTCGAAAAGTTCAGCTTCTCCAACGTTAGCTTCGATGACGTATGGAGGCTATCTAATGAGGATATCTAAGAAATTGAGGTGCAGAGATTTTAATATTTTGTAATGTATTGATTGTACTCATTTTAGGAATTTGTATATTCTTTTTCTTCATTCAGGGTCACACTCACTGTAGAAACAAAATTTTTGAGAGAGTTTAAAATAAAGGAAACCACCTGTTCCCAAGAAAGAAACAATAGGTGGAAAGATGACACTGTCACGATTAAGGATTATAGAAATAAAAAGGACTCCCCAAGGAGTTAAACACCAAACAAAATGGTAATCTGCTACTGGCAAAGTGGATCCCGGTCAACATACTGTTAAAATCCGATCCTGAATGAAACCGTGTAAAGGGCGCTTAATGTTTTTCAAGAGCTTTTTGACGTGGCTTAGCGATTACTCTCCGAATCGTAAAGTCTCCCGCATGAAGGAGATGGAAACAGCCTCTAGAAAATATGTAATGGTCTTAACCGTTGGCGAACCTGGGTTTGCTGTGTGATAGTCGACCATCCATTTCGATTGTCCACTTGTACCATTGTGCAAACTCTTCCAGTGCAAATGGCCACGTGTTGTATTGCAGTCAGCATGTTTGTTGCTTAAGTCTTTTGATTTTTCTTCATATGCACTAGGGTGGAGTGAAAACATGCTTTTTTTTTAATTTGAAAAAGTTAACCTCGGAAAGAGATGTAGTCTGGGGTCCTAATGAGGGGAAAAATAAAGAAAAAAATTTTAAAAAGTTTTTAGGGGTCGCGCCACTCCCTCGAAATTTGGAAATTATCGCTATTTTGGCGTTGATTTTAGAAAAATCCTAAAAATTAACGACTTAACTTATTCGAAATTTAAAAGTTTGAGTTTGTTCAGTGCCCAAACAAAAGTATTTGAGGCAAATATGAGGATAATCGACTAATATTTGTAGCTTTGGTGGCGATTTCATTGTTCAGTCAATTTTCTGAAGAAGGGGCGATTTGACTTATTTTACTTTTTGAACAATGAGAAAATTTTTTTTAAATTTTTTCATGCCCTTATTTCATTGTTTACGCTATTGCAAACATTTATTGACATAAAACTTTTTAGGATTTTTCTAAAATCAACGCCAAAATAGCGATAATTTCCAAATTTCGAGGGAGTGGCGCGACCCCTAAAAATTTTTTAAAATTTTTTTCTTTATTTTTCCCCTCATTAGGACCCCAGACTACATCTCTTTCCGAGGTTAACTTTTTTTTTTTGAATTTCACTCCACCCTAATATGCACCACTGTGGGCTAAACACTAAAAAACCTAATTAAACATCTTCAAACATTTGTGAAGATGACGAAAACAAATCAATCCCCTCCCATCCCCCGAACTGATGATCCTTATGTTGTTTCACAAGATTCACTTCGATACGATTTGATCGACATCAACGGTTGATGATACCGAAGAATCGTTTGTATTTCCTTAATCGATGATGACTTTGTTTAAAATCGTCTACACTCGTATTAATTAACCAACTCTAATGAGAATATACTCGAAGTGGTACTGGTACACACTCGGACGGACATACGTTCAGACATCTGTCGACGAGTTAGTCATAGAAATTATGTGTGTTTGTTTGTGCTTGATGGTCGGTTGGCATTCATCAAGAAATCATATTGATTTATTGCAAATATTTGCATAAATAATTAAGCAATTTATTTATGATGTGCGTTTATTCATTTCTTCGAGTAGTTTTGTACGACTCTGCCTGACTGCCACTCAAATTATTATTATTATTATTCGTTTTTATGATGTCTTTTGTTTGAGTACCACAGCAGCCGCATGGAATCATTATTTTATTGGACAGAGGAAGAATAGCTCAGGTCATGCTAATGATGATGGGAGAGAACTAAATGGGTATTCAATGTGATTAAAATGTTATCAGCACATGTTGTGCACCTTTGGCCAATTAAAATAAAATGGGTAAATGAGCAGGCTGGCTCAGAATCAATGAGGAAGAGAATATGATTGAGCGTGGAATCTATTCATAGGAAACAACTCATGCCAAAGGCAATTACTTTGAAACTGAAAGTCTCAGTGAAAATGGAATTCCAAATGTTTTAATATCACTGACTAATTCGAGAGAAGTTCCCCAGTTTATTCCTGAAAAGAAGACAGAAAAAAAACAAAGCCAAGGAGTTCGTTTACAAATGCAACGCCTACCGGATGACACTGAAATTATATAATTATCGACTTATCGATTATTAATGTCATTTATGTTGTCACATTAAAACGAAAACAAATGAATTGAAATGGCACATTTACAATGAATGTCATTAAATGCTGGAATTCTGTTGATAATTTATGGCTTACAAAAATCTAAAAATAAATAAAACTGGATTTTCCATTTGCTGTGCCCAGGAAAGGGTGGTAAGCCTTTTTATTTATTTACGATTAAGTTAAGCGAATCGCAAAATCGATTAACATTTTCAAATAAAATCTTTAGATAATGTATGACAAAGGGAATAATTGAAATTCAGTACTGGACTTGCTGTCCCCAAGCGAAGTGTTTAAAGTCATTAAAAACTCTGGCTCCTTTGCCGGCAGCAGAGTGGGGGAATTTGTGAAATGGTTGGAAAACATGGTATGTGTTTGGAATGATGTGGACGGCATTGAAAGGTTTTGCTGAAGGAGAAATCAATTCAAAGGCAGAGGATGTGAGAGGTCCGTAAGGGGAGAACTTCTGGTATGTGAACACTTTAACCTTGATTCAGAGAGATTGGAGGCGGATTTGTTGTGGATTTTTTTTAGAATCTTGAAAGACTATTAGGCAATTTACATCCCACACAGTGAGCTTCCCCATTCGTCTATAACCGCTGACATTTTAACTAACTACAACCTCATTTAATGTTATGTGATCCGATGAGCTTTGTGTGTGACATGTGCTAACAACTCATTTGTCAATTCCGCCACAAATGTTTGTTTAACACCACTAAGGTATTGCGAAAATGTATCGTTTATTTACAAATAAATACAAATATTGACCTGTTTTCAATAGCAGCCACAAGACGGCTTTAACTGTTAGCCTAAATTTGCATCATTAAATGCCAGCTAAACGATTTAAACGTCAGCCTGTGTGAGTGTGTGTTGTGTGTTGTCCACCTTTTACGCCATGGCCAAAATGCTATGACGAAAAACAACATGAAGCTAACGCTTATCGCAAAGATTCACTTAATTCAGAACTGATCATAATGATGATGATGATGAACAGCTTGGACGTGTGGACAAATTTGTTATGACAATTCCCAAAAATTGTTGAGTCATATAATCGGCGAACGACAGTCGACAATCGACATGTTTTATAGCCGTGTGATATTGAAAGGAAATGCAAGAAATTGTCAGGTATTTCGATTGGACTCCCTTGTGGTCCACTTCATACAAGAGCGCGTTAACATGCCTATGCATATTTTTCAATTTATGCAGAAAGGCCACAGCACAGCATTATTTTTTTTAAAATGGTAGGTTCTAATCTTGACTTCGTTAAGGCTTGTCACGTTTCCTCCGATTGGATCTTCTTCCGATGCCATTAGGTTGGATGTGTGTTCTCGCCGGCGCCAGAAAATTGGGGCCAACGAAATTACATCCCCCAAATTTAAAATGAAATTATGCCCGGAATTTGAGGACTTTGTGTATTATGAAAATATAACCCAGGAAATTACACCCCTAAATTGAAAATAGGCCCCAAAAATATGTAGTGCGGTCTAATATCCTTAATATTTAATGAATTTAAAGGCTTATCCATTTTTTCTTTTTAAAAGTAAACGTAAAAAAAACAGATATAAAATATTTTTTTTTCATGATATTTCTTTTTAATTATAAAGTTTGAACGTTGACATTATGTGTGAAACAGTCACAATCATTTCAATGACCACCATGCGAAGTGTTGCCGGCATTGGTTCTTTTGAGGTCATTTTGGACCACTTTTGGGCACATATTGGGCGGTATCTCAGCCATAACTTGACGAATGTTGGTTCTTAAAACACGGTATTTCGCGTAGCTCCACAAAAAGAAGTGAAATGATGTCAAATCGCATGATCTTGGTAGCCAGTTAATGTCGCCACGACGAGAAATTACGCGGCCAGGAAATGCCTCTTGCAATAAAGCCATATTCGCTCGAGTTGTGTGGCATGTGGCAACGTCTTGTTGAAACCACATATTCTCCAAGTCGTATTCTTCAATAGCAGGCAAAAAACTGTCGCTTATCATACGACCACAACGCTCGGAATTGACATTGGTGACAGTCGTTCCCTCGTCATTTTCGAAGAAGTAAGGTCCAATCACACCTTCGGACTAAAGAGCGCACCAAACAGTGACTTTTTGTGGATGTAATGGCCTCTCTTCAATTAATTGAGGATTCTCAGAACCCGAAATGCGACAATTTTGTTTATTAACATACCCACCGAGTGAGCAATGTGCTTCACGTCCATAAACCATAATCTCCGCTTAAAGCACGATATGTCGTTGTGCCAGAATCACCATTTTTGTAGTAGGTTTTTAATAATTTTTACGCGTTGTGTGATAGCTAAGCGATCGATTTTCGTCAATGTCAGACTTCCAACTGAAAAGAAAAAAAAAACGGTTTAACAACTTAGTTTAACAGATGTCGAATTCCAGCCCTACACTTTTGAAACCTCGAAATGGATAACCCTATTGAGCGGAACATTACGGCCAATTAGCATGTTTTTTGGGTGTATTTTCATACCTTGAATAAACGTTAATGAAATTAGGCCCCACTGGACAATTTACTATCCTAGATTTTGGAATTTTAGAGTTTAAGGTGTAGTTTCCAAATATAGTGTTCTCCAACAAGAGATGATATTTTGATATTCAAAGAAAAATGGAATTTTTTTGAGATAAATGATCGGATGTTTATTTCACAATAAAGAGGAAGGTATGCGGTTAATAATGAAAAACAACATCAGCCAAATGGCCACCACGATCACGCTTACAGGAAAAATCATTTTCATGAAATTTTCCATAACCAAATCGCAAAGTGGCTGCCCTATGTCCTCGATAGCCTCACGAATTCTATCCTTGAGGTCCAATGACCCCGCCGGACAATAAACGTTGAGGATGGAGAGGCTTCTCAACAATAACTCTTAGATATTAAAATTCGTGTGTAAACCCCCAAAATAAAACTCAGAAATGAAATGGGTCTTAATTTCGAAAAATAACATTTGCGGCCTAATTTCAAAATTGAAAATAAACCCCAGTAAACATATGAAAAAAATCATAAAATTTCGTATTGTTGTTTTATGTATAATTTTTAGGGTCAAATTTAATTTTCAATTTGGGCGAGAATTTATGTGGGGCTGAATTTTATTTTGCCATTCTCGCCGTATTCTCTTTACTCGTGCCGTTTCCGTTACCAAATCTTCATATCCATCTCTATGCGAATTTATGCCGCTGTTAGGGTCCTTAAGCTGATCTTTCACATTTTGATAAAAAAATTCTTTGAGGTCAACCTTCACACACTCGAGCAACTTCATTTACCTTTTTTTTCTTTTGTCGGTGTTGTCCCTTTTTTTCTTCGTGCTTCAGTCTTCAGTGCTCTTCTTTTTTTGTCGCTTTTATTATTTTCGCACCTCTTACTATTTCTTTCAAACAGTTCTCGTTGATACATTCTATAGAGTTGCGTTATGAGCAGCATTTTTCGCTTGTGTAGCTTTTTTCTACTCAACCTGACTCGCATAATTCCCATCACCCTTTCTTTTGTCATAAAATATGTTTCTTCTCTCTTATCACCTTCCGATATTTCTGTCTTGTAGAATGCTTTGCTACATCCTTCAACGTTGCGTTATGGACAGTATTTTGCCCATCGTTTTCTCTTTCTGTTCAGCTTGTGATATTCATCTAAACAGCTCTACTTGCTGCATCCTACAGTGTTCTTCTCTCAATTTCCTCTCTTTTTTCACCGTCTGATGTTTCTCATATGCATATCTTGTGGCTACATCTTACAGCGCTGCGTTATGGGCCGGTTTCATCACTTCCGTAGCTGTGACCTATTTTCAAATTACACTAGAGTAAAAAAGTAATATGGCAAATCTGTGGTATGCATTAATCTCATTTATCCCTTATTTTTTTATTTAGGGATATTTGATCAGACTTCTCCCATTCCGATTTGTGTTATAAAATATTTAATAATTTATTAGTTGCCCGTTGTCTCCTATTTAATGGAACTTCCAGTGAATTAGTTGTAATACCATTCATTTGCAATAACCAATAACCGATAAATAATTATAATGATGGCGTCTATTGTTATTTAAAATAATTACATCTTAATATTTTATTAACAAACAGCGACCGGCGAGTCGAGTCGAGTCGTGCCACAACAACAGCAGCAACTACAATTCTGTGACTTATAATGAATTTAATGTGAACAAAATATACACACAGAAAAACATCACATTGCGGATCTGTTATAAAAATATCAGCTAACAGCATCATCTTCATTGACGATGTCGATGTCGTCGTTCATTCATTTGACAGCCAAAATAAAAAAAAAAAAAAACATTTTGCGATCAGACAGTGTTCAAAATTGAATATTTTCTACAGTACTTGGTTGAAGGGAAAAACGTGTTAAAAAAAAGAGGTTTCCCTATTACCCTGAAATAAATTTGTTTTCCAAAAATTTTGGGCAATTTTTCATATTTCATTTGGGTGATTTTTCATTTAGATTTTGGGAAAATTAATTTCTTTAATTTTAGGTAAGAAGTAAACATTTAAAGAAAATAAATATGAAATTTCATTTCAATGATTAATAAGTGAACTGTACGGTTGGTTTTTTTTGCCACCATGTGCATCTTTATGTACTTCTTATTTGGGCCACCCTTTAAATGTCCTTCTTTATGGAAAGTCTTCACAATGTGCATCTTTATAGACAACCTTGCACATGTGTTTCTTTATGGGTCACCCTATACATGTTTTGCTTTGTGGGTTATCCCGTATACATGTCATTTTTTATGGGTCACCATGTACATGTCTTCTTTATAAGCCACCCTGAGCATACGCTTTGTATGAGTCACCCTATACATGCGTTTCTTTATGGGTCACCATGTTCATGTGCTTATTTATAAACCATCCTGTACATATGTTTCTTATGGGTCACCTTGTATATGAGATACTTTTTAGGCCACCCTGTAAAAGCGCTTCTCAGTAGACCAGCTAATTTGAAAAAAATTAAAACCGAAAACCCCCAATGCGTCATCTCATTTATCAATTATGCGAAATATGTAGCAAAGCTTTAAAAATCTTTATTGATTGTCAGTTCAAGTGAAACTTATTGAAACTAACTTACAGAAAAACCGCAATCTAAAAACACTGTGCGTCGACGACAATAACGTTAAATTATTTATTTATAGAAAAGCAAAAAACAACCGGCATTTTTTTTCTCCATAAATTCATTAATGAAATAACGAGTATTCAAGTAAAAACTAAGTACGTATTTTTTTTATTGAATGTAACTAACGTCGCGTATGGTTCAGACAGACTACCAGAGCTTTGTAAGTACGTACCTTCTGGTACCACCGCTGCCAGCTACACCGTCCCCGTCACCACCACCGTCAACGTCACCATCACCGTGCCAACGTTTACTTAACACTTTTCCTTTATGAATGAATACAGAGAAGTGAATGATTTGAATTGAATGAATCATTGATTGAAACGAAACAAAAATACAACTGCAATTTTTCACAGTAAATGCCACCACATAAATAGAAATGACACACAGACAAACAATTACCCACCCCGCCCCCCAAACGAAATTGTAAAACAAAAACCCAAAAGAAAAAAAAAATAACCTTAAAGTTGCCGGTTTTCGTAAGAAATTCTGTGATTTTTATTTACAAGTAACCGCTCGAATCCCTCGCTGCGACTTAATGGAACAAGGTCAAGGTTTCAATAAATACAAGTTTTTTTTTTATTGCTTTTTGACAATTTTGTTTGCGGCAATTGCATTGCCTGTTTAAAAATACCGTTGGAATTCCGTACAAGTTAATGATTTGTACTTTGTCTGTGAATACTCGATACAGATCTTAAAAAGGGTCTTTTTAGAAATGGATTTGCGAACAAGTTTTTCGTGAAGAAGAAATGTTGGCAGATTGCATAATGACCAAGAGCATTTCTAAAAGATTTCACACAAAAAAAAATTGTGTCAATGCCTTTAAATCTTATCTTCAGTTATCTGAGTAGAAATAAAAAAAAAAGTAGGACAATGAAATCTTATAAGAAAATTAACAGATTTAGTTGGAAATCCATACAGGTTAGATGAGAGGGTAGACTTAAATAGATTTTGCAAGTCATTGTGATCACGAAAAGTAGAATAACAAGCGAATAGCCCAAAAAGTTCCTGAGTTGGCCAGATCGTCTGGGTCCCTAAAGATATACGAACCTAGTGCCGCGGTCATGTATAGCCCGAAGTTCCGGAAAGATCAAGTGAGAATTCGATAAATGTAAAAAAATACGCAACCAGTGTTGTTGACTCACCCTGTAGATATATTTGTTGCCATCCTGCATGTTCTTTAAGACGACCTTTACCATATTTATGGACCACACTCGAACTGGGCCTTTTTATGGACCATCCTGTACATATATGTTTACTTATGTACCACCCTGTAAATATATGTTTACTTATACACCACCCTGAAAATATATGTTTACTTATGTACCGCCCTGTACATATATGTTTACACTTGTACCACCCTGTACATATATGTTTACACTTGTACCACCCTGTTCATGTGCTTCTTTATAGACCACCCTGTACATGTTTTTTTTTATACACCATACTCTACATGTGCTTCGTTATAGATAGACCCTCCTTCTTTACAGACCACCCTGTGTATGCGCTTTTTTATACTCCACCCTGTGCATGTGCTTCTTTATACACCACCCTGTACATGTGATTCTTTATAGACCATCCTTCTTTACAGATCACCCTGTATTTTTTATACACCACCCTGCACATGTGCTTCTTTATAGACCACCCTGTACATCATTAAAATCTTCTCCCGCTGTGTTTATACAGGGTGACTCGATGACTCCTCTACAAATTAAACACATACAAAAATCAAATATCATTAAAAATGTTTCAAATCTTTACAATTCGTGAGCTTCAACAAAATTTGTCAAAGTGGTCAATCTTGTGTCACGCCCCAATTCTTAGAGGATCACATACACCTTAACAAATCACCAAATAAGTCCGTGAAAATCTTTCTGTGTAAAATGTACAAATTAAAGTTCGTTGCTTAAGTCTTTCGTTTTATTCGTGACAATCGCCCCAACGAGAGTGGGGCCGTTTTCAATGACTAGAACACCAACACTCCTCCCAATTCGAAGGCAAACACAATTCAATTGCTCGTAGAGAACAAATTTCTTTTGTAAATCTCTTTTGGAAATTTAAATATTTACCCATGATTTGATGTTTGACACATCAAAATGAAATTAAGCTCCATAAAACAGTCAAATTTATGCTAAACACATCGGAATGGATCAGAACTCCGAAATAGAAACAATAGAAAAATGTGTCATCGTTTAAAAACAATCAGAAGTTTGAATGACACCATAAACATAAAATCAAACAAACTATCGGTGGTGAATGATACAAAAACCATCCGAATCCATAGCATAGTGAACAAATGAATTTAAATAGTATCGAGATCCGAAAGTCCGTACGAGATGACCCAAACTGGTTTACATGCCGGGTTTGTTGAAAAAGTAAATAACTACGTTGGCCGGAGATGAGGCGCGCGAATGGGCCAGAGAAATGATGATGTATCAGGTTCATTCACGTTCAGGTTAATGACCGTCGTCGTATAACTGTTAAGCAATTTTCATTTTTGTTAGCCAAGTTAATTTATGCTAAACAATTGGCATCATGCCTTCATTAAACGAACGAACGCGTTGTTGCTGAAGAAGCACCAAAGAGCACACGAACAACAACAACAAAAACGAAACACCCCAAACCAGAGGAGGAGGAAGAAGAAGAAGAAAATTATGCGTATACAATCGAAATTAGTTAAAATTCGAAACGAAACGTATGATGACAGAATTACTGAGTTTTTTTTTTTTGGATAATTTATTGAAATCTTAATCATCTGTAGAAGTTTTCACTACCAAGACGATTTCAATAGGTGAGATAAGATTAAAGCTAAGATAAGATTTATGGACCAGAAATCTTTCAGCTTCCATAAACATAAAAGCGCAGAAGGGCGTAAGAAATATTCCACATACTTCTAAGATATAATGAGTTTGGAAGGCATTAAATATTGAAGGCATTCACAGCAAAATATTGCTGATGAGAAAAAAAATACTTCAATCGTTTTTAATTACTTAAGTTGACTCTACAACTTGTTGTTGCTTGCTTTCATTGTCCTTAGCTTAGGTTAACGGGTCAGTCTGAAAACCGAACTCAGTTCGACTATAAAATCCATTATGATAGCACGGAAGGTAGCCAAAATCATATCTCTAGTTGCTTCCTCAAAAAAACCTCTACTTCGGCCAATACCAATATTCACCATAAAGAAAAAAGCGTCCAGTATTGACCCCCCGCCTGTTCTCCAGGGCATGACAAGTGCAGATAAGGTGTTTTATGGAGCCCCTCTGATTCAGTCGCATTGCAAGCCTTCCAATCAAGCAGTCTCCCGTAAAGTGTCTACGAAAAATAACCCAAAAAAAATTAAGAATTCCCCAAAATAAATGAAAACTCTAAAACAAAAGCCCAATATGAAAATTTCCCCAAAAATTCTGAAAAATACCCCAAAACAATTTATGAATAAATTTCCGGATTTATGAAAAATACCACCAATGAAAAATTGCCCCAAAAAAGATGAAGAATGCCTTAAATGAACAATTCCCCGAAATAAATTAAAAATCCCCCAAAAAGCCCAATACGAAAATTTCCCTAAAAATTCTGAAAAATCTCCCAAACAATTTATGAATAAATTTCCGGATCTATGAAAAATACCCCCAATGAAAAATGCCCCAAAAAAGATGAAGAATTCCCCGAAATAAATGAAAAATTTTCCCAAAAATTAATAAAAAAAAAAATACCCCAAATAATTCTTGCAAATTACCCAATGCAACATTCCACCAATATTATGAGAAATATCTCCGAAAATACAGCAAAATATTTTCGTTACATGGAAAAAGTGTATTTTTTTCCCCAAAAAAAAAAACGAAAGTATGAAGAATCGCCAAACCATTGTAACTACAGTTTGTCGATACGGATCAAAGGCCTGTAACTTTCGAACTAGCTAACATTTTTGAATTCTGTAAAAAACTGATTGTAGACAGGGACTGAGAAATTAGTTTAAGGCCTTAACTTAAAGAATTGGACAATTCATTATATTTTATTTATTATATTTTGGAAATATTTCCAAAGTTAAACACTTTATGAATTTTACGATTTTAAAATAATTTGTATTTATAAATTTTTTTTTTAATGAAACAGCGGGTCTTGATGTCAGCCTCATTTGAAGCTTTATATCTAATCTGATACATTTTTCAGACTTCTGTCTGAATTGAATTCAAGCACGAATAGACGCCCAGCTTGCGTAGTAGCATGCCATCGGCATGAGGCACACCCACGGATTGCAGTTCGGCTGAACTGTCCCGAGTCTTGCTAGCTCATCTGCTCTGGTATGTCCCTGTGGCCCGGCATCCATATAAGACGGATGCAGAACTGCAGAGACATGTTGAGTTCTGGAAAACAAAATCCACAAAATTAATGGCAGCCTGACTATCCGAGAATATGTTGATCCCCACTGTTATGAGAACTTCATATCTCAGCCATTCTACTTCTACTTCTTTAATGGGCAACATTTCAGCTACAGTCATCAGTTAGTCTTACTGGGTCTTTTGAGTAAATTAATTCTCACAGATTGATAGTTTTGAGAAAGTTTTCCGGCCAAGGCATCATTGGCCCATTTCCTCTTGTCAAATGTTGCTGGAAATGCAACTTCGGCTAAGCATGAGCCGTGGAGATCGAATACATGGCCTTGGACGATATTTCCCATTGAAATATAGAACGAATATGATTCTGTCACATCGAACGCGAAATATGTTAATTTTATGGAAGCCCAAGTAGGATATTTATCAATTTTCCATCAATCCTCCAGTGATCTGCTGCTGAAAAGATGGCAGCAAACTAATATCGATTTCAATGATTTCCATATTCTCAACGAGAACAGATTAGTTCGATGACATCAAATTAAAACGATGACTCAGCCAGAGAATGAAATGTTGGTCGTTAGAAACAACGCACCAGATGACTTTGAAAGGTTATTAAAATTCCAACATTTTGACTTCAAAGAAACGAAAAGAATCCCAACTTTGCATACACAACGAGACACAGAGTCAAGGCGAATAATAAAATTCTAAGTTGATATTCATGAGTATCACAGCCAGCATCACATCACATACCAACAAAGGGTGGTGTCGATGGCACTCGGCTCTAAACTCCAGACCAGACCGGACCACGGCAGACCCGACCAGGGACAGACGACCTTCTCAACAAAAGGAGACTTAACCAAACATTTATGGGAAAACAGTGAAAATCTCCTCAACACTGCAAATGTTCTTAAGCGGCTTATGGACCCCACCAGCGATCGCACCATTAGCCCGTTGGTGTCTTTCGGTCTGGTCTGGCCGGGTCTCTGTTGGAATGTTTTGTGGCTGGTGTTTATTTTGGTCTATTATTTGTCGTTAAGTCGTTATTTGACACTTTTTTCAAGAATAAAATACTTAAAAAAACAAAAAACGAAGACGACGTCATAAAACAAATTGTCAACTAAAAATACCAAACATTTCAATGAATTTTTTGGCGTCCTTCACTTTTGTTGGTGAAAGTTGCGCCAGAACTTCTCAGCGTTGTTCTAGCGAAAAGAAAATATTGGTCAAAATAAAATTAAAAGAAAAAAAGAAATTAAAGAACAAATAAAGCATTTGGCATTGACAACTGATTCATGTTGTTATTATTGTCGGTGTAGCCTTAATTCGTTGGCCGAAAGAGATGAAGAAGAATGTCGACATTTCACGGTCGAAATTTTAACGCATTTTTTAAGTGAAATTGAAGACTTTCAAGTTGATGTTCATACACAAATAAACATAAGAAAGAGAGCTTGTGGAATAGGAGAACTATTTTAAGGACTCGGGCATAGTCAACCCTCGTATTGACACGTGATCTAGACCTGTTTGACTAAAAAAAAATCCCAAAATGGTCAATTATTTTAATTGAGATGTAAGGTGGTCCCATTGTTGTCATGCCCCAGACCTGTTCAGTTCCATCATTAGAATTCGGTAATGTTTAATTGTAGATAATATTATGGTTTTTTTTTAAAATGATATAAATTCAGAGAAATAAAAATTAGGTAAAATGTAATTAAAATTAATAAAATTTTTGGCAAAAATTAATTTTTTTTTCATAAATTGATTTATGAATTTACTTCAAAATGAGGTACCTTCACTTAATTGTGAACAAAACGGAAATGCGTTCATCAATTTTCACATTCTATATTTTATTTTATTAATTTGTTATGTGACTTTAAGTGAAAGTAATAAGGCACGACATTTTTTGGATTTTTTAAAAGAAAAAATAATAAAAATAATTTGAATTTTTTAGGGGAACAAAATTGATTTTTTTTTAGAAAAAAAAAATGATTTTAATGTTTTTTGATATTATTGGATCTACTCCTTAGGAGCTTAATTTGAATTTGTTGGGGAACAAAATTGATTTTTTCTTAGAAAAAAAAAATGTTTTTTTTGAAAAAAAAAATTTATTTAATTTTTTGATTTTCATGTTTATTGATTTTATTGGATCTGCTCCTTAGGAGCCTAATTTGAATTTTTTGGGGAACAAAATTGATTTTTTTTTATAAAAAAATGATTTTTTTGAAAAAAAAATTGATTTAATTTTTAGATTTTCATGTTTATTTATATTATTGGATCTGCTCTCTAGGAGCCTAACAATAAGTGTATGAATCTTAAATTTAATACAGTAGTGAATCTGCGTATGACCTCCACAGCCTGTTATTAGTCATTGAGCGTTATAGCATTTCCTGACAATGTTCACATACTACAGAATTTTAAACCAAATTTGGTTCAAACCTCGTGAAGTGTCGGTGGGGCCTCCACAGCCAGATAGTGATTGTTAAAGTAATTAGACAATAAAGACAATGTTCACATTTTAGAGAATTTTTAAAGCAAATTTCGTAGAAACCTCGTGAGATAGAGGCTGGAACCTCCAGACTCAGTTTGGAGTTCGCATTGAGCAGCCAGTGGAGCTGGTGTGTTTTCAACTTCAGTTGAGTGCCTTCTCCAGTTTGGTCTCCCATCCAGATGGATCTCCAGGTATGTTACAGTATCGGATTGTGAAATAGAAATATTATTTAGTTTCAATGGCGGACATGTGTTAAAATTCTGTGTGACTGTTACCTGTGTGCATTTTGTCTCGTTAACCTTTATCCTCCAGTCAAATAGTCATGATTCTACTAGTCATGATTCTGAGGTTAGAAATATCGTAGAAGTGAATGCAGGAACGCCATCAGACCCATCTCTACGCCTCGTCCTTAAATTTGACCTTTAGTGTCCCTCAGAGTTTTGAAGAAATGCCACAAAATGCTGTCACCTTCGAGAAGACCTCTAGTCGGGGATGTAGGATGTAGTGTCACTTGTGCATAGTCGAAACAGTTTTGCTGGTATCTCATGCGCATTTCTTATTTTCAATTAATAGTTCTCTTATTGAATTGTCGACTAGAAGATGGTAAGGACAGAAAAAATGTATACCAAAATGTCTGAGACCATAATATTCCATGAAGGAAACTGACGGTGGTCTTTTCTCATCATTAGTAAGTTTTTATACATACATAGTTCTATACCGATCAGATCTTACCATTTAAATCCAGCTCCGAAAGGCTAATACTTTCTTTAGCTACAATTGTTCATGGCTTAGAAATTTATCTCTCATTTAAAATATGTTTGATTTGGGCCATCATACGAACCTGGATTAACTGTGTGACAAATATTCTAATACTTCTCGGAAGCTTTAGTTGTATTCTCTAAGCAACGCCCTAGATTATAAAACATGAAAATATGGCGCTATCTCGTTTCCATGGGGTCCACCCACCCTTGGACGTTGTGCTCCAATAATTCCGAGTGTCATTTTCAGCAATTGGCAACACTCGAGTGGCAATTAATGTATCCAATCGAAACGTTGCAAAACACACAAATTTCAAACAAAAGACTTAAGACACGCACTTTTATAGGAATTTTCAAAACAAAAGACTTAAGACACGAACTTTCAAAATCAATAACTTTTTATTTTGCTTTATCTACAAAAAAAAAACATGGAGAATCTTAAACTGAAAACTGGAAAATTGTACCCCAATGATTCCAGTGAAAAACGCATGCACACACGCACAAGCGAAGGCTCCACAAAGGCGTTGTAACAAGAATGCGCAAGAGCCAACAACGACAGCGTTGCAAGTCAAGACGACATCAATTACAACGAATGGCAAGCGGGTGCTAAAAATGACACCTTTACGCAATGTGAAAATTCAAATCATACAAACGTCAACATGGTCATCTACCTACCCCCGTCTAAAACCCCTTTACAAGTCCACAAATTCTTAAACCAAAAAAATCGAGAAAAAACCGAAGAGAAACACACACACACAAAAAAGTAATGCAACAAGTAAACAAAAATATTTAAATGTTTGTTAACGGAAAAACAAAAAAACTCACACACGGAACAAATAAAACAAACTACAGCAACGACGATGTCGACGTGGATGTGGACGACAATATGCCACCTCACACACTCGCTCGCATTAGACAGAAAAGGGCATTTACTTTTCAACTTCATGACCAAATAACTCCTTTGGTGGCGACATGGTTTACAATTGGAAACACACACAAAAACAAACCCCCCCCCCCCCCCCCCCCCCCCGCCTAGGAACTTGGAAGCTTTCTGGTTGAACGGGGATGAGGTGGAAAGAGTGTAACCGCTGTACGCAGAAATTGTGGTTAAACACAAAAATTTAAATGCATAAACACAAACGTTTCGTTTGCCAGTTTATTTTTCCATTCTTTTGCACATGTCTGCACATTTGGACATTTACACGTTGACGCTGGTAAATGCATCTATTTTTTTGGTGGGGGGTGGTATAATAAGTGGGGGCTATCAGCGAGAAAGTCATTTAACATTTGCCAGGCAGGAGATACACAAGTGGTCCAGGTATCGGAAAATTAAATCTGCATACATTTTGTGGAATCACAACCAGTGGTCCAGAATGAAATTCCATCTGCCACAAGTCTTTAATTTATTACTACAACTTTCTAAAGACTTTACCCTAGGATAAAGTTAATTTGTTCATATATTCGAAATGATAAATGAACAAAAATAAAAATGAAACATTGCCCAAAAAAATCTCACAAATTTCGGGCATTTTTCACACAAAATGGTAATATTTACAAAATTTTCAAATAATATTTCAGTTTGCATATGAAAAAAAAGTTAAAATTGTGCCTTATGGGAGTTTCGAAAAACTTGACGTCCTTTATGTTGAAAAGACGACCCTTACAGGGTGTACAGAGGCAACCCGCTGGGGTGAGTCCTCTCACCTCTTCTTTGGAATCTATTTATCAATAATATCCTAATAGAGGTAGAAAGTATAGGATGTAGAGTTGCCGCTTATGCAGAAGACCTAACGATTGCAGTACAGGAAAAAAAGATCCTTCGATCTGCACAGATTTACTTTAAAATCTCAACATGGGCATCACGGCTTGGGAGTGAATCTAGAAAGAACCGAACTCGTTGTTATCACTAGGAACCACAGAATTCCAGAAAATTGAGCACTTGACGGCAAGAGAATGAGAAATAAACATTCGATCATTTATCTAAAAAAATTCAATTTTTCTTTGAATACCAAAATATCAACTCTTGTTGGAAACCCCTGTCCTACCAGATTATGAGTCGCAGCTTATGACCATTGCAGAAGCTAGGGAGACGAGATAGAGGACGAAAGCGTCGAACACCTGAAATGCTCATGTCCGGCTCTATCTTTAAGGAGATTCAAGTTTTTAGGAGCACATTTCTACTTGGACCTAGCAGGAATACAGGAGATCAAAATGACTGACATTTAGGTGGGACTACATCTACCGACGCTCGGGAGCACAACCGTACCACTGGCATAAGTCTACATAGGTTTTACAGTAGGGTTCTGTGTAGGGTGTTCCATGGACTAAGTGTGTCTAATACGACAACCACCGCTACCTTACCTAAAATACCTTACCTAAATAATAATTTTAATTCTTGCAACTGAACGCAATTTGGAAGGGGAGGGAAGGCGCGACCATGAAAATTGGGAATTCTTCACAATTTCTTCGGTGGACTTTTCAGGGTTTTTGGGGACATTTTTATGTTGGTCTTTTCGGGGAATTTTTCACATATTTTGAGAAATTCTTCATTTGGGGCATTTTTTTATTTTATTTTTGTGGTTTATTTCATAGAGCCTTTTTAATTGTCATATTTCTCCCCTAATACTGTTTAACGTTTTGGACATTTTTATGTTGGTCTTTTCGGGGAATTTTTCAAATATTTTAGAAATTCTTCATTTGGGGTATTTCTTTATTTTTATGGTTTTTTTCATAGAGCCTTTTCAATTGTCACATTTCTCCCCTAATACTGTTTAACGTTTAACATTAATTCGCCGATGCGAGATTATTTTGGTCATAGCACCGGCAAATGAACTTCAATTGGAATAAAATTTAGCACTAGGAGTTAGAGATTTGCTCATCTTTTCAGTAAATGATGACTACAAAGACCACCATCTACAAAGTGATGTAGTTTTATTCAACCCAGCCTTTGAACTACCGAGTCAGTTAGACATTAACAGTAGCGTTATTCGGCCCAAAGGGTATTTCGGTGATATTTCTCACAAAACATCACACCATAAATGTCAGCAAATTGAATTTTCGTTAGTTTTATTTATAACCAACCATATCATACCACCTCCATACTCACACCACACACACACACAAAGTACTCGCCACATAAATTCTAAGTTGGTCGTTGGTAATTCTTGTGTTTTTTTTTCACAGGTTTTTTCTTGTTCTTTTTTCAAATCGATTGCAATGATGATGACTTAGGTACTCGGTCTGCTAAATGGAATTTGTGAAAACCCACACTTTTCTTGTGGTCTAATGGTCATCTTAAAGATCATGTCAACAGCGGACGACGACAGTAGGGGAAAGATTGTTAGGGTGAAATGTGTGGGACAACACATTTCCAACTATGAAACACTAATTGATATTTTTTTTGTTTTGAAAACGCAAGTGTAGACTTTGGGTGAGAATAACTGAACAGAAAATAATTCCAAAGATCCCAGCAAGCAGTGGTGACAACCTTTGGAAAATAAAAAACATAAAACAATTCGGAGCAAACGTTAAATGGTTATTACTCTCTTGCTATAGTTTTCTTTCGCTTCCCCTCAAGTTCACTGAAACACAAGTTGGCTACTCGGAAATGTAAAGAAACATTTTTTTAGCTACCACTTCATGCAGCTAGCGATTTCATTTGGCTGCGATGTTATGCAGCCATTGATTTATTTTGACTGCGATATTGTGCAATCTTTTTTTCTAAATGTGTAAAGTTTTTCTACAGTTGTCAGCCATTCAGCTTCTGATTGTTTTTAAAGCTGAAGAAAACGATTATTTTCGGTTTTAGCTAAATTTGATTCAATTATTGAAATGCTGAAACTTTCATTTGTATTAGAATTTGCTATTTTTTATATTTTTCCCTAGTTGACTACTTGTGGTATTTTTTTTTAATCTTAATATATATTTACCCTCGACACTGATTCACTGATACACTGATACACTGATTCCCTGATTCCCTGATTCACTGACTCTGTCACGCAGTACGTAGGAATTTAAATAGGCATTCTATAATAATAATTTTTTTTTTTTCCACAAAATTTTTTTTTTCAACAAAATTTTTTTTTTTTCAACAAAAGTTTTTTTTTTCAACAAAAGTTTTTTTTTCAGCAAAAATTTTTTTTCCACAAATTTTATTTTTTTTCGAAATTTTTTTTTACAAAATAGTTTTCTCAAAATATTTTTTACAAAATTTTTAAAATTAAGTAACAAATACTTTCTCAAGCAAATTAACGGGCGCCATAGGCGCATTACAACTTACTAGTTTTACATATTTTGAAAGAATTGTTCATTTTTTTCATATAAAAAACGTTAGCCTAACTTTAGACTTTATCGATCTTTATCTTACACATTTTAAAAGCTATCATCAAATTTGTTTTTATTATAAAGTGTGTGTTTCAATATCAGTTTTATGACATTAGCAATTTAATTGTCCAAAATATAGTTTGGTTGTTGCCATTGTTTTAAAAATATCGATTTTGAAAAAAAAAGGAACGGCCAAGGAATAATTGGGGGTAGTCTGCTGCCAATGTGGTCGAATATAATTAACACATTATATTTGTTTCCAATCTCCCGTCCCACTATGCAAATCCTTCCCCTGCACTCAAGTTGCACACTTACAACATACAATGCTTGGCGGTGGGGTGTGTGCGCATTTTTTTGTGGAATATGATGTGTAGTGCGTCGTGCCGTCGCTTGGCGTTTTTTTTTTGTTTTACGGTCTCATGTGGACCTACTTTGTATTATGTAAATTTTGAACTCATTGCTGGGAAAACAACCTGAACACACACACCACCACCAAATATCAAATAAGAAAATTCCGTTTATCCACAACCCATGTCAACGTGTGTGAGGGCGTGTGTGTGTTAGAGGAAGAGAGAGGAAGAGAACATTTGTTTTCTTTTTGGCGGAATCTGTAAATGACCCTCTGTGTGTTATAGAATGCGTCGCCAACATCAGAATTCTTGGCATTCAAAGGAAATGGTGAGAACATATTGGCTAACATCGTTAGCGGTGTATTGCGTATTATTGACTTGTTCCCCTTTTTTTTGTCTCGTTCCGAAATTTTTTATGATCGTGTACCCTACATCCAGGAAAATGGGCAGAAATGTTTGTTTGTAGTTAATCAGTGAATGGATCTTAATAGACTCCATATGCATCGTATACAATTTACATATTTGTAAGGAAAGGATACAGACTTACTTACTTACTCACTTACTTCATACTGAGCTTCTTTACACATCATTACCTGGTAATGGAAATTATTTTTCAAGCATTCAGGTTGCCAGCGCTTCTGAAATATCCCCTTCTTCTCGATAATTGCTCGCAAGGGCTCTATGAAGCCGTGGTCAACCAAACCAATTGTCATTCTTCGCATTACTCACACGCCTCGAATAAGGTATCATGCGCAGGCTCTGCTGCCCTGGCGTGTCTGTGTGAAAGTGCCCCAAAACGAAGACATTCATCATTCTAGGCTTCTAGGAATTAACGCAAAGTTATGCTTACCTTTATTCCGGCACTTGATTCTTTGCTTTTGTTCAAGTTCTTTTTAAGAAAACCAAAAAAAAAAAAAAAAAGACGTGCTAAACTGTTAAATAAACAATGACCACATTTCATTTACACCACTCAGCCGTGCATGCCTGGATGTGTGCATTGGGGTCTCGATCAAAAGACAGTCCCACTGCCCCCTTTTGAGCGGCAATATGAATACGAACGATTTTGAGGTACAATTTGTTTGCCAAATTTAAATACAACAAAACAACCAAACAACAACAACAATTTATTAACAGTGCAATTTGGGTCATCACAGTTGCGGCTGCTGCCGCTGCTGTTGGCCATAAGTAGGCAAACAATTACTCGTGGTTACATGGGTTTTGATGGCACGGGGCGACGGCACATCCATCTGTACGTCTGAGTTTATCGGTTGGGATTTGCTTCTTAGTATAGTCTTGAAATATTTTATGTCATCATAAATTCCATTGGAATGTACTGTTATGGTGTATCTGTCTGTCCCTCCGTCCGTCCGAACGTCTAAAGCTAGTGTAATCTTTAAGTATTCCTAACATTTTACACACCCTTTTGTGGTTGTGCATGGTTTTTTTTGTCAACGGATTTTTTCCTATTTGTTACTTGCATTGTTACGACTATTTTATCGTGTCTTTTTCTGTTAGGGACATAATAATTATCATTGCCAGTATTCTGTATCGGTGTACTCACATCTTGGTGCAAAAATACTCATGGAAATACTACAGGCTGCGGAATTATGGTTCAAATCTGTTGGCACTGACAATGAACAATAGGCGTGTTTGACAAGCAAAACAAATTCACTGGGTTAGTGGCGAAATGCCCAAATTGGTAGAAATAAGCACAACAGTGGCAGCTAGATGACTCCGTTAGGTATTTATTTATTACAGTGACATAAAAAATAACCGACAAACAAGCACAACAAATTTTTGAAATTCGCTAAGAAAATTTGCAATTGAAATGGATTTTCAATAATTGTACAATATCGGATGACTGATTTAAAGATTTTAATGTCAGCTGCCATTTATTGATGGCTGTAGTTTTATTGACAGTTGTCATTTTATTGACAGTTGTCATTTTATTGACAGTTGTCATTTTATTCATAGCTGTCATTTTATTTTTTGAATTTTTTTAAAACTTTTTTTTCACTTTTTTGACATTTTTTGACAGCTGTCATTTTATTCACTTTTTTTAAATTTTTTTGACAGCTGTCGTTTTATTCACAGCTGCCATTTATTGACAGCTGTCATTTTATTGACAGTTGTCATTTTATTCATAGCTGTCATTTTATTTTTTGAAATTTTTTTAAACTTTTTTTAACTTTTGGCAGCTGTCATTTTATTCACTTTTTTGACATTTTTTTGACTGCTATCATTTTATTCACAACTGCCATGTATTGACAGCTGTCATTTTATTGACATTTGTCATTTTATTGACAACTGTCATTTTATTTGCAGTTGTCATTTTATTCACAGCTGTCATTTTACTTTTTGACATTTTTTTTAACTTTTTTGACACATTTTGGCAGCTGTCATTTTATTCACTTTTTTTAAATTTTTTTTACTGCTGTCATTTTATTCACAACTGCCATGTATTGACAGCTGTCATTTTATTGACATTTGTCATTTTATTGACAACTGTCATTTTATTTGCAGTTGTCATTTTATTCACAGCTGTCATTTTACTTTTTGACATTTTTTTTAACTTTTTTGACACATTTTGGCAGCTGTCATTTTATTCACTTTTTTTAAATTTTTTTTACTGCTGTCATTTTATTCACAACTGCCATGTATTGACAGCTGTCATTTTATTGACAACTGTCATTTTATTGACATTTGTCATTTTATTGACAACTGTCATTTTATTTGCAGTTGTCATTATATTCACAGCTGTTATTTTATTTACAGCTGTCATTTTATTTACAGCTGTCATTTTGTTCACAGCTGTCATTTTATTTTTTGAAATTTTTTTTTACTTTTTTTAACTTTTTTGACACATTTTGGCAGCTGTCATTTTATTCACTTTTTTGAAATTTTTTTGACTGCTATCATTTTATTCACAACTGCCATGTATTGACAGCTGTCATTTTATTGACATTTGTCATTTTATTGACATTTGACATTTGTCATTTTATTGACAACTGTCATTTTATTTGCAGTTGTCATTTTATTCACAGCTGTCATTTTACTTTTTGACATTTTTTTTAACTTTTTTGACACATTTTGGCAGCTGTCATTTTAATCACTTTTTTTAAATTTTTTTTACTGCTGTCATTTTATTCAGAACTGCCATGTATTGACAGCTGTCATTTAATTGACATTTGTCATTTTATTGACAACTGTCATTTTATTGACATTTGTCATTTTATTGACAACTGTCATTTTATTCACAGCTGTTATTTTATTTACAGCTGTCATTTTATTTACAGCTGTCATTTTGTTCACAGCTGTCATTTTATTCACTCTTGTGACACTTTTTGGCAGCTGTTATTTTATTCACAGCTGTCATTTTATTCACTTTTTTGATATTTTTTTGACAGCTGTCATTATATTCACTCTTGTGACACTTTTTGACTGCTGTGATTTTATTCACTCTTGTGACATTTTTTTGACAACTGTCATTTTATTCAGAGCTGTCATTTTATTCACTTTTTTTCATTTTATTTATTTTTTTGACAGCCGTCATTTTATTTACTTTTTGGAAAAAATGTTGACATCTGTCATTTTTTTGTCAGCTGTCATTTGTTATTCCTATGCACCCCATAGGACGATAGCCTGTGTGCAGTGGCCATCAATTTATTCCAAACTTTCAAAATCAACCATTCTTTCTGTGGTAGTATCATGAAGCTAAACTGATAAACCATTGATGTGGACTTTGGCCAACCGTTTGTCTATTGGTGGGTAATAATCGATTAGATGCTGAAGTCGCATATTCACGACAGGATACTGCGGCATTTGTACTTCTTTTCATGACTGCTGTAGACTCGTGTCCTTTCCATAATATTTCCTGGATGGACGTTAAGTTAACCTGGGACGTCTTCAAGAGAGCTCCTTCAAATAGTTCCGCTCATTCGTTCAAGAATCGCCCTGACTTCTACAATATGACATGTTCGGTAACTTTACCTTATGTCATACACCCCCAATGATTACTCAGCCAATTAATATTCCCATAGAATAAAAATCATCATCTCACATTTCAATTTTTTTTTTTTTTAATTTTATTTGCTCGTATACTTGAAATCAATGTCAAAATATTATATTGACATAATTTTTGCGATGACCACAATGATGATGATGATGATGATGATGGTGCTTTTATTGAAGATCTTATCGAACGCATAAGCGCACCTCGGGTGATAACAAAAAAAATGGTTTCAAGTCATTAGGCAGATCCCATGGAGAAAATCAAAACTATTCCGGACAGATCCCAATTGACTACTTCAGAGTGGAAAGGAAAAGAAAACAAAACGCCAAGAAAGAAAAAAAAATAACAAAATAAGCACACATACACTCCATTATGATTGATAAGACTATAGACTGAAGCTGAGGCTGTGGGCGTTCTTCAGACGCATCTGATGAGTATGGTCGTCGTCTGCATATGAAGAGATCAGACAATTTAGAATTTCATTGCGCATGAACTGTGGTGCTTCTTTCCATTTAGCCTTAGCATAATTCGGGTTTGTGGGAAAACTTAGAGATGGCGATACACTCGAAGAAAATGTTCGGTTGAATTGTAAGGAAATCGTAAATAACTACTGGGGAGTTTTGAACTCCATACTTTTCTGTTGATACACACTAGGAATGACAACATAGATTATACCAAGAGCAGTAGCCTATTTGTAAGTATTCCCTTTTCAGATCACCAATTTTGTATGCACGAGAAAGCAGGAGTGAGTTCCGAAGACAGGCTTAATAATGTACTTACTCCCCACTTACTTACTTACTCACTTACTTTATTACTCACTTACTTACTTAATTAATTGCTTATTTATCTACTTATTTACTTACTTAATTACTTATTTGACAACAACTTATTAGCGTCGTTTCTTAGAAGGTCATTATTATTAGCTTTGATATCATGCTGAGGGTAATGACATGTGACAACTAGGTAATGCAAATGGTAATGAGATGTACATATGTTGTAATAATTTTTATCGCAGGTTTTGTCGAAAGCTCTGCAACGGTAAACTCGTCAGCAAATGCAAGCAAATGAGCACCACAGTCACTCTCCTCGCTGGTCTCCTCGTCTCGGCCACTGCTGCTACTGATATTTTTGTCTCGACCACTGAATTCAATTCATGGCTGCTCCAGGACATGTTAGCACATGTTCTCAGGAATAAAAAAAATTTATTTCATTCTACAGTTCGCAAAACATTCAAACTCAAACCTATGTTGCCAACGACCTTGTATACACTACAGGTACTGGGCAAGCATCCGGCTCCAGAGACGCTCGCCTAATATCCCACTTTCACATACTGACCATCGTTTTGTGAGCGTAACTCAAAAACAAATCAGCGAAATTTCGAATAAAACAAAACACTTGAGTTTTGGCGGTCATGGATGTCGTCTGTCGTTGTGGCTGATGCTGTGAAATCGTGTTAGAGCCACATGATTTTTTGATTAATTTTTGCATATTTAAATGCAAATTTATCTAAATGAAGCATAATAAAAATAAAGTTGAGGATTTTTTTATGTAGTACGTCCATCCGTCCGTCCGTCCACACGAGTCTGTGTGTGCGATTAATTCTATTAAGAAGAGATTTCCTACAAAACGATAAAAAAAAAAATAAACACCATAGCAGCAACAGCAGTACAAGAAAGCCAGAAACTTTCTAAGCGTCTTTGACAGAGATATCCATCCAGAATGATGGTTGATCAGTCGCATGCCACAGTGGGGGGAATTTTGTTAGTAAAGGGGTTGGAGATTTTTAAATGGCTTCGGTTTTAAATGAAATGTCAACTGATTTTAGGTTTGCTTTGTTTGAAGTGCAAGTCTCCATAGGCAGACTCACCCAGACTCTGTAGTCTATGGCGATACCACGAAAACTAGAAAAGAAAACCTAACCCAAATCCCTCCGTGTCGGACAATTATGTGCGCTTTAAAAATCGGGCAACTCTAATACTCCTTCATATGCAAATGGGCGCTCTTTTCTTGATCATTTTCTTCTGAGTTGCGATTTGATTAATTCAAATAATAGCAACTTTCAAATTAGTAGTCATTCAACATTTTCTGACCATTTTCCACTCAATTTACATATCAGGATTCCGGATTTTGGACTAATTTTAAATACGCCACAAACTTTTAAGTCATATAGAAGTACAAATTGGAACAATTTTAAAACGGATATTTCCAATGAATTATCAAATCATTTTCCTGATAGTGATAGAAATCTTTCAAATCTCGAAATTGAGACATATATTGATGAATTTTCAACTACAGTAAATGCAGTAAACGTTCTTCATTCAGAAAGCGTGCAAATAGGAAATAAAAAAATTCACAATTTCGGAAAATATTAGAAAATTGTATAAAATTAAGTATAACTGGCAGAAACAGCTCAAAAGAATTTATCATCGCAATTTAAATAGGGCTGATCCAACGTATATGATGTTGTCAAAACAAATTCAACTGATAAATGTTATTATTAAAAGACAGGTTGAGAACGAGTAAGCTTTATATTTTAGTAAAAAGCTTTCAGAAATAAAGCCAGGTCCTACCGCTCACAAGCAGATATATAAAATTGTTGGATACAGGAGAAAAGATCAGGTGAAATCTCTAACAATTGAAGGTCAATTTGTTGAAAGCGATTCTTTGAAACTTGAAAAATTAAAAATTCATTTTTCAAACATATACAATGGAGTTTCGCCTAATAGAGATGTCACTTTTATTAATAATGAGATTGATAGGATAGTTTCCGAGGTCCCAGAAAATATATTAAAATTTTGTCCCAGTTTTACATCTACTAATCCTCAATCCTGCCCAAAATTTACAACTATGGACGAAGTCTTTGATCACACACAGTCAATAAATAATAAAAGATCGTGTGGACTAGATAATATTTCTAATTATATAATAAGAAAGCTTTCTATGAAGGCTTTTTAGTATTTAACAATTATTTTTAACAATTGTCTAAACAATTCGTATTTTCCTAAAACGTGGAAAAAATCAAAGATTATCCCCATAAGGAAAAAGAAGAATAGTAACGATATTTCAAACATACGACCCATCTCGTTACTTTCAAATGTAGGTAAGCTTTTTGAAAAAATAATGAGGGATAAGATGGATATTGGAATAGGAAGATCATATATACCCAACATGCAATTTGGATTTAAGAAGGGTCATTCTACTAATGACGCTCTACTTAAATTACAAAATGACGTTATTACTAATTTGAGAAGTCGTCGATGCACAGTTGCAGTATCATTGGATGTTGAGAAGGCCTTTGACCGCGTACTTCATATTGGCATTTTGTTTAAAATGATTCAAATTGAGTTCGACCAGACAGTTTTGTGTAGAATTTTGCCATATGAATTCGGATTTCGGAAATGTAAATTGCGGCGTTCCTCTAGGCTCGATACTAGCTCCTCATTTATTCAACATATTTATGTATGACAGGCGCCCCGGTAGGCGAGTTGGTAACGTGCTTGCCTATCAGCGTGAGGGTTGTGAGTTCGATTCCCACCAGAGGCTTTGGTCTGTCGCTGCAAAAATCTAAACATATGGTCTTTGTCACCCGGTTTACCCTTGGACCCAAAATTAGAATATAAATTTACTTTGTATTGTAATTAATAATAAATAAATAAATTTATGTATGACTTCCCCCATGTTGAAACTGGTTCAATTGGTATATTATATGCTGACGACGCATTATTATATGCGCACGATGAATCTCCAATTACGGCCTTAGGAAAAGTGTCCATTCATCTACAAAAAGTAAAACAGTTCTATGACGACTGGGGAGTTCATTTAAATACTTCAAAGAGTGGGGCAATTTGTATGAGAAATGCTTCGGGTAAATGTAGGAGATATGTTGTTCCCGAGAGCAAGGTCCTAAGGCTTTTCCTTGATGGCGTAGAAATACCGTTCAGAGATGACATACGATATTTGGGGATACATTTTAGTAAACTGTTTAAATTTAATAAACACGCTAGAGCGTGGAAGAGCATGTGCAATCATTGGCTCATTTTCTAAAATATTTTGGAATAAAAATATGCCTAGGGAGACGAAGCTCCTACTATACAAAACTAGCATAAGACCAATTATTGTGTATGCTATTCCAATTTGGTTTAGTATTTCCCCCATCGTCATCAAGGAAATGGAAATAATGGAAAGAAAAGTATTGAGGTACTGCATTGGGAATAATTTTGAAATGCGCAATAAACGTTTTTCTAATCGTTTCATATATAATGACTCTGGAGTAATACCTATTGGAATGTACACGTACGATCTAATTAAAAAATGCATTGAAAGGGCAAGATCGCACGATAATACAGTCATTTCGGATATATTTGATCTACAAAAAGACCTCAACTGGTCGGATGAAGTTTATTTGTCTCCAATAGGACTTTTAAATGAGGATCCCCCAGATTTTAACAGGGCTATTAGACCAGCATTTTATAATAAGACCCTCCCGGGCACGCATCGCGGATAACCGAAGCATTTTTAAATTAAAAGAACATTTTGTATAATTTAAGTTTAGTTTTTAAGTTTAGTTTTAAGATTAATTTTAAGTTTAGTTTTAAGTGTATTCATGAGATTTAACTCTCATAATAATGAAAGATTCGGGAGCAAAATCGTGTATATTTATAAAAAAAAAAAAATATTTTTCATTTGTTCATCATACTGTATACCAAAGCAAGGAGCTGTTATTTATAATTTGTTATTAGGATAATACTTATAGTTCTAAGTTTTTATGCGTCAATGTAATATTTGTATCTATAAAATTCTGAAAAGAGGCTCAATAAAAATTAACCTTAACCTTAGTTTGTCTTGGTCCCTGCTGAAGGAAGAATCTAATATAGATCCCCACCATATCGACTGTGCGGCCCAAGTGCAGGGGCCTCTTCGTCACCATAGTTTCTACAGTAGTCAGACGACTCTATATAGAGTTGACCCATATGTTATATTTCCGTATTCGTTTTCGCTTTCGCAAGAAATATATTTCAATAATCGCTTTCGCTAAACCCACTTTCACCACATCCCTAGTTTGTATGCATATCAATTCGCAGCTCCCGAGGTCTATAAACCAATTTGGCCACGCCTCCTTTGACATTCACATAGTTCCTTTCTCATAAATTCTACAAACACACACTAAGAAAATGTTTTACAACGTTATTGGGAGTAACACAACTTCTGGGTAGATCTGAGCAAACCCCAACCGTGAACCACAGAGGACTTCCTGCATTTTAATACAGCTAATTTTATCCAGACTTCCAAAAGGTCTCCCATCATTAGTTCAAGGCTTTACATCCAATGATGTCTACGCTACATTTACCCTCAGATTGAGATTACACAAATCTTGTTGTCAAATATTCACCCACTGTGTCGAATGTGTAAACTGTGCTTCTTCTTTTGATGGTGTTGTTGTTACTGTTGGCTGCTGATCAGTTACTATCAGTTGGATGTTGTTACTGAATGTTTATGTTCAGTTTAATTTCTCCCCTGGCAGTGGTTCAAAGAAAACAGCCGCCGGCTATTTGTTTTTTTGTTTTTCTTCTTATCTTTCTTTGTGTTTTTTTTTTCTTGTTGGGTTCTTTGCTTTGCCAAAAAAAAATCAATTTCTTGGAAAGTCCACAATAGAGTCGAACCAAAATAACCCCTCCACCCAAACCACCACAAAAAAAGCGAACTAAAAATAGCCAATGTGAACTATGCGAAATTTGATTTTTAAGATGAAAATTACTTTCGTAAATTTTTTCCAAAAAAAAAAAAAAAAAAAAAAAAAAACAATATACTCGACCCGTACCTGAAGTGTCTGCGTAATTGTATGTGATGTTATTGTTATTGCTCTGGCAGTTGAAGTGCTGTCCGTCCCCGTCTGCCTGTTTGTTTTACGGTACTTGCATTGTTATTGTTTTGGTTTTGCAGGGGTTTTCGGAGGAGTAGTCCCCGTTTCTTTCATTTTGAAAGTTCTTAAAGTACACCTCTACTTAGCCAGAACTTGTAAGCTAATATTCAATTAGTTTTTTTCTTTTTTGGGGAGAAGATAACGGAATTTCAAGCCTAATGAGCAAGCGTTCATGTACCGTACAGCATAAGTACAAATAGGCGGCATAGCGGCTGTCTCTAAGTGGGTCATTATATTTCTGGAGTACATTTCCTTTGTCGTTGGCATTTTTTGGCGCCAATGGCAGTTTGAAAGTCTAGAGAGCCAATTGAGTCTATGTTTGGATCTGCGGCCAAACTCCTATTATACCGGAAGAATTGTAAAAAAAAAAACAGAAACTGAAGGAGTCGGATTCGTATGGCAACTCGGTATTGTAATTGATCGATTACAGTGCTAGATTGGAGGCCACCATAACTGTATTACAATTTGGCGGGCAATCACTATGAACAATGCCAGATACAGGCACTTGTGATCGTTATGGAGGATTCAGCGCCCCCCGGTAGTAGAAAAATAGTAGCGGTGGCCACTTCGACCAGGCAACAAAACATCGGCCACCACCAAAGCAGCATTTAGCATTTATGTATTTTTCTTTTTTTATTTATATTTAATTACAATACAAACTAAATTTATATTCTAATTTTGGGACCAAGCGACAACCGGGTGACACAGACCATATGTTTAGATTTTTGCAGCGACAGGCCAAAGCCCCTGGTGGGAATCGAACACACAACCCCCACGCTGATAGACAAGCAGACTAGCAACTCGCCTACCGGGGCGCTTTAACATTTAATTATTTAAAAGGGTTATCCATTTTGCTTTTTAAAAGTTAACGTAAATAAAACACATATAAAATATTTTTTTATTTGTGAAACACTCACAATCATTAAAATTACCACCACGCGAAGTGTTGCCGGCATTGATTCTTTTGAGGTCATTTTGGACCACTTTCTGCCACATATTGAGCGGTACCTCAGCCATAACATGACAAATGTTGGTTCTTAAATGCTCAAGAGTTAAAGGTTTATCTGCATAAACACAGTCTTTCGCGTAGCCCCACAAAACAAATTTCTAATGGTGTCAAAACGCATGATCTTGGTGGCCAGTTGATGTCGCCACGACGAGAAATTACGCGGCCAGGAAATATCTCTTGCAATAAAGCCATATTCGCTCGAGTTGTGTGGCAACGTCTTGTTGAAATCACATATTCTCCAAGTCGTATTCTTCAATAGCAGACAAAAAAACAGTAGGTTATCATACGACCATAATGCTTCGAATTGACGGTGACAGTCGTTCCCTCGTCGTTTTCGAAGAAGTACGGTCCAATCACACCTTCGGACCAAAGAGCAAAGGAGCACCAAACAGTGACTTTTTGTAGATGTAATGGCCACTCTTCAATTATTTGAGGATTCTTAGAACCCCAAATACGACAATTTTGTTTATTAACATACCCAGCGAGTGAGAAATGTGCTTCATAACCACAAACCATAATCTCCTCTTAAAGCAAGATATGTGGCTGTGCCAGAATCATCATTTTTGTAGTAGATTTTAATAATTTTTAGGTGTTGTGTGATAGTTAAGCGATCAATTTTCGTCAATGTCAGACTTCCAACTGAAAAGAAAAAAAAATGGTTTAACAACTTATTTTGACAGATGTCGAATTCCAGCCCTATCAAGGCAAACTCTACACTTCGAACCCTTCCCATTCAGTAACATTCCACCTCTTCTGAAGTCCATATGGCAGAAACCTTCGAAGTAAACGTGAGGTGGAGCTCAGGAGGACCCTTGCCCTAGCAGTCTTCCATTCGTATGGAGACATTCAGTACATCACACAGCTTTCATAGACCACACAGGGAGGCATATGAAAAATGTTTGGAAATAAATCTGCCATTGATTGATATTTCAAGAAAAAAAAAACCATAGCAGAAGTGTTTTCGAGCTCATGCGTGAAAGATGGACCCAATGAGCTATAAGGGTGCACATTTGGCAACCTCGGTTCTTAGGAAACAATTCAAATCTGCTAATTTGTATTTATACTCCAATGTGCCTAATTTTCTAATGTTTTGAGTGATTTTTTTTTAATAATTCTCTTTTCAAACAGAATATGTTTACTTGACAGATATCGGACTTCAAATGGGATAACCCAACATTTTTCAAAAATATTCCCCATTTGGCAGGAATGACATTTCAGATTTTACACGGCTCTATGAAAAATGTCCCACATTTTTTTTGTCTCTCCAGAAAATTTTATAATTTCGAATTATGACCCTTTTGTAACTAGGGTGCGATTTAATTATTATTAATGTAACCAAAAATTAATATTTTTGATTTTTTTTTTTTTAAGAATACACTTTTTCCATATTACGAAAATCTATTGTTGTTTATTTTTTTTTTTTTGAGGGAGGGTGTATTTTTCGTAGTCTTTGGGGGATTTTTCAAAATTTTTGGGGAAATTTTCATATTTGGGAAATCCTTCATTTGGGTCATTCTTTATTTTTTTTTTTTTTCTAGAGCTGTTTTATACATCTATTCAGTCAATGTCCCATATTTTCAATTCGGGAGCAGGAAGCTCAAAAATCCAGGGAATACACTGTTGGGGTAGCTGATGAACTTCACTTGGAAACAACCCCCAAAGAGAAAGAAATCTCCACACAACCGAGGTCCTCACATATTAACAAAACCCATGAAATCTTTAGCACTCATCTAATAAGAATGTGAAACCACTCCCTGCCTCTCAAGAAACTGAGAAGGACATCAGCCTCTAAAGTAACCCCCCCCCCCCCCCCTATGCGATATTCTGTTGTTTGTAAGTTTTTTTTTTATTTCTATTTCCAATGCAATTCAATTAACCCCTCCATAAAGCGGAATATTCAAGAACGTCAAACAATCAAAATAAAAAAAAAATAATAAAACATAAACAGCACATCAATTTGTTTCACACAAAACGTTTCTTGCTGAAGATTACATTTGCACGCAAAACCAAAAAAAAAAAATTCAATCAATATTTACCCGAAACAAAAAACACAAAAACTCTACAATTTGCGGTGCATCACATTGTTTTTCGTTCCTATTGAACCTTAAAATACAAAAAAAAACACATGTTTGCCGCAACACGACAATAGATGACCATCAACCAATCGTCGACACAATCAACTTTATCGTCTTCATCTTCACAATCAGCAGAGTACCATCAATATCATGATATCGGAGATGGTGTTAACAGAAAGCCATTTGTCCTTGGACAAATGTACGTTTTATGGCCGTTGGGACAGACACTTATGTGCATCCCTCTCCCCCACCCCCTCTAACTATATAAATATTAGCCAAAGTTCAGTGTTTAATTTTTTGATTTTTTTTTTTGGTGTTTTGTTTGATTGGTTATTTTTGTTGGTATTGTCAAAACAAAAATGTGTTGCTGTGAGTTGTGGTGTTAAAAGAAATACTAAAAATAAGAAAATTGAAACGCTCTCTGCCACCGTTTGAATGTCTGTGTGATCCATCAGTAATTGCTTCCTACGACATTGTCCATTTGTATTATTTGTTTTGTAAATAATTTATTGCGTCCTAATTTATTATCAGCTAATGAGAAACGTATATAAAAATATATAATAAATTAAAAAAAAAAGTAGAACCGAAACAATTTTTTCCCGTTTTTCAAATAATTTTGACTTGGAAGAATCTCATAATATTCTGTGCTGAATGACGAAACTGTAAAAAACCCTAAAACAAAAGACTTAAGGCACAAACTTAAATGCGAAATTCTTAATTTATTTAATTTACACGGTGACAATCTACTGAATAAGAGCACATTGTGTTTTTCTTTGAAAATTTCGGAATTGTTTTCCCTATTGTTACTCCACATAACAACGACAACAAAGGGGCCGGGTAAACAAAAGACTTAGGACACAAACTTAAATGCGACATTATTATTTTACTACTTAATTTACTTTCTACATTTCGAAATTGTTTACATAGATGTTGTCCCCATAACAACAACAAATGAGCCGGGTTTGATCAAAAGGCGGGTAAACAAAAGACTTAGGACACAAACTCAAAATCATGATTTTTGGTGGGATGCTCCCTATACGTGCAATATACTGACTTAGTGATAAATAGGGCTATTGTGGAAGGAAAGAGAAAGTTTGTCTTAAATTTAAAAAGAATTTTCCGCATACGAACAATTCCGTTGAAGACATATTTGACCTATTAGCACGTCGCACAGCGGTCCAGAATCCATATCCATCAGTCAAAAGTCTATGACTTTTGTTCTAGTACAGATTTTTTAGTTCTGTAAAAAACTGGTTGTAGGCAAGTAGTCAACGATTATTAAAACACGGACACTTGAATATATATATTGCAGAATTATTTTCAAAGTTGACAAATTTTTGAATATTTACCCCTGTATTCAAAAAAAACTTTGTTAAGAAAAATGTATGAAAGCAGAAAAAAAATTTCACACATTTTTCTTAACAAAGGTTTTTTAGATTTTTGTGAATATGGGAATTAAATTTTTGGTTTTTGTTAAAAAATTGATTGTAGAAAAGGAGTAAGCGTTTAATGTTCTAAAATTCAAAACCGGACACTGAAATATATTTCAGAAATATTTCCAAACTTGACCCCTATAAATGCAATGCACTGTTGTCGCGATAGGAAATAAGTACATTGGAGAGAAGAAAGCGGGAGTAGTATTTGCCTCAGTAAATAAAAGTGTCCAAACTAGTTCCTACTACAATCGTCCATACAGTCTTCGGTCAATACTTGCGAGGACTACAAAGGACACGCCTTTGGTCAACTAAATATCAGCTGTAGGAAATTGCTTCGAGTTGATACCCAATAAAATAGCTGGGTAAGTTTCCAAGCATACTCAGAGACATCCATCACGGAGCCCTAATGACAGTGGCGAAGTAGACGAAAACGGCTTAGAGTAAATGCTAAGACCGATAATGCAATATCAAGCAATCGTCTGGTGGAAACATTTTTAAAACACTTCTATTTTTACAAAAAAAAAATAGAAATAATCAATGATCTCGAACTCGAACTCGACTAACAGAAACAAAACGGTAGAAACAAAGTAGAAATAAATTTTAAAAAATAAATAGTCTTTGTTTTATCTTATCTTAAATACATAATTTATAGAGAGTACTCAACGATTCTACAAGCAGAGATCAAAACCATCACAGAATGTCTAAAAAGACTACGGAATAGGGTCACGGACAAAACTACCTGTATTTTCACAGTGTCAAGTCAAGGACACTCATGAAATGTAATGAAGCGATAAATGACGTACCGAGAGATAAAGACATATTTATAAACTGGATACCGGGTCACCAAGAGTTTCCAGGCAATGTTAGGGCCGACGAACTGGCTATAATGGAAAGGGAATCCGACCAAAATACTCTGCAATTGTCTAAACATTTTCTGGAGACAAAAACGGAGTTAAGGGATGGATGAAGACGACCCATGCCTCCAGATGGCAAGAGGAACAGGTGGGAAGAACCACAAAGGAAACTTGGGGAAATCTCGATTACAAGAAAACAAGGAGAATACTGGGGTTTAACAAAACTGAGCTGAGCAAGCTAGTTTGGGGCATCACAGGACACCCTAGCCCAAGGGCTTACCTCTTTAGAATAGGATGTTTCGAGAACGACGAATGTAGGGCATGCAGAGAGGAAGCCGAGACGGCGGAACACTTCCTATGCCCATGCCCTGCTTTCTCGTAGATCAGGAAAATCAAATTAGGACACCTTAGATGACCTGTCGGTCGTCAAAGCAATGGACATAAGGAATTTAAGAAACTTTATAGAGGGCACGGAATTCCTAACGTAAGAAAGAGGAAGGGAATCTGAAGAAGAAATCAGGAGCGCACAACAGGCCGAATTACTGGCCTAGATGTACGTCAACTACATGAGACGGTCAGACCGATCCTCCATTCAACCGAACCTAACCTAATCTAGAATTAAAACCAAATGACAGCAAAACAATTTCCACCATTTGACCGAGATATAAACGTACGCATTTCCTCCAATATTCAGTTAAAAAGCAAACAGGGAACTTCTCTCCGCATAATTTTTCATAAATTGTGTGAAGGATTTTTCAGAAATAAGATACAATTTTACTTACTTTTAGTTAATTTTTACAAAGTACCAACTTTACTTTGTTTCAATTAATTGGGCCCCCTTTTTCAGTGGAGTTCACTCTTATTATGTTGAATAAATAATTTAAATTCCTTAGAAATATTTACTCTGTAATATTTAGCTTACATTGCACTTAATTTTAGTTCATTCTCTTCCATTTGTAGTGATCACTCTTTTGATATTTAGTTCGAACTTATGTTTAAGGCACGTTTGTACTCTACAGAAAGATGTTTACTTTGTTAAAATGTTGAAATTTTTACTAAATTTGTTTTCGAATTTTAGGTTCTAACACTTTTAAAGTTAAGTGTCTGTTGGTATTTTGCAGTAAGTTGAAATATTACTTAATTTTAGTTAAGTTATACCCATTTTTACGATTACTTTTCTACTTAATTTTAGTCAATTTTTTCCTTTTTTTTGGGGAGGATTTCGAGTTTTTTGATTAAAAAATTAAAACAAAAATTTTCTGTATTGTGTAAAATGTAGAAAATTAACTATTTTTAAGATCATTTTTACAAAATAATAATTGTACTTGGTTCTAGTTAATTTGTTTCCCTTTGTGTTAGAGTTCACTCTTTTAATGTGAAAATCGCCAATACTTTTAGTTTGTAAAAAGCAAATATTGTGCCTAATTTAGTTCATTGTTTTCATTATTTAATTTTAAATTCTTTTGATTTTAAATTCAAAACAAAGGTAATTCATTAAAATATATTTACTTTGTAAAAAGTTAACATTTTACTCACATTTAGTTCATTTTTTACCTTTTTATGGTTCATTTTATGTCTGAGTTTAGCTAAGCATTTAGTTCTTTCACTCTGGTCACCTCATTCCAAACCTTTTGCTTATTTTATATATTTTTTTTCATTATGAAGTTTCATTGAAAAAAAAACTGCTGTAACGGACAGCCGGGTGCTGAGTTTTATCCCGAAAGGATATGAGGGAGTAGTCATACTCTTTGTCATTCTTTTTCGAAAGCAGTCAAGGAAAAATGCATGCACCCAACAGCCAAGAATGATAGAAACAAAGAGTACGCCATTCCGCATGAGAAAAAAATATTCTGCGCAGGTTTTAATCAAATGACGTCACTCGTAGTGTATTCCCATTGGCTGATAGTCAAAGTCGTTTCAATTGCAGGGTTCTTACGCTGTATTTCAGTCTGAAACTTGTCACTCGTTGTACATAGAAATAGAGTTTTGGCTCCCGGTCATCGACTCCAATTAAATGTTTGACATTTTCATTAGCATCAAATCAGTTGCATTCTCTAATGAAAACTGTGACTCTTTTATCGAGAGATATCGGCCAATATGTTCACCTTACAAATAACTAATAGTTTATTTCGTACAAAAGCTAATTAAAATTTTGCCGCCTATAAAACAAAAAAAAACCAACAAACTTCAAAAGCATACAATAATTAGGGAAGACACTTCGGCGGGCTGATGATAATATGATCCCATATAATAAATAGCAAATAAAATAGAAATTATTACTTGTGTCTATGCAGGTATGTGTGTGTTAGGGTGTCTGGGCTCACAACTAAACTGCTTATGGTGGTTTTTTACATCGCACCAAAACGCACACTGAACATAATTAAATAGCAACAGATCTAGAAAAACAAAAACATGAAATTTGTGTTGGGTTTTTCTTCTTCTTCCCTCTAAGTCATTCCGGCATCATAACTTATTTTTTTTTAAGTTCATGTTTTTATTTATTTTTCAGCTGATCTTTGTTTTTTTTTTTTGTTCATGTTCATATCTCGCGGGGTGGCTGAACTTTGCCAAGTGCTGTGGAAGGTAACGGACAGACACATCGTCCGTTGTACATCATTTTTTCGAAATTGAAATGATGTTTTATTAAAAGTTAAATATTTGATTTTGTATGGATTAATAAAGATAAAGGCCCCCTTTGCCATTAATCGCTATTTATCGGTCAACTTAATTATGGGTTTATAGAAAAACACAATAAAAAAAAAAAAACCATAGACAACACAAAACTACGCATAATTATACGATGTAGGAGATATTTCAATATTTGCCACATATTTCATGCGTCTCCGCCCATCTTTCTGTGAGGCAGGTCACACGAAGAGCGTGGGATTTTTGAAATGGGGCCTTGTCATGTGTTTGCCGATGACTTTCACCATCAGCAGAATAACGGGCATCGGTGACAATAAATCAGCGATAGCATAAGTCGGCTATTGCAATATTAAAGTTATGTAAATACGATTTAAAAGGGATTCTTCAATTGCCCGTATGTATGTATACGGGCATAGGAGAGACGGGTATTGGAGGGAGAAAAGAGGGAGTAGTGTTTGTTGATGTTGGCCTTGAATTTGATATGATTGGTAAATGAGTTATCCAGAGTTATCCAACAAGAGGTGGTATTTTGGTTTTCAAAGGAAAATTTTTTTATTTTTTAAATTTTCGTAGTTTTCGTATTGGTGTTCTCAATAGCAAATTTAGTAATTTTTTTATTTTAAAATTGCCTCAAAACAATTTCTAAAACAAATTTAAAATTTTAAAATGTGTGAATTTATTTGCAGTTAATTTTTGATACAACATCAAACAAGTGACTCTTTGAAAAATTATCCCAAATATAAAAATGAAAGATGAACCAATACCGGTCCATGAGCTGCCAGCCTCGCCGCCATAGTCGTCGCAGCGATTTCTCATTGGAGAATTTTTCGTGAATTAGTTCGGTGATTCTCATCTATTTTTGGGAATTCCTGATTTTTTTTAGACAATTTGTATTTGCGGAATTGTGTTTAGAACTCCAAAAAACTCCGGAAAAATATTCAGAATGACCCAAATATGAAATGCCCACAGATAGATGACAAAATTCCCCAAAATGGTAATCATTCCCCAACAAGGTAAAATTCTGAAAAATAACAATTCAAATAACACTACTCAACAAAATGAAAAAAATTTCATGTACTCCGGATGCGATAATTTTTTCTGTGTAGATAACCTTGACATGAGCTCGAAAAACGCAATAAAAATTTTTTTTTTCGTTTGGATTTTGTTTTATTTTTTTTTTTTTAAATTTTAAAAAAAAATTTTGGTTAATTTTTTTCGTCCGGCATAACTCGGGAACCACTAGCCCGATTTAATTGAATTAAATTTTAAAAAATTTAAAATTACAATTCCCTTAATCTGTTCATATATTGTTTTCCTATACAAGCAACAGTTTCCAAGTTAAAAACAAGTGGACAAATAGTAAGTTCGGCCGGGCCGAATCTTATATACCCTCCATCATGGATCCTTAAAAAGTCAATAAATAAGAAAACCAGTGAAAAAGTTGCAGTCGGGTAAACCGACTTATATATACCCTCACCCTCATTAAAAACATACAAGTCTCATATTTCAAAGTATCGGAAAGTTAAATGTGTGAGTAGCTACCATCATTTGATGTAACATCTGATAAAAAGTCATAATAGCAACCTAGAATACCGAATGTTTTAGAAAAATATTGTATTACATGATTTTACAAAAAGGACGGAATATAAAGCAGAGTTTTTACTAGAAAATTGTATGTAGTTAAAGCTTTACTAAATATAGAGTTTCGGAAAGAATCGTTGATCGAGTTTATATAATTACACGATTTCTAAAGTGGGTGCAATGGTACATTTGTATGGGAGGTACCAGAGAAGGAGTTGCCAGACTGCCAAGTTTTTGTCTAAAACTTAGTCCAGTTATACCATTACTAAATACGGAATTTGGGCAGATCGCGTTGGTCGTATTGAAAGTATTACACGGTTTATAATGGGTGGAATGGTAAATTTGTATGAGAAGGGGAGTTGCCAGACTTCCAAGTTTTTGTCTTAAAATTTGTCTAGCTATACTTTTACTAAATACAAAATTTGGGCAAAATGTCGTTGGGCATATTGGTGTTATTACACGATTTCTAAGGCAGTTGCCAGACAGCCAAGATATTGTCGGAAACTTTGTCCGGTTATACCTTTACTAACTACGGAGTTTGGACAAGATCGAACTTGCAAGTGATGATATTATTACAAGATTTATAAAGTGGGCGAAATAGCAGATTTGTATGGGAGGTACCCGAAGGAGAGTTGCCAGACTGCCAACTTTTTGTCCACGACTTAGTCTTACTATACGTTTACTAAATACAAAATTTGGGGAAGATCCAACTAGGCGTGTTGATATTATTACACGATTTCTAAAGTGGGCGAAATAGCAGATTTGTATGGAGGTACCCGAAGGGGTGTGGCCATATAGCCCATTTGCTATCCCATAAGCAGTTTTGGGAAAATATTAAGCCATGCCAAATTTCAGAGTGATTGCTTAACTCTTTCGAAAGTTATCGTGCGTACCAGCAGGACAGACGGACAGACGGACAGACGGACATGGCTCAAACGATTCAGAAAGTCATAAAACGAATTTGGTTCAAAGACACCTGGGGTCTAATGTGGATATTTCTATGTGTTACACTTTTGAGCCGTATCAAATGATATATACCCTCCTACCCGTAGGGTGAGGGTATAACTAACTGAGTTTTTGGGCCGCTCGTGACCCGATAGTCCCAGGAACCCAATCACAAATTTTATCCAAATCATGAAAATAAATGCATATTTGGGTTCGCGAGAAAATTTCGTTGCATTTCGATACCCATATGTCCATGTTTGTCAAGGGACGGTTTTTGGGCCGCTGGTGACCCGATAGTCCCAGAAACCAGATCAAAAAATTTAGTAAAATCGTGAAAATAAAGGCATATTTGGGTTCGTGAGTAAATTTCATGGGCCCTTTTTTGGGCCCCAAGGGTCCACGGAACCCATGAGCACGCCCATTTTTGGGATTTTTTCCCCATCTATAAATTATATAAACTTAGAACTTTAATGTAGTGAAAAAAAATATTTGAAAAATTTGATTATGGCCGGAATATATTTAGTCCCGTAAAGGAGAACTTTTCCCCCTTTGGTCCGATATGGCCCATTCTCGAACTTAACCTGCTTATGGGCAAAAAACATCTTCCTACAAAATTTCAGCTTTTTAGGGTTAGTCGTTCGCGCTCTATCGTGATTTCAACAGACAACAGACGGACGGACGGACGGACGGACGGACGGACGGACGGACAGACGGACATCGCTAGAATGTCTTAGAATGTTACACTGACCAATAATATATATACTTTATAGGGTCGGAGATCACTCTTTCGAGGTGTTGCAAACGGAATGACAAACTTAGTATATACTCCATCCTATGATGGAGTGTATAATGAATATATAAAGGAAAAAACTTATTTTTTGCCTAAAGATTTAAATTTTTTTTTTTTAAAAAATCCATAAAAAATCCAAAATGAAAAAAAATGTCAAATCTTATTACTTTTACGTAAAGTCACATAACCTATGAGCAAAATGAGACAAAGAAACTCATGAAAATCGATGCACGCGTTTCGCTTTTATTCGCAATTGAGTAAAGGTATGAATTTCAAAAATTTGCTCGACATATGCACAACTTTGTCTATGGTAAGGTTTTTTCTTTTTTTATTACAAAAAAAATTAAAATTTGTTGGGTGACAAAAATATATGAAAATTTGAAATATATGAACAGATTAAGGGAATTGTAATTTTAAATTTTTTAAAATTTAATTCAATTAAATCGGGCTAGTGGTTCCCGAGTTATGCCGGACGAAACAAATAAACCAAAAAAAATTTTTTAAAATTTAAAAAAAAAAAAAAAAAAACAAAAACCAAACGAAAAAAAAATTTTTTTATTGCGTTTTTCGAGCTCATGTCAAGGTTATCTACACAGAAAAAATTATCGCATCCCGAGTACATTTTGACTGTTGACTAGTGTAATTTATAAAAAAAAATACCCAATGAAGTAATCAAATCAGAGTTCTGGTTAGACGACCAATGTCGTCGTTTTGTTAGAGCTCGGTCGCACCCAGGAATAACCACAAATAGATGACAAAATTCCCCAAAATGGTAAAAATTAAATATTTCCCTAAAAATCCTGAAAAATAACAATTCAAATAATTTATAAAAAAAAAGTTCCCCAATGAAAATTCAAACAAGGCGACCAAAAAAGTCCGGAGTGTTCAAATCTGTAGATCTGGGAGATCCAGCGAACGATTGCTAGTTCCGAAACGTATACTGCCCGCCATTCTATGCTGAGGGGGGCAACTTTTAAAACTCTACAAATAACAGTTTGCATTAATGCAATTAGCATTGGACGGACGATCACATAAGCAGCGGCGTGACAATGGAATATCTGCAAAGCTCACGATGATGTGATTCTTCAAGTTTATTTCCGTTTTCAAGGTTTGTGAATACAAAAAACAACATTATAGCCCTCCCGTCGCAACATAACTAAACGACTCGTACAGACTTGTATTTAGCAAATAAAAAAATCAATTTTTTTTTTAATTCTTTCTTTTATTTACTTCCATAGCCCAATATTTGAATAGTTGTTATGCACTCTTGTGCTTAAGATTATTCTTTGGCCACAAACTGAATTGAACATGGCCGCCCAATTCCTTTGAATTTTCAATTTCATGCGAGAAAAAAATATGTTTGAACACTACTTGTACAGTGAATGACAATCCAACGAAATAGTAAATAATTGAAATGGATTTGCACCCCAAAATGTTAACCGTGCGGCAATAATCGCATAGAAGAAATAAAGTAGTGGCTGTGGTAGTTCGTATTATCTGCCGGCCAGCCCATTCTGTGGGTATTATGTAGTTCTAATAGTTGTTGTTATTGCATAATATCAGTTTAAGAATATTTCGTGTTATTTAGATTAGTCAGCCGGAGAGATGGGCGGGCGGGTACATAGCGTGAATATTGAAAACACCCCGTAATCTCACTTCTTTTTTAATTATAAAGATTTAATTAAATGATTAAGAGCTATATTTTTATTTGCACATGAGAGATATGGAAATGAAATATTCATAATTTGTGTGTGCATAGAAATTTACTTCAGAAAAATTGGCGGGAACCTGAGCCACAAAAGAAACGAATTTTCTGTGAACTGTGGAGGTGACTTAAAAAAGTGTAAAATTGACCACCACCTCCTCAACATACTTCCTCAGATAGTAGAGATTAAAATGGGAATCTGATGACAGAAAGGTCGGGGGTGCTGAGGATTGCTCCAGCTTGTTGGCGGCTGAAGGATCCTTTGAAGAAAGCCACCTACCAGCAGTCATAGCTGATGGTGTTGAAGGTACACACCCCAAGCCAGATCAGCAAATGGACGCCTGAATAACAACAAGGTCGTCTGTGCAGACGGAATATCAGCAGAGCTATATAAAAAGAGAAGTTGAAAAGGAGGAGAGGAGTGGAAAAGGTGGAGAGAAGTTGATAGGGTGCATGCATCACGGCTCTATGAACAGTGGCCCCACTGTTAAATAGCCCCCAGAGACTAAATGAGAAGTCTCCCCAAATTTAGGGACTCTCTTGGTATGAAATACATACAAGCCAAACATATGAAAAAAGAAAATCCCTACAAAAAAAATTCAAAAAAATCCCGATCGTCCGGTAAAGCGTTCAAGTGGAAAAAGATTCTCCCTGAAAAATGACCACAACGCATGAAATGGCAAATAATCGAAATTTTCGGGTAATTTCAATAACAAAATTTTTTTTTCTCTGTAAATTAATCGCCCTGAAAAATTACCACAACGCATGAAATCACAAAGACATTTTTGGGTAAATTTAATGTCGAAAAATCACCCTTCTCCAAATTATGAAATTGTTCCCAACATATAAGTGAAACTATGTGCTCAACATGAACAATTATGTCAAAATGTGAACAACAAAAAATTATAAAAAATGTGTCAAAGAAATAGTCAACTTTAGTCAAAATGTGTACAAAAAAAAACTAAAAACAAAAGTTAAAAAAAAATGTTTTCCAAAAAATTACACTACTCAACAAAATGAAAAAAATTTCATGTACTCCGGATGCGATAATTTTTTCTGTGTAGATAACCTTGACATGAGCTCGAAAAACGCAATAAAATTTTTTTTTTTCGTTTGTTTTTTGTTTTATTTATTTTTTTTAAATTTTAAAAAAAAATTTTTGGTTAATTTGTTTCGTCCGGCATAACTCGGGAATAACTAGCCCGATTTAATTGAATTAAATTTTAAAAAAATTACAATTCCCTTAATCTGTTCATATATTGTTTTCCTATACAAGCAACAGTTTCCAAGTTAAAAATGAATATATAAAGGAAAAAACTTATTTTTTTAAATAATTATTTAAAAAAATTGAAAAATAAAAAAAGTAGTCAACTTTGGAAATATTTCAAAAATATATCCAATTGTTTGATTTTTAATGTTAAAACTATAATGCAATCGCTCTCTCCTTGTCTAGAATCAATTTTTTACGAAAAATTACCATTTGTACTGAAACACAAGTTGGAACACTTTTGGGCAATGGAATTAGTTTCTGGACCACTGTGCGACGATTACAGCAATATGCGAATACTTGAATTTTACGAAGGGGTTTTTTAAGCCTTACCATTAGAATGGTGGAAATTCATTAATTTCCTAGAATATCAACTGGATGGTTGTGCTGGAAAATTCATTTCACACACGAAGACCATTTCCTTTTAAAGGAAAATCCCGCCGATATGTGGAGAAACTTTTATGTTACGCTCGCATTATTATTTGGCATTGTGTTCTACTGGTAATATTGGGCCATTTTGTGTCTGCAGCTGGAAATGTCAAAATGTTAAAAAAAAAAATCATAAAAAACTGTTTCCCCCTGAAAAAAAAATAAAGTTTAATGTTTTCAAATTACAAAATCAAAATAAGAGTTTTTTACATGGAAAAAATATTTTAAAAAAAAAAAAAACAGTTGCATCAAAATGAGTAAAAAAAAAACAAACAAAAATTATAAAAAATGTTTCCCCCTAAAATAGAAAAATAAGACAAGTAGTACACTTTAAAAACTCTTAAGAAAACCCTAAAAACAAAAGTTTAAAAAAAAGTTTTCCCCTAAAAAAAATTATTGAAAAAATAGAAAAATACAAAAAGTAGTCCACTTTGGCAACATTTAAAAAATATATCGTATTTTTCGATTTTTATTGTTAAAATCTTCAAATAATCAATCAAATAAAAAATTATTGAAAAAATAGAAAAATACAAAAAGTAGTCCACTTTGGAAACATTTAAAAAATATATCCTATTATTCGATTTTTATTGTTAAAATCTTCAAATAATTGCTCACTCCTGGCCTACAACCAATTTTTTACAGAACTCAAAAATGTTTACTGGATCACAAATTATAGACGATGGGACGATGGTGTTTGTTTCTGTTCCACTGTCCGAAGCAATTTGGCAGACCAGATTGAAAACAGTGCGATTATATTCTGTGGGACCATCTCAATAAAGCTAAAAACAATGGAAGTCTAAGAGGACAACATTTGGCCTGAAATGTTATCGAAAATGTCACCAAACACAATCGAAGGGAAGCATTTGTCAGATGTAATTTACTTAATTATTGACTTACGTTGGCTCTACAACCTGTTGTTGGTCTTGGCCTGCTGAATAAGTGATTTCAAGCACTTCGGTTTCCTGTTTGACTTCTCCAGTCCGTGATACCAAGGATCTTCATGACTGCTTGCCGTTGGTCCCTCCGCCGGTGTCGCGGCCTTCCCTGTCTGCGACTTTCGTGGTAGTTTTCGTAGAACGCATTTCTGGCTGGAGCTTAAATTGCATAAATTGCAGACCCTCAACTAAACATATCAATAAACAGATGATAAAATTCCATTAAAAAATTCAAAATAAACTCAAATTTAAAAGGCCCTGTATTTGAGCAAAAAATAAGCCATTTGGTTAAGCGAAACACCCCAAACATTTAAATAATTTCAAGCCGATTTTAAGTTTCTTTTTCTTCGAAAAATACCTAAAATTAATTATCGTTACTGCCGAACTATCAGTATTTCAAGTTTATCCGTTTTTTTTTTCTGGCTACAAAAATTTGCAATACAAACAAAGAAAAAAAATCCAATAACTGTCAAATGATCGCTGAAGGATACTGTGAATTATAGATAAATCTTAAAGCCAATAATAATGCCGGCATAATAGCCAAACAAATTAATCAAAATAGACAACTTCGGTTGCACACAGCAACGATGATGGCGGCGCAAAAAAACGAAGACGTTGCACGCAAAATCATAACAACACCGCCAGCCAAGACATCTGCAGCGGCATTTGCAACATTTGAGCCCACAATAAAAGACTCGCACAGCGCGTTCTCCACCGGCAGGGGGAATGGTGAGGTGCGCGGTATGGGGCAATGGCGACAACAACATTTTATAATCGTTGAGATTTTTGTTGTTCCTGTTTGTTTTCTTTCTTTTTCGGTTTGTTTGCGTCATATAAACACATTACAGTCATCATTGTTGTTGGCCAACAACGAAACGAGAACATTGTTGCAATTTTTACAGGCATCGCCAGTGTAAACTTTGCTAATCGCATACATTGAATGACCGGCTGACTGACTGACTGGCCAACACAAAGACAAACTGAGACAGCCACATATATATACTGCAATGTTTTGCTCTGTGATGTTGGTGCATCTCCTCAAGATTGATTACAATGATGCTCGAAGCATTTAACGCTGTTCTGTTCTGTAACGTTTTTAAAATGCAATTTCCAAATCGCATAAAACGCCGAACTCGATCTCGATCTTGGTTTTCCCAACAGCACATCTATGCGAGCCACACGCATAAGCACATGTGAGGAGTGTCCAGACCCGGGCGGAGGGAAGGGAAGGGCCAGACGTGCAAATAGACCAAATCATGGACACATTGTTGCTGGGTATTCCAAGCACTGTACCATTTCCATGATGCCTGGTGGCTGACTGGCTGATGTTGTCGGTGATCTTTTCTCTTGTGTAGAAGCTGAAATGGCGGTGATTGTTTTCTGTGTGTGTATGTGTGTGTGTGTTTGCTGTTGCCACTGTCGCTCGTAAAGAACGGCCAACAACTTAACAATAATAACTTATAGGCCCTTTGGGTATTTACGTATTTTCGTACATTCATGAGCGACTCTTCAGTGAGTTTCTTGGCTGTTTTTTTTTTGGAATGTGATGTGCCTTTGTGTAATACACACACACATACACAGACAGTGGCATTCGCATGTACGCGAAGGTACGAGGACGGCATGGAAATATTGCCCACTAGAATGTTTGTGTCTTAAGTCTTTCGTTTTTTTTTCTGAAGAGAAACATTCTGGCACTTTCCTTAGTCGTAATACTATACACAGTGTAAGTATTTCCCTCAGTATTCCAGGAAGGACCGAATGGGGAAATTCTTGCCCATCTGTGACCTGTGGAAATTTATCATCTGCTTGCTAAAAAGTATAGAGAGGATCTTTAATTAATAAATTATAAATGTGATCCTGAACAGGTCTGTCCTCTCGTTATTATATTTGACTTTTGGCCAATACTCATTTGCCGTTATGTCATCGTTTCCATGTGTTATTTGGCACAGACTTTTTAATAAATAAAAATAGATGAAAAATACAATTAAATTTTTTTCAAATTTAAGAATCTAAAAAATGTTGTGAGCAACATAAACAATTACATTAAAACGAGTAAAAAACACCTAAACAAAATTATAAAAACAGAGCTTCCCTTCTAAAATAGAAAAATACTAAAAGTAGTTAACTTTCGTCAAAATGTGTACAAAATAAAATCTAAAAAAAAATTATAAAAAATGTTTCCCCCCTAAAATGGAAAACATACGAAAAGTAGTCAACTTTGGAAATATTTAAAAAATATATCCGATTGTTCGATGTTTAATTTTGAAACCTTAAAATAATCGCTCACTCCTTCTCTACAGTCAATTTTTTACCAAACTCAACAATTTTTACTGGATCACATAGACTATTGGGCAATGGAATTGGAAAAATACGAAAAGTGGTCAACTTTGGAAATATTTAAAAAATATATCCGATTGGTCGATGTTTAATGGTAAAACACTAAAATAATTACTCTCTCCTTTTCTACAATCAATTTTTTACCAAACTCAACAATTTTTACTGGATCACATGTTATATACTATTGGGAGATGGAAATGGAAAAATACCACAACTGGTCATTTTTGGAAATATTTAAAAAATATATCCGATTGCTCGATTTTTAATGTTAAAACCAAAAAGTAATCGCTCACTCCTTGTCTAGAATCAATTTTTTACCAAACTCAAATCATTTTTACTGGATCACAAGTTATAGACTTTTGGGGCGATGGAATTTGTTTCTGAACCACTGTGTGGCTGGCGTTCACAGCAATTGAGGATACTTGAATTTTACAGAGGGTTTTGTTTAAGACTTATATGAAGCTTGTTGGTACACAAACAAGGTTCATGTAACTTCGGAAATTCCCTAATTTCTTAGAATATCAACTGGATGGTTGTGGTGGAACATTCATTTCACAGACAAAACCCATTTTAGTTTACATTAAAATACACATCGATATGTTGAGGAACCTGTGGCATCTTACAATCTAATGATCATATTGGGTCATAATAAATTTGATTTTTTTTGTATGTTTGTTAAAAAAAATACACTTTTTCTAAATTACGAAAGTCATTGGTGTATTTTTGGGGTATTTTTCATAATATTTGTTGGTTTTGCATTGGGTAATTTTTCAGAATTATTGGGGACATTTTCATATTGGGCTTTTTTAATTTATTTTGGGAAATTCTTCATTTTGGGTATTTTTCAATCGCTGTTATACATTTAGAGAAGCTCACATACAGCTAAACTAAATGTTAAACATTTCACTAGAGATCATTCCCCTACTCTGTGTAAGCAGTCCTTTCATTTCCCATCCGCCCTCGTTGCCAGCCTCGCTTTATAAACGGTAATTATAATTAGATATGCGTATGCTCGTACACAGCTCGGTGAATATATTTCCCGAGATATGTTAACATGTCATAGTTATTAAACAGTCTCACCGTAATGGGCGTGGAACTATGCCAGCCAAACAGCCAGCCAAGCGACCGACCGACCGACAGACATTGCTTGCATAAATATTCTATATTTTGTTCCAAATAATCACAGCAACTTCTTTTGGTTCCACTAAACGTTCTGCGTTTTTTTTTTGTTACCCTCCCCCCGCTTAGGATGTTGCGTGGGAAGTACTGCTGTGTGTATTGACCTCCGGCGCATGACGACATTTCGCCTGAAATTCCAACGACATGTGTGAGTCTGAGTGGACCATAGAGTTGAGATTATTTGAGCTGTGGGAAAATAATACAAGTTGATATTTATATTAAGGCAGGTAGGCTGGTAGTTGTTTTCAATAAATTCCATTTGAGAACTCTAATTCTATATAAAATAAAGAGTTTTTTGAAAGGTTTTTTTAAGGCAAATCGGACCTAATTTGAATATTTTTGTTTCGAAGATAATCCGCGTTAAAAGAACAGAAGACTTTAGCTTGAGAGTAACTGATGTGTGATGTGGCTCTGGCTCTGGCTCTGGCTCTGGCTCTGGCTCTGGCTCTGGCTCTGGCTCTGGCTCTGGCTCTGGCTCTGGCTCTGGCTCTGGCTCTGGCTCTGGCTCTGGCTCTGGCTCTGGCTCTGGCTCTGGCTCTGGCTCTGGCTCTGGCTCTGGCTCTGGCTCTGGCTCTGGCTCTGGCTCTGGCTCTGGCTCTGGCTCTGGCTCTGGCTCTGGCTCTGGCTCTGGCTCTGGCTCTGGCTCTGGCTCTGGCTCTGGCTCTGGCTCTGGCTCTGGCTCTGGCTCTGGCTCTGGCTCTGGCTCTGGCTCTGGCTCTGGCTCTGGCTCTGGCTCTGGCTCTGGCTCTTCGATATCAGTTTCCTATCATGAAAACCAGAAATGAATACGTCCATCTAACATCAAATGTTTTTATATTTGAAAATTCTGCATAAAACCCATTGTAGACAAAGGGGACCAATTGAATATTGTCAGTTATTATGAATGTTGAATTTATATCCATGCAAAAGTGGTCTTTAGTTTTGCAACCCTTCTAAAGTCGACAAATACTAGCTCAAGATTGCAAGTAATCTTACTTTCTAAGCAAACAAAAGACTTAAGACACGAACCCGCATTTCCGAACTACACCAACTTCGCCCATATACTTTCTCCTTACCATTCACTCAGAAATGACACGTCACAGAACAAACATCTTACGACAGCAAACGAAAGACTTAAGACACATGACCAACACACCGATGGACGGACTGGCAGACAACGCAACACAACGCACATGCAATTAATCAAATTCGCCAAACACAACAAAATCAATTAATAAACAGCTGAAGAATATAACGAATTATATAATCTCTAATAATATTATAATTTATCTTTGTTTACAACACACCTAACAACAATTATGAATATGAAATTCTTAACAGCGGCCAAAATCCCATAAAATATGGCAAAAAAAAAATACCACGGCATCGACTCAACCCAGCCAAAGTGACTGAACGCCCACACATTTTGCTCGTGTGCTGGAGCATATAAATCAATTCCATGTGGCGACAAGGGACAGGCGGAGAGAGAGAGAGATGGAGAGAGACAATGGCGCGATGATCTCGGCGCAAAACGTTAGTAATGAAACGAACAAATATTTATAAATGGCAACAACGGTAGTTAACAATAGTCGTAATAATAAAAAAAAAAAAAGAATAATAATGAAATAAATCTATTAACACTGGCGTAATAACTAACAACTATGACATGGGGCACACGTCGACGACGTTAGGCGACAACACCCCTATCCGCACCGTTAGCGCCACCATTTGCCACCAAACACGGGCAATGGCAGCCACAAATGGTTTTATGGAGATAACGATCAACGTATCAGACATTAAGGCGCCACTGTTTTCAGAAATCTTGCCATTGCCATTGCTGTTGTCAGGGAAATTGTTAAAGACGTCGCTCGTAAATATTAAAAACGTACAGAATTGAAATTCCCCCCACTGAAGTGACATTTACACATGGGTAAATTCGGTTTATATTTAAATTCTTGTTGTCATGTGGCGATGTCAGAGTAAGTGTGAGCAAACATATGTGCATTGGCACAGTTGTGGGCGATTAAATAGTCTGTGAGACGATCGGGCTAATGTTACAAAGGTTGTTTTAAAAACTAGGCGTATTTTAATTGCCCTATTTAGCTTTAGCTATAAATATTCATATTTTCCAAAAAAAAAAATAAAATGTAAAATGAAGTGTGTTTTTTCTTTTGTAATTAACAAAAAGTGACAATTTTATTTCCATTGTTCCGACACTAGGAAGTTTAATATTTAGCTTTAGCAGAATTCAAAAAACATACTAAAATAGGTTTTCACTTTGTGGTTATCTCTCACGAAACGAAAGTTGTGTTACGGAGAGTAGTGAATATGAAGGATGTAACCTGCCACCACTTTGAAAGGTAGGATAGAGACTTACCGTAAGACCAACGGTGGAAGGTGAAAATCTGTAAATATGTCCAATATTTCTATAGATTCACTATCAATGAATAGATATTTTACCAGTATCTGTTCGTCAGATATCCGTCGTCTGGTCCCTGAAGTTAGAACATTTAGTCGGAATACACGGCTATCCAGGGTCTCTCCTCCGTTCATTGTGAAATGGCCGGTTGAACGGACGACGCACTATAGAGAAAATTCGTTCTTTAGCCGAACTGTTCGTATGTGGAAAAATCTTCCATGGAATTCGACATCTGTCAAACTTAGTTGTTAAACCACACATAATGTCAACGTTCAGACTTTATAATAAAAAAGAAATGTCATGAACAAAATTTTGTATATGTGTTTTATTTACGTTTACTTTGGAAAACGCAAAATGGATAACCCTTTAGTAAAGGGTCCGCCATTTAACGTTTTTTGTCCAACTGGTGCTTATTTCGTTTTCGTTATTTTCGTTATCGGGTCATGTTGAACGAATTTTTGTTTACAAAAATTGAAGGGGAGGGTATTGGCAATATTTGGTTTCAACAAGCTACACTCGATGTTTTGCGCCCTGTTTTTGAAGATCGCATTATCAGCCGCAGAGCTGATGTCGTTAGGCTACTGCATGGCCAGCCGAGACAGCCATTTGAATGAAATTATTTTCCATTATTTTACTTTCCAATACAAAAAGAAATTTGAGAAAATATCCAGTAGATTTTTTTTATAGAATTTTCAAAAAAAACTTGGTATTTACATTCTGTCATATAGGATAAGAAGACATATGTGTGGGAAAATAAAATATATACGATTTTTTTCCGATTTCAGTGAGTCATTTTGGAGACATAAGATCTGGACCTTGGACAGGAGACTACGTCTTAACATAGGTGCGTCGACAGGAGACTAGGTCATTTCGTGTGAGACTACTGACGAGAGGGGTGCTTGTATCAGGAGGCTACTAACGTCAGGAGGGCCTGCAACAGGAGACTACTAACGACATATGGGCCTGTAGTTGGAGACTACTAACGACAAATGGGCCTGTAGTTGAAGACTACTAATGACAGAGTTACCTGTAGCAGGAGACTTCTAACGACAGATGGGCCTGTAGTTGGAGACTACCAACGACAGATGGGCCTGTATTTGGAGACTACTAATGACAGAGTTACCTGTAGCAGGAGACTTCTAACGACAGATGGGCCTGTAGTTGGAGACTACCAACGACAGATGGGCCTGTATTTGGAGACTACTAATGACAGAGTTACCTGTAGCAGGAGACTTCCAACGACAGAGGTACCTGTAGCAGCAGACTACCAACGACAGAGGGGCCTCATCATCATATCAGGATAAAACCTTTGATATTACTTTGACAAGATTGGCGATGACACCGACAACACACGCACAGTTGAAAAGCATAATTTAAAAAGTGAAGATGGCAAAAATGCAATATTTCCATCGAAAATTTAAATCCGTTATTACAAAAGTGAACTTGTTTATTGCATAAAAACTATTTGTTTTTGAATTTGTTAAAACCTATTTATGCAGCAAATTTGATTAATTATGGAACATAGTTTCCAAGCCTTAAACGAACTTTTAAGGGCATATTTATTTATTTACCCTTTTGTGTTGCCTTCGCTAAACTATTTCTTGTGACTTATCCAACACATTTCACCCTATTGTCAAGCGTTTTGGAATTCCTAACCTTTTATTCACACTTTTATATGTCGTTGCCAACTTATTTCCACTCAAAGTTGGTAATATTCTACAAATGTTTATTCCCCTCTGATTGTTTTTATTACCTTTTCCTTTACAGCCGTTCTGATTAATTTGTTGGATCATTTGGCAACTTTAACTTCTATAGGGAAAGCCTCTTTTTGTATAGGTTTTCTCTATATAAGTTGGAGTTGCCAACCCAGTTGCCCAACGAGCTGAAAAGTGTATCGCAACAGCTGTTTTTGACATTCGGAGTTGCCAAACGATCTGAAATGTGTATCGAAACCGCTTTTTTTGACAGTCGGAGTAGGCCCAATTATCTCAGTCTCTTCAGACCATAATCAACACTTCAGGTTGGCAAAAGAATATGAACCTAGAGGACAGCCGTCCTAAGTCTACTGGAAGAAGTAGTAGTACTTCTCTCTAGGTGTCCCTACGTCTCTCAACACAAATATGTGCCTCGTTCAGGAAAAACGCTATTGGAAAAATCCACCATCTGCTCTCTGGATTGTTTTTGCTGGCAGTTTGCCAAATCTATTAAAATAGAATAACATAAAGTCAACCCCGTATGGTGATCAAGCACACACACATACACACGTATTGCAAAATCCGATCAAACGTCTAAATGCCGCTAGACAATTGCACACGAACAACAGTAGTGCGAAAGGCAACGTCAGCAAAATAAACGGATCGTGTGAATATCTGACAGAGTCATGAATGAACACAACACAACTACTACGCTGGCTCCGCTGCAATTGTCATATATGCGGGGGCGTTCATTCGCGTGGCAGTTAATAAAACTAATGGCAGCACATTTACAAAAAACACTCAAACACACACGCACACATACACTCACATCCGATGACAGTGCGCTCGCTCACAAAACGGTTAATTGAGATGCAACGAACAGTCGACGTCACTGAATTTGCAAGTGGGCCGAAGACACATGCTGTGCGGCACAGTGTTGCCAATATTGTTAGAGAAATCTATTCGTATTTTTGATAAATATTTGGTGTCCCTAAATAATTTCGGGGAACTTTAGTGATTGAGAATGAAACGTCGCTTTTTGGTGTTCCTTCGATTTGGTCGTCGAAGTGGCAGTCTCTCAAATAGTAGAGTCATCTAACTATCTTCGCCAATAATATGAATTCGCATCTGTAATTTCTTAAAGGAAATCTCTCAAATCTTCGGCGCAATCGTAGTCTATGTACATCGATGCCAGCCTGGAGCTCACTGTTAATATGGCGTTGAATGGCGCAAATGGATTCATGAAACAGGGCTTTGTGTTGATTTTTTATAGCCCAGAGCAGCACCTATCTGCTAATTTTAATTCTGTGGATGACGAATTCGTGTCCTACTACGAAAGTGGCCACTACCTAAATCTATGTGACAGCTAACAACTCCTAGTCTCCCCCTGAATGTTGTACCTCTTTTGGTTGGACAAGTTGCTGATTATTCTCCCACCAGTCCCACTTTTTTATACTATTCTTCTGCACCTAGTCACAGATCTCTTATTTCTTCCTATGAGGTCGAAAGGAGGAAAGGTTTTTGGCTTGGAGGAAAGGTTTTTGGCTTGGAACGTAAGTCGTCACATACTACGAACTGGAGATCCTTGACAGCAAATTGGTGTAAACTTACAGGAACAGGACACAAATCCTTCTAAAACTCACACCGCTTTCTGTCAACCAGATTGTAAATAAATTGAAGAATGACCCTTACCAACTTATCGCCTGATGGCCTTAAACTACTTATCCGATAATTCTTCGATATTTCTTCTTATTTGTATATGTACGACAGCTGTATATCCTTGTTTTTTTTTATAAGCTGGACAATTGGTGATTTAAACTTGTCTACACTTGGTAATTCCCTATGTATCCCTTTAGCAGCCATTGGTGATGATATCCTAAATCTCCCCGCATTCACGTATTTCCATTTCATTCGTTGCAAAATTCGTTTTTTTTTCCTTTTTCCAGATTCGTCAGTGTTGTGTTATGGGCAGCATTCATCGTTTCCGTACCCTTTTTTATTGGACCAATTTAATATCGACCGACGACTTAAATCATTTCATAGGATTAGGAAAACTTACAGGCAACGCCATTCACACATCTCCTCCAGAAAATCGCTAATATTGTCAACACTTTTTGTGGATTTCTAAGCTTCGTTGATTGCCGTTTGTTATCCCCTGTGTTAATCCGTTTGTAAATGATCTCCTCTGTACTGGCGACAGCACACGAAATCAACCGTTCACACATACGCCCACTTTTCACAGCGACATGATTTCATGACCAGCGCCGAACCGTTTAGGTATGAGACTTTGATGCCGATGTAAAATTATCGCCGGCGTCAGCGACGCTGCCTTTCGGTGGTGACATGTCTTAAATTCTGCACAGAGATGCAATTTTTAGTACATATCGCTCATTTAATTCAATAGTGTCATAACTCAAAATACGAGCCCTTTAAAATGTTCAATTGCGTCTTACTTGGCAAATAAAGAAAAAAAACGTAGACGTTTCCCGAATAAACGCAAGCCCTGACACATGTATTTATAATACACGCAGAACAAAAGTCAATTCAAACAAGAGATTTACAGCTTTTTCTTGAACCGAAAAATAAAAAGTGAATTTTGAATTGCGACACTATTGAAGTAAATGAGCGATATGAAAACAAGAGAGGTAGTTTGTATGTGAGTGGGGCCGTAATGTTACCCAACACACCAGATTCATATCCGAGTAATACATTTTTGAGCGGTCGTTTCTGCCGAACCTCTGCCTTGAAAAACCCGAGTAGTTTTTAAACCGAACGTGTCGGCCATATATCGTGACCATCTCACCGATTTAACCCAACTACAACCAGTGTTACCGCTGAGAAATTTTAAAAACTCGCACAAATAAGACGTTTTGTCAAAAAAAAAAAAAAGTAACACCCCTTTTTTAGCGTTTTTTTTTTTTGTAAAATTGCTCTCCCGAGGACACCTCTACGAGGACACCTATTTAAAGCCAGACAGCTAGAAGAAGAATCGTACTACTTTGCTACAAGTGATTAAATAGTAGAACAGAAGCAAAAACAAGTGCAATCTTCAGTCTTTTCGAGTGAATAAGAGTAAGATTAAAATTTTTTTAAATTTTTTAAACAATGAATTACCTGTAGTTTGTTTTGGGGCGTTAATGGATTAAACACTACACATCTAAAAAAAGTTGTAAAACATTAACAATTCAGAGATATATTTAAGAGTATTTGTAATAGTCGTTGGAACTTTAAAAAATTAAAAACAAAACCTCCCCGGTAGACGAGTTGATAGGGTGCTTGTCTATCAGCGTGGAGGTTGTTGGTTCGATTCCCACCAGAGGCTTTGGTCTGTCTCTGCAAAAATCATTTTGACATGTTTGTTTTCCCCTTTTATACCTTTGGTATATGTTGGCCCCTTTTTCGTTTCTTCACTTACCATTATCCACCTGTTGTTGCCCTTTTTTTCTTATTTCTCCCTTTTTGTACCTTTTTTATACCGTTTTGGTACGTTTTGAACCCATTGTCGTCACATCTGTATCTTATTTCCACCTGTCGTTTTCCCCTTTTTGTACATTTTTTATCCCGTTGTGGTCCATTTTTCGTCCTTTCTCTAAACATTATCCACCTGTTGTTGCCAAATATATGTTTCACCTAGGCGCCCCGGTAGGCGAGTTGGTAGCGTGCTTGTCTATCAGCGTGGGGGTTGTGGGTTCGATTCCGACCAGAGGCTTCGGTCTGTCGCTGCAAAATTTTAGCCAAATAGTCTGTGTCAACCGGTTTACCCTTGGACCCAAAATTAGAACATAAATTTACTTTGTATTGTAATTAATAAATAAATAAAATAAAAAATAAATATGTTTCACCTTTTAAGCGCCCCGGTAGGCGAGTTGGTAGCGTGCTTGCCTATCAGCGTGGGGGTTGTGGATTCGATTCCCACCAGAGGCTTTGGTCTGTCGCTGCAAAAATCTAAACATATGGTCTTTGTCACCCGGTTTACCCTTGGACCCAAAAATTAGAATATAAATTTACTTTGTATTGTAATTAATAATAAATAAATAAATAAATGTTTCACCTTTTTTTATTTTTCCCCCCTTTTTTGTACCTTTTTTATACCTTTTTTTGTACGTATTGACCCCATTTTCGTATCATCTCCAACTCATTTCCACATGTTATTGCCCAAAATTGTTTTCAACCTTTTTTTAAGATTTCGCCTTTTTGTCCCTTTTTTATCCGTTTTTGGTACGTTTTGATACCAGTTGTTGACAAGCTTATTTCCGTACCCATTTCCCTTATTTCTTATTTTCTTATTTTGAAGGATATAAAAATGTGTTTCCGTTTTTATACACTTCCAATCAGAATTTCCAACAATTTAATAATTCTAGCTTCAGCCGTTTGGTGAGGACTCACTGGTTGTCAGTCAGTCAGGCAATCATTTTATATGCTCGTATGCAGATTATTTCTCGTTTGCCAGCCTTGGACCCGTTTTGGACCCTTTACTATTACATTTTATTCCCACATTTTTGTTTCTTCTCCTTTAGTACCTTTTTCCCCCGTTTTGGCTAACTGTTATCCACATGCTGTTGCCACAAATCCATTCTTAGCGGATGTCTAGTCTGTTAGGGCTACATACTCCTCAAATATCATGATTCTAGCTTCAGCTGTATGGTTAGAACAGTGATGAATCAAGCAGTCAGTCACGCTTAGAAGATGGGCAGTGGATAAGAGGTATTTCTTTTAAGGCAGATCTTGATTCTTCGATATGTTCTTTGACACGAATTTTTTTTTAAGTTTCAAGTATGAAGCTCGTAGTGGCCTGTGTGAAAGCCTTTGGACCGATTTTTAACCCTTTTTCAGTGATCCAATCGATCCAATCAAATTTTTTAAAAAATAGATTTTTATCCATTCTCAGATTTTTCTAAAAATTTTTTTCAGTTCAAAAAACAAGTAAACCCAGATTCAAAACCGGGTAAGACCATCTACCATTTTTCAGTGGGTGTTTCCACTTTAGAAGCACGAGAGTAATCTCTAAGCCATGTAAGACTTCTCTAGAAAAAGTATTAGCCGTTTGGAGCCGACTTTAGACACTAGGTACCGGTCAGTGGGTATACACAATTATATTGCGCACAGTTCACTAATTCGAGAGAAAAACCCCGTCTATTCATTCAGGGAATGTTAGGGGAAATAAGTAAGTAATGAAAAAGATGTTTTAACAAAAATATTTATTAAAAAATGTAAATTATTAAAATTGCATGGCTCGTTCAGTTCTTTTTAATATAACAGAAATTTCGCAAAAAAAAATCGGTAAACTCGTACTAGAGCAATAAAGGACAGGTAGCTGATTACGTTAGACATTACATAATTCACTATTAATGAGATGCCACCGATACTCCATTTGGATGGAAAGTTAATGACCGGCAAATATTTCTTGTACAAAGTCATCACGGAAGATGGTGTTTAGCAGCGATCTCTTGTTTACGAGAACATTTTCTGAAGGCAAGGGCCTTTAGCAGGAGATTACTTTCTAGGACAAGCTCGGCCAGTGACAGGACATTACTTTGACATAGGCAGCTCAAGCGAGACATTTTAATAGAGGGCAAACTTTGGCCATAGTTCCATAGATTTCTGTGCTGATAAAAATACTGAATGGCTTGCAAGGCCTCCTAATTATCAATGACAAAGATCTTATGAACATTTTTGCTGGTCGTCTTATAGAACGCCTGCTACTGGCCTTGAGCGTTATCTCAAATAGACATCTACTTTGCAGATTTGTCTGAGGAGCTAACTGCAATGCCCCTTTTCCTCCATACTGCCCTAAGAACGGACCGAGAAATGTCTCTGTCGTACGTTTCCGTGGCTTTATTGTTTTGGTTTTTCTTATTCACTTTAATTTCTGTTACAATTTCCATATGTTTGAAATTCTGTTTTGTTCCGTGACATTGCCGTTATCATTTATCGATTATGCGATTTTCGACACACACAAAAATGTCTATGCCGGTGTTACGTCCCTTGGACAGTTTCATGACAGTCTAATGAAAACGACATTGGCCATGGCCGTGATCTTGTCAACTCACGCATAGCCCAATTTTTCGTTGTTGTTTTTTGTTGTTGTTTTTTTGTCTTGTCTTCTTTTGGCTTTTAATAAGCAACGGAATGGTCAAGTCAACGCTCCTCTTTGGATGTGACGATGGCATTCGTGAATGTTGTTAACACATGCAGTCAGTCAGTCGGTCAGTTTGTTGTTTCGTTTCGTTACAATTTCTGCTGTTTGTGCGCCTGCCCGCGTGATGGATAATTTGTGCAGAAGACCCGGCGGATTTCATGCATTCGTTCCCTCCAACATGGTTTTTTTCTTCGGGCCGATTGCTGTCATGTTTCCAAGTCATGTCCGCTGAGGATCGGCGTTAATTTTTTTGGGATCCGGTGGGGTGGGGGGGGGATGTATCGGCTGTTGGTTGATTAGTGCTAATCGTTGTGTTGTGTTGCCGCCTTTTTTTTGTCGATCGTCGATTGTCTGTGACTGTGTCAGTGTCAGTGTCTCTCTGATGGTTGTCCAATTTGTTGCCCTGGCCTAAACGTGTGTTTGCTGTCATTTCGGACACGTTTTTTTTCCGGACTTCACAACACACAGAAACGCGACAACCATAAAATACCGCTATAATTTAAATAAATAAAATTATGTCTCTTTTGATATTTCAGCGTAGAGTCGGCGGTTGCTGTCGCCGTTAAACCAGTCGCTGATTGCCCGTTCATGTTTCAGTGTGGACACACATTGTGTGGGATTTTATTTAGCCAAGTCCTGTGTGCGGGAAATTTATGACTTAGGTAGATTTTTTACTTTTTTCGTTAATGTGTCAATTTATACGAACCACCTAGTCCATGTAGATTAGACTGGGTCGCGGCGGTGAGTATTTTTATAATGATTGTCAGAAATATTTTTTATAGGGCGAGTATTTGGGGAGTCATGAGATGTTAAGTGGACCACCCCCCACCCCTCACCCCCTTTTTTTAAGAAATATTATTTTATTTATTTTTATTTTATTAATTACAATACAAAGTAAATTTATATTCTAATTTTGGGTCCAAGGATAAACCGAGTGACAAAGACTATTTGGCTTGATGTTTACAGCGACAGACCAAAGCCTCTGGTGGGAATCGAACCCACAACCCCCACGCTGATAGGCAAGCACGCTACCAACTCGCCTACCGGGGCGCTTTTTTAAGAAATAATTTTTACCCTCCCAATCGGTAACAAAACAATAATAAGTTAGAGATTCCTTGGTACCACAAAATTCCTCTCAGATAGACTCTTTTTAATCCCATCAGTAGATTTCTTGAAATTTTAAAACTTTCATAGTGATTGGTTACTCGCAAGTGCTGGCATGCTATTCAGCCGCGATCGACTACATTTTTGATCGACTTGTCCGTTGTTGGTTGTTAAGTGAAATCAAAGTCAGCTGTTTGTCGACTATTAGTCGATCGAAAGCAAATGTTTGACATCGTGAAACAGGCTGCTGGTGTTTTGTTTTACGCGATAAATCGATAATTTTGGAAAAAAAAAATGTTGTAAATAGTTGATGATGAAATGTTAGAACAAGTGCACTTCTTTGGTTTTGACCTTCGTTCTGTCTGCTCCGTTTTGACTCATTTTCTAGGGTGTCTACGCTGGGCAACTTAGTTTTAAGCCAAGATTGAAGTATTTGTATTATTACAAAAAGAAGTGAACTAAAGCCAACCGAACTGGAAACCCATAGCTACTGTTTTTTTTTAATAAAAACCCCGATATTTAAAATTTGTGAAAACTAAAATTGATTTTTCTTTTTCACGTTTAGATACAATTATTTCCTCATCCCCCGCATTTTTCGTTTTAGCTTTAAGCCATTCATAGCATTCATAACACAGAGAAAAGGATTTCGCAAAGTCAAGGGATTCGAACTCAGGACCACTTTTTTATAAAATATAAAACTTTTTTTTAAAAAAATATCTTGGTCATGAATGGGTTAAACTAAAAATGAGAGAGAACCAGACCAAAGATATTAAAATGGTTATAGAACTGTAAATTCAGGTTCGCATCCTGGGAAGACCATACAACTTTTGGCAATGGCTTTTTTCACCTTGTACACAGTGTTACCGTTGTGCGACTAAAGTTGAAATTTGCGACTTTTTTTTACCAAAAACTATTTGATCAAATATTGTCGAGAATATATTTAGATATTTTTAAGAAAATAAAAATTATTTTCTATGTGCATCCAAAAATATTTATAAACATTATTAATAGTTTTTTAGTCGTCGACCTTTAGGTAAATTTTAACTTTAATTTACTCATATAATTTCATTTCATTTCATTTCTTAATATTGCAAAAGTTACCGAGCCGATTTCGGTAAATGTTAATAAAAATCGAGCTCGAGGTCGGATGGTATCTTTTTTTTTAACAAAGTTACATTTTTTTTGGAAAACAATTAAAGATTATGTCAACAGTACAGAGTTCTTAAAATAACTTCTCAAGACCTTTCCATGAACAGTTTAGAGCGCACAACAAGCCGAATACTGGCTTATGTGTATGTCTAAGGACATGAGGCGGAGAAAACCCGCCTCCTCTTCTCAACCTAACCTAACCTAAATTTTTTTTAAATAATACAAATTCCAACGACTATAAAGATGAATTTTTAATTTTGTATACCTTTTTAGTTGTGGTTTGTTTAAATAAAAACGCCGGAACTACCAGAACTTTGATGCTATCGGTGGCTGCAATGCAAATATTTTCTTTGGCAAATGTTCGTTTCTTAAGTCTTTTGTTTTATGCGATAAATCGACAACTCTAACTGCCTGTTTTCATCAAACGATTTCGTTCGTTCGTTGCAAATTGTCAAAATTAGAAGCGTTATAAAATGGGATTTAGACTTTATTGGATTCTGAATTTTAGGTACACGTTCCCTTACTAAGAAATATAAATTTTATGGCGTCTTCAATTGTAACGATTCACAACGATCGATCGAATTCGTTTTAGGGAAACCAGCCCTAAGAATCGTTGTGGTTTATTTAAATAAAAACGCAGAAAAAAACTACTTTTTTGTGATACTTTTTTTTATAAAAAAAAACCGAATTCTTGTTCGACTCTTTCGAAATTCTCAGCGGTAACACTGCTCGTCAGCCATGTAAAATAAATCTCTAGGAAAGCAGTAGTCGTTCGCAGCTGATGGCAAATAGTATATCCTGGTCAGTGGGTCTATAAATGCAGTCCTGCATAGCCCACTGAATTGAGAGTAGTTGCCCGTCTGTTCCTTGGGGGAATGTTGAGGGAAGGCCCACTGAGTTGAGAGTAGTTCCCCGTCTGTTCCTCGGGGGAATGTTGAGGGAAATACTTACAGGATTTTAATTTGCTCTTAATCTCAGATATCTTTTCTCGCTCTCTCTCTCTCTCATTTGTTGTTCCCCCCGGTTTTGCTGCACATTTTAGCATTTTATCCTCGCCTATTTTTACCAATCAGCACTTCTGTAGCCATGGAGTTATCACATCGCCTTGATTAAATGTTGTTTTTTTAAATGATGAATACATATTTGCAAAATTCTTGGTATTTGCAAAACAAATACTTTTAATTTTAGAACCATTGTTTGTCCCCCTCCTATCCAACTACTTCAGCTTATTAATCATTGTGGATTTTATTAAGCGAAGACGAAGTCGAAGACAGCAGAACCTTCACCCCTCTAACCGACAGACCACAGTGCATTGCAATTGACTCCACAGAGGTCAGGGAAGAGCATTAATAAACGTTTTTGTTTTTTTTTTGGTTAGTTTGTTTGGTTTTTATTATAAAACAATAAAAACGAATAATACAATAATACACTAATAATAATAACAATAGCGTTAATATGCGATTATAATTTTGATTATGGTTAATGGTATGTTTTACAAATCATACTTATCATATTTGTTGTTGTTATTGCTGTTGTTGTTGTCTTGAATAAACGCTTATTACTTCATTTAATCGCATAATGTCTACACATGTATGGTGGTCGCCACAGAATCCCCAGACAATGGTGGATTCCGACAAAAACTGGTTAATGTTCAAGTAATCATTACTGCGTTCCGAAGTAGTGATTAAGATTATAATGACAAAGATCCTAGATTCGATTTGCAATGGACCGGCAATCACTGATCGAAGATCGCCAAACTCGTTTGTAAAGCCCTGCACGACAAATTCTATACTATGGAGTCATCAAGGAATCACGATGCGATTCCCATTAACTAATGTGAAAAAGGTTTTAAAAAGTGGTGCCACAAAATACTGCACTTGATGTGGCAAATACTCGCACCACCTATGTTGGACTAAAAATGAAATGCGTTTCTCGACCGCTCTGTATCGTCTAGTACCTGAGGTGTTACACAATACTTCAGATCCGAAAGATATGTCAATAATGCTGCTACTTTGACCTCTTATAAACGTGGAACTGGTGCCAGTGCACTGAGCCGTAAGTTCACTAACACTAGTCAACAGTCAAAATGGACTCGGGATGCGATAATTTTTTCTGTGTAGATAACCTTGACATGAGCTCGAAAAACGCAATAAAAAAATTTTTTTTCGTTTGGTTTTTGTTTTATTTTTTTTTTTTAAATTTTAAAAAAAATTTTTTGGTTAATTTGTTTCGTCCGGCTTAACTCGGGAACCACTAGCCCGATTTAATTGAATTAAATTTTAAAAAATTTAAATTTAAAATTTTACGTAAAGTCACATCACCTATGAGCAAAATGAGACAAAGATCATGAAAATCGATGCACGCGTTTCGCTTTTATTCGCAATTGAGTAAAGGTATGAATTTCAAAAATGTGCTCGACATATGCACAACTTTGTCTATGGTAAGGTTTTTTCTTTTTTATTACAAAAAAAATTAAAATTTGTTGGGTGACAAAATATATGAAAATTTGAAATTCATACCTTTACTCAATTGCGAATAAAAGCGAAACGCGTGCATCGATTTTCATGATCTTTGTCTCATTTTGCTCATAGGTTATGTGACTTTACGTAAAAGTAATAAGATTTGACATTTTTTTTCATTTTGGATATTTTATGGATTTTTTAAAAAAAAAAAATTTAAATCTTTAGGCAAAAAATAAGTTTTTTCCTTTATATATTAATTTTTAACTTGGAAACTGTTGCTTGTATAGGAAAACAATATATGAACAGATTAAGGGAATTGTAATTTTAAATTTTTTAAAATTTAATTCAATTAAATCGGGCTAGTGGTTCCCGAGTTATGCCGGAAGAAAAAATAAACCAAAAAAATTTTTTTAAAATTTAAAAAAAAAAAAATAAAACAAAAACCAAACGAAAAAAAAATTTTTTATTGCGTTTTTCGAGCTCATGTCAAGGTTATCTACACAGAACAAATTATCGCATCCGGAGTACATGAATTTTTTTTCATTTTGTTGAGTAGTGTAATTAGCATGCCTCTTCTATCTGATTTTCATGAGTTCCACTCAGGAGATTTACGATTGAAATCACCTTCAACAATTCAACAATTTCTGAGTTTTTCTTTTCCAAAAAAAGTCTACTATCCAGAAATAATCCTAGCCACTGATACTCTTCGGAAATCTGAGATGACCGTTAAACTCTCTTCTGTAGTGGAGGCTCCTAATATCAACTGTGTCGAAGTGTTGCTGTATCCGCTGTTAGTGCGACCGTGTCTAACAGTAAACTTAGTAGATTTTTAAATGAGTCATGAGTGTGAGATTTTTTTGTTTTGTTTTTCATTTAGAAGATTTGAATCTTAAACACATCACTTTAGAGTCTTTAAAATGTTCTAACGGTTCATTAGATTTTTATTTATTTCTATCTGTTCAAATATCTTTTCCCAAAAAAAAATAAAAGCCAACATTTAATTTTATTTGAATTGTTTATTGTTTTTATTTCGATTTGGTTGTTGTGTTCAACAAACTTACCGAGACATTAAAGAGTTTTTTTTTTTTTTGGACTCAACACTTTCTGTTGGCCATGTTCGTCCATTCTACAGATCGTGTTGTATTTGGTTTTAATTTTGACGTTTTTTTTTTGCTCCAATTCTTATATGCAAACAAGAAATGGAAAACACGTTCTTCGAGTGATTGTGTCATTCGAAAATTGTTAAGGTCTTCGAGATGTGAAAAGCATTTCTAATCATTTGGCCAACACAGTAAGAACGTGACCAGAAAGGGAGGGGGAGTCAGTGCGGCGAGTGTAGTTTCAATTTGTAATCATGCTGAGGTAATATCGGAATTGTGGCCGACACCCTTTGTCTACTTCAACGCCAGCAAGTTAGCAAACCCCGTAACATCGAAGTCAAAGAATTGAGATGGGTGATGTTGGGAAAATGTTAAGTCTCCACTTGAGACTCTGTGTGCTGTTGTGTCCACCGTTCGATTAACATGAGCTTCAATTGTCGTTAAGACTGGCAGACAGAACCTCTGTTTATCTGCGTATGATCGTCTATGTCTGTCCCAAACTATTTTCTATGTTCTTTCAGCTGTTTCGCCATAAAGAACAACAACCAAAAACCGTGTTATGTATTTCATTCATATGGATGAATGGATTGTGGGACATACAGGCGGACGGACGGACGGACGGACAGACGTATGTTTGGAATCTCATTAACCGTGATTTAATTGCTTCTTAAAGTTTCTTCATTTATTTCTGTATTTTTTTTTATTGACTGTAATTTTAAATTACATCACGATTTCGTTTCGCATTCAAATAGTACACGACGTCCACAAATATCTTGAATAGAAATTGATGAGATTCTTATTTCATTTCTTCAATTGTCTCTCTGTCTGTCTCTCTGTGGTCTTTATGTGTGTGTGTTTTTTTGTTGGTTTTGCTTGTTTATAGGTCAAACTTGTGTTGGGATTTGAACAACACTCACGGTGTGTACTGATTTGTTTCAGAACATTTTACGCAATTTCGCAGAAGCTTTGAAAGCATCGAAAATACACGACAAACATTAGCATGTGTGAGAAATGGGTTTCGGTTATGCACGTGCGTTTCATTAAGTTTGTGTCTTAAGTCTTTCGTTTGGTAGAGGAAATCACTCCGTAGGGAAGGCGTTGCACATCGAATTGTAATCAGAAATCTTAAGTGAATTAATTGGCAATGGATCTGGGTAAAATGTCCAAAATGAAAAAATACCAAAAATAAATGTGAAAATTTTCCAAAAAAAAACGCCAACATTAAATTAACCGAAAGAGCGGGTAATTTAAAATATGATTCATCCAACACGTTTGCTTTGCGAAACTTTCAGCAAAAACACTAGTGGCTCCCTGGTATTATTCGCTTATAACGCCCAATTGACTCAGCCATTGATGGTACACCACCATCCTCTTCTAGGTTTGCACCTTAGAGCAGCTAAAACTAGACAATTACCCGAGTCTTTCCTGACGAACCGCATTTTCAACTGGCCGGAAAAAATTGTTCCGATGTTCTTACTAGGATACAAACCTACAAGGTGGAAAGGACCGCAGAAAAAATATGTAGTGTTCTTACCAGATTACAAACCTGCGATTTTTTTTAGAGACATCCATACTCACACAGCCTTGTCGATGAAAACGCCGAGGTCTGTCAGGAGAATTTTCAAAACTTTAATACAAGGTAAAGGCGAAGGCGAAAGCCCTAGCAGACAGTCCTTTTTTTAAACATTTTTTTTTGGAAATTATATTTGCAATAAATTAATAAAATAATATTAATACACGACCTTCTTTGCCAATGCCTGGAATGCCTAGCAGACAGTCCTTTTTTTAATTTTTTTTTTTAAATTATATTTGAAATAAATAAATAAAATAATAATAATTAAGACACGACCTTCTTTGCCAATGCCTGGAATGCCTACTTTTTTTTTAGGCCCATGGAAATCTCGTTTTAGCTGTGCCCATAATTTTCTAGCTTGCCATCAGGGAAAAAATGAAATCTTAATGACAAAAATCATTATCGAAAAGTGTTTCATTCAATTTGTAGAGATTCTGCTAGCCCCCACCTGGTACTGGGTCTGTCTCTTTCCCACCCTTAGAGGGAGATCCGGAAACAAACGTTAGGCTCGAATTAATGAACTGCGTGTGTCTTAAGTCTTTTGTTTTGTAAAAGTATTTCCTTCAACTTGTGAAGATTTCTCTTGTCTCTTTCCGCCACCCCCCCCCCCACCCTTTCCCTTTACAGGGAAATCCGGAAACAAACGTCAGGCCTGTGTTAATCAACTGTTTGTGTCTTAAGTCTTTTGTTTTGTATCGAGTATTCCGATTTTTTTTTGTGGCGTAGATTATAAATTAAATAATTTCTTATTGTTTAAATACAACAAAAGCAAAACAATTTACTAAATAATACAATCATTTCGCTTTTGCCCCCCTCTCTCCCCACACCATGGCAACAACAACACATACCATGCCCGCAACAAAGGAATATTTTTGTTGAGCCTAAGATTTTACGGAAAATAAATCAAATACATCTTCAATTGTTGTTGTTAGTGGTTGATGTTGTTGTCGTTATTGTTCAACAATTGTGTTCAATATTAATTTATATAATTGTCTTATCATCGTTTAGAGTTATTTCATCACACACGAAATGTACAAACTCACAACAACAACAACAACAAAAATAGTTATTATTATTTTTGAATACAAATTGGTTAAACCCGGAATTAATCTTGTCGAGGATGAAGCTATCTATGACTGCGTGTTGTGTTTCTTTATAAATCCCAAATTATTAGTCACACTTAATCATGTAAATCATGCAAATCTTCCAAATAAATCAAATTGAAAACATAAGAATGCCGTTGTGAAATCGAAACGATGACGACGACGACAACGACGAGACTAGAAATTTTCATTAATTTCTTCGTAATGATTAATTTCATTTTAAGTGTTTCTCTCAAGTTTTTTTAGGTTGTCTTTATCTTTATATTTTTCTGTTTTTTTGTTCTTTTGTATCTTTAAGAGTCTTAGAAGTTTTGTTGGGTTTTTGTGTGTTTTTTTGATTTCCCAGAACTGTTGATTATCAGCAGATATTGTGGCTATGACCTTAACGGTAAACAAAAGGCCACAATTTATTTTAGGCCACAACTGGTTATCAGCCAAGTGCTCAAGTGATGCTAAGGTGTCTAAACAAGTCAATTGTCTGGCAATTGAAAACGCCGTTTTCTGCATTTAGGCAATGGCAGTTAAAAAAAAAAAAGCGATTTTGGATCTCCCCTGTATCGAAAGTTATAGGGTGTGTTTTAAAGTCCTTTGAAAATTTGCGTCACATACAGTGCCAGCTGGTTTCTGCACCATACGTTTTGAAACCATTCAGTGCTACTATTCGCCGCCCATTTTTTATGGCATTGGATATTTTTCCATCTCATTTTCGAACAAGTAAGGTCCAATGACCCCGCCGGACCATAAACCGCATCAAACAGTCACACCGTTGAGAATGGAGAGGCATCTCAAGAATAACTATGTGGATTTTCCGAGCCCCAGATGTGACAATTTAGCTTGTTGCCACCGTAGCCACCGAGGTGGAAATGGGCCTCATCAGAAAGATGATTTTTCGATGATCATTTTCATGCATTTAGCAAAAATGCTTGAAAAATACCCCAAAAAAAATTAAGAATTCCCAAAAATAAATTAAAAATTTCACCCATAAACGTGTAAAAACATGTGAAGCATAGGCGCCCCGGTAGGCGAGTGGATAGGGTGCTTGCCTATCAGCGTGGGGGTTGTGGGTTCGATTCACACCAGAGGCTTTGGTCTGTCGCTGCAAAAATCTAGCCAAATGGTCTGTGTCACCCGGTTTACCCCTTGGACCCAAAATTAGAATATAAATTTACTTTATATTTTAATTAATAAAACAAAATAAATAACAAGTGAAGCATGCGCCAAATGAAGAATTCCCACAATGAAAATTTCCCCAAAAATTCTAAAAAAAAAATCGACAAGCCCACGAAAATCTCATAGAAAATTGGAAATATAACCCAAAATTTCAACAATGAAAAATTCCCCAACTTTGTTTTCATTTTGGGGAATTCAATGAGTGAAATCGGCAAAATCAGCTGGGAATTGAGGACTCATTTAATCGGGAAAAGAATTATGGATGGGCCCCTCCATAGGCTGGGCTGCCATCTCTCAACTGACTTCTCGTTGCAATGGGTTGAGAGTGGGGAAGGGGGCGCGACCATTCCGCTCCTCCGCCTTAATGAAAGAACCGATTTTTAATTGGGGAATTTTTCATACATTATTTAAGAGATTTTTCAGATTTTTTTTGGGAAACTTTTATGCTCTATGAAAAATGCCAAAAAAAAATTAAGAATCTCATACAAAATTGGGGAATTTTTTATAATATTTCATATGAAATTTTGTTGTTGTTTTTTTTTTGTGATATTTTCAAAACTAATGAACCTAAAATTTGGGTCGCTGTATTTTTTTTCATTATGAAAAATTCCCCAATTTTGTGTGAGATTTTTTTTTTTTGGGGAATTCTTTTTTGGCCCATTTTTCATAGAACCAAAACAATTCTGAAAAATCCCATAAATAATGTTTTTTATTTTTTTTTTTGTTATAAAATAACCTTTTTCCAATTTACGAAAATCTATTGTTGTATTTTTGGGGTATTTATCGTAATATTTGGGGATTTTTTATTGGGTATATTTTCACAAATTATTTCGTGGATTTTTCAGAATTTTTGGAGAAATTTTCATATTGGGCTTTGGGGGTATTTTTCAATATTACGAAAATCAAATTTGGGCAATTGGTTGTGAATTTTGTATGAGATTTTTTTTTTGGAAAATTCTTCTTTTTTTTGCTTTTTAATTGAGCCGAAAATTTCCCCCAAAAAAATTTGAAAAACTCCTTAAATAATACTTTTGGTTTTTTTTAAAAAAAAAATACACTTTTTCCAAATTACGAAATTTTATTGTTGTATTTTTGGGATATTTTTCATAATATTTGAGGATTTTTCAGAAATTTTGGGGAAATTTTCATATTAAACATTTGGGTCGGATTTTTTTTTGCATTGTGAAAAATTCTCCAAGAGAATTCTTCATTTTTTTGGCGTTTTTCTTAGGGTCGAAATTTTCCCCAAAAAAATTTGAAAAATAATAACACAATAATTATTTTTTTTGAAATATACACTTTTATTGTTGTAGTTTTGGGATATTTTTCATAATATTTGGGGATTTTCCAGAATTTTTGGGGAAATTTTCATTTTAAGCATTTGGTGGGATTTTTTTTTTTTGCATTGTGAAAAATTCTCCAAGAGAATTCTTCATTTGTTTGGCGTTTTTCTAAGGGTCGAAATTGTCCTCAAAAAAAGTTTGAAAAATAATAACACTTTTGATTTTTTTTTGTTGACAAATACACTTTTATTATTGTAGTTTTGGGATATTTTTCATAATATTATGGGGGACTTTGCATTGGGTATTTTTTGCACAAATTGTTTGGGGGATTATTCAGAATTTTTTCGGTAAATTTTCGTATTGGGCTTTTGGGGAGATTTTTGATTTATTTTGGGAATTCTTCATTTGGGGCATTCATAATTTTTTGCGGACATTTTTCATTTGGAAAATTTTGGAAATTTGGCCTTTTCGGGGAATTTTTCATTTATTATTGGGAATTCTTCATTTTTCATTTTATTTTTGGGGCATTTTCCATAGAACCCAGAAGAAAATCTCGTAAGAAATTTTTGAAAAATTCTCCAATGAAAACATTTCTTCATTTTTCCTTTTACTTTTGGGGCATTTTCCAGAAGAAAACCTCACAAACAATTTATGAAAAATTCTCTAATGAAAACATGGCGCAATGACATTGTGCGACTTCTTCATTTGGGGCATTTTCATTCATGTTATTTTTGGGAAATTTTCCATAGGACCCAAAAGAAAATTTGGGGCATATGGGGCATTTTTCATTTTTTTTGGGGCATTTTACAAAAGACAATCTCCCAAACAATTTGTGAAAAATTCTCTAATGAAATTCTATGACAATGGCCTGTCGACCATTATGGGGTCACCCTCTTGCCCTTCCAATGTAACCCAATGTAGTCTATTTTAAAACCACCACCATGGTCACCTATCCAACTATCACCACCACGATCATTCCCTTGCCCCTTCTCCCCAGTGCCATTAAATGCCGCCTAATGAACATGTTGTCTCTGTGAAGGATCTCCACACATTCGCACACACACACACATGTACACTGACATATCTTTAAATGAACATAAAAATATTTGATTGCATCTCAAAAATATTTACTACTGAATCATGGCTGACCCAAGCTGACGGCAGCTGCTTCCATCGACACAGGTTATCATCTGCGAGAGCAGAGCAAAAACCCTGCAGCTGTTTTATGGCGATTTATTTTTTTTTTTTATATACACCAGCGTGTACAGGAAGCATCGACCATTTGCAGGCGCTACAAAGGCATTGGAATTTTTGAAAAACGCCAAACGGGCTAAAAGCCAAGGAATCCAATTTGAAATTGTACTTTAATTAGAACAAAAATAAATATTTTATGATGGCATCTCGTTAAAAGTCCATTTGAGCTCCCTCCTGCCAACTACTCTAGGGTCTGAAGACATGGCATAGAAGACTGTGGTAGTTAAGAAGAAGACTAACATTAGTCTGTGTATTTATGAGGTGTGTGTGATAAATGTGGTGAATATTGACAAATATTTACCACATTTATAGAATAGGAAGTAGACTTTATTTTTCGTCATAAACTTTATGTTAGTTCTATAGTGGACGACCTATTGTAGGCTCAAATCCGGCTCTGGAAGCCCCACATTACAATTGACCACATCTCCGCAGTCTAATCGTACTGCCTGTTTCACGATGTCTTTTCGGTATTCTTATCGAAACGTAATCGTTTCAATACAAATTTCAGTTTCTGTATAACGAAACCGATAATTAAACGATATTAGATCGACATCGTGAAACAGGCAATTAATATGATCAACCCTGGATTTGTGGACTTATTTCCTTTTTCCACAAATGCGATTGGCTATCTTCAATTCTAATAACAGACATAGGACAATAAAGTCTTAATATTTATTGAATAACCAAAAGATCAAACTCAAGCATTTTAATTGTAAACATACCTCGTACCACTGTCGCCACTGCCTGTCTTCACACCCAATGGCCAATGGAGTGGCCATTATGCGCCGAGATTGATTTCCAGTAGTAAAATTGCACTCATGCTCAAGTTATTTGCAATATAAATGTCCCTTTTGGCGAGTTTAATTCGTTGCAAAGATTTCAATTCTCGTCTCTTTCCAATAAAACACAAAATTTATGTCACAATTATTTTTACATTAAACGAGGCAACGTCGCTGTCGACAGTGTCGATGAACTCGACACAAACATGCACTGGCTGGCGGAGATACGTTGTAATGTGAGTTGTTGCAGTGGTGGGACCAAACAGAGGCGCCACCACACAAGCAGATTGGACACTTCAGAACACTTGATTAATTAAAGTAATTTATTTTCATGTTTTTAAATTATAAATACAATTGCAATTACAATTGTTTATTTCCCCCAAAAAGTTTGCGGCTTAAAGGCCGTGGTTCTCTATCTAAACACGCCGAAATAATAACAAAGGCCCACAGCCAAAGTTGTAATGAATAATCTCAATACAATTCAATGTTCTATGGTCCCCTATATAAAAAATGATCGACATTTTCATATATTTAATTTTTAATATTGTGTAAATAACTTTAGAATTGTATTGAGCATTTCAATATTATCAATTAGTCTACAAAAAATATTTCTTTTTTAAATAAAAAAAAAACTATAAAAAAAAAATAATTGATAAAAGATTTTCCAACAAGAGGTGTTAATTAAAATCACCTGGTATTTCGGTAGCTGTCACTTTTGAAGATTTTGTTCTTTGACATTTGACAAGTATAAACTACGCCATTACTAAAAATGGAACGATACACGCTTCAACAACCCAATTGAAATTATTAAAATTCACTACAGAAATGATGGAAATGTTGCAGTCACAGTTCGCAAAACTAAAGCATTTTTCGGTCGTCGGATCGCAATACAGAAATTGGTAGACAAATTCGAGCTGTTGGGACAAGTTAGTGATGTGATGAATAAAACCCATGCACGTCGCCCCAGAAGAACTGAGAATATTTGCTGCTGTAGCCCGCCCAAAGTGTTGAAGAAACCCCAGGTTTGTCTATACCTCGTCGTTCTTTTGACTTGGCCATTCCACAAACGTCATTTCACCGTATTTTGCATAAAGACATGGGTCTTAAGGTTTATAAAGTTTAGTTAACACAAGAACTCAGGCCGGCCGATCATCAACAACTTCGTGTCTTTGCAGATTGGGTCCTTGAAATGCATGAAAATGATCCGGAATTCCATCGAAAAATCGTCTTGAGTGATGAGATTGTCGCATCTGGGGCTCGGAAAACCCAAGGCAAACTCTTATCTTAACACTAAATATAAATTCTCGGCCATAACATTAAATTGTAGGCGTTTAATTTCTTCTTGAAAATCACACGTATAAAAAAAACACCCCTCACAATTATAAATGGCTGCATAATTGGCTCAATAACGTTTTTAGAAGTTTTTCTACTGACTTCTATTGACGTAATTTGTACACAATAATGATGATCATTGAGATGACGTATTTTTTTTTAGAGAAATCCTTTCTTTCCCAAAGGCCTAAAAAGGTCCCGGCAGATACCTTCAGTTGTGTCCCTTTGCCACACGTCTCCATTAAATCGTCCTCTTAAATCTAGTTCATAAATATTTGTAAAGATTTTAGGCAAATTTTACAGCTAAACTTTTCAAGTTCGTCTCCTAACTCTTTCGTTTACATTTCAATTGATTGAATGGCATTTTCCCCCCGCAAAGATAACTTCTATAACTTTAAAAAGTTGTTGTTGTTTTTTTAATTCCTTCCCTTAAATTGTCCTCTTAAATATTTGTTATATTTGTAAAGATTTTAGGCAAATTTTACAACTAAACTTTTCAAGTTCGTCTCCTAACTCTTTCGCTTACATTTCAGTTGATTGAATGGCATTTTCCCCCCGCAAAGACCTCTATAACTTTAAAAAGTTGTTGTAGTTTTTTTCATACTCTCCATTAAATTGTCCTCTTAAATATTTGTTATATTTGTAAAGACTTCGACAAATTTTACAACTAAAGTTTTCAAATTCGTCTCCTTACTCTTTCGTTTACATTTCAGTTGATTGAATGCCATTTTTCCCCCCGCAAAGATCTGTATAACTTTAAAAAGTTGTTGTTGTTGTTTTTTCATTCTTTCCCTTAAATCGTCCTCTTAAATATTTGTTATATTTGTAAAGATTTTAGGCAAATTTTACAACTAAAGTTTTCAAGTTCGTCTCCTAACTCTTTCGTTTACATTTCAATTGATTGAATGTCATTTTTCACCCGCAAAGATCTCTATAACGTTAAAAAGTTGTTGTTGTTTTTTTAATTCTTTCCATTAAATCGTCCTCTTAAATATTTGTAAAGATTTTAGGCAAATTTTACAACTAAAGTTTTCAAGTTCGTCTCCTAACTCTTTCGTTTACATTTCACTTGATTGAATGGCTTTTTTCCCCCGCAAAGATCTCTATAACTTTATCTATTTTTCTTCTATTTGCAGAATTAAGCATAAGCTAATGGCGCCTAGACAACGAAGAAAAAAAACACATCACTAAACGTTCAAACAGCCCATTAGTCATGCATACTCTTAATGATTCCAGTAACTCAGCACAGCAACGAACACTGGCTGAAACGCAAAAACACAAAAAACATCCACCAGAAGAAAAAAACGAAAAAAAAAAATTCAAACAACAAAACACTGCGCCAAACAATAAAATTAATAGAAAATAAAAATATATTGATGACGTTATTTTGAAATCATCAGTCCTAGCAGAATATGTCTATAATTTACACAGCCAAACGGACAAATAGCCAAGATTCCGAAAAAACACACAGGCCAACAACAACAACGGACGAAACTCCAAAATAGCTGGCAAGAAAATCGTTAAGAGGATGGGGGGAAGGTGGATCAACGACACTGATGACATGTAATGAACAACATTAAAGCGTAAAGTTTAACAGCTATCTCTCTGACAAGGCTTCAGCAAAGCCATCGTCACCAGTACCAAAGCTCCTCCGCACCCCGTACCGCGCACCATCGCCACGAAAGCCCAGCAGGCTATTAGTGTCCGTCCCGTCCAGTCTCAGCCTCCGTTTGTTTTATATTAAAATGTAGAAACACAACAGAAAAGAAACCGCTAACCTACCGACAATATTTAAATAAATTATTTACCAGAAAACGTGATAATAACATGTTGTAATATAATAATGATAATAATAAAAATAAAAAAAATACATTCTAACGAAACCAAGCACAAGAAGAAGAGAACGCCAGCGAGGCAGCGTAGCGACGGCCGCATCGGCAATCGAACAGCAATAAGATTTATCGAAACAAATCATCATTTGCCAATATGATTAACTATCTATCTATAGAACATCGAGACAAACGTATAGACGGACGGATCGGCACACAGTATTACGTAGAAACAACTCAATAGTCTTCAGCCAAACGACAGATGGCTTGACTAATGGCTTCAGGTGCCGAAAGGGGCAGTCAATTGCTGTTACTGTCAAGGACGTTGAAGGCCATTCAATGACTTTTTAACGTTCAGAGGTTATTCGTCATACAAACAGACACTCACCTACAGGTACAAGTTTTACAAATGAGGATTTGTTCTAATGATATGAATTTTTATAAATGATTTTCTTTCCACTCTGCCCGTCTCCTCTCCTCTTCGCTTCGCTTCACTTCACCACACTTCTTTCGACTCGCAACTCTAGTCAATGGTGGTTATGAGTTCTCGTAGGAAATTCAATAATTTTTGGTTTATTAAACAATGATGAATAATGATGATGGTATGTCTGGCACAGCCACTGCCACTGGTGCCGATGATCAGACATAGTTTTCAGTTCTTCACTTCACGTGTGGCATTACACGCAATTTGGCGATTTTAGTGAAATGAAATTATTTCCTTTTTCTTACAAGACTCAATGCCAAATAAATATCAAATGAAGTAGAATGTTTTAAGATATTTTGATCATTCAATTCTTTATTCAACGGTTAATATATAAATAAGTGTTTACAGGCTAGAAGTTATTCACCATATTGGGCATAGCCTTGTATCCAGAGTATTATGCATTGAACATTTACGACAATACTTTAAAATTATGATTCTAAATAAATGCGTCTTAGAAAAGAAGGGATACCATTATAATGTAGAGATACTATCAGCAATCCCTGGCGTGTCACAAATGAGATTTGGCACGAGTTTTATGGGTGGTGTCACGTCCCAGTGAGAATTTCCCGGTCAACAGAAAATCCCATAACTATTTCTACATTATAATGACGAATATCGTATTTTTGAAAAGGGGCGTGGCACCGCCCCTTTTTTCGAAGACGCATTTATTTATTAAACGTGCACTAAATATTATCTTCATACCACTAACAGTTCATGATATATGGTCGCTCAAAGATTTAAGATGACACGCCCCTTTGCCCGATCCTGGCCCAATTAGCTTATTACAATATCCTAGTAGACAGTAAAACAGTAAAACATTGGGAAATTTCCCCGACGATCTAAACACCATTATGGCGCATATAGCATTTTTGTATAAATGGACGTGGCTCCGCCCACTTTTTTTTCTAAGTCATCTATATTTGTGGCATATGTACCAAATCGCAACATCATACCCCTACCCGTTCATGAAATATGGTCGCTCATATTTTGTAGATGAGTGGGCGTTGCCACGCCCCTTTTCCCCACCATGACCAAATATAGCCCACGCCACATTCCCGCTCGACAATAAAAAAAACTAGGGAAATTCCAATACGATCACCACATTATTAAGGCAGATATGACATTTTCTATAAATGGGCGGCGGTGCCACCCACATTTTTCCTGGACATATGCTATACCTATAAAACAGGTACCAAATCTCTTATAGTTCGGGAGATGTGGCCGTTTAACACTTCGAGATGAATTATTTAATTATTTAATTATTTAATTATTTAATTATTTAATTATTTAATTATTTAATTATTTAATTATTTAATTATTTAATTATTTAATTATTTAATTATTTAATTATTTAATTATTTAATTATTTAATTATTTAATTATTTAATTATTTAATTATTTAATTATTTAATTATTTAATTATTTAATTATTTAATTATTTAATTATTTAATTATTTAATTATTTAATTATTTAATTATTTAATTATTTAATTATTTAATTATTTAATTATTTAATTATTTAATTATTTAATTATTTAATTATTTAATTATTTAATTATTTAATTATTTAATTATTTAATTATTTAATTATTTAATTATTTAATTATTTAATTATTTAATTATTTAATTATTTAATTATTTAATTATTTAATTATTTAATTATTTAATTATTTAATTATTTAATTATTTAATTATTTAATTATTTAATTATTTAATTATTTAATTATTTAATTATTTAATTATTTAATTATTTAATTATTTAATTATTTAATTATTTAATTATTTAATTATTTAATTATTTAATTATTTAATTATTTAATTATTTAATTATTTAATTATTTAATTATTTAATTATTTAATTATTTAATTATTTAATTATTTAATTATTTAATTATTTAATTATTTAATTATTTAATTATTTAATTATTTAATTATTTAATTATTTAATTATTTAATTATTTAATTATTTAATTATTTAATTATTTAATTATTTAATTATTTAATTATTTAATTATTTAATTATTTAATTATTTAATTATTTAATTATTTAATTATTTAATTATTTAATTATTTAATTATTTAATTATTTAATTATTTAATTATTTAATTATTTAATTATTTAATTATTTAATTATTTAATTATTTAATTATTTAATTATTTAATTATTTAATTATTTAATTATTTAATTATTTAATTATTTAATTATTTAATTATTTAATTATTTAATTATTTAATTATTTAATTATTTAATTATTTAATTATTTAATTATTTAATTATTTAATTATTTAATTATTTAATTATTTAATTATTTAATTATTTAATTATTTAATTATTTAATTATTTAATTATTTAATTATTTAATTATTTAATTATTTAATTATTTAATTATTTAATTATTTAATTATTTAATTATTTAATTATTTAATTATTTAATTATTTAATTATTTAATTATTTAATTATTTAATTATTTAATTATTTAATTATTTAATTATTTAATTATTTAATTATTTAATTATTTAATTATTTAATTATTTAATTATTTAATTATTTAATTATTTAATTATTTAATTATTTAATTATTTAATTATTTAATTATTTAATTATTTAATTATTTAATTATTTAATTATTTAATTATTTAATTATTTAATTATTTAATTATTTAATTATTTAATTATTTAATTATTTAATTATTTAATTATTTAATTATTTAATTATTTAATTATTTAATTATTTAATTATTTAATTATTTAATTATTTAATTATTTAATTATTTAATTATTTAATTATTTAATTATTTAATTATTTAATTATTTAATTATTTAATTATTTAATTATTTAATTATTTAATTATTTAATTATTTAATTATTTAATTATTTAATTATTTAATTATTTAATTATTTAATTATTTAATTATTTAATTATTTAATTATTTAATTATTTAATTATTTAATTATTTAATTATTTAATTATTTAATTATTTAATTATTTAATTATTTAATTATTTAATTATTTAATTATTTAATTATTTAATTATTTAATTATTTAATTATTTAATTATTTAATTATTTAATTATTTAATTATTTAATTATTTAATTATTTAATTATTTAATTATTTAATTATTTAATTATTTAATTATTTAATTATTTAATTATTTAATTATTTAATTATTTAATTATTTAATTATTTAATTATTTAATTATTTAATTATTTAATTATTTAATTATTTAATTATTTAATTATTTAATTATTTAATTATTTAATTATTTAATTATTTAATTATTTAATTATTTAATTATTTAATTATTTAATTATTTAATTATTTAATTATTTAATTATTTAATTATTTAATTATTTAATTATTTAATTATTTAATTATTTAATTATTTAATTATTTAATTATTTAATTATTTAATTATTTAATTATTTAATTATTTAATTATTTAATTATTTAATTATTTAATTATTTAATTATTTAATTATTTAATTATTTAATTATTTAATTATTTAATTATTTAATTATTTAATTATTTAATTATTTAATTATTTAATTATTTAATTATTTAATTATTTAATTATTTAATTATTTAATTATTTAATTATTTAATTATTTAATTATTTAATTATTTAATTATTTAATTATTTAATTATTTAATTATTTAATTATTTAATTATTTAATTATTTAATTATTTAATTATTTAATTATTTAATTATTTAATTATTTAATTATTTAATTATTTAATTATTTAATTATTTAATTATTTAATTATTTAATTATTTAATTATTTAATTATTTAATTATTTAATTATTTAATTATTTAATTATTTAATTATTTAATTATTTAATTATTTAATTATTTAATTATTTAATTATTTAATTATTTAATTATTTAATTATTTAATTATTTAATTATTTAATTATTTAATTATTTAATTATTTAATTATTTAATTATTTAATTATTTAATTATTTAATTATTTAATTATTTAATTATTTAATTATTTAATTATTTAATTATTTAATTATTTAATTATTTAATTATTTAATTATTTAATTATTTAATTATTTAATTATTTAATTATTTAATTATTTAATTATTTAATTATTTAATTATTTAATTATTTAATTATTTAATTATTTAATTATTTAATTATTTAATTATTTAATTATTTAATTATTTAATTATTTAATTATTTAATTATTTAATTATTTAATTATTTATTTCTCTAGTTAAATTTTGTAACGAAAACAAACAAAAGACTTAAGACACAAACACCATAAGAATGTTCAACCAGGAAATCCTATAGAATTTTATTCGGGTGGTAGTGACCAAATACTCAACTGGAAGATGGGGTCATGTCAGTGCATTCGAACTTCAATTTGCCGTTGTAAACAATCTGAACATTTTTGAAAATTACACGACACCATGTCAATAAACTCTTCGATAGACGGTTCGTCCTCAGTGCGTTCGCCCATATTTCCCTTTGCGTGTTTGGCCAGCAATTTCAGCAGCATCGGGATTGTGAGGATGAAGGAAGCCACTCAAAGTTATTACGAATAATCCAGCAACTGCAATGAAAACGAAAACGAAACGCTCGCACTACCCCGTGTGCAGACAACCTTTAATACCAACACGTCCATGGACCAGACCAAGCACGAGATCAATGATTTCTTGCAGAATTGTTCTCGCTTTTTGTGTTTCACTGGTGTCTTGACTGTCAGAGGAGGTACAGCCAATAAGCGAAAAAAAAAGAACAGAACAGAACATCGTATCCTCGCTAGAATACGGCAGAGCAAAGAATGGACAAAAGGAAAGGGAACTTTGTTTATGACTTTGACTATTCTCAAGGACACCAGAAAAACGCAGTCTGATGCCGCCTGACAAGTAAATGTGGTGCCGCATGTGTTGCGTGTGTGAGTGAGTGTGTGTGTCTGTTGTCTACCGTTGCTTGGGATTGGCATCTGATCACTGATCGCTTGTGACTGGTGCTTCCTATGGATGGTCAATGATGATGATGATGATGACGATGGTGGTGGTGTGGCTTGACTTGAGTGTGTGTGTGTGTTCAGGCGACCTTAGTATATGTCGTCTTAATGTTGTATACCGTGTTGAGCTGCTGCCTCTGTTGTTGTCGTTGCAATATTTCCTTGGGGTCATTTATTGGTGCACACATCATGCCCTTCAGTTTCTGCCTTTTGCCCCATGCACCATCTGCAACACGAGATTTGTTGTAGAGTCGATGCAATCGTTTCTTTTGTAGGTTTGAAGGGATTTATGTTCTGATTGTCTGCTGTTCCTCTTATTTGCTGCCTTTGCTGTCGATCGGTCGGTCGGTCGGTAAGTTGTTTATGGCTTTTAGCCAAGTTTATATCTCAGCCAAGATTGTAAATATTTGCCCGTTTCTTTCACTGCAAAAGACATAAAGAACCCATTAAGTGGGGATTTTCCATTAGAACCTGTTGCAAACTCTTAATTTTACGATGATTTTAGAATCTCGATTCGTCGAGCTTTCCGGCGAAGGGGGTGTGGGGGAATTCTCAGCCATTAGTGGATTTCGATTTGAGTCATTATGATGTGATTGATTAAGGTTGATTGCTGATTGTCTTGTCGTGTCTCCGGAGGGAAAGTTTAATTTACATTTTGCACATCATATGGACATTTACACATCATAGTTGAAGAGTATTTCGTTGTGGTTGCTGAAAGCGTAATGAAACATGAATAACTTTAGGAACGGCAATCCAGGGGAATTCGTATTTGTTATTTTTAAATTGAAACATAAATCTTCTTGGTGTAATTTGAAGGTGTTGGGAACACAATTATTTTCCTTTTAAGATAAATTAGGCGATAAAATAATAAGGCCGAAAACAAGTCTGTGTAAATGCAATCTGAATTGTTTACACCAGAACCTTTCAACAGAACACCGGGGAAAGTGCCCAAATACATCAGAGACCTCAGCAGTTGGCCTTTATTATTTATTATTTTATTATTACGGCATCAAATGAAAGTTGGAAATTGATTGAAGCACACTGGAAGGCGTTGCTTGGTATGTTTGTAGATTACACATATCTAAGTTTGAAATTTGTAATAAACACGTGCATTTTGTGGTAACCACCAGTCAGAATAGACGTATTTCTATTGGTTTTGTTTTATTGTTATTTCTTTTTATTTGCTGTCTGCCATTAACATTCATTGACCTCTTCTCCGGGTTCTCGATTCTCTGTTGTTTTTGGAAGACAGTGCCATAAATAATTCTCATTTAAATAGATGAAAGAATAATCTCACTCCGTTTGAATTGAGAGTAAATAAATAACCTGTAGGCTTTTGGATTAATTTTCAATCGAAAAAAAAACAGACAAAAACTCAGCACCCGGCTGTTCGTTATAGCAGTTTTTTTTTTCAATGAAACTTCATTATGAAAAAAAATATATAAAATAAGCAAAAGGTTTGGAATGAGGTGACCAGAGTGGAAGTACTAAAAGCTTAGCTAAACTCAGACATAAAATGAACCATAAAAAGGTAAAAAATAAACTAAATGTGAGTAAAATGTTAACTTTTTACAAAGTAAATATATTTTATTGGATTTTGAATTTAAAATCAAAAGAATAAATCTTAAATAATGAAAACAATGAACTAAAATTAAGCAAAATTTTTGCCTTTTACAAACTAAAATTATTTCTTTATTTTCACATTAAAAGATTGAACTCTAACAGAAAGGGAAACAAATTAACTAGAACCAAGTAAAATTATTATTTTGTAAAAATGATCTTAAAAATAGTTAATTTTTTACATTTTACACAATACAGAAATTTTTTGTTAAAAATACTGACACCTTGTTTTAATTTTTTAATCAAAAAACTCTAAATCCCCCCCAAAAAAAAAGGAAAAAATTAACTAAAATTAAGTAGAAAAGTAACCCTAAAAACTAAACTAACTACAAAACTAAACTTAAGTAATATTTCAACTTACTGCACAATACCAACAGACACTTAACTTTAAAAGTGTGAGAACCTAAAATTCGAAAACAAATTTAGTAAAAATTTTAACATTTTAACAAAGTAGAGTACAAACGTGCCTTAAACATATGTTCGAACTTAATATCAAAAGAGTGATCACTACAAATGGAAGCGAATGAACTAAAATTAAGTGCAATTTAAGCTTTTTACAGATTAAATATTTCTAAAAAATTTAAATTATTTATTGAACTTAATAAGAAAGGACACCCAATTAATTGAAACAAAGTAAAGTTGGTACCTTGTAAAAATGAACTAAAAGTAAGTAAAATTTTATTTTTTTTTTCTTTAGAATAAGGCGTTCAATTTTAAATCAGAAAATTTACATTACACCGTATTTTGCATAAAGACTTGGTTCTTAAGGCTTATAAAGTTTTGTTAACACAAGAACTCAAACCGGCCGATCATCAACAATGTCGTGTCTTTGCTGATTGGATCCTTGAAATGCATGAAAATGATTCGGAATTCCATCGAAAAATCATGTTGACTGATTAGGCCCATTTCCACCTCGGTGGCTACGGTGGCAACAAGCAAAATTGTTGCATCTGGGGCTCGGAAAACCGCAAGAGTTATTGTTGAGAAGCCTCGCCATCCTCAATATGAGGATTTCACCAAAAATTCTGAAAAATCCTTCACAAAATTTATGAAAAATTATGCGGAGAGAAGTTCCCTGTTTGCTTTTTAACTGAATATTGGAGGAAATGCGTACGTTTATATCTCGGTCAAATGGTGGAAATTGTTTTTCTGTCATTTGGTTTTAATTCTAGATTAGGTTAGGTTGAATGGAGGATCGGTCTGACCGTCTCATGTCGCCGACATACACCTAGGCCAGCAATTCGGCCTGTTGTGCGCTCCTGGTTTCTTCTACAAATTCCCATCCCCTTTTTTCTACGTTAGGAATTCGGTGCCCTCTATAAAGTTCCTGAAATTCCGTATGTCCATTGCTTTGACGACCGACAGGTCATCTAAGGTGTCCTCTCCTAACTGGACTTTCCTGATCTGCGAGAAAGCAAATGTATATTTTTTTAACCACACCTCTTGTGTCAACTTCTGCCTTCTTCTGGTCACACCAAAACTTAAAATGTTCTTTAATTTTTTTTCGTTTTTAAAGAAATAAATCCCCAAATCATGTTGGGCCTGTAGTCGTATGTACGTAAAACAAACAATCTGAGTATCAGTAATAGAAAGAACCAGGCAATGAGTGCGGAGTATAAACAAACTCCAAATCACCATCTTACACTTGAAAAGAATTCTTGGTAAAAAAAAATATGAGAATATTCTGATTTTCTCTACATTTTTGGCAAATCATAAATATCAACCATTTTCTGTGTGCGTTTAATGACCAAACAATTGATATTTTTCTGCTTGGAAGTGGAACAAAAAAAAAATAAAAAAACCGAACAGAAAAATATGCCAAACTGAAATACGAATATGATGATGAGCCATTTCTCCACCGATCGACTGGGTCGTTGTCGTCATCATCGTGATCGTCGCCGTGTTCTTGTGAAAACCATTAAAAATTGATTAGCCGAACACATCGTTTATAGGAATCCAATTGATTTTGTTGGCCAAACTTCTTAGACGAAATCAAACCAAACCTACCACGATCTCTACAAATTAGGTCAACATTATTCAGAGACCCCCTTGACCAGTGATCACTTGTACTCGCACTCACACTCACACTCTCATACTTCCCATTCTTTGATTCAATGTTTCTTTTTTTGGGGGTTTTTTTCTTTGTTTCACTTTTGATCGTTCACATTTATGGATGTGTTGAAAATTAAAAGTGAAAATGAACATTAGCTGTGTGGTGGTGCCTCGTTGCAAGAAGGTGGTGATTTCCAACAACAAAAATAGTAACGTATAATTTTAATGTTAGAGGTGATTGTTGTCTATTGAACTTTGATTTCAATCGCCAGAATTCTTCTTCTTACACTTCTTGCTCGTTGTGCTGCCGCGGATCACTTTAAACGGTCATGGGAATATTTTTTTCCGATGGGAAAGTAAAACTTCCATACACACACACACACATGTACATACACATTTAATAATTAATAAATTCAAATGTTCGAAATTAGAAAGAATTTGTACAAGTGAAATTTTTAAATTTGTAGCTTTTTCTTTTGCTGCTGATGTCGGACAGGTAGGGGACGATCGATTCGTTTTGAAGTTGGCAAAACTCAGTAATTAGCTGGGCCAACTGTCAATTAAAGAGATTCAAATCCCGGAAATTATATCAGCTGTCAACTGGATGACCCCACCTTTACATCCATGGAAGTGGAGAGCTCGCAAGAACTGTAAGTTCCAACTCGTAATCTCAATTGTATGAGAATAAAGAAAAGCAAAAAACAAAACAAATTAATGAGAACAAATAAAACACTTAATGCTAATAAAGACTTTAATGTCCATAATTTGCGAAAACACACCAGCAATACGTCATACCGACTAACTGAGGAGGGACGCTTCATCCGGCTGCACTCCATAAATGTGTCAGCTTGAAAAATTTTGAAAAAATCATAATACGGGTGATGCTTTTACAAATGTCATCAATAGCGACTAACACACAGCAAAGTCAAGTTCGTATCGTAGTAACGTTTCCATGGTAACTCAGGGGAGAGTCGTAAGTTTGAAGAAATGTGACTTTCGGAGCTGATTTATTGGGCCTACTTCCTGGGCCTGCCAGATGAAACACTGAGTCGTTATTTAGGCTCTCGCCTCCAATAACCTATGGAAAAAATATGGCACAGTAGAGGAGGCCGAATGTCTCCTGGCATTTGTACCGATAAGAGCACCATCGCACATTGGGGGGAATTCGAAACAGTTTTAAAAATAAATCAACCATTTGAAATTAACTTAACCGATTTGATTGAAATTTAACAAAGAACTAGCTAAAGTGTGTTCGAGATCAACTGAGAAGGATGGACCCAGGTCTATCCAGAGCTGCAAGGATCCAAATTTGGAAACTACAATCTTCAAAAACCAAAAATGAAATGTCCAATAGGATGACAGTGATTCTACCCAGAGGTGTGCTGTAATTATTCCCATTTGGAAACCTCGGTTTTCTTAAAAAAAAAAAAAAATAATTAATACTTCCGTCAAATTTGTAGTGATGAGATACCAGGGACCAGATAAGGAAACATAGGTTGTCAAACAAACAAAAAAAAAAAAACTTCCGACAAAATTTGTATTTATAGTAAAATAAACTCAATATTTTTGATTGAAATTTCATAGGTGCGGTGGTTAAACGACAAAAAAAAATATATTTTACTCAAAAACCACACAAGACATCAGCACAATATTTTTAAAAATTTGAAAAAAAATCGATGTTTGCCCAAAAAAAAAACCAATCCATTTTGTCTTTTAAAAGTAAACGTAAATAAAACACATATAAAATATTTTTTTCATGATATTTCTTTTTTATTCTAAAGTTTGAACGTTGACATTATGTGTGAAACACTCACAATCATTTAAATGACCACCACGCGAAGTGTTGCCAGCATTGATTCGTTTGAGGTAATTTTGGACCACTTTTTGGCACATATTAGGCGGGCCATAACTTGACGAATGTTGGTTCTTAAGTTAAAGGTTTATCTGCATTAACACGGTCTTTCGCGTAGCTCTAACAAAAAAAAGTCTAATGGTGTCAAATCGCATGATCCTGATCGTGGCCAGGAAATGCCTTTTGCAATAAAGCCATATTCGGTCGAGTTGTGTGGCATGTGGCAACGTCTTGTTGAAACCACATATTCTCCAAGTCGTATTCTTCAATAGCAGGCAAAAAAAGTCGGTTATCATACGACCATAACGCTCCGAATTCACATTGGTGACAGTCGTTCCCTCGTAGTCTTCGAAGAAGTAAGGTCCAATCACACCTTCGGACCAAAGAGCGCACCAAACAGTGACTTTTTGTGGATGTAATGGCCGCTTTTCAATTACTTGAGGATTCTCAGAACCCCAAATACGACAATTTTGTTTATTAACATACCCAGCGAGTGAGAAATGTGCTTCATAACCACAAACCATAATCTCCTCTTAAAGCACAATATGTGGCTGTACCAGAATCACCATTTTTGTAGTAGGTTTTAATAATTTTTACGCGTTGTGTGATTCATTTTCATCAACGTCAGTCTTCCAACTGAAAAGAAGAACAAAATTGGTTTAACAACTTAGTTTGACAGATGTCGAATTCCAGCCCTAAACTGTTGAAACCACGAAATGGATAACCCTTTACTTTTGCTTCTAAAAAAACTTTCTGAACATAAAACAAAGTATTCATTTTCTTAAACACAACTAAACGTAGATAAATTTAGCAGAAACAAAATCTACCCCTATACTTCTGCCACCAGCGCCCTCCCGAAGTTGAGCATTTCTTTTTTTTTTTTTTTTTTGAAGTACATTTCCACTTTGGAGCACAATTTTTTTGAGGTACATTCCCACTTTGGACCACAATTTCTCGCATCGCAAAGCAAAACTTGCCCAGCCGATTCTGTTGTGTCTATGTCTTCTTAACGAATTTCACTTATCAGCTCAACGGCACTCTAGAATTGTGGAAACTAAAGCAAATTTCCTAAAAAAAAAAATCTGAAATTTGGGGATTTTAGATTTCTAATACCAAGGCAAAGATGTATGCAAAAGTTTTTGGCAAATTTTTTATAATTTTTTTTCCGCCGTTTTTTTTTTAATTTGGTCATTTTTTACGTAAGAGTGGAAATACTTTAAAACTCGTGACATAGATTTGTTTATATGTTGATTTTTTGTGTGATTCATAGCATTTTTTTTTTGTGAGTTCTTTGCCCTGCTGCTTCTAACATTCTCGTCAGGAATAACCCATCTATTCATCCGTTTTCGGGGGGAATTTGATCACTACAAATATTGTGTTTTTTTTTTCAAATTAAATGTGTCGATAATTAAAATTATATAAAAAAAATATTTCAAAAAAAACAGATAAAAAAAAGCGTATTGAACAGATAACAAGAAGGCCTCATAAAACACGATATCCAATTAATCACGACTATTGATTTGAAAGACGAATATCGTACAAATGTTGTTGTTGTTGTTGTAGTGTCGTCTTCCCATCAAAACAAACAATCGACTACGAGCACAAGCAGCGACATCACACAGACTCTAATGTCCAATAACTATGGGATGACAATAATAGCTCAGCTAAAGGGTGGTCATTGAATGCGAAAAAAAAAATTGAATAAATACTTGTAGACACACATGTATGACGAGGACGGTATGCTGGGTGAGGGAAAGGCTCAGTGTTAACAGACAGTTGTGAGAATATCCAATTTGAGGTCAATTTGAGGCGGAAAACCAAGCTGACCAAAAAATTCCACAGACCAAGGGCTGAGCCTATGGAAAATATAAAATACAGTGTAGTCTCTCCTTGCGGACACCTCTCATAAACGGACAATTTCTTCAATACCAATAAGCTTCAGTCCATTTGGGTACTTCTCTCATAAGCGGACAAAATTCTCAGTGTCGTACACAGCTTACTGACTCGAGAGAAGTTCCCCGTCTCTTCCTTCATGGAATGTTAAGGGAAATAAGTAAGTAAGTAACGAATATATTCTAGAAATATTTCCAAAGTTAACAACTATTTTTTTTATTTCTCGATCTTAAAGGAAACTTATTTCATATTCTTCTTCTTTGGCCAAGTTGGAATTCCTATGTATTGTTGTCTTATTTGGCTGAGCTGATTGTCATAAGCGGACAAAATTCTCAGTGTCCGCTTATGAGAGATTATTTAATGCATAGATAGGAACCTAACGAATCAGCTCAGCCACATAAGACAACAATACATAGGAATTCCAACTTGGTCAAAGAAGAAGAATATGAAATTAGTTTCCTTTAAAATCGAAACATAAAAAAAAATAGTTGTTAACTTTGGAAATATTTCTAGAATATATTCGTTACTTACTTACTTATTTCCCTTAACATTCCAGGAAGGGGCGGACGGGGAACTTCTCTCGATTCAGTGAGCTGTGTACGATATATTTTCTATAACTCACTGACCGGGACCTACTGTTTTAAAGCCGGCTCCGAACGGCTAATGCTTTTCTAGAGAAGTTTTACATGGCTTAGAGATTGCTGTCTTACTCGTAAAGTCGCCAACATTTACGAGGTGGAAACAGCCGCTACAAAAATGTTTGATGGTCTTACCAGGTTTCGAACTCGGGATCTTCTGTGCGATAGTCGCCCACACTACCTATCACACCACGGCCTTCCACATATATTCGTTACACATACAATTAATTAATTGCCAGGCACACATTCTCTTCGAAACAAAAGAAAAAAAATATTGAAAATCCGCTGAAATAAATTGAGGGTCAGCAGGTGCACGTGCATGTTCATTTGAAAAATGTCGTCGCAAGGGTAACTTCTCCCCAAAAATTTAAAATAATTTTTTTTTATAATTAGTCATCAAATTTAAGAACAATACACACAAAACAGAAATGCACAAAAACTTTTTTTTTAAAAAACTTTTCTTTACCATCCTCACCACCCTGCACTCGTTATGAACGGGCGAGTGAGACCACTTGATAGACAAAGCCTTAGGTGCAAACAACAAAATAAGCCTTCAACACACTTCATTTTTTATTTGCATATTTTACTTTTAATTCAACATTTATTGTCGACTTCTAATTTTAGATTCGATTTTTTTTGTCTGTCTCCTTCGACGACGACAAAAGCACTAACTGCGCTTTTTCGAATAACTTTGTTGCGGTTTTAATTAGCCCAAAATCAACGGACAATGTCATTAATCATATCATCGGGATTTCTTTTATATTATATTGTTGTTGTCCTGTAAGACAAATAATATTTGTAATGAAGACATTAAAAGTGAACGTTTCTGTTGTTGGTTTAATTTGCCGACACTGTAAGAAAAGTATCTCTGTATTATTTAAGAAACTTTCTTTGTGAAACATCCTTTCATGAAAAGGATATGGTCCTGTATGTGTTTTTTTATTCATTTCTGTCTGCACATGTGAAAATTTCACTGCCATGGAATTTTCGTTGGCAGTCGGCCTGCCAGTACTAAAAGTCCGTGTGTATTAGTAAAAAAGGTTTTAGTGTAACCTCATGCTCCTCAAATCAATCGGTTGACGAAACCTCAAAACCTCTTCATTCTTCTCCTAACAATAAATTCACAATTTGTGCGAAGATAATTTTCTCAGTGTACACTTGCTGGAACTTAATTAACCCCACAACAACCGAAACAAACAAAAAAAAACGTATAATTAAGTGGTTTCAGAGAAAACTAAAAAAAAAAAATTGATTAAATGCACTTCATTTATAATTATGACAAAATTTGTCATAATGGCAAGCCATTAATTACGGTAATAAAATGTGGCCGCTTGTAGTGTATATTTCAAAATCTGTCCAGATCGATTAAGAATGAAATTTGTCAAAAGCGAACAAAAAATACTCAATTTGCTGTTGAAATGGGGAAGGAAAAATGGTGGGCCAAATATTTTTTTCTTATTTTATTTTTATTTTATTTTTCTACGTTTTCGTCCACAACGAAAGTCAGTAAAGCACTTATTTTACCATGGAAATCGATGGTGCAGAGTCCCCATACTATTTATTAAGCATTTTCTTGGTCTGATTGACGGTTTTTCCCCCCGAAATTAATTTTTTCCATTTCTAACAAAATCCACGAGATCGTAAACTTTGAACTGCTGTTAAACACCAACTAAATGACGGAACTCTCTTAAAATTGCTACTTTGTAGCAGCAGTAGTCTCTTTCATATAACTACGAGGGTAGTTGGAAATGTCACGGAATTATCCAGAATACAAAATTGGTTTATTCGAAAAAAAAACTGTAAATGGATTTATTAAAATAAATGTCCATTATTTCATTCATTTGGCTGTCTCATGTGGCTGTCTCCTCGGACAGTTCACATCAGCGCAGCCTGACAGCACAATTTTCCAAGACCATGGTCTCTGGCTCTAACTCAGGAATCAGCCTTCAGAGCTAGAATCATTAATGGATTGTTCGTCTTACTTCGGTCCTCCACGGTATCCCACAAAAAAAAGTGTAGCCCAGACGGCTAAACCAAAGATCTCCCAAGACAATTCAGAAAAATCTAAAACGGCTTTGCAAAATGTTGTTAAGAAAAATGTATAAAAATCCAAAAACAATTTTCACACGTTATTCTTAACTAAGGTTTGTAGACATGATTTCAATTATTGTAACATTCCATGGTGGAAAAAAGTGGGGAACTTCTCTTGAATCAGTGAGCTGTGAATTGCATGCTCATTGACCCTTAGGGCCCTACTGTTTAACGTGGCTTAGCGAGTATGCTCTTGCTCGCAAAGTCGCCAGCATTTACCAGATGGAAACAGTCGCTGGTAAGGTTTATATTCCATAGACCACTGATTTACCCCCACATTCATAAAGTCTGTAAAAGATTTAGTTATGAAAAACGTGTGATTTTTTTTTTGTATTTTCCAAATTTTTCCTAGCAAAGGTTTATAAAGCTGTTGTAAGATTTTATGAATACCGGATTTAATAAATAAAATGTTTGATGGTTTCGAACATGGGTTTACTGTGTGACAGTCGCGCACACTACCCATCACACCACAGCCGATAACAAAGCGATCAATTGCTGTGTCAATTGGCCCATGGTGCCAAATTTCCGGACCCGGAAATCTAGGATAGATTTTGGGCAAGGAATACACGGTGTCGCGATGGGACCTCCTAAAGGACCCAGGTAAGACATTATTCGGATAGCTGCGCTATTAATCCAGTCTCACAAAAATGTTGCCCGAATTTGCGTAGAGAAGGCACGGCATCCACCGTACATTTCGGCCAAAACTTTTCAATAAACGCACTTTTTATTGACTATGGAACTAAATTTGCATTATTTCTCCACCAAGCTTTAGATTCCCCAAAACCCCTCCTAGCATGAGAGTGGGGTTGGGAGATGCTACTTTGACTCTGCTGTCTTGCAAGTACCTCTTCAACTTTTTAGCGGGTTGAACAATATTTTATTCAAAACAGCGAGCGCTTTCTCATCCCTGCCGCCGTTGACGTAATTGGAGTTCACCCCTTACTTCTAATAATCCCATCCCTTTAGTGTGTAACGATTGATCCTGGGCGGTATATTATTTTAAGGCGATAGTTTCATTGCTATTCTAACGTTCACTTCCCTCACATTCTCGTTAGCTCACTCGGTGTTGGAATGCACAACGGTTAGATTGTTGTCATTTGAAGAATCAGGGTCTTCAGAATCCTTATCTTTATTTAAAGGCTGAGGTGGCGAAGATTTGCTTTTACATCTGATTGACAAATTGTGGACTCAATTCTAATATAATTTCTAATATTAAGAGGGGGACCACCCCCATTCCTTTAATTTCCCAAGAAATATTCACAAATATTCCTGTCTACGCTAATTGTAAGCTTAGTTTTAAGACTATTGTGAATTTATATAAAATACAACACTGACCAATTATAACGAAGAAAATAGAAAAAAAGGACACGAATTAAAGCCAACTTCAGGCACAACAAGAATAAGAGTTAATACAAAAACCCGAAGCTACGTTTTTTATTCAAAACCGCGATATTTAAAAATTCAGAGAAATTACTATTCAAAGAGAGTATAACACTTCAAAGAGAATTATTTTTATTTTTTTTTTTTATTTTTCTAACATTCTTTGTAATTCCATACAGAGAAATAAATCTTGTTTTCATTTTGTTTGAACCTTGTCAAGTCCGCAACTAACATCTCAAAATGTCACTAAATCTTAAGTTGGACGATTTTATTTGGTTCACATCAATCTGTCTTCTCCGAATGATAATTAAACGATTTATTTCTGTTGCACTGCGTTAATTCGGCAATTAATCACATCTGATAAGATATGCAAATATATTTTTTTTAAATATTTGAAACGACAACATTTTGAGAGAGAAAAAAAATACGTTTGTCACTCTTTAAAGACGCCAAAGATGCCACTCCACCATATAATTCATTAATCAGAGTCTACATTTGATTAATGGCTTCACAGTTAGATCACGAATTTAAAATGTTCTTTTGTTAATTCCTAATTAGAGAAAAGCAAATAATTAATTGAGTTTTTCAAAATTATTGATTGTCGATCAATAAACCCATCGATATTGAAATTTCGATACAGTCGAATTCGGTTAAGCGGACAAAAAATCAATAAAAAAAAAATGTTCACTTGTGCGAAATTTTTAATAAAATTTAAATTCAATATTAATGAGGAAAATAGTCCGTTATTACCATTTGATTGAGTTGTCTTAGCCCTTAAATGCGCAGTATATCCTATAGGATACAAACAAGTTTTGACTTTGTCGCAATATACAGCCTACCAGGTCAACTTTTATGAAAGAGAATCAATCATATTTGGCGAATAGTATCGTCCTGTGCCAAAATAACTCATAATATGTTTATTTGTAAAGTGACCTCCGTGGTAGGTTTAATAGAATTTAATTTGATGATCTGATAATAAATTCTATTGAACTTAATACAGCAACGTCCTCTCAATTCAATTTTAATTGGATGTAAATATTGACGGCATTCCACTATTCAAGAGCTCGCGAAACCAATTCTGGACAATTCTTTGCAAATAGATAATCCATGCTTTCATTTCGATTTGCTCCAATGACAGACTTGGTCAATTGGTCAGCGTTGGTCAATTTACACAAAAGAAACCCCTAGATGAACAACCCATTACATCCAGGAAAAGATTTGTTGCTGTCACAGGCGCATTTACATGCGATATCAGTTGCTTTACCTAAAACTCTGTCAAGAACACATGTCAACTTCCAACCTTAATTATGATTTCATTATGATTTCAGATCCATTGGCCATTCTTGCCTATAATTGAGGTTACAAAACTCAATACACCACACACAAACTTTGCCATAATCTCATGGCTTTCTATTACACTTTGGAAAAAAATAAAAACTTTTCAAAATAACCCAACGAAAAGAAAAACAAAAGATTAAATCTCGTGTAATGTTCGCTTCAAACCAATTTCCACCAGCAAAATCTCGGCACACAGGATTTCCGTTTGAGATTTTCAAAGCTTGTTTAGAGTTCTCGCTTTATCATTGCGTGGGAAGAATAGAACAACTCAATTATAGATCATTTCGGTCGACACCTTTCAGATTGTTAGTAGGGATTACATAAGACCGGAATAGGCAAAAGAAAAATAGTGTAGAACTCACAATGAAATCGATATAATTACGCAGCGTATCAGACACACACACACACACCGATGGTCTGACCGAGACTTTCGTTTGTAAAACTGCGATAATTACGTGCGATTGTGCAGAGATTGTGGGAATGTTTCAAATATCATTCCACGTGCGTTTTACCCCGCAAATCAATGACCAAGAGAATTTCATGTGTGAGGAATTTTCAATTTGATACAAAAGTGTATTTCATAGAACATATATCGAAGTTCATACAAAGATTTTTATATTTGCCGATGAACTCAAAGAAAAATCTCAGTTATAATGACGTATTCATAAAAATGTAAAACAGCTTTATAAAACTTTGTTAAGAAAAATTTATGAAAATAGAACAACAATTTGCACACAATATTCTTACTCAAATATCTCTGTCGGTTCAAAAGTTAGAGAGTTGTTGCCAGTAAAAAAAGAATCCGAGTCACAAAGAACACTGTCCAAGAGAGGACACATCGCAATGCCTAAGTGCTGGAGGACTAATGCCAGGCCATAGGGGCAGAGATGATTTTGGATGACTACTACAAGATTGTAAAGAACTGCGGAAAGTCTCTGTGGCGAAGAGTTTAAGAATCTAAGAATCCACGACCTACTGAATTATCATAAAGAACTTGAAGAGTGGCAGAACTGAGCAGATTACATGTCCTACAATGTTGGAACACATCTCTCCAATCAAACTCTCCAGACTACAGTTTTTCCTCGAGTGTAACCTAAAAAAAAGGGTGTTAACAGATACTCCACTGCCAGGCAACAGGGGCAGAGATGATTTTGGTAGACTACTACAAGAATTTAAAAACCTGCGTAAAGTCTCTATGGCGAAGCATTTTAGAATCCAGGACCTACAGAATTATAAGGAAGAAGTTGAAGAGTGACAGAACTGAGATTAGATTACAGAACAGATTACAGCCCCTACAATATTGGGACACATCTCTCCAATCAAACTCTCCCGACTACAGTTTTTCTTCGAGTGTAACCTACACCGCCGCCCTAAAAAAAAAACTCCGATTCAACACAATTTAATACCATAAGAGGGTGTTAACAGATACTCCACTACAAATGGAATGAAAAACAAATAAACGATAACAATGTGTGTGTTTTTTGTTTGCTTATTAATTGGAAAAGATTCAATTTCGTTAGATCGACTCGCAGCGCTACGATCAAACTAAAATTCTTAATAATTTGTTTTAATTTCATTTCATTTGGTTTTTTTTTTTTTTTTGTTGTCTGTTTGTTATTTCAACAGCTTCCCAGTTGAACTCCTCAGCGGCAACTAATAACCTTGTCTGGGGAAGACGAAACATTAAAAATTGTGCAAAAAATACGCATTGTGATGATGAGTGGAAGAAATCCAAACATGATGAAGAAGAAAAAGACAAATCAACCAAAAGAATTCAACTGCGGAAACAATTAAGTTGTTGACATAAATACGTACGTATCCGAATAAATGTAAGACATACGGTGACTACATACCTACATACGTCAGAACAAGTATTGGATATCTGCGACTGATGGCTGCGAACATACCCGAACAGTGGCGGAATTGCTGAGGCTTTGTCCATTGCTAGTAATTTTGTTCATCAGTAAGTTTGTAGAAATTACATGATTCGCTGACACTCTGTCTGAGGTTGGTGTCTATAGGAGAAGATTCATCTGCATCACCACCGCCCTCCTCTGTATACGGTCCAGAAGATGCAAAGATATCTTTGGAGTTCCGGCCCATACATGGGTGTCCCATTCCATTTACAAGATCAGATGGGGTGACGTTTTACTGGCACCGCTCAAACTTGAGAGTTTATTTAAAGGTTTTTTGTTGAGGAAGCAATTTTATTTGACAACTAGTAAGTTGTAATGCGCCTATGGCGCCCGTTGATTTGTTTGAGAAAGTATTTGTTACTTAATTTTAAAAATTTTGTAAAAAATATTTTGTAAAAAAAAATTTGAAAAAAAATAAAATTTGACAAAAAAAATTTGTGGAAAAAAAATTTTTGTTGAAAAAAAATTTTAGTTGAAAAAAAAAATTGTTGAAAAAAAAAAAATTGTTGAAAAAAAAAATTTTTTGTGGAAAACAAAAAAAAATTTTGTTTTTTCTTGAAAAAAAAAATTTTTGTTGAAAAAAAAAATGATTGTTAAAAAAAAAATTTTTTGTTTTTGTTGAAAAAAAAAATGATTGTTGAAAAATGAATTTTGTAAAAAAAAATTTTTTGTAAAAAAAAAAAATTTGTAAAAAAGAATTTTGGAAAAAAAAAAATTTGGGGAAAACACAATTTCTGTACAAAAAAAAAATATTATTTTTTTTATTATTATTACATATTTATAGAATTATAGAATGCCTATTTAAATTCCTACGTACTGCGTGACAGAGTCAGTGAATCAGTGTCGAGGGTAAATATATATTAAGATTTCGGAAATGAGCCTTAAAATACCAAAAAGAAAAAGGTGTTATATGTATTTAATAGCAGTTCTTAATAATTTGTTTTAATTTCATTTCATTTCGTTTTTTTTTGTTGTTGTTGTCTGTTTGTTATTTCAACAGCTTCCCAGTTGAACTCCTCAGCGGCAACTAATAACCTTGTCTGGGGAAGACGAAACATTAAAAATTGTGCAAAAAATACGCATTGTGATGATGAGTGGAAGAAATCCAAACATGATGAAGAAGAAAAAGACAAATCAACCAAACGGATGAAAATGAGCAGTTCTCGGTGGTTTTGTATTTTGGCAACCCTGTACAAAATTCCACACCATGGTCACTAATATGTACTAGTGAATCTTTGGTTCCAGTGTCATCCATTTCGTCTCAATACAGACTGGTTCTGAAAAAGAAGTGACATGGTCAACGGGTGGATTTCCAATGACAAGCCAATGTTAATTGTCAATAGAAGATTACATTGGCTGGGGCACACTGACAATGTCACTAGAAAATCACTACAGTCTCACTATTGACATTTACTGCCGGGAGAGTAATCTCTAAGCCATGTAAAAACGTCTCTGGAAGACGCTATTTTGGCGTTGATTTTAGAAAAATCCTAAAAAGTTTTATGTCAATAAATGTTTGCAATAGCGTAAACAATGAAATAAGGGCATGAAAAAATTTAAAAAAATTTTTCTGATTGTTCAAAAATTTCAAAAAGTAAAATAAGTCAAATCGTCCCTTCTTCAGAAAATTGACTGAACAATGAAATCGCCACCAAAGCTACAAATATTAGTCGATTATCCTCATATTTGCCTCAAATACTTTTGTTTGGGCAATGAACAAGCTCAAACTTTTAAATTTCGAATAAGTTAAGTCGTTAATGTTTAGGATTTTTCTAAAATCAACGCCAAAATAGCGATAATTTCCAAATTTTGAGGGAGTGGCGCTCGCAATTCCATTTATTCGTCAAATCCCCCTTCAGTTATACATTTATAGGCATGCTGTTCATTAGGAATGTTACATAAATTAAATGTCCACCAATTGGTCTCTAAACTCTCGTAAACAATTAATTAACAAATTAGGTCAAAACAATTTAATTAATAATTCAAATATTTCGCATTCAAATATATTGCCAAGCTTGGCAATATTTTGTTTTTATGGGATTATTCATGGATTCGATTTGGTGATTTGACTCGTTGTGATGTGCGACTCTCACACAAACGAATAGCTGGTTCAAATCTGAATGAGAACATCAGCAAATGGAGGCGGTAAATCCAGTTAAAAGGTCTCTAGAAAATGCCGACTGAATGTCTACTCTCCAACTGTGAGTATACAAATTATATTGGGTACAGCTCACAGATTTAAGAAAAGTTCGCCATCTTTTGCTTAAGGGAGTTTTGGGGGTAAAAAAAACTCTCTTATTTGAAATGAAGACTATACATTGTGGCCAAACATTCTGCCTGGCGATGAAGGCCCGATGGCAGGCCTTATAAACCCCTGCGCCCCTTCCGCCACTGGTCACATTTATATTGTTTAGTTTTCATTAAAATCGTATGAAATTAAAAATTATTCCACTCCACAACTACTGCACACAATGTGTGTACACATTTCTTAGAATATTTAAATGTAGTTGGCCGATTGTTAGCATTTAGCTAACGCTTTATGCCCATGTACATACATACATATATATAAGATACCTTTAATTTCGTACATAGCTATTTGAAAAGGTTCAATGAAATTCATTGACTGTTCATTGCAGATATGCCAATCAAAAATATGCTTTGTAGTGATCACCCCACCAGCATTTGATCAGCAATATATTAATGGCATAAGATACTATGACCAATAGTAGGCAAAATTAGCCTACTTTTCGCACCAAAGTATTTTACTTAAGGTCTCTTAAGAAAATGCATTTCTGAGGCGAGTTTTTTTTATACAAAGACCGTAAAAAAAAGGTCAGTCGAAAGGCTTTACCTTAAGCTTTTCAAATCCCACACCCATTTCTAAAGCTCTGCCGATAGTCCTTTACGTTTTTATTTGACCAGTGCTGATAAACATTCCGACTCCTCTTATTCTTATGGAAGACCTGCAATACCAATTAAAGGTCTTCACGAAGACCTTCTCATTCCATTTTCCCTTCTACAAAATTTGAAAGACTTAGTAAATATTCCCGGATGGAATTTCACCATTTCTCCCAGGTGAGTGCTCCTTGTCGCTATCGCGTCCACTGCGTAATCTTTTCAATATGTCTTGACGTACCGGTTTATATCCTTCACGTTTTAAGGTTGCCAAAGGGATGAGGCTACAAGTCCTGCCAATTACCGCCCAATTACAATATTTTCGGCGATCTCGCAAATTATGGACGGCATAGATAACAAACATCTGGTAAAGTCTCTAGAGCCTACAAGGACCTTGTGTATGATGGACAGAATGGCTGGCGTAGAAACAGAGCTATTGGACCCCTGATGACGTTCCTTTCAGAACAATGCAGTCGAACAATGTGTCTCTGGATATTTCCAAGGCTTTCGATAGGGTCCGTTACGGTGCATTCATATCGAAACAAATTCGATTTGGTGTTGGCAATAACTTTTCTCCATTCATATAGAGCTTTCTCAGATATAACTCTATTGGTGTTGTTATAGATGGCATCTCTATCTAATGAGCATAGGCTGACCGAATAGGTTGTATCCCCTCCAAAAAAAATAGGAATTTTCGAGGAATTTTCGTTGGAGCTGAATCTCTTTCCACCGAGCCATTTCCAAAGGGTTGGAAATAGAAAATAGACTAATACACAATAAACCCAGGTTCAAAAGCGGGTGTGTGCTACTATAACACAAGTAAACCGGGGAACATCAAACATTTTTCGGCGGCTGTTTTCCACATCGTAAATGCTGGCGACTTTACGAGTAACAGAGTAATCTCTAAGGCATGTACAATAGAGCGTACCAGGTTACAAGTAAAAAAAAAAGTTCGCCGTACACCTTCGAATATGAAGTATTATTGAAAGGTAGTTTCAAAAAAATTTTTTTTTATTTTTTTATGCCGAACGTAGGGGTCGCGCTTTTATATTTTTCTATATAACTTCTGCATTTATAAACGGATTTTAAAGTGTGATACATCGATGTTTTTGTCTCGACGACACTTTTTCTGCTGGGAAAATCGACATACTTCCTTAGGAAGAGTTTCATGATTTTATGCGAGCTTTAATTTTCTGTTATTAGAGTGGTACATTAGGGTAGTAGCAACTGAGATATGATGGGTAAGTACCAGAAGGGGGTGCTTGAGCTCAATGACTTCAAAGACAAAAAAATCGGCCTCGTCGATGTATCACACTTTAAAATCCGTTTATAAATGCAGAAGTTATATAGAAAAATGTAAAAGAGCGACCCCTACGTTCGGCATAAAAAAATAAAAAAAAAAATTTTGAAACTACCTTTCAATAATACTTCATATTCGAAGGTGTACGGCGAACTTTTTTTTTGAGGTACGCCCTAATGTAAAATTTCTGCAGAAAAGCATTAGACGTTCGGAGTCGGCTGTAAATAGCCAGTCCCGGTCAATGAGTGCACCCATGTGCACCCGTGCATTATCTTGACAATATCGGTCCTCGTTAAATCGGTCCAAAAAGCTGGCCTAATATTCGCCGTTTTATGGTTTTCCCCTTTTGAAGGTAATCGATGTGGATCCAAAAAAAACTGTTGCCATCGTCATATTGACCGACAAAGTCACCGTGGCCTTCTTCGCCGCCGGTTCGCACCCGGAGAAACCCATTGTTTAGACTGCTGCTTGGTCTCCGGAATATTGTAATAGATCCATGTCTCATCCACAGTTACAAAACGCCGCAAAAACTGATTCGAATTGCGATTAGACGCCTTCAAACAATCCTACGAAGTTGTCACACGATTACGTTTATGGTCAATTGAGAGCAAACGCGGCACCCATTTTGCATGCAGTTTTCTTAAATCAAATTGATTATGTAAAATCGAAAGCACACGGCCATACGACATGCGTATGACATCAACAATCTCAACTTACTCTTCGATCAGCCAATACCATGTGAATTTTCAATTGGCCGTCCAGAAAGTTCAGCGTCATTTGTCAGTAAAGTCAGTAAACCACTTTTTACCATTGAAATCGATGGTGCAGAGTCCCCATAGTATTTGTCCAGCTTTTCCTTGGTTTGTTTGATGTTTTTTTTTTTTTTCGAAATTCACTTTTTTCCATTTTCAACAAAATCCACGTGGTTGTATGTTTTGAACTGCTGTTAAACACAAACTAAATGAGGGAGCTTTCGCAAAATTTCACAGTAGTCTATTAACAGATGGTACCTGAAAGAGAGCAGTGTTGCATTTCATATAAGTACGAGGTTAGTTGGAAAAGTCACGGAATCATTGAGCTGGTGGTCGTCAATCTTTATGGGTGGTGTGAAAATCCACGAATCACACACTCTTGATGTGCTGGGCCTGAAGATTGGAATAGTGTCCAACGAAGCATTCAAGTATTTAGGCATTCGGAAGCGGTACAAGAAATACGTCATCCCATCTGATCTCGTAATGTTTGACACCACCTACAGCCGGCCTGAAATGAAATATAACTCCCATATATGGGTAGGGGCTCCAAAAGCACCTTCTGGGCCGGTCTTGCCGTTAGAAAGAAGTCGATATTTATGTCAATGTGTTTGAAGGTAGGATGAAGTCTACGAAACATATGTGTCATGTACTGGTGATAATGATATGGGATATCCAACTCTTGTGTCTTTCTTCTGCATTGCCCGAATGTGGGTTGTATATCGCTGATATTTTTCTACAGAACGCTTTTCGATGCTTTTCTTCCTGTTTGTTCCCCATACCTTGACATGTATCCTTAAAAGCGTATGTAGGATTCTACTGATTTTATTGGTGTTCCATTTTATTAGATTCCTTATACATTTTTTGGTTCCTTTGCAGGTAAACACTTTCCTTGAGCAATTTGTCATATCATTTTCCCTAAGCAGCCACTCAATGTGCCGCCTTTCAGTAGGGCGTACTGAACGGACATTTAAGAGAATCACAATTCAGCACACCCGAATGTGTGGTCCTATCCCAACAATTTATTGTTTGTGAAATTTGCTGAGTATTCATAATTTGTTAAATGTGTTTACATGTTTTGTTTCAGTCTGCTGTCGTTGTTAAATCTACACAAATGACAATAACAAATCGTAACATGATGGAACTCTGGTACCCGCTATCATGACGACTGACTCTGACTCTGAACAATGTTCAATTATCTCCGCATGTTGTGTAGTTGTTCTTAGTCATTCATGGGGGGAGGGGGGATAGTGTGTGTGTGTGTATGTGTATTCTGATTGTGGCGCATGCGCACATAACTCGTACTTATGTTCATGCGGAATATGAAATATTTCCTATTAACTTGATGGCCTCCTGGCATACATATCATCGACGAGCGTATGTAGCGTCATCAGCATCATCGTCATCGCCAGTCATCATACACTCCAAGTGCCCCCAACACCCCCTCTCCACCAGTGACCGTTTGTCTGTACATACACTTACTCGCCAACATCTCAGCGAACACTTAAATAGCCGGGGAGCAGGTCTCATCTTCAGCTATCGGACAGCTGAAGATTCTTGGATCATTGAATCATTTGCAATGGCTTTGCGTGTCCGTCCGTCTGTTATACCTCTGTGTCCAGATATGAACCCCATCGCAACTCTTCTATGTTTGTTAATGACCTCACAATTATTTTTACTACATTATGCATGTGGTGTTGTTGTTATTGCTGCTGTTAATATAAAATATTTATTTCTTGTTTATTATTTAATTCGTAGTTTTATTATTGTTTTATTTGATGTCGTTGTTGTTTTTTTTGTTATTTGATGTCTTTAACAAACTTGACCGTTTTGCTGTTTGTGGCTTTGGTTATTTCCGTTGCGATTTTATTTTAGTTTTTCGCCGAAGAACAACGTCGACATCGACATTGTCAATTATGATTACTTAAGAAGTCAAAACTTGGTTAACGTGCGATCGTTCCTCCTTCAGTGTGATGTGGATGGGGGAAACCAAATATTCGATGATCTTCAGAACCAATAACGACAAATCATGGCCCAGCCTCGTCAGCTCAACACTCAGCCCATTAACAAAACAACCTGTCTGCGCCATCAAAATAAACTGTCTTCACGCCATCCGAACGCCACCAAAAATGTTTCAACTTATTTAGAGATTCTTTATTTAGTTTGACAGTCGGTTGGTAACTTCGATGTATTTTTTTTTTTTATTTATTTATTGTTCAATAATAAAAAAATTAATTGAAAATAAATATACAACATCAGATCTCGAACTGGATTTTTATTAACATTTAGCAAAATTTACCTAACGGTCGAAGATAAAAATTGATTGATTAATTATTGATCGTTCAAACAATCAATTACAATAAAGATCCCGCGCCTATTCGAATAAGCTGGCAATTTTATATTCTTAATGTACAGAAATAATCTAGAAACGAATTATCCTGCAAGAGGCTGTCTGTCTCCTTCCAGCTCTTGAGAATCGGACCTTTCCACTCTGCGTTTAACTTTGCGTATGTCACGTATGCGGAATGAAAGTCAAAGAAATGTTTTACAGGCGAAACAAAATGATTACTATTTACTTAAGGATGGATTTAATATAAAGGGTTCTCCAACAAGAGGTGTTATTTTGGTATTCAAAGGAAAATGTAATTTGTTGAGATAAATGATCGGATGTTTATTTCATAATAAAGAGAATAATGAAAAACAACATTAGCCAAATGACCACCGCTTACAGGATCAGATCCTTTTCATGGAATTTCCCATAACCAAATCGCAAAGTGGCTGCCCTATGTCCTCGATAGCCTTACGAATTCCTTCGTTGAGGTCTTGAAGCGACGCTAGGCTGTTGGCGTAGACCTTATCTTTTACATGGGGCTCCAAAGCAAGAAGTCCCATGCTGTTAAATCACATGATCTCAGTGGCCAATTGTGATCACCTCTTCGAGAGATGACACGGTCCGGAAACTTTTCCCGTAAAAGAGCAATGGTTTCGTTGCTTGTGTGGCACGTAGCGCCGTCTTGTTGAAAGTACACGTTGTCCAGATCAATATCATCCAACTGCGACCACAAAAAAATCATTAATCATCTCTCGATAGTGCAATCCATTCACCGTAACTGTTGATTCCATCTCATTTTCGAAAAAGTAAGGTCCAATGACCCCGCCGGACCATAAACCGCATCAAACAGTCACACGTTGAGAATGAAGAGGCTTCCCAACAAAAACTCTGGGGTTTTCCGAGCCCCAGATGCGACAATTTTGCTTGTTGCCACCGTAGCCAGCGAGGTGGAAATGGGCCTCATCAGTCAAAATGTGTTTTCGATGAAATTCCGAATCATTTTCATGCATTTCAAGGATCCAATCAGCAAAGACACGACGTTGTTGTTGATGATCGGCCGGCTTGAGTTCTTGTGTTAACTGAACGTTATAAGCCTTAAGACCCAAGACTTGACGAAAAAATAGGAATGCCCAAGTCCAAAGAACGACGAGGAATGGACAAATCTGCGTTTTCTTCAACACTTTGGGCTTCAGCAGCAATATTCTCAGTTGTTCTTGAGCAACGTGCACGGGTTTTATTCTTCCAATCACTAATTCGAATTTGTGCACCAATTTCTCTAGTGCGGTCCGACGACCCAAAAATACTTTAGTTTTGCGATCTGTGACTGTGATCTGTGATTTTCACCATTTTTGTAGGGAATTTTAATAATTTCAATTGCGTTCATGAAGCGTGTATCGTTCCATTTTTAGTAAGGGCGTAGTTTCCACTTGCAAATGTCAGAGAATAAAAGCTACAAAAGTCACAGCTACCGAAATACCGGGTGAGTCAAAATAACACCCTTTTTTCAAGCCTAAAGGTGGCCCGTGCCATGATATCAAATACACTTTTTGTAAATATACTGGCTGTGTTATTTCGGAAACGCACTTAATCTTAATATATATTTACCCTCGACACTGATTCACTGATACACTGATTCCCTGATTCACTGACTCTGTCACGCAGTACGTAGGAATTTAAATAGGCATTCTATAATAATTCTATAAATAATAATAATAAAAAAAATTATATTTTTTTTTGTACAGAAATTGTGTTTTCCCCAAATTTTTTTTTTCCAAAATTTTTTTTTTTACAAATTTTTTTTTTTTCCACAAATTTTTTTTTTTTCAACAAAATTTTTTTTTTCCACAAAATTTTTTTTTTCAACAAAATATTTTTTTTCCACAAAATTTTTTTTTTTCAGCAAACTTTTTTTTTCAAAAAAAATTTTTTTTTTCAACAAACATTTTTTTTTCAACAAAATTTTTTTTTTTCCACAAACAATTTTTTTTCAACAAATTTTTTTTTCAACAAAAATTTTTTTTTCAGCAAAAATTTTTTTTCCACAAATTTTTTTTTTCCCAATTTTATTTTTTTTTCGAAATTTTTTTTTACAAAATATTTTTTACAAAATTTTTAAAATTAAGTAACAAATACTTTCTCAAGCAAATTAACGGGCGCCATAGGCGCATTACAACTTACTAGTTTTTAATAACATTCATTTCCACATTTTACCCGTTTTGGCCTTTTTCATTTTGGCCTTTTGTGGCACGTTCCTATTTATTTTTAAAATTATTTGCCCACATTAGGATTTTGTTTTTTTAAACGAGTAGACCACTTATATTTTAAATTCCAATCCACCAATCCCAATATTTTTCTCGATTCTGAAACCATTTTTCCAATCCATTTCTACAATTTATAAGAAGTTTTAAATCATTTTTTTTTGTTCAAAATGTATTGGGCCCATGCCTATGACTCTATGGTGGAGGGTCATAACGATTCGACCCAGCCAAACTTAATTACGCCCCTACATCAGTGTATGCTGAGCTTGTGTTTTTTTTTGGTTTTTAAAGCTGTTCAGTTTGATGGCTGTTCGTTTTCGACAGCTGAGCTCCTTCACTGCATCACCACAGTGAAGCAACGTGAATCATTCGTTCTCTTTCGATTGCCATTATCGATGATCACAGTGATGATCATTGAACACTCGAACGTTGTCATCCGTGATCGATAAGCGGCATTCACAAGATTAATTTCTAACCTTTTTTTTTCAACATATTGTGGTTTTTTTTTTATTGGACATTAAAAGTGTTCGTTCATTGGCAGTCGGGGTATGGAAGGAAGTAATTTTGTTTTTAAATAACAAACAAACACAAACGAAATCACTTAAAGGAAATATGAAATTAAATAACAGCAGCCGATATGGCCGTGGCAACCACTGTGATTCGGAAGGCAGCCGTCGGTATGTCTGTTGCCATACAATGTCAAGTCTGGCCAAAAAGAAAACGACATCGACAAGTTTTTAAAACAGGTGTAGTCTTTTCAGTTATCGCCAGTCGAATAACGTCCTTAATTCATTGTTCAGTATTACAGGCAATGCTTTGTAAATCCTAGAAGAAGCTAACAGAGTTGTATTCGAAAAGTAGAAACTTTAGACCCATTGACTAAATTATTCTACTACAAGTTCCAAACAATTCTACTACACAGACAGAAAACAGACTTGGTGTAAGAGTATTCCACATACACAGAAAGAAAAATGCCATTCTAAAGTCAAGCTGAATATTTTTAATTTGAACTAAAGCCTTAGTTAGTTATTCTTAAAACAATTATAAATGGAATAGTTTTAAAAGCAAGTAAGGAAATTCTTATAATAAAAATAAAATAGTTGATTTATTTAAAAATAAATTTGTTTGCTTTATTGCTTGTCGTTTTTCGGAATATGCTCTAGTAAAAAGTAATTCTCGTTCAATTACGGAAGATTATGGCACATAATAAACCAATGATTGCAGAAGAAATCATTGAAAAATTAAGTGTAGTTAAATATTTATTAGGAAATTTAAGTCCAATTTGAAGTGAGGTAAGAGAACAAGTTGGTAGAACTATTTTTGAGAGATATAACTGAGACCGGTTAAAAAATGTACTCTCTTTAAAGCCATTTCAAACTCATTCTAATAAGAATTTCTTATTATCAGAACAAGAATATTTAATCAACAATTTTCTTAAATCTATGCCAGTTTCCGATAATTTCAAGTGTTTATTCTGTTTTAAATTAATCCTAAAAATCAAGTCCATTCGGGCTCAACTATGGATAAAATTACTTACCAAACTTTTGACACCGCTAAGGCTTAATTCAATTTTGTTTTATCAGTGTACGAAAAGTTCAGCTGAAGAACGAATTTTCGCTATAGCGCGTCAGTCATTTGACAATGACCGGATGACAGTCCCTGGATAGCCGTGAGAAATATGTTGTCGTAATTTATGTAAAAGGTTGGTCAATAGTAATCACCGTTTTGGAAAACACTAGAACTGTCATAACGCCATAACTGTTTTGGTATTTGTAAAACATCGACAAGCCATGAATGGGTTTACTCCGCTAGAACGAAGATTTCCTGGCCGCCCGACACCAACTCGACTAAAACTGAGGCGTTTTGCCACACGCCTTGAACAGACGGAACAGATCTTCCCAGGGCTGGTCGGCCCCGGATCAGCCAGTCTGGTGAGAATATTGCTGGTGTTGGCCATGATGTAGAGAAGAAAAGCCCGCAACGTTGACCAGCCGACGTTCCATTACAAAGTGCAGAGAGTGCATCAGCTGTACGCTGAATATTGAAGATGTTCCCTTACAAAGTGCATCAGCTGTTATTTGAATTATTTCTATTGAGACTCATATTCATTTCATATTTTCTACTAGTAAGTTGTAATGCGCCTATGGCGCCCGTTAATTTGCTTGAGAAAGTATTTGTTACTTAATTTTAAAAATTTTGTAAAAAATATTTTGTAAAAAAAAATTTCGAAAAAAAATAAAATTTGAGGAAAAAAAATTTTTGTTGAAAAAAAAAAATTTTGTTGAAAAAAAAAATTTTTGTTGAAAAAAAAAAAAATTTGTTGAAAAAAAAAATTTTGTTGAAAAAAAAAAAATTGTGGAAAAAAAAATTTTATTGAAAAAAAAAATTTTGTGGAAAAAAAAATTTTTTTTGAAAAAAAAAATTTCTTGAAAAAAAAATTTTCTAAAAAAAAACAAATTTGTAAGAAAAAACAAATTTGGAAAAAAAAAATTTTGGTAAAAAAAAATTTGGGGAAAACACAATTTCTGTACAAAAAAATATTATTTTTTTATTATTATTATTTATAGAATTATTATAGAATGCCTATTTAAATTCCTACGTACTGCGTGACAGAGTCAGTGAATCAGGGAATCAGTGAATCAGTGTCGAGGGTAAATATATATTAAAATAATAACCTAATATATCTAATAACATAAGTGATATTTAAAATCATAATGTATTGTTTTAAATCTAATAACAACGATAATGCAGCACCATACTTTGTCGGATCGGAGGGTGAGATGTAAAAATTATCCGGTAAAGTAGGACAATATTCTTGATCTCGCCATGAACATAATAGCAGCGTAAAGCTAGATTTAACATAAACTACCTACAAAATACAGCTGTTATCTGTTGACCGCCAGAAACAGAATATTGGGTGATTACTTTTGCAATGCATATTAAATGTTTCACATATCGAAGCTAGGCGGAGTTTTTCGTAATGAATTATACTCTTGCCACAATTTATTCTTATGTTGAACATTTCATTGCACCCACTTTTGTCCGAACTCCTTTTTTCCAAATAAATTTCAAATTATTTTAGTATGTTTTTTATTTTCTAATAAATCAGAAAGTGGTATAAAACATCGTTCTCATCCATTCTCCCGAACTGAACTCTATTTTTTTTTTATATGTTTAAATGGAATAGACAATCTCTTCGTAAGATCTTCTTCTAATGGCCACTTTAGATCTGGTCTTTTCTATTTGTGGGGGGGTCATAAAAACCGTATTCCCTTCCCTCGCCATAACAGAGCGGAACCATAAAAAAAAATGCGAACAAAAAGACAATTAAACCCTAAAAGTAAAATTCCTTAAAACTCCCGCCACATTCGGGGCAGCACAGTGGTGAAGTGTGAATTGTTTGTCGTTCAAACGTTAATAATTTTTGATGTAGTAAAATGTTTGTTTGTGGGCTGTTGGATGATATTGATGTGGACAACGTGTACTTTCAACAAGACGGCGCTACGTGCCACCCAAGCAAAGAAACCATTGCTCTTTTACGGGAAAAGTTTGCGGACCGTGTCATCTCTCGAAGAGGTGATCACAATTGGGCACCGAGATTTGGGGCCACGTGAATGATAAGGTCTACGCCTACAGCCCAGCGTCGATTCAAGACCTCAAAGATACAGGACATAGGGCAGCCACTTTGCGACTTGGTTATGGAAAATTTCATGAAAAGGATATGGTCCTGTAGGGGTGGTCATGGTGGCCATTTGGCATATGTTGTTATTCATTATTAACGGCATACCTTCCTCTTTATTATGAAATAAAAATATGAGATCATTTATCTAAAAAAAAATAATTTTTCTTTGAATACCAAAGTTACACCTCTTGTTGGAAAACCCTGTATAGACTAGGACCAAATCGTCCTGAAGCGGTAAAAGTTTAACAACCTCTGAACAAAAAAAAAACGTTTTCGTATATCAACACTTATTTTTGGCGAAATGTTGATTTGTCTGGAAGTCGTCTGCCCCCATAAATGGGTTTGTCTGTTGGCCCTCGATTTCCAAAATCCGGTCCCCAGAAACAATGGCCCATGTCATGAAGCGAAATATGTGTATTTATAAAATTGTTGTTTGTTCCCAGACCTATGGGTACTCGGGACCAATAAAAAGGCCGCTAGGCTTAAACACTGGGCCACAGTTAACTCGACCCCAATGAAATACAATTTCCCTACGAATTGAATTATACATTTCCTTTGATTTGACACAAATGGTGGATTCGGACTCTTGGACCATATACAATGTGTCACAATCATTTTTTTGGTTGTTCCATATACCACTGTGCACCGTCGCCTCCTTCCTCTTCACAGTTTCCAACCGCAAAGGAAGTCTAATAAAATTCATTACTCACCACTTACCACGGTCATTACGGTGTTCTTTGGTGTTCGGTCTATTATCTTAAAGAATAAAACAAAAATATAATAAAACATCGCTTTTCCCTACAACGAGTGACCAGCATTGCAGTGAGAAGTGGCGTTCAAATTCTACAATTACTTCATGAGCTGGCAATAAAAGGCGACGAAGACAATGGCGACAGCCTCACACATTTTCCAGAATAAATAAAACAAACAGTTCCTCTTCACTCGCACACACTAACAACACTCGTAAAATTGTTGGAGGATGTAACAAAGAGTTAAGAGAACCAGCACACATTTGGCCAGAGATGCGTATCAAGGGAGACATGACACAGCGTAGGGTTGGTTAAGAGAGTGTGGCCGTTAATCGTACGAAAGGTGTTAAAATGTCATAAATTACGCCCAAGTTGAGGTTAAATAAGAGCATTATCGACATCAGTGACAACATTACCATCAAAGGCAACCCTTTTTTTGTTAGTGCTTCTCCAAAAAAATATAATTAAAATTTCTAGAGAAGATTTACCTCAATTATTAGGCGGAGCAGCTCTTTATACATAGCAAACAATGGCATCCAGCCATGTCCATTATATGCGGAACAAGATTTTGACGTAAATTTGGAAAAAAATTTATACCGGCTATGCGTTATAAAGCCATTCTGCGACGCCAGAAAAAGGGCTAAAAAGAAATATTACTCTGGAAGAAGTCGAACATCGGCTACCCGCAAAAAACCCTTTCTGCGAACATGGCATTAATAATTTGTCTTCTCCAGGACAAGTCCATCACTCAATATTTTAAATCTATATTTGAACCTGAAATAGTTATCTGAACCATGGATGCCGTGTAATCACACTTCATTATGAACCCAATTGAATTGTGTGCCATCTTCAGGAGACTTTTTGCGATGTTCAACAACAATCCGAAGCAGTTGATGAACCCCAAGCAACCCCAAGGGTTTCAACAGTATTTGGGTATGAAAAATGAACTTTGCAATGGATGCGGCAATTGCTCACACTCGACTATAAGCGAAACCCGTTTTTGTCGATGAGCAATCGCAATTCGAAGGATATGATCAATCGGAAGGACTTTTTTGTTACCAATATTTGACCATGAACAATTAATCCTCGAGATGGGTGCCGCGTTTGCACATAATTGTGTGCAATCTTCAGGAGAGTTTTGTCGATGTTAAACCACAAACGGAAGAATTTTTTTCAGTATTTAGAAAAACGCATTTGCTAGTACGGAAATGAAGAGTTTATCGGTGTTCTACCAAAATACGAATGAGATGATCGAGCAATCACCAGGATTTCAACAGTATTTCGGTATGAAAACGAACTTTGCAATGACTTCAGCGATTTAACACACTCGACTATAAGCGAAAATCGTTTTTGACGATGATCAATCGCGATCGCTATTCTATAGATATTTTAATGGTATCTGTTCAGAAGATATCCGTCGTCTGGTCCCTGACGTTAGAACATTTAGCCGGAATACTCGGCTATCCAGGGTCTCTCATCCGTTCACTGTCAAATGGCCGGTTGACCGGACGACGCACTATAGAGAAAATTCGTTTTTCAGTCGGACTGTTAGTATGTGGAATAATCTTCCTACAAGTGTTTTTCCTGCCTGCTATGACATTATCAAATTCAAGGCAAACATCAGCAAACACTACATTGCATTTATAGGGGGCATCCCCTGAGGGTTAGAAGTGAGTGAAAAAAAAAAAAAAAAAAAATCGAATTTCTATCTCATATAATAGATTCTCCTTTCTTGGGCTCAACCACCTCTTATTGTTCGTGGCCTGCTGAATACAGTAAAAGCTCTACTTGCGAACAGCTCCCGGAAACAGACAGCTCCAGTAGAGGAACAAATTTCTCGGTCCCATGCTGTATTTTTAGAGCAAATCAATCTCCGCTGGGCGGATATCTCTCGTGGACCGACAAAACCAATTCGACCGTAAGTGTCCGAACACCGGAGCTTTTACTGTACATGATTTCCAAGCACTTCGGTCTTATGCTTGCTCTAGTTTCCCATCGTGATTCTATCACCGTTGATTAGGAGCTCCTAGCCCAAAGAGGCATCGGTCAAATCGATCCTTTTATTCGGTCTATTTGATGACGGAGCCGTGCTGAATAAATTCTTCCACTAAACGTCGTTACGTTTCTCGGGCAGTGGCACTTCTTCTCTTTCACTTACACGATGCTGCAACAAAAATTCTGTTAAAAGGAAAAATATCGTTGAACAAAAACTCAAGGTTCTAAGTTCTGCAAAACAAACGAATTTTAGGTCACTGTGGTCCACTGAGAACAAAAATGGCCGACTCAAAAACGATTTGTCCGATTTTGTGAAAATAAAAATTTAAGAAGATTGATCACTAAATTATTATTAGTCAGAATGACAAATTTAACTAGATTTTTTTTTGAACATCAAATTTGTTTAGTAATTATTCATGGTTATTTGCTGTTGCCAGGGCCCTGGTAGGCGAGTGGATAGGGTGCTTGCCTATTAGCGTGGGGGTTGTGGGTTCGATTCCCACCAGAGGCTTTGGTCTGTCGCTGCACAAATCTAGCCATATGGTCTGTGTCACCCGGTTAACCCTTGGAACCAAAATTAGCATATAAATTTACTTTGTATTGTAATTAATAAATAAATTCAATTTGTTGTTGCACAGTGTTATATTTGGATCTCCTTCAAGCCACTCTGAATTTAAACGATTAATTTATAGTATTTGATTTTATTAATCTACATTATTTGTATATTCTTATCTTATTCTGAAATATTTTTTCTGGGATCAATGAAACTTCATTGGCCCAAAATCAAAGACCATACAGAGGGCAGACGTCTCAAGTGGTTCTTTGACACATTAGTTCGGCTACACACTGTAGATGTCAGTAATTGTCATGGCAGTATTTGAAAAACGTTCAAAGCAAATAATGTTTTTTTTGTAAACAAATATCTATTTTTTTAAAACAAAAACTGTCCTCTTGGAAATGTTCAGCAAACGACTTGGAACGTCTGCCATCTGTGTGGTCTTTGCCTTAGCAAATTAAGCACAATGGCACTCATGACATTTACAATCTCTTAGGACTACGGCCACTTCGTGAGATTACCGAAACACGGCGAATTGTTACTAAACAATTCACTCAATTCGAACAGATTCAAGTAGGTCGACATGAATGTGGCCAGGATGCCAAAGACCAGCACGGCCATGGACAGCGACAGGTCGCACTGTAAACGATTGAACGTATACACGGTACGCAGCCAACCAGCTCGTAGTATGGCGGCCAATGTCAGGCGGGCACTGCGATCGAGTTGTGGCGGTGGACCCTCCACCGGCTGATAATTCAAATCCAACGGTAAACTGCCATAGGCTGCTTCGGTGGCTATGCGCTGATGACAACGCTCCAACTGGACCATGCGTCTGTATAGGAGCGGCGGCAGTATGAAGACCAACGGTCCGGTTATTGTGCCACCCACGATATCCATTAAGGCATCGAAACTGGGCAGAAATTCGGAAATCACCACTTGCAAGGCCACCACCGTGGTGCGTATGGCCACCCGTTTCATGGAGAAATCTAAAGAGTATCACGACATTACAAGAGGAATATCGACATGGTGGGTCATTCCGGTCTTACCCTCTGATATTTTAAAATAGTTTTCAATCTGCAAAAACATGGCCGAACTTCCCGCCGTTGTGGAGAAGCACAACTGCAATGCCATCAGTATCAGCAGGAAATAAAGCGGAATACTACTGGGCAACGTCTCCAAAACATTCTCGGCTATCATGGAACCAAATTTGTAGGCCGCAATGACGGACACCAAAATGGCCATGGAACAGCTGACTGGAAAAAGAAAACGGAAAAGAAAAACAAGTTAAAAAATAAAAAGAGAATAAACTAGGCGACTCAGTCCATTTTGTGCCTGAGTTTATGGAATACTGCGTCTCTATACGAAAAATTGTGTCTCAGTCCACTGAATTCGTGATTATTGTCTCAGTCCACTGAAAAAAATGTCCCACTGAGTTAGACAATTTTCCCACTGGGCAAAAAAATTTCTCAATGAAAGGCAAATATTTCACAGGAACAGAAAAAATCCCCACTGGGACAGAAAAAATTTCCGCTGGGACAGACATATCCCACTGCAACAAGAAAATGTTCCACTGAAACAGGAAAAAATTCCCAAGGATAGAAAAATATTTCAGTTAGACAGAACAATTTCCCAATGAAGGAAACAATTTTCACTGGCACAAAAAAACTGTTCCACTAGGACAGACAAATTTCCCATTAATTTAAAAATATCCCACTGCAACAGAAAAATGTTCCACTGTAACAGAGACAGAAAAATGTTCACCTGCGACAGACACATTTTCCGCTGAAAAATGTCCCACAGAAAAGAAAAATATCCCACTGAAACAGAAAAAATTCCCAAGGATAGAAATATGTTTCACTTAGACGGAGAAATGTGCAACTTTGATAGAAAAATGTCCCACTTTCTCATTTGCCGTTGAAAAATGTCCCACTAAAAAAGAAAAATATCTCACTGAAACAGAAAAAATTCCCAGGTAGAGAAACTTAGACAGAGAAATGTTCAACTTTGATAGAAAAATGTCCCAACAAATTTCTCAATAATAGAAAAAAATTTCACTGGCGCCGATAAATTTACCACTGGGACAAAATAATATCCCACAAAATAATTTGCCATTAGGAAAGAAAAATATGCCACTGAGACAGAACAAGTTTCCTCTAGGACAGATAAATTTCCCACTGAAAAATATTCCACTGGGACAGAAAATTGTCCCACTGGAAAGAAACATGTCTCAATGAATAAAAAAAAATGTTTATTGAATGCAATTTTTACTGGCAGAAAAAAAAGTAACACTAGGACGAAATCATATCCCCTAGGGATAGACAAATTTTCCATTAGGTTAAAAAATATCCCACTGGGACAGAATGTTGAAAATATTTCAATGGGACAGAAAAATCTCTCACTGGAAAGAAAAATCTTGTACTAGAACAGAAAAATTTTACACTGGGACAGAAATTTCCCAGTGAACGAAACATGTTCCACTAAGACAGAAAAATTTCCCATTGAGACAGAAAAATGCTTCAATGGGACAAACAAACTGGAACAGAACCATTTTCCTACGAAAAAGAAATGTTCCACTGGTAAAGAAAAAAAACATCCCACTGTGATAGAAAAATGTCCCATATTACGACAGAAAACTTTTTTTGACAGAAGAATTTTCATATATAATAATTTTTGCCACAGTCCCCCAAAATAACAGTACATTTTCCTATACAGAAGGTTGTGTCCGAGCCCAATGACACTGAAAAAAAATCGTCCAATTCCGACGAGATTTGTTTTAATTTTCATAAATCCTCTTCAGACCCACCTGTGATTCCACTGAATGCTGCCCACGCCACTTGACTCTTCTGCTGCATATCGATTTGTAGAGTTAGAAGCATCGGATGTATATCGAATTGGAATGCCATAATGCTGTATCCACTCAATATTGTTAGGAACGGCGGTAGTTCTGCAATGGCGGATTATAGTTAGCAAATTTTGTGTAGACCACAACAGAAGTTGAACCTACCCAGACTCACACCCTCAAAGGGTTTGCCCATGGGACTGACCGTTAGCAGGCAAAACCATAGCAAAATCACAATTACAGTCATAACACACACCGACAAAATGGCCAAGCCTCTGAAATATTTAAGGAAGTGTTTGAAAAAGATCTGGTTTATTTTTTTCTATAATACCCACCGCATGTGCTTTGGGCTGCCCAACCAGACCAGGGGACTTATGAACAGACCGACTATAATGGCCCAATAACAAAATGAAAACCTAAATTCACCATCGGTTATACGATCTCCAACTAATTCCAGATTTTGGGCAGCCATCACAATGTTGGGTATGCCACCGGCAAAAATGCTCAAGTCCAACAGTACGGTAACGAAAAATCCACAATAACGGCCATAGGCCAAATTAGCAATGGCCGCATAAGGATATCTGTAGGGGGGAGGGGGGCACACCAAACCAATTAATCCTCAGCACTACGGGCAATGACCCACCGCCATGACCCACCTGCTTTTATTGACTATCGACGAATCCAGACCTTCAGCCATCGTCCAACATTCACTTAACAGAAATGAGGTGTAGATTTGCAGCACCACCACCGATATGACCAACGGTATGCCAAAGAATCCCAATTGCACCAGCAGGGCCGGCAACGTGACAATCGGAAATACACCAAACATATCGATAACATACAAAATCGCAATGAACAACGTCAGATTGTCGTCAGTGTCGTGGGCCTTGGTGGCCCGGAAGTGGGGCAAGGCACTGAACCGTGTACGCGAGAGGAAGGGCAACTGATCACTGGCTTCCGGTTGCCGCTGATACGCCTTGGACGGCCTTAACCACGATGACCGAGATTTCGAAAGCATTTTGATTTTCGTTCGATTGGTGTTTTGAACAAACTATGAAGAATATGCGGAATAGTTTGGTGTGGCGGATAAAGAATGCGAATGCGACAACATTGCACTTGGAATCGAAGTTAGCAACTGAAGCCATGTTGCATCCGAAGGCAAGAGACATGTTTCTGGCTGTCTGTTGGCATGTGTTTTGTTACCTACTATTCTTCTCTTTTGTCATTGTTGGAGAGTTGCAGAGTTTTTCTAATTCTTAAAGTTGCATTAGGAATGTCAGCCAAGTGGAATGTACTACGAGGGCCTAGGCAATGGTCGTCCATGATACCCTACACCGCACAGTGGCGGATTTTGGCTTTCGCCAGGGAGGACCTTACGCAAAGTCTTCCGATCTATCGGACCTATCGCGATCTTCTTTCACTCTGGCGGATACAGCAGCAATACTCGCCTCCGTGCCCACTCTACAGAGGATTGATGTCCAATAGAGTGAAACGGGTGCGAAGTTTGGTCACTCTCCAGAAGTAAATGTATGCCCAAACAAGTGCCTGCTTGCATCTCTCAAAATCCAAGACCAAACTGCTGAAAAAAAACGGTGTCAGATTTAAATGCCTGAAATTAAATTGACTAAAGCTGCATTTCAAGCAGCCACTGTGCGGTGTACCTTTCGGATTCTTTCCTTCCGTAAGCTGCAGTGGAAAAATACACCCTACACGCCCATGTAGCCCATGCAAAACTGCCTTTCACCATCGACTTCTATCCACTGGCGTTTCATTTGTTTCGTTCGTCCCATTCTGTGCAACAAATTTGTGGTCAAACCGACGACTGCTGCAGCAGATGTGTGGAATAGCACAGAATGGCAACAAGTAAGCAATTCATCGTATGTAACTTAAAACTCATCATGCCACACGATACGCCAAAAGGTCCGACGAACAGACTGAAATAACTCACTGTACATACTACTACGGTTCGAGTATGCGTCGTGAGGGAAGCCCTTGATTTGCATGATGCCAAAGGGGATCTCAGGTAATACATGGCTGACGGTGGTGTAACTACTGCCTCAGTGACGGGGCGCGTGATGCGAGCCCCCGGACAATGTCAATAAACTCGTTGAACTTTTGTTGTCACAGCCCGAAGTTGTGGAAAGCTAAAATGCAAAAAAACAAAACAAAAGCAGCGGGAAAGAAGCTGTCGGTCTCAGAAAAATTACAACAATTACAGAACAATTTAAGAAACAACCAACACAAACTGAGAATGAGATGGAAAAGAGCAGATTAAATTAAATAGAAAGATGAGAAAATAATTTAGTTGGCTCTTTCCCCCACCTCGCCCGCTGGTTGGTTTGGCGTTTTTGATGTGTGTGTTGTTTGACCAAACATCAAAAACGACTGCCTCGAAATGACAATTAAATTAAATGGTGGTTGGACGGGGCTGGCTGGCTGGTCAGGCTTAAAACGGGCGTCTGGCACACAGTGGTTTCACGCAAATAAAAAGCAGGTGTATATGGGCAGAGGTTAGTGCAATAAATAACAACCAAACTCTCTGAAAACCCAGGTTCATATTCTGGTATTCGTATAAAAAAAAGAAAGCTAAAGCTAAAGCTAAAGCTAAAGCTAAAGCTAAAGCTAAAGCTAAAGCTAAAGCTAAAGCTAAAGCTAAAGCTAAAGCTAAAGCTAAAGCTAAAGCTAAAGCTAAAGCTAAAGCTAAAGCTAAAGCTAAAGCTAAAGCTAAAGCTAAAGCTAAAGCTAAAGCTAAAGCTAAAGCTAAAGCTAAAGCTAAAGCTAAAGCTAAAGCTAAAGCTAAAGCTAAAGCTAAAGCTAAAGCTAAAGCTAAAGCTAAAGCTAAAGCTAAAGCTAAAGCTAAAGCTAAAGCTAAAGCTAAAGCTAAAGCTAAAGCTAAAGCTAAAGCTAAAGCTAAAGCTAAAGCTAAAGCTAAAGCTAAAGCTAAAGCTAAAGCTAAAGCTAAAGCTAAAGCTAAAGCTAAAGCTAAAGCTAAAGCTAAAGCTAAAGCTAAAGCTAAAGCTAAAGCTAAAGCTAAAGCTAAAGCTAAAGCTAAAGCTAAAGCTAAAGCTAAAGCTAAAGCTAAAGCTAAAGCTAAAGCTAAAGCTAAAGCTAAAGCTAAAGCTAAAGCTAAAGCTAAAGCTAAAGCTAAAGCTAAAGCTAAAGCTAAAGCTAAAGCTAAAGCTAAAGCTAAAGCTAAAGCTAAAGCTAAAGCTAAAGCTAAAGCTAAAGCTAAAGCTAAAGCTAAAGCTAAAGCTAAAGCTAAAGCTAAAGCTAAAGCTAAAGCTAAAGCTAAAGCTAAAGCTAAAGCTAAAGCTAAAGCTAAAGCTAAAGCTAAAGCTAAAGCTAAAGCTAAAGCTAAAGCTAAAGCTAAAAATGTTGAAAATCTTGAAAATCTTGCGCTACGAGCCACTCATGCAACAAAGCCATTTCTCTTTTATGGGAAAAGCTTCCGGACCGTGTTATCTCTTGTGATTCAACAGCTTGCGACTTCTTCCTTTGGGGCCACGTGAAAGATAAGCTCTACGCCAACAGCCCAGCGTCGATTCAAGACCTCAAAGATATAATTCGTGAGGCTATCGAGTACATAGAGCCGCCACTTTGCGATTTGGTTACGGAAATATGCATGAAAAGGATATGGTCCTGTAAGCGTTGTTTTTCATTATTGACGGCATACCTTTTTTCTTTGAATACCAAAATAACACCCCTTGTTGGGAAAACCCTGTACATTTCGGCTCACCTGAAAAATTTGATTATAGGAAATAAGCGGATGCTTTTTCCCCCCGTTTAAAACCACTGTGTGACTTTTATTATAATTCGGGTATCCCAACTACGACCGGCCACTTAAAATAAATAAAAAAAATGGCCGGGGAATTGTTTTGTTGGCAGTAGCCAACGTCGTTTCCTCTCGCCATGATAACCATCTCTTGCTTTATTATATGTTTTCATACATCTCTTTGTTGTCGCTGTAAAAAAGGGTTCATTGGCTCTTCATTTGACTTCGTTTATGGGCGAGAAGTCTTTGCGGTTAACTTACCTCACTTTAAGCAATTGGTCTTTGGGAGCAAGAGCACCAACACACCGACAAACACACACACGCACGCGGAGTAATAATCACCATCCGAGTAAGAAACAAATAAAATCTTAATTAAATTCAATTAAAATAACGTTTTTCATCATTTGACTGTCTGTTACAGTTACTGTGCTGATCTGTCTTTTATAACCTGTCACTATTTTAATTGTTCGAAAAAGAGTTTTGTCACTGGCGAATTTCAATTGAATTTGCACAAGTTACGGGAGGGAGGGAGTACCACACAAGAGGTTAGTGACTTTCGTTCAGGCGTTTATTGGATTTTCATTTTGGGAAGAACACAAATCAGTTTTGTAGTCTATATAACACACAGCCGGGGCGTTGAACACAATCCAAAGTAGAATTACTGAGAAAATGTCATGTGGGCTGTATAGAATGGAAAACGGCGAAACTACGCTGAACCACTTAACCATGTGATTCTATTTTCTGCATTTCCGCAGCAATCAGGAAAACGAAATAGTCAACTCATCAACGACCAGAGGCATGCACCTTAAGGACAGTCTTTTTCGAGTTCTGGTGTGACCGCAGAAACTGCTTAAAGGTAAGTGAGAGTACATAGAACAAAAAATACCGAGTTGATACATTCCGTATAAACTCATGCACCGCATCATGCACCGCATACTCGTCACATCCCAGCAAAAACTCGGTAAGTGCATCCTTATATCATTGGCATTATCAGCTAATGCGTGTCACTAACCTGAACATATGCAACAAATTGGTCTTGTCTACAATTAGATCATAATATTATGAAGTAAATTTAGCCTATACATATCTATACTAAGTCCTTCTGAATTCCTATAAGAAACATTACCAATTCAAGAATCACACGGAAGATGAGGAGGGTTTGTGCTCTAAAAAATAATCCAATGAACGAAAAAATAATAATAAATAGTGAGAGAAAAGACAAACAAAAATGGCATTTTCAGTTGGAGTTACAAAGAATGGATAGACTAGGTAATCAGCCGAGAGGTTTTCAGAAATTCCGCCACCCCAGCATGGTGGTGCAGAATCAAATTCCATCGGCCAAATGTCAATAGATTTTGAACCAAACACAATATTTTCAAATAATAAAATATATAACATATTCTTTACGTCGAAAGTATAAACCGCTGCGGTTTATGTGGTGAAAGTTATAAAACTAGAAATGATATTGAAAAATTAAATCAGTTTCATAGAATGTTACAGTGTCAAATTTGGATCAAGATATTTTTTATTTCATAAATAGACGCTAATTTGTATTTGTGCTTAGAAATCATCAGAGTTCAATTGCTTCCACAAAAAAGATATTATTTCATAAATAGACGCTAATTTGTATTTGTGCTTAGAAATCATAAGAGTTTTTCTACTTCCCAAAAAAGAAAATATTCCATCTAACCAGATAAATTCAGTCACCTAGAAATTATTTATCTCTCATTAACGAAATACTGTCACTACTCCGGGTTGTTACAATGCAGAATGTTAAAAGCGTGACGCTCATATATTTGACTTTAAATTCTTAATTTAAAAACAGTTCCGTTCACATTGAATAATAATAAATACATAAATATATAGAATACATATATATATTCTCAATAAATCTGTTGTAAATTGTATTGTTTAAGTGCACATTCAATAATATTGATTATATCATAGTTATTTGAAATCTATTCGATTTATATGCTTCGTTTTCTATATGGAAATATGTCCGTCCTCTGGATTTTTGCTAAATCATTGGAATCCCTGCATTTTAAGTGTTTCCTTAACAAACTATTCCGACATCTAAACATTATCAGCCATCTTGATTTTCTTGGACTTCATCTGGAAAACAAAATAGAATTTCGAAAGTATATGAATAGTTCAGTTAGTTGGATAAGAAACTCTTACCTCGTCTTCATCTAAAATCTCAGTTACACCATATTCATTGGTTATGACCTGCACGGCTTGACCCGGTCCGCTTGGTTTCTTTTTGTTTCCTTGACCCAATAGCTTGCTAATAACTCCGCCACCACCATTGTTGTCGCCACAACAGAAGACATTCGTCTTGCGATTATCTAAATTATTTCTGGGCATTATAATTTTGGCTATAGAAAAATCGGTCTCATCCATATGCACTTCGTTTTTAGTAACAACCTCATCGTCGTCGTCATCCTCATCCTCCACATCCGAGGGTGTGGTTTCATTCGATGACGTTTGCATATTTACTTGTTGGTTAATGTAGGCGATATTAAAGAGATTCTGCTTAGAGGGTCGTATTAGTGTGGTTATATACTTACTAAAGGATTCCCGTAACGAATAGTCATGCAAATGATGGATAGGTAAAAAGAATCGAGGGGGGTAATTCAGGGTTAGTTGTTATTTCCATTGTCGAGGAATTCGATCAGTGACAAATGTTTTGGAAAATGCAAATGAAACTGCAACAGAAACTCAAATGGCAAAATTATAAAGAAAGTGCAGAAATGCCCCTAACATTATAAAAAAAGGCAATGGGTGTAATTTTATGGGAAATGTGTTTCCTCGGAACCTCTGGACTTTAGTAAATGTGGCGCTACCGGGTGTATTTTGTATGGAAAATATGTGTTCTTGGAATCTCTGGATTTTGCGTAATTCTCTTTGTTTCAGTAAAAGTAAAGTTGGAATTTATTTTAGGAAGACTCAAAGTGCCTCTAACATTTTAAAAAAGGCAATGGGTGTAATTTTATGGAAAATATGTTTCCTCGGAACCTCTGGACTTTAGTAAATGTGGCGCTACCGGGTGTATTTTGTATGGATAATATGTGTTCTTGGAATCTCTGGATTTTGAGCAATTCTCTTTGTTTCAGTAAAAGTAAATCCCTGACTGTTTGATTATTCATTTGTTTGGTAGAATATGGAAACTTCTTTGTAAACCCCTGTCTTGTATACAGGTTCGGTGTAACCATTAGGCAATTGTTTAGGTCCCGTAATAATGATGGGCCCGAAAAATACCAAAAGATCCTGCTGAAACAAAAGATCGTCCAAGGCCAAGTCTTCAATCTCCGATCAAAAAAAAAATGTCTTAGAGCTCACGGTTAACCGAATCGGCATTTCCAGCTGCATTTTCATAGAAAACTGTTAGTCTCTTAAGATGCATTGGCTTCTCGACGATAACGCGCGGGTTTCCGATCCCAGATGCGGCAGCCACGTTCTTGGCAATTAGCACCGTACGACGGCGGGGATTGTGAGTGTTGAATACAAGCAAGCCAGAGTCATGATGTTTTTGGCCAGACTTGCATACAAAAGGCGCATGGTTGGTTTCGCAGTTTAACCAAAAACTAGTTTCAATAAACGCATTGTTTGGCCTACACAGCATTGATTTTGGAAACAAGTTTGCATTATTTTGCGCCAAAGTTGTTTTGAGCTATTCAATTCACGGGGATATGATAGTGACTTTCTGTCAGTCAAAAAGAAACGAACCTTTCTAAACCTGCCAACAAACAATCGCTTTGATATGAACAATATAATTTCTCACTGAACTGGGGTGTTCTAATTAAAACTGACTTCGAAAGGCTAATGTTTTTCCCTTTCGGCTTGAAGATTGTTCTCTTACTCATAACGAAGTTTTACTTGGCTTTGAGGTTTTTCAGGATTATTTACTAAGGATGCCCATGAGATTTAACTTTGTTTAAAGTAATAACCTTTCTTGGCTGGTTTTAGTCACACACATTTTTTTTGTTTCGCCCACATGCGTTTGCTGCCATAGCACTGGAAGGGCATATCACTGTGAAGATCAATAGCCTGAGATAATGAGACTTTTATTTTCTTTTCGTTACAACTTGTACACTGCCTTGAGTTAAGTGATTGCTCATTTTCTCTTTGAGCTCGAGCGTTCAAGACTTCATTGTTGCAGAAGACAAAGCTTGTCAATTATTCAAATTTAGTCATTTCAGACACTCCGATGTCATCCTGACTTCTGCATAGTCGGAGTAGTGGGAAGTATAAGTCGATACTGAAGTATTCGATGCTGAAGTCTGCACATGTTTAACTCTCCATATTTGATCCCCCTGTGTACAGTTGGATCTCTAATCAATTTCAAAAAAGTCCAAGCTCTTCTGTCAGTAGTTGCCGGTCGGTTCCTTCACGGAATGTAAAAGAATTACGAATAATTTCCATGTCAGATTTGTTCCCCTACAAATGAGTAGGTAGTTATTAGTCCAAATATGATACTGTAGAGCCAATCTATCTTCTTTGGTGTAAGTTGGATTCTATGGACCTTCTGCACATCTTTGCGATTTGTCAGCTGTACTATTAATAGTTCATAGTCCAGGATTACTCTCTTTATCAAATATCTTAATGGGTTTCCCTTACAAGCGAGGCTCTGTCAAAAGAAGGTTAACGTCGTCGATCTTGTAAAGAATCATATTTCGGTTTGGCCGGGGTCACATCCAAGTCTCTTAGTTGAGCCTAGTTGTGTGCCATGTGTTTCAAAAGACCTCCACACCGTTCGACAGATGTATTTTAACATAGTTTACATAACAAATAGGTATGGATCCTTCATCGATTAGAATTCATAGACTATTTATGCTGGTGGCCCAAGTGAGCGGCACTTCGACTGATGTTGTCAGAACGTCATCTCCGAATTACATCCGTCTGGATAAAATATAAGTTTAAATCATAGATCAGATTGGATTCATATTAGCTGTAAGAGGTTGTCTCCTTGTTTCGTGACATGAAAAACTCTGTCTTTGGTATTAATGTTATTGGCTTATTTGCTCTATAACATGTGACTGATCATAACGGTTAGACCTGCATCTTTGCACTAGGGTTTAGATAATCGTAAAAGCACCCTCTATTCATCTATAAAAGTCCTCAAGACTGTAAGTGTTTTCCATCGTGTAGTGCTGTTTTTACTGTAATTTACTTGAAACTTGATTTGATTAGAATGGGATGTACATTTGAAGAATGCACCTCCACTTTACGTATCCGAGTAGAGGTCAATATAGGTTTATTGTCGCTGTATCGATAACCCGTTATTCGAACTATAATAAAATATATATATCTACTGGCTATCGACAGTAGATTTTAAAAACAGACACCCATATGGTGTCGGCTGGACTAAATTCGAGTAAGTGCTCAAAATCTATAATGTTATTGTGTCTAAAGTTGACTGAATTTGTTGGTCAGTGTAATCGTGGATGCAATGATATATACAGGCATACTTTTAGGCGAAATTGAAAAATAAAAGTTAAAGAAAAACTCAAAACATCAAACGTACACTGAACCACCGTCCTCATCATCATCATCATCCTCTCAAATGATCGTTTTGACTTTTCTATAAATTCAACTAAAATTTGTTTATTAAATTATAAACTAAATAAAATAAAATAAAATTTAAATGATATCACAAACGGGTATTTCTGTTTTTTTTGCCATTTTAGTTTTCATAAACTCACACTCCATAAACAATTTCCAGTTGGTAGTGGTGGTGGTGTTGATGGTAGAGCTCGTGGTGTTGGCAAATGACAAATTTTGTTCAGATGCTGTTGCCGGGTCGGATGAGGCGACGTTTGATAAAACACTACTACGTGCTCGTGCTGACAACAGTTTATGTTTTAAATTTTGATTATCTTGCGTTAAGTCAAGTGTGCATACAGAGGTAGCAGTAGTAGTGGTGGTGGGAGGAGTAGGTGTAGTAGGAGGTCAGCTAGATTTGCTTTAAAGTGTTACATTTAGTTGTATTACCCAAAAGAGAAGAAAGAAAAGCACAACAAACAAAAATAAATATTTGCAATTTAGATAACAAACAAACAACAACTGAGGAAATGATACAGCCAAACTAACTTTAGATGATAACGAACGAATGACTTTAAAAATAAATGTTCAGTGTACGTTTGAGTTGCTTTGTTTGTGAGCAATGCCAGATTCGTATAGGCTGGTGGGTGAGGTGAAGTATAATGATGTTAGATGGATGGTGTGCTTTATGATGGATGTGGCGTACTTACGCTTGCGATTGGAAAAGGCCAAATTGTTTAATGTACTCCAAGACCAGATCATCAATTAGATATTTGGTCGATTGTCCACGACTTAACAGGCGCCGGATCATGGTCGAACTAACCTCATTCGATACCCAGTTGGTGACCAATGTTATGTTACGCTGCAAAAAAACACAAATCAACTGATATTTCGAATGCCATGAAAAGGAGACTTACTTGATATTTTGTTAAGATATCCGACTCGAATATGAATTTTTCGGCATTTGAGCCGCTGCGCGAGATAACCACAAGACCATGATTGCAAATAATATCTTCAATCTGGAAAAATTAAACAAATCCATGGGTTAATTTTGAAATGTAACTTTGTTGGTGCTTCTTAATAATCGGCTGCGTGGGAGCAATTGCTGCAAAAAGTGTAACTAAATCCCTAACTAACCTTTAGGAAAATTTAACAACGGTTCAATATCAGCCCGATTCTGAATACTCCCCGGGAGATAATTCCCGGGGAATTTATTTTCCCCAAGAATTAAATCATCCTATTCTAAACAAACGGGGAGAATAGTCCTTAATATGGAGGAGGCCATCTTATGAAAGTCCCAAGTCCTGAACGCATGGAGTGTACACCCATATGAATATGGCTTGAGGAATAATTTTATTTATAAAGCGCAACAGCCTCGGTAGAAAATTATCCATCACAAAAATTATTGATAATCTGGCGTAACCACATGAAAAACTTGTCACAATTTAAATTTAGAAATTTAGAAATGCATTTAATAGCACCCATACAAGCATATTCACAAAGTCGTTAATTTCGCAGTAGTTTGTAATACATTTTTGCGGACATTCGAACCCAACTGTGATGAAATTACATGGAGACATTAAAAGGCACCGCTTTTGTGATGATACATTGCACAGAATCAAAGCAGTGTCATTAGTTGTATGTGCAGCATGTAAAGCAGAGGTCACATCATACTACGATTCACAGAGAATGGCGATACTGAGACACACCAGATCGATTTTATGTCTTTTGCAGTCAACATCTGGTATAATCAACATATCCATGGGAACTTTGATAGTAATTTTAATCTTTAAGTTGAAATCCTTCTCAATTTGTTTTTTTCGGACATTAAAAGTCAACGGTTCGGTACGGATATCTTGGCCAGAATGAAGGCTTTTTTATGATGCATGTAAGACATCATATTTAATTCCCAAGTAATCAAAAAATACCACATCGATTAAACGCTTAATGGAGTCCACATGTGGAACGCACCACCTTTGGCCTTTGGGAACTGTCTGGATGATAGCAATGTCAATCTTAAAATCTTAACGGTCTTTCAATCCGTTCCTATTCCAATTTTTCAGACTACGTTTCAAAACATACAAACAAAAGCCGAATAAAAGCTTCATACATACATCCTCTTCGGCCCATAAACCAGGCACCGCAAATGACTCCAACAAATCAGCACCGCACAACAGTTTTAATTGCACCGGATCACGGCGTTCCCTTAACGAGGGTGGCAACCAACCCGGTATATGGGCGCCGCGCACACCATTCATATTATCCAAATCTGGTGAATTTATATAATTGTTCATGAAATTCTGATGATACTGCAACACGGACTGGGTACGAGACCAGCCATCTTGCAGGGTCTCCCATTCCGACAAACGTATCCACGATGAAGACTGCAAAGCCAATTTCACCATGGCGCAGCGATGTTTTCCAGCAGCCAGACCCTTTTTGCCATAGCCATCGTGAGTTGGTGAGACAATGCCGCCGATAACTTTGTGAGTGCCGTGCATTTCAAAATGATCACGAGCAATTTCTAAAATAAAAACATCATCAGTAATCATATAAGAATGTATTTTCACAGCGCACCTACCGAACATTCGAAAGTGCATTGGCGTCGGTGGACTGAATGAGCCACATGCAATCAGCACAATTCTAGGCAATAGACGATTCGATGTTTCCTCAATTAAAGCCGTCATTTTGCCGGATTATTTTCAATTGATCAATATTTTTTTTTATTGAAGCTTTAACGGCCTTTGGCCTTTTTCTGCGGTATAACTTGTGTGGCTTCTCTGGTGAAATGTTGGTTGAAGTATGATCAATGTTGTTTATTTATGTACGAGACATGCAAAAGTTCAAAGCTGTGGAAATTCAGCTGTTTTTCAAAAATTGTCATACACTGAACGTACACTACCATTGCGATGGGCCACAGAGTATGAAGCCGATTCGACGTAAAAGGGCGCCATGCAGTTCTTCATGAATTGTTGGCGTCGAATTAGTGCTTAAACATGACTGGTGTCGCGAAACAGCAGTTTTGATTCTTCTTCTTTCGTTGACCGCTATCACTGTAAACTGCAGTTAAGCTTTGACTGCAAAAAACTAATTTTAAGTGTAACTTCGGTTTAAATGAAACAAGAAGGTTATCCGTTTAAATGAAAAAATAAACCGTTTTAACCAAGAAATGTGAAAAAAGCTGCATTGTGTTTAGTTTGATAGAAGAAAAAATGTTTGAGGTGCATGTACCTGTTGTCCGGAAGACGCTTGTTAACAATTCCAACTCTGTCAAAACAAACATCTGTTTATGCAACCCACCTTTTTTCGATCGGATTTTAATTCAAAATCCAGATAATTTTAAAAGCTATTATAATCCTATCGGGCCAATGCAATGTCATGCCTCACATGACAATTTATTTAGGATCATGTGAGCGGCGCGATTTTCTCAACTGCTCTTATAATCACATAAGTCACGATTTTCCTGTAGGATGCTTTTTGCCGCATCGCGTCGTTCCGAACGATGCATGTCTAAATTATGTACGCGCGACATAACTTTACGGAGCGCCTTGATTTTGGTGCGCTGTCAATTCATAAATATGGCGTCGTGTTAAATGTCTTCTTCTATACGGTCGGTTAGTGTGTGTGTGTGTGTTTGTGAAAAAAGGAAAAATTACGAGTTAGAAGTTAAACAAGGAAAATAATTACAACAATAGATTGAAAAAAAATGATTTTGTGCAACAAATGTAAAAGCTGAAAGACGTCCAGTGAAGAGAAAAATCCAATCTGTGTTAAAATTATATTAAGGAACGAAAGCAAAAAATACGTGTGTGTATTGAAGCCGTCGTTTGTGTCGTTGCTGCTGAGGCAAACAAAAAAAAAAATAACAAGAAAATCCACAGGGCGACAACGGCCGACAATCGTTCACTAGACGACCGCTCCACACAACAACAACAAGAAGAAGAAAAGTGTAAAACAGAAATAATCTTTGCGGACAAAGGAGTTGGGAGTATCTGGAGAAAATGGCTCTAGTGACAGTACAACGTTCACCAAGTGTCACTGGTTCACCTCAGTGTTCCAACAATTCGGTAAGACCCCCCTATACCTCATTATCTTAAATGTCATGGACTTCAAAGCTACAAAGAAATTGGATGAACAAGATATATGACTGTGATTATCTAAATTTAAACAAACAAGAAAGAAAGAAAAAAAGTGTCAGTAAGTCAGTGTATTATTCACAATTTGTTTAAAAACACACATTGTCGTTGTTGTACGGCGTATGTCCGTCCATTCGTCCGTCCGTCTGTTCGTTCATACCTTCTCGAGCACAAATAACGCAAAAAGTGCGAGTTGCGCAAAAAAAGACCTACAACAAAATTATTATTACTCATTTCTTGCATTTCGCATTTTTTTTCTTCTTTTCGTTTTATGAGTGCGTTATGTTGTTTTGCTTCGATGTTGTCTTCTTTCAGTTAATGAGTTAATGGTCAATTGAAAGAAGGTTTGGCAGATTACTTGAGGTCTGGAGGTGTAGAAAAAGTTTGGAGGGGGATTTTTTCGTCTTTACCCAATGAAGTGTCAAAAATATACAAATTTTGATCTGACGGTTTCTTCTTGTTGCACAAAAATGGCCCCACACAACTTATGTTTGTTCACTGGGTTCAACGCCGAAATAACACCTCCAGTCGACATCTGAAATGTACTCTTCCATTCTGCTGTAATCGCAACGAAATGTTATAGAATCGGTAATTAGATCAGAGAAAAAGTGCGCTTAAATGCGAAAGAGCTGAGCCTGGAGAATGGTACAGATGTCTAGGCTGCTTTTCTATGTAATCGATTTGTATGGGCTACAATTTTGTCGTAATGACAACCGACATTGGGTCACATGATCTGTTGTCCAACGCTGTTGCCCTGTACTATTTGCTAGACAATCCCTCGAAGAGTAAATCTGCGATACCCAGTTAAATTTGCATCACCCAAGACCTTTAATTTACTTCTATTCCATCACCACTATGTGGCACAGGGGGTTAAAACATTTTTCTGATGCTTAAAAAGGCAAAGGAATGTACCTAAAAGTAAGGGTATGTCTTCCGATTGGCTTGGAAACACTGTCTGAGGCGTTTTATTGTCGATTTGATCATCTGTATAATAATTCTCGGCAAAAATACCGACATTGTATCACCTCGGACCTCATACATGTGTTACTTCCTAGTTGTCGGTCTTAAAATTACATATTTAATCTTGCTAAAATTCAGCACAATATCATAGGCTGCACCAGTAACCAATCCTGGCCAAATTTAATAACAACGGAACGTCGCTCATTAATTTTCCGCTGTCTCAATGTCCACACGGATTATAATAATAGGCAAAAATAACCCAATATCATTAGATGTAGCCTCTATATGAATGCCCATCCGAATTTAATATCCTACAACTCTTGACGCCTTATATTAGCTCGAAAATTATTTTTTATTAATCACAATACAAAGTAAATGTATATGCTAATTTTGGTTCCATGTTTGAACCGGGTGACACAGACCATATGGCCAGATTTTTTGCAGCGACAGACCAAAGCCTTTGACTGGAATTGAACCCATAATCCCCACGCTGAGAGTCAAGTACGATACCAACTCTTCTACCAGGAAGCTTAGACAAATGTGTAAATGGAACTAAAGGGTCACACAGACCATATAGCTTGATGTTTACAGCGACAGACCAAAGCCTTTGGCGGGAGATCTCGGTGGTACATATTAGGTTATGGAATTTGAACCCTCAGGCTTATGTGTCTCCAATATTATATTTCAACTCAGGTATGAGCAAATGTAAATGTTGTCAATGCAATTTTCCAAATCCTTGGTAACGATTTCTGGCTCTATCTCATGAAGGGTTGGTATCCTGCTAGCAACATCTACCGGTCGTTTTCCTCGTAAATGATTTTTAGAGTAAGAGAGTAATGTTAAATACATTAATGCTCAGCGATTTTTTCTTTAGTGTTTGCTAGCGTATAGTTTTCGATTTATTGTTCAGCATTTAGTTACGGAGTCTGACAGGAGACTTAATTCTGGTACCACGGGTGGTCAAGAGCACCCGGATCTTGTACCGGATTGACCAGCAGGTGTCTTATTTTAAATCACCCGGTATTTCGGTAGCTGTCACTTTTGAAGCTTCTATTCTTTCACATTTGACAAGTAGAAACTACGCCATTACTAAATATGGAACGATACACGTTTCAACGACGCATTGATATTATTAAAATTCACTACAAAAATGGTGAAAATCTTGCAGTCACAGTTCGCAAAACTAAAGTATTTTTGGGTCGTCGTGAAGCAATACAGAAATTGGTAGAAAAATTCGAGCTGTTAGGACAAGTTAGTGATGTGAAGAATAAAACTCGTGCACATCGCTCAAGAACAACTGAGAATATTGCTGTTGTATCCCGCCCAAAGTGCTGAAGAAAACCCAGGCTTGTCCATTTCTCGTCGTTCTTTGGAATTGGGCATTCCACAAACGTCATTACACCGTATTTTGCATAAAGACTTGGGTCTTAAGGCTTATAAAGTTTAGTTAACACAAGAACTCAAACCGGCCGATTATTAACAACGTTGTGTCTTTGCTGATTGGATCCTTGAAATGCATGAAAATGATCCGGAATTTCATCGAAAAATCATCTTGACTGACGTAGTAACAAGCACACTTGTCGCATGTGGTGCTCGGAAACCCCAAGAGTTATTGTTGAGAAGCTTCTCCATCCTCAACTTGTGACTGTTTGGTGCGGACCGTGTTATCTTTCGAAGAGGTGATCACAATTGGCCACCGAGATTTGAAACCTTGCGACTTCTTCCTTTGGGGCCACGTGAAAGATAAGGTCTACGCCAACAGCCTAGCGTCGATTCAAGACCTCAAAAATAGAATTCGTGAGGCTATCGAGGACATAGGGCAGCCACCTTGCGATTTGGTTATCGAAAATTTCATAAAAAGGATATGGTCCTGTAAGCGTGGTCGTGGTGACCATTTGGCTGATGTTATTTTTCATTATTAATGGAATACCTTCCTCTTTATTATGAAATAAACATCCGATCATTTATCTCAAAAAATTCAATTTTTCTTTTAATACCAATATTGAAAACCCTGTATATGGAAAACCCTGTATATTTTTTAACGGAACATTTTCACACCGTCCTCCAGACAGAGTCAAGTTCTGGTTTTTTCACTTCAAATAGTTTCGTTTTATTTATCGTTGCGATTCTTGTTCCAATATCTTTGGAGCGAAGTGCTAACAGCACGGCATACATTAGGAAACTTCTCCGTACATTTTGCCATTGAAATTTGCCTGCAATTCAGTCGAAAAACTACTAACAATCCGACAATTATTGTAAGCAATCATGTAATGAATGTTTATCAAACGAGAGACTTATATTTTAAATAAAATATGATTCAAACAAATATTTTATTTATGTATATATATGGTTTGCTTGCCTCATTTGCTGAACATGCGATGCGGTGCGACGTGCGCTATATAATGGATATGATCTGTTCAATTAGTTTATATAATCCAAAGAAATATTCCATGTATAAATAAATACACATGTACGGTACATTTAAGAAACTAGAAATTGCAATATTGTGTTTTTTTTGCCATTTTAAAATTAATTACTCATTTGCCGTCGTTGTACTAATTTTAGCCAAAGATATGAACTTATTGGAATTGGTTGGCATATAAATTAAAAACTAACAACACCACCCCGAATTTGTGTTGTTGCTTATCAGTGAATCCTTGTCTAGCTTCGCAGTTAATCGATAAGACGGAATTTATGTTTATGATTCTTATGAAAAAAAAGAAACTGTTTATTTCTCAAAATGACGTGTAGCCGCATTAGTAATTGTATTGCCTTGTTTTCCTGTCTGCGCTCTTTCTATCTCTCTCCCCTTAAAGTGCCAAAATTGTGTTGACCTTGCACAGCCTCCTCGGCCACCCATAGAATATATCAATATGAATGTATGAACATTAGAGTGTCTCGCTAACGCGGGGGCTTCACAGAGGTTGTCACATCAAAACGAATATTTGTTTTGTTAGTGTGTGAACAAGAACATTCTTTGAATCAGTGAGGTAAAACATTTCGCTTATTGAATGATAACAAAAAGAAACCTTAAACAAACGGGTTTTGAATAGGAACAATTATGTCATTTTTTTCCATCAGGTTAATGTTAGCAAATTTAAACGTATGTATTTATATTCGGCCGAAACGAATCGTATGCACTCTCTCCAATTTGGTTTGCATGGTTCCGGCCATTCAACGATGAATGGTTCTATCCAACGGACATCATCCTGTATCTTCATATAGAGTGATTTGTCGAAAATGTAGTGTGATTCCTCGATTTCCACTCTAACCATTGAGATCTACTCTGCTGCTTATCTGACCCCACTCATATATGGTCGCCAATTCGCGATGGAGTCAATTATTCATTGTTCGCCATTCATCGCCGACCTCCGGAGGGCTTGGTCGATGAACACATGCATACGAATGACTGAGGTGGCTATTATCCGCAAAGGAGTAGACTGAGTTCTCAGTCTGACCGAACCGGTTGTCAATGGAAATAAGAAATAGAGGTAATCCAGCGGTCAACAAATACGAATGATGTCTAGTCCAGCTCACCTTATGTTTCTTAATGAAAAAAATTAATTATATCATGTTTTCCCTTAATATTCCACGCCTTAAGAAACGTTTGATACGAAACTGGGGTTTTATTTATATTTATGTTGGCTCTACAACCTGTTGTTGGTCTTGGTCTGCTTAATAAATGACTTCCAAGCATTTTGTCTTCTTCCACTTGGTCCCTCCACCGGAGTCTCGGTCTTCCCTGTCTGCGCCTTCCGTGGTAGTTGTCGTCCAACGGCTTTCTGGGGGAAGCGTTTGTGTTCATTCGACCGACATGTACCAGCCACCGCTGGGGTTACCATGCGATAGTCGCACACACTACCTATTACAATACGGAGGCCCACATTTTTAGATATATTCAATCGTCCTGGCCACGGTACATCGATTTGACCCCAGTATGAGTTAATTTGTGGCCTGTGTTTAAAAATCACTTCTTCAAAAGATTTAAGATCTCAATGCGAATATCACCCGAAGCACATTTTAGATGGATCGAAATAATCCCAGCTCAACTAGGTCTGGGGAATTTGGTTGAGAAGTGAATGGCCAAAAATATCGAGTTCTATAAATATCGTGTATATTTGTTTTAATGTATACAGATGGTTCAAAACTAGGGGAAAGGACGGAGATGGGACTTTACATCGAAGAACCGGAAATCGAACTTTTATTCGGCCTGCCAGATCATAACACGGTCCGACAGGCGGAAATCCGAGCAATTACAGAGTGTTTGAGCTGGCTTAGCGCTAACACAAGACCAACAATTGTAAATATCTTTACTGATAGCCAATTGGCTATTAAGGAAGTAACGTCTGGAACGGTCAAATCAAGGACAGTTTCAGATTGTAAAATGGCGATTAACTCTTACTCGTCATCACGGAGTAAGACGAAACGAGAAAGCCAATGCATTGGCTCTACGCACCAGGGACTTGCAAACAATAAACCTAGAGAATGCGAATCCTTTCGGAGCTACGCGTTCTGAGCTAAAAAGATGGGTGACAGACGCCCATATCACGCTATGGAATAGTGAAACCGATGAGAAAACGACAAGAATATTTTGGGGTGAATCAAACGACGATAAAACCACAACCTTGCTGAAAATGAGCAAAACAGAAACTAGTAGGATCATAGGTATTCTTACAGGGCACATAGGCTTACGATCGCATCTACACAAAATAGGAGTAGTAGACAATGGCGTATGTAGGGCATGCGGAGAGGATGACAAAACATTGAAGCATTTCCTCTGTCATTGCCCAGCGTTCGCGAACAATAGATCTCGTTTCTTGGCAAATGACTCTTCATCGGACGTGACCCAACTCAGGGCGCAGACTGGAAAACAATTAAGGATTAAAATAACTAACATAACTTCTCAAGATCGCTCCATGTTAGAGCGCAGAACAAGCCGAATACTGGCTTATGTATATGTCCAAGGACATGAGGCGGAGAAAATCTTCTCAACCTAAACTAACCTAACCCTACATATTTCAAAACAAATTTACAGTATTAAATATAACATCGTAAACTACTCGAAATGTGACAAAGAAAAAACAGTAGAATACAAATAAATAAACTAAATCCTAAATGTCAATATCAACAAATGTGATAACGATAAAATTAAACCCAGAAAAAACAAAAATAAATAAGGTATTACTCTACACTTGAATGATATTAGTGCATAATATTTCTGCGAACGACAAGCTAAAAGTTCTTAAACTGTCGGGCCTCAACATAATAATATAATTCACTATACATTCTTCAGAATACACTATTGTTTTATGGAGGGGACGACATGCCAAGCTACAATAAAGAGAAACGATCGATTCCTTTGGAGGTATTACTTTTGCAATAATTAACCGTCTAGCACGAGTTCAGACCGAAGGCAAACCAATTCGCTATGAAAAAATGGGAAATTGATGGTTTTTTTTATAGAAAAAACACACGAGAAGATGGGCAAATTTGATAATAAAAAAAACAACACCAAGATTTTTTGGGTTTTTCGATCTTTTGTTCTTTTTCAGTTGTTGTTTCTGTTATTCGAGTTGGAAATCATTTATTATTTCTATTGTTTTTTTGCGAAATAGAAATGTCCGAAACGTTTCCGGATATGTGTTCGTTTTGATTGCAAGCCAACACCGAAAAAACTCAGTTACAAAATACGATTGAGATTGAGATAAGAAGTCGGGTGGGGTTCACTCTGGGGCCAGGAAAAATCATGTTATGTATTTGAAAAAATGTAATTTGATTTGATGAAAGCGTCGAGCCTGTAATTCTCAACGGTTGTCATTACATCGGTCCTATACGGTATCCCAGAAAAAAGTTGAACACCATCAAATCGCAGCTCCGAGTTTTCCAACTGACATCGCCAAGACGGCAAATAACACGAGTACCAAACTTGTTGCGCAAAGGATCGATTGTAGCTTGGTCTGTTGGCATGACGCTCTATCGTGCCTACACCAAATATGGCCTAAGTCTGTGTTTTCCAGCTCCGGGAACAAGCAATTGTTTATCATGTCTCTGTAGAGCCAGGGCTGTGGAGTCTGATAAAATTGCCCGTAGTCTGGAGTCGACAAAATTTGCTCGACTACGACTCTCAGTTTTATTTACTTACATTTCCCATAAAATAAACTTTAATTCATGTTAATCTGTTAATATTTTTAAAATTTGAAATATTTTCGATTATAAGAATTTTATTTATGTTTAATGCGGCCCTCACACTTGTCATTCAACTTCTTGCCTTCATTTAGATTTTGTCATTGATGAAATGAAAACAGTTTTGTAGCGGAGTTTGAAAGAAAAGATTGAATTCGTGTAAAAAAATTATTGACTTTACTGAGGGATAAAAAAACTATACCTTAATATTCGTTTTTTTCTTCCTCCTCCGCTAACACCTTGTCTAGAATGAAGGCAATGTTGACGCTACAAAAAATATTTGCAAATGGGATTGGATAAGAAATTTATTATAAATTGTAGAGTGTAAGGTAAATGACCATATTGGTTGTTCAACTCAATTTTACAAGCGGTTGTATCGTGTGAGGGCCGCATAAGATACAAACTTGATATATAGTATAGGAATAGTGGACGGAAATACAATTTTCAAAATTTCTCTTTTGTCGGGGTCGACTTCGGAGTCGGAGTTTAGATATTTAAAAATGCTGTAGTCGGAGTCTAGCAATTTTGGATCGCCTTCACAGGCCTGTGTAGAACTCACCGTTAACTGAAATAACAATTCCAGTAACAGTTTCAAAGAAAACACGGGCCACCGTTCCAAAATCCGCTCCGCATTGGATTACGATTTTAGTGCTACCGGGTTAGGTAGCACGACATTTTCGAGAAAACGCCACTAATACATTATGAGCACTTACTTCCATCCAAATTCTTGAGGTTGTTTACTTTCAATAGCTGTCAAACAAAACAAAAAAATTCGCAGAAAATTTGACTGCCACCACTTAAGTGATGACATTTAAGATAATTATTATCGGTGATTGGCTATTGCTGCAAATATATGGCACCAAGGCCGATTAGATTTCAGCTTGCACTCATATAAATGTGTGCGACAAAGAGCGGCACAATATTGATTAAATTTGAAAAAAATAAAATTGATAAATGCAATCATCCAAATGGATTATGAATAGTGTCACAATTCAGCATTCACTTTCTAATTTCTTGCTCTAGAGAAAGCTGCAAATCCCTAATTTATTCTTTAAAATTAATTAAAATTAATAATTAATATTAAATTAATTAATTGACTTTTGTTCTATTGGATAGCCCATAGTTTTTTTTTTTTATATTTGCTTAGTAGAACACAATTGATAACTTTAAACGGTTCTCCTGAAAAAATCCTGCTTTGAGTTATGACACTATTCAAAGAAATGAGCGATATGTACAGTGTTCTCCAACAAGAGGTGTTATTTCGGTATTCACAGAAAAATGGAAAAATTTTGAGATAAATGATCGGATGTTTATTTCATAATAAAGAGGAAGGTTAGCCGTTAATAATGAAAGACAACATCAGCCAAATGGCCACCACGATCACACTTCCAGGACCATATCCTTTTCATGAAATTGACCATAACCAAATCGCAAAGTGGCTGCCCTATGTCCTCGATAGCCTCACGAATTCTATTTTTGAGGTCTTGAATCAACGCTGTGCTGTTGACGTAGACCGTATCTTTCACGTGGCCACAATGAAAGAAGTCTCAAGGTGTTAAATCACAAGTTCTCGGTGATCACCTCTTCGAGAGATAACACGGTCCGGAAACTTTTCCCGTAAAAGAGCAATGGTTTCGTTGATTGTGTGGCACGTAGCGCCGTCTTGTTGAAAGTAATCGTTGTCCAGATCATTATCGTCCAAAAAATCATTAATCATCTCTCGTTAGCGCAATTCATTCACCGTAACTGTTGATCCAACCTCATTTTGAAGAAGTAACGTCCCCGCCGGTTCATAAACCACACCAAACAGTCACACGTTGAGAATGGAACCCAACAATTACTCTTGGGCTTTCCGAGCCCCAGATGCAACAATTTTGCTTGTGGCCACCGTAGCCACCGATTTTGAACTGGGCCTCATCAGTCAAGATGATTTTTCAATGGAATTCCGGATCATTTTCATGCATTTCACGGACACAATCAGCAAAGACACAACGTTGTTGATGATAGTCCGGCTTGATTTCATGTGTTAACTGAACTTAATAAGCCTTAAGACCCAAGTCTTTATGCAAAATACGGTGTAATGACGTTTGTGAAATGCCCAATTCCAAAGAACGACGAGGAATGGACAAGCCTGGGTTTTCTTCAGCACTTTGGGCGGGATACAGCAGCAATATTCTCAGTTGTTCTTTAGGGGTTTTATTTTTCACAACGCTAACTTGTCCCAACAGCTCGAATATTTCGACCAATTTCTGTATTGCGGTCCGACAAGATGCTTCACGACGACCCAAAAATGCTTTAGTTTTGCGAACTGCGACATCCATTTTTTCACCATTTTTGTGGGGAATTTTAATAATTTCAATGCGTCGTTAAACCGTGTATCGTTCCATTTTTAGTAATGGCGTAGTTTCTACTTGTCAAATGTCCAAGAATAAATGTTTCAAAAGTCACAGATACCGAAATACCGGGTGATTCAAAATAACACCTCTTGTTGGAAACCCCTTTATATGACACTCCAGTACTGTGCCATTTTTTTTTTACTGTCTTTGTTCTTGCCTTGTTACAACATTATTAGTGATATTTTCTATAAATTTAAATGCTCAATCATTTCTCGTCGAATTTAAGGTATTTCGCTTTGTCCGAGGAAATTGCCCTTCTCCAGTTGTGCCATTCAATGCAAAAATCTATGAAATATGTCATCTCTAGGGTTTGTTGAGGTATGTTCACTGTGTTAGTTCCTCGAACAACAGTATGGTCGGAATATGTTCAAAAATCTATAATTTCAGTCGCATGTTTGGCTGACTGACAAATCGATTTCATTTGAATTTTATAAAATTAAGTTGAAGTCGTATATTTTGCTTTCATAGTGCAATGTGTATTAACAATTAATTTTGTTTAGCAAACACAATAAATTTCTTTGATTAGAGAGTTCGGTCGACGTTGAGGTTCATATTGGACGCGTCGTCGTCGTCGTCTATGGTCTAAATCATTTGTGGTCACATCAATGTATTTATTAGTGGGATCGTCTGTTTATTTGTTTGTTTGCTTGCCTGTTTCTGTAATCGAATAAATCATAACAATGTCAGTGGGTGATGATTCACAAATATTAACTCCCCCCTTTTTGTTTTCTTTTTCAAATACTAAACATTGTTCATTTTGTTGTTTTGCTTTTCTCTCTCTCTCATGCTATCTATCTATCACACATTTCCGTGATTTTTTTTTTTGGTAATAGTGAATATGTGAAGAGCGCTGTCGTGGATGTGTTAAATATTTCATTTTTTGTTTTGTTTATACCCCTGATTACTATCAACATATTATTCGGCTCGTTGTTTACTAATCTGTCTCACTCACATACAGACACTCTGATAACGGTAGCTGTTGTTTTGGCGCTTTTATCGAGGGCCAGTCATAAGCAATGTGTCGTCGATTCCTATCATCATACTACGGTCGCTGTGCTTTGTTTTCCTTTTATTATTTGTTCCTTGCGGAAGTTTTCTATAGGCGTATAATAAGTTTATTAGTCATTTATCTAAAATATACCCATGTGGGTCAATGTACTACGAGTGTAGTCACAGTAACATTTAATAGATGGTATATGTGGGTTAGGTTAAAAGAAAGGAAAGGAAAGGCCCCTTGGATATGAGTAATGAAAGCGGAATTATGGCGGGTTAACCGTATTTCGTTATCAAAACACGATTTTAACCGGTTTTGATGTCGAATATGTCTTACATGAGTAGTTAGAATACTTCAAAACTACATAAAATCATTAAAATCTTACAAACGTAGCTCGGCAGTATATTTCCAGCTGTATGTGATAGTCGTTGAGTCAGTGCTAGACTACAGTCGATAGACTCTGCACTTTACGGGGCGTAAGCCACCCCAAACAAATTAAAAGTGCCACCCCCTCAAAATCCCCCAGATATTACGATGTGAAATGGGGGGGGAACATGCTTGAGTGGGTACTCAAATTTCTCCAATCACATGAGAATGCAGTAGGCCAGTCCTGAAATTCGATATGCTTCCCTTTATAATAGTGTGGGTACTCAAACTTCATGAAATTGCATTAGGATGACATATCGTATTGTGTTTCTGATTATCATCCTTATAATGGCCATCCATGGCCACACATTGGACAATAAATTGGGTATTCAGAACCGTCTTGAATAAATTAATGTAAACTATTCAAAATATGGGCCCTCGTGTGTGATAGGTAGCATTTTTCATTGACCGATTCCACCACCTCGTAAATTATTTTAAGAGTAAATGTGTAATGTCTGTAATGTCAGTGAGTATACTAATAATATAGGGCACATTTCACTTCATTGGAAGTTTAAGAGAAATATAAACATACCGAAACCAAATAATTTTGATTTCTCTTAGACGGTTTGAACATGTTACAATGTTAATCAATTGCGGGTTGCTCCTTTCGTGATTTCGTAAATTATCGGTCTCTTCTGTTACTTTAAAAAAAAATTATAAAAATTAAATTCCGGCTTTTCTTGTTGACTCATTTTAATTTTGTCGTTCATCGCGTGCTAACCAACTACTCATTCCCAGAGCGGATGGTCATATGGATAAGTCCTTTTGAGATAGAATAGCCAGATTGTTCAAGTCACTCCCCAGTACATTGAAAATATTTTCAATGACTAACAATACATTCCGAAAAGAGCTTCTTCAATATTTTTCTTTAATTTCCATTTCGTAATCTATTTACAAATAATTTATTTTTAATTTCACTGTGTTTTTATAATTATATTTTCAATTGTTTTTATTGTAATTTGTTACAATTGGCCGTAAGGCTTTAAATTACAAGATCTGTGCAAAAATAAATAAAAGATTTGATATTTCAAATATCTTTTGATTCCAAAACTATTGAGTTTTTCCTTAACCCTTAGGGCGGCATACACATGTGTCTCGGACATACCTTTTTCTATTTTAGTTGTACTTTAAATATATTCATAACTTAGCTGGAGTCTTAAAACTTCAGATATCTTCCTAAACTGTTGTTGCCCATCGTATGAAGAATTCAGACGAAAAAAACATTTACAATTGTCATACATAGTCATAAGAATATCTTGGTGTACATTTTGTGAATGTGACTATCGAAGCATGTGTATGACGGAGTGTTAAGAAAAATTACTTTCTCATTCAACGTGATCATCTAGTGATTTGTTTTTGAATCAAACGATATCGTAACGGATAGTAAGTACCATATCTCCGTGATACCAGTAGTGTTTGTTGAAGGGGGAGTAGTGTTTGTTGACGTTGGCCTTGAATTTGGTAATGTCATAGCAGGCAGGAAAGACACTTGTTGGAAGATTATTCCACATGCTAACAGTACGGCTGAAGAACGAATTTTCTTCATAGTGCGTCGTCCAGTTAACCGGCCATTTGACAATGAATGGATAAGATTCCCTGGGTAGCCGTGTATTCCGGCTAAATGTTCTAACTTCAGGGACCAGACGACGGATATCTGACGAACAGATACCGTTAAAATACCTATGGAACAGCGATACACAACCCACATTCCGCCAATGCTGTAGGGAGACCATATAGTTGGATACCCTACTATCCCCTATCATCACCACCGCTCTCCTCTGTACACGGTCCAAAAGATGTCTTTGGAGCCCCTGCCCATATATGGGAGTTATATTCCATTTTCCATTACGGGATCAGAATTTCTTGCACCTCTTTAAAAAACCTAAACACTGGAATGTTTCTTTCGACACTTCGAATATATGGCTAGCTCAACGAGCATCACCCTGTATCCTCATGCTTAGAACATCAAGAGTATCTGATACGTCGGTATGCACACCACCCATAGAGATTGACGACGATGCTGGATCAGTGGAACGTTTGTGTGACAACAAACAGCACTGGGTCTTTTGCGCATTAAAATCTACTCTGTTCATTTGGCCCCACTCACAAATCGTCGTCAAATCGCGTTTGAGTAAGTCTTTCATCGTTTGCCTTTTGTTAACGACCTCCGGGGAACTTAGCCGATGTTCAAATGAGTACGAAAGACAGAGGTTGCTGTCATCCGCAAATGAGTAGATTGGTTTCACAGACTATCCCAACAGGTCGTCAATGAAAATAAGAAATAATGAAGGTGCTCGTTGGATGAGACCCCATCTATAACAACTCATATAGAGCGATCTCTGAGAAAACTTGATATGAATCGAGAGAAGGTATTACCGACACCAAATGCAAAACGTTTTGATATGAGTGCCCCGTCCCAGACCCTATCGAACGCCTTAGAAATATCCAGGGCAACGACCTTGCTTTCACCAAGCCGGTGAATGGATCAACTCCATCGTTCCGAAAGGAGCGCAATCAGATATCCAGTAGATCGATTTCGACGGAAGCCATACTGTCGATCATTCAAAAGGCCATTAACCATGCTCTCCATACCCTTCGAGAGCGCAGAACATATTGCAATTGGACGCTAAATCGCAGGATTAGTAGCCTCACCTTTCTTGGGGATCGGCTGAACATTGGCAACATTCCAACGTGAAGGATAAATACCAGCTCGGTACGACATGTTGAAGAGATTGCGCAATGGACAGGCTAGCGTCGAAGAACACTTACATAGGACAAGTGCTGAAATGCCATCCGGGCTCAGAGTTTTATTTACATTGAGATCTGCAAGAACCCCTTTTAACACCACGTGTTTGAAAAAATATCTGAGGCATCGAACTAGATAGGGTTTCCATCACGGGGAGTGGTTGACTGCTTTCTGGCAAAGATGAATTTTTTGCAAATATTTCAGCCAGAAGGTTAGCTTTATCAACCGGGTCCGTGAATACCTCGTCATCGTTAACAAGCATTGGAATAGAGGATGCAGAACTGCCCCTTAATCTTTTCCCCAAAAGCTATTAGTTCTCCTGGGACAAGAAAGAACGTTAGCACGAAGGCACTGTTTGTGGAGAAGTTTTTCGCATCTTGCTTGCTTGCGTAGCATCCCAGTAGTGGCGTTTTTATTAAAACGCCAATTTCTGGACGCTTTCTCTTTGGATCTGACAGCTTCTTTGCATGTCTGATTGAAGCAACAATTCTTTGCAGATGTTTATTCCAAGAAGAATATATGAGAAATATATACATTGTCCGCTTCGTGGCTGGTTTAGAAGAGACTCGAATATCAGAGAACGAAAAGGATGCTGGAATGGTGCAAAGATCCGAGTTACCAAGAGGTGCAAGTGTTTTAATCTCATACTTCTCAGGGTGAGAGGTTAAGAAAAGGTCAAGCATATTTTGTTATTGCATTTCAACACGCGGAATGTGTGCTGGTTAAATTTTTTCTTTGTACAATTTTAATATTTTTTACGATATATTTTAATACTCTTTTTTTCCATATTTGTCGTCCTTATGCAATTTGCTGTATAAGGGGACCAGCCCTATTTTAAAGGAAGTTCGTGGAGCCGACCATCGGCCTATCCTGATCAATTTTAAGTGATGGTACTATTTTCTTTCAGGATTGATACATTCTTTCGAATGTTATCAATTTTGTCCAGCTAAATTAGGGAAATGGTTCACTGTGCTCTCGTGCCATGTAGTATTATGCGCGTGGGCGAAGTAGCCTAGGGTGTGCGACTCAGTCCTCGAGCATCGACGCGCCATCGATCTCATCGCACCAGACTCATGCGAATTTTGCACAAAGACCTTGCATAATTCTCTTCCATCAGCTTCGCAGTTTGGGTCTTAGACCAGCTCGAAATAGACAACGATTTGGTTTGAAAAACCATGGGAAAGCCGGCAAGTGCTCGTTAAGAAGAGAGATAGAGAGAGTTTGATGATGATTTTGAAGCGGTGGTATCATTTGCATCTCGACAATTTGAATTGTCCGTCGGGAAGTCTGTTTCACTTGACGTTTGACCGATGTTAGGCGATTCACGCCCTTGACGGTAATTACCGAACAAGTCATTCGTGAGACAGAGCCACAAACCGTCAGCAAGACCCTAGAACATTGGGCTGATAGGATGAAATACTTTGAAGCCAGTCACATGAATGCAATCGTGTTCCCTAAATAATGGGGCTAATAGATTAAATTTTTTAAATATAAAAAAACTGGTCCTTGGTCCACTCTTTATATTGATTCGAAATGGAAATCGAAATTTGGCCCAACAATAACCGTATAGAGCTGAGCTCTGAGAAAACTCGATATGAATCGAGAGAAGTCATTACCAACACCAAATGCAATACGTTTTGATATAAGTGCTTCGTGCCACACCCTATCGAAAACCTTGGAAACCCTATCGAAAGCCTTGATACATTTATTCCAACGTTTTTCGATTTGTTGTATGTATTCCTAATTATAGATATAATCAATATTCGTACCATTAATTCTGATTTGCAAATGGCCAATAGTCAATGGGTGTCTAAATCCTTGGAATATGTCATCCATCGCAATTTATGGGCGTTGGCCATGGATACAATACACTCTTTGCGCCGGAGGGTTGTCATGGTGAGGAACACTTTTTGCTTGGCCAAATGTCCACGTTTTTTTTTTTGCTACAAATCAATGTCGAATCGGTTTAATATCTCTGTAAGGACATGAATTGATTAAAAATAATAATATTAATCGGTGCTGGCTTTAGCGTTTTTAAGGTTCTAATAAAAAAAAAACTGTTGCCACTACCTTGTTGGCCAACAGATTCACCTTAGCCTCATTCAATTTATCATCCCGTTCACACGCACTGTTAATGCATTGACTGTTTCATGGATTCAGGTGTGTTGTGATGGTTCGAAAATCATTCCATGTTTTTTTATCTATGATTTCTGGACGTTCTCAATATTCGGCCCACTTGAGCTGGCACGACTCAAATAGAATTCAGTAACCAGTTTTTAAACCATTGAAATTGACGATTCAAGGCTTGGTTTCTGAGAAGTTTTTTTTTCCTTTTTTTGGTTTGTGTCACAGACAAACTAAGCGAGGCAGCTTGTTTACACAAACTGTATTCTAATCTGATAAAATATCGCCTCTTTTGTGGGCTGGGGATCCCTCATCGATCCAGGAATGATTGATTTTGCCTTTCTGTGATATTTTGGTAACAAATTGCCACATTGTATTTTATATGTTAGAGTTGGCGAATATTTTAGGTCAGCGGCCTCATTGGTAAATATTGATGATAAGTTTTCCAATATTTTGTAGTCCACGTCGTCCCCCGTGTCGTTAACCTCATCATATCCTGTATGGGTATTATTTTTTTTGACGCACCGGTAAATAATCTTTTCCAACCTGTATTCTGCGCTTCGAAAAGTTCAATGGGGGTTATATAAACACATATGTCAATGGCTCACTTTCAATATGATTCATTGTGGGTATAAATGAAACAATGCAAGTTTTATTCACATACTGTGAATGTGTAGACGGAAGGTTGAGATGTTTACCGTCACCCTTTTGTGTTAAGATCCATATCGAAAATTTGGTTTCCGGTTTTATGTGGATCAAAATGCTCATGATTTGAAGCAAGTTTTAATTTAAATTTGTTATCAACCCATTGGAATTTATGCTGTTCTGAAGAATTGTTTCTTCACACTGATGAATCCCAGAATCCCACTTGTACCCAATCATTACAAGTAAACCCAGAAATCTTAACAGAGACCCGAAATAAGGTATACCTAACATCTCACTGGGTCATAGCACCGGGTTGAGATCGCCATTCCACACTAAACTAAAACCTCACCTCAGTTGTATGTGGTACCGGCGCCGAAACTCCCCGGATGACTGTACCCAGTGTGTCAGACAAAAGCAAAAGTTCTGGTGGCTCCTGACCACACGCGATACTAAATAACAGATTCCGTTGAGACCGGTCCACACACAGCACACTTTTAGTGATACAGTGCATACAAATATGATTTATCATGCCATCTACGGTTCCGTCGTCGTACGGTGCACACGAACGAGAATGTGACTCCCGTAGCCGAGGGTGTGTGTCTCAGTCCTGGAACATGGAATCGACATCCATCTTAGCAATTTACCAACCAGCCTTATGAGTAGCCAGTATGATGCAATTCATGGCACACAACCATCGCTTCTCAGTTTCGGTATCCGTGTTATCAGCCGTGCAAACCATTAACGACTCCGACCCTTTAGGCAACTATTGACTAAGCCCTTCGTGAGATCGAGCCAAGTCAAGATCTTGGACAATTGTTTTTGACGTAGTACGCTACAGCGAAGCCACTGGAATAAATCGTGTTCCACAAAAAAAAACCGTATTAGTTGTTGTACTATCGAATAAACTAATAGTATGCGGAATAACAGATTTTTTCTTTATTTTTTAATTTAAAAAAAATCTCACAGCAAAAATAAATACAGTTCAGCTTATTCATTACACTACAGAGAGACTCTACATAATCTTTAACCCCTTTGCTCACTTAAAATTGTATAATCCACATTCTCCTTAATAATCGTTTCCTTTTTCTCGTTGTTATAGGACAGTGAAGCCGACGAAGAAGAGGGTAGCAAACATGAAAAAAGGTATGTGAACGAACATTCAATTATAAAATCTAAACACATTGAACATTTTATATTAAACATCCCATTTCCCATCTTTTTGTAGCGAATGTTACTTTGCTGGCAAAGGCACCGCATTAGTATTAGCGCTCAAAGATATTCCACAATATGCAGAACGTCGTCTGAGCACCGATTCGATCAGATCAACCAACAGCACACAAAGTAATAACTCGGATATACAACAACATTTACAGTCCATGTTCTATTTGCTGCGACGTGAGGAAACATTAAAAATGGTATGTGCCGATAATAACACAACACTTCAACTTATTATTCTTTATAAAGTTATAAATTTCGAAATGTGCTTCGTTTTCTTTTCAAAGGCTGTTAAATTGGAGTCACAACGCCCAAATCGCACCCGGTATTTGGCGATTGCATCACGTTGTTGTAATCGTTCTACTACCACCGAAAGACGCAGTAAAATAATGCGCCATAATTCAGCCAGAATGTCATCGTCATCCTCATCGTTGTCCTCCGGAACGGCCGCGATCGCTGCAGCCATAGCGCAACCATCTGTTAACAGGGGAACAGAACGTCAACTGTCAATGGATAGCAGTAGAACTTTGACGCAGCAGCATCATCAACAACTGCAACAGATAGACGACAGTTGGGTGGAAATGCGCGATAAACGTTTGGCGAATACGGCCGCGTCTTTGAATCGTCAAAGTCTTAAATGTGATGTTTCCGAAATGTTGTGTGCTTCGGGTGATAGTAAAAGTAGTTGCACCGTAACACAAAACTTAACTGCCAATACCAATATACTGGTTGGTCCCAACTCGGCCACAACAGTCACCTCGTTAAATGCCTGTGCTCAAGATTTTGTGGGCGTCGAGGAGTCTTGCCTGCTTGGCATTGACTGTAATGAACGCACAACTATTGGTTTGGTTGTGCCGATTTTAGCTGATACCACCATTCATCTGGATGGTGATGGGTTAGTAACTCTTAATCGTTTAATATTCAATAGATATTTTATATTTCTCATCTAAACACTTTCAGAGGTTTCAGCGTGTCTGTTTTCGGCAAGACTCATATTTTTAAGCCAGTTTCTGTACAAGCAATGTGGCAAGTTTTCAATAACCTCCAGAAAAAACAATCCAATGTTTCATTGTATTTAACGAAATGTGTTTATTTTTGTTAGGTCTGCATTGCAAACTCTACACAAAGTATCTCAAAAGGCTCGTGAGAATAATTTTTATCCAGGTGGTCCATCGCATGATTGGTTGTCGGTTTATGAAAATCGCATAGAATCGGAGCAATCATGTCTGAATGAATGGAATGCTATGGACTCATTGGAGAGCCGCCGACCACCATCACCAGATGCCATACGAAACAAGTTAGTCAAAGAGTATAAATTATAAATTGTTGTATTAAAATATACATATCTCTGTTGTAGACCCACTGCTAAAGAAGAGACCGAGCGTGTCATCAAAATGAAATTGAAAGAAATTATGATGTCGGTCGATTTGGATGAAGTCACCTCCAAATACATACGCAGCCGTTTGGAAGAGCATTTAGATATGGATTTGGGTGAATATAAATCATTTATCGACGAGGAAATGCTCATTATATTAGGCCAAATGGATGCTCCCACCGAAATCTTTGAACATGTCTATTTGGGCTCGGAGTGGAATGCCAGCAATTTGGAGGAGTTACAAAAAAATGGGTACATACAACATTATTCCTTATTTCCTATACCACCATTCCTATATATACCATATATGTCTGCATATTAAAATCTTCTTATAAGGACTTCAGCTGATTCTGACGATTTTTGACTAAGTCGGCTTGAGTCTTGTTTGAGAGTTAAAAGATTTGTCAAAGACTTCTGAACAAATAAGAGATTAGAAAAATACGCTCAGCAATTTTCTGTACCATTCCCCGAACCAAACGGAGAACAACTTTTTGCAACACAACTAGAAATAAAAAAAGCTCCAAGATGCTAACATTGTATTGCAAAATCGTGAAAACATCTATAAGTAATGAGTGTCAAGTGTTATGATCAGATGTGAGATGTGAACAAAGTATTACGGACTGGAATGTGCGGTGTAATTTGAACAGACTGTAGAGATCCAAAAACACTTACCTGAGGAACGCTTGCCAGTATGTAGGAGTCATCTGATACTCCAACCAGATCATATTTAACAATAACGTATGTACAAGAACATATCGTATCATTTACTTCCATAGTGTCACAATTCTGTTGAGTTGACTTTTGTTCTGCGTGTATTTAAGACGCAAATGAAAACTTTAAACGGCCCTCCTGAAAAAATTGTGTTTTGGGCTCAGGCACTAAAAAAAGTTAATGAGCGATATGTAAAAGGAAGAAGGGAATTGTAAATAATTAGGGATGCCAGCTTGAGACACTACCCCAATTGACACATATAATACGACACTACTATACTTGATCGTTCCCTCGACAACCGGATCTACGCTCCGGAACGACCCGAGATCATCTCATCCGTGGTGTAGTATGTGCATAATCAAACTAACCGGAAGCAGCCGCTTTTCGGTGTCTGGGCATGGACCGGCTGTAATCTTTTTTGCCTAGTTCGTGTAAGTTGTCACTCGTGGGACTCATGCGGAAACTGAAAATTAAAAGCAAAGAAGTGGATTAGGCGGATAGTTTTTTTTTTATTACATGGACACTCATTACTCATGTGATGATTCACAGCATTCTTCCATTAACTGTGTAATACGTATGTAAACATTTCTCTCTTATTTTTTCTCACCGTTACCATTCATTGTACCCACATTAGTGGATGTAATGTAGTTAAACTGATGAAAGTCGATGGACAAACTTTTTCCATTTCCAGCATTCCATATTGAAGTGGCTTTTTGTGATTTCTGTAATTTTTGTTTTGTTTGCAGTGTTCGCCATATTTTAAATGTGACCCGCGAAATTGACAATTTCTTTCCGGGCATGTTCAATTATCTGAATGTCCGTGTCTATGACGATGAAAAGACAAATTTACTTAAACATTGGGACAACACGTATCGCTATATAACCGGAGCCAAAGCAGAAGGATCCAAGGTCTTGGTCCATTGTAAGATGGGTGTCAGCCGTTCGGCTTCAGTGGTTATAGCGTATGCCATGAAAGCCTACAATTGGGAATTTGAAAAGGCCCTGGAACACGTGAAGGAGCGACGCAGCTGTATAAAACCCAATAAGAATTTCTTAAATCAATTGGAGACGTATCGAGGAATGCTAGATGCCATGAAAAATAAAGAGAAACTGCAGCGCAGTAAAAGTGAAACCAATTTAAAGAGCACAAAGGATGCCCGACTATTGCCGGGCAGTGAGCCGACACCATTGATACAGGCCCTTAATCAGTCGAAATCGAAATCGGGCGGTGATAGTACCGATGCTGATGCCGAGGGTAATACCACGACGATAGACGTGCCTGCCATGGTGGCCACATTGTCACGGCCAACGGCACGTAGTATAAGTAGCGCCTGTGATCACAAACATAGACGTCTGATGAGAAGGTCGAGTAGCACATCTCCTCGCACCATCCAGACGCCGATATCATCTACGATTGTTATGAAACAACAGTCACAGAGTTTGGAAAATCTAACTCCCGATCGTAGTATAGCAGATGAACCAAAAAACATGCGTTTCCCGGGTAGTAACGGTGAAAACTATAGTGTTACACAAAACCAAGTATTACACATACAAAAGCATACGCCCCCATCGAATTCATCGATCACACACAATGTGGGAGGCGAAGTGCAAAAAATGCAGATGTCGCCACCAGCTGCCACATCAGTGCGTACTATTGTGCATGACTTGGAGAATCATCAAATACAGGATCCCGCCCGTAAACTAGCGGAGGATCGCAAATGTTTAAATTTGCCATTTGGAAAAACTGCTGAAGACGATGATTGTGCAAAAAGTGCCGAGCCCCAAACATCAGCTGCTGCTGGTGATGGTATTTCTTCAAAAATTGGTAGTCCTGTCTGGACGTCATCGGCTAAGTTAATAACACAAACTTCTAATATTAACGCCGCCAGTGCAACCCATAGTCGCGAAGAGGCCATACAGAAACGTCAGCATAATCGCAAGACGCAATCATGGGCGGCTACCAGCGGTGGTATTATTATGGACACCGCTTGTCGAGGTTCCAACAGCAGCATAGATTCAATATCAACTCAAACATCAGCACCTGCAGCAATATCAGAAATGAAGACATCAGCAATACCGGCCTATGAAGGTGTTGTGAAGACACGTTCCCGCCAAAGAGAATTGCCCTCGCGTCATGCCTCTTGGGGTTCCGGCGACAATCGCTGCGGTATGCCAATGCGAAATAGCTCCTGGGGAGCTTTCGATACAAATCGCAACAGTTGTCAGTATAATTTTAATCAGCATTCAAATGCTAATGCCATCTTCGAAGGTCAAATACATGAACTAAATACGAGTAATAAGACTGTTTCGGCGGAAAGCCGATCGACGATTCACGCTCATCCGCAGCATCACCATCATTTTGGCACTGTAAAGAGGACCAAACAGAAACTAGAAGAATCCACGGCCCTGAAGAAGCTTTGTCAAGAGAATGGCAGTGAAACGGAGAGTACGACTGCCAGTGAAATTGCCGAAGATCATGAGGAATTAACTAATCCGAAACGCTGTTCCAATTTGTTTCGTTCGGCGTCGGCGGCTTCGGCCACACGTACACGTTTTGCTCAACGATGTAACAGTGAAGAGATTGTACCTAGTGGTGGTTCTGGCGGTGTGGGTGGCAACGGTATGGCTCAAACGACAAATGTATCCGAGGGAAGGCGTAGTGACGGCAGTCGTTCCGTAACATCCGATTTATTTTCTGCCTCAGCACCCGAAGCATATACCATGTCTGATATTGAAAATAAAAATACTTTGACAGGAAGCGGCAGTGATGAGGAGAATGTCGTTTTGAGATGTGCCAGTCAAATGATGTCGTGTACAGAAGATCAAAGGGTATCGGGCAATGTTCAAATTCTAAAGAAAAGTTTTGAAGCCAAAGCGGGTGGAGGTGGTAGTGCTGCTACCACAGGTGGCACTAGTACCCAGCCAACGGGTAACACAACCGCAGGCAATGTCACAACAAATAAACCAGCAAAGGGTCATCAATCATTGCCATCATCCCCGGTGGCCCAGCATGCGGAGCATCATCACAATCAATCACAGCAACAAATTAAACCTTTTTTAGAACAGCAGAACCTACCAGCAACCCAAACTTATACACACATGACAACATCCTCGACTTCCGATCAAGGCGATCGGAATGTAAAAGTTTTAGTGCATAAATACCAGACATCATCTTCGAGCTCAAGCATACCGACAAAATCGTCAACATCAACAGCTCAGCCACCCACTGCGACAGCCGTGAACTCAACGGTGTATAAGACCCGACCGAGATCTTACTACGAGCCTCAACGATCCCTGTCGGGCAAACCCCACGAATTCAGTGATAGCAGACCGCCACCAGCCCCGCAAAAAATGGCCACATCAAATGCGGTCACCCATCACTTGACCACCACCGAGGGCATATTAACGCAACAGCCACCGCAGCAAAGACGCTTGCAACAACATGGAAAAACTCATCCACTCGCTAGGCTAAGTTTACCAAAGCAAAGCTTCAATGCAGCCGCTTACAATACCATGTAATCATCAACTTATTACAAAAACCGATATCGAATCAAATCAAATTCTCAAAAAAAAACAAAACATATTTTCAAACAAAATCAACACATATATAAATTCATTCAACATCAACATATTCCAAACAACTCAACTCACATCCATTACAAACAAACCCCTCCCCTGTCCACATAAAACAATACGCGTTGTTTCCTCATACAAACTCATTCTCTGTGTGTGTCGCCCGCCCGTCACACTCATTATTATCTAAACAAGTGTTATGTGTTATTATTTATATATTGTCCTTATTCTTTCGTTCGTTCTCATTGTATTACAAGAAGCCTCAAACGAAATTTTTTATATATATATATATTTGTAGTATTGCTTTGTATCGTATCATCTTTTGTGTCCACCACTCACACACGGTCCCTAAATATCCTTCTATTCATTGTAAGCATTTTTTTCTTTTCATACAGCATTTGGTTGTGGTGTAATTGTTTGAAACAAAAAAATATTGACATTTAAATTCATTTTTTTTTTCTTGGAGCAGAAAAGGAAAAGCAAAAGAAGTTGTGGATCACATCTGTTCAAAAACAGAGAGTGTTTTGGTCATTCGGGTCTATCTGAAAATTTTAATTAATTGACACTGGAGTATTCATATTTAATTGAGTTTCTAATTCATTTTCGGTGGATTACGAATGTGTACTCAAAATTATAGAAAACACACAGAATGATTCTGGATGATTTGTTGTATAACTTTTCTTATAAAACGATATCTCAAAAAACATTTTTACCGAATTCCAGATTTTAATGATGCATTTTGTTCTTTTCCGGGACTAATTGCTCGATTTGTTCAACTTCGTAAAGAAACCCTAGAGCTACAACTTTCTGCATATTTTGAAAGTGTAGTTTAATAGTCTGTCTGTCTACCGAAATTTATTAAAAAAAAACAATTGCTTTCAAATTTCGCAGAGAACATCCTGACAATGCAGTACATTGAAATTTCGAATAGACTCGACCGTTTTAACAACGTATCACGTCCATTGTACAAGATGAATGCGTTTTGTCCCAGCCGTTATGTCTAACATGCTCGTGTTCGAACTTTTTACCAGATCATGTGAGACAGCGTCCGAGTGTTTTACATGATTCACGCTGTGACGGCTTGCGCCTCCTTTATATGGAGCATCTTCAAATTTGTATTTAAAATATTATTAATGGCCTCCACCTTCTGTAATAAAAACGCAGTGTCAGTGTGCCCAAAGCAAATCACAGACCAACGTATCACATACAAAGCCCAAGGCGAATGCCTTTCCCCCAGAAATTATTCCACATTCTACTTAAGATGCAGAACTCGAAATTTGTCATTTTCCACAAGATTTTTTTTTTTTTTCATTTGAAAACCACAAGATGCAGAATATTTTTTTGCGGTTTTTTGAAAATTTCAAAATTTTGAGTTATTGCTTTAATAAATGTGTGCGATTTATGTTTTACAAAATTCTCGCGGTCGCAGGGTCACAGCGCCCGGTTGCAATGCAACTCCTCACTGGGCCGAAGCTCTCATGTGAGACAGAACGAATGCGTCAGAAGGTGTGGATGATTTATATATTTACATTTGGAAATAATAATAATGAGAAATTTATCGAATTAGCCGAAGACTAATTTCATGGAATAAGAGCTATAGATATGGAGTTTATTAATTAAACCCTAGCCAAGAGACTATCATTCTTTTACGGTTGAGCTCATCAAAAAGTTCAGGAGTTTATGAACCAAAAATAGTTAGTTGATAGACAACGTTCACTGAATTCGGCTATTGTTTATATCGAGTAAACTTTTTCAATTCGGTTCTCGCGGAGACATGATTTTTAAATTTGCATTGGACTTCATCCAGAGCTGTCCAGTATTCGGATATCCAGATGTCTTATTAATATGCGTATTTACGAAATACACTATGAATTTTTCCTTGATAAATATTCAATGTGTTAAACATATTGACGACAAAAAGTGTGTAATTTTCCACCCTTTTCACACGTATATCATTAACGTTTATCGTTCTAGTTTATACATTCGAAGAACACTTAAGGGAAAAAAATAATTCCGAAGCAAAATCACCATCCCAGAAACACTTCTTATAGAACTACAACTTTACTTAAACAATTTTCTACTCGCCCTCGTTCAAATATTGAGTTTAAATCTTTACACATTCTTCGTTCATTTCAACTTCTTTGCTTGTTACCAAGGAGCCCGAAGTTATGGATAAATCATATCTTCTTTATACCTCAAAAGTATTAATGTCACTCACATCAAATGCCGAATGTTTTGCAAAAAAAAAAACCGAAAATGTTTTGTATATTTTATGTCTTGCGATCAGATCGATTGCAAATCGACCAACCATCCCATTAACAATCAATCGAATTAATTTTATTATCCCTTGGATGCGCATTTTCTTTACACATACCTCCACATGACACATTTAATGTTGTATTTATTATTTTTATATTTATAAAAAAAAAAACGAAATAAGCAAATCCCCACTTTTCTATACAAGAAAAATCAACTATTTTTTGCAGATTTTTTCGCATGTTACGCTCGGTCAAGTATACTTTTGATTACAACAACACCATATGCTATTACAACAACCACACCAACAACAAACCATAACACCAAAGCGTTTTTTTTGTTTTCTTTAAATCATAAATATATAAATTGTTCAATATATTAACCCACCAACCAACGGCAATCCAAAAAAAAATCCAGTTCCAAATATCTTCTATTCCCCCTCTTATTGTTATTATCTCCTCTACTTGTATCCAATATGCTTTACTTACCTATACACCTTGCCCTATGTTTTATTATTATTATTTTTATTTCTTTTTTATTTTTATTCTATTTTTTAATTTATATCTTTTAATTATATTTGTATTGCACTTTTTTTTTTTGGACATTTATAAAAAAAAAAAACTAAAACCAATTTGTCAACAAAATCCGCCTCTTTATTAACAACAAAAAAAAACTTTTTTCAACAACAAATACATACATATAAATAATAGAATGGGGACAAAACAACAAAAATCAATTTCTTTTGTGAGTTCATTTCATAAACAAACACAACAAAACAAAACGTACTGCAAGAAATGATTTTATAATTATTTTATAGTTTAATAAATAAAACAAAATTAAAATGGAAACAAAAAACAAAAGAAAGGATCACATCAGCAAACTATACAAAAAAAGTACTCTATTTTAGCTCTAAATAATTAAACAAAACCAATAATTTTTTGTAAATATTGTAAGATTTTCTATTTTTATGTTTGTATGAAACCAATGGTTTTTAAAAAAAAAATAATAAATTATATAAAATTAAAATTTTTAATTAAAAAAACTTGAAAGTTTCAATTATTATACTTTGGTCTGTGGACACTGCGACTAATTGTACTCTACATTTGTCGTTAGGAAGTAGTATCCTGTATTATCCTGTTTAGAACTAGGAGACATCTCGACATCATAGTTTTATAAGGGACATTAGTTGGATGAACGACAGGGGATGCGGGACTGAAGAGACAGCGGACTTAACACAAAACCGTACTCCAGTGGCTCTGAATCTACTTTTTACAGCTCCAATTAGTTCGACTATGTAGAAGGGATTCACAATGCACCCTTTGGGTCTCCGAGTGTAGGTGCATCTTAGGATGTAACACCCTTCCTAACCTGTTTAGAATATCAACAATTTATAGGCTTACTCTCGTAAATTGCCGGCTAGTTCGTAATTGCTGACCGCTAACTGTAAGCCCTCAGTAGACCCAGGTTCATATTCTGATAAGGCCATCAAAAACATTTTTTAGTGGTCGTTTCCACCTCGTAACTTTACGAGTAAGGGAGTAATCTAAAAGCCATGTACAACTTTTCTAGGAAAGCATTAGCCGTTCGGAGAGAAGTCTCCCTTTCTGGTCCTTTAAGGAATGTTAAGGGATATATGTAAGCAATATTACATGTATTATCAGGCCAGTTCTGAAACCACGAACTGTTTTAAAATCCTGTCTTGCAAATCACTCGATTTTAGGGTTTTCGTCTCTTTTTCTGTCAAATTTAATGATACAAAAGCAAAAAAAATATATTCAGATGACAACAAAAAGTCCTTGTGACATGTGGAATCTCAATTTTGTTTGAAGTGAAACAAACTGTGGTTTCGGGTACAGATGGAATGCACCAATATTCCAACATAACACATCGATAAATTGTTTAAAAGCACCATCACACCTGTAAAAAGCGTTATCAAAGCCCTTGGGCGCTTCTTTGAAAGCTACACGACCAGCAATTATTGAGAGATGTTTCTCTTGTGACGACATTTTGAAACGACCTTGTACTTGCAGATGTGACATCTCAAACAGTGTGCAGCTGAAATTAGTTGTACATGTAACGGTTGGGTAATGGAAATAGTAGTTTTAACGGCGCTTTTCTAGAGTTCATCCGGTTTGAGCCGCATCGGCTTCAAACTCTGATGTCGCATAGCCCAATATTTTTATTCAAAATTATCGAAATGTCGAAACGCTTCGAAAATTATTCTTACATCTGCAGGGCACATGGAATTATTCGCACATAGTTTAATTAACATGGACCGAGAGTTAGGTTTTTTACAAACGAATTATTTTAATTTCCGATATTATCAACTGAAGTAATCGGCTAAAACGAAAATATCGATTGCTAACAAAATAGTTGAAAACGTATATGCACATTATCGTCGGAAATTCTACTTATTATATATTTCATTTGCTTTAAATAAAGAGTATATTAAGAATATGTCCAATTTGAATTACCAAATTTCAATGACTAATTACTGAATACTTCCCGTAAAATTTTCGCATGAGATACAATTTTACAATTTTAGCATATTAATGCGATATTTAGATTTGGGAAAACATGTAGTATGAGCAAAGACTATACAGAGGGCAGACGTCCCAATCTATTTTTGACGCATTAGTTCGGCTACACACTCTAGATGTCAGTAACTGGCATTGCAATATTTGAAAGGTTGTCAAAGCAAATAATGTTTTTTTTTTTAACAAATATCTACATTTTTAAAACAAATACTAATTTATGTACTGTCCATCCTGATCCCGACCATTTCTCCAGATTACTCACGCTGGTAACAAGCGCTTTTTCATATCCTTTTAAGACGATAATTAATTTATTATGTTTATTAAAATGGTTATTACAATGAAACTAATAAATGAAATGAAAAAAAATGGTAAAACGTCAACTTTAAAATTTTGTTTTCCATACAGAATTAATGAAACGTTAATTACCTTTCGTTTTTGAAAAGAATCGAAAATTCACGTTTCGTTTTATAAAATTACCCCATAAGACTTTATTTGGTGCAAAACAATCACTTCAATGACAGGTAATACAAATGCTTATATATCAACACCGATGCGTACGGGAACACACCCCATCTTGTTGAACAATTGTGCGAAAATATCGATTTTGATTTTAAAACTCGATTAAAGAAAAGCCGATTTTGTGGAAATCGAAATTTTAATGTGGTAGATAACTTTTTATGGGCAAACCAATAAAAGAAAAACAAAAAAAGCCAGTGTAGTAATTAGACATAATTACCTAATATATCAGAATCAGATTATTTGATTAGAAAATAACGAAATATTAGATCTCTTGGAAGAAAAAACAACAAATCATAATGAGAGAACTTCAACTTCGTATTCGTCATTTTCTCTCTAGAGATGAAACACCACCAACACTACTTTACATACTGTATTAGTTGTCAAAAAAAAATTAAGGCACACGGGAATTTTTCATAAAAAGTTAATTTTACAAGATTGGTTGGTGGAAAAACTAATAATTTCTATGTTGGTGATTGTTTGTCCATGATAATCCGTGACTTTGTTAAAAATAAAATACAAAACCAGAGAGTGAGAGTGTGTGCGTGTATGTCGAAGAAGAAAAAATAGTGACATAGAAGTTAAAATACAACAATAATATCCGCAGCTTTCGCGATTTACTTGGTTGATTTGTTTCATTGTTGCTATTTTGGTTGGAACAGACGCCAAGAAGTACGTACGTGGCGTTAAATTTAAATAGTTTCTTCATTGGACGTGAATTTAAAGACTTTTTTTTTTGTTTGTTTGTTAAGCAGTGTTTATTTTTTGTTTTTCTTTTTTGTTCTAATTGATTTTTTTGGAGAAAAGAAAAAGTAAAGACCTTTTTGCCATTGAGTGAGTTTTGGTAGGCTCGCAAAAATTTTGGTGGAGAAAGTCGCAAAGAGAATCATTAAACTCATCTTCAGAACCACAACGGTCGAACAACGATTACGTTGCGATTTCGACTATTACGAAGAAGAGGCGAAGAGTACGGCGGACGACGAGTGTAAAACAGAACTGAGGCGCTGGTGGTGTGATAATGACAGATGCGTCCGTAGTTTCTAAAGTGATACCCGGCAACGACACCGAAAATGACAATGACCCGGAGATGAAAGGTTGGCTTCTCAAGTGGACCAATTACTTGAAGGGTTACCAAAAACGCTGGTTCGTATTATCCAAGGGTGTTCTCAGCTATTATCGTAGTCAAGGAGAAATGAGTCATACATGTCGAGGAACCATCTCGCTGCACGGTGCTCTCATACACACTGTCGACTCGTGTACATTTGTCGTCTCGAACGGCGGTACACAAACATTTCACATCAAAACTGCCAATGAAGTGGAACGTCAATCATGGGTAACCGCATTGGAGTTGGCCAAAGTGAAGGCCATTCGGGCTATGGAAAGTGAGGAGGAGGAGGAAAAAGAAACATTTCAAGTGGTGCCCAGTCAAGAGATCACAACCGTCGTGCGCGATCTCACCGATCGCCTGGAGAGTCTACGCACCTGTTACGATTTGATAAACAAGCACGGTGTCGCTCTACAGGGGGCTCTCAATGAATTGCGATCGATAAATCTTGCGGCGAGCGACGAAGAGACAGTTGTCAGTCGTATAAAAATCGTGAATGAACGCGCTACACTCTTTCGCATAACATCAAAAGCAATGATAAATGCATGCAATGATTACTTGCGCTCGGCGGAGTCGCAGGGCCACAAGTGGTCGAAGGCTTTGCAGCACGAGCGGGAGAGTCGTCAACGTTTGGAGGAAATGGTCGAACAATTGGCAAAACAACACACTCAACTGGAACAAGCCGCCCATCTGGTACAACGTAATAAGGTCGTACCGAATCCACCATTGGCCGCACCCCAAATCATGGACTCATCTATGACACAATCCAATTTCGTTTCGGACGATGAGACAGAATTTTTCGATGCCGAAGGTTCAAATACCCTAACAGAGACCGAATCCAACGAAGACAGTCCACAGAATGGATCGGATGGAGGAGCATTTATTATGCAGATGCCCCATAGTAATAAACATGTGCAAGCTGAGAAATTCAGTTGCAGTAGCAGTTCATCGGAAGGCGACCTTTCATCTATTCGTAAATTACCGCAGCAGGTCTGCGTGTTGGATAATCAGAAATCTATGGACACACCCGATCGGGCAGCACCAACTGGCGGCTCGGATCGTAGTACCAAAATTCCGTCAGGTAGCAATTCATCGTCAAATAGTTCAGGCGGTCAGCGCAGTGGTTCATCTTCGTCCACGAATCCACATAACTCAGGTGAGGGCTTAGGCGGTGGTGGCACGGGCGCCGGTGACAACGGTGACGATGATCCCAACAAACCCGGTGGCTCACCTAAGGCTCCTCAAGATTCCTATTCTACAAAAGTGGTGCGTCAAAGGCGTATGCGTGTGCCCGACAAACCCCACTATCCACTCAACTTGTGGTCAATTATGAAAAACTGTATTGGCAAAGAGCTGTCGAAAATACCCATGCCTGTGAATTTCAACGAACCATTGTCCATGTTACAACGTCTTACCGAGGATTACGAATATGCAGACATCTTAGATGCTGCCGCCCGCTGCACCGACGAGTGCGAGCAACTGGCCTATCTGGCAGCCTTCACTGTCTCAGCATATGCCACAACCACCAATCGCACTGGCAAACCCTTCAATCCCCTGTTGGGTGAAACCTACGAATGTGATCGTATGGACGATTTGGGTTGGCGTGTAATTGCTGAACAAGTGTCGCATCATCCACCGATGGCCGCAATACACTGCGAGGGTCATGCATGGACATGTTGGCAAGAATTTACTATGACCAGTAAATTTCGTGGAAAGTATTTGCAGGTAAGATAACACATGACCAAACAATCATTTTTACCACAATTTCGCCTTGTTCTTGTCGAACATCAATTTTATTTTGATTCTTCTCATTTAGTGAGTGAATCACACTTCCACTATTCTATAATATTTCGTGGCTCGTTGTAGCATATGGACATTAGTATGTATGTATGCACAGTCGGCGTCAAAATAAAGTGTATATACTATTGTATATAAAATATGAAATGCTATCGTTGCCGACAGCAGTCAAATCAAATCAGTGACAAAAAAGTGAAACGTTTATCATAGGGAGAGCGGTGTTGTCAATTAGAGTGAACATTAGAGGGACATTTCTGGGTTCATGAACACCCACATACAGACGGCAAATCATGCCAGGAATATAAAACTAGATATATGAACAGTCGCTTCCTATCCGCACACATTTATTTGTTTACTATAATTGTTTAATGATTGCTTGGTTATTTGAGAAACAAACACGTTTATTGTGTCTTGTTGGGGGTGTCAATAATGTCCATCCATAGCATTCCAGTTTTCAAATTCCGATGGGGTCAGGATTAGCCCGGATTATATCCATACCTAAATAGTTCATGTCTTGTAAGTGAGTGACTCCTTTTAAGTGAAATATAGTAACATTTCACTTTCGGCTCGTATAGTCATTTATACCGAAGGGACAGGACGGTGTCAATTTCTGAACACATACCGTACCATTGTGATACCACGAGAAGCAACCACACTGTTCCATCTAAGGTAGATCTGTGTTTATTTATTTCAATTTTGCCTTATTAAGTATAACATTCAAGTTGAATTTAGTTAGCATGCGAAAAATAAGAGCTTAGGAATTTAAATTCCTTTTCTACTTTATAATTATAATATTTTTTTTAACAATGTGTATGACATCATTTGATGTTTATATGGAAGGAACAATTTACAAAAAACCTTTATAAATTTGTTTGTTTTTGGATTTTTAACTTAAAAAGGACTACGTTAGTTTATTATAATTGCGATGAAATCCAATCATTAATGTGTGGATATTGAGATATCTCGCATCTTCTCTTAAAGTTATGTTCTAGTCTGGCGATTTTAACGTGGACAAATTCGAAACCAGCAAGTTGGTGTAGTCTTTTTGTAGAATGAAACCATGGTATCTTATATATCATTTTGAGTACATTATTCTGTAAGACCTGTAGTTTTTTGCTGTGAGATTTAGCCGAAGACGACCATACTGGAGCACAGTAGTATATTACTTGTGTTAATATCGCTTTAATGAGTAGTTTCCTGTTTTCAATATTAAGTTCAGATTTCCTGTATATAAACGGATACATCATGCGAGTAATCTTATTGATTTTATCCACTACGTATGGAATATGATTTTTAAAATTTATTCTGCAATCGAGTATGACTCCTAAATATTTAACTTTAACTTTCCATTCAATATCATAAGTTAAGAAACGAAGACTACTTTGTGAGGTGTAGCATGGTTTATGTTTCCTTGTGAAAAAACATTGCCTCGGTTTTGTCTGGATTTATTAGTATTCGCCATTTATTGAGATATTTATTTAGCTCAGTTAACGCTGACTGTAGATTGCTGATGATGTTGATAGACTATACATCCGAACTCAAAATCGATGTGTCATCTGCAAAATGGACGTGATGCATCCAGGAAATAGATGTTATATAAAATTGGAGACAGACATGAGCCCTGTGGACAACCGGCTGTTAAAGTTTTTCGCTCTGAATAAATCGAACCCAGGCACACTCTAAAAGTTCTACAAGTCCTACATTGTGTTGATTTAACGTCCTGAATAACAGTACGTTTTGTTTCCGCACTATCTACATCCTGTCTAGTTTTTAGATAATTCCTGAATGCAAATGCGAGAAGGCGTGACCTTCTTACAATTTGAATCTGTTTCACTGAGTTCCGGGTTCTAGCCAAGTGCATCCGGTCTATCGTAACCAGGAACACTTCTGTATACCGCATCCATGGATTTATATCTGCTTAGGTTGATTTAAAGCTACCCAGTTAAGAAATAAGGGGCATTACTTAACTAAATGTTGTTTGAGAGAGATGTTTGATATGATGTATTTTTTGACTCCTGGCCAAAATATTGACATTCTTATTTAAAGAAACACAAAAATGCACCCTACTTGGCAGCATATTTGAGACAAAATGAAAAAAGTGGTTGTGACACGACTACTCTTTTTTTTACTTTGATAGAAGAATAAACGGTATTAAGTTGCGATGACCAGTGCGCGTCTCAATATAATTGTTGTTAAATATTTGCTGTTGCAAGCAGATATTAATAATTATAAATTTAAGTAGAATTGATTAATATGATCTTGAGCACAAGCGAAACTCAAGTCAAAATCTTTACAAGTCTTACCAAAATGTTCTCAAAAATCATCCAACATTTGTTGGTAATATCTCTCAAACTTTGACGGCTTTCTGGTCTATAATATTAAAATTTGTAAAATTTCTAGCAATAACAATGCGAATTACCATTCCTCGTTTGGTTTCATTTAAATACTCAAAAAAATAGTTTTTACAATCAATCGGTTTGAAAGTACAAACACAATTATTAACGATATTTTTCAGGTATTGAATACATTTTCATTAGGGGTAGTAAAATTAACTTCCAAATAAAAAATATTACTATTAACACCTTTTTTTATTTTATCTGGACTCAGACCTCTTAATTTTTAGTTAAATTATACATTTATTAAACTGAGTAGGCAGCTTCAGAGTCTCTTGAGTTTACATGATTATCACCAAGAATACTTGAACCGTGGTGAGCCATCACGCATGGGGTAACTACCATATAAACCAGATATACCCGGTGAAGTAATTTGAGAATCCTCTTAGTTGGGGTAGAGAAATAACCTAATACCTCTGTTACTCTTCGGGGACTTTGGCTTCGGCAGATCATTTCAACACTAGAGGTTCCAAAAAAAATATAATCGGCAATACTTCACTAGTGCAGGATAGTGTACTTGAGTCATATTTGAAATTATATATTTAACCGTAATTTATGAAAGGTTTTGAAATTGTTCTAAATATATGAATGATAAATTTTACTGCAGGTCACTTACCTCGAATACAGGGACCGTAATCATTATGGGTTTTATTATAAAAATTACTATTAATGATTATATTACGAGTTTTAAGATTTTCCTCAATGGTAATGATTAATTTTAAGCAGTATTACAAAAATCAGCAAATAATCATTATTTTTGAGGAATAAAATAAAACTCAAAATTAATGATTATTTATGATTTTTATTTTTTTTTGCTCAAAATAAAACTCACTTTCAATTTGACGACTTTTCTGTGGGGGTTTTTCGCCAACATCGTTGTGTATCACCGTTAAACAAATCCAGAGAAAGGAAGCAAGACGGAAAAATATTAAAAATTTATTTTATAACTTTTTTTTATTAATTTTATTTGTCAAATGCTGGTACGAGTTTTCAAGCTAATTTAATACATGTTATTTTTCTACACCCATACCATTCATATAATGACATTATTTTTCATTTATGTATGTTCTAAGTGATTGATTTTTTGAGTAAAAAAATGAAAATAATTATTATTTACGGTCCTTGCTCGAATACCGTCCAGAGGAACAACGTCCAGAAATTGTTCTGATATCTATGGATGATACATTTTAAAATACCAAAATTACATATGTCCTCATTGTTTAACGATATAATTTCTTACCGCTGTTAACTATTTAAATCACGTCTGTTAACCCACCTAACAGAGCTCTGTTCGCAGTATTCTTCGCTAGTTATGTACATATATTGTAATTCATTTTCACATTCTTAAATAGACTTAATTGGTGTCTTTATATTTTTTTAGATTCAACAAATGTCTTTATACTATTCTTATCTTTACTTTAAAAAAAAAGATAAATGTTCCAAAAATATTGTTGATAGTGAAACTATTCAATTTAATACTGAGAAATCCCTATTATTTTACAACAAAAAATTAAAAATTTTCCAGACAGACTAATCTAAACGATTCTCTTTAATATTCTATAGAAATATTATGATTTTCATAAAAACAGTTTACATGAACTGAAATTCAGAATGTGTGGTAGTTGTAACATTTATGTATAAATGGACCGGAAGGTGCCACTGGGATGGAATTCATTTGAAAATGTATATTTATTACTGGTCCGATAATTTTACAATTTTTTGTTTTTTTTACCAGATATCTGCCATAAGCTATATTATGTCATGATCAAACCCAGGGGCGTGCAACTACCACCTTCTAAAGAGGTGGCACAGAAATAAATACGTCCTGATGCCACTATATCTGCCATAATTATCTACACTTTCCAGGTTGTATACGTGTGATCTTGGCACAGGTGTGATATAATTTAAAATGATCGGTCTGCTTAACGATTTTCGAAACAGTTGCTCGATATTGGTGATGGCAAAATAACTATCAATCCAATCTGGTCCTCAAGGGGTTAACTGGGTATGAAGTTTAAATTGTCTGCTGTAGAATTGCACGTGAAATTTTCTTTCATTCAATTACCTACCATATTGTCAAAAAAAGTGGGCGGGTGGATTTTTTTCGGTGCCACGCCCATTATGGACCGGAAAATAGTACATGCTTCAACTCGTGAGGACCTTACCTTTCATTTGAGCACCAAATTGTCAAAAAAAAATGGTCGAGTCCATTTTTTCGATGCCAAGCTCTCACTTGGTAGCAAAAAAGAAATGATGTGAAATTTGTAAAAAATAATTTAAAAAATAGTTCTATAATGCTTACCTCAAGGAGTAGAATATTTAAGTGAAATTGTCGTTGTTAGAAGTACATGGTGACTTCGCGATACGTGGCCCGGGGTTTACGGCAGGGCCGTTTCATAAATTGAGAGCGTAAGAAAATCTGCAGAGGAATTCAAAATAGATTTAATTCAGTTTCTATACGAATATGATAACCGCTGCCGCAGCAGCGATGTTGTGTTTTAAAACATATGTACTTGCTTTTTTAGATGGTCTTGACAAATTGAACTTCCAAGGTTAGGTTGAATAGGTTGTCCGATGCAATTGGCTGCAATGCATTTGCCCATTCTGATAACTTTTGACATTGAGGTGCATCGGAGGAAACGAGTGAAAGCAATATATGAGATTCTGATGTTTTTCCAAGCCATTTCCTGCAACAATAGTCTTAATTTCGGTAACTAGATGGTGTGATACAAAAAACCTAGGTTGGTATCTTCAGTACAACATCCAACATATTCCTGAAGCCGTTTCCACCTTGTATATGGCGGTGATTTGACAGAAAAAAATCTACCTATTCGAAGAATGCCTCAAAAAGTTAATCGTGATCATTGAGTTCCAATATATATATACGATATACGATATAATATACCTCCACCCATTGATACTTGTTTACTTACTTTATAATCATTTGACATAATCACATGGGATGTACAGCCAATAACCAAATTTGTACCAGCGGTTGAGATCTTGACTAGACTATTTTTGCTGTTTTTCATTAAATAATAAGAAATATTAGGTAATGGAATTAAATATTTTTTTTTTAATTTATAATTCCGACCTGAACTTCTCTACCTCCCTTTTAAAGCTGCGGCTGGAAGGACACAAAATTAGACTAAAAATAGCATTAAACTAATTATAGTAAATCAAAAACATATTTTTGACCTGTTTCTAAATAGCCATGAAAATTTCATAGAAATATAAAAATTTATTAGTCGGGCACAAAATGGTTTAACATGAAAAAAACTATAATAAAAGGGGGCCCAAGTGTGACAAAGTGAGCTGGTCCTTAATTTGCCTAGTAGTATGCGTAGTTTCGCCATCTTGTTGAAATCACAATTTATCATGTTGGCCATAAAATCTTGACGATCGTTGTTCGGCCGATGACTTTTGTGGTCATAACTCCTCACCAAACAGTGCATCAGTTTGGCTTATTGACATATCGACTTAAATGGAAATGGACTTTATCCGACATCAGAACTTTTGATCGTTGACACAAATGCAATAATTCGAAAGTTTTTCATTTTAAATTTGCAAGAGTTCAGTTAAAATCTGCAAAAAGAAAAAGTAATTAATGTTAGAAAATAACAAAGTTATTTGAGGTTTAAATTATTTTGAACTGCCCTATAGATTTTCAAAAAGATTGTTGGGAGTGTATTGAAAAACAGATTTTTGTTGGAGATACCAGAAGGGGTTTTGACAATATGACCCATTTCCAATTTCCTAAGTTATTTTGCAAAATCTACAGTTACAGAGGTCAACATCTTTCAAACGTCATAAAAAATCATGACACGAATTTGTTCAAAACATTCGTAGGGTCTTATGGCCGTACCAAATGATGTATACATATATCCTTCTCACCAGTGTACAGTGAGGCTAAGTGTAGAGAAATTTGCAATCGTATGCTCAGGTACATACAACAACAAAATGTGAACCCCCACGTATTAATCACGATAAGGCAATTAATGAAGTGTGTACGATGAGTTCTTATCACAATTGAGACGAAAGTCATTGATTTAACTTGATTTAAAATTCAAGTTATGTAAATATTTTCTAAGCAAAAACTAAAAATAAAACCGCCATCACCCAAAGTTCTATATTTCTAATCGAAAATTTGATATATTTGTCAAAGCAAAGTTATTTATTTCTATTACATTGTCCCACCAACGATAAACTTGAGATCCACTTGAAAAAAAATAGCACGCAGTACTTATTGCAGTCTGACGTATGTTTTGATTATAAGACGAACGAACAAACCTGTTCTTTTTCCAACTGATCGTGTGACTGACTACGATAGAATATAAAACCCTTTTAAAGGGTATCTTGGAATAGTGTCAGAAATTAGTATAGGATCGATATCGGCTGAAGTTTTAAAATTTTTAATTGCAAACAATTGGCACGGTGACACACCAGTTGTAAATACACCTACAAAATAAACAGCAAATCATCTGGGACAATTTTTTAAACAACTATCCACAATAGCATTGCAAGAAAACTTAAGCAACTCTGTCGCTTATCTTATCTGTAATGAAGAGGTGGCCGTCACCTCCGTCATAAAGGTGTACTAAATTTGTTATTTCTATTCGTTGGATTTTGACAAAACTAAAAAGAAAATAAATTCATCAGAAGGTAAAAAGTCCTCTATTTTTAGACTCTTCGTAATATTTGTTATTATTTTGACTTGCTGCCACTGCAACAAGGTTTAATATGTTATGTTTCTCATGTCAATATTTTTTGCAAACCATTATTAATTAGCTTGCTTCAATTTCAACAGTTCAACGGTTTAAATTTACCACCAAATTGCCTTGTTTTTTTTGTAGAAATTTTTTAAAGGTTCAAATATTATGTCTAAAGCAGTGTTTACCTATTCATTTATTATCATACCATCGAATGTCGTTTGTTTTTGTATATTCCCATGTTCTCTAATACGTTTAACCGTCTTCCTTTGTGTTGTGTATTACTGCAATACACCGTTTTTATCTACGAAAATCTACAAGAAATAGCACCTTTTTCATGACAACGCCATCTAGGAAATTAAATATCAAAAATGAATTCCTCCCCCAAAAACAGTAAAATACCACAACATTAAAGAAATAAATAAGCATTACTTTATTAAATTTCCAATGATCTTTTCTTGTTAGACAGCGTTCCAAAATCACTAACTTCTAATGCGTGTCAAAAAATCCTTGAAAGTTTTGTCATGGATAATGTCAACTTTCATTTGAAATTGGCCTCATCCCATTCGCATTCGCAAAGTTCCATTTTCTACCATTGTGTTTAGTACAAAATATAGGTCAATTTACCAAAAATTGTCAGTTTGAAACTTGTTGTTCTAAGCTAGCGAATTGTTGCGATAAGTTTCTCTTGTGCACACATCAAATAAACTAAAATAAATTTATGTTTTTAAATGGGAATGGGGACCCAAACAACTATAAAAGGGAATCGTATTTAATAAACGATTACACTGTGCGACAGCCACAATCGGTTTGGGATGAAACCACCGGGGAAAGTTATATCGGTCAAAAAAAGGTCATACGTGTTCCAGCGTTTCGCTGGGTCTCATCTAGGAATCGAGATATATCGATTTGAAGTTAGTAAGTATCGTATAGGGGAATTTGTCACGTTTTAGGCTCTTTTGTTTGACATAACTCGAGAACCACTCGTCCGATTTAGCTGAAACAAATTTAGAAAAATTAAGAATTACAATTCCTCTAATCTGTTCTTAAACCGTTTTCCTACTTAAGCAACAGTTTCGCAATTATAAATAAATGTATGAAAAAAAAAAATTATTTTTGCCTAAAAATTTAAATTTTTTTTTTTTAATTCATAAAAAATCCAAAACGGTAAAAAGTGTCAAGTCCTATTAAAATGTAAATAAATGTATTTAAAAAAAAAAATAAAAAAAAAAAAAAAAATTCTTCATGCGCTTATTTTTAACTTGGAAACTATTACTTGTAAAGGAAAATAATATATGAACAGATTAAGGGAATTGTAATTCTTGGTTTTTTAAAATTTATTTCAGCTAAATCGGACGAGTGGTTCTCGAGTTATGTCAAACAAAAGAGCCAAAAACGTGACAAATTCCCCTATACGATACTTACTAACTTCAAATCGATATATCTCGATTCCTAGATGAGACCCAGCGAAACGCTGGAACACGTATGACCTTTTTTTGACCGATATAACTTTCCCCGGTGGTTTCATCCCAAACCGATTGTGGCTGTCGCACAGTGTTATTTGCCCAGGAATACAATTATGCATTTAATTTTTTCATAGATCTTGGTTTTATTTGATCCAAGGTTCCATAGTGTAGTGTTCATAATTTAACACTGGTGTAATGGATATGTGATCAAATGAGGAAACAGTTTTGCACGAATCACAAATAACACCACATGAACTCTATTAAAATGTCATACTGTAAGTACCCTCTATTCTGCCACTGATAGAATTCATGTTAAAGTGATAGTTGGACCCCGACTAATTTTAAAGGTCGATCTTCTTTTTCAAAAGGGTTATATAAAAAGTGTATACAAAAAATATAAATTTTTTGAAAAATATTCTTAACCCTCTTATGCCCGAATTAAAATGGGCTGATCTATACATTTGTTTATGCCAGATATGTGTTAGTGTTAAGTCAAATATGACCTGCAAAAAATTCAAAGTCTTTGATATCCTAATTCGCCAGTTACAAGATAGTACCTGTAGACACTAGAGGTATATTTAACAAACAAATTAAACTCTTGTCTTATGATGATTATTTTTTTAATAATTCTCTGGAATTAATTCATTTATTTAATATTTCACTTGATTTTACTATAAAACAATTATTTACTGCCTGTTTCCATAAAACGAATTTGTTCGTTCGTTACCAATTGTCAAAAATGAAGGCGCAATAAAATTGATTTATTTCAGTTATGAAAGCTTATTCTTTTGGGATTGTGTTCCGTATGTCGATGTCTAACTTATATTTGAAACCCAAAATAGATTTGCAACAAACGAACAAATTCGTTTTATGGAAATATACAGTTAATGCTTTCAACACTTTTTTCCCCAAACGATTTCGACAAGTTCACACTATTGGGAACAGTTACTGAAAGAACGCGTGTACAGATTGTAATAGAAAAAATAGCTGTAGCTTGCACAACACATAATGCTACGAAATGCAAACAAAAAAACACAGGTCAAACAAATCAAAATAGCAGGACTTAGAAGCATATAAGTGCGATGTTGTCAATAGGACATGAAAGGGTTAAACACAAACACACCTATTGCGGTTGTCGTTTTTGGGTCAACGTCACTTCTTATCGACGTCGACATCAATTCAAACTCAACTTGTTATTTTGAATTAATTTTATGTCGACGTCGACTGTTTATCGATAAATTGAATAAACAAATTGTCATCTCTACCCTGTTAGAATCAGTTTATTAATTTTGTTTGATGTTTTTTATTTCTGATTTTGACACCGCTTAGAGAGTGATGGAAAAAATAAACAAAATATAATATTACAAAGAAGACAACTTAGAGATTACCAGATGAAACGTGAGTGGCAAAATCAAAATCTGTTGTTTCCAGGACGTGTACATTTTTTACTACTTTAGAAAAGGTTTGAATGATATTTCCAAATTAATAAAGCGAATCAGATCACCAATCACAGTGTACAAATTGACAGCAACATTGCGATTTGTTTGCCCGTTATCCGTACCGGCTGAGTGTAGGAAAGGGCATTAACTTGGGATTGTCACATCCGTTTACCAGATACTGTCTGAGACCCTGGATCCCTTAGAATGGACAATTTGTCTTCCTCCGGGTGTAGCTGTTTCTGAGACGGTAGCAGATTACCCACAGCTTCCTACGGCGGGCTGAGAACACATTGCTTAAATCTTTCGCCACCGGTGGCATGACAGTCTGCTTTGTTGGCGACTATTTTTTCAACTTTATGTGTCGTCACACCTTTATCTTCCGCCACTCATCTGTGGGGCCCAAAAGAATTTAACAATACTGACAACGGCAATGTTCCGCGTTGTGGTACGGATTGTGCAATGTGCCTTCAAGTGTGCAACTCAAGTCGATTTTTTTCTTTCTATTTCTCTTACCGCGAACTCTTTATGGCGAACTATATTTCCATTCCTCAGTTGTGGTCTTATAGCAAATCTTATCTGCGGATCGAAATATCCTCATTTGATTGACAAGAAGCCAATGAATTTTTAATGCAAGCAATACTAGATCTTAATATCATTTTGTCTTTCTCTCATACCATCTATTGGCCAGAGACTGCGAATGGCGTAGGTTGTCTATAACATTTCTATTGTCGTTGATGCATCTGTAGAGTATGACAGTTTGGCATGGACTTTGGCCCATATCGTAAAGTTCGTCGACATATTCTGAGCATATTTTTCTTTTTATTTACGGAACAAAACAACTAGAAAATTTTGTTTTATACTTTGTTTACTTTTTGTCTTCATATGCACAAGGCTGCCATATCAAATCCGAAAATACAAACAGTGCGTTCACAGTTTTAAGAAGTGATTGGAATATAAGGAAGGTAAAAGGAAATCGAATAGAATACTAACCAAATAGAAACGACGTCGAATAGACTTCCAAAGTCAGATGCGTTCTAAATAGCATGTATATAGTTTTTTTTTTCCGGGAATGTACTATTGAATTACCTCGTAAATGTTGACGACTTTACGAGTAAGAGGGTAATCTTTAAGCCATGTAAAACTTCTCTAGAAAAGCATTAGCCGTTCGGAGCCGGCTTTAAACAGTAGGTATCGTACACAGTTCACTGATTCGAGAGAAGTTCCCCGTCTGTTCCTTCATGGAATGTTAAGGAAAATAAGTAAGTAAGTACTATTGAATTTCTATAAAAGAATTAGTGACATCGGGAGTACAAAGGAATTCTGTCAGGCCTGTACATTTTTTACAACATCTTTACCCACGATGTCGAACAGTAACGTTCGTTTGTTTTCTGTGCGACTATAGGATTTGCAAGCCACTAACAGGCACTAGGCCGACAAAGCGAAGAAAAACCTAAGTGAACAATGAGTTTGACAATCAAAATTCTGTCGAAATTCTAATAACCTGTTGTGCCATGGGGTCTCACTAAATTTTTTCTGTCATCTAAGGAACGATAATTTCAAAGTACTGAACGTATTTCTTTTGATAAAAAAAAAACAAACAAACGCTTGAGGTCGTCTTGAAATGGATTTGGGTTCCATCAAGCATCCTAGTACATCCAGCTCAAATGCATTCAATGCAATTCTCAGGGCCGATGATTTGGGTGTAGAGGAAAACACCGTTTGCTGATAGCATCTCTAGAACATGTAAGGTGTCCCGTGACCTTCTCAGATGGTCATTTTTTTTATAATAATAAAAAAAAAATCCACCACTTAATATTTTTATTTTATTGTTAAATCAACAGCTGTTATGCACACTTGTTTGTTCTGTATTAAACCTTCCTTTTGGCTTTCCTTCTTGTTGTCATGGATCGCAACATGTGAAGATGTAAGATTTATTATGGAATCGATCCTAGTTGAGAAAAGTGTCAAATTACCGTTTTTTTCTTGGGCCATTTGATATTGTTTTTGGAATTGTCGATCTGGCAATATTTTCACTCAATCACAAAACGTAAGGCCATTCGAATGATCAGGCGGAAGATTGTGGTGCGTAATTCGAAGCGAAAGTGCGAGACTGTCTTTCGCTCGACATCGTGGGTCAGACATTAATTATCAGCTGATCCAAATACGAGTTTAGTCCATGTTAAAACCATTTTGAGTATTTTGCCTCTGGAAAGACGACACATTCTGGTTAATGTTCGTCAACATTACATTAAATAATCTGATTTACACTATGGTGTTCCGCAGGGCTCTATTTTGGGGCCACTGCTTTTTATGTTGTATGTAAATGATCTTCGAGACTGTATTCAAAATTCAAAGTTTGGTATTTACGCAGATGATATTCAATTATTTACTTCTGGTTCTTCTGGCTTAGTTGCCGATTGTATTAATGATTTAGACAGCGACATTGGTCTTATTTGTAATTGGTGTGTCCGTAATAATATACATATTAACGTCAGTAAGACTAAGTGTGCAATTTTTGGTCGAGGTCGTGATGACTTTCCGGTTCGGTCCATTGTAGTTCAGAATAGGACTGTTTCTTTTTCTAATTCTGTATCATGTTTGGGGCTTGAAATTGATTGTGATATGCTTTTTACTAATCATATTTCTTTAGTCTGCTCCAGGATTAATGTAATTCTACGACGGCTTTACAGTCTCGACGTATATTTGCCTACCGGTGTTAAATTTAGACTTGCTCATACATTGCTTTTGCCTAACATTTTGTATGGGCTAGAAATCTATTCCGGCACCAATGCGGCAAATATGCGTAAACTTAACTCTTGCTTTCATGGTATATTGAGGTTTGTTTATGGCGCTCGCTCACGTTATGATTACGATTTGTACTGCTCTTGGGCTGTTCATTTGATAATTATTTGAATGTTAGATGTATTTATTTCCTGTTTTGCGTGGTTAAATATGCGTTACCTGTGTATCTTTTTAATTGTATTACCTTTTTAAATACCAGTAGAAATACTCAGATTCTATTGTAGAATTTTTCTCATCTTATAATGGAGCGATCATTTGTAGTACGTGTTGCGAGGTTATGGAATACCTTGCCACACTATCTTAAGAATTTTTCCGTACATCCTTATACTTTTAAGCGTAAATTGCTTAATTACTTTTCTGCATTGGAGCAGCTCCATTGATAATGTTACTCATCTCTGGCAATTTCTTTTCTGCGGTCATACATTTCATTAATTTTTTTTTTTGTTATTTTTCATAAAAGATAGTGCGTTATGTTTTTAGATTTTAAGTTTTTATTAATATTGTTTATGTTTTTAATTTTTTTGTTTGTACCACCTATCAACACGTTGTCCATAAGGGCGTTAGTTGATTAATAAATTATAAATAAATAAATAAAATAAATAAATAAATATTTTTTAAGCGACACAAACTTTAATAATGCTATGGAAAGACTGTTCAGATTTAAAATCAGCGATCCTGATCCACCATCTTTTTTAATCACTAAAGTTAACACGAAAGTGATACTCGCGGATGGATTTTAAAATTTTAAATAACAGTAAACTGTGAATTCCTAGAAAATGACATTCATGACGTTAACGCTCAAAATATAGAAAATTTTGAATTTGTCACATATACAATTTATCTGAAGATCGCACCGCATAGGGAAACTGCACCTTAAAAATTGAAATTCATGGTGTACACTTTCTTTTGTTACCGACCGTATGAATGAATGAATGTCTATATTATTCATAATCTAAACAAGTAAAAATATTTTTTTCTGTTCTGTTGTTTGGTTCAGTTTTGGTTATTTGATTTGATAACAAGTAAACAGAAGTAACTATGCATATACATACATACATATTTATATACGAATAGTACTCGTATTTGCTGTCCATTATTATATATATGCCATAGTACATACATCGGTATGGGCGGCACTGTATTGGCGAGACCTCATAAATTGTAAAGCTTTATTATTATACATAAGCATGTATATATATATATGTACTATGCAATGTTTGATATCAGTCGGAAGCCCTAATGAGGACTGCCTATTAATCCCCCAGTTTTTTGTTTTTCTCTATTTATTTTCTATAAATATGCATTAATCAATTTCCTTTTATTTTGTGTTCTTTTGTTTGTTTAATGATTTATATTTTCACATTTAAGAAAACCTTAAGTGGGATAAATGCTGACCATGACATACATACATACATTTTAGCCTTTATCTGACGGTGACAAGAGAGAATCGCAGCAAAAGCCTATACATACCATCGAAAATGTAACGTTTTGAATTTCATATCCAATAGGAAATGTACAGTCGAATCCGCATAATTGAAATAAGGGAATATACGTCCGGATTAAATGGATTTCGAAGAAATAAACCTCGCAAGCCACCCTCTTGAATAATTTTACAAAGTCTCGTTGAACTGCAGTTAAAGTGATCATAAATTTACTTTTTGGTTACCTCCGAATTTCTCCAATTTCCGGTTTATTTTGAAACGCACTTACTTTTTTCCCTTAACATTCCATGAAGAAACAGACGGGGAACTTCCCTCGAATCAGTGAGCTGTGCGCAATATAATTGTGTATACTCACTGAACGGGACCTACTGTTTAACGCCGGCTCCGAACGGCTAATGCTTTTCTAGAGAAGTTGTACATGGCTTAGAGATTACTCTCTTACTCGCCAGCATTTACGAGGTGGAAAACAGCCCCTGAAAAATGTTTGATGGTCTTAACAAGTTTTTAACCTGGGTTTACTTGTGTGATAGTCGAACACACTACCTACCTTACCAAGGCGGTCGGTCCACACTTACTCGTTTCAAATAAATTCACATTTATTTGACTTGTATTTTTACAAATTAACTGTTTTCCTTTAAGCGGAGTTGATATAATTTTTTTTAGTGTCATTTTGAATCCAATTTCAGCGGAGTGGATCGTGGGCAATGGGAGAATGTGTTGTTTCAATCAAGCGGTTTATTCAATTAAATAATTTTAATATACAATCGTGGTGTGGCGACTATCACACTGTAAACCCACGTTCGAAAGCTATTATCACCATAAGTCCACCTCGTAAATGCTGGCGAAATAGAAAAAGCATTAGTCGTTCAGAGCCGACTCGAGAAAAGGAAAAGTCGAGGTTTCTTCATAGAATGTGAAGGGAAACAAGTAACTAAGTTATTTCAATTAAGCGGATTCGACTGTACACGTTTCGAATTGAAGTTGGAAACTTGCGAGAACGTTTAGGTGGAATTCAATGAGTTTCAAATGATTTTAAAGAGTTTTGACTTGTGCTTTCTGGACGTAGCTCCATTTATGAGTTGGGAATGAGTGGAAATACGTTTCGTTTTTGTAACACAAAAACGTTAACCAGAAATCTACAAAGATAAATATCCCATTAAATTTTAAAATGAAAAAATAATGTGATCTATTTTTAAAGGCCTGCAAAATAAGTCCTTAAAATTGAATTCTGTCCACGCGGTCCCATAGCACATCATGGCCATTCTCAAATACAACAAAAGAATATTAAGCTCGAAATTTTTCATTTCACTTATTTTTAATTAAAAAGCTCGAGGTCTCTGATTTTTGTTGAAAAACTCTTCATTTGTTTTCGGATGAAAATAATAATACAGATATTAACTAAAGAATATTAAAAAAAAAAATCCTAGAGCTTGGGCTTAGTTAGTTAATCAAATTGAAGATAAAGTAATGGCATTTGTTTTCGTCGAATACGAAAAGCAGAACCAACCAAATTCGGAATAAAACAATTATGCTGATCTAAAAAAAATGATTAGTTTGACATGGAATTAGCGATAGGTGGCTGAACGATAAACGTTAACTATCGCATTTAACAGAGAGATAGTAGGCCGAACGAAACCGAAACGCAATAGCGGAATTCGAAAAAAATGTGGTGAATTAAAACAAACAAAATCTGACACAAACGTGCTAAGGTGTTTTCGAGCTCATGTCGGGGGAAAATGGGCCAAGTGCAGCTGAGCTGCAAGCGTCCAAATGTGGAAGTCTTGGTTTTTGGAAATTGTTTAATATCCGTCGAATTCTTATTTATGACCCGTTATGTTTTTAAAGTGATAGCAAAGACATTTTATATAGATTTACAAATGTTCCGGTCCAGTGAAGTTTTGAAATACACCAGAACCAGTGATTGCACAAACAGATTAGTATTTAACTTCAAAATCATAGGCAATTAAGAAGAGAATGGAAAACGTTTTCGATTGAAAATGGACACAAAAACGAAAAATTCCATTTTGTTGTATGTATTGGCATAAAATGTGATAAAAACCGAAATCGTTCGTTTTAAAATCGTGTCGTTGTCGTTGCTTCACGGTTTTAACACGTTCACATTTTTTTAGAATATTTGTATGTACATATAAAAAAAGTTTATTTAGCGTTTTTTTGTAGGTAAGAAAGTAAATACTAGACAAGAAGACACGTTAATAGAATTCCTCGTATAACACCCTCAGTTGGCCAAGGACTTTGCAAAAGGAAACCGAAAACTTTGGCAAACCACAAACCCAAATAAAAAAAAGGAATTTCTTTTTACGACATTACTTGATGAATTCTGCATTTTTTTAGGCATGGAGTGAAAGGAAGTCGCTAATAAAACCATTAGTAGTTGTCAAGAACATTGTCTTTATTTCCAAATTTCTTGTTGATCAGTAGCAAAAATGTGTGTGTAAATGTGGTAAAACTAATTTATTTAATATTTTCCTAACTTTTCGTTAGTTTTCTTCCAACTACTTTAAGGGTTTTTTGTGGAAAATCCTGTCGACAAAATTCATTCACTGTCACAAATTTACAGATATCCAATTCGTTTAGATCAAACCCTATTGTCTGAACCTCTCTAATTTTTTTTTTACAAAGAGAGACAGGTAGTGAAGATTAAGGAGGAAAAAAGGGTTGTTGAGTTTTCTTTCGAGTGGATCAATAATTCAAGTGGAACAAGTCATTTGCATAAAACTTATTTATTTCCCTTAACATTCCAGGAAGGCGCAGACGGGGAACTTCTCTCGATTCAGAGAGATGTGCGCGGTATAATTTGTATACTTACTGACCGGGACCTACTGTTTAAAACCGGCTCCGAACGGCTAATAATTTTCCGGTGAAGTGGCATGGCTTAGAGATTATTCTCTTACTCGTAAAGTCGCCAGCATTAACGAGGTGAAAAACAGCCGCTGAAAAATGTTTGATGGTCTTACCATCCAGATTTATAAAATAATGAATTATACGCAGTTATCTTTAATTTGCACTGAAGTGATTAACCGAAACTACTATATTTGATCAGTTCCATAACAGGACATATTGATTTAACCCAACCAACTATCCGTTTATTTCCTAACATGAAAAATCAAGCTGCAAGTACATAAATCATTAAGTCACTTGACTTGTTAATACCGATTTTCATGAAATCATCGTGACAACTTTTTGACAACAGATTCGTAAACTAACTCAAAAGTACAATATTTCAGAAACTCACCCCTCAAAACAAGTAGAATTATTGTTGTAGCAGTCGTTACATAAAACAACAAAATACTGAAAAGATTTATCTAACCCAGCTGACCCATTCGTTTTATTTCCTATCATAAACATACAAACTATGTCTGAAACGACAGGTAGTAGACGTTGCCGACCGTCTGAAGTACAAAACCAAAATTTGTCAACAGCTTGGACGAGATACATACGTATTAACTATTCTTAAATTTTCTAAGAAACACTTCATATAAATATTTCGTTCATGCATGCTTTATTTAAATTGCTAATAAATTTTATTAAAACACACATACACACAAATGTATAAAACCGTAACGATTTTTGTGTTGTGTTTTTGTCAATGTCCATATGCATCATTATTGTCACGCAATATGTGGCAAATGATTTCTATTCGTATCAAATTCGATTCCACATATCGTTGTGCTGCTCGTTGGTGTACTCAAATTTGTTGGGTCTGGGTCAAAACAATAATTAAATTGTAGAGAAGCTTTGATTGCAATAAATGAGAAGAAAAAACAAACTATCGCTGTGTTAAATGAATGACCGACGATGGCCATTCGGGTGCGATGTCCATGTTGTGCGTGAATTTATGAGTATACATAACTATGGGGAGTGATGAATATAACATTAGGGTGGACCAAAAATACTGATAATAGATTATAAAGACTTCAACATTTTTTAAGTGCGATATAAATATTTTAAAGTCTCATCCATTTTGCGTTTTCAAAAGTAAACGTAAATAAAACACATAAAATATTTTTTTTTCATGATATTTCTTTTTTATTATAAAGTTTGAACGTTGACATTATGTGTGAAACACTACATCATTTAAAAGACCACCACGCGAAGTGTTGCAAGCATCGATTGTTTTGAGGTAATTTTGGACCACTTTTTGGCACATATTGGGCGGTATCGCACCCATAACTTGATGAATGTTGGTTCTTAAAACACGGTACTTCGCGTAGCTCCACAAAAAAAGTCTAATGGTGTCAAATCGGTTATCATACGACCATAAAAATTCGAATTGACGGTGTCAGTCGTTCAGAGATGTACATAGATGAGCAGTGGTAATAATAAGGGACATTAGTGTATCCAACTCTATTGTCTTATTTCAGCATCGCCGTAATGTTGGTTGTATATTCCTTTTATACAGGAGTTCTAATGGTGTCAAATCGCCAGTTAATGTCGCCACGACGAGAAATTACGCTGCCAGGAAATGCCTCTTGCAATAAAGCCATATTCGCTCGAGTTGTGTGGCATGTGGCACCGTCTTGTTGAAACCACATATTCTACAAGTCCTATTCTTCAATAGCAGGCAAAAAACTGTCGGTTATCATACAACCATAACGCTTCGACTTGACGGTGACAGTCGTTCCCTCGTCGTTTTCGAAGAAGTAAGGTCCAATCACATCTTCGGACCAAAGAGCGCACAGTGACTTTTTGTGGATGTAATGGCCTCTCTTCAGTTACTTGAGGATTCTCAGAACCCCAAATACGACAATTTTGTTTATTAAAATTTGTTTGACTAACTCTCAGGGGATGCCCCCTATAAATGCAATGCACTGTGTTAGCGATAGGACGGAAGGTTATTGGAGGGGGAAAAGAGGGAGTAGTGTTTGTTGACGTTGGCCTTGAATTTGATAATGTCATAGCAGGCAGGAAAAACACTTGCAGGAAGATTATTCCACAAACGAACAGTCCGGCTGAAGAACGAATTTTCTCTATAGTGCGTCGTCCGGTCATCCGGTCATTTGACAATGAACGGAATGAATGAAACCTACAGTACTTTGGTGGTTTGATCGAAGTAGTCTTCGAGGGAATAAATGTATTTATACCAAGAAGAATTATGTTCTCAACCATTTCTGCAGCAGCATCGACATTGTTGTCAAGAAAACATAATTTCCAGCTAAATTGCTGGTAAATATTGTTGAGCTCGGCCCAATGTGCCTTTTCGTATATATACGTTGTCCGCTTCGTGACTGGTTTAGAAGTGGCTCGGAGATCGGAGAAAGAAAAGGATGCAATGAGGATGCAAAGGATTGTGCAATGATCCGAGTTACCAGGAGGTGCAAGAATGTTAACCTCGTACTTTTCATGGTGTGAGGTTAAGAAAAGGTCAAGAATATTTTGCTGTTGCCCTTCAACACGCGGTACGGTGCTCCATTGACCGTAACTTTGCTGCCATAACCGTCTTCGAACAGTGGACCAAATTCAACAATTCTGTTTATTTACGTACCCATTGGTTTTAAGCTTTGTCGTGGAAGTTAATTTTTCGATAAAAAGAAAAATGGTAACTTTCTTCTTTCTAAGGCACAATCGCCGAAAACCCGACGTTGTGGTAGGTCGCCCGACTGCTGCTCCATCCCCATATATATGTTGCGTGGCTTTAGTCCCAGTTCCTTACGTTAAAACCCATTAAACCCAATTGTTGCGATCGGTGACGAATGGATAAATCGCGATCTGCAGTAACTCTGGCGGATACAGCAGCAATATTCTCCTCGGTACGCATTTTACGGACACGGCTTGGTGAATTAATTGTCAATTGGTTTGATATTCATAACTAGAATATCCTGCTCGGGGGGCGACATTTTTCACCCAGCCCGAATATTGATAACAAAAATACCGCGATTTGCAAGACTATTGATGATGAAATGGCAAGACAAACTGCCACGTTTGTCTTTTAAACAAGTCAAGAATCAAGATGAACAGAAAAAAAGATGAACAAATAAGATCACCCACTTTAACAGAAAATAAACAAATTTTCGATTGTGGCGACCATAAATGAGAGAAACTTGCGAAACTGATTTTTCACTCAGCTCGAATTTTGATAATAAAACTCAGCAATTTGCAAGCCTTGTGTTTAAACCTATTGATGATGAAATGGCAGGACAAACTAACATTTCAGCCTTTTAAACAAGTCACGAATTAAGATGAACAGGAAAAAACATAACACTAGAAAAGCAAATATCAAAAAAAGATCACCCTCTTTAACAGTAAATAAACAAATTTATAAGTTTTGCATTTATCGACAGTTTGCGACATATGATGGCTTATTTTACTACTCCCAAAAATAGATTCGCCCTAATGTAGATGTCGTCGCTATTGATTCTGATTGTTTTAAATGATCCAATATAACAAAATTTGTTTATTTACACTATGATATAATATAGTACATTTTTCGACATTCGTATGGGATTTTTGATTTTTCCCATAACATTCCATCTCACTGATCGAGACCTACAGGTTAACCATATTCCTTTGCTATGTTCTGTGAAGCTTTTTAAAGCTAGCCAAGTGTCAGATATTCTCATCCGTGTTCTAATCCTGAGCTCTTGCGTTGGTCGCACACGCTACTACACCGACAGATGACGAATTCGTAATGTAAGAATCTTAAATTTGCAAACGTTACCATTATTTTGAATTGCTCCTTTAAAGATTTATTTCACTTAAAACAGGTGTCTTTTTTTTTTTGGTTAAACTGGTTGTTTATTTTGATCCCATCAAGATTCCCTCTCAGAAACTGAATAAACATTTTTAAGATAAACGTTTCAAATACAAAGAAAATTTGCTATACAACCAGCATAACACTGATTCTTCCATTTTTGTAATAAAACCAAATTGTTAAATGTCATATGACACATTAACATTATAAAGATACGTCCACGAATTCAATACTAATGCCATCATAAATATAATCACCTTAGCCGTAAATTACTAGAATTGCATACGTACGAGTATGTGTGTTTGTATGTATATAAGAATATTTTGGTTGTCATGTGGGCATATTGTCGTAAAGAAGTGACATGCTCAAACAACATAACTTCTTTTACAATTTCGTTCTAATACAACAATTAAGATTATAGTTAAGCCAATTAATTGATATCTTTGTAATTCGTTTATTTTTCTTTTTTTTTTCCCACTCTCTCTCTCTCTATAGATTATACCTTTGGGCAGTGCGTATTGCCAGTTTCCAAAAACAGATCATAAATACACATGGCGCAAGGTCACCACTACGGTGAATAACATCATTGTGGGCAAACTGTGGGTGGATCAACATGGTGAAATGGAAATTACCGGTTTGAATGCCGCATCGGGCCTCAAGTGTATACTGAAGTACATACCATACTCATATTTCTCACGTGACACACAGCGACGTGTTAAAGGTGTTGTTATGAATCGTAACAACGAAGTCAAGTGGGTCATACGCGGTGCCTGGGATAGTAAAATTGAAATTGCCCCTGCTCTGTCGACATCAGGGCCACCCGATAGTCCAGTCTACCAGACTGGTGCTTATAAAACGGCATGGCAAAAGCGCATGCCACAGCCTGACAGTGACAAATATTATAATTTTACTACACTGGCGTCCCAACTTAATGAAATGGAAGATGGTGTGGCACCCACGGATTCACGCTTGAGACCTGATCAACGGCTAATGGAGGATGGCCAATGGGACGAGAGTAATCGCGAGAAATTGCGACTAGAAGAGAAACAACGATCTAAGAGAAAGCTGCGTGATGCTGAAGCCGAAAGTGCTGCCAGTCGGGGCACACCGTTCCCGCCTTACGAACCCGTATGGTTTACGCAAGAACGCGAAGACGGCACCGATAATATTGTCCATATTCATACTGGTAAATATTGGGAGCACAAGAAAAAGCAGGATTGGTCCAAATGTCCAGATATTTTCTAAACATCACCCAAAAAACAATAATTACAAAAATCCAACAAAACCACAAGCAACACATTATTAAATAAACTATTACAGAAATGATAACAAACTAATTTTAAACACATGTTGCAAAAGTTATAGAAATCATTGAAATATACATATATGTAGTTAAATTAGGCCTTAACATAATATCGAAAAACAGCATAGACATTTTTTCAAAGTACTTTAAACCACATAACAACAAACGTATGCTTCAAAACGAAAAGAAAAAGAAAAAAAACCCCAAAACCCAATTGTTATCTATTATTTTATCCTATTATTTTGCAATATAACTATATAAATATAAATGGATGTATGGAAACACTTTAAACTATATGAGACGACACTAAAATATTTCCTTTTCCTTGCTACTCTCCCATTGTTTTTTGTAATGCTACACACGCCTTTAGCAGAAAGCGGTAATTATAATGTAATACAACAACAAAAAAATATAAAAATTAATCTGAAACAAAAAATACAGAGAAAAAAAAACAAATCCAACAGTTTTTAAGTATACAATAAAGCCATATTAGGTATGTGTGAAACACCAATATTAATTAGTGAATCAATAATAAAAAGAACACGACATTTTCCCAAACAAAAACAAACATGTTTTTAGAAAGGCCATTACGTGCATAGATGTACAATAATTAAAACCACAAAAGCAGGTTACATTAAATATTTCTCCATAACCCCTAGATCTTGTTGACAATCTGGACAAGACCACTCACATTTGACGTAGAATCGAAAAATGTATGCAATTTTCAAATCAATATTTTAAGAGTTTTTTTTTTAATTCGCCTTCTAATTCTACAGCCTTTATGAGAATAACATGGCTGATACTATTTGTGTATATAGTTACCTTACTATAAAAAGTCCCCAACTCAGGAAAACGATTTCTACAGGAGAAGAAAAAAACATAATAAAACTGGGCATAATACAGGTACACAAACATTGTCAATGAACTTTTTTGAATTCCTCGTTTAATTTTGAAAAAAGTTCATTGACAAATTATATTATTTCTTGTTTTGTTAAGTGCTTTTTGTGAGTTAAGGCCTTTTTAGATTAAGGTAACTATATATTATACAAGACATTTGAGCCAGGCTAGTTTGAATCGGTTGCTCGGATTTACTAAACGTAGCCTATCTTCCACGGTCGCTATTTCGGGAGGGCAAACGTTTCACCCCAAGAAGGGTTCCCCACCTCTACCTTTCCAAATTGGTATCGCTTTCATTAACTGCCTGTTTCCATAAAACGAATCGGTTCGTTCGTTACAAACGTCAATATTGGAAGCGTCATAAAATGGGTCGCAGACATTATTCAATTTTGGTTTTCAGTTAGACATCGGCATATAGAACACAATCACAAAATAATAAGCTCTCATTACTGACAAACATCCATTTTATTGCGCCTTCACTTTTGACAATTGATAACGAACGAACAAATTCGTTTTCCAAAAAAAATCTGGTGGTCTAAATTTTTTTTTTTTCAACTATAAAGTCCGCTTTCTCCATTTGTGGTTCAAATTATTTTATATTATATTTTATTTTCACCAAGACGAAAAATTTTAAATAATTTTCTTTCATTCTGTCAATTGTCCAAAACCTTGGTGAAGGATTGCTCGATATTCGCCTAAGGGTCTTAATTGTTAATGAATTGTTCGCATGACGTGAACCTTTCACGGTACCCCACAAAATAAGTCTAACGACGTCATATCTTACAGTATTCACGGTGGGTTCTTCATTTCGGCCAATCCTTATATTCAATAAATGCACTGTTTTGGCATTAATATAGCATTAACTTTGGAAATAAGTTTGCATTATTTTTAAGTGTACATCGATTCAATCGATGTAATCAAGAGTTCAATCGATAATTTAGTTTCAGGAAGAATATGGACTTTGCATGTTTCAAAAAGAAACAAAAAATATTTTGACGTCATTAAAAAATAAGAAACCAGAATTTGTTCGTTTGTTATAATTTTAATATAATTTTGTCCTGTGATCTGGTAACACTAAAAGACACTCACAATTGTACACAGCGGTAATTTATTTAAGGAAAGTGAAGGAATTTCTTGGGAAATCGAAGTCAGAAACACCTGCTACAAAAGCGCGATCTGTAAAAAATGTCCAACTGACTCGTCGCAACGAATCAAAACAAGATGAATATTAATGCTGATACTTAAACGTACTGGAGAATACTTATTTGTGAAGATTTAAAGAAAAGTGTTCCGATTAAACAAAACTGACTTTGTTTACTTAGATCGAGGTTTAGATTACATTAGAAGACCAGTTGAAACTGTCAATGATATCAATGTTTTCCCATAATGGTGTGGTGTCCTTATGTCGCATATAGGGCATCATGAATGCTTCAGATAATATGGATATTCTTCAAAATAGTGATCTAAAATAAAAAGCAACTAAAGATGGGCATTTGAACAATATAATACTGTGATTGTGGCAGTTCACCATTTTTGTAGTGAATTTTAATAATTTCAATGTGTTGTTGAAGCGTGTATCGTTCCATTTTTAGTAATGCCGTCGTTTTTACTTTTCAAAGAATAAAACCTTCAAAAGTGACAGCTGCCGAAATACCGGGTGATTCAAAATAACACCTCTTGTTGGAAAACCCTGAAGAAGGTAATGGCAATTGCCCAACAACAAAAAAACATAGATACAGGTATTTTGATTGTCAAATTCTGACATATAAACGGCAGACAGCAGACAGTTACAACTCATGTCAAAATTTGCAGAGAACTCTAACTTTATTTTTAATAGTTTTGAGAGCCCCAATTCTTTGTTTGGTTTTCTGTATTTACATTTTTAAAGTAAACAAACAATTCGAATGTAAACAATGGCTTTGTTAAACAAAAATTTTAATCAGCTGTTTGCATGCCTTCTATTATTGTGCTGATGATCTGTAAATTTAAAAAGAAACGGATTTCCTGAACCCAATATTTCGTAAACTATTTGTTCAATCTAAAAAATGGAAACAGCGTCTTGTTCAGATTTAGATCGGCTATGCATAAGCAATTTTTTTCAAAAAAACCTAAAATGTTGATGGGCTAACCCCTTTGTTGTTTTTTTGGTCAAAAATATTTTTTTCGAATTTTCAAATCATTTGTCTTTGGGTGTATTCTGCCTTCCAAATGATGTAATTGTAACCACATATAGTTCATATAACAGTAGACATTACAGAGTAATAGCCGAAAAAATGAATTCTTAATAAATCCTATGAAAATTATCTCCCAGCTAAAGCTAAATCCCAGCAATGACTGAATAACCCATCAACAACTGCAAATGTAATTAGTCAATGATGGTAAATGTAATTTCCTAGATGTTCTAAAACAAATGATATTCACATGAATGTTGTCCATGGGCATTTTGCATACGGCGGGACACTTTGAAGTTACAACAAAAAAACGTATGAAAACATAATTTTTTTAAGGTTGCATTTCAGTAGCACCATTATTTAGTGCACAATGTAAAGTGTATAACTCAAAATACTAAAGATAAACATGAGATCGCGAATGGGATAAAAATTGACATTTTTCGAAAAATGTCCATATACGAGCATTCAACATTTATCTAACCAACGAAACTCAACAAAATTATACAGACCAAGCATAGAAATAATCAACCATCTGAATACGATGTACCTACAGCCCATAGTAAATATTACAGGTTATTGACAGCAAATCCTCATAAAGAGAACTGATGTTTTTTTTACAGAAAAATTACTTTTTGAATTCTCTATTTATGGCACAACTTTTTGAATACTTTTTTGTGTGTGGGGGGGGGGGGGGGGTTACTGTTATAACACTTATACAAAAATAAATACACCACCGAAAGGTGTTTTAATATTTCAAGGTTAAACACATATTTTATATCATTCAATGACAAAAAACTGAAACGTTAGAGAAAAAAACCCCATTGAATCACATTTGTAGCAAAATTTAATTAGGACAATAATACGTTTCTGTTTTCAGAATTTTTATATATTTTATATTTTGTTTGCGTAAAATTTGTATTAAAATGATGATGAATACATTTTTTTTTTTGTAAACAAGAAGAAAACGAAAATGTAATTTCAATTGCAAATAAATGATATTTCATATTCGCCATAACACAAATGAATGGTGTCGTATTGTGAAAACAGGAAATTAATAATAATAATATTGTAGATTTTTATTACACTCTTTATCAACATATGTATCGACAGTCAGATCACCAAATGTTCTAATCAAAATAATGCTCTACTGTGATCACCGGATATTGATAACATTGTGGTGGATTTTTATTACATTCTTTGTCATCGTATGTCTTGAAAGTTCGATCACTGAATGTTGCAATAAAATCATGTTCTATTTGGTAATCGCAAATTTCTATTATTACCGGTATATTGGAAAAAGTGTAGATGATTTTCAGATTTTGAATAGGATAGAATTTGCGAAAAGCAAAACAAATATTGTTTTTGCATTGTTATTTTTTTGCTTTGCTAATAAACAAAAATTGACTAGAGTAGATAAAAAAAAAGAAGAAAAATAATCTAAATAACATTTTTCTAAATCGAAAAATCGTGAAAACTATCAAAGACAACGATGATCAATTGATATTTTAGCTTAATCTAAAATTCGGTGGTACATTAGATTTATTGCATGACTGTAAAGTTATAAGTGTAATGCGAGTTTTCTAATACAGCCTAAGCCACGATGTCGGACGACAATGTTCGCATGCTTTTTTGGAGACCAACAGCCACTAAATAGCTGGTTGTCTCCACAAAAAAAAAGTGTACGTACCATTGTAGAGAATTTTTCCATTGGAGATTGTCCAGAAAAACACTTTTCTCAGTAATACTCTGAGAGTTTTCATATTAATAAGAAGTGGCCAAATGTCAACATTGCATTAGGGCCTGCATGCAGACTGCAGACACCGATAGACGTATACAAATCGCATAATATTTTCATGATTGTAACAATTTATAACATTATTCCACAGCCAAGGATAGGCGTGAAATTGTCATGTAAAACTTCATTAGATTCGCGTGAAGGGTCCCGCATGGAAGAGAAATAATTAAAAGAATACTTAAAACCCAAAAAATCTGACTCTTGACTATCAGAGATAATTTGAAAACTGTAAAAAATGTAAAAAAAACAGACTTAGGCTGTTATTGCTTGTGACTACATATTTCTAAAAATTATACATAAAACATAAAATTTGCGTTAATTACGGCTCTTTTTTTTTAAATTTTCATTATCTGTCAGAGGACACGTTCAGAAATTTGCGTTTATATATAAATGTCACTATTAAGTAGCCACGCAAACAGGCAAAATCAAAGTGTGCGGGTGTACATATTCGCGAAAAACTTCTTCACGAACAGTGTCTTCGTACTAAAGTTCTTTCTTCTCCCAGGGAAAGCAATAGCTTTTGATAATTTGTAAAAACGATGACCAAATATTCACCCACACGTTTGATAAAGCAAACCTTCTGATAAATAAACGTAAATAAAACTCCGAGCCCGGGTGGTTTCATGGAGTCCATGTTTTTATTGGAACAACTTTCTTATTAGTATGTTTAATTCGACATTTAAATAATCATTTCTCAAAAAATCATCATTTTGGATTTGAAGCTGCTGCTTGTCGTAGGTACGACGCTAGCTCGTCTATCTAGAAACCAAGCTGTTGGAGGCCGGATGGCGTACTTTTCGGAACGTTGACCGGCTTTTTGAAAGCAAGATCGTAGTTGTGAATATTTCCAAGGCGTTTGATTGGGTCTGGCACGATGCACTCATATCGAAACTTATTGCATTTGGTGTTGGTAATAACTTCGATTAATATGAGTTGTTATAGATGGGGTGTCACCCACTGCGCATATGTTGACCGCAGGAGTGCCACAAGGTTCTTGTCTCTTCTCCTTATTTCCATTGACGACCTGTTGGGTCTGACTGTGAACCCGATCTAATCTTTTGCGGATACCAGCAATCGCTGTCATTCATACGCATTTGATCATCAGACACTCTTGATGTTCTGGGCATCAAGATACAGGGTGATTCACGTTGGTCTGGCCATATCTTCGAAGCGTCGAAAGAAGCAAGACATACCTCACCCCATCTGATGTCGTAAATATTTACACTACCTACATAACTGCCATCTTTGCAGCTTCTGGACCGTGTACAGAGATGAGCAGTGGTGATAATAAGGGACATTAGTGTATCCAACTCTATTGTCTTACTTCAGCATTGCCGGAATGTTAGTTGTATATCCCTTTTCAGGTGTTCTAATGGTGTCAAATCGCAAGATCTTGGTGGACAGTTGATGTCGCCACGACGAGAAAAATCACGGCCAGGAAATGTCTCTTGCAATAAAGCCATATTCGCTCGAGTTGTGTGGCATGTGGCACCGTCTTGTTGAAACCATATATTCTCCAAGTCGTATTCTTCAATAGCTGGCAAAAAATAGTCGGATATCATACGACCATAACGCTTCGAATTGACGGTGACAGTCGTTCCCTCGTCGTTTTCGAAGAAGGTCCAATCACACCTTCGGACCAAAGAGCAAAGGCGCACCAAACAGTGACTTTTTGTGGATGTAATGGCCTCTCATCAATTACTTGAGGATTCACAGAACCCCAAATACGACAATTTTGTTTATAACCATAAACCATAACCTCCTCTTAAAGCACGATATGTGGCTGTGCCAGAATCACCATTTTTGTAGTGGGTTTTAATAATTTAGGACATTCAGCCGGGAAACTCGATTTTCCAAGGTCTTCCATCAAATGGCCGATTGATCGGACGACGCACTATAGAGAAAATTGCAGCAAGTATGGCTCATGCCAGTTGCTACATTCTCAAAATTCAAAACAAATGGCATCAAGGGAGGGAGTACCCTCTTTCCTCCTTTCGACACACCAATTTTCTTCGGCTAACACAGTGCGCTGCATTTATAGGATGCACCACCGATTGGTGGTCATAAAACAAATATTTCATATTTGTCCGTTCTGAATAATGTTAACATCCGATTTTCGTACACCAGCCATATTTCGATAATATTGTATGGCCAACAACAACAAGCCAAAGTAATTAAATTGTAGCACATTGATTTTTTATATTATATTGGTTTCCTGTAACGCTTCAGTCGCTTGAAAACTTACACTCCTCATGTGAAGGGAAACAATAAAACAATTGTGTATACTGTGTAGTGGGGACGATTTAACACTGAATTTTCAGATTTTTGTAAAGTTTTTGCTTCAGCATTTTCACGAACATCTTTAACAGTAAATGATACATCACTAAAGCCATGTACAACATTTTCTTTAAATAGTTGTCCGTTTTTCAACAGTAGGTCCCGCGATCAGTGGGTATACAAATTATATCGTGCTGTTGCTGGAGAAAGTCGCTGTCTGTTCCTTGACGAAATGCCGAGGGAAACGTGTTGAAATCAGCGTGACGGAGTCACTTTACACCACCTTCATGAGAATATATTAAATGTAATCTTTTTTTTATGAAAGTCATCCACTTACTAACTTTCGTTTAGAACTAATTTAAGGAGGCTGAATATTCAAATTGTGTACTAACTAGACAACACTTAATTAATAACAAAACTGAGATAATCATAAAAATATGAAAAAAAAAAAAAACAAATGTTATGTGTATCAAAAAATACTAAAGCAAAATTAAAAATAAATCATAATTAAAACAATTATTGATGTAAACCAATTCATTTACTGACGATGAATTGAAAGGGAAAATATTTAACAACAAAGAAATCAATGAGAAAATATACATCACACACTAGTTTTTTTTACAGTTCAACTGAATTACCTTGATCCTGTTTTCCGGCTTTAAACTACGAAATGGAAATAAATTCAAATTCATTCTGATAATTGTTCACGTTAACACGCCCATACAAATAAATATACAAGCAAAACCCCCGTGATGAATATGGTCAATTTTTTTATATTAACTTTCTTTATAATCGCTTTTGAAATTGTGGAGAACAAAGAACAAAAACCAAGAAGTATTTAATATTTCATTATATTCATTTTGTTTGTTTATTTTGTGTATATAACAAAAAACAAAGAGAGTGGAATATATTATTACTATTATTAGAAAAAGAAACATGAAAAAAAAACGTGGAATATTTGTTAAATGTTACAAAGTATGCTATTAATGGTAGTATTATTAATTATAATGCAGAATAAAACAGCAAAAGTTATATATACATACATACATATATATATGATTTAATAAATGAAATGTAAAAGTAATTATAAAAAAAATAAATATTAACAATAAAGACAGCCAGCAGTTTCCACCAAAAAAAAAAAAAATTAAGCGATTATTCATTATTTATCTAGATACTACCAACCGAAACTAATCACGACCTTCATAAAGAAATAGTTTCCATAATAAACGAATGACTCAAAAATTGGGAATGATGTCACACAGTGAGGGAATTACAACAATTTTTGGAAATAAATCTGCCCAAAGTTAAAAACCTTAGTTCTTAGACAAATGTAAACTCCCGCCAAAATATTCATTTTATAGTCCAATATACACAATTTTTTACGTGAATGTTGCTATCTCTCATAGAAAGCGAGAAAAATCTTTTTTAAGGCCGATTTCAGTCAGGAAAGTTATTAAAAAACAACCCGTAGAAAAATATCAAAAACTTAAAGTCGCGCGACTTAAAAACAATCAATTTTTTTGTTTCTGTTTATTATTATTTATTAATCAATTCATTCCCTTTAACCCATTAGCGCTTTCTGTCCCCAGACGAGGACACCTACATAAAGCCAGACAGCTATATAAAAAACCGTTACTATTTCGCCACATGTGGTAAAAAGAAGCTGCAAACCACGTGTAGAAAAAAATTAATAGAACAGAAGCAAAAACAAGTGTGATCTTCAGTCTTTTCGAATGAATAAAAGTGAAAAACAATTTTAAGTTTTTTTTATTAAAGTCCTTTTATTTAATGTCTAATGAGTTAATAAAACGCCAGGAAAACAATTGTTTAGTTTGTTTTTGGGCGTTAATGGGTTAAGGGCCTTATATTGATAGAAAATACTATTATATTATTCTCGTGGCAAATTATTCGTACATACATTAACTAAGACTTAAAACAAAAATCCCTAACGCACAATCTTTCAACAAATATTTTGAAAACAAATGAATAGTAGTTGCATACAGTGACTGGAGACTACATTTTTTTGTAAATGCGTAAGGTCAAAAATTGAAATTTTTAAATAAGAAAGCAGAGCGTTCCCAAGTCTTGCAGTACGAACGGAAAATGGCCTTTCAAAGGTTGCGCTACTGAAGTGAGCGATGCGTAACTGTGAAGTTCTATTGGAGTTTAAAAACACAAAACTAGATAGAAACAAAGGTTTTCCAAACTTAACAATGCAAAAAAAGTAAAACAGACATCTTATCTGCAAAATAGTAACTAAAATTGCAAAAATAGGATTGAGTATGAATTGTATTCATCACGGCATATATCCCCATGCACATATCTCAAAATCCTGTGAAAACATGAGTCATGTTTTCTCATGTTGGCTCATGTCGTAAGGCTAGATTAATTTTAGAAAAAATACGAGCACCATGTTGTGTGAACTTTAAATCATTATCTAAATCAAAACCGAAACATGAAATTAAACTCGATGAATTTACTACGTTATTTTGCACAATAATGTTCTGAGAAGATGCTCGATCCCGTCCACATCCAATGACAACACGCTTAGTTTTGTTAACATTAATTCGAACATTGTTCCGCAATGACCAATGTCGGCATCTAAATGCCTAATGCAATCTGTAATAGAGAAGGTAAACAACTGAATATCATCAGCATATATGCTTAACATGGAACTTTGAATGCACGAACGAATATCATTAACATACATCATGAACAGAATGGGTCCTAATATGGACCCTTGTGGAACACCAGACGAAATACGACACACATCAGATCTTGCCAAGAACATATTGAGAACGACCAGACAAAAAAGAAGAAATAAGCCTACAAGACGTAAAAGAGAATATAAACTGCGTATTTAATTTACTACGGAGAATGTCATGGTTGACCGAGTCAAAAGCCTTGCTTAAGTCTAATATTGCAAGAATCCCATGATGCTTTAGGTCGATTGTACGTCTCACGTTCTCTGTAACATCAGATTTACACTGATCTATTAACAAAAAATTATCTAAAGGGGTACAAATTTGATCTTTAAGAAGGATTTTGGATAGAGCTGGCAGAATCGATATGGGGCGGTAATCACTACACATTATTCCCGAAGTTCACTTTTTTCGTAGAGGAATAACTTTAGCAATTTTCCATTCGAATGGAAAATTACCAGTCATCCAAATTGTATTCATCAAATGAAGCAGATGGTTTAAAAAATAGGGAAAAATTAACTATAAAACGAATCGGAATTATGTCAACGCCTATGGCTATGGCGTTACTTATTTTTTTTTTATATTTATTTACTTACAATACAAAGTAAATTTATATTCTAATTTTGGGACCAAGGGTAAACCGGGTGACATACACCATATGGCTAGATTTTTGCAGCGACTGACCAAAGCCTCTGGTGGGAATCGAACCCACAACCCCCCACACTGATAGGCAAACACACTACCAACTCGCCTACCGAGGCGTTTATACGAGCCCCGACCACTATTAATTCGTACGGCAAGCATTTTTACCCGTATGCAATGTTTAACAGGTGATATTTTCAATACTAATGTAGTCAGCGCATGCAAACCTATTTTTTTCTGAAAGAGAATTTTGTTCTCTTGATTTTAAAAAAACAAATTTTTATTGTACCTCAACGAATTAATAGTGGTCGGGGCTCGTAGCGTTTGACTTAATCCTAGATATTGCACTGCAAAGTTCATATTCGTCAATACTCCTCGAGTTGAACTTTCTTAAATATATCTAAAGGTAAATTCATTTAAAAATATCCCTTTTTATTTTTTTTTCCCAGTTCCCACTTTAGACTGGCATTTCTCGAATCGAAAAGTATGGCTTTGAAAAAAGTCGAACATTTTAGTACTCATTGGACTAAGTACATCAGAATTGCATTGGAGGTTATTCATAGCCGAAAAACATATTTTTTTGTTGCACAGTGTTATGGGTAAATGATAGCTATTTAATCTTCCTCATTGGTTCTTATCACATTGGTTATTGAATGCATACAAAAATGGTTATTCTGAGTGATAAAAATATCCATTGTTTGTATCTTTTACAAATTGCCAAAGTTATTGCAATTGGTCGAAACAAGGGAAACAAATTAAAAATAATGGTGACAAATAATAATTGTTTGGTGTATGTTTTATTATTTTGCATATATTTTATAGAAAAAAATGTCAAATATTTCTTCGTCACAGCAGCAAATAATCTGATTGTTGAAAAACTATTTACTTTCAGTAAAGAAAAATTGATCAAGTGTGAACACTCAAGTTAAATATTTACCGCTATTTTTGGCAAATATTTATTAGCTTACAATGATTTTGTAAGAGCAAACTAGTGAAAATAACAACGGATAACGCCGTAGGACCTTGACTTGACAATTTCTATAAATCAAATCAAAAACCAAAATTTAATAAAGCAGTAGGAATTTGTCGCAGTAGGAATTTGTCGAATTGAAAGCAAATCAAAAGTGACTTTTTCATTTTTTTTTTATTTCATGACATATTAGATATACCACATGGTCGATATCATTATAACATTCATATGTAATTATGCAATTTAATGACAGTATTATAAATATGCTACAACAAAATTACAAACTTAAGCGCCAATTTAAAAATATAAAACTTTACAATTCACCAGATGTTTGGGATTCATGGAAAATATCCAAAGATCTTAATAGAGCTTCAACCGAAGGATCACGACCACGGAAATGACGAAAAACTTCAGCTGTGGGCATAGTGCCACCAGATGAAAGAAACGTGTCTTTAAACCTCTTACCCGTCGCTGTTATGTCGTTTGGATTTTGATGAAAAGCGTCGGATATATCGGCAGCAATCATTTTGGAGTAGAGATGACTGAAGTGAGCAGCACCCCAATCACCAGAGAATATTTCGGTCAATGAACAGGCATGGGCATCTTTTTTATCCAAAGGCATACATCTGTATATGGGCCACAACTTACGAACGATCTCCAGCCAGAAATGGTCGGATTGATGTAGTTCAATATCTAAATCGGACAGATAAAGCTCTTGACATAGATTATAACCACCCAAATGAGTCTTAAGTAGTCCTATTTTGTTAGCAATACTGTCTGGTATTGGCTCATCGGTCTCAACATGACCAGAGAGTGTTTTCAAAATAGAAGGGTTGTCCAAGAAGTTGCTCATAACATGACCTGCCACTTGGGAAGCATCCCATTCCACATTACTCAGACCAGCCAGGTCCGAGAATGAGGCTTTCGTTAAAATATGTTGCATAGCCGATCCAAATGTTTTGAACACCATTTTCATGTCTTCGACATTCAACAGATATGGTCGATCATTTATGGGTGCGTTGAAATTGAAAATTAAAGCGCACAATGGCGATAAATCAGCAGATACATTCCGATTGCGTATGCTGACCATCCAACCGTTGTTTTTGCCGAATTTATTTTCCTTGGAATAGCAATCAATGTAAAAACCTCCAACAGGATGGTTGCTGCTTGTTGAATCACAGTCGAAGACATCGAAATATTTTACAGCTGGTTGCCACACCTGGGCATCTGCTCTTTCGACAATCTTTATATTAAACAACTTTTCGGTAAGTGCAAATAGTCCAGAAAAAACCCTAGGCAGGGGGAAGTATACACGTAGAGCCTCTTCATCGAGCTTGTGCTCCGATAATAGGTATTTCCTTTGCCAGTAGGTGACATCATATAATTCCAATTTTTGCTCAAAACCACTCTTGGCTGCAAATTGTTGTAATTGTTGCAATTCCACGGATTGTGCGGGACCGGCAAACTGTAATAGTTTTGAGAACACTTGTTTCAGTTGGGGAATTTCCTTTACCATCTTCGTTTGCATTGACATGGTAGCATAGTTGGGAAAACCTAAAACTTTGGCTTGTCTTTTGCGCAAACCCCGAATCTTCTCCAAGTGGGTACTATTTTCTAAACTGTTGTCCATATAATTTGATGCTTTGCGTACATTTGCTTGCCAAATATTCCATCGCTGAGTGCGGTCAGGACAATATTTCAGGAATCCTTCTACGATCTGTGGTTGCAAAGTAAATTTCCATGGACCCTGGCTAATGGGCAAATTCGAGTCGATGACGGTTGTCTCCAAAAGTGTTGAAGGAAAGTCCCTAACCAATTGGTAGTCGTTAACTACATGAGCAAAACTGTGCACTGAAGCATTCACTTTATTCTTGAAAAATGACCTTTCCTTGCCCAATTGCATTAGGATTTCTTTAAGTCCATTTCGTGTATCGTTGCTTAAGGTCAATCCATTTAGCTTTCCTTCCAATAAATATTTTTGCAAAAGGGTCTTCTCTTCTGGCTCCTTCAGTTCATCGACATCTTGCTCCTGCAGAGCCTCAAATACAGTTTTATTGCAAAATCTAGATGCCCTAGCATTTCTGGCCCTTTCATGTATGTTCATATACGATTTGCTAGGTATCAATGTACTGTTACCCAAATATAATGCCTTTGCTATACCCCAGGTGGTGTCCAAATGTCCGGTCACTTCATCCAATTCCTTAAATATATAACCAACATCAAGCTTTTCATCTTCCTTTAAGTCGTGTATATCGTTCTCTATGCGTTTGACCAATTTTTCCACCGCACCAGCCTGACTTCCAATAGCTCCCAAACAATTTTCGATAGTTATGTCATTAAAGGCAGGTAGGCCATCAGGCTTAACAATAACATCGCCTGCTTGACTCTGCTCTCCTATCTCAGGCACTCTGAAAAGAAAAATATATTTCATGGTTATCTCATAGGCGCAGAATATTCATGCCGGGTCCGACTCCACTTACAACACAATGTAACCATTTTTGGGTTTGGTGCTGTGTAAATATCTTCGTGTTGTTTGAGTTTTCGCTAATTGACGCACAGCAGTTAACATATTTCTCGTTTTAATTCAATAAATTATTACTTTTTATGTTTTAAATTCACAAAAAATATGATTTACACAATCAGAAGCCAGCTGTAAAAGAATGATGTTATTTCAAACAGCTGGCTGGCAGTGTTGGTTAACACATTTTATTGAAAATACAGTGTTGGTAAATAAAAAGTAGGCAACCAATCGAAAATCACATGGCTCTGAGGTCAGTAAATTTTGCAAGATGGTATTCATTGTGAACGTAACGGTAATTGAAGAAAAACACGTTTATATTTCTCCATTTTGATCCAAACCCTGACTGATATTTTTGAAAATCTAATTGATAGGTACAGCATTCAAAATTGTGTAGATACATTGTAAAACATAACTTCGATTTATTATTTACGTACGCTACGTATCAAAGAGCTAAATATTTCATTATAAACTTTCTGGGTCCTGTCACAGATACATTAGTGGTTTGACATTTTATATAATTTTTCTCTGTGTAATTCTTTGTATTTAATCCATTGATCCATCACAAACTTGAACAATTTGTGACATTGTTTATAAAATAAATATTTCCAATGAAACTTTTTCGAATTAAAGAGAAGTAGGGAAGGGAAGGTTATTAAAAGTATAATTTTTGATATGTATTAAATAACTTTTCTTTTCAGAGTGCCAGAGACACATTTGATATGCGGCTTAATTATCCAGCATAATTTTCAGCAAAAATTATAATTCTCTCGCCTTTAAAACTACCTATTCGAAAGAAGGAGTCCGATTAAAGTTTTGGCAGAATATTGACCAAACTTAACCTATGCCGCCCCATTCAAAACATAGGCGTATTAGGCTTAACAGCTCTGTCTGTTGCGAAAGAAGTACAATACAACAGCAACGGGGACTATAGCCCCCTACCAGGAAAATTGTCTAGATACGCCGATGATTCAAAGTCGCTGGTCGCCGTCGATTTGTGTGTTAATCTCTTGCTGACGCATTTAAATCACAAACAAAACAGCTGTTGTCATCCAATTCTTTATTTTCTTTTTTTTTTTGGTGAAGATATGAATTTCGTAATAAAAATAACAAAAAATGCCAAACATCACAGAAATATTCGGAATATATCGACAAACCACATCAATTATAGTCACAGGAGGAGAGTAGTGATTACTGGAACAGGAGTGGTATCGCCCTTAGGAAACACTGTACACGAATCATGGCAACAATTGTTGAAAGGCGAATCAGCTATCACAAAATTGGGAGAGCAATACAAGGGACTGCCATGCCAGGTTGCAGCACAAATCAACAAGGAAGAATTGCCACTGAATGAACACCTTACCAAAAGTGACATCAAACTAATGAGTCCCGCAACCCAACTGTCGATCTTGGCTACAGAGGAAGCGTTAGCATCGGCCAAATTGATTCCTAAAAATTTGAGTAATGACGAATTGGAACGATTCGGAGTTTGCGTGGGTATGGGTATGTTTGATCTGAGTGAAGTCTATGGCGCTTGGCAACAATTGCAAAGAGGCTATAATCGACTGAGTCCATTTTTTGTGCCGCGTCTTTTACCAAATATGGCGTGTGGACACATCAGTATGAGACACGGCTTGAGAGGACCAAATCATTCGGTATCTACAGCTTGCGCCACAGGAGCCCATGCCATTGGCGACGCCTTACGCTTTATACGCAATGGCGATGCCGATGTAATGCTTGCAGGCAGTGGAGAAGCCTGCATTGATCCATTGTCTATAGCTGGCTTCTGTAGACTACGTGCATTAAGTACATCTTTTAATGAAACACCAAAGAAGTCGTCCAGACCTTTTGATAAGAAACGTGAGGGCTTCGTTATGGGTGAAGGAGCTGCTATATTAATTCTAGAAGAATTGGAATATGCACGTAAACGCAATGCGCCAATATTGGCGGAGATTCTCGGATATGGCCTATCAGGGGATGCTTATCACATTACGTCGCCTAGTGAAGATGGTACAGGGGCTACTTTAGCTATGCAAAGGGCACTTAAAGATGCACATGTTCAACCGAAAGATGTTACATATGTTAACGCCCATGCCACTTCAACGCCGACTGGCGATCGAATTGAAGCACATGCCATACAACGAGTTTTTGAAGATCATACCGCAAACGTAAGAGTGTCGTCCACAAAGGGGGCACATGGTCATTTACTAGGATCATCGGGGAATTTAGAAGCGGCATTTCTGGTGCAAGGTTGTTATGAAAACAAACTGCCGCCATCCATAAATATCGATGAACTAGATGATGGCATTGGGGTTCGCGTTGTGACACAGGCTGAAACTTGGACCAAGGATGACTGCAAACAGCGAGTTGCTTTAAAGAATTCATTCGGGTTTGGTGGCACGAATGCATCACTATGCATTGCCAGTTTCAAGGAATAAACTGCCAGCTTCATTATGTATCGTTTGTCTGAGGCAGTTATTTTGACGAAATGCTAACATTAGACAAACGATAGAATGTAGCCAATATGGAAATTACTCCTGCATTTGTTGAATTGTTTTTAAGTTCAAAATTTTTAATAAAAACGTATAATACACATTTTCAAGACATACGACAAACGTCATTTTAAAATTACACTAGCTTTATTTTTGTTAACGAGGCGTAACTCTAGCTTCGTCACTCTGAGCCACTCACATCTGAAGTCTATTTTGTTCGAATATCACACAGGAAACTCTGATGTATATGGTGGTAATAACATCAACAATTTGTTCAGCTATCGTTTACTTATTTCCCTTAAGATATAACTGACCGGGACCTACGCCGAACGGCTAATGTTTGTTCTAGAGAAGTTTTATGGCATAGAGGTTACTCTCTTACTCGTAAGTTACCAGCATTTACGAGGTGGAAACAGCCGCCAAATAATTTGTAATGGTCTTACAGGTTTGGAACCTGGGTTTACTGTGTGATGTTCCGTCTCCAACATTCACATACAGATGACTTTTCGACTAAGAGGGTAATCTACAAGCCAAGTAAAATGTATCTAGAAAAAACGAACCACTCTGTTTCTTAATGAAATAAGTAAGTACGATTGTGCAATTAAAAAAGGACTGTTAAATTGTTTGTCTAGCTTTTGGATCGCTGTCTTACAACAGATATCGATGGATTTACATGAAACACCTGAATAAAATAATGTTGAACAACTTGAAAACTAAGCTTGATATACATATTTCGATTGAATGAAAAGAAAATTAATTTTAATATTTTTTATAAATACCTTGACTCAATATACAACGCTAGACTCATTGTTGTAATATTTCCTGGAACGAAGTTGAAAGTTTCTGAAAATAGAAGAAAAAAATTAATTATAACAGATTCATATTTGTTTTGTTTCAAACTACCCACCGCTTTGCAAAAGGGACATGTACCGAAAGCCACATCCAAAAACATTTTTCCATCCGCCAGTGTATTAAACCACTCTTTCAAACATTCCGCATGAAATATTAACGAGCATTGGGTATTATCACATGAAATTATAGGAATTTCGCCACGATCCAACTTGTAGCTGTAGCAGATATTACAAAAGTCTAGAGTCGATTCAGAGCCACCAGCCGGAGTCATTGGAAAGAAACACAAATCGAAAATACGCAACAGGTTCTTATGAACATCTAGCTCGTTGTCCCAATCACGCAAACCATCGCTATAGATTCGTCTAAGTAGTGTTACTTCTGGTGTTGGTCCAATAATGTGCACAGTCATTGAACTTAAGGGTGCGAATGGATCACAGAACTGTACTTTCAAGAATACTCGTTCTTTCAGCACCAGAAGACGCCAATTTTCTTTGGTAGTCGGCAATGATGGTTGAACAACATGACACAATTCATCAATATCCGTAAAATTGTCATAGAATGGCCTTAAGTCGTCCAAGAATCTTCGAAACTGATGTAGTAAGGCCATCAACGACGATGCCTTGCCAAGAAGATCAGACCAATCCATACATATTGGTAGACTGTGATCTACCAACTGTAGTGTTGGTAATGCCAATTCCAAATAATGTTGCTCATTTTGTGAGAATTTGCTAAATCGCACACGAGAACAGGATTCATTTGTCTCAATTTCATACTCCGAAGGTGAATAAAGGCCAGCAATATCGGCAAATATATTCTGGTTCTGATTTGTGTGCCAAGCAATTTCCTCCTTAGCAGCTTCAGGGTGTTCGGGTGAACTTTTAAGCAAACTTGGTAAATTTTCCAGAAGCTCATCCACAGACCACACTGGATTTATATTTGTATTTCTAGACAATGTTTGGACATGATGATCTTGCTGTACGTGCATTTGAAAACATTCGAGTTTTGGATAATTCGGACATAGTAGCTTCACGTTAAACCATGCATTCTGGGGAATGATTGAAATTGATAATTATTACTATTGAGCTGTATTGGTTTAATTTGATGTTAAACATTTTGGCTGAAATGCAGTTTACCGGGAGTAAGAACACCAAAAAACTTCAAAAATGTTCACCCCCTTCAGAATAGCCCAATGATTATGAAAATCGGCATGAGTAGTGGGGAAATTCCCCTAACGATGTCGCGAAGTGCATTTGTTTTTGAATGGCAATACAAAAAAAAATTTTAATTTTTATAAATACAGTTTGTAAGTACCTACTTGATATTTTAAGTCTTGGGAGTCAATAGCCCCCATCTCATACCGAATTTTCGTGATTTTGAGGGGGTGGCATTGTCAAATTTGTATAATGTATAGTGCATTTCAGCCACAATCTGCTGGTACCATAAAATTCAAGGTCGTACTGGTGGTGGAGGACGTACATTAGATTCGTGGCGACTGCAATCGACTTACACCTTAATTTTGTACCCACCTCGATTTTAACAGGACCTTGAAGATATATGCCTGGAGTGTCTGTATCCATTTGTATTAGACCAGCATGTTTTAAAAGTAATTTATCTAATTCAGAAAACTCGTCGTATTTTCCCATAATTTAAAAGTTTTCGCATAAATTTACCGCTTTACCGCGTAATTTCTTTCTAAACAAACATATGACATATGATCGATTTGCGGACGAATAGGCGTCTAAATTAATAGCACAAAATATAAAGTTATACAAATTGCAATGCTTGTTTTTAGCAAAACTGACTCAATGGAGAAGAAACATTCTATTCAAGATGTTTAGTAGGGAAACATCTTAAAATGTTTGGTGCGTTTTATGGAGCGGCGGAGTCACTGGTTTAGACAATGTTATGTACGCGTGACGAATTTTTGCATTTCCATTGTCAATGTCGTCGGCTGTGGTGTGGTAAGTAGCAAGAACGATATAAATAAACATTACGTTGGATGTCGCAGTTGGTCCCTTGTCAGGGTTGCCAACTGTATGTAGCAACTCTACAACGATACTAATTGAATCTAATTAAATTTAATGAGCAATCATTACTAAATGCACATGCAATGTTTATATACAGGATTATCCAACAAGCGGAATTATTTTGAAAAACCCGGTATTTCGGTAGCTGTCACTTTTGAAGCTTTTATTCTTTGGCACTTGAAAATACGCCATTACTAAAAATAGAACGATACACGCTTCAACAACGCATTGAAATTATTAAAGTTCACTACAAAAATGGTGAAAATCTTGCAGTCACAGTTCGCAAAACTAAAAAGTTTCCGGACCGTGTTATCTCTCGTAGAGGTGATCACAATTTGGGGACGCGATTCAAGACCTCAAAGATAGAATTCGAGGGCAGCACTTTGTGATTTGGTTATGGAAAATTTCATGAAAAGGATATGTTCCTGTAAGCGTGGTCGTTGTGGTCATTTGGCTGATGTTGTTCTTTATTGTGATCTAAACATCCGATCATTTATTTCAAATCTTGAATACCCAAAAACCACCTCTTGTTGGAGAACCCTGTATAACAAGATGCTCCATAGGAACACCTCGCGTGACCTCATTGGTCCAACACGCGCAGATCATGTCTATTTTCCCACTGTTAGAGATTACATTTGTTTTATTCAAATTATCGATAACAGTCGGACTGATACTAAATGCCAAATTGGGATTGATTCGGTTTGACAGCACAGTTCATCAACATCAGTAAGACTGAAAAAATCGCTATAACCACAGCAGTAAATTCAAAAATGAGATTTTTTTGAAAAAAAAAAAAAATAGATTTTGTGGAAATTTTGCTCATGCACAGCGATTGACCAAATAGTTTGGAAGAAATATGATATCGAGTCACTTGAAACTATTTGGTCAATTCTTCAGCAATGAAATAAGGAATCGAAACGTGTGTGAATTGAATTGAATCCCGACATTTTTACTAACCCACTTTCAAAGGATTTATTGTTTAAAGAATATTTCACTCTCAAAATGTATATATTACCATATATGTATCTGTAATGACATAAGTTATATGTATAAACAATGTGCTTATTGTTACATCATTTTGGAAGCACAATTCATCAATATTAGCAAGACAGAAAAAATTAAAAAAACAATTTCGACCAAAATTTGATACTTTCTTAACAAAAAAGTTTTGCTCAGCCATAATTTTTTTAATTTTTAGGTTGAACAAATACTTTGGGAGGCTTTCGAAAATGGGTCTTCTCCTAACTACAGAGTCGAATGTTCCTGTAAACTATTTGGCCATTGTACAGATGAGGTTGGATTTGAGACTTGAATATAAAATAAAATGTATTGATTCGTAAATATAAACTTAAATTTGCCACACGGCAATATGTGAGTGATCGAGGAGAACGATCGCAGGCCGCGATCCAAATATTGGCTCGTTCCCACATTTTTTTTGTAATGTTTTCGACGTTGAAATCGATAATAGTCCTCAGACCCGTCCAATGAAACAAACGATGTACATTTAAAATTACTTTTATTTTTAAGATGGTAATGCTATGCTAACTTTTCCTTTTTTGCTTTAGGTATTTTTCTTTCGGTTTTCGGCTATCTCATTCATTTTCTCACATTCACTTTCGAGTTATCTCATCTTAGGGGCAATCAAAAAGTGAAATATTTCCGGTTGTTATTACTTTTTTTTAAATTTGTTTTTCTTTTTTTTTTATAATTACTTTAAAAAGTAAAGATAATTTAATTAGATTGTAAAATATATACGTTTTTTGTTTTTGTTGGATTTTTTTTTTGTTTTTTTTTATAAATTTTTCTTTTCAATATTTGTTTTTGAATGTGATTTTTAATGCTATATAATATTAAGTTACAACTATTAAATATATAAATATTTTTTTTAATAATATATTTATATAAATGTAGATTTTTAGATGTTATAAATTAAAACAAAAAAATAGACAATCGATTCAGGGGAGGAGGAGGAGAAGGAAAGGAAAGAATATGCTTATGTTTTATATATTTAAACTGTACATATATAAAGAATTTGTTGTATTATTTAATGCCTAATATTTTCTTTCAAATATCATTTTACTCTTCTTCTATTATCTTTTTGCTATGAAATGAATTTAAGACATTGTCCTAAAAATACGTATTTTAGGTATGTTGTAGTTTAAAGTATACGGATGTTGGATGTTTGAAAAGAAAACCCAAACTAAAGGAAGACATTGAACGGAAAAAAGATAAGTATTGTTGATTTAAAAATGTCGAAAATTATAACTGGAAACACATACAACTATCTAGTCATGTGATTGATCAGCTTCTATTTTAATGATCATGTCCATAGTTAAAATGGGATGCTTGCTTGTTGTTGGAGAGTATATTTACTATCTTTTATCGTATGTTGTTGTTGTATATAGTATGGAGAGTTTTGAAATGATTATGTCGTTTGCAACGAATTCGACTTATTTATTTTTTGTTGTTTTATTATGTAAAAATATGGGATTTTATTTGTTTGTTTAGGTAAAAAAATATTTTGTTTATAAACATCTTATGTCATGCTTTACCCTCAATATTTCCATAATTATATTTGACGCTTGTGGGATTGTGTTATTTTTCAAGGTTACAAAATGAAATAAAATAGTAGTTATTTGGACTGTTTGTTGTTTGGTTGAAGTGTGCTTGTCGAGCATTAATTGACATTAAATTTTAATAAGGAAAGATTTGAGAACGGAGGATTCGCGCAAGTCAAACCTAATCCAAGTAGTATTCAACGAAATATTTCTGTGCCGCTATTCGTTTATTGACGGTAAAAAAATAAATATTAAATGTATATGAGAACAAAAAAAAAAAAAAACAAGTTTATACTGAACACAAATCGTATAGCAATATCATTTTAAGGTCAAAATTGGTAAAAAGAGAAGTCGGTGTAAAAAAAAACCTAATCCCTAAAATAAGAAAATAAGTAGTTTTTTATGATTACAAAATAATATAACAACAATCTTTTTTCGATTTTAATTAAACAAATTTCTTTTAGAAATAAAAATGTTATATTTAGACCCCCCTCTCATTCGATTACCTGAATAATTAGGTAAATATGTGTGTTATGGGATTTAAATGTTTTTCTCTGAACTATTACAATATGCTTCTTTTCTCTAAATAAAAAAACATGATGTGAAAAGGATAGGGACAGGAGGGGGTTCATCTTTCTGTTTTTTTTTGTTTTGTTATATAATTCATTGCGTAAAAATTATACTTGTCGTTGTTCTTAAAATTCATTATTTTATCATCTCTAAAATATATGTATAGCTCATCTTTAAGCGAACAACTATATTGTTAAAGTTATCATTAATTTATATACAAGAAGCATTTAAAAAAAAATAATATATATATATATATATCCAAACGAAACTTCTAGAATTCATTGGTCTGAAATAAAGCAACAATTTGTTCACCTTCTTCCTACACTCTTTACTCACTGCTGACTGCTGCTGTGTAACTCTTAATTCAAAAGAGCATCCATTGTGTAACGAAATGGTTGTGACGGCGGTGGCTGCTTGATGGTTGGAAGTTGTTGGCGATAATGAGCAATTTGTTGTTGCTGTTCAATCAATGATGATGATGTGGATGTGGTTGATGTTAAAGATGCCGCTGATGCCGGTCAGTCTAATATCACAACCTGTGATTCCATGGGTCTGCTCGTTACCACTGGTTTCGCTATAGGAATATTTCGCCAAGGCTTTCGAGCCGCTCGTCTTAAATCTGTAGGTGATAGAATTTTACGCGCTTTTCTGCATATAGAAAAACAGAAACAAAACACACATACAAACAAGGATTAATAACAGAGTTCAACATTAGAAGCCTAACGATTTTTGTATCCGATGATTGAATAGATATGTGAGTCAGTATATCACAAAACCGGGTTTGGGACCATGAACTATAAAAGGATTTTGGATATACAGGCATCGAAATAATTATATGGTATTTTTTATGATAGTATCAACGTTCATGACAGAAACAACAATTTGCTATTCTGGGCAAAGATCATAGAGAGGGCAGACGTCGCAAGTCGTTTTCTGAATATTTCCAAGAGGGTATTTAAACAGTATTTGTTTTAATGATAGTTGTTGGGCAATGATAGTTGTTATATTCAAAATAGCACATGACAGCAACAATTTTATGGAAATAGATTGCAAATTGTGGAAAATTATGTGGTTCAGATTCTTTTGAAAGCTTAACAATAGATGCTACTTTTAAGCAAAAGTTCTAAGAAAGTTCAAAAGCTCGTTTGTTTACTTTATGATCCCCCTTTTGCAAGTGCTGTTTTCGCAAAGACCATTTAGAGGGCAGACGTCACAAGTCGTTTTCTTATGGATTAGTTCGGAAGCACACTCCACATGTCATGGCACCATTTGACAGTTTTACAAAGGAGATCAGAGAAAATACTGGTTTTATGCTGACAAGATATACATACGCCCCCTTTTGGAAATATTTAGCAGACGACTTAAGACGTCTGTGTATTAAATGGTCTTTGCTTTTCATACAAAAAGTGCAATACAACGCACCGGTAAGTAATTTTGTAAAGTATTCCACTTTAGACATATGTGTGTTTATATTTCAAACACCTATGGAAACTGTATCTGGTCGCCGCTATAAATATTATTAAATAATTCATCGCTATGCAATGTCGCAACACGACGGACTGGTATGTATATTTTTGTAAGCCATGCTATTTAAGCATCTGTTTAAATTTCAACTATATCAGTAGGCGCTATAACTAATTAGACTTGAAACACCGCTGCCGACAAGAGGTGTAGACAAGAAAGGTGCAAAATGCATAAAACTCTCAAAAGTTTGCGTTGCTCTGAGTTTGGCTATCCAATCAAAAATAAATAGGAAGATGTTGCCAACATATTGTGACGTTATTAAATATTATTTTTGGATAAGAAACGATCTGCTTGAATTCAATAATGGAAAAGACCCCGCAGTTAGAAATTTGTGAAACTATTGCTACTGATATAGAAAAAATATGGAAAAAGTCATCGTTGCCCACGATTAGTCATCAACAAGTTGTCTCAAGATAAATTTTATATTACAACAAGTCCAAAGGATGAAGAAACTACGCAGTGATACCAAAAATCAGATTTTCTATGATGACTCTGTAAAAAAGTTGTTTGACATATGGTCTCGGAAAACTATCACTGAAGAACATATCTCAATAGTACCTGAAGCGGGCTCAGAGTATATCGGTCATCTAGCAATTAATTCGGGAAAAGCAACTACAATTGAGAAAAATATTTTCGAGTTTTTGGAAAAATCGTTTGTATTTCGTTCTTCTCTTGTTGCAATTGGATGTGATGCTCTGAACACAGGGAAAAAACGGAGTCATATGTTTATTTGAAAGACATTTGAAACGACCTTTGCGACCACTCCGCATTTGTTTGTTAATCTAGACGGTAGTACAATAGGTCCTAAAAGTTTTTCTGGCGTTATAGGCAAAAAGCTGGATAAGTGCCTGGATTCGAATCCAGAAGCTTTTGAAGCCATTCCCATAGAATTGCCAAAAATGTATACTCATTTGCTAAGCACCGATCAACAATATCTTTATCTAATGTGCTCCGCCGTTTCTGCTGGGAGAATTCACCAATTCTGGCTGACATGCGCGAACAGGATTCTCCGTTCATACATTGGGACAGCTCAGCCAACAGACAACTTGAAGGAACTACTTCATCATGAGGGTTTACGCACCAACCTGGTTTGATATCAAAACAAAGTCATCCTGTAAAGATGGTCCAGTTCACGTTTTCAACATGGTTAAAGGATCTTTGTATTTACGAGATGATCTCAAAAACATTCTTCGCACATCCAGAAAATATTTTGTTGGCTATGTTGCAAGATGATGCGTCTCACATAAGGGAGCAGGCTCTTCGAAAAATATTAAAGGCAATGAAGGAGACAAAAGGGACTGAAATTCGCGAATTTCGCCTCCCAGAACTGCAAGCTCATGCATCAAACTATTATGATTTGATAGATTGGACAAAGGAAAAGATTACAGAACCTCTGTGAAATATACAGAGATTGAAATTACGAGGAACTAATTGGCTGAAATTTGAGAAGTTTCCTTGACACACTCAAGCTGTAGAGAGATGTGTCAAGCTGGTGACGGAGGCTTCAATGTCTGTATGTGGACCAGAAGCTAGGGATGGTTTCATTCGTACCAGGATAAAATCAAGGCGGGAAATACCAATTTTCGACACCAAATCTCTTTGAAATACCTATAACAAGAAAAATTGTTTGAACAAATCATCTATGATAGTTGTTATGAATCCGAGAATATCATTGTAAATATCATATTACAAATTGCAGTCAAAATTTATTTATGCTAATTATTAATTATTTATGAAAAAAGAAAATCAAAAAAAACTTGAATCAAAGACCATTAAGAGGGCAGGCGTCATAAGTCGTTAGCTAAATATTACCAAGAGGGGGCGTATGTGTATATTGTCAGCATAAAACCAGTATTTTCTCTGATTTCCTTTGTAAAACTGTCAAATGGTGCCATGACATCTGGAGTGTGCTACCGAACTAATGCATAAGAAATCGACTTGTGTGGTCTTTGCTTGAATGAGAAATATTTGTATGGAACAAAACTAGGAACTTCAATATATAAAAGATATCACTTCATTTGTAATGACCGTAACGTTTCGCTTACATTATAGACCGCTTCAACGTTTTATCACTCATAGACCAATATGAAGTTGTCAGAACCAGAATTAACTGTGTTTGTACCCTCATCTTTCAGAATAGAATAATATACACTCAATCCTGTTTTAAAACAGTATTTTTTTACGATAATCGACACCGTCTGACGTTAGACATTTCCTATTGTTTTCGTAAAAATTATATATTCTGTTCATAATATATGATATTCATTATGCAACATTTGCTTTTGCATTCGCAAAACAATATTTTGAAGTATTTGCATTCGCAAACCGGCATTTCACTTTCGCATTCGCTAAACCGCCATCCCTAGTTCAGTCAACGTTAAGTTAAGGTACTCTCAGAATTCATGAATACTGTAGAAGTTTTAAGTTTTGACCTTATTTTTTTCCTTCCAAATTTGACGATTTTTTTCAAATATTCTGACGTTAGACATTTCCTATTGTTTTCGTAAAAATTAAATATTCTGTTCATAATATATGATATTCATTATGCAACATTTGCTTTGCATTCGCAAAACAATATTTTGAAGTATTTGCATTCGCAAACCGGCATTTCACTTTCGCATTCGCTAAACCGCCATCCCTAGTTCAGTCAACGTTAAGTTAAGGTACTCTCAGAATTCATGAATACTGTAGAAGTTTTAAGTTTTGACCTTATTTTTTTCCTTCCAAATTTGACGATTTTTTTCAAATATTGTCTGGCAGCACTGCATAGATGGCACATTTCACCCAAAAGAATCCCAAAAATGGATATTTGTATGCATGTACATAATTTTAAAGATATCCCACGAAATAAGGATAAATCAGCCCTATTGCGTCGTCTTGTGTAGACTATTCTTGTTTCGCATTGCCGTTATCAAAATTGACGATGGTCAAATACTTTACGCATATGGTCGTTATTGCCTGCGACATGTGATATTGATATTGCATTGAGACGACGCTTTTTTTTGGTTTTGTGTTTCAAAGTAAATAAAAAAAATTGTGAAACGTGTGCAAGAGTTGAAGAAAAATCCTTCGCTTGGAGGTGGATTCTGAAGGGACACTGTTCCAGGTAATTTTCAACAACGGGACGACATATCAAAATTGTTCAAATCATTTGCCTTAACCAGAAGAGTGGAGAAAGATAAAGAGATTGGGAATTTAAATGGTGCAATATAAACACACAGCATATATTTGGTCACCAACAAAACAAAATGTAATGCCAACTAAAGCAATTTGCTTCACGCCGCCGTAGGATATAAGGGATATAAATTGTCCTTTTTAACACATCCCTATTCTCAGACAGATTCTGGTAAACAACTAGCAGTGTCAGTACCAAGCAAAAATCGTTTCCAGTAATAAGCTGGTACAATTCCTTGCACAAACCTAAATGTTGCCGACAATTAAGTGGTTTTCCAAATGAATGTTGATCTGATTCCGGCTTTCAATAAGATGTTATAGTGCCCAGACAAACAAACCGCATCTGAACTATTACATTTTTAATTCACGACATCACGAAAACGATGCCACTACTTATGTTGAAACCTGAGTAAAACCACCTGCTATGAACAGATTTCACTGCATTCTTTGCAGTAAAAATACACTTGCGGGCGAAGAAATTTACAAATTAAAAAAAAATAACTTCTCACAGTGTGCTGTGAACGACACAACTTGGAAATCAAGAACAGTTTACTGTCTGAATGCCTGAAAAGCACGATGGTGCAAAAACGAATCGAATCAGGAATTTTGGTGCAACTGTTTACAAAAATGTACCTAAATGTGGTCATTAAATTGACTATTTCAATGTATAACAGACATCGGCATTAAATGAAGATTCGGCTGGGACAAAGTATTTGTCCTCGATGAATAAACTGTAGCTTAGTAATATGTTGACATTTACTTGTTGTTATATTGTTGCACTTACTTGCTTGTGTCTGTTGCTCTAAAGTAAACGTCGTCTGGTGCATCCATCCAACTAATAACCTGTTTCCGACCGTTTCCTGTACGGGCCATTTGAGCAATTTTCGGCTTACCATTCAGCTATAAACGATAAGAAATTAAATGATTTTTGAAATATAATTGTGTGACGATGATTTTTTTTTTAACATACGTGATGCCTTGATAACGGTTGACCTGAAGCAGCCATCATGGCAGCGAATTGTTCGGGACTCGGACAATGTGAGGGCATAGGATCTTTATTGGGTCTCTTGGGAGGTGGGCCAGCCGGTACTATAGTCACTAAAATTAAATATTTGCTGATGAATACTTAGAGTTTCGAATGCTTAATCAATTTATTTACCTTCTGTACCATTAAGTTGTGTCTCCTCATGTGCTCTCTTGCGCAGTACCGAAGGCGCTGGTGCCGGTATTATTGTTATATCTTTTTCAAGGTCTATTATTTTATTCGGTATACGATCATAAAGTAGACTACCGTCGGGTGCTTTGGGTGGCTTAGGGAAATAAACGACATCGGGTTTTGGCATTTTATCTTTAGGTGTTAAAATCAACCATTCGTGAGGTCCAGAACCTGGTGAACCCAAACGATTAGCTATTTTTGTAACACTACCACGATCTTTCTTTTTCAACAATAGTAATTTTTTGATATCACTCGGAGATTTACCAGACATACGGTTGTTGACTGAAAGAACATGGAATGAATTTATGAGAAATGTATAATATTTTCTAGGTCGAATTTGTAATAAAATATCGAATGGTCGAATTCATAACGAAAAGATCCTGACTGGGGATGTACGCTCCCATTGAGTGAACAATTTGATTTTTTTAATTTGGTCTTGAGCCGAAACATTTACTGTGGATAAACTTTCGTCAGTAGTTCAAGAAGATGGAGTTTTGAACAAAAAAGTATTCAGTGTCGTTATGAATTCGATAATCATTGGATTTGTAAATACATTACAATTTAAGAGAGAGAGAGAGTGAGGACTTTTTACGATATCTTAAAGTACTTAAATTTATGAAAAATATACAATAGTAGTCTTCAGTGTTAACCGATTAACCAAGAATATCAGTTATCAGAGTTTGATAAAGAAATGAAAAATACTTTTTTTTGATCGATTAACTGAAAATAACTCAATTATTTGGTATAGAAAAATATTTTTTTGCCAGCATTTCTTGTAACCGCGTAACAGTAAAATTAAAATGTTGATACAACGAAAAATGTTGATGCAAAATCCTTCTTTGGAGTTTTTTTGGTTTTGAAATGATTATTGATTAAACTATCAAGATCCGATATCACATTGGTGGCGACTGTCGGACTGAAAGGCATGCAATGAAAACAAATATTGCGCCAACTCATTATGGCTGAAGCTGTGGGAAGGAAGAGGAGGAGGTCGACTCGTGCTATCACAATAGACTACAGTGTCTAGGTGAGTCTGCTTTTGAAGACAGCCTCTCGAACCTTAGCAGGATTAGAACTTTGGCTTTTTGGATAATAGTCGTACACACTACATATTAAAATTTGAAAAAACACCGTTGGAAGCAACATTTCTCCCTCATGTTAGCGGACAAAGAATCCTGTGAAGAAAAAAACACTCAATCAGGCCAAAGGAGCAATATCCCAAATTAAGAACCAGGCCGCAGGTGCCGACGATATGCCGGAGGAGAAGACCTGATAAGGCACATGCATCAGCTAGTCTACATCAACTAAGAGTAAGAATACATATCTGATGATTGAAACTTCAGCGTATTATGTGCTGTTCATAAGAATTGAGACAACAATGTTTGCGCCAACTACCGAGTAACGAAGCGGACATTGATAACAGTGTCTTGAGTTTCAATACCATGTTATTACAGGCGACTCTTATGCTCTGCCTAAGCATAAATATAGTCGAAAAATTTGGATATATACACCAATAGGAAAATAAAAAGCCTAGTAGATTAGAAAAGAAAGCTATGTAGTAAAAACATATTCTCTTGGTCTAGACTTGGACTGACTGAATCAACTAAAAAGTCGCAAAGGGCGCTTAAAGACGAGGAAGGATGACAACAAGCTAATTTGGTTGCGAGTCTCACTCCAACAGCTGCTACAGTTTTCCTCATGGAAAACAATACAAAATATGAGTATGCCCACAGAGGCAAACTTTCTTATAACCATAAGTGGGCCACATCAGAAGAGGAGAAAACCATCGTATACACAAACCATCTAGATCACGTAATACCGCTAGAAACAACTTTCAACCAGGAGACGACAAAGAATCTGCTGAAATTCCATTATCTACTGACGCAAACGAAGTGATCCACGTTATAAGACAATCTGTAAGTTCGGGTAAAGCTCCCGGATTTGATCTAGTTACACCAGAAATGATCCTTCAACTCCCTTAAATTGCTGACATGCTGAATTGAATTTTAGTCTGCTTCCCTGTTTATCAAAACTAATCGAAAAGATTCGTCTGTTCAAATTAGGACCGTTTCTCGTGTCGAGAAAAGTAATGCCAGACAACCATTTTGGGTTCCGACAAGGTTATAACACTGTGGAAAAAGTTATCCGTTTCACCCAAGAAATCGAAAAAGCCTTTGAACGTCGGGAATATTACTGAGTCGTTTGATAAGGTATTGCACGTCGGCTTAAACAGCTAAATTTGTAAATATTTGAAATACGTACTGTCTCCTTGAGTCATACTTAAAAAAAGTTTTAAAGCAAATGTATATGATAGATCACGGATGACCGTGAAATACTAGCCGGTGTTGCCAGGGTAGTGAAATCGGTCCAACCCTATATCTTATATTCAAAGCAGATATCCCTACCTGCCCAACCATCCACTGTTGCCGATGGCACTCTCAGCACGCATCACACTTTCGCTATATCCGGAAAAAGATTCATGAAAAGCAAAGCAATCTTTGAACAATCGTCGCATACATTTGCAAACAATTCAAGAACAGAACCCTCTCTCGTCGAATATCCGGAAAAAGATTCATGAAAAGCTAAGCAATCTTTGAGCAATTGTCGCATTTTTGCAAACAATTCAAGAACAGAACCCTCTCTCGTCGAATTAAAATAACACTATACAACACGCCTATTCTACCTGGGCTTCTTTATGGCGCCGGGTACTTGCGAACTGTGACCTGTATGAGCTATATCCCGACATGAAAGGGACATTAAAATACAGCGATTAGGCATGTCGTTCGAATAAATACAAACGCTCCGACAAGAAAGGCGTTGGATGACAACTTCCGCGGAAAGCGCTGACAGGGATGACCATGAGTGGACATGCAAATCCTTGGTATGACGAACTGATGAAAGCACGAACAAGACCGAAGTACTTGGAAATAACTTATTAAGCAGGTGAAGACAAAGAATCGGTTGTACTGTCAACGTAAGTAATTTGTGGAATTTCCGAATATCTAAGCTAAAATCGTTATATGGAAAATCCCTGTAGAATAAATGTTGCCGTAGTTTCTCAATATATATATCTCGCAACTGTTACGGTTTATTGAACGAATGCATCCGTAAACTACATACTATTGTTATTTCTGTCTGAAATGAAATGATATGACAAGAAATTGAACTTGAATTATACTTACATTCCTGCTTAACCAGCTGCGTATTGATGGCGTACGAAGTTTGTCGGGCTGCTTTTTTCGGTTTTATAAAACTTCCGCACATAAGGCGCGCCAGTCGCGTCATCGGATTTGTGTGTAGATAGAAAGCCGTGCGTGTCTTCATTATAGGCCTTGGTGAACTTGAACTAATTGCAATGCCATGCGCTTGGGCATAATGTCGAGCCAAATGTGTTTTCAGTTTGAATTCTTTGCCACAATTGACAATTGAACACCTGGACAAACGATTGTGAGCAAATATAGTATTCCTATTATTAAATGGGATGCATTATAAGGTTATGTTTAGTATACTTACTTATGCATTTGACGATTAGATAAGTCACTAACTTTTTCTTCTTCTTCTGGTACCACTTTTTTCTTAGTTTCATCAATACTACCATCATTTTTACTCTTTAGGCCGCCATATTTCTTCCAATAGTCCCAACAAGTTTGACATAAACGACCAAGCACATGACCACTCGTCCAAGGATACCACTAAATTGGATTTTATAAACTCAGTATTGGAAATTTATTTGGAATGTTATTTGTAATACTCACTTGTGATGACTTCAAGGATGTGCAAGACTCACAAGGTTTTCCCATATTTGAGACATCCGCGCCACCATTTGTTGTTGTGCCATTATAAATGTTGCCACCTTTTGAACCAGTTTTTGTTGAATTATACTGCGGTATATAAACTTGTTTAAGTTTCAACTCCGCCTCGACTGCCTTAACACGTTTTTGTTGCACATAACGATCTGTGGTTTTCCACATGTAATAATATTCTATGATTTGTTTTAAAGTTTTCCAGGGCAGCTACAACAACACAAAAAGATGGAACGTGTATTTCTGGTAAGAACAACCAAATCAAATACTTACGAAATCTTGTCGTATATCATTAAAATCTTTGCCATATTTATCTAAGGCTTCCTCAAATAGATTCGCCTCGGAAGCACTCCAATCTTCTATTTCATCACGACATAAAACTGGACCAGTGGAAGGAACTAAGGAACACATTGCTTCTTCTATGGAATAATTATGTTTGTGCAAAGTGTCCATGGCATGAAACTAAAACATAAGAGAGAAAAGGGCAACAGTAATAACTAATAGATCTAGTAAAGGAAAGCAGCTTATACTAACCAATGTTATGTCACGGCTTGCTGCTGCCGCTGACATATGTAATGAAGGTTGTTTGACAGAACTACTACAGTCCAAAGCTCGTGCAAATGTTCCAATGGAACGTGACACAACCAAAAATTGATCAATTTTACGATCGTTCAGAGTGTGATGCGGAGTCCATATCAACGACTCAAGTTCTTCCAGCTTACGCTCATCGGCTGCGATGTCTTTAAGTTTAGCAGGAATTTCACTTTGATAACGGCTACCAACACGTATTTCTCCCTTATCAGCCAAGAGAGTTTTTTGTGTGGGATCAAATACCAAACAATAGAAAAAGGTATCCTGTGAAAAGCAACATTTGCTATTTATTAAATAGAACATTCGGGTTCCAGACATTCCAGAGTGATATTCAATCTACTATCCTTTAAAAGTTATTGGGCGCACTCCATCTAAATGTCCCAAGATATGTTCTTACTACTGTTAGGTACATATTGTGTGGAACATTTAGATCTAACACATTCAAACGAAAGTAAATTGCAAATCAGATCCCGATTGTGTGTGTGGGTGTTTTTTTTAGAATGTTTAAAGCATTGGAAATTTACGACTCACGTCTTTATTTAAATAACTTTGCAGCGATTCCGTTTCATTTAGCAATGTCACCGAACATTTGCCTCGTATTTGTGTGGCGGGTAAAGATTCAACTTGTCGCGAAAGAAATAATTCACGGTGTTTGATTTGATAACGTTGTTTAGCTGTTAAAGGTTCACCTCTCTCGGAAGATACATTATTGCCACCTGCAGCTTTATCACCAGCTGTACTAACAGGACTTGTACGTTCTTCATCAAGGGCGGCTAGAAAGCAAAATTATTCTCATTTAAATATTTCATACAAATTGATTAATTAACAAAAACAGTTGCTAGTACACTACGCAATAAAAAAAACTAACTAAATAAATATTTCTACTGTCTGTGCAAGTCATCTAAAATATGTAGTACGAATTATTGATACCTATTGAAGGATCTAGCACAGCTTGTGCCGCTTGTTCTTCTCCTACTGGTGTCCTAAGCCATGTTTTCTTCAGCTTCATTGCCAGTGGGGAGTCTTCAGCAGTGGCCACTAAAATTTTATGGAAAAAAACAAAATTTAATGTTTGTTAAATTTCTCTGTAAGCCACAAATAAAAAGAAAAACCTAATTAAAATAAAAATAATAATTAATTTATATGTTTCAGTTATGTTATACTATGCAACAAAACAAATGTTAATGAAGAACCACTACAGACATTTACATAATGTAGTCCCCTGAGTAAAAAAAATTGTCAAATTTTTTTCCATGAATAGGGTTTTTTAATTTTTATGTTAAAAATTCTATTTTTTGAGTCATAAGTTTGATTTGTTTGAAATAATTGATCACCAGAAGGGGCCTTCACTAAATTGTGAAAACCCTTGGGGTGTTACGCAGCATATTCGACTTTCATTATTAGGGAAAATTGAGATAAATCCAAGCACAGCCAAGAAAATAAAAGAAATATATCCAATGTTGACCACCACCGTTAGTGTACCAAAACATATAGGTCTACCATCGGTGTTGGGCACTAGGCTATTGTCAGTATTCGTGTACAGATAAAAAAAAGGGAATCTTAAAACTGATAAGCTGGTTTAGCAGAGGATCTTTACACAATACTAATTTATGTACGGCCGAAGTTCCAATCTCTGTCATCCATACACATTTGATCATCGGTCAAGTCATGTGGAGGTCGAGAACAAAAGGCGATCGATGAATGACTCACTCAACCGTGAATTAGCGACGACGATTTATGAGTGGGGCCAAATGAACAGAATAGATTTTAATGCACAAATGCCATCGCAAGTCAGGAGTTAGCAATCAGTAAATACATACATACTAGGGTAAAAACCTGAACAAAAAGCTCACAGGGAAGAGATTTGCGACGAATAAGTCATACGGCTAGTTTGAAAAATTATTATCTTGACAGATATGAAGTTCAGCTCATCGCATGGTATCTGCAAATTTGGACATTAAAAGAAATGCCAAAAACAATGATTTTAAGTGGAAATTGCTTCTCTATAAAAATGTATACAAAGAATAAAGAATAATAAAGAATTAAGGAACAGATGTGGCTCAGTTTTACATGGTTTATGGACTACTCTCTTACACGTAAAGTTGCCAACATTTACGAGGTGGAAACGGGAGCTGCTGTGTGATACTACTTATCACACCACTGCCGTCCAGTGTACTATGTTGAAAAATTAAGAGTTTTTCATCGAATTGTTTTTTTGCTGCTGTCGTAAGAGGCAACAGTCGTAAGAGGTGATGATTTGCCTTAGAAGATGTCAACATTTCCTGTTAAAACCAGGAAATAGAGTACTTTCAATCGAAAGTAGATTAAATGCCCCCTCACATTACTTTTACATATTCACCCCACACACCCCATCCACCCCTTATTTTTAATTTTAGTATAAAATGGAAACAAATATTTGTTAGAAAAATGCAATGCATTTATGAATGTCCCTAAATATGCAAAAGGAAAAAAACTAGATTACGAATATCCTTAAAGAATAAATGTGAAAATAAGAAATAAGATAAAAGAACGAAACTCGTACTTGTATACGGTTTAATCAAAGACACCAGAGATGGGATGAAGATAGTGGGTAGTTACGTGGTAGTAGGTGTTGTTAACAAATGTGGATTCAACATCGAATATACCGTACACCGACCGACTGAAACGATGATAAGACCACCGCGCCACTCAAATGGGTAGCACTACATAGCACACTATGTTGTTGTTGTTTTTGTTATAGGTAGGAGTAATGGGGGATGAAAAAAATGAGACCAAATAACGAGGAGACCAGGCGACCAACCATGCACACATACAATTTTAAACCAAACGCATATAAGCATCATGGCAGGAATCAGATGGTGGGGTTGGGGTTTGTTGTATTCACATGAATAGAAGGCATGTTTCAGACGAAAACCAAAGTGGGTTTATTTAAAAGGGGGGGTGGTAAAAAATGCCACCCAAAGACAATTACGTGTACTTCGGTTTCCTAAAAAAAAAACTCGAAAAGAAACAAACAAAAAATATATAAATTTTAATTTGAAAAAATATAATTTGGACAGTCTCAAACATCCGTTCTGGCTTTAAATTTTGATAACACGATTTTGAATAATAAATATTATTTCGATTATTATATGGAGGCATAAGTATTGGTTTACATTTCTTTTTTTTTAATTGTCTCCTTTTAAAAACTGTCTTCAATTTTGTCCATTTGGAGTGTTATATATATATATATATATAGGTATATGTGGGTATTGCTTGCTTTATATACATAGCTTTTATTTGGTTGTATTGGTCTGTGGGATGGATGTGCCGTATTGTACCAGTTAAAACCTATTTTGGATTTTCGTTAATATGTACTGAAATATGTATGAAAACATACCACAGGATACTCTACCCACCACGGTACGTTACCGTCCTTGGTGCCTGTCTACTACTCCAACGTACATAATACGTTCATACATATGTACGATAATGTTAGAGTGGGTCGGACTGCAGCACATATTTTGTTAAAAAAGCGGACCATAAGTCGTTGAATTAAAGTGCTCAGCAACTTTGTAGACCCTACATCCAATATGGACAAATTCTGACAACTTAACCCTTCTGTTTGTGAGAGGGTCCCTAGGGACAGCCGATTTGCGTCACACTAACAGTCACCATAACGACCAGTACAAAATCGGGGCTCGTTAACTTTTTGTCAGTCATCTAAGCAAACGACAATGACGTGATACTTCTGATGGAAAACACGCGTTACCATTAAATTTGTCAACATCTTGTTGGTGTCGTGTTAACTTTCATTAATTTTTCTCTCAATTTCCTTTCCGGAGAAAACTTTTTCGGCTTTTTAAAAAAATGCTTCCTGATGATGTGTTTTATAACTCAAGTGGCCATCTAAGCAAACGACAATGTCGTGATACTTCTGATGGAAAACACGCGTTACCATTAAATTTGTCAACATCTTGTTGGTGTCGTGTTAACTTTCATTCCTTTTTCTCTCAATTTCTTTTCCGGAGAAAACTTTTTCGGCTTTTTAAAAAAATGCTTCCTGATGATGTGTTTTATAACTCAAGTGGCCACATCCCCATGAGGTATAGGTTAAATTCGGTGGATTTTCCGGGATGTCCACGTCCTTAACAACGCATTTGGCTCATTTACGGCAACGGCCACAACAATTTCACCAGCCACTTATTCCGCAACTGGAAATTAAAAAAGCTTTTTTTTTCGAAGATTTCTTCCACATAGTTGTTGGTGTGTGAATCGAAGATCGATCGAATTCTCCAATTCGGCATAAGAATTGGATAAGTTTACCTCAATCCAATTCGGCATAAGAAGTGGATAAGTTTACCTCAAACACGAATTCAGTTATGACCGAGTTTATTTTTGAATGACTGTGGCATAACTTATTTGCTCCTGCTAGTTTCGTGACCCACGCTAACGTCTATATGTGCATACATCTCATCTGTTAGGTTTCTCTCACAACTTACACAACAAAAATGCAACAGCCAACACATGTCTACTGCCATGCAGTGTACATGATGATACCACTATCTATACCTTGTTACCACCAGCAGCAAGCAGTCCAATCTGTTTTTCCGCATTTTTTGTTGAAAAGCACAATGTTGTTTGGCATGCGGAGGATTTGATTTCTCATTACTGTTGTGCTACTATTGTCGTATATTCAAAGTCACGTTAGCTTGAAGAACCTTACGACGTGGTTGGACCTAAACAACAATTATCGTTAAGTTAAAACTTCGGAACATTTTCGATTTAGTATTACAGCTCTTTTAAATTAAAATGACATTAGATAGAACATTGATTGCGATGTTTCTGAGAAAACATAAAATAATAACCATCTACAAAATCACATTTTCAATTGAAAATCATTGTTTAGGTTTTTTTTTAGATCCAGACACAGCATTTAATAGAACCACTTTTCGTGTTCCATAAAGTGATGTGAGGACGGCCGTAATGTGGTAGGTAGTGTGTGCGACTTACACACAGTGAACTCAGGTGCGAAACCTGGTAAAACCATAACACATTTCTCAGCGTCTGTTTTCACCACGTAAATGATGATGATGACTTTACGAGTATGCGTGCTCTCTAAGCCATGCTAGACGTTCGGTGCCGGCCAGTGTGTTTTCGAGTTACACCGTGATTTGAGAGCAGTTCCACCTATGTTTTCTCATAGAAATGCATTTAATTATTATCGACCAACGTTATATTAGGCTCGAATGTTAGTCCGTATAAGCAGACTCATGGAAACCACGGAAACTAAACAAAAAAAGTATTCCTTAGCACAAACTCCCCCTACGACAGGACTAGCGTAGATAAGAAATTTGATGGTATACTCCCACATCTTCTTTATCCGCACAGCACATGTACGCAATCTGTAGTCTCATACGATGGGACTTTCAATAAGAGTCCTGTCATTGCCGACTCAACCAATCAGGCTTGATGGCGACAGCAATGTGTACGAACGTTTATTATTGAATCGGGCCGCATATGTCTGGATTGAATGGAACCTCGTACATACGCCTGTCGTTAATTTTTGCAAGTGACTAAAGGCAGTCCAGGTTGACTGAAATCTGTAAGGTGGTAGTCTGTATCGAGTCTTGCTAGCTCGTCCCCGGTACGTCCCTGTGGCCCAGTACCTACATAAGGTGAATAATGAGCCATCTGGTGGAGAGATCTGCCCAAAGCTGACGCTAAGATCAGGAAGACGGAATCCAGAAATTTAATGAAGAATATGTTAATCCACACTATGATGGGGTCGTTATATCTCAGCCTTTCTGATATTTATTAATGACCAGGCGCGATAGACCTCGAAAACTGATTGATTATTTAATTCACCAGATGTTCCGAATTTCCAAAATAAACAAAAAAAATGATATTTTGTTTAAAGCGTACGTTTTTTTGCGCTTGACTCACCCTAGTTCTAACTTATTTAAAAAACTAACACACATTTAAGTCTTAGTTGACGTGTTTTATAAATAAATTAACAATAATCTACAAATACCGATAAAGTAGAAAAATGCAAAAAAAAAACAATTTTTTAAATGTGTTTGCTGTTTATATACACTTGACTACATAATATTGTAGTCATAATCTAAACATCGCGCAAATCCTTCAATCCGTTCCAGAACAGCAAAATTTTTTGTAAAGCTTAAAATACGTTTTTTTGATCATAAAACGCATATTAATGTTATGGCCAAGAATTTATCTTTATTATAATGATAAGGGTATTGCCATTATGTTTTTCAAATGATTTCGGACAGGTGGCAGCCGCGGCTGGCTCGAATAAATTCCACCCAAATGTTGACCAAATTTTGCAACATTTGGGTCCGAATATTTTCTTCCAAGGCGTCAATCGTGTCGGGCTTATCTGCGTAGCCAAGCGACTTTACATAACCCCACCCAAAATAGTCCAGCGGTGTTAAATCGCACGATCTTGGAGGACACGACGCGAAATAATGCGCTTACCAAAACATTCCTTCAATAAATTGATTGTTTCGTTGGCTGTATGACATGTAGCGCCGTCTTATTGGAACCAATGGTCGTCCACATCAACATAGTCCAATTCAGTGACGAAAAGGTCATTAATCATGGCTCTATAGAGTTCCCCATTGACTGCAACATTATGGCCGGCTTCATTTTTGATGAAATATCTACCATCTTTTTGAGGGTGTAACGACCTCAACAATGGCTTGTGGATTTTCTTTACTCCAATTGCGAGCTTCACGCTGAACAAAATTGTCTTGTGAAAATCCCGATCGTTGGACATTATTTTGGTAATCAATTTTGCGATTTGGAAACGTTGTTCCAGAGTAAGTCTATTCATTAAGAAATGGAAAACCTAAACTTCGTTGATACAAACGACATACTGCCTTCTCCTCAATTTGGGTTCAGAAAAGAACATAATACTTCACAACCGCTGATAAAAATCAGGAAGCTGGTTCACGAAAACTTTGATGTAGGCAAATCTACTGGAATGATTTTGCTAGACATCAAATCAGCCTGGCACAACGTCCTTATCTTTAAACTAAAGACACTAAATTTTCCAATTATAAAATTATAAAAATAATTAAAAGTTTTTTGAGCGTCAGAACTTTTTGGGTGTAACTGGGTTCAACTTATTCAGAGCGAAAAACTAACAGCCGGATGTCCACAAGGCTCTGTCTCTAATTTTATATAACATCTATACAGCCGATGTACCAACGATTCCTGAATGCATCACGTCCATTTTTACAGATGACACATCGATTTTGAGTTGATACTCTATCAACATCATCAGCAACCTAGTCAGCGTTAACTGAGCTATAAAACTATTTCAATAAATGGCGAATACTAACAAATCCGTTAGAAAACATAAACCATGCTACACCCCACAAAGTAGTTAGTCTTCGTTTCTTTAATTACGATATTGAATGGAAAGATAAAGTTAAATATTTAGGAGTCATGCTCGATTGCAGAATAAATTTTAAAAATCATACTCCATACGTATTGGATAAAATCAATAAAGTTACCCGCATGATGTATCCGTTTATAAACAGGAAATCTGAACTTAATATTGAAAACAGGAAACTAACCATTAAAGCGATATTTACACCAGTAATAAACTACTGTTCTCCAGTATGGTCATCTTCGCAAAATCGCACATCAAAAAACTACAGGTCTCACAGAATAATCTATTCAAAATGATATATAAGATACCATGGTTTTATTCTACAAATAGACTACACCAACTTGCTGGTTTCGAATTAGTCCACAATATCCACACATTAATCATTGGATTTCATCGCAATTTTAATAAACTAACGTAGTCCTTTTTAAGTAAAAAATCAAAAAAAAATACGATATATTAATATCTTTTAAAAAATTTAATACCTTTCAAAAATCCCTCACTCGTACTCGTAACTTTTTACTACATCCAAAGTAACAAACTTTTGACCGATGAAATTGGTTTCTTTACCACTGTGCATCGGTGTTTATTCGTTTTTTCGCCAGAATTCAATACCGAAACTCTTTTTTTAGGTAAATTTTGTGTTTACTTGATCAAAAGTTATGGACTTTTGACCGATGGCATTCGATTCTGGACCATTGTGTGGCGGTTTTTTCTATGTACGAGGAATTACGCAGTAGACATATATTAGTGAAAAGGCTAATTAATAACATAATTTGAGAATATAATAAATAAACTCAGAAATGTAGATACTTTTTGAGCATATCCCAATTTAAGGGTCATCAAAAACGTCAACCAACTAGTAGTATGTACCAATTTAGCCATTCTCAAGTCGAAACCGAATGGTACACACAATGACTATGACAATAACATGAAATAACAACAGTATTAACATACAGAAAACAATATCTATAATCTTCGTCACCGTCGTACAACAGCAGACCCCAACATTTACTTTTAAACTCTGGCCCAGCAGAAGCTGAAGCAACAAACACACACACAAAACCATTAACGTTTATGTGCTGTTTTTTGTTGTGTTGAATTAAAGATGCCCAAAGTTTTCGCACAGTTACCAGAGTAGAATGAGTGAATGAGTTAGTCAAAGCCATTTCATTTCATTTTTTTTTGTTAGTATGTCGTCTGCTGGTTGTTGCCCAGTCTGCCAGTCAGTGTGGGTATATTTATTTTTTTTCCGAGGCTTCTTCTTCGCCAAAGTGCAAATCGATTTTTATGATTTTCTCTTCAGTTTTTTTGTTCGTTCTTATTTTGCCCATCTCTTTTATTTGTAAGGAAGTTTGCGTACCAAGCAATGTGTGACGAAGTTTTTCAATTTGCTGGAATGATACGAGTGTTGTGTCTGGTTGGTTCAATTAATTCCAACACACTAAACTTGATCTAATTTTGGCAAAACATCACAGCCAGTGCTCGAGTTCTCACACAACCATAAAATACTGTAATAATTAGAATTGTAGTAATTAAAGATACGTTACCCACCAACACCTCGCTCCGATAGGTTCGGAGAAAGTGGATTTTGGCGAGGAATACATAATACACAATAGATAAAGGGTTTCTATACTAAATTAATATCTTGTGATTATAATAATTTTTTTTTACTTACGTTGATGTTTATCGGCTAATTGAACCAAGGGATTTGGAAGATCACGTCTTCTGTAGAAACACATAACTTTTGCTTCAACATTGCCGGTTTGATTCTTATTTAACTCCTCAATTCGACGTATAAGATATGGACTATTCGGAGATGTCTCTACATAGACATAGTCTGGAAAGAAATTACAAAACCAAAAAAACGTTAGACATTAATTTACAGCAAGTGAAAATGCAGCTCAATCTCATATTCATGCAACAACCAACAATCCAGTTTCTAATGACGGCCTGCTCGTGCTGGTTGCATTGGTGGGTTTAGCATTTAATAAATACCAACACTTTATGTGCGTATTTAGTGTGCACGAGATAACTAAATGTGGCTAGATGATATATATGTATGTCTGTACATACGTACGATTAACGAAATCACAGTCTATATTCAAGATACTGGTGGTACATGCCCGTACTCCGCAGCATACATACATACGTACATTATGTACCCGTGCAAGTACAGACAATACAAAAGGTACGAATAGAGTAGTCAGCCATTCATTCAGTCATATACATACATACGTACGTACGTACACCTCTACTAGTTGGTTACATTTATATGTACGGATGAATGTACCGGGTAGATGTTGATAATTAGTCAAATATCCCAAACGAGTTTAGACTACATATATGTATGAAACAAAGCGAATGGTCAGGTGAAATTTGCAGACATTCGCCACATACGCTTATAAAGTAATTTTAAATCCATTTTAATATGAATTAACGCCAGAACAAAATGTCATATAATCCTGGCGGTCAAGGCAAGACATACGATACGGACTCTAGGAGATCTTCTTCCGGAGTTGCAAGACATGCATACACAACACTCTTTTTCAAATTAACTCAAATTTCTATTGCAAAAAAAGTCCTAGAGTTCCTGAACAGGAAAATGAAGAATGGAAAGTGAAGATACTTGTTCATTCAGATGGTTGACCGCAGGATTGCCACACGGTTCTGTTCTCTCCTTCTCTATTTCCTATTTCCGACAGACTGTAACCGAAACTTCTATTTATTTGACCATCGGGCAAGTTCACCGGAGCACGGGGAAAATAGGCTAACGATGCATTCACTCAACCGGGATTTAGCGACTAAATGATCAGAGTAGATTTTAATGCAGGCAAGACCCAGTGCTTTTTGTTGTCACACAAACGTTCCACTGATCTAGCATCGTTATCAATATCTATATGTGGTGTAGATATTGTGGAATTAGACACTCTTGCTTTCCTTGGCATGACGGATCAGGATGATGCTGTATGGGTAACCATACTTTTTTGGAAGTATCGAACCTACACCCGGCCTTTAATATTATTTATATGCTGAGGCGCTAGAGACGTCATTATAGCACCAGGACCGTGTACAGATGAGCACGGTTGTGATGAGAGGTAATATATGATATTGCCTCCTGTCAGCATCACCAGAACGTGATTTGTATCTTGCTGCTATATAGACATTTATTTATTTTTTGTATTATATTAATTTATTTAAATCAATACAATAAGTCTTCAAGGCCAAAAATAACGTATTGAATATAGACACATATGTTCCTTTTTTTCAGGAAAATAGAAAAATTCTATGTAAATTTCAATTTACTTAAATAAGAAGAAACCAGGAGCGCGCAACAGGCCGAATTGCTGGCCTAGGTGTATGTCAGCGACATGAGACGTCATGGTACATGATCGATCCTCCATTCAACCTAACCTAACTAAAATCAGCCTTCACCATGAAAATAGAGTAAAAGGTGGATTTTGAAACTACTTTCAGTTAGATCAAAATTTCTTAGAGCAATTGAAAGGCCGTTCTACATTCTTGCTGTTGTAACTACAAAAGCTATTTCAAAAACGGACCATAAAATAGTTGGTATAATAATCTAAGTCAGTTCCCTGATGTAAATCATTAGCCGAAATTTGGGGTTATCCAGGGACTCTTATCCGTTAATTTTTATGTAGCAGTTTGATCCAACGTGATTTCCTGCAGCTGTGACATTCCCAAATTCAAGACAAACGTCAACAAACAATATTCGCTTTTTCTTCCCTACAACTCCGGGCTAGTGTTAAAAAAAACGCCAGCAACAATTTGGAACAAGTGGGAACGCTGCAGCGTTGTCTTGGAAAAGAATTCCTAAGTGAATTGCAAAAAACCCAAATTGCAGATCTGGAATGTACAAAAAATATGCTTCGTTTCCCAAATTATTCCCACGAAAAAAATTTCGAAATAGAAATAATGTAAATAAATCGTTATCTAGATCTAAATGTCATAATATAATATTTGGTTGTAAATATTGTGAAAACTAGTTTGGAAAACAAAAGGTAATACTTTCGAAAGGCAGTTCATAAAACCTTTACGTAGAAAATCCATGTGGTTTATTACACAGTGATACAAAATCGAATTTTCCGAATACGAATGGATTGAGACCAATTACAAATGAAATTTTCCATAGTCCATAACAAAAACTTCACGAATTTTTTTTTAGTTCAGTGCAAGATTTTTTTACACGCATTTGAAGTTGGCGATCTTGGTTGGAATCTTACTGTTTTTTGAGGTCGAGGATTAATTTTTGATATTTATTTTTACCTAGAACTCACGATAGAAAAACGGTGTAATGCAGTACTGCTTACAGAACACAAATGAAGACGGTTAAACGTATTAGAGGACATGGATATACAGGATAACAGGATAACAAATGAACAAGTAAACACAGCATCAGGCATACTATTTGAACCCTCAAAGAATTTCTAGAGCTTTTGTGAATGAGATCCAAATAAGATAAAAAAAGTTGTTTTTAATAAAAAAAAAAATATTTTTTTGCAATAAAAAAATCAAAATTTTTTTCCATAAAAATGTCATTTTTGTAATAATTCAAATGTGAAATGAAATCTCCCTACAAATATTAGCTTGGGATGACTCATGGCCACTTCATTTGGTACCAATTTTACAATTCGCGATTGCAATTTTTTATAGCAATTGCAATGAGTCATATTGTACTACTCCGCCCACAATCAGTTCGTCAGTTGAACATTTTTTAATATGTAATTTAAGATGCTGTTTTTGTAATTTTTTTTTGTACTGCTATTAGTTTTAAGAAATAAAAATTTTAGCTTTAAGGAGATAATAAACTTTGTCTCAAAAACATAGATTTTTAAATAAACATAAAAGCAGAAATTGAAAATATTAGAAAACGGATAGGCTTACGAACTGATTGTTGGTGGGGTAGTATTGTAATTTCAATATTCATTCGAATGAATTCGAATAACTATTTGTGCAATTTGGTTTAATGTTGGCCAAGTTATGGCATAGCTCAAAACTGCATGTTTCCGATATTTTGGGTATGTCATTGCATTTTTCTTTACCGACCAAAAATCATTTTTTTTTGACCGTTGTAAATTCTTTTCGTGAAATTCTACGAGAGAAATTTATACGAATTTATGAACATTACTGCATCGAATTTAATTGTGTTACATTTATAGTGTTAAATGAGTGCTTATGTATAGAAAACCTTCCAGCCTTCATCCGTATTATAATTTGTTCCATAGAAATACAAAAATTCGCAACGAACTCATTTTTGTTACTATTTCCAAAGATATTTTTCTAACTGCGTAGCACGACAAGGGAATTCGTTGCCCTCGTCATTAGAATTTCCTTATCTTCTTAGACATTTAAAAATAATGTTTCAAGTCGAGTTCGATAAAAATGTTTATTTTAGTTTTATTTCCTTCTATGTATGTGCGGATAATGCTAGTAATCTTCATCATATGAATTACTTTACAGACTTTTAAGGTTTTGTTAAAAACAAATAAATGTAAATGTTTACGTCGATCCAATCCCACAGGAGAAACTGTTAAGTTTCGGCAGATGAGGGACTACACAGAATGTAATTACTAGAATAAGTCTTCTTTAACTCGTAACACCATTTTCTTTGATTTATTCCTCTTAGGCGGCCTAAGTTCATAGTTGTTTTCGTTTAGTCTATTTGGGAAATAACAAAATTGTTTGAATGATATTTTCATTTACGTCATTTCGAAGTAAACTGCAATTTGGCCCCCATATTTATAATCGAAAATATATGATATTTAACTATAACCAAGCCCATTAAAAAAAATATAGGGATAAAATCGGTATGTACAGTCGAACTTCCCTATAATGAATCTTGACGGGACCAGAAAATTACTTCATTATATAGAAACTTCATTATAAAGAAAATGTTTTTGGTACAAGAAAATGGGAAGCAAAAAGCTGTGTTTTTGAAATCAAATCATTATAGGGAAAGCTCATTGTACTACTCAAGTTCTACTGTATATATTTAAAAAAAATGGAGATGAAGATAATTGCACTTTTACCGCAACTTTAAACCACTTTCCCATCTTCCCGTTATAATTAGACATCCATCCGCCATCCGTCATTATTACTGTGGAATACTATAAATGTTCCACATAGGGGCATTGCTAAAGTCATGCACACAGAATCCATAAAATGCACTCGTCCATTCATCAAATTCCAATTAGATTAATTAAACACCAAAATGTTTGAGGCGAGATAAACGAACACAACAACACACATCGCTCTGTCAAAAATGGGGAGGAGGGCGGTGATTGGCAAGAGTTTCGCGATTATATTCCAAATAAGATCGACGTGTATGTACTGTATACAAAAAAAAACATGTTGGTCAAAAATTAACGCAATACCGATAATGGCCATAAATTAGTTGGTCACATTGAAGAGGCGCAGAAAAAAAATCATCATTAGCACTTTACAACATGAAGAGAATGATGGTGCACTTGCAAGAAACCCCAACATTCACAAATATTAGGACACAATCTGTCTGGGCATGTTTTTTGTCTGGTATTATGGCTTTCTTTTCGTTTTTGCTCATACAAATGAACACACACAAACAAGAACTGGAATCTAAAAAAAAGACGAAAATGCAAATCTGCGAGTGAATCCAAAAACACATTTGAGCACATATAGGTGGGGAAGAAGATGACCAACAATCTCCAATACAGTGCTGCCAAACCCAAGGAAGATTTCGAATTTCAACACCAACAAAAAAACGGGAGGGACTTTTTGTGGGTATTGTACCGTAATATTTTGACTGACAAAATTTATGACTTATGTCCCAATGCGGCACACTGTACACATTACATGTTCTTCTTTTTACTGACACCTATTTCATTTGTAACGTTTATCATGGCTGTATGGTTGTAATTCAGGGAAGCACTTGTAATGAAAGCGTGCGTTTGTGTGAATGAACCAGCGCTGATTGGGTCCCACATTTTACTTCTTTTTTTTGATATTCCATTTTGAGCGATCGGGAGCCTTTTGAGCGCTGACAGAACCAAAGCAGAGCATGACGGCGTCGCAGCGCAGCAACACTCAGCAAACCGATAACGAAGCACAAAGCAAAAGAAAAAATGGAAAATTTTCACATCTCACCTCCGACACGATACATATTATTTGTAGCCATTTTCACTTGATTTTCACACAAGTTTTCACATGTATTTGATGCACTTTACGCTGGATAATGTTTTTATAGAATTTTTTTGCACTTTTAACAATTTATACATTTAATTTGTTATGATTACATTCACACAAGACGCGTTTTTTTCGTCGCCATCTTAGAAAATTACAGTGAGTACAGCGTTGCAGTGCGAAGGTACTGAAGAGGAAAAAATACACCTCCGTTTGACAGTCGAAAAGCAACACTGTCTTTGTTTACGAAAATTGAAGAATGCAATAATCACAATTATTAGTTATGTTCCCGCATGTTTTTTTATTTAATACATATGTACACCAGATTTGACTTTGAAGGAATGGGGATTTAGGGGTATAAGCGAATGTGGTGGTATAAGCTGTACTCCAAAATCAACATTGACGGGATTTCATACCGTTGTACTGGATTTCTCTACAAGATGTTTTTGGTGCTTTTGTATACTGAAAATGTTAATTTACTACAAATTGTAATAGATTTTCTGATAAAAATTCTATGAATAGAGATTTTATTTGCTTATGTAAACATGGCTAATGCTGACTGTGGATAAGCTTCAAAATCCACATTGACCGTTTGATTAGTCAATTTTAATAGATTTTAAAATAAAAAGTTGTAGTTACATCAACAAGCAGGAATAATGCACATTAAAAGATATGTCAACTTAATGTTTGAACGTTACTATTCGTTAAGATCTTATTCAAATTTGTATTTTATTTTAGAAAATGTTCTCGATTTTAGAAAAATTAATTTTGACAGTTGTGGTCTTATTGAAGTGTACACAAACCGAAAAATAAAACAGCAGTGGAAAATTGATTTGGTATGATTTAAAAAACTAAGGATTTGCACCTATTTTTAAGCCACTTTCAAAACAGGTAATATCTATTCGCAATTGAGACGTTACTTTGTCCTTTTTACACTATAGTATATACTTCCCATTTCATGATGTCGATCGAATACGACTTGACGTTCGAATTGTCGTTTTCGATATACTGAAAGCATTGTACCGTATCGTTTCAAAACGACAAGTCGATCGACATTGTGAAACAGGCAGATAATATATTTTATTATGGAACTGTGAAATATAACGTATTTAATTTGTTTACGATTTTGACTGAGATTAGTCAATGAATGATAAATTCTCGGTGAATTGCTTCCCTATAAGAGTACAGACAATTTCAATAAAGAAAAATCCGCCGATGTGGGCAGAATGCAGCTATGCGCGAAAACATGATATCAATCCTGCGTGATTTGTTTTTGCTTCTTCTTTTTTATGTCATAAACTTAATTCTCTAATTTTTCTGAAGTAGAACTGTCAAATTCAGTGACGTGGCCGACCCAGCAACTGAAAAAGTTGCATCTAATTAGATTGCTGGACGACGATTTTACTATAATAATATTGGTGGATTATATAAAGGAAAGGTCCACAGCCCAGAGATCTATAGTGCCCTTCCCCAAAGATGACGACCTACGAGGAGTTTATACAACAAAACGAAGATCGTGACGGCGTTCGACTGACGTGGAATGTTTGGCCATCAAGTCGAATCGACGCTAGTCGCCTAGTTGTTCCTTTAGCCTGTCTCTATCAGCCGTTGAAGGAACGTCCCGATTTACCGCCCATTCAGTATGAACCAGTTCTATGTACTCGTGCGAACTGTCGGGCCATCTTGAATCCTTTGTGTCAGGTGGATTACAGGGCCAAGTTGTGGGTTTGCAATTTCTGTTTCCAGCGTAATCCGGTAAGTTTTTACCCAGCATTATGACTTGGACTGTATTTTAAAATGTGGTGTGTTTTCTTAGTTCCCTCCCCAGTATGCTGCCATATCAGAACAACATCAACCGGCGGAATTGATTCCGGGTTTCAGTACCATTGAGTATACTATTGCACGAGCGCCTTGTATGCCACCAGTTTTTATATTCTTGGTCGATACCTGCATGGACGAGGAGGAATTGGATGCTTTGAAAGATTCTCTGCAAATGTCGTTGAGTTTGCTGCCACCGAATGCGTTGGTGGGCCTTATCACTTTCGGTAAAATGATTCAAGTGCACGAGTTGGGAGCAGAAGGTTGCTCGAAGAGCTATGTGTTTCGTGGCACTAAGGATTTGACTGCGAAACAGGTTCAAGAAATGTTGGGAATTGGCCGTTCAAGTGCGGGAGGACCACCAGGTGCTCCCGTTGGTCCTGGGGGCCAGCCAATGCCGGGACAGCAACAACGTATGCCAGGCGCTCCTGGTCAGCACGCTGCTGTCCCGCCAGCCAATCGTTTCTTGCAGCCTATTTCGAAGTGCGACATTGCTCTTGGCGATCTGTTGAGTGAACTGCAGCGTGATCCCTGGCCTGTGCCTCAGGGCAAGCGTTATCTCCGCTCCACCGGAGCTGCCTTGGCCATAGCTGTGGGCTTGTTGGAATGTACTTATCCAAACACTGGAGCCCGCATCTTGTCCTTTGTAGGTGGACCTTGCTCTCAGGGCCCCGGCCAGGTGGTCGATGACGAATTAAAGCATCCCATCCGTTCACATCACGACATCCACAAGGACAATGTTAAATTCATGAAGAAAGCCATTAAACACTACGACGTTCTGGCTCTACGCGCAGCCACCAACGGTCACTGCATTGACATCTACTCGTGTGCCTTGGATCAAACTGGCCTCATGGAAATGAAGCAGTGCTGCAACTCGACCGGTGGTCACATGGTCATGGGCGATTCATTCAATTCGTCACTTTTCAAACAAACCTTCCAACGTGTATTTGCACGCGATGCCCGCACTGACTTGAAAATGGCATTCAATAGTACTCTGGAAGTGAAATGTTCGCGGGAGTTGAAAATTTCTGGTGGTATCGGTTCATGTGTGTCATTGAATGTGAAGAGCCCATCGGTGTCGGATGTTGAAATCGGCATGGGTCAAACGGTTCAATGGAAATTGTGTACGCTTAATCCCAGTTCGACAATGGCGTTCTTCTTCGAAGTGGTGAACCAACATGCAGCACCAATACCTCAGGGCGGCAGAGGTTGCATCCAGTTTATTACACAATATCAACATCCCAGTGGTCAGCGACGTATTAGAGTGACCACCTTGGCAAGAAAGTAAGTAGACATACATATTGATATTGTTAAACATTAGAGGTGGTGGTGGAACAGAAAACTTACCATTCTAGGCACAATTTTATTAGGGGATAAAGAAACCAAGATGTAGTTATAATGACATATTTTGTGTCCGATATTTTTGTAATGAATTTAGTTTGTTAGTTTTTGTTTGACATATTGTCTGTAACATATGATTAAGTTTTTGGCGTTGGACAAATTATGGATGTGTGATGTGTGGCGGCCTATACTGCTGACACCCAAGGTTTGGAAGTCCATGTTGTCAATCATCTTTAAACGAAATAGAATTACCAGCAGAATTTTCAACGAAAAGTGAGAATCGCTTCACTCTCTATTCCATTTTCACATGCGATCTCCAGATGCCACGGTAAATCGATGATGCCATACAACATTATGGAGTGAAAAATTGTTTTGATCAACATTCTTTTGTTTTCAATATTTAGACCAGATCTCCTGATTATCAAAGGGTTCAGTATCCTAATGGTTTTATTGATTTTGTTTACCACGTGCTGTATATGATCGCAGAAATTTTACTTTTGATCAAGAATGATTTCCAAATATTTTACATTTTTATTTCATGGGACGTTGTGGTTTTCAAAACGTAGTGGGTTTTAAGGTGTGAAACATGACCTTCTCTTCCTTGTGGTTGTGTTTTTTCAGGATATTTTAAAATGTTCCCCCTAGTGTAGTATTTTCGAAATTCATTTAAAGCAGACTGCAGGTTAGATTTAATATTGTTCGCATACAAATCCGAGCTTATTATTGAAGTGTCGTCGGCGAATATTGAGATTGCATTGGTACAGTTGTTTGGAATTGGCATTTCATGTGTATATGTTGTATAGTATTGGCGATAGACGTGAACCCTGAGGACATCTATTTGATATTTGTATTTGCTGGGAGTGAGTTTCTCCTAAGAATACATTAAACGATTTCGGGGGGAAATTAAAGCGTTTAAGTTTGTAGATAAGTCCGTTATTCCACATAGAATCAAATGGATATGTGATATACAGAAGAACCATGCCTCCGGATTTACATTCCTGAAATTTTTGGTGGACCAAGTTTGGTATTTTTACAAGAGGCTGACACGTGTTGTGAAGCCGAATTGTTGTTGTGGCAATACGTTGTTGTCATCTATAAAATTTGATATTTTTTCTTTTATAATCATATCCAGGATTTTGCTTACAGAAGATAGTAAGCTCAAAGGTCGGTAAGATTTTGGATCCTCAGATTTTTTCCAAGTGTAATTCTGTCATCTCATAATGGATTTGTGTTTCAGGATTTTATTTCGCTTGCTGTATTATCCACCTCCCGGATCGTATCATGATCGCTCAAATCAGCCGACACATTATGATTCATCTGAACATTTTAGCCAAGATCTCGCACTTTTCCTGTTGGGTGTAATAAAACTTTAGATTTCTTCCTTACTATTTTTCAAAATATTCCAAAACGGAGAAGAAGCTTTATCTAATGTTTTTCATTCCAGGATTTATTTCTATGTGTCATTAATTCTTCCGAGAAATGTTTTTTTTAAGATATTCATTTGCAATCTATCATGATTCCGTTCATAAACATTTCTGTGTTGTATGAGGACTTTGATATTTGTCGGTAACGTTTTTGTTCGGGAAGTAATTTGCCGTTTAGGTATACTGATATCTATTGTTTTATATATGACACTATTTAATGTATTTATTAATGTGTCAATCTGATCGTTGCTAGAGATTTCGTCGTCTGGGAGCTAATGATTTGTTCTAACAGCAATCTTGTACCGTGACCAGTTTGCTCTATATAAGTGATGGATACATTTTTCATTCCTCTCAAAATTCAAGTACAGAGAGTTGGTAATTGGTAAATGGTCAGAAAATAGATCGTTCAATACTCTTACAGCAGACGTGTATTATTGTATATTTGTCAAATAGATGTCTAAAGTGGAAGGCCGTTTCCGGAGGTCACCTGGGATAAAAATACTAACGTGTGGAAACAATATTTGAAATTGATCCAACTGTAGTTTGTGTGTTACCCCACGAGTTGCTGCGTTGGCTTGCCTGCATTTGAAGTCTCCTCCAAAAATGAGCTGAAATTGTGAATTTTCAAAGGTCAGAGCTAAATGTATGTTTAAGAGGAGAGTCTCTTCCACAAGCAACCCCTGGAAAATAGCATGCGTTGATATGAATAGGATCTCCATTTTGGTATACCTTAATTCAAAAGTGAAAATTTGTTGTTCTTCCAGAAGAGTTCGTTGTTCGAATTGCTTGTACGAGTGATTGCCCAAGCACTGTTCAAAAGTGGTGGTGGTGCTTCCTGATTCAGATGATTAGGGAGATGATTGTTGAAATTAACATTTCTGTTAAACTGGGGCTGATTTAACTGTGAGCGTATTTTACTTTTCCTTGGTTTGCATTTGCTCCCTCATTTTTAAATAACTATTTCGACTGAGACATTGTTTCGACAATGCCTTATGAGAACCACTGCAATTTGCACATTTCACCATATTTGAACTGTATTCCGATGATTTGTAATTGCCTGCACAACGAGTGCAGAATATGTTAACCTTGCATCGGCTAGATCTATGACCAAACATTTAGCAATTCTGACATTGGGTTATTTGAAGTTTGATGGGTTTTTGGTATGTGGGAATACCAAAAACCCACCGAACAAACTATTATGTACAAAATAGTTTTATTCCGATAGAAATTTTTCGCATAAAACAATTTGTGATTTTTAACAATCTACACATTTCGTCTACTTGTTCAACCTTACATTTGAGTATTGTTATTGGGGTACATTCAGTAAATGTTTTTTTATTTTATGTTTTCTTAATTCACAAACCAATCGATCGCAGCAAACACGTCTCAATGCAGTGTGGAGATGAAAGTGCTCATCGTCAGAAAAGATGATTTGAGCTGTCACCATCAAAGTAACATATGAAACGACTGTATGTAACGCCCGGTATCTTCAGAACAAGTTAATTTCTTATATTACTCGTACTTGCCTATTTATTTATTACTTTGACTAGTGTACACATTAATTTGTTATTATTTGCTTGCTTTATTTTAGTTGGGCGGATGCTACTTCAAATATCCATCATATAAGTGCCGGCTTTGATCAAGAAGCGGCAGCAGTTATAATGGCACGAATGGTGGTTTACCGTGCGGAGACCGACGAAGGTCCTGATATTTTAAGATGGGTGGACAGACAGCTTATTCGTTTGGTAAGTATTTAGGATAATATCGCAAATGGATTACTACAGAATACACTTAAATTCTCTAGTACTCCGCGATTGAATTCCAAAAATTTAATTTGTTACGTTCCTGTCGAAAATGAGTACTACATGCATTTCAACTTTACACTTTACATTTGTAATATTTTGTTTTATTTACCTTTGTCTTTCCTTTTTTAGTGTCAAAAATTCGGCGAATATAGCAAAGACGATCCGAATAGTTTCCGTTTGGCTCAAAATTTCTCATTGTTCCCACAATTCATGTATCATTTGCGTCGTTCGCAATTTCTGCAAGTTTTCAATAATTCACCCGATGAGACCACATTCTATAGACACATGTTGATGCGAGAAGATTTAACGCAATCGCTAATTATGATACAGCCCATATTGTATTCATACTCGTTTAATGGTCCACCAGAACCGGTCTTACTAGATACCTCGTCCATACAACCCGATCGCATTCTGTTGATGGACACCTTCTTTCAAATTCTCATCTACCACGGTGAAACTATTGCACAGTGGCGAGCTCTTAAATATCAAGATATGCCGGAATATGAGAACTTCAAACAATTGTTACAAGCTCCGGTAGATGATGCCCAGGAAATCTTGCAGACACGTTTCCCCATGCCACGTTATATCGATACGGAACATGGCGGTTCACAGGCACGTTTCTTGCTGTCGAAGGTCAATCCCTCGCAGACGCATAACAATATGTATGCCTATGGTCAGGTAAGTTCATATAAATGTTCAAACATTTCAGTTTATTTTTTAATTTCTTTATTTCATATTCATATTGTGTTTTTACTTTTTTTTATTATTTTGTTCTCTGAACGTCGTGTGTCGTCTTGTACTGTTCTTTTTGTTTTCAAAAAATCCCTGTTTTGTTTTAAAAAAATCTACAGCCACCAATTGGCCAAGCAACGGTATTTATAACATACTTTTTTTGTATACGTTTACATGGCAAGGGATTTGTTAACGATTCCCTTCAACTCTTTATTGGGTGACGGGTTTTATTTTTTATCAAAACAAACAAATGGTGATGGTTTTGTCTACTATTTAAATACCTCGTTTTCTTGTACTCATAGCTTATCTGCTTCCCACTGTGACCTTTCATGGAACTAAGGCTGTACCTTTGAGGGCAATGGCATCGTTAATATCTCTGCGCGGCTAAAGGTTTCTTTAACTGCCACGATGAAGTATCGATTGCTTTAAAGCTTAAAAAGTTACGGAATATTTCCCCCCCAAACCATTCCGCTTTGACAGCCCTATTGTTATTTTTTAATTTATTTTTTCTGCAATTAATTTGTTGTCATTTCTATCGTTTACTTTTTCTAGGACGGCGGTGCTCCCGTGCTCACAGATGATGTTTCATTGCAGCTATTCATGGAACATTTGAAGAAATTGGCTGTCTCTTCGACAACCTGAATTTTTATGAAATGCTGCTGTCATCGTTTCATGTGGAGTCTACGCAATATTTTAGCATTTGCGGTTAATAAAATTAGGCGGTATTTACCTTGGCGGTAGTAAATATAGGAAAGAAGTGAAGTATGTACTACTGTTTGTTTGTACGTTCTTACTTACGTGTGTTTATGATTTGTTTTTCTGTTTAAGTTAAGGCTGGCGTTTAACGATTCATATTTGAATTATACTATATATATATATTACACATTTTCACTTATCGTAATTTTAATTATTCCAAATAAACAAGTAAATAATCTCTGTAGAAGAGGAAAATGGTAGACATTATGAGAAGACTACAAGAATTATAATTTTTAATATAAAAAAAATAAACATGAAAAAACAAACATAAATAATTTACATTTTTCTTACATTCCATTACGATACAACGCAGTGGTCCAGATTCGAATTCCAACAGCTAAAAGTCTATAACATACCGTATTAACATTCAAAATCGGATTTGTGTGTATATTTCAGAAAGAATGGTATTATTTGGCCTAGCACCTTCAAATCTCCTTAGGAGAAAGTAAATATGCTTAACTACTAAATTTTTCTCAATGTGGTTGTAAAAAAATTGTTGAATGACATTTTGGAAGGAAAAATAGTTTTTTTTTTCGCCGGTGCGGATATGCCTTTATTAGCTTCATTATAATGAAGAAAAAACGCGATCCACATTCTCCTCACATATGCTGACTACAGTGACATCGTCGGAAATCTAGAGCGAGATGTAACTGGCGCTTATGCTAGCAACGGCCAGGCAATCGTCGCGGCGACAAAAAGGCGACATAGTGAAGGCTGGCAGTTGCAGCGTCGAGGTAGTGGCGGAATTAATATACCACGGCTCCGCCATTAATAGAAAGAATGATGTCAGCATCGAAAAAACAAACAATTCAAGAAAACCCTGTGCAACCCTTTTTAATCTACCTGGGCTTCTTTATGGAACCGAAGCAAGGGTACTCGCAAATGCAAATGAAGATGTGAAGGGTGTATTTGAGAGAAAAATCCTTCGCAAAATCTATGGCCCTATGTGTGTTAACGAGGAGTATAGGCGTCGAATGAACCGTTCGATATGATATGAATGTAGTAAGTCAAAATACAGCGATTGCGCTGGTTGGGCCATGTCGGCCGAATGAATCTAAATGCTCCAGCCAGAAAGGCGTTGGACGACAACTACCACGGAAGGCGCAGACAGGGAAGACCGAGACTCCAGTGGAAGAAGACATGGAGATGCTTGGTATCACCAACTGTAGAAGCCCAGCAGGACACCTATGTGTTTGAAAATCACTTATTAAACAGGCCAAGACAGGTTGTACGGCCAACCTAAGTAAGTAAGTAATAGTTGAATAGAGGCATCTGAACCCACATTCCATGTTGATATCCCCAAAATGATTACCCGTTAAACGTTTACGCTGCTCGTCAGAATTTATGAGATTGCTTTTAATTATTCTTTTGGTTTTAATTACTTTTACAACTCCAATCTCTTTAAAGAATACTTCATCGATCTACCGTTAGGTATTGTTTTGCCGGAAAGAGCGATTGCTGAGAAGTTACCACGTAGATATCAGTTGATCTGATTATTTGAGATGTACTTGTATCGATTCCTTTTGAATCAATTACTTTTCACACGGTAATGACAATCGGATGTTTCATTGCCATGAGCGTAACCCATTCTATTGTATATACATTGACATTGCTCCATTGAAAAACACCACCACTGATTCCCTTTTGCATCGCTTTAAGCCGCTAAGGGTTAACGTTTCGCCGAGCCATGTCTGTCATGGGTAATGACAAAAGATAGACCGACGGACTGTATGAGTATTGACATAATCGACACCATACATACATACATACACTAACGACGTTGATGGGCAGGACCTGGCCACAGGGCATGTGTCTGGTGGGGCGCTAAGCTGAAATAGGGCGTATTTTTAACGTTATTTAACTTGCATTCGCTTACAATAGAATAGTTTGAAAATTATAAAATCAAATGTGAAAGAAAACGACGGATATCGGACAAACAGATAACATTAAATTATCTGTAGTGTGTGCGAAGAATATTGTGAACATATTGGACAAGAAATTCCAAAGAAAATTTCGTGTTTTTTCTGAATATTTATTTATTAACAATATGGAGCAGTCAATGGCATCGTGGGCCTTCAGCTCGTTGGGTTTTATTTATAAAAATTAAAGAAGTTCGAAACTTTTTTTTTATTTTATATCCGAATAGCTAGCACCCCATTCAGTTAAAGAAGCCATATTCGAAGAGTATCTATAGATAGAAGTTAGGTACAATTTATGACCCTTTTTGTAGGAGTACAACAATTGCACTGCAATATAAACAAATGATCGTAACAAAAACCAAACAACTTTATTCAAAAAAAAAATAATTTTTCCTCTTTTTGTATGATGGATTTTTTATTATTTTTTTTTATTTATTTCGTCATACCAACGCTTTCTATAATTCAAAATTTGTTAGTTATTATTGTTGTATAATACAGTGTAACCTCTCTAGTCCGGACACTCGATGGTATGGACTATCCTGCTAAGGTTTCCACCGAAAGAGAAAGAAACGATAAAGATGCTGTACCAATTATTCATTTAAGAGAGATGGGCAAACCACCACTCGCATGAAAAAAAAATTTACATATTTTTAATAAAAAACGGTCAATCCATGTTAACAAGAAAAAGAAAATTATGGATTTTTTATCGATTTGACAAAACTTTGAAATAAGCATATACTGAAAACTCTCTTCTCTTCTTTAAAAAGTACTCGACTGGACTAGTCTGTCTACGATAGTACGGATAGCGAATAAATTTGTGATATAATTTTTCTTGTGGGTTTATTTTTACATTAATTTATTCAATAAGAAGCTTTTGTACCTTTAAACTTTTCGAGATTTCATACTAGGTCACACCCGTCATATAGGGAAGTCACACCCGTCACATTTTGAAAAAAACATTTCTTTAGGAAAAAATATTTTTTTCCAGACAGTAAGTATATAATACCATTAAAAAAAAAGTAGAACGATTAACTAAATCAAAATGTGTGTGTGCGTTCTACGGAATTATTACAGAAACTGCCCTAAAAGCCATAACTCTCTAAAAAAGCGGAGGTTTGTAAGGTCACAGCCTTCTGATGACCATTCTCGTTATATCACGTTATTTCAGTGTGTACCTAGTGTGTAGTTTTTAAGCGTAACATCCTTGGGAATCACATCCTTGTTTTAAAGGATAACCTTTATATTTCTGAATTATAACAAAAAATAGTAGTAACATGGTCACACTCGTCACTATGGAATTGCCCAGATACGAGCTGTCAGGATATGAATATAATATACTTATCGCTGTCCATTCTTAAGCCTTCTGTCAATTTTTGCAATGTTGAAGTGAATGCTTGGGCATTTGGCGAAAATGAATATGATTTCTCTGACAGGGACATAGGGAGCATGTACTCCGGCAACTGAACTTTTTATAAGAGCTTTTTTATGAGCTGAATAGACAAATGTGACTAAGAAGGAAATTTTATTTTGAAATAACTTGAAACCAAAGACCATACAGGGCAAGGCACATTTACAAGGTAATAGCATCAGGTACAACAAATACAACACTTCAATAACAACATGCAATTTGTTTTTGATTAGACAACGAAACTGTCAGAGACATCTGATTGAAGTTGTTATGAAAATGTCAACAAATTCTATATTGTTGATTGATTGTTGACAAATATTTTATTTTTCCACAAATTTCAACTTACAAAATATCACAAATTGAATTTTTATAATTCAATTCAAAATAAAAAACCAATAACGAATGAATTTGAATTTTCAAACGTCATATTCAAAATAGAAATAAAACGTCATTTCTAAATGACACATTCGCTTACAGACCAAATGAAAAAAATAAAATATCAGCTGATTGTCAAGATTACCTTGTGAATGTGCCTTGATACAGGGCAGACGTCCCAAGTGGTTTGCTGAACATTTCCAAGAGGGTATTCAAACAGTATTTGTTTGAAAAAGTAGGTATTTGTTTAAAAAAAATATATTATTTGCTTTGAAAACCTTTCAAATATTGTCATGTCAACTAATGCGTCAAAAAACGACTTGGGACGTCTGCCCTCTGTATGCTCTTTGTTAAAACCAGAGCTCAAAACTACACAAAGAGAAATGTACTCAATCCCAAATTAATTCACATTTCAAGCACTACAATTTTATAATTTCTGTTCTGTTCAACCTTTCATTAAAAGAAATGAAATGTTAATCAATTTTCAACAATATAATCAATATTTGTTGTATTTCGCTTTTTAAATAACTTAGTTCATAATAAAATAAATAAATAAAACAAACTTTGGTGGTTAACAAATTTTGTACTGCAGTCTGGACAAAGGCCGAAACTACATCTGCTCGGATTAGAGACGTTATACCAAAGACCATACATAGACTTCCCAAGTTGTTTTCTAAACATCTCCAAGAGGCTATTTAAACAGTATTTGTTTTAAAAAAAACATTATTTACTTTGAAAACTTCTCAAAGATTGCCCGGCCAATTACTGACATCTAGAGTGTGTCAAAAAACAACATAGGACATCTTCCCTCTGTATGGTCTTCGGTTATACTGTATTTCCAATTATGGGGCGCCATGCGACATCAGTTGCCTTTGAGCCGGCCCTGGTTATTGTATGTGTTTATGTATGTCGTTGTTTGTCAGGAAGAGATACACATGCGTAAAGCTTATCTTGCACTGAGCACACACACACAAACACACGCATAACTACAACGAATGCGAATACAAGAACAGAGAGAAACAATGGGAATTAATGATTGCAAATCCGGAAGGATATGGTTAAAGTATATTTATGACAAGCATTGTGAATAACTCGGAAATTCATTTCAAATCAAATTGAAATAATATATGATATGTCCGTTAAACTAAATATTTCGCTTTTAAAAATTAGTATTGAACGTACAATGTACACAATTTCGATATTTTAAACTTATTTTAACAAAATATTAAGTTGAAAAAAATGTTAATTGAATTATGTACTTCCACTTTAATGTGTGTAGTACATAACCTTTTATAGGTTGTATTTAGCTCGGCAATATACCAAAAGTCCACAATATTTCATGTATGTTTATTAGACTGGCTCACGGTCCATATACTTTTTTTTTTTTAAAAATATTTATCTTGGTCGTTGTATGATCGTTCGTGAGCGAAACCGATTTGGAAATAGGGTGGACTTAAAAAAGTGCTGCCTTTTAAATTCAGCGACAAACAGAGCATATTAATATAACGGAAAAGAGGCGCCCTCGGCGCCTTATCATTGAACCATTTTCTTTGAAAATACTGCTGGAAAACGTATTATAAACAGTTGTTTGTGGCCGGCAGGGTGGCGCTCCATGCCACCCACCCCTGTAACAATCAATGTGATTTAAGTAATCCCATGCATGTGGCAACCCAGATCCTATGTCTCATTTCACTTTAAATTCCCACCACAACCAGGTTGGAATTGACATATAATTCATCCGTATGTCTGAAGAAGAAGACAAAATAGCTTTAGAGATAATTTATTTGTTGAACTTGCTAATTTTTATTTTTTTTCATTGGCGTTAGCAACTATTTGCTCGTCCCACTCTAATGTACATTTAAGCGCATCCTTTACAACACACATATAAACTTTCAAAACCATACACACACACACACACACGCACACTGGAAGAATTTGAAGCACTGCTGCTGATTATGTCTTCAGCTGAAAGCCAAAGGAACGTAACTACCGTGAAATGTAAATCGTGTTTTGTGATAACGATACATTTGACATGATAAATAAAAGACTTAACTTATTGGAAAGCGACCAGTACCAAATAAAGGGTCTTCCGGCAAGAGGTGTTATTTTGAATCGCCCGGTATTTCGGTAGCTGTCACTTAAAAAGTTTTTATTCTTTGACATTTGACAAGTAGAATCTACGCCATTACTAAAAATGGAGCGATACACGCTTCAACAACGCATTGATCTTATTTAAATTCACTACAAAAATGGTGAAAATCTTGCAGTCACAGTTTGCAAAACTATAGCATTTTAGGGTAGTCGGACCGCAATACAGAAGTTGTTGGACAAATTCGAGCCGTGGGGACAAGTTAGTGATGTGAAGAAGAAAAACCGTGCACGTCGGTCAAGAACAACTGAGAATATTGCTGCTGTAGCCCAAAGTGGGACTGTTTGGTGCGGTTAATGGTCCGGCGGGGTCATTGGATCGTACTTTTTCGAAAATGAGGTTGGATCAACAGTTACGGTGAAAGGATGGCGCTATCGAGAGATGATTTGTTATGGTCGGAGTTGGATGATATCGATCTGGACAACGTTTACATTCCACAAGACTGCACTACAAGCAACGAAACCATTGCTCTTTTAGGGGAAAGTTTGCGGACCGTGTTATCTCTCGAAGGGGTGATCACAATTGGCCACCGAGATCTTGTGATTTAACACCTTGCGACTTCTTCCTTTGGGGCCAAGGTCTACGCCAACAGTCTACGCGTCGATTCAAGACCTCAGTGATAGAATTCGTGAGGATATCGAGGACCTAGGGCAGCCACTTTGCGATTTGGTTATGGAAAATGTCATGAAAAGGATATGGTCCTGTAATCGTGGTCATTTGGCTGATGTTTCTTTTTCATTATTAACGGCATACCTTCTTCTTTATTATGAAATAAACATCCGATCATTTATCTCAAAAAATTCCATTTTTCTTTGAATACCAAAATATCACCTCTTGTTGGAAAACCCTGTCAATTTCCGTGTACTTTTCGTTGTTTATTTGATGTAAATCTGGTTGACAGCCATCCTATGTTTGATGTGAAATTTTATAGGTTTTTTTCAGGAACGTAACACTAAAATTCTATAGAAATATTAGCGGCATCTGGAGTTTGTAGTGGAACTAATACGTCTTAGGCCGTCTGCCCTCTACCTAGTCTTCGTTAAATGTTGACAAAGATTTTTTGGGATTTCTGTAGAATATATAAAAAAGTGTTGTTACGTTACTATGAATTTCTACTGTTAGAATTTATGTCTACTTATGGACATGCCAGTGGCGGGGTATCACACACGTCTTGAGCGTTCGTTCGTTCAGTGAACACACATACGCAGAGAACTTACTTTTGTAAAAATATTAAATTTTACTTTGTAAATTGATTTATTCCGAAGTAATAGCAAAGACTATATAGAGGGTAGACGTCCGAAGTTGTTTTTTGACACATTAGTTGGGCTACACACTGTAGATGTCAGTAGTTGGAAATGTTCAGCAAAAGACTGCCCTCTGTATGGTCTTTGGTAATAGAATATATTCGGGGATTGTATAAGTGCATAACCTTAGCCAAAGTAAGGTGGTCCAAAAAATGATTTGGCATGCCTCTGTAACGCTTAAAAATGGCCCATTGATGCCACCGTTCCAAAATCCCCACCAAACTGTCACTCTCAGAGGATGCAATATCTTCTAGACGATTGCTGACATAGCTGTCAAGATGAGTACAAAAGAAAACTATTTTTTTTTTAATAATGAGACATATCATAGTCATAGCTCGTTGATTACTTGTTCGATTTTGATGAAATAAATTGTAAAAACTTTTAAATTATATTTTATCTTTGTCTTCTGTGCTTTTTAATCTGAGTGACTGTATCAGAGTTGTAAGCAAATGTAAGGGAAAATATTTTCATTTTTCGACATGACAAAAACTGGTTATTTTCAATAGTTATACATATACAATAAAATGCTTAATTTCGCTTTTATTCCCAATTTAGCGAAGTCCCCTTTATGGTATCACATTTCTAAAACGGTAAATGATTGTACTTGGACTATCCGTTATTTTTTTGTTTAAAAATAAATTATTTAAGGTCCTTTTAAATCACGCCTCTGTAATACCACTGTGTATCTGTGTGTGCATTGTATTGTGCAGAATCAGTCAGCCATTCAAACGCTTACATACCGTACAGACTCCAGACTTGGGCATGAACAAAACAATCTGTGTTAAATCTCATAAAAGCACACACACACACCCACGTATACATACAGTACGTTAGTGTGTACAATACATTATAATGTCAGCTTGTTGCCTTTTTTTTAGAGCAAGCATGTTCCCTGCTATATATCTCGTCAGCCATACACGACAAACAAAGCAAAGCAATATAAAATGAAGCATCGACATATTGATACTTTTCAATACAACCTCAGGCATCAAGGCGCTAACACCTACCTGTTGAATTCGGTCGGTTAACAATACGGCGGCGGCGTATCGGAAAATAATACCACACACACACTCACACAGGTTCCTCCCAACGCCATACATGGCTTTCTATTAATAGTGTGATTGTGTTTATAGCATACTTTTAGGCTGGCTCAACAAGTGCTGCTGGAGCCTGTGTGGTGTAAGAGTGCGCGCGAATGACAACGTGTTAGTGTGTGTGATTTTGCAGAAGTTTTACATTTTTCATTGTACCATATGTCGGCTCGAATTTAATTAAAATTGTAAATGCTGCTTTTTATTCAGTGATAACGAAAAAATATACGGATTTAAAATAAGTGCACAAGCAATATGTCGGACCAACCGCAACCGGAGGAGACAAATACCGCCAACAAATTGGATTTAAATGAATCGCAAACTAATGGCGCCTCAGCCCTAAATCAGACCTACAGTGAACGACGTACTGCTAGTCCAAATTATGGCACAGCCAATAGGGGCACGATTGCCCTGATTGTCTATTTGGCCTTATTGTTGGATAATGTTCTATTAACGGTTATTGGTAAATTTATTTTCATTAATATGTAATATACCGCTAAATGTGTGTATGTATATTAGGGTGCAGTGAGAAAATAAATTTCTATATGTGGTGTACTTTGGCAAGCCAAAGACAAAAGTTTTTTAAATGTCGCCATATTCTTCGAAATAAATCTCCGATGATTTAGCTTGAGGCATCAATGGAAAAATGCCAACTTGAAAATCTCTTTATTATACATATGTACAGTTGGAGCACAGCAAGGACATTAAGTCCATTTTATAAACTCTTATGTTCTGTAATAATAAGTTTTAATAACCTCGATGACTATGAAAAGAAAATTATATTTAATTTTCTTCAAAATAATGCATTATTATTTCCCGGGATGTACTTCTCGGGAAAATTTGCCGATTTTTTACCTCCCGATTCTCGAGATAATTGGTCGGGTAAAGAATACTACCAAAAAATTATACAGAATTCTCCATAAAGAGGTGTTATTTTAGTATTCAAAGAAAAGAGATAAATGATCGGATGTTGGTTTCATAGGAAATAGGAAGGTATGCCGTTAATAATGAAGAACTACACCAGCCAAATGGCCACCACGACCACGCTAACACGACCACAACCTTTTCATGAAATATTCCATAATCAAATCGCAAAGTGGCTGCCCTATGTCCTCTATTGCCTCTCGAATTTTATCTTTGAGGTCTTGAATTAGCGTTGGCGTAGACCTTATCTTTCGCGTGGCCCCAAAGGAAGAAGTCGCATGGTGTTAAATCACAAGATCTCGGTGGCCAATTGTGATCACCTCTTCGAGAGATAACACGGTCCGGAAACTTTTTAGTTTTGCGAACTGCGACTGCAAGATTTTCACCATTTTTGTACTGAATTTTGTTGTTGAAGAGTGTATCGTTTTAATTTTGTAGTAATGGCGTAGTTTCTACATGTCAAATGTCAAAGAATAAAAGCTTCAAAAGTGACAGCCGACATACCAGGTGATTCAAAATAACGCCTCTTGTTGGAGAACCCACATGTTTTTTTAAGGCCAACACTCAGGGGATGCCCCCTATAAATGCAATGCATTGTGTTAGCGGAAGGAAATTAGGGTATCGGAAGGAAGAAAGAGGAAAGAGGGAGTAGTGTTTGTTGACATTTGTTTTGAATTTCTGAATGTCACAACTGGCAGGAAACCCATTTGCTGAAAGAATATTCCACATACGAACGGTTCGGCTGAATTTTTAGGCTGGCGGCATAATTGGGCCATTTTTCTTTGAAAATGAGCAAGGAGCAACCGTTACCGTCAACGGTGAGCGTTACCGCGCCATACTCAACAAGAGAATGATATGGACGACATTTGGTTGTCAAAGCGACGGCGTCACATGTTATTCAATGTTTTTGAAAGTCGAAAAATCACGAAATTATAATGCCGCCTTTGGATTATTTTCTGTGGGGAGCCATTACGGATAAATGTTGTGCAAAGCACCATAGAATTGATGCCGATTTAAATTTAAAATGGTGGGCTATAATTGATCTTATTACATTTAACGGATTTTTTCAATATTATTTGTCTAGGATTTTAAATTAAAGTTTAAATAATTATTTCAAGTTTTTAACATACGTGAATTATTTATATGTTTAAGGTTTGGTTTAAAAAAACAATAATATTTAAGTTTTTTTTTTGGAGAAAAATAATAGTTTTTTCTTTATAAAGGGTTATCGATTTTGCGTTTTCAAAAGTAAACGTAAATAAAACAAATATAAAATATATTTTTTTTCTTTTTTATTATAAAGTTTGAATGTTGACATTATGTGTGAAACACTACATCATTTAAATGACCACCAAGCGAAGTGTTGCAAGCATTGATTCTTTTGAGGTAATTTTGGACCACTTTTTGGCACATATTGGGCGGTATCTCAGCCATAACTTGATGAATGTTGGTTCTTAAAACACGGTATTTCGCGTAGCTCCACAAAAAAAAGTCAAATGGTGTCAAATCGCATGATCTTGGTGGCCAGTTGATGTCACCACCACGAGAAATTACGCGGCCAGAAAATGCCTTTTGCAATAAAGCCATACGCTCGAGTTGTGTGGCATGTGACACCGTCTTGTTGAAACCACATATTCTCCAAGTCGTTATCTTCAATAGCAGGCAAAAAAAAGTCGGTTATCATACGACCATAACGCTCCGAATTGACGGTGACAGTCGTTCCCTTGTCGTTTTCGAAGAAGTAAGGTCCAATCACACCTTCGGACCAAAGAGCGCACCAAACAGTGACTTTTTGTGGATGTAATGGCCTCTCTTCAATTACTTGAGGATTCTCAGAACCCCAAATACGACAATTTTGTTTATTAACATACCCAGCGAGTGAGAAATGTGCTTCATAACCATAATCTCCTCTTAAAGCACGATATGTGGCTGTGCCAGAATCATCATTTTTGTAGTAGGTTTTAATAATTTGTACGCGTTGTGTGATAGTTAAGCGATCCATTTCCATGTCAATTCCAGGCCTATACTTTTGAAACCACGAAATGGATAACCCTATATATCCGACGAAAAAGACAAGAAATGCTTTTTTAAACAAAAGTTCCCATTAATTTCCCCAACAATTGGGTTTTCTGGATTCATTTTGTTTGCGTAATTTTTTCTCTTTTTGGGCGACTTTGCTGGTGGCTTATCAATTATGAAAAATTGGCAAAATTAATAAATAATTTAAAAAATTAAAAAACCATTAACATGGAAGGTACTTTCAGAGCGATTTTTAACTTTCTTAAAAATATGCATTAGTTATTTATTTCATTTGGGTTTATACGAGCTTCTATTCCGAATATAGGATTCATTAGTTAGAAAATTTTACACTATTTCCTCTTGCCTTTTTTAAAAAAAAATATTTAGTTAATAAAAATAGTGAAAAACTTTTTTTTATAAAAACCGCAGTTGTCTTTCGATGCTTTCTTCCCACTATTCAATCCAAACACAAAAATATTGAAAACTTTCTGTCTGTCATTTTGAATGCCATCATTTGAACAAAATTTTAAATAGTTTACAAGAAAATGCGCGATTTTTTCCCTCTATGCTTTCTGAATAGTAAATATTTTAAAATTTTCTTAAAAACAAGCGCCATTTTAAATGTCTGATTTAAAAAAGTGCAAAAATACTTAAAAAAATATTGAAAAGTGAAAATTGCACCAATTTTCCCCTTTCCATTTCGTAGGGTTGAAATGTTGAAAACATTAAAATCGCTCCATTTTTCCCATTCAATTCCAAAATCGAGCGATTTCTCGTAGGTTTAAATTACTCGGATTTACGATACTTGGAATATAATGTTTTTTTTTTGTCAGTTCTCTCAACAACTTCAGTGGGAATCAACGGAGAATATACATATATGGAGGCAATACTTAATAAAGAAGCACAGAGTCATTGATTGCCCGTCGCTTTAGTGACTACAATATGTGATTTAAAAAAAAAAAAGAAAAAAAAAAGGAAGTCATTGATTGCCCGTCGCACTAGTGACCCCAATATTGCATTGCCCGTCGCTCTAGTGACTCCAATATTGGAGTCATTGATTGACCGTCGCAATATTAGAGTCATTGATTGCCCGTCGCTTTAGTGACTACAAAAACAGAGTGATTTTTTAAAAAAAAAAAAATTCATGCATTCAGGAGCCTGAGTTCTCATACAGGATTTGTCCAATTTTTCATATTTTATTTGGGCGAATTTTTGGGTCATTTTTCATATTTTTTGGTGGTCGATTTTGTTTTGGGCCATTTTTCAAAGTCTTTAGCTAGTGTTGTGGTGACTGCATAAACTCACGACCCACTTTAATGTCCACATCTATTCCAATTGTATGTACATCGTTTCCTGCTAATATTGTTCATTTCTTTTAATTTTAAAATATGTTCGTAGATATTTTTAAAATGACCCCCCCCCCCCCCCCCCATCTACACTGTCACTCTGTGTTATATTGATTTACATTCAGAGTTCTTACTGTACTTTCTGTATCCTTTCGTTTCATGTTCTCGGCGTTCTTATCACTAACGCCTGTACAATGCATGATGTTTTTTTTCCGAACTAAATTGATTTCGACAACACACAGTGCCCATTTTACCCGATTATCTTGCCACCATAAATAATAGAACGCTAACGACGGCAACAGCGACAACATCATATTACACTCCATTGAATACAGTGGCGGCGGTGGCTGCGGCAACAGGCGTGAATGCCAGCGGTGGTCTTGGAATCCTTGGTGCTGCGGCGACAGCACAACATATGGCTTATCGTAATCTGGACGGCACAGGAACAGGAGCAGGAGCTCACACAGCACAGGGACAAGCACCAATACTATTACAGCCATTGACGCAGCAGCAACATCAGCTTCCATATCAATATCAGCCACAACACCAACAACAGCAACATGTGATGACAAAGCATCCGATTCCGGGCAAATCGATGGTTAATTTTTCACTAATACATTTGGCAACGGATGATAACAGTAAATTGTTCATCTCATCGCCATTAAATGAACAAAACGGCGGAAATGCCATGAAATGGCTGAACCACACCGACGCCAAAGGAGGACATCTCAAAAACTCCCTGGTTGCATCGAGCAGCGATAAACTCAACAGTGGCCATAAGCAGTCGCAGACCATCGGCCCATCGACAAAGGAGGCCAGTGACGATTTACTTGCTAGTGAAAATGGATCAATCGGCATTCTGTTGGCCATGAAGGCATTGGTACAATTGATTTTCAATCCTATCGTGGGAAATGTATCTGTCAAGTACGGCTATCGTTTGCCCATAGTTATGGGTACATTCTGTTTACTCATATCTTCGCTAGGTATGGATGGATGTTGTGCACATTTTGGGGAGGGCGGTGGCTATTAAAAGATCTCGTCTATTTTTAGTATTTGCTGTTGGTGAAACCTATGCGACACTTTTAATAGCTCGTGCTGTCCAGGGCATTGGTTCGGCGTGTATCGGTGTTTGTGGCATGAGTTTGGTGGCTCAGGTACGTTGGTTGGGGGGTTTTTGACATGATGAAGGACATACTGAATATAAATACTCCGTTATTAATTCCATAGCATTATCCTGAAGAAGATCGACGGTCCAAAGTGATGGGTATAATTTTGGGCAGCATTGCTTTGGGCGTTCTACTGGGTTATCCATTTGGTGGGATATTATACGATTTATTTGGGAAATCCGCACCGTTTATAATATTATCAACCATAATTTTCGTTAATCTGGGTAAGTATTTAAGTGAATCGAGTTTTTGTTTGAATAAAATCTAAGACTTCCTACTAAATGGTCTGATTTGAATGGAATTCGAGGTTAAAATTAAGGGCCCCTGGTTCCCAGGAACCGATGAAAATCCGTTACATATATTTTTAATGGATAATGTACATTAACCCTTAGATGCGCAGAGTGTACTATGAGTTTCAACCAGTCTTTTAGACAAATTATGAGTTATGTTGGCATTTGATTGACCCGGTAGTCTGTATATTGAGTTAAAATCCAAATGTGGTTGTATCCTACAGGATACACTGCGAATTGTAGGGTTAATGTAGAGACATATCAAAACATATTGGTTTTCTAGTACTCGTACTCTCGTGTTAGGTGACCCGTCAGTCTTCGTCCTACCGAACTGTGTAAATCCGGTAAACCACAAAATATGATTTAAAGAAATAAAAATATGTATAATATGTTATATGATTTTGTCCTATTTAATATTTTAGTTTTATTGTAGTGCTCTCGGATGCATTATTCTCTAAATTATTTTGTCCAGGTCGTTTAAGTTCCCATTTTATATTCATAAACCAAATCTCATCCTTTAACTGTATGGTCGCTCAAAGTTTTGAGATGTATGGACAGCGCCAGACAATTTCGTTCAATAAAGACCAAATATAGATTATGAAAATTCCCCGGTGGACTATGAAAGTTCGAGGACGATCGTTTCACCACCGTCCACTTTTTTCAGACCGCATTTATTTCTGAACCAATAGCATATGTACTAAATCACATGGTTGGTTGGTTTTCATGGTCGCTCCAGAGACGAGGGAGCGTCAAGTAGGGTCTAGTGACACCGTTTTGAGTTTTGTTACCACACCACTCTGAAACCGCCTGTTGTCATGTTAATTTATATACAGTTCGTCAGATTAAGGAATTTAATAAGGCTGCTCAGATCGATATCTCGGAGATATCATCTAGGAACCATGAACGCAGTATCTTAAATCGTCGGTTAATCAGTGCGGAGCATCCGCAGAGAAAGTATTCAACCGTATCTTATTCGTCTGCATAGTCGCAGCAACGGCAGTGGTCGATATACTGTAGATTCAGATGTCGTGCATGATTACCGAACAACCAGTGTCCTGTGAGTACGGATATCTGTCTCTCCATCTGGAGTTGGCCTGTGACAGGTAGTGTTGAAAAAACTCCTCTTAATTGGACCCTATTGGTACGGATACGTGTACTGTGTGGAGTCCTTAGTAGGTAGATCCGGTTCATCAGCCGGTTCGTTCCCGTAGAAATTCATTGGGCCAGGTATTCACACTAAAGTTACCGCTGACAAGAGACTAAGACTTGCATTCCATCACCAAAGCCGAGATGGTCATCCAAGATTATACAAAGAGTAAGGCAGCTTGGCTGTCAACGCAAATACAGATGCGTTCAGAAATGTGTAGAATCCTTAATAGCTAGCTGGCTTGCTTTATGGGAAAAACTTCTGCCTGATAGACACTGGAGCCATTCGGGAGACGGTAGTAGTGTTGCTTCCCTGGAAAATATCCCCGAGCCGACTCCGCAATCCATTTTGGATCCATCAGTGTAGACTTTCACGTCAAAGTCAGAGAGAAGTTCCCCTCGGTTTCATTCCTTTTTCCAGGAGTTTCGCAGTGGTCGCCGTGCACCACACAAGAGCCCCATAAGAAAGAATCGGTCTTATAACTGATGTGTACAGTCATAGTACCATCTTTGGATTAAGACCTCAGCGACGGCCAAACTTTTTGCGGCAGATATAATAAGCCACTGTGGCTTAGAATCGAGTATCACCCCCAGAAACTTCGAGTGATCCGATAAGTGTAGTTCCTTGCCGCCTAGACACGGTGGTTTGAACGACGGGATTTTGCGTCTTCTAGTGAAGAGAACCGGATCTAATTTACTACGGTTTACTCCTAGTCCATTGCTTAGGGCCCATGAGTTGATTGAGCAGAGAGTGTGACTCGCGATGTACGCGAAGTACCTGCAGGAAAATCCCCGATATCAGCATGATTAGATTATCGGCATATGCAACTACTTTTATGCCATTGTGAGTCAAGAAAAGCGTTCATTACGAGGAGCCATAATAGAGGGGATATGCAATGAGGGGGTCCCTCTGGGTGTTTCATTTCCCAATTTTTTCAAGAGTACTATAGCATTTAACTCAAAACGTATTCGTGAAATATCCTAAATCAGCTGTAGGAATAGTGAAAGCTTTTAATCGGGAAAACATTTGGAAGCGTTGTGGATTTGACCAAAAATACAGCATATTCGAAAAATTTCCTAAAAGCAGTCATTTCTGCAAATGAGTTCTCGGTTTGCATATTTTATAAAGAGGCCATTGCTTATTTAATTGGGAATATTTGATAAATTATTCGGTGGATTTTTTTTAGAGTTTTTCGGAATTATTTGGTTTGGGGCATTCTTGATTTTTCAAGACGACATTACCCGGGAAGTTGCAGACAGGCGCATCAAGAATATTGGAAACCTGTTTTTTTTTTGTTGAAAAAACGATTTCATTAGTTTTTCCAGGAATTGTGTCGTTCCCAATATGAGGACATTAACATCCTATCTCTTTATTTCATTAAATGAAATCGTGTTTTCATGTAAACCAATAATATGTCGTAGGAAATGATTTTTTTCTTCTGTTTGTTTATAAGAAACTTCTGAGGTGGTCCAGCTTTTTTACATATGCTGGCTATTAAAGCGGCATTGGATAAAGATGATAACTTTGGGGGTAATGTAGCACCAGACCAAACTGCGAGAATTTTCATTATGAACGCGGCTAAATACCTGTTCAGTTTGTCAATAAGTACGAAATTAACAGAAAACCAATATTTAGAATATTAAACCAGATCAGAGGAGACCCACAACGTACAACTCTGAAATTTCATTCAAATCCCGTCATCCAGCAACAAATTAACGAATTACTATAATAGTCTTATATCTACTACATATATCCAAATTTCCATATTTCGTTTATTATTTGCATAAACAGGCTTACAACTGGTGACAATGGATCTATCGCTGCAATCAGAGGTAATTCTTTTTATTATTACAAAAATGTAATAGCCATTCAGTGTCAGTGCCAGATTTTGATTACCAGATGAGAAGTAATGGTTTTACACTCTGCCTGTTTTACGCAAGTTTGTGCAATGTTTTTGTGAGACTTGCATGCTAGTGGATACCACAGTAGGCACTGTCGAGATTGTGGCTGCCGTAGCCGAATGTGTGCGACTCAGTCCCAGTTCACCCACCATAATTCGCCTACAAGATTCAGTTGACGCGGCAATTGTAGGCACACGACCATTCGTTTCGTTGTCGCTGGTCAGTTTGGGCCTTGGGGCAGCACGAAATAGACAAATCATATTTTCCGACACTGCTAATTCTAAACTCGGCGGCTATGTGAAGCAAAACTTCCAGAAAACACGCACGTGGCAGTCGAGAAGCCAATGCTTCCCCAGAGAGTGATAGTTCGGCGCGCATTTACGAGCGATGGCACTAGTCTGGTCAAATGCAGCTAGAGGTCTTCGACAGGTGACGCATAGGTGGCATATTGATGGAGAAAATATTGGAACTGAAACAGTGTACACCAAAGGCCACATTCTCGCATATGCAGATGACGTCTGAAATATAGAGCGAGATGTAACTGGTGCTTTTTCCAGAATCGAGAAGGAATCAGCGAAGGTGGGTCTAACGCTGAACGAAGACAAAACTAAATTTATGCTCGCAACTGCTAGACAAACGTCGCGACGAAAGAAATGCGACATAGTGAAGGCCGACAGTTGCAATGTCGAGGTAGTGGACGAATTTATATACGTCTGCTCCGCCAACAATAGAAATAATAATATCAGCATCGACATAAAGCTAAGGCTCGTTCTGGTAAATATAGGTTATTTCGGGCATAACAAGCAATTCAAGAACAGAGCCCTATCTCGCCGAACTAAAATAGTTAAGCGCATCCAAATACAGCGATTGTGCTGACTGGGCCATGTCGGTCGAGTGTATACAAATGCTTCAGCCAGAAAGGAGTTGGATGACAATTACGACGGAAAACGCAGGCAGGGAAGACCGAGTGGAAGATGACAAATATACATATGTTGTAGACGATTTCTGAAATGATTAATATACATAATATTCCTTTCTTCTTCGCATATTTTCCCATTTGAAGATAATCGTTGATGTGGACCAACAGAAGCCAAAATGGAAGCCACTGCTGCAGAGTAAAATGATTTTGGCTATTGTCATTGCTATTTGGTTTTCCACATCGACCATGGCTATATTGGAACCATGTTTGCCCCTGTGGCTAATGCAGTATCTGAAACCAACCAAATGGCAACTGGGCACCGTATTCATACCCGACTCCATTGGATATTTCGTGGGTACGAATTTCTTTGGTACGATCGCTTATAAGTATGGACAAATCAAGGTGTCGTGTCTGTCATTATTACTAGTGGGCATTTCATCGATATTGGTAAGTGCGGACTGCCATTATGTACATATATCAATGTGTACTTACATATGTTCCTGTAACTGTTTGCAGATTCCAAGTGCTACTACTGTGGCACAGTTATTGCTGCCGCATTTTGGTCTGGGCCTGGGCATTGGCATTATTGATGCTGCCTTAGTGCCGCTTCTGGCCACATTTGTCGATGCTACCCTGGCACGTGAGGATCCCATGGAAAGCAATGGCAAGGCCGCCAGTTCTATGACCAGTTATGGCAGCGTGTATGCCATACAACAGACATCGGTTAGCTTGGCTTATTGTATGGCCCCCTTAATTGGCGGTGAACTGGCTCAAGCGTTCGGCTTTGCCTGGCTAATGCGTATTGTGGGATTTGTCAATATTGTGTACGGGCCCGTGTTAGTTTATCTGTACTACAAATATGATCCCAAGGTAAAGGAATTTCGCAAATCACTTCTATTTGATTTGATGTTAATGAAAGTTTTTGTTTTTCGCAGATTTTGCGGGAAAAACAGCAGGAAATGTTGTTGAGCTCAAGTGGAGGCAGTGGTGGTGGTGGACGTGGCAGCAAATATAAACAACTTTACAACTCCGTCGATACTGAATAAGCATTCACTACATACAGAAAAAAACAAACAAAAAATACTATATAAAATCTTCAATAGCAATATGTATAATTCCTATAAATGTTTAGTTTGGTGTTGACAAAACAAAAAAAGACTATGAATAAATCGTAAACCTTACAGACCCGGCTAGTCCAAATTATCATTTCAAAAAAGAGTGCAATGTGCTCGGAATTGGTTGTAGGCAAGGTTGGCTAGTCAGTGCTCATTGTCAACCCCCGTCAAGAAACGTCTAGGGACGTCTGCCCTCTGTATGGTTTTGGTATGTCTTCAGTTTTTTTTTTTAAATATTTTTCTTTTTAATCTGAACTACATATGATTTGAAAGATCTTTCGTTGTTCGTGTTGCTAGATGCTGCAACCAATTGCCAAGTGAATTACGTTTTTTTCCTAGTCCAATGACGTTTTCCGTTTAAAAGTCTTTAATTATTAATGTGAATATGGCTGGGGAGCCAACAAATTCCAGCAAACAAGTTCGCATCAAATATATATACAAGGTTTTCCAACAAGAGATGTTATTTTGAATCACCCGGTAGCTGTCACATTTGAAGCTTTTATTATTTGACAAGTAGAAACTACGCCATCACTAAAAATGCGGCCATTACTACACGCTTCAACAACGCATTGAAATTATTAAAATTCACTACAAAAATGGGGAAAATCTTGCAGTCACTGTTCGCAAAACTAAAGCATTTTTTGGTCGTCGTGAAGCACCTTGTCGGACCGCAATACAGAAATTTGTGAAAAAATTCGAGATGTTGGGACAAGTTAGTGTGACAACTGAGAATATTGCTGCTGTAGCCCAAAGTGTTGAAGAAAACCCACGATTGTCCATTCCTCGTCGTTCTTCGGAATTGGGCATTCCACAAACGTCATTACATCGTATTTTGCATAAAGACTTGGGTCTTAAGGCTTGTAAAGTTCAGTTAACACAAGAACTCAAGCCGGCCGGTCATAAACACCGTCGTGTCTTTGCTGATTCGGTCCTTGAAATACATGAAAATGATCTGGAATTCCATCGAAAAATCATCTTGACTGATGATGCCCATTTCCACCTCGGTGGCTACGTCAACAAGCAAAATTGCCGCATCTGGGGCTTGGAAAACCAAAGAGTTATTGTTGAGAAGCCTTTCCATCCTCAACGTGTGACTGGGTCATTGGATCTTACTTTTTCGAAAATGAGGTTGGATTAATAGTTACGGTGAATGGATGGCGCTATCGAGAGATGATTAATGATTTTTTATGATCGAAGTTAGATGATATTGATCTGGACAACGTTTACTTTCAACCAGACGGCGCTACGTGTCTCACAAGCAACGTAACCATTGCTCTTTTACGGGAAAAGTTTCCAAGCCGTGCTATATCTCGCAGAGGTGATCACAATTGGCCACCGAGATCTTGAGATTTAACACCTTGCGACTTCGCCCCAAAGGAAGAAGAAAGACCTCAAAAATAGAATTCGTGAGGCTATCGAGGACATAGGGCAGCCACTTTGATATTGGGTTATGGAAAATTTCATGAAAAGGATATGGTCCTGTAAGCGTGGTCGTGGTGGCCATTTGGCTGATGTTGTTTTCCATTATTAACGGCATACCTTCCTCTTTATTATGAAATCAACATCCGATCATATATCTTCAAAAATGACATTTTGTCTTTGAATACCAAAATAACACCTCTTGCTGGAGAACCCTGTTTGATTTGTTAAAATGACCATTTTTTCAGCGTGTACCGATATCCGTTATCCATAACGCTATTTGTCTCGGTTTCCAACCTTGCTGGTACGTCATGTGATGATGGTCAAAAGACAAGACCAGTATAAGTAAAGAAAACACTTTGTTTGTTGATGTTTAAGACAAGATTCCTTTTTATTCTGAAAAACCCCGTTTATATAGGGCTTTTGAAATAACCTAGACGACTTATCTAAGGGAACTTATTCTAATTTACTTTCACTTAATATAATTTACAAAGTGCATTTTTATACAAGAATACTCAATCACATTTTGGGTGGGCGGAGTTTACATGCTGTCCCGATCTGCGTCATAGTTCTAATTGGTTCTTCACAACTCTCTTACTCTGAATTGAATTTGTGAGTCAGTGAACTGACAACAAAGCAAAACACAAAATTGGGTTGCTTGTCGCAACTGCATTGTACAACATTCACTGACCACATCCAAATATCAATATCAATATGACACCATGACCGAAATATCACTCACCCTCACTCCGCACAGTCAAACGAATTTGATGTATGCATGAAGCAATTGGTTTGTTAATAGTACCCTACTTCATACATACACATAGAGTTGGGTATTTCTCGAAAAAATCCCAATGTCGAGATTCGGGAATTCCCGAAATAACGAAAATTTCAATTCTCCAGATACGGGATTTCCCGAATAACGAAAATTTCAATTCTCGAGAATTCTCGAAATATCGGGAAAATTCAAAAAAAGTCTTAAAAAATCTAAAATCAGTGTAAAAGCAATGAATTTCATAGAATATTCTTTTTATTTATTTGTATTACTTACTTCAATAGCGTGACAACTCAAAATACGATTTTTTGTGGAGAACCGTTAACAGATCTTACTTAGCAAGTATAGGAAAACCTCATGCAGCCCTGAGATATGTTTGTATAACACACGCAGAACAAAAGTCAACTTAAAGAAGAGATTTACAGCTTTTTCTTGAGTGAAAAAATAAAAAGTGAGTTTTGAATTGTGACACTATTGAATTAAGTGTGTATTCTCTGATGGGACTGGATAGAGGAAGTCTAAGAATTGCAAAAGGAGTCATCACAGGTCACTGCTCAATTAGAGCTATGACCAGCAGATGGGATAGCAGATCTCCAGACTTCTGCAGGATGTGCGAGGATGAGGACGAATTAGAGACAATAGAACACATCATTTGTCATTGTCCAAGTTTGCAACGCCATAGACAAAAATGTCTAGGGTATAGATTTTTTGCTGAACTAGGGGACATCTCGAAGACAAGTGCAGAAAACCTAATTAGTTATATAAGGGGTATTAGATGGATGAAGGACGGGGATGCGGGTACCCGATAGACTGAACAGACTGCTTACCTAACATAAAACAGTACTCCAGTTACTCTCACCAGTTTTCTACTTAATATATCTTTAATCGACTTCCAGCTATAATTTTCCCACCTTCACAGAAAGGGATTCACAATGGACCCTATGGGTCTCCGAGTGGAGGTGCATCTTAGGATGTACCACCCTTCCTAACCTATGTGTATTCTCTTACTTGCAAACGTAAGCAATTAGTCCAAAATATTTTATATTAGTCTATTAATATTTGTCAACAAAACAATTTTTGAAAGAAAATGGATTTCTCGAGAAATCTTGAGATATTCTCGAGAATCGGGATTTCCCGAAATGTTAAAAATTTCAATTCTCGAGATTCGGGATGGGACAATCTGGAAAATTTCTCGAGAATTTCCGTCGGGAATTTCCCGAAGCCCAACTCTACATACACTACAGTCATTTAACTGTTCGAGAATAATAACGTTACGACGTAGTCTGTGTAAACGGGGTGTTTAATAATACAGTGGTATATGCCGTACTAATTTCGAACCAACTAAGAAAAATAAAATATATTTTTTTTTTATAAACATCCATATCGTTTGCGACCATAATTGTTGTTGTTCTATTGGCAAATTGTTGTTTATTTGCGGGGGATTGAAAAAAAAATACCCAACAAAAATTTGGGCTTTACTACAAATCTTGGTCATATGAAAGGGAACACTTTGGTGTATATTATGTGGAAAATTTTTTATTTATACATATACAGTAAGAGCTGTACTCGCTCCCGTGAACGGACAAATTATTGTTGAAATTACGGACAAAACACAGACTTTGAACGGTATCCACAGTATCATTTGCATGGACCATATGTAGCACTGTGTAGAATGACTGACCTGAGCAGTCATTCTATTTTTGTTGTGGGTCTTGTCGGCTACAACAAGAATCTTTCTATGAAACTTCCCAAGTAACCCCAAACCCCGGTTTGGCGTACCTTTGTGTACTTATAAGCCTGTAACATAGTTGATTATCTATTGTTATTTTTAGTATCTTACCGGGTTTAAAAACAAGCGGCTTAGACCTTTGGAGTGATATATTCTTCATATAAGGAAACTTGAGGGTTGTGTGTAATTGCCCAGCAAAAACATTTCTTTAAATTTGTTTTTTGACCTTGTTGTTCTAAATCCATTATCGGTTACTGTAATAATTTAGAAAATGTAAGTTTTTTTTAAAAAATATATAAAATAAAAAATTGTATAAATTAAAATTTAACTGCGTAGCGATCTCTTTTGCATGACCAAAAAATCGGTCAATTAGTTCCAGATTTTTAGTAAAGCCTAATAAACGACGAAATATTAAAAAAATAAATGGCATAAAATGTCATTTCGAATTAAAAAATAAAGATTCCACACATGATTTGAATTTTTTTTATTTCTTTGTATAATGCAGCGTTTTATAAAACTTTCAAACTAAGGAAAATTGTTGAGGTCCGTATTAAATATTCTGGCTTAATCCTTTTTTATAAATCGCGTTAAATCAAATTCGCGTAAATACAGGATTAGGTGTACTTATTTTATTAATTCATTATTTCGGTTAACATAAAATCGCAAATTATCACTTTCTTTGTGCCACGTTATTCCATTGAATCACTGTGAAACGCACTTGCTATCAAAGTCGAAACTTTATCTAATCAATTAAATCTTTGACGTTTGGGAATAAGGTCTTAAGTCAGAAATTGTAGTTTTTCGTAATGTTAAATTGAAATTTATTTAATTGTTTGCAAATCAGGATAAAATCTGTTTGAAAAGGAACTGATCGGAAACAAGCATGGATATGATAACCTATAGTAATATTAACACATTTTTTAAAATTTGTTAGTATTTGCCGTTTTTTAGATGACTTAAGTCCTTAGGATCCACAAATTTTGTATCATTTCTAAAAGTTTTGCTTTTTTGTAAGAATTAAGTCAGGAAATAAAACGTTGTTATTTAGTTAAAAATAGGAATTGATTAACTCATTTATTCAAAAGCTTGAAAAAATGAATTAAGTTATTGATACCAAACGAAACAGAAAAAAAAATTTAGTTAAACCCAATCAAAAACTCAAAATGCATTTTTTTGACTTAAGACCTTATTCCCAAACGTCAAAGAAATAAACATGGAACGTCTATGTCAACGTTTCATTTAAATAAAGTTTTCTGTTCATTCTGTTTTGGCCCTTCTCTTTATCGACTCATAGTTCTTGTTTACCAAAATTTCTGAAGACAAATTTCCAAACATATCGAAATTGCAACGAACCAAAAAAAAAGTAATGGCAAAGATGGTACCAGGTAAATTTACCATCCGATGTGTTTTTGTGCAATCATTAAAATTGATGAAATTCTTTAGATGCCGCTGATTTGTACCCACTGCCGGCAACAGTGGGTTTTATAGGCCATGATTTACGTAAATCACGTTTACCGCAATATTCATTTGGCTCGCGACCTCAAACGAAGGACAGCAGCATTGGACCAGGACCAGCCAGATATAATGTGGGGAAACTAGTACGTACCGGTATTACCAAAGCGAATATCTATACGATGGCTCCAAAGACATTTAACCGAGGTAAGTGAACTAAGGCAACAGCGTAAATATACCTCTAAACTGTGTTGTCCCACAGAGAAGTGTCGAAGTCCCGGACCGATGGCCTACCAACTACGTGAGTCTGGTATAGTTAAGGGTTCCACAGTTCCAGCATACACAATGGGTACTGTGAATACATTTTCCTTCAAAAATTGTGCCCCATCGCCCAATAGATATGGCATTGACGATACATTTACAAAACCGAGAGCTCCTGAATACAGCATGTAAGTTTCAAATAGATTAGCTCTCCCATTAAGTTCATAAAATGTATGGGTTTTTTTTTGCCATAGTGGAGTCAAGATATATTTGCCAGAAAGAATACGTTCATCCGGTCCCGCTACTTATCCTGGAGGAAATCTATCACTGATAAGACCTGCTAGCCCCAGTTATACCTTAGCACCACGTACAAATAATGAATTTAAATTGTATGGACCAGGCTCGAATTATTACAACCTTATGGAATATAAGCCGGGCAGACGATCCCCGAAATATTCATTTGGCATGCGACATTCACCACGATCCGGTATTATGATTGTTCCCTGTGATAATATGTAGTTCATATGTATATGTTTGGAAATTGTCTTCTCATGATTTTTTATGTATACAATTCGAAATTAAAACGATCTAGTCTTAGTCCCAATTTACACGATTACATTTTGGCTTTGATTTTTTTTTAGATTCTCTTTTGGATTTGCTTCCAAAAGCCATGAATTAATACGTTGACTTTTTGCTAGCGATTGCGTTTGATATTTTAGGACATTACTTCTTATCCTTAAATTACAAAAAATAACAATGAATTTCATTCATTCATAAATTCAACGCCTATTCGCATTAGGAATTTTACAAAAATTTTGAAGGTCATGTACGTTATTAATTAATTAAAAAAAGAGATATACTTTAGCTTAATATTATATTTAAGTTCCATACAAATATTTCGCATGCAATTTGATATTAAAAATAGATTTAAAAAAAGACCCCTCGAAAAAACGTCTGTACCATATAATTATTTTAATGCCAACTTCGGTGAGCTCTGGTCTTATACAACCGTTTGTAATCCAATTTACGATTATGTTAACCTTCCTTATACATACATATGTATGTGTTGTCTACTAAGCATTGCTTCTATGTTTCTATTTGTATTTTGCATTTCGACTCTTGAAATCCTTTGAGAATAAGATGTCAGCCAAAAAATAAACAAACATACATATTTTTATGTAATAATAAGACTTTATTTTTTTCATTTTGGTGTTGAGGAAATAATAAAAGGTTTGTGTATAATCAAAACTAATTTATTTGTAATAAATTATGGCTGAGTCCCAGTGTGCGTCCATTCTTTACCAATACTATCATACATACCAGTTTATAACCTTTTTCTAAAATGGATATTTGTAGGTGGTTCGGACCCTCATGTGTCAAATGGCAGATCAAGCCAGTTGTTCCATCTTCGGTGACACGTTTAAAACACAGCCTTTCGATGAATTCTGTGAAACCAGAGGCCAACTGTGATGATCGTAATAATTACAAGCCCGACAATTGGCACAGGGCTCTCGACGTGTTTGCCGCCGTTATTTATTCAAAGATAAATGCAATTCCATAAGCAACACTTCAAAAAAAGATTGGTTGTATAATATATAGTACTGTAATAATGTGAAAACTACTGATCGGATTAGAATAAAACGTATAGATAGTATTTTCTCGAAATCGTGCTTTACACCAACAGTCACAACTTGTTGTCATGGTAAATGAAATTAAATATCGAGTAAGCGCCATTTGCGAGGTAGAGCCAGAAACCACCACCTTGGTCTTGGACAATTCGGTTGGCAGGTTGCGCTACTGCTAAACCAACGGAAGTAGACACGAATGCAATCGTGTTCCAAAATTAATGGACAGGTATGGTCTTTCGAATGAATGAAATATCAAAATATCTCTCCGCCTCAATCATTAAAATGAAGGCTCTATGAACAATGCCCGAAAAGATAGTAAATTCCAAAAAATAGATGGTAAATATTTCCCCAAAAATTCTGAAAAATCCCCCCAAACAATATATGACGTTGTTGTTTTTAAGCTGCGCAAATCGTTAACTGGCAGCAAACAATTTTTTGGACTTCAGCCAAAAAAATGTTGTGCAGCTATAGAAAAAGGTCCGAAACTCAAAAAAATAATTTTTAACTTTTGCTTATATGCTGAATGGCTGGTTGAGTTGGCTGATTCAGGTATAGCTAAAGAATGAAGATAAATGTAACCAAAGACAATGACCGTAATTTTCTGTTAATTACAAACTTTCTATCGACAGGACAATTGTCAGCCAAAATGGATTTAAATTATTCGAATTTTTTGATATGCATATAAAAAACACTTTAAACCAAATCTTTTTTTCTATATCAAAAATTTTTACTCCTCCTGTCATTGTGAAAAATTAAATTTAGTCAGATATTTAATAAAACTTTTTAACATAGCACATTTGTTCCTTTTCCATCCTCTTTTCAAATTTTTAACTTAAAAAAATTCAGATTTAATGCAATAAACTAAAAAAATCCACAAAACATGACTTCAACAGGTAGACATTTTGTTTTTCAATAACACACATTTAAGTAAACTCTCTCTAGGTCCGGGTCCCGTTTATTCCTTGCCGTCAACTATTGGCTATGAAAATCACGATCAGCGTAAATTCCGCAATCCACAGTACTCTTTCGGCGGACGGACAAAGATGATTAATAAAAATGCTGTACCCGGACCGGGCCTCAATATTTCGGGTTGTACACGTTATGGACCGGCTAGGACGTATGCCTACAGCATGTCACCAAGGACGGTAATAAAAGGTAATTTTTTGTCTTTAACATCAACGGAAAACTGGTTAGTATCTAATTTTGTAAGTACAGATTCAAGAAATATTGGACCGGGACCAGCGATTTACGATTTGAACAAGTCACCGTACATAAGTTTCACTAGTCCACCATCGTATTCACTAGGCCGGCGAACTGTATTCAATACCAAACATATATGTCCCGGACCTAATGCCTATGGTGGTATAAAGGACACTATGGTTAAACCACCAGCACCGTCATTTAGCATGTAAGTTTGACGATATATAATCGCTTGACACGAAACACGAAACACATTTCCATTTTATCAGAGGCATGCGAACTAGTTTGAAAAGCAAAAGTGGCTCGCCTGGACCTGCTAATTACAGTCCTGGCGGTTTGACAACAATCTTGCCCAAGGCCCCAGAATATACATTGGCACCACGTATTATGCGGCATGCGAAATTATTTGGTCCCGCCGCTAATGCCTACGATCGCATGAACTATAAACCCGGCAAAACAGCACCAGGCTATTCTTTTGGCGTACGTCATTCATCTCGAGCGCCGCCCATGATTGTTGCCTGTGACAATAACTAAACCACGAATGGCGATTTACAGGCTAAATAGTTTATTGCAACAACAACAAATCACTTGTGAATATCCAATATTTTAACAATTTTGGAATGATGTACGAAATTGATAACTTTTTCTTTGCAAATACTTTTTGTACAAAATTTAAACTGCAAAAAAACATTACGCAGATTATTCACAGTTGTGTGCAAAATATTTGCAAAAACTTAAGTAACGTGTGCAACAAAATTTTTAAATGATAATAAATAATGCAAACTAAAAAAGAACTTTAATAAAAAATAAACTTTTCTGCCCTTACCCTGCTAAGTAATCCGTGGAAATATTCACTTAAGACTAAGTTCTAAATTTTGATAATCCTTCCCAAGTCATTTGAGCCGTGAGTAATATTTCAATGTTTCTACTTCTCCCTCAAATGTAGTATTTCGCCAACTATTGTACTGATTTATACAAAAAAAAGTATAACATTCTGTAACTACTTTAATCTTAGAATAAAGCTGTAAAATCTTTTTTTTTTTTTGAAAAATATTTGACGTTGAGTAATCACACTTTTTGGACTTTACTTTGGCACAGAGAGACTTCAATACCAGGTAAAATTCTTGAACTTGGGCTCCACAGCCCTGCTTGGAAGACTACATAACACGTATCATTGGTGAGGCACTGGTCAAAATGTTGGAAGTAGTGTGGCAAAATAGGACTTTCAGAATGGACCACGTGAAGTGTAGCCGTGAGCAATGTAATCGTTAAAAAGTAAATGGTAGTCATAGATTTACCGTGAGCAATATTTATATGAAATAATCGTTGATCAAAATTTTCTGTTTTCTTCTACAGAACTCGACCACGCTTTACAGTTTTCAAACAATTATAACATTCATTAAAACTAAAATGATTTTTTTTGCCAAAGCCGATCTGTGAATTTGTAAAAATTTTAATTTCGAAAATGGATCTCCTTTTTAAGCATAGTTATCTTAGACATGGTAAAATATATCTGTTCTATGGGATTAAAATCATGCGTTATTTTAGCGGAAATTTAATAACCGGAAAATTATGTAACGCTCGTGTTACTGACTTCTCTTAACATTCCATAAAGGAACTGACGGGGATCTTCTCTCGAATCAGTAAGCTGTGTGCAATATAATTTGTATATTCACTGAATGGGGCCCACTGTTTAAACTCGCTCTTTTCTAATGCCTTTCTAAAGAAGTTTTGCATGGCTTAGAGATTAGACTCTTACTCGAAAAGTCCCCAGCATTTACAAGGTGGAAAACATCCACCAATGTTTGAACGTCTTATCAGGTTTCGAACCTGGGTTCTGCTATGCGGTAGTCGCAATCACAACCAACAACGTCAAGGCCGTCGGCAACTCGAATTAATCTCTTAGAGTTTTAAATAATTCTTCGATATTTAAACTTTGGAGACTTTGGGAGATTTACAAAGTGCCGCACCCGACTTTTTGATATAATTTTCATATTACAAAATCTTTGCAAATAAGTAAAAATAAATAAATAAATAAAAAGTGCACAAAGTGGTACCACATTATAACTTATGCACGTCTTGAGCACAGTCAAATACTAATCCATATCATTGCGATATTCTTTCACCCCAAAAAAAAAAACAATATTTCAAAAAATTAGTTTTAAGCAGGCTCGCAAAATATGCTCAACCAAATTTGTTGCGGTCTCCTCACTGGATAGACCGAAACACAATCGCTCAGTTCCTGAGCAGCAACCCTCTATTTCGTTTTGTTTGTGTTCTCGGTCAGGGGTTGAGCACAACACAGTAATCTATCTCTTACTGACCACTCGATACAGACGAAACCATTCGTCGCTCATCTACTTAAGGTCAGTAAGTGAGCAAAACAAGCAAACAGTCTTCGCAAACAGTCTTTATGTTTGTTGTTGCGCTTGCCTTTTGTTGTTTCCCTTGTCACAGGGTATGCGTACCAACACGCGTAACACACAGACATTCTCGAAAGACCTTTTGCCAAATTTGTTCGAAGTAAAGTGTTCGAGTGAACACATGAGCCGGGCAAGCGATCAAAAGCGGTTGTCGGTTGAGCGAACTCCAAATCAAATATGAAACAAGTTTGACATATACCAATTATGGAGAGTCTGGTTTTTAGCATACATATCCTTCTGAAATTAATGTGTTGTAAAGTTTGGGAGCAACAATCTAGTCGATATTCAGTGTAGTATGAATAATTTGTTTTTTAAAGTACACATATACTAGCACAAAATCTATACTTTTTCAGTTCATAGTCTTATCTAAAAGCTGAACTGTTTTACGGGCAATTTCACAAACTAATTTTTTGCATTTTACTAAGGTTGGTAGTATTGACCTTTTTGCTGTCAGAACCCTAATGTAACTTGCTGGTGCTATTTTTTCATTACAACAAAAATAAAACAAGTCTTTCTTATTAACCAATCAAACCTTTTTCATCCATAGTATCGAAATAGTTATACAATCCTTTGTGCACTCAAACATGGATCTAATTGAAGTGAAAGAAGAGAGAGAAAGAGAAAAAACAAAACATATTAGAATAATTTTAAATATATGTTTAATAGTTAGCGACTTACGACTCTTCTAAGCCATATTTTAACAATACTTATATTAACAAATCTCATCTGCCTGTGTGTCAAACATTACACAGCAAATACGTTCTGAAAGTTTAAAAAAAGAGAGACGGCACTTTAGTACAAGTGTAATAAATAAAAAATAAGAGCAATCTCAAAAAGCATTTAATCTGGGGGATTATCCCCTGCTGACGGATGGCCTGATTAAATGGTTTTTGTGTTATTAATTAAAGGAAAAAAGTCAATGCATTTTGCCCAAATTATTACCAGAGTTGTACTCTTTCACAATTTATTTTGTTACTTTCAAAAATATATGCTTTTGAAGTGTTTAGGCCTCTGCATTATGGAAAGATCGAACTCTTGGCGTGAACGAAGCTCAGCATTTATGCGATGTCCTTCTGAAAAGGTAAAGACGTTAATATCGAAACCAGCCAAATGGAAATGAAGAGAGGTTATAAAATAATAAATACTATTACATGCTTCAGTTTTAATTTGTTCTGTTTGTTTGTTTTTGGTCAAACACAATAAGTAATTTCTTTACTAAATACATAACCGATTATAAAACATCCTATACACTCAGTTGGTGTTTTCTCTCTAAATATTTGAAAACAGCAGAAGGTAGACATGCTGTTTGAGATAATGCTAATTAAAACATTTAAAATGTTGTTTGTGTTTAATGGAATTTTTCATTATAATCAATTTCCAAATGTTACACAACACATGGAAATATGTTTGTATCGCTCCTTCATCGGTCGGTCGGTCATCTTTAGGTTCTTCAATGTTATATATAAATTTGTCAATTTAAATTTACTTGTTTTTTTTAATAATACGTATTTATAAGTACTACTTATTTGTATATGTAAAACGTATATATATATATGTAAGTATATGATATAATAATTACTTAAACGATGTGTAGTAGTGTAAGGTAAACATTTACATTTAGCATAGCTAGGACGACATGTTGTAGCCAATCATTTCGGTATATCGAAAAGTGTCGAGTCGCATGCGAAGCACATTTACATCTTTTCTTGTATAAATAAATGAGTCAGGGCTTGATTTAGTGACAGACGTTTTGAGGGATCCAAAGCAAAAATATTGTCCAATAAGTCCTTTAATTGTGTGACCTTACGATGTTGATCATCTGGCAGATTTTGATCAGCTATCAATTCCTGTTGTAAATTGCGTGTGGCTTTTAGAACGGGCATAACAACAATTTTTTCCTGAGAATACAAAGACACGATTAATACCACATTACTAGACATTTTTAAAATGAACATTATTTAATTCTAAAGACTAGTAATTATTTCGATCATGCAATAAATGTGTCGACTGCAATAATAATTAAATACATTTTTATGTTTGATTTAGTTTGGCTTAAGATCACATGGTGAAACAACGACTATATCAAATAAAATATGTTCATTACAGACTAACATTGGAAACGAAAATAAGACCAACTGGAACAGACATATCGCTCTTTTATTTCAATAGCGTCGTAACTCAAATCACGATTTTTTCAAGAGGGTCGTTTTAATTTAAATTAGAAATATAAAGCTTTTTATAGAGCAAAAAATACAAAGTGAATTGTGACACTATTTAAGTAAATGAACGATCATTTTTTTAGTATGATTTTAATTATTTTTGCTGATTATTACTGAACTTTTGGGAAATTTTAAACGAATACGTACAACCCTGTAGATTGTTGTAAAAACGTTGTAAAAGGGTAAATGCTTGTTGCGGTATGGTTTGGTGTATCAGTTGTATCAGATTTATTGACTTTGTAAGAGTGCGAAAACAAGTTTTTGAGTAAGTGATAGTTTCAAGGATACAGTACGGGACTCAGAAAAGAAAGAAATTTGTAATTTGCTATCAACGGGTGTTCGGAAGTCAGTTGGTTTATTTACATGAAAATATAAAGACAACCAAAGATTTCAATTGATCGCAAAAACGTCACCAAGCAAAAAAATTAAGATCTGCTCTCTTGTGTTACGCAGCACAATTTGTACATCAAGCCGATGGTTGTTTTTATTATTATTATTTATGTATTTATTTATATTTAATCATACGAAAAATATTTGTATGATTAAAAAGATTATATAGCACTAGCAGAATTGGCTATCACCTCTTGTGTTACACATAATGCGTTGTGGTCTTAGACCGTAAGTCGTAGTGATTTTATGAACATATATTTGCAATTCATATTTTCATTAGATGAATTTTGAAGGACTTTGGTTGCGGTTTTGTTTAAAGAGTTTTCTTCTTAGAGGCCCAAGCGGTGGGAGGTTTTATTAAAGTTCTGAAACCCAATGCTGAAACCCAGTGGGTAATATACAAGTGGGAATTTGCCAAACTACTCCACCTGATCGAATAACCAATGGAGAAAGCTCAGCTTAACTGTACCCAGCCTTACTAACCCTACAACCAGCCTTGCCACTTGGATTCAGCCAGAATTTGGAACTCCGTTTAAACAACTCAGACAATGGATGTATTTTTGGAGAAAATAACATTTTAACGACTCTAAACTTAATTATATATATATTTTTTTTTTGCTTAACAAAATCATATAAATAATATTGAAATTGAATAATCTGGCAACTCTAAGCCATGCAAGAATAGAAATTTGTTTGCTCCTCAAACTCTGATTTTTAAAAGTCTTTAAAAATACAATATTGAATTCAAAATAATAAACCGTGAATATATAACTCTGAATATAGTGAATTACAACATTGTCTTCGTATTTGCTATAGAATTAACAATTATTGTTTTCTGATTAACTTGTTGCTGTCTCGCTGTTGTTTTCTTGTTCTGCTTTGTGCTGTTTGTTTATAAAATGGTGCCGGCTGTTACGTGCCCTGTTTGTAACAAAAATGTTACTAAATCATCTGGCGGGGTTAGCTGTTGCATTTGCGAGCAATGGTTTCATCTTAAAAAATGTTCGGGACTTGCTGATGGGGCTTATGAAATTCTTACAAAGAAAAGCGGTGAATTTGGTTGGAAGTGTCAGGGATGTTCGTCGTTTGTTGTAGTTGGCAGAGATGATGCCATTGATAATCTGTCAAAGAAGATGGATGATTTGATTAAGGCTCTACCCAGCACAGTACGGAATGAAATTGACAAAAGTCTTCCGCCAATCATGAAAGCTGTCGAAATAAACAAACAAAAGTGCGAGGAACACAATGCTGCTGCAGTGTCTAAGCTGGCTTCGTTAGAAGCTGAAAACAACAAAATACGTCACCAGCTTGCGAGAAATGACATTTTGGTGTCAGGTTTGCCGCCGAGTGTTAAACCAAGTGAGATGGCTTTAAAAATACCAGCAGCGCTTGGAGTCAGTCTTGACAGTGGCGATATAAGTGCTTCATTTTGGTTAGGCAATCGGAAAAGAGTCATGATGATTAAGTTCTGTTCAACAGCCAAGAGAGACGAGGTCATGAAAAAATACATGGCTCGTAAAAATTTAAAACACTCTGCAGTTTTTTCAACAGACATTGAAGCCAGGATTTATCTTAATGACAACTTGTCACCGGCTGCATTAAAAACTAAAACGCTATGTCGTTCCTTGCTAAAGGATAAAAAAATAAAACGCTTCGAGTTAATTCCGTCAGCTGCTAAGGCCGTAATTTTTGATGTCACTGGTGTGAAAAAGGTTTGCTCTTATAACGACTTACTGGCCATTGAAGAAGAGACGGAATCCAATTTTATTAGAAGTCAGCGTGGACGACGTTCTAATCATTCTGTCAGGATGCTGCCAGTTAGTGACACACCTACTTTTGGAACTCCGAACTTAGTCTCAAATTCTGGACATACTGATGCAAATTGATCATGTTGCTGTAATATAGGGTAGGGAGGGAGGGTTAGTCTGAGGAGGTGCTTCATTATGGCAAAGCTGTGATGATTCACCTCCATGTTGTTGCTGCTAATGTTGATTTTTTATTCACATATATTCTATATATTATTATTTTGTTTTCCTTTTATAAAAATGTTTGAGAACATGAAGTTCATAAATGAATTATAATTTAACTTGGAAATGTATATTAGTTTTAAGATTTTTTCTAACGCACAATCTTTTCAAATTTCCCCATGATTTCGGGTGGTAGTATAGGTGAAATTGTCAGTGATGAGTCGTATATAAGACGATTTTGTTTGAATGCTTGCTCTAATCTTAATATTGGGTTTTGCAATGTCCAATCTCTTAAGCCTGGCACTAAATCTACGAAGTTCGATGAATTGAAGAATATTTTGGCTGGCGGTTGTCTTAATATTATAGGCTTTGCGGAGACCTGGTTAAAACCATATGTATCCAGCAAAAGTGTTCTAATTCCAGGTTATACTTTGTTTCGAAATGACCGATGTGGCACGCGAGGTGGAGGTGTTGCATTTTATATATCTTCGAAAATTAAGGCAAGAGTATTGTTGTCTGTTTCACAGCCTGAATGTGAAGCTCTTTTTCTACATATTGATGCATCTGTAGCGAATATTGTCGTGGGGGTAATTTATCTGCCTCGCGGTAATATTGAAGCCCTTGAAAGCTGTATCTCTGATATTACTACCAGGTATGAACACGTTGTTGTTGTAGGTGACTTTAATCACGACATTTCTGTTGTGCGTAATTTCGAGAACTTTCGTCGTATGCTTATAAGATGTAATCTTTCAGTTCTTCATAACAATATACCTACACACTACGATATAAACCATGATTCTAGTTCTCTAATTGATTACTCTTTAGTTAGCAACACACGGTCTATATTGAAGAGCAACCAGTTTTATTTCCCAGCTGTAAATTCATATCACGCCTTTTTGCTAGTTCAATATGATTTACATTTTGACATCGGTATATCTTATGTGACATTTAGAGATTATAATGCAATTAATATAGATTCTTTGGCTATGGACATTTTCAATACAGATTTCTCGACGTTATACACTACCAATGATACTGATTTACAATTATCTTTTCTGAATGATTTACTGCTTCATCTTTTTGAATTGCATGTGCCTGAGAGGACTAGGACAGTTAATTCTAGTTTTCGTAGTTGGTTTACCCCGGAATTGAAGACTGCCATTTTTAATAGGGATCTTGCCTATAGGGCTTATATTGAGGATAAGACTAATAGCAATAAGGTTATTTATAATCGTTACAGAGCAACGGCACGTAGGCTCATAAGAAGAGCCAAAAAGGCCAATGGAGCCCGTATATTTTCTGGGATTAATTGTCCTCGTGATTTTTGGTCTCGCATGAGGCATTTCGGTGCTACCAGCTGTGATAATTACTACTGTGATATTAGCCCTGACGATTTAAATGATTATTTTACCTCTGTGTCGTCTTCCAACTCGTCTAATTTTGCAAATTTACCTCATATTGACCGTGACAATGAACTCCGATTTAGAAATATTGATGAGAATGAACTTATCCGTGCAATATGTAGAATTAAGTCTAATGCAGTAGGTGTAGATACTATATCTATTAAGTTTATAAGATTAGTTTATCCTTTTATATCCTCTCACCTACTTCATTTCTTTAACACAATTTTGATGACTGGTAATTTTCCTTTCGAGTGGAAACATGCTAAAATTTTTCCACTTCAGAAGAGGGGGACTACCGGCTCATTGTGCTCGGACTTTAGACCCATTTCAGTTCTTCCGACATTGTCGAAAGCTTTTGAAATGGTTCTAAAGGATCAAATATGTGATCATTTGGATTCTTTTTCGTTGATTGATTATCGTCAATCTGGTTTTCGAAAACATCACGGCACAACCTCACTGGTTGTTCATCTGACTGATGAAGTAAGGCGTTGTATTGACGCTAGGCATCCAGGTATACTTGCAATATTAGACTTAAGTAAGGCGTTTAACTCTGTTGATCACAATATTCTGTTACATAAACTGTTCTCCCAATTCAGCTTCTCTTACTCGTCTTGTATGTTAATTTGTTCGTTCCTGTCCAGTCGACGCCAGTTCGTCGTATCCATGGGTCGCGCTTCTGACTCCCGTGCAATACACTACGGTGTTCCGCAGGGTTCAATTTTGGGCCCAATACTGTTCATGTTGTATGTGAATGATATTCGTGATTGTATTCTGAATTCCGAACTTGGTATCTATGCTGATGACATTCAGCTGTTTAGCTTTAATTCTTCTATTGCGGCTTGTGTTAGAGATTTGGATTCTGACATTGGTCGAATTTGTGACTGGAGTGCCCGTAACAACATTAGCATCAACGTTAGTAAGACTGACTGCACCATGTTTAATGGTCGGCGTGGACAAGGGACGATGTCGTCTATTACGGTCCAGAACGATACTGTGTTTTTTTCTGAAACGGTGTCTTGTTTAGGCTTTGTAATCGATTGCGACCTGAATTTCACTGACCATATTGCGCGTGTCTGCTCAAGGGTAAATATGACATTAAGACGTATTTATAGTCTCGATGTCATTTTACCCTCTGCTGTAAGATACAGGTTGGCGCATGCATTGCTTATGCCCAACATTCTATACGGGCTTGAGGTCTATACTGGTACCAACACAGCTAATATTCGAAAACTTCACTCCTGCTTTCACGGTATATTGAGATTTGTGTATGGCAACCGCTCACGTGATGACTACACTTTATTTTCCTCTCAGTTTTTGGGCTGCTCTTTTGCGAATTTTTTACATCTTAGATGTCTTTACTTCTTCTTCTGCGTAGTGAAATATAGTCTCCCATTGTATCTTCTTAATTCTATAAATTTCTTAAACACTAGTAGAAATACTCAGTTGCTTATAGAACATTTTTCACATCAAGTACTGGAGCGGTCTTTTTCTGTGAGGGTTGCTAGGTTATGGAACTCTTTACCACATAATCTTAAGAACTTTTCTGTGCAGCCATTTACGTTTAAGCGTAACCTTCTTCAGTATTTTGCAGAATTGGAACATGTTCAATAATTTACATTCCTCTTCAATAACTTTACATTCCTTTTCACTGACAATTTCTTTTTTGTTTTATTTTTTAAAATGTTTTATTAGATTGTGCGTTAGGATTTAGTATTTAAGTTTTTGAATTGTTAAACATATAAATTAATTTGTCTTAATTTTGTTACAATGTCTATCAACATGTTGTCCGTAAGGGCGTTGGTTGATTAATAATAATAATAATAAATAAAATAAATAATTTATTTTGAATTTTATATTGAACAAGAGGTGTTATTTTAAATCACACGGTATTTCGGAACCTTTTATTCTTTGACATTTGACAAGTAGAAACTACGCCATTACTGAAAATGGAACACGCTTCAACAACGCATTGAAATTATTAAAATTCACTACAAAAATGGTGAAAATCTTCAACGTGTGACTATTTGGTGAGGTTTATGGTCTGGCGTGGTCATTGGACGTTACTTTTTCGAAAATGAGGTTGTATCAACAGTTACGGTGAATGGATTGCGCTATAGAGAGATGATTAATGATTTTTATGGTCGGAGTTGAATGATATTGATCTGGACAATGTATACTTTCAACACTACGGCGCAACAAGCAACGAAAATTTTGCTCTTTTACGTGAAAAGTTTCCGGACCGTGTTATCTCTCGAAGAGGTGATCACAATTGGCCACCGAGATATTGTGATTTAACACCTTGCGACTTCTTCCTTTGGGGCCACGTGAAAGTTAAGGTCTACGACCGATAGAATTCGTGAGGCTATCGAGGACATAGGGCAGCCACTTTGCGATTTGGTTATAGAGAATTTCATGAAAATGATATGGACCTGTAATCGTGTTCGTGGTGGCCATTTGACTGATGTGGTTTTTCATTATTAACGGCATACCTTCCTCTTTTTATGAAATAAACATCCGATCATTTATCTCAAAAAATTCACTTTTTCCTTAGAATACCAAAGTAAAACCCTGTATACAATTTTAAACTTAAAACACATGTTTAATTAACTAAAAAAACAAATCACGTAAATTACAAAATATAAAATCCTATAGTTATGGATTTTTATTTTACTAAATTAGGTCTGAAAATTTAACTTTTGAAAAAAAAATCGATTTTTCATTATTCGTAAACAAGAGTTTGCGATTTAACGAGGTTAAAATAAGAAAAATACGAATTTAATGTTGTTTTTCGGATATTAATTTTTTTTCGTAAAGACGCTTGCATAGAAAATTCACTCTTCTTTGAGTTTAAGTAAGCGTTGATGGAACGGTTTCAAATTATTTAGCCTTTATCAATGACGGAAATGATATTATGTATATGCAACCCTATACTATTTCGAACTATTGATACTTTGCATTACGAATTATGACGGAAATGATATTATGTATATGCAACCCTATACTATTTCGAACTATTGATACTTTGCATTACGAATTATTTTGTAAGGGAACAACATTTTCCAGCCAATTATTGAAATTTTTTCTATTGTATAACGTCGGCAATGGTTTGGTCTGGTAAGAACATACAACATTTTTTGGCAGCTGTTTCCATCTAGAAAAAATACACTATCCAATAGAAAATTATTGTCTTGAAACTAGAAAGTTATTTTTCGTGGATTGAGACATCCAATTTCCTAAAATCAGCAACACAATTTATGGTAAATTTTCTTTAAAATTGCGCATATTCGACAAATTTAGCTTTATTATTTTCACTAAAATTTTGGATAGAGACGACGGATCAAATAACACAATACACCAACAAATTAAAGGTAATTATGTAAACTAAAGATTTTAAGAATATTTTTTGTTTTAAATAATGGTTAAAGAGCAATGTACAAAAAACAAAACAACATTTTTTTTTAAAAAAGACACCAAATCAAAACCGTCTAATTACAACCCTACTGCAGAAAACAAGTCGTATCTGAAGAAAACGAATGGATAAATGTGGAAGAATTTGGTTAATTATTTCGAAAGTTATCGTGCGAACCATGAAAACCAGCGATGTTTTGAAATTGTGTTACTTTTAGAAAACCAACAACAATTTCTAAATTTACACATAGATATCCATCTTAGATAGCTTGTTTTCTTCAGTAGTGTGCTAGCTAATCGGAAATATTTAACGGTGTATCAGATTTTAGTTTATTTGAAAGGGCAAATATTCCCATTATTAACCAAACACGATTTAATTCTTGAGACTGCCTATGCCAACATCCCACTATCGCATCCTGTCGACTAAATTTGCCAAGGACTTGATCACGGTTTCTGGGTCTATTTGACAAATGGCTTGCACGGTATTCTCCTGAGGAGTCTGCACCGTTAATGTGTTGTTCGCATTACATCACACCTTCGCAGTACTCTACGAAAAGACTTTAACGATGTCAAATCGCAGCTGCGAGATGGCCGCACTAAACTGTCACCCTTTGATGATGCTTTGGCTTCTCGACGATCACCTGAGAGTTTTCCTTGCCTCACCAAGGACAAATGCATGTTAGATTTAATTTAAGCACGAATATTACCATTTATTTTGAAGGTACCAGGTGTGGTGTGTCTTGTTATATTTTGTGTTCAATCGTCGATGTGTTTTTATAAATGCGTTCTTAACTATGGTGTGGAGAGTATGAATGATATTACACAAAGTGCGAGAAAATGTACTTTTTTGTGGGAGATACACGAATGGAATGAGAATTTGGTGCATTTTTCTAATCAAGTCGTAACCATCAAATGCAAACAACTGTCCAAGCCTAAATAAATCTTAGTTAATTTAGCCTTGGAAAATTGTTCGCTAGACGCAGTGATGAGCCTATCTCCAGTGAACCACGTATCGTTACAATTCGATTGTAATAAACCGCTACTAATATCTATTTAAATATACATAATTTGAAAGAAAAAAGTATCAAACTCACCCTTTCTGTAACTTTATCAATTTCATGATAGAGGAAATTGCAACTTTGATCAAAATGCTGATCTTTGAATTGGCCTTTACGTATAATACGATTTGGAATTTTGCCTAAAAATAAATGAGGAAGACATTTCATAATAAATCACTTGATTGCCAAATGAAATTATGCACAACGAACAACAACCCACCTTTTAAATCCATAAAATATTTCAACATTTGATTATTACTCTTGCCACTGAACAGAATTTTTCCGGTGTACAATTCGTAAATGGTACAACCAGCTGACCACATGTCAATGCCATAATCATAAGGAATACCCAGTATTATTTCAGGAGCCCGATAAAATCGTGAAATTAGGTAGGGTGTAATTTCATTATCGTTTATTGTTGAGGCTGAACCGAAATCACACAATTTTAAGATTAAATTGTTTTCATTGACCAGAATATTATCGGGCTTAATATCGGCATGCAATATGCCCGTTTTCTTTAGAAGCTTTAAGGCCAAAAATAATTGCTGTGTATAACTGCGCACGGCTTTTATGTGTAGGCCAACATTTTTGCCATATTTTTTCAATACCTCACGCAAATTCATGGCCAACGGCTCAAAAACCATGCAGAGATGCTGAAATTAATAACAAGAAGAAAACATAAACATTTAATAGTAAAATGCATTTAAGAAGAAATGAATTTCTGCGTACCTGTTTGTGGAAAAAGTGACGATATAAGCGCAGACAATGGAATCGGTCATCGGGATCTGCGTCATTAAGTTTCTTCAGAATTTCCAATTCACGTAAACCAGTTTTATGCCTACGAATGTTATTAGTTTAACGACTTAATCTTGTTTATATTCGTAAAGTACTTACATAATTTCGTTGTTGCGTATAATTTTGACAGCAACATTTGCACTTCCTCTGGCCTGATCTCTGGCCCGAATAACATTACTGAAGACACCTTGTCCGGTATATCCATTTACTACGTAACGGTTATCTAACACTTCACCGATGCGCACACGATAATAACCCTCAGCATCATCCCAATTATCGGTCAGTGAAGGATTCTCGGCCATATTTTTATTTTGAACAATTGTATTGGGTGACTACAGGACAAAAAAAAACATTTATATTAGGTGGGAAACCCAAATTGTAAATAGTGCAAAACACAGGATATGCTGAGATATTTCGAAGCATTGAAAAATAAAATGGAATACACAAGTTTTAAAACAATCAATACTATTTCTGGAACACCTCAGAAATAACAATAACGCCTATGTGTAGCAGTACTATTCAAGTGCGTTCTTGTTTTTCGAAAGCTCGGGGTTTTGTTTGATTTAATAGATATTTTTTTATTTTGAAATAAAATCCTTGGTTCTTATTAAAGAAGCAATGTACGAAAGTGTGATCCAACTAGTGGTTCGTTTTTGAAGCATATGTTACTTTGCAAGTGTCAGTTCCTTTCCACATGCTTGAGTTATATATGCATGGGCCTTTAAGGGCGACATATTCTGAAGAATATCAGTGCAATGCACGGTATATTTCTTTTTTATTGTGCAAATAAAGCATTTGGGGGAATGTCTATCTTAAGTAGATTAATTTATTTTAGATGCAATTTGATTACTATAACAAATGAACAGGCGGATTTGCGAGATCACAAATAATTTTTGAGGCGATCGATATTAAACACGAAGTCTATCTCTCGACAGTTCTCTGATCTATAAATGCAACTAATGTCGATTTTTAGAGATCATTGCATTAAAATGTTAATAAAGAACCCCCTTTTTAAAGGCATATTATTAAATACAGGCAATTTCCGCTCAGCGCGATTTCGTTATAACGCGGTTTCAGTATTTTTCAGTTTTTTTTTTTGGTTTCTCTTTTGGTGTCTAGCTTGATGTTGCTTTGGGAATGCTCACGAATTTATGTTTCTTTTGGTGTCTTGCTTCATCTTGTTTTGCGAATGCTCACGAATTGGTTTGTTTGTTTACTTTTTTACACATAAAAAGATAATTTCGATTAACACGGTTTCATTTTACGCGGTATTCTTGAGGAACGAATTAACCGCGTTAAAGGGACATTGCCTGTATTGCGTTTCGTTCGACCAAGTATAAAAATCTTGGAACAAATTATATTGTTTATGTTTCCTTCATTTCAAAATAACGAAAAATTGTTGACGATATTTTCGGTCAACCTAAACAAAATCCTGTATTACATTGTATTCCAGCTCGTGAAACATTCTAAATTTCTACCATTTCTTGAAAGATCTCAACAAAACACTGTGCTTTACACAAGGTAGGCAATTTTAATTAGTTTGATTTTTACAAGCCAACAACTCACATCGAAATTCGAGTCCACATCTTGATCGGCAAACATATCCCATTCTGTTCGTTTTTCCTTTAACGAATTGTTAGGGTTCTTATTATTTTCCTGTTCTGCCTTAGTTTCCGGTGTATCTTCGGCCTTTTCCGTGGGCTGGCGTGAAGAGTCTGACGTAATGGGAGAACGAGAACGCGTTCTATTGCGTCGTTCCGATGACGAAGATGTGGTGGATCTTTCACTCTTATCTGCCTGACATTCTTCCGGTTGGAGTTTCATATTTCGATCGGATACCGTTTTTGGAATATCGGTGGTTTTATGCTGGCCACCCCCATCATCACCACCTAATTTCTTTATAAATTGAAATGAAGAGATTGCAATTTTGCAATAGCTTTAAAGCGATCCTATAGAACTTACCTTTAATAGCTCTTCTCTTTGCTTACGTCTCATTTCGATAATTTTCTCCTCTTCATCGTCCTCGTCGATATTAATGTCCAGATTAACGTCTTCATCACTGCTGGAGTCTTTTTGTTGTGCCTTTTGTCCCTCACTTAAGGAGCCGCGATAACGATCTTTATCTGGACGATCATTGCGGTCCTTCCCTGAACGTTGCCGTTCCTTTTCTCGTTCCCGTTTACGATCCGATTCGGCTTTGCTGCGACTATGCGAACGTTCCCGCATCCATCTGTCACGATCTCTATCGCGACCCCTCTCTCGCCCACGATTTCCACCGCTTCTATCTGGCTGACGGATTCTGTCGTCACGCGGTTTGTTATCTCGGTCACGGCTGCTATCACCATCGCGTTGTTTATCTCTATTGATTTCCTGACGAAGATCTTCCATCTGACGATTGTGATCATAATGTTCTCTATGTCGCTGTCGATGGCGGTCCTCTTCGGGCTCGGGATGACGTCGTCTATCACGAGAATATCGTTCGCGGTCCCTCCGACTTATGGAGCGGCTACGACTACGATTGATAGCAGCATTTCGATCAGAATGCGAATGTTGTCTGCTTCGAGGCTCTTTCTGATCACGATGACTTTTACTGTCTCTAGGCAAAGATGATGACGAAGGACGTCCACTTCCTGTCCTACTTCGGTCACGTTCATTTGATTGCCTCACACTACGTGAACTACGTTCCGCCGGTGTATTCGGACTATCGCTAGAATCATCCAATAATATAACATCGTTTTCAATTGATATATTATCGTTAGAAATTGTAATTATATTATTTTTACTGGTTGTCGTCGTCGGTGCAGATAGCGCAATAATCTCTACAGCGGGCTTTTTGATTTTCTCAATCCCTGGCAGAGGCATCTTACGTATGATATCAACCATGGGCACAGCGCGTTTGGGCACAGAATTTGGTCGACTATCATCACCTTCGGTATCGGACATATAAGCACCTAGACGAGCTTGCAGCAAAGCCTTCTGTTTCATTAAATCTTCAAGATTTAATTCATCTTCAATTATAGTTACAACTGGACTAGCAACATCCATAGGTCTGAAACGGTAAATGGTACATGTATTAAAAATAAGATTAGGCTAAAAAATGTCAGTGGTGAACTGCAAAATGTAAACAAATGTTAAGAAACCTCCAGCCAAAATATACGCGTTGAGGAAATTTATAGAACGAAGAGTTACACAAACTCCCCCACTGATCACCGCTCTTAGGACAAAAGATGTATGAACATCCTAGCAGCGAAGACACTTAATCCAGCCGAATTATCCTGTAATTCCATGTATGTAAACAAATAATAAGAAAAACTACATTACTTTCTGACTGAATTAGTATTGCGTAATACAGAAGTTATACTAACTTTCAGAACTAGTTTCTGCAAACACTTCAAGTAGTCAATTACTCACTATTCCAAATCTACTAGTGTTAAATGTAATGGGAATAGATTACATTCGCTATTGGGATGTATTCGGAGCATTACCTTGTTCAGGAGAAATTACACAGCAGAGATTTGCTGTGTAGCGACAAAACACCGGGAAACAATGAAATGATAACAAATTCGTGGTAGTAGATATATTTTTCTATATCGGATCCGCCATCAGCATCATAATGACGTCAGCTACATGGGCTGTAAAGTCAAGTAAAGTTCTTATTTTTGAATTTAAATAATGCATTTTCTGAATATAAATCCTGAATAGTCCAATTAGGAATAGTTGGTGGATTATACGATTATACATTTGTGAGTTGGTTAGATAAGCGGCATGGTAATGTGATCTTCTAGTGCACAATGGGTCTTCTGGGATGCATATTTTTAGAAAAAAATATAATGCACAGATTGATCTCTTACTCGTAAAACCGACGGTTTTTTATTTGATAGCTGCACACACTACAAGTCTTCATTTAAACGTGATTGCCAGTGTCAAAATTCCAATATACCCATCATTGATATGGAAAACGGATTGCAGACTGGTCCCCTTAATTATTTCCTTTTTGTTGTTGTTGTTGTTTTCATATGTCGCCAGTTTCAATGTTCATTTACCTTGTTTTTGTGTCACTTTTCAGTGGTGGTAATTTTGTTTTCTTTTTGTCGAAACCCAACAAGGTATTATATATACTGTGTACAATTATACTACATATTATAAATTATTTAACTTACACATCGCTTTCAGAACCAGACGAAGCTATTTCCATCGTGGGCAAAACCTTATTTTGTATAGTCTTTGTTATCTCTTCCACCAAACTGCAAGGATCAGTTTGTAGGTTCGGCTTGGTTATAACAAATTTATTGGTCTTTGTATCGTGTTCCACACGTAATGTGCTAGACACATCTTTCTTCACCTTCTCCATGATCTCGGTGAATTTTTCATTCAAAGCTCCAGTCTTCCGCTTCTCTACATTCACCTCTTTTTCAGATTCTGTATCCGATGATGAACTGGAACGACGTCGCGATCGCTTCTTCGAAGACTTTTTGTGTTTTTTGTGAGATTTATCGCTTTTATCAGTTTTATTCGATTTCTTGTGTTTTTTATGCTTTTTGGATTTTTTGTGATGACTGCTCGAAGAATGTTTGGAACGTTTCTCCTCCGGACCATCGTCGTCGTTATTGGTCGTATCATAGCTATGTAGTGGGGGTCAAATAAATTGTGTATACATTAGAACATTGGCAAACGTTTAAGAGCATTGTAAAAAAAAACCATTTAACCTCACAAAAACAATTAGCATGGAATATACATTACCCATTTTCATTACTGGACATATTTTATTATTGGAATTACTACGAATAGCCAGAACAATTTTTATTTTATTATTATTAATACAGACAAACAGCAATAACTTCCAAACAATTGACAATTGATACCGTGTACAAACAACACGCAGCGAAGAAATCGGTGACCAACTTTAATGCATAGTGGTTGGCAATGCAAATTTGTTTGACAGTTAGCTTTACTGCTGTCAAATATATACGATTTGACAGCCGTATTAATCGAGTTTACATTACATTTTAAAGCTTATGATAAAATTCTGTTAATTATCTCATATAATAATATTTTCATACTGACGGAAACTAGTACCTTTTGCTACCGTTTCTTCCACTAGAATACAAAACATTGCAATAGCAATTAGAGTAAAAAAAAGAATATATAGTTTAATTTCACACATAAACCGACATATAGGCTTATACCATTTTCAGACTAGTCGTGTTTCAGCTCGTTCCCCAACTAGCAACCTCGCAAACAACAATAATTTTTAAACGTCTCTTAGGAATAAAACTAAAAATGGTGCTCAATTCGTGTTTTTGTATAGTGGGAAACGAGCATGTGGGCTTACATATTTACCTGAACATTTCATGAAGGAACTGACGGGGAACGTCTCTCGAATCAGTCAGCGTGCAAACCTAACGGCTAAAGCTTTTCTAGAGAAGTTTTCCGTGGCTTAGAGATTACTCGTAAAGTCGCCAGCATTTACCAGGTTTTTAGCACACTACCCACCACACCACGGCTGTCCACACCAGCGTCAACTTATGTAAGTTAAAATTGTTTAGCAAAAAATCATCAGAACATTTGTTATAAATATACCTGTGATATAGTAATAATAAACGCATTCACATCAGCTCAAACAGTGTGAAGGGTACCATGAGGTACCACTTGTCGGAATGTGCGTAGCTCAAACTGGAAGTAGTAGTTCTGGTATCGCTGGTGTTCAGAAAAGGTTCTCCGTGGAGTTATCGATGGCGTCGGTTTACTACCTAAATACCGGATTTATAGAGTTTGTTTAGTGGGTATTTGATTATAGCCGCAATTTGTACAATACTGCATAATAGCAGTCGTAATAAACTGAATTCAAAATAAAGCCATGTCCGCAAATTCACACAAAACCAACATATTACGGATTTTGACTGAAAATCTATTATATGTTGTTTTTTATTTCAAAGAATTATGTTCGGTCATGGTTTGTTCATCTGTCTGAAAAACTCGCGTCTGACTTAGAACGTCTGACCTCTAGATTGAATAGAATTGATTGAATACTAGACATCCTTCAATCACGCACGTAAATACAAACAGCAGTGTTCACTTCATGTCATGTACATAAAACAATTGGCAATATGTCGGAAAAATTATGAAACACTTGACGGCGTAAAAGCGAATTGGCAACACTGTTTGAGTTGTCTGTGTGTTCCTATGAACTGTCATTGCTAAAATTTCAGAATTTCATTTCTTTTGAAAAAATTCTAACCGTACAAAGTCGGATTTTTTCTGAAACTTCTGTAAGAAATTAAGGAGGAAAGAGGTAAATTAAATTATAAACCTTACCAGACGAATGCCTAATAAATAATGTCTCTCGCTTTTTCTGATCACACGACAGACACCGAATCAAAATTCTAATCGAAAAAGTCAATAGTGGTGGTGGGGTGTAGGACTATCGACTATCCCCGAAAACAAGAACAACAGCTACAATATAAGCAATCGCAAGGAATAGAAATTTGCAAAGAACAAATCAATCTTTAAATAACAACGAATTAAAAACGGAGTGAGATTTTTGGATTTTTAATATACAAAAAAACAAAAAATAAAGAAACGTAATGTCAGCTGTTCAAGTGGATAATGAACAAAACAATAATGGGGACCAACTGAAAGCATGTGGCAGCAGCAGTAATGAGAGTGGTGCTTTTATTTCCCCGGCTACGAATGTGACGTCAAACAGTACGTCAACAACATCAACACCAGAAGAAGCACCTGCCACAACATTGCCGCCATCAGAGGGTACTAAAAATTCAGCTCAGGATGAAAAGGTTACTTTAGCAGATCAATATAAAAATCAGGGAAACGATTATCTGAAGGGTGAGTACGAGTATGCAAAAAACGTGACAAGTACTTTAATTTAGCATTCACGATGATTTCCCTTATGTTGGGAAACGATGTTGCCTTAGAAGAATCTATGGTACGATGGAGTACTCTGGTAACATGTAGGCTGCCTGTAGGCAAAACAGAATGTACTCAATATGGAGATCTTACTGCCGGTTTCCATAAAAACAAATTGGTCGGTTTGTTTCATATCGTCAAATCTGTCAACATTTATCATATGCGTAAATGAAAATCTGTATTGAATAATGTCTGAGACCCATTTTATAACGCTTACAATATTGAACCCTGCAGTTAGTCTCTGGTGGGTTTCCTGTAGAAAAGACCGAATCGAAGAAAATCATTGTGGACACGTAAGAAAATTTTTCCTTACTTCCTTATTGGCATGTGTTCGAACTTACAAAGTCAATAACATCTAAATCAAGGAAATTCAACACTCTGATCTTATGTTTTTATTACAATAAATAAATATACACGAACAGTACGACTCTGTGGCTTTAGATTTTAACAAAATCCACCTGCTCCTGTCAACTACCATCAATTAATAGACTACTAAACATTTTAGGCAAGCTGTTTCATTTAATTTGAAGTTGACAAAAGAGCTCGCTAGGCAAGAAATGGAATGAAATATGGGACGATAAAAGAATAAAAGTTCTTGAGATGTCTGAGGTTAAAAGGTACTTCAACTGAGTGAAAAACAATCAAAACAACACTGCGACATCAAAGCTGTGTTTAGCGATGTTCCACCGCAACCAAAAAACCGAGGTTTAGCGTTTGTGGTTCTCTTCTATTGCCGCGAAAGGGTAGAACGATAATCGACGATTATTATTCATGCTATTACTCTTCTACGACAACGCAGCGGCGGACGAGTATGTAGCTACAATGGAAAAATTGGAAAACCAATGGACAAATTAATGAAGCAAGAAATAAAAAGTTTCTTTACAAATTGCTATCTTAAATCTAGCGTTAGACGAACAAATAAATGAAAATAAAGCTACAGCTTCTCGATGTGTACTCCCTCTTGTTGATACGGATAATGGTTCGTGTTCACAATTGCCAACATGCTGGATGCATGCCTTTGCAAATCGATCAGGTTCCTCCCGCTATATGACAGAACTTACCGACTGTTTCACCAAATATATTCTCCCTTCATCCTTGGGAATTAAAATCCCAAGAACGCTACTAACAAGTATTATTGATTTCTTCTTTATGTTCCGTCGACATAGAGCGCCACTTATAATTCTGGTATACATCACTTAAGGCGAAAGCATTGTTTAACACGTTAAAAACCTCGTTTAAAGCGGTTCGATAGATATTTAAAGTTCAGTTTGTCGGCGTAGAACTTGAAAACCCAAAGGAATGAATCCTAAAGATAGACAAAAAAGAAAACTGAATTAACAATAAGAAAAGAATTTCTGTCGAAAAAATAAGAATTTTCGATTTAATTAATGTTGTAGATAATGGATCTCTATCGAACTGTTGTGTGCCAGAATATTTTAAAGCATTTGGTTTGTTGGAATTAGAAGCAAACACAAGTAATTTGTACAAATTTATTTAGATCGATACAAATTTGTCAGCCATTAACTTATTAAAGATAATGTGTTGTAAGTGTGGCCCGCAGTTACGCTTCATGTGACCCAGTCTGAATGTCCCCACTTATGGAACACTATTTCCAACATTTTGCCGGTATCTTACCAATGACACATGCAACGTAGTCGATCAACGCAGCGATGGTGATTGGCTTGTTCTTGTCACGTGACTTCACCAAAAATAGCCTAGTGGGTTCAAATGGCAAGAACGAGTCAGCCCACTGGCATTGATAAAACTTGAGATTAATTGCATGGAATTATGTAGAGTGCTTTGCCGGCTCTTGAAAGCCATCATTCCATCCATTCCATCATACAAAGTCTATTTTTCTATACTGTTAGTTGTAACAGTGAAACTCATTGCGTACTGCTTCAATACTGAGATAGGCCAGCTAATACTACAACTGTTTCTTGGGCCAAACTCAACAAAAAATGCTGATTCAAGACGTATGCAACCACTGTAAGCCAACCTAAGACTCATATACTTTCGAGACGAGCACTATGGTGTAATCAATAAACCATAATAATTTTGATTTTGTTAAAAAAAAAAACATAAATATAATAGATACACATTTGGCAACATCTGATATTAATAACACCTTGTATCTTATTTGCAAACAAAAATCATTTTTCTTACTCAACTAATTTTGGCCACAAAAATAGGATTTAAAACCATTGTACAATGGCTTGAATAGCCTACTCGGTGGGTCGATTATGACGGCCATAAAATGAACGCGACTTGCCAAACACATTTTTCACAGATAAAAAATCTCTAAATCTCAATCACACTGAACCAAACGTAAAACCTAACAGGTATTTAGTGATCAGTTTTTCATGGACCTGACGTACATACATACTATTAACTGATCTGCCGAGTTCTATCTAATTTGCAAAAAATAGTTAATTGGAAATAATGGACGTTTTCCAGAATTTAGATGAATTTCGGATTCTGTGTGTCAAATCAAATCAACTTGTCTTAGGTAGTGTAGTATTTCTATCATCTAATTAATGATGCGATGTGTGAAGTACTTCATGATTTTCCACACAACATTTCTTGACTTCCAAGTGGCTCTCACAAGTTCAACTTACATTACTGTGGTCAAAAACGACTACCACTCCAACTTAGTCGTATGTAGAATTACGACTAGATTTGACAGCGAAACGATTGCAGCAATGATATTAGCCACCGCACTGACATAATAATGTTCTACATGTTTGTTGAACTTTATCATCCAACAAAAATGTACTGTTGAAAATGTTGAGTGGTTGCCATTTTGTGTTTCCTTCTTAATGCTTATTGGATATTTTTATTTGTTTATACATATTTTTAGATAAGGATTTTTCAAAGGCTATTGAAATGTACACCAAAGCTATAGAGTTAATACCAAGTAATGCTATATATTACGCTAATCGGTCTTTGGCACATCTAAGACAAGAAAGTTTCGGATTTGCTTTACAAGATGGCGTGTCGGCCGTTAAAGCTGATCCAACATATCTAAAAGGTTATTACCGCAGAGCGGCAGCTCACATGTCTTTGGGTAAATTCAAACAAGCTTTATCTGATTATGAATATGTAAGTATATGTGCCTTAAATGAAATGTTTAATACTTTCATTATTTGTTCGGTATTCGCTTTCAAAAGGTATCAAAATGCCGTCCCAATGATAAAGACGCAAAGCTAAAGTTTACAGAATGTAATAAAATTGTTAAAATGAGAGCATTCGAAAGAGCTATAGCAGTTGATAAACCCGAAAAGACATTAACTGAAATGTTTAGAGATTTTGAAAATATTGGTAAGTTATAAAATCCAGTGTAAGTTGTATGGGGTTTACATTAATCTTTCTATACTTGCATTTCTTTCAACAGCCATTGAAGAGGATTATGCGGGACCTGTTTTAGAAGATGGTAAAGTTACTTTGAAATTTATGCTAGAACTCATGGAGTATTATAAACAGCAAAAGAAATTGCATCGTAAATTTGCTTACAAAGTAAGACCATCGTCACAATACCATGGAGAAAGAATGTACTCTGACTATTTTTGTTTGTTTAGATTCTTTGCGATATTGATGCTTATATGCGTACACAGGATTCCATGGTTGACATCACAGTGCCGGATGAGGCAAAGTTCACAATTTGTGGTGACATCCATGGTCAATTTTATGATCTTATGAATATCTTTGAAATTAATGGACTTCCTTCCCCCACCAATCCATATTTGTTTAATGGCGATTTTGTAGATAGAGGTTCTTTCTCTGTGGAGTGTATATTTACACTGTTTGGCTTCAAGTTACTATATCCAAATCACTTTTATTTATCAAGAGGTAAGTGAAAAATATTTTGAACGTTTACAGTGCTGCTCTCAATTCATATTTCGCACCACTCTAATCACAAATAAAAACGTCGAAATTCGTTACAGGTAATCATGAAAGTATAAACATGAATCAAATGTATGGTTTTACTGGTGAAGTAACTGCGAAATACACTAGCACCATGGCCGACATGTTTACTCAGGCCTTCAATTGGCTGCCATTATGTCATTGTATCAATAAGAAAATCTTGGTTATGCACGGTGGCCTCTTCTCAAGCGATGAAGTCTATTTGGATGATTTGCGACGCATTGATCGCAATTGCCAGCCACCTGAAGATGGTTTGATGTGCGAACTGCTGTGGTCCGATCCACAGCCCTGGGATGGTAGAGGACCATCAAAACGTGGTGTTGGCATTCAATTTGGTCCTGATGTCACAGAGGCATTCTGTAAGCGCAATAATCTGGATTATGTTGTGCGTTCACATGAAGTCAAAAATATGGGCTATGAGATAACTCATGAGGGTAAATGTATAACGGTGTTTTCGGCACCCAACTATTGGTGAGTATCGTATGGGAAACCACAAAATTACAAATTCTTTACTAATAAACAATGTTACTTGTTTTCTTTTATTGCAGCGATACCATGGGTAATTTGGGTGCATTTATAACAATTAAAGGCAATAATTTAACACCCAATTTCCAATCATTCGAGTCTGTGGTAAGTACAAAGAAGAAGTAAACAAAGCATTATCTAGATCTATCAGAAAGTATTCTCCGAGATATCTCAGACCGTCATGTCTGAAGAGACGAATTGATGCTACACAGCTGTTTCAACATTGTCATCTGTCGAAATTCCTATGCAAATTTTAATGTCAGTTATCATTTTCCACAAGGTATTTGTTTTTATTCGTGTCTAACTTACGCCATAGGGACATGGATACTAGGGCGTACCTCAAAAAAAAAGTTCGCCGTACACCTTCGAATATGAAGTATTATTGAAAGGTAGTTTCAAAAAATTTTTTTTATTTTTTTATGCCGAACGTAGGGGTCGCGCTTTTACATTTTTCTATATAACTTCTGCATTTATAAACGGATTTTAAAGTGTGATACATCGATGTTTTTGTCTCGACGATTTTTTGGTCTTTGAAGTCATTGAGCTCAAGCACCCCCTTCTGGTACTTACCCATCATATCTCAGTTGCTACTACCCTAATGTACCACTCTAATATCAGAAAATTAAAGCTCGCATAAAATCATGAAACTCTTCCTAAGGAAGTATGTCGAGACAAAAACATCGATGTATCACACTTTAAAATCCGTTTATAAATGCAGAAGTTATATAGAAAAATGTAAAAGCGCGACCCCTACGTTCGGCATAAAAAATAAAAAAAAAAATTTTCAAACTGCCTTTCAATAATACTTCATATTCGAAGGTGTACGGCGAACTTTTTTTTTTTACTTGTAACCTGGTACGCTCTAATGGATACCTCACTATATAAATACACAAATGGTAGAGCATATTTCGGTTCTACCGAATAAACATGGCATATTTCATTATAGCCTCAACCAATTCTGTCCATCAACCCACAGTGTCAGAAGCAATCTTACTCTGTGCACATAACTCTACCATAGTTATCTACAATGCCTTCCACATCATTGTCCTGGGAGTCGGTATAGTAGTGATCTGGTTTGTTAAGTCGATTAAAGAGTTCGTACACCTCTTAATCCTTGTCGATTTCTGGTAAGTGATGTGGATGTTAGGGAAAACACAGAAGAAATAGTGCTGCTTTGTCTGCGGATTCAATCTTACTTATTTCCCTTAACATTCCACGAAGGAACTGCCGCGGCACTACTCTCGAATCAGTGAGCTGTGTAAGATTAGAGATTACTCTCTCACTGGTAAAGTCGCCTTCGAGATTACTCTCTTACTGGTAAAGTCGCTGCTACGAGGTGGAAGCAGCCGCTGACAGTACATACCACGCGACAGCCGTCCAGAGATTCAATCACCGCATGGAAATCACTAAAGCTGTTGTCCTGTCTATAGGACTAGCGTAGTTGGGCACTTTTTATCCAGAAACTGCTTACGATTTTCACATCCATCAGTGTATAGACCGAAATGCCAAAATCCCACCAAACACACTGACTGGGAATAGAACATTCAACAATTTTGGCATGTCCTGCTATGATGCTGAACCCGTCTGGGAATAGTACATTTGACAATTTGGTATCAATCTGTATTCCAAACTATCCCGCTTAATCGAAGTCCAAGCGAATACAGTTTGTTGAAATGTCGGTTTATTACCATTTTCCAAAAATTACTCTAACGTCCTATATTTTTCTTGTGGCACCAAAGCTAGCTCTCAACAGATTTTACATCTTTTATAGACAAGATTCCTAGGAATTTACTAAGCGTCAATATTCAAAGCGTTATAAAATGGATTTCAATACAATTCAATTCTGGTTTTCAAATATATGTTAGATATCGGCAAATGGAACACAATTGAAAAAAAATAAGCTCTTACTGATAAGAATCCATTTTTTTGCGCCGTGCGTAACAAACGAACAGATTTGTATTATGGAAACAGCCAGTAAGTCTTCAGAGGTTTAAAAGGTATCATCCTTAAATGATTACTAATACATCCGGAATAGGAAGTCTTAGTTACTAGTCACAGTTATGATCTAGATAATATTTGTCTATTGATTACAAATACTGCCGTCAGTAACTCATATCTACCTTCTCTATATATGTATTGGTACTCATTTTTGTGTTTGGCGTTCATTGCTTTGTTTATCTATCGGGAATAGACTCCAATATTTTTGAAATTTTCATAGAATGCAGCTGGTGTGTACCATCCCGCTCAGTTATGAAATCGTGTAATATTATCGCGGTCTTGCCCGAATTATGTATTTAGTAAAACTATTACTGGATTAAGTTTTGGAGAAAAAGTTGAAAGTCTGTGATCGCCCTATGCGATCTTACCCAAATGGTACTCCTCGTCGGTACCGTCCGGTACCTCCCATACAAATGTGCCATTCTGCCCTCTTTAGAAATCGTATAATAATATTAATACGCTAAACGCAATCTTGCCGAAATTCTGTGTTTAGTAAAGCTTTAACTAGATACAGTTTTCGAGAGAAAAAAAATGGAAATCTACTCACTTTGTAAAACGTGTAAAGTAAAAGTGTATTATTGTATTTCTCTGTAATTTATGAATTTTAATTTGAAAAGTTGGGATTTTTCCTGTGAAAAGTCCACAAAAAATTAGGGTATTATTTCAAATCTGTTTGGAGCGTTATTAAATTTAGTTGGGGTTTTATTTAATTTCCAAAATTTGTAATTTATTTCAAATGAAATAGGATCGCAAAAGTTGTTGACTTATTACATGGCGCAATTGTAAAACAATCTTATAAACAATCGCTTGAAATTTAAATGGAAGTTTAATGGTTTGGGGGCAGTGAGACGTTTTGATTTTTTAAATAAAATATATTCTTTACATAATAAAAAAAACTGATTTTTTGTTTGTTTTTCTTACAGCCTCATCCCGATGTTAAACCAATGGCATATGCAAATAGACTTATGAGCTTATTGGCGTAGTCATTCTAGTCAATAAAGTGTTCTTCTTCTACGGCTCTAATGTTTTCAAAACAATCTTAATGCAAAACGTACGCGCGCTAAGCCACTTTTATACAACAAAAAAATAATGCAGCAGAAAACAAAGAAGGGATGAAACATCCCCACTCTACTTGTTTACAACAACAACAGCAGAAACCAACTTAAACAGCAATACTTTGCAAAACAAAGCCAGCTTTGTATAAAAATTAAAAATGAAAAGTATCCCCGAACAAATTAACCAGTCACTTCCAAATGCCGTAAATACACCCACACATATACATACATGCATCTTTAGGCGTTGCATTTAAAATGCTTCTCATCCAAGAGCTAATCGGAAATATATTTCTTCTAATCAAAATTGGAAATTATTTAAATTTATTTACATATACTACCACAATACAATTCGTTGTTTCGTATATGTTTTTGTTTTTTTTTTTGTTTGGTTCGTTTGTTAACTTTTTTAAATATCGTGTTATATTTTTGCCTGTTTTCCATAATTTTTTTTAGAAATTCAAACAAGTGTTTGCCGTTTTCTGTAAATTATTTAGTTTTATATACTTTTTGCTTTTTTCTTTTGAATAAAAAAAGTATTTCTTGGAATATCATTGAAATGAAAAGATCAAACGACATTTTTCTATTTGGCTGTAAATATCATTCACCAACTAAAACATGCTCTCAAGAGAACGAACAATCTTATCTGCCCACAATCAAGTCTCATTTAAACCAACAACACTGCATACATATATACTACCAATAGGTATTACATGATGAACAATAAAAAAAGAAAAAATAATATTTTATCGTAAAATAGTAAGAAAAAGACATTTATATAAACAAAGGAATTAGTCAATAATAAAGAAAAACAAACATCATCTAAGAACAAGAACATTTTAATTTTAATACATACTCTTACATACATACACATTAATATAAAAATAAAACGGCAAATATAGAGCAATTACTAAATGTAACAAAAGGAAAAAATAAAACCAGAACCATCGTAGTATGAAAGGAAATCCAAATATTTAATAAAGAAATTTTTATGAAATGAATTTCCATGTATAATATTTGCTTTTGTATTTCCATCATATATCAATCGATAGCATTGTTGGTAAAAGTGTTTGAAAAATAAAACATATAATAAAACAGGCTGTGCCTAATGATGACGACTATCGCAAACATACAAAGGGTCTCAAGTTACGGATATGAACATGGAATACACTGATACATCTAAGGTCTCTCCAAGATTTGGGTATAAACCACAGCCACGCCGACACAACCCGATAGGCCACACCTGCTGGCCGTGGTACCAGACATTTGTAACCGGTCAGACTTCGTAATTAAAAACTACTTCCATCGTTTTGGTTTTCTCACCGATCAGGGTGTATTTAGACAGTCCCAATCGAGCTCCCCAAAGAACGAAAAAGAAATTGAAATACGACACTGTAAAGAGAATTGAGACGTTAAGGTTCAAAAACAACAATATCCAGCTGAAGAAAGCATACCACAACCAATCATAGATCGTAATTAAGAAAAGCAACAGTCGGACAGCTGTAGTGTTAATGCTTGAAGAACTGATTCAAACATATTAATCTAACCTAAGGACTAATACAACAACAGCCGAGCAAACAGCCACAAATCAAGAAAAATACCTACGGGAATGAAATCGATACAAACATCTCGATGACGGTAATAAATATATGGGTCAACATAGTTTATACTTTGCGAATGATTCAGAACATTTTTTGTAAGTTTTTGTACTTTTTTATGATTGAAAAATATCCTTTATTAAATTAATTTTTGTTTTAAACTTCATTTAAAAATTGTTCTGTAAACAAATCCATTATTGTGGCGATAGCTGAAGCTAAAACAATTTTTTTATTTATTAACAAAATTTATCAAGATTTCATGTAACATCGGTTATAGTTAAATAAAAAATAGGCCAATAAGCTTTGGTCTCTCAACGAATAGGTGCGGCGTTGCCAATCCTTGTTGTTAACATAGTCGACGAGATGAAAATTCACTTCATCAGCGAAGGTGATTTTTCGAGACAAGTCATTGTCCCCTTCGATCGATCTGCTCTAAGCCAAAACTGAGAAGCGATAATGAAGCGCATGGTCGTGTACCTTCAATTTAACTTTGTGAAGTGAATAATGCGAGGTCTCTGTACCAAATTCGCATCAGCTTAGTACGTGAAGTGATGAGATCGATGTTCCAGGACTGAGTAGCACAGTCTCGACTACGGCTCATCTCACTTTTTTATCAGAGCAAACAAGATTGTTGTCCACTAGCATTCGAGTCTCATACAGTTTTTTTTAGGAGATGCGGTTAAAGTCTCATTTTGACAAAACATATTTTTAATAAGCGTACTTTGGAAATTAGTTTGCATTATTGTAAAACATTATTTAAGCGATTCACTTCCTTCCTCGGAAGTTTTCTAGGAGATAGTTTACATAGCGCAATAGTATAAAAGCGTTGCATGTTCACCCCTGTATTTGAGTTATTGTGTTGAGTATTCAATCGAATGTCTACCACTGAACCATATTCCAAATAATTATAAACAAAATAACTCAAACGATTTGAATCATAATTCAAAATATTTTCATTTGAAACTTTATTTGCCAAACATCAAAAATAATGAAGAAAATTTAGTTAATCATTTATTTTTTTCGAACTGCAAATCAAAATTCTCTGTTAAACCATTTAAAGATAAAAAAAATAGCGTTTTTGAAAAATTGCGGTTTTACCAGCGTTATAATGTAAGACATAATCAAACTGATTAAGAAAATCCTTTTCATATTCCATGTTGTATTTAGTGTCGGATTGGAAAACTGTTTGTAGTACACCAAGTGGGATTGTTTTTATTTTGAAATAATCATGAGGTAAAAAATATAGGCATACTCGTATGTACAAACAAACATTCATGATATGGTTGAAATCTTTTATAGTCGAGAACGGTGTCCATCTTCGAGTCGAGCTTCACATGAAAAACAGAAATCCCATAAGAATTGCAGTGGTGACTATATACCCGGTGGATCAGCCAACCGATCACAGAGAACTAACGCAGCTCCCCACCACTATGTACCCAGTAGTACACCGGATATATGTCGTTCGAATTACCCCGGGACCTATGGATTTCCACAGAATCAATTTGAACCACGTAGATTGTTTCAGTGTAAGTATTATCGGCCTTTATCCTTATATCAAAGCTCACATTAACGAAAGGAACGATTCCTACGACACGCACACAAATTAACTGCCGGTTTTCGTAAAACGAATTCGTTCGTTCGTTACAAATTGTCAAAATTGCAGGCGCAACAAAACGCATAATTATTATTAATCAGAGGCCAGTTTGGGCCCATGTTGCATATGTCGATATCTAACATTCGAAGTTTGAAGTTTCATTATCTGAACAGCAAGATAGCAATTGCACTTGTTCGGGATTGTTTACGTATCACAGTCAGCCTATTCGGATATCTGCCACCTGCTGACCCCCTTAGTAGCCTGAGCAAGCCCTAGTTTGATTTTCCATTTTTTTTAGAGTTTCAAATCCACTGTGAATACCAGAAGTTGGTTGTATTTGTGTATGTTTCTTTCAGATTGTAGGGTAGTTAATTACTTTCTATAAAAAAGAGTTGTTTATATAGACTTACTTATTTCTCCTAACATTCCATTAAGGAACAGACAGGGAACTTCTTTCGAATCAGTGAGCTATGTACGATATAATTTGTACTGTTTAAAGCAGGCTCCGAACGGCTAATGCTTTTCTAGAGAACTTTTTTCTTACTCGTAAACTCGCCAACATTTACGAGGTGGAAACAGCAGCTGAAAAATGTTTAATGGTCTTACCCGATTTCGAACTCGGTTCTAGTTGGATGATTTTCAAAATTAAAATTTTGTTAAATGAAAATTAGATTGTCTTTTGCTGTTGCAATTTGTTATGCCTCTGTACAGATTTACAGTAACGTAAACTCTCTAACCTTTAAACTAGGTTCCTTGGCAACACTGAACAGCTAGCCAGTGCATCTGTCCCTAGCGAAATTCATCGAAACTACCAAAGGTTTCCAGTATGTGAACATCATACTCAACCTTTCCCTCCACAAATCCTCTACCTATTCCTTCTACCTTCAACCAGGGGTATTAGACTGGGGCAACTTATGGCATCTCATTAAAACCTAACCTAACCTTCGATAGATGCTGAGTGTGTAGACTCGTAGGATAATGTTAATCGAATTCAATTGGTCTTATATATGTTCTTATTTAGATGGCTGCGATGATCTGGATAAATCTCCTGCTTTGGAGCCTCGGGAAATCCATCCCGAATATTACTCTGTAAAATCACCTCAATTAGAAGATCTACCTCACGAACTGTTAGATGAATATACCGAACCATCATATTTCGAACCACCGGTAAATGCTTCATACGATGACCTTATGTGTGCCTTTGCCACACCACCACCGCCCCTGAAACTGACAAATCACTTGGAAGAGAGAGCAGAAATGGTGACCACAGGCCGCATTGATATTGATGATGGCCGAAGGCATGTTGTCGATCATCGCCGCACCGATTCCAAAGCCGATGATCCACTATGTCCATATGAAGTCCAACCACGGCCAGATGATCCTAACATAATTCCACCACATCCCAAAGACCCAAACGATTTCGTGGGAATTATTCGCAGAGCTCGGGCAATACAACGGCTAGGAGCGTTAGAAGAAGAATCTGCAAGCAATTTTCCAAATCATCGACGATTGCCTGCAGTTGGCCAAAAAACCAGAAGACGAATTAAGAAACCACAGCCATCTACAAAAGAACCGCCACAAATAAGGAAAAGAGTTGCGAAAAAGAAAAAGGAGGGTCCACCCAATGGAGACAACCCGCCTGATAATACTGATCCAGAGTTTGCAGCTGCTGTTTTACGTGCCAGAAAAATGGCTGGGCTTAAAACTAAGAATTCTAAATTGTTACACACTTCTAAAAGCCCACCTTCACCGACTCATCAGCAAAGACATCCACCAGCTCCAACGTATGAGAGCATTATGGAGCGTGCAGCTGCCATCCGTGCTAAAAGGTATCCTGTTACTGAAAATCCAATGAATACTACAGATTTTATAGATCACTTAGATGAGTTCGAAGCTATGGAACAATTGTATAATGCAAAACCCGATCAATGTGCGATTAGGCCCCGGGAGGAGAATGTAAATGTGGTGGTTGATCGTATCGATGATTTACAACGTCAACTTTTTCAGTCTCCTACACCAAACGACTGCTCAAGTCCGAGCTTTGAACTGCCACCAATTATTCGGTATTACGATTTGATGAAACGTCACGAAGAAATGCTAGCTGAGAAAGCTTTCGTTGCCAGCGAGGTGTATCAAGTACCGGAATACAAAGATGACTTGGAGCAACTTCAAGGTATTGCCGACTGGGATTTAGCCGATTTGTCTGGTAGTCCTGTTCGTTCCTCTCCAACTGCAGCTTCGGCAGGAATCGCATCATCTCATGTTTCTTCCACTCTCTCACCAGAAAAGATGCCTACTCTCGTATGTCCACCAGACCCTAATAATTCCTTGGACGATACATTTCTTCAAAATGTAGAAACTCCTCCTGATATATTTTCGACTGAGGCGTGGACAGATGCTGGCTGTCTTATTCAGGATGAGGTTGCGTTGGGTGATATTTCGATGCCCTTTAATGTTTTGGAAGAAGATGCCACCTTATATGAGATGGCCTTGGAAGACGTAACATCGCCAGAACTAGATGATTTATCTGTGTCAATGTCCGATGATTTGGCACCACATCATCCAACAGAGTTTTTAGATTACGAAAGCGATGAAACTGTTCAAATTGTTGAAGATGAAGAAGAGAATTTAACCGGAGGATTTTTGACCACAGTCGTTAGTGCTGTGGTCGATAAGTTAAGAAATATGTTTGCGGGTTCACCCAGAGAAATCGAAGAAGAAGATATACAATCTATCAATTTAGACTCATCACTACCCAATCTATTTGAAACCACGCCACCACAAAGGCCAACAACACCATCTGGCCAGGTATCGACACCACAACAAACTGTACACGAGGTCACGGATTCTGAAAGATCAATAGCCATACCATCACATCCAAAAGATCCCATGATTCAAAACCTGAAAGCTGAAGGGTCAAAAAAAAGTGCTCGTGTTGCAAAGAAAACAAAATCTGATCAAACAGCAAAAATTTACCCACCCGCAGACTATTCTCCGGGTCATGTAGCAGCTGTGGCAAGAGCTAGAGTATTAGCGGGTTACAAAAATAGGTCTGCAGTCTTCAATCCACAACGAGCTGCCAGTATTGCAGCCTTCGAAGCTGAACGAGTAGCAGCTGAAGAAGCTTTACCGCCCGTAGAAAGAATGCAGAGAAAAATAGCTCGTATAATAGAAAATCGCGGACAGCTGCTCTGTGCCAGACCGTCCATTGAGGCGCTGGGTACTCTCCAAGCTATTAAGGAATGTATGCCTAAACCGAATGTGCCTCAACCATCTATACCTAAATGGACACCAGCTGTAAGACGTGTTAATAGAAAAAATCATGCATTTTCAAAGAAATTTGACCGGGCTTTCGGAAAGTTCCAGCCAATGACTCCTATTAGAGAAGAGGCCTACAGCGAATCAGATCTCATGAGTTTTTCGCCTCTACGACCACACGAAGGAAGATTGAGATTACAGTATTTAAGGGAACGTTCGGAACAAATGCCGACGAATGGTGAAGAGTGTCCACAAACATCATCTCTAAGGACTCCTGAAACCGCTCCAGTTCCGTACAGCCCAATTACATTACTTACTCCCACAGAGAACAGGAGAAAGGAATCCATCACCACAACACATGGCGAGAATGGTGGTGAAGAATCAATTAGGGAAGTAGTTATTGAGACATCAACATTGGAGAACGGTGAAGTGCACACAACGACGAGAAAAATTACAAAAAAAACGGACAATCTTGGAAATGTCACATGCCATGTGGAAGAGGGTAGGGAGTTGAACGGTGACGAAATCATGGAAAATATTGATACAATAGAGGCGCCAGAGTTTCTCGATACGTCTGAGATCCTGCCGCCCAGAGATTCATCAATGCCTTCTCCATCTGAAATAATTGAAAGGATAAGAGTTCAAGTTCAAGACAAACTTAAACATACATTGCCCGAAGTGCCATCAGCGCCGGAGGAGCCTGCAACACTACAATTCCCCGAAGATCTGTCTCACGAACAATTAGATGAGATTGAGATACCAGATCTGGAGATGACGTCTTTCCTAAAAGATCCGCAGGCAAGTAAACAGTCACCGAACGTATCCCTACCCTACTGTTGGGGAGAAATACCAGAGTCTACTCATCATTCGCAATATTGCCTACCAACACCGCCGAAAGCCGTATCTCCAGTTCCACAGCGTAGTCAGGCTCCCAAACCTCAATCTCCCGACAGGCAAATAGTTATTCCACCACATCCTAAGGATCCTAAAGATTATGTAGCAATAGTTAAACGAGCTCAGGCAATACAAAAACTACAAAAACAGCAAGAGGGGGAGATAGCTGCACATCCTAGTTTATATGGTCCTTCGCTCAAAGGTCAAATGACCAAGTCAAAAAAGAGGGGACTGAAGAAATCGGGTCATCTAATTAATGAGGATGAGTACAGGGAATGTTCAGTACAGCCACCACCAATTCCAGCAGATTACATTGCAGCTATTGCTAGAGCAAGACAACTGGCGGGATATAAAAACATAACCGCAGAACAGAATCCTGCTGTTGGCGAAAATTTCGCGGCCAAAAAATCAGATGATAAAGAACCGAAACTGCCAGCATTTGAAGCTTTGCCCGCATACGAACAAATTCTGCAAAGAATGGACAAAGTGAGATGTGCTCCAATACAAAAACGAAAACTTGAGCCTACGGCAGATGTCCTTGGTATGATAGCCGCTATTAGGGAAAACATAACTCCAATTGTGGAAGTGGTGCGTCTACCAACATCCCAAACACTACTCTCGAGTGCAGCACCAGTTCGAACGTCAGATAAGTCGCACAAAACAGCCGAAGATCTTGGAAGTGAAGGCCAGGCAGTAGAGGTGCAAGTTTGTCCCTCAACACAAAAATCACCTGGCTCATACCAATCTAGTCCTACCTTGGACTCGGTTGATAAATGTACTCGAGATAAGATAGCCGATATTTCCCTAGAGGAGTTTGAAGCCCTTGAAAAGCAAATGGCTTGCCCTCCACAAGTTAATAGATCCAAAAATTGTTCATTAGATGAATTTGAAGAACTCGAAAGGCAGATGGCTTGCTCTTCACAAGTTTGTGGTTCCAAAAATATTTCATTAGATGAATTTGAAGAACTCGAAAGGCAGGAAGCTGCAGAAGCAGCTTATAGTGACAACCGATTGTTCGATTCAGGAATGAAATCATATAAATCCACCGAAACTCCAAAGGGTCGCATTAAAGTAGGTCGACCTAGAAACTTAATACAAGAAGACAGACCTCTCTCTCCTGCTCCTAGAGTACCACAGAACAAAATAATGGATTACCGCAATTTTGGAAAATTTAATGAAATGGAAAATATTAATGAAAGACTGCCAGATAAGCAAACCTGTTATAATGAACTAATTGCCGATTTCGTCAACAAGCTACAATATGTATTGCCAGCCAATGTGTTAGGTGACCTAATGGCTTCAACTCCCGTAGGCCATAAAGAACGAATTAGACAAATTAAAGAAGCACAACAGAGATCGTTCATCCCAAGAAATCTGGAGGTTCACGACGAGGCGTATATTTCGCCCACAGCCGCTTATAGTCCAATTACTCTCACGAGTCCTAGTGATGCCATGCGCTCAAATCAATCACGTGATGTTTCCCAAGTACAAATGGCCAAAGATGATATTCTATTAGATTTACATACGCCAAAGATCCATCATGCACGTCTCAAGCAATTTAGAGATCTAGAAGATATTCCGTTTGACGAACTCGAGTTCGAAGATGAACCCACATTGACCAATGTGTCCTTTGATAAAGCCCCGACACCACCACCTCAACCGTCGGAGCTCATAAACAGAATACGACAGCAAGTTCTAAAGCGATTGAGAGAAGATAAATCACAAAACAGTCAAATATGCACTTTCGATGATCTTCGATTTCCCGATCAGTTTCCGGAAGATGAATTGTTTGAATTGAGTGCACCTTCTTTTGTACAGTCACCGATTAGTCAGTCTGCGGACACACAAAAAACACCAAACATATCTTTGCCGCATTATGCTTGGGGAGAAGCTGCTTCGGCCACATCATCTCCATGCCCGACAAGAACACCAATACGTACTCAAGAAGAGATCGATGCAATAGTCGAATGTCCGAAAATGCCTTCCCCAGATGGTCCTCTAATTATACCACCCCATCCTAAAGATCCCAAAGACTATGCCGCTATAGTGAAGAGAGCTCAAGCCATTCACAAGTTAAATAAACAAACGGATGACGAAAATGCCATCGCGCTTAAGCCACTGAAGAAGAAAATCCGAATTGTCAATGTCAAACCGAAAAGAAAGCTTACCATGAAGAAAAGTACAGCAAAGAGCAACGAACAAATTGCACCAGAGATGGGAGAGACAAGAGAGTGCCCATCGGAACCGCCACCACTACCAGCCGATTATGCTGAAGCAGTTGCACGTGCTCGCCAATTAGCAGGATATAAAAATGAAACTGCAGCATTAAATCCAGAAGCTGCAGCTGAAATTGCTCGGCAAAAGGCAGCGGTGGAGACAGAAACCGCTGCTTTTGCCGCACTGCCAGAGCATGAAAAGCTAAAAGTACGCATGGAATGTTTAAGATCGAAACTGCATCGCCACGGCCGTATCAAACCGACAATAGAACAGTTGGCTTTCTTACAACATATGAAAGAAAAATGCGAGTATGTAGCTCCCAACACCGATCCGTCTACTCCAAAAACAGTCGAGGATATTCCAAGTCTTTCGGATACTCCCTGTGTTTCTCAAAATTCTACAGCTGAAACATCTGACTTGGCAAAATTTGAAGCCTTGGAGAAAATGTTGGCGCCACAGGGACAATTTTCTCAAGCAATGCCCCAAGAAAATTCAGCGTTCCGACAACGAATAGCGGATCTACAGCAACAACTTTTGACATCGGAAGTGGCTGATAACTCTCTGGCTGAGTTCGAAGCCATAGAAGCTCGAGAAGCTCCGCCTGATCAATGTCCCGCATGGCCACCGGGAACATTACATCAACTTAGTCGAAGGATAGCAGAAATGCAACAGGAACAATTGGCAACACCAGTCGAAATAAATTCACGAGAAAGATACAAAGAGCTATTGATTCAGATGCAAACCTCACCTAAAACTCCAGTTGAGCCAAGTCCTGTAAAAACCCCGGAGATTCGATACAGTCCCATACATTTTAGTCTAACGTCGCCCGATAGAAAGAAAAGTGCCCAAAAAAGAAGTGGTGACAGCACTATTACAGAAGAGGTCACAGAAACCGCTGAAATTGTAAATGGAGAATTACAACATGTAACTAAAAACGTCACAATAGTCACCGATCAATACGGCCATAAAACCGCTTACATCAATGAAAACAAGACCATGGAAGCCATAGAGGATTTAGAAGATATCAGAGAGCCCAGTTTTCTAGACATGACTCCTATATCACCGACTGACGCTCCCAGACCAAGAGACATTATAAACCGAATTCGAAGAGATGTTCAGTGTAGATCCAGGCCTCCTGAGGTACCAACTGCTCGACTCATTGAGTTGGGAACACCATCCCGGGAACTGCCTTTGCCACAAGAAGTTCTCGAAGAGCAATTGATTGAAATAACATGCCCAACATTACCCAAAACTCCTGCAAGAACGCCAACACACTCAGCGAAAAGATCACCTGAACGAGCATCAAATATTTCTATACCTGAGTTCTTTGTTGCAACACCACCATCATCAACTCTACCACCAGTATCTCCTCTCAGACATCATACACCCTCTCCAGACAATCCGATAACAATAACAAGTCATCCCAAAGATCCCACAGATTATGCGGCTATGGTTAAGAGAACTAGAAAAATGCATCAGCTCCAAGTACAAGAGGAAGGTGAATCACTGGCTGCTACAGAAGCAGCGCAATCGACTCAAACTGAGGCGAGCAAACTGAAGAAAATGAAAGGAGTACCCCCATTTAAAAGCACGACTCCACTTCTAAAAAAAGTGTTAATGGGTAAGACGAAATTGAAAGCTGGACCGATTAAATCAGTCCATCTACCGCCTCCATTGCCGGAAGGATATACGGAACATGTTGCCAGAGCAAGACGATTGGCTGGTCTAAAAAATAGTACAGAGGCAAAAGTTACTGCCGCAACTGTAGATGCCACAGAATGTGCAAATGCTTCTTTGCCGCCACCGGCTGATTTCGAAACATTGATGTCGAGAATTGCAGCCCTTAGAGAAAAGGGATCTGCACTACAAGCTCAACCATCAATGGAAGCTGCTGCATACTTGGGTGCCCTGAAAAGTGTCATGGATGTTATGGATTCAATTCCGACTGAAGAAGTCAAAGCCGTTTCTGAAATATCACCGGAATCGCCAGAAACACGATATAGAAGAATAATGAATGCTAGGCGGGAATTACCTTTTCCTCCTAGTATCGAATTCAGCCAGGTACAGTCGCCGCCTTGTGGCGATATTACATATACACCCATACGATTTGTTAGCCCTCGTGTTGGCGACTATAGGGCAAATGCTGCTAATGGAATCGCCGAATTCAATATGGCAAATTTTATAGGTTTACAAGATTTAGGTGAGTTGGATGAACTTGAAGAACCAAGCTTTGGGGAATTAAGCATAGTTGATATTGATGGGTATACACTACCCTCACAGTCTCCAAGGACACCACAGCCCTCACCATCGCAATTAATTAATAGAATACGAGACGATGTTTACCAAAAATTGGCATCAACAAATTTAATATATCCGACACCTAGGCGAACTTCACCACCAACTCTGGATTTACCCGTAAATCTGACAGAGGAAGATCTTTTCGAAATGAGTGTTCCCCGCTTTGCAGAAACACCTCAACAACATCAAACGCCAACTAAATCACCAAATGTATCCATACCACTGTATTTCGAAACCACTCCTAAAATACCTACACCCAAAGTCGGAATACCCAGCAGATCGAATGTTCCGCTTGCCGAAGAAGAATCACTACCAACTCTATTGGGTGTGTGTCCAGGTGTACGAGTTGAAACCCCCGAAGGCCCAATAGTTATTCCACCACATCCCAAAGATCCCACCGACCTGTTGGCTATTATAAAAAGGGCTCAGCTCATACGGAAATTGGAACTTAAACGCGATGCCGATGAAGCAAAGCGACCTGTTCACAAATTAGCGAAGGGTGCCAGGGTACCGATTTCAAGGAGACCCAGAGGTGCACCGGCAAGAAAAGTTCAAAAACCACCTAGGAAACTGCAAAAATTGTTGGAACCTATTCAAAAGAGAGAAAGCGAATGTCCTATGCAACCTCCCGAATTACCGCCTACAATTTGTGCATCGGTAGCAGCGAAACCACCACAAGACTATGCCACTATAATGGCTAGGGCAGCAGCTTTAAGAGCTAAAACTGGTCAATATCCACCTACAGCACGAGAGTTAGCAGCTGCACAGAATTTAATCAATCTTCGACAAAAACTGGAAAGAGGCCGACAATTGTGTGAGTTAGAACAACGACGTAAGACACAACCTGAGGATGTCAGCTTGAACTTGGGTCAATTGCAAACACCACCACCGCTTATGGAACGCTTCAGAATGTTAAAAGCGAGAATGCCCTCAGAAACCCCAATTACTTCACGAATACTTCACGAATACAGTCCAGTAAAGACACCCGATGGCACTGACTTACCAGTGTATTCACCAATTCATTTAGCACCATCGCCACCCTGCCCTTATTTACAGAATATTTCCGAGCCCGCTATAGGAAATGTTTCAATGCCAGTCGAACTTCAGAGTGATTACGACGATACGAATATAAATGTCGAGGTCAACAACAATTTCGATTTAAATCGGCGCATACAATTTTTACAAAATCAATATCTACATTCACCACGACATATATCAATTTCTCCCCGCTCTGCTGGTGTATTGCCCAATACACTTGACTCACCGGGCCTGGCGGAATTTGAAGTTCTAGAACGAGAAGGCGGAGTACTTCAGGCTTTGCCTGCCAACCCATCGCAGAGAACAGATATAAAACAAATGGTTGATGATTTAAATAGACTAGAACAAATATCAAGAGCACAGGAGAAGTTATTATGCGAAGGTGAAATTGCACAAAACCCGGGATCGGACACCTCTCCGAGGAAGTCGTCGGTCATTGGTGAATACAGCGCATTAGACTTGTTTGAGGCCATGGATAGATTGTGTAGAACACCACATCAGCGTTAGCTAAAACTATTGCCGTTTTGAATTTTGATACCGCACTATCAGTTATGTTTTACTTCTAATAAAGCAACGCGTATAAAGAATCTGCTTTACGTTTAAAATCGATGACTTTAGTTACTTTTATAAATATTTTTTTTTATATAAATTTACAACTGTATTAAGAGAGAAAATCAACATTCATTCAAATGACTGCTCTGAACCACTGAACCGAATCAAATTGAGTTCTGAAATGGTTTACATTCCTGCTTTTTTTTAGAGACAGTTAACAAAAAATAACGACCACCCTGATTCAAATATATCTTATGCCGGATGATCCATCTAGTAGTTTATTTTGGAATCATTTGTCATGTTGACAGTAAACGCTGCTCGATAGAAAGTAAGTATCAAATCTCCGTAGAACGAAATGAATCGCTTAACGTTGGGAAATAATCGCAACAAAAAATCTTTTTTTTTTTGTCATTTTCTTTAATATTGCCATTTTTGTCAGATGTATCTTTGTTATTTTGACTCTAATTTTGGAAGAACACGTTAACAATACAGAACATCAAATTAAAGGAAATTATGTGAAGTAAAAATATTATGAATAAGTTTCTTATACCAAAATATTGGTTAAGAGCGAGCAGTGAGCAAATAATTAAGCCCATAAGCAATGTCATATGTAGTTTTAAAAAATATTCAACATGGCCAAGTTTTTAAGCAATTAGTTAATTGTGTCCACACAGCCAGATGAACATGACGAACATATATGTATAAATGAAACAGTTAAACAGATAAATGAAAAAACAACGCTTTGTGGTACTTTTAAAAAAATCCAGAATTGTTAGGCATTTTTTTCGAGTTTAAGACTCCAAATGACTGTTGCATAGTGAAATATGCCGAAAGAAATTAGATTTTTGTCCATCGAGTTTAATGATATATACCTCATTGTAGATATAGGGCTTTATGATAAACTATAGAAAATTTACAGTTTTGGTATTTTCGACTTTTAATGATTTAAAAAAAAATACGAAAACAAATTGATAGACTTAAATTTGTCTATGCCCCTGAAACTGTCATTCAGATTAAAAATAATTTATTCATTAAATTTTTAAAATTTATTTCAACAAAATCGTACAGGTCGTTTATACTCATCGGAATTGTATAATGGTCATTCATTAGACATTTTTGTTTTGTTGCATATTACAGCTGATGCTTATTACAGCTTCAAGAAATTAAGATTTCATGGCGCTTTGTAAAAATTTGGGAAAACAAGAAAATTATAGTTTGGAACCACACACTTCTTTCATACCAATGTGGTGGGCATACAAGAGTTAGCTAAGCCGAATTTAACAATGGTTTTACTGATAAAAAGTGCAGTACGCTAATAGGTATCTACGTTGACGAAAAATTGCCTTCGTTCAGGAAAAGGCCGAATTCTACGAAAATCAAATGTGTTGTAAATTCAAATATGTTGTGCCAACTTAATATTTTTAAAAAGGCAAACATTCCCATTTTTTTTAAAGATTGTATGCATACAACCGGCCAATCACGGTACCCCACAAAAAAGTCAAATCGTATAGAAGCCGAGAAGTGTACCTCTTTCCGGCCAAAACTTCTTTTCAATAATTGCACCACCCAGCATTGACTTTGGCAATAAGTTTGCAATATTTCCTGTAGTTGTTCTACTGAGATATGATACCGATTTTCTAGCGAGAAATAGCTGTCACCGTCAACACAACATATGACTGAAAAAGAAACCACTAGATGGGCCTACCTCTTTAATATGAACATAACAAAATTGAATTAAGAAAAAAATTATAATACCTATCTTTAGAAAAAAAATCGCTCATTTTTCTACCCAGGTCCAGGACCAGGGAACATGAGAATTATATAGTGGTTATTCATTACAAAAAATGTTTTTTTGTTGCATGGTGCAATACATGAAAGTTCATTTGCAGATTCACTTCCTTAACTTCTGTATAATCAGTGCACGATATAGTTTATAGACTCACTTACCGGGACATACTGTTTAGAGCCGACTCCGAACGGCTCATGCTTTTCTAGATACGTTTTATATGGCTTAGAGATAACACTCTTAAGTTGTCAATATTTACGAAGTGGAAAACAGCCGCTGAAAATGTTTGATGGGGTGGGTTTACCACATCATAACCCTCCAGATTGCGATTCGCTTACCAATGTCTAACAAAGGATTTGAAGTAAGATTTTCCATAGAAATCGGAATATAGATATACGGCTGGAGGGAAGGCTAAAAGGAATATTGTGTAATTGGCAATGGAAACACCTTTTATTTGATACCAAATTCCAGTAGTATCACTTTGACATTGTCTTCATACAATTTTAAATGTGATTTTTTAATAACCGTTAAATATATCAATGGGCCATTGCATGTACGTAGTTTTGTATAAAAATTGATGGCGTGCCTTTGCAATTCTTTTGGCTGTTCCTTTGATAAATATAACGAAACTATTTCTGAAATTTCACTTAAATGTTTTCCATCCAAATCAAGGCATTCAATCAGGCTAGGAAATTCTTGCAGAAGTTTTAATTGCAGTTTGTATTCTTGGGTTTGGCTGAAGTAGAAAAGTATTAAACATTAGTCGGTTCCAAAAGTTGGTTAATTTATAGTCATAAATACTTACACCGTTATTGTTTCTTTGGTCGAATGTTGAGCAGCTTTTTGTAGGAATCCCTTGAGAAAAGGTACAATATCACTACAATTAACAACAACAAAAATCTTATTAGAGTATGAACAAAAATGGTCGACATTTTTATAATATGGGTAAATCGGAAAAAGATTATTAATATATAATAATTTAAGAGTTGTCACAACTACATACATTTGTTAATAGAATCATATCGCTCAATTACTTCAAAAGTGTCACAATTCAAAACACGATGTTTTCAGCAGAGTCGTTTAAAGTTGCGTCTCACTGAGAAAATATAGAAAACAAATCACAGTTTCCCGAATAAATTAGAGCCTTGACATGAATATGTATAATTCACGCAGAACAAAAGTCCACTCAAATAAGAAATTTAAAGCTTTTTTTTGAGCAAAAAATAAAAAGTGATTTTTGGATTGCGACACTATTGAAGTAAATGAGCGATATATTTAACCTACATAGCATATACAGCATATATTTGTTTTTTAGATGTTCATAAAAATGGTGAAAAAAATCAATAGTTATATTACAAACTTTAAATCTATTTTATTGTATACAATTAAATTAAAAGACCGCATTAGAAAGTCAACGTCCGTAACGAAAAATAACTATTCTAAATTTAACTGCTGGATTTCTTGTTTTTTTTTCTCCACCAGAACTACGTTTGTAAAGATGCCCAATAGTGAGTTTACAATTTGTAAATATATATATATATACCGTTTCCCGGAATACGTACGTTTTAAGACTGTGGTGAATTCAATCTAAAGAAATCACAATTCTTGTTAGAATGACATACCTTTACAAAACCCTCCATCGATTTTCCTGAGTTATGTATGTCTCAATTTAACTGAAAGATGTGTGGCATTATGAATAATTATGGATATTGGATAATTTTTGTCCATTTCAAAACAAAAATACGAAAAAAAATATTTGTTTGCCTTCAAATTGTTTATAGCCCCGAAATTGGAATTCACATTAAAAGGCTTTGAAAGTAAAGGTTAAAGACATTCTAAAAGTTATTTTATTTCAATAGAGGCAGTTTCTGACTCTATCTCATGAATGGTTGGACAATATTCGCCTTAGGGGGGGATCCTACACGGTACTTCACAAAAAAGGCCAACGCCGTAAAATCCCATTATAACTGGGCAATCGACGGTCGCGTGTGGCGAGGGCTGTGTATGCCTCATCCTGCTGAAAGCAAAAAAAATCCATGTCTCCAATTTACGGACACCAAAAATGGTTTATCATGTAGCGACCACCGTTAACCGAAATCATAGGCCATGTAGATGGCAGGTTACCACTATTTATGCAGACGGACTAATTATACAGGGTTCTCTAACCAGAGGTGTTATTTTGAATTACCCGATATTTCGGTAGCTGACACTTCTTTGAAATGTGACAAGTAGAAACTACGCCACTAAAAATGTAACGATACACGCTTCAACAACGCATTGAAATTATTAAAATCTTGCAGTCACAGTTCGCAAAACTAAAAAGTTTCCGGACCGTGTTATCTCTCAAAGAGCTGATCATAATTGGCCACCGAGATCTTGTGATTTAACACCTTACGACTTCTTCCTTTAGGCCCACGTGAAAGATAAGCCCAGCGTCGATTCAAGACCTCAAAGATAGAATTCGGAAAATTTCATGAAAAGAATATGGTCCTGTAAGCGTGGTCGTGGTGGCCATTTGGCTGATGTTGTTTTCCATTATTAACTGCATACCTTCCTCTTTATTACGAAATAAACATCCGATAATTTATTTCAAAAAATGCCTTTTTTTAACACCTAAATAACACCTCTTGTTCGGATGTTCGTAAAAAAAAAACAAACCTGACATCTCTAGGAAAAGCTCGCAGATAACATCGGCCGTCTGTCCTACAAAATTGTCTTTACCGAAATGGCGTATCCAGGAGATTTTTCAAAGAAAAATTTACCACCTTGAGGATTCATTGGCTTCTCGACGGCCATGTGCGGGTTTTCCGATTGCCCGATGTCACAGTTTTTCTTCTTAATATAGCCACCGAGAAGAAAAATCGATTCGTATGATATTTGAGCAACTGATAAGCGATAACGAAGCGGATGGCCGAGTGCATTTAATTGCTTTAAAGGACTTTTAAGAGAATAATGAGGGGTCTTCGTGCAATATTCGCAATAGGCTGTTGCGCGAAATGTGGAATTGTGGAGATCGTTGGCGAATCGATGGGAAACATTGCATTATTTCTCAAAAGCTGTTCAAGCGTAAAGTGATTCATTTCGTTCTACGGAGATTTGATATTGCCTATTTGTCAAGATTTCGAGCGGGAAAGAGCTGTCAGTGTCAAAATAATATATGATTCTAAAAGGATCTGTGGTTTCTTTTTAGGAATTCGGAACAATATTTCAATGACAGAATGTCAAAATTAATACTGTAATTAATTCATTTAAAACCTTTTCACTAATTACCAGCATATTTTCGAACCATAATACCAAAAAATCTTCCTCACTGATAAATCAAAACTAAAAGAATTCCAATAATATCAAATTCTTTCCGATTACACCAAAAATAGAAAAAAGAAAAATATGTTCATATTTCTCTACAAAACATAACTTTTAAATGTATAACAACTGCTTATTCGACTCCATCTCAGTTTGTTATACTTAAATACAAATGACATAAATAAAAACACTTACTCCAAGCTCCGTTTAGTGATAAAGTCTTTTGCACATGTAGCCATAACTGCCAGCAGTGAGAAGCAGCGATTTAAAACCAATGCATTGCGTTGGCGAAATTTCTCCACCAAGGGTGACCATGTCGAGTGAACAAGGGGCAACATTTCATTTTCATAATTTCTCAATAGGGGCAATCCACAAGTTAAACACTCCAGAGATAAAATCGGTAATCGTTGGTCGGATGAATTAACAAACTTTACAGCTTGTTGCAATATAGCTTTAATCATTTCAACATGACGTGGCAATGACTTGTCCGTACTTTCTGTATCTCGCGATTCGTTTGGTTGGTCTTCTTTTATACTCTCTTCAATGGTGATAGGTTCATTTGAATCGTTTTCCTCTGCATATGTTGAATCATTGAGCAATTCTAACCATGAATACAATATATCATTACATTCATTGTCCTCAGTGCTTTCATTTGTAGTAATGACATCTTGAAGTTCCATACCACAGCTGTGTAGCCACGATGTTATGTGTCTTAGGAAAGCATTAAACACTTTTAGATATGAGATGATATTTTGCGTTTGATAGGCTTTAGAACATTCGCCATAGATTGTTTGAAAAATCGATTCCAAATGTGGCAATGCATTGCGAGATGAAAATTGTAACACAACCGTTAGAATGTCAACAGCAGACTTACTGTCGGGAGTCTGAAAAAAAAAAACAGTATACAAAATAAATGTTACAAATGTGTAAATATCTGGTCCCAAACCAAAATTTTTACACATATTCGAATTTTTGCACATCATTCGAAATGCATTCGCGTTATTAGCTAAAGTTTGATCATTGTCCATTGATCTCTCACTACCATGGACAACAAAACAAAATAAATAAACTAATAAAATGAAAATTTCCATTTTTTTGTTGCCTGAATTGTCATAATTCTATAACTACTCTTAGTTTTATGGTATAATAAACCATTACCATTAGTGTATTTTCATCTGAGTGGCAGCTTCAGAGTTATTAACCAACTGAAGGCAATTTTTATTAAAGTGAAATACCTTCAGTAAATGTTGGTGTGTTGTGCAGTGTTATTTCTCTTAAACCGGTTGGCTGTTGTCATTTCTGCATTGTGCACTGGGATTCTTTATGTTATTTGATTTCCTTCAACTTATTTCATTAAGTCTCATTTCGTTGGAAGCTATTTAACGGCGACTGTAGCTGTGCGTTTTCCTACTCTTATAAGACTGTTAACGAATTATAACTTATATCAGTAAAAACTTTGGTTTTGGACCCATTAATAATAGAAAATACCTTTTTTAACAATCTATTTAAATGATAAGTAACATAGTCTGTGTGACTCTCTATCAGTTGAGAAACTTTAATATATCTTAATGCTTTCTGTATAGAAACAAGAGCAAAATTCGCAGCTCTATAAACGGATAAGTTGCTATGGGCTAAAAAATATGATTTAAGTAATTTACAATAAGTCCTTCATATAAAAAATACTTACCTAATTTTAATAAAACTTTATGTAACGTTTGAAAAACGTAACTGTCAAATCGTTCTCCCAAATATAAGGAACAGTGGCCCAGACAATCCATGACAATGCATGTGTGCAAAACATTAAATTCGGCATCAGCGATAGTAACATTGTCCTTTTGACCAATATCTTATCAGAAATAATACTTTTAAATAGGCTATAAAATTGTGTCAGTAGAGAAATATGTACCTTCAGTTTCGTCATCGGAATCACAATCTTGAGTACGAATTTCCACAGCTGATTCATAAAGACCGGGAGTATGATCCACAAACCAATTAGTATGCTACACAAGGGACACAAAGTAAATAAATGTAATGATTAAGTTTGAAGTCCGATAACGTTTTTTTATTTTACATAACATGAATTACCTTATCGGCTTTCATTTTTGTCACACTATCGGGTTCTAGGGATAAATGCCAATGTTTGTCATCTAGTAGTTCATCCAATAACTGCTTGGCCAAATTTAAATCGTTATATCTGAAATTTTTATCCTTTTCCTTGGCCGTCGACAGCCACAGCATAGTTAAGAGGATTTCATTAACTGCGGGACTTTGCTGCTGTAACATTTCTATAAGGTGATCTATGATAATGCGATTTAATACTGGTATACGACCCAATGTGTAACAAATGTCCTGCAAACACTTAACACTTCTAGCGGAACGGATATTTTTAAAACTACGCCAAGGCAATTTACTCGCTTCGACATAATCGCAATCTATATCCATGTCACGCAAGGAATACTCCTCCACAAGTAAACTCATGGAAATGTTTAAATCCAAAGCTGACAACAGGCACATACAGAACTTTTCCAAATTTTGTGGAATGGAGAGTAGTAGCTGTAATTTGTGTGCACTCAGTGATTTGAAGAAACCTTTCACAAACATGAACTCCGTATACTGTTCGGCTTCGTCGCATCTTTGAATGATTCTGGGCAATTTCGTCAGGTGTTCGTCGAAAAGTAACTCGGAATTTTCATCAAATATGCTAGTATTGAAATTTATCTGTTGCAATCGGTCGATACAATTGCTACAAAGTTCTCTTACATGTACATCGTCATCTTCTGTAAAGGCGACGACATTCTCGAGCAGAAATACGAAATTCGCTTTCAGATTATGAGCACAGTTTTGTATTAACAAACAGCACATCTCTGCGTATTCTTTGCGTATTTTTGTGGAGTTATGAGATCGCAATATGCTGGTTTCCGTAAATATTAAACGTAATTTCTTGGATGAGGCCTGTGTCCACTGAACGGTTCTGCCATCACCTTGCATTTGCTTCATTCGTGTCTGAAATTCTTCTCGATTCTTTTTTATAGATAAAATATCATTTTCGGCTGTAAAGTCTTCAGATGGAGAATGACTCGCGGTGATAAGTTTTTTAAATGATTCCACATCGTATTTGGCGTGTATCACATCCTCCATAGTTTCCTCGTAGATCACACATAGAATTCTGCCCAAAGCTTTTATGGAATTCTGTAAAGATATTGGTTGTTATTAGTAATGCCCTGTAGTTTGCACAATTTAACGTACAATTTTTATAGTTTCTCCTATTTTATCATCAGCTAAGGAAGTCCGATAAAGTACGGTGACGATTTTAGGGAGAAATATGAAAAGCACATTTGCCACCTGATTGCGCAAAACAACGTCCAAACGGTCAGCCTCATCATGGACGTAGAAAACTATCATAAGACATTCCAAGGATGCGATGCTAAAAGCCAAATATATAAATATGTGTAAGTACATTATAGAAATATGTGTGACAAGTGAGAAATGAGTTGGAAATTACAAAATTTAGCAGGACATGAAAGTACAGTACATATTCAGTTTTCAATACCCAGTGAACTAAAAACGCATATCAGCCTCAATATTGAATCTTTGGTTTTCTCTGTATTTTCGGAGGTTCATGTATATGTATGTCGACTCGACTTTTTCCAAAAGTGATGGAGAAAATATTTGAAATAGCAGAAGTTAATAAAACGGGCACTGTAAAAACTAAATGCTACATCCTCCTCCCATCTTGACGTGATGCGAGGGCTTATGTGTTTCCTGTGGTTTTAGGCTTCCGTAAGGACTTTAAAACACTTAACTGGTCTGGGTTATGCTATAAAAAGATACACAACTAAGAGTTATTCACGCTTGTCATGAGTCTTATGGGAGGTCAGTAACTCTTATACCGTCGCATCTGGCCAATTTACATGATACGACACTACATGTATGGTTCGCCCCTTTTCCCTCGGGGCCTTACTACTGGTAGTGACGTTATATGCAGTTTAAGGTCAAGGTGTTTGGTAGGAGTGTCGATGACCTAGACAACCAGAGAGGGTGGGACATACCGCTCAGGGGAGGCAATGAGATAATGAGTAAGGTAATGAGTTAGTTTTGTTGAGTAAATTATAAATGCTACTTTTATTTAAATATTTAATCTAAAGAGTTGTCCGAAATATGTCACGCTATTGCTTCGACAGATCCATTGGATTTAATAACATGGTCCGTTTTTGATTTCGCTAAAATCGGATACTGTGCGATTCCTGAACAACAGATATAGCCATTACCTCTATTCAAATCATCTTAGCAGATTTTGAACAAATAATTCTGAAATTTTTTTAAACAAAATTTAAATTCTAATCGGATTCCACCAGAAACCAAAACTCTGGTCTACATTTTTGTCCCTTATCTAAAGCCTTTGAGAGCATCTTACTCCTTACATTTTTACATCGGATAGTAAACTAATTCACAAGCCAAAAAAATCAGAAAACGCCGAAAACTATTGGTGTGAGGAGGTTAATAAGTAAGCTCCAAAATAATATATTTTAAACTACAAAATAATTAGAAAATCATTAGTGTTAGGAAAGGAGGACTCTGCTGAAAGTCCTAATATCGGACGACGTATATCTGAAGAGCATTTACCGTTAAAATATCTATAGAACAACGAGATATAACCAATGTTCCAGCGATGCTCATGGGATGCTACCCTATCATCACCACCCGATCATTGAAGCACCCGACCAATGAAAAAAGAACGATAGAGGGCGATAGAAAAGAAGCTTGCGGCACTCCATCGGTCAACCTATACTCGTTAGATGAGACCCCATTTATGAAAGGAAGGTCATCAGGTCTCCAGTAGATCAGTTGCCGTTGCTCTCCATAACCATCGTCCATAACCACAATCAACTCTACGTGTTCGAAAAAATATCGAAATACGTTCTCGATAACGGGGAGTGGTTGACTTCTTTCAGGTTGACTGCTTGTTGGCAAATATTTCAGCCAGTAGGGTCCACCGAGGTATTGAATATATGATCACCTTTAACTGGATTGGGGATAGAAGATTTGTCCCTTACCCTTTTTTCACCGAAAGCTCTTACTTCCCCTGGGAGAAGAACGAACTTTAGCGTGAGGAGTGCGTGATTATTAGCTTGCTTACCAGATATTCGTCTGGTATTGTGCATTTCAGATGCATCACTTTCAATGAGGCGACCTAATTCTCCTTAAATCTACATACTTACACCAATTTCTTGTATTTTTCGTGCTCAATCAAATCCACTAACGTTAAGAGGATCTGACCCAAAATCATTGATGAATCTTTACAATAGAATTGTTCTAAAACATCTGTCGTGGACCGTCTCAGGCATTCCGTCATGCATTGTACAGCAGCCAATTTAATTTCTTCCGAGATGTTATCCCTCATAGCGGCTTTATCACACTCTCGTATTTGTTTCAATACCACCACCAGCATGGTACGCAAAGCAGTCAATTCTTTTAAATACACTTTGGAAGTAACGAGAGTGATACATTGCAAACAACCCGTCCTCAGCTCCTGATTTTCACTGGAAACGGCAACAAATATTTATGAGTTTCCTTAGTCATTTCTCCAGAATTACTCACTTGCTTAATTCGTCCAGCTTTAGAATTAAGGGCACCAAGATCTGAATGTTAAATATATTCATATGCATCCAGTTGAATTGGGCCAATTCATTTTCCAATTTATTCAAGGATTCTATATTGGCCTGGCGCAGAAATGTGTCCATCGCCGGCTTAATTCTTAGTATGAATGGCTCTAACGAAGACATTCCTTATTCTCACTTTTTTAGGCTTATAATTATCAACAATCCGAAATCCACGAAATTTAGAACCCGGCAAACAAAACCTTAAACAGCTGATCTGTTTATTTAGTTTATCAGGGTTGGTTTTTTAGTGTCAATGCACATCTTTTAATAAACAAGCTCAACTCAAAATTTGCCATTTTCGAGTTTACTTGTTAAAATGGTTCATCTGCTACGATTACAATAATCACAGAATATACTAACAACTGTCAAATTTTTAGCGTTAATAGGGAATATTATTATCACGTCTGAAATCGTTAAAAGCACTCTGTAAAAATATTACTCAAACCCCACAAAATCTCATTTTCGCAACGCAAAACGCAGTCAATTAGGTCAACCAGAAGAAGTATAAGGTTATCTTCTTCTTCAAACTAAAAAGTATAAGGTTATGTTAACCATCACTAACAGCTGACAATAACAACAACTAACAAGAATCCCCCTTCCAGAGTATATGAAAGGATTGTTTTTGTAAGTTAATATTCTATCTATCTATGGATATATTCTGTATTAAAGATTTTCCGGAATTCAGAGACTTAATATTTCAACCGTTGTGTGAATGAAACTTCCAAAGAAATAATGAAGCGTGTTTGCCAATTAAAGCCAATGAAGCCGGAACATCAGATCATACATCTACGGGCAGGTTTAAACACAGTCGGCCGGCAAAAGGAAACCGGTATACGGGATGCGAAATGTTCAAAAAAACAAATTGAGCTCGATGTGGACATGGATATGGCCAACATTAAGCTCAAGGTATTAGGTTTAAATCCGGCTGGAGTCAATGGTTTAATGGCGCTACAGCACACGGAATGCGAATTAGAACATGGTGATGTGGTGGAAGTAGTTTACGGAAGACATCCTTTTGAAGTTGTTTTTAAACCACCACCGGAAGATAAAAGTACAAAAAACACCGAAACACCAGATGAGGAAATGCCAGTTGAGACTAGCGGCGACGAAACATTATCGGACGCTTGGGATGAAGTGGAAAATGGCAAAGTGATCATTTTCACTAGCAAGGGCGTTAAAGCTTCAACGAAAATTGCCTCCTATGATATGGATGGTACTATTATCAGAACGAAGTCTGGAAATGTATTCCCAAAAACATGTGATGACTGGATGCTTAATTATCCTGAAGTTCCCAAAAAAATAAAGTCCCTTTCAGAAGATGGCTTTAAAATATGCTTCTTTACCAACCAAGGAGGCATTGCAAAGGGCAAAACAGACGTGAATGAATTTAAAAGAAAAATTAAACAGATCATAGCAAAACTTCAAGTGCCTGTACAAGTATTCATAGCCATTTCAGATGGTTATTATCGTAAACCGCTGCCTGGTATGTGGGAGCATCTAGAGCAGCATAAAAACTGCCAAGTTGCCATTAATAAAGGGAAGAGTTTCTTTGTGGGAGATGCCGCTGGGCGGCCTGAACTGGGCAAGGGCAAAACGAAGCGTCGTAAAGATCATTCGTTAGCTGATCGGTTATTTGCATTTAATATTGGATTAACATTTTACACACCAGAGGAGCACTTCTTGGGATGCAAGCAGGAGGAGTGGATAAAGCAAGATTTTATTCCCAGCACTGATGTTGAAAGTGTTCCTCTATTTGATCCAAAAGATTCCATAGTACCGGCAGATAAATGTGAAATGATTATAATGATGGGCTTGCCAGGGTCTGGTAAGTATATTGTAGTGTATGATGTAAATACGGCAAATTCGAAGGTAGGCCAGTAGCAGTTAATTTTGATTACATAGTTTTCCAAGAATTGGCAAGTGTTCCCCAAACAATCCCTCCAGAATTCCGCAGGATTTATTCCACCTTATTGTAACATTGTATTTTACTTCTTACAACTTTAATCGACTACATTTAAAGTACAACTCCAGTTTATTAAAACAAAATGTTCTTGTTCTATCCATTGAAGTCTGGCTTCCTCAGTGTTTTTTTTTATCAATTCACACAACATGTCCCAATGAGGTATAGTTCACCACTTATACCTCATACTGTTCACTATTCAGTTTATTTGATAAAGTTTTCGCTTGATAACATCTAACAGCACAAGTTCTCAAATTTCACAGCCATAAAGAAAATCATTATTGCGATAGCTTGGTAGTGGCAGACAAACAGTTCCATCGATTCACACATGCCTCAAATAAGTAAACGTCTGCGCGTACAATGCTAAATATATGTTTGTTCAGGGCCCAGTTAGAATATAAGTTTCTGTTCATTTATTGTAATTTAAACATTTATTTATTTAATTTTATTATGAAGTTGTGTAGCCCATTAATCAATACTCATCATCATTCAATCACCCATACTTTTTTTGATATAGAGCAAAGGAGAATCAACTATCATAACTGTCCTACTTCTTATTACTACACAAACTCTCCTCTATCATTATACCAGCTTTACACAGTAAAGATAAATAGGATCAAAATCCCATTAGGAAATGTAGTGTCTGCGAAATTACCAACATATCTATTAATTCAATTATTGAAATACAGAAAGTTACTTCAGAGTATTGTTAACTTATACACACGAGTTCACTTAGGACTGGCTTGTCCGGCGCCATAAACTTTCTCGGTTTTTATTTCATAGTGTGATATAAACGAATTTAACCGACAACTCCGGTTCAGCTTTAATCGATTGGAAGTGCATCACGTATTCCACATCAGTAAAGTGAAGAAATTCTCAATGTCCGTTTAGAATTCAACCAACGTTCGAAATCTATTTTTTGTTGGAAGCAGTATTTTTCGACACTATGCTTTTCACTATTTATTGTATGTAGCAGTATATATATTTTAATGGATACATCAGGGCTGTATCCTCTGTCAGGCTCCCTATATGACAGTGTTATCTGCCTATGTTCGCGAATTCGATAGATAATCTGTACAGGATATTTCGGCGATAGTATCTACGATATTTCTGAATAGATTCACCTATTGCTTGTGGTCGTTTAGCAATGTAGAGCGTTTAACAATAGTTTATTCTATATGAATTATCAGATTGTCATACGTGATGTGAAATACATATAAAACAAATTTTATCAGTATTCCTTTTCTTATTTTTTTTTTTTAGGTAAATCTCATTTCAGCAAAAATCACTTACTACCACTGGGCTATACTGTGGCGAATGCGGACACAGTGGGCAGTACGCAAGCATGTTTAAAAGTTTGTGAGAAAGCCCTTATATCCGGAAAATCATGTGTGGTGGACAATACAAATGTTGATGTAGATTCTCGTAAGAAATTCGTAGAGCTCGCCAAAAAATATCAAATTCCCTGTCGCTGCTTTATGATGAATGTAAGTGTGGCTCAAGTTAAACACAACATAGCGTATCGTCAATTAATTGATTCCAAACATACAAAAATCAACGAAATGCTTTTGAATATGATGAAGAAAAAATTCACACGACCACAGATAGAGGAGGGATTTAAAGAAATTGTTAATGTTAACATAAAGCCAGTTTTTGAACGTGACGATTGGAAACGCCTTTATACAATGTATTTGGTTGAAAAATAAAATAGAAAACAATTAAATATAGTGTGAGATATTATGTTTTGTAAAATGGAAATGTTTTAAACATGCAAAGCCACGGACGTACACGCTAGTCTTTTAAGGAAAACAAGTTCAGTCTAATGTGAATATGCGTTTAGCTATGTCATCTATTAACCAGTCAACTGCACTTAGAAGCTTTTCTCCAGTAACAGCACTCACACCGACTACCAGCCAGTGATGGGTTGTAATATCGTCCAGATGTAAGACCTGAAAAATGAAAAAGATATATTTTAATGGTTACTTCACACAATGGCTACGCTTTAAAGTTACAGAAAAGTATGAAAGCATACAAATGTTAAGCTCTTTATAAAGGATAAATTGCGTCTCAGTAGCACTAGTTTTGTCTGTAAATTGTATAACTTCATAACAATCGCTAGAAATGTCCATAAACAAATTTAAATGTATGCACGAAAAATAACTCATTAAATATATTGTCATCGTCATTCTCGTTCTTGACTACAACTGATTTTTTTTTAGTTTGAGCAGAGCAATGTTCGCTTTCAAATAATTCTTTTGCAAATCCAAGTCTTGACAGGATCAGCAGGGCAGATTAGGAGAAAATCTAAATATTAAAAAATGCAGCAACCCCTCGACTGATTTAATATGTCATCACATCATCATTGTTTACCTATTTATTAGTATAGACAATTTAAGATTGTTCTAATACGAAATAACCATACACACGTAGACAATACCAACGATACAGTTCCAAAATTGGTCTGTCAAGTACACTAAACTGAGATCACTAATGCAATCAAAATATACCGGTTTAGAAGCACATAAGTTGAACTTAGGCAGCTAAAAAAATTTCATATAAAGAAACACAACATTTTGCACATCCTGAAGTTCCGTCCAAGTCATTGTGAACGGAATGTGTACAATTCCGGGGTGGATCTAGAAGTGGACTGTATCAGAATTTCAGAAACTCCCAGAATTGTAAGGATTCAAGCAGTTCCCAAATTTCAGATAAAAAGGGAAAAAAAACAGACAAAGGTTGGTTTCAGTTTTAAAGGTTTTTGGTTTATTTCCAACGATGTTGTTCTTACCGCTCTGCTTGCTGTTTTATAAGTAAAAATAGTTGCTGTTGTACAGAAAGTGCGTAAGCTAACGCGTAACACAAGTGCGTATATTCAGCAGCAACCGTAATTGGAATATTACTCAAGATGGAACCTTGGTTGCGTTTGAGTGAAACCCTTTTCAGTCAACCGATGTAGGGTTTCCATCTGAGTATAACAAGGATTCTAGGAATTCATTTTCTTAAATATAACTTAGTCTAAGTTGTTGAACACGGTTCAACAGAATGTACTACGTAATGTCTCCCATAAACTGGAAAGTTGCCGAGTTATGTTGCAGAATGCACTTTGAAATCAAACTAAAAGTACATTTTAAATGTTAGTTATGTTTTTTGTGACGACAACATATAATGTAAAGACTAACATTTTCTTATTGAAAAATTGTGTGGGCTAGGGATCCCATCATTTAAAATGTGTAGTGCATGTGTATATATTTTAACTGCCTGTTTCCATAAAACGATTTACTTCATTCGTTACAAATTGTCAAAATTGAAGGCGCAATAAAATGTATTCTTGCCAGTAATCAGAGCTTATTCTTTAGGACTTGTGTTCCATTTGTCGTTTTCGTTTTATGGAAACAGGCAGTACGTTTCTATTAAGGTTTTTTTTGCCATGTAATACAAAGTTTGGCCTTGAAGTCTTAAGTATTGAAAGATGAATGAATAAACAAATACCTCCTTGATTTCATTCGCAGTCAATGCTCCAGGCAAATCTTGTTTATTTGCCAAGACTAACAAAGTAGCTCCGGCCAATCGTTCTTCTTGCAATAAAATCTCTAGCTCCTGTTTACACGTCTCCAAGCGCATTCGATCAGCACTGTCCACCACCCACACCAAACCATCTGTGCATTCGAAATAGTTTCGCCAATATGAACGCAATGATTTCTGACCACCAACATCCCACATATTCAGGGTGTAGCCATTGTGTTCCAACGTTTTTATATTAAAACCCAATGTTGGTGAAATTGTGTCGATAGGCTCACCATTGAATCGTTTCAATATTGTGGTTTTGCCGGCATTATCCAGACCCCTACACAAAGAAAAAAATCAATATCCAATCAATGAATCACCATGAAGAACAACATATTGTGCTCCATGGACAACTTACAACAATAATATACGCATTTCCTTTTCTTTTTGCCTCATTTTCTTTAAAACCGTAAGAAAACCCATGATTTTAATTTACGATTTAAATAATAATTAATAATAATAATAATTAATAAACGAATTAATTTGCCTCCACATGAAGACGGAGCCGTGCTATTATTCGTAGCCGGAACCGCCGTCGACTCTTGGCTGGCTCGGTTTTCCATTTACTGCCCTCTCCGATTCCACCATTCCACACATACTGCCCTCTCCGATTCCTCCATTCCACACTTACTGCCCTCTCCGATTCTTCCATTCCACACTTACTGCCCTCTCCGATTCTTCCATTCCACACTTACTGCCCTCTCCGATTCTTCCATTCCACACTTACTGCCCACACAGTGTTGGTATTTTGGAAACTTTAATTTGTGCCGCAATACACGTTAAATGTGCCCAAATAGGACCAATAGAGCTTCGAAGACAAGAAGCACCCCATTTTTCTTAGTTTCCCCAACTTTTTCTTTGAATCGGATAATTTGATCGTCGGACAACTTCTATATTGGAAACTCCAACCACGGAAGCAGGGTGATTACGCTAGCACGCATGTTTTAAACGTCTTCTAGAACGAGTTCTTTTATGTCTGCTCCTTATACAGACCGAAGTAGCACCAATCTTCGTTTTATCGAAATCGTACATACACATTCCAGTGTCCTATCGGAATGTGTGAAACCAACCTCTTGTGACATATCTATTCCGTTTGTTCCACTAACCAATGCCAAAAAAAAATGAACTCTGTGTGTTCGTTCTCCAGGACTGTCAAAATTCCAATGTGAATGTGTGAAACCAACCTCTTGTGACATTTCCATGCCGTTTTTTCCACTGGAATATTTAATAACCAATGCCAAAAATGCAACTCTGTGTGTTCGTTCTCCAGGACTGTCAAAATTCCAATGTGAATGTGTGAAACCAACCTCTTGTGACATTTCCATGCTGTTTGTTCCACTGGAATATTTAATAACCAATGCCAAAAATGCAACTCTGTGTGTTCGTTCTCCAGGAACTGTCAAAATTCCAATGTGAATTTTCTGCTCGACTATCAGAACAGCAGTGATTTTTGACGAATTAATAATTTTTTTTGGTCATTAATAGAAATCTATCTATAAAATATGTTGAACTTGTCCAGAGTAAGTGAAATTTGTAATCAGTGATATCCATGAAAAAATCACATTGCACATTTTTATTTGTTGTCCTATTAAAAAAAAATATGAATCCTATATATTTTTTCGATAATTACGTAAGATAGGTTATGAATTGAAGTCTCTATTTATTTCGTTTTAGGCCGTCCTCCGTAGCTTCACCACCTCCAGTGCTCAGCGTGCTGTTGCCAAAGGAGAAATTGAAAAGGGATTTTTCGAAATCAAAAAAGTTCAAGAGCATTTCCAAAAGAAGGATGGCAAACCAGTCTTCTTGAAGGGCTCTACTGTCGATCAGATTTTGTACCGCATCACCGTTGCCCTCAGTTTGGTCGGCATTGGTGGTATGGGCAAACTGTTCTATGATCTGGCTGTCCCAAAAAATTAGATGCCCATCCAGCGTTTGCATATATGTTAGTATTTTAAGTCCAAACAACTACATACGCCAATTTTTCCTATATTTCTGTGTTTTTACCTAACATTTGTAAGTATTTTTTTTTGTACTTTGCTTTGCGATTTTTTATTATTCCTGTTACAATTTGTTTTTTGCAGAGATCCCTGTTGATTGTGCGTTTGGAAGCATTTTTGAACTTTGTATGGCTGATACACTGGTGTCATGAAAACTGTAAACATTCTTTTGAAAAAAAGCATTTAAAACATAGAAATATATGAAACTTTAAGCTAAAAAACGTATTGAAACATATTTTTTACTTTATCCATATTTCCCCATACTGTCTACCTATATTTCTATATCGAGTTTTCTAAGACTTCTTTTACTAAGTCATTTCCAGCATACAGATATCCAATTATCAGAAATAGTAGAAAGTATAGATTGGGACGAATCCGATATTCTATACTAACCTATTTTATAACTAAATAATTTCAAAATTGTATATTAATCTAATGTCAACTATTTGTCTACCGCCAATCCGTTCAACCTCCCATGATGATTCCCTCGTGTGTTGTCCTGTCCCTCATCAGTTCCAGCTCTAACTTCTCAGTACATCGTTCCCACTTTAAAGACTTATCCCAGTTTTTTTTTTTGCAGAACAACATTATTGTATTGCAAGCAAGAGATGCAGAGAGATTTCCATATCACTCATCGATTGAAAGACATTCGTTACCATTAACGAAAAAAATTATATCTATCATTATAATTATATAAAATCAATAAAACACACCTTTGACATTTTCGGTGGACAGCCGTGGTGTTGCAGGTAGTGTGTGCGACTATAACACAATAATAAACCCAGGTTCGAAAAGTATTCTCTGGCGGCTTTAAACAATAGGTCCCGGTCAGCGGGTATACAAATTATATCGCACAGCTCACTGATTCAAGAGAAGTTTCCCCCTCTGTTCCTTCCTGAAATGTTAAGGGAAATAAAGAAGTTTAATGTTGTTTGGTTTATTTATGACACCTATATCTTGCGGCGGCCGTGGTATTTAGAGACTGAAAATACCAAACATCTAACCTAGGTTAGCATAATGGTGAGATTTACTATTTCCCTCAATATTCCATTAAGGAACCAGCTCATCCGAATCCAGTAAGCTGTCAAGATATATTTCTCAGTGATTGGGACCTACTATTAAAGCTAGCACCAAACGTCAGATGCAGGACAAAATGCCTTCTGATGAATGTTTGACATTCTTACCATTTTCCATGGGAGATGGTCGCGCAAGCTGTGTATCTGATGCTGGTGTCACTAAATTTGAATTTTACTAGTGATCTAATTTACAAGAAATTTTGCTGGATTTTAATTTTTTCCTTTTATTAATATTATAAAATTATAGATTACGCGGTTTTGTTTTTAATGGATAGGTGTTATTTTTTATAAACGATAAAATTACAAATGCGATGCTGTTTTAAGCATAGTAATTCAAATTTGCTTTCTTCTTGGCCTGCACTTCCATAATGGCATCCATGAAGTCTTCGTGTGTCACTTGTGTTGCTGAACGACGCAATGCTATCATACCCGCCTCCACGCATACCGCTTTACATTGGGCACCATTAAAGTCATCTGTGGACCGTGCCAATTCTTCGAAATTAACATCACTGCTCACATTCATTTTACGCGAATGGATTTGCATGATACGGGCACGAGCCTCTTCGTTTGGATGTGGGAATTCGATTTTACGATCTAAACGGCCTGACCGCAACAATGCCGGATCCAAGATGTCAACACGATTCGTGGCTGCAATCACTTTAATGTCGGCAGTAGAGCTGAATCCATCCAGCTGATTTAGTAATTCCAACATAGTACGTTGTACTTCACGATCACCGGCCTTTTCAGAATCGAAACGCTTTGTACCGATGGCATCTAATTCATCGATGAAAATAATAGCCGGAGCTTTTTCTTTGGCCAAGGCAAAGGCATCTCGTACCAATTTGGCACCATCGCCGATAAACATTTGCACTAATTGTGGACCAGCCAACTTCAAGAATGTGGATTTCGTTTGGGCAGCGCATGCACGGGCCAATAAAGTTTTACCAGTACCGGGTGGACCATACAAAAGAACTCCCTTGGGCGGATGAATTCCCAAATTTTTGAATTTTTCCTTGTGAGTCATGGGTAGAACGACAGCTTCAATCAATTCTTGGATCTGTTTGTCTAAGCCACCGATATCAGAGTATTGCTCCGTGGGACGTTCGTCAACTTCCATTGCCTTGACACGAGCATCATATTCAGCCGGCAGAGTTTCCAAAATTAAATACGAATCTTTGTTCACACCAACCAAGTCACCAGGTTTCAATTTTTCTGCATCTACCAGACCGATGACTGGCAAAAAGTAAGCTTGACGTGTCGATGTCTTAATCACTGCACACTTGCCTTTGCGTTGGTTATCTAAAACTTGCACGGCACCGTCATCTTCGTCTTCCTGAGCCTCCATATCCAGAAGTTCAATGACGTTGGACACCAAATAGGGAAGTGTTTTGTTAACCTTGAATAACGGGAGTCGGGAGTAGAAAATGATGCCATATCATGGACGGGGTTTTGCAAATCATACATACCTTTATTTTCTCCGTATTGTCCTTTATTTTATCGTTCTGTGCTTGGATTTCGTGGGTAATACGCATAACCTCACTCTTCATAATCTTAATTTCATTATCCATTAAACGGGTCCTGCTAACAATTTCGTCCGTGGACATACGCATCACTTCCTCACCCAACTCATCACCATCTTCCCAGATTGACTTATCTTCCAATGTTGCGGCCATTAGAACGTTTATTTTATGATTATTCTACGTGTGTGTGTATACCGACAATAATTTTATTTTTTATGTTTTTAATTTTTTTGCTTTCGTAAAAATTCAATTTTCGCTTTGCCGATGAACCGATGACTTGTAAATTTTTTGTTTTCTGATGGTTTGACAGTTGTCATTGAACAATAACAAAAGGTAATGTCAATTGCCGAACAACGTAAACTCAGATACAACCCTGTGTATTGCGATTGTCAAATTTAAACATAAAGGCAACAGCCCACTACAACTCTTGGCACAAAGACTGAATTTCAATTGTTTGTTTATTTAAATAATAGATTTAAAATTGCAACATATCTCATTATAAATGACTGCATTTTTTTTTAATTTGTATAAAACGTATATAATACAAAAAGTGAATTCCAATTGTGTTTGTTTATTTAAATAAATGATTTAAAATTGCAACAGATTTTTTCATTTAATAATTTGGTCGCAAGTCATTTTGGTCGGAAAAATTTTTCCCTTGTGGCAACACTGTCGGCAATGCTAATATCAGCTGTTGCACTCAATTTGGCGCAAAAACAAATTGCAAATTCGATTGTTGTTTTCTGCTGCAGGTCAGCATTTATTTGTTTATAGCAGACTAATTGTAATTTAATTCTGATTGCAATGGAACCAAGCGGTGGCAAACAGAAAATATTACAAAATACAGGGAAGTATATGTCAGAAACCAGAACAGAAGGGTAAGTTGGTATTGGGGACGATGATCATGTCTTAAAATAATTATTTCAATAACCTTGCAGCGATGACTTCTTCAACGAAGCCGGATATAGACAATCTAGAGATAATGATAAAGTCGACTCAAAATACGGCTTTGACCGGGTAAAAGATGGGTTGGAACGAACTGGTTACCTTATTAACATGCATACGGTGAGTGATAATAAGTTAATAAGTGCGAGCCTGAAATTCAAGGTGTTCACGAAAATAACTGCGCAGTTGGTCCAATTGGTCCAGGCCCCTAAGCGTTAACATCTGATTTAGCAGTAGCAAATTCTAGTTTGATGGAATACGTAATTTTGTTTCTTTATAGACGGAAGTTTTGGATGAAGACCGGCGTTTAGTGGCTGCACTGGACTTGTTTTTTATACAAATGGATGGATCCCGATTTAAATGTACTGTAGCCTATAAGCCATACATGTTGGTTAAACCCGACGATAAGCAGGCAATAGAATTAGCCCGATTTCTAAGTCGAAAATATACCGGTCAGTTGGCTGGAGTAGAACACATCTATAAGGAGGATTTGGATTTGCCTAATCATCTAGCTGGGCTAAAGCAAGAATACCTTAAGTTGTCATTCCTTAACCAAACCGCCATGACCAAAGTGCGTCGTGAAATTATGGCTGCAGTTCGTAAAAATACTGAACGTGAAAAATCCAATACGTTTTACTTGCAAATGCTAGCATCATCGTTGGCAGCTAATGCGGCAAGTGAAGCAGAGGGCGGAAAAAAGAATCTCGATTACATGGATTGCATTAAGGAGGTGAGAGAACATGATGTACCGTATCATGTGCGAGTTTCGATTGACTTGAAGATATTTTGTGGGCAATGGTATAATATCCGTTGCCGCAGCGGAGGATTGGAAATGCCAATAATAACATCACGACCCGATATTTTGGAACGTCCAGAACCAGTTGTTCTGGCGTTTGATATTGAAACCACAAAATTGCCACTGAAATTCCCCGATGCTCAGTCGGATCAAATAATGATGATATCGTATATGATTGATGGCCAAGGTTATTTGATAACAAATCGAGAGATTATTTCAACGGACGTAGATGACTTCGAGTATACTCCCAAACCGGAATTTGAAGGCAATTTTATTGTTTTCAATGAGGAAAATGAAATGCACCTGATACAGAAATTCTTCGACCACATAATGGAAGTACGCCCTCACATAGTGGTAACCTACAACGGCGACTTCTTCGATTGGCCATTTGTGGAGACCAGGGCAGCCGTATATGACTTGGATATGACACAGGAAATTGGGTTTTCCAAGTCAAGAGAAGGTAATTACTTGTGCAGACCATCGATTCACATGGATTGCTTATGTTGGGTAAGTAGAACGTTATACACAAAGTGACACTTATTACAATTAATTATAAATGAATGCCGACTACATTTGTGTTAAAAATAAATATAGGCTGTGATTAGTGGATGTTGAAAACCTATATAGATATAATGTTATTATTGTGGATTATTTTTAAAACACAATAAAGACACAAAAATAGATGTTGACAAAACAGCCTAAGTACGAAAATTATCTTTATATTACTATATTCTAAATCAGTACCATATTTGACTGTAAATTTGAGTATCTTTTATCTCGTAACACTCGAAGATACCTTTCTCCTGAAAGTACCTTCTGCATAATTAAATTTCTCGATTCCGGTGTGAGACAACCTTTTTGTTGTCGAATCAGTTTTAAATCTTATCTGTTGGACAAAACCTTAAAGTTGTTTTACGAAAATGGTCTTCCAGCATAAAGGTTTGTTTTTAAAATTGAAGATTTTAACAAACTATTTTTAAGCGATCACATAATAAATTTAAGCGTGAGCTTTTGTATATACAATATGTCATACTTATAGGGTATGAATTAATTAATAACTAAAATTTTTCAGTCTGACCGAATGTTGTACAGGGTTTTCAAACAAGAGGTGTTATTTTGGTATTCAACGAAAAAATACTTTTTTTTGAGATAAATGATCGAATGTTTATTTCATAATAAAGAGGAAGGTATGCCGTTAATAATGAAAAACAACATCAGTCAAATAACCACCACGACCACGCTTACAGGACCATATCCTTTTCCATAACCAAATCGCATAGTGGCTGCCCTATATCATCGATAGCCTCACGAATTCTATCTTTGAAGTCTTGAACCAACGCTGGACTGTCAGCGTAGACCTTATCTTTCACGTGGCCCCAAAGGAAGAAGTCACAAGGTGTTAAATCCCAAGATCTCGGTGGCCAATTGTGATCACCTCTTCGAGAGATAACACGGTTCGGAAACTTCTCGTAAATGAGCAATGGTTTCGTTGCTTGTATGGCAAGAACCCAATTAAAAACTCGACGTTGTTGATAATCGGCCGTCGTGAGTTCTTGGGTTAACTGAACTTTATAAGCCTTAAGACCAAAGTTCAAAGAACGACGAGGAATGGACAGACCTTTGGGCTACAGAAGCAATATTCTCATTTGTTCTTGGGCGACGTACACGGGTTTTCATTTCATTTATTAATCTTGTAATTCAAAGCCCATTGGCCTATTATTTGTTATTCTTCACATCACTAACTTGTCCCAACAGCTCGAATTTTTCCACCAATTTCTGTATTGCGGTCCGACAAGGTGCTTCACGACGACGCAAAAATGCTTTAGTTTTGCGAACTGTGACTGCAAGATTTTCACCATTTTTGTAGTGAATTTTAATAATTTTAATGCGTCGTTGAAGGGTCTATCGTTCCATTTTTAGTAATGGCGTAGTTTTTACTTGTCAAATGTCAGAATAAAAGCTACAAAAGTGACAGCTACCGAAATGCCGGGTGATTCAAAATAACACCTCTTGTTGGAAACCCCTTTATATCTTCCACCAGGGTGTATGTTCCCTACAGAGAAATGACTGCGAGTGGGGTGTTGGTCCAAGGCATTATTTTCTGTGATAGACGATGTCTTTTAATGAGTCCTAATATCTATGTATATATGTACACAAGAGTCCTAATATGTAGTTATTTTTGATGTAATTATTTTGGCCTGATCTTCTTGAACAGAAACAGAGTGTACCTATGGTTAGTTTTTAATGGGGTGGCTTGTATTACATGTGAGCTGTATACGAAATAATTTGTATACTCACTGTGTATATTCACCTACTGATTAAAGTCGGCTCAAAACGGCTAACGCTTTTCTAGAGAAGTTCTACATCGCATTTGTGATTGATGTACTCATCACTATATACATATGAACATGGGTTGGCTGCGTGAATGTCTCACAAACTACCTATAAAACCTATAATAATAATATAATAAATATATTTATTCCATATTACATCAGAGTGCATTAAATTCACCATACAATCTATAATTTCTCCATTAGGTGAAACGTGATTCTTACCTTCCGGTTGGTTCACAAGGTCTTAAAGCAGTAGCAAAGGCCAAGTTACGCTATGATCCCGTCGAGTTAGATCCCGAAGATATGTGCAAAATGGCAGTGGAACAACCACAAGTTCTATCAAATTATTCAGTTTCAGATGCTGTTGCCACATATTATCTCTACATGAAATATGTACATCCCTTCATATTCGCTTTGAACACCATTATTCCCATGGAACCGGATGAAATTCTACGTAAAGGCTCTGGCACATTGTGTGAAACTTTACTTATGGTACAGGCCTACCATGCTAATATCGTGTATCCCAACAAACAGCAGAGCGAACTGAATAAGCTGTCCAATGAGGGACATGTCTTGGATTCTGAGACATACGTTGGTGGTCACGTAGAAGCTTTGGAGTCTGGTGTGTTTCGTGCCGACATCCCGTGTCGTTTCCGATTGGATCCAAATATGGTTCAGACACTTATGGACAATGTAGACCGGGTCTTAAAACATGCCATTGAAGTTGAGGAGGGTATACCACTGGAGAAGGTTACCAATTTAGATGATGTTCACAAAGAAATCTGTCAAGGTCTTCAAGGCCTTCATGATATACCCAATCGTTTGGAACAGCCCGTCATTTATCATTTGGATGTGGGCGCTATGTATCCTAATATAATTTTGACTAATCGTTTGCAGCCTTCCGCCATGGTCAGTGATACTGATTGCGCCGCCTGTGACTTTAATAAACCAGGTGCTATGTGTAAGCGTGTCATGGATTGGTTATGGCGTGGTGAGATGTTACCAGCCAGCCGCAATGAGTTTCAACGAATTCAACAGCAACTGGAGACTGAGAAATTTCCATCGCTATTTCCGGGTGGTCCTACTCGAGCGTTTCATGAACTATCGAAAGAAGATCAAGCTGCCTACGAAAAGAAGCGTTTGGCGGACTATTGCCGGAAAGCTTACAAGAAAACTAAAATTACCAAACTGGAGACAAGAACGTCAACAATATGTCAGAAAGAGAATAGTTTTTACGTTGATACCGTCCGAGCCTTTCGTGATCGACGTTATGAGTATAAAGGACTTACCAAAGTTGCTAAAGCTGCTGTAAGTGCTGCTATTGCTTCAGCAGATGCATCGGAAATCAAAGCAGCCAAAGGACGCGAAGTTCTGTATGACTCTTTACAATTGGCTCACAAATGTATTTTGAACTCCTTCTACGGATATGTGATGCGACGTGGTGCCCGATGGCATTCTATGCCTATGGCGGGTATTGTATGTTTGACGGGTTCTAATATTATTACTAAAGCCCGAGAGATTATAGAACGCGTTGGACGTCCTTTGGAATTGGATACAGATGGTATTTGGTGTATTTTACCGGCTTCATTCCCCCAAGAATTCACCGTATTGACTACCCACGACAAGAAAAAGAAGATCAACATTTCCTATCCCAATGCTGTGCTGAATACGATGGTCAAGGATCACTTTACTAATGACCAGTATCATGAACTGGTTAAGAAGAGAGATGAAGGGTCCTCGGAGCCACCAGAATATACAATAAGAGATGAAAATTCCATATTCTTCGAAGTCGACGGCCCCTATCTTGCTATGGTGTTGCCAGCCGCCAAGGAAGAAGGTAAAAAGCTGAAGAAGCGTTATGCTGTATTCAATTTCGATGGATCTCTTGCGGAATTGAAAGGTTTTGAGGTTAAACGTCGCGGCGAACTTCAACTAATTAAGAACTTTCAAAGTTCTGTCTTCGAGGCGTTTTTGGCTGGTAGTACCTTGGAAGAATGCTACGCATCCGTTGCAAAAGTGGCTGACTATTGGCTAGATGTTTTGTACAGTAGAGGCTCCAATTTGCCAGATTCTGAGTTGTTTGAACTTATTTCAGAAAATAAATCAATGTCGAAGAAATTGGAAGAATATGGTGCACAAAAAAGTACATCCATATCAACGGCAAAACGTTTGGCCGAATTTCTGGGCGAACAAATGGTCAAAGATGCTGGTTTGGCTTGTAAATATATAATCTCTCGGAAGCCAGAAGGCGCTCCAGTGACAGAAAGAGCCATACCCTTGGCCATTTTCCAGTCGGAACCAAGTGTCAGAAGGTATCATCTGCGACGATGGTTAAGAGACAATACCATGGGAGATTCTGACATAAGAGAAGTTCTCGACTGGAATTATTACATAGAACGTTTGGGAGGAGCCATACAAAAAATTATAACTATACCAGCGGCCTTGCAAGGTCTTTCTAACCCCGTACCAAGAGTTCAGCATCCCGATTGGTTGCACAAGAAAATTTTAGAGAAAAATGATGTATTCAAACAGCGCAGGATAAACGAAATGTTTACGGCAAGGCCGAAACCAAAACCAGCTCTAGCTTCTTCAAGCAATGACAGTGATGCTAAAAATGTAGATATAGCTGATATGGAAGATTTAGCAGGCTGCGAGGAAAATTCTGATGGCAGGCCAAGGGTTACCAAGAGAAGAAGGAATAATTCGGACGAAGAAGATGTAGAAAATGCCCAGCCGGAGGCGACATCATGGCGTCAAGCCTTAGGTCCGCCACCGCCTATAGGTAACACCCGTAAAGATATTGTCGAATGGGTCAAATTCCAGAAACGAAAATGGGAGTGGCAATTTGAGAGACGTCAGCGCTATAAACAACAAAATAAACGCATACGCAATGACGATTCTAACAAAGCACACTATCATCAGAATGCTTCGAAGGGAGCCACATCCACTGCAACGCTGGGTGGTTTCCTACGTAGAGCCCAAAGAACGTTGTTAGATCAGATTTGGCAAATTCTACAAATTATGCCGGTCGACGACCTTGGACATTTTACCGTATGGGCAATGATTGGCGATGAACTGCATAGAATTAAACTAACAGTGCCCCGTATATTTTACGTTAATCAAAGAAGTCTAGCTCCTCCCGAAGAAGGACAGATGTGGAAAAAGGTTACTCGCGTCCTACCTCGATCACGTCCAGTATATAATTTGTACAGATACAGCGTTTCCGAGCAAGTCTTCAAAGACAACTGTCTAGGAATGTTGGCCGATCTGGCGACTCCCGATATCGAGGGCATTTACGAAACACAGATGTCTTTGGAATTTAGAGCTCTCATGGATATGGGTTGTTTGTGTGCTGTTCAACGCGAGGAATCCAAACGTTTAGCTGGATTGGCCACCAAAGACCTGGAAAGCTTTTCCATCGAACAACTAGAACAAAAATCCCAGGCACATATTAAATACCTTCAGGGTTCCAATGCAAAATTACGAAAGATTTTCTTATATCAACACAACATACCCACAGCCAAGAAAGAGATTTGGGCTCTATTCTTGGTGGCCAGCAAAAAAGCCATTGTAATCGCCTTAGATACCGTCCGTACCAATCAAATGCCGAATATGAAGAATCTTTATACGGCTGAACGATTGGCTCTTATCAAGAACCTTCAAAACGCTGAGGATATCGAAAAAGTTCCCGCCGAAGATTTCCAGTTTGAGATATTCATAGAAGTTGATGTAAAGCAGGTGTATCGCCACATCCAGAGAGCCTTGACTTTATATAAGGAGGAGAAACGCGGCCCCTCTTTGATATGCATGCAAACTGCATTGGAAACGCGTAAATTGAGCGTAAACATGCCAATTTTATTGGATTTTCCACAGGCACAAATTCACATATCCGATGACGCTTCGTTGTTGTCCGGGTTAGATTGGCAGAGACAAGGCTCGCGTGCTTTGGTGAGGCATTTCTTGAATCTTAACAATGTGGTTGAACTGATGTTGGATCAATGCAGATATTTCCACGTACCTATTGGCAACATGCCTCCAGACACTGTGTTGTTTGGTGCTGATTTATTTTTTGGTCGTCTATTGCAGAAGCATAACTTTGTTTTATGGTGGTCCGCCACCACAAGACCGGATTTGGGTGGTCGGGAAGCGGATGACAGTAGACTGCTTGCAGAATTTGAAGACAGTGTTACGGTTGTGCAGAACCAAGCGGGATTCTATCCGGACGTGTGCGTAGAACTAGCCCTAGACAGTTTAGCGGTTTCTGCTCTATTGCAATCCACGAAAATTCAAGAAATGGAAGGCGCCTCGTCGGCCATAACATTTGATGTTATACCTCAAGCTTCCTTAGAGGAAATGATTGGTACAGTACCAGCAGCCACTTTGCCAAGTTATGACGAGACAGCTCTATGTTCGGCTGCATTTAGAGTCATGCGTTCTATGGTTAATGGCTGGCTGAGGGAAGTTTCCATAAACCGTAACATCTTTTCCGATTTTCAAATTGTTCACTTCTACAGATGGGTGAGATCCAGCAATGCTTTGCTGTATGATCCCGCTCTACGTAGATCTTTGAACAATCTAATGCGTAAAATGTTTTTGCGCATTGTAGCTGAATTCAAACGTTTGGGATCTACCATAATTTATGCTGACTTTAATCGTATTATATTGTCGTCGGGTAAAAAAACTGTTGCAGACGCCTTGGCCTATGTGGATTATGTCGTGCAGTCACTAAGAAACAAGGAAATTTTCCATTCCATACAGTTGTCTTTCGAGCAATGCTGGGACTTTATGTTGTGGCTTGATCATGCCAACTATTCTGGTATACGCGGGCGTCTGCCCAAAGGTTTAGATGAAACGACGTTGGGAGATGTAACAGCAGCAGCTTTAGCTGCCCAATCTGAGAAACGACAAAGAAGTATAGAACCCCAAGATTCGGATAACGAAGATGATGATGATGTGGAAGAAGTCCCAAGAACAGACGATGATGAGGAGGAGCAATTATCCCTTGAACTTAATTGGACTATAAGCGAACACTTGCCAGATGAGAATGAATGTCGCGAAAAATTCGAAGCCATCATTACCTTGTTCATGCAGTCACTGGCCGAACGTAAAACTACTAAGCAGGCCATTAAAGACATTTCCCATGCAGCTTTTGATTTTATCATTAAACTGCACAAGAATTATGGCAAAGGAAAGTGGAGTCCTGGCCTGGATTTAATACGTACGCTGATCAAAGTGTTAAGTGTTGACAAGGGACTGATGGAGGACATCAATGATCTGCGTCGTAATATGTTACGTTTAGTAGGAGTGGGCGAATTTTCCGATTTGGCCGAGTGGAAGGATCCGTGTGATAGTTATACCATATCCGAGGTCATATGCAAAGCCTGCAACCATTGTCGTGACTTGGACTTGTGCAAGGATAAACATAGGGCCATGAAAGATGGAATGTAAGTATGAAGTACAGATATAGTAGAATTTTGAGTAGAGTAACAGTATTTTCACAATTTTTTAGACCCGTTTGGCTTTGTGCTCAATGTTTTGTAGCCTATGATAACGAGGAAATCGAAATGCGTATTATCGATGTTGTCCAACGGAAGCTTATGTCATACGTTCTCCAAGATTTACGCTGTTCGAGATGCAGTGAAATCAAAAGAGAAAATTTAGCGCAATTCTGTACGTGTGCCGGGGATTTTGCACCCTTGATATCAGGCAAAGAAATCAATCAGCTCTTGCGGACATTCCGGAAAGTTGCAGAATATCATAAAATGGATTTACTGGATGAAACTGTACAACAAATTATATACACGAAATGATAATCTACTGGTATATGATTTTTCAATAATATGTAAATAAGCTCCAGTGTTTTTCCGAATTCGTATATTTTATTTTAAATAAATTTCTGTTAAATCTGAAAAACAAAAGGAACTAATATTGGGCTATTCACAAAGATTTTTAAAATCTATCCATATTTATAGCACAATACCGCCTCTATATGTTTTTGGATCAAAGCCAAAGATATTGAACAACACAGCTGGAATTGTTTTGTTTGTGTAAGCGATCTTTGTTTTATTAGACTCTAGTTGGCAGAAGTGATAGGATCGACTTTAACTTCGGGGAATTTGAATTCTGGGAATTTAGTCATGTCAGTTTTGCCATCACTGCCGAATTGTTTAGCAACACGGTCCAATTCATTTTTCATTTCACGTTCAATTTCGGGTGTGGGATCAACCATTTTGCCACCACTAAAACAGAGGAGAAAATGTTATAACTTGTTAAAAGTATGTTTTTGTGTGTGTCTACTTACGAGCCCTTCTGTTTGTATTCGCGTACTTTGTCCAAGAATAATTGTTGGATGGGATCAGAGGCTTTGCTCATGGCTGGAGCAACGATACCAATGCTGCGGCGGGCTTCAACACGCAATACGCGAACACCATTCAAGATAGTTTGGGACAACATCTACAATAATAATAATGTCGTTACTTTCCTGTTTCCTATTTATTTTTTAGTTTTTTTCGTAAATTTTGGTAACCTTAAAAACATTAAAGGTTATGTAATGAATTTTCTTCACTTGGAATTCTCTTTGATGTTTTATGGACCGCTACATCGGCGGCTTACTACTGGTTCCATTTGTTCATTAGAAAATACTATCGGATAAATTACCACAAAATTACCTCTGCTTTTTAGTTTATTTTAATTTTTCTAACAGAACTGCAAAATCGAATTGCTGAAAACTCGCTCCCCTTGCACAAGTATAGTTTTTTTTTTGACAGCACAGACCAATTGTCAATACGAAACGTCATTCGATTGCAGCGAAGTTGGTTGTAGTTGAATACATTTCAATCTAATGACCGTTATAAGTCGAATATTTTTAAATTTAATTTTAATTTATGACAGACAGCCGAAAATATATACCACACAGAGAGTAACATAAATGGAGCGCGCACACACATTATCCTAAGTTCGTGATCTGATGCAAATAATACAGGAAAGAATATCTATTCGACATTTACGTCGATTCATGAATATTTGCCGTCTTTAAAAACCCAAAACTCTGGCAACGACGAGGCAAGCAAGGCAAATATTCGGATATGTGATAGTTTTCACTTTGATCGAAATCGGATAAGTGCTTGTCAAAGTAAGTTGTCCTGGAACTCTTGTGAGTTTTTGTGCCAAAGAACATTCATTCGGCTAAACTTCAGTTTATGGGTCACAACACAAAAACAAGCCCAGCATGGGCCGCCAAAATGTAATCGAAATGATTAACCCTTCAGTCCCAGTCAGCATTTTGTGAAATTTCTGATCATATTCGAGTCTTTTATATAAAGTTTTTGTTAATAGATCCTTTGTACATTACAATCTCAGTGCTGACCAACTCCAATAATGTGCCGTATTAATTTTGCTGGTCCTTTCCCCCCTATTGTCGCAATGAATACTTTATGAAATGAATGATTTATGGGTAATCAAATTGATCTGTACATAGGTTGATCATTTTTTTTTATTTTAAATTAATTCACTTTTACAAGTTGTAGCTACACTTCACAACACGACTCGATTGATAATAAAAACAAAGTATTACACCTTTCATCTCTTGCTTCAGTAACAAACAACATATTGACATGTGTTTGGCACCGTCACTGTTTTTTATAGTGGGGTTCCTTCTTCGTTTCCAATTAAAAAAAAAATAGTTCTTTAGTAGTAAAAACGTCACTATCATTCGCTTTCTCTCTCATTTGGTTTAATCCTCATAAACACTCATTCCCTATAACATATTTCTTTACAAACGCTTGGTCGATTGAATCTGATTCTGGATCACTGTGCTGCGGCTGAATTTCAGCCGATTTGAGCCAAACGCAACAGTGGCGGCGTAAACTTTCAAAGAAACGCGTCAGAACCGCGCCGCCGTTTTACTTCGAGTCAGCTCTGATCTCTGTTACAGCCGCTTTATTTGTTTACCAAAAAAATATCCAAAAAGATTTACCAAATCATATTGAGAAATGGGACGAATCGAAGAGGAATTGAAGAGTTATTTTAAAACTCACAGTAAAATAAGAGAACAAAAAGCACATACTTCAAAGGTAAGTCACCAAGATCAAATTCACAACGTCAAACCTCATTTGCATTATTTAGGTTCATTCTGTGGGCTGGAGCTGTGATGGCCGGCGTCTGGCTTCGGGTTCATTTGACAAAACTGTTGCTGTTTATACACTGGAAAGGGAAAGAGTGGTATGTATAGAAGTAACATGTGTAAAAAATTAGAAATATATTGGTTCTCTCTAAATCAATCTTCTAAAAGGCCTCCCGTATGATTGCGTGGGGCTTTAAAGTCGAAGCAGTTCAAATTTTTTTCTAAACTTACTATATTACGCAAAGCCTGACCGTAATTTATCTATTTAGAGCAAAGAAAGCACTTATCGGGGCCATACAGGATCCGTGGATCAATTATGCTGGCATGCTACCAATGCGGATCTCTTAAGTACAGCTAGTGGAGATAAAACAGTGCGTATATGGGATATTAGAGCTGGAAAGAGTTCGTCAGTCACTAGCACAAAGGGTGAAAATATTAATATAACCTGGTCGCCGGATGGCAAAACCATAGCTGTTGGTAATAAAGAAGATCTCGTCACATTTATTGATACCCGAACCAATAAAATTCGAGCAGAAGAACAGTTTAACTTTGAGGTACAAAAGAGCTACATTACATGTATAACAGACTATTCATTGAATTCTCTTCTAGGTAAACGAAATAGCTTGGAATAATAGCAGTGACTTGTTTTTCCTCACAAATGGCATGGGCTGTGTTCATATACTCAGTTATCCCAGTTTGGAACTCCAACACATTTTGAAAGCTCATCCCGCCACATGCATTTGCATCGAATTTGACCCTACTGGCAAATATTTCGCCACTGGCTCTGCAGATGCTTTAGTATCACTGTGGGATGCCAACGAATTGGCGTGTTTGCGTGTTCTATCACGATTGGACTGGCCAGTTCGAACAATATCATTTAGTCATGATGGCAAACTGATAGCTTCAGCTTCGGAAGATTTGTCTATTGATATAGCTCACACAGAGACGGGGGAGAAAGTTGCAGATGTAGCAGTGGACGCAGCCACATTTACTGTGGCTTGGCACCCCAAACAATATTTGTTGGCGTATGCTTGCGATGACAAGGATAGTAATGATCGTCGCCGAGAAGCGGGTAATCTTAAAGTATTCGGATTTCAGGAATAAGGTATAATTTACAAAAGTGTGTAATCTATTAAAGAACTAATTAAAAGAAAAGAAATGTTTAAATGATGAGACTGAAGGTGGAGCAAGATAAAAACGTTCGGCAACAGCAGCAGAACTGTTAAAACAACAACAACAGATATGAGACGTTCCCACGACAATCGCATCTGCAGTCTGGAACGACCTGAGTTCATCTCGGCCCGGGATTGTCAACCCAGCGACAGCTGTATCCGCAACAGCAGCAGAACTGTTACAACAACAACAACAATATAAATGAGAGGCTTAGTACCATCTAAAGTTGGCAGACGTACTACTACGGTTGGGCCAAAAATGTATTAACTTTAATTTCATCTGAAAAAAATGAACGAAAATTAAAAACTCACCCCGTTGTGACATTTGGCACACCCTGTACTCTTGTAAATGGACCTAGTTTGTTGGCCCTTCATTCCAACAGAGTTATCGTGGTCAATATATTTGAATTCAAAGTTAAACAGGTAGTATGTTCTGTCATTATTTACCTCAGGATGACCATCTTGCAGCTGTAGAAAATACAACTCTATTTATACTAAATATATATGTATATGTGTATTTTTGTTTCTGTTCGATGGCAACATTGTTGACAGCTGTTTTCGGATATAAACACGTAAACTTCAACAATGATCAATTAAAAGCCGGCTCAATCAAGGCAAAATGTATCAAAAACTTGAAGAAAAGCCGCCCACAACTTTAGTGGGTAAATACATCAAAGTTTTCCTGGTCGTCTCACTTTATTGGTAATCAGCTTAATGTGTAGTTCTAAGTATGTACATTACAAGTGCTTTCATCATTATTTCTTTCCGCCCCACCCAGGTGTATTTCAATCCTGACAGTGTTTGTTAACAAACATCTATTAAGCAGCGATAGCGTTAAGCTGGAAGCACCACTATTTGTTACTTGGTTTCAGTGTGTTGTCAGTGCTCTCATATGTTTCGTTATGAGCCGACTGTCGAAGCTTTACCCAACATCGATTACATTTCCGGAAGGCAATCCGCTGGACATTGACACATTTCGAAAGGTTGGTATACATGTATGGTTGCAGTTTTTCAGTGTTCCTCGATGGAATAACATTTAACAAATCTGTGAACACCTGTACGATAAATTATTTGAATTTGCTTTTTGATACGAGCAGTCGTGCAAAATTTGTTTTTAAAATGGTAAAGCTTACAAGGCTCATATATATTATTTAAAATTATTTAATACAGCGTTCGGGGATATACATTACATTCCGCATTGAACATGTGTCATACATATTTCATAAAACCTTTATTAATAGATTATAGGACAAAGATAATTTGTTCCCAATAGGTAAACTCGACTAAAGGTCTTACACGGACCCAGATAGAGATAGATACACATTTTAATAGTTTATGCCGCGAAAGGCTGATTCATAAAATGTTTTAAAATGTACATACTACAACCTGGTTTGGGTGGATATTTTAAGTGATGGGATACTAACATTTACATAGATGGGTTTTCATACATATGTCAATTTTCATACAAAGTGTAAACAGGTTTCCGAACAAAATCGAAAAAGTGGTAATTTGTATACTCTCTGTCTGAAAAGACGTTTAAAGACGGCAAGCAGTATATGCCTTTACAGATTAATCTCTTTATGGTAAAGTCGCTACCATGGTGGAAACGGCTGTTAAAAAAGGTCTGATGTTCTTACAAGGTTTGTTATCTGATAGACGCATACACATCACATCACACTATAGAAAAGTGTGTACCCTAAATAAGGTGTTTCTTTGGAGATAGTTGGTATATTTTACTCTATAAAATCTAAACTGAATTCAAATTCAGTGAATGCACAGAGCGACAAATGTTTAACATGGACCCAAGTGATTATAACTCAACCTAATGTTCTACTTGCAGTTATACTCTAGTGCCAATCAGGGGAATATAAGTTTAATCATTATAGCTTTAAAAAGAGCATTGAGGTTTGTATGTAGTCTCATATGAAATTTAATTTTTGGGTCATCGTTTTTCTGACTTTGTAGACTTTCGTTTACTTACTTATTTGTATAAGATGTTAAAAAATCAATGCCCAGATTTTCTTAAGCAATCGTTTTAATTTTGTCACTCAAGTCGATTAAACAACATTGTAAATCCGCGAATAAATTCGTATTCTCAAAGATCATTTCCAGTGAGAATTGCAAGATTATTTAACCCACTTCCTAGGGAGTTAAAGGTATTTAATATGACCAGTACTGCATATTCATACAGACTTCTCCACCATTTTCAATTGCCTTGAATATTTCCTTTCATATTTGTTGATGTTAATGAATATGAACTAATATTTTATTTATTTAAGCTCGAGGTTTTGTTTTAATTTAAATGTTTATTTTTTCAATATTTCGTCTTTCGTCGATAGACATCTTCAGGAAGGGAAATCGATACCCGATATTTTATATTTGTTAATAAAAAACATGTCCCTTGTAGGATTCCTGAAGATGTCTTTCGACGAAATATTGAAAAAATAAACATTTAAATTAAAACAAAACAACAAGACCTAGCGCTTAAATAAATAAAATATTAGATCATATTTAAATTGTATTTTTAAATATACCGTCAACTCTCTGTAGATGTGAACACTAATTTCGTTATATGAACTCTCTAAATATTGACCAATGTTTAATGGCTGTAAATAGTGAACATTTCTGGGATTGTCCTCTTGCTAATCCCAAATGAAAACCATTGTCAATATTCACTTCAGGCATACAGAGAGAGGCTACGCTCAATTCTATCGTTGATATTAATATGTTTATTAAGAAAGAAACCTAAGGACAAGCGAACGTTTTTAAACATTAAGTTCTTTTGAATATTTATATTTATGGTCCGATTTTACTCAACTTCAAAATGTGTGTATGTTTGGACAGGAGAAATTTGTGTATGTATATTTGGATTCGGAATGCAAAACAAGGTTTGCCGGGCCAGCTAGTATTATAAATCAATATTTCTTTATGAACTGCAATGTTTTCGCAAATTGTTTTCTTAAAGAGTCTGTTAACACTTGCAGCCAATTTGACGTAGGAATTCACGGGTTCTGGACTATATAACGTCTTTCTCTTTCGGTTAATATGGAAGTTCGGCCAGAGCGAGGTTTCGATAAGCAATTTACTGTTTCCATATAAGTATTAACTACTCTTTGAACAGAAGAATGTGACCTTTCAACTATTTCTCTCAAGGTTTTACATTGTTTCGACAAATATACAATAACTCTCCTTTCGGTAGTGTTAATTTCTTTTCCTTTAGGTTAGGTTACGTTAGGAAGGGTTCAGTCTAACGGGTACCCGCATCCCCTGTCGTTCATCCATCTAATACCCCTTATATAACTAATTTGGTTTTCTACATTTGTCCTTGAGATGTCCCCTTCATCTAAAAATCTATCCCTTAGACATTTTTGTCTATGGCGTTGCAGACTTGGACAATGACAATGCTCTGGCACCCAGTAGTAAGGCACGTAGGCCTTAGAAGTAGGCTTAGTGCCTGCCCACATTCATTAACTACCCTAGACGAAACCTGATGGCTTGTTATAGCCATCAATGCTGTCTGACTGTCAACGTAGAAAGTAATGTTGTCTCCTTTCGGCATTATGATACCGGAAATTTCTTCCGCAGCCCACAGCTCACTGATTCGAGAGAAGTTTTCCGTCTGTTCCTTCGTGGAATGTTAAGGGAAATAAGTAAGTAAGTAATTATGGGACTTTTGTAAATGTCATCTATAAATAGGGGTGTAATTATTCACATCGCTTGTTGCTTAACCATTTATAGATATTTGACTCATGTATTAAGCTACCAATAATTTAAAAATGTAAACTGTTTTTTGGCAAAATAACCATTCTTACGTTAAATAATTGTATGTACGCAGTCTTTTTCTATGATGTGTATGTATCATGTTGAGTAGTTTACTATTGTTAGGTTAAATTGTTCAATGTATATGTTTTTGTAATTTATTCTTAATTGGCCGTAAGGCTTTAAATTACAAGTCCAGACTTAATAAATGAAATGGAAGTTTTTTGTCTGAGATGAAAAAATAAAATACAGTTAGTGGAAATACAAAATAACAAAGCCTAATATTACGTTGACGTATTAATTGGTATAATATAATTATGTTTGTTTTGTATGAGGGATATGTTTTGACAATAACTATGACTAAAATTTCCGTGTTTAATTCTCTACTTTCAGATATTACCTCTGTCTGTGTTGTTTACACTGATGGTGGGTACAAATAACCTATGCCTCAAATATGTTGGAGTAGCATTCTATTATGTGGGTCGTTCCCTGACCACCGTATTCAATGTAATACTTACCTATATCTTACTCAAGCAGAAGACCAGTTTCTCTAGCATTCTCTGCTGTGCCGGCATTGTAGCCGGTTTTATGTTGGGTGTAGATCAGGAAAGTTTAACAGAATCCTTCTCGTGGCGTGGCACACTATTCGGTGTCTTGGGATCTCTGGCCTTAGCCATGTATTCGATACATACAAAAAAGGCCTTGCAGCATGTCAAACAGGAAGTTTGGCTTCTAAGCTATTACAATAATTTGTACTCATCCGTAATATTCCTGCCGTTTATTATTCTAAACGGTGAGCTGGAGGCGATAATAACCTATCAAAATATATTTGAATTTTGGTTTGTTATTACAATGCTGATGGGCGGTGTATGTGGATTTGCCATCGGTTTTGTTACGGCATTACAAATAAAAGTAAGTAAATATTTTTAATAATTTAACTATGTATGTATGTATTTAAAAACAGATCTTAAAACATAATCATAAATATGGTTAAGTTCGATTAGATGGTAATAATACATGTCATTTAACCGGTAATGTTTTTGAAGTAAGTTGTGAAGTAATGATTTGAATATTCATTTGGATCAAGAGAAAAGGCGGCTATTGATTGATGAATAAGATGTAGTAATTATGTCCGAGACAGATGTCCCTATCAATGACAGTAACTCCCATAGAGATGGTATAGGATATGGTAAATGAAAGGTAATTATTGATGTTAGTGGGATAGGACAATCCATCATACGCATTTCCCCTAACATTCCAAGAAGTAACATATAGGAAATTCTCTCAAATCAGTGAGCTGTTTACGATATAGTTTTTTATATTCGCTGATGGAACCTACTGCTTAGAGTCTGCTTCGAACAATGCCAATTCTCTGGCCTAACTACAAAAGCGCGCTCCTTAAAACATTGCCAATGTTCCGCCTGCAAGGTGGTTAAGGCCGGATGCGAGTTCGAGTCGTTGTTGGTTATAAAGCCGCCTTCATGCCTTCAGCAAAGTAAGAATGACTCAAACTGCATATGCATGTTCCTGGCGTACGGAGATAACATTGAAATCATTTGATGGAATAATGGATTTCTGACGCATTGCTTTGCCACTATACAAAACGAATCCTGCCGCGAGAATGTCAGTGATAACTTTATTTTGTAAACAGTAGAGGAATGTGTTTGACTAAAATCCTCCATCAGCCCCGAAATAAAACGAATAATACATGGGACTATATGAACCGCTGAAAAATAAATCTCTCTGTTTGAAAATAGGAAAATAGTTACGACTATGAAACAACAGAGAACAAACACAAGCAGATGAAGGATTCTCTGTCCGCGAATATTGACATTGAGCCGATATTGACGTAGTCGGTTAAGTGAAGACATTTTTATATTTTTCCATTTTCATGCGTAGGATCCAAAAAACTGAGCTAGTCACCATTCCCGCCCGTATGATGTCTAAAAGTTCGATCACAGAAATGTCATTGCATCACAATACTCGTACAATTGTGACCTGTAGACTTGCATTTGGACGACAATAATTCTTACTTATTGAAATGTACAACAGATTTAAAGATTTACTTTTCCTTATGTAAAACTTCCAGTGTTTATAAATAAACGTATTGTTCATTTCCAGGTGACTTCACCATTAACGCACAATATATCGGGAACGGCCAAGGCTTGTGCTCAAACTGTGATAGCTACACAATGGTATAATGAGACCAAATCTCTGTTATGGTGGACTTCAAATATTGTCGTATTGGCAGCCAGTGCTGCCTATACCCGTGTAAAACAATTGGAAATGCAACGACAACACAATCGCACAACATCTGTCGCGACACAAAAGGCATGATAAATAGAATGGTCACTACACGGTCCTGCACGGCAATGATGACACATTAGTTGTGCCGATGGCCGGAATATGCACACAAACTGACACAATTTAAAAATTAAGTATGTATCTGTAAGATAGACTCTATATATGTATGTGTACAATTTAGTTACTAGTTGCAATAGAAGCTTAATAATTTAAAAAAAAAACGTACATTCTTATGATTCGAATGTATTGTGTAATATTTAATAGCCTACAGCAAACAGGTGTAAATGTAAAATGTTATATTTGTTAGCCATCAACTTGTAATACTGGGCCATTACCATGCAATTGGACCGAATGCTAATATTACACCATAAACAATTTACCATAAGGATTGACATTTCCCTAAAGCTGTTGTGTAAAGGCAATTTGCTTTGAACGTCATTTTAGTGAACATTTCCGTATTCCGCACGGAAATTGAACGACTAAAATGCACCATATTTTGCTGTTATAAGGAGAAAAAAAAACCACGTAAAACCTTCAGTTTTATTGGACGTCAATCGGCGCAGAAAGATGGATTTTTACAGACGGATCAAAGTCGCCCGGATACCTAAGCATGATATACTAGAAGCGTATTTTTCGCTAAAACCCGTTTGTTCAATCAACTCTACTGAAGTGCATGCCATGAAAGTTACTGACATTGACAAATACTTGATATTTTCCGACAGCAAGTCGGCGCATACATAGTTTTACTAACAATCGAACTTATCCTTATATTCTTCGAATAAATAATATATTGTATGAGTGAGACTAGTCCGGCTAAACAATACACTTTCTCTGCATACCTAGTTATGCCGATATCTATGGCAATGTGTGTTAGTGTAGATGCAATAGCAACTAAACTTAACAACCCTGCAAACATCCTCTAAGCTCTTCCACAAATTGCGGTTATTGTCATCTGAGAATCTTTGACGAATCGCCGGTGTGAGCGGTTGGATCTGCCGCGATTTGCCATGAAGATTTAAAAGCTTAACGTTTAGAATTTTCATACAAATTAAATTCACGATATAATTTGTGTACTTACTGACCGGGGAACGCATTGGAATACCAGCCATAATCGTACACATCTATCTAAACCTTCTGGATGACTGGATAACTATGGTAAATCAGTTGTAAGGATGATTGGGTAGTCTAGTAGTTTTGACTCAAATTTAGTGGCACAATAAGTCACAAAATAGCACTAAACATAAGGTTTCTGATGAAAACCCATTTCCCCCAAGGTATGACGGGACATAGGCAAATTATGATCAACAAAGTTTTATCATTACAGACTATATGGTCAAAGATGGAATCTTCCCGCCCTTATTTTCACAGCATGCCTAAAATTTGCATACACGACGTCCCTTAACAGAACAATTTCAATATACGACAAGGTAAAATACTTAGGACTAATCTTGGACAGAAAAATAAATTGGTAGTACCACATAGAACAGCCATAGACACTCGCTCTACTCGCGTAATTAGGCATGTTCTAATCAGTAGTAGTATGGTGGACATCAATGAAAAAGAAGTGCAACCTAAAAATATTACAAAAGGTTCAACAAATGTGTTGACTCGGCGTGAGCGGACCAATGAGGACCACATCTAATTTTAAATGTCCAACCAATAGAGATACAGATTAGATATGAAGCTGCCCTCACAGCAATAAGACTCAAAGCGATGGGCGAATGGATCGAAAACGATCAAAAAATAACTGAGGTTGCGGCAGGAAATTTAACATAGCACCAGAATCCGATTGAATTCCCCGAAACATGAATAATTCTTGAGTGTGAGATCCCATTTATTTGTATTTCCCCAATACATCACAATTCTTTAAATTACATCTACAGGGAATTGATATACCTGTCGGAATTCGGAACGAAATCGATGAGAATTGTCGGAAGAGATCAGATATTGTTCAGACGTGTCTAAAATCCGACTATTGGCTCACTGGGAGTGTAATGGCTGGCTGATCTTTCGTTGCCAGTCGGCCGACCAGTAGCAAAAATGTGTGTGTATTGGTAACCCAGCCATTACAACCAGCAAGCAGTTGGAAGATTGTTTGGTCAAAAATCATCTAACCGAGTCTTTTTCGATTACTTTTGATGAACAAAATGTGATTAATCACAGCCGCGAAAAAAGACTCGAAAATTACTCATGCTTATGCTTTAAAAGCGATTCATAGAATATACAACAATCACAGAAATATTTAATTCAGGTGATTAAAATCTGATTGTTTTGTGATCTATTTTGAAATCATATATCGCGCGTGTGGAGGATGGTAAAAAGTAGGTTATGGTGTTCTGTTTTTGTTTATAACTGCAGATTTTGCTTTGTAGAGACATGTTGTAAAGTTTCGTTTATTATCAGTCAAATCGTAAAGTGAAGCGGAGCGGATCGAGCCTTGCATTAATTTCAAATAAGGTGAACAAATTTAAATAATAAAGTAATGTCAACCAAACAGTTAAAAAAACAGCTGATAAAGTGTCTCTAAATTAGAAAACAAATAATTAATCAGGAGGAGGTGGAACAAAACAAATACTGAATGTAATTTTCATGATCAGAATTAGTTAAATTTGTGAATTTTTTGATCACATTCGAGTCATTTATGACGCCCATAAGCGATTAACTGCCTGTTTCCATAAAACGAATTGGTTCGTTCGTTAGAAAGAGTTATAAAATGTGTTTTAGACATTATTCAATTCTGGTTTTCAGATATATATCAACATATGGAACACAATCTCAAAGGAATTAGCTCTCACTACTGATACAAATTCTTGATCATAAAAGACTGTTTTGTGGGAAGAGAATGGTACCCTACCCGCGACTCTTCTTGGAGAGTCTTTTATGGTCAGTTTCGAGTCTTTTTCTAATCTAATAATTTTTATTTTCGAGTCATTTATTTATAATAATTTACTACTCTTTTTCAAGTCATTTATTTATAATAATTTACTACTCTTTTTCGAGTCATTTTTCCGTCGTATTTGTGATCATTTCCGCTTTAAAAAAAAAATCTTAAAATAGTATCAACCATTCAAATACATTTATTTAATATATTAACATAAAAATCCATAAAAAAATAGAAATAATAATAATAATTTGGCCAGTCCTTCACACAATTTTAACTCACTTCCTTCACTTCACTATCAGAACAAGACATGTCATATGAACCTTTTAAATTGTGATCATGAAAAGTACTTTCACCATTTTTTTTTTGGTTCGTTACTCTTGCGACGGCACATTTTAAATGAACATGCTGGTGCACATATAACCCCTCGGTTTTTTCAGATGATTTTCGATATTTTTCTTCTGTTTCGAAGAGAATATGTGTGCTCAACTGGCAACAAATTAGTTGTAGGTGTAATGGCCGGGTAGAAAAAGTGTGAGTGTTTGGGTTTTTCGAACAATTACTGCCCAGTGTAACTGGGCTGGGTTAACTATCCCACTATGGAACTCACTAGTTCAGTGGTATACAACCGCCGTTAAAAAAATGAATTGGCTCTGAACTCTGTGAGTTTAAATTTAGGGAGTTCCCGGGAATTCTCAAAAACGTAATAACCTTCTAATGGCAGGGTAATTGGAATTCAGTGAATCACAAAGCATCGAGCATTTTCTGAAAATGGCTGAGAAATTACAATATTTTTTCGGAATAAATAAAAAAACAGTAAATAAACTCAAAAATAAATCGGTGTATTTTTCTAGACCTCGTTTAGTGGCTATTTATGACATTGACTACGAGAAAATTAAGCTGGCAACAAAAATTCAATATTTTCGAGAGCCCAAACCAACAGAATATCCACTGAACCTTAATGGGTCACTTGAAGAATTCCATTTTTTAACAGTTTCTGGTAAGCAACCCAGACTTTTGCATTCATTGCTACATACCATGGCCAGCAGCGGAGCACAAGCAGCGGGTGATAATAAAATCGCCTGTGAACTCACAGAAGTTTATGCACGGCTTGGTGTATTAAAGCGTATAATGGAATTTTACTATGGAACCCATGCAGATATCAGTGTACTCATATCGCGCTATGATGATAAACTTTTTATGATATTGAATGAATCTCCAGAAACCGAAGATTTTAAGTGTGGAACGATGGTGCATACCCATCATAAACGTTTTGAACAACTGATGTTTGTAGGTATGTCCAATATTTGCAATTTTGAAAAGCCACCATCTACAACATGTATAATGTGTACATTACGTTTCGCAGACGTCCCAGAGGGAGCGCCCAAAAGCAACGATCCTATCGATGAAAATGTAGCTCAAGTTGCTGTGCACTGTAGTACACTGGGAAAGTACAAAATTACCTATGCTGGTGAGGTGCAAGGCATCATTTCGGATGTTGAAATTAACAATATGTACGTATTATACATAATTTATTACTTAATAGTTTTTATCGTCTAACTCAATTTTTATTAACATTTACCGTAATTTATTACTCCATTTCGTGCGCTGTGGCCAAGTCAACGACGCAATGCTATCTAGAAGGCTTTTTAGGGTGTTACATGATCAGGTTGCTGCATTGCACCCTCATTTAAAATTACCACAGATATTCCACTGTCGTTTCAGCAGGCATGTCGTTTAGAATGCCGGAAAAAAGCCATCTAGAATTCCTGCGATACAAAATATTCCCAAAGACCTTCCGCAATTTGTAGAAAATTGTGATCACTTTGTTGTTCTTATGTTGAAATTTAAAAAAGCGGTTTCCACGATCTTATCAACGATCAAGTTCAACATTAGCACGATATAGTTTGTCGCATCTAGAGTGACAGGTCCTCGAATAAGTAAGGTGAAAGGATTATACGGGAATAAGTTTGCATTATTTCCCAATGTTGATAAAGCGTTATGCGGAGATATACCGACTTTCTGTCAAGATTTCAAGCGGGAAAGAGCTGTCACTGCACCATCTTGTATGATTAGATTTTGTAATCGGGTATGTTTTCGACGTTTTCCCTGAACTTGAGTTTCTTAATAGAAAAAAAATACTATTCAAATTTAAACATACATAATTCAGTTATATTAAGAACCTGAAATGATTGTATTTAAAAATCGTAGACAATTAATATTGAAAAAAAAACACTGTTCAACTAGTTCAGGAATGTTGTACGCGCAAGACGTCCACCCTGGACCAGCCAGTAGAAGAATTGCAATATGTGTATTACAAATCACAAATGTTAGCCTACTATTATTTTTAACATTTTTATTTCAGTGAGGACATTAATGATTTGAATAAAATGCGTTTTGTTTTGACGAAACAAATGTGGAGTTATTCAAAAGGTAAAGATATTAAACTTTTAAGATATTGGATACAAGCATATCTGTCTAACGTTGGTGATATATACATGGCGTACAAAAACAAACATGGTATGATCGAACAACCTATTGAACATTTAAAAGTAGCTGACATACCTAAGGTAAGAGTGATATATGCAAATATTATGGTGCACGTTAGATATCATTTCATTAACATTTATTTCATCTCAGAGTTGTTCTTGGAAACCTGGCATTTGTTCGGCGTTTTTATACGAGTTTTTAGAAAAGGTTGATCTTCTAATGGCCAATGTCAACTGTCTGAATACAGTGTATCAGTTTCATTTTAATGCCAGGAATAAAGTCATACAATATGAAGTTCACTTGGAAAGTCCAGAGAAAGCAATTATTCCCAAGGAATATTCAGAGTATTTAAAAAAAAGTCAATGAATTATTGAATGATTTTTTATAACATTAATCGAACTTATCATTATTATCATAATTGGAATAAATTCTTTTCATTTGTAAAATACAATACAAAATGTATTGTAAATATACTTGTACTTGTCCTTTTTGTTATTTCAAACCCGTATTTGTGTTTTTATTGTGGAAAAATAACATTGTATTCCACATCGAATAAGTGACCTAAATCCTTGTAAAGGATTTAATTAAATATATTTATATGGGGATGTTCTGTTTTTCAGAAGTATGTACGTGAAAGTGGAAGAGTTTTACGGAGTTGTCAAACACAATGTCACGTACATTTTCGTGGAACTATACCAATTAAATAAAAATGGTCAACAAATCAGTGGTTTAAAATTCGTTACTGCTCGTATTCAAGACAACGCTTGTCGATCAATACCTTATATGTTAATATATTTTTATTTTAAATTTAAATCGACAGGTCTCAATCCTACCAAATCTAAAGTAATAACGAATTATAGAAGAACTGCAATAGACATAAATAATCACTGCGTTAAAATAAAAAACTCAGCAACTGACTCTGTGCCGACCTCATCCAATCTGGGTTTGACTTGTTAATCCAAGCTTACTGGGACAAACCATATTAATTGCGCTGTTGGTAAGGGGTTCGAGGAATGCTGTCAAAAATTTCTATCCCGTTCCATATTAGAATGTTGCTTGCGAAGTCCTACCTAAACCCAACTCTACTTCATGGATCTGAAATCTTGGCAAATTGTGACTCTGAAGATAGTCGAAAGTTAAATGTGGCTTACAACGATATATCAAGATATGAGTTTAATCGAAAGCGATACGGTCCCAATATCCCAATTTGCACACGAAATATTTAATATATCTTTCGATAATCTGCTTAAAATTAACTGCCTGCACTGGTCCACAAGATTATCTACAATAAAGCACTTGAATATTTATATAATCGCCTACAATTTGCACGTTCTAACAGAGGAATGGAACTTATCAATCCCAGAATTAGCTCTTTAGTATCTGAACGACCATTCTTCATATGTACAGGGTTCTCCAACAAGAGGTGTTATTTTTAATCACCCGGTATTTCGGTGGCTGTCACTTTTGATGCTTTTATTTGTTGACATTTGACAAGTAGAAACTACGCCATTACTATAAATGTAACGATACACGCTTCAACAACGCATTGAAATTATTAAAATTCACTACAAAAATGGTGAAAATCTTGCAGTCACAGTTCGCAAAACTAAAAAGTTTCCGGACCGTGTTATCTCTCGAAGAGGTGATCACAATTGGCCACCGAGATCTTCTGATTTAACACCTTGCGACTTCTTCCTTATGGCCCCATAAGCGTGGTCGTGGTGGCCATTTGGCTGATGTTGTTTTCCATTATTAACGGCGACATTCCTTCCTCTTTATTTTTAAATAAACATCCGATCAGTTATCTCATAAAATGTCATTTGAAAAATTGAATTAAAAAATAACACCTCTTGTTGGAGAACCCTGTAGTACCCGTCTCTGGAATAACCTACCGACAAATACTCAATTCACAGGCAATGCTTCAACATTCAAAAACCTCATCTATTGGCGGGCCTATGTACTTGAGCGTTAGTAACGGTGCAGATGATATTAAATCACCGATCAGAACGCCAGTTTTCAAGAACGCGATTGTAATCAACGGCTGTTACGCGATTTAAGATTTATTCGAAGGCGAATCTACGCCGTTTAGAACCTAAACGGCTTCAAACTCCTGCTTGTTTAAATATTCTTCATGACTCACAATAATCAATGTTTTGTTTTAAAATCATATTAGGCGTATTCATGATTTGGCGTATGCACAGTACATTTCGTAAATTACTAATTCCAATCAACTCTTCGCATTCGTGAGTTTCTTAAAATAATCTATTCTGATAGGTGATAAAATATAATTTATCCTTAAAGTTATGTCAAAGCTAATCAAATTCAAATAAGTTATGATTCAGTTTTCATGTTCATAATAGCAACTACACTGCTAAACACAACACAGAACAGCTGTTACAGTAGTTTTCGTTTACCTGCCTATATTTCATATAACTCCCCAAAAGTCAGTTAACTTTGAAATATTCTTTACTTTTCATTGAAAATCGTATTGTTAAGTGCATTTAATGTAAGGGCACATTTCAGATATCAACACTCTTATTGGAAAGTTTTTCAATGATTTTTCATGACAACCCATGGACTTGACACTTTTGGTGTCAAACAAAATAACTGTACTATTTTAATTTCTATTCCAGGTTATCTCAGAATTCAAGAATACTTTAGAAGTTCCAATTTGCCATGAGTGGATATGTTTTCACAATACGAGAACGGAGCAGATGCAATGTCAGCATTGTTATAGGAGTGTTAACTATCATACAGAAAAAAGTGAACTATGCTCTTGATTTCACATTAGGGGTATTCATATAGATATATAATCTTACACTACAATTATGTTTCCATGTATATATTTTATTTATTTATTTGCACAGATTTTGTAATTCAAAGCCTTACGGCCAATTGTAACAAATTACAATAAAAACTACTCCATGTTGAATACTACTGCTCAGTTAATTTAAAAACAATTAAAAATATGCGTATAAGAACACATATGTACTTTCGTTTGAAATATGAAACAGACTTGAAATTGCAATGGAACATGGCTCGTCTGATGTCTTTTCAACAATACACCGCATCTGAACAGATGCATATATATATATATATATAAACATATTTGTATACACATCTTTGCAAGACAATGCCACTACTTTTACTGAAACCTTAGTATAAACTCCTGCTATGGACAGATTTTACAGCATTATTTGCAGCAAAATATGTTTTTGTGTTCAATTTATTGAACTATTAAAAAAATACTTTACTATATATCGTTACCATAATATAAAAACGACCCAACTTATTATTTTTCTAAAATTTAATTTTTTTTTGATTGTTTCTTGTGGGTGCTTTACAGATTCTATTGGTAAAGTAAATTTAATGAAAAACCCCTAAATCATAATTTGCATGTTTAATAAATAAAAATGTTTATACAACTGAATCCTCGTTTAATTTTAATACAAGCATGATCACCGCCTTTGTGCGGTGACGAGTATGTGGCTGTCGTAGCCGTAATTGTGCGACTCAGTTGTGGAACATTGATATCAACATGCACTACTGCGAAGAACGCAAGAGTGCAATCAAGAGTAATAGGAAAGTTTTTTCGCCTTGGATTAAACAAAGAAAATTGAGTTTTGCCCACTGTACACACAACGACAACGGTCGTATATTTATGTCAATTCATGAATATCCTATCTTCTAGAGTCTACACACAGCAACTGTAGATCATATCGTCAATCGGGATTTTATTTGTGTAACGAAATATTATAAAATGGCCGAAGAATCAATGACATTTTTATTTCAAGTAAATTCAAAAGTTCTCGAGAAATACGAAAGGACATCGGTTTATTTCCGAAGACCTCGTTTGATATGCCTTTACGACATCGACTACGAGAAATTTACACCTGCCAAACGAGTCCGCTATCATTTTAAGGCACCCCTTTTAGGGGATTACCCTCTCGACCTAAACGAAGGAACTGAAACAAATCGATTTCTTAAGTATTCCACATACATTAATCTTCTGCGTCCAATATTCCATGCCATTTCACGTGGAACGGCAAAAGTCCATAACAATACGAGCATTATTGACGTGGAACGTACAGATGTTTACGCTCGTAAGGGCATATTGGAAAATATTATGGAATTTTGTTACGTAAATCGTGATTTTACCGTACTCATTTCACGTTATAATGGTAAAATGTATGTGGTCCGACAAGAACTACAAGTCGAAGAGTTTGAACAGCAAGAAGTATGCGGTCATCATAGACGTTTGTCAGAACTGCTGTTTGTTGGTATGTGTAGCAACAAGTGTTATAAAATATCCACACCATTTTGCTTTTCCATCTATGTAGATAGTGCCGCCGATGGAACGCCTCAGTGTGATGATAATGTATTTCAGTTGGCTTTACACGAAAGCACATTGGGTAAATATAATATCCTTTATGCAGGACGAGTGCAAGGAAGTGCATCTGGAATGTTAGGCAAACGGTAAGGCAATTATTAGACACAACATTTATATATGTAAATACTATGGGCCAATAGCAATATTGGGGATTGAAACCCTTACCAGGTTTCAAACCAGTGTTTACTGTGTGACAATCGCACACACTACCTATCACGACACGATCACCCACAAAATACTGGATTTGCTATTTATTTATCTTACTATATCAACAATGATGTTTTCGGTGCATGCGAAAGAAGGATCCGCTACGAAAATTGTATGTGCCGATTTTAATGTTGAATTTTATATCGAATTAGTGACAACTGAAATTAAATAGTCTTTTGAACAATATGCTATTGAAAAGTTCCCCGTGCTCTATAGTGTTAAGAAAAATTTCAGAATGACACACCCCTGTATAATATTTTTGATTTATTCTTACTTTAATTTTCCTTATTATCTTCAAGAATAGAATTTCTGTTAGTATTTTCTAATATTCATTTCATTTACTTTAAACAGCTGGTCATTACAAGATCGCTGTTTCGAAGTGAGTTATCGTTCGGGGGATTGTAACGATACTAATTTGTTGTTAAGTGAATGGAAAATTTCAAGTGAACATGCGGAAGTTGTCACTTTTTACGTTCCAAATCAATCATTGTCAAAATTTTTCATTTTCAAGTTTACTTGTTAAAGCGGTCCATCAAACACACCTTACGGCGAAACAATTTTCAAATTCCCCTGATCTTAAACGTTCTTTTTGTTGGCATTTTCTTAAAATTGCAACATTTTGTGTGTGTGTGTGATATTTACGTAAATTGGTAAATTTTTTTCTCTTTCTAGCGGTGATGTGAACGATCTGAACAATGAAGATTTGGTCTTGGCGAAACAAATGTGGTGTTCGATAAAAAACAGAAATCAAAAACTTCTAAGATATTGGCTGCAAGCTTATTTATCCAATGCCAGCGGTTTGTATTTGGCGTTAAAAAATGAAAATGGAATTGTCCGACAACCAATCCAATATATGAAAGCATGCGATATTCCAAAGGCAATGCACAATACTATTTTGATGTGAAAAATATATCAATTATATTTATATATTTTTTAGGAATGCTATTGGAAACCGGGCATTTGCACAACATTCCTATGTGAGTTCTTAGAAAAGGCCGAGCGTTTGATGTCGAACGTCAACTCTATGGATACGGTCTATAAGTTTCATTTTAATACCCACGAAAAAACCATACATTATACAATGTATAAGGGTAAAACGGAGATGACATTTATTCCCAAAGAATATGCTGATCTCATTTAAAAGTAATGAAAATGCTATAAATGCATATTTTATATCCATTAACATTATAATTATTATCAGTAAAACATTATTACTAACTTTTTGTACCATAAATAAAAAGAAACGTTATCGTGTGGATATGCGTTGAATCAGTGCCATAAATGTACATGCAAAGTTGGATATTTCTGCTTCCTTATTGAAAAAATCTCATATTTTTTCACTAGCTAAAAATACAAAACTCGGACTACACACGGATTACTTTGCTGTAGATACCATGCCTATATTTAAAAATCTGCCGTTTTATGAATTACAATTAAAAATACGTGTGAGACCTGCAATCCGTTATCGAAAATGTGAGGTGTTTAAAGATTTTAGGATTTCATGTTGATGACGAGTTGAAATTCGATGTCCACATTAGCAGTAGAATTTCTCGAATTACATTTATGTTACGTAGGGTGTACAATACAGGGCCGGTTCTTCCTATCTGTGTTCGAAGGCGTATTGCTGACTCTTTGTTGATGCCTCATATAATATATGGCTTAGAAATATTTTCAGGGACATGCATAGGTAGCCTTAATCGTTTGAAATTATCCTTTAACCGTATTGTACGCTATGTGTACAATCTGAAAATTTTTGATCATGTAACGCCGCATGCCATTCAATTCCTAGGTAGCACATTTGAAGCTTTTATTGATCTAAGAATAATTTTGATTTTTAATAGAGTTATGAAATTTAGGAATCCGCTTTACTTAGCTTCGAGATTTGAGTTTGGTAGTTCGGAAAGGACTCATTCCCTATTAGTTCCCCAGTTCCAGACCTTGATTATGCGCCGGTCCTTCCAAGTACGGACAATAATGATTTTTCATTAGCATGCAATAGATTCAGGGAGATAATCATTATGTGTTTATAAGCCGCACATTTCTTATTTCGTAGCTGTTAATGGTCATGCCTTGTTCTCCATATTTTTCTTCTTCCATATTCGTGTTAGTTAAGTTAAGACTTTAGTTAAGCCTGTACATTAAAGCTATGAATTGTTATTATATATACTCATTGTAAACCTAACTGTATAGTTATACGTAATCAATTTGGCCATAATGGCTTCTGGATTATGAAATAAATAACAAATAAATAAATAAATAAATAAAACATGTATGCCCATATTAAAGTTTGTTAGTCTGAAAGCTGTTTTGTCATGCCACCTCAACAAACATTCTGAAAATACAGCTTTTGTTTCGGTTGTTCGAGTTTGAAATTTATTTCTATTTTTTTGCAGAATAGAAAATAAAAAAAAAAATTGTAAAAATTAAATATTGACTCACCTCCGTTGTTTACTGTTTGGTGTGTATTAGCATCTCCCCCTAATAGTAAATCGTGCCCTTTGGCATTGCATCCGTTGAAGCCCGTTCAAGGGTGGCTTGTTTTTAGCAATTCAACATTGCTACCGTTAAGTCGACGTCTACAGTGAAATTTGTTTTAAGACCTGGTTACTTCAGCGTTTGCTGCAAGGTCCATTGTTATCGCGTAACGTTATTGTCGTGCTTATTACCCATGTCATGCCATTTTAACGTTTTGGACAAAAGTATCTTTAAACATAGACTGTTTTTACTTATGCAAAAGATTAATTGTTTAATATATTTTTTAAACAATATCTCAAATTGTCTCCTACACTTGAAGGTGTACCTATTTTCCAGTTCCGATTAACAGCTCAAGTCATTCGATGTAAATTTGTTTGTTGTTTTTCATATCCCGAATTTAATTGATAACAATAGAACTACAAATATATAAACAACAACAATCGCCATTGACTTTATTGTATAATGTTGTAATACACTTACGGCCTACGAAAATCTAATTAACAGCAGAAGTTTGTTTCTTTTCAACTTCGTCTTCATCCGCCCTTACCTCGTCGTCTATGTCCTCATTTTGTTTAGATACACTCTTCGATGTCTTGTTACCACCGCTGGATTTCTCATACATTTCAGGCACATACAAGAATGCATCAACTTTCAATTGTTCACGACTTGGTGGACTTTTCAAAAGTACTCGTGTTATAAATTGCCCTTCACGCCTTGGCCTGACTGTATTAATATCCATGAGAAGCGAACGCAAGTTCTCCTCTAAATATTTTGCATCCATATCTAAAGTGCCAACTGTTGTTGATATTAAGCCAAAGTCTTGTTGATGTTCATCTTTAGCTGCCGAGTAGCTGATGCCATCGGCAAAACGATGTATCATTTCGCTAAGATTTACACCCAACGTTTCCGATTTAGGATTTGGAAATTTACGCTTCATTAACCCACGCAATGCCACCAATTCCGGCAGTATATTCGGATGGGCGATAACATATTGATAGTCGGTGAGTAAAAGGTCGCCATTCGTAATGTCCTTAATAATTTCAACACCGCCGACAAGAGTGGCGCCAGCCTGACGAGCTTCCATGATTTCGTCCTATGAAAAAAAAGATAAGGTAGCATTAGATATATTATTATAGCCGACTTCGAACGTCTAATGTTTTTCTAAAGAAGTCATACTGGGCTTTATAGATTAGTGACTTAGGAAAATAACCATGGTCTCAAATAATGAATGAAATATATAACAAAACTAAAATCGCTACAAATGTCGCCGTGTTACTTAGGTGAAAGTAAAAAACCATGTAATTTGGTAACTTCAATTTTGTTGTATTAGAAAAGACTGGAAAGGAAATTGCCACATTCCTGATGTCGGAAAGCCAATTAATCCTCAACAAGTAACAGATGGGTGCGAATTATGGAGCGGTGGCATCATTGATCAATTTTTCTTTGACAATGCAGCGCTACTGATAACATTTTAAGTCCCAGAATTTAAAACAAACACTTGTATTTGGACCAATCTTTATGGGGGATATTTCATTATTTTGGTTGTGACTAAAAGTAAATTGCTGGTTAATTATGATATTCTTTCCAAGCCCTACTTAAATAGTCTACATATACAATCTAGCTAAAAACCACACACTTGTTTTTTACAAGGTAATTTTGCACACTTTAAACTTCACATAATCGGAATTTTTAAATTAAAATCAATCAATCAGAATGATGTCGGATTTTAGACATATTCTTCATTCCGATCCATAGGCTTCTTTACAATGCAAATAGTCGTCGCAATAGCACATGTCCCAAGGTATATACTCACATTTCCCTTTGTGAACACAAGTATCCGCCTTTCCTCGCCATGATCGAATTTATGTGGCACCATCGCCATACGCTGGAAGTTATCAACAAATCTTGTTGCCTTCTCGCCTTTCATATTCAGCTCAATCTCGACGATGAGTGGAGCATTCGGTACATTGTACATGGTGGGATGGTGAGTCTCACGATGACACTGTATAGCATCGGCTACCGTATAGACGGGCCAACGGTAGTATTTACTAACGTAACAATTGTCTGTCGAAATTTGTTTCCACGAATCGTCGACATGCTTATTTTCACGCAAAACATTTATTCTTAGATTAAAAGAAAATATTATTGTTGTTGCATTTTTGTTAGGCCCGATCTAAAACTTACTTTTTATCCCTTTGATTGTGGGGAATGAATCCCACTTTTTTCACTTCCACCTTGACTTTCTTCTTGCGTGCCTTTTCGCGTGTTCCTTTTCGAGCAGCCTCACAGACAGCGGTAGTGTTCAATGTGCGTCGCATCGCCTCCACGTTAATTTGTGGGCGCAACACCAAAGTGCGCACGGTGGAGGACAGCATCGACAGCATTGTACTATTTGTTTAATTGATTTTATGTTATAAAAATGCTCGTTCAAAACTAGTCTTTTTTTCTTCTTTTGGGACTACATAACAACCATCCCGGTGTGAGGCTAACAGCTGTTTTTGGACAGAGTGGCCACAGTGAAAGTTGTAGCAATCGATTTAATTTGATTTTTCACAGCGGGCGGCTTTTGTATGAGTGCAAATGGTTTAGCTCCCACCAAAGGGTAGGTGGAATGTATTCTAAATCTGCATTTCCGCTTATACGCGTTGTAATAGTGACCAGAGGCCCTACAAATTATATATACAGGGTGCTCCAACAAGAGGTGTTATTTTGGTATTCAAAGAAAAATTTCATAATAAAGTGGAAGGTATGCCGTTAATAATGACAAACAACATCAGCCAAATGGCCACCACGACCACGCTCACAGGACCATATCCTTTTCATGAAATTTTCCATAATCAAATGGCCAAGTGGCTGCCCTCACATGTCCTCGATAGCCTCACGAATTCTCACTTTGAGGTCTTGAATCGACGATGGGCTGTTGGCGTAGACCTTATCTTTCACGTGGCCTCAAGGGAGGAAGTCGCAAGGTATTAAATCACAAGATCTCGGTGATCACCTCTTCGAGAGATAACACGGTCCGGAAACTTTTCCCGTTAAAGAGCAATGGTTTCGTTGCTTGTGTGGCACGTAGCGCCGTCTTGTTGAAAGTAAACGTTGTCCAGATCAATATCATCCAACTCCGATAATAAAAAATCTTTAATCGATAGCGCAATCCATTCACCGTAACTGTTGATCCAACCTCATTTTCGAAAAAGTATCTAAGGTCCAATGACCCCTCCGGACCATAAAACGCACCGAGGTGGAAATGGGCCTCATCAGTCAAGATGATTTTTCGATGGAATTCCGTATAATTTTCAAGGACCCAATCAGCAAAGACACGACGTTGTTGATGATCGGCCGGCTTGAGTTCTTGTGTTAACTGAACTTTATAAGCCTCAAGACCCAAATCTTTATGCAAAATACGGTTCAATGACGTTTGTGGAATGGCCAATTCCAAAGAACGTCGAGGAATGGACAAACCTGGCTTGTCCTCAACACTTTGGACTACAGCAGCAATATTCTGAGTTGTTCTTGAACGACATGCAGGGGTTTTATTGTTCACATCACTAACTTGTACCAATAGCTCGAATTTTCCACCAATTTCTGTATTGCGGTCCGACAAGGTGCTTCACGACGACCCAAAAATGCTTTAGTTTTGCGAACTGTGACTGCAAGATTTTCACCATTTTTGTAGTGAATTTTAATAATTTAAATGGGTGGTTGAAGCGTGTATCGTTCCGTAAAAACCTCAAACGTGACAGCTACCGAAATACCGGGTGATTTAAAATAACACCTCTTGTTGGAAAAGCCTTTACTATGATTTCACTCAAATTTCGACACGGGGTAAGATGGATTCGAAAACGGGCCCAATGTACAAAAGTGCTTTTATGTAAATTTACCATAAAAAGAGAAAATCGATTCGACATTAAAATTTTGGTAATCCAACATCAGAAATTAGTGGTTTTAAACCCTCAAAAACGTGACAGGACCCTACTGCCCTTGACAGTTTGTGAAAATTCTCTATTGGGGAAAGTATTCGACGCGGTTCTTAACCATGTTTTTACTTTCTAAGTGTCCAGTTGATTTCCATTGTGTTTCTTAGATATAGCATAGAGAGAGGGACTTTGAGGTTGGAGTTGCCTTAAGAAATGATATCACACTCGGCCCACTGATTTTTGTCAGAATTGTGTCCCCTATGTTTTGTAATGGGATGTTAAGGGAAAAACGTAAGCGCCATTTTTTGTCGAAACTCGCTGTATAATGAAATCCGATAGAAAATTTTCCAACGCTCTAAATCCCAAAATATTAAATATTTACATTTACAAATATATAGCAAATTCAATTGTATCGTAAGCAACGCACGCCTTTATGCTTGACTACACAAAGAAAAACCTCTCCTGTAAAATGTTCTTATTGTCGCTTACCTATTTTTCGCGGTTAGGGCTCGATGTGTTCCGTGCCATATACCCAGCTAGTATTTTCAATCGTACACGATTCTTGCGCGATCGGACCGGACGATTAAATGAATCGTCGACGACGTCCAACGACTCTTTCAAACGGGTCGTGTACGATGCGCAGAAAATAATCGTGCCTTGTAACAATCGCCTCAACGGGTCGTGTACGATACGTAAAATACATCCTTTTATTCTTACTATCCGAAATTCCAAATAAAAACAATAACGACGAAGAAAAACAACAAGTAGAAACACTTTTTGTAATTAATACCAAACTAACATCAAACTTTGGTCTCGACACGTGTTAAATGCTCTACAACTGAGTTGAAATGATGCAAAAATCACCTGTTATTTTTACACTTTTCTAGGCATAACTGTTAAATTGGACAAACGATCGTGAGAATGCTTAAGCGACGATTTCAGAGTAACACAAAATACACTGACTTCATTCATTCGTCGAACAACCGTCACAACGACACGTTTGAAAGAGCAAACTACTATTCTACTTCAACAATCGTATGGATGGTTAAAAAACGAATCGGGAAAAAACGAATCGTGCTCGTCATACAATCGTGTAATTGCTAGCTGGCTGGGTAGCGGCCTTATTTATTTTCCGAAAATTATTTATGGGGTTTTCTCTTTTTCCCTGCGTTGTTTAAGCGTTTTCAGCTGAAAACCAAAAAAAAAAAAAAAAATCCCCTTAAATAATTCTGATGGTAGATGAGTAGTACACTCTACTAGAATTTAAACGTATTTAGACTGAACTAAACTATTGAAAACAATAGGTGATTGGTTGTTGTTCTTATTAATTTCAGATATTTAGAAACGTTTACAAGTGTGTTTATATAAATCTCAAAAAATAATAAATGATAAATGTACGAAACCGACAGAAAATAAACTAAAATGAATTAAGCAAAATCGGGATAATGTTTATCAACAAAAACACATCGCGGTCACACTCTTCCGATTGATGAAATACTCCTCACATCATAGTTACTGTAACTTACACATACACACACACTCTCCCTCTCTTTCGCAGGCAGATAATTTGTTTCTACGTATATTAGGTTGGAGTGCATAAATACATTGATTTCGGTCGGATATTGGCTTGCACCTCTCTTGTTGATCAGTAGTACAGGGTTCTCCAACAAGAGGTGTTATTTTTAATCACCCAATATTTCGGTAGCTTTTGAAGCATTTATTCGTTGACATTTGACAAGTAGAAACGATACACGCTTCAATGACGCATTGTAATGATAAAAAAATTCACTACAAAAATGGTGAAAATCTTGCAGTCACAGTTCGCAAAACTAAAAAGATTCCGAACCGTGTTATCTCTCGAAGAGGTGATCACAATTGGCCACCGAGATCTGGACTTCATCCTTATAAGATCAAAGTGACTCAAGAACTAAAGCCACTTGATCATTTGAAACGCCGAAACTACTTGATTGGGCTCTGGCAAAGTTTCACGAAAATCGAGAATTTCATCGAAAAATCATCTTCAGCATTGAAGCTCATATCTGGCTGAGTGGTAGACGGGCTCGTGGTGGTTATCTAATCGAAATAAATTTGAACTCTATATCGTAAATATTCTGTGTGGAAAACCGGGCATCTCAAAAAAAGTAACCCTAACATAAAATAGTCGGTCGAAGATAAAGCCAAACGCATAGCCGTCAAATCAGACAACTGGATCAGATGAGCCGAGGGCTGGTACGAAAGCATTTCAAATCGGTTAAGAACAATCGATATTTTTCAGAGTTGCCATAACCCTGTCGTTCATAGGTTATTACATAATTCGAATATACTTAAAGCTGCTCACAATCTTCGAACTGTGAATGCTACACGAAAATCGCAGATAGTAGAATGGCAGCCAGATATTATCGGACATAGTTCACTGAACCTTACCTGAACCCTGTACCTCAAACGGATGTGGAGTGAATGCGCATTAAATCTCTGTGTAAAAAATATAAATTGTTGGTGGTTAGGATGGGAGACTAATCTGGAGAAGGCACATTGAAGTCAAGAAGACTCAACTGAAGTTGAAAACACACCAGCTCCGAAACTAAGTCTGGAATACATGGTCCAGCTCCACAATAACATAATCTAACCAATATGGCTATGGGACAAAGCAAGTTCGAGCAACATCGACAAAATTCAAAGAGTCCCGTCGAAAACGCCAATATACAACAGTGGAGGCCCACTACCTCTATATCACGATGCGAACAAAACTGTATCAACAAAATGTCCATTCCTGCCAACAGGATGCAGAGACCCGCTGAATAAAAAAAATCCTCCAAGGAGCAGATCCAATAATAATCAATGAAGTACACATCCAAAAAAGTGAAACGTCTCGAAGAAAGAAGTCGGCTGATAAACCACCAACCAGCCCCCTATCTCTCGTAGAAATCTGAAAGCAGATCTATCGAATGAACCCGAAAGCTTCTGTACGACTGTATTTATATGATATAATTTTACATTTGTCTTATTTAAATTTAAACAATGTCCACATTCACAAAATCGGGGAAACCCCTGTCCATTCTAGGCTGTCTGGCAACTCGATGTGTTTTTCGTATCGTGTTTTTTACCCAGGCATTAGACAGGGCAGTAATTGTTCGAAAAACTCAACACACTCACACTTTTTTACCAATACACACACATTTTTGCTACTGTCCGGCCGACTGGCAACGAAAATTCAATGGCAGTAAAATTTTGGCACATGCAGCAGAAACGAATGTTAGAGTTCCCCCAACATATTTTTTGTGTCAATTTATGGGATAATTTTATTGTGTAATTGTGTTTTGACCGTTTTGTAGTAATAAAAACAGTTATATTTTGTGAATTATTATCAACGAAATGAACGAAATGAATAGGAGCCAAATCGGGATCAAAAAAAAAAATGTAAGGGACGAAAAAGTGGCCAGCACGTACCAAAACGGGATAAAAAAAATTATTGAATGGAAAAAGGGAACATAAACTGGGTTCAAAAGTAGAAAAAGGGAGCAAAATGGGGAAAATTAAAAATCTGTGAACGTGTATTTCAAACTAATATCTTATGCCAAAAATTTCACAAATGTGATAAAGGTTCTGAGTCGGTATTAAGCATTTTTTTCTGTAAGCCAAATATTTTGTGTTGTACGGTAATGAAAATGTACACTTACGAACGAAGTAGCGAAGCGGCTAGTTCAATATAAATTTAGTTGTAACTTCTAGTAAATCCAGTTGATTTACAAAACTTCAGGCAATCGATTTATTATCCTCTGAAGCAACGACGTATAAATCTTAAAATCTGTTCGCAGGTTTGCTTTTTTTTTTAACAAAAGAACACAAAAGTAGTGGTTCAAGTGCAACAGGCCCAAAAAAAAATGTACAAACGAAATTATCATTAGTTTTTATGTAATTTTTTTTGGAGTTTAACAAATTGAAGCATTATTTTACATCAGTCTTGAACAAAAAGCTAAGAACGACTGGGTGTAGCTTACGAAATGGATTCGTATAGCTCGCCTGCATTCAAAGCAAATAGTTACATAGCAAGAAAGTGTTTAAAGGAAAAGAGTAAAACATTCCAATTTTGCCAATTCATTAAATTTATCTAAAATTGTCATCAAATTTATGTAAAATTTTCGTCAAAATACAATTTTAATTGAATTGATGTAAAATTTCCATTAAATTGATGGACAATTTCCATTCAATTGAGGTACTATTTTCGTCAAATATAAACATAAAATTTTCATTAAATTAATGTATAATGACCATTACGTTGAGTAGAATTCTCACTATGTTGATGTACAATTTGCATCAGACTTATGTAGATCTTTCTTTAAAATAATGTACAATATTCATCAAATTTGTGTAAAATTTTCCACAAAATTATGTAAAATTTTCATCAAATTCATGAAAAAATTTACAATTTTCATTAAATAACTGCACCATTTTTTATTAAATTGATGCACCATTATCAATTAATTTATGTAGAATTTTCAGACTAATGTACATCTTTCTTTAAATTAATGTACAGTTTTCATTAAATAGTTTTCTTTAAATGAATGTACAATTTTTGTATAATTTTCATCAAATTTATGTAAAATTCTCATTAAATTTATGTAAAATGTTCATTAAATTAATGTAAATATTTCATTAAATAGATGTAAACTTTTAATAAAATGTATGTGTAATTTTCATCATATTAATGTAAAATGTATGTATAATTTTCATCAAATTTATATATAATTTTCATTAAATTAATGTCAAATATGTATACAATTTATGTAAAATTAATGTAAATATTTCATTAAATAGATGTATAATTTTCATTAAAGGTATGCACAATTTTCATCAAATTAATGTAAAACTTTTGTATAATTTTCATTGAATTAATGTAAAATTTTCATTATATGTATGTACAATTTTCATCAAATTAATAAAAATTTTGGTATATTTTTCATTAAATTAATGTACAATTTTCATCAAATTTATATATATAATTTTCATTAAATTAATGTAAAATATTTATCAAATTTATGTATAATTTTCATTAAATTAATGTAAAATATTTATCACATTTATGTATATTTATTTATTATTAATTACAATACAAAGTAAATTTATATTCTAATTTTTTGGGTCCAAGGGTAAACCGGGTGACACAGACCATATGTTTTTAGATTTTTTTGCAACGACAGACCAAAGCCTCTGGTGGGAATCGAACCCACAACCCCCACGCTGATAGGCAAGCACGCTACCAACTCGCCTACCGGGGCGCTTACATTTATGTATATTTTTCATTAAATTAATGTAAATATTTCATTAAATAGTTGTATAATTTTCATTAAATGTATGTACAATTTTCATCAAATTAATGTAAAATTTTTGTATAATTCTCATTAAATTAATGTACAATTTTCGTTAAATAAATGCAAAATATTTACCAAATTTATGTAAAATTTTCATTAAATTTATGTAAAATATTTATCACATTTGTGTATATTTTTTATTAAATTAATGTAAAATTTTCATTAAATTTTTATATATAATTTTCATCAAATTTTTATATATAATTTTCATTAAATAAATATAAAATATTTATCAAATTTATGTAAAATGTTCATTAAATTTATGTAAAATATTTATCACATTTATGTAAAATTTTCATTAAATTAATGTAAATATTTCATTAAATATATGTATAATTGTCATTATATGTATGTACAATTTTCATCAAATTAATAAAAATGTTGGTGTATTTTTCATTAAATTAATGTACAATTTTCATCAAATTTATATATATAATTTTCATTAAATTAATGTAAAATATTTATCAAATTTATGTATAATTTTCATTAAATTAATGTAAAATATTTATCACATTTATGTATATTTTTCATTAAATTAATGTAAATATTTCATTAAATAGTTGTATAATTTTCATTAAATAAATGTAAAATATTTATCAAATTTATGTAAAATGTTCATTAAATTTATGTAAAATATTTATCACATTTATGTAAAATTTTCATTAAATTAATGTAAATATTTCATTAAATAGATGTATAATTTTCATTAAATGTATGTACAATTTTCATCAAATTAATGTAAAATTTTTGTATATTTTTCATTAAATTAATGTAAAATGTTCATCAAATTTATATACAATTTTCATTAAATTTATGTAAAATATTTATCACAGTTATGTAAAATTTTCATTAAATTAATGTAAATATTTCATTAAATAGATGTATAATTTTCATTATATGTATGTAAAATGTTCATCAAATTAATGAAAATTTTTGTATATTTTTCATTAAATTAATGTACAATTTTCATCAAATTTATATATATATAATTTTCATTAAATTAATGTAAAATATATATCAAATTTATGTATAATGTTCATCAAATTTGTATATAATTTTCATTAAACAGATGTAAAATTTGTGTAATTTTCATCAAATTATTATAAAATTGTTGTCAAATTTTCATTAAATCATTGTACAATTTTCATAAAATTAATGTAAAAATGTTCATTAAATTAATGTACAATTTCAGTTGCCCCTCTAACGTATATACACGCATACATGTACGCGTCTATATGCGTATGAGTGTCCATTTCTTGGTAAACATTAGTGCCGATTGTGCTTTGAAAACTCATCTACATTCAAAGTACTCCCATGGAAATGTTGAAAACGGCCAATTTCGATAACGTCCCGTTCTTTTCGTCTCATTTTGAATATAAACAACTGTCGGTATAGCCCAGCGATTGATTGAAGAATGTGCTGTAATTTGGGGTCCATCATTGAGATGGACTCGTCGCCACACCGAATACACGCAACTCCCATTTGAAGTCGGTTGTCATCGTCGTGTCGTCGGCTGCACTTTTTCAAAATCATACAAGTTGCATGATAAGGCCATCATTCCTTGCGTTGGAAAAACAGGGGAAACAAAAAAAGACAATACTAGACATGCATGCCTATGTATGTGTAGACGTGCATATATGTACATATGTATGCAGTAGTGCGAGTACGTTTGATGAACAACATTCTTAAGTGGAGCATTCAAAACATTAAAAATTGAAAATAAACACAAGAGATATTTTTAAAATCACAGACGCCGCCACGAAGAGAGAAGCGAACGAGCCGAAAACCGCCAACGAAATCGCCTTCGCCATCGCCGCCACATTGAAAATCTCCGAACATTTCGAGGTGACTGAGAGCTTTTCATCGTACAACGAAATCGATGGACGGCTGAAAGAGATCGGAAACTCTGGCGTTTTTCTCGAATAGATTAGTATTGAACGTTTAACTTGGCGGACGTGTTGTTTTTTGAAAAATCTGTTTTTCTTACTGTCTGTACGTGAAGCAGCGGTGCGGAGCGGTTCGTCGTATTGAATTCGAAGACGTTTAGTGATCAAAAAAAAAAAAAAGGGAACGAAAAGAAAAGAAAAACGCAAACAAGCATAACTCTATGGCGGTGTTGTCTCGGTTACAGCTATAGATGTGAAACCACGTTAATACACAATGTGAGATAGCACCTTTAAAGCCTTGGCATTTTTTAAAATTAAATATTCAATATCTTTACCGTTAAGTTATATAAAATGAAAAACAATTGCCCCCATAACTAATAAGCCCAAAAAGCAAAAGTATAAGAAAAATACAAAACGTTGAAAATTGGAAAATTTCTTCATCATTCGAAAAAGAATATGTGAAAAAAGTGGCCATTAAAATAAAAATGTGTATACGTTCGTTCGTTGGAACGGCAACAACAGCAGCCAAAAAAACAAAAAAAAGAAGAAAAAAAACCGAAGAGGAAGCATACGAGAAAAACCTCTTCAAATATTTAGATCTTCAGTCAGACTCATTCACAAAAAGAAAACACAAAAAAAAAAAATTCAAATTCGAGAAAAACGAAACAAAAAAAAATTAATACGATACATACAAAAAAATCACACTGTAGAAAAATTGGCAACAAAGAGTGAAAGTGTTTTGGGAGGGCCTCCCATCACCGCTGTCCATCCGTTCCCCTACAACTGCTCCTCTGGCGGCTCTCAACGTGTTAGCAAACAAAAATAAAAGCCAACAGCAGAAAACTTCTAACGCTCTCGTTACAAAGTGATCTCAAAATTTCCCAATTTTCTTTTCGGTTTGTTTGAAAATAACGCAACGGTAGAGAAATTCAATTGTTCGTTCGACCACCACAATATTCAAACACAGGGAAACAATATTTCGTTGTTTATATTCCGTATACACAAAAAAGAATTATGAAAAAAAAAACAAAAAAAAAAAATATTCGAAATCCAAATCATAATAAATCTTAATTTTTTCTTGCTAAATATGATAGCCATGATGATGATCATGACGAACATGACGACCCTGGTGATGGTGTTCGGTTGTTTCGATCGATATATCATCGTCTCCAGGTCTACTTTGTGTGGTACCCTACGCCATACTGAATAACTTAGTGCCGCTGTTTGTAGCGGGTTTTCCAACAGGAGGGTTTATTTCTTTTTTTTTGAGAAAAATGATCGAATGTTTATTTCATAATAAAGAGGAAGGTATGCCGTTAATAATGAAAAAACAACATCAGCCAAATGGCCACAACGACCACGCTAACAGGACCATATCCTATGTCCTCGATAGCCTCACGAATTCTTTCGTTGACGCCTGGAATCGACGCTGTCCTGTTGGCGTTGACCTTATCTTTTACATGGGGCTCCAATGGCAGAAGACGCAAGGTGTTAAATCACAAGATCGCGGTGTCCAAATGTGATCACCTCTTCGAGAGATAACACGGTCCGGAAACTTTTCCCGCAAAAGACCAAATGGTTTCGTTGCTTGTGTGGCACATAGCGCCATCTTGTTGAAAGTAAACGTCGCACAGAGGGGTATTTTAACGATCTGGGCGGCCAAAATTATTTGAAGTAAATTTATGAAGCAGAATGTTAAAAAATTACTCGGTGAGGCGTAAAAAAATAATTGGCTAACATTTGGGGGGTAGAGGGGATCTTTTACAGCATTTGGAAGATAATACCTCAAATTTTTCAAGTTGAAAATGCTTGATTTTTGAAGGACCTAAATTTGGAATAAATGTTTTTTTCAATATACAAAACAATATACAGTAAAGCAGCAGAAATTATGATATATTTTTCCGCAGAAGGTAAATGGCTATAAAACACAAAACCGCAAACATTTAATCACAGATTGAAGTGGTGGTGAGTGGTGGGGCATAACTTTTTGACCAGAGTTCGCTTTTGGTACCCATTGAAATTGACTAAAATACCATATTTTTCAATGCTGCTTTACTAGTAGGAATTTAAATTATAATTTTATTTAGCTAATTGGATTAAATAATATTTACCTGCTTTACAATTTTCCATTTTACTTATATGTTTCAACTGAATACAGCCTTCGCACAGCCTGCTTAAACTTTTACTTTACTTGAACGCAACAAAATAGTAAATGCACAATTAGCAACTAGAAACTTTGAAAGCGTGTAGAAAACGAATGTAAGCAAAAAGGAATGAAAAAATAACGGAATCTAGTTAAGCATTCTATTCTCTTTACCCTACAATCGGTAATTATTAAAAACATCGATTTTTGGCCGCCCAGATTGGTAAAATACCTGTCTGTGCGTCGTCCAGATCACTATCATCCAACTGCAACCATAAAAAATCATTAATCATCTCTCGATGGCGCAATCCATTCACTGTAACTGTTGATCCAACCTCGTATTCGAAAAAGTAAGGTCCAATGACCGCGTCGGACCATGAACCGCACCAAACAGTCAAACGTTGAGAATGGAGAGGCTTCCCAACAATAACTCTTGGGTTTTCCCGATCCCCAGATGCGACAATTTTGCTTGTTGCGTCGTAGCCACTGAGGTGCAAATGGGCCTCCCACCAGTCAAGATGATTTTTCGATGAAATTCCGGGTCATTTTCAATCATTTCAAGGATCCAATCAGCAAAGACTCGACGTTGTTGATGATCGGCCGGCTTGAGTTCTTGTGTTAACTGAACTTTATAAGCCTCAAGACCCAAATCTTTATGCAAAATACGGTTCAATGACGTTTGTGGAATGGCCAATTCCAAAGAACGTCGAGGAATGGACAAACCTGGCTTGTCCTCAACACTTTGGACTACAGCAGCAATATTCTGAGTTGTTCTTGCAGGGGTTTTATTCATCACATCACTTACTTGTCCCAAAAGCTCGAATTTTCCCACCAATTTCTGTATAGCGGTCCGACCAAAAATGCTTTAGTTTTGCGAACTGTGACTGCAAGATTTTCACCATTTTTGTAGTGATTTTTAATAATTTCAATTGCGTTGTTGAAGTATTTTTAGTAATGTCGTAGTTTCTACTTGTCAAATGTCAAAGAATAAAAGCTTCTGATTCAATATAACCCCTCTTTTTGAAAAACCTTTTAGTATTTTAATTGCTCACCGGAAACAGATGTTGTCTGATAAAAGTGCTAGTGTTGCCACATCAACAGCCGACAATGTGGACTATTTTGACCGACCACTCAAAATCGTATTTGAAGTTTAAACTCAGTTTTGTTGGAATCTAAGTTTTACATAATCGTGGTTTAACTACGATCTCTATTATTGGGCCTAAGCCATGTAAAACTTCTCTAAAAAAGACGGCTTTGAGCAGCAGGTCCCGGTCAGTGAGTATACAATTTGTATCGTTTGTAGGTTGGATTATGATGGCCACACTCGTCAAATCGATGTACGAATTCACCAAATCCTGCAGACAAGCCATGGTGGCTTCGTGGGAATTCTAAAAAAAAATTGATGGGCCTTTTGGTTTCAGTGTAGTTCGTGCGACTTTCACCGAGCAAACACAGGTTCCTCGTCAATACGACTAAGAGAGCAATCACTAAGCCATGTAAAATGTCACCAAAACAATTCCGGTTCCGAACGGCTTTAACATATAACTTGGGACAGTTCAGCGATTCGCGAGATCTTCCCCGTCTGTTCCTTTACAGAATGTTAAGGAAAATAACTAAGTCCCTATCAAACCAACCAAAGCTGTGCAGGATACCTTTATTGTGATCTTCTGTATCCCTGCCGAGTTTGCTCCTAAAAACATAGATCTCCTGAAACAGAGAGACGGACACGAGTGTGTGAGATGTTCGAGGCTATCGTCCTCCTCCTTGTCTTGTCACAGCATTTACAAGAGTCATAAGCCGCAACTCCCTGTCTGGCTGATCTAGATAGGACAGATTTTGGGCGATTTTTGTCATAACATGGCCAGATTTTCCTGGAGTTCCGGCATGTTCTGAACCCACACCACCTCCTGAAACAGAGAGACGGACCCGAGTGTATGAGATGTTCCAGGCTATCGTCCTCCTCCTTGTCTTGTCACAGCAAAATGGCCAAACATTTCCATACAAAATTGGGGCATTTTTTATTATGAAAAATATATCAAGAAATTTGGACACAACATATGCTCTGAAAGGTGGGGAAGCTTTTACGGGGGAAAACATTTGGAATACGGGTTTATCGGCGCGACCCGTTCGTCAAAGCAACGATTTTTTTCCCTTCATTGTCACTTTCTTTCAGTGTAGTTAGCCCCGTGCGACTTTTGCCCTTCGGTCGATGTTCACAGTGCCACCGTTGGGTATGACCCCGATAATGGATGATTTTTTTTCTCGCTATTAATGTGAACGGTTAACCGAGTTTGCCTCCATACCTCCGATTTCAAATGGTCTACATTTGGCGTTGTTGTTTTCTTCTATATAAATATATGTGTGCATGGATTTGTAAGGGGCGGGGTGGGGGGGGGGGGGGGTTGTGTGTTTAGCTCCATCTTGACGTTTTGGTTTCATTCGTTCTTTTCTTGTTCGCTTAAATGATGCGTTAAGTTTTTCCAAATTCAAATTTCGAATATTTTCACTTTGGCAGGAAAATACTGTTCGGATGTTTATGCATGAATGTACGTTCTGCGGGTACTTTTTCTTCTTCTCAGTGTGCATGTGTGTGTGTGTGTGTTGTTTTTCGTGTGTGGGAAAACGTGATTTTTCCCCAAATTACTTTTGTGCGTTTGTGTGCGCGCTTATTTGGACGTAATATTTATTTACGTTTGTTTTGCGAGCCGTTTTATATGGACCATATTGTTTTGCTTGAGAATGATCACATTCTTGAGTTAAGTGTTCTTCACACTTTCGAATATGTATGTACATAATGGACATTAGAGTGAGTCGAACAAAATGTCGATCCCAAGTTTTTACGAATATTTTTTGTCCAAGCGATGTTTTCAGTTTTCTGTGGTGTATTTTGCAGTCATAAATTAATAAATTTTTTTTTTAAATTTGTATGGATATTTTTTTTAAATTATGTGCGCTGGAAATATCGGACGCCATCTTTGTAGGGCAAATTAACGAATTTTTTTTTAATTTTTTTTTTTAGAAATAATTTAGATTAAAAAAATTGTTCTTTAAATTGCACTTGAAATTATGTGCGCTGGAAATATCGGACGCCATCTTTATACGGCAATTTAAAGAACATTTTTTTTAAAAATAATTTAAATGAAAAAAAAAATAAAAATTTAAATTTGATATTTTATAAAAAAAAGTAATTAAAATTTTTATGGACGACATTTTTTTAAATTTGTATGGGTATTTTTATTTTAAAATTATGTGCGCTCGAAATATCGGACTCCACCTTTATACGGCAATTTAAAGAACATTTTTTTTTAAAAAAACTTTAAATGAAAAAAAATTGTTTTTCAATTTTATATTTTATTAAAAATAATTTAAATTAAAAAAAATTTGTTTAAATTGCACTTGAAATTATGTGCACTGGAAATATCGCACGCCAACTATATACGGGAATTTAAAGAAAAATATTTTTTTTAAAAAATTTTAAATTTTTATGGACAACATTTTTTTAAATTTGTATGGGTATTTTTTTTTTAAATTATGTGCGCTCGAAATGTCGGACTCCACCTATATACGGCAAATTAAAGAAATTTTTTTTTAGAAATAATTTAAATTAAAAAAAATTTTCTTTAAATTGCACTAGAAATTATGTGCACTGGAAATATCGGACGCCATCTTTATACGGCAATTTAAAGAAAAATATTTTTTTAAATTTTTTTTTCGAAATATCGGACTCCATCTGTATACGGCAATTTAAAGACATCTTTTTTTAAAAATATTTTTTTTAAAATAATTTAAATTAAAAAAAAAAATTGTAATTGTGTGGATATTTTTTTAAAATTAACTGCGCCGGAAATATCGCAAAAAAAAAATGCAAAACAAGGTTCCATAATATTCGTTTTTTGCTGATTTATGGAAAAACAACTTTTTAGTTTCCAGATAAATTATTTTCGGTTATTTTGTTGCATAGTGTCCGAGAATATTGGTAGCTTAATCCTTCTGTTTGTGAGAAGGTCGCCGACGACCTTTTCGATGTGCAAACGTTAAGCTGAATGGGAGACTCTGTACTGCTCTATTAATTCATGAACGATGTTTGTAACATCAAGTCTCAATTTTGTCCCATCTCAGTGAAATGCAGCAAAGGCAATTTGTTTGGCCTAAGAACGGGCATACCTAGGAAATTTACACTTCCGGGCACATTTCATTTTGATTTTTTATTTCGGTAATATTTCCATGTTTCTACACTGTGAGACATATTTCATAATAAGTGTCTTCAATAAATTGTCATTGAATTGGTGTAATATTTCGTTGATGCAATGAATATTTTCTTACTATTTTTTGTTTTTGTTTTTTCATCTTCATCAAATGATGATAATTTTTTTTACATTAACCTTTTTTGTGGTTGTAATAAATTCCTCTATGATTCATTGTATGCGTCAGCTTTTGTTTAAATAAAAAGTGGATTATGAGCGATTCAAAATTCCAAGATAAACAAATGTTGCATATGAGTCATTCCAGGCGAAACGGTATGCGTTTTTTCTACATCATTAACATTTGTTTGCTGCGACAGTTAGTGCATATATCCTCAACTAAAAATAGTTTATAGGCGTTTTTCAAAAAAAAAAATGAGCAATTGAACTTTTGATTTTTTTGTTTAAATTCATAAATTCATAAATTAAACTCATACAAATAATATATGAATGAGATTTCTATTAGGCACCTTTCGGGAAATCTCATTCCGTTTTTTTTTTAAATCATACATAATCAAAAATGTCTATGCGGGGTACCAGAAGGGGACTTTACTAAATCGTGAATAAAAGGGAAAATATCTCTACCTCATTTTAATTGTAAACTTTGAAGCTGTGTGATAATCGATTGAAAATGGAAACTTTTTTCTTCTACGATATAATGAAAAATAATTTGTTTACAGTTAATTTGTTTACAGCGGCTCTTGTGGATTCGATCTAATGATTTCTTTAATTTAGAGGTTAGTTTATAAGTCCACCTTCCATTTTGGCGTGTAGGTGGGAATACAAAGTAGTTGGGAATACTTTGCCAATTTCGCTTCTTGCCGTTAGACGAATAGATCTACGATTTCCAAAAGGGTAATCTTTTAGCTATATCTAGGGAATTTATCAGCGCGACAACGCATGATGACTCTAGCGATAATGTGCGCGATTCGCTACAGGCCACGAGAAATATTCTAAGAATGTTAGAATTTTGGTAGATAGAAAACAGCGTTGAGTTGACCTATCGACCGTCGTAGGAAATTCTATTTCCTATAGAATTCGGGAAATTTATTTGTATCCCCTGTGGACATGTCCAACGCCGACTACTCATAATAAAATCATATGGTGAAGGCGGTTTTATTCCGGCCATGTCCAACGCCTTCACACGTTCATTATACAGTAAAATTCCCGGTTAAGAGCCCTTACACTCGTTATGGCTGCATTTTATTGCAGCATTTGTATGAAATTATCTCATTTAACTGCATTTTGCTTAGCTGCACTTTCGTCCTAGCAGCCGCGACGATTGAGTTTTACAATTCAATTTCCTATAGAAAATTTTCGTTTACCAATACTTTCAAAGTCGGTACCTTATAATCATGTGTTTATCGGATATATTATTGTGTAAATAACACTCTGCGACAAATGGTAAGGGTCAGTGATCGGTTTGGAATGAAACCACCGGGGAAAGTTATATTGGTAAAAAAAAAGTCATACGTGTTCCAGCGTTTCGCTGGGTCTCATCTAGGAATCGAGATATATCGATTTGAAGTTAGTAAGTATCGTATAGGCCCTATAAGTTAGTAAGTATACTATAGGGGAATTTGTCACGTTTTTGGCTCTTTTGTTTGACATAACTTGAGAACCACTCGTCCGATTTAGCTGAAATAAATTTTAAAAAACCAAGAATTACAATTCCTCTAATCTGTTCTTAAACCGTTTTCCTACTTAAGCAACAGTTTCGCAATTATAAATAAATGTATGAAAAAAAAAAATTATTTTTGCCTAAAAATTAAAATTTTTTTTTTTTTAATTCATAAAAAATCCAAAACGGTAAAAAGTGTCAAGTCCTATTACTTTCACGTAAAGTCACATAACAAACGAAAATAAATGTATTTAAAAAAAAAATAAAAAAAAAAAAAAAAATTTTTTCTTCATGCGCTTATTTTTAACTTGGAAACTATTACTTGTAAAGAAAAATAATATATGAACAGATTAAGGGAATTGTAATTCTTGGTTTTTTAAAATTTATTTCAGCTAAATCGGACGAGTGGTTCTCAAGTTATGTCAAACAAAAGAGCCAAAAACGTGACAAATTCCCCTATACGATACTTACTAACTTCAAATCGATATATCTCGATTCCTAGATGAGACCCAGCGAAACGCTGGAACACGTATGACTTTTTTTTTACCAATATAACTTTCCCCGGTGGTTTCATCCCAAACCGATTGTGGCTGTCGCACAGTGTAATCGATGAAATCACATCACTAAAACAAATTGAAATGTAAAATATTTCAGGCTTTGTCAAAAAGTTTAATAAGTGTGATCTTTGAATTGTTAAATAAAACTAACGATTATTAATTAATCTTGAGGGTTACAAATTGGGGTAACCGCATCATATATAAAGGCAAAAAAATCGCATAACTGCCTTATGTGTGCATCCGGATAAATGCCTCTTGTGTGCAGGTAAAAAAGTGGACAAAAATGTGTTCACCGAAATTCAGTGCAGCTATGCGAATTATACTGTATTTCCTTAATATTCTATGAATGAAGCGACGGATAATTTCTTTCAAATCTGTGAGCTAAGTGCGCTATAATTTTTATAATCATTGGCGCGGAACCTACCGTTTAATGCCGGCTACGAACGACGTATGTATGCTTGTTGGGTGAAAAGTTTTACTTAGCTTAGAGAGTATTCCTCAGGATTTAACGAGATGGAAACGGCCGCTGAAAAACGTTCTTAACGACACACGAACCTGGATTTGCTGTGTAATAGTTGCACACATTACGTATCACACCCCGGACGACCACTTTCATTTTCTTACTTTTATACTCGACTACAGCGAAAAAGCACGACACGATTGCGTTAAAGATATGCCTTGGCATCTCTTTACAGTACGAAGCCATTTGAGTATTTCTGACGGCGTCCTTTTCAATCACAAAATGTCAATAATTTTTTTAAGTCTTTGTATTTTTATGACAACCAACAAATCATTGTAAAAATGGAATGATTTTAGTAATTAATCTTTTTTTTCGAATACAGGGTAGAATTGCCTATGGGTATTTTCGTAGATTTGGCTTGAACTGTCGTTTATTAATGCAGCTGTCCAAGGCCTAGATTCCTCTTGGAGTTATAACGTAAATTTTTTTTTACATGACACATAGTCCCATTCGTATCTTTTCTACTAAAGGGTTTTCCAACAGGAGGTGTTATTTTGGTATTTAAAGAAAACTAGAATTTGTTGAGATAAATGATCGGATTTTTGTTTTATAATAAAGAGGAAGCTATGACGTTAATAATGAAAAACAACATCAGTCAAATGACCATCACGACCACGCTTACAGGACCATATCCTTTTCATGAAATTGTGCGACTGTCACTCAACAAACCCAGGCCCTGGTGAGAATATCAGCTCTGTTGTTGGGGACCCTGGTTCACCTCTTAAATGTCGACGACTTTACGAATAAACGAGTCCTTTACCGTTCTCTAGAAAAAACATTAGCTGTTCGGATACGACTTTAAACCGTCGGGAAATATATAGAATGTTACGCAGAAAATAAACCGGCCTGTCCAAAGCATTATTTTCAAATATTTTCTTATTTATTTTTCAGTTCTAATGTTTTAAGCCACCTGGCTGCACAACTTCCTTTCAGAATGGAAAAACTACACATTGACAAGTCTCAACTCAGCACGCCCACATCGACGGCAACAACACCCACTTCACGGCCATCGTCACGACGTACTTCAACAATCATTCCGCGCGATCCGCTGCCAACACCGCCTCCCGATCCACGAGGTGGTTGCCAAAGCGAAAATGTCTTCATCTATCCACCGATTGATAAAGATCTTCCCGCTGAACTCCAGGGTCTACTGCGATACGCCGAGCGGCAAGAGGAATTCGAAAGAATTCTAAATAAAAAGATTGCCAGCGATTGTCGCAGTGTGCATCATACGCAGGTGGAGGACTCCACGAGCTCTGGCCAGGAGGATAAGCACAAGTGTAGTTGTTGCGAGAAAATTCGCAAAGAATGTGCCGAGATCATGGATCCATTGCAGTATCGTTTAAATGGCACGGTGACAGCTGCATTGGCTGCCTACGGGGTCATAGAGCAGTTGAATCGCTTGTACTCGATGTGGGAGCAATACATAACCAAGGAGCGGGAAATGCGTCAACGGAAAGAGTGCTTGCGTTATGTCAAGATGTTGGAAGTAAAAGTAAGTTCGTTTCAATATTGGTGGCCCACCGATGAGAGGGAATTAATAGTTAACTTGTGTTTCATTCTTGAAGACAATGGAGTCCACAGCAACAGCGGAGAAGTCGCAAGCTTCTCCATCAAGCGCACCACTTTCAGATACAGAGATCGATCATCAGGATATAGAACAATCGATAGCCTTGCTGGAGACCATATTGCATCCCGAGCAGTTGGCGCGCTACAAGACGCACGAGTCCAAGCTGTAAGAATAATCACAGTGCGTAATGGAAAGCTGATAACATTTTGGTTTTCTTAAATGATCGCTTTTAGACAACGTGAACGCAGCAAATCGTTTATGATCGAAGACATGTCCAGCATGCGAGGTGATCGGGAGGCCTTGAAAAGTCACATTGGAATGCCACATTTACTGCGACGCCAAAGCACCTATTGCGATAGCAAGTCGAAAGTTTCCAAGTGGACCAAGGTGAAGGCTGCCTTCAAATGGGAAAAAGCCAATGTGCCGATTATGTTTGACAGCCATAGGGATGGCACGCATGTCGGTTTGACGCCGAACAACACCGAAGTGGCAAGGTAAGGCATTTATTATTTTTCCTTCTTTTGCCAACAAATGTCGAACGACTAACGTTCGCATGCTTTCTAAGCGACAAACAGCTGATGGCTTTGTGTCGATTAGAATGCATGCGAACGTTAGTCGTTCGACATCGTGGCATAGTTTCATTTTATTCGCATAGCTTTTCCTTGGCTTTGTTATTCTGGTGAATGCTAGTGGGCCGCCAATCAGCTGATTGTGCCATAGAAAGCAAGCGAACGTTAATCTTCTTCTACATCGTGGGTAATGGTCTTTCCATTTAACAAGTATTTTTTTCGGAAATTTAGTTTTACCCGGATTTTCATCAAGATTCGTGGATGGAGAATTAGTTGGATTAATTTTGTTAACGTCAAACGCCATCAGATTATTCATTAAATAACATACATACATACTTTTGGTCACAAGGGCAAAAGAAATGCCCCACATTCAGTGATGGGTTTACACCTGGGTATTTACCCAACGCTGGGTATTTACCCATTTATACCCACGTTCATACCCGGGTATTTATCTAATTTCGGGTAAATACTCATTTTAATGACAAATACTTGTTGTTACGTAGAGTAAGAGAAATGTGAACATTTTCGAATTTTTTTTGAACATATTTTGTTGAAGTGTATTTTGTTTATACATTTCTTGATGCGTTTTGATCAGTTAAGGCAGTTTTGACTGCATCAAACACAACAACAATTCTTAATAAGAACCGCCAATCAGCGTGCATATGGCAATTCAATGTAATGAGTGGGAGCGATGCTGAAGCAACTAGAAAAATTAAATTAAATTTTAAAATTATTTCATTTGTTAATAAAAAATCTAATTCATAATAAAAAATTTAATTATTTTAATTTATTTAAATTTTTCTTTATTCTGATTTATACCCACATTTTGGGTAAATACCCAGGTGCTTGGGTAAATACCTGGGTATTTTCGGTTAAATACCCAATTTACCATTTGGGTATTTACCCTTCTCCCATCACTACCCACATTGCAGTGTTCTGGTATCGTTCGGCAATGTTTACGTAGATTTTTCGCATGAAATGTTATCCATAACCTCACTTTTTAATTCATTGTGTTTACATTACAGAAACAAATGGTTATATGCGGCGGCATACGACAGGCGAACGTATATTTTTGTTGTTGTTTATTTTTCTTTCTTCTTCTTTTTATGGAAATATTTAAAAAGTACGCTGTTTCATTTGGTTTTTTTCTTTCGTTTTATATTTGCTGTTTTGTTTCCTATATTTCGCTAATTGTTAACATAAAGTTGGTAATAACTTCGGTCGATTCATATCGAGTTTTCTCAGAGATCGCTCTATAGGAGTTGTCAGTTGTCATGTAGTGCCTTAAGATTCTGTTCTATCTCCTTCTCCATTTCTTATTTTCATGGATGACCTGTTGGGGTCAGACTGTGAATCCGATCTACTCTTCACACAACCGCTGTCATTCATACGCATTTGATCAGCGGCCAAGTCCTTCGGAGGTCGAGCACAAAAGTCGAACTCACACTCACTCAACCATTTTGTCTGTGCGGTCTTCTGTTGCCTTAGATATTTCGTCACAGGCAAAGCATTTAAGGGGAAGGGAGAAGAGGACAGGGCGCTCGTTAGTGTGCACATGCGTCTGCTGTAAATGTTTGTCTATCCACACCCGCAACACACATACATTCTCATTCTTTTTTAGAAGTAATATTTCTCGAATGAACACTTGAGCCGAGCAAGCGATCAAAAACTGTCGTCGTCGGTGTTAAGCGAAAATCTTTGGCTTAATGAACTAAATTTGACAGTTTCGCATCGTGTCAGTGGTTTTTGTCTGACAACAAACACGATAAGAGACCAATTATTGGGAGTTCAAATGTTTCGGCTTTTTGAAGCGATGCTAGAAATACTTTAGTCCATCTGATCTCTTAAAAATGTAGACCACCTATATCAGGCCAAAAACGGATTATAACTCTCATATGTGGGCAGGGACTCCAAAGACATCTCTGCAGCTTCTGGGCCGAGTACAAATGTGAACCAACACCTTCCTCCTGACGATACCCTATTTACCGTCCACTAACACAGTGCGTATCATTTTTTAGAGGGCATTCCTGAGCATGTCATTTTCAAAACAGAATAAGATTTAGGAAATTTGAGGGGGTTTTTTTATTAGTAGACAATGAATGACAAACTCCCTGTGTGGGCTATTTAAACCCACTGCAAATTCCAGAGAATCTTTCAACTTAGCTGCCTGCCCATTACTTTTTCAATATTTATGAATTCTCCACTTGATTGAAATCATTACAGATATTTGCGGGTACCCTCGGCTCCATGCGGCAACAGTTCTGCTGACAGCATCTTAAGTTCATCATCCGGTCATTTGTTAAGCGAAACCGGTACGCCGGGCACCATCAGCTCGGCCAGTTCAATGGACGATATTGATAATACGGGCGGCGGCCTCAGTAACATGAGTATTTATTTTGTTTCAGTTGTTTTTGTTACTCTAGTAAACGGATGAATAAACAATTGAAATGCTAATAAATTATTTTGTTTCGCACGTACAGGAAGAGACTCATCGAAAAGCGAAACACTGGAAACACACACGGAACGGTCAATGTCACAGCCCATTGTGCAGGAGTCGAAATCGGCGGATACTTTAATTGTGGATGACATAAAGTATACCATGCCGCCGAAATCGTCCTCGAACAAATCCATACGCAGATGTAAATTGGTATCCGACTTTGAGGTGGTGCCCGAAGATGTGGAGGCCGTCATCCGAACTCAAACAAAACGCAAAAATCCACCCAGACCTTTAGATCTGAATCTGAGACAGGTATGGGCACACTGGAGAAATAGCTATTTTTTTGTTTGTAAATATATTAATAGTCCTCCCACCACCAACACTTCCTTCCTCACTGGCGCCATCAATACTCTGCCATCATTATAGGATCTTAATGACTCGGACAATTACTATATGTCATCTCATTTACTGAAAGCCAGCCCGCAAGAGGGTACTCAGTCCTTGAACCGTGCCCTTAAGAAAATCAGCTCACCCGTCAATTCATCAGTGCCCTCCAGTCCTTCCCGACAATCGGATTTCTTTGCAGGTCAGTATTATCCTGAGACATCAAATCTTTGCTATATTCCTCCCACACACAGAAGAAAACCCCCCAGAAAAAATGTAAAATTTAAACAAATTGTTGTGTCATCAAACACTTTTGTTTCTCAATAGAAAGCGAAGATTTATCGAGTGGCGATTTTTCGGAGCCAAATTCCCCCAATCATCTGACGTCGCGTCAAAGTTTTGAGCTGCAGCAGGAGGAAATCAACCGGCGTTATCAGATATTGCGAGCCAAGCTGGATCAGGAGTTTGAGTGTAAACGCAAGGAATGGGAAAAGCTCAAGTCGAAAAGAGGTAAGTGGTGAAAGCTTTAATTAATATACACGAGATTACGGATATAAGACCATATATATTGAATAAAAAATGGCATATAAGACAGTTCTTTACTTGCCCACAAACAATAATTGCTTATAACAAGACATCGCATATAAGTCAGCAATTTGTGTAATTGTTGGACTTTCTTATATCCGTTATCTACTGTTATAACAAATGAGATGGCACCACCGGCCCAGCGGTTGTTTGGAACATTCGTTAGTGTATGGGCTATAGTAGCGGAGCTGCTTTTTCAATCGCTAGTCGACCAAATACTGGTTGACGATTTTCTACGCATATGCGTCCTTTTTGCAATAATATGCTGACCACCGGAAATTCAAGAAAGCGCAGCGTGTGCCTAAAATTCGCCCTTGCCCTATTTACAAATTGTACGACTACACATTGCATTAATTCTAGCCTTGGCTTTAGTTTCTGCTCCCAAACCGCCGGAACCGTTATCGCCCAACCTTACAGCGAGCCTGGGCTGCAATTTCTCGGCCAAGCTGTTGGAGGAAAATCTTACGCCGGACTTCAAGAAGAAACTACAAAAGTGGCGCGTCAAGAAACAAGCCTCCATTGGCGGTATACACGGTGCACCCGTCTCACCCATATCGCCCAAGGAGGCAAACGCGTCGTGCTCACATGTCCCCAAAGAAGCTAAAATCGATTGGAATCTATGGAAGACGGGGCAATTGAAATTGGAGGGACAAGGCTTGACACCTCTGCCGGATCAAAAAGATTTACCCGAAGACTTTCAAAAGAAATTGGGTAAGTTTGCCAATAACAGACCTCACTTTACACATCATATTGATTTGAATCGGTTTCATTTGTTTTGTTTTGTCGGACTGTAGAACAATGGAATAAAATAAAGCGTGGCGGTTCCGCCTCAAATTGCACCGATTCCCTAAAGCGTCATAAGCATGGCGGATCCGGCAAGAAAGGCGAATCCGATGATGATCGCGGTGGCGGCGGAAGCGGTGCTGACAAACGTTTGGATAAACATAAACATCACGAAAAAGAAAAGTCCGAAAGGTGAGTGTATTTTGGCAAAAAAAAAAAAACAAAAAAAATTAAAAATTATTCAGATATCACGAAAATTGATAAGTGATGGGGGGGGGGGGGGGATCCGTAAAAGTCTCCCCAAACATAAAAAATCCTTTGCACAATAACTGTTAACTTGTAGTCGTATATATTTTTGATTGATCGAATTCATGATATCAAATTAAAATTACAGCAATTTGCACACGACCATATGTGAACTTATCGAAAAGATCATTATCGATAGCACGATGTAGGAGAATTAATTGGGTCGTTTGAACATTCATTATCCAATTTTACAGCAACTCATCGTAATGTCCAAAACATTGGATTATTGCCACTGAAACATATACAGCCCGATTATGAATACTCCCGGGGAAATTACTTTTTCTAAACAATCCGAGCGAATAATAATAAGGGACATACAATTTCGATTATCCAGAGCCAGACGATTTGTTTGTTTAAAATGAGAAGATTTTCTTCTCGGAAAAATATAAATTCCCCGGGAGTATTCAGAATCGGGCTGATATTGGCTTACGGTTATGTCGAATGATCCACTTCAAATATTTTCACAATTTGTGGTTAAATCGTCTGTCACAAGAAACTTTGAACGACACATTTTCAAAGTGACTTTTAAAATTCCCTCCATAACATTTGCCAGTCCTAATATAATCCTTATCCCTGTGAATTCTCATCTAATTATCCACCACATAGATTGGCCAAACTGAAAGCAATTGTAAGCGATCATCCGGCCAAAGAAATCGAAGTGAAAACATCTGCCGGTGTGATGAAGTTCGAGGGTATTTCCCGCAAGTTTACACGTAAACTTTATGAATGGGAGAAGGCCCGCGGCATCGGACCCGAATCGTCAACATTCGCACTACTACATCCCGGCTACTGTCCGATTGATGTGAAACGCATTTCCAAGGAGGCACACAATCGTAAGTTGTGCACCCACTGTCGTCACACATAAACAATCAAATCAAAAGTCACCTATCTCTTTGAACAGATGAAAATTCGCCCACTCTCAGTCGGTCTCTGTCGTTGGACAGCATATCGCCCAGCATTGCTTTGCCGGTAATCTCACAGCAAGCTTCCAGTCTCTCATTGAACGATGTCAATGATCTGAAGGAAATGGAAGGCGGTGTGAGCAGCACCGATGCCCTGACCGTGGACAGTGACTACAAGAAATATGAAGAGCCCGAGGCTGTTATGGTCGAAGTGGAGGATGACATTGTTGAGACCGCCTCGCCGCTGGTAATGTCATCACATGCGGTGGGCCGCAAACAAACGCCGGTTTATAAATACGAGGAGAAAACTTGTAAAGATTTTTGGTAAGCTTTGATTTGGGAAATTTTTGAATTACATACTGTAATTTGTTTTTCATTTTTCCACTTTCCAGCAATACACGCAAAATACAAAGTTTTGAATCGCATACCAATCTGGCGCCACTCTTAAATGTTTTGAAGAATTCCGAAGAGCTGTTGAAGCTCTTGAAGAGAAAATCACCCGAAATGGGTGAAAATACAGCACTGCGCTTTTGCGAGAGTACGTTGGCGCTGATACGCAGCAGTTATTCGTATTATGCGACGAATTTGATGAAACCGAATGTTTTGAATGCCATATCCGATGTACAAAATGAATTGAGTCGTTTGAGGATTCTGGTAAGTGGTTACGAGAGTTTAAAAAACGCCTGCTTCTTTTATATTCGAGCTTAAATGACAAATGATTTAAAACAATATGTAGTATGTTAAATTGTGAGATACTCACGTTGACAATTAGGTTCGTTTTGGAAGAAGTGGATATGGTGCATTGTGATACCACGGGATGCCTTGAAGCAACCCCCCTATTGAAACGGCGAGTCATTGGGTAGGGTTGATATTTCTATGATCAGCACCTTCCTTCTTTGCCTAAAAAAACATGGATATTGAACTTCTTTTCCATCTCCTTAAGGCATGTGCGACAATTGAGGCCGACACATGAGTCCACCAGCTGTTTTGTTGCATTCAAACATCTCGTTGTAACTTTTAAAACATTTCCGAAACCTCTCCTATCCGAGATTACTGGACGACTAATAATAATAATTTTCTTTCGTTGGTTTTTTAGTGCGAGAAAAGTCCTCTGGATGAAGCGTGCTGTCAGGAGGTGATGGACGAACGAAATGTGGAATATAATGAAGAGTTCGAAGGATTACATGAAACTTTGGATATTTTAAAACAAAATATACGTAAGTCACAAATCATACCACTTAACACTCACCGGCAATTCAATAACAACCAACGTCCATTACAGAAGGTGGAATGCCACGCTACTCCAAGGACATTGTGCCCGATATCAATATAATCACCGACGAAGGTTTCAATTCCTCTTTCATACAGTCCAGCGACAATCGTAACGATAATTTGTCCACAACCCTGGAGGCCACCGATGAACTGAGCACATCGATGGTCGAACATGATACCGAAGGACCGCCACCGATTGCCACTCCATTCGTACCAGCTGATGTGACTGCGACAGCAGCCATACGCTCGGTCGCCACAAACAACAGCAACAGCAATGGCGGCATTAGTATGACGGGCAGTGGAGCCAAGAAGAAGGTGCGTTTGCGTAAAATGGGCTCGAGGCAAAATAGTAAAACCGAAAGTGACAGCAGCGATGATGACAATCACAATATTTTGGAAACGCCTCGTCGTTTGAAACGCAAAAACTATCGCCTCAAACAAAGGTCTTTCGATGAAGATCCCAGTTCGGCCACCATAGCCGAAGAGACCTGTGAGAGTATGCTGAAAAATAATACCGAAACGAAGTTGCCCAGGCCGGCGAGTCTGCCGTTGGTCACATCGACGTCATTGCCAAGTGTGTTCGTTAAAACCAAACGAAAAGTGTTCACCACAGTACAACAGCCAACTGCCATTGACGGTCTGGCGGTAATAGAGCAAGAAATTCTACACTCTCCCACCGAAGTGGGCGACCAAACATCGAATAGTATTGAGGAGCCGGCGAAACCGGAAATAGTTGTCGCCAAGCCCAGACGTATGCTTAGGCGAGAGGATACATTGAAGCCCTCCGATTCGGAGAGTTTAATAAACAACTTGATCAATGTAATTAGACCACGCATACTGTTAGTGCACAAGTCCATAAGTCTGGAAGATATACGGCCGGATTTGGACTTTGAGGACAAGCGCAAGTCGCACAGCATGGAAAGTTTGAAGCAGATCGATAAACACAAAAATTCCAAAGGCCCTCGAGCGCCATTGGCCTCGGACAGTTTCCGCAAAATAAGCCGCAGCATAGAGAATCCCCTAAGGCTCGCCAACATTTCAAAAATTCAAGCATTGTTGGGGACCACCAAGAGGAAAGATCATCTGTTCAAAAAACACTCCGACAAACCGTTCATACCTCATCCCATTGTGAACAAAGGAGCCACGATCAAGAAGATCGAAAATAAGATTGCCAAGACCCATTCAAGTTCGTACGTTAACGATGCGGAGAGCTCGACGAAATTCCTGTCTCCCGACAAATTCGACAATACTATGCCGCGCATTGCTCGCAAATGGGACCGCAAGTCCCTGACGCCAACCACACAACACATCAAATTCGATTTCCCCCCACCCAATATATCCGAACCTACTACTCCAGTATTTGAACAATGTAGCCGACCTTTGACCCCACTCACCGAACGAGCAATGCGTTTGCAAAGGGCCAAGGAAGAGTTCCTGCGCGCCAAGCCCAGCCACAGGGCTGTAGTGAAACTACGAGAAAACGTTCCTAAAGCAGAAAATTGGCTTGAGAAGCGCCAAAGTGATTTGAGTTTAAGTTCAACGACGGCTGATGAAAGCTCTCTCCACGGAATGCATTTGGACAACAAGGACTCTGATCTGCATAAAAGCTTAAGTGCCGACACCATACGGGCCGAATCGCCACCCACACAATCGGACACCGGCACCGATCAAGATTTTGGCGGCATCTACGATTCGTTGCCCCGCCAAGTTACCCGCTCTGGGAAAATCTCAAGCAAACTGGGATTCGCCAACCTCGCTTCAAAACTGCGACGTGTCAAAGGCAAAAAGCCAAAAGAGCCCAAAAAATCCATAACATCGTCCATCGCCAGCGGTGGCAGTGCTCTATCGGCTCTCTGTCGCCAAAGTCTCATGGCCGATGTCATAGCTGTACCTCAGGTGGTGGCCACCGATGAGAGCAAGATGGCGAAACCTAGTCCCGCGCCGAGTGACAATGTCATAAAGTCTCAGTCCTCGCCACACGCCATCTACCGGGGCTCAGCCGCTTCCGGCGACATGGGGCGTTTGCATGCGAACACAGAGCGCCTGAATAAGTCGCAGAGCGAGCAGTACGTCAAGCGACACAAAGAAAGTTATGTCTAGTCAGTCAATCAGTCAGTCAGTCAGTCAATGTTGAACATTAATCCATTTATTTATTATATTATCATTATTCTATACTCGTACTATTTAATATTTATTATTGCTATTTAATATTTTTTTTATGTAGTTTTTAAAAATTTTACAAATGTTGTCCCACAAGAAAGCAAACGATCCAAAGATTTTGTGTTTTTTTTCTCTCTCTTTTATTTTGTAAATTTTGTAATCTGTTGTTTAATTATTTATTATTGTTTTTTTTTTATAATAAACTGCAGAAGAGCCAATACAAATAAATATGGAGTGCAGTGAGCGAAAAATCGTTTTAATCTGGGATAGTTTGCAACTGGCTTGTCCAATTTGACTGAAAGTTCACACAGACCTAGCTGAAGTGTATTCGAGATTAAGTGTGGAAGATGGACCCAGTGGTGTTGGCCGAAGATGAGCTGTATTTTCTCAGAAAAATTTTAAACTTTAGCCAAATTTGTATTTATAATCAGGCCAACATGCTTAGTTCGTGAAAATCGTCGACAAGCCAATGTATTCTTAGAGAGTAATAGTTTGGTGCGATTTTATGCAGACCACTTATTAACTATTCGGGCCCTTAAGTCGAATATCGAGCAAGTCATTCGTTAGAGCCAGAAACCGTCACCAAGGTCTTGGTTAATTTAAATTGAATAACCAATTGGATTGACAGAATGCGCTGCTACGAACCCAGCCGAGGCAGTCACATAAATGAAATCCATAAAAAAATGGAAAAGACTAGTCCTATCTAAAAGTAACTTTATTTGGACCAACCTTTTATTGCCATTTTTCTCTTATGGTAAGTCTCAGATGAATCAAGGAATATTTCGAAACATCCGTTTAAAATTTTTTAAATATTACATTTTATAATCGAATATTGACATACTGATAAGATGCTAAGATGCGGTTCGTGCTCAATGTTGTCTATTTGTTGATTATGGCATTGATATGACGATGATATTCGCTATTAGAGATAAATATCAGTTTAGACGAGAACTAACAAAAACAGGTAAGACCGTTACTTGGTAATTAAAAGAAAGACATTTTTAATCCATAAATACATTATCGATAGAAGGAAATAAATCCATTCGAGTTACACGAAAATGATGTAATAGTCAATATACATACTTATAAACCGTAATCGGCGAGCTGAGCTTGATATAATTTGTATACTCACTGACCGGGGGAGCTACTGTTTAGAGAAGTTATTCATGGCTTAGAGTTTACTCTCATACAAGTAAAATCGTCACATTTTTATTTATGATCTTACCAGGGTTTTTCTGAATGATACTTGCACACACTACTACACCAGCCTCGACTGACCATAGTCAAAATGCATTTGAAGAGAAATACAAATAGAAACAATCGAGTATCCGTTTTTATTGAAATTTAAATGCCATTTTGTCCTTTTTAAATTAAAAAATAAATAAATGCATATTGGCTTTATCGGGGATATAACTGACACGCAAGGAATACGGTTGTATAAGTCGACTCAGGAAAAGAAAAATTAAGTCGACTTTTGATTACGAAAAACTCGTGAAAATCTACTTTGAATGTCGGCCAGTGGAGCTAATATTATGACAGCAATAAGAGAAGAAGAGGGTCAGTGTAATTACATTTCCAATGTCGGCCACACAATTTACAAAATTATCCAAATAGAAATAAAATATACCAGAAACTGCAGCTGGACATGAGTTTCTAGGGCTACCTGATGATTCTCACGACGAGAATTGTTGTAATGAGTAAGTAGACAAAATCATTGCTGTAACTCCTTCTGAAGGGAAAAAAATTTCCATGATCTTCAAAGACAATCAGCAATAAACAGCCGTTATAGCCTTAAATAAAAAAAAGTGCGGACCAGGTGTAATTTGGTCAGAGTTCTTCTCCAAGTGCTTAATGATACAAGTTCACGATCTGAACCACCACATATGCTTAAAGGAGATGTAATGGAGTAAAAGACATTTTGAAAACGTTTAAACTGAAACTAATGTAATTCTTGGCAAGTGTATTCTGATGGTAAATGTCTGTTCCTTCATGGAACGTTCGTTTTTCTTTGATCAGGATATGTGGTTCAAATCGAAGTAGACACTTTGTTTTATATACCACAAAGTGGAACTGAATTGATCTGTTGTTTTTGGAATTTGTATATGTTTCAATTAAAAAGTCGACTTGTAATTCACAAAAACTAGACTTTTTGATTTTTCAAAAAATCAAAGGGTCGACTTTATAGCCTAATAAGAAATTAGCAACGATCCATGGCTATCAAACTGTTTCGACAGATTCTGCAATCGCCTGTTTCGTACGTTCGACGGTAAACTGTAAGTGATTTACTTACTTACATATTTCTGTTAAAATTCCATGAAGGAACAGGCATCTCTCTAATCGATATAATTTGTTTAAAGACGGCTTCAAACGGCCAATGTTTTTCTAGAGAAGTTTTCACATGGCTTTCACTCGTAATGCCACATTTACGATAGGCAAACCCCGTTAGGCCCGGCAAAATGTTTGATGATATGCGATAGTCACACGCACTATCTTTCACACCAAGGCCGTCCACATGTGAATGCTATTCAAAACATGTCCGTCCAGGCAAGAAAAAGAGTTAGGAACGTATCAGTGGACCATAGTTGGATGTAGAAAGTAGTTTTTGACCTGATGTTAACTGTTCAAATATAACCTTGTTTACTTCCCAAAAGAAGAGTTAAAGTTTTCGGAATGGAATTTTTAAACACAGACATACTCACAGGAATCCGGAGTGGCTGAGACAATCTACCAGTTGAACATCCAAAGTATACAAATTGTCTGTGCAGAATACGTCAGCTGTTTAGAATTAACTAAAAGTCACCAGGACTCAAGTGTAAGTCCCGAAGTGTTTGAATAATCTCTATCCTCTGCAATTCTTTGACAGACCAGGCGACGCATTCAAAGTTTTCTATCTGGCCCAGCTTTGTCCATGTCTAGAGATTTAAGGGAAATCACTTAATTCCATGAAAGCACGATGATGTTCTTGCCAATATGTCGCTGTTTTCAACAATAATGCAGACATCAAGTTGAAAAACATAGCTTAGTGTGTGGTTCTACGTTAATGTCGGTCAGAATTACAGATTTGCTCCTCCAGAACAAGTTTAATGTGTACGTTCATCCCTTAACAACTTCTCTCAAATCAGCATGTTGTCTGTGATACACTGATCGGCTAGATACGTTTTTACAGAGCTTATTCCATTTACGAGGTAGAAACGAAACGTACGTTCTACATTTTATTACTGCGTGATTGTCGCACATATTTGTTACAATCGCAATTTCCATTTCACATTCATTGCATCTTTTGTCCATGTTTTTTTGTTTATCACCGATTTCTTCTACATCTGGTATTATCCACTATATCAGTGATCTTTCACTGTCACAGAACGATTGTTTTCGTTGTATTTTTTTTTGTTATCAATAAATAATAATTAAAATTCACAAATTGTATGTATGGTTTGTTTATTTTGTTTTCGCAAGTGATTGGAGAAATAACGATAACTGTTATCGGAATGTTTATCTATGCGGGGGATTTTATAGTCTATCGAAGTCGAATCAGCAGTTTTGAAGTAAGAACTTTTTTTTTGTTGGTTTTGAAAAAGTGGCAGCCAATTAGCGAAAGTACTAAATAATAAGCAGCCGACAGTTTGCTGTTTCCGAAAAGGCAAAAATGCACTTTACTGGGCGCAAGCCTTCTAGAAAACACGAAAATCGCTATGATAATGGGGGGAAATTATCCTGAGGTCAGCTAGGGACCACCAAAAAATTTACTCAAGACCTAAAAAATATTAAAAATGAACAAAAAATATACTGCGAAAAGTACTGCTTTCCAAACCGATTTTTTTTTTTTAAAAAATTTCAGTGAAAAGTATACGAGCGTTATGTTGAGATCATTAAAATCTATGAAGGATTTTAGCTTTTATTCACAATTTAGTGACTTTAAATTGTTGATAACTATGAAATATAAATTTGATATGCAAATATTCTAAAATCTCAGTTATTAGGTTATATGTATATCGCAGCACCGGCTACTAAACGAACATCAATATGCATATAGAAGAGGTTATAGTATGACAGCGATGCCATTGGGTATGACGGAATATTGGTAATAGTTGTGCCTTGGTGTTCTTGGATCGTCTTAACCATTTAAAGATTATTGAAAAGTTGCTTTGCAATTTTTAATTCTCGTGTAAGGCTTGCAAATTAGTATTTTCATACTTAAGCAAGATAAGACTACGCCAACAGCCCAGCGTCGATTCAAGACATCAAAGATAGAATTCGTGAGACTATCGAGGACATAGGGCAGCCCTTTGCGATTGTAAGTTTACGAGGCTGTAACTCTGGTATATCACGTTTATCTTGTGGTGCGCCTCAAGGATCAGTGCTTGGGCCACTCCCTTTCATCATGTTTCTAAATTACTGTGTGGATTGCCTTGATTTGAATTTGGTGAGACCATACCTACATGGAGATGATATCCAGTTAATTTTTTCTGACAACAGAGACTCTTATGTACTGGAGACGGGAATGAAATCTAGTCTTTCTATACATTCTGATTGGATGTCCATTAATGAAAGTAAGACAAAGGCAATTATTTTTCCTACAAATCATGAAAATAAAGGCATATTTGGGTTCGTGAGTAAATTTCGTTGCACTTCGATACCCATATGCGCATGTTTATCATGGGCCCTTTTTTGGGCCCAAAGGGTCCACGGAACCCATGAGCACGCCCATTTTTGGGATTTTTTTCCCCATCTATAAATTATATAAACTTAGAACAATTTTACCAAAAAAAATCAGATGTAGTGAAAAAAATATTTGAAAAATTTGATTATGGCCGGGATATATTTAGTCCCGTAAAGGGGAACTTTTTCCCCTTTGGTCCGATATTGCCCATTCTCGAACTTAACCTGCTTATGGGCAAAAAACATCTTCCTACAAAATTTCAGCTTCTTAGCGTTGGTCGTTCGCACTCTATCGTGATTTCAACAGACAACAGACGGACATCGCTAGAATGTCTTAGAATGTTACACTGACCGATAATATATATACTTTATAGGGTCGCAGATCACTCTTTCGAGGTGTTGCAAACGGAATGACAAACTTAGTATATACTCCATCCTATGATGGAGTGTATAAAAATAGTGTTTTGTGGTATTAAGTTATTTGTTTTTTTGCGATTATCAGTACCAATTTTGTCGACAGTCATAAAAGATTTGACAACACTGCTCTCAACAACAAAACTCAGAATTGCAAAATGTACCATTTCACCTACATCTAATTTGTTGCCAGTTGAGAACACGTATTCTCTTCGAAACAGATCGAAAATAATCTGAAAAAAACTTACGGTCTCCATGCGCACGTAAATTTTCATTTCAAAAACGTCGTCGCAAGAGTAACTTCTCTTGTTTTTGTTGCCGTCCGCAGCAGCAAACAAAAACACAATGTGGCCTCACACCACAAATTGTCAAATCAATTGGGGAAAAGTATGGACAAGCATTTTTTTTCATAAATACGTCTACATTTTGTGTTTTGTACATCAAACAAGTCTGAAGAATACTTCGTTGATAATAATTAAGAAATTCTATCTGTTTTTATTACGAAAAAACGGTTAAAACACAATTACACAATAAAATTATCCCATAAATTGACACACAAAAAAAATGTGTTGGGTAACTCTAACATTCGTCGCTGCTGCATGTGCCAAAATATCACGGCCATTGAATTTTCGTTGCCATGGCATGACTGCAGTCGGCCGGCCAGCAGCAAAAATGTGTGTGTGTGTATTGGTAAAAAAAAAGTGTGAGTGTGTTGAGTTTTTCGAACAATTACTGCCCAGTATAATGGTCAATCACTTACCTTTCTCTGGTTACACGAAAATCAATTTCAATAAACTTTTGTGGAAATTATTTTAGACAAACTATATTTTAGACAAACACTCTCGAGTGGAATTCCAATTGGACTTTTTATTCGGTAAACATACAACGCGAATTACTGTGATCGTATTGGTGTTATGCTTTTGTGAGACATTCGCGCAACTGTTTTTAATACACAACCACACACTCCCGACCACGACGTACATTCATGCACAAACGACAAACACACACAATGTGACGAAGAATTTTTGAACCCGGCAAAATATCAAATAATTTTAACAATTTCCACTTAAATTTAATAACTTCCATATTTTTTTTTTGCAATTTGCAATCACTTTTCTAAAATGCACGTCCATACAGTAAAAGCGCGGCGGAAAAACTGATTGTTGTTGTGCCTGTTCTTCTGTGATCATAGATGGGGCATATGAATATGTGCGAAAGAGACAGATCCATGAATGCTCGAAGAAGTGGATGAGGATGTAAGGACTGTAAGAAAATCAAAGTTTAAGCACTAATGTTGCCATATTGATGGTTTGGGAGAAATTGTCCGGTGCTATTAACAAATACCTGGTAACCGATTTATATGAAGTGTCAATTCATTCGATAGACGCATAAACGAAAAATCAACGTTTTTCGCATAATTGAATACGCATTCATAAACTAAATATCAGAGAATTTTTACTATTTTCGGTAACGGTCGACAACAATTGGTCTGTCCTAAAAACCCCCAAAATCATGATATCCGGATAAAATCCAGGTTTTGTTTACCTTTTCCTGTAAAATCATCATTTAAATTCTTCCGATAGACTCATAAACGAAAAATCGACGTTTTGCGAATAAATAAATCCATACTATTTTCTTAAAAGTCAACAACAGTTTGTCAGTGATATTTCCAAAATTTTGATAACCCGGTTTTGTGTACCATTGCCTGTAAAATCACAATTTATCGAAGTAAAGGGGCCTTCTGGAATCTCCCATACAAATCTGATATCCGCCTTAGTAGATTTTTCTGTGAAATTCCAGAAGAGCTCTTTACTAAATTGTGAATAAAATCGAAAGTATTTCATCGAATTTAATGATCTCATACCTCATTTTAATTATAATGAATGAAGATTTATGATAAATTACTGAAAATGGATACTTTTTTTGTTGTTATTTTTTCAATAACAAAAATGTTCCGGCTTAACTTTGTCGATAACTCTGAAAGTGTACTTCGCATTCAAATACACTAAAGGCGAAAATGTAAAATAATTTTGTGATTAAGCACTCCGGTAGTATCGTGCTTGCCTATGGGTTCGCGGCAAAAGTCAAGCCATATGGTCTGTGTCACCCGGTTTACCCTTGGACCCAAAATTGGAATATACATTTATTTTGTATTGTAATTAATAATAAAAATCTAAAATAATTTTATGATTAACAAATTTCAGCCATTCTTGAACTTAGGGGACCACAATACATCGGAATTGCGGTTATTCATTAAAAACCCTTTCGTATGTTTTTTTTGTTGCATAGTGTAATCATTAATTATTTACAGTGAAAGCTCCGGTGGGCGGACACCGACGGTCGTTGAGGTTTTGTCCGTCCCATTGGGATGTCCGCCCTGCAGATATTAATTTGTTCTAAAAATACCGCATGGGACCGAGAAATTTTTCCATCTACGGGAGCTGTCCGCGAGTAGAGCTTTTACTGTATATGAAATACTTCGATTTTCATTGATACATTTATCTGATGACTTTTCGCGTCGCATAAATCGGTTACCATGTATTTGTCAATATCACCGAACAAATTCTCCCAACAATCAATATGGCAACATTAGTCCTGAAACTTTGATTTTCTTACATCCTCTTGGTACACTTGGATCTGTCTCTTTCGCACATATCCATATGCCCCATATTTAAGCAAAGAAGAACAAGCACACCAACATTTAGTTTTTTTCGCGGAGCTTCTACTGTTGGGACGAGCAAGTTAGAAAAGTGATTAGAAAATTTAAAAAAATATATGGAAAGTTATTAATTTGAAGTGGAAATTGTTAAAATTCGTAAGATTGTTCGATTTAAAAAAATCTCTAATGAATTTTAGAGAAATAATCTCATTGTGTGTTTTTTTCGTTCTTGTATGTACATATGTCGTGATCGCGAGTGTGCGTGTGTGTATAGAAAACAGTTGCGCGTATGTCAATATCACCGAACCATTTTCCCAACAACCAATATGGCAACATTTGTCCTGAAACGTTGATTTTCTTACATCCTCTTGGTACACTTGGATCTGTCTCTTTCGCACATATCCATATGCCTTGTATTTAAGCAAAGAAGAACAAGCACATCAACGTTTAGTGTTTTTCGCCGAGCTTTTACTGTAGGGACGTGAAAACTAGGATTAATTAATTAGAAATTGTAAAAAACCTGTGGAAATTAATTAAATTCAAGTGGAAACTATTAAAATGCATAAGATTGTACGTGTATTTTTGCCCGATTAAAAAAATCTTCAATGCATTTTAGAGAAATAATCGCATTGTGTGTGTTTTTTTCGTTCTTGTATGTACATATGTATGTATGTCGTGATCGCGAGTGGGCGTGTGTGTGTGTGTGTAGAAAACAGTTGCGCGTATGCCTCACAACAACGATACGAACAATACGTGATTCGCGTTGTCTGTTTACAGAATAAAATGGCCAATTAGAATTCCACTCGGAAGTATTCGTCTCTCCAAATGGCTGTCAACAAATTATTTGACTGACACGAGCCAGTTTTGCATAGACAATTGCTACATTAAACTTGTGCACATTCAAACACAGTCTTCGTCTCTGATTTCCAATTGGAAGATATTCGATTAATGTCACACATTACAGCAGTTGCTTAAAAAAGTGCATTATTTTCTTCATAATTGCCTGGACGCCTACGCAACACAGAACAGACCACTGCAGCTGCGGTGCGGCAAGAGAAAACGAATTAAATGACGACGGATGCGTTAGCGATTTCTGTTGTCAGTTCAGAGATGTCCTTAGTTTATTATTTCAGGTGAGCTAAAACAATAAACTTATTTTGAATTGAAATTTATTTAATTTAGTGCTTCGTCTCACAGTTTTCCATACAAATTTGACAACCGCTGCCGCTAACGCTCACGTAGCCGCAGTGTTCTAGCTCTACTCTCAATTGTATTGTGTAAACGCAGGGTAAAATAATACTCAAATTGATTTTCCTGTAACCAAGGTAAGTGATTTTATAATTTTTTCAATTCCAAGTTTTGTACATTTTTCTATTCAGTTTTTTTTTGTTATTATATTTTTTTCAATTTCAAAGTTTTATAAATTTTTCTATTCAGAGTTTTTTTTTTGTTATTGTGGGCTGTGTTTGGCCTATCCATTTAAAGTTTCTCACAAAAGCGGTCGTCACGGAATAATATTGGACGATCTGACAAAGAATGTTCGTTAGGTGGCTGTCGAGAGTGTACACCCCATTTTACAGGAATACTTGTATTGTGGCTTTTCTTAAACTTTTTTTTGTACTACATTTTTGTGTATATTACAAATGTTTCGTACTCGTAGGATAAATATGAAATTGCGAATAATTGCGAGAGAGTTAATCTCATAGACAGCGTTGCCACAACAAAAATTTTTTGCGTACAAAAAAATTCCAAAAAACCGACAAAAACCCCTTTGCAGCCGACCAAAATTTTGAAATATATCAAAATGCACTTTAATGTTCATGTAGCATTCAGTGTAACGTTTTTTTTTTAAGACAAACCAATTATTAAATTAAGATCTCAGTCACTATTACTAAAATATTTACTATTTAATAATACATGTTTTAATATTAATAATAAAACGTGTATTTTAATTCAGTCTTATGTTTTGAGTGTATTGAGATCAGAGAAGAATATATATAAACACAATTCGTTTGTAAAGCAATGTGACTTTAATTATACCTTAGAAACCGTGGAATAATATTAATATGCCAAACGCGATCTTGCCCACATTTTGTATTAAGTAAAGCTGTAACTAGAAAAAGTTTTGGAAAAAAACTTGGAAGTCTGGAAACTCCCCTTCTGGTACCTCCCATACAAATGTACCATTCCACCCACTTTAGAAATCGTGTAATTATATAAATTCTCTCAACGAATCTTTCCGGAATTCTATATTCACTAAAGGTTTAATTACATAAAATTTTCGATAAAAAACTCTGCTTTATATTCCGCGCATTTTGTTAAAACGTCTAATACAATATTTTTCTATAACATTCGGTATTTTGCTATTATGACATTTCATCAGATCTTACATCCAATGGTGGTAGCCACGCTCAATTTGGACTTTCCGATTCTTTGGAAAATGAGACTTGTATGTTTTTACTGAGGGTGAATGTATACATATATAAGTCGGTTTACCCGACTGCAACTTTTTCACTAGTTTTGCATATCCCTTGTCCAGAATGCTATTGATAGTATTTATTTCAGTTGACTTCTAAGCTTAGTTTTTATAACAGAAAGTGACGAAAACTTATGTTCTGTAGCTGCAGAACTGAACAGTCCACAAAACAGTTTTCAGTTTTCCAAATCAAATAGGCTCTTGATTTGATCTAAAAGTAAAAAAAAAAATTTTAAATATTAGTCTGTTCAAATGAAAATATTTGAAATGAAATGTGAAGCTTATTATTTTTGATTTTATAATCCATATTTAAAACATATTTAAAAAAAAAATTATTTTTATAATAAAATAAAAAAATTATTTTTATACTCGAATACAAAAATGGCAAACTTAAACTTTCCGACTGCAACTTTTTGCTCGACAATTCTTAATATTACGCCCTTAAGGCGATAGCCACAAACTTATTTTTACAAATAAGTGTAATTAATGATTATTTATACATGTATGTATAAAAAATATTGTATGAAATGCAATCAATTTCACGATTAGCTCCTTAATCTACCAAAATCGAATTGTTAAAAAAAAAACCAAATGTTAAAATTTTCAAACCCATTCGACCAAATTTGGAAGAAAAGGCCCAAAACGGCAACGCTGCTCATAGCTAATCACATACGATACTGCCATTTGACACAATCTAGGCAGCATTCTGCGAATGCTGTGAACATTTTTTAAAACCTTTTCATGAAAATCTGAAAAAATAGTCATGATGAGTAAGTGTTCTGGACAAATCTATCAAATTCCATTATAAATTAACTTCTTGTTCTGTATTAGTTCACAATGAATGATATCTTTGTACAATTACACTGGCACCATTTAATATTGGCATTTTGTTATTTTTTGATGCTGACAATGCTGTGCCAACTTAAGAGACAAACTTAAGCGGTAATTTCTATCCGCTCTTAATATCGCTTAGCTCATTTAAGCTAAATAAATTTAAAGAATAAAATCTAAAATTGTTTTTGTAGTTTGGAACAAAAACTTAAATTCAGTCAAGCTATTTAAAGGTTTCTTAAAATTCCTATCGAATTGTTCTTATCTTAGTTGTAAGAAATTTTAAATACTTGTTCTGGCGATAGGTTTTTTTTTGCCTGGTTCTGTTGTATCACCATTAGGGTTTGTAACCCGGGAATTCCCCGGACGTATTTCCCGATTCCCGGGAGTTGGAAAAAGCCAGGAAACAGAAAACCCCAATCACAATGAATTACAAAGTCTAAGTAAATCTGCTACCCGTCGAACCTCTAACCGTTCCGTTCTCATCGTAGGAAATACCAAACCATTCATGACTTCCCTATGCCATCGAGAGACCGTTCATTCCCTGAATTGAGCTCATTGAATAACATAACTTTGTTGTGGAAAATTACTTGACCTTTTATTCAAACCTATGTCGGATGAGCAAAAAAATACTACTAATCAATTCAGCATGACTTAAATACATACGCGAGTGTGTATTCATCTTCTAGAACTTGCATATTTGAGAGTAAATTTATGAACACACCCGTTCTTCTACACACATACATATACACATACATATATGGTCTGTATATTTTCATATGTTTGTATTTTCTTGAATAATTTTATTGTTTTGTTCTTTCAAACATTTCTGTGACAAATTTTTGAATTTGAATTTCCAAAATATGTGTTACAGCTGTTTCCCTTTTTTCTTTTCTTCTTCTCGGCATGACAAATAACTGTCACCCTAAATCACAATCTACACTTGTCGTCGTCATAAAGATCCATTGGATTGATCTTCATAGCTTTTGTTTGCCGATACGCTTGCCTTCTGCAACAGTTCAGCTTTTTTCCTTCAGCTGCATCCAATCTCTATCGCTCTCCCCCTATCTCTCTCTCTCTCTCTGCACATGAGTAATCGCTCGGATTATGTTATTGTGTATGTTATCTGCATTTGACAGGGCCGCATTAGGCGAGTAAAAACCACTGTGAAGGGCCTCTAATTTTTGGGAAACATGACAATTTGTGGGTTGTTCCATAAGAAAGAGTGATTTTTTAAAATGAGAAAACACAGACAATTAATGTATGAAATATTTCTGTAGTCTGTAAGTTACTGCCTGCTATTTATTTTTAAAAGGTTATTTGAGGCAAATGTTGGCCCCGTCTATGCTTTAAGTGGTGCCATATTTGGCACAGTTTTTCAACATTATTTTTTCGATTTATTATTCGATTCAATGGGCAATCAAAAATTCCCAATCTTTTTATTTTTGGGAAATTTTTCTGTTTTTTCTTGGCGATATTTTCGCACAATTTTTTTTTATAATGTTGTTTTGTTTTCGGTTATTTTTCATAAATTGTTGGGGGATTTTTCATGTATTTTTGGGAATTCTTATTTTTTGGAGTATTTTTCATAATATTTGGGGGATTTTGCATTGGGTAATTTTTCAGAATTTTTGGGGAAATTTTTATATTGGGCTTTTGGGGCGATTTTTCATTTATTTTGGGAAATTCTTTATTTTTTTGATTATTTTTCATAATTTTGGGGGATTTTGCATTGTGTCATTTTTCAGAATTTTTGGGGAAATTTTTATATTGGGCTTTTGGGGGATTTTTTATATATTTTGTGGGTAATTCTTAATTTTTTGGGGTATTTTTCATAATATTTGGGGGATTTTGCATTGGGTAATTTTTCAGAATTTTTTATATTGGGCTTTTGGGGCGATTTTTCATTTATTTTGGGAAATTCTTTATTTCTTTTTTGCTTATTTTTCATAATATTTGGGAATTCTGCATTGTGTAATTTTTCAGAATTTTTGGGGAAAGTTTTATATTGGGCTTTTGGGGGATTTTTCATTTATTTTGGGGAATTCTTAATTTTTTGGGGTATTTTTCATAATAAATGGGGATTTTTCATTGGGTAATTTTTCACAATTTTTGGGGATAGCTTCATATTGGGCTTTTGGGTCGATTTTTTATTTATTTTGTGGGTAATTCTTAATTTTTTGTAGTGTTTTTTTTTCATAATATTTGGGGATTCTGCATTGGGTAATTTTTCAGAATTTTTGGGGATAATTTCATATTGGCCTTTTGGGGGGATTTTTCATTTATTTTGGGAAATTCTTTATTTTTTTTTGATTATTTTTCATAATTTTGGGGGATTTTGCATTGTGTAATTTTTCAGAATTTTTGGGGAAAGTTTTATATTGGGCTTTTGGGGGATTTTTCATTTATTTTGGGGAATTCTTAATTTTTTGGGGTATTTTTCATAATAGTTGGGGATTTTTCATTGGGTAATTTTTCACAATTTTTGGGGATAGCTTCATATTGGGCTTTTGGGGGGATTTTTCATTTATTTTGGGAAATTCTTAATTTTTCGGGGTATTTTTCATAATATTTGGGGGATTTTGCATTGGGTAATTTTTCATAAATTGTTTTAGGGAATTCTTCATTTATGGGGATATTTTTCATAAATTTTTTGGGGGGGTTTTCAGATTTTTTTGGCGAACGTTCCATATTGGGCTTTTGGGGGAATTCTTTTTTTTTTAAGGGGCCATTTTCCAATTCGGTATTTTTTATATTTGGTATTTTTTCTCTATTTTACTCAAATAAATCCGATTAAAGGAGTAACAGCGACATCTATTGCAGTAACCGCAAAAATTTAGCACAGCTTTGAATGTGGATTAGTTGAGAACAAGTAATTTAACAATTCTGTTGACCGATTTTCGATAACAAATAGACAGCTGACAATTCGCTCACATACCAAATAGGAATACGCGCCTCGACGAAACATAAAGTGTTTCCGTTTGGCTGCCGAGAGTTAACTATGGGAACCAGAACTTCCAATAAAATTTGATCTTGACAAAAGGTTCGTTTTTAGCAAATAATAGGCGTGTTTTCGTTACACCCCTAGCTTAGATGTTCTCCTATTCTGAACGGAGAGCTAGGCGATATTAAGCGACAAGGTTGATCTTCATTTTTCGTTTAAACTAAAGTAAAAGCGCGGTATGTCTTAGAAATTCCCATATCCCTTGAAATTCCATGTGGTACTTGAAGGGGGAACTTCTCTCAAATGTGTGACCTGTGCACGATATAAATTGTAGTTGACCGCAACCTACTGATGAGAGATAAATGACTTACTCGTAAAGTCGCTGGAATTTACGTGGTGGAAATGGTTGATGGGGTTACCATAATGCGAACCTGGGTTTGCCATACAAAAAGTCACTCTCGATTTGGAGTATAACTGACAAGTAGATTCAAAAGATATTCTTCCCGAGTACTTTTAATACAAAATAATTGGGCAGAGTGTGAGTCGACACCGTTCGACTTTAAAATATTCTCAACAAAAATCATTAATCTCTGGCGTTTTATTTTGACTTAGAAACCGCTCTGTCATAATCCCATCCTGACTTTGGAAAATCCTTTATTCCCCTCAAATTCACCATTTACTCGGTTTCATCGGATATCCTTTTCTTTTGTTTTGTTTTGGGTCGTCGTCATTGCCTTTTATGTCGTCACGGACATGCAAGTTAGGCGCGTGTCACTTTGCGGTTCGCTCAAATTTAACCCTTAAGGGTGAACGGTTTTGTGAGAGTGTGCGTGGTTGTTACCACAAAGTGTCATTAACTTTTATTGGTAACATCAATTCCGGCTTCAACCACTAAATGGTGACCAGTGTGTGTGTGTGTGTGGTCAATGGAGTACATTTCTGTTACGGGCAAATTTATGAGTTCCTTTCATTTTGTGCATAAATATTCCATCCCTATGAAAAAAACCATTGGCTTCCCGGCAAGTTTGTTTTCACCTTTTCAAGGATCAAGCAAATTTCCATTTTTCCAAAGAGGGGAACATATTAAATGTTTCAAGGGTTAAGCGTACTCTGGGAGTTTCAGTGTTCTCAAGTAAAGGAGAAAGTGATTTATGGAATTTCCAATTACCTCGGGATTTTTACAACAAACTGTCAGACAGATCGCATTCCAGAAACACATGTGGTTGCGAACTGCACTACAAGAATAGAAGACATACGAGGACCAGAACACGACTTATACATCCAAGATGGGAGAATTGTGGAATGCTACACCGACGCATCCAAATCCGAGTTAGGAGTAGGCATAGGGATCTACATCCACAATCCGAGGACTGAATTGGTATACCAGTTATCAAAGTACTCAACGATTCTACAAGCAGAGATCAAGGCCATCACAGAATGCCTAGAATGGCTGCGGAACAGAATCACAGGAAAAACTATATGTATTTTCTGAGACAGTCAAAACGCAATTAGATCCTTCAGAGGTGATAATGTTAAATCAAGGACACTCAAGTAGTGTAAGGAAACGATAAATGACGTATCGTGAGATAACGACATATTTATAAACTGGATACCGGGCCACCAAGTGTTTCCAGGCAATGTTAGGGCCGACGAACTGGCTAAAATGGAAAGAGAATCCGACCAAAATACTCTGCAATTGTCTAAACCGTTTCTGGAGACAAAAAAGGAGTTAAGGGAATGGATAAAGATGACCCATGCCTCCAGATGGCAAGAGGAGCAGGTAGGAAGAACCACAGAGGAAACCTGGGGAAATCTCTACTACAAGAAAACAAGGAGAATACTCGGGTTTAACAAAAATGAGCTGAGTAAGCTAGTTGGGGTCATCACATGACACACTAGCCTAAGGGCACACCTATTTAGGACAGGATGTTCCGAGGGCGACGAATGTAGGTCATGCGGCGGAACACTTACTGCACCAGTGCCCCGATTTCTCGCAGATCAGGAAAATCCAATTAGGAGAGGACATCTTAGGTGACCTGTCGGTCGTCAAAGCAAATGGACATTAGGAATTTAAGGAACTTTATAGAGGGGACCGAAGGACATTTTTTTAGAAGAAACCAGGAGCACACAAAAGGCCGAATTGCTGGCATGTGACGGTCATGACCGATCCTCCATTTCAACCTAACCTAATCTAAGTGTGTCGAATCCTCTTTCTCCCTCTAGGAAAAAACCACTATCGCCAATAGTCTTTTAGGTTAGGTTAAACGGGTTGCCCGCCTTAAAAGTAGTGGAAAGATGTGATGGGGGAATAGGGTTTTCTTATCAGTATCACCACTATTTTCTCAAGATCAGTGAAATATCGGGACTCTCGCTTGCTGAAGGAGCAGAGTGAGAAGTTGTTCCAAGAAAGATTCTTTAACAAATTTACTGACCCGAAGAATATCAACAGCAATAACGGCCATGAGATGCCGCCGCTCCTAGTCACCTCTTGCCGATTATGTTGTGCTCACAAAAACAAGTTCAGTTCAGTTCAGTTTCATCTTTATTTAACACATGTAAAAATACAGTTTTAGCCGTTTACAACATTTCAAAACTCTGATCAATGTCTTCACCACTTTCCGGATCTGGATACAATTCCGGTATGCGTGTAGAATTTTCCGGATCCAAGAAGCCGTAATCTTTACCGGCATCGTCGACAAACATTATACAGACGGTGACATTGGACACGGACTCCAACATGAACGGCATGTTGTCCACAAAATTCGTGCCACACGTGTATATGTCAGCCGTTGCGCCCGGCAACTGATGGACCACCTCGTCGATGACATGATTGGCCTGGCGCAACGTGCCGAACACACTCCATGTGATTTTCTTCAGATTCATGATCAACGACACCACCTTACCCATGATGGAGTTCTTTTTGGCGACATTCTTGTAGACGGCGGCCAATTCGAAAATGTTCTTGCGCACAATCTTGACGGTCTGATAGGTTTCCTTTTGAATTTGCACAATCAACGAAGTGGTCAGGAGATAACAGTCCACACCATCGTAAATGTGGTGCAGCGAGGCATTCAGCTGGGGCACATGGGAGTATGTGCAATAGGCCGCCCGACCAACGCGAGCAGACACACCGAACACGACCCGCAATGCATTCAGAACGGCCATAATGATTTTGGGCTTATTCAGCTTTAGCAGATCGCTCTCAATCCGCACAGCTCGGGCCACCAACTCATTCAAACTCTGCTGAGTCTCGTCGAGGCTGTCCTGAATGATACTCTGCATGTCCAGAAATTCATTTATCTGTTCCGTGGTCATTTCTTTGAAATCGGGCTCTCCCATTAATTCGGCCACTGTGGGCAATGCAGCATCGTAGACCGTTGCGGCCGGCTGCCGCATGATGTTGGCGAAATGCTGATGAAATTCATTGATGGTGGTCGCATAGAGTTCAGCCAAGGCTTCATCCGGCTGGGCAGCATCGTGGCTGGCTTCTGTCATGATGTGATCATATTGCAATTGCAGATCTTCGAACAGGGGTCGCAGAGCATTGATTTCCTCGCGGCTCAAGTCGCCGGCATTGTCCAGTAAGCCGGTAATCTCCCCGTAGCCAAATGCTGACTGGGTGTTCTGTAAAGGGGGAGAATGTTAATAGAATGGTCAGAGTATTTTATAGATGGCCTAACGATAGGCACAGGCTATTTGGAATCAAGTTTGGAAAATGGGGGCGTGGTCCCATCCACACTCCTCAACGAATTTTTAATTTGATATTGTTGTAGCGTTATGTTGCTACTCATGTCCCTTACTTATGCTGACAAGGTTGTGCTTGGATGTGTTTTGGAAAATGGATCAAAGAATCCGCATAAAATTGTGCGTGAAAAACAAAATAAAGTGCGCCGACGCTTTCCGAATATGTTGAAGCTACCTTGGATCAAAGCAACGTTTATCGGTGGCACAAAATGTTCTTAGACGGCCGAGAAGGACGAACAGTGTTCCGGACGCCCGAACACGTCAACAACAGAGGAAAACATTGATAAAGTGAATAAAATAATATTGACCAATCGACGAATTACCATTCGAGAAGTTGCTGAGGATCTAAACATTAGGGTGGAGTGAAATTCAAAAAAAAAAAGTTAACCTCGGAAAGATATGTAGTCTGGGGTCCTAATGAGGGGAAAAATAAAGAAAAAAATTTTAAAAAATGTTTAGGGGTCGCGCCACTCCCTCAAAATTATCGCTATTTTGGCGTTGATTTTAGAAAAATCTTAAAATGTTTTATGTCAATAAATGTTTGCAATAGCGTAAACAATGAAATAAGGGCATGAACAAATTTAAAAAAATTTTTCTCATTGTTCAAAAATTTCAAAAAGTAAAATAAGTCAAATCGTCCCTTCTTCAGAAAATTGACTGAACAATGAAATCGCCACCAAAGCTACAAATATTAGTCGATTATCCTCATATTTGCCTCAAATACTTTTGTTTGGGCACTGAACAAGATCAAACTAAATTAAATTTCGAATAAGTTAAGTCGTTAATTTTTAGGATTTTTCTAAAATCAACGCCAGAATAGCGATAATTTCCAAATTTCGAGGGAGTGGCGCGACCCCTAAAATTTTTTTCTTTATTTTTCCCCTCATTAGGACCCCAGACTACATCTCTTTCCGAGGTTAACTTTTTCAAATTAAAAAAAAGCATGTTTTCACTCCACCCTACTAAACATATCGATTGGCTCGTGACATTCGATTTTAACCAATGATGCGGGCATGAGTCGGGTCGCCGCTAAATTCGTGTCAATATTGCTCAATTTGGACCAAAAACAGCATCGCGTAAAAATTGCTTAGGGAATGTTGAACTCGGTCCTTGACGACCCAAATTTGCTCCAGGGGTTCATAACTGGTCATGGAATCATGGGTTTATGGTTACGACGTGGAAACTAAAGCTCAATCATCCCAATGGAAGCTCGTACATCATTGGCAAATCACAAACAAAATGGAGAATTAAAATGTCGACACATTTACAAAAGTAGTGTCAATTCCTCCAATTTTTTTTGACCACCTGAAACGAAGTCATCCCATTTACCATAATATTACAACGCCTTCAGTTAGAATCTTAATATATATTTACCCTCGACACTGATTCACTGACTCTGTCACGCAGTACGTAGGAATTTAAATAGGCATTCTATAATTCTATATAAATTCTATAAATAATAATAATAAAAAAAAATAAAAAAAAATTTTTGTACAGAAATTGTGTTTTCCCCAAATTTTTTTTTCCAAAATTTTTTTTCCAAATTTTTTTTTTTCAACAAAATTTTTTTTTCAACAAAAATTTTTTTTTCCCACAAAATTTTTTTTTTTCCACAAAAATTTTGTTTTTCAGCAAAATGTTTTTTCTTCAAGAAAAAATTTTTTTTTCAACAAAATTTTTTTTATAATTTTTCTATAATTCTATATAAATTCTATAAATAATAATAATAAAAAAAAATAAAATTTTTTTTTTGTACAGAAATTGTGTTTTCCCCAAATTTTTTTTTTACCAAAATTTTTTTTTTCCAAAAAAATTTTTTTTCAACAAAAATTTTTTTTTTCAAGAAAAAAAATTTTTTTCAACATTTTTTTTTTCAACAAAATTTTTTTTTCCCAAAAATTTTTTTTGTTTCCACCAAATTTGTTTCCATATTTCAACGGGCGCCATAGGCGCATTACAACGTACTAGTTCAAAATGTTTTTAGACAGACTCACACCTACGAATCTATTTCTGAACGGAATGAAACTCTTGCTAGAGCTCTAATGACAATGATTGCCACCTACGTGCAACCAATTAGTAAAATGCCTTCGGTATATTTTACCTTGTAGAAGGTATATTTTACCTTCAATTAAATCTTTGATAAAAAAATAAGAATTTATATTTTAATTCTTAAAAATGGAAAGGAACTGCTTGTTTTTCTTACACGAACTAATGTGTCAAAAAACAACTTTGGACATCTGCCCTCTGTATGGTCTTTGCAATACGTACAAAATATCCTACAACATCGATAGTTTTTTCAGAAAATATCGAATGGAGCGACTATCGATAGTTTTGCAGCTCTAGAAAACGGTCAACGGCGAACAACAGCTCTTGAAAAGGTTTGACAATAATCGAATACAAAACCGACCGAATTCAAAGTAGAAACTAGCGATCTTCCAAAAATTCATAACTTGAGCTAGGAATTGTTTCCTCAACAGCCACATTAGCAGGCAGTCCCAGAGAGTATTATCTATTTCCCGACCTGAGGGAATGGGTGAATGGTTTGACTGCATGTGGCAAACAAACGGCTAACCCTTCTATTTGCAAGGAATGCAAGAATTTTCAAAACAGAAGGACGCTGTGTTCATCGATCGACCACGATACTCTGTTCTTAAATAAAACCATTGTTTGCCAATAAAATTATTTTTTCTAAAGACTTCAGGAAATCTTCCGACAATCCTTTTTTGATCACTCTAAAATTTGTATGCGATCAGCACGCCCTGTTGGACATGGGGCATCCATTTTTTGTTACGAATTCATTTCGAGTCGGGCACTGACTATACATCCGTTTGAACGACGTTACTTACAGACAGCAAAGTCACTATCACCAGCAAAATCCCGCTGAAGTATTTCATGTCGACTGTTCAGATCTTTTTCTTTTTAATCCGCACACTTTGAAGAGTTTTCACCAACTATTGACTATTGTCGATAATTATTTAATGAAAAACATACACAATTATCGGCCAATAAATTAAAGCCATATCGCTGCTGCTTATCTTTGTAGATTAGTCAACGAAATTCGATTAATCTAAAAATTGTGTATAAATACACAACGTTTTTTTTTGTTGTTTGCTAATAAAATGATATACAATTTCTGCGGCGAGTGCGAGTACTTCGATTTGATAAAATGATAATGCCCCCCCTCATTAAGAGATAATCGAAAATCAGTGGTCAGTACCTTTATCGAAGAAACGGTATTGCCCAGTGCAAGATTGATTATATCGGTAGTGGCTCTTCTTCAGAAAAATACTGCACAGCCGGGGGAATTCCAACTTTTTTTTGTAAATAAATCTGCCATTTGGAATTGGTATTCGATGGAATTTAAATTGTACACAGATGCAGCTGATGCGTGTTCGAGCTCATGTCCGGAAGATGACTTCTCTCGGTTTGAACTTTTTTTTTGCGATCCGAGGTTTAGACCCACTGGACTTAAGCTCGCACACTCTTCAACTAGGTCGTTCTGTGTGAAATTTCAATCAAATCCTATAAACGAATTTCACATGGCAGATTTATTTCCAAAATTTAGGTCGCCTAAAATGCAAAATCTGTGACCACCATTTTTCATACAAAAAAAGTCAATATTTATCGGGGAAACTAAAATCACTCATAACTCCTTAAATAAGCCTTATAGAGCAAAAATCACCTCTTTCGACCTCAGCCCGCGAATGTTTGCAAATTGAATTTTATACTTACCATGCCATGACACTACCGAAAAACAAGACAACATCAAAGAAAAATCACAAATAAAAAACGTAATTTTAACATATGGATCAAGTCAACTAAAATTCAGAAGAAGAACAAAAAGTTATGAATAAAAGGGCCCGATATGTGGAGATGGTGTGGAGTTATTTCAAAAATGGTCCGATTTTAATCAAATTCAAAATGTATGTATGATAGGAGATATCGCATCGATAGATAGGAGAAAGAAATCGAAGTCAAAATTTTTTGGTAGGTAGAACGACACCCTCGACACTGATTCACTGACTCTGTCACGCAGTACGTAGGAATTTAAATAGGCATTCTATAAATAAAAATAATAAAAAAAATAATATTTTTTTTTTGTACAGAAATTGTGTTTTCCCCAAATTTTTTTTTTACAAATTTTTTTTTTTCAACAAAATTTTTTTTTCAACATTATTTTTTTTTCAACAAACATTTTTTTCCACAAATATTTTTTTTCAACAAAAATTTTTTTTCCAATTTTATTTTTTTTTCGAAATTTTTTTTACAAAATTGTTTTCTCAAAATATTTTTTACAAAATTTTTAAAATTAAGTAACAAATACTTTCTCAAGCAAATTAACGGGCGCCATAGGCGCATTACAACTTACTAGTATAATAATAATAAAATATGAAATAATCTAAAAATTGTTTCCTTTAAATTACCGGGTTCCCTAATAACGGGATATGTAAAAGTTAGGGAATTTAAAAACCAAATTATAACCTAAAAATATTGGCGATTTTTTCCATTGGAAAAGAAAATGTAGAAACCTAATTATAACCTTGGAATACTACTTTGGAAATTGTCGACGCATCAGACGCAATCTTTCATTTGAAGAAAATCGCCGCTAAAAAGTATCGATTGCTTGTTTCAACAATACATATATTGAGAGTGATCCGAGTGATACAAACAACGAGACCACCAATAAACCACAACAACAACAGTCAATTGGATCTCATTTGACACTGAACTGAATTCCATATTTCCCCTCCAATCGTTGGCATTCGACGATTGTTATTTCTTGTGGTTTAATTCCAATTGCCACGAAAACTTCCAGCTTAATTATATTCTTTCGGCACGCGTCTGCCGCACTTTGTATTTATTTTAATTGTTTGCTTGACTCGCTTCTTGTTGTTGACCCATACACTCGTCGTTCGTCTGTCTGCGACGGAGATGCTCAAAATTATTTGAGTGTGTGTGTGTGTGTGTGTGCGTGCGTGCTCTAAAGGTTAGCATTAGCACCAAAACACAACAAATGACACGGCATCACAGATGGTCGATACATTTTTAGTTTTCGGTGCAACACACCGACTGACAGACATATGTGCTGTCATACAGTAGAGTGGGTAGCCAATTGCACTTGCATTGCCTATTTAAAAGAATCACTCAAATGAAATGGAATTGAAATTCCAGACCTCAACGATATAATTCGTGAGGCTATCGAGGACATGGGGCAGTCACTTTGTGATTTGGTTAGGGGAAATTTCATGAAAAGAATATGGTCCGGTAAGCGTGGTCGTGATAATGTTTTTCCTCTTTATTATGAAACTAGTAAGTTGTAATGCGCCTATGGCCCCCGTTAATTTGCTTGAGAAAGTATTTGTTACCTAATTTTAAAAATTTTGTAAAAAATATTTTGAGAAAACTATTTTGTAAAAAAAAATTTCGAAAAAAAATAAAATTGGAAAAAAAATATTTGTGGGAAAAAAATTTTTGTTGAAAAAAAAATATTTGTGGAAAAAAAAATTTTGTTGAAAAAATAAATTTTTGTTGAAAAAAAAATTTTTGTGGAAAAAAAAAATTTTGTTGAAAAAAAAAATTTTGTGGAAAAAAAAATTTTTGTTGAAAAAAAAATGTTTGTTGAAACAAAAATGTTTGTTGAAAAAAAAATTTTTGTTGAAAAAAAAATTTTTTTGGAAAAAAAAATTTTGTCGAAAAAAAAATTTTGTGGAAAAAAAACATTTTGTTGAAAAAAAATTTGTTGAAAAAAAAATTTTTGTTGAATAAAAAATATTGTAAAAAAAAAATTTTTAAAAAAATAAATTTGGTAAAAAAAAAATTGGGGAAAACACAATTTCTGTACAAAAAAAAAATATTATTTTTTTTATTATTATTATTTATAGAATGCCTATTTAAATTCCTACGTACTGCGTGACAGAGTCAGTGAATCAGTGTATCAGTGTATCAGTGAATCAGTGTCGAGGGTAAATATATATTAAGATAAACATCCGATCATTTATCTCAAAGAATTCCATTTTTTCTTTGAAAATAACACCTCCTGTTGGAAAACCCTGTATAAACAACTATGGGACGACCAGAAAACTTATTATACGAAGAGTGGACAATGATAAAGAGATTGTATATGGGGCTTTATAAAAACAAAGCAGAATGTAGAAGAAGATTTAATCAATTTGTTTAATCAATGTTGATCTGATTCCGGCTTTCAATCAACATGTTTTGATGTTATTGTGCACAGCAGAAGCACATGCATTAACAATCAAACCTTCAAAAGAATTAACAAAAATTGACACGGCCTCGGAAACAACAGACTTTGATTTTGCCACTCACTTGTCATCTGTTAATTTCAAGATATCTGACTCCTCTTTCGGTACTCTTCTTTCTTTATTTTCTTTATCACTCGAAGCGGAATCCGAATTATAAATAAAAAACATTACAACAAACAAACAAAAAATAAACAGACTAAAATTTCTAGAGATCACAATTGGTTTATGCAAATTATCGATAAGCACTCATTGATTGAAAATGCCAAGTTGGACTTGAATTGCTGTCGACGACGACAAGAAGTGACGCTGCCACAGAAATGACAACGTAGACGCCCGCTGAATATCAGGGAGGTTCTGTCAAATCGACTCAATGACTATGACGATCTCGATATGGATTTAATAGGCCTTAACGACTAGTGGCACTGGTGGTACTGCTTCAAACTTAACATCACATTTTAATTTCACATACAAATAACGAATATCGAAATATTACCCCTAAGTTAATAAAATTATAATTTAAACTCAAAGAAACTTCCCGAATTTACAGCCTAAGCTGAGATGTCGAACGACAACGTTTCCATGCTTTCTAAGCGACAGACAGTTGACAAACAGCTGATTTCGGTGCCCTTAATCAGTTGTTTATCGCTGAGAAAGCATGGGTTGTTATTTTCTAAGTAACGCCCAATAAATGAAATCGTAGCTAAAAACGAGTATGTAAAACTCAAAGCCTAATCCATGATTTGGTTCGACAACGTTTGCTTGCTTTCTTGTTTTAGAGACAAACATCAGTTTAATGGCTTCGAAATTAGGTGTTTGTCTCTAAAAAAAAAAGCATGCGAACGTTGTCGTTCGACGTCGTGGCTAAACCTGTCAGTTTCCAATAAAACTGAGTTTAAACTTCAAATCAAGCTTTTGAGTGGTCAATCACAATAATCCAAATTTGCGCCTATTGATGTGGCAACACTAAAGCTTTTGTTAGAAAACATATGTTTCCGATGAATAATTTAAATAGTATTAAACTTTTGTAGCGGATTTTCGTCACACAAGATTTTTAGAAAAACTATGAGAATAAAACAAAACCCGGTCAAAATAACTTTGACACGAGCAAAAGACACACGTATGGAACTGGTGGTGGTCGGAAACCCATTACAGCATCAATAGAATTACGCACCAGCATTATTTAATTTTAATAGGTAATTTATTTTATTTGTGGAATTTGGCGAAAAAAAATAAATTTGATTTTTGTTCTTCTTTCGTTGAGTTCTGTCACAATCATATGGCTATCAGACTGTAGTTTAAACGCCCAATATTGAGCGTTTAAACTGCAGTTAAAATGTGACTGAAAAAATGAATTTGAAGTTTAAAATTTTTTCTGAAAAAATGAATTTGAAGTTTAACTTCAGTTTAACCCTCTAACCCGCAAAAATGCCTCAAGGCACATTCGTTTATAGATTTTAAGAATTTGGGGCTTAGAGGGTTAGACGAAAATCAACCTGGACTTATTTATTGGACCTAATTATAAGGCAACCTTGTAATCTGAATAAAGCTTGGCCATCGTCTGCTTCATTTTGTTCTCATTTGTTTAACTTCAGTTTAAACGAAGATCAACCTGGACTCATTTATTGGGCCTAAGAATACGGCAACCCTGTAATCGGAATAAAGCTTGGCCATCGTCTGCTTCATTTTGTTCTCACAAGACTTCGTCTTGGAGAACCCAACAAGTCCAACTATCTGGTCGAATGTTGTTTAACTCTCCGATTAGTCAATCTCTCCGGTTTCCTTAACGTTTGCGCATCAAAAAGGTCCCAAGGGACAATCTCACACATAGAAGGGTTATCTTCGGTAATTATATAGTTTGTCCGCCGGGAATGGTATACTACTTTGTTTGTCCTTATGTCGTCTGCCCACTAGATTGTCTTTGACCAAAGTTAATTTGTAGTCCGAAGATTGCATAACAAATGTGTTGTTTTTTTGCGCTTCACTGAAGAAGCGCAACCCCATCTATTGTAATCATGTTTGTTTGCATGTATGTATGTATTTACTTAGATAATCCTGAGTTCCGAAGAACAGATAAGAACCGACCAGAAGACAGACAGAGAATAGGAAATATAAATACAAAAAAAAAAAAAAAATACATATAAAATGCTGAATTTCTTTGGGCCATAAAGACAACAAAAGAAAAATGTCCCAATGTGGGGCAGTGACCATTTGATTATAGGTACATATCTGAAGATCGCCGGAAACGTGTTCTACGCTTGGGGGAAATGCACACAATAGAGGAGAATAATTTAAAAAAACACATCTGTTTATAGAGGTTGATTGTTGAATTTCTCCCCTTTTTCCATCTGGGCTATTTTCGGACCAATTATGCTAGTGTATATATCGCTCATTTACTTGAATAGTGGCATAACTCAAAATAGGATTTTTTCTGGAGAGCCGTTTAAAATAGTCAATTTCGTCGTACTTTCCAAATATAGAACAAGAACTGCAGGCTATTTCAATAATATGGAGACCTGTCATATGAATCCATAATACTCAGTAGAACAAAAGCCAATTTAAATTAGAGATTTACAGCTTTTCCAAGACCAAAAATATATAAAGTGAATTTTGAATTATGCCACTATTCAAGTAAATGAGCGATATGTAGAATATACATCTAGTCTACCTTTCCCCCTTATCTGTAAATACTTATATTTATTTGTTGGCTGTCTGTCTGCCTTGTGGTACACAATCAACGATTTTGACTTCATCCTTATCTCGACCTTAATCCAAAAATTAATATAAATGAAAACTTGGAGTTGATGCCTCTTATAAATTCAATGCACTGTGTTAGCGATAGGAAAGAAGGGTATTGGAGGGAGTGTTTGTTGATGTACACGGTCCAGAAGCTGCAAAGATGTTTTTGTAGCCCCTGCCCATATATGGGAGTTATATTCCATTTTAGGTCGGATGTAGGTGGTGTAAATATTTACGAGATCAGATGGCTTGAAGTATTTCTTGCACCGCTTTAAAAAGCCTAAACACTTGAATACTTCTTTCGACACTTCGAATATATGGCTAGCCCAGCGCACATCCGCCTGTATCTTCATGCCCAGAACATCAAGAGTGTCTGATTCGTCGATATCCACACCACCCATAGAAATTGACGACGATGCAGGATCTGGTGAACTTTTGTGTGACAACAAACAGCACTGGGTCTTTTGCGCATTAAAATCTACTCTGTTCATTTGGGCCCACTCCCCAATCGTCGCCAAATCGCGGTTAAGTGAGTCATTCATTGTTCGCCTTTTGTCCTCGACCTCTGGGGGACTTGGCCGCTGTTCAAATGAGTACGAATGACAGAGGTTGCTGTCATCCGCAAAGGAGTAGATCGGGTTCACAGTCTGACCCAACAGGTCGTCAATGAAAATAAGAAATAGAGAGGGAGAGAGGACAGAACCATGTGGCACTCCTGCGGCCAACCTATGCTCGTTGGATGCGACCCCATCAATGACAACACCTATAGAGCGATCACTGAGAAAACTCGTTATAAATCGGGAGAAGATATTACCGACACCAAATGCAATAAGTTTTGATATGAGTGCTCCGTGCCACACCTTATCGAACGCCTTGGAAATATCCAGAGCCACGACCCTGCTTTCAGCAAGACAGTGAATGGATCGACTCCATCGTTCTGAAAGGAACGCCATCAGGTCTCCTGTAGATCGATTTCTACGGAAGCTATACTGTCGATCATTCAGAAGGCCGTTAGATTCTAGATACTTAACCAGACAGTGGTTAACCATGCTCTCCATAACCTTCGAGAGCGCGGTAATTTGCAGGATTTGATGCCTCACCCTCTTTGGGGATCGGCTGAACATTGACAACTCTCCAATGTGAAGGGTAGATATTGAATAGATTGCGCAATGGACGAGCTAGCGTCGAAAAACACTTACATAGGACAAGTGCTGAAATACCATCCGGGCCCGGAGTTTTATTCACGTTGAGATCTGCAAGAACCCTTTTAAAACCACGCGTTCGAAAAACTATCTGGCGCATCGAACTAGATAGGTTTTCGATCACGGGGAGTGGTTGACTGGTTTCTGTTAAAGATGAATCCTCTGCAAATATTTCAACCAGAGGTTAGCTTTGTCAAACGAGTCATTGTTAACCAGAGTTGGAATAGAAGATGAAGAATTGTCCCTTATCCTTCTTTTTACGAATGACCAGAAGCTCTTACTTCCCCTGGGAGAATTAGGAACTTAAGCACGAAGACGCTGTTTCTGAAGAAGTTTTTCGCGCCTAAGTACTCTGGCTTACGGTGTTCCTGCCTGTTTGCGTACCAGCTCGGTATTGTAATTTTTATTTAAACGCCATTTTCTGAAGGCTTCCTCTTTAGATCTGACAGCTTCTTTGCATGTCTGATTAAAACAGCAATTCTATGGAATTGAGGAGGAAAATAAACGTGCTTATGCCAAGAAGAATGATTTTCTCGACCATTTCATTAGCAGCATCGACATTTTTGTCTAGGAAACATAATGTCAAATTAAATTGCTGATAGAAATTGTTCAGTAGGGTGGAGTGAAATTCAAAAAAAAAAAGTTAACCTCGGAAAGAGATGTAGTCTGGGGTCCTAATGAGGGGAAAAATAAAGAAAAAAATTTTAAAAAATGTTTAAGGGTCGCGCCACTCCCTCGAAATTTGGAAATTATCGCTATTTTGGCGTTGATTTTAGAAAAATCCTAAAAAGTTGTATGTCAATAAATGTTTGCAATAGCGTAAACAATGAAATAAGGGCATGAAAAAAATTAAAAAAAATTTTCTCATTGTTCAAAAATTTCAAAAAGTAAAATAAGTCAAATCGTCCCTTCTTCAGAAAATTGACTGAACAATGAAATCGCCACCAAAGCTACAAATATTAGTCGATTATCCTCATATTTGCCTCAAATACTTTTGTTTGGGCCCTGAACAAGCTCAAACTTTTAAATTTCGAATAAGTTAGGTCGTTAATTTTTAGGATTTTTCTAAAATCAACGCCAAAATAGCGATAATTTCCAAATTTCGAGGGAGTGGCGCGACCCCTAAACAATTTTTAAATTTTTTTTCTTTATTTTCCCCCTCATTAGGACCCCAGACTACATCTCTTTCCGAGGTTAACTTTTTCAAATTAAAAAAAAAGCATGTTTTCACTCCACCCTATTGTTCAGTTCGGCCCAACGTGCCTTTTCGTATATATAATTTTGTTTCTCTGATTTGCTGTTCGACCCACAAAAAGATTTTGTCGTCAGATTGATACCGAGAAACATTTCATAATTTTTGATAAATATTTGCACAGTGTGACAGTTAACACCACTTAGAACCAGTGTACTTGTGTAGGGATGCGAGGCATGGAAAGTAAGCAGTTCCGTAATGACATAATCACTTGTATTCGTCGACAAATGTCTGAGACATTTAACGGCGATTTACTTTGAATGTGTGACAAAGATCCAATTGACGTTGAAGTCCGTCAAAGAAAATGTCGCCGGATTGAACAGGATATCTGAATGGCTGAATGGAATCCACCATTCACAAGAAACAGAGGACGTCCCAGGCGAACGTGGCGCAGATCACCTGAGATGGAAAGGTATTGCAGACAATTGTCTTGGCTGCAAGTAAGACATTTGGCGCAGCTTACAATCAAAGTTGGAGACATTTCATTTAAAATGAAATGCATTCTTTTTGTGTGTGCTAGAAAATCTTCGAACTACAATAACAAAAATAAGCATGCTTTTTTTTTGTATCAGCGTTATCCAAATTAACACTTTCCCTACCTCTTGTCCGCCCTTCCTTTCGAAAGGTTTCACAAACACCCAGAGTGAAGTTCATCTGAAAAGGCTGTTGCATGTCTGGTGTCATCAAATTAAGCACACGACTTAAATACTTTTTGGCAACAATTTTAACGAAATTCTTCCAAAAAAAAAAAACCGATAATAACATTTTTGAAACATTTACATGATCATGAAAAAAAATGTTAATAAAAAAAACCAAAATTGTGATTGATGGAATTTTAATTTATTCGCATGGCTTTCATTTGAGGGTTTATGTGCATTCAGGCTACTGCAATTCCATCGAAAAGTGCAACATAATCAAAATATTTAATAGGCACACATTAGGGTGGAGTGAAAACATGCTTTTTTTTAATTTGAAAAAGTTAACCTCGGAAAGAGATGTAGTCTGGGGTCCTAATGAGGGGAAAAATAAAGAAAAAAATTCCACTCCAATCCTAAAAATACAAAAGTATTTGAGGCAAATATGAGGATAATCGACTAATATTTGTAGCTTTGGTGGCGATTTCATTGATCAGTCAATTTTCTGAAGAAGGGACGATTTGACTTATTTTACTTTTTGAAATTTTTGAACAATGAGAAAATTTTTTTTTAATTTTTTCATGCCCTTATTTCATTGTTTACGCTATTGCAAACATTTATTGACATACAACTTTTTAGGATTTTTCTAAAATCAACGCCAAAATAGCGATAATTTCCAAATTTCGAGGGAGTGGCGCGACCCCTAAAAATTTTTTAAAATTTTTTTCTTTATTTTTCCCCTCATTAGGACCCCAGACTACATCTCTTTCCGAGGTTAACTTTTTTTTTTTTGAATTTCACTCCACCCTAGCACACATACAGCCCTAAGTATTTAATTATATGTTAACCGTTATGCGGTTCGGATTCTACGCACACACACGCACACACACACACTCATACAATGTATTCGACCAGAAATCATTTAACTTTTATAGAACAAATAAACGGGCCACCAACTGTTGGATCTTGGCGCGAAGACGGGTAGATTTCTGGCTATGCCAACGATGGCATCGTAGAAAGTACGAGTGTGGTGAGGGAGACGGCAACATGGACTGCTGGCAGATTATTACAAAAGGACTCAAGCCAAAGTGTAACATATGTTGCCTGACGTATGTCATCGTTTGTTGTTTTGTATATGGGGAAAAGGATCGATCGCTGCGCTTCTGCGTTGTGTTGTTGTGTTTGGTCTTCCTGAAAATGTAGGCGCATGCCGTCATCTGGTGCTACTTTGACTTACAAAAATTAGGCTTCCCCTGTCAATACACACACACACATAGCAATGGGCGCATGCGCTCACACACTTATGAGTTTTTTCTTCCTTAGCATTTCCTTAAGATCCTCAAACACACACACATTGATATCTTCTACTGCACTCACACCATTGTAATCGTCCTGCTGTTGTTTCTGAACCGTTTGTAAAAATAATTTATTTTTTTTTCGCTGTTCCTTTCCTCTTTTAGGAAACAGAGATAGCAACAGCGCATAACACAGTTTAAGCACGAGTCAGTTGTACACTCACAGCACATGCATTGGCTCCTCAAAGTCCATAAATATCATTTACGCGTCTACTTCAAACAGGACATACAGAAGACAAAAAAAAAAGACGAAACAAACTGAAATTTCAGAGTTTCTCTGCTCGTTGATGTACGACAATAACAACAGACAAAAAAGGTCCTGCATGCTAAGCATTCAAATGTGAATCATATTCGGCATGAAATATAGATTAGCAAAGACTTGGGAAAGCTCTACACCAAAACGAGGGCATGGCCTCTTCTATTTAATGTAATCGTTAGGATTTTGCGAGCAATTTCTCGCTCGGTCAGTTTGCAAATGTATGATATTGCAGGACTTGTGAGCTCTTTGGACAAGGAGTCGCTTATTTTTAAGTTTCGCTGATAACTCCGTAATTAGCTATCGTTGGATTGTCCTACCTCAAAGGCAATAATGCCGGTCAAAGCACGCAGAAAAATCGTTATTTTTCATATGTTTACACACAAGTAAATCGCATGTTTGGAGAATTGTATCAAGTAAAGTTTCGAAACAAAGTTTGTTTGGCTGCAAATATTACTCATTTGCAATTAATACACCGTGTTACACACATTCTGTCCTATGAACCAAATTTACTTTTTCGGAAAGGGGATACAAAATAAAAATACACGTGTATCGGCGATTTTCATGTACACGTCAGAATTTTTTTTTTTTAAGTTTGAAGTATGAAGCTCGTAGTGGCCTGTGTGAAAGCCTTTGGACCGATTTTTAACCCTTTTAAAAAATAGATTTTTATCAATTCTCATATTTTCCTAATTTTTTTTTAAATTCAAAAAACAAATATAATGCGTGTAAACAAATATAATGCAAATTAACCTTTAACGAAATACAAAATGTGGAAATTGACGTTTTGTACAATTATTTTTACAAATTATTTTGTTTTTTAAAAAATAGAAAAGTCCTTCCATAGTCTCTCTCTCTCTCATGGTACAATAATAGAAGATAGTGGCAATTGCCCAACAACAAAAACCCAGATGCAACCCTGGGTATTTGGATTGTTTGGTTAGTCTGCATTATAATTGGCCATAGTACGGAAAATCTTGCTTCGCGAAAGGTATTTTCATTTTTATCTCTCGTTTTGTTACTCACACTCAGAGACAAAAAAAAATAATTCTCGTGAAAGTAATTTTTATCTACGAAAGTTATCTTTTTTAACTTTCATGAGTGATCAATACATGCTTTAAAAGTATTGCTCTCTCTAACGAAAGAGAAGAAAAGATAACTCTCACTCATGAAAATAACTTTCACGAGAGTTTTGTTTTACATTCTGAGTGCGAAAGTTAAATAAAGATAAATATTAAAGAGAGCACGCGTGAGACAAGAAATATAAAACATACTTGTGTTTGGAAATTGACGCAGGTCAGTTTCTTCAATTGTTTTGTTTGAAGCAGTTGAAAAAAAATGGGTCGTAAGAAGTGCTTCGAATACGAAAAATATATAATTATATAAAATATAATTTTTTGGTTTGAAAACAATAAAAAAGAAAAAAAAAATGTTATCCACTGAAAGTTTAGTTATTTGTTATAAATACATATTTTCGTCCCATTTCGCCGTTGTAAAGGGATTTCCTAAAAATGCAGTTGATGACGAATATTTTTTCTAATGATTAAACTCATGAATGAGAATTAATTTCTAATGAGTAGATATAACTCTCGCGCGAGTGCTCGGTAGATAAATCTCGTGAGTGAAAAAAAAAAATTGTTCTCTTCATATTTTAAATTACTTTCACGAGAAAAAAATATTTATCTTGAGAAACATTTATATTTATCTTTGAGGAGAACAATTTTTTTCTCATAAGGTATTTTTCTCTTGTGAAGAGAATAAAAATTGAGTACTCTCCGTACTATGTAAATGGCAGACAGCAGACGGTTACACGTCACGGCACAATTCCCAGCGAACTATAACTTAATTTTAAATAGTTTTGTGAGCCACAAAATTCTTTGTTTGGCTTTTTGTATTTTTATTTTTATGGATTTAAATGTTTAAAACGAAAATGTATTCGGTATTTGAAAAAATAACTAAACGAAGAATTGAAATGTAAACAAATGAGTTGTGAGAGAACAATTTGAGCAGCTGTTTTCATGACATTACCTTTAGTTAGTGTGCCATGAGTCTCTCTCTCTCTCTATTTAATCGAGCTCGTGAAAACTCTGAAGGATTTTTTTTTTAAATTAATCCTTTTTTTTCTTAATAAGTTACGTTTCAAATTTTAATTGTTAATTATTCTTGCCATACATATAACGATCATGTATTAACCCATTCATAGCCAGCGTTGTCAACGGATTCAAACTCCTTTTTATAAAATATAATTTTTTTTTTTAAAAAATATCTTGATCCTAAATGGGTTCAAGTGACGAAGCTGGCAGATCATCATTTTAGTTGCTAAAATCAAAATTATGATAAATCCTCATGTCTGGCAACACCGACAACAGCTGGGATTAATTGGTAACTACCAATGACTGGGACCGGTTGGCTCCAAATTCAATTGCGACTGTGCAACTGTTTGTATTTTTTGTTGTTGTTGTTGAGGCGAATAGAAAATTAATGCTGGGCTTCCTATTTCCAATATCCACTTCTCTTTATCTTCCACTGTGTTACAAGCAGCAATGGCCAGCTAATAACACTCGGTACCGCAAAGGGATGCGAACGAGAGAACCGTCAAGAGAAAAGGGTTCGTCATCGTTTTGAAAATATTTCATTGATCATTGCGGGAAGCAACGGTAACAGTTGGTCTAATGTTTCTTTGCGCGTGCGTACTACTTGCACCATTCTCTTCCCCGGATTCGAATTTGCTGTTGTTGTTGTGCTAAGGTGTCACATTGACATGGCTCCTTTTCGGGTTGATGTTGTTATTTTTATATTCGGTTAATGATGCTGTTGTTGCTGTATCCTGGTCATTCCATGTACATTTGTAGTTATAGCGTAAATCCTTTCCTTTCCCCACTCCATCTCTGTTTGGAAGAAAGACCCAAACAACATACACAGAAAGACAGACAGACAGACATTTCAAATATAATCCCTGATGTTGTTGACGATTTCAATGGGGTTGCTTGCTTTGTCTACCTTTGCTCATTGCGCTCAAAAGTGTTGCCTTTGCCCGGCTCAATGAACACGTGTTCCATGTTTTTCCTTTTGAGCCGGAGACCAGAAGATGAAGAAGAAGAAGAAAAAAAGGATTTCTTTCGAGCGTCAGTTGGCAGTTGTAAGAGCACATCCCATATGCCACCGACCATAATTTGTTACAAATAATTTACGGGGCACAATGGGAAGTGATGGCCTCGATATATTTGTGTATCCGCATGTATTTGACAACTGATGTTCATTAGATGCTAAGCATGGTTTTGGAGTGGGATTTAAGGGTTTAACTTTTGACGGATTATGAACTTTTAAATTAGCTCCTTAAGCGGCTAATAATAAGCTTACGAAATACTTGTGTAATACCATTCTTTAGAAAGCTCTTATGAAAGTCTCGCAGGATGAATGTCCCTTAGCTAATAGAAAGCACTGGGGTGATTAGAGATCTGTAGAACTCTCTGAGAGTAAACGAAAAGGTGATGTCTACCACAGTACCGGGCCAGCAAGGGTTTCCAGGCAATGTCAGGGCTGACGAACTGGCTAAAATGGGAATACTCTGCAACTGTCTAAACCTTTTCTAGAGACAAAAACGGAGTTGAGGGAATGGATGAAGACGACCCATGCCTCCAGATGGCAAGAGCAACAGGTGGGAAGAACCACAAAGGAAACCTGGGGAAACCTCGATTACAAGAAATCAAAGAGAATACTCGGGTTTAACAAAAATGAACTGAGTAAGCTAGTTGGGGTCATCACAGGACACACTAGCCTAAAGGGCACACCTATTTAGAATACGATGTTCCGAGAGTGACGAATGTAGGGCATGCGGATAGGACGCCGAGACGGCCGAACACTTCCTTTGCCAGTGCCCCGTTTTCTTGCAGATCAGGAAAATCCAATTAGGAGAGAACACCTTAGATGACCTGTCGGTCGTCAAAGGAATGGGCATAAGGAATTTAAGAAACTTTATAGAGGGCACCGAATTCCTAACGTAAAAAAAAGGGGAAGGGAATCTGAAGAAGAAACTGGGCGAATTACTGGTCTAGGTGTATGTCAACGACATGAGACGGTCATTCGTACATAACCGATCCTCCGTTTCAATCTAACCTAGCCTAGGTAGGCAAAGAACATTGTGAGCCCTTGCCGCCAAAAACAAGTAAGTGTCATTTTTTGTCGAAACTCGATTTTTCATGAAATTCAACAGAAAATTGTCCAACGCTCTTAATCTCAAAATATTAAAAAATTTTATTTACAAAAATATAGCAAATTCAATTGTATCGTATGAGACACACGCCTTTTTGCTTTACCACATTTTTGTGATATAATTTTCTATTTGGCGCTGACGTCTTTTTGGCGATTGGAGCTCGATTAGAGGAGAAATGATTCAAAAAGGTCCAATGAATCCCAACACACTAAGCTCCCTCTATACGGCACATACAATATCTCTGATTTTTCTATTATTTTATAGAATGTGTGGAGGACAGGTCATCTAACCGCCTTGAGAAGACTTTTGGCTGTCGTTGCAAGCTCATCTCCCCAATTCAGTGAGCCCATTCAGACGGAAAGTCAATCGGAAAAAAGCAATTCCAAATAAATTAATATCCGGTTCAGATGGCAACGGATATAAAAACTTCTTCCATAAGAAAAAATCGCATAAAACATCGTGCCTGTACTTTTTTTATAAACGATAATTGCTTATAAGAAAAACGATAAAAAATCCGAAAAAAATCAATTCAAAAAGAATTATATCCGGTTTAGTAAGCAACGGATATAAAAACATCCCTTACAAGAAAAAAACGCACATAAGAAAATGTTTTAAAAAAAAAATCAATTCAAAATGAAGAATATTCGATATAGTAGGCAACGGATTTAAAAACCTCTCTTATAACAGAAAATCGCATTTAAGAAAGTTCTGCAAAAACATCGTGTCTTTGCTTTTTTATTTTTTTTATTTTTATTTTTTTTATTTTTATTTTTATTTTATTTAATTACAATACAAAGTAAATTTATATTCTAATTTTGGGTCCAAGGATAAACCGAGTGACAAAGACTATTTGGCTTGATTTTTTGCAGCGACAGACCAAAGCCTCTGGTGGGAATCGAACCCACAACCCCCACGCTGATAGGCAAGCACGCTACCAACTCGCCTACCGGGGCGCTTCTTTGCTTTTTTATAAACGATAATTGCTTACAAGAAAAAAATCGAATGACAGAAAGAAATTTATGAAATTTTCGAACTAACAGAAATCCGAAAAAAATCAACTCAAAAAGAATAATATTCGGATATAAAAAACATCTCTTATAAGAAAAAAACGCATACAAGAAAAAATTTGTAGAAAATTTTGGAATTGTCAGAAATTAGAAAACAAAATCAATTCAAAAAGATGAATATTCGGTATAGTAGGCAGCGGATTTAAAGAAAAAAATCGCATATAAGAAAGTTCTGCAAAAACATCGTGTCTTCGAAACAATAATTGCTTACAAGAAAAAATCGAATGAAAGAAAGAAATTTTTGAAATTTTCGAACTATCAGAAATCCGAAAAAAATCAATTCCAAAAGAATAATATTCGGATATAAAAAACATCTCTTGTAAGAGAAAAACGCATATAAGAAAAAATTTGTAGAAAATTTTGGAATTGTCAGAAATTAGAAAACAAAATCAATTCAAAAAGATGAATAATCGGTATAGTAGGCAGCGGATTTAAAAGCATCCGTTATAAGAAAAACTTGCATATAAGAAAGTTCTGCAAAAAGATCGTGTCTTTACTTTTTTATAAACTATAATTGCTTACAAGAAAAAAGAACAAATTTATGAATCTATCAGAAATCCGAAAAAAATCAATTCAAAGTGAATAATATTCGGTTTAGTAGGCAACGGATATAAAAACATCTATTAGAAGAAAGAATCGCATATAAGAAAGAAAATTGTGGAATAATGGAACAATCAATAATCCGAAAAAAAATCAATTTGGATATAACAACCTTTGTTATAAGAAGAAAAGTCGCATATAAGAAAGTTTTACAAAAACATCGTAAATTTACTTTCTTAAAAATAGTAATTGCTTATATTAAAAATGGCATATAAGAAATTTGTGACATTCTTTTGGACTTTCTTATATCCACTTGATAAGGGATATAAGAAAGAAGTACGCATTTTTGTGACGTCGGGTTCGAGAAAGTTCTGCAAAAACATCGCGTCTTTGCTTTCTTATAAACAATAATTGCTTATAAGAAAGAATCGCATATAAGAAAGGAATTTGTGGAATTATCAGAAATCCGAAAAAAATCAATTCAAATAGAAAAATATCCGGTTTAGTAGGCAACGGATATAAAACAGCTATTCGCCCATGTGCCATGTTCCGAGAGTTTTTGAATTCCCATACTTTTTTAGATTCCCATTTTTTCCAAAATGGTGTGCTCAATTCCGAGCGAAAGTGTGGTTCGAAAGAATAGCTTTGTTCAATATGTTACGAACTGTGTTAAATAACTATCAACAAAAAACGTATGTTTTATTTGCAAATTTAACAACAAAATTAAGTAAAAATGCCTGTTGGCTTGTTAATTGCCCTGGTTTCTACTAGAAGAAGACTAATGATACTGGAACGTGTTAAACGAGTTGCCAGATTGATTAACTGGTGTAATCATCATTCGTGTTGTTAATTTTTTAATGAATATGTCCACCAAAGTATAAAATTTATGTTTATTTGAAGAAACCTTTTCAACAAGTAGAACACTCTGGGTAAATTTCGTCAAAAGTTGTTCTTGATAAAAGGAGCCTTTTTATTTTCTTTAATTTTACTAGAAAAGCTAATCTGAATACTGTCTTTTTTAATTAAATGTTGTAAAAACATGTTAAATATTAACTCTGCGTTCTTTTTTAACTTGTATGTGCTCAGAAAAACACGTACAATCTCATTTCTTTTTCGATCCACAAGGCTATATGTGCTCGAATTATATTCCCAATATTTTTTTGGGTATTCGGAATGGAGCACACCAAATGTGGGAAAATGTTTCACATTCGAGCAAACTCGAAATGCAGCACATGGGCGATTATAAGAAAAAATCGCATATAAAAAAGTTCTGCTTAAACATCGTTTCCTTACTTTCATATAAACAATAATTGCTTATAAGAAAAAATCGCATATAAGAAAGGAATTTGTGGATTTTTTTTGGACTTTCTTATATCTGTTATCTACACGCTAAAAAATACGTGTTTTTTTTTGGATATAAATATAACTCATTTGCTATTAATATTACGTATTTGTGGATAAGCAATAGCCTGTTTGGGAAAAACAGACAACGAAGTTATTAAATTCAACAAAGCACAACATTTGGGTGCGAATAAGTGTGTATTTGCAACTGGTTTCGTAATTTTTTGTTTTGCATTTGCGCTCATTAAAATAATATCAATACCGAGAGAATGAGATGGATTGTTATATAGAAATTCACAAATTGAAAAAAAATAAAAAAATACTCAAAACTGCATACATATATATTCGATATTTATCACCTACAAACAAGTTAATGATTGTGGTATGGAAAAATATACAATACTAGTAAGTTGTAATGCGCCTATGGCGCCCGTTAATTTGCTTGAGAAAGTATTTGTTACTTAATTTTAAAAATTTTGTAAAAAATATTTTGAGAAAACTATTTTGTAAAAAAAAATTTCGAAAAAAAATAAAATTGGGAAAAAAAAACATTTGCGGAAAAAAAATTTTAGTTGAAAAAAAAAATTTTGTTGAAAAAAAAAATTTTTGTGGGAAAAAAAAAAATTTTGTTGAAAAAAAAAATGTTTGTTGAAAAAAAAAGTTTGCTGAAAAAAAAAAATTTTGTTGAAAAAAAAAATTTTGCTGAAAAAAAAAATTTTTGTGGAAAAAAAAAAATTTTGTTGAAAAAAAAAAATTTGTGGAAAAAAAAAATTTTGTGGAAAAAAAAAAATTGTAAAAAAAAAAATTTTGGGAAAAAAATGTTGGTAAAAAAAAAATTTGGGGAAAACACAATTTCTGTACAAAAAAAAATATTATTTTTTTTATTATTATTATTTATAGAATTATTATAGAATGCCTATTTAAATTCCTATTTACTGCGTGACAGAGTCAGTGAATCAGGGAATCAGTGTATCAGTGTATCAGTGAATCAGTGAATCAGTGTCGAGGGTAAATATATATTAAGATATATGTTTGATGCGAACTTGTTTGCTGAAATTTGTTAAAATGGCCACTTTTTTCAGCGTGTAGTATATTACGATTTTTTGAGGGCAATTTAAGAGAAAGTTCTGCAAAAGTTCTGTATTTACCTTTTTATAAACGATAATTGCTTATAAGAACAAATCGCATATAAGAAAGGAATTTGTGGAATTTTTTTTTGACTTTTTTATATCCATTATCAAGTTTAGTACGAATTTATTGACATCGAGCTCAAGGTACTGAGCAAAAACGGACTATGGAGGAAAGTTCAAGTTTTTTTTTGTGCTTACTTCTTATTGAAATTTATGAAAAGTCAGGTTCAGCATTTTTTAAAAAAAAGTATACTACAGTTCTCGGGACTTGGAAAAAATTTATCTCGCATCTCATATCTGCTGCCATATGAAATACTTCGCCATCGCACAACAAAATTATTTATTTTATTTATTACAAAATTCTAAAATCATTTTAAATCAACAGCAATGTGACACTGGGCCATGAGGCCATCCAAATATTCCACAGCATCGGCGACCGCATGATCGGCACAGGTGCGTGCCACCTCGGCCGCCTCTTTGGCCAACTGATGCGTCTGCAGTATGTTCATGCTGGCCCGGTTCATCACCAGCGCTATGTCACCATTCACTGCGGCGATCTTATCAATAAAACAGGCCACGGTGAGGCCGAAACTACTGTCAATGTCCTCACAATGATTCGGTAAATCGACAATTTCCTGGACATTGCTCTGCAGGGATTTACTAAAATCATCGGAGTCAGTTTGAAAATCGGCCAGCAATTCATTCAGATTTTGAGTGCAGAACGACAGCTGGGTGTCGAAACGTTCACGCAACACCTCCATGGAGAGTAACTCCTGGCATTGGCCGTTGGCCAATTGGCTTCGAATGGCAATTACCGGCTCGGTTAGGCGTTGCAGAGCGGAGGCCAGTATGACTTCGATGTCGCCGAGAATGGTTTGAGAGGTGCCCTCGATTTTATGGGACAATTGTGCAATCAGTTCATCGGTTACTTGGCTGGTGTGTATGGCCAGATTTTCCATAACATTCGATATGGGACCGATGATTTCGTTTTGTCGGGCCACCACCGAAGAGCCACAGACCTGAAATTGTTAGTAAGCGAAAGGTGTGATAAGAAATGCAGGACCTTGGCTCCCCTGACGACTAACCTGGTCTTGGTTTCCTACGACCAACACTAACAGCAATAATTTCCACATGTTGTTGCAAGCCTTCAACCGTTCAGTTCAATGCTAAGATATGAACTGGTGATTCTGGTAAAACATTTACCAGACTAAGTGATTCGAGGCTAGAATTCAGAGGTAAGTGCACACCAGTGTTGTGGCTGTTCGATAAGATGTGGTTTTCGTTGTTTCCAGAACGATAACATCTGATACGGCCGTCAATGTCATCACTCGGACGGACAGTCTGTCTATCTGACTGTGTAATCAATAGTGTGTTTTTTAGTTGTCTACCTTTCGGGGCGGGCGAGGGGAACCGGGCGGTGACACTCTATTTAATTGATGGAAGATGCTAGCGCCAACGTTACTGAAAATGCCAAAATAAAGCGAGATATTTTCAATGGATGCCTTAGTTGGAAAGTTCGTTTAAATTTATCGAGTTCAGATATGGAATATTGGCTGCTTTGTGGAATCTCAAGCGTTTTGGTAAAGGTCTTCGATTTAACAGAAGCAAATGAACATCTGTCGAACGTTTTACTGTGAAAAAAGTTCTAAAAAAGAGAAACAGAGTTTAAAAAATTGTCATCTTGGGCGGCATGCGAATCGGTCTAATTGCAATTCGTTTAAATGAAAAGGGAAAACGTTTAACAAAAACGGAATATATATTGAAGAATTTCGATAATGTTAACGTGGCCAAGACCAACAACAGGTTGTAGAGCCAACTTAAATTAATGTGATCCATTTTAGTTCAAATTCGCTTAAGTGAAACAGGAATTTGAGAAATTCTGAAATTAGGAATCGGAATAAATGCATTCTGTTTAATTGAAACAGTCCCATTCGCATATGATTTATTTATTCAAGTTCAAATTCACAGAACAATTTAAAAACTGTTCCACTGCCGGCATGAGCATGAGCGTTATCCGAATCCGTTAAATTGAAAAATTCAGCTTAAATGAAACAAAGAAAAATGATTTTCGCTGTCATCATTCGGTTATTTGCAATACGTTTAAGTGCAAAAAACCGCTTAAGTGAAACAGAAATATCACTACTCAACAAAATGAAAAAAATTTCATGTACTCCGGATGCGATAAAACAAAATGAGACAAATATCATGAAAATCGATGCACGCGTTTCGCTTTTATTCGCAATTGAGTAAAGGTATGAATTTCAAAAATGTGCTCGACATATGCACAACTTTGTCTATGGTAAGGTTTTTTCTTTTTTATTACTTAAAAAATTAAAATTTGTTGGGTGACAAAAATATATGAAAATTTGAAATTCATACCTTTACTCAATTGCGAATAAAAGCGAAACGCGTGCATCGATTTTCATGATCTTTGTCTCATTTTGCTCATAGGTTATGTGACTTTACGTAAAAGTAATAAGATTTGACATTTTTTTTCATTTTGGATTTTTAATGAATTTTTTAAAAAAAAAAATTTAAATCTTTAGGCAAAAAATAAGTTTTTTCCTTTATATATTCATTTTGTTGCTTGTATAGGAAAACAATATATGAATGCCGGACGAAACAAATTAACCAAAAAATTTTTTTTAAAATTTAAAAAAAAAAAAATAAAACAAAAACCAAACGAAAACAAAATTTTTTATTGCGTTTTTCGAGCTCATGTCAAGGTTATCTACACAGAAAAAATTATCGCATCCCGAGTACATTTTGACTGTTGACTAGTGTATTCATCAAGTAATTTAAGAACTGCTCAATAGGGTGGAGTGAAATTCAAAAAAAAAAAAGTTAACCTCGGAAAGAGATGTAGTCTGGGGTCCTAATGAGGGGAAAAATAAAGAAAAAAAATTTAAAAAAATTGTATGGGTCGCGCCACTCCCTCGAAATTTGGAAATTATCGCTATTTTGGCGTTGATTTTAGAAAAATCCTAAAAAGTTTTATGTCAATAAATGTTTGCAATAGCGTAAACAATGAAATAAGGGCATGAAAAAATTTAAAAAAAAAAATTCTCATTGTTCAAAAATTTCAAAAAGTAAAAATTTCTTCAGAAAATTGACTGAACAATGAAATCGCCACCAAAGCTACAAATATTAGTCGATTATCCTCATATTTGCCTCAAATACTTTTGTTTGGGCACTGAACCAGCTCAAACTCGAATAAGTTAAGTCGTTAATTTTTAGGATTTTTCTAAAATCAACGCCAAAATAGCGATAATTTCCAAATTTCGAGGGAGTGGCGCGACCCCTAAACATTTTTTAAAATTTTTTTCTTTATTTTCCCCCTCATTAGGACCCCAGACTACATCTCTTTCCGAGGTTAACTTTTTCAAATTAAAAAAAAACATGTTTTCACTCCAACCTACTGCTCAACTCCCAGTTCGGCAACTTGCAAACCGTTTAATAAAAAAAATCGTTTCAGTAAAATGGAAAATGTCTACGGAATGGTATTGTGTTCCAGAGCCAGCACCAATTGTACTGACACAATCCAGAATTAAACTGTCTTTGGGTTAAGTTCAGGATTGCATTACATCCATTACATATCGGGGTTTTTTTTAAACAGAAGTCCAAATTTGGAAAGGGAGGCCACCATTTCCGATTCTATATCAAACATTTTAGCAGATTGTCCGGACAGTGAAATTGTAGTTGCTGGGGATTTCAATATCCATAATCAATTTGGGTTTTTTCCATTAGAGCCACACTTCTTCGGGGGGACAGTACGCTGAGCTTATCGCCGCGCATAACAACTTGACGCAATTAGTGAATGAACCAAAACACATTCCGCATGTTGAAGGGCAACAGCATAATATTCTTGACCTTTTCTTAACCTCCCACCCAGAAAAGTACGAGGTTAACATTCTTGCACCCTTTTGGTAACACGGATCATTGCAACATTTCAACAACCTTTTCGTTCTCCGATCCACTTCTAAACCAGTCACGAAGCCGACAATGTACGAAAAGCCACGTTGGGCCAAACTCAACAATTTCTATCAGCAATTTAATTGGAAATTATGTTTCCTAGACAATAATGTCGATGCTGCTAATGAAATGGTCGAGAAAATCATTCTTCTTGGAATAATCATGTTTATTTTCCTCCTCAATTCCAAAGAATTGCTGTTTTAATCAGACATGCAACGAAGCTGTCAGATCCTAAGAGGAAGCGTTTAGAAATTGGCGTTTAAATAGAAAAATGACAATACTGAGCTGCTACGCAAACAGGCAGGAACATCGTGAGCCAGAGTACTTAGGCGCGAAAAACTTCTTTACGAACAGCGTCTTCGTGCTACAGTTCTTTATTCTCCCAGAGGAAGTAAGCGCTTTTGGTCATTTGTTAAACGAATAAGGGACAATTCTTCGTCTTCTATTCCAACTCTCGTTAACGATGACCAGATAGTCGCGGACCCGGTTGACAAAGCTAACCTTCTGGCTGAAATAATTGCAAAGAATTCATCTTTGCCAGACAGCAGTCAACGTGTTCGATTTTCGTTCTATTCACGCCCTTGTTGAAAGTAAGGTCGTTGCTCTGGATATTTCTAAGGCGTTCGATAGGGTCTGGCACGGAGCACTCATATCAAAACTGTTTGCATTTGTTGTCGGTAATATCTTCTCCCAATTTATAACGAGTTTTCTCAGAGATCGCTCTATACGTGTTGTTATTGATGGGGTCTTATCCAACGGGTATAGGTTGACCGCAGGAGTGCCACAAGGTTCTGTCCTCTCTCCCTCTCTATTTCTTAGTTTCATTGACGACCTGTTGGGTCAGACTGTGAACCCGATCTACTCCTTTGCGGATGACAGCAAACCTCTGTCATTCGTACTCATTTGAACAGCGGCCAGGTCCTCTGGATGTCGAGGACAAAAGGCGAACGATGAATGACTCACTTAACCACGATTTGTGAGGGGGACCAGAGGAACAGAGTCGATTTTAATGCGCATCGTCGTCAAAATCAGATACTCTTGATGTTCTGGGGCTGAAGATACAGGGTGATGCTCGTTGGGCCAGCCATATATTCGAAGTGTCGAAAGAAGCATTCAAGTGTTAAGGCTTTTTAAAGCGGTGCAAGAAATACTTCACTCCATCTGATCTCGTAAATATTTACACCAGCTACATCGGGGCTAAAATGGAATATAACTCCCATGTATGGGCAGGAGCTCCATTAACATCTTTGAAGATTCTGGACCGTGTACAGAGGAGAGCGGTGGTAAAGATTAGGAATAGTAGGGTATCCAACTCTATTGTCTTCCTTCAGCATCGTCGGAATCGGTATCTGTTCGTCTGATATCCTCCGTCTTGTCCCTGATATTAGAACATTTACCCGGAATACGCGGCTTTCCAGGGACTCTCATTCGTTCGTTGTCAAATGGCCGGTTGATCGAACGACGGACTATATAGAAAATTCGTTATTCAGCCGAACCGTTCGTATGTGGAATATTCTTCCAGCCAATGTGTTTCCTGGCAGTTGTGACATTCAGAAATTCAAAACAAATATCAACAAACACTACTCCCTCTTTCCTCCCTCCGATACCCTAATTTGCTTCCGCTAACACAATGCATTGCATTTATAGGCATTCAAAATGTAAAAGTCATCACAATTTGTCATTAATTTCCGTTTTATTTTCCAGAATTACATTTTTTTTTTTTTTGAAAAACAAACCGTTGTAATTTTCAAAATTGCCCCTAACATTTACCTTTCTCACCCCCAGTTGTTGAGTGTCAGCGGCATCGTAAATTTGCCTCAAGTAGTTCTGAAGCATGGACCTCTTTACAAAGGTCTGCAGCACTTGATTGACGACGAAAAGCTCAACTCGGAAATGATTTGGAATGACACGGAGACGCGCCTTGACGCCCAGGCAAAGGCACTGCAAGCCACCCTCAAGTATATGCACAACTATGAGCAAATAATCGAAGCCAAGTTCAAGCAACTCAACGAGATGCAACATTACGAGGCAATGCAACAATGTTACACGCAGTATGAACGGCAGATTGCCCGCTTCAATCGTGATCTTATCGCCAAATATCGCCTGTGCCGACGTGCTCTGAACGGCAGTCTTTGGCAGCTGGAGCAGGAGATCAAGTATGAAATGTTCTATGTACGGGATGCCGCCATTGAAGTTCAAGAGGTGGCCTACGACTGTAATGTCACCGATGTGAGACGAACGGCCGAAGATCGCTTCGATGCTGTTCGCATAACGATGTGCGTCATGTCCAGACTGGGCGATATTAGGCAACACACGTTGCTGGCCACTCAGATCTGTTTGGATGCGATCGGTCGCATTGTTGTCAGCGATGCGGTTGATCACGATGACAACGAATTGCTGTGGCCGAATGGTGATAATGTTTGTCTGGAATTTGGCAAATTAAGAATCGAATTTGATGCGATCTACGATCGTATAATGATGTGTGTTAAGGATGTGTAGTTCGATCCGAGTATTGAATAAAGTGATGACCGTTTATGCGACAACAGTTGGGAATTTTTCTTTATTGGAAGGTGTTGAAAGGGGGAAAAGGAGAAGTTGAGTTTGTGGGGAATAATTTTATGCCTATGGTTGGCTACTTACTTAAGTTGGTCCTACAACCTGTTGTTGGTCTTGGTCTGCTTAATAAATTATTATTAAACTCCAGTTCCTCCACTTACCAAGAATTTGCATGTCTTCCTCGACTTGGTTCTTCCATTGGAGTCACGGTCTTCCCGGTCTGCGTATTCCGTGGCTGAAGCATTTGTGTACAATTCCGGGAGAGATCGCGGAAAGTGGACTGTATAATTTGAATAGAAACTCCCAGAATTGTATCGTTCAGGCAGTTTCCAGTTTTCATAAAAAGGAAAAAAAAAGAGATATGTTTCAGATTTCGTTATAAAGTTTTATTGAGTTGTGGCTGCTTACCGCTGTGCTGGTTGGATGCAAAGTAAATTACAAAAAGGTTTTTGCAAAAAGGGTAGCGATGGCGGATGCCATTCAGCAAAACCGTACTTATAATTTAACTCAAGATGGAAACCCTTTAGATAATTGAGCGAAAGCTTTCGCCTATGTAGTAGTGATTATCTAAAGAGTTTCCATCTGAGGGAAAATGTACAATAAAGGGGGGAGATTTCAAGTAATTCTAGGAATTCAGTAACTTATTCTATCTTAAAGTAAAAGTTGTTGAACACGGTTCAACATGCCGCCGCCTCTTGCAGTATTGCAACATTAGAACTGGCACGCTCCAGAGATGGCCCATCCGAAGACGGTGCTTTGAGCGATGGGCATGGAGGATGACGTCTGTATGAGCCCAGCTCTCAGGATTTTTGGCAGTTGGTCGTTCGCGATCATTATCTCCACATTAGTGGGGTTGCAAAAGTGCGGGTCAGCGAGTTCGGTCAGATGGCTGTACAGTTTCTCCAATTTGCGCTCGGTAGTAACTTCGGGTAATGCGGTGTTCAGCTGCGCTCGGACTGCACCAATGACCTGGATTTTGGTAGAGTGGTCGTTGTACGACTGAAGGTTGATGGTGCAAAACTCTCGGTAGTCTCGCTTGGTCGTTTTTAGCTTCAGCCTCTCCACCAGGGACTTCAGTACCACCGTCTGTGCGCCACCCGAGTTTAGCATCAATCGGGTTTTATGTGGACCTTCTGGAGCCAGAACGCGTGCTAGTGCCACACCAGTTCCGAGAGTGGGATGAACACAGGCAGTTAAAACAATATCCTTTCTCCTTGGCGATATCCCTTCGTTCCGAGACCGTCATGCGCTGAAACTTGCTGCACGACCGCAGAGGGTGTCTCTCAAGGCAGACACGGCATTTAGGTGCGCTAGAAGAGGTACTAAAAATTAAACGTTAATTATATTAGAGAAATATGTGTGTGTGTGTGTGACAGAATATTATTGGGGATTGGGTAGAATACACAGTTTGACAAGGGGCCGAATTAGTACTCCATTTTGAGTTCTAATTTCAGCAACTCTCACGTTAGAGTCTTTGCCCAGAAATGTTTTTATTACGCGTCCAAGACGCCATTCAGTTGGAGGCAAGTTGTCGTCTTTAATGATTACAAAATCATCCTCTTTCAGATTTTGTTGAGCGGATTTCCACTTATATCGCCGTTGCAGTTCGGAAATGTATTCGTTCTTCCACCGTTTGGCAAAATGTAATTGCAGAACTTTGAGTCGTTGCCATCGGTTTAACATGGACAGGTTATCCGAATACTCTTCCGGTATCGCGACAAGTGCAGCGCCTTTCAGTAAATGACCTGGCGTTAAGGGAATTCAGAATACTTTCGATTCGAATTAGAAGAGTCGAAAACTCTTCGTAAGTAAACTTGAGATTGCCTGCTACTTTTTTCAGATGACTTTTCATGCTTTTAACCGCCGCCTCCCACATACCACCCATATGGGGAGCATGTGGAGGGATGAAATGCCAAGAAAACCCATGCAGACTATATTTGTCAACTAGTGACTTTTCAGCAGAAATAAGAAAGTTTTTGTACTCAGCGGCTAAAGAGCGACTGGCACCAACGAAATTTGTCCCGTTGTCAGAAAAGACTTTGCTGGGGAAACCTCGTCGACCGACGAATCTATCGAACGTGGCCAGAAATGCTTCAGTTGAGAGCTCAGAACATGTCTCTAGATGAACAGCCCTTGTGGATAAACATACGAATATTGCGGCGTATCCTTTCTGAAGTTTTGCGTTTCGAAGTCTAGATGTTTTGATAGATTCGTCCAGTTTCATTGCTGCGTTGCTGCTGGGTTACTGGAGCAGCAACACTTTTTGGAGACAGTTTTCAAAAGAAATGCTCGACTCGGCATGAAGTTTATCAGTATGTCTAATGATTGCCGTTTATATCCAGTGTGTCAGTTTTTTTCTTTCATTCATCCGACCGATTTCCTGCAGGTATGAGAATCTCATACAATCTGTACAGTATGTGTGTGTTGGTAGGATGGACCGGTAGTAAGCCTTTCGTACTCCTTTGATGAAGTTACTCTCAGCAATTGTGTTAGTGAGACAGTCCCAATAACGATTGCGCTTGATCCCGCCAAATACACAATATTTTCCATGAATCTCCGGCTGGGCTGTTGATGTTGAATAGGGTGGAGTGAAATTCAAAAAAAAAAGTTAACCTCGGAAAGAGATGTAGTCTGGGGTCCTAATGAGGGGAAAAATAAAGAAAAAAAATTTTAAAAAATTTTTAGGGGTCGCGCCACTCCCTCGAAATTTGGAAATTATCGCTATTTTGGCGTTGATTTTAGAAAAATCCTAAATAGTTTTATGTCAATAAATGTTTGCAATAGTGTAAACAATGAAATAATGGCATGAAAAAATGTAAAAAAAAATGTTCTCATTGTTCAAAAATTTCAAAAAGTAAAATAAGTCAAATCGTCCCTTCTTCAGAAAATTGACTGAACAATGAAATCGCCACCAAAGCTACAAATATTAGTCGATTATCCTCATATTTGCCTCAAATACTTTTGTTTGGGCACTGAACAAGCTCAAACTTTTAAATTTCGAATAAGTTAAGTCGTTAATTTTTAGGATTTTTCTAAAATCAACGCCAAAATAGCGATAATTTCCAAATTTCGAGGGAGTGGCGCGATCCCTAAAATTTTTTTAAAATTTTTTTCTTTATTTTTCCCCTCATTAGGACCCCAGACTACATCCCTTTCCGAGGTTAACTTTTTCAAATTAAAAAAAAGCATGTTTTCACTCCACCCGAATGTTGAAGTATGGCCACGTGGTCTTCATGATTCACTCTGCTTTGGTTTATCACTAGAGACCTTTTGTCCGGCAAACAGCAATTATATATACATGTATATCGCAACCCAAATACAAAAAGGTCACAACTCACAATTGTCCAAAGCCGACTTTTTCCCATAAATTAATTCAGATTACACATCTGCTTCAAACATCCTCTATATTTTGTCATCATCGAATTGTTAGCTCGTTTCATTAAACTTTTTGGTTTCCCCCAACTTTGGTCCCATTTTATTCCATTTTCTTACGCGTCGAACCTTGTTGACCCTTTCTATAACTACATATTTTACCCGTCGCTTTATTCCCTTCTTCCAGTTTTTGAAATAGTTAATTTGAAAAAGTTTTTCGCACTTTTGTCCCGATTTTTTACTTTTGTATTCCTTTTTATCACCTTTACAACACAATTCTAACTGCAGTTGTCAGGCATTTTTCTACTTCTCTCCCTTTTGCGAGTTTTGAACATTTCACAAGTGTTGAATCTTTTTGTCTCTTTTTCCCATGTCTTTCAACAATGTAATCATTCCTGTTGAATACAATTTTTTTTACATATTTTCGTTTTTGTACCTTTTTTATCCCGTTTTGGTACGTCTTGGCCACTTTTTCGTCCGATACCCAAAATATTACCCACTTGTTGTCAACAATTTATTTCCCCTTTTTGTCTTTTTTTGGGCCAATTTTTGTCGATGTTCCCAAAAAAGTTTTCCCTTTTTATTTACTTTTTTTCGTTCCATCTCTAACTCACCTGTAGTTGGCAAAAAAAAATTGTGTCAGCCTTTTATGTTTTATCCCCTTTTTGATCTTTTTTATTCCGTTTTTGTATCCACTTTTTGTTGCCAAACCTTCCTTGTTTCAGCCTTTTATATTTTTTCCCCTTTTTGCTCCTTTTTTATCCCGTTTGGTTTGTTTTAGCTTCATATTCGCTCCATCTCTAATTCACCTGTTGCCAAAAAAAATTGTCCAGCCTTTTATATTTTTTGTCACTTTTTGTTCTTTTTTAGCCCACTTGTTGTTGCCAAATACCTGTTTTATCCTTGCGTCTTTAGTCCCCTTCTCCATTACCAATTTTTGTTTCACCTATTTTTATTTGTCCCCTTTTTTTATCCCCATTTGGTACGTTTTGGCCCCTTTTTCGTACCTTCCGTAACTATTATCTACTTGTTGTTTCCAACGATTTGTTACATCTTTTTTTATTTTTTTCAACCCATTTTGTTTTTTTTATCCCGATTTGGGCCCATTTTTTGTCGTTATTGCCATTTTTTTTTGTTTGTCACCTTTTTTATCCCGTTTCGATAATATTAACCACTTGTTGTTGCCCAAAATCTGTTTCAAAAATTTTTATTTGGCCCCTTTTTTATCCCCTTTTGGCCACTTTTTCGTCCCTTCCGTAACTTTTATCCACTTCTTGTTGCTAATGATTTGTTTCACCTTTTTTTTTTTATTTTTTCCCCATTTTGTTTTTTTTTTATCCCGATTTGGGCCCATTTTTTGTCGTTATTGCCTTTTTTTGTAAAGTAAATCTTTGTGTTATCCTTGCGTTTGGCAGGATCCCTGCTCTTTCAGAACCGCATCTTCGCCAAACGTCGACAAAAAAAACTTTTACTATTTTCTAATGCAATTTTTAAAATCCTTATTAATAGTCCGTAGTCCTAAGCGAAAGTAGAACTAATCTGCAAGAATCAACGAAAAATTTAACACTCGGTTCAAAACAAAACCAGTAAGAGTGATATATTAGTCCCGAAATTAAATCATAAATCAACAAATGTTTACACAACATTAGCTGATTTACACACCGCCAAGGAAATAAATTCAAAAAGAAAAAAAACCGCGTAACAAAATCGAAAGTGAATTAAAACAAAATTTAGGCAAAAACAAATTATGAAAATGATTTTCTTTATTTTTCTTACACAAACAAATGGAAAATTTTCCACATCACCGAAGACAATGCCAAAGGTGGCAATACAAACGAATGCCGCCTTTTTTAATTGAAAAAAACAAACAAACGATTTTGAATTAAAATTTTATTATATAAAAAGAGAACAACGATTAAAAGAAAAATTAAGCAATAAAATTAGTTCAGGTTCACGCAAATTGAAAACCTATCAAGGACAATAAAACCCACACCGCCAGAGAACAGCACTCGGTAATGAATCAATCCTTGAGCCCATAAACAAGGCCTGCTTAAGGGGGTGCAGATCCTGGCACTTGAGACTGGCGGCCAAGTGGTGTTACAACGAAATACTCGACTCGTCTGATATCATTTCACCATAATGTGTGGTAATCTGGGCTAGATGCTCTCGTCCTTCGTATGTCCATTGTCCCAGTGACCATCAAAACAAGAGTATTAAGAGTGGCCTTTTCTTTTTAATCCGTTTCGCTATTGTTTTTTCGCTTTGTGTGTGTGTGTGTGTGAAAATATTACCAAGGATTATAATCGTATGAATTCTCATCATACAACGATTTGAGCACTTTCGCTATTGTTCTGATCTTTTGTTGAACAAAAAAAAAATTAAAAAAAAAAAAAAAAAAAACAACGGCCAGGCAGAGTTGAGAGTTGGTCGGTCATCAGTGAACGAACCAGCAACCATTTTAAATGTTGACAGGCGTAACACGCCTCTAACATAATAAACAAGAACTCGACTGTGTGTATGAGCAGTATGAGCACGGCCACATGCGCATGCGTACCGAGAATCCTGTGAGTGCGTAGGCTTTCATGGCCGGTGGTCCTTTTGCCAGCAATTGAGTTTTTCCCTTTTTGACTTTTCCCATGCGCATTGACAGTTATGATGTGTTTTATTTTGTAACGAGGATCATCATCATCATCTGCGGATTGTTCTCATCCATGATATGATGGTTTACTTGGAAATGTTCTCAAGGATGTTTAAATCCTTGTGCGTAACTTGTGGTCAGTCGATCTTGGCCGTGTAATGTGAATGTGATTGCGAGTATTATCGGTGTGGTAATTTATTAATTACTCTCCTCTCTCTTTCGAATAGTTGTCGGCAATAGTTGTTTTATTGCGTTTTACAGAGGGAGGTGTATTTGATTTTATTTGATTCCTTGTTTTTATTGCCCATTCAATATTGCACTCAATCAATTGTATTGGTCGGTTTTCTTTTTTGATGATTTGTTTTTAAAATTATATTTGAATTTCTGACTTTTCTCCAAATCCCATTGGAAAACATCGACAGTTAGCAAATTGTTTGGGCAATGTTGCAATTAATATTTCGTCAACAGCGTTAACGGATTTTTGCACTTATTCGCTTCTTCACTTCTCACAAATGCCAAACAAAACAAAACACAATAATAAAAAAACCCTCAGCTACAGACTGGATATTGGCAACATGAAACTTTTCGTCGTGTCGACTGTCACGGTGTTACGGTTAATCATAATTTGTATGAGGATCGAATGACATTTTCGAAAATGTGTTCAGTCGAAACTCTCGGACAGTCTCGATGATTAACGTTGATTGATGGCCAGGCAGACGTAGACGTATATCGTACATGCGACGCAGCATGGAAGAAAGTCGAAGAGAATCAAAGAAAATGTTGTAAATTTAAGCAAATAGTTTGGAATAATTTCAAACTGAAATATGAATATAATTAACTGGCTGTTTCCATTAAAACGAATTGGTTCGTTCGTTACAAATTGTCAAAATTGAAGGCGCAATAAAATCAGATTTGTATTCTAATTTTGGGTCCAAGGGTAAACCGGGTGACACAGAACATTTGGCTTGATTTTTGCAGCGACAGACCAAAGCCTCCTGGTGAAAATCGAACTCACAACCCCCCAAGCTGATAGGCAAGCACGCTACAAACTCGCCTACCGCGGCGCTTGACTATAATTTTATTTTAGGTAAATATTTTGTTTTGATGTTTTTTTTTTTAATAATTTTCCAAACTAACCATCTTGAAGCAAAAAAAAAACTGAACACGGGACTGAAAAAAATCTATTTTGATAAGTCGTAACTAACTTATTCACGTGAAAAATACAAATTTGGTAGAAGTTTGTAAAGGGTGTTTTTTATTGGGGTATAGAACTTTAAGTTGGCATCACTTTTTTAACTGGCGGCCATTTTGTCAGCTGTCAAGTGATTAATATTTAGTTTGGTTTGCCATTTCATCATGAACAGGTTGACAAAAGAACAACGCTTGCAAATCGTGCAAATTTATTTCGAAAGTAATGGTTCAGTTCGCGAAGTTCACCGGAAGCTCCGTCCATTTTATGGTCGACATAATCGTCCATCAGAGCAATTAATTCGGTTAACCATGGATCGTTTTCGCACTACGTTTACTCTATGTGATAATCCGCAGAGACGTCGAACAGTGCGCACCGAAGAAACAATTGCCGCTGTAGAGCAAAGTGTTGAAGAGAACCCGAATGAATCGATTCGCCACCGTGCACAGCAATTGGAGCTTTGTCCATCAACTTTATGGAAGATGGAAATTGGACCTGTAGAATTGGCTTTATTCGAGCCAGCCGCGGCGGCCACATGCCCGAAATCATATTTAAACATTAATGGCATAAAATCATCCTTCCAATAAAGCCAAATTGATGGACATTAAAACGATTTTCTTGTGTTTTATTTCAATTCGAAGTTCTATACCTAAATAAAAAACACCCTTTACAACATTACATATGTGTAAATAATTTTTGTCCGCTCAATAAAATTAATTTAACCCGAATCACCCAGACAGTTTTTTTCCTGTTTTTATTTAATTCCAAATTTGCAACCTTGTCATATGAGAACTAACTAATAACACGATTGTAACAAACGACCACTTGTTAGAAAGACACACTGCATACGTGTCAAAAACATCTAGTTGTACACTATAATGTCAAACCGTTGCAATTTTACAGTTTCAAAAGTTCACGTTGCCATATGGCAACACCACGGCGATTCGGGTTGAACGTGCTTTTTACCCCTTTCTGGTTCAGATTTCACCCCTTTTTTTAATTTGCCGCTGCTTTTTTCGGTCGAGAGTTGGCTTTACTGCATCCATTTACAACTTATAAATAATTACCGCGCGCAAAATGTCGAAGTGAAATCAATAACAATAAACAGCTGATCGGTCTTGACGGTTGACGCAGAAGTTTACCGTCGTCTACCGTCAATTTTAGTTGTCTCTCTCTAACACATGCAAAATGCAACCCCAACTCAAACAGCTGATCGTCTACCGTCAACCGTCAAGACTAATTGGGCCTTAAAAGACATGTAATGAGACTGCCGACAAAATCTGTGATGATAAAGAGCAGGGCGATTCCATTCCATTATTCTCGTATATTTATTACAATTTAAAATTATAATAAACTACTTAATACAGCACTAGCGACTAAGGCTATCGGTCTCGTTAGACTCTTATATCTTCAGGGAACTAGATGAGCAGGCCGCACCACCCTAAACTACTTTTAGTTCTTAATCATTTTTCAATGTTTTTTCTTCACCCGATATCCGTCATGACGGGACACTGTCTGATTGAAAGGCTTGTAACGAGACTGCCAGCAAAAGCTCTGGGGACGAAGAGGATGATGATGATGCCACGCTAAGCTAATCTTAGTTCCTAATCATTCAACGTGATTTCTTCCTTGTCAGCGATAACAATTAAAACTTTTTAGTTTCTTCCCAAAAAAACGGCTAGTTTGTTTCACTGCATCAAGAAGCAGTTTACCCGTTCTCCCTACCTCCGTTGTCAGTAAGTGGTCACTTTATGTCCTTGTCGGCGAACTGAAAAAGCCGAGAAATGCCGAGATAACTTTGTGGAACTACAGAAACCAGTTCCAATACAATAAGATCTAGGTGAATTTCAAAGATGACCTGTTGAGAATCTTTCAAAAACAATGACTAGGAATAGTTAAAAGATCAAAACTACTGTTAATGTCAGAATTGTTCTATTACATTCTAACTATAATACTGATAGACACATTGCCTGGCCAACTTAATAGAATTTCGTGGAGATTTATCCGCAAATTGTCGCGTCGCGTGCTCAAACACACACACACACGTTCTGCTCTCCTGCGAATTAATCTGCCTTATATACTCTCTCCCTCGCTTTGCTTTTACCAATATTGTGATTAAAACCGCACTCGTTGTTTTAACCTGCAACTATTCCGATCCTATTGGTAAGACTCCAGCAATATCTTCTATATTTATAAAAGAGAATGCCGTCCGTGTGAATACTCATAACTTTATAACGGATCGTCCGATTTTCACGATTTTGGGCTTGATGAATTCGTGTTGGCCCAAGGAAGGACATAGGATGTTGGACAATTTCCAGAAAAATATAAAATCCTGGAAGATTTTAACTAAAATTTTACTCTTTTTTTTTTGTTAGTTTAACAATACCAAATAATATTTCGAATGTTTTAAATTTTTTTCATGTCAATGTCATTTCTTTTGTGAGAATGACGTTTCAAATTGAAAAATTACAAAATCGTAGTGAAAAACTGAGACAATTCAAAAAACGAATCATGTTTAACGCGAATAAACTTCGTAAGCTTTGCGCGGTTTTTGAAAAATTTACACCACAATAATAGTCTTGACTTGAACAAATGACAATGTGTGACTTTAAGTTTCATAGTTTGGGGCAACTTTATATAATAACAAAACAACATTTGTCAAAAATAATTGTTTTAAACGCGATATTTTGCCTATTAAGTAACTTATTTCTGCCACTCACAAACACCTCGTACAAATCCACATCTAGGATTCATAACGTTTCTCCGCTACGAAATAATGTCTACCTTCGAGGATATTGTTCGAGAATTTGTTATTAAATTTACAGATTCAAGGACAAATTTACCATCGTGCAGGAACATTGCTGCCACCAGTGAATGCTGACCAGAAGTTTCTTGATATTTCCTTCCTTGAAAACTCTAATGATAAAATCAATCAGTGTCGTCATCAATATATACGTAAAGGAAACTAACACAAATGTCATCTATATGAATTTGTTTGGTGATTCGTCAAAACGAGGACAATCATATGTTGAAATGTCGCAAATTATTTATCTATTCGCTATTCGGAAAGTCGAAAAAAATGCGTTCTGCAGGAGGAAATACAAACAATGTCGTCCGACTTACCATTTTGCCAGAAACGCGTGCTGAAAGTCATCGAATTTATAGAGATATACGAGATATAGGTCGCCTTTCATTGAGGCGGCAAGTTGTCCGACGTCGTGGTAGGATTTCGACCTTCCTTCTTACTAACGCCAGAATTCTGCTTAGAGACTTCTTTTGGTTTCGGATTGGAAGATTTTGTCCTACCTGATGTCAAGAAGCTCTTTCTCTTCGCTGTTGCAGCTTCGGCAGATTCCTCCTGTGGAGAGCGGATTCTTTTACATGCGGGTGCAGGTGTAGGTTCCGATGTATCTTTGGGAGTCTGCTGCCAAAGATTTAGTTACTGGTCGAGTATCTAAATTGTCAATCAGCGGATGTGTTTTCGAAACAATTGTTGGACATTGAGAATGGGGAAATTTCAGTTGTCGCTTCCACCTACATTTTTTTTTGCAATTCACAACGTCAACAGAAGTTTTAGTAGCGACATTTCCCCTGTATTGAAGAAAATTATTAAAACAAAAATGTCAATTCAAATCGGTGATCAATTGTATTTATTTCAGTCGATCGATTCTATTACAGATCCAACTGAATTCTTTAACTCACGGGATTTTCCAGGATTGCCGCAGTACAATTTGCAGTTCAAAGTAGGGTCGGTTACCCAATCTGAACCAACCAAGTATTTGCAATGGAACAGGACTAGCTGTTAAAAAAACAGATAAAGAAACTGATTCTAAGGATAACAATGATTTCAACCAGCTTGGCATTCCAATTCAAGCGCGTCCAGTTTTCAGTTCGCCTTGAATTCGTAATGACGATTAATAAATCGCAAGGACAATCATTGAAAGACTGTGGAATAAACCAAGAATGTCCCTGTTTTTCCCATGGACATGCTCGACAGCCGGTAAATCATCGGCGCTTTTCACGTTGCTCCGGCAGAAGAGACAAACAAGTTTGTTTATCAGCAATCTTTGCGATGAGTGCATTAAATCATATGCAAATTTTTTTCAAAATTAGAAATTCCAATTTGTTTCGATTGAATGCACTTAACTACTTTTCGTATGCAAACATGTATAAGGATATATCCACAGCTACAGGTCTAAAAGTACAGCTACGCGAGGATCAGCCATCCGGGCCGTGTCAGCTAAGTCAACATTTTTCTGGGTAGGACGAAGTCTACCGAGTCAGCTAGCTGTTCAATAAAGAAAAGAAATATTCAATTTTCATTCGAAGTTTTTTCCTAATTCCATTTGTTTTCTTTTTCCTTACGGCGAACAATCTTGTGAGAAATATTGCCAAGCTCCATTTGTAACAAAAACCCATTTCTTCTGCTACAGTAATTTTTCAACTCTTCAACATTTTCCACTACAATGTTATTCGTAGGCAACTATTGGGCGAAATTTGTATTTCTATGGACTATGAGTCAAACTGGTCCATAAATATATTGCCGCCCCCCCCCCCCCAAAATGCCTCAATTGTTTCAACTCACAACATAAATTATTTGTGCCACAAAGCGAAATATCGATGGCAACACAGATTTACCCAGCCAGTGTCTGGCAATCGCATTGTGTGGTCCGATGCGACAGACATTGAATGTCCATAATTTGGCGTGATTGGTAATTAAGTTGTAAAACTCTGCCAGCAACGAAAAGGCGAAAACGAGACGAATACAAACTCTGTAATTAGTGACACCAAATCACTGACGAAACGCCCACCGAACAGAAACATAACATTGCTTTCGTCCTGACGTCCCCTGTAAAATGCCCAAACACTGCGAGTTTGTGTGCGGTCTTTGGCTGCAACAGGTAACAAAAAGAAACAGAAAAAAACTCTTTCTGGACAACAACAATCACGTTAGTACTTGTACTAGTAAGCGGCATTTATCTGTGCTGGCTGTTTAAGGAAGCAATAGGAAGTGGCGATTAGCCAAGACTGGAGAAAGGATCAACCGAGAAAAGGATGGGATTAACAAAACAAATTATGTTAATAATGAGCTCAGTCGAACCACAAGAAACCGGAACAAAGCCTATTGTCCGCTGAGCGGTGTTGCCATAATTAGGACATTGGAGATGACTGAAGATGAAATGTCAAAAGCCGTTCTGATGCGCTGCCGTCCAATGCACTGCAAAGCCAACGAGCCAGGAGGTCCGCCGCCGCTCTTTTCTGCCCAGCCCAGCACAACACAACACAGCATCCAGGCAAACTTCAATGTCAGTGCCAGCCCAGACAACAACAAGGAAAAAATAAAATAAAATGCACTGATTAATGTTGGCATAAAGATCCAATTACCAACCGTTAGTTGGTCCACAAATGTTGCATCCCAAGCAAAATTAAAAAAAAAAAAATCTATATTCACGTTTTAGGCAGTTAATGGGGATGTGTGCCATAAGGCATAGTGACAAACGCAACTATCATCCGAAATAGTCGTACAGATCTCCATGTGGTCAATCCGGGGCAACGGATGAATTGCGACAAAACTTCCTTAGGTTCGGGAAGCTGGAGTTTTGCCTGCAACAAAATTAGAAAGCAACTGTATGAAATGCAATGGACTCTCTCCAGCTCACATACACTAAACCAAAAAATTGTAAGAAACCACCGTCAAATTGATAATTTTATTTTTCTTATCAAATTTTAAATATTTTCACTAAATGTGGATTTGATAAGAAAAAAATTTCAAATTGATATGCGGTTTTTTTTGGGTGTAGACAATTGGGCGGAGTCTGTCGATCGCTAAAGTTCTATGGTTTTTAATTTCCAAACCGTTTTCAACTCCCGCGAGTTGGGCATTTTTTCGATGTCTTCTCCGGATTTTGTTTTTTGTAAATACTATTTTTCCAAAAACATTTTAAAACAGTAACATTTTAACCATAACTTAAACATATAAATAATTTGGGCATGTTACAAATTGGATATGATTAGTAAAATTTGAAATACTAGATAATTAATATTAACAAAAAAATCCTAATCAATTTAACCCTTTAACCACGAAGACCGTCTACAGACGGTCTTCGCTAACATCCATTTCTGTGGTTAAATGATCAACTAATTCAGCAAGTAAAAAATCGTTTAATTTTCCCGGTTAAAATCTACAGACACAGTTGTAAAAATTGTGTAACATCGTACATAGTTTCATTTCTTGGTAGTATTTTATTCTAGGGAATCCCGATCAATAATTCCGGTAATCGGGAAGTAAAAAATCGGAAAAACGTCACGGGAATTCCGGATTAAAGCCGCTAACTACGACTAGCAAAATTTGAGTGTACGAAAACTCCTAAGGCCAAGTTACATTTATCCAACTGGCAAATGTCCTCCACGAGTGCCACGCTGACATCAACGCCAAATAACACTAAGCAACAAAAAAAAAATTAAAAATGGTTGTCTAAAGTTTTGCTGTGCACAGATTATTCTAAAATCAGCCAAAAAAAAAAAAATTAATAATTAAATTTTTTTGTAAAATGTTTTCTTTAAGAATTGTCAACTTTTTCGGTTATACCTTAAGTATTTAGACTACAATTTCGGGTGGGGACGTCCGATCAATCAATACCAAATTAAAGGCAAATGTGTCTGCTAAAAATATTGTAAAGAAGATATTTATATAGAAAAAAAGTGCAGAGGGCAAACAATTAAATAATTTTTCTTTCAGACACAATTTTTGAAAAAAAAAGCAATTATTTTTTATTCAGGAAATATTTGTAAATTGATGTTTGTAAAGTATGGCTTGTTTCTTTAATTGGATAGTGGTTAGCCGGAAAAATTAAAAAAAAAATTATTTTTTAAAAAATTTTTTTAAAAAAAACAAGAATTTTTTTTTAAAAAAAATATATTTTTTAGAATATTTTGAAAAAAAATGTTTAAATTGATGTTTGTAAAGTATGGCTTGTTTTCTTTAATTGGATGGTTGCTAGTCGGAAAAATTAAAAAAAAATATTTTTTTTCAGAGAATTTTTTTGAAAAAAAAATATTTTTTCCCGTAGAATTTTTGTAAAAAAAATATTTTTGTTTTGATGTTTTTTAAATAATATTTTTAGGAAAAGAATTTTAAATAGATATTTGTAATGTATGACTTTCTTTCTTTAATAGGGTGCTGGGTAGTCGGAAAAAATTATTTTTTCAGACAAACATTTAAAAAAAAATATTTTTTTTAATAATATTTTTTTCAGGAAATTTTTTTAAATTTTTTTTTATTTTTATTTTTTTTTTAAAAAAAAAAATATTTTTTATTAGTCTTTTTCGACCACTGCTCTTTTACCATAATTACTAAATAAAAATCACAATCATTACATAGTTATTTTTTTCCCTTAACATTCCATGAAGGTACAGACGGTGAACTTCTCTCGAATCAGAGAGCTGTGTACGATATAATTTGTACAGTCACTGGCCGAGATCGGGAAAGTATTTTAAATTGATATTTGCAATGAAAAATTTAAAAAAAATTAAACAAATTTTTCCAGAATTATTTAAAAAAAATTGCTTGTTCTCTTTAATCGGAAAAATTAGAAAAAAAAAATTCTTTTTTTTCAGAGAATTTTTTAAAAAAAAAATATTTTTTTCGGAGAATTTTTTAAAAAAAAAATATTTCATTTTCAGAGTATTTTAAAAGAAATATATTTTTTTTGATTTTTTTAAAAAATATTTTGAGGAAAAATTTGTAAATAGATATTTGTAATGTAAAATATTTTTTTTTCAAGAAAATTTTTTAAAAAAAAAATTTTTTAAATGTTTTTTATAAGGAAACATTTTTTTAAAGTAAATAATTTTTTTTTTATATTTTTTTTGAGAAATTTTTTTTAATTTTTTTAGGAAATTTTTTTTTTAATATTTTTTTAAGGAATTTTTTTTTTGTGTTAGTTTTTTTCTACCACTGCTCGTTTACTACAGCCGTCCAGTCCACATAGCTACCTATAGTTTGGTGTATTGTATATATGGAAAAACTAATAAAGGTGTATCTGATGAAAAGGCTAAGTTAAAGACAAATAAAACAAAAATTTTTTTTTACGATTTTTTGACTTTTTTCCCACAATAAACCGTTTTTAGTTTCCAGACAATTTTTTTTTGTTGCCTATTGTAATTAGAATACATTTGGAACTAAGACCCAACAATTAGCTGACCCAAGAACTCTGCTTTAAATAAATTCTCACATTGGTGATTAAACGGTTTTTTTTTATCCTCCAAGCTAACTGTCCTGCAGACAGTCGTCTCGCAGATCACCCCTCCACTGCAACGCCAGGTAATGTGATCCCGTGGCATTGCAGACCAAAAAAAACCTTTTTTTTTTCGAAATTATGCTGGGATACACATTGAGCCAAGTTAAATTGAGACGAATCTTAAAAATCTGGAAAGTCTGTATGCAAAAAATGCACGGCTGCATTACAATTAAGATTTTGCATCGCATACAGCATCCCTGGCATCTCTAAGCAGGGATTGGATGGGGGAGAAAGGTAAAATTAGTCACCGATCTTTGGTCTCCTGTCATGTTCTTTTGGTCGATGATCAACAACAACCACAAAAAACGAATGAAACCGAAACTTTTGTTTAAGCTCAGCTCAGCGCAATGTGGGTGGTGAAGGTATTTCAATTTTATTATAATTTTTGTTTTCATTTTTTCGTCTTCTCAAAAATCTCTTCTCGCCCCACCCGAGCAAACTATCAAATTATTATGTGTTAATAATTAAAGACTGAAACTGTGTTTGGCGCTCGGATTTTATGGTCTTCTTCTTCTTCTTCAAAGGCCCTGAGCATATTACAGTTTTTAGGGACAAGTATCTCACGCTATTGGGCCTCCTGTAAACGTTGCCTCCTCGGCAGCAGAGGAGCTGCCGAAGCTAATGAACTTTAAATTGCTGATGTTGTGATTTTTCGTTCGCTGTGCGTTCTCTGTGATGGATGCTTCACAATGATCGAAACACATTGAAAGAAAATACCGTTTTTTTTATTTGGGTGTTTTGTTTTTGGAATGTTGAACATCATCTGAGACTTCGTAAAGTGAAAGCGTTTCATGTTAACAGGCCAAAATGTGAAAGAGCTACAAAGTGATGGGCATGATTGGTGGCATGCCAGCAATGGCGTGTTTTGGGGATTTTTGTTGCGAATAATGGGGATGTCCCGTTAAACGCCGAATGAGCCACAGACGTTGACGTCTATGCGGCAGACATGAGAACATGAGATCGTTATCGATAACTATGTTTTGACAGCTGATAATGTCAAAGTGTGTTACGATCTAAGAACCTGTTACAGAACCATGGAGATTCCGTTCTATACAAAAAAACGAGTCATTTAAATTTATTCCATTTCGTGGTGTGATAAGCAGGTTAACATTTTTTTTTTTGGAAATATTTTTTTTTCAGAAATCTTTTTTAACAAAAATATATTTTTTTTAAAATTTTTTTTTTAAAAAGATATATTTTTTTTGGATTTTTTTTTTAAAAAATATTAAAAAATAATAAAAATAAGTTTGTAAATTGATGTTTGTAAAGTATGGCTTGTTTTCTTGGTGTCTAGTCGGAAAAATTAAAAAAAAATATCTTTTTTTGCAGAGAATTTTAAAAAAAAATACTTTTTTTTAGAATTTTTTTTTTAAAAAAAATATTTTTTTTTTGATTTTTTTTTTTAGGAAAAAATGTTAAATAGATATTTGTAATGTATGACCTGCTATCTTTAGTATTCGGAAAAAATTAAAAAAAAAATTTATTTCTTCAGACAAACATTTAAAAAATTTTTTTTTTTTTTTTATTAATTTTTATTAATATTTTTTTCAGAAATTTTTTTTTTTTTAGTCTTTTTCGACCACTGCTTCTTTACCATAATTATTAAATAAAAATCACAATCATAACGATTTAAGCCCACATAATTATGTATTTCCCTTAACATTCCATGAAGGTACAGACGGTGAACTTCTCTCGAATCAGAGAGCTGTGTACGATATAATTTGTACAGTCACTGGCCGAGACCAGGAAAATATTTTAAATTGATATTTGCAATGTATGACTTGCTTTCTTTAATATGGTAAAATTTTAAAAAAAATAAACAAATTTTTCCAGAATTATTTAAAAAAAAAGGCTTGTTCTCTTTAATGGGAAGTCGGCAAAATGTCGGAAAAATTAAAAAAAAAAAATATTTTTTTCAGAGAATTTTTATAAAAAAAAAATATTTTTTTTCTGAGAATTTCTTTTAAAAAAAAATATTTTTTTTTAAAAAAATAAAATTTTTAGGAAAAAATTTTAAATAGATATTTGTAATGTAAAATAAATTTTTTAAAAACGTTTTTAATATTCCGTTCTATACAAATACACACACGAGTCATTTAAATTTATTCCATTTCGTGGTGTGATAAGCTGGATCATATCCTGCCCCAGCCCAAGTTCATATTCTGCTAAAAGCATCAAACAACTTCTAGTCACCTTTTCCCTTAAGCGAGTATTCGCTAAGCCATAGAAAACTTCTCTAGACAAAGTAATCGCCAGTCATAAGTCTGAACTGTCATTAGTCTGTGTGCGACAAATCCAGGTTTTCATCCTACTAAGAACATCAAACATCTTCCAGTAGTGTATTTCTGGTGACATGATTTTCCGTTAGATGACGTGTTTGTTCCCTTGTAGGGATTGCCAACTCTATGTGTATCTACAATGAGTAAAAAGTTTCAGATTGCAATACAGAGTACGAACTATTGTTGGCAACCCTGTAATGGAAACCAAAAAAATCATCGTGTAAATTCAGAGCTGGCTTGAAATTTGTAAATAGATATATGTAATGTAAAATACATTTTTTTCAAGAAAATTTTTTAAAAAAATTTTTTTTTTATTTTTTTAAGAAATTTTTTTTTTTAAAAAAAAAAAAAATTTTTTTAATATTTTTTTTAAGGAAATTTTTTTTTTTCAAAGAAATAATTTTTTTTAAATATTTTTTTAAGGACATTTTTTTTGTTAGTTGTTTTCACCACTGCTAGTCCACAGTCCAGTCCACATAGCTACCTTTAATTTGGTGTATTGTATAGGTGATCGGATGCCATCTTTGAAAATTATAGTAAAACTAATAAATGTGCATCTGATGAAAAGGCAAATTTAAAGACAAATAAATACGATTTTTTGACTTTTTTTCCCACAATAAACCGTTTTAGGTTTCCATACAATTTTTTTTGTTGCCTAGTGTAATTAGAATACATTTGGAACTAAGACCCAACAATTAGCTGACCCAAGAACTCTGCTTTCAATAAATTCTCACATTGTTGATGTCCCGTCGCAAGTAAATGAGTGGTGATTTGAGCGAAGGCTGTGATCCGGGACGATCTCTTCGAATTGATCCGGCAGGAAATGCCCAGGGCTGTTTGAGAGGTTCGCTGATCGTCGCATGGTAATGGAAAACTGAAAAAAAAAACTGAATCGCTGCATCATTTTCGACTACAGGTCACATATGACTTCAAGTAGTCTGGTTAAGGGTTAGCGCTTTCCTTAAAGTTGGCTTCGGCAGATTCATCTGGTTAGGATCGTCTGATATTCCGGAGCACCACTGCGATTCTTTCTTAATCGGATGTTGGGGATATTTTGAACTCGAAGTTCGCAAGATATCAGCGTAGGGTACCGCGACGGCGAAATGTAATCATCGCACAGCGTTCGTTGTATAGACGATTTTGGCAAAAAAAAAAAAAAAAAAATGTGCTCCCCTGTTAGGTGCCGCTTTTGCTGATGATCTGATTTTTTTTCTCTCCGACAACTTTTTCTTATTCGCATAAAACAATATAACAACAACAATGTTGGCATTATTGTCGTCGTTGCTGTTGTTGTTGTTGCTGGTATGGCATCAAATTATCACCCTAACAAGTCCAAATGATGAACATTGCATACGGACAACAACAACATCAACAACAACAGACGACTTAGGGAGGGATCGATCTTGGAAACTTGGACATTTTTTTAAATGAAATTGCCACACGCAAGCCATCGCTTTGTCACGTCAAAACGATGGCCCAAGTCCTGTTGCTGCTGCTGCTGCTTCTTCTTTTGCTTCGCTTAAGCCTGTGATTTGTATTTACTTAAGTAGGACTACTCGCCTTTGTTGTTGTGGCTGCCGGTGCTGCTGCCGCCGAGAACGCTGCTTGGGTCATTTGATATAGTTTTCCAGCTCATTAGTTGCATGTAATTGGGCACCAATCGCTCCGTACTCCTGTACGAGTGTATATGTGTCGTTGTTATTTTCATTAAGACTGATTGTTATTGGCTGAGTATTAGGATGGCCCCCCCGGGCTAGCTCCAGAGATTTAGGTTGAAGCGCTTATGAGAAATTTATGAATAGGGCGCAAAATTAGTCGCTTTATGACTGGGGCTAATAACACTACTCAACAAAATGAAAAAAATTTCATGTACTCCGGATGCGATAATTTTTTCTGTGTAGATAACCTTGACATGTGCTCGAAAAACGCAATAAAAAATTTTTTTTTCGTTTGGTTTTGGTTTTATTTTTTTTTTTTTAAATTTTAAAAAAATTTTTTTGGTTAATTTGTTTCGTCCGGCATAACTCGGGAACCACTAGCCCGATTTTTGCTCGACATATGCACAACTTTGTCTATGGTAAGGTTTTTTCTTTTTTATTACAAAAAAAATTAAAATTTGTTGGGTGACAAAAATATATGAAAATTTGAAATTTTTGAAATTCATACCTTTACTCAATTGCGAATAAAAGCGAAACGCGTGCATCGATTTTCATGATCTTTGTCTCATTTTGCTCATAGGTTATGTGACTTTACGTAAAAGTAATAAGATTTGACTTTTTTTTTCATTTTGGATTTTTTATGGATTTTTAAAAAAAAAAAATTTAAATCTTTAGGCAAAAAATAAGTTTTTTCCTTTATATATTCATTTTTAACTTGGAAACTGTTGCTTGTATAGGAAAACAATATATGAACAGATTAAGGGAATTGTAATTTTAAATTTTTTAAAATTTAATTCAATTAAATCGGGCTAGTGGTTCCCGAGTTTTTTGTTTTGTCCCGAATATTTTGTTGTTGTTTTTCTTCTTGTTCTTCTTTCTTTTCGGTTTATGTAAGCTTCTTGAGATTTTGTGCTGGAATGAATTTTTTTCCCGAGTTATGCCGGACGAAACAAATTAACCAAAAAATTTTTTTTAAAATTTAAAAAAAAAAAATAAAACAAAAACCAAACGAAAAAAAAATTTTTTATTGCGTTTTTCGAGCTCATGTAAGGTTATCTACACAGAAAAAATTATCGCATCCCGAGTACATTTTGACTGTTGACTAGTGTAATTAGTTAATCCTTGGGTTTGTAAGAAGGCCTGGAGACTTTTTTGTGGTAGAAACTTTAAGGGGCCCCAAAGGGGAGACTCACCAATTGGGGGTTACACGGTTGTCCACTTGTTGGGCTTTGTTTCCTCCTTATCCGTCATAAGAACTTGGCCAACTGGGAGTATCCCACAAAATCCAGTGGACATCATGGTGGATCGTCTCATGTTTCCAAGAGGAAGCAGTCCACCGGTGAAGGAACACTTTTCTTTTGTGAAATTTCGACATTTCCGACGGTGGTAAACCCGGGTAAATAGAGAGCGAACTACGAAATCTAGTGGACATCATGGTGGGGGAAGGAAGAAAGTCGTCTCGTCAGTCCACCATCCCAGGGAAATGTTGTTGTAAGTTGTATATTTTTCTTTTTGGGAACCTCCATTCGTTGAGCTAATATTTACCTCGATTAAGGTCCACCCTAATGCTGCCTTGTGTTTATGATTTTGGTTTTGGCCATTTTCGGCCTTAAACGTTGCTGCGCAACACTTGCGGCCAACCGACAATGGACGGCATTTAAATTGTGTGTTAAATTGCTTTTAGCCACAACACAATGTTTGTGTGGCGATTTTTTTATTTTTATTTTTTTGTTTTGTCCCGAATATTTTGTTGTTGTTTTTCTTCTTGTTCTTCTTTCTTTTCGGTTTATGTAAGCTTCTTGAGATTTTGTGCTGGAATGAATATTTTTTTTCACAGACCACTAAATCGTATCATATTCTACGGCACTGGCGGCCATTCGGGCAGGTTGATGACATTACTACGGTAACTCCGGCAACCGTTGATCATGTGGCAAAAATCGTTGCTGCGATCATCTCTCGATCGATCGATCATCACCATCGACATTCTCATCATCTCGTCTCTAGGCTGTTCTTCAAAATCAAGAACACAAGAGGACAGCAAAACCAAAAAAAAAAAATTCGTGTGAAAAATACTTTGAAATATTGTAGCTGTACAATAATGAAATTGTTAAATGTTTACATTACGGAGGGCCGTCTGATCAGTGAGGGCGGGAAGCACTATTCTGACAAGTGCCGTATTATGTTTAGTCGGAAATAGGATGGGGATAAAAATGGGTGAAAACGGGTAAAGTGTGTCCCCAAAACCCTTCGAAATACAAAAAAAATCTTCTTAATATATATTTACCCTCGACACTGATTCACTGATTCTATCACGCAGTACGTAGGTATTTAAATAGGCATTCTATAATAATTCTATAAATAATAATAATAAAAAAAATAATATTTTTTTTTTGTACAGAAATTGTGTTTTCCCCAAATTTTTTTTTCCAAATTTTTTTTTTTTCCAAAAATTTTTTTTTTCCAAATTTTTTTTTTTTCCTAAAATTTTTTTTTCCAAAATTTTTTTTTTTACAAATTTTTTTTTTTAACAAATTTTTTTTTTTTTTCAACAAATGTTTTTTTTCAACAAAATTTTTTTTTCCACAAAATTTTTTTTTTCAACAAAAATTTTTTTTTTCAACAAAATTTTTTTTTTCAACAAACATTTTTTTTTTCAGCAACCATTTTTTTTTTCAACACAAATTTTGTTTTTCAACAATCATTTTTTTTTCAACAAAATTTTTTTTTTTCCTCAAACATTTTTTTTTTCATCAAAAATTTTTTTTTTCAGCAAACATTTTTTTTTTCAACAAAATTTTTTTTTTCCAATTTTATTTTTTTTCGAAATTTTTTTTTACAAAATAGTTTTCTCAAAATATTTTTTTACAAAATTTTTAAAATTAAGTAACAAATACTTTCTCAAGCAAATTAACGGGCGCCATAGGCGCATTACAACTTACTAGTATACAATATAAACAAATATTATGATTTTGGTTGGAAAATTGTTCCACGACTACGATTGGCAACAACAGTCGGATATGAGTTAGAGATGTGACGAAAATGGGGATAAAAAGGGACAGAGAGGGGTAAAAAAAATAAAAAAAGGCTAAACAAATTTTTGGAAAAAAAAAATGGTGGCTATTAGTTCAAGAAGGGACGAAAAAGTGGCCAATATATTTTAAAACGGGATAAAAAAGTTACAAAAGGGGAAAGAACAAAAATGTGTATTAAACAGATTGTAATCGGCAGGAATGAGTCAAAAATTGGAAGTGATGGAATGGGGGGGACTAAAAGGTCAAAACGGGTCTAAACAAATTTAAACAAATTTTTGGCCACAACAGGCGAAAATGAGTTAGAGATCGGATGATAAAACGGGATAAGAAAAGGTACAAATGAAAAAAAAAAACATGTGTGAAAAAAATTGTAGTGGACAGGAATTACATTACATTTTTGGAAGAAATTGAAAAAATTTACCAAAGGGGGTCCTAAACATGTAAAATATATAAATGAAAAAAGCAGGAAATGGGGCAAAAATTTGTAAAATAAAAAGTGTGAATAAATATTTAAAATTTATATGTATCGCCAAAAATTGCAAAAATGATTTTTAAGTCCGTTTTTTTTTATAAACCAACGAAATTAAACAAATATCATTTAAATGATTGCGAGTGTTTCACACATAATGTCAACGATCAAACTTTATAATAAAAAAGGAATATCTTGAAAAAAAATATCTTATACACTGTCTCAAACAATTGTCCGTACCCCATACAACTGAAAATATATTTGATTATAATTCGAAAAATACTTACCCAATTAAGTAAGTATTTTTCGAATTATAATCAAATATATTTTCAGTTGTATGGGGTACGGACAATTGTTTGAGACAGTGTATGTGTTTTATTTACGTGTACTTTTGAAAAAATCATACGACGAAACAAATTGGACTAGGTATTTCTGTTAATATTTTGTAGAGTATCCGTTGTTTTTTTTTAGCACTAAACAAGAATGTTTATGGTCTTGGAATCTACAGCATACCAAGCCGCTTCAATTGCCCGATTGTTTTTATATCGCCCTATACCGTCTCGGTTTATTTTTTTTTTTGTTCATTATTTCCCAAAGATTTTCTTCGATTGTGCTGGCCACTTCGTTACATTCAGTCTTTCCCTTACGAAGCAATATTGGACATTAGGGTGGAGTGAAATTCAAATAAAAAAAGTTAACCTCGGAAAGAGATGTAGTCTGGGGTCCTAATGAGGGGAAAAATAAAGAAAACAAATTTAAAAAAATTTTAGGGGTCGCGCCACTCCCTCGAAATTTGGAAATTATCGCTATTTTGGCGTTGATTTTAGAAAAATCCTAAAAAGATTTAAGTCAATAAATGTTTGCAATAGCGTAAACAATGAAATAAGGGCATGAACAAATTTAAAAAAAATTTTCTCATTGTTCAAAAATTTCAAAAAGTAAAATAAGTCAAATCGTCCCTTCTTCAGAAAATTGACTGAACAATGAAATCGCCACCAAAGCTACAAATATTAGTCGATTATCCTCATATTTGCCTCAAATACTTTTGTTTGGGCACTGAACAAGCTCAAACTAAATTAAATTTCGAATAAGTTAAGTCGTTAATTTTTAGGATTTTTCTAAAATCAACGCCAAAATAGCGATAATTTCCAAATTTCGAGGGAGTGGCGCGACCCCTAAAAATTTTTTAAAATTTTTTTCTTTATTTTTCCCCTCATTAGGACCCCAGACTACATCTCTTTCCGAGGTTAACTTTTTCAAATTAAAAAAAAGCATGTTTTCACTCCACCCTATTGGACATATTTTCAGGTATGTTGGGGACCATTAGCCTGTTGGAATTGCCAAGAGAGCGGCAAATTCCATTTAGTGTCACATTAGCATCAAATTTTCCGAAATTTTGTGGTACTAAAATCTATTTTATGTAAGGGGCCAACACCGTTTCCAGAGAAGCAACACCAGACCATCACATTCCCTCCGCCATGTTTCACAGTACCTTGGCAGTAACGGGGATCTAATCGTTTATTTAGTCCAATTAGTCTTGACCACTGATGCCAACTCTTGATCGAGAAAAAGCACCGGCAAATTAAAAAATGGGTTAAAACGGGTAAAATTTAAACAAAAAAATCGATTCATTTAGATTCAGTATTAACGGACAGTTTTAAATTCTGAACTTTGATACGTTTTTGGGTTTTAAATATGATGGAAATTCTAGCAGTGAAAACACAGACTTGTGGGTTGACTAATAGCGAAACATTTAGCACTTAAAAAGGGTATTTTAAAGGGTATTTACCGATGCCAAAAAAGCACCAAAATGGCAACGCTGGTCTTGACGGTAGACGATCAGCTGTTTGAGTTGGGGTGGCATTTTGTTGCATATGTTAGAGAGAGAGAAAACTAAAATTGACGGTAGACTTCTGAAGGTTGCCGGTCAAGACCGATCAGCTGTTTATTGTTATCGCTTTTACTTCGACATTTTGCGCGCGGAAATTGCTTATAAGTTGTAAATTAAACTTTAAAGTTTAATGTTATGAGTAATGTACTTATAAACGAAGAAAAATTATATTTTGTACAAATGCTCTTCGATCAGCTGTTTTTGTTTTGTTTTGTCTTACCGTCGTCTACCGTCATAATTGAGTCTAACGTCAACCGTCAAGACTAATTGGAGCTTTTTTCTTATTCGATCAGAGTATTACACATTCAATTTTGATTCGTCGGAAATCAAAAACGATGTTCCACTTCTCCTTCGACCAATTTATATGCTCTTTTCGGGTTTTCGTCCGAAACAAATGACTTGTTTGGGGCTCGACTTTCTCTCAGTCCAACTTTCTCTTCTTTCAACAGTTCTACTGCTAATTATTAGGTTACGAGCACTTATAACACTAGGAACGGATTCGTCTGAATGCTTTCGGAATTCTCTAACAATTCTGGATAAAATTGTGTCGGCCACCACAGTGGATAGTTTCAACCATTCCGGTGGTAGTGAACTTTTTTTTTACAATAAAGACGACTCTTTGGCAATCAAAGCACCTGATACTTTCATATCCTACAGATAACTTCCTGGAGTAGTTAGTTAGTCTGTCTCATGGACATTCATTTGCTCGCAGTCTAGCCTTGATGCCGAAGGTAAACTGACCCAACTTATCATACGTTCAGCGTTTGTCCTGTACCAAACTATTTGACACCTAAAACAACATAAAGACATACACGAAACGACGGAAAGCCAACTGATATCTGTTCGAGCTGACTGCTGGTGATTGTGTTGAGGATCCTGGTGAGACACTATTCCGTTCATAACTGAACTTAAAACTGTATTACGACACAATACACGCCGTGTTGGCGTTCCTTTCTTCTTCCTCAGGGTGTTGTTGGTACGCTGAATCGTCTCCTTCGGCGTGTTATTCTCTCTTTCACCTGAGCATTGATTTCTTTGGTTGTCGTTCGTTTTTTCGTCATTTTTTCTTATGTTTTTGTTTTTTATTTTTTTTTTTTTAGTCAGGTCTCACAAGTGTACGTCAGGGGTGTCGCTCGATTGTTGGAATGAGTCGAACAGGAGAATTTAATCCGTTGGCCCCAATTATTCGTGTAATTAAGTATTGATGTGCGAAATTTTATCACCTTTAAGAAGGTTAAATAACCAAAACGCTTGCTGGCTATCTGTCTGTCTGTCTGTTTAGCCTCGGTGATTTTCCGAATGGTTTGCGACAAAGTGGTTGTAGTTTTTGTTGTTGTTGTTGTGTTGAGAAGGCTACATTTCTGGTAGGTTTGAGTTTTGTGCACAAAATGGATTACAATTCAATTTGGTTAAAACGGCGAAGCGGTAAATTCCTGCGGACTTTTTAGGCTAAAAATATACGAACGGGAGGTCTCGCAAATGTTGTTAGGTGTTTCATTCTGAGAGTATTTTCTTATTCAAAATTCTGGACCAGTATCTCACCAATTACACCTGTAATGTTGTCTTCCATGGCAGCACTCGTGTTTGACGAGATAATTCACTTGTCCAATTGAAGTACAATGTCTGCAAGAATCCAACTAGAACTTATTTCAATAGAAACGGAAGCTAGAAATACCGACCCCCTATACTCATACACTCAAGAATATCAAAGTGCCATCAAATTTCATCACAAATCGCCTTATGAAATTTCAAATCAGGACTTTCAAATGAAAAAAAATGAAATTAAATGTTTTCACTGATTGACTTATTTTGTATGCCAATGAAAATCTGGGGACCGACTGTGCTGATGATTTGAAAGTAGAATTTTTCCAGGTGGTTAGCAACCATAGCCCGGATGAAGAATAACGAGGATTCGGGAAAAAAATCCAAAAAATCCCTTAAACAAATTGAATAATTTTTCATTTCATGACCCGGATGAATAATAAGAAGGACCCAGGAAAAAAAAATCCAAAAAATCCCTTAAACAAATTGAATAATTTTTCATTTCATGGCCCGGATGAATAATAACAAGGATTCGGGGAAAAAAATCCCTTAAACAAATTGAATAATTTTCCATTTCATGGACCATAAAAATCCCATAAAAATTGATTAATTTTTAGGTATTTTCATTTCATAGCTCCTATTTTTCACCGTGGATTTTTTTTTATAAATTTTTTAGAGTTTTTGGAAAAAAAAACTTCATGATGGTTTTTCCTATACAAAATTCGTTAATTTCCTAGCGCCGATTTTCCACAGCGCATTCTTTTCCATAAATTTGTTGGGATTTTTTTTAGAATTTTTGGGAAACAATTCATAATGGTTTTTTCGGGCAGTATTTTTTATGGAAAAAAGGGAAAAAAATCCAAAAATCCCTTAAACAAATTGAATAATTTTTCATTTCATGGCTCATAAAAATTGATTAATTTTTCAGTATTTTAATTTCATAGCTCCTATATTTCACCGTGGATTTTTTTATAAATTTTTTAGAATTTTTGGAAAAAAAAACTTCATTAGATATGGTTTATTTTGGAAAATTTCATAATTTGTTTTTGGTCTCGAAATATGGCCCAAAAAAATCCCGCATAAATTGGGATATTTTTTTATAAATTTTTTGGGCATTTTTTTAGAATTTTTGGGAAACAATTCATGATGGTTTTTTTTCGGAAAAGGAAAAAAAAACAAAAAAAACCCTTAAAGAAATTGAATAATTTTTCATTCATGGCCCATAAAAAATTTATTAATTTTTCAGTATTTTAATTTCATAGCTCCTATTTTTGAAAAAAAACACTTCGTGATGGTTTTTTTTTTGAAAAATTTCATAATTTGTTGTTGGCCACGAAATATGGCCCAAAAAATCCCGCATATTTTTTTATACATTTTTTGGAGAATTTTTGAAAAAAAAAATTAATTTTTAAGATTCATTTGTTCATTTTTCATTTCCTAGCGCCGATTTTCCACAGCGCATTCTTTTCCATTAATTTGTTGGGGGTTTTTTTAGAATTTTTGGTTTTTTCGGGCATTTCCATAGTATTTTTTATGAGCACGAAATATGTCCCAAAAAAATCCCATAAAAAATTGGATCGTTTTCTATTTCGTAGTGCCGATTTTCCATAGCGATTTTTTTATGTTTTTTTTTTGGGGATTTTTCATAATTTATGGGAAAATTTTTCATAATGTTTTTTATTGGGGAAAATCCATAGTTTTTTTTTTTGGCTCGAAATATGGCCCATTTTTCATTATTTTCATTTCTTAGCGCCCATTTTCCGCAGCGAATTATTTTTTATATTTTTTTGAAGAGAGTTTTCAGAATTTTTTGAAAATTTTTCATGAAATTTCAAAAATGCTTTGGCTCGAAATATGGCCAAAAAATGCAGTGGTTATTTGGTGGTTTTTTTTTTAAATTTTTGGAAAAAAAAAATTGATGATGGTTTTTTTTTGGAGAATTTGATAATTTGTTTTTCGTCATGAAATATGATTCAAAAAATTTGAAGAGAGTTTTCAGAATTTTTGGATAAATTTTCATGATGGTTTTTTGGGGAATTTCAAAAAATGCTTTGGCTCGAAATATGGCCAAAAAAAATGCCATAAGAAATTGGGCCATTTTTCATTATTTTCATTTCCTAGTGCCGATTTTCCACATCGAATTTTTGTTTATAACTTTTTTTGGGGGGATTTTTCTGTATAATTTTTATAATGGGGTAATTTTTCATAAGTTTCATTTCATAGCTCCTATTTTCCACCGGGTATTTTTTTTATAATTTTTTTTTTAGATTTTTTTGGGAAAATGATTTTTTTTATAGAATTTCATAATTTGTTTTTTATTACGAAATATGTCCCAAAAAAATCTCATACAAAATTGGTTCATTTTGCAGCATTTTTATTTCAAAGCGCTGATTTTTCATTGGAATTTTTTTAATGATTTATTTGGTGTTTTTTTTTTAATTTTTGGAAAAAAAAAACTTTTTCAGAGAATTTCATAATTTGGTTTTGGTCATGAAATATGATTCAAAAAATCCCGTAAGAATTAAGTAATTTTTCATTATTTTCAATTCCTAACGCCGATTTTTCCCTGGGGATTTTTCGGAATTTATGGGAATTCTGGGGATTTTGGAAAAAAAAAAATTCGCTACAAAATTGGTTCATTTTTCATTATTGTCATTTCATTTCCCTGGAATTAGAATTTTTGGAAAAAAACATGGTGGTTTTTTTTTGGAGAATTTCATAATTTCTTTTCTGGGCATGCAATTTGGTCTAAAGAAATCCCCTAAAAAATTGGGTAATTTTTCATTATTTTGAAGATGAAGAAATACCCCAAAACAAATGAAAAATCCCCCCAAAAGACTAATATGAAAAAAAAACCGTCATGAAGTTTTTTTTTAGAGAATTTCATAATTTGTTTTGGTCATGAAATATGATTAAAAAAATCCCGTAAGAATTAAGTAATTTTGCATTAATTTCATTTTCTAGCGCCGATTTTTCCCTGGGGATTTTTCAGAATTTATGGGAATTCTGATGATTTTGGAGAATTTTGGCCCAAAAAAAATCCGCTACAAAATTGGTTCATTTTTCATTATTGTCATTTCAAAACGCCGATATTTCCCTGGATTTTTTTTTAGAATTTTTGGAAAAAAATTCATGGTTGTTTTTTTTTTTGGAGAATTTCATAATTTTTCTTCTGGGCATGCAATTTGGTCCAAAGGAATCCCCTAAAAAAATTGGGTAATTTTTCATTATTTCGAAAATGAAGAAATGCCCCCAAAAGACTAATATGAAAATTTCCCCAACAAATTCTGAGAAATACCTCAAACAATTTATGAAAAATTACCCAATGCTAAATCCCGCAAATATTATGAAAAATACCCCCCTCTTTCATTATTGTCATTTCAAAACGCCGATATTTCCCTGGAATTTTTTTTTAGAATTTGGTGTTTTTTTTTGGGAATTTAATAATTTTTCTTCTGAAGAAATCCCCTAAAAAATTGGGTAATTTTTCATTATTTTGAAGATGAGAAATTACCCCAAAAGCCTAATATGAAAATTTCGCCAACAAATTCTGAAAAATACCCCAAACAATTTATGAAAAATTACCCAATGCTAAATCCCGCACATATTATGAAAAATACCCCATCTCCCTCCCCCCCCAAAAAAAAAACAACAACTACTTATTCGATAACTTATTAACGGATACTTAGGAAGGAACTTCAATGAGTGGTGTGAGACCTACTTTTTAAAACCGAATACGAACAGCTAATGCTTATATAGGAACGTTTAAATGGCTTTTATTTGTTTTTATGATCTTGCCAGGATATGAACCTGGGTTTGCTGTGTGATACACAGTCGCATACACAACCACAATGTTACAACGAATCCCTGTGTGTGGCCATGATATGACACACAGGGATTCTTTGTAACGTTTGCAAACTTTTCTCTCTCTCTCTTTCTCTTTGTCTCTAATCCCAGCGCCAAACATTTCCCTGCTCAATCATGGCTTCCTCTTCTTTGGTTCACGACTTCCGATCGACATTTGTCTTAGTTTGTTATCATTTTACGGGGAATGATAAAGAGATAAATCACAAAGAAGAAGAAAATAAACAAAATTTAATTAAATAAGTACAAAATAGAAATTTGTTGTTTTGAGTAAGATGTTGTTGTTTTTTGGATTTTATCCCAAAGCAAAATCTGTAGATCTAATTAAGAGCTAATAATGTGCCAAAGAGGTACAGGCAATACGTCGAGCAGTTCACGAGATACAGACTTAAGAATCTGTACATGTTTTTTTCTAAATTGTACTAAAATCCCCCACCTAGTCGAAAACTTCAAAATGAATTAAAAAACCCCCCTTAAAGAATAACTCAAAATGCAGCTGGCGTATTTCGTCTACCATCGTAGCTTTTAGATTGGATCAATTTGGTTCACGGTGTTATCCGTTCGCGTTATCCCCTTTACGACGGCCATCCTCGCGCTGAGTCTTACACCCAAGTGAGTAATGACACTTTGTGCATTCATCTGTTTGGTTTTTTACTGATCTGATCATTAGGGTGGAGTGAAAACAAGCTTTTTTTTTTAATTTGAAAAAGTTAACCTCGGAAAGAGATGTAGTCTGGGGTCCTAATGAGGGGAAAAATAAAGAAAAAAAGTTTAAAAAATTTTTAGGGGTCGCGCCACTCCCTCGAAATTTGGAAATTATCGCTATTTTGGCGTTGATTTTAGAAAAATCCTAAAAATTAACGACTTAACTTATTCGAAATTTAAAAGTTTGAGCTTGTTCAGTGCCCAAACAAAAGTATTTGAGGCAAATATTTGGAAATTATCGCTATATTGGCGTTGATTTTAGAAAAATCCTAAAAATTAACGACTTAACTTATTCGAAATTTAAAAGTTTGAGCTTGTTCAGTGCCCAAACAAAAGTATTTGAGGCAAATATGAGGATAATCGACTAATATTTGTAGCTTTGGTGGCGATTTCATTGTTCAGTCAATTTTCTGAAGAAGGCACGATTTGACTTATTTTACTTTTTGAAATTTTTGAACAATGAGACAATTTTTTTTAAATTTTTTCATGCCCTTATTTCATTGTTTACGCTATTGCAAACATTTATTGGCATAAAACTTTTTAGGATTTTTCTAAAATCAACGCCAAAATAGCGATAATTTCCAAATTTCGAGGGAGCGGCGCGACCCCTAAAATTTTTTTAAAATTTTTTTCTTTATTTTTCCCCTCATTAGGACCCCAGACTACATCTCTTTCCGAGGTTAACTTTTTTTTTTTGAATTTCACTCCACCCTACTATTCATGTCATAGATTTTGTAAATCTACAATCTACAATTTCCAATTTTACATTCAATTTGATGACATCAACAACGTTCCGTCTTATTGCGTCGTATTGCGTTTATTTTATATTTTCACAATCAATTTCATGGTAATTTCCCACACCAATGATTTCTTATGGGCCTCCATTTGTGTTGGTGTTGCCCTTTATCGACGATTGTCACTTATTTCAGGATAATGCCTTGTTAAGATCCTTTTCGCCAGGCAAAGGGGCACAACAAAGGAGTTCCGTTCCGCCGTAGCCGAACACACACACACAAAGCGTGACTGGTCAATTTGTCAATTATCCAAATGAGGGGAAGACATCTCCCCATAACATGAGATAAAGGCGATCACGAAGATATTACGATACGATGCGATTGCATATGTGAATATCGTTGACGTTGCCAGTGCCGCTGCCGCTGCGTATGAATAAAATATGTATATGAAATGATATTTACCACCTGGATGCAGGTGCTCTGTGCCGATTAGCCCCACGTAGATGCGGCTGACAAACGTGCACAATGCACCGCAACGGAGGAGACTTGTTTCCCAAACAAACAAACGCAAGTAAAACAGATCGAACGGATGTCAATTAGTTTAGAATTCATGATCGTATGACCGACTGCATGGCCGAACGTTACGCTGCCAAAAAAACCAAAGGACTACTGCGATTTCGTTTCGGGCCAGAGCGAACGTTGCGATTATTGCGGTTTGCCGGTGGTGCTACGGATTCGGATGCTGCCACATGCATATCCAGATGCCGGTTGCATGTCTTTCTTCTTTGCCATTGTCATACTTAGTAGAAATGTACCGCCTTCAGACAGACGGGCAACATTGTTGTCCGTACCCTACAGCCGGGTAAACCCGTCTTCGTACAGCTAATGCTTTTCTGGAGAAGTTCCACATGTCAAACTGTGTGCGATATCATTTGTAAAGGGTGTTTTTTTTATTGAGGTATAGAACTTCGAATTGAAATGAAACACAAGAAAATCGTTTTAATGTCCATCAATTTGGCTTTATTGGAAGGATAATTTTATGCCATTAATGTTTAAATATGATTTCGGGCATGTGGCCGCCGCGGCTGGCTCGAATAAAGCCAATTCTACAGGTCCAATTTTTCAACCACTTGTTGGAACCACAACTCATCCACATTCATGCCATCCGATTCGGGAACAAAAAAAGTCGGTTATCATGGCTCTATACCGGTCTCCATTAACGGTAACTGACTCTCCAGCATTATTTCGGAAGAAGTATGGCCCAATGACTCCACCAGCCCATAGAGCACACCAAACAGTCAGTTTTTGTGGATGTAATGGCATAAAATGGACGGAGCTTGCGGTGAACTTCGCGAACTGAACCATTACTTTCGAAATAAATATGCACGCTTTGCAAGCGTTGTTCTTTTGTCAACCTGTTCATGATGAAATGGCAAACCAAACTAAATATTAATCACTTGACAGCTGACAAAATGGCCGACAGTTAAAAAAGTGATGCCAACTTAAAGTTCTATACCCCAATAAAAAACACCCTTTACAAACAGTTCGTCTGAAGAACGAATTTTAACGATCCGAACCGGCCACTTGACAATGAACGAATGAGAGTCTTTGGATATTCGCGTATCCCGCCTGAATGTCTTAAAATGTCACAAGGGAGACATCAGAGTTGGATATCGGGCGTAGAGAAAAGAATGTTGATCAAATGACGTCACGCTCACTGACCGGGAGCTACAAGTTCCACATGTCATAGTTATCTCTTACTCGTCGAGAATCTTCTCTCAAATTTGTGAGCTGTGCCCGATATCACTGACCGGGAGCTACAAGTTCCACATGTCATAGTAATCTCTTACTCGTCGCCGGCATTTACGAGGGGAAAATGTTTTGATAGTACGGATCGCAAGAAACCTCAAGCATCTCGATTCGTTTGACTTCTCGAAGACTTCGATTGTCTGGATATTGACCCATCTCCTCTGATGGTTTTCTCTATGGGAGAGGGCACTCTTGTGGGCCAGCACTTTTGAACGCCAAGACTTTGAGCTCCTTTTCATGAAATTTTCCAACTTCTTCGGGTCTTTGGTTCTTTGGGTCAACTTCTTTGGCTCCTTAATCCCTGGCATAGGTTTCCTGCTGCCGTTTGTCTTCGTTAGAATCTTATAGGGGTTTTTGCCCCAGAGTCTGTGTCAACTTCTTCACACAATTATTTCGCGCTTGGTTTGCTTAATCGCTGAACGACGTGTCATTCCTGCCGGTTGATAACACTGTGCAACAAATCGAGGGACTTTTTCTGGGGGGGGTGGGAAATTCCAAGTCAGGGTGATGGTACTAGGTCAGTATAGTAAAACCCTCAAAGGGTTTGGCGTTCGTATGTGTCAGTTTGTTTTTATGACCTTTTTAATTTTTTCCTTATGTTTTTTCGCTTAGTTGTAACATTTTGGCAAAAAACGTAGTTTAACATAACTCGAGAACCACTTGTCCGATTTTGATAAAATTTAGAATTACAATTTCTTTAATCCGTTCATATAACGTTTTTCTTTATAATCAACAGTTTTGCCGGTAAAAATAAATTTGTGGAGAAAAAAAAATTGTTTGCCTAAAAATTTAATTTTTTTTTTTAAATTCATAAAAAATCCAGAATGGAAAAAAAATGCCAAAACTAATTACTTTGTACGAAGTGAGATAGTAGCCTAAAAATTAAATTTTTTTTTTTTAAATTCATAAAAAATCCAAAATATGAGAGAGTTCGGCTTGTGAGTGTCGGCTTGTGTTTTCTCCAAATTTTTGAAATTCATACATTTACCTAATTGTGAATAAATGAGAAACGCGTGCATCGATTTTCATGATCTATGCTTTTTTTTGCTCATGAGTTATGTGACTTTACGCGAAAGTAATTAGTTTTTTTCATTTTTTTCCATTTTGGATTTTTTATGAATTTAAAAAAAAAAAATTTAATTTTTAGGCAAAAAACATTTTTTTTTCTCCACAAATTTATTTTTTTGCCGGCAAAACTTTCTTGAAATGGACATCGTCGGGATTCCGTGTGGATTTTCTACAAGCTGTTAGACATTTCTTTCTAAGCTCACCAAATTCACCGGTCCACCAATAGACTGGTGGTCTCTTCGCATTACACGGCATGCGAATGTTGCAGGCTTTTTTAGTTAGGAGAACTACAAAGTCTACGCTCAAATCGCTCCCATCTACGACATTATTTCCATTTCATTTCCGCTCATTCCATTTTGGTAGTTCAGTTACCGATTTTCCCGGATTGAAATGTGGAAATGCGGAGGAAAAGAGTGGCATCCTCTTGCCCATTTAAATATTGATTGGCTCCCTAAATACTCATGCCAATTCGTTGTCGACCAACTGTAGTTGAACAACTGCACCTCTCCACCCTGAACCAAAAAAAAAAAAAGAAAATGATAATTGGCCGCTATTGTGGTCGTATGCATAATCCTTTCTCTTGAAATGTAACCGATCGAAAGTGTTGTTGTTAGACTTAATGAGCTTTAACACCATCAATTTGTCACCTCTTGTTAGTGGTTTCGGTCGGTCGGTCGGTCGGTCGATCGATCGTTCGAATTGGCCACAACCGAAGCATGCTGGCTCCAGGCTACTATCTCACTTCGTACAACAATTCATTTGACAGAAGCTTAACACCAACACCACCACCACCACAGGAAGATTGTGCCCGGAATGGAGACAAATTCGTCTGTCGGCACTGCCCACAGAACTTCTGCTGGCCGAGGTTCATAACTTAGGATTGCCGTTGAGCCTAATCCTTAAATATTCGATTATATAATTTTTGGAAAATTCAAATCTATAATTGCCGTTGTGAGTCAGAGCTGAAAGTAAAAATGTCTGTTTATAAGCAACAAATTGAATTTAAATTGCATCGTTTACAAAACCTTTTCTTTCTTCATTTTAATTGCAATTGTTTCATATAAAAGGTTTTTTTGGTGAAGATTTGTTTCTTTTGGGATTTTCCCAAAACAAAACATTTTCTCATGCCTATCCAGGCTACTTCAAATAGGTTGTTTTTTTTTTTCGTTACCAAAAACCCAAGTGTTTTTTAACCACAAATATAAAATGTTTGTACATTGTAACGTCCATTTAATTGCAATTGTAGATTTCCGTTTCCGCATGCGCGTTTGATGTGTGAATGATTCGGGGCTAATCCGATAATGCGAAGGAAGAGTGTGTGTGTGTGTTTGTGTATGTGCGGCAATTATAATCGTATGTGTCTCGCAGGAGAGCAGGTACGAAAACATTTTATTTTGCCACGCGATTTGGCAAGAGTGTTGCCATAAATCGAGTGCGTGAAATGTTCAAATAAAAAACCTTCGATCTAGCATTAAGGAAAATATTAAAAAAAATCTTTTTTGTATGGGGTTTTTCATGTACAAAGACATTTCAAAGGACGGGCGTTCTAAGACAAACGCGAATTCTTCCTACGGACAACCACTGCAGCTCTTTCTATGCACGAGCCCTAGCCTTAGTTTTACAAAATCCAGGAAGTCGCTATTAGGTGCATAGGAACTCTACCGGCTTTCGAGCCCCTATATAGGGTTCTCCAACTAGAGGTGTTATTTTGGTATTAAAACCAGTGAAAAAGTTCCAGTCGGGTAAACCGACTTATATATACCCTCAGTAAAAACATACAAGTCTCATATTCCATAATAGCAACCTCAAAATACCGAATGTTATAGAAAAATATTGTATTACACATTTTTACAGAAAGGACGGAGTTTTTTCTCGAAAATTGTATGTTGTTAGAGCTTTACTAAATATAGAATTCGTTGAGCGAAGATTCGTTGAGCGAATTTATATAATTGTACGATTTCTAAAGTTGGTGGAATGGTAAATTTGTATGGGAGGTACCAGATGGAGTCCGAATAGGGGTCCAATTTTTTCTGGAGAGCTTTAGATGTTTATAGATTTACTAAATACTTTGGGCAAGATCGCGTTGGTCATATTGATCATATTACCCGATTTCTAAGGTAGGCGGGATGGTACATTTGTATGGGAGGTACCAGAAGGGGAGTTGCCAGACTTACAAGTTTTTGTTCAATACTTAGTCTAACTATACGTTTTCTAAATACAAAATTTGGGCAGGATGTCGTTGGGCATATTGATGTTATTACACGATTTCTAAGGTAGGCGGGATGGTACATTTGTATGGCAGGTACCAGAAGGGGAGTTGCCAGACTGCCAAGTTTTTGTCGAAAACTTAGTGCAGTTATACCTTTACTAAATACGGAATTTGGAAGTGGGCGTATTGATATTATTACACGATTTCTAAAGTGGGCGAAATAGCAGATTTGTATGGGAGGAACCCGAAGGGGTGTGGCCATATAGTCCATATGCAATCCCATAAGCAGCTTTGGGAAAATATTCAACCATGCCAAATTTCAGAGTGATTGCTTAACTCTTTCGAAAGTTATCGTGCGTACCAGCAGGACAGACGGACATGGCTCAAACGATTCAGAAAGTCATAAATCAAATTTGGTCCAAAGAGACTTGGGTTCTAAAGTGAATATTTCTAGGTGTTGCCTTTTGAGCCGAATCAAATGATATATCCTCCTATCCGTAGGGTGAGGGTATAAAAAATAGAATTTTTTTAGATAAATGTTGGGAGGTTCATTTCATAATAAAGAGGAAGGTATGCCGTTAATAATGGAAAACAACATTAGCCAAGTGGCCACCACGACCACGCTTACAGGACCAACATCCTTTTCATGAAATTTCCCATAACCAAATCGCAAAGTGGCTGCCCCATGTCCCCGATAGCCTCACGAATTCTATCTTTGAGGTCTTGCATTGACGCTGGGCTGTTGGAAGATCAATCGTGATCTCGTTGGCCAATTGTAATTAACTCTTCGAGAGATAACACGGTCCGGAAACTTTTCCCTTAAGAGAAAAGTTGCTTGTGTGGCACGTAGCGCCGTCTAGTTGAAAGCAAGCGTTGTCCAGATCAATATGATCCAACTCCGACCATAGAAAATCATTAATCATCTCTCGACAGTGCAATCCATTCACCGTTACTGTTGATCCAGACTCATTTTTGACCCGCCGGACGATAAACCGCACCAAACAGTCACACGTTGAGGATGGCTTCTCAACAATTACTCTTGGTTTTTCCGAGCCCCAGATGCGAAAATTTTGCTTGTTGACTTAGACACCGAAGTGAAAATTGGCCTCATCAGTCAAGATGATTTTTCGATGGAATTCCGGATCATTTTCATTAATTTCAAGGACCCAATCAGACACGACGTTGTTGTTGATGATCGGCCGGCTTGAGTTCTTGTGGTAACTGAACTTTATAAGCCTTAAGACTAGGCCTGCCAGATCCAATTTGCCAAAAAGCTTGACATTGACCAAAAAAGAACTTGATTTTGAAAAAAAAACGTGACACATACTATTTTTTTTTTCATAAAAATTCTTACTGCCTGTTTCCATAAAACGAATTTGTTCGTTCGATACAAATACTCAATATTGGAAGCGTTATAAAATGGGTTTCAGACATTTTTCAATTCTGGTTTTCAAATATGTGTTAGATATCGGGAAATGGAACACAAGTCCTAAAGAATAAGCTCTGATTACTGGCAAGAATACATTTTATTGCACCTTCAATTTTGACAACTTGTAACGAACGAACAAAATCGTTTTATGGAAACAGGCAGTTAGAAGAAAAACAAAAATATCATAAAAAGTAAAAATAACAGAAACAATGTAAAAGAAACAAAAAACAATAAAAATTCAGTCTTTATATATTTCTAAGAAAACTTAGGCGTTATTTAAAAAAAAATATAGGTACTATCTTAAGAAAAAAATATAGGTTCTATTTATTTTGCCACATATATTTCGTACTAGTAAGTTGTAATGCGCCTATGGCGCCCGTTGAAATATGGAAAAAAAACTTTGTTGAAAAAAAAATTGTTGTTAAAAAAAAATTTTTGTTGAAAAAAAAAATTTGTTAAAAAGAAAAATTTTTGTGGAAAAAAAAATTTTGTGGAAAAAAAAATTTTTTCTTGAAAAAAAATTTTGGTGAAAAAAAAAAATTGGAAAAAAAAATTTTTGTAAAAAAAAAATTTTTGTTTTATGGAAACAGGCAGTTGGAAGAAAAACAAAAATATCATAAAAAGTAAAAATAACAGAAACAATGTAAAAGAAACAAAAAACAATAAAAATTCAGTCTTTATATATTTTTAAGAAAACTTAGGCGTTATTTAAAAAAAAATATAGGTACTATCTTAAGAAAAAAATATAGGTTCTATTTATTTTGCCACATATATTTCGTACTAGTAAGTTGTAATGCGCCTATGGCGCCCGTTGAAATATGGGAAAAAAATTGTGTTGAAAAAAAAATTTTTGTTGAAAAAAAAAATGTTGTTAAAAAAAAAATTTGTTAAAAAGAAAAATTTTTGTGGAAAAAAAATTTTGTGGAAAAAAAAATTTTTTCTTGAAAAAAAATTTTGGTGAAAAAAAAAAATTGGAAAACAAAAATTTTGTAAAAAAAAAATTTTTGTTTTATGGAAACAGGCAGTTGGAAGAAAAACAAAAATATCATAAAAAGTAAAAATAACAGAAACAATGTAAAAGAAACAAAAAACAATAAAAATTCAGTCTTTATATATTTTTAAGAAAACTTAGGCGTTATTTAAAAAAAAATTTAGGTACTATCTTAAGAAAAAAATATAGGTTCTATTTATTTTGCCACTATATTTCGTACTAGTAAGTTGTAATGCGCCTATGGCGCCCGTTGAAATATGGGAAAAAAATTTTGTTAAAAAAAAAATTTTGTTGAAAAAAAAATTTTTGTTAAAAAAAAAATTTTTGTTGAAAAAAAATTTGTAAAAAAAAAATTTTAGAAAAAAAAATTTTGGTAAAAAAAAATTTGGGGAAAACACAATTTCTGTACAAAAAAAAAATATTATTTTTTTTATTATTATTATTTATACAATTTATATAGAATTATAGAATGCCTATTTAAATTCCTACGTACTGCGTGACAGAGTCAGTGAATCAGTGTATCAGTGAATCAGTGTCGAGGGTAAATATATATTAAGATTCTTAGATGCAGAATTAATTAATTCTCTACCATCGGGTGTTTGTTAAAAAATTTTGAATGTTTTTGCAATCCTCATCGAAGGACATTCTATTCCTATCTTTGGTATATCAATTATTTAGAACATTAAATGCTTTTTCACAAAAGGCATTGCTTATTGGGATAGAAAACACAAAGGAGATCAAAATGTTTTGAAGATTGCTTTCTGCACACTTTTTTTTTTAAAAAATATGACCATATTCTATCATTTGGTATATCTTTTGGTAAAATATCGTAAACTTCTCGAAGAACACAGTAATCGCCATACAGTTTATGGTTGTCAATGTCATTTGAAATACCTAATAATTTCGGAAGCTCTAACAGCTTATTCCAAGTCAGAAGGGAATAAGGAATTTTGATTGTATATTGATGTTTCTCCAAAATCATACTGGCAGCTCTCTTAAGAAACTCATTTGCTTCGAACTTGAAAGTACTTATTTGATCACGGGGAAAGGGATTTCATAATTGTAGCAACTTTGCTTCCATAAAAATTATCATTCATACGGCTTTGAATGCTGTTCACAAGATTGGCCATTACGTTATGTAGTTCTACAATTGTGCAGGAGTCACTTTCTAAAACTAATGTAGCAGCTTGGAACTCGTGCATCTCACTATGAATGAAATATAAATATGCCTCGGATAAACCTTCAATTGTGCAGTCATCATCTTCATTTGTAAGTTCTATGTCGGAAATTGCATGTGCTACGAATTCTCAAAGAACTTTTCGAAAATTTGTCTTGCCTTTTTGTAGAAAATATCTTTTTACTGTCGGCCAACAATATAACAAATGGTCAATTGCTGGCAGAAGTGAAAGCCATCTTGTAGGCACATGATGCAAATTCAAAACATTCATTATAAATTAAATTCATTATATATTTTGATTACAATGTTATTACTTACACTGTCTCAAACAATTGTCCGTACCCCATACAGCTGAAAATATATTTGATTATAATTCGAAAAATACTAACCCAATTCGAATGAAGTAAATTTTTTTATAAAGTCCAACAAGTAATTATAATAATTGCAAATTAAAAGTAAAATAAAAAAAGTTTCTCTTTTATTTTTAACAAAAAAATTAAAAAAAAACCCAAAAAATTGTCCGTACGGCAAACTCTAATATAACGGTTCGTTCATTATTGTTGTTTTTATAAAATCAGATCATTGTCCAGAGAGAAATTGAGAACATTCCGACATAACGGATCCTTATTTTTTGAAGTTTAAGTAAAATTAGATAATCGTCAGTCTTATTAATTTGCTTGTCTGAATAGTGTTTTCAATATGAGTGCAAATAATAAAAATCATACAGTATAATCCCGATAATTCGTAAACCCCGCTTATTCGTAACAAAATCCCGGTCCCTTGAAAAAATCGCGATAATTCGTAAAAATCCCATACATTTCGGTCCTCTCGATAAATCGTAAAATTTTTCCTGCGAAATGCCTAAAAACCTCTTATTTTACCTCGTAATTTTTCGTTAAAAACCTCGATAATTCGCAAACTTCACCTGTTTTGCTATTCTCTCTTTCACTTCTTTCGTGCTTTTTTATGTATCGGAGGCGACGCGTTCTTTGGAGGAAAAACGGTAGACCACTGACAAGTGATTCTATGCTATCAAGTGGCGAAGCATTTGTTGTTGTTTATGTGTGTGTCTTTCTTTAAATCTCATTGTTCTTACGTTGCTGTAAACTGGCATTGATCGGGCATATTCACATTTTTCTGCAGCTCAGTGAATTAAGTGGTGATTTTACTCCGTAAAAATGTGCGCGGTTTGTCCGAAGGCCATTAAAATGTCACAAAAACGGTCGCTTTAAGTACTTTATGAATTAAGTTTTTGTTTTTTTGTTGAAAATTAGTTGATTTTAAGTTGCTTTTTTTTTAAAAAATAAAACTTTATACATACATACATATAAATATGTATGTATGTACATATATTCATTATTGTATAAAAACCCCCTTAATTCGTATTTTTTCTTTCTTCCCCCCGCTAATTCGAAAACCCCGCTAATTCGTAGAAAACGGTCGGTCCCTTGACATTACGAATTATCGGGATTTTACTGTACTAAGATTCCTATTGCCATCAAAGAATTGGTTATTAAACTGCACAATGAAGGCAAAAGTTATCTTGAAATAGCAAAAAATATTTCTAGACCAAAATCATCTGTCCAATATGTGATAAACAATTATAAAAAAACAAGTTAACTCTTAATTGCCCCAGGAAGAGCTCGTAAAAAAATCATAGACGCTCGATTGGGAAGAAAGATCGACCGGATGCTTAAGCTGGAACCAAAAACAAGTGCTGTGGAAATAGCTAAAAATGTTGAAGAAGATGAAAACGTTACTTTAAGCGCACAAACGGTACGGAACTTTCTGCATTATAACCAATATAAGGCATGTGTTCCACGTAAAAAACCTTTTATATCACCAAAGAATATAAAACAGCGTTTAGAATATGCCAAAGAATATGTAGACAAGGCTGACGACTTCTGGAAAACAGTTATTTTTACTGATGAAAGTAAATTTAATATTTTTGGGTCGGATGGAAGACGTTTTGTGTGGCGAAAAGAAAACACCGCGTTGCAGTTAAAGCATCTAAAAGCAACTGTGAAATACGGTGGTGGCTCGGTGATGGTGTGGGGTGCGATGGCAGCTGGAGGTGTGGGAAATCTCATCTTTGTGGAAACGACGATGGACAGCTAGAATAAATTTGAGAAAAAAAATTAACTTACAAAAAACATTGACAAATCACTTTTTCACTTGACGCGCATTAAAAAACTTGACAATCAGGCCCGTTTGGCAACCCTACTTAAGACCCAAGTCTTTATGCAAAATACGGTGCAATGACGTTTGTGCAATGGCCAATTCCAAAGAACGTCAAGGAATGGACAAACCTGGTTTGTCTTCAACACTTTTGGCGGGATACAGCAGCAAATATTCTCAGTTGTTCTTGAGCGACATGCACGGGTTTTATTCATCACATCACTAACTTGTCCCAACAGCTCGAATTTGTCAATCAATTTCTGTATTGCCGACGACCCATAAATGCATTAGTTTTGCGAACTGTGACTGCAAGATTTTCACAATTTTCTTGTAGTGATTTTTAATAATTTCAATGCGTCGTTGAAACGTGTATCGTGCCATTTTTAGTAATGTCGTAGTTTCTACTTGTCGAATGTCAAAGAATAAAAGCTTCCAAAGTGACAGCTATCGAAATACCGGGTGATTCAAAATAACACCACTTGTTGGAAAACTCTTTAATGGTTATTTTCGTAATCATGAGCACCCTGTCTTCGTTCCCTTGCACTAGTTTCATGTTTTTTTGATCCCTTTGAATTGGTTTCTCTCGGTGTACTGAAATTTCGACACATTGTCGTTTGATTGTTTATGTGGTTGTTATTGCTGTTGTTACCACTTTATTATTAGCGAAGGTGATCGATTTGGCGCTTCGTGATCAATTTAAAACAACACAGCCCAACAATCAACAGTCCCCCACCAGAGATTAGCCGAAAATCCCACCATCGAAAGGCAGCAAAAAAATCACACACACGCAAAAAACAAATACGAAACATCATCATCATCATCGACCAGCTACAGTGGCTCAATTTAATAACCGGACAGTTACGTTTTACACAGTTTCTGACAAAATATGTAATATTTTTGAAACGCATTTAAACAACTTATTCAGTATTTTATTTATTTACATTAGTTTGATAAAAAAACATAAACATTGAACACAAAAAATACATTAGCAAAGCTTTACAATGACAACTTTAAAATAAGACGAAAAATTAGATCAAATTAATAATCGGACACTTCAATATATATATGGAAATTCGTACTTTGGTTAACTTTTAATATTTTGTTGGCATTCCTTTGTTTTTACGAATGTGGAGGCGTTTCCATAACGTGGGGGCAATTATATAATAACCACATACGTGTATTATACGCCTTGTGCTTCGGGTCATTGTCTTGGTAAAATTGAAAACAGTCCGAAATGCCCAATTTTTCCACGCTAGCTGCCAAGTTGTCCTTCAGAATCGATATATACTTATACTGATCCATTATGCCATCAATAAAAACCAACTGGCCAGGACCCGCTGCTGACATGCAGCCCCAAACCATTACACTTCCTGCGCCGTGCTTTACTGTAGGGCGAAGATTGCAAGATCTGAGTTCTTCATTCGGTTTTCTCCAAACGTACATCTGCCCATCCGAACGAAAAACATTAAACTTACATTCGTCCGTGAATAAAACAGTGCTCCAGTACGAAAAGTCACGATTTTTATGTTCGGCAACAAATTTTAATCTCTTTATGCGATTTATGTTGTTCACAAATGGTTTTTTGCGCGCAACTCTGCCGTGAAAATTGTTTTTCCGAAGCACATTTCTAATAGTTTCGGGGCTAACGTCTATCTTTAGGCTTTCAGACACCAGTTTAGTTAATTTTGGTGCACTTAGTTTCGGATTTTTTTTTATTTGATGTATTATCCATCGCTCATCAGAAGGAGAAAACTTTTTTGGTTGTCCTGGCTTGGGCTTATTTTCCACAGAATTGCTATCTTTAAAGCGTTTTATAATGTCATGGACCGTAGAATGGCTTCTTTGAACAGCAGCATCTATACCACGCACAGATAACCCATTTTGATAATGTTTTATTATCAATTCTCTTACTTCTTTGGATGTTTGAACCCGTTTGTTACTCATATCACTTTTTGGAAAAAAAACAATTATTTCTTGTAAAAGTTATTTGGCTAAATTTTCCTTCTGTTGACTTTTATTGCGACTACTAAATGGCCAACAATTTTAATTTGGGGAATACCCACTTTTAGCGACGGCAAAAGTAGGTAGTTGCCACGTGTCCGGTTATTAATTTGAGGTTCTATAATGCCATATTTGAAAGTTTTGCTTATAAAATATCGTGTGTGTATATAATTGGTGCAGTATCATGTAATTAAGATAGTGTGGTCTTGTAGTTAAAAGAAAACCGGGGCTCATCTTTTTTGGTACAAACGGATTGTATAAAAATAGACGTTTAATGTAGATTTTGCAACTGTCCGGTTATTAAATTGAGCCACTGTACCTCCGCCACCAGCACAAGGAGGTGTGGAGCCTCAAGAAGCTGCACAGACAGCTCAGTGTTGACCCATTGTTGGTGGCTGCGCCAAAGCACTGTGTGTGCCAATAATTACACATCAAGTGTTGGCTGCGTTGATGGTGATGTTTTTCTGGACAAATTAAGTTAAATGTTTTTCGGGCTGGATGATCCGCAACGAGTTGTTCCCTCTTGCTGGGCTTTGGCTATCGATGTGATGTGTTGTGGTGTGGCGTGTCGTGTTGTGCCCTGGCTGCCTCCCGACACATGGGAATCTTCAGCAGCCATTGTGAGTGGCTTTCCTGTTGATGTGCTGGCTTGCCTGCCGTTTGACCTAAACTTAACGCGATCAATAAATGTGTTAAGTTCGATTTTTGTTGTTGCTGCTGTTGTGGTCGTCTGTTCAAGATCGTTGGAGGGGGATAAGCCGTTGAAAATGTGTTTTTTGGTCGATTTTATTTGGTTTGGCCCTTCCGCTGTGTCTCTCCATACATTTCATTTCTTCTCGTCTGGCATTTGTTTCATTCATTCATAACTGTTTGTGTTTTTTTGTTCTGCAGTTTGTCGCTGTTGTTTTGGTGGCTCAAGACTGCGTTTGTCTGTCGCACTATTCTGTTGTTGTTGTTGTGATGATAATCCCCCCCCGGAGTAAGACAACAGCGAATGCGACAGCAACATTTTGTAGACGGCAGCAAAACCAATTTGTCCGATATGCTGGTAATCGAAAAGAAGAGAGAAGAAAAAAAAGAACGCTAATCAACAACGTGTTAGTGTTGTTGTTTGGCCGTGTTCAGCCCTAAGGATGCTGGCCGATATGTGCTGAGGGGGGATTAATTTGACATCGCTGTTGCGCTTTTATGGGAATTGCTTAATTCACCAGCAGCAGAGTGTGGGATGAAGGATTTCGTAACTGAGTGTGTGCGTTTTGTCAGATGTGAGATAGAGAGTAATTTCCGCCATTTGTTGTTGTCATGTGAGAGCTTCTGTACCGTTGACTCTAGTCTGCTAGATTCTGTGTGACAGACATTCTCGCCCAAGAAAGTGTAGAAACAGAACACTGCGGCTGCGGCAGCGGTTGTCAAATTCGTATGGAAAATTGAGAGGCAAAACCGCACTAAAAAACCGCAATGAATTAAATCTATTTTTAATTTCTCTGCGGATTTTCTTATGCTCTGAATTTTTGATACTGCCTCTCTCTTTGTGTTGCCATATTTTCCTGTTTTTTGTAAACACAAAACATATGGTCTACTAGTTCTTTGTACATATTTTCAGTAAGAAGAAGGAAAAAATACAATATGATAATTATTTGTGAGAAAGAAAATTTTAAATATGGACCAAATACAAAAGATTATCGAAAAAGTTGAGCAACATGAATGCTTGTACAATTTACAATCTGTAAATTACAAAAAACTGCCAGGTTAAAAATTCAAAATAATTCTTTTGTTTCAGTTGAAATCAAAAAATAATAACGAACATCTGTGAAATGACAACAAAAACCGCTACCGCAACCGTCGTCATTTAATTCATTTGCTCTCGCCGCACCGGTTTCCGCAGCCGCAGCCGCAGTATTGTGTTTCTACACTCAAATGTAGGGTAACTCTGCTGATCACCATCCATCAGTTACCTTCTCTCTCTCTCTCTCTCTCTCTTCGCATTTAGCAATTTGTGTTCCGTTTGTTTTGCGATTCACTCTGGAGGTTGAGTTTGTTTGTTTTAGGAAATTATTAAGTGGGCGGGTATTCGTTTATATTCCAATAACTACAGACACACAAACACACGTTAACATTTTGCTCCGTTGATCACATCAATCAGAAAAGAAACAAACATCAACTGGTAAAATCCAAGTGCAGTTGGGCTAAGTCGAATATTAAGCGCCCTTTACACGGTCACAATGCATGAACAGTTTACCCATAGGACAAGTGTAAATTTGTGAGTAAGCGTCACACCGACACTGGCGGTGCATGACAAAAAATCAAAATGTTTTGATTTTGACCGTGTAACGGAACTGCATTTCCCAGACATGACATTTTTCAAAAACGGATGCAATTATTTTAGAAATAATAATACACACGATTATTTTTTTATTTTGGCTGCAATCGACAAATATTTGATTCTATGCAGACTTCAGGTGTATAACTTCATAGGGGTAATTATTCTCTTTAGTTTTACTTGTGATATAATTTTCCCAAAACAACGGTAATTGACGATGGCTATCGAGGTGACACCTGAGTTAATATGGAAGACTAGTAAGTTGTAATGCGCCTATGGCGCCCGTTGAAATATGAAAAACAATTTTGTTGAAAAAAAAATTTTTTTCTTGAAAAAAAAAAGTTTTTTTCAAAAAAAAAATTTTGTTAAAAAAAAAATTTTGTTGAAAAAAAAAATTTAGTAGAAAAAAAAATTTGTAAAAAAAAAAAATTTGGAAAAAAAAAATTTATGTTGAAAAAAAATTTAGTAAAAAAAAAAATTTTGTAAAAAAAAAATTTTGGTAAAAACAAAATTTGGGGAAAACACAATTTCTGTACAAAAAAAAATATTATTTTTTTTATTATTATTATTGCCTATTAAATTCCTACGTACTGCGTGACAGGGTCAGTGAATCAGTGTCGACGGTAAATATATATTAAGATACTTATCCACTTGAGAAGCGAGAACGGAAGCAGTCGCGATTAGTTGGTTCGGAGGCGGTCACTCATTATGTGACTCTTTGAAAATAGATAGGAAAAGCGAAACCTCTCTGTTAAAGGCTAATCGGACCCAGACCATTTTCCTAAGCGATTATTAAATAACGTAATGAAGAAGATATGATCATGGAATCGCTAGAACTCAATCAACCAAATGTAATTAGAGTAATGAAAGCATTCTGGGTTTTACTTCGTCTGCAGAAATGTCGTCCAAACACTTGACATTATTCTCGAATTAATTGCTTGATCCATTGACATTTTGATAACGCCTCTGAGGGTTTTTTTCTCCCATTTGATAGCATAAAGGATAAACAAGATGTTCTTCAAACCGGCTTGCGAGATATGTGAGTCTGCAATCTTTACAATCGGACAGTGAGGTGGCAGATGTTGCCTCTATTATATTCAACGATATCGATAATCAAAAACTATTTTTTAAAATGTGTTAAAGTATGATTACCTGCAAACATATATATGATTGGGAACATTGCTGCTGGCCCAAAATGAAAATATATGTGTGAGAGCTGCTACCCCAAACACTATTGATGTTGCCGGCAAAATATATTTGGGAAAATATGTTACAGAGGCCGTTTTTTTTTCCTGCGTGTAGGTCTAGATACAACTGTTAAATAAATAAAAAAATAATAGCAAATAAGTTATTTTCGCAGCCAAATAAACTTTGTGTCGAAACAAATAAGCTTTACTTGGTACAACCTCCAAACATGCGATTTACTTGTGTGTTAACATTTAAAAAAATACAGATTTTTCAGCGTCTACCAGCTTCTTTTACTGGCCCCAGACAATAGCAATAAGTTATTCCATTTGTATACCTTACGTATTGCAGCCCATATGGAGGATCAAATTGTATAAGCACTGCTTTCTCTCGAAGTTGTTACCAACGTACTGTCGAACCTACGATGCCGTACAGCCCCATGGCAGAAGGCTACACCAAACATGAATTTCTCATAATTAGCTTTAATCTTAGGTTCCAAGTAGAGCGAACTCGAATTGTAGGAGTCCTGTGTTAGGGTGCATGTGTGTGTGTGTTTGTGTGCGTTTAAATTTCAACTATAACCATGAATTTAATCTGATCAACTCCTATAATTTTCTTAAGCTTTTAATGTCTTCATTTAGTTAAATGATTTTGTACCTTTTTTTTTTTTTTGGCGAATAAATTGAAAGCAAATAGTATACACAGGTGTTCGCCACCAAGATAATAGGAAGATGGAAGAAAGAAGCAGAAGAAGAAGTTTATTAAATAAATCAGAAATTCTCGATTCATTTTCTATTAGCGGCCATTAAGTACGTTGATGTACTTGATGGGAATAGAATTGGCGTTTGCAATGCTCTCTACGATGTTCACATTAACCCACATTTCGTTTTAGACTAAACAAAACTGTGTGGGTTACATTTTCTATAAAAAAAGTTGGTATTTTTCAGTTAATTTCGAAAATGTGATAGGGTTTGCCACGCCATCCCAAATGCAACTCAACACAAATCGGGGATAATCCTGGAATTTTTCAAAACTATATTTTTAAAATATACAGGGTTCTCCAACAAGTGGTCACTTTGGAAGCTTTTATTCGTTGGCATTTGACAAGTAGAAACTACGCCATTACTAAAAATGGAACGATACACGTTTTAACGACGCAATTGAAATTATTAAAAATCACTACAAAAAAAATGGGCCTGTAAGCGTGGTCGTGGTGGCCAGTTGGCTAATGTTGTTTTTCATTATTAACGGCATACCTTCCTCTTTATTATGAAATATCATTCCGATCATTTATCTCAAAAAATTCAATTTTTCATTGGATACCAAAATAACACCTGAAGTTGGGTAGAAAAATAACCAATTTGGAAATGCCCCAGAAACAAATGAAGAAGAGAAATAAATTAAAAATATCCAATATGAAAATTTCACCAAAAATTCTGAAAATTTTCACCAAACATTTTATGAAAAATTAGCCAAATCAAAATCCCCAGATGTTATGAAATATACACGAAAAAAAAAACATTTTCGTAATTTGGAAAAGTGTAAAGAAAAATCAAATGTTTGAGTAATCGCCCCACATTTGGGATGATTTTTCATTATGCAATATCACCCCAACCTAAAAAGTGACAAAAACCCCAAAGAAAAATTAAAAACAATCCCAAACATAAGTGAACAATTCATATAAAGCTCGCAAATTGGGACATTGTTCTAATGTGTTAATTGGGGTCCTAACACTAAAACATTGTACAAAAAATATACCAAAAAAAAAATTCCCCAAAATTAAAAAAATTGGGAAATTTTTCATTGTTCAATTTTTGGGTTATTTTTCATATGAAATATTACCTAAAAAATTATGAAAAACTCCCCGATTTCTTTTTTTTTTTGGGAATTCAAAAAATCCCCAAAATTAAAAAATTGGAAATTTTTCATTGTTCAATTTTTGGGTTATTTTTCATATGAAATATTACGCAAAAATTTCTGAAAAACTCCCCGATTTCTTTTTTTGGGTAATTCAAAAAATCCCCAAAATTAAAAATTTGCGAAATTTTTCATTGTTCAATTTTTCGGTTATTTTTCATATGAAATATTACCCAAAAAATTGTGAAAAACTCCCCGATTTATTTTTTTGGGGAATTCAAAACATCCCCAAAATTAAAAAATTGGGAAATTTTTCATTGTTAAATTTTTGGGGAATTTTCATTATAAAATGAAAAAAATTATGAAAAACTTCCCAAATTTTTTTTTTTTTTGGGGAATTAAAAAAATCCCCAAAATTAAAAAATTGGGAAATTTTTCATTGTTCAATTTTTGGGTTATTTTTCATTATAAAATATTACCCAAAAAATTATGAAAAACTCCCCGATTTATTTTTTTGGAGGAATTCAAAATATCCCCGAAATTAAAAAATTCAAAAATTGGGAAATTTTTCATTGTTCAATTTTTGGGTTATTTTTCATATGAAATATTACCCAAAAAAATTATGAAAAACTCCCCAATTTTTTTTAATTCAAAAAATCCCTAAAATTTAAAAATTGTGAAAGAAATTTTTCATTATTAAATTTTATATGAAATACAGTGAAAGCTCTTCTTGCGGACAGCTCTCTTAAGCGGACAAATTTCTCGGTCCCATGCGGTATTTTTGAGCAAATTAACCTCCGCTTGGCGGACATCTCCCGTTGACGGACAAAATCGCTGCGACCGTCAGTGTCCGCTTAAGAGAGCTTTTACTGTATTGCCTAAACAATTTAGAAAAACTCCCCAATTTTCTTTTTGGAGATTTTTTGGGGGAATTCTTCATTTTCTTTTTTGGAAAAAAAGTTCTTGAGACTGGCATGCTAGTGGACATCACTCACGGTCCCCGTCATCTTCATGTGCGCTCTGACAAGAATATGGCTGTCGCAGTCGAGACTAAAACATCGACTCGCCATCGATCTCAACCACTCAACATCTCACCCACCAGCCTAATGCGAAGTTTTTAACTCCAATTGTGCCAGAATTGCCAGCTTCCAAATCGCTTCTCAGAACAATTATCTTATCTGACGAAGCGCTATTTCATTTCTGCCGCATCTGGCAGAGAATTCCACGACAGAGTGTGTACGGTGGGGATTTTGGAGCTGTGATCCTTCGCTTTATTTCGATGCTGACATTATTATTTCTATTAATGGCGGAGCCGAGGTATACAAATTCTTCCACTACCTCGACGTTGCAATTGCCGGCCTTCACTATGTCGCCTTTCTTTCGCCGCGACGTTTGCCTAGCAGTGGCAAGCATAAATTTTGTTTTGTCCTCGTTCACCATTAGACCCATCTTCGCTGATTCCTTCTCAATTCTGGAAAAAGCACCAGTTACATCTCGCTCTATCTTACCGACGATGTCAATGTCGTCTGTTTAATATATTGTCGTCTCCATTAATATATTGAAGAAGTTGCACGATAAGCTGTCACCTCTTGTTGTAGTGTATGGTTCGGAGAGGTCGCTTCCTATTTTTACTGAGGATCTAGTGTCACTCAGAGTCATTCTACAGAGGCGTACAAGTTTCGATTGGATCTCATACGCAGACATGGTTTCAAACAATTTTTCTCTTATCGGCGTGTCGAAGGCGGCTTTATAGTCGATGAATAGATGGTATGTATCGCTTTGCATTTCATGGATCTTTTCCAGGATCTGGCGAAGTGTGAAAATTTGGTTGACGATGGATTTATTCGGCCTGAAGCCACACTGATAGGGCTGAATCAGTTTGTCTAGTTTTGGCTTCAATCTTCCACACAATATGCTAGATAATATTTTACCATTGAATTCGAATCATAGTTTTATAATATTTTTTTTCTCCGTGTGCCAACAATCAGCTCTAGACCGATTAAAGAAGACTTTTTTTCCCCGAATTAAAACTGATTCCTTTGGAACCGATGCTAGAGTTACTCCTACGACCACTTGTCGACTAAATAAAACATTACATTTGTATTCACGATAATTACTAGGTAATGGGTTCCAAATTTGGATCTACGAAGCAGTGAAGAAGCATGTGTTCTCGACCGATGAAAAAGCTGTTTTTTTTCCATACAACAGATGATTTTTCTGTAACCTCTTCTAGAACTACTGCAATTACCGCTTACATTTCAATTCAGGGTAATGAGTTCACCCAATAGACTGCTGTTGTATTCAAAACAAATCGATCTGTGTAATGGCCGATAGTGGTTCCCACGGCAACTGTTGTTGAGTTCTACAAACATTTCGACTTGAATACATCTTAGATTTAAATTCCAGCTAATGAGAACCAACTGTGGTTTGTGATGTAGAAATAAGTTTAAGACTTTTTAAAACACTCGCTTCAGCAGCAAAACTCGATCCGTACGCAAGTGGAATCTGTGAGCTGTAAGTGTAAATATTTCTTCTAGAGAAATTTTCACAAGGCTCCTTCTCGTAAAGTCGCCAGCATTTACAGCCGCTCATAAATCTTTGATGGTCCTGCCAGGCTTCGAAGCTGGGTTTTTCTCAACCTAAACGGGGATCTTCACTTATAACTGAATCCCCTAGAAAATAGTCCAGAACTTTTTTCCATATTTCAAGTTCAAGTAATGATCTGTATATCTTTTTGTCCAAAAAGGTATTTTGCAAAAAACTATAGAGAAAAAAAACGCATTTCTTGAATTTCTTTTTTAAATTTTCGTAAAAAATTAATATATTTGAGCTAATTGATTTTTTGTTTCAATTTGTTTTTTTTTCGCATAAAACTAAAACTTATCGCACTAATCATGTCTTCCGGTTTGTAATTAAATTATACAGCTTAGCAAATAATTTACACAGTAATACTTAAAATTAATAATACAACAAATACACATCGGCTTTCCACTCTCTCTCTCTCTATGTACAGCAATATTCTGAGGCAGGATAATTGTTTTGTTTCGTTCAAGGTACAAACTTTGGCACGAGCTCAACTCGGATTTCATAAAAAAAAATACACCACTTAACGCAGCAAATCTCCCAACGCCGAGATGTAGGTCTGGGCCATTTGCAGGGTTTCATGCTTGGACAGCTGACGATCATTGCCCAGGCAGGGCAAATATTGGCGCAGACGATCGAAGGCCTGATTGAGGTTCTGCATGCGACGACGTTCGCGGGCATTGGCGGCCAAGCGACGCTTACGCTTAACAACCGGCGAGATTTGTTTGCCTCGGCGCCTTTTGCCGGGTGCAGTGGGATCCGAGTTGGTGGAGTCATCCTCACAGTCGTCCGGATCGTTAAAGTCAAATGAATCGCTGGCATCGAAATCATCCTGGGAGGAGCTGTTGCCGAAAAACATGAGATTGTCATCGGCATCAACGCTGTTGTCATCGAACAGGCCGGTGTTATCGAAATCGACAAATTGCTGGAAGTCTTCGGTGTAGACGGGCGCCGGGGTTTGTGGCTCAATGGGGCTGGCACTGGCGGTTACCGGAGCAGCTGGAGTTGATAACTTGGGTTTGCGATTGTAAGATCTTTTGGGCTTGGGATTTGCTTTGGCTGTTTTGCAGGTACCGACATTCGATGAACCCATGGGCACACAGGGTTCTACGGCTGGTGGTGTTTCCACCAACGTCGCCACCACCGGTGACAGTTGCTGATGGTGTACGGGCGGAATGATTGCTGGTTGTGATTGCATTAAAGCGGGATATTGCATGGTGTGTTGCTGTTGCAGCGCCACACCGTTGCCGTGGCCATACATGGCATTGAGATCCACAAACTCGGGACTTTCGGAGCGATGTGAGGCCGGCGAGGATGTCAGCCAGCCATCCGATGAGGCCTGCTCGTAGGTCAAATATCCATGACCTACATTCAAATATTGACCGGCATTGGCCATTAAACCGTTTGGGAAATGCTGGGGCAAATGCGTTGGCTGAGCGACGGCAATGCTGGCCGGATTGTAGGCGGCCATGGGATTGAAGTAGGGCTCGCTGGTGTCGACCTTGAAGGCTTGTAAATCCTCGGAGGTTTTGTAGTAGTAACGATAGACTTCGTTGGATGCCGCCATTTTGGTTGGTTTATCTGGTTTTACGTTAAAAGGACTACGACGAGTTATGGCAAAACACGTTTTTAGTTTATTTTCGAAACGAGGAACGCTGTGCTGTTATTCCTTGCAACTCAAGTGAGTTTCTGTCTTAACCAGTGTCCTGCGGCCGCTATTTATAGCTCTGCTGGCTGGAATCTACCACAGCAGGTAGCAGACAGGTAAACCAGACAATCCACCACAAAACTATTGCTTTCCTTTGCATTCCCATGGACGACGGCAACAGTAGGCTCAAAAACCTCTCTCTGTGTCTGATTGTGTGCTACAGACTCTGTAACGGAGTGTGTGTGTGTGTGTTTGTGGTTTGTGAGGCTTCATCGTTCGTCTCCTTGGCTCTGTGTAAGAGTGTGTGTGTGTGTGTGTGTGTACTTGGTTGTGTTAGCCATCAGCGCCTTTTAATGTGTTGGAATTTTTATTCTCGCCACCAGCACGTGCTCTACGTGCCGTCTGTCCACTCTTTGTTGTTGGGTTTCTTTTATTTTTGATTTACTGCCACTTCTCCATAAACCAATGAAATGTTCTCTGGCCGAGTGTGGTGGGAATCGTACGAACGCTGTGCTGATTGGTTGGTTACTTCTGGCGTCTGCAGTTTCTTTTCTTTTTTCTTTTGGAATTGTTTTGTTGTTTTTTCCGTGTGGTGCCACAGCAAAGACAGACAAAAGTGTTGTAAGTATTGCACCAGAGCTGCTGCACTCTTGTGAGAAGCAAATTTAAAGACCGAAAAATAAAAAAAAATTGCAAGATTTTTATAAGACTTCATTACAAGACAGATGTGAATTGATTTGAACCGAGCTTTTACAGGCTTCTTTAAGGCGCGGGAACAAATGCTGATGTGCTCAATGTTTTGCGTTTAAAAATGTGCGACAATTGCCACAGATGTCATTGGTGTTTAAGGCCTACATTTTTTATTATATCAGGGACGAAAAGAACTTATACATTTTCGGGCTACTTTTATTCTCTGTGGAATTATTCCAAAGTGGAATTATTTGGGCATTTTGAAATTGAATTGAAAGTGTGGCTACAATTTTTTTTAAACAGTTCATTAACTTGTTCTCCTTATACGCTAGGAAAGTAATTTTTCCTTGAGAGACCCTTAAAATTGTAAAAAGTATTATTTTCGTTTAAATCCAAACTCGGCTATTCCACAATTTTTTTTCAACATTTCATTAACTTGTTCTCCTTATACGCTAGGAAAGTAATTTTTCCTTGAGAGATCCTTAAAATTGTAAAAGTATTATTTTTGTTTAAATCCAAACACGATGGTGAGATCCTTTTTTAATGTTGCCCAAAACCTATCGACCAACAAAGTCCAATTTCTAAACATTCCACAAGCGGACATCCTGCGTTATAAGTTTGTGGTCACAGGGGGAACCTACAATTAGGTTGGGTGGCGATAAAGGGAGCGTGTCCGAGACTGGGTTAAGCTTTATTTGCAATACTTAAGCGTGCTGTGAATTCCATAGCTTCCAATTGTCCAATCTCCTCTGTTTTCCACAAATTCATTAAAGTCTTATCCAAGCACTTGGGCGGAGTTGTTCTAATACCGCAAATATTCCGCCTGGGAGTTGTTATCGATTAATATCGAGTTTTCTCATACGACTACCAGGCGTAGCACAAGGCTGATTGATATGTTTGTCCCAATCAATTGACCATCAGTCTAGTCCTCTAAAGGTCGGCGATCAATTAAAACCACTTTGACTATCAGCCAATAGGAAGACACTACGCGTGACGTCATTTGATCAACCTGCGCAAAACATTCTTTTCTCTGCGCCGGATATCCAACTCTGCTGTCTCCCTTGTGACATTTTAAGACATTCAGGCGGGATACGCGAATATCCAAAGACTCTCATTCGTTCATTGTCAAATGGCCGGTTCGGATCGTTAAAATTCGTTCTTTCAGACGAACTGTTTGTATGTGGAATACTCCTCCAGCCATCTGTGACCAGCTCAAATGCAAGACACAAAAAAGACGTAAGCGACATTTTTTTCAAAACTCGCGTTTTAATGAAATTTTGTAAAAACATTTTCCAACGCTCTTACTTACAGAAAATATTAAAAAATTATATATAGCAAAATCAATTGTATCGTAAGCAACACAAGCCTCTATGCTTGGCCGCACACACACAAAAAAACATCTCCTGTAAAATTTTCTTTTTTGCTGGATTTTCTATTGCTAAGTGTTGGTCAAATGAACAAGTGTTCGGTTGGCCTCCTCCCATGCCTTGTACCTTTTCCAAAAGGCTCGTTCAATGTAACGGGTGGCGCAAAAGTAATCCTTCTATCAGAAAATGCTATACATGCGATTGGCCCCTAATGTAAGTGGCAACTCTGGCGGCGGCCATTTACATGTTGACATAATGATGTAAAAAAAATTAAAAGACCAAATAAAACTAATCCACAAGAAGAATCAAAGTTTTTCATTTTTTTTTTAATTACAGCCAAAAAACATCGGATGTAAAAAAAATTAAAAGACCAAATAAAAATAATCCACAAGAAGAATCAAAGTTTTTCAATTTTTTTTTAATTACAGCCAAAAAACATGGGAAGTTTACTTTTGCGCCACCTGTTGTAAAGATGAGTCTTCTGTGTTGAGTATGTGATTTTTCTTAGTACAAGCTTGACCAGTTCCAACATTTGCCAGTCTTTACTTACGTTCTCACATTCTATATATCAGGGTTTAATCTCCTGCAGAGACATTTTCTTATCCTCATCTACTGTATGAGAACTTGCACAATTTCATAAGATGTTAAATATTTGCCCGAGAGAGAGAGAGAGAGAGAGCTTGAAATCGTACCAGCCAGTCGCACAGACGACTCTAATGTCTTAGAAAGTCATTAAATGGATTTGGTCAAAATATTCTTAGTTTCTTAAGTGGCAATTTCGAGGTTCGTTGCCAGCACCATAAAAAGCTAAAGGGTGTTTTTTATTGAGGTATAGAACTTCGAATTGAAATAAAACACAAGAAAATCGTTTTAATGTCCATCAATTTGGCTTTATTGGAAGGATAATTTTATGCCATTAATGTTTAAATATGATTTCGGGCATGTGGCCGCCGCGGCTGGCTCGAATAAAGCCAAGTCTACAGGTCCAATTTTCAACCACTTGTTGGAACCACAACTCATCCACATTCATGCCATCCAATTCGGCAACAAAATAGTCGGTTATCATGGCTCTATACCGGTCTCCATTAACGGTAACTGACTCTCCAGCATTATTTCGGAAGAAGTATGGCCCAATGACTCCACCAGCCCATAGAGCACACCAAACAGTCAGTTTTTTTGGATGTAATGGCATAAAATGGACGGAGCTTGCGGTGAACTTCGCGATCTGAACCATTACTTTCGAAATAAATATGCACGCTTTGCAAGCGTTGTTCTTTTGTCAACCTGTTCATGATGAAATGGCAAACCAAACTAAATATTAATCACTTGACAGCTGACAAAATGGCCGCCAGTTAAAAAAGTGATGCCAACTTAAAGTTCTATACCCCAATAAAAAAACACCCTTTACAACCCCATACTTCTGCATTACTAAAAATGTCCAAATTCCCAGTATTCCATTGTCCATTCTGTAAGTGCCTTAAGTATATTTTGCATTTCCCATACATATTCACTCCATAAGGACCACCAACTCTTTACGGATTCCAAGAAATCTTTAAACCCAACCACACACACGCACACTCGTCAGCACTCTTCTAATAAATTTTATATCAAAACCCGGAGCCGATCGAAGGCGTTGATTTTCCAACCAACCTCTCGAATGTCACAGCCTAGTTTTGATTCACACACACACACAATTGAAGCACTTGTGCGACAGAAAGTCACAAGGAACTCTCTCAGCAAGTTAAAGTGCCTCCTTTCCAGATCCCTTTGCGGTTTAAGAAGAACAATAAAACAGCAGCTCGACTAGTAGCAGCACACCCCACAAAATCTAACAGAAGAAGGGAAGGGACACACAATAGAGCAGAATACAACAAGACAAGCCGACACAGCAAGGACGGCAACGACGAAGAATGCACAAATGATAACCGACAAATTTGCGACATTATGGCCCTCAACATTGTCAAATGTTCTCGGCATGACGCACGGGATGAAAGGGCCCAATTGCCGATCGATTGCAACCTGTAGGCATGAACGATTAACAATCTTTATGACAATCTTGGCCAGAAAGATGACAACAGCCGAGTACAAGACAAGGCAGCACAGAACAATTGACAATTAGATAAAAATGTCACACAACAAACCGCACCGCACGCAAACCGGGCACAGGACGAGGCACAACAAATGTATTGCTTATCAGCCCAACATTGTGGACAACAAAGTGAAACGATCTCTGCCCTCTCTCTCCATCGATTATTCCGTTTGTAAAACATGCACCCTCAACCGGTGTTCGTCGTTTTTTTTTTTTTTTTTTTTTTGTTGGTGCCTTCCACATCAGCGTGTGTAAGGATGCAATTGGAGTTTCTGGCATTTGTACGTACATACGTATGCAAAGGAGTTGTGACATTTGCATTTGGGACAAAGTCTTTTTCAATTCCACCTGCGCCTTGGTTGGCAGTTCTGCGGTAACTGTTCGGTATGTACGCTACAGCAAGTATTTGATGCCCAGGTGTATAGTTGAATAATGCAATAACTGATCCACGGAGTAGCCACTGACGGGAAATCGAAATGTGACCCAAAATATTCTATCAAAGATTGAAGTACAACAGAAGAAAAACAACAAATCTATGTGTTCAGAAGTAAATAGGAATCTGTAAACAACATTTATCGGAATTATTGGCTCGCGAAGACTCGGAGCCGAAAGATCGATTGGAAACCGTGCCGCAACCAATCACAGGCGATGGTTTTGCCATGTTCTCCTCTTAACCAAGGCTTAAAATCAACCAGACGACAAGCAAACAGAAAAACCCATTTGCCTATCTGCTTCTTTTGCCTAATTCAATTAAAAAATTATGTGAATTAATTACAATATCAATGCAACCAATTAAGATATTAATTGGATGTCTTTGCGGACTGAAAATGAACCAATTCTTATTTAAGTTAACTTATTCATTGAGTTTCGGTTATTGCCCCAACTCTTACCACTGAACCATTTGTATACTTTCCACCGGCTCGTAACGATAGGCAATTCCTTGGAATTGTTCAGCAGAACACATTTTATGAAAGATACCAAAAACTCCCTCAATGCTCAACCATTTCAAATTTAAATGTAACGAGATCGTTTATTTATCGGCTTTAAATAATCCTGACCTTTGCGATGTGAGTTCATTTGGGGAGCGAATTCATATTTCGTTGTATTGTCCTATTTCTCTACAACGATTTGTTATCGATTGTCAAAATGTTTCAATACATCTCAGCGATTTGTTATCGATAACTGAAATGGTTCAATTTCTCTACAACTATTTGTTATCGATAGTCAAAATTGTTCAATTTATCTTAGCGATTTTTATCGATAATCGAAATGTTTAATATCTCTAAAACGGGTTGTTATCGATTTCTCTACAACGATTTGTTATCGATTGTCAAAATGTTTCAATATATCTCAGCGATTTGTTATCGATAACTGAAATGGTTCAATTTTTCTACAACTATTTTTTATCGATAGTCAAAATTGTTCAATTTATCTCAGCGATTTTGATCGATAATCGAAATGTCTAATATCTCTAAAACGGTTTGTTATCGATTTCTCTACAACGATTTGTTATCGATTGTCAAAATGTTTCAATATATCTCAGCGATTTGTTATCGATAACTGAAATGGTTCAATTTCTCTACAACTATTTGTTATCGATAGTAAAAATTGTTCAATTTATGTCAGCGATTTTGATCGATAATCGAAATGTCTAATATCTCTAAAACGGTTTGTTATCGATTGTCAAAATGGTTGAATTTATCCAAGTGATTTGTTATCGATAGTTGAAATGGTCAAATTTCTCTAATACGATTTTTTTGTCGGTAATCGAAATGATAAAATTTAATGGAACGATTAGTTATCAATAATCGATATTTGTACTCAATAATTTGTTATCAATAATCGAAATGGTTCAACTCTAAAACTATATTATTGATAGTCAATATTGTTCAATTTATCTGAGCCATTTGTTATCGATAATCTAAATGTTTCAATTTCTCTGAAACTATTTTTTTTAGTCAATATGGTTCAATATTATCTGAGCGATTTGTAATCGATAATCGAAATGATCCAATGTCTCTAAACCATATTTCAATATTATCTGAGCGATTTGTTATCGATAATCGAAATGAAATGGTTCAATTTATCTAAAACATTTTTGTTTGATAGTCAATATGGTTCAATTTATCTGAGCGATTTATTTTCGATGTATTTTCTCCCATGTGAAATGGAATGTGAGAGAGAATTATCTAATTTGTTGGAAATCAATCTGACATATCTAACTGGTTGGTCGGATATGAAAGAAATTTCACAGAAGCCAGTCGATCTTTTGAATTACGCCAATTTTTTAAAAAATTAAACTGTCAACTGTCATAAGATATACGTTTTTTTTTTATAAGTCGCACGTCGATGTGTCAGACCCACAAAATCTCAATGCCAAAAATCGCGAATCTTCCTAAAATTTTAAGAGAATGCATTTTGTTAGCCATGGAATTATCGTTGGATTCGCCCCGAACCTAGTCTGGTTCCATTTGTGTTCCATTTGGCTCAGAGACAGGAGCACCTAAACTAAACACCAGGATCAGCGAGTTAAAGCACAATCATGCAAAAACAAAAAGAAAAACACGGAACGTAGTGTCCTAAACCAGGCACAGCCAAGTGTAGGCGGAAATGCCATAACAAGAGCACGGACATTCCGGTGCACATGACGGACTTCCCAATTGTGATGAATACAACCGCAAGGAATAACAAGATTAAAACGGCACTTATCTGCAGAATAAATCGCACAAATTTTGCAAAAAAAAAAATCTCCATTATAAACAAAAGCCCAACAAGACATGCCTACGTAAAACTCAGTTCAGCTCGGCTCAGCTCAATGAGCATCACACAAGGACACAGCAGGCTGCTCTTTTACAAGCGATCACATTTGTCAGCACTTGAGGATCTGCTAAGGCCGTCATTGAGGCCTTACGGATCTTTCCGGTTTGTTGTTATCATAATCGCATCATAAACAGAACAACATGAGGGCCAACATAAAAAAAGGAGTAGACACACCGAAGCTGGGCAAACAATATTTGTCCATTTGCCGGAGAGATAAGCGAGCGATAGAGAGAGAGAGAGAGCGAAGGAGAGTAGGATAACAACCTAACTTTGTGATTAGAAATTGTGCCGCTAAAAGAGAGCCAACTTATCATTGATCTTGTTAGATCGTCACAGACAAATTATTCCTGTGTCCGTTAAACGAGAGACACTCACTCGCTGGACCTTGGCCATTTGCTATGCTCTATCTGTTGGCAATACGTTCGTTCGCAGTGTATCGCAGTGAAAAATCTTGTTTATGACTTTTCCTCTGTCAGCCTCAACAATTTGGCAAATTTTCGGCCTGATCTTGTCTAATTGTTACGGTACTCCAGGGTAGACGCCCCCCTCTCTGCTGGTGTGTCTATGGGTTTTCTTCTTTTGGTGTTGAGCTCTAAGCCGCTAGCGCCGGCGCTTCATGCTTGTCCTTCGATTTGTAATTTGTACAACGTCATCATTGCGATCGTATTCCACACTCTCTCTCTCTCTCTCTCTCTCTCTGTGGCGTTTTTGATTCCGGTAATGATTGCACGCCTAATAAGCGTGCCCACCAAACGGGCAATTTATGATTTTATTTTTTATAAATTCTACGAGCATTATATGATTGTTCAGTTTTTGTTGTTGCATCGATTAGAGAAATATCCTTTTAATATGGACGGATCCTTCGGGGGACGGTGACTAGCGCTGGGAGGAGGATGAGTTTTCAACATTTCTGTAGTTTACGATGGTGATGTAATGGAATTGTAATTGTTTTGCTAGCGCGTGATTAAGCAGAATTAAGCGGCCGCTCTTTAAAGGTTGTGGTGCAAGCGTTGGTGGTCCTTTTAGAGGCGGCAGCCAATGCTTTGGGTGGTATTTTTTGCTAGCCTATGATGGAATGTTTGAAAACGCTACAAATGGTTTCAACACATTCGTCTACAAGGCAGAAAGTCATAAAGCATACAAGTCTTCATTGAAGACTGGGCACAGTGGGCGCTAAACGACAGCCTGTAACGACATTCAATTCTGTGAAAGTTCAGCAGAACAAATGTTTGAAAGATTCCCTATCATGTTAAAACCACAACCACATCTTGTGTTTTGTGGTAACACGCACAAAACCATAAAATACCACAAAACTCGCACAGCGGTGCATCCCTTTAGAATGCAAATTTAACCCCATCGCTAATTTATCGATTGCATGTCGAATAGGGCAATAAATAACCAGACCTTTTCGCTGTGTATATTTGCCTGGAGCAAATTATGTTTATTGTAATCGTACACATGGGTTTTTAAACGATTTGTTAACGGTATTCAAAGGCTACAATTTCTCGAAATAAATTCTTAGTCGTCCAATTTCTCTAAATGTTTTATTGTCGAAATGGTCCGATTTCTCTAAATGTTTTATTGTCGATAGTTCCAATTCCTCTAAATGAATTGCTATCGATAGTTAAAATGTTTCAATTTCTCATAGTGATGTGTTATCGATAGTCAAAAGTGTTAAATTTATCTCAATGATTTGTTATCGATAGACAATTTATCTGAAAGATTTTTTTTGTCGATAATCCAAATGTCCAATTTCTCTAAACGTTTTTTTTATCGATAGTCAAAATTAAAAATTCATCTGAACGATTTGTTGTTGATCATGTAAACTGTCCAACTCCTCTAAATAATTTGTTGTCGATAGTTTAAATGGTTAAATTTCTCCAAAAAAATATGTTATCGATAGTCAAAATGATTCAATGTATCTAAATGATTTGTTATCGATAGTCAAAAGTGTTAAATTTATCTAAATGATTTGTTATCGATAGTTAAAATGGTTCAATTTCTCTTAATGATATGTTATCGATAGTCAAAAGTGTTACATTTATCTCAATGATTTGTTATCGGTAGAGCATTTATATGAACGATTTTTTTTTGTCGATAATCCAAATGTCCAATTTCTCTAAACGTTTTTTTTATCGATAGTCAAAATTAACAAAATGTCCAATTTCTCTAAACGATTTTTTTTATCGATAGTCAAAATTAACAAATTCATCTGAACGATTTGTTGTTGATCGTGTAAACTGTCTAACTCCTCTAAATAATTTGTTGTCGATAGTTTAAATGGTTAAATTTCTCCAAAAAAAATATGTTATCGATAGGCAAAATGATTCAATTTATCTAAATGATTTGTTATCGATAGTCCTATTATCTGAAAAATATCTTATCGACTATCCAAATGGTCGAATTTCTCTAAAAGTTTGTTTATCGATAGTCAAAATTAACAAATACATCTTAACGTTTTGTTGTTGATAGTTCAAACTGGCAAATGGTTCAATTTCAATTAAAGATTTGTTATTGATAGACAGAATGGTTCAATTTATGTAAATGTTCCAATTATCTGAATGATATGTTATCGATATTCCAAATGGTCCAATTGCTCAAAAAAAAATTGTTGTCGGTAGTCAAAATTATTCAATTTGTCTAAATTATTTGATATCTATGGTCCAATTATCTGAATGATATGTTATCGATAGTCCAAATAGAATATTATCGATAATCGATATCACCAAATTCAGGACCTGTTGACGATAGTCCACCTTTTGTCCAATTCTTCTAAATTATTTGTTATCGATAGTCAAAATAGTCAGTGATGTGTTATCGATAGTTCAATTATCTGAAGGACATGTTATCGATAATCCAAATGTTCAAATTTATCTAAACCTTTTATTAGCGATACTCAAAACGATCCAAATGATCTCTACGCCTTGTTATCGATAGTCAAATTGATCCTAAACGATATACACGATTCGTTGTCGCTAGTCAATTTATCTGGACGATTTATTACTAATAAACAAATAATCCAATTTTTCAAAAAGATTCGTTATCGATAGTATAAATTTTCCTATTTTTCGCATGATATGTTATCGATAGGCTCTTGGGCCCAACGTCCATAATAAATGAATAATAATGGATGAATTATAGTGAATGAATAATAAATGAACCCTCAGAAAATCTCAAGGTAGGTCCTATATCGTTATATGGACCTTGGCCCGATCGAAACGATCTTTAAAAACGTTGATACAATGAATTCATCAGTCATGGAACTGACGTAAGAATTATTCTGCTGCATCCTCAGAGGTGGATATTTTGGAGTGGTAGCATCAGCGGTCCATTTTTCATTGATAATTCAGCTGGAAATGGAATTTCATTTAAAAGTGAGCTCTACAGAGGAATGATACTCAATTTTGGGTCGGTCCATGTTTCTTTGATAATTCAGGTGGAAATGCAATTTCATTTAAAAGTGAGCACTACAGAGGCATCATACTCAATTTATGGACCGGAGATTGAAGACATGGACTGTGACGATCTTTGGCGTCAGTAGGACGGCTCGCCATGCCACACAGCTCAGGCCAAAATGGATGTTTTGCCCACTAAGCTCAGTAATCGAATTATCAGCCGTCTCGGCTATGTCAATTGGCAGCCTGGGAGCTGAGATTTGACGACTTTTTTTTTGGCATACCGATATTACTCGAACAATCCCTTAAGGCAAATATCGAGCACGACAGTAGTGAGTTAGCGCCTGTAAACTTCACCGAGGTCTTGGACAATTTGGTTGACAGAATGGGCTACAGCAAAGCCAGCCCGGTGTCAGTCACATAGGTTAAGTCGTGTTTCATAAATAATGGGAATATTTCTTCTGGCGAAGCAACCAATGACCAAGGAAATGGATGTTTGTTCACTTGTTTGGATTTTTTTTTTAGAAATCAATTTGTTTATTGTTCAAATAAAATTCATTCTATGGTGTTTGACTTATTTGCCCCGTTGCCATAACGATTCTAGTGACCGTTTCTCTATATCGTTGACTTTCCACTGTTAAAATTAATACGAATTTGCACCTTACGAACATTTTTGTTATGGATATGCTGCACATTCCCCTCCTCACCCACCAAACTCATCAACACACTTCAGCCCAATCGCTGGCCACCGTTTATCAGGGATAAAAATGGATAAACAAATCCTTTCGTTTGTTATTTCTGTGGCCCCCATTCGATATTTATAGATTTCATACATATCAATTCGGATAATATTTGCACAAGAAAAAAGCAAACATCTTTTTGTTTCAATCCTGTGTGGATTTCAACAACAACAACAACAAAAGAAATACGTTTTAAACAAACAGAAAAGAAAAAAAACAGAACCCCTTCCGTCATCACTCGTCATTGTGGATCAGACAGCCGATACGAGCCCATAAAAAAAAACGGAGCACATTCTCGCTGTCGCCCTGGCCAAGCTGCACAATGGTCAGTCATATTTAATTTGACTTTAATGAATATTAAACTCGTCAATATTTTGCCAGCACCATAATGGTCATGTACCGAAGAAATCTACTCGGTCCAGTGCAGTTGGTGGACGGTGCGGCCCACCCACCATGAGCTGATCAAGGAGCGGTGGTGGAAAGAAAAAAACGGAGTCGATTGCATTTGACACGCAACACTGTGTGATGCCTTTCGCATTCTGGAATTCATTTTCACTTTTAACTGCAGCTCGTTTTTTTCTTTTTCAAAATAAAAAAACAGAACTCAAGTGTTAACTGTTAATAAAATAAACAATTTAAAAATTAAATGATTTCCTTCTGGTGTAAGTATTACAAAGTAAGTGTAACATTTGACATCACTTTCACGGCCCACAGGCATTTACTAAATGGCCAAGTACATCTCTCGGAATTATTTGCAAACATTTCTTTTCTTTTCGTCTTTTCCTTATGACTGTCAGCCTAAACCTCCTGTTGTCCTTTAGGTTGTGCTCATAAAATAAAGTGGCCCGAATCCTAAACAAGTGCACCGGGAGTAGCTTTTGTGCCAGTGAGTATCCCTCAAGCCTTGTGTCTGTCGTCCGTATTCCAAGTGACAGCTCGACACGCAACCGAACACTTTGTTCGTTCATGCGATAGCCACCGAGACGGGGGAGAGAGAGAGAGAGAGTGAGAAATTTACGTTTTTATGTGTGAGAAATTTTATATTTTATACATTTAAATCGAACAAATTATTTTGCGATTTTTGTTTTGTTCTGTTGTTTGTGGGACACTTGATCCCGGAAACGGGGTCACTCGCCAAGCACGTGCCCCTTATTCTATTTAATATGGGACAGAAGGGAAAATGTGTCACAGGTGTAAAATTTATTTAAAACCAAAAAAAAAAATATATATGTATGTATATAAAATATTTGGCACAATAATGTAATTTAGATTTGAATTATTTGCCATGATGTTGATTTTTAGAGAGCCATAATTTTTTTTGTATTTCTCTATTTATTGATTAACAATTACAGTTGAACTTCGATTAACCGTGATGCTGAGTGGTTGATTTTTTACACACATCGTAAAATACACACACATCTCTCATATTAAAATTCGGTAATTCCCCTTTTTCTAGAAAGTTGAATTTTCATATCAAATTTCATATGTATTCATTCATCAGTGTGAAATTTGATCTGTCAAGACGTGTTTTCCTTACATCAGGCCACCATCAAAAACTAAATGCGCGAAAAGAGCAAGAAATGTTCTTTCAATTAAAGAAAAAATGGAGCTTAATTAATGAATACTCAACTCAACGTAAAGTACCTTTTAAAATGTTGTCTGAAAAATATGGAGTTGGCATTCAAACTGTATCCAATTTAATAAAAAACAAAGATCGGATTTTAAAATTTTGCTCCGATACTCCGATTCAATGCTAGGCCCTAAACACAGATATACACTAAAAACATCCGAAAATCCAAAAGTTGATTTCGCAACATATGAATGGTTTCGGCCAGAAAGATTTAAGGGAACTCCAATTTCAGGTAAGTTAACTGAAATCGAGATATTGTATAAACTTAAACTGAAATTTGCTTCTGAACTTCAGGCGAAATGATTGTCGAAAAGGCAAAAATGTTCCATTTACAGTTAAACATGAATTCAGAGTGCACTTATTCATTTGGTTGGTTGGATAAATTCAAAAAACGTCCTGGAATCCGTCGACTGAAATCTACGGGAGAAAAGGAGTGTGTTACACTGTTTGTGGGCGACTTGGATGAAATCATTAGAAACGAACAACTTACAACTGAACAGATCTACAATGCGGACGAAACGCCTACATTGGCTCAGGCAAATAGAGGCTTGTAGTATTTTGTTAGGTTTTTTAGAAAACTTTAATTGTCCAAGTAGTATTTCAGAACCAGATAAAATGCAAATGTGTCGCATACAAACTCATTTGTTGGAAGAACAATCAAAAGCCAAAAACATAAGACAGACTTCCATAAAAGATTTTTTTAAATAAATGTATGTATTCCTAGAGATATGATAAGTTGTTTATAGACGCAGATTTACATGTTTTTGTCAAAAATAAATAAAAATAATAAAATTTATACATGCAAAATTTTACCTCTTTTAACCATGATTAGCCCGGTCCCGAGCATCACGGTTAATCGAAGTTCAACTGTATATGTACAAGGTGGCGCAAAAGTAATCTTCCTATCAGAAAATGCTATAAATTTTGCGATTGGCCCCTAATGTGACAATCAACTGTGGCGGCGGCCATTTACATGACATCATATTCTCGACTTGATGTAAAAAAAATTAAAAGACCAAATAAAAATAATCCACAAGAAGAATCAAAGTTTTTCATTTTTTTTTTAATTACCAAAAAACATCGGAAGTTTACTTTTGCGCCACCTTAAATTACAAACATAATGCCCGCTGTGACGACTGAGGACTTAAGCTAGGAAATGAAGATATTCAGCTGGATTATGAAAATTTCCAGGGAGATTATTCCCGGGGATTTTTATTTTTTTTTTTCGTGAATAATATCCACGTTTTCTAAACAGATCGGGAGAATAGTGATAAGGGACAGAAATATACGATTATTCGGAGTCAACTTTTTTGTTTGACTCTCAGTCGGTTCAGAATTAAAGGATTTTTATCTGAAAAAAGTAAATTCGCCGAGAATTATCTCCCAGGGAGTTTCCATAATCGGGCTGATTATACGACAGTACATGTTTTGTTAGGTAAATAGAGATTAGACAAGCAAGTAATAAAATGTATATGTATATACATATAAAAGTATTCGATAGAGAGGAAATTACTAAATGAAATTGTAGAGGTTAGTTTTTTTTTAAGAAATTTTATTAAGTCAACTTTGTTAGTTTGAACATTTATGTGGTTCAAAAACATTTTGTTTGGGAGACATGCACTTACATGGTTATTTGACAACACATTTATAACAAAAATTAGTAATATCGCTAGTGTTTGACCAACAGAAGGTTCATTCCTTCTTTAAGTTCTTATCTAAGATATGAGCATGTGTAAATCGGCAATAACCAAATCGTACTGCCTGTTTCCATTGAACGAATTTGTTCGTTAGCATATTGTAAGTGTTATAAAATGGGTTTCAGACATTATTCAATTCTGCTTTTCAGCTATATGTTAGATATCGACATTTGGCATACAATCCCAAAACAATAAGCTCTCTTTACTCCGGAAAATCCATTTTATTGAGCGTTCAATTTTGAAATTTGCAACGAACGAACCAATTCGTTTTATGGAAACAGACTGTAAGTCTTTTAATTTTATTATCGTCCTTTCGTGATAGAAGCTTGTCTTTTGGACAGAAAGCTATGCAGCGTATCTTTACTGTCGTTTAAAGTTTTCTTCCAATTAAATGTTTCGTTGCATGTTTCTGTTTGAAGAGAAGTCGTTGTTAGTAAATTCCTTTATGTATTTCGACGACAGATTCTCAGTAACTATCAAAGGCGTTTTTTGTTAATGTAAATTGGAGACACGGTAACTTTATTTTTAGTTTTGAGTGTTCCGAAATTCAAATCTGCTTTTCGGATATATGTTAGATATCAACATATGGAACACAATACCAAAAGAATAAGCTCTCTCACTACTGATAAAATACCACTTTTAATGGTGCCTTCAATTTGTAACGATTGAACGCTTCTAATATTGCCGTTTTGTAACGAACGAACAAATTCGTTTTATGGAAACAGGCAGTTATTGTGTCTTGATAAAAAATCATTCGTTCCGGAAAGTGAAACAATGAAAGTAAAAATGGTATTTCGAGCTCGAGCTCTATTTCTATAGACACTAAAGAATTTTATAACGCCACCGTCAAGAACGTCGATTGTATTGATCTGAAATACAGTGGAAGAGGTCATGACCGGAGTCTACAGTAAGTATAGTCAAAGAATAAAAGCTTCAAAAGTGACAGCTACCGAAATACCGGATGATTCAAAATAACACCTCTGGTTGGAGAACCCTGTATTTAAACAGTGGAAGAGACCATGACCGGAGTCTACAGTAAGTTCCGAATAATTCGTATTATTGGATACTTTTGTTTTTACGTGTCTTTTAATAGAGTTTCTCTGTACCTGGTCTAGTTAGTATTTATATATTTTTTTCTTCTGTTTGTATCAAAACTCTGGGTGGTACCATTAGCATTCACTGGTTGCAAAACAAATTCAAATCAAAATCGTGTGAGGGAACTTTTTAATTAAAAACATATTCTTTTTTGATTCGACACTCAGATGACCGCCGTAATATATTCGAAAACCCGGGGAACTTTCACACCTTTGGGAATATACAAAATTCTTGGCGTGCTTTCATTTCTGCTGGAATATGAATACATTTTGCTAAGATAGTAGACCCGATTTACACAGGCTTTCTGATGGAGAGTTTCTCCACGCCCCCGAATGATTAACAGAAAGACGAGTGGCTAGTCTCCTCCGGTTGGCATGGCACATACTGGCGACTCCCCCCCCCCCCCCCCCCACCTATCAGCTACAATATCAGTTTTACCCGTTACAATAGCTATCACCCCTTCATATGTATGTATATCAAGCCCTAACCGCGAAAAGAAAATGTTACAGGAGGGGGTTTTTTGTGTGGTCAAACAAAAATTAGTATGGTTCAATTAAATTTGCTATATCTTTGTAAATATAAATTTTTAAATTGAAATATTTTGGGATTTAAGAGCGTTGCACAGTTTTCTATCGAATTTCATTAAAAAGCCAGTTTCGAAAGCGCTCAATATGATTGAATCCATAAGAGAGATGACCCTTGGCAAAATGACAAAATGGGGTAGGGTCACGGCATTTAGTATAAATAGCATTTTAAATAAATACCCCATCCGTTCGCTCCAACCAATCGACATCCCTTGTAGTTGTGAGTTGGAAAACGGAAATTACAATATTTGAACCTACGAATTCCACAGACACTAGGATTGCCGGAATCCATGGGATGAAACTACAAAAGAGTACACACTGGGTAAACCGAGCGAAAAATAGCAATATCATATTGATATTTTGAAATATTGATTTGATATTGCGCAAAATGATATTTTTTGACGCTGGCGTAACCACTTTTTTCATATGGTTGTTGTTAATTTTATTTTTGATGCGACGTAAGCGTCGTGTTTGATATTTATAATATCAATTTGATATTGATCAATATCAAATGGCTCGGTTGACTTTCAAGAAAAAAGTTTATTATAATTTATTATTTATTTATTCCAAGAGAAAATAGCGACCGAGACATTTGATATTGAACGATATCATATTGATATTTTTCGCACTTAGCCCCATTTTGTTAACGTTTAATATCAATTCGTTAACGAAAATATCAATTTGATATTGTTTTTTCGCTCGGTGTAGTGACTCCTTCAACGACTCGAAAGCTCTACCAGTTGTGAGTTGGACGTTGCGAGAAGTGTTCTATGTTACAATCCTTCAAACTTCGAATTTTTAATTCTGCATCTTCTAAAAGTTTCGAATCCCTGCATGGACCCTTTGTCGGGATAGAATGTTGTTATGTGTCGACGATATCCAGAACAGTGTCTGGCCTTATATCATCCACCTTCTGTAGAGTCTATCGGTGGCTTTCAACAGAGCGCATGTATTCAAAGGCAGTGACATCGAATGTGAAGTGGATACAGTAACAGACTGTCTTTGACCACCTCAACATGGAAGCTCGAACCAGTTTTCGCCACTAAACAACGACGGGGACTTTTGGAAAACGACGGTTCGCTAGACGATAGCAACTTTTCTACAGCCTGGAGTACGCTTATATTTTTCCTGCCAGATGTTCCAGGCTCCACAAATCGTAGTTGCTGCCGGCGATAGTTTCAGCAATTATTTTGCTGCATACTTTGCCCTCACAATTACTATGTGATCCATTTGGTAGGGTCCTGTTCGGCAGTAATTGGACTGCGATTAATTTCGAATAAATGCAATTTTTCAATTAATTCTTATGATTCCAAAAATATGTATCTTCCAAGCCTTGGACTGGGATTAAATTTTAAAAAAAAATTCCTAAAACATATTTCCTCCATGCCTGCCGATTGTGTTACAGATTAATGGCACCAATATCAATCAATTGCTCCGAATCTTCACACTTCTTAAGAGCTTGTACATAAAAAAAATCCTTTACTAAGTCTTTAAATCCAAAGGCACCATAGGCACTGTGTGACTTATTAAACCGTTCCGTTCCGTTCCCTTACCTTCCCTCTTCCATTTCAATGGCGCCACAAGGATTTAAGCGCCTCGCAATGTTTCACAACAAATCCATAACAAGTTGAACAACAGCCAGCGTGATAGAAATCAATGATCTTCATCTGATCTATTCCATGGTACGGAATGGTGAACCCCCAGCAGTGTCACACAATATGTTGGCAAAACAGTGACTCTTTGGAAAAAGGTTCTCACTCGAATCGTTCAAAAATCGATTCTCTATCGGAGATAAAACATTTTGCAACTCGTTACGTTGATCTGCTCTACAGCGAGTGCTGTTCAGATCAAAGCCGACTTAAGGTCGTGGCCAGGGGTGTGAGTGTAGAGGATGAATGTTGCGCGTCTGCCGTGCACTGGGTGCCACAATGACACAGCAGTAGGTCAAGTCGTTTGTCGCAATGACATTTCGTTATAACGTCGTTGTTGTTGTTGGCGTTCGGAGAGGACATTTGTGTCCTGTCTGTTGTTATCCTTGTGAACGATCTTGTTCTTGTTTTAATTTCATCAGATTTATCTTGTTTGAGGCCGTTTTCAACAAATTCCCTCAATTATTAACGGTGAGATTGTTAGGGACAGCGATAGAGACAGAGAGAAAGAGAGCAATTTCTCCAACAAATTGTTCTGAGAAGTAATGAATATTGTTTGAACACTCTCATTTGTATTACAATTAATTTGAATAATTAATTTGGAAATTGTAGAATTTTACTTAAATTGGCTCTTATAATCTGCTTAGAAAAGGATTTCCTAGTACTGTGGCATTGTGCGTATATGAGTTCTTCCACTTGATTCTTTCAACGGAGTCTCGGTCTCCTTGGTAGTGTGTAGTCAGTTCAGTACATGGCCCAGGCAATGCCGGTGCTTTGAACTCTTTCATCGTTAGCACAGATGGGACCACAGATTTGGCAAAGAGCTTTTCTCACGGAAACACACGGCACTGCTTTATGGTCTACCACAAAAAAATAAACCCTGGATTCTGTAAGAGTAAGCGTGTCTCCAGTGTTGCTTTAGTTCGTCGCAGAGTGAAATTTGCCAGCTTGACTGTTCTGGGCATAAGCTTTCTCTAGTCCAGTTTTTCAATAGAACCATCTAGGCCAGTTCTGGCTCCATTTTTGAAAAATCACCAGCTACATTTCACTCTGTCGCTGTCAAAGTCGCCTGCCTATGTGAGGAGGATATTTCCTCTTTGTTTTATTAATAGTTTCTATTTTTTCTATATTTTTTTTTTAAATCAAAACATTGAAGAAATTGCATCGAAACTTCAATAAACGCTTTTTGGTTTGGCCGTGAGCACTTCCCCTCAATCGTGGCAAATCTCTTTCTATTCATGGATCTTTTCAGTTTTTTGGGAACCAGAAAATCATTTTTTAATTTTTTTTTCGTTTGGCTTCAGTAAAAAGCTGCTTAACTTTAAGGTAATTTTCATCAACTCAGGACCCACCACGACATTGTAGTCGAAGTAAACTATCAGATTTAAAATTGTGTGGTCTTTATTAGGAATGATTGGTTATGGCACCATATATTCATAATTCATCATGATCACATATGCTCCTTTTTAAGCAAATCAGGATCATCGTTAATGTCAATCAACAGCTCCTGATCGATGCCCTTTCGGTAAAAATTAAGCAGTTTCGAAAAGGACTTTGAAAGTCCTATAAGTCGGCATGTTCAAGAACTTCTCTACTAGCGATAGGGTGATTCATAAGGTGGGCAACGGTTGTTGGTGTACTTAGAGTTGGGTATTTCCCGAGAAAATCCTAATCTCGAGATTCGGGATTTCCCGAAATAACGAAAATTTCAATTCTCGAGATACGGGAATTCCCGAAAATGATTTTTAAGAATTCTCGAGAATTCCCGAAATATCGGGAAATATAAAAAAATCTAAAATCAGTGTATTGTTTATTGTATTATTATTTTTGTTTTTTGTTACTTTACATGAATTCGTATTTTTTACCTTGTTTTATTGTTCCGCATACTTAGTTAGAACCTAATTTGAAGTAATTTTTAAATAAAAAAATCGTTTTAAAACGTTTTATACTTTTTTTTAAAAATTATACTTTTTGTGATACTTTTTGAAAAAAGTCAACGGCAACGCTGGCAGCGACCTAGTGTATAGAAATGAGTAAGAACCAGTTTTTCAAGAGTAAATAAAATTCCGTTTAACTGGCATCTCTACACTGAGGGAAAAGTGTATTAAATTTAAGCCAATTTATGCTAAAACTGAATATAACTGAATTAAAAGAGATTTTTTTATTTTTAAAGTAATTGTTGTCACCATGGATTTCTCGAGAAATCTTGAGATATTCTCGAGATTCGGGATTTCCCGAAATGTTAATAATTTCAATTCTCGAGATTCGGGATGGAAAAATCTCGAAAAATTCTCGAGAATTCCCGTCGGGAAATTCCCGAAACCCAACTCTAGGTGTACTTGATCGTCCAGGTGTGCCATCGTGGGCCTTAGACGAATTTTTTTACCTCCGGATCAAAAAAATATTTGGATATTCAAATTGAAAATTCTGACGCCATAATTTCTGTCGCAACATCGAACTTTCCAATGGAAAATTATGACCATGGCTCAACCCTCTCATAGTCAATGGCCTGTTGGAACTTTGTTTATTCGAAACTGACTAGTGTTTAAAAAAAAAGTCATTGAGAAGTCTGGAAAATAGACCTAAAAAAAACATTGAAGACTGAAAAATAGACCTAAAAAAATTTGTGAAAAAATTTGAATTACATCCATAGCAAACTAAGTTGGTTCGAAACTGACTAGGGTTTAAAAAAAAAGTCATTGAGAAGTCTGGAAAATAGACCTAAAAAAAGTCAATGGGAAGACTGAAAAATAGACCTAAAAAAAATGGTGAAAAGATTTTAATTACATCCATAGCAAAATAAGTTGGTTCGAAACTGACTAGGGTTTATAAAAAAGTCATTGGGAAGTCTGGAAAATAGACCTAAAAAAACATGGAAGACTGAAAAATAGACGTAAAAAAAATCGTGAAAAAATTTGAAAACGTGCATTTAATTTTTCATATTTTTGTAGCCTTATGTTGGTACTCATGTCCCTTACTTATACTGACAAGGTCGGCCTTTTTGAATGTTTAGTTAATTTTTGACAGCTGTTGTGTTTGGATGTGCTTTGTACTTGTCTTCGATTTTTATCTATTGCAGAAAATGGATCAAAGAATTTGCATCAAATTTTGTGTGAAAAACAAAATAAAGTTCACTGACGCATTTCGTCAGTTGACTGTGGCATAGGGTGAAGCTACCTTGGATCAAAGCAACGTTTATCGGTGGTACAAAATGTTCTTAGATTGCCGAGAAGATGCAAAGGACGAACAGCGTGCCGGACGCCCGAGGAAAACATTGATAAAGTGAATAAAATAATATTGGCCAATCGCGGAATTACCATTCGAGAAGTTGCTGCAGATCTAAACATGTCGATTGGCTCGTGCCATTCGATTTTAACCAATGATTCGGGCGTGAGTCGGGTCGCCGCTAAATTCGTGCCTAAATTGCTCAATTTGGACCAAAAACAGCATCGCGTTAAAATTGCTCAGGAGATGTTAAACTCGGTCCGTGACGAACCAAATTTGCTCCATAGGGTTTATGGTTACGACGTGGAAACAGAAGCTCAATCATCCCAATGCGAGCTGCCGCCTGAACCAAGACCGAAAAAAGCGCCGCAAGTTCGGTCGAACGTAAAGGTTTTGCTCACAGTTTTCTTTGAATGCAGGGGCGTGGTGCATTGTGAGTTCTTGCCACAGGATAGTAAGGTCAATAAAGAATATTACCTGCAAGTTATGCGCAAATTGCGCGAAGCAATCACCCAAAAACGCCCGGATTTGTGGAAGAACAATAACTGGCTTTGGCACCGTGATAACGCCCCTGCACACACATCGTTGCTTGTGGGCGAATATTTGGCCAAAAACAACACAGTAATGCTGCCGCAGCCACCGTACCCCCCTGACCTAGCCCCCTGTGACTATTTTTCTTGTTCCCAAAACTGAAAAGGCCCATGAAAGGACGACGCTACGCCACAATTGAGGAGATAAAGACGGCATCGAAAAAGATCACAAAAAATGATTATTTGAAGTGCATTGAGGATTGGAAAAAAAACGTTGGCTGAAGTGTATTATATCCGAGGGGAAATCGATATTCATGAATAAATAAATACTTTTTTGAAAAACGGTTATGGCTTTAACAATAAGGCCTTCCTTTTTGAAGGTCCTTTTTATGTAATTTCCTAAGCGACACTTTAGTTGTTCGTTCCTATAAAAAGTTCATATTTTTTTTGAATCTAAATGATTATAAACCCTTTAATTATTAAGTGTAGAGAAAGCTCTGGTGGACAGACAGCGACGGTCGCAGTATTTTTGTCCGTTCACGGGAGATGTCTGCGTGTAGAGTTTTACTGTGTTTTCCTCCCTTTCCTTGGCAATCATCACAGCCCAAATGATTAATTTCATATGAACGCAATCTTCAAAGCACAGCCTTCTTTGAATTTCTTCATTATTTTCAGGAATTTTTTAAATATCTCAGTTTATTGCAGTTTAAATGCTCCGACATCGGCTACCCTCCACTTTAAACGACCGCCGATCATTGTTTTATATACGATCCATATAAAAATGAAAATCGCTCGCTCTCTCTCTCTCTCCACCAAAGTATCACAGCAACGCGTGAATTCTCTCATTCCGCCCGGGCTTCCTGGGCCATTCATTGTAATCGGGAATGTTATGGGAATGTGATAATTGTTATTTCGAGTAGCGAACAATTCGTAAGTACTTTTGAATGGAAACTGCCACAGCATCCAGCACAGTATCGCAACAATGCCACAAGATGTGGATGAAACAAAGAAGAAGAAAAAGAAACACTTTCCATTGAACAGATTTAATTCACGAGTGTGAGGTGGAGTGGAGTGTAAACCCGGGCACGATCAATGAATTATTTGTTTCTTTTTGAATGGTTTGCTGCATTTTTTTTTTGTGTGCACATCTTTTACAAATTGCCCAGACATTTAACAATGAATGATTCATGTTTTCGTTTGGTTTTATTGCACAGAGAACCCTTTTTGCCCTGGTTTTCAAACTCTAAAAAACAATTGTTTGGAATTTGAATTGGTTACAAATTACTCGGCTCGCAATTGCCCTCTTTGGAGGCACAGTGCAGTGAAAGCGGACTAAAGCATGGATTCCATGTAAATAAAAAAAAATGTTTTGGTTTCATGTGAAAACCATACAATACTGAACGAATTTTTAGAAAAAGAAAATCTTGGTTAAAAGCCTTCCCCTCTCCATTCCTATGCGAGATTTACATATCGAGCCCTTAGCGCTATTTCATCGTAAGCGACATTTTCTCAAAAAAGTTTTTATTGCGGAATTTAAAATGTTGTTTGGGGACACATGGACGGAAATTTTCAAAAAATACAAATTTTCAATATTTTTCAAAAAAAATGGGGGATAACATTTTATTGTACGTAAGCAACGACTTTTCCAGGAAAGGAACTTTATCGTAAGCGACAGTATTACACACAGAAATAAAATCAAGTTAAAGTAAAAATTCGCAAAATAATATACTAACTAATTTAAATTCACATACATTAAGAACTATTCAATATATATTATTTAAGACCAGTACGACCGGCATTAAATGCAGCTGGGTTGAATCTTATCAAGCCATTAATGCCGATTCATTGCTCCGAAAACCCTTATTTTTAATTATTAAATGTATTTTGAAGAAAAGGAATGCAGTTTCTCAAGTATTTCTGCCCTCAAAGATAAAACATTAAATTTAAGAGATTGGTGCTTTTCGACAAAAAATAGTTTTCGTGCACAATTTAAATATGGCTATTTTGAAGATAGTAAAATCAAAGAGTTGTATATGAATTCAATAGTTCGTTCCACAAAGAATTCACTGATCATCGACAAACTGATTTACTCAGAAGAGTTGCCAATATCTGTTAAAAAAATATAAAGACCTAAGAAGCTTGTGTGAAAAAGGAATAATCCCTCAAATATACCGCCATGAGTATTTAAATATGAAAAGTGACGATAACGTTATCGATGCATTGGCAGAAAGTGACAACGAGGACTCCTGTTGAATTTTCGTTAACTAAATTTTGAATTACCTTAAAATTTCTTTAATTTGTTAGTTTTGAATAAATGTATAAGATATTATGTGCATTTTTTTCAATTCAGTTTAAAAAGAAAAAAAAAAATTTCGTAAGCGACACAGTTTTAACAAATTAAGTAGACTAACGCCAGAAATTTCTATCGTAAGCGACATAACTTAGCTAAAACGGAGAAAAATCTTCACTTCATCGTAATCATTTATTCACAATGGAGATTTTATAATCTTTTGCATTTAAACATTTTTAGTTTTGCGCAAATTTGGCAAAATAATTAATAAAAACATTCTCCTGTAAAAAGTGTGTTTTGTCGCTTACAATGAAATAGCGCTAAGGGCTCGATATGATCTATTCCAACAATGTCAACGCTTGGACAGTAAAGATGCCAAATTAAGCTTCCCTTACATATGAAACAGATTCTTGGTCGCCGTTCCATGCTACCAACCAGAGTTGATCTTTTTCGTTCACTCTTTTGGAGTTCAGCTCAGTTGAATGTTTGTCCTATTAGCTCATTTCAGTTCACTGACGCATTCATGTCAGTTTCGTTCAACTGGTAATTTGACAAATAAAATATAAATTGCAATCAAGTATACTTTAGCCAAAGGCCATACAGAGGGCAGACGTCCCATGTGGTTTGCTGAATATTTCCAAGAGAGCATTTAAACAGTATTTGTTTTAAAAACAAGTGGACAAATAGTAAGTTCGGCCGGGCCGAATCTTATATACCCTCCATCATAGATTCGTTGCATTTCGATACCCATATGTCCATGTTTGTCAAGGGACGGTTTTTGGGCCCCAAGGGTCCACGGAACCAATGAGCACGCCCATTTTTGGGATTTTTTTCCCCATCTATAAATTATATAAACTTAGAACTTAGATGTAGTGAAAAAAAATATTTGAAAAATTTGATTATGGCCGGAATATATTTAGTCCCGTAAAGGGGAACTTTTTCCCGTGATTTCAACAGACAACAGACGGACGGACGGACGGATAGACGGACATCGCTAGAATGTCTTAGAATGTTACACTGACCGATAATATATATACTTTATAGGGTCGCAGATCACTCTTTCGAGGTGTTGCAAACGGAATGACAAACTTAGTATATACTCCATCCTATGATGGAGTGTATAACAACAACAGCCAAGTGGCCACCACGACCACGCTTACAGGACCAACATCCTTTTCATGAAATTTCCTATAACCAAATTGCAAAGTGGCTGCCCCATGTCCTCGATAGCCTCACGAATTCTATCTCTGAGGTCTTGTTGGCGTACAGCTTATCCTTCACGTGGCCCCAAAGGAAGAAGTCGCAAGGTGTTAACTCACAAGATCTCGGTGGCCAATTGTGATCACCTCTTCGAGAGAGATAACGCGGACCGAAAACGTTTCCCCTAAAAGAGCAATGGTTTCGTTACTTGTGTGGCACGTAGCGCCGTCTTGTTGAAAGTAAACGTTGTCCAGATCAATATCATCCAACACCGACCATAAAAAATCATTAATCTTCTCTCGATAGCGAAATCCATTCAACGTATGTGTTGATCCAACCTCATTTTCGAAAAAATAAGGTCCAATGACCTGGCCGGACTTCTCGAGGCTTCTCAACAATAACTCGTGGGTTTTCTGAGAGCAACATGCGACAATTTTGGAAATCGGCCCCATCAGTCAAGATGATTTTTCGATGGAATTCCGGATTGTTTTCATGCATTTCCAGGAGCCAATCAGCAAAGACACAAATGCACATATTCGGAAAGAGGGGAAAAAATAAAAATACACGTGTATCGGCGATTTTCATGTACTCGTCAGAATTTTTTTTTTTTTAAGTTTGAAGTATGAAGCTCTTAGTGGCCTGTGTGAAAGCCTTTGGACCGATTTTTAACCCTTTTTCAGTGATCCAATCGAGCTGATTTTTTGCAGGCAGACTCGTGGAAATGTCTGTATCACGTCAAATTTTTTAAAAACAATTTTTTATCAATTCTCAGATTTTCCCCAATTTTTATTATTTTTGAAAAAAAAAATATTTTTTTTTACTTTTCTTAGCGTAACTTGAAGAGACTCCAAATTTTTAAACTACTTAAGCGTTACGAAAAAAAATGTTTTTTGACTGAAACCTTAAAAAAAACGATAACCATTTAAAAAAAAAAAAAAAATTTAGGAAAATCTGAGAATTGATAAAAATCTATTTTTTAAAAAATTTGACGTGATACAGACATGTCCACGAGTCTGCCTGCAAAAAATCAGCTCGATTGGATCACTGAAAAAGGGTTAAAAATCGGTCCAAAGGCTTTCACACAGGCCACAACGAGCTTCATACTTCAAACTTAAAAAAAAAAAAATTCTGACGTGTACATGAAAATCGCCGATACACGTGTATTTTTATTTTTTATCCCCTTTCCGAAAAAGTAAATTTGGTTCGTAGGACAGAATGTGTGTAACACGGTGTTATCAGTTATTCTCGAGCGACGTGCACGGATTTTCATCTTCACATCACTGACTTGTCCCAACAGCTCGAATTTCTGTATTGGTGCTTTACGACGACCCAAAAATGCTTTAGTTTGGCGAACTGTGACTTTTTTTGTTGTAGTGAATTTTAATAATTTCAATGCGTTGTCGAAGCCTGTATCGTTCCATTTGGAATGGCGTAGTTTCGACTTGTCAAAAAATAAAAGCTTCAATAGAAACAGCTACCGCAATACCGGGTGATTCAAAGCAACACCTCTTGTTGGCAAACCCTTTATATGTGTGATGCATGATTTGTGATTTGGTGAAATTTGTAAAAAAAAAAGAAACATTTTTGGGCCAAACAAACATAAGACGTTTTCCTTTTTTAACTCTAATTTAATTTGTATAACGATTTCAACACACTGTCTCGCATTTCAAACAACTGCTACACAAAAGGGGTCACAGTTCAACAGAATGCTGTAAGACAAAACTAAAAGATGTTGTTAAACAACTTGGATATTGGCCTCAGACAAAGGAGAACAACAACAACAACTTACAAACTTGACCACGTGTTATGGTTTCTGATTAAGCAATGAATTGAAACAGTTGGAAAAAACCAAGTTCAAAAAGATATTTTATTTGAAAGGACACAAATAAATCGACAAGGAAAGACAGGGTCTTCGTGAAGATGTAATCCTTTCAGTTTCGTTAATCATAGGTTTTTTCATAATTTCCTCGTTTTGATTAATTTCCCTTTTCTCGTTTATTTACCCCTTGCGACATCCTTCCGTTTAATTTGGTTTTTGTTTAGGTAAAAAAAAAAAAATATATAAAAAAAACCGGAAACATTTGAACGGTTTCATTTGGTCTGTCTGTCCGGCCGTCCGTCCATTCATTCCATCATTAATTCCCCTGGGCTGCCAAGTGCGAATAGCAAAATGTTCTCACACATTTCATGCTGTGCGTGAATCTTCCAATCGGAAGTTGCCGCATACAACTGATGTTGCCCAAGATCAACACGATCTATGTGGACTTCCCAAATGCTTACGATTCCTTCTTCGTTAGTATAACAAATCTTGAGCGTTTTTGTTGTTGCCTTTTCAAATACAGCGAAAAGGACTTCTTTTCAGACACAAAACAACAAGAAATCTTATTCAAAAAAAAAAAAAAAAATGAATGTTGCCTTTTTCGTAATCATTTTTTCTTCCTCATTTCTTCTCTCTGTGTGTGTGAGTGTGTGTGTGTGTTTGTAAGAAATTTTTATGTGGCTTCCGTGCCACCTGTTACGGGAGTATTTTGTGGCTGAAACAGAATGTGTAGCCACTTCACATTGCAACATTCGTCGATCAATCGATCGTTCGATCCCTTATGCTGCAGCTCAACAAAGGATTCCCATCCAACCATCCTCCCCGTTTTTGGTTTTCATTGCATTTCGTAAAGATTTTCTCAAGTGATTGTTACACAATACTCAGCAGTTTTCTTTTGTTTTCCCTTACCCGTAGCAAAGGGAAATTTCATATTTAAATGGGGTGTTGTTTGTTTTATTGGTGATAAACCAAATGTTGTTTTTTCATTTCTTTTCTCAAAGATTTACATTTTCTTTCTGGTTCCCTTTGTTTTTTTTTGTTTTCCCTCTCGTTTCATTTTCATCTTAACAGGCATGAAATGAGTTTTCACTTTCAGAAATGAAATTTTTGACTTTAGTGGTAATTTTGGGCCATAAGGCTACGATTTTTGATTTGAATAATTGGAATTTGTTCAGCAACACTAATCAAAATACGGAAGGGATCATGTGTAATAATGATGAGTCCGACATTTATGACGGGCTACTTCCGTTGCATTGATGCACTCCCTGCTGGCTGCTAAGAAGAGGAGGAGTGAAAATGAATACCTCTTGTCTGCCACTGGATCTAAGTAGTTTTCCCAGCCCCAGTTGCGACAATTTTGCTTGTTGCGACGTAGCCACCGAGGTGGAAATGGGCCTGGTCTTTTGTGGCATTAACCATGATATTGTCAAGGACGATGTTAAATGCAGGAGGCCAGAGTGTGACCCTCCTAGGGAAAACAGTTCTTTGGTACGAATCACATCAATGACTGGCCAACAAGATCGAGCAACCCTGCTGTTGGATGCTGTTCCCAATCTCGTCGATTTGTTTCCTTTAAGTACCTGAAACGAAATTTGCACGTCCGGGGTCGCGGTTTCTTCATTAGCACTGAAATCCTGTACTGGCACACTCGTCAGATAATTCGCTGCCTTGTACGTTGTTGTGTCCTGGTGTCCAGCAGAGCATGATCCCGTAAACCTGACATTAGGGATAAAAAAAACAGTCCATAGTACAACGTAGAGCAAACCTAAGTAAGTAAGTAGTAAAGGGTTATCCATTTTGCGTTTTTAAAAGTAAACGTAAAAAAAACAGATATAAAATTATTTTTTTCATGATATTTATTTTTTATTATAAAGTTTGAACGTTGAAATTATGTGTGAAACACTCGCAATCATTTAAATGACCACCACGCGAAGTGTTGCCGGCATTGATTCTTTTGAGGTAATTTTGGACCACTGTGTGGCACATATTGGGCGGTATCTCAGCCATAATATGACAAATGTTGGTTCTTAAAACACGGTCTTTCGCGTAGCCCCACAAAAAAAACTCTAATGCTGTCAAATCGCATGATCTAGGTGGCCAGTTGATGTCGCCACGACGAGAAATTACGTGGCCGGGAAATGTCTCTTGCAATAAAGCCATATTCACTCGAGTTGTGTGGCACCGTCTTGTTGAAACCACATATTCTCCAAGTCTTTATCTTCAATAGCAGACAAAAACCAGTCGGTTATCATACGACCATAACGCTCCGAATTGACGGTGGTGACAGTCGTTCCCTCGTCGCTTTCGAAGAAGTAAGGTCGCCCCAAACAGTGACTTTTTGTGGATGTAATGGCCACTCCTCAATTACTTGAGGATTCTCGGAACCCCAAATACGACAATTTTGTTTATTAACATACCCACCGGGTAAGAAATGTGCTTCATAACCATAAACCATAATCTCCTCTTAAAGCACGATTTGTGGCTGCGCCAGAATCACCATTTTTGTAGTAGGTTTTAATAATTTGTATGCGTTGGGTGATAGTTAAGCGATCCATTTTCGTCAATGTCGTCAGACTTCCAACTGAAAAGAAAAAAAATCGGTTTAACAACTTAGTTTGACAGAGGTCGAATTCCAGCCCTATACTTTTGAAACCACAAAATGGATAACCTTTCATTTCTTCAATTATTCACCGGAAACATATGTTTTCCGTTAAAAGTGGTGTGGTAGTGTTGCCACGCCAATAGCCGAGAATGTGTATTATTTTGATTGACCACTCAAAAACGTATTTGAAGTTTACTCGTGGTTTAAACGCGATCTCATTTATTGGGCCTAAGGGCCGCAATCTACATCTATTTCCGAGTGGGACTTTTTTTTCAATTCACTCCACCCTAATGATTACACCGTGTTACACACATTCTGTCCTATGAACCAAATTTACCAATTTCGGAAAGGGGATAAAAAACAAAAATACACGTGTATCGGCGATTTTCATGTACACGGCAGAATTTTTTTTTTTAAGTTTGAAGTATAAAGCTCATAGTGGCCTGTGTGAAAGCCTTTGGACCGATTTTTAACCATTTTTCAGTGATCCAATCGAGCTGAGTTTTTGCAGGCAGACTCGTGAAAATGTCTGTACCACGTCAAATTTTTTAAAAAATAGATTTTTATCCATTCTCAGATTTTCCTAAATTTTTTTTTTTTTTTTAAATGGTTATCGATTTTTTTAAGGTTTCAGTTCAAAAAATACATTTTTTTTTCGTAACGCTTCAGTAGTTTAAAAAATTGGAGTCTCTTCAATTTATGCTAAGAAAAGTGAAAAAAAATTTTTTTTTTTAAATAATAAAAATTGGGGAAAATCTGAGAATTGATAAAAATTGTTTTTAAAAAATTTGACGTGATACAGACATTTCCACGACTCTGCCTGCAAAAAATCAGCTCGATTGGATCTCTGAAAAAGGGGTACTGACCGTCTCTGGCATCGTCAGGCGATTTCCTGAGTGTGTATATATCCGCCTACGAATCTCTGCCTATTTGAGGGTGGTGTGCCAAACATCAACGTTTCTTATTCTTTCGGGCTAAAAGATCTGTCTTTTTCAAAATGTTTACACACAAGTAAATCGCATGTTTGGAGGTTGTATCAAGTGAAACTAAATTTGTCTGCAAATATACCTCATTTGCTATTATTATTATGTATTTGAGCAGAAGCATTAGCGTGTTTGGGGGAAAAAAACGCTATAAACTCATTAAATTCAACAATATTTGAGTGCGAATAAGTGTGTATTTGCAGCTGTTTTCGTAAGTTGTTTTGCCTCTACGCTCTTAAAGATAATAACCGAGAGAATAAGATATATTGATATATAGAGATTCACAAACTGAACAAAAATAAATAAAAAATAACACAAAAATGTATACATATTAGGGTGGAGTGAAATTCAAAAAAAAAAGTTAACCTCGGAAAGAGATGTAGTCTGGGGTCCTAATGAGGGGAAAAATAAAGAAAAAAATTTTAAAAAAAATTTTAGTGTCGCGCCACTCCCTCGAAATTTGGAAATTATCGCTATTTTGGCGTTGATTTTAGAAAAATCCTAAAAAGTTGTATGTCAATAAATGTTTGCAATAGCGTAAACAATGAAATAAGGGCATGAAAAAATTTAAAAAAAAATTTCTCATTGTTCAAAAATTTCAAAAAGTAAAATAAGTCAAATCGTCCCTTCTTCAGAAAATTGACTGAACAATGAAATCGCCACCAAAGCTACAAATATTAGTCGATTATCCTCATATTTGCCTCAAATACTTTTGTTTGGGCACTGAACAAGCTCAAAGTCGTTAATTTTTAGGATTTTTCTAAAATCAACGCCAAAATAGCGATAATTTCCAAATTTCGAGGGAGAGGCGCGACTCCTAAAAATTTTTTAAAATTTTTTTCTTTATTTTTCCCCTCATTAGGACCCCAGACTACATCTCTTTCAAATTAAAAAAAAACATGTTTTCCCTCCACCCTAATACATATATATTTGATAATTATAACCTACAAACAAATTAATGTTTGTGGTATGGAAAAATATATATCGATATATGTTTAGTGCTAATTTGTTTGCTGAAATTTTTTAAAATTACCATTTTTCTCAGTGTGTAGAAGACTTGGACGCTGTTGGTGCAGCATTCAAGGATTCGCTGCCATAGATTAGGACAGACTTCACGTTGGAGTAGAAGATTCTAATCGTTGTGTTAGGCGACAGTTGGGTGGAACACCACAAGAAATTTAACATGCCAAAAAGCTCGTCTCCTTTCGCTTTGTCTAGCCCTGTCTAGCACTTTATTTCTTGGGATGAACCGCCTGATGTCGTAATTGTGCCACCCAGGTACACAAAGATGTTAGTTCTTCTTTCAGTTGGTTTGGGAAAAGGAAACTTTGTTTAGTGTGTGTTTGATGGTTTTTTTAATGTAAAGCCTTGAGAGCTGACCTACTTTTGACGTAGATTTTGAATATTGCCAGAGATTTATCCTGTTCCAAAATCTATTATGTCATAGATGTCTGCCAGAAAGACCGTTAATTCGTGTGGGAGTCTGGTGGAGATACTGGGGATTTCTAGGGATTCATAGTGTATTCCGGATACCGTTCCCGTCTCCCTTGTTGGTTTCGCCTGTGAAGATTGAGATTTCATCGGCTTCTATGATAGTCTTCACTTTAAAATTGGTTGTCGCACATCGTTCTCGGTGCCATGTAGCCTTTTTTCCTGTGTTAGAATTTCTTCCGAGTTAGAATAAACAACCGTCGTGATTCAAATAGTTTATTGGACTGACAGTTTAATTACAAAATGAAATGTCAAAATGCATACTTCAAAGAACATAAAATGAGAACTAAATAGAGTTACCATAACGAATAACCAACATTATATTTTCGATATCGATGTGTAGTGTAGAAGGGCATTCCTGATTCCCTTAACCGAAGGACCACTTTCGCTGCGGCGTACATGATGTATACATCGCTTGGTCAGCATCGCCTCAAGGGTCACTTGAGTAGCAGATCGGATGGCGACTGTTATGCCGATGCATAGCAGCCTCTGCTCTTTGGCTAGGTGTGGGAGGTGAGATTTCTTCCTTACCCATACCGATCCGTATGAGAGTATTAATTCAGTATATCAGTTTCGGTCCAAACATTTTCTTGCAGCCATAGAAGGCGCAGAGCGCTTTCTTTCCGCCTTTACTCCATTTAGCTTTGCCAGCATAGCTTAAAGTTAAGGATGATGCCTAGGTACTTAGCTTTTTTCCGAAGCATTTCCTTACTCGGAGTATTTTATTTGGGATTTGCGATCCTAATTCACAAATAAAAGTTTTTCTCCTTAAACTCCGAACTAGTTTCAACTCAAATACAGCTTTTATTGCCAAACTTAAAGGGGAATGTGTTCGATAGAGTGTTGGACATTCAAAGCTCTTCTAGTAACTTGGTAAAATTGAAAAAAAAAAAATCGCCAGGAATATTTTAATTTTATTACCTGCAGATGTATGTTGCCAAATGGAAAAGCCTCAACCATTTTGAGACCTATTTAAATTTCGCAATTTTCATGTGCAGCAGATCAAATCAAATGTACACCTGAACACAATCAGCCAAGACAACACGAAATCCACAACAACAACAGCAACTACAATGCTATAAAAGGCAATGATCAAATTAATTTTAACAACAAAATTTGCGGCATTTCCTCCCTCTCGGGAGTTCGTCATCATCATCATCATCACAGCCAACCAAAAAAAAAAAAAAACCTTTAAAACAAAACAACCAAATTCAAGAGACACCACCGCCACAACAACTTCTTAGGGAGCAATGCGCGTGCGCATGCGCATAGCCGGGCAATGCAGACAATTGTGGAAACAGTTTTAAGACGACTCGTCCGACGGACTCCTTCATTCATTCATTATACCCACACTTTTCTGTGTGTGTTTTTGTTGTTGTTTTTTTTGGGCACATAAGTAGTATGGACGAGATAATATCTGTGGAAACGTCCAAAGAAGTTACGACCTCGAAATTTGAAATTTGCGCTTGATTTCATTTCATTCGCTGATAAAATTAAATGTAATTTGCAACTTCCTCTTCAGCCAAAAGAAAAAAAACAACACAAAACCATACACTGGCCGGGAAAAATGCTTTAATAGTACAAGTGTGCTAAAATATCTGAAGAATTCTTCTGCTCTTCTTGTGTGTGTGTGTGTGTGTGTATGTGTCTTTCTTTTCTCAATTTGGGCTCAGGGCCAATTTTAGATGACCACTAAACGTTCCAGGTTATTTGTTTCATCTTCTTCTCCGACAATGATAACAATGATTGCTATTTGTTTTCTGTGTTTTTCTTTCTCTGTCGTTGTTTTGGAGTTCATTCTACCACTGCATTCGTATGAATTGATTGGGGTCATTTTATTACAAACGGCGACTGAACAAAAAAAAATCATTTTAAAATGTCGACGACATTTCTATGTGGGAGATTTGGAGGAGGCTGGAGAATTTTTTTTAGATAAATTGTTGAAAATCCCTTACTCTCTCTCTCTGTCTATATTATTTGGATTTTTGATAACTGCAGGAGAAATAGATTTAGGCCACAGGGTTTTCCCTTCCATCCATAGAAAGTTGACAATAAAGACAGTCGTCATAATTTCCGAACAACATTTAATTTCGAAAGTCATACCTTTTGAGTGGCCAAAGGCAATGCCTGCCTGTAGATCATCTTAGGATCATCTTCTCCTTTTGTTTACTTGGGTGCAATTTCGAGTTGGCAAAAGTTCCTCCCCAAAAGTGTGAAGCACTTCGACCTCGTCCAAATCAGGGTTGCTCTCTTCAACATCTCTGAACTGTAACCGGTTGTGGCGGTCGAAAGTCACCTTTTTTTTCAAAATCAATTGTCCAAAATCTGAAAAGAAAACTTCACAATTAGTCCGATGCGATTTTCCGCGGCGGTCCAAAGTCACATTTTTTTTTTTCAAAATCAATTGTCCAAAATCTGAAAAGAAAACTTCACAATTAATTAATTGGATTAATTAATTGGACGACAACTACCACGCAAGGCGCAGACAGGGAAGACCCTCCACTCCGGTGGAGGGACCAAGTGGAAGAAGACATGAAAATCCTTGGTATCACGAACTGGAGAAGCCAAGCAGAAGACCGAAATGCTTGGAAATCATTTATCAAGCAGGCCAAGACCAATAACATGTTGTAGGGACAACTTAAGCAAGTAAGGAATTTACCGATAACTTTGGTTTGACAGCTGATAATGTCAAACAGTATTGACAGTTCGGTTCAGTATGGTCGCTGGCGTCTTAATCCACATATTAAGGCTGTACACCTCAGTAATAAGACCGATTCGTACTTATGGGACTCTGGTGTGGTGGACGACGGCGACGAGGAAGTCAATCACTGCCAAACTCCTGGAAAAAAACACAAAGGTCAACATGTAATGGTACATGTCCTACGTAGACCCTGAATGCAATACTATACCTGATCCCAATTGACTTACATATCACAGCGATGGCGGCTCGTGGCTCTACTAGTTTACACTCAACTGGTAGTTGGAGTGAAGACCCATATGGGCATAGGTGCATTTTGCAGACCATTCCAGCTGAGTTCAACATAGCCACAGACTACAGGTGCCCTCATCTCAGCTTCGGTCGACTCTTTGAAGTTATTTTGCCATCCTCAACGGAGGCGATCTTCTTTCTGGCCTCGACGTGAAAGTCTACAAATGGATTGCCGAGTTGGCCGGGGAATATTCTCAAGGGAAGCCAACCTGCAACACTCCTATCGTCTACCGAATGGCTCCAGCGTCTTTCGGGCAGAAGTTTTTGCCAGCTGGCTATTAATAAATCTACACATTACTGGACGCATCTGAATCTGCGTTGACAGCCAAGCTGTCTTACTTTCTGTAAAGTACTGGGTGACCTACTCGGCTTTGGTGAAGACCAAAGAGCAAGACTTAGTCTCTTGTCAGCGGCAACCTTGGTGTGGATACCTGGCCATGGGAATTTCTACGGGAACGAAGGTGCTGATGAACTAGCAAGGATCTGATCTACCTCCGTTGACTCGACACAGTACACGTATCCCTACCGATAGGCATTGGCGTAACTAGACAATCTGCCTGAGGGGCTATAGCCTCTGTTGTTGGTGCATTGTACTTCATTCGCAACCAGCAGAGCTGATTTCTGGGGGGGGGGGGGGTGCTAAAATTGTTCTAGGGGGAGTTTTGCACCCCTACTCCTAGGCCAATGCCGATAGGGTCCATTAAGAGGAACGTTTGTCAGCACTACCTATCACAGACCAACTCCAGATGGAGAGTTTTAGAGTCATGTTGAATCTCAAGGAAAACATGGCCTGAATAAAATCGGTCTCTAAATCTAGATTGATATCCGTACTCACTCGACACTGGTTGATCGGCAACCATTGGTCGTTATACTTCCCTAGCTGCGACGATGCAGACGAAGAAGTGACGGTTGAGACGGTCCTTTGCGGATGCCTCGCACTGATGAACCGACGACTTATCCTCAAGCCGTTATCGATCCATTAAAATGGACTGTTTAGTGCTGGCGGCATCATCGGTCCCTATTTTTTTCGAAATGGGGAAGCAGCCGCCGTGACGGTGAATGGCGAGAGTTATCGAAACAGGCTCACTAAATCGAGCCCTTAGCGCTATTTCATCGTAAACGACAAAACACATTTTTTACAGGAGACGGTTTTTATTAATTATTTTGCCAAATTTGCGCAAAACTAAAAATGTTTAAATGCAAAAGGTTATAAAATCTCCATTGTGAATAAATGATTACGATGAAATGAAGATTTTTTCTCCGTTTTAGCTAAGTTATGTCGCTTACGATAGAAATTTCTGGCGTTAGTCTACTTAATTTGTTAAAACTGTGTCGCTTACGATATTTTTTCTATCTTTTTAAACTCTGAATTAAAAAAAAATTCACATAATATCTTATACAAAAATAACAAATTAAAGAAATTTTAAGGTAATTCAAAATTTAGTTAACGAAAATTCAACAGGAGTCCCCGTTGTCACTTTCTGCCAATGCATCGATAACGTTATCGTCACTTTTCATATTTAAATACTCATGGTGGTATATTTGAGGGATTATTCCTTTTTCACACAAGCCTCTTAGGTCTTTATATTTTTTTAACAGATATTGGCAACTCTTCTGAGTAAATCAGTTTGGGTCCATTGGCGATGATCAGTGAATGCTTTGTGGAACGAACTATTGAATTCATATCCAACTCATCGATTTTACTATCTTCAAAATAGCCACATTTAAATTGTGCACGAAAACTATTTTTTGTCGAAAAGCACCAATCTCTTAAATTTAATGTTTTATCTTTGAGGGCAGAAATACTTGAGAAACTGCATTCCTTTTCTTCAAAATACATTTAATAATTAAAAATAAGGGTTTTCGGAGCAATGAACGGGCATTAATGGCTTGATAAGATTCAACCCAGCTGCATTTAATGCCGGTCGTCCTGGTCTTAAATAATATATATTTAATAGTTCTTAATGTATGTGAATTTAAATTAGTTAGTATATTATTCTGGGAATTTTTACTTTAACTTGATTTTATTTCTGTGTGTAATACTGTCGCTTACGATAAAGTTCCTTTCCTGGAAAAGTCGTTGCTTACGTACGATAAAATGTTACCCCCCATTTTTTTGAAAAATATTGAAAATTACGATGAAATAGCGCTAAGGGCTCGAAATATTTGTTTCCAAAAAATAATCACCGACACATCACGCTTAACAGTCGATTTATTGCAAAATCCATTTGGTAACAACTTTATTTCCTTCCGGTTTACTTTTTAATGGGGCCATATTAAGTCATTAAGTCTTGAAGCATTGCAAGCCAATATTCAAACCACCACTGACGTCATACCGCCAAATACAGTCCAGGAAAAACTCGGTAGGTTCAACTCATTACCGGGTAATGTCTTCTCATTACCATGACTATTCATAGTCATTGCAATTATCATGGATTCCGGGTATTTATAGGGCTTAGAACCCATGGAAATTACGTGTATTGAGAGAAAATCGTTGGCACATAAATTTAGGAAGAGTAAAACTCTTCCATGAGCGCTGACTGATTTTAATAATGGCCAACCCAGCAAAAACTCGGTAAATACAACTCCTTACCGAGTAATTTCATGCGATTAGCCAGTGTATGTATAAGCCTCGGCATTTTTAGGATTCACAGCACTGAGCACATATTGTGTCGACAGGAAATTCCGATTCCGTTCAAGAGTTGCCACATGAAACTCAGCTCTGGCAAGTGATTCGAGAAGATTGTAAAAAAATACATTTCAGCTACCGAGGAGACAACGACTGGACATCTTAATATATATTTACCCTCGACACTGATTCACTGACTCTGTCACGCAGTACGAAGGAATTTAAATAGGCATTCTATAATTCTATAAATAATAATAATAAAAAAAAGAATATTTTTTTTTTGTACAGAAATTGTGTTTTCCCCAAATTTTTTTTTACCAAAATTTTTTTTTCCCAAATTTTTTTTTTTTACAAACATTTTTTTTTTACAAAATTTTTTTTCAACAAAAATTTCTGTTTTTACATATTTTTTTTTTCCACAAAATTTTTTTTTTTCTACAAAATTTTTTTATTTCAAGAAAAAATTTTTTTTTCAACAACATTTTTTTTCCATATTTCAACGGGCGCCATAGGCGCATTACAACTTACTAGTTTTGAATAATAACAAAAAAATCCCTACATGTAAATAGGTGGCACTAAAACTCAACTCAGATCACAAAACTAACCCCTAATTTAAGGGAACGAAAGGATTCATCATAAACAAAAAAAAATATATAAATCGAAGATTAACGCCTTCTCGGCGGCTTAAATCCTTCACATGGGAATATGAATAATTAATTGCAATGCAATTGATCGATTATCCTGTTGTTGCCACAGCACACAACGTCCACATAGAGACTCTCCCCCCTCACGGTGTCTCTTTCTGCCTCGGCAGTGTCCTTATTTACCCAAGTCGCTAACTCTCCATGATTTCTGTTTACTTAGCCCTTAGAGGGCAGAAACAACTGAAGGAAAACGGAGTAAAAAAAAAAAGATTGATTATGGTTCGAGCTAAGCAAATACTCGCCAGTTCTATTGTTTTCGTTTAACAGAAAAAAACGAAGGCGCAGGGAAGGGGGTAAACTGGAATAGGGATAACAATGCCCACGGTAAATGTAGAGCACAACGGAGCATTTAATTGTCCAGCAGCAACCCCTTCATGTATCAGAAATACTTGCATGCCCGTCGGTCGGTCCGTCCGTCCGTCCTTCGGTCTGCCTGTCCCCTTGTGCTTTGTTGTTGTATAAAACACTCTTACGCGTGATAAACGTATAAAGCGTTTATTTATTTATTCTATTCTATTCTGTTTTGTTTTTTTTTTGCTTTGTTTGATTGAGTTAATATATTTGAGTCCATTGCAAAGTATCCTTTTTTTTTTTTGAATTGTGCATGCAGTGTAAAGGATTCCATTGTCTTCCATGGAGAGCGCTCGTGGAAGGAGGGAGGGCGTGTTTATAGAAACACGCGTAGATTTGCTTTTTCATCTTTGATGACCGGCTAATTTGAAATCAATTCCAGGAATGTCGGCTTAAAGGCACGGCTTCATTCTATTCAATTCAAATTGAGTTGTTTTGTGTGCCCACACAAATTTCGTTGATTGTCTTTTAATTACAGATTAACGCCTTCGCCTGTTTAATTAATGAATGGCGGTTTTTAAGGCATTTTGAAATTCCAATATTATTGGCGGTCAGGCTAGCCATAACTCTTGTCATGTTTTGCCTGTCGACACCGTGGATTATGTAAATTGTTCGAAGGACTAGACTTTCAGAACAATTGAGGTAACGGCGGCTTAAAGAGTAGTGTAACTAGACTTGCTTAAAGTCAGCAGGTCAGACATAGGAGAGGGCAGAGTGAGATTCTTCTATCCCTTTACCTATACCTACTAACGTTTGGTATAGTAAACTACTACGGTCGCATCAGTTACATCGACCCACAGAGAGTTCAGCGTGAGTTACTTGCAAGCTCTCTGACTCTCAAGAGAGGGAAAATTATTATTGCAAATTATTGAACTTAAAGGATTCAACTAAAATCACAATTCAAAAGTGAAACATTTTGTTTTCATAAATCAATTTAAAAGACCTTTAGCCGCCATAGCGATTTTGTGCTCTTGTCCTTCAATATGGAGTAGGGTGGAGTGAAATTCAAAAAAAAAAGTTAACCTCGGAAAGAGCTGTAGTCTGGGGTCCTAATGAGGGGAAAAATAAAGAAAAAAAATTTTAAAAAATTTTAGGGGTCGCGCCACTCCCTCGAAATTTGGAAATTATCGCTATTTTGGCGTTGATTTTAGAAAAATCCTAAAAAGTTTTATGTCAATAAATGTTTGCAATAGCTTAAACAATGAAATAAGGGCATGAACAAATTTAAAAAAAATTTTCTCATTGTTCAAAAATTTCAAAAAGTAAAATAAGTCAAATCGTCCCTTCTTCAGAAAATTGACGGAACAATGAAATCGCCACCAAAGCTACAAATATTAGTCGATTATCCTCATATTTGCCTCAAATACTTTTGTTTGGGCACTGAACAAGCTCAAACTTTTAAATTTCGAATAAGTTAAGTCGTTAATTTTTAGGATTTTTCTAAAATCAACGCCAAAATAGCGATAATTTCCAAATTCCTAGGGAGTGGCGCGACCCCTAAAAATTTTTTAAAATTTTTTTCTTTATTTTTCCCCTCATTAGGACCCCAGACTACATCTCTTTCCGAGGTTAACTTTTTCAAATTAAAAAAAGCATGTTTTCACTCCACCCTATTATGGAGTCTTCTTCAAAATTCGGAGTCTGGGCCGTACACTTGTAAACTGTCCATCGAAATAGCTGCTGGAAATTCTCAAACGCTTATTTACAAAACAAATAAATGTTTTCTACATCTGCTTCTTCTCATGTCCTTGGGCTGGCGTTGGAGCATGGGCCCTTAATGAAGCGTTGGCATCATATTGGCAACATAGACACTGTGTCTCATGTCATTTGAAAATTTGACCATAACCACGGTCGATTTGATAAAGAAGAAGCAATTTCGCTTAACGGTGAGCGATACAGAGACCTGATTAACATTTGGTTTCAGCAGAATGGAGCGCCATACCGCACAGTCCAAGCCACAATTCACCTTTGGCGCTTCAAGTTCAGTAATCGTGTTACCAGCCATCTCAACGATGTCAATTCGCCACCTCGGTGAAGCGATTGAACTCTATTAGGCTCATTCGTAAGACAGAGCCAGAAACCTTCAGCCAGGTATTGAAAAATCTACACTGGCCCTTCGACAGTGCCGGAACGTGGTTTGTCCTGGTTGTTGTGGAAGGTCGTGGTGTGGTAGGTAGTGTGTGTGACTATCACACAGAAGATCCCGAGTTCGAAACCGGGTAAGACCATCAAACATTTTTCAGCGGCTGTTTTCCACCTCGTTGGCGACTTTACGAGTAAGAGAGCAATCTCTAAGCCATGTAAAACTTCTCTAGAAAAGCATTAGCCGTTTGGAGCCGGCTTTAAACAGTAGGTCCCCGTCATTGAGTATTCAAATTATATCGCACACAGCTCCCTGATTCGAGAGAAGTTCCCCGTCTGTTCCTTCATGGAATGTTAAGGGATATAAATAATTATGTGGGCTTAAATCGTTATGATTGTGATTTTTATTTAATAATTATGGTAAAAAAACAGTGGTCGAAAAAGACTAACAAAAAAAATTTTTTAAAAAAAAAAAAAACCAATAAAAATGAAAAAAATTTCTGAAAAAAATATTAATAAAAATATAATAAAAAAAATTTAAAAATGTTTGTCTGAAGAAATAATATTTTTTTCCGAATACTAAAGAAAGCGAGTCATACAATACAAATATCTATTTAAAATTTTACGTCATCTAGATAAAAAACATGAACTAACACGACCAATTTTACTGGACTTCTGACCTGCTAATTCATGGAGCAGACTGATGGGATCCGTGGGACTGGCAGCAGGAGGGACTACAGCATTCGATAAGCCAATATCTATTATTGATTTTACACTTGGCATTGCAAAGTTATGACCATTTGTAACAAGTGATTCGTTGATTGGTTGTTAATGCATGTTATCGAATTGTTTGAAACTGTGTTATCGATACATTCACCAACAAATCAGCTGTTTCAATGTTTTGACGGCCATAACATTGAAATGCCAAGAGTAAAATCATTTTTTGTTTTTTTTTAGAATCGAGGCTTCCAGTTTTAGTCCAGTTTAGTTCAGTGTACGTGGACTCAACGCTTGAGAACAATTGTGTGGATTTCTTAAATTATCTGTGAAATTCAAGCAAACCATGTTGACAAATTGTGAACATCGTTGACGATTTGGCCTCATCCTTGTAATGTTAGACTTTCATGCCCGTATTGTATCAGTTCATGCACGTTTGGTTAGACTTTTTATACACTCCATCATAGGATGGAGTATATACTTAGTTTGTCATTCCGTTTGCAACACCTCGAAAGAGTGATCTGCGACCCTATAAAGTATATATATTATCGGTCAGTGTAACATTCTAAGACATTCTAGCGATGTCCGTCTGTCCGTCCGTCTATTGTCTGTTGAAATCACGATAGAGTGCGAACGTCCAACGCTAAAAAGCTGAAATTTTGTAGGAAGATGTTTTTTGCCCATAAGCAGGTTAAGTTCGAGAATGGGCAATATCGGAAAAAGTTCCCCTTTACGGGACTAAATATATTCCGGCCATAATCAAATTTTTCAAATATTTTTTTTCACTACATCTAAGTTCTAAGTTTATATAATTTATAGATGGGGAAAAAAATCCCAAAAATGGGCGTGCTCATGGGTTCCGTGGACCCTTGGGGCCCAAAAAAGGGCCCATGATAAACATGTGCATATGGGTATCGAAGTGCAACGAAATTTACTCACGAACCCAAATATGCCTTTATTTTCATGATTTGCCTAAATTTTTTGATCCGGTTTCTGGGACTATCGGGTCACCAGCGGCCCAAAAACCGTCCCTTGACAAACATGGACATATGGGTATCGAAATGCAACGAAATTTTCTCGCAAACCCAAATATGCATTTATTTTCATAATTTCGATAAAATTTGTGATCAGGTTCCTGGGACTATCGGGTCACGAGCGGCCCAAAAACTCAGTTAGTTTTCTTATTTATTGAGTTTTTAAGGATCCATGATGGAGGGTATATAAGATTCGGCCCGGCCGAACTTACTATTTGTCCACTTGTTTTTTCTATGAGTGTAGATCATCTCTGGGTAGACTTACTGGGTGCATCATCCGGACTTCAGCTCGAACACACTTGTGTTAGGTCGTTGTGAAATTCAATCCAATCGGATAAACGAATTCCAAATGGCAGAGTTATTTCCTTTAAGATTTCTGTGGGGTCCTTAAACCAAGCAAGTGAACAATTCGCCTGGAAAACCCTTTTTTAGTTCGGCCTGACCGAATCATATGTAAATATGTTGTGATTTCACAGGAACCATGGGCAGCCGAGATGTGCGCCTACCTATCACACCACTAGGTTTGTATCGTGGTGTATGTAAGCGACTTCAAGAGTTATCTCTATCTAAATTGTAGATAACGATTTAAAAATGATATCGTGCACAACCTACTGATTTGAGAGTATTTTCCCGTCTTTTTTTTTGTTCATGGAATGTGAAAATAAATGGCTATCCATGCTATGAAATGCACGTATGGATTTGTCCGGATCTCTCTATCCCTCGAGATGCTATATCTGTGGTTTTCACGAACAATCGCTTAAGTACATTTTAGGGGATTTTGAGTACATTTTCAAAGGGCTTTCGAATAAAACTAAACTTTTTAGAATAAAAATGTATCGTAACTCTGTTTTCTTTGTTAATAACAACTTAAGTTAATCTTTTTACAGAAGCCGCAATTTTAAAAAATATTGGTTTTCGCTCTTCTGAGAAGATTACCCAAGATATGTCCCCACTTACACCCAACAGCCGTTTGTTTTTTTTTGAGCTCAGGACATCTATGACGGGGGAGTAAAGTTTTCGCCACACCTGGAGCCTTTGTGAGACGTCTTGAGGTGCAGCGTTCGTGTGCAGTGCAGTTTCGCCAGTGACAATTGAAAACTGTGCTTTATGGATACAACTTTCCTTCGGGTCCATCTAAAATCTCTACTGTGCGCCTCAGGTGCAGCCCAAAGAATCGTCCGCATATACCCACCAATGACAAACATTTATTACGACACGAATCCGAAAGACATTTAACTAGTTTGTCCGACGCCGGACAACATAAATTGTGTTCGCTCTCTGCAATGACATTTGGGGTGACACCAATCTACGTTGCGCCACACAGGCAGAAGACACCTTTTGCCAATTCATTAACGGTTATTTCCGATAATTCGCCGGTATCGCCTTCTTAACGTTTGTTTCTCGTCTCTTTTTTTTGACACTTCGAGTCAGTCGTCCGACAACAAAACGACCACACACACGCGCCTTTGTCGTTTGGTGAGTTTTGGCCTTTTTTTGTTTTTGGTTTTTTTTGCCTTTGAGCTTTTTCTTGCAGAGAATGCCTCGCCACGACCACGTGTGTCTATTGAAGCATTTCATTGTTGCCTGTTGTTGTTGTTGTTGTTGGTGGTGCTTTAAGTTAACGTCCAGAGTTTTGTATCGTGTTCGCTTTGGCTCATGCGCCGTAGCTGGTTGTCCCTTCAAATGTTGACGCCTTAAGCTGCTTTACTGACTACTTAAAATGGCTTAAATGACCATAATTGTTGGAGGTCCTTTTTTCGGTGTCCTCTTGTTTTTCTGTCGCTCCTGACACTTTTTCTCTGTTTCATTTCTCGTAGGCTTACTTCCGATTTTTTTTTCCTGCACACCTGAATTGTTATCACTTTTTCTGTTTTGTTGTTTTTTTTTTCTTCTTTGGATTATCCCTAAAATGTTATGTATCCTTTTTTGTGTTTAGCTTCTTGCAAAGGAGCACGAACATATGTTGCTTACAAATTTAAATGCTGTGTTTTTTGTTTGGCAATATTTTGGAATCCATACAAGGCTTAAGATGTGCCATCGTATAAATATTTTAATCACCGAAAGGTTATAACATAATTAAGGTGATTTAATTGGCAAAAACTGCACGGCATAAACACAATCATGAAGACATGACAATATGTCATGTTTTTGGGCGTTTTTTTTTTTGACACAATTTCAATAAATCTGTCCGACCACCTACATGAGGGAGGTGGATAATGGAAAAAATGTGATTTTTAATCATCAAAAAGGCAGCTTAGTTGTAATGCAGTCTAGGGTTTCATCACAAAGATGAAACACATAATCTGGTCTAATTGCAAGCTGTTGCCGTTTTTTCGGAGCCACCAACAACAGTAGTTAGGCGTATTTAATTAGGCCAGCAAAAAGTCAAATTCGCCGCCAAAATAAGCGAAAATTGCCAAACTAGTCTTTGGTACGTTGCCAACATTGTTCTAGGGTTACCACGTGTAATGTCATGTGGCGAGCAAGTAACAGGTGGCACAAAAGTAATCCTCCTATCAGAAAATGCTATACATTTAGCGATTGTCCCCTAATGTGACAATCAACTGTGGCGGCGGCCATTTACATGACATCATATTCTCGACTTGATGTAAAAAAATTAAAAGACCAAATAAAAATAAGCCACAAGAAGAATCAAAGTTTTTCATTGTTTTTTTTTTAATTACAAAAAAAAACATCGGAAGTTTACTTTTGCGCCACCTTTTACTTTGACCCGTCACGTTAGACAGTTGTCAATGAAAAGGTGAAGCCAAGGCACATTTACAAGGTAATCTTGACAATCAGCTGATATTTTATTTTTTTCATTTGGTCTGTAAGCGAATGTGTCATTTAGAAATGACGTTTTATTTCTATTTTGAATATGACGTTTGAAAATTCAAATTCATTCGTTATTGGTTTTTTATTTTGAATTGAATTATAAAAATTCAATTTGTGATATTTTGTAAGTTGAAATTTGTGGAAAAATAAAATATTTGTCAACAACACTAGTCAACAGTCAAAATGTACTCGGGATGCGATAATTTTTTCTGTGTAGATAACCTTGACATGAGCTCGAAAAACGCAATAAAAAAATTTTTTTTCGTTTGGTTTTTTTTTTATTTTTTTTTTTAAATTTTAAAAAAATTTTTTTGGTTAATTTGTTTCGTCCGGCATAACTCGGGAACCACTAGCCCGATTTAATTGAATTAAATTTTAAAAAATTTAAAATTAGAATTCCCTTAATCTGTTCATATATTGTTTTCCTATACAAGCAACAGTTTCCAAGTTAAAAATGAATATATAAAGGAAAAAACTTATTTTTTGCCTAAAGATTTAATTTTTTTTTTTTTAAAAAATCCATAAAAAATCCAAAATGAAAAAAAATGTCAAATCTTATTACTTTTACGTAAAGTCACATAACCTATGAGCAAAATGAGACAAAGATCATGAAAATCGATGCACGCGTTTCGCTTTTATTCGCAATTGAGTAAAGGTATGAATTTCAAAAATTTCAAATTTTCATATATTTTTGTCACCCAACAAATTTTAATTTTTTTTGTAATAAAAAAGAAAAAACCTTACCATAGACAAAGTTGTGCATATGTCGAGCAAATTTTTGAAATTCATACCTTTACTCAATTGCGAATAAAAGCGAAACCACCATCTGGTAGATTATCTAGAGTCTTCTGAATGATCAACAGCTGACGTAGAATGTGATCTACAAGCAGGGTTACCATACGTCCTCCTTTCGGAGGACATGTCCTCCTTTTTTAACACTGTCCTCCCGTCCTCCCTCCTTTTTCAGAAAAGTGGAATTTGTCCTCCTTTTGTTGCAGATTCAAATTTATTTTTCTTGTCAAAATAATCAGTGTTTGATAGTTCAACAGTGAAATTTATTAGTTTGTCAATTATAAGTATTGACGCCGTCGCTGTCGTCCTCAATATGTTCAGCGCTACGATTAAAATGTGTGGTTACTGTTTACTATTTGGGTAGCAAACACCCAATATTCTGTCAAACATTTATTATTATTTTAGTGTTTACATGTTTGCATAGTTCATCGCAGCCGAAAACTCATTTTTAACAAAAATCATTGATTTTCTAATTGTGTTTAAGAGTCGTTGGTGCAACAACTGCACACATGGACTCGTCAACCTGTTAACCTTAATAAACATGATACTTTTAAATTTCTGTTACTTTTTGTCTTTTTAAATTTGTCCTCCGAAGGATTCATTGGCTCTTTGTAAATAACCCAAACGTCCTCCCGTATTGCCACAAATGCCCTCCTTTCCAAAAAATCTTTATGGTAACCCTGTCTATGGTAACCCTAGGTGTCTAATGGCGTTCCTTTCGGAACAATGGAGTCAAGTAATTCATGGCCTTGTTGAAAATCAGGTCATGGCTTTGGATGTTTTCAAGGCGTTCAATAGCGTCTGGCACGGTGCTCTCATAGCGTTGGCAATAACTTCTCTCGCAGTCCGATAGCCTTGGTTGCTAGTACTTTATTAAGTAGTTTATTGTAATTTTAAATTGTAATACATAAAGAAATATCGAGTTATCTCACAGGTCGCTCTACACTAGTTATTTCAAAGAGAGTATCATCTTAGAGCATAAGTGGACCGTTGGAGTGCCGCACACTTCTGTTCTCTCTCCTGCTATTTTCCTTATTTGTCAGACAGTGAACGCGGTCTACTCTTTTGCGTGAGACAGCAAACCTCTGAATTCATAACATACGAATGAATTCATTCCTCTGGAGGTCAGCGACAAAAGGTGAAATGAACAGAGAAAATTTCAATGCTGTTTGTTGTCACAGCAATGTTCAACCGATGTAGGCAAGCTCATTCTCAATGGGTGGTGTAGGTCTCGACGAATCACAGGGTGATGCTCGCTGGACTAGCCACACTTGGGAATTGTCCGAAGAAACATTCAAGTGTTTGGGCTTTTTGAAGCGGGGCAAACTCTACTTGTGATCATGTAAATATTCACATCGAATTTAACTTCCATATATATGGGCAGGAACTTCAAAGACATATTTGCAGCTGTTGGACCGTGTACAGAGGAGAGCGGCCAGATATAGGATATCCAACTCTATTTGCCCCTTCTCAGTATCGCCAGAACATGTTCTATAGATGTTTTAACGGTATCTGCCCTTTGGATATGCGTCTAGTCCCTGATGTTGGGACAATCAGCCGGGATACTCCGATATCCGGGGACTCTCACTGACAAACGGCCGATTGTTTGCAGAAGAGAAAATTCTTTCTTCAGTTGAACTATTTGTATGTGGAATAATCTTCCAGCAAGTGTGTTTCTTTTCAGCTGTGATACAGGGAAATTCAAAACAAATGTCTTCTCTCCTATGACCGCAGTTATATGATTGGTCAAATACACCAAAAAAATAGACGGATGATCGAAACTCCATTGAAATTACCTCGTGGAGGAATACATGAATGACCTTCGTTTGCAGAAGACCGAAGTCCATTTAAACATTGCAACAGGTTTTTAGGTTTTCGGATGACCCAAACTCCGTTGAAATGCCCAAGTGGAGTAAGACATGAATGTCCTTGAGATTACCAACTACAGAGGATTCACACTAGACCAGTGCTGTGCAAATCGAAAAATGTAGTTGTGTTAGTGAAGAGATGAAACTGCCAACTTTACAGCCAAATCATAATGTCAGTAAGAGGTTGAAAAACAGAATAATTATATGTATTCATATAACTAAACTAGTAAGTTGTAATGCGCCTATGGCGCCCGTTGAAATATGGAAAAAAAATTTGTTGAAAAAAAAAAATTTTGTTGAAAAAAAAAAAATTTTGTTGAAAAAAAAATTTTTGTTGAAAAAAAAAATGTTTGTTGAAAAAAAAATGTTTGTTGAAAAAAAAAATTTTTGTTGAAAAAAAAATTTTGTAAAAAAAAATTTAGGTAGAAAAAAAATTTGGGGAAAACACAATTTCTGTACAAAAAAAAAATATTATTTTTTTTATACCACGGGATGCTGTCTCGCAATCCTGCTTTAGAACCTATGGAGACCTGAGCAGGTGGTGTGGCCGTGCGCTTAATTAGTTCTCTAACGTCGTATTCCCGAGCATTGGTAGATGTAGTCATACATAAATATCTATTTGATTCGATTGGGCTCCATTGAACCAACCTGAGTTAGGCCTATTTTAAAACGAATCATTTCAATGCGTTGTTGAAACGTGCATCGTGTCATTTTTAGTAATGACATAGTCAAATGTCAACGAATAAAAGCTTCAAAAGTGGCAGCTGCAGAAATAGCGGATAATTCAAAATAACACCTCTTGTTGGAAAACCCTTTGTTTGAGGTAGGAAGTTGAGATTTTCGGTTATTGGGCAAAAAAACTTATTTCTGTTTCTGAGATTATCCGAAAACTATGATTTGGATAGTTGGCCGCAAACATTTCGCTTCAAATGAAGAGATATTGAAATTCTCCACTTCAGACTCCCCCCCTCCTCCATCCCTGAACAATAACTCTGCGGTTGGGTCATGTCCAACAAATTGCAGTTCTCATCTTTCACATGAAAACAGAACAGTGGCCATCGCTTTGTGTGGCCTGTCTTCCGTGTATTGCCATTGTTAATTGTTATTTAAATATCAAATTAAATTATTAAGAAGTAAACGATGTCCTCTACTTGGCCCTCGAAGTGAAGACCTCACAAGGACAACAGACGAAGGCGAAGAAGAAGAAGAAAATGTAACATTATGTGACACTTGTGCGGAGGGCAATCTGATGAGGATCATCTAGGATTACACACCTATCCAAACAGTAAGTGTAAAATGTCAACACAAAAGTCGAAATCTTAATTTATAATTTCGACTTCGACTTCTTGTGCCGCACAAAAGGACACAAACGCTCACACACATACACAGACAAGTGATGTCAGAGAATCCTGTTTAAAATCGCGATACAAATCTCAAATAGACAAGGTTTCCTTGATTCCCTATTCTATTCAAATTGTTGTTGGGTTTATAAATAAAAATTTCACTTTTTACAATAAACAACATATCAATTACAATCCTCCCAACTCTCGCTCTTACCTTTGGGAAATGGTACAAGAGATCATGTGATTATTGGGCTCCTAACAGGTACTCGTCCGTCTGCCCTGCCCGCAGTGTGACAGAGGCAAGACATGAAATCTTTCTTAGAATGTAATTTTGTGTGTCCCTTTTTTTTCTTTTTCATGTGAGTTTGTGTTTGTGTTTAATTTAAAATTCATTTTGCCACATATTGTGTTGCCAAATTAAGGGGACGGCAAGAGCAACAGGACGAAAGACTCGTTCAAGTGTATGTTGGAATGTCATTCAATGGATGTGCATATGTAGGCTGGGATTAAGAGCGACGGGCTGGCCAACAAGAACAACATGGCCTCTGTGTAAGACAACAAGTTGTTGACATGCTGTTCTCCGGCTACGGCCACGGCCACGTGAATATGTGAGCCGTATTCCTGCAAGGATCAAGTGTCTTCGGTCAAGTGTTGAGGCAGCAACAGCAGCAGCAATTGACTTCTAGTTAATTTACCCGCACAAAAACGATTAATTTCCCATGGAGTTCACAAAACATAAAATAATAAGAAAAAGTGATGTATGGGAAAACTTCTGTCCCAGATTTTGCCAAGGACTGTGGCCTAACAACACATGCTTACATGTTTCTTTTGCAACATTGTCCGTCTCGGCTCTCCATCTATAATTAACCAGCCAAATTGGTGTGAACTTTTCACACGTCTTCCGTCTTTCCGTTTCTTTTATATCCTTTGTGCCGCCTTCAGACGGCACTGCTCTAGTTTTCATAGACACGCCCCTCCCCCTCTCCAGCGGAAATAGCTCAACATCACCGAAATGAGTGGCGAAATGTTCAAAGGATTCAATCGCCGCCACCAACCCAAAAACATGCAAACAAATCATTTATCACTCGACCGACTCAATGTTGATCCTTTGCGGTGTTATGTCAAGGACTTCCCTCTTGCATTGGCAGGACAATTAGTTCATTGAAGATAATCAGCTTGTTGTTATGTACACTAACGATTTTCAAACAAGGTCAATCGATTTTACAAAATGTTCTTTTCGCTTTGGGATATATTGCACAGCAATTTTCGACAAGTGTAGTTAATGGACGCAAATTTCCCGTTAGCGGCGGCATTTTTTGAAAAGAAGTCAGGCAGCGTTCATTCTGTGTACCATTAAAATCAGCTAGTTTTGCACAATTTGGATTTAAATAGACGCATATAGTATTTTTTCAAAAAAAAAAACCATTAACTTTAGGGTCGTTCACACAATACGATTTTTCGTTAGCGCCACACACTGGGGGAGAATCCAAAGCCATTGGCCACTTTTGAGCTGTGTAAAAAATTGATTGTAGGCAAGAAGTAAGCGGTCATTTTAAGATATTAACATTAAAAATAGGTTAATTGGATATATTTTAGAAATATTTCCAAAGTTCACTACTTTTCGTATTTAAATTTGTAGAAACAGACCAAAGCCTCCTTTGGGAATCGAACCCTCAACCCCCACGCTGATACATTTCGTTTTTACATTTTTTTACGGTGTTGGGACATTTTTAGTTTTTTTTTCTTAAAGCGCCACTGTAGGCGAGTTGGTGCGTGCTTGCCTATCAGCGTGGGGGTTGTGGATTCGATTCCCATCTGTCTTTCTCTGCAAAAATCTAGCCTGGTTTACCCTTGGTCCCAAAATTAGAATATTAATTGTAATTAATAAATATAAAATAGGCGCCCCGGTAGGCGAGTTGGTAGCGTGCTTGCCTATCAGCGTGGGGGTTGTGGGTTCGATTCCCACCAGAGGCTTTGGTCTGTCGCTGCAAAAAATCTAAAACATATGGTCTTTGTCACCCGGTTTACCCTTAGACCCAAAATTAGAATATAAATTGACTTTGTATTGTAATTAATAATAAATAAATAAAATAAATAAATATAAAATAAAAATATTTAGATTTTTTTTGTTTACACATTTTGACGCAAGCATTTTGTTCTCACGACAACATCCAGGACCGCTTGATCGGCTTTCACAAGTACCCAATTTTCAGCACCATAAAGAAGTAAGGGTCGAATAAGAGTGTTAGTAAAATTTCGAGTTCCTTAAGAGAGGACTCTATTCTAGAATTGTTTGCTTAGACCAAAGTGTCATGCATTTGTCAGCAGGATCCTTCGCTAAATTTCTATCGGATATAGCATTTTAATTAATGGACATTTAAAAAATCAAGATTTCATCAGCACATATTTCGCATTTCAAGGATACTTTAACTGCATATAATTGTGGTCCGAATGGAATGTATATTGACTGTCAATAACTATACAGAGTACTCTCTCCTTGCGGACACCTCTCATAACCGGACACTTTTTTCAGTACCATTCCGCTTCAGTCCTCTTGTTTACTTCTCTCATATGCGAAAACAATTCTCAGTCCCTTAGGTGTCCGTGAGAGTATGAGAGAGTACACTGTATTTCGGAATTAAGGCACGGATCAATTAGTTATAGCAACAGAAAATAAGGCCTAGTGCAGTTGACCAACAACCAATTCGTGTGCCAAATGTAATTTCAACAAAAAACAAACCAGAAATAATCCGATTTTGCCTATTGGAAATAATCAGAGTGTTGCGTTAGAAAAATAATTATTTATAAATATGAATTTAAAAAAAAATCCAGTAGAAATAAACTGAGCACACTTTAACTTCAAATACTTTAAATCAATAACGGTTGGCTCTCCTCAGTCGCAACTCAATACAACTCTGTTGCATGTTCCACTAAAATGCAACTATGGATATTTTTTTCACCACGAAATTATACAACACTGCCGAAAAATACAACAGTGTATGTCTCGGCAACAATCATTTAATGGAACATTTTTAAATAGACAAAATTTATTTACGTGGCCTAAATAACGGGCGACCGTGGTGTAGTAGTAAGCGACAGCAAACCCTGGTTTGTTCTTACCAAACTAAGAACATCTACCTTAAGATTAAGTGAGTCATCTCAAAAACATGTTAAAACATAGTTCTTTTTAACAGTTAACGAAATTATGAGAATAGTTTCCTCTTACCTTTTTTTTTTGTCGAGTCGGTGTTGCATTAGCAAATTGCTAGGCAAAGATTTTGTTTCATTTCATTCTAACAAATGTTACCAAACACTGGTACCTGGTATTTTATTTAGTTTTGTAAGGGATCACAAACCTCCGATAACAACAATCGATAAATTATGCTCCTTTTTAAAATCGGTCGATGTGGGCCCATCGAAAGACTATGTTCAATGGCAACTAAGCGAACTAAGTATTTATGACGAGGTATGAGTATCTTGTTGGAAATGAGTCAACCAACAGACTGTGGCGTGCCACCACAACAATTGATTAAGAAATTTTACGGTTTTGGGGATATTAATCGGTATAGGGATGGCAACACTGTGAAGTGATTGCATAGTGCTGTATTTTGCGCTGTGTTATCAGCCATGTGAATGGATACATTTGAAAAGAAAAAGAAGCAAATGCTGCTTGTCAAAAAATCAAATTTTGATAGCGTGTGCAATTTTTGCCCAATTTCGTGGTTTTATTAAAGAGAACGGGTTAATTTACTGATAGAAATTGATCAATTGAATTAAACATGCCGACCATTGGTGTTAAACGTGATCTTTTGTTCGATTCTTTGGGCAAGAAATACAGTAAGTGGAGCGATGATCAATAGTTGGACGGAATTCGATTTTTCAATTTTGCACGAATGCGTCTTTTTAGCCGATGATGAATTCCAACAACTTTGTTTTGCTTTCGGCCTGGAGCTGGACGAAGTCACAACGGAAAAGCAAATGTTGACCCGCGAGCAGGGGGATGACGCTGCTGGTGCGGCCAATGCTTCGGAGGAAGTCATTTATCGTATTGATATTCCGGCCAATCGCTATGATTTGTTGTGTATGGAGGGTTTGGTGACCGGTCTGATGGTGTTTCAGGGCAAGTAAGTAATGAAATGATGAATGACTAACGAATGAACAGGGCTGGTGAATATCTGTGAATATTTCTGTTATCGCCCTACACTATACCACGTAGTAAGGAGTAACTTGTGAACATGGGTTTGTTGTACCAGATCTGTCGTTTGAGCAATGAAAGGAATGACTAACTGACTAGGTGATAGAAAATATCCAGACATAGCTGCAGAATTTGATCTGAGCAAGGCGTTTGACTTTATAGTACTCCATACTTACACAATTCGAATATCTTCTTGTAAAGCTCTTCTTTTATGGACGACCACAATAAGCAGTCTGCTGCGTTCGTTGTTCCAAAATAAATATGGTTCTATTTTCAGACCACTCTTCTCTTTTTAGACATAATAAAGGGTGCTTTTGAAAATGGAAGAAAATACTTACGGTTTGCACAACTGAATGAAATATTTATTTGTATTTCTTAATCAAATACCTGCCTCACATTTACTTTTTAGAGATTTGTGCCTGCAAATGTTGCCTACAGCTATGCTTCAGATTGTCCGTTCTAAAAGTCATATTTTGGCACACTTTTTGCAACATTATGGTCGGTATCTCATCAATGACACGTGTAATGTTGTCTTGCAAAAGAGGAATAGTAACTGGTCCCTATGCAAAAGAAGCTTCACGTTCCCTTAAAAATATATTCTAGTGGAGTCAAATTGCACGGCCAATTGACAGTGTAATAAGTGAGATTAATTGATCGCCCATCTCGACTCTCAATGTGTTCATGGTATCGAATGCAGTGTGACATGTGCTTAAACCACATGTAAATTAAACACAACTCTTTCATGTTGTGTACGTACGTGAATCGAACGACACCTTGCTGTATTGATCGTAACGTTGAGTAATCGACATCTTTGAAAAACTGCAGTCCAATGATGCCGCCTGCCTATAAAACGCACGAAACACTGAATTTTTCAGGGACCATTGTCAACTCCTGAAAATCCTCTTGCTGCTCTTCAGACCAAATTCAATAGTTATGTTTATTGACGTATCCATTCAGCCAAAAATGAGCCTTGTCGCTTATACCATTCCTCGATACAAAAGGTTGTTGATTATAAAACTCAATATTTTGCTAGCGTTGTTCGTTAGTAGGTCGTATCATGCCGAAATTTCAAGGCAATTCGCGACCTTAGAACAACAAGGCTCCAACTGCACCAAGGTATAGTGTGTAATATGTTATAGTTCCTATATATCATTAATTTTTGCCAACCATTATTATTTAGTTTATTTCAATATAACAGTTTCAATTTCAACAGTAATCGAAAGATATTACAAATTATGTTCAATTTACAAAAATTGTCTGTTAGACCCTTGTTGTCCTAAGGTCGCGAATTGTCTTTGACATTGGTATGTCATGAATTACACGTGAACTGGCAAACACTTAACACTGATCGTTTTTATTAATAAACATTTCTTCATATGGCCCCAGTTCTATATTATCGTGAAGCATATCATGAAGAGGCAAACATCAGAGAAAGAGCGGTGGTGATGAAAGGGGATGGTAGGGTATCCAACTCTATTGTCACCCTACATCATCCCCGTAACGTGGGTATCTGTTCGTCAGATATCCGTCGTCTGGTCCCTGAAGTTAGAACATTTAGCCGGAATACCCGGCTATGCAGGGAGTCATTGTCATTGTCAAATGGCCGGTTGACCGGACGACACACTATAGAGATAATTCGTTCTTCAGCCGAACTGTTCGTATGTGGAATAATCTTCCAGCAAGTGTTTTTCCAGCCTGCTATGACTTTCAAGGCAAACATCAATAAACACTACTCCCTCTTTCCTCCTTACAATACCCGTCTTTACTATCGCTAACACAGTGCATTGAATTTATAGGGGGAATCCCCTGAGTGTTAGTCCAAAAAAAAATTACACAATTTTGTCCTATCTCGAGTTAGGTTATAGGTTCTGATCACCGGTATATCCGGACAAGTTCAAATATTTGTTTTGCTATTTAATTTTCCAATGTAGAGCTTTCTTTAGCTAGATGACTCGTGATTCGTTCAGTGTGCCTTTTCATTTCATTATGAATAGACCTAAAAATGAACAAAGTTGGCAAATCATTGAGATATATTATGAAAATGGTAAACTGCCGCATTTATTCCGAAGAGCAGCCAGAGGCGTTTAAAAAGCTGATAATGCACCCTGGTAATTCAACATTTGGTGCGATCTTAATTCGTACTTCTATCGGTATAAGAAAAGAAATTCTCTGCATCGAAATTGTGTACTGTCATCAAATAGCACAGATTGGTGTCAACGGAGAACTGATAGAAGACATGAAATATCCAGAGGCGCTAGGCAAGGGTCTATATTACCCGTTTTACTATTTAACGTCTAATTGTAAATAACATCTCCAATAACATTAACCAAATCAAACAGCTTTTCCAAAACATGATGAAGGAAAGCCTACCCGTCGAAGAAAGAAAAGTATGGATTAATAATAATATCGAGAGATAGAGAAACAATACACAATTTACGGTATAAAGCAAATGAACAAGAAGTTCGGCCTGGGGCATAAGTGGACAGTACTTCAATTTCGACAATGTCCGCACAGACTTTTTTGCCCAAAATAAAGGAATAGGTATTGCCATGTGGTTTCAAACGGATGATGTCACTGCACTCGATATAATATAGAGATTTTCTCCGGATCGTTGGGGTACGTAATGAATAAATTGAGGCGTGCTTTCAATCGAGTAATGCGGTTCTTGTATTCCATAAACATCCGTCAGCACGTATCAGAATATGTTAGTAGATTTATGAATTGTAGTTTTAAGGAGTTTATGCAAATTGTGTTCACTTTTCTCACTCACTTCACCTTAGAAAAAGTAAGGTGTCCCGGTGCTAACGTGAACTATGTATGTGTGTCAAAGAACATTTCAAAAACATTTTGTGTAAACAAAGGAAGGCAATAAAATGCCAGAAAGCAGATACATAAATAGACCTTTTTTAAAAACGCTACTTTCATCCTAAACATTGCAAAAGTATTGCTTAAAATTACATAGTAAAAAACATGTTCAATTTTGCATTTGTGGTGCCTGTTTACGGTTTCAATGTGCGTTTTGGAAAAAAAAACGAGCATTCACATTGGTTTCACTGTATAATTTAAAGTAGGAAGATACACTCCAAAATATGGTGAGAGTGACACCCAGCACATCCATCACGTGATAAGTTTCACTTTCTAATCTATCCATGTCCGTCTGTTGATGGGAAGGATAATAGCGGCCAAAAAAAATTGAGTTTTTAACATTTCTAAAATTTGATCAAGTTGTACAACCGGTTGCAGCGTGTGAGGGCTAGTTGGTCATAGGCTGGTCGTTGGTTGGATGAAAATCAAAATACAGTCAACTTGCGGAAACGTGAACTTATTATTGTTGAGAGTGTTTACGATTACGATTTCGAATCCTGAAATTTTGAAACAAGACAGTGCTGTTTTTTCATTGGAATGACCTTTTATTAATAAATTCAATCAATATAAAAAAAAAAAGTTTTATTGATTACAAAAAATCATTTTGTGTAAAGAATAACTAAAATTCGTCGTCCAATGAAGAAAATGTAGCAAATTACATACGAGTATAATTTAAAAAAAATCAGTTATCTGGACACTGGACAATATGGTGCTTACGTTTCTGGGTCGTTCAAATTTAAGAATGTTCACGTTTTTGCGAGTTGTCTGTATTTTGTTTGCCAACTTGGTTGGTACGTGTGTGTGAGCCTGTAATTCCACTACTTAACTGCATTCGCATTTTGTCATCGATGAAATGAGGGATATGAAAATATGCCTAAATTGTCGTTTTCATCTTCTTCCTCCTTCGCTAATACCTTGTCGAGAATCAAAGCAATTACATATCACTCATTTACTTCAATAGTGTCCGAATTCAAAATTCACTTTTTATTTGTTTGCTCCAGAAAAAGATGTAAATCTCTTATTTGAGCTGACTTTTGTTCTGCGTGTATTACACATACATGTGTCTAGTTTATTCGGGAAACCTATGATTTGTTCAGTAAGACGGAATTGGAGACTTGAAACGGCTCTCCTTAAAAATGAGCGATATGCGTTAATGTTGAAGCTACAAAAAATATTTGCAAATGCAATTGGATAAGAAATTGGTGTGAGAAAAATGACCAACTCAGTTTTACAACCAGTTGTATCGTGTGAGGGCCACATTAAATCAAAGCATATAAAACAATTTAGTCGTCATTTTGGGTTGGGTTATCGATCTTTTCTAGTTTCTGTTTTTTATGCTTATCGATCTTTTTCATTTCACACAATTTTTGTTTCTGTTATCCAGGTTGTCATGGCTCAATATTGATATTGATTTCCAATATAAAATGTTGTACGATTTAAACTGTCTGTTTCTATAAAACGAATTTGTTCGTTCTTTACAGAACGTCAATATTGGAAGCGCTATATAATGTGTCTCTTACCTGATTCAATTTTCGTTTTCAGATATCTGTTAGATATCGTCAAACGGGACACAGGCCCATTAGAATAAGCTCCTATTACTGATAGAATCCATTTTATTGCTCATTCAATTTGGACAATTTTTAACGAACGAACAAATTCGTTTTGTGGAAACAGGCAGTCAGTCTCTGAGATGAATGCCCGTTACAAGTGGAAAATTTGTATTTATTTTCAACCTGAATTTATGTGTTGAAATGTGGTCCACTCCATTAGTTTAAACAACACAATGTTTTTGGTTATATTGGTCCACTATCTTTCGTCGATTACATTTCATTCACCCTTTTTCGTTGCAGGATCAAACCTCCGCAGTTCAAGATGGTGGAACCCAAAGACGGCAAACGTCAGGTGATGAAAATTCTGCCGGAAACAGCACAAATTCGTCCATACGCCGTTGCCGCTGTTCTTCGCAACATAACCTTCAATCAGGTGGCATACGATTCCTTTATTGATCTGCAAGATAAACTGCATCAGAATATCTGCCGCAAACGTACGCTAGTGGCCATCGGTACACACGACTTGGACACCATTCAGGGACCATTTACTTACGAGGCCAGAGCTCCTGAAAATATTAAATTCACCCCCTTGAATCAAAGCAAGTGCATGAATGGCAACGAATTGATGGAGTTCTATACGACACACGCCCAACTTAAACAATATTTGCCCATCATACGAGATTCTCCTGTCTACCCGGTGATCTATGATGCCAACGGTGTGGTCTTATCGCTGCCGCCCGTCATAAATGGCGACCATTCCAAGATTTCGTTGAAAACCAAAAATGTCTTCATTGAATGTACCGCAACGGATTTGACCAAAGCCAAAGTGGTATTGGACACTATCGTCTGTATGTTCTCGACCCATTGTTCGGACAAATTCTCGGTGGAACCTTGTGATGTTGTACAGCCCGATGGCACTACGGTCACCTATCCCGAACTGGCTGTGCGTGAAGAAACAATTTCAGTTCAGAAGGCTAATGCTGCCATTGGCATTTCAGAGTCGCCCGACAAAATTGCCGATATGCTGACGCGCATGTATTTGGAGGCAGAGTGCCAGGCGGCCGGAGATATGATTACTGTTAAAATACCACCTACGAGGCATGATGTCATACACGCCTGTGACATTTACGAAGATGTGGCTATTGCCTATGGCTACAACAACATCAAGAAGTCTTTGCCATCGTTCATGCACATTGCCAAGCAATATCCATTGAACAAATTGACGGAGCAGTTGAGAGAACAGGTGGCCCAGGCTGGTTTCACTGAAGCTCTTACCTTTACCCTGTGTTCGCGTGATGACGTCGCCCGCAAGCTGAACAAACTGATCGATAGTATGCCAGCCGTTCACATATCAAATCCCAAGACCTTAGAATTCCAAGTTGTGCGAACGACTCTGCTGTCGGGTCTTTTGAAAACGTTGGCGGCCAATCGTAAAATGCCCTTGCCGTTGAAACTGTTCGAAATTAGCGATGTGGTGGTGGCCGATGATGACACAGAAGTGGGTGCCCGTAACGAGAGAAGGCTGTGCGCCATTAATTGCAACAAAACTGCCGGTTTCGAGGTTGTTCATGGACTGTTGGATCGCGTTATGCAGTTGCTGGAAGTGCCCTGGAAATCGACCAGTAACCCATCGACTGGTTACTATTTACAGGCGGCCGAAGGTTGGCTTAGTAGAATTTGTGTGTAGACATAATAGACGTTTAACAACACCTTTGTTATTATTAACTTTCAGATCTATCGTATTTCCCCGGACGTTGTGCTCATATTATGCTGAACAATGTGGCCATTGGTAAAATTGGCGTACTCCATCCTACGGTCCTGCAGGCATTTGAACTGACTACTCCCTGCTCGGCAGTTGAATTCAACATTGAGCCATTTGTTTAAACTGTTTAGACATCAAGTACTATGATTTAGAATTGTTCTTTGCATCTCTGTGTTGAAATTTAATTTATTACTTACTTAAATATTTTATTGTCTTTGATAGTAAATTATTAACCTTCGACTGGTAGTTGGCTTGCAAATTGTAATAAAGCTCTAAGCATTAATACACAATTATAAGATAGACGGTTTGAATACAATGAAAAGAAAAAATACGTTTTATTCATTTGAAACGAACAGGAAACGAAAATAAACCAACTGCACTATGCGACCAAAAAAAAATGTCCCTGGAATCGAAAATGTTAGTTTTCGGGCGCATTGAGGCAACAATTTTCATAAAATCAGCAAAACAATTTTCTGGATAATTTTTTTAAGGTTGTCATTTTCGTCGAATGCGCCTTTATTATTTGGACTATGATTTTGGAAGGAAGCATGCGATCGTACAGTACTATATATCAAATTAACGGTAATTATGTGAGCCGAAAACAAGAACATGATTTTTATATAGGAAAACAAAACGAATATCCAAAAAAATTTAAACTTTTTTTTTTATTTTATTTCAGAACATCTAGTGTCCTATGGAAAAAGCAAGCCATAACTTAGGAAAATCTATTTATAAATGTCGAAATTATGGCCCTTTTTGTAGAAATACCACAATTTCAGACGTCTACATTCGTGTTGTGCAGAATCCCCAACCAACGCCAGCTGGAACACCAATGATTTTACTTAGCTGGTTATTAGTTTCAACATTTTGTCCAATGTGTGCTTAATACGAAAGGATGGATTCAAGAAGTAAATACATTACACATAAGAAATCACTTCAATTCTAAAAGGAGTCACATTGAAAGTGTGGACAATCGAACCCGGTTAATTGCAATCCTCCATATACAGTGAAACCTCCCAATAGTGGGCACTCTCTCAGGTCAGTTATTCGAAAAACAAAGTTTTAAATTCCCAGTAGTGAACACAATTGTATAGACTATTTGGTTTTGAAAACCTCTAGTATGTGGACAATATCCGAAACAGTTGAAAGAATATTAGAGAAATTTTAATTTTAAAATCAAAATATGTGGGCAAATCCAGGTAATTCATGTTTCGACCAGTTGATATTGAAAAATAGCACGGGGCCAACATATAAAAAAAAGTAAATAAGATTACAATGGGCTAGTCTGTAACTCGACTGTGTACTGAAGGGGTCTGAAATCATTCCTTGTTCTAGAAAAGGCAAACGAAATCGTCACAAAAATGGGAATGTCCAGCTTTGTTGCATCTGTACCACGGGAGATGTGTCGGAGTACACACAAACAACATTAGTTTTAAAGTAGTTTGTGGACAATCAGTACTGAAATCATCAATAAAAAATAGCATTTAGAAACGAGTCTTTATATATCTGCAATCTACTTTTTTACAGCGCTAATTTCTTCAAATATATAAAAGGGATTCACAATGGACCCTATGTGTCTCCGAATAAACGATTAACAGCTCTGTTTTGCGTTAGAAAGAAACGCCTTTAATAATTCGTAAAGCCTATCGCTAATTTACAAGTAGTTTTGAAATCAAACATGGGTTGAATCAATTGTTTCGTAAAATGAGTAAACAACTAACAATGATTGCACTAGGTTTAGATAAGATAGCATGGTTACCTTCATAACTATTTGCACAAACCTGATTTCGATCAAGTCGACGAAGACGATATGCCCTCAACAGACATACAATTGTTAAGACCAGGCCTGTGATTCTATTTCTACATGTTGTTCATCAAAATGTAAATGCCGATGATGACAGCATAACAGTTGTAATCAAAAATACGATAATATTGATAACAAAGTGAAAACCATTACGAATTTGTTCGTTCGTTAAAAATTATCAAAATTGAAGGCGCACTTAAATGGAATTTATCAGTAATAGGAGCTCATTCTGATGGGCCTGTGTTTTCCGTTTGACGATAACTAACAGATATCTGAAAAGCAAAATTGACGCCCCTGTGATGAGAATCGCATTTCGCTTGGTTTTGGCGATTGCGATCTGAAATCGCATAATAGGTGTGCTGTCGTTCACATTCGCAAGAAATTTGGCGACTTCAAATCGCATAGACAAACCGATGTGAACTGATGTATTTTGCTCAAACAGAGTTTCAAACAATCAATTTCATAACGCACAAATAAAATTAAATATGTTTTCTTCTAATATGGGAAGAACGTTTCAGAACGTTTGCGAACAATTTCCGTTTAAAATATGAAATTTACAAATGTTATTCGATTAACCCCTAACGATTATGTGGTTAACAAGAACGCTGCTGGATGTTTTTGAAAATCGAATCTATATATGTAAAACTCTGGCGTGACTGACTGATGGCCGACTGACTTACTGACTGACTCATTCATCACTGTCCTGGACAAACGGCTGAAGTTAGAATCATAAAATTTTGGGAGTATGTAGCCCTTGCATCTTAGATATCCGGATTTTTGGAAATTCATATTGGATGGGGATACAAATGGGGGAAAACGGGTAAAATGTGTACCCAAAACCCCTTAAAATTCGCAAAACTACAAAAAAAATTTAAATATCGTAATTTTTTTTTTTGGAAAATTGGTTTACAACTACGATTGGCAACAATAGGTGTTAGAGGCGAAAAAGCGTTTAGAAAGTGGGGTTTCTCCAAAGTAGAGATTCAAAAGTCCCTTGTAACTATTTGTCCAATTTTTCAGCAACGGGCAAAGGTATCTAAACGAGAGTGGTATCAAATTAAAGCTAGACTTTAGCACTATTATTAGCCTACTGAGAATTGTATGGTACGATCATCACATCACAGGATCATCAGTGTAAACGATGGTGCACCCTCAAAATGTATTTTTTGACCATTAATCCCCAATGGCTAATAATATATAAACTATATGTGGTTACAGTTACATCATTTCGAAGGCAAAATACATCCAAGTGCAAAAGATTTGGAAATTCCAAAAAAAAATTTTTTGTCCAAAAAAAATCAAAGGGGTTAACCCATGAAAATTTTTCATTTTTTTTAAAAAAAATAGATTTCGTTGAAATTTTGCTATAGCGGACCTTGAGCTGAACAAGACAGTGTTTTCATTTTTTCGATTGAACAAATAGTTTGGGAGAAATTGTTGAGAAAGTGGGATTTCTGAAAATAATGTATTCGAAAGTCTGTTCAAACTATTTGTCCTCAAGTGAACCTGTCAATGGTTTCTCCAAATTAAAGACAAATTTTAAATATTTGCTGAACATATAAGCATTTGGATTACTCCTTTCATTTTTCCGAGAAATGTATAATCCGCTGATTACCAGACAGAATTTTGATTGTGTGTTCGCAAAGGCCTAGCTCGCCTGCACTCTATGGGCATTTTCCACTAGGACACAATTGTGATTTTTCTTGAGTAATAAACCAATATGAATGTGGAATAGTTTCCATAACATATGTATTTCATTTTCAAATACAACTTTAATAAATAGCACGGAGTAATCAAAACGCATGCGATTTATTATTTCATAATAAATAGAAAGGTATGCCGTTAATAATGAAAAACAACATCAGCCAAATGGCCACAGGACCATATCCTTTTCATGAAATTTGCCATAACCAAATCGCAAAGTGGCTGCCCTATGTCAATGTTTTTGTGGCATAAAGCAATTTGTCTGTGGACAGAGTTGATTCTGTAATGAGCTACGAGGGAAGTTCAGTAATTTCCTATAACTTATTTCAATTGTAAGATAAATGTCTTTGTGAGAAGCTATTGGAAATGTCCATCTTTTGTCTCCTTTAATTTATTTACAACTCCGAAACTGTCATTCATGTTAAAAGACACTAAGCCAAAGATTATAGACAATTTAGTGATAAATTTTTGTAAAATTTACTTGAACAAAATGGAACAAATCATTTACATGTAAAGACAAATTAATTTTAATTTAAAAAGAATAAACTCCGAAACTGTCATTCATATTAAAACGCACTAAGCTAAAGATTATAGACAATTTAGTGATACATTTTTGTAAAATTTACTTGAACAAAATGGAACAAATCATTTGCAAGTAAAGACAAAGAAAAAATAAAAAAGAAACCTTTCCATAGAACAACAAAATTCAGAATGGTTAACTTATTCCAACAAAAAAATAAATTGTTTTTGTGGCACAAAGTAATTTGTCTACGCACAGAGTTGATACTGTACTGAGCTACGGGGGAAGTTCAGTAATTTCCTGGAATCAAAGACCATACAGAGGGCAGACGTCCCAAGTTATTTTTTGACCCATTAGTTCGGCTACCCACTCTAGATGTCAGTAATTGTCATGGGAATATTTGAATGGTTTTCAAAGCAAATAATGTTGTTCTTTTACACAAATTGAATTTATTGCCATTTTGTAATTTAACCCTTTCGGCTCTGACGGGACACATGTGTCCCATTGAGTTTTCTAATCGAACTGAAACGTCGATTACTCCCAACTATTTCTATAAATATTTGTCCCAACAGTAATATGATCGTTTTCGCATGCTTTGGTTCCGTTATTCGTAGAATTTGTTTACAAACAAGCTGTAGTTTGCAAATAGTTTTGGCACGTGCTTGAAATACGCGGAATAAATTTGTGTTTTTAGTGATATTAGGAGCGATTTACAAAGGAAAAAATGGCAAGGTAAGTTAATATTATATAAATAAATCGATATTAACTAAAAATCAGAACATATATATAAGATATATGGAGATATATTGAAAAAATTGAATGTGGGTTATATATGTCCCAGCAGTAACTTTAACTGGGCCACATATGTCCCAACAGTAACGTGTAGTAAGTAATTTATTTAGTTTTGCCTTACATCGTTACTATTGGGACATATGTGTCCCATCCGATGGGACATATTTGTCCCAGGACATTTTCCTTGTTCTGGTTATCCTTTCGCGAAACGCACCCTATGGCCAATTATTGGAACTATAACTAACCAATACCCATCAAAAAAGAGTTCGTATTTTTAAAAAATAAATCCGTTTCGAAAGGGTTAAAGCCTGACGGCCAATTGGAACAAATTAAATATTAAATAGAACTACTAACATATTTTTAAAGAAGAATAAATTGTTATAAATATATAAAAAAAAAACATTAAGCAGTAATATCTACAAATATTTTTATTACATTTGCCATACTACTAACAGTTGATATACATAAGTAAAATAAATTAATTATATTAAAAATGTAAAGATAAATAAATATTAAAATTTTAACATGATATAAAGATATATAAAAAAACAAAAACATTAAACTGATAATCACCTATATCTATATGTTAAAACACCCCATAATACTAAAACCGTAACAGCTTATTATGAGATTGAACGTGCTCGTAAAGTTTTTCCCCGATAAGTTGCAACAGACAAATTAAATTTGTTTTAAATTGTAAGGCAAAATTGTCCAACTGCTCTGATCAAAAACGTAATTCTTGGAAAAACCATTTGTCTACTGCGCATAGAGTGGCACAAAATAAAAAGACTTGACAGAAAAAATGGACATTGATTTTTAAATGTTTTTAGAACAGTAACAGCGAACGGACTTTAATTAGTTGCTTAAAGAAGCAACACAAAAATTGTATAGAATACGGATAAATGTGTCGAAGTGAGTTCAAATACCGAATTGTCCTATTAAATGCTGTCTGCAATTTATCTACACAATAGCCAACAGTACCAGCGTACACTTCAAGGCAGTATAGAATGTTGGGCATAATTAATGCATGAACAATAATTTCCTATACCGGACGAGGTAAAATTAAAGCCAAACTATAAAAGCGTCGTAGCGCAAGATTTGTTCGGGCGACTACGCTGTATATGTGATGATCAAAAGACAACCTGTTATCAATAATTACACCCACCGAACACCGAGTTCTACTTACAAATTCACTAATGTTTAGAGATGCGGCATTATCAGTTCAATGGGCAGAGAAAAGTAAGGCTATAGTTTTAGATACATTTACTGAAAGCCGGTTACAAGTTATCCACGAACTTAATAAATTCAGAGTATCATCAATTTTAGCTTGAAAAAAAAAAACATCCAGAAATAATTGGACATCATCCGCAAAGCAATATGGTATACACCAATCACCAATGCTACTAAAAAGATCATTTAAGAACATAATAAAAACCATAGGTCGAAGGACGGAACCTTGGGGAACCCCACTTTTTACACATGGAATACCTGAGGTCCTAGAGAAATGAAGCAATTAAACGACAGGCACTGAAACCAAATCATTAAAACCTCGGAAGTTGGTCAATTAGTATTCCGCGGTCAACTCTGCCAAATGTTTTTTTCCAAATGTAAAGACAAAAGCACACACAATTTATGGTCATGAAAATTCGATCTTATTGAATCAGAAAGACCAGCTAACAATACATGTTCCACACATTTCGACAACACGGGCAGCATGGAGATAAATTATCAACTGTTTTAATACAATTTTTTACAATTACTTTAGCCAGTTGACATTCAAAAGGGAAAGTAAATGAAATAATAATGGTATTAATACAATATGTGTTTTAAAACGTAAGGAAATACTATTTTCATTTAATTTATTAATATTCCAAAAGTAACCGAGCCTTTATATACGTATGTATATAGTTACAAAATCTACATCCAATTATAAATAATTATTTTTTTTAACTTAAAATTAAGATTCACTAATAAAAAAAATATTTAAATAATGTAGCGACCCAAATTACGCAATAAAAAATTAAAAAAAAAAAACAAGTGCCAAATACCAAATTCTAGAATAAACAACACATAAAGAATATTTTAGACAAAAGATAAAATGAGATGGAAGAACGCAAAGCATTACAAAGTATTACTGTGCAAATGTTGGTAAAGTTTTTTCCTGTAAGTAAGACAGGAATATTTAAATGATTTAAGTGAGACCGGTAAAATATTAAATATGTAAGCAACTCTTACATGAAATGGTCGACCTAAATTAGAACTCAAACGGGGAAGAATAATTTGGGGACTTCTTCTAGATCTTCCAAACTGAAACAAATTAGGAAATTTTAAAGAATTCCAAAGAGAATCCGTCATACCCAGAAGCATTAGACTTACTGCCTGTTTCCATAAAACTATTTTGTTCGTTCGTTACAAATCGTCAATATTGGAAGTGTTATAAATGGGGCTTCAGACATTATTCCATTCTGGTTATCGGATTTATGTTAGATATGGACATTTGGGACACAATCTTAAAAGAATGAGCTCTCACTACCGGCAAACATCCATTTTATTGCGCCTTCAATTTTGACAATTTGTAACGAACGAACAAATTCGTTTTATGGAAACACAGGCAGTTAATTGATGCGAATGCTGATATTAATTCGTCTTCCGAAATACCCTGAAAGGAAAACCCATTCACTATTAAGTCCAAATAAAGAATGTTATCGGAATTAGACTGCAAATTTAACTGATTATTGATAATAAAACGGCTATTAACAATTTAGAGCATTTGACTCGATTAAAGACCATTACATAAAGTCTTACTGTTGTTGTTTTTCGCAATATGCCTACTTTTTTTTTTAAAACAAATACTGTTTAAATACTGTTTCTTGGAAATATTCGGCAAACGACTTCGGCACGTCTGCCCTCTGTATGGTCTTGGCTGGAATAATAAAAACTACAAATTGTTTTTCTTGTTCTCCGTATATTATATTTAGCATTTTGTTTTGTTGTTGTTGTTTTTTTCAGTTTTATTTTTATTATATCTAATGGATTCTTTTTTTTTTTTTTTGTTCATATATTATTAGTCATGTTTGTTTTTTTATTATTTTGTTGGGTTTCTTTTTGTTTTTTTTTTTTTCGTATGTATAGAGAAATTGCAGTATATCTGTTGTCCTGACTGGTTGTGTCCGCCACAATTAAATGCAATTTCAGCAAAAGAAAAAAAAAAAAAAATATTTCAAATTGTTATTTGCGAATGCCTCTCTATTTAGAGTTGCCCCCCCGCGCATGCTCTTGAGTGTTTTGCTTGGGGAGTTTCTAGTCGGTGATGTCTTACAGAATACGGCGTTAGGGCTGTTTGTTTTGCTGTTTCTTCTTGATTTCGGTTGTTTCATTAATAGTTAATAATAATAATTTGTTAGTGTAATAATAATCATCGTCAATCAATTGTAAGTGTATAATATGCATATTATCATAATAATACATATAATAATAAATATATATATATATATATATTTATGTATATACGTTCAGTTATTGTGGTCTGTTTAATATTAATAATAATAAAGATTAGTTATATATTATAATAATTTTAATATTTAGTATATGCATATTTGTTTTAAATACGTTTCTGTTTCTGTTTTTGAATAACTTTTTGCATATATACGAGTATTTTGTGGCATTATCATGGTTTTCTATGCTGTGGTTTCGGTATTACTTTTTGATACGACGAGTGAGTCTCTGCTGTTTTTTTTTCTTTCTTTCTTCTTCTCGTCCATTTCTATTAAGGTAGTTGTAATTGTTTTGTTTTTCTTCTGATCGCATAAATGTACGTTTTACACTAGAGTTTATTTTTTTTTTTGGTTTCTTTTCATAAAAAAAAGTACGTGGGTAAATATAATTTTCCGCTGTTGACTTGTGGAGTTTAATATTATTTTTTTTTTTTTGGAAATTCGCACCTATCCCTTCCGGGGATAAGTTTTTATGTTTGAATATTTTTAATATTTTTTTTTTGTCAACCCAGCAATTACGTTTTCATATATCAATCAATCAATGTCCTCATTGTTTCCATATTGGAATTTTTCAAGTCAGTTTCATATTTAGTATTCTGTCTAAGAATTTATTCTATGTTAGTATTTCTTTAATAAACATTGCTTGCAGCTTAAGTGTTTGCCATTTTGTTTGTTTGTTTGTTTTTTTTTTGTATTTCATCTTTTCTAAATATAAATTGAAATTTATTTTATTACATCTTAAGTACTCAGAAATGAAATTCGTATGGACAAGTGTAATTGTAGAGGGAAATTTTGCAACAAAAAACAAAATGAAGGGACTTCTCCTAATAAATATTATTTCAGCCCATAAACATTGCATGTAAGTCACAAGACCAACTGATCTTAAACCTAAACTGCAGGGAGTTCTAATCAATTGTTAATCCCTACCAACGGTTAACGAAAAAACTGCATTTATAATGCAGAATCGCCCTACGATTCTGGTACAAAACAAAAAGGGATAGCATTTATTTTCTTTCTACGGCTAGGTTTCTTTTAGGTGTTCACTAAATAAACTCAACAAACTTAAACTTACTGCCTGTTTCCATAAAACGAATTTGTTCGTTCATTATAAATTGTCAAAATTGAAGGCGCAATAAAATGAATGTTTGTCAGTAGTGAGAGCTCATTCTTTTGAGATTGTGTTCCAAATGTCCATATCTAACATAAATCCGAAAACCAGAATGGAATAATGTCTGAAGCCCATTTTATAACGCTTCCAATATTGACGATTTGTAACGAACGAACAAAATCGTTTTACCACGAAACAACTAAAAGCAATTCTTCTATTTGGGCCAGCGTTTGAAAATGCTACGCTACTTCGTAGTATTTTGTTTTGCTCTCGCTACCGCTCCCACTTTGAACAGAGCCGTAGCAGAGCCATAGCCGAAAAATGAAAAAGTATATGCTCTGCTCTGCTTGTAGTTCTGTCGCGTCATAAACTATAGCAATAGTAACAGCCAAAAATCAAATGATGTGCTCTGCGTAGCCATAGCGGGAGCTGAAAACTGATAGCGAGATGAGAGCAGATGAAGTGAAATTGTTTTTATTTACTATGGCTCTTCTGCATTTTTGTTTTTGCTAAAATTCAGTATTGAACAGAAGAACATTGAGTACACGAAACAAATTGACACAGAATCACAGTATTGTAGCAAAAACAAAAACGTCCAAACAAACACAGAATTTTAGCAAAAACAAAAATGCAGAAGAGCCATAGTAAATAAAAACAATTTCACTTCATCTGCTCTCATCTCGCTATCAGTTTTCAGCTCCCGCTATGGCTACGCAGAGCACATCATTTGATTTTTGGCTGTTACTATTGCTATAGTTTATGACGCGACAGAACTACAAGCAGAGCAGAGCATATACTTTTTCATTTTTCGGCTATGGCTCTGCTACGGCTCTGTTCAAAGTGGGAGCGGTAGCGAGAGCATAGCAATATTTGTTAAGCTCTTGCTGCTACGGAGTAGTAAATGGAATCACTGATTTGGGCAAATCCAAAATCCGTGATCCGCGAATGATTCATCGTCGTTAAGCCTCTAACCGGCCTTAGTACCTCAAGGCACTCCACACTTTTATGAATTGTAAAAATGTGCGGGTTCGAGGGTTTAAGTAGTACGGTCGACTGATGATCCCCGACCATTGACAGCGCCAAACAGTAGATTTTTCAGTTAGCATTGTCAGCTCTGGAACCGTTTCTGGGTGATCTAAGCCGACCTAATTCGGCACTTCTGTTTGTTGATGTAGCAATTGAGCCAAAAAATGTGCATCGTTGCCGGCTTCTCTAAGGCCCCTGCAGCTACTTTTTGTTGTGAGTTTTCAAGAGTTATTTTCCATCCTATCAGTTTAGAGTGTGTGGCATTTCCAAACAGACCCATTATCTGTTTTGCCATCTCTTTTCTTCGCCAAATAGTATTTTCCCCCTGACCAAATACATTTGGATTAGTTATGTTTTAAAGAAAACAAAAATGACCCACCTTTCGGAAGACTCAATAGCTCCGATTCGTCGTTCTCTCCCAGACATTCGCCGTCACAGCCCCTCACTTTGGTAAGAATGAAACATTTGAGGGGAGGGCGGACTGGAATAGGTCCCAGACATTCTCTGTCACGGTACAGATTTTGGTATGAGGATGGCTTATTAGCAAACGCTGGAAAGGAAATACTGCAAACACCATTTCAAATGTGGGCCTGGGACAATCAAAATGAATAACAGGAAATTGAATATCAGCCCGATTATGGAAACTCCCTGGGAGATAATTTCCGGGGAATTTACTTTTTTCAGATAAAAATCCGAAAAACCATGAACTCAAATCTTAGAATCAAAATCCTCCAATTAACGCAGTAAGTGGGAACACAAATTTCCAAAAAAAAAAAGTAAGGAGGCACATTACTTTACATAAAATCGCATGCAGTTTCAGTTCTAGAAAGGTTATTGTTATTGACCTGGCCCACAGGCCATCGTTCCGGCAACATTCAATCACTTACCTCGTGCAAGCCGAAATGGTGGTCCCAAACCCGTTTCAGATATCTTGGCAACCAACTTCGAAAAGTGCGAATAAAATCATTTGTGTTGCCAAGGAAGCCTAGAGGCTTATGCACTTGAGAGGATGCTTTACCCAAGTAAGAATCATGGGTTCCTTACCAGTAATTGGTATTGTCCAAAGGGACATTGAGTACAAAGACATAGGAATGCGGTTCGTAAAGTCATTTCTAAAGCGTTTGGTTTTTGAACATTGACGAAAACACAGAAAATTCGCCCATGTCCTGATAATCGCCTTTTGTTAAGATTTGCAATTGTGATTTGAAAGCGCAAAACTTGTGTCACAGAAAACGCAATCTCCTAATCGCCCATGTCCAGACAATCGACCTGATAGTAGAAATACAAATTTGTATGAGAACTGAGTTTTCCGAATTTGGAACCTCGCAGATAGCCTCAAGGTCGAAGACACACATTAGTCCATCCGATTTTAAATGACAGATTTATTTCACAGAATGTTTCGAATTCGGCTAAATGCGTTTAAGCCTTATATTCCTTTATACATAAAAAAAAATAATAAAAAGTGATCGGCAATCCACCAATACTAATAGAGAAAATTGAATAGGTTTTATTGTAATTTATAACAATTGGCCGTGAGGCTTTAGATTACAAAATCTAGGCAAATAAATGAAATAACAGTGAACACTCGCATACACAGATGACGTTCAAATCGTCGGAGCGTGGTTTTCCACAAGCGATAAGGAATCGGCGAAAATAATGTTGATGGTGTACGAGGACAAGAAAAATTAATGCATACAGGGTGACGACAGAAATGCAATACAGGTCGGCAAGGGCAGCATGGTTAGGTTCTGTTAGGTGGAGAAGAGGAGAGATTTTTATTCTAAGATCATGTTCACAGGATTTATTGTGTTACCCTTGGTACACTCAACATTTTTTTTTATTTTTTGACCATTAATCGGTACTGGCTAATGTTATGAAAACTATATGTGGTTATAATTTCATCATTTTGAAGGCAGAAAACATTCAAGAGCCAAAGATTTGGAAATTCGAAAAAAAAAATTTTGACCAAAAAAAAGACAAGGGGTTAACCCATCAAAATTTTCGATTTTTTTGAAAAAATAGATTTCGTTAAAACTTTGCTCTTGGATTGCGGACCTTAATCTGAGCAAAACGATGTTTTCATTTTTTTAGATTGAACCAATAGTTTAAGACAAATTGGGTTCAGAAAAGGGGTTTTCTCAAAATTAGACATTCGAAAGTTCCTTGAAACTTTTTGTCCAATTTTTCAGCAACCGAATAAGGCAATGAAACGAGTGTGGTATCAAATTAAAGCTAGACTTTAGTACAACTATTAACTCTCTGAGATTTTTATTCTAAGATCATGTTCACAGGATTTATTGTGTTACCCTTGGTACACTCTCAATTTTTTTATTTTTTGACCATTAATCTGTAATGGCTAATGTTATATAAACTATATTTATTTACTATTACATCATTTCGAATATAGAACAAATCCAAGAGTAAAAGTTTTGGAAATTGGACAAAAAAAAATTCGGCCAAAAAAAAAACCAAAATTTTAGATTTTTTTTAAAAAATTTTTTTTTTAAATTTTGCTCATTCATAGCCGACCTTAATCTGAACAAAACGATGTTTTCATTTTTTAGATTGAACCAATATATTTGGGAGAAATTGGATTTTCTAAAAATTAGAGTTCTGACAGTCCTTTGAAACTATTTGGTCAAATATTCAGCAACGAACTAAGCTATCTATTCGAGTGTGGTATCAAATTAAAGATAGACTTCAGGGCTATTATTAATCGTCTGAGAGTTGTAGGCTGTCACTGGTGTTATTGTGTAGATGTGGTTGTCATTGCTTCATTGGGCTTGCTAAAGCGATGGATCGTGCAGGAAAATCGATGCTATTTCGGGCTAATCCCGAATTCAAGAACGAAGTCCCCTCCCGATGATCAACAACGGGCGCACGCTCAGTCTACCGGGGCGGTTATGTGGCTCTGCGCACAACTTTTGCGCCAGAAACATTAACTGCCTGTTTTCATAAAACGATTTCGTTCGTTCGTTGCAAATTGTCAAAATTAGAAGTGTCATAAAATGGGATTTAGACTTTATTCGATTCTGAATTTTAGGTACATGTTAGAGAATGACATATGGAGAGTACGCCCAAAAGAATCACGTTTCCTTACAAAGAAATCGTCTTCCATTGTAACGATTCACAACGATCGATCGAATTCGTTTTACGGAAACCAGCCCTAAACATTTTTTAAATACACGTTTTTAATAAAACTTGTTTAGAAAAACATATATTTTATTTGTGATCATATGGGGAGAAAAGTTTAAATTGTACAGGGTCCGCCAAATAACTTTTTTTTGAAAATTCTATAAACTATTGGATATTTTCTCAAATTTCTTTTTTTTATTTGAAAGTATATTTATTTATTTTTATTTATTATTAATTACAATACAAAGTAAATTTATATTCTAATTTTTGGGTCCAAGGGTAAACCGGGTGACACAGACCATTTGGCTTGATTTTTGCAGCGACAGACCAAAGCCTCTGGTGGGAATCGAACCCACAACCCCCACGCTGATAGGCAAGCACGCCACCAACTCGCCTACCGGGGCGCTTATTATTTGAAAGTACAATCCTTCCGGTTAATAATTGAAAAGAATTTCATTCAAATGGCTGCCTAGGCTGGCCATGCAGTAGCCTAACGACATCAGCACTGCGGCTGATAATGCGATCTTCAAAAACAGGGCGCAAAACATCGAGTGTAGCTTCGGCTGTGTGGCACGCGTAGCGCCGTCCTGTCGAAACCAAATGTTGCCAATATCCTTCTCTTCAATGTTTGTAAACAAAAAATCGTTCAACAATCGCCAAATATTAGGCAATTGTGATCTCTGTGACACAAATTTTGCAGTTTCAAATCACAATCGCAAATTTTAACAAAATGCGATTGTCAGGACATGGGCGAATTTTGTCGATCGCATGCATTCTACCTGGTGAACTCATATTTTTTTTGCTTCGAATTTATTTCCAAAAAAAACGGCACTTATACAATTTAATATATTTTCTCCATATATGATCGCAGAAGAATATATTTTTCTCAATAGGTCTTTGGTAAAACGCATGAAGTGTGTGACAGGAAGATAATTAATTGGGAATTCGCAAATGGCACGATTGCTACAAGTGAATTATTTGGCATACCCCTGCCTTATCGATCAAATAGTTGGTCATCAGTTTGAACGTACAGACAAATTAGATACTAAACTTGGACTATAAAGATCCGAAGATCCTTCAGCTATTAGTTGTCAAAAAAAAGCGAAAAATGTTTGAAGACAATTATGAAGACTACACACTTTTAGCACTACTGCTTGTGATAAGAGGGGACCTTTGTGATGTGCAAAGATATATGCCAACGGGAGACTCATTAATCGGAGGGCATCAGTGTCATTTTTTGCTCAGATTTCGTTCTGTTTACATTCGATTTTATAGTTGATGCATTGTAAGGGAACTTTGCATATGCACGTAATTTAAATACCGCAGCAGACTTGCATACAAACTTGGTATTGGAAGACATTTGGGGAAGTCAGACTACTCGCCTTCTGTGTTTTCTGCGGCTGTCAAAAACCAAAGGCCTACAAAATCACACCCTACTTCCGTTTGATGTTTCTGCTGGACGATAAGTAAAAGTGAACACCTCACCGGCCCTACAGCAATTGGCAAACAAAACAACATAAAGAAAGTACACCATAAAAAAAAAAGAGTTGTTTTGTTGTTGTTGTTTTTTTAGTATTTCAATAAAGTATAATATATTTTAAACGTAATTTTTGTTGTATTTTGTTTCTCTTGTTATGTTTAACGTAAAGTTATTTTTATGTTTGTATGTGGGGGGGGTTTTGTTGTTGTTGTTGGTTGGTTGCTTGTATTTATTACTCTGTTAATATTTATATAATATTATTGTAATAATTAATTTTTGTTGTTGTTATTTTATAATGGGGGGGGGTTACTTTTTTGTTTACTTAAATCAAAATGAGTTTTTCCACTTCATTTGTCTGTAGGTTGTGGCATCGCAGTGGTGTCTGTATGCATGAATGTAGTGTGTGTAATTATGTAGATGTCGACGAGAGATAGAATGATAATAAGATAAAATATTAAATTGTTAAATTATAAAATAATAATAATAATAAAAAATATATATAATTTGTTTTTTTCGGGTAGTTTTTTTTTAGAAGCCCTAGTGGCTTACATGCATGTTTATAATCAGAAAATGCGTTACTCTTCTTTTTCCTGTTACCTTTTTAAGGGGATGGGGGGGGGGGGAGGGACGAGAAAATGATCAGAAAGAGTTTGCGTTTAGATTTTTATGTGTATATAATTTTGTTTTTTTTTCAATAATGATTAAAGCAAGCCTTTTTAATGTTTCCTTTTGTTTTTATATTTTTTGTTTGTTTAGTTTCTAATAAGTTTAAAATTGTTGGTTTTTTTTGTTGTTGTTATATATAACTTTTTCAAATTAAAAAAGAAACAGTGCATTTTTGTTGTTGTTGTTGGTTAAAGAGATGTAATGCCAAATATAAGTTTTGTATTTTTTCATTTTTGTGTTTTTTTTTTCTTGTTTTGTTTTAGTAATGTTTGTAATTAATAAGTAGATTTGATTGAATTCTTATGTTTTCTTTTGTTTGCGTAGAGTTTTAAGCAGAGTTGGTTTTGTTTTTTTTTTACTTTTCTTCTTCTAGTCTTCTAAAATGGAATGACTTGTTTTTGGAAAACAAACATTCCACCTAATCGGCGTGGTGTGGTTTTTCAAAATCGTCATAAGTGGCCATTGCTGTGAATGTTCCTCTGTGGTTGTTCCACTTAGTTTAAATTGTTTGTTTCTTTGTGATGTTAAACAGAAAATCCAGTTTTAGGCGGGAAAAGCTTTAAAGAAAAAAAAAGGGTGGACCAGAAAAGAAACGTAAAACTGGGGTGGGGGAGGAAAAACCAAAGACACAATTGTAGTTGTACACAACAGCAGCAGACGTACGTACTCAAGAGTTGACTGTCAAAGAATTTGAAGTTTAGTTTTTGTTTTAATGGTTTTTTGTTTTTTTTTTTATTTATATTCCATGCTTGTTTTTTTTTTGTTTTATATGTATAGATATATTTATTAAATATTTCAGTGTTTGCTATTTTTAATATATTTTACTCAAAAACATTTTGTTTTCTTCTAAATCTTCTTCTTCTTCTTTTTGTAGCTGCTTACAGACTAACAATGTATGTATGTAATTTCATTTATATCAGAGTGTGTTTTATTTTGTTTTCTCTTTTTCAAAAAGGTTTCTTATAGGTTCAAGTGTGTTTTTGTTGTTCGTTTCTCTTATGTTTCATTTCTTCTTTAATATTCGTTTATTGTTGTTGTTCTTGTTGTTGTTTAAAAAACATATTTTTTTTAAAATTAATTCCAAACAAAACGAAAAAGTAGTTGTTTATAGAAAAACGAAGAAAAGTGGATACAAAAATTAATCGCAAAATTCCGGCATAAACATGAGGGAACAGAAAAATAAACAATCGAAAAAAAAAAAATGATAAACTCTTAAAAAATTATACAATTTTACATTGAGGTTGTTGTATTTCTATCGTCACCTTTCGGTTTCTCCCATTCAGTGTAAGGGACGCGACCATCTTGTGGTATTGTTTCTTAATCTTTCATTTTTGTTGAAAATATTTTTTAAGCTTAATTCAAAGAAAAAATAATATTAATTATATATATATATAGAAATCGAAGTAATGGTTAACATCATTTTGTTTCTTTTGTGGTTGCGTAGAGGAAAAGTAGTGTGTGTGTGTTTGTGGGTGTGTGTGATCAACACTCAATATTTTATAAATATTCTCAGTTGTTGTTGTTGTTCTTTCCTCAAAAGGGCGTTTCCTAAATTCCGATTGATACAATTTAGTGTTGTGGTTTGCGGGAAGATTGGATTACAGCGTCATTTAATAAATGTTGTGGTTGGTATTAATTTGGCGTCTGTGCCGTTGCTTGCTCGTTTGCTGTATCGAAACTGGATTTGCGGTTACACAGTTTTTGTACTGCTGCTGCTGCTGTTTGTTGTGGTTATAGAGTTTACTGTTCTGGAGGTGTGAGAGATTGATGTTATTTTGCTGTTGTTCTCCATTCACTGGCTACTTTTACGTTTGCATCATCAATTGGTCCAATTGCTTGTCCAGGTCTGTAAATGTACAAATAAAATGAAGTTAAGACGGAGTTTCAGCTAACGTTGTTGAGCAGCCAATTAAAATTGAAATACTTTCAAGGATGTCATCGAAATTCGACAGCCACAATCGAGGTCAACATTGACAGAATAGGCTGTCGCTGTCAAAATAACATATCGCCCATTTACTGCAATAGTGTCACAAATCAAAAAAAAAAAAAAAAACGATTTTTTCAGGAGAGCCGTAAAAAAGTTTTCAATTTCGTCTTACTTAGCAACTATAGGAGAAAACTCATAGAAAACTCGAATAAACTAGAGCCCTGACTTTTGTATACACGCAGAACAAAGTTCAACTTAAAACTTAAAGTCAACTTTACAGCTTTTCCTTGGGCAGTAAAATAAAAAGTGAATTTAGAATTGTGACACCATTGAAGTAAATGAGCCATATGATTCAAAAAGTCATATTTAAAATAAAAAATCGTAAAAAGTAACTTGTTTGCTACAGCAGTAAAATTGTTTGTGCTTGGGGTCATACTTAGTACAGCAGGAGTATGAATTCTTCATTAATTTGTCGTTATTATTGTTATTATTTGACCGAGCAACGACTGTCCGAAGAACAAATATCTTGAGAACGCCACCAATCTTTGAGTTGGATGCATTACGAAAATGAGTTTGGATCAACAGTTACGGTGAATAGATTGCGCTATCGAGGATGGTTAATGATTTTTTTATGGTCGGAGTTGGTTGATATTGATCTGGACAACGTTTACTTTCAACAAGACGGCGCTACGTGCCACACAAGCAACGAAACCATTGCTCTTTTATGGGAAAATGTTTCCGCACGGTGTTATCTGTCGAATCACAATTGGCCACCAAGATCTTGTAATTTTCACCCCTTGCGACTTCGTCCTTTGGGGCCACATGAAAGATAAGGTCTACGCCAACAGCCCAGCGTCGATTCATGTCCTCAACGATAGAATTCGTGATGCTATCGAGGACATGTGGCAGCCACTTTGCGATTTGGTTATGGAAAATTCCATTTTCGATACGAATTTGGCAAGCGCTGCCGCAGAGTTCTCTTTCTACACTCGATATAGTCAACAACAGTTGATACAACCTAACCTATGAACAAACTGTCTTAATCAATCGAATTTATTTGATACTGCATTTTTTTCGGATTTAAGGCATTAACTAACGTCTCCATGTTGCTCAAATCGGGCACACGAACCCATTGCTCTTTTATGGGAAAATGTTTCCGCACGGTGTTATCTGTCGAATCACAATTGGCCACCAAGATCTTGTAATTTTCACCCCTTGCGACTTCGTCCTTTGGGGCCACATGAAAGATAAGGTCTACGCCAACAGCCCAGCGTCGATTCATGTCCTCAACGATAGAATTCGTGATGCTATCGAGGACATGTGGCAGCCACTTTGCGATTTGGTTATGGAAAATTCCATTTTCAATACGAATTTGGCTAGCGCTGATGCAGAGTTCTCTTTCTACACTCGATATAGTCAACAACAGTTGATACAACCTAACCTATGAACCAACTGTCTTAATCAATCGAATTTATTTGATACTGCATTTTTTTCGGATTTAAGGCATTAACTAACGTCTCCATGTTGCTCAAACCGGGCACAGATCTTAAGAGGTCCTACTTACATAAATAACTGTGTGTGATACCACGGAAAGTACTATTTACTCCTTCCATTGGTTCTTCTGTAATGCATTGTTGAATTGGCTATTATTTATTCTATTTAAAACTTACATGTTTGTCATGATGATCCCACAATTCGATCTTATCTGGCATATGAGACATATCATTACCACCGACATGACCCAGGAAATGTGGATACGTGTATGTGGGTATTAAATTCATGGGTTGATTTTGATTTATATTTGGTGGTGGCATAGTGTTGTGATAATCCAAAGCCATCTGTTGAACATAAGGAAGGATAATATTATTATGGTTGTTGTTCTTGTTGTTGAAGAGAAAATTGCCAAGGGTATGCCAATGACAAATGGATTAACGACTTACATGATATTGATCTTGTTGATGGTGGTAATCTGCCGGACCACCGATGCCGGCTAAGCCGGCCATCGAACCAGCACCAGCTGCTCCGGCAGCACCCGCTCCGCCATAATAACGATATTGTTGCTTCATCCAGTTGGCCTGTTGTTGCTGTTGCTGCTGCTGCTGTTGAACGGCGGCTGCGGCAGCTTGTTTGTCGGCGGCAGCTCCTAATAGCCATGGTGGCATTGGCCCAGTGGGCATACCAGCTGCCGGGCCTGCAGGCATTCCGGAGGCAGCTGCTGCCATGGCAGCTAAAGTATCATCGACACTTAGGCCGACTGCGCCAGCTAAACCCCCAATACCCATGCCCATATTGGCCATATTGGGATAGTTGTTATACTTCCAAGACGCTCTCTCGGTACCTATGGGCCGGGGCATTTTGCGCATATCTTCCGATGACTGCTGTTGCGCCTGTAACTGTGGTGGTGTTTGCAGCAACAATGAGGCATTGTTAACATTGGCAGCTGCACTCTGGTTGGGCGACATTGCTGCTGGGGAATTAGTGCCGGGTCCTGCAGATCCGTTTTCCAAATTTAATATGTCTCTGGTCGAGGGTGGTACATAACCACCGGCAGCTGCATAGTCCGCGTACCAGCGTTGATTTTGGCTCTGTCCAGCTTGTGGTTGCGATTGCGGTCTTTGGGGAGCCAAGTTTTGCGTAGGATTGTGTGGCTTCCCTGGTGCTGCATTGAAAGCATTCCCTCCGCCCTGTTGCTGTTGAGCGCCGGATTGTTGTTGAGATTGATTCTGCTGCGACTGATGGTACATTCCTGTTCCCATTGGTTGAGTGGACTGTGGCGGTTGTGCTTTGTTCCCTGCCTGTTGTTGTTGTTGTTGCCCGAAGCCGCGCGTATTGATTCTGGCGTTATTTGCATTGAATGCCGCCTGTTGTTGCAACAACGACGGATCCATGGGGTAACCCATTTGTGCAGCTACATTCATTTGCGTCGTTGGATCGTAGAAACGTGGCTGTTCTCCGATTGCTCCCGGTGGGTTGGATGACCGATTATTGGCATTCGAACCTATGGGTCCGAAATTGTGAGGATTTCCTGCGCCATTGTCGCCAACATTTGATTGATTCGACGGTGGAGACTGCTGAGCATTGTTATTGGGAGCATTTGCCCGATGCTGACCGCTAGTGTGGGGCCGTTGTATGGCTAAACCAATGGGTGGTGGCCCGGAGACCTGAGGGTTTCCGGAATTTTGATTTGATTGTTGCTGTTGTTGTTGATTCCCTGCACTAGCTGGAGGTTTTATGACTCCAGGTGAGTTAGCGCTAGGATCTTGCTGCGATGATGTCGACTGCTGGTTGGTGTTGTTTGCCGATGACGGAGAAATCTCATTTCCAGTTTGACCGGCGCTAATGGTTTGCATGCCCCCGGGAGATCTTGCCGTTTGCACACCCGATCCAATCGCAGCTACTCCAGACTCCGGCAAAATAGTCAATGTCTGTTGTGTGCCCATATTAAGGGCGCTAGTGCCAGGTGGTGTAGTAGAATGGCTCGAGGATGCCTTCGAACTACCAACGGGAGAACTTACGATGTTACGATTATAGCCCGGAGCTTTAGAAGCATCAGCCTGTGGCAAATTATCGCTGACCAACGGATTGGGATTTGTGTAAACTTGCGACGTATCAGCAGCGCCCCATTGCGTTTGATGATAGTCGTTGAACAACGAATATTCACTGCTTATTTTCGATGCCAATTGAGAACCGAACGAACCCGACGGGGCCATAGCCGAAGCAACGGATGTGGGCACATTACCGTCACCCATAGATCCCGTATTTATGTGTAAGCTTTGAGACGATTGACCTGCACTACCTGGCATTGCTGAATTGGCCACATGATGAGTGGTCTGTTGCTGTCCCACCACTTGATTAGTTGTGGGAGTGGGTGGTCTCTGTTTATTCGGTGGTCCGATGGGTGTAACGGATCGAGCCACATTTCCAGCCGAGACGTTACTATTGTTAGCTGCAGCTGCAGCTGCGTTAGCCGCTGCTACTGCTGCTGTTGCTTCTGCTACGTTAAAGGTGCCAATGGGTCCGGACAATGTGTTGTTGCTGCCGATTGAATGACCGGCACCCCCAAGGGGGGCTATGGTAGAACTAGGTACCGGTTTACCTCTGCCGTATGGCGCTGTAATACCCGGACGTTGTAAACCGCCCAATTCGGTTTTCTTGGTGGGTGACATGTTGCTAACGGACGACGTTGATGCCGTTGCACCGGTCAGCAGTTTTGCGGCAAATGTTTGGCTGTTGATGACAGTTGGTTTTACCGATTGAGCAGAGGCTGACTTTTGGCTGCTGCTGTTGTAGGTGGTAGAAGTCAAAACTTTCGGATTGACGTCCTTATGTTTTGTCTGATTGGAATTGTTTCCACCGGTCACCCCAGCCGCCGTGCCCCGAGTAGATGTGGCTTGCTGTGAATAAAATGGTTTGGATGGTTGCGTACGACTTGCTGCCGATTTTGCGGCGTTCGCAGGGACACCTTGAATTTTGGCATTGCCATTGGCCTTGGCGTTTGCCGCATTGCTGCCGGATGATTTTGAGGAATTTGGACCTTGTGTGGTATTGCCGGCATTCGAAGAGACCGAAGAGGCGGTAGATGATCCCGAAGACATATTTTGTTGGCTTGCGCTGACTGTTGAAGACGCTTGCAAGGCTGTCTTGTTATCCCAAGTGCCCACCTGCATTGTTGCAATGGAGGCCGCTACCGATGCGGGCGGTGTAGTTGCTGCCGGCGGTACGGCATTCGCTTTAATTGTAGTATTGATGCGAGGCAACATTTGTAAAATGTCTACATCGGGATCTTTAATTAAAGCCAAAATAAGCATATGCGCCTGTTTGGTGGCTTCTGTTAGGCCCTTGATGGTTATGCTTCGTTCGGATTGATTTTTGCCTTGTTTCTCGACCTCGATATGAGCGCCCGTGGTCGCACGTATGGCGTTGATGTTGCTGCCGGCTCGGCCAATAACACGGGAAATTGCATTAACGGGAACTTGAACCTTCTTACAGGTCATCTCGGGCATAGTTGAGGTTACTGTGGTGGTGGTCGAAACACCCGGCACTGTTATGCATGTCGATGAAGAGGATGAGGATGACGAAGACGATGTGGCCGATGTTGACGATGAGCTGGAGTTGTTAGCCGTGTTAGACGACGGCGTAATGACGGACGATGTTATTACCGCAGTACTGGACTGCTGTGTAGAGCTTTTTCTTACCACTTCCTTCCAACCATCTTCTCCACGTTTTGGTGCGATGGATGCAGTGGCGGCGGTGTGGCTTTTGGCAGTAGTTGTTGCTCCGCTAAAAAGAATCTCCGATTCTCTTCTATCTTCGGCTGTTTTAGCAGCGGTGAATATTAACGATTTACGATTACCGACAACTGTTTCCGTTTTAACCGGCTGCTGTTGAATTTGTTGTGTATGCGTTTGTTGCTGTTGGAGTTTATTTATGTTAGCTTGTTGTTGCTGCTGTTGCAGAGCCGTGCCTGCGGCTGCTAATTCTTTGGGTGCTAAGTTCTCCTTTTCTTTTTGTTTGTTTGACTCCTTCTTATTCTTTGTCTGATTGCCCGATGATGCCGTGCTGCTAACCATAACATCCTCTTTCTTATGCTGGTTTTCAACTTTCCTGTTCGAAGCGTTGCTGCTGGAGACTGTTTGGGATTTTGCAGCTAAAGTAATAGACTCTTGGGCTTTCTTGCCATTTGCCGAAGCCTTTGCGTTCGTGGCGGATGTGGATGCGCTATCATCTTTCTTTTTCTGTGGCTGTTTAGTGGATTGGATTGCTGGCATGGCCAGTGGTGGCTGGGGTGGTTCTTCAATCACAGGGCTACTGTTACGAGTACACAGCTGTGGCTGCTGTTTGTTTTTCTTCTTATTCTTGTTCTTGCCACCAGCAGTTGATTTATCGGTGCTTTGACTATTTCCGCCAGCACCTTTGATGTCCGTACTCGAACAAGATCCTTGATCAATGCCCGAATCACCTTCTTCGCGGTAATTTTGAGGATGTGGGGGTTCATCATCATCATCGGCGCCGTTATCATCGTTATCAGTGTCATCATCTTTGTCGGAGTCTTTGTCGTCGTCATGACTCTGTTGACGTTTGCCTGTGCTTCCCGTAGCCACTTCCATTTGGCGACGTTTTTCCTCTTTCTTTTCCATCTTCTTCTTCTTCTTACGTTCACGTCTTCGTGCTGCCGCCGCCCTTCGACTCTCTTCGCGCGTACGCTCCATATCTAATTCTTCCAGTAGAATCGAAGCATTCTTATTGGCTTTGACCGCCTGGGCTTCTTTAGCAGCGCGTATTATTTTCATGCAGTCGTAACATTTCTCCGAAAGTTCTTTATCGCTTATGGTTGAGATGAAACGATTCATTTCCTGATCCGAGGGGAATTGCGTGACGTACTGAACCATCCACTTGACCACTTTGGTGTGACCCTTGCGGAAGGCAGCCATCAAACAGGAAACTCGCCGATTATCTTGTGAATCAATATCGGCGCTGTGAGCATACAATATTTCTACTACACTCAAATGACCACCATGAGCTGCCAACCACAGGGGCGAATTGCCCTTTTTATTCTTAACTTCGACAGCGGCACCTCGCGACAATAAGAGTTCGACAAATTTCAAGTGACCCTTATCGGCTGCTATAGTTAAAGCCGTATCTCGCGATGTGGGTACTGGGGCAGCATTAACATCTGCCCCCTTATCCAACAAAACTCGACCAACTTCGATGTAACCACCAGAAGCCGCTTCCATTAGTGGTGTTAGGCCGGTCTTAGCTCTGTGTTCCACATTGGCTTTGCGATCCAATAGCAGGCTGACCACCTCATGTCTCCCCTGGAAACAGGCCAATGTCAGAGCAGTGTTGCGATTAGTCTCTATTTGAGCATTGATGTCAGAGCCCTGATCCAGTAGCAACTTAACAGCTGCTGTATGACCATTCATAGCGGCTAGCATCAAGGGGGAAATGCCCAGCTTACTGCCGGTACGTGAGTTAATTTCGGCGCCATTACTCAACAGCAGTTTGATAATATTCACGTAGCCTCCACTGGCGGCCAAACTTAGCGGAGTATAATCGGAAACATTGCGATGCTCCTTATTGGCCCCAACACTCAACAGTAGTTCAACAACTTCATAACGACCACCGGAACAGGCCAGGGACAAAGGAGTGTCTTTAGTACGTTCCGATTGAGCTTCCATATCAGCGCCATAATTGAGTAGTATATCGACCACTTGTACGTGACCGGCCGTTGCGGCCAATATGAGCGGCGTGAATCCCTTCTTGTCACGATGTTCTATGTTGGCACCGCGATTTATAAGCAATCCGACCAATTCGTCGTGACCACCGGCACATGCTAATGTTAGAGCTGTATCATGGTTGGAGTCCGTCTCCGAATCAACGTCGATAGTTTTATCCAAAGTAGTTGTGGCGGCGACTGTTTGCTGGCATTGTTGTTGGGCAACAGCATTAGCTGGTGGTTAATAAGGGATGGATGGGTTAGAATTAAACAATTAAACTGAAGACAGGTCTGACTGAAAATCAAATCATGTCTACCGCTTGGAAAGCGCCTTAGACTTACCTTGGCTACCGGCAGCTGTGCGCAGCAGAGAATAACGGTTACGTTCTTTTCGTGATTGTTTATCAATGACCTTCTTGGCAATGCCTCCGGGCATTTTGCTACTACCCGAACTGGTCGATGCCTGAGGCGGTGGAATAGATGCATTAGCAGCGACCTGTGTTAAAGCTGCACTCAGTGGGGCTGGCGCTGGTATCTGCGGTTGTTGTTGCTGTTGAACGGCAGCAGCCGCCGCTGCAGCAGCGGCCACAGCCATTTGCTGCTGGGACTGCTGTTGCTGCTGCTGCTGTTGCTGTGGTGTTAAAGCACACACGCTACCCAAACCGACATCGGCGGCGGCTGCCATGGTGGTGAGAGTGGAACAGAATTGATTAACGCCTCTAGGCGTTGTAACGGCATTGGGATGTGGTACAACCACCGAAGGCTGAGTTTGTGTAGCAACTTGAACCTGATAGACGGAAGGAAACGTACGAAAATAATTTCAGAAAAGACAAAGGATATTTGAGTCCCTAAAGTGATGGGAGAAGGGAAGGAAGTTATGGACTCGTGTTCTTACCTGTGTTGATTGCTGCTGTTGCAGCAACAACTGCTGTTGTTTTTGTTTTAAGACCTGCTGGCTGAGTACCTGTTGTGCCAATGCGGCTTGTTGTTGCAACAACAAATTGTTTTGTGCCACTTGTTCCAGCGTATTTTGCTGCTGGTGCTGTTGATTGTGCACAAGTTGATCCTGTTGCTGCTGCTGTTGCATTAAATTCTCCGCCTGAGACAGATCCTGCAACATTTGTTGCTCCTGCTGCAGCAGCTTCAGTTGCTGTTGCTGCTGTTTCTTCTGATCCTGCAGTTCTTGGTGGTGCAATTTCAAATGTTGCAGCTGCTGTGCTGTCGAGGCGACCTCATCTTCAAGCTGATCTTGATCCTGCTGTTGCTGCAACTGTTGTTGCTGCACGGCTGGTGGTAGTTGGAATAGAAGTTGTAAAGACTGCGAAGATTTGTCGGTCACACCACCGCTGCCATCAACATTGAACACAAAATTTGTATTCGCATTGGCAATGTTCTGTTGCTGTTGTTGGCCACTGACAGTTTGCTGTTGTTGTTGCTGCTGCTGTTGTTGTTGTTGATTTGCAGCAGCAGCGGCAACAGCCTTCAGTAAGCGGACATTAGTTTGCTGCTGTTGTTGCAGCTGCTGTATATGCTGTTTCAGCTCGTGGTCGAGACCCAAATGCTGATGCTGTTGCTGCAATTGATACTCGGCGACAGTATCCTGTGGTGTTGTGGGCAGTGTTGGTTGCAATTGTTGTTGTTGGGCGGCAGCTGCCGCAGCATCTTCGGGCGAGAATGGTATCAACGACAGAGTGGTTTGCTGATGTTGATGTTGCTAATGATGGAAACAAAAAATAAAAAAAAATAGAAACAAAATTGATTTATTGTAATTGAAATACTTCGATTTTGAGCTCACCTGCATTTGCATCTCTTCGGCATCGGCATATCTCTGCTGCAGTTGTTGTTGCAATTGGTAATCCAGTAGCAGTTGGTTGGCCTGTCTTTGTTGTTCCTGCTGCTGTTGCTGTTCGTCTTCTTCGCTGGCAGTCAAAAGACCTTGTTGTTGTTGCTGTTGCTGCTGATGATGTGCGGCTGCTGCAGCACTTATCAAATGATCCTGACTAGTCCATTTCGGAGTCAAAGCCCAATTACCATTCCAACGTGTCTTACATATGGAATTAATGCCAAAATCAGTCAATTCACCGCAGTTAAGATTGCTGGCGAATTCCTATACAAGAGAATAAAACATTCACCATATTAGACACACAATACTGAATAGTTCAAGCGCCCTGCACCTGACCTATGTCCAATTGTACACACTATTGATCGACCGCCAATAAATTTATTTGGGCGTCACTATCAATAAATGTGAATCTATCGTACCTAGCGTATTCGGTAATTGGATACACTTGTTGACCGACCGTAAAAATAAAACAACAAATCCTCCCGGATTATCACTGCGACCGTAAATGACGGCGATTTTACTAGTAAGAGAGTAATCTCGAAGACATGTAAAAACTTCTCTAGAGAAAACATTCGTCTTAAAACATTAGATCCCGATTAGTAGGACAAGTTTTCGGTCTGTTCATTAAATTAATATTAAGGAAGGAGCAAATTGAACAAAAGTATCGTGTAATATTGAAGATACCCCACTTCAATGCCATTATAATGTACGATTCTATGTAATCGCAACGGCCCTAAACCTATTTTGCTTTGCTGAACATCATCACTTTAACTATTGAATCAGAGAAGGAGAAGTTTTCGGTCTGTTCATTAAACTAATATTAAGGAAGGAGCAAATTGAACAAAAGTATCGCGTAATATTGGAGATACCTCACTTCAATACCATTATAATGTACGATTCTATGTGATCGCAACGGTCCTAAACCTATTCTGCTTTGCTGAACATCATCACTTTAACTATTGAATCAGTGAAGGCGGAACTTACTTGCAGAGCAGGATCGTGAACATTGTGTATTACATGGAAAAATTCATCCATTTCAACTTCAATGTCATACATTTCTTCGCGCATGCCTTCTTCGACTTGTTGATCATCGCCGGCCACCACATGATGCTGATGATCCTGACCATTCGATCCATCCATGTTGGCAGCTGAATTTGCAAACTGCTCCAAGGTTTCGGCATCCATTGTCGATGGATACACTAATTCACCACCATGAGCCGAATTGGAATCGATGTCACCTTCGGCGACCTGTAGCATGTCATCCTCACCGCAGGGTTCTTGAGTTGTTACATCACCTATCTGTTGTTTGACAGCAGCCAAGTGTTGTTGCAAAGCATTGCTCAAAGCTGTGTTGCCGGAAAATTTCAAGTTCATATTTTGTACGGTAAGGACATCACTACCCGAACTGCCGCCAATTTCTTGGCGCAAGTCGGTGAAGGCTTGTGATAGGTCTCCAGGTTTGAGAGTTGCATTTGAGAGGATGAGATTTTCCAAGCGTTGTGAAATGGGTTTCATACCTTTCGAAGGTGAATGGTCTTCCTCGTCGTATTCTTGCATGGCTTTCATATCTTCATCTTGGTGTTGCTGTTGCTCGACATCCGAATTGGTTTCGTCTTCGGGCAGACACTCTTCAGAAGCTAAGGAATGATCATCGAAAGAATTACGACGTTCTACGTCATGCTGCTGTTGTTGTTCGGCTGCAACTGCAGCAGCGGCGGCGGCGGCGGCAGCAGCAGCTAGTGCTGCTGCTTCCTGCTGAGCCACTTTTTCTTTTTTCGACAGTTTGCGCTGCTTTTTAGTTTGAGTCTGAACGGCGGCAGCCATGTTAGTCAAGGCAAAACTCTCCAATTCCGCTTTGTTTCCCTCTTCACATACTTCTGCGGCGCCAGCCACATTAACAGCAGCAGCTTGAGCAGCAGCAGTGCAGAGTGTGGCTAAATTTTTCATTTCATTATTGGTTTCTCCAATTTCATTAGACTCGATCATATCGACTGCTCCCCCACTTTCCATAACAGATCCATTCATTAGTTGTTTCTCGGGTGGTGTTTCCGTTGGGGACTTGGGTTGTTTATGGAAAATACGCTGGCGTAAATCAACAATTTGCCAACCCTCTTGTAGTTTTTTCAAACATTCCTGTTGTTCGGCAGGATTGAGACCGCAGGCTTTGGCAACTGCTGCAGCTGCGGCAGCAGCATTGGCCTTGCTCAAGGCATTAAGAGATTCGGTAACGGCCATCTTGGAATCGGACAAGGCAGCGTCAAGAGCTTCTTGGATCTCATGTGCTGTCTGCTCATTCTCTGGCTGTTGCTGGAGCTCTTGTTGCTGCTGTTGTTCGGCAGATTGCAGATTCATAAACTGTTGCAACTCTTGTTGCTGCTGTTGTTGGGGATTATACAGTGCAACCGAGCCGGAGGAAGGCGATGCTAATGGCGAAGCTGGTGAATTGCTCAAAGCGATGACACCTTGTTGGGAAACGTCCAAAGCAATCTGTGGCTGTTGTTGCTGTTGCTGATGTTGCTGCGCAGCAAAAACCATATGATTCATAATAGCATGCTGGGTTTGTATGCTTGGTGTCGATTCGTTCGTTATTAGCATTGGCTGTAAATAGTGAGACAATCATAATAACAATGAAGAAAGTACGATGCGTATGTCAAGCAGCGTGATAAACTTACCAAGTTATTGTAGATGGATACCATTTGATTTTGTCTAAACAGCGGCTGTTGTGGCTGGTGTAGGGCGGCGCTGGCTGAAGACGGTGCTGACGATGATGCTGCCGCTGCTGCTGTCGATTGAGTGCACGTTTTACGCAACATCTTGCCATCCTTCTTGGAGACTGGCTTTGCTTTGGGCCTATCACTAATAGCTGTACTTTGTGATACTTCGGATGGTGTCGTTATGCCACCACTTTTTTGAGTTGCCTTTCCGGAGCCAGCCACAATACGCTGCTGCTGCTGCTGTTGTTGTTGCTGGGGTTGTTGCGGCTGTGGTGGTTGCTGCAGAGGTTGCTGTTGTTGTTGCTGAGGTGGTGGGGCTGGTCCCAACACAAATTGTGTTCCTTGAGGCAATGTTGTAGCCAACGTTAATGGCGTCTGCGGATTGTTGGGATCAAACAGCTCTTGCATCATGAGAGCCTGATTGGGGGCAAAATTTAATGGTTCGGGGCTAGCAATAATAACTGGTTGCATTTCCGAGCCATCGCCCATTGTTCCTGGGGCTACTGTGAGTAAAAAAAAACAACAACAATAAATTAGAAGATTTATCTGACTGTATGGAAAACTATTAAAAGGATATAGATAAGAAGCAATGAATCGAGTTCTCTAAAACACTAATAACGTGATTGGATCTTACCTGTCAGAAGATTCTGATTCAATGTTAGAGCATCTGCACCATCTCCCACATTTTGACCAGTTGTATTAACCGCTGATCCGGCCATTTCCAAATAGGTGGCAGGCAATAGCGTAGTAGCTAAATTTTTCTGATCATTAGACATCTGAAATAAAATGAACGACAACAATTGGAATGTATTACAATTGGATTTAGAGTCGCGCTGTCTGAGCTATCGTTACCTTATTGAAATCCTGTCTTAGGACGCGACGTCTTATAAAACGGGCCTCATCATTGAAACAGGAAAATTGTAGCTGTTGCTGTGATGTCGGCGGTTGCTGTTGGGACTTGTTGCCTAAACCATCGTCGCCCAGAGGTTGGGAACGTTCTACATCTTGCATTTGTTGCTGCTGAAGTTGCAATTGTTGTTGTTGTTCAATGTTGTTAGTAGTAGGAGGGGGAGTAGTAACATTAGCGGCAGTGTTGGCAGTTGGTAAATTAACTTCAAACGGCTGTGGTGGTTGCTGTCGATTCTTACGTTGATTTCCTTTAAGTTTTATTTGCTGTTGTTGTTGTTGTTGTGGTGGTGGTGGTGGCTGTTGTTGTTGCTGCTGTTCTGGAGGCTGCTGTTGTTGCTGACTGGACGATTGGTTGTTTTGTTGTTGTTGTGTCTGAGCTGTTGGCTGAGATTGCAATACAGGAGGAGCTGGTGGTTGCTTTTGTGGTGGCGTTAAAGGCATTATATGTGACATATCCAAATCGATATGTTTACGTTGTTGCAGCTGCTGTTGTTGCTGGTTGTTCAAACTGTTATTATGCTGCTGTACCTCATTGTTGTTTTCTACTGGCGGTACATTGCTGCCAACATTTCCAAATCCAGGTTGCAAGTGAAATAGACGGGATTTAGCTATAAGTGCCTCCTGTTGCTGGGCACTGAGCGAATTAATGTCAATGGCGGCATATTCCTCATTACATGCCACTTGATTCGGTGAACCAATGACATCATTAGATGGGGCGGTGGTAGATGAAGGTGTGACCATCTGCAATTGATCATCCAAATATTCGGCGCCAGTGGCACCGCTATAGGGTTGCTGATGGAAGATCGGATTTGAAGTTCGCACCGCTTCGGAGACATCATGCATACTGGGTGGAGCGCTCAATTGCTGCAATTGCAACTGTAGTTGTTGTTGCAATTGCTTATGCTGTTGATGTAATTGCTTCTGTTGTTGCAAGTTGATCAGATGCAACTGATTTGCAGCAGCATTCGAGGTGGTATTGTTGATGCCAACAGCGGCTGCTGCATTTGCGGCTGCTGCCGCTGCAGCTGCCGATTGCAAATCATTTTGATGGTTTTGTATGAAGTGGGGATACTTAAATAGCAATTCAACGACACGGGTGTGACCACCTTTGGCTGCTTCTATTAACATGGTACTGTTGTCTTTCAACTTATGGAAGGGATCAGCACCGCTTTTCAGTAGATATTCGACGACAGCCTGATGGCCGCCGGCGCATGCCAACGATAGTGGGGTGTGGTCGTTACTGCTGGTCTGTTTGTTAACATCGGCTCCCTTGGATATAAGGAACTTGACGGTGCACAAATGTCCAGCTCGACAAGCTTTCATAAGGGGTGTGCGGCCACCCTCGGACTCATGCTCCAACTCAGCACAACAACTCAACAAAACCTCAGCGGCATCGGTGTGCCCATTTTCACAGGCATGCGTTAAAGCGGTATCACCCGTTTGCGTTTCGGCGTGCACATAGGCTTTATTTTCCAATAGAAAGCGAACCAAATCGGTGTGACCCTCTTGAGCGGCTTCCATTAAAGGCGTGGATGCACCCAACTCCAAGTTAGCTCCGTGTTTAATCAGATATTCGGCCACTTCGCTAAATCCACCACAACAGGCCAACGTCAACGCGGTCTCTTGGGTTTCCTCAGTGGTTGCATTAATATGAGCTCCCTTGCTCAGTAACAAAGCCACCATTTCCTCGTGACCTTCTCGAGCGGCTTCCATTAGAGGTGTGTATCCTTCGTCGTTTACCTCCTCAATGTTTGCACCGCGTTCTATCAAGAGAGTGGCCAATTCCACATGACCGCCACATGCGGCCAGCGTTAAAGGCGATTCAAACGAGTCGGTAGGCATATTAACTTGAGCTCCGGAATCTAACAGAAGGCGCGCCACCTCCACATGTCCATCCATGGAGGCTTCCATTAAGGCAGTATGCATTTCGTCGGTTTTATGCTCCTGATCGGCGCCAGCCTGTAACAAAAATCGTACCATATTCAAGTGGCCCTTGTAACAGGCCAATGTCAGAGCACTCTCTTTGAATTCATTGGAGTGGGTGTTAATGCCGGCGCCATGTTCCAGTAAAACCTAAAAAAAAAAGACAAATTCATTGTAAAAATACATTCTTAAAAATACAAAACGTTGCGCATTCCTGTTCTGAATAAGGGCACATCAAATAAGATCAAAGGATATCACAAACTTTATAGAAATATTCCAAATGACATCTCTGTTCGAACCAGATTATTAACTCAATCTTTTAATGGCCTGAACAAAGATGTCGGATATATTTTAAAGTCTCAAATCTCGGATTATCATCATGTGTGGGCGGCAAATTTTAAAGGTTATACTGGGTGGGTTATACTCTAATCATGGATCTTACCTTAGCTACTTCCACATGACCGGCTGAAGCTGCCTCCATTAATGGCGTATGACCATTTTCATTTTGTTCCTCTACATTGGCTCCATGTTTAAGTAGTTCCTTAACTACCTCAACATGACCGCCGGCGCAGGCAAACATTAGCGGGGTATTGCCGGTTGCACAATGGGCATTCACATCCGCATTGTGACTTAGCAAAAGTTTAACAATCTCCAAATGACCAGCAGACGCAGCCTCCATTAAAGGAGTACAATCTTTCTGGCCCTTGTCTTCGACTTGTGCTGCAGACATGGCCAAAAGGACCTAATATAGAATATATCAATAAAACAATTTAACATACGTATGTGTAGAGCAGGTGGTGGTGGTAGTGCAATTCAAACGATGAAAGCTTTTTATAAATTTATTTACCTGAGCCAATTCATAGTAACCAGCGGAACAGGCCATAGACAGCAGGGATTCACCATCGTCGGTTGATTCGTTAATGTTAACATTCCCCTTGCCCAACAGACTGCGCACAGTGTTGACATCGTTATCGTTGCAGGCGGCAATTAAAGTACGGGAAAACATCCTGGAACGAAAAAGAACATTAACATTTGTAATCGTGTGGAGGGGGGGAAAAAAGAATTTTTACTATTTATAATTGTTAAGATTTGAACCTATCGCAGTCCTATCTGAGGTGTTTGTCGAGCAATGTCTGGAAGATGTGTCGAATAGGGGTGAACGCAGTAAAGTCGAGACAGTTCAATGTTGAAGAACCGAGGGTTCTCAGAAACTATTGGAAATACGGAGTTGGTCTTTGCCTGTGGGCAATGGTTTAGCCGGTTCTTTGCCAAAACATGAAATTGGAAAGATTTGTTTTCTGCTTTCCATTAATTCTATTCACATTAGTCCTACAACCAATAATCTAGTTCATTTAATATCAAACAATGCCCTTACATTTTGTATTTTCTTTTGTTACAGAAACCAGCTGAGCTGTCGACAGAATTCTCGAAAAGAATTGGTCGAAAACGAATGCTGTGATCCAATTTTCCATTTCTGTCCGTATAAAGCGAAAATGACGAGTTAAAGAATTTTCCCGGTAGACCGAGCACGTCTCTTAGCATACGGTCAAACAGGCGCTAGAATGTTTAACACCTATTTTTTTTAGAGAACATTTTAGTGAACAACAAAACCCATTTTACTCTCTCTGGCGGCGATAACAAGCAAACTTCTCACACTTGGTGAACGAAGAATCCCCTCGAGATGCATGAAACGTCATGGCTTGACCAAAGAGTGACTGTTCAGAACGGGGTTTGATGCCAGTTTTCCTCAGAGAAGTCAAAGCAGTCATTGAAAATCGATATCGGTGGATGTTAACCCACAATTTTTGCAAAACAAAACTACCCGGACGTGTGATGTCAAACAAAAAATGCGCCTCCATCCAGATTTGTCCCCTCCGGACTTCTTTCTGTAGAGTTAATGAAAAGCAATGAGCATGTCTAAAACGTCAGAGATAGGCGACAAAGTCATTGAAAACGTTCAAAAAAAAAAGAACACTATTGACAATATTGACATTTATCGGATTTTCTTAATAAAGTTGCTATTATTTTTGGCAACACTTTCACTCTCTCACTCACAACGAACAGTCAATAGATAGTGTCTGTATTTTACTCGAAAGATGGCGACAGGCTTTCGTATAAGCAGTTTTCTTTTTTAATAATAAAAACAAATATTTGAAGGGCACTCGGCACACATCGGCAAAATCGTTTGCAAAGTTCGACTAGTCAGATGTTCCGGTTTTAATAAATTAACAATCTTTTTTTTTTTACATTTAACCAAATACATGTCAGTTACAACAGTTTGTCAGATACGACCACAATGACGTAGTGATCCTTTACGTAACCGTATCAAATGCGTAGAAAAAATTGCTTATCATATGTGTTACTGACAGCCAGACACACACCGGTAGATTGGAGAGAACAGCTGATTTGTTTATCTTATTGAGTGTGTGTAAGTGACGAAGCTGACAAATTTAATGTTGTTGTTGGATAATTTTGCTAACAACAATAGAAGAATTATTAGAGAGACAGAGAGAGAGAGAGAGGTGCGATGCCTAAAACACTAAACTGTTATTGAACTCTTGCATCTGTTGTACTAACGAGACCCAGTGATTAGGAAAATGGGTGTCCCTTGTTGTGGCTCGAGAGGAAGAGAGAGAAATGAGATGTGTAAATAAAAGTGTAATAATATTATCGATGAAATATTTTAAAATAATTAATCGCTAAATTATTCCCCCTTACAAGTCAGCTTGTGAAATGTTTGCTAGCTATCTGAATCAGTTTCAATTTTTATGAAACCCAATGAAACCGCATGTTATCAACAAGAGCTTGACCGAAGGGTTTTTTTTTGCCGAACAACTTACTTACTTCACTAGAAAGTAATTGATACGAAAAAAAAATGAAGAAAACTATTCATTTATAAATTTACACGGAATTTGGATTCTAAAACAATGATTCCGCTTTGGCTAATTGGCCTTTTTTCGCCAAAGGGCCTATTATCGACTTTTCGCCGAGATCTACTGTCAACCCAATTTGTGATGGTTGCTGACTCTATCTGATGCATGTCTTGCTCAATATTACCGTTAAGGGCATAAAATCGGTTCACCAGTCAAAAAATTGCAGTTCCGAGATGTTCAATTGAAATCGCTGAGACGTCTGACACGATTACCGAACAAAAACATCGATTAGTGAGTGGTTGTTCTGGCTCGGTGTTTATTGAATATGTTTTGGCCGAAATGTTAGTGAAAACTGATCGTGAGACCGGCATTCAAGTGGCAAAACACTCACCGTCCCCGTCGGCCTACGAGGCGCGCGACTGACATTAAAAGGGGGGGACTCGTCATCGATATCGAAGGCACAACATTTCATGCACCAGGTTCAAGGTTCGTTATCGCTTTTCAGTTTGGTCCTTAGGCCAGCACGAAATGGACAACGATTCTGGTGGGAAAAATAATTTTTATCTCGGAGGCAAGCACAACTATAGCTTTTGAGGATCGAGAAAAAACAGATCTATAGTCTAACTAGTTTGTGCAGTTTATGAGTAGAAAATGTTCGAAAAATCAAATTATTTTTTTCTTCAAATTTTAAAATCTAAAAAAGTTGAAAATTATAAAAACGTTAATTTTTTTAAAAATGCAATATGAACAATTACATGGAAATGTGTAAAAAAAGGTAATAACAACAAAAATTGTAAATCGAAAAGTACTCAACTTTGGAAATATTTTGTAAAATAAATTCAAATTGTCTGATTTTTAATGTTAATACTTAAAATAATCGCCCACTCCAATTTTTGACAGAAATCAAAAGTTAGACTTTTTGCCGATGGAAATGGATTCTGGATCACTGTGCGACGGTGGCAAACATTGGGCCGTACATCTTCAAAGTCGATGAAGGCCGCAATGATACGATAATCGGTTCGATGATCACGAACCGATGATCCTCCAAAATGGAGTAATGGAGTTGTTTGACTTGTCACACTGCACCAATCGAGAGACAAGTTTAGTACAGTCATTTGGCCGCCTTGTTTGGGCGATTTCACACCACTACACTATTTTTGGATGAGGTCTCAGGCAATCTGCCACGAACGACCACATTACACGTGCCATTGGGATTGAGATTCCGCCAGAACTACTGGAACGGACTTTCAGAACGAATCACCGCCTAAAGCGTGAATGAATTAGTCTCTTGTTTTCCACAATGCTTCAAAAATCACGATATGATTTTTTTGCTTTTAGTCCTACCTAAATGTCAGCACCATCTATTTCTTTCGATAAGTTTATGCAATATGAATTGTCAATAGGTGTGTAGAGATTACTTACGTCTTATCACTGCTGGCCCCTCGCATTTTCGTTAAAGCCTGTTTCGTTTCATCGATTGCGTGAGTGGCATGGCGTAAAACAGGAGCTTTTTCGTTGGCTGCAAATTAAAAACATTTGTAATAGGAACATTTCAAGGCAAATTCGAACCACAATTATGCTTACCAGCAGCTTCAAAGAGGGCATTCAAATTGCGACTGCGATCGTTGTTGGAGTCAAGCAAGAAATCACCGCTAACTTCGTTCGGATCCTGAATTTCTTCATCCTCGTCGTCATCGTCGATTTCCTCCTCTTCGTCCTCCTCATCGTCGTCGTCATCTTCGTCGTCGTCCTCATTGTCGTCCTCGTCATCCTCTTCGTCTTCTTCATCTTCCTCATCTTCATCCTCGTCGTCACCGTCATCTTCCTCATCATGACCTTCGGCATCATGGCCACACGAGTCCGGATCCGATTCTGGTATATCATCCTGAAATAAACACATACAAGATGAAATTAAAATTATGAAACCATTTCTAGTGAAAGAAGCCTAACTAAAGGCTTCCCCATCATTTGAAGAAACCATTGCCTACTTTTAAGTAAATCATGAAGCCAAATTATAAAATATTAATTTAAATGAAAGCAAAACGAAACGAAACGAAATAAAAAAAAAAGTTATTAACACAAAGTTATCATAAATATTAACAAAAGAAGTTCATGTTGTCTAAGGCCAGCAAAGTTCAGTTTTAGTTGAGGAGTCTTACTTCTTGTAGAAATGGAGTTTATTACGTTACACTTGTTATGCAGTATTGCTTTCCATAATGGCATATTTGCATGTAATTATTGTTAGAATACGATATGACTTTTAATTAACGTCGCCGTCGTGAGTGATTGTTCAGCTACTTTTTTTTATGCATTTTTACAAAAACAAATTTCAAAACTTGAGTTTTTTTAGGGGGGCAAAACAGCGACAGAAGTGCGTTTTACCAAAAAGTACTAACGACAAAAAGCTTATTAATGGATTGTATTAGTTTTGGGAAAGCTCTAAATTAATTAAGTTAAAGAAATTTTGAAAACATTTTCCGATTCAATAACAATTTAGTAGAAGAAATTATAAAAGGAATTTATTTATTTAAAAAAAAAAAAAAAAAAAAAACAATAGTAAGTAAACGCAAAAAATGCATAAAAACGGCGCAACTTACCAATAAATCTGGCCTTAGACACAAGCATGCCAAAAGGATCTACAAAAAGAAAATGGAAAAAAGAAAGAATAAAATAATAAATGTTAACGTAAAAATCATAAACAATTTATTTGTTGCCCCTTGCTTCGAAAAAAAACAAGCCAGCGCACTCTAATTATAAAACAAAACTCATAAATAGGAAAAACCAAAAATGTATTTATTCAAAAAAAAAAAAGAGATGTCTGTTGCTTTCTTTTGCAATAAACAAAGAGCCAAGATAATTTCAGTTCAATAATGCAGTATTCTTCAAAATATAACAAGCATTGAAAATTATTAAATAAATGAGTTTCAGAAAACACAATCAAACGGCATTAGGTTAGGTTGGGAAGGGTGGTATATCCGGGTGGTACATCCACTCCGAGACCCTATTGGGTACCCGGCGCAGAACTTTGCGGGAGGAAAAACAGGAAAATTGTTGTTTTGTGAGCTAGGATTTTGCTAAACAAAAAAAAACATGAAAAAAACACAAAGCCATTTTTTTAGGGCCAAAACTCAGGGGATGCACCCTATAAATGCATTGTGTTAGCGGAAGGAAATTAGGCTATCGGAAGTGTTTGTTGACATTTGTTCTGAATTTCTGAATGTCACAACTGGCAGGAAACACATTCGCTGGAAGATTATTCCACATACGAACAGTTCGTCTAAAGAACGAAGAGGGATTAGGACAATTATAACGGAGGTGTGACTTTGAATCACCCGGTATTTCGGTAGCTCTCACATTTGAAGCTTTTATTCTTTGATATTTGACAAGTAGAAGTAATCTTGTAAATTACACCCTATCAATGTGTAGTCCTTAAAGGGCGTTGATTGATTAATAAATTGAAATTGAAAATTGAAATTGAAACTACGTCATTACTAAGAATGGAACGATACACGCTTCAACAAAGCATTGAAATTATTAAAAATCATTTACAAAAATTGTGAAAATCTTGCAGTCACAGTTCGCAAAATAAACCCTTTCCGTGGCAATTAATTTTTTTTTACGTGCTAAACATAACATGAAGTGTCGAATATATTTGACAAAGAAACTGAAAGGGTTAAAGCCTTTAAGAGTCGTCGTGTAGCACCTTGTCGGATCGCAATACACAACATTGGTGGAAAAATTCGTGTTGTTGGGACAAGTTAGTGATGTGAAGAACATAACACGTGCACGTCGCTCAAGAACAACTGTAGCCCCAAGTGTTGAAGAAAATCCAGGATTGTCCATTTCTCGTCGTTCTTTGGAATTGGGCATTTCACAAACGTCATTACACCGGATTTTGCATAAAGATTTGGGTCTTAAGGCTTATAAAGTTCAGTTTACACAAAAACTCAAGCCGGCCGATCATCAACAACGTCGTGTCATTGCTGATTGGGTCCTTGAAATGCATGAAAATGATCCGGAATTCCATCGAAAAATCATCTTGACGGATGAGGCCCATTTCCACCTCGGTTACTACGTCAACAAGCAAAATTGTCGCATCTGGGGCTCGAAAACCCCAGAGTTATTGTTGAGAAGCCTCTCCATCATCAACGTGTGCGGTTTATGATCCGGCGGGGACATTGGACCTTACTTTTTCGAAAATGAGGTTGGATCGACAGTTACGGTGAATGAATTGCGCTATCGAGAGATGTTTAATGATTTTTTATTGGTCGGAGTTGGATGAGATTGGACCACGTTTACTTTCAACAAGACGGCTCTACGGGCCACACAAGCAACTAGGGATAACGAATTTGTTTTCCACACAATGATTAATACTACAGCTTTTCATAACGTGGGCGTAAATGACACACAATTTCTGTGATGGAAAAACATTCCTGACGTGTACGTTTATGGGAGAATTTGGAGAGAACTGAAAGAGTAACACGCCATTGTAATATTATTATTCTCTATCTCTCCCACGCCCTGACTTTCTCTTAAAGTGATATACGTTAAGGTTAGGTTAAGGCCCAAGTAGTCAACCAATAAAGTCGGTAACGTAAAGAAGTGTTATTGTAACCGTAGAAGAACAAGTACTCATCAAACGTAGACGTATTTCTTGATTTTCGCTTTGTGCAATGTTGTATTGATGTTGTTGAACAGTTTTATTTTGGTTCACAATCCCTGTATTTCCCTGTATTTTTTTTTAAATAAATGCAACGTTGTATACATTTGTTGCTCTCTACTTCAAAATTTAATTTCTGCAGGTTTTTACGTTTTCACGTAAAAGTCGTAACTCACACTCACCACTTACACATATTTTCCATAAGCTAGGTTGTGTCAGCTGATTACTTGCTACGTTTACTGATTGACTACTTGGGGCTTTATGTTGGTATTCGTACATACATGAAACTACAAGAACCATTCACATTTACGAACGTATGTAAAGCGACGTTTACAAATATTTATCTGTCAAGAACAGCACGTGTGATTAAAAAAATGAAAACAAAACAAAAACGAAGATGATGTGTCTGTCCACCCAAAAGTTCAAATATATTCAGGTTAGATCTTAACAATTTTCTAGGTTTTACACATTTTGGCAATTACCATTTTATGGTTTCTATTCAAACTATGAACAAAAACTTGACTAAAAATAATCTCGAAAACTTTAGTTTTGAAATTATTGAAAGACAATTCTTTAATATGAATTCTTTATACCAGAAAATGTCTGTAAAAAATTATGATAATGTGAATGGCCCTTAATTAAATGCGATCTAAAATTGTTGACAGTAGAACAACCCTAAAATATTAAAGACCTACAACTAACTAAATTTCTATGTCGTTGTATTATCTATACACATGTGTACTTGGTGTATTTTATTTTGGGTGTGGTGTTTTGAGATACAAGCCAATAAAAAAAGACAATTTCACAGTCTACTTTAGGGTAGACATAGTAAATACAATATGTTGCATACTTTGGGGAGACTGACTATCAATCACATGAAGGCTCCCGTGACAATTTAATGTTTATCAAACGAGATGGCAACTCTAGCTGACACCAACTACAATGTCCATTTGGCGTGCGTTGGATATTCCGAAACAAGGGGAATGAATGAACCTATAAAAACGCAATGTACGTATTTAAGGGAAAGAAACCACACCACCAACAAGAACAAATAAAGGCAAGTATGTATAATTGAAACATCCCAGCGTTAAATGAAGGCAATGAAAACCAATTTTAGCTTTCGCAAACGTGAAAAATGCACTCGAATATGTGTTGGTGTTGTTGTTTTTGTTTTTTTTTTGTCATAAAGTGGTCAACGAGCAGCAAACAGTCTGACCATTATCATCGACTATGTGACATTCATACAAAATGGTGAGCATTATAACACAAAGGGAGAGCATTGCGGATAGAGGGCGATGGACATTGCCACCGTGCGAGTATTATTCAAGAGAATTACAACAAGATAAGAGAACTAGTGAAACATATGAATGAAATCAGAGAAACCTATATCCGCAAGCGGATACGTCTAGCTGTCGATGCTTGCAAGAGTTCAACTTGAATTCCGAAAAAATATTTGTTCAAAATAAATGTAGGTACAAATTGAAAAATTTTACCTAACCATGTCCTGGTTAGATATTTTGAGAAAACACGCCCTAAAACTAAGTACAGTAGAGTAGTTTTGCTAACCCGGCATTTGCACAAGACAATTGGCAAAACAAATTTGAGAATATGTATAAGTTGTCAAAAAAAATAAAAAAAAAATGGAAAAACATTCGACTTTTGTATAATAATAGCTTCTCCGTTGTGAGCCTTCTTTCTGTCTCTCCGAAACTAGTTAGCATTACTGCCATTGGCGTATTTTTATAATCTCTAGTACCTATGTATATGCCGTATATTAACCGTAAATCAATTTTTTCAGTATGCCAATTGTTTTACGGCAATTTTAATAGAAAGCGAAGAACTGACAGCCGATAAAGAAACCACGTATTTTTCTATCTGCATGTTTGGTGCTTCATTCGATACGCCTACATTTAGGCGCATGGATTCGACGTCACTCTCGACTAGGTATATCCCATAGAATACGACCATTTCCACAATATCGTCACGACTCTACTCCACCAATTAAATGCTCGTATAATTTGTTGGTATTTTTGAGTTCTGAGTTGAATTATTGTTCATGCGGTTGTTTCAGTGATGTGTTTTTTTCTTTCGTTTGTAGGGAAAAAAAAACGTGAATTTTCAAGAATTACATTATGAATCATACTTTAATTGATTGAATCAATGAATGAGAGCGGCGAGCGAGCGTGAGAGGAGAGAAAAATATTTGCTGTACATGTTCACACATATGGCTGTGTGTTTAGTGTTGGGCTTTTTGTCTTTCTTTGTATTACAAAAAAAAAACGCAAGTACTTGACCTTTTTGTTGAAAAAAAACAACACACACACAGACGCAAACATTATGAACTTCCACCTAAACGACAGAAATGAAACATCACTCTTTTTGTAGACATGGAATGTGGCCGGCTTTATACATAAATAGAGCGCGCGTGACTATGACACTGGTTCAAACTACGATTTAAAGAATGAAATTTTTCAGCGTCTATTTCACTTCATATTTACTTAAGACATTTTTTAGATATCAAACTCCGATACAAGGGAAGATCTAAAATTCGTCAGCACCAATTTCACTTCATACATATTTACTTTAGCATCGTAATAAGACGTTTTTAAGATATGGCCAGCAGAGGTGTAATTGGTATTGTGAACAATCCAAAGGTGAAATCCGTCTATTTTTTAGTGACCAATGATTTTACTCATTGCATTTGATAGGTGAAAAAGAGAATGCCTATCTGAATGTGAAAATAATTAAAGCAAATAAATAACAATAACACTGCGCGCTTCTATCTAAAGTATTCAAACGTTTTAACAGTTTTTATTCTTATATATTAACAAACGATTTATTTCCTTCTCTTAAATTGTCTAATTGCGATTCGTCAAGAGTATTTCTAATAAACCATTACTAATGAATGTTTTGCTGATTCTTACTAGTTCTCGAAATAGTTTTTTTTTCGTCAATAGTCGTAATCGAATATTTCTGAATAGCGTACGAAAAAAGTTTGATAACGACTTGCAAAAATGCATATTTAATTTATTATGTATTTCTTTTTTGTTTTTGTATTATTTTAAATCAAATTTTAAATAAAACCAAAGTGTTGCTTGCAAATGTATCAATCATTTGGTGCTAGCAACACCTCCTCTCTCTCTCTCTAACTCTCTTAAGCTATTAAACTAATCGCTTTTTTGAAAAAAGTTCTCTTCTGTATTTTAATCTACGACAATATGTGAATTGCTGATAACATTAAAAAAAATAGACAACAGCAGGTTCCTTGAAAGTTCAAAGACGTTTTGTTTTTCAATTCAAATTGAAATGCACAATTTCGAATTTGGTCAAAGTTCAAATTTCAATTAAATCGCAAAAAAAAATACTAATATGTACATATAGACATATAACCTTAGTATACATATGTGTACGAATATGTAATTAATGTGCTCAAGGGCTGTTCACAATCTAGTGGAATATGCATTTGCAAAACATTGGGAAGGGTATATTTTATTCCATACATCTTCCAATTTTGTCGCTTTCTAAGCCACAAACAGCCCTTTTACAGACTTGGCATGTTTGTCGCTTAGAAAGCACGCGAACGTTGTCGATCGACATCGTGGCTTAAGCCCCAAGTAGTCAACCAATAAAGTAGGTAACGTAAAGTAGTGCTATCGTAACCGTACAACAACAAGTACACATCAATCGTAGATGTTTTTGCTTGATTTTCGCTTTATAGAACGATTCACATTGTACAATGTTGAACTGAGGTTGTTGAACAGTTTTATTTTGGTTCACAATCCCTGTATTTTTTTGGAAATAAATGCAACGCTGTATACATTTGTTACTCTCTCGTTCTCTTTCACGTTGCTCTCTACTTCAAAATATAATTTCTGCAGGTTTTTACGTTTTCACGTAAAACTCGTAACTTACACATATTTTCCATAAGCTTGCTACGTGTACTGGTTGGGGCTTTAGACTGGACCTTTTTCCATGTATTCATTGCATCCAATGAAAAGATAAAACTCATACATGGTAACCCTGTAGTAAAGCGGGGTAGCAGATAATTTCGCCTATTTAATTTTGAAATACATGGAACAAAACGGTGGAAAGTCTTATGCGTGTTAATAAAATAAAACGTGACTATTTGCTGTTCAGATCCTATTTCCGTTTTATATAGACCAAACGAGCATGGAATAAACGCTTTAAAGTAAACGCTATATTCGTTGATTTAGCAAAACAAAATATTAATGGAAAATACATAGGTTTTAAAAATACAAATTTTAAGATATTATTGGAATCCACAGTTTTGTATTTTCTAGTGTGTGGGGGGGGGGTCGATAACAGCTGAGTTACTTAATTTTGGGCGAATTATTGCGAACTTTGGCCGTTTGACTGCCCGCCCGCTCGTCCGTTGTCCATCGTGATTTATTTTTGTACGCGTATTTTATTTTCCTTTTTTTATTATTACAAATTTGAATATTATCATACAAGAGCACAATAATAAAAAAAAAATGGTCATTGGGCGACAACCACAACGACGACACGACAACAATAAAGGCAGGCAGCAGTTCTGCACTACTCAGTCTGTTTTGAGAGTTTCGTCATTTGTTGTTTTTGAACACAGTCACAGTCTTCACATACTTCTTCTTTCTTTCATTTTGTTTCTTCTTTGCCTCTTGGCGTATTTCATTTCTTCAAACTAAAAATGCCAAAATTTCAGCCAAGTGTTGTTTTGCTGTCTTTGTTGTTGGCCGTCCGTCGTCGTCATTACCCCGTCCGCCGCTGTTGTCGTTTTTATTGTTACTGTTGTTGTTCTTTTTGGCAAACATTTTATATTACCCGAGATAATTCGGTTCATTTGTTCGTTCGTTTGTGTGATTCTGTCGTTGTTGTTGTTCTTGTTGTTTTGTCTGAAGAGAAAACGAATGCGCATGAGAACCGAACAACGAGACGGCGACAACGACACCGACGAAGTCTAGAAGCAAATGTAAAAACGTCGTTATGTTAAATAAGAGGAAAGAGTAGCGCAGTGCCAGAGAAAACTTGAAACTTGTGGGACGGCTGATGATTACACACAGAAAACACTCGCAGAAATATGGTCGGGGTATATCGCAATAAAATGTTAATAAGTAAGAAGACGAACAAGGCGAAGGAAAACAAAAAGAAAGCTAAGGTGTTAATAAAAAAAAATGACAAAAACGAAATTTTATTTTTGTTTAATCCAGCTGAGTACCGAAAAAAAAAACAAAATGTTTTACGATCAATTTTTTTCCGGAAAAGAAATATTTTTATTATTTTAAAGAGTTTCATTATTTAATATTTTGTTTCATTCCGTCAAAAGTGGCTCATCGTCGTACAGTTGTTTACTTCGCCGAGTAGAGTTGCCGTACTTTTGCAAAGGAACGGTGTACTACGAAAAGTCAAATTCCATACAAACAATTTCACGTAAATAGGATCAAAGACACTGAGAGGAATATGTACAATATTTTTTTAGGAAAAATTTTACCGCGGTGACAATTGTGAAAGAAAGCGCTACTCTATGAACAATTGTACTGAGCGAGATCATGTCGTTTTATTTGTATAACAAGGGGCCAATAAATAAGGTCGTAGTTAAACCACATTTATGTAAATAAAAGTTTAAACTTCAGGTACGTTTTTGAGTGGTCTGTCAAAATAATCCTCATTTTCGGCTGTTGATGTGGCAACACTCACACTTTTATCAGGAAACATATGTTACCGGCGCATAATTAAAATTATATTAAACTTTTGTGGTGGATTTTGGTCACACATTTTGGCCACGGGCAAAAAACACCTGTATGGAACTGGAGGTGGTCGGAAACCAATTCAAGCATCAAAAAAAAAATTACACAGCTGCATTATTTATGTAATTTATATCATTTGTGGAATTTGGTAAATTTGATTCTTCTTCTTCTTACGTTGAGTGATGTCACAATCATATGGCTATTAAACTGTGGTTTAAACGCCCAATATTGGACGAATAAAGTGTAATTAAACTTTGACTAAAAAAATTGATTTGACGTTTAACTCGATTTTGGCCCTAATTAATTGGCCCTAAAACGTGCATTGGTCAGACGAACAAATATAAATAAATAATTGTGTAAAATAATGTTTTTTAAAAAATAACCAGCTGTTGGGATCTCGTTTATTTTGGGACTAACACATTTGGAGTAGGTGTGCTCAGTTACTCCGGGTTATCAGATTGTATTCTTCTAGACTCAACGAATATCTATGTATGTAGATGTGTTGTTTGGTAACAATTTAAACGCCAGCAAATGTTTTTGTCAAAAGATGTGGCATATCAAATGTGTTCTTGTAATCCAAACAACTCTGACAGAAGCGTTGCCACCATTTCAACAAACATTTTTTTTGGTTAATTGTTCGCTTGTGACAATGAAATCATAAACAGCGTGTCATTTTTGTTGTTTTAAAAATTAATAAATGGAAGTGCCTGCAAGCAATTTTTTTTAATGAATGTCGCATCAACAAAAATATGGACTTTTAATTTATTTTATGCAATTAAGAAGAAAAAAAATGTCACTATTGTTGCCACCTAAATCAAAAAATGTGAACATTGGAAAAACCACTGCTTGTCACATTGGACAAAACATTGAACACAAATGAAAATGAATTGCACATCGTTAATTAGATACGACGCCAAGTGCACATGACAAAATACAGAGAAAGAGAAAAACAGTATTTCGAACAGATATATGTATTCACGTATATAAAAAAACATACATACATACATGTATAAAATACAACAATCTTGATAATTGAGTGATTTCAATTTATCTTTTGATGGTGGCGTTTTGCCTGTTGTTGAAGCGTATGTAGTAACAGTGGTTCGAAATCGCTTTACTTGGTTTTGAATCGATTTACAAGGCGACCTGATTTCTCTATACAACATAAAGTAAGGAAGAACAATAGCCGTGATAAATTAAGAATTAATTAAAGAATTAAACATTTTAATATTCAGTTGTATTCTTTCACTACCGTCTATTTAGTTTCTTTGTTGTTAAACATTCGATCTCTTTTGAGGCCCAATAAATGAGTCAAGGTTGACCTTCGTTTTACATTTAAACTGAAATTAAACTTCAAACTCATTTTTTCAGTCAAATAGCCATATGATTGTGACATCACTCCACGAAAGAAGAATCAAAATTATTTTGGTTCACCGAATTCCACAAATATAACAAAATTACATAAATAAAGCTGTGTGTAATTTTTTTTGATGCTTGAATTGGTTTCCGACAACCACCAGTTCCATACAATTGTCTTTTGTCCGTGCCAAAGATCGTTTGGCAGAGTTTTTTTAATTCTCATATTTTTCTAGAAGTCTTGTGTGGCCACAAAAGTTTAATGATTTTAATTATTCACCGGAAACATATGTTTTCTGAGAAAAGTGTGAGTGTTGCCACATCAACAGCCGTAAATGTGGATTATTTTGACTGACCATTCAGAAACGTATGTGAAGTTTAAACTCAGTTTTATTAGAAACTGAGCATAAGATCTTATTGAGTTACAAAACTAAGAAATATCGAATGAAATTCATGATATCGTCATCAGAAATCCCAAATTACCTAACAGGCATTTTCAGAGCTTTACAGGAGAAGCAAACAACTTTGTGAAATCTAAACACTGTTCTTGATTTGTCGTTCTGGTGTTCGCCCATAAAATTGTGAATTTTGGATAGTGAAGTGTAAAGTTATGCAGAGACATGTATTGTAAGTTATTTCACCAGAATCAATTAAAAGACGATTTTCGGTGTTTGGTCATTTTGGATTTCGAATATGTACTGAAATGTGAACTTCTTCATTAACGTTCATCATAGTGGAACAGGCTGTTAGTTCGCAGTGAGTCGACTAGTTTCTGTAGAAACGATAATTCCAAACACTGTGCGCGAGGAGACGAATTCACAGAGTCGGAGAATGTGTTATTACAATTAGCAACAATTTCTAATTTTCCTACCTCATATTTTGTGTAAAAACAAAAACACACGCAAAAAAAACATATAAAACGGTGTTTATTTTTACTTTTACTCTTTAAATTTGTGTGTTTTTATTTATTCATCTTCAATTTCTATAATTTTTTTTAGGTTTTTTTTTATAAACCCCACAACACCAACAATTGCGCATTTGCCGTGGTATTAGTGGTTTGTAAGTAAATAATAAAAATTGTATTGTCTGTATGTATGTGTATAAATAAATGTACTCAGACAGTGAGTGGTCGATGTAGATGGGATCAGTGTTGCCAACTCCGGGGTAGCAAAACGCTCAGACAAAGTACGAAAAAGGGCTAAAACGCACTAAAGTTCAAAATAAATTAATTAATCACTGACCAGTTAGTTTAAAATGCTTATTTGGAATATGAGATCAACTCATAGTTTTTTATATTAATATAGTTGAATACTTAAAGTAAAATTTCATAGTTATACATGTTTCAATTTTAGTTTGGGGCTACAATTTTGTTTTCGAGTTCTGGGCAACCCAAAAAGGGCTAAGTTGGCATCTGCGCGTCGTTCATCAAACAGAGCTGCCATAATTTACGATTTCTCGCAGGTTCAACGATATTATCTTCACATTCGAAGTTGACTTTTAATTCCTCAAAAAATATGATTTTGACATTAAGGGAGAGAGAGGTCCTTATAAATAAGTTGATCACAGTTTAATGATTAAGGTTGCTATCAACAAACGTAGAGCTTCAAGCGATGGTCAAAATTGTTTTGGCGGAGGTGAGCACTCCAAGGGACAGTTGGTAAAGAAATAACGCTCAGATAAGCATGATGCTACGTAGCATATAGCCAATTGGGCAAAAAAAGGTCAGATTTGTCGGGAAAAAATTTTTCAACTTAATTTACATTATAATTTTGGGTCCAAAGATACACCGGGTGACACAGACCATGTGTCTGGGTTTTTGTTGTAAAAATAAGAAATATTTTAAGCGCCCCGGTAGGCGAGTTGGTAGGTAGCGTGCTAGCCAAACAATGTGGGGGCTGTGGGTTCGATTCCCAACCTGTGTCACCCGGTTTTCCCCTTGACCTAAAAATTAGAATATAAATACGTAGAATATAAATATAATAAATAAATAAAGAATAATAATAATAATTTACTTTGTATTGTAAAATATTTCCTAAATTGACCATAGTTATGACCCCAAAATGACAAGACCCTGACCCTTTCACTGATTTGAACAATATGGTACTCAAAGGAAAGGGAATATCCTCACGAGTTGAAATACATTTGAGACCAAGAATGGGGTGGCATCGAAAGGGAAAAACTGCCGAGCCCACTTTTTTGAACAATGAAAGGAAATGTCACGTTCTGAAATTTAGTGCGAATCCCGCTCTATTTAATTTTGTCGATATTTTTAAAGGGAAAACAACAATTACCCACATTTTTTTCTTAACATTTTCCGATCTTTCATCAGTATGATGACCTGGTGGCTGACAGTTTGGAAATTAGTACAATACCAGCATTTGAAAACAAATGAAAATTCAAACATTCAAAAAAAATTGTTTTTAATTTCAAAGGTCGTGGTCTATTTACAGAAACAACAACAAAAGACTATTGTTAAAAAATTATTTGGAATTTCTAACGTGTCCTCATCATTCCGATGATGATGATGGCGGTGGTGAGGCGCGGCGCTGCCAAATTAGATGAGTTACGTTTAATACTTTCGTCTGACAGTCTGTGAATGTTTGTTTCGGTTTGCTTGCAGCTATTGTCGTCACGTCTCGACAGACAACCACAAATATTAGACGTGTTTGATTGGGTGCAGAAATTGGTAACACACACATAATTGTCAACAAATTGGATAAAATGCTCGAATATTATTTTCGATTTGTAGTGTTTCCCCTAAAACCGTAGAGGAAGGCATAAAATCGTTAAGGGAATATGCACGGGGAAAAATAATTCAAAATGTACATTTTGAGGTCATTGTCATACCCCGGTGTGATGTTAGACAGTGGACTAAATCAAACACGCCTATTACCATTTTCGATGACGTTTTTGTTGTTATTTCTCATTGAGTGCTGTATGGTCTATTTCTAATACTGGCGGTGTGTGCTGCGCTGTCATACAAGAGAAAATAATTTTTAAAACATGTTTGAAGAAGACAAAAATAAAACAAAATATGAGATAGGAATACAACAAAATGATTCGTCATTGTTCTTGATAAATATGTATGAAAGTATGTATGTACAATGTACTCTCTCATAAGCGGACACCTAAGGGACTGAGAATTTTGTCCGCTTATAAGAGAAGTAAACAAGAGGATTGAATCGGATTGGTAGGGAAAAAATTGTGTCCGTTTATGAGAGGTGTCCGCAAGGAGAGACTACACTGTGCATATGTACGTCGTCGTACAGTGCATTGAAGAAGGCATGGTTCAATTTCAGGGCAATACTTAAATTATGTTAATCGTCATGAAAAAGCATTTTGGAAAATCACAAATCGCTCATTTACTTCAATAGTGTCACAAATCGAAATTATCTTTTTATTTTGTTGCTCCAGAAAAAGCTGTAAATCTCTTATTTAAGTTGACTTTTGTCAGGGCTCTAGTTTATTCGGTAAACCTATGATTTGTTCCCTATATTTGATAAGTAAGGAGAATTGGAACACTGTAAACGGCTCGTGTTTTGAGTTGTGACACCATTTATATAAATGAGCGAAATGATCATTCCTGTAGAACATACTACAGGAATACTGAACATACGCCATCAATAAAATTCAAATAAAAACACATCAAGAATGATAGAAAGAAAGATTACGCCATGCGCAAGATTTGCCGTTAGATGACGTAGTTTGTCCCTTGCCAACTCTATTTGTATGTACAACGAGTGACAAGTTTCAGATAGAAACACAGCGTAAGAACTATTGTTGGCAACCCTGCACTTGAAACCACTTTGGAACACATCCTCTAATCAACAAACAAGAACTTATCTTTAATGGAGTATTTTTCTCGACTTTTTTTTCTTTTCGGGGTAAAGAGAACTTGTATTTATGTTTTTATTATTTCCATAGAAATTATTACAGTAAATTTGCTCTTCTTTACACCCATCTTACAAAGAAATAGAAAAAAACGTACTTAAAAAAGTTCTAAAATGCCAAATACCACAAAGTTGCACAGAGTAGTCCAGTTTTCAGGAATAGTACAAAACTACAAAAGATATTCTGGTAACCGAGAAAATTTTGTATCGTCTTTTCTACACCATTTATGGAATATGTTGAAGATTTATGTATGGAATTCCCAGCAGAACAAAGAGTTACACGATTTATTTATTTTCTCATTAATTTTAAGATATTTAGGTTAGGTTAGGAACAAGGTTGAGAAGAGGAGGCCTCATGTCCTTGGTCATACACATAAGCCAGCATTCGGCTTACTGTGCGCTCTAACTATTACATGTAATGAGAAGTTTTTCTTTAGGAACTCGGTACTGTTGACATACATAAGATATTTAAAATTACATTTCTGAAATCAATTTTTGGACCTACAAGATGGAGAAAGAATTGCCAAAAAAAAAAAAACGCAAGCATACTATATACCTCCTGTCAGGATATATAAAGGGAAAACTCAAGGCATAGGTAATTCCTTGATATTTAACGAAGGCAAAGTGGAGAAACTTCTCTCAAATAAGTGCACTTGTTAATATTAAGAAATTTTGCCAGAGATGACGCTCTTACTCGTCATTCACGAAATAGAAAGAACTGGAACTTGGGGTCGTTCAATGATTTAAACATCCACACCTTGCACGTATAACACATACATAGGTAGCTCGGTATTCTCTGCATAAATGAGTAGCGTTGTTTTTGAAAACAATACTCAGTAAAATTAGGTTCGAATGGTATTGTTCGTTTTCTTAAAATGAATTTCCACATATCTATCTATGTATACACTCTTGGGGATTCCGATTACTCAAAAGAAAATAAGTTTAAATACAGTGTACTCTCTCATAAACGGACACTTTGTTAGTACCAAACCGTTTCAGTCCTCTGTTGTACCACTCTCATAAGCGGACAAATTAACAGTCCCTTAGGTGTCCGCTTATGAGAGAGTACACTGTACTTATATGAAAAAAAAGAGAAATCGTTTTTTTTTTTGTTGTTCACCGATATTTATAGCACTTTTACCTTATATTACTATAATCGTTGTGTGAATTACCCTTTGGTAATATTTTTGTATGCAAACCACTGTGCACGACATCATAATTATTATGGTAAGCATTTTTCATTCATCAAAAAAAATAGATTGCCCGTAGTATTCAAATTTAAAATAAAAAATTACATTGCAAACGGCGAAGATCGTCGATACACAAAGTAAAACAAACACACACAAACAACATAGTTATTGGTGTGCTTTTGCATTTGTACATCTTTCCATCATTCCTGCATGTGTGTCGGTCCGTCCTTCCTATCATTTATCATCTGTTTTAGTTAAAATTTCTATAATTTCCATACAAAAAGAGAACAATCGGACGTTTTTTTTTTGTATGTTTTCTTCTCTTGCTCTGGCAGTGTTGTTGCTATTTCTTATTCTCCTCGATGATAATTGCTGTTATGAAAATACACACAGCGCAAATTTGCCGTTTCTTTGTGTTCTCCTTTGTCGTCGTTTTCGTTGTTGAGTGTTTCGTTGAAACATCATTGAAAAGAAAAAAAAAAAGTTGTGTCTAAACCCAAAACCGATAAAATGTACGCGAAAACAACACACAATCTCATTTCTGTCTTCCAAAACTCGAATGGCCGCACCAAAAAGTGCAAAAAGAAAAAGCAACAAAAATTTAGGAATACTACAACAAAAACACGTTGTTGATTGCTTTATAGCCAGATCCACCGCCAGCAGCAGTCAAGTCAATGTTTATTTTTTCAATCTCATTTTTTTTTAGTATTCTTTGCTGTGCGACTGGCTTTTAATGTTTATTCTCCTCTAGTCCGTACATCGTCGTTCCTTGTTCGTTTTGTTACACGCAAAGAGTGTGAGTGTTGTTTGTTTGCACGGTGGTGTGCGAGATTGATTGTGCGTGTGTGAATGGTTTTCATGAATTTTGTCGAAAAAAAAACAACATCAAATAATACTCGCATAATACGCACAACAACAAACTGGCATCTGTTTCAAAAATAACCTTCAATAGTTTACAAGTGTTAATAAAACATAAAGACGAACGATTGGACGGACGGATAGACGGCATATTCGTGAAGGTGCGATAAATTAAATCTTTTTCAATAATTACCCTGTGCAAACCGACAATCGTAGATCCGCCCGTCTCAGAGAGAAATACAACGAATGGGAATATTAAATGTCTAGGTACATTTTGTTATCTTTTGTTGTTTTGTTAATCTTTGTAAAATATAAAAAATAAAGTTTCTCTGGCAAGAAACTGGATAACAAATAGATCTCAGTGCCTGAAATAGATGAGTTGATTCCTAGCATGATCTATAAGAGAATTTAACAGGGCCTAACATTAAAAAGACAAGGTACAATACAACCCTGAACTGTTCAGAATGAAATTACAGTATTTTGCGCAAATGTTTTATGTGTCTATAATTACTTTTATCCCTTCCTTACATAGCATAGTAAATATATGAGCGTTCACACATGTCGATTTATCGATTATTATTTTGTTATCGAAATCACTGGTGTAGGGCTACCATGACAATAGCTGGCGCAATCAATCAAGTGTTTCCTGCAGTCCATTGGCCGTGTATGGCAGTGGATTTGAAAATGGTTGGTGCCATATCAAAAAGAGTATAGATATCTTAATGATTGTCGAAGTATGATGGTGTCCTGAATTGTGAAATAATCTCATTTAGTTAGAAAATCTCAAGCAGTAAACATCGTTCGACTAAAGAAAAAAAGTGTAAAACTGATAAAAAAAAAATACCTAAATCATCCTCGGCACTAATTGCCGACTTTTTCAGAACTTTGTGTCACATAATTATTCTCTTTTTTCTAACCATTTATTCAGCCGAACCTGTTTCCACGACGACCTTTTCAACGCTCTGTTTGTACCAACATAAGCTGGTGTGTCATATACTGAAGCATAATGGCTCAATCACTTGATTGCTCCAGTTTGCTGGTATCGTTAACAAAGAAGTTTACCTTTGTTGTGTGATGGATTTTTGGATTTTCTACATGAGACAACTTCGCCCTTCTATTTATTTATACCAAATTGTAGTGAAATTCGATAAGAACGTATTTTGTAGAAAATAAGAAATTAAACATTTTTCCCATTAAGGCCTTCTCCAATCGAAATCGTTTTAAGATTGTAAAGTGCAGTTATACAAATTAATTCGTGTCCCTGTTGTAGATTTTTTTTTTCTTTTCTTTATTTAAAATTCAAATTCCAAGACGACCAATGGACAAACAAATACATAGGTTGCACTGTACACAATACACAGTCGTCGTACCGACTCTGACTGTTTCTCAGAACGGAAATCCAAATTGTATCTCTTCAATGAATTCCCATTATGTGGTGACTCTCGCTCGCTCGCAGCCCAAACATGTTGTTCCATGCATCGTCATCGTCAGACGTTTACACTTCTCCCAACAAAGACCAGCAACAAAAATAATATTTAACAACAAAGACATTGTCATAGAAGTTCGTGTCGTTGTGAATTAAATTTAGTCTTTGAAATTGAAAGACAAGAATTAAAACTCCTTTTGGAATTCAAATGTGCTTTCCTTTTCCATAACGTAATGTCATCATTGTTCATAAATACAATACAATTTCATCATTTGAACTCGTAGAACGTGGATCAATAGAAAAACGTCTGCTTATCAGTATTTAAAAAAAAAAAAAACATTTGTTTCGGACTGTGTTTTGTTTAGATTCGCTATTAAATTGTGTCAAATTGTTTTAAATGCATGGCGAAAAACTGCAAGAGTACGCTGTAATTGTATTCAGCAAAAAAAAGACAATAGATATCATTTCAATATGCATAATCGATATTCATAATCCTCCCTCCTCCCCTAAGTCAGTCACATAGTCTATATCTTGACATTAAAATGCAAAATTATAAGTTGTCTTATTGTATTGTAACAGATGGGACACTTCAAGTAAAATATATGCAATACCTTTGTTTATTGATTAGTTGTTTCGGAATAGAAGTTTCCATTACTTACGGTGAATGTACGATTAACATCTCAAAGGTTTTCAAATAGGAGTTAATTTTTTCGGTAAATTAAAATTTTTCGAATGACTCGTAATTAAATATGATTTTTAGGTAATTAGAAACCCTTGAGATCGTATTAAGGTAGACGACGTTGGACGCTCTTGTTCTTGTCCTAGAAAAGAAAGTCTATAACCGGTGTCGCAACACGGCTATCTCTTTAAGCTGCATTCATTTATCGAAAGGGGGTAATTAGGGATTATCTGTTTATCGATAACGTTAATCAGAAACTTATTTTGTTGTTGACTAATTCGTACCAAATGATAAGTATATTTCCTTCGATAGACGAATTCTGAAAGTCTATATATTGCGAATGTCTGTGGCCACTTTAGAGAAAGGATAAACCTAATCGTTAGGGGTACTTTGAAAGCCACTTTTTTTTTGTTTTTTGACAGACTTGTTCGCGATGAAGGTTTTTTTCTTAAAACCTCTAAGCTCGGACGTGGGAATGATTTATTTCGTGAAAATACAAATATTTCTGCTGTCATTTAGTGGGAAATAAATGTTTAAATACATAACGCGTGGACTTGAATTCTTTCAGTTTTGAATTGAATTATATTTCTCTTAAGCCAGTAAACGAATAACCGCACATAGTTTTACAAAAATGTCCATAATAACAAGAGAACAAGTTTATAGTTAAATTAGTTCTACAATCATCCGACCGACAGATCGATTGAAAGGCAATACAAGAAACTTGAGTGAAAGCCACAGAGTTCATTGCACTCCGACAAGACACTCTATCATCGAGTCTATAAACCGCAAACTGTCGCAAACACAACACTTACATCACCACCTTTAATAAGATGGATATAAGAGACAGCCTCCTTAGATGTAGGGAAATTGTATCTAAATAATAATTCACACATTCCAGACACGACTCCAGCAACCTTACAAATATGTTTAATTACAATTAGCAAATAAATACGAGCACTCTCAAGAAATACGCAAGCCGAAAATAGGCATTGAAAAAACAAAAAAAAAAAAAAACAATTGGAAACAACAAAAAAAAAAGTTTACGTTCCATAACTAAAAATAAAAGAATTTGGTCGAACTTACCTCTGAAACGGACTCTTCGTCGGATTCGGAAAGATCCGTAACGGGTGGTGGATAAAGTTCCGTATCCGTATCGGAATTATCGCTGGTGATGATGTTTTGCAGGGCATTTGAAATTGCATTCACAATTCCCACCGACGATGACAGCGATGATGAATTCGACGATGTCGATGTTGAATTTGAGCGGGAATTACTGGCGGCCGCGGCCGCCACCGACGATGCGGCAGCGGCACTTTTCAGCTTTTGTTTAAGTGCTGCAGCAGCCGCGGCCGCCGCTTGGGCACCAGCACTCGAGGAGGCACCTGCTCCCTTGGCTGCTGCAGCAGCGGCTGCCGCCGAACCAACCAGCAACGGTAACGCGGAGGTGAATTTCAAATGGGCATCTTTCGAAGATCCCAACGCTTTTGCCGACGATGATGTGGCAGATGATAACGCGGATTTCCCAGTTGCTACAGCAGCCGCTTGTTGCTGCAAGGCTAATGCTGCTGCAGCCGCTGCCGCAGCTGCTGATGAGGATTTCTTCAATCGCGAAGAGTTGCCACCGCTGCCGGCATTGGTGTTGCTTATTGGTGTTGCAGATGATTTACTTGAGGTAATAGTGGGCACAGTACCGGTGGCCGTTGATGTTGCGGCAGGTGATGGTACTGCATTTAAGGCTCCCACATCGATATCTGTCGTTGATGTCGATGCGACCGTTGCTGTGGCTGTTGCCGACGATGTGGTTGTGGTTGGGGTAGCGATTGCGACATTCATATTTGATGTTTTTGACATTTTATTGCCATGGGCAGCAGGGTGACTAACTGCGGAGGCGGTGGCGGATGTTGTCGAAGTAGCTGATGATGCGGCTGATGAGGTGGTGGAATTGTTATTATTGTTGTTAACTTTTAGTTTGATTTTTGAGTTAATGTTGTTGTTGCTGTTGCTGTTAGTGTTTTTCAACCTAGCTACATTGGCCAAGTTCGTGGCAGCGGTCGCAGATGCAGCAGCACCGTTATCCAATAAATCGGCGGCCGACGCTGCAGATGTTATGGCTTCGGACCCGAAGGAATTGGAATTCGAATTGGGGGCAGAGGAAACTGAGGAGGAATTTTGACGACCTGCTGCAACAGCATTGCCCTGTCGCGAGGACTTTTTGTTGTTACTGCTGCTGTTACCGGCGGCAGCAGGTGTTTGTTGGGGGGCTTGGCTATTGCTGCTGCTGTTGTTGTTGTTGTGGGTAGCAATGGTGGCTATTGTGGCAGCTACTGCAGTAGCTGCGGCCAATTTCAGATTATTATTATTGTTGTTATTGTTATTATTGTTGTTGTTGTTATTATTGTTTTTCTTATTTTTATTAGTAGATTTCTGCTGCTGGTGTGTTGTTGTTGTTGTTTCAACTGCTGCTTTGTTGCTGTTGTTATTTTTCGAATTTGTCCCAGCCGTTGCTTTATTCAGATTTTTGTTTTGATCATCTTTATTCATTTTCTATAATTTTTGTAAAATTATTTTCCTTTATTTTGCACAAAATTTCGAAAGAACTTTAATTGTTGTTTTCTTTTTATTCAATGGAATCACTTTTTGTTGATGTTGTTGTTGTATGCTTATTATATTTATCCTATACTTGATGATTTCTTTATATCATTCTTTCGAAAGCTTCTTTGTTCACTTTTTTCTATAACAACATCAATTGGGGGGAAAAACAAGTCGTAAACAACACACACAAACACATTTTATTTTCACTTTGTCTGAAACAGACGGACAAGGGATGCAAAGATTCGATTTATAAAATCGAAAATCGTACTTCGCCGATAGAGGCAGATGCCAATAGAATAGGGGAGATGGCACAACTATTGGGAAACCGTGTGTGTGTGAGTTTTAAATTAACTGTTAAAAAGAATAATTTGTGTTTACTTTATTTTTTTTGTTTTCGCTGAGTTCTGTGCCCTTTTTGCAACGGGTTTATTTTATTTACAAAACAAATACTGCGTTAATACGATAGCACACGTAGGTAATGATATAGCAAAATACGCTATCGTATAAACGTAGTAAAAGTGAAAAATATATTGTTCACGGGGAACGATTTATCGTCGCGGCGATTCATTTTTCATAAATGTGGAAGTCAGCAGTGATGGGACGAATATCCCTAATCAGTTTATCGATCACCTGATCTTATGTAGGTATATCTTCTTAAGATATCAGATGTCTATATTTCCAGACCCACAAACAGATAAGGTAGCTGGTCAAGACTTTCAAAACTCGATGATGTGTTTACTTTTAATTTGAGATTGATTTGGAATAATCTTTTGGTATTTGTGTTATTCGATTTTTTTCAATGTCAGATGGAAGGGAAATCACGGGGCTCTTAACATGTTTTTCTACTAACAATAAACAAATGCGTTTGCACTGTGTTTTTGCTGTGATAAGGTAATTCAACTTTTGATTAATCGAAATTACTTATCACCGCATTTACGGACAAGTTATTGACTCTTTAGATTACACTTTCGAAATGCTGAATCGTTTCAAGAGAGAAATTGTATGAAACTCGTTTACCTGTGCTCTATCTCCAATATACGTAGAACAAACACAAAACATACTAAGATCTGTATACGAGCAGGCGTTGTATGCTTATGAAATGTTTGTATCTTCGGAAAATCTAAAAAAAAAAACCACACGTAGCCATCATCTAAACTGCGCATTGATTTGGTATTTCGTGTCAATGTATGAAATTACTCTTTCACTGACTGGAAATAAATTTCTTGGATGTTTTAAGGACTTAGTCCGTGTATGTGGATATGGCTGCGAGTCCTTCTATCTTACCCGAAGCCATACTAGTGGCGGTCTGATCGGTCAAAAAAGAAAAAAAAAACGCCTAAACCCCGAATTTATTTAAAAAAAACCAATAACAATTACAATGCATTCGAAGTGAAACGAATAATGAATTCATTATGTTTAGTATCTGTACTTGTGTACTTGCTTAAATACGGACAATTCGCCTTCGCTATGAAGAACGACTGCTGCGGACAACTACGAATTGATTGATCCACGATCAATGAAATTGCTCAAGTCAAACCAAAACGACAAAAGCATGACCACAGTCAGAGCCACTACACACATTTCCACATTTCAGTGGATGAAAAGAAAAGTACCAGCATAAAACATACAAAACTAACAAATTCATATTGCGAGGGGGTAAAACGTTGTACATAATTTAATTGATAGCATTTCATTTAAAGCTATTAAGACGAATTATGATTAAAACTAACATTTTACTACACTACGCCAGTACGCCATCCCATGCAGTTTGCCCCATCATGATGCATGTCTCTTGACTTTTGTCCTTTCTACTCTTGTTTCACTCCCTCGGAACACACTCATTTCGGTCGCTCTCTCCCTCTCTTTTAAGCAAACGAATACAGAGCAAGAAGAAAATTGTGTTGAAGTCTGCCATCCTCATCGACCATCGCTAAATGCATTTATTCCTATTAAAATCAGCAGCAACAAAAATCCAAGGCACAATACTTGCAGTACGAGTACAAAGTAATAAAAAAATAATAATAATAAAGTGGAAACGAAATTAAACAACGGCTTGCGCGCACGTACCCTACAAACGTAACGAAATAAGCCAACTCAAGGAATTTCTAGTAATTACGCTGTACTAAGCAAGCAGATTTATTTCACTGTTATGGAGGGGGGGTGTTCTTCGTGTATATTTTATACATATTTTACCGGAAACTAATGTAGTTTTACAGAAAACATTAATCCAAATTGCCAAATATAATGTGGAACGCAGCCACAGCAGAAACAACAACGAAATTATTGAAATTTTCTACAGATGAATAATAGGAGAACTCACACATACACCAATGCGCTATAACACACACTCACAGGCACTGCCATCATACGGAATACTACGGCGAAAATGGAATAAACCCAACTCTCCAACTACACAGAGCACACGACGCACACACAACCGTACATGTATACAGTCGGTCGGTCATACAACACTTTGAAACGACAATGGACGACTACGACGAAGACTACAACACTAACCACACAAAGAGACGTGCAACGAAATTCGAACTCAAAAAGGAATTGAAAGATGGAAAAAAAAAATGTTGATTAAAGGGGCGTGTTGGCAAAAAGGGCGTTATAATTTTCATATGATTTTTATATAATTTTCTCTAAAACGTCGACGATTTTCTTTATATATTCATAATTTAACAATTTTTCTTTGCATTTATCGATAGAAACCACAAAATTTGTTTCATCATAATGCTTAGATTGGCGACGTCAAAAAATTTTTTCTTCACATCACACACAAAAAATCAGGTTTTCAAAGCCTTTCATTTTCACATTTTTTTCTGCTTTTTTTCAGGGAATTTCTTTGTGTATTCTTTTAACTAATTATATAAATTCCAAAGATTTCATATAGCAGATTCGATTGTGTATAATTTGTATTAAAATTTCTTGCAGTTATGAGAAATATTTCAATTATTCACCGAAATTTTTTCAAGAATTTTCACGATGTGCTAACGACTAACGAAACTTCAACGAAATTCATTTACACACATTTTACACCGACTTTAACGAAGACCAATACCATTTGCGGCGAATTCGTCATACGAGCGACATTTACCAAAAAAGAGCAACATAAAGAAATGTGAAAAATTTCAGAGTTGCTCAGGAACTTATTATATTCGTCAGTTCCAAAAAAATCAACCGTTCAGACTAAGAACAATAAGGCCATTCAAATCACTTCACTTCGGCTTTTACATTTTCTCATTTTCTTTATCGAGGAAACGAAAAAGATTTAATTTATCTCCATTCCAAACACATTCCATATTTTTCGTTTCAGGTAACATTTTTATTTTCACTACATATTATGTATTGCATTTGTTTTCTATCACCTTTTTATTTGAAGTTCTTTTCGATATTCTTCATTTACTAAGAACTTTGTTCACTTTAAACTTAACCTCAATTCAATATGCGAAAACGCGTGTACTCTTTATTTGTGTTTACTGTCTCATGAATTAAAAGTGACTGAGTTTGATGTTTTTCGCTATGGTTTCTCACTAGTTCACACAGTTGCTGTAATTGGGATAACCACTCTTCTTTTACCTTCACAATTTTTTGCATATGTTGTGTATTGTATGCGCTGAGAAAGACTTTTTCAGCAACAATATTTCGTGTCCAAATCACTTTGTACCATCTAAACTTTATGGAATTATTAAAGTTTGAGGTTTGAATGATTGAATTTCATCAAATTTTCAAGTTTTTCTATAACATTGGCTGTGATTTATTAGTACTTCTCCCGGATATATATTTTACACCACACTCACATAACTTATAACTTACACGGTTGATTGCCACAGTCGCCTGACGGCAGGGTTGCCAACGTCCACCGTTTTTTTTTTTTTGACAAAACTGCTGAAATAGTCGAATTGCAAATTACTGTGGACAGTAAGTAGAAAAGCAAATACCAGCAATAACAATACTGTGTATGGTCTTTCATTGGAAATTGAATACCGATTATAGTACTATTGTGATTGAAATATTCAACTTTTCATAGGACTGCGATGCGATTTGTATACCCTCCACAAAGGATCAGTGTAATACGATGCTTAACCATATTCCTAGTCTGACTGTATTTCGAAATGTCGATAGAGGCCAAACGACATGTGGTAATGCCCTGAAATTGGTCTCATATTCTGTATGGAATAGTAAATGAGCGACTACAAGTTTAAGGAACTAAAAGGAAGTCTTTTTCTCCAGTATATAAAATATTAAAAAAAAAATTCTGCTGTCACTGACGGAGTTTTAAGTGGACTGAAGGCCCTGGTAACGAGCGTATGAGTTAATTTCAAACTTATGTCACAGTAATATACAAAGTCTATATGGTCCATTAATCTATATTCTCACAAGTATAATAGGAATTTAATCCTCTAGCGGTCACGACCGCCTGTAGACGGCCTAAATACATAGCACGTTATATCTGGGATTTCCAACAACTGATTTCATTGGGTTTGCAAGGCATGCTGATGCCAACCATCAGAACTCACATTCATTTGAAGTTCGAAAATTGTAAAATTCAGACGAAATAATTAATTTGCAAAACAAAACTGTGACCATAAACAAAGATATGAAATGTAATTGCATTTACGTGTTAGAAAATTTACCATATTTGAAATATTTAGTTGGCAGCCCTGTTTGTCCACCATAGTTTCAACATTTTAATATGTCGGCGAATTAAATGCAGAACATGGTTGTATTTTTCGGTACTCTTTTAAGCAGGATTGTATGATGATTACAAATTATCACGATTATCGCTGTCATTTTGAAAGTTTGCAGGATTTATGATAGAATCCGGACACAAAATAATAATTAATAGGGAAAATAGATGGACAAATTATTTGTACAAAGCTGTTTGCACACAAATGAACATACTTTTTATGTTGTTTGACAAAATCAATAAAATGGAAAATTATTCATCTGGTATCTTGTTTGACAAAAATATACTAAAGAAAATGTCCAAAATTGTCAAACTGGGTTAATCTTGCATGTATCTTTGGGCGATGCGCTGAAATGGCGGATTTCAATATGACAAGTCAAATGATAATATATGCCACAAGACAAAAATAATATATGGTAGAAGCATGCAAACAGCTGATTAAAATTTGTTCATTTCAACATAATTTTGATTGTCAAACTCATTGTTTACATTTCAATTGTTTATTTTTTTCGTCGCATACATTTTCGTATTACAGACTTTAGTCAAAGAATTAAAATACAAAAAGGCAAACAAAGAATTTTGGGGCTCTCAAAACTATTAAAAATAATGTTATAGTTCTAATTAATATATCAGAATTTGACAATCAAAGTACCCAGGGTTGTATCTGAGTTTTTGTTGTTGGAAACTTGCCAGTGCCTTCTACAGGGTTCTCCAACAAGAGGTGTTTATTTTGGTATTCAAAGAAAAATGGAATCATTTGAGATAAATGATCGGATGTTTATTTCATAATAAAGAGGAATTTATGCCATTAATAATGAAAAACAACATCAGCCACCACGACCACGCTTACAGGACCATATCCTTTTCATGAAATCTTCCATAACCAAATCGCAAAGTTTCTGACCTATGTCCCCGATAGCCTCACGAATTTTATCTTTGAGGTCTTGAATCGACGCTGGAAGAAGTCGCACGGTGTTAAATCATGATCTGGGTGGCCAATTGTGATCACCTCTGCGAGAGATAACACGGTCCGGAAACTTTTTAGTTTTGCGAACTGTGACTGCAAGATTTTCACCATTTTACTTGTCACATGTCAAAGAATAAAAGCTTCAAAAGTGACAGCTACCTAAATACAGGGTGATTCAAAATAACACCTCTTGTTGGAGAACACGGTATTATTGTGTCATGTGTTGATTGCAAAAACGACTGCGAAAACTTTACTAATGGATTCATTTTTATGAATTTGATTTACAAATTGTATCAGCCTAAATTGGCTTTTTGTTCTTTCATTTCTTGCAAGTCTTGCCCACAAAACAGTTTTGTTACTTTTTATATCAAAATATGGCATGACGATCTAATTTCTCCTATGCATCAGAAAAGAACTTGTTTAATGAATAACCACAGGTAGAGATCGATTTTTTCTTTTCTATAGATACGTTTTTTTATGTTCAATTTATGAGACATGATTTGTCATAACTCAACAACGTCCTGTCTGATTTTGTTGATATAAATGTTAAAAAATGTAAATAATCTTTAATCTCAATGTAGTAAATATTTTGTGAATGATCGTACAAAAAACCAACTTTACTTTATGGGCCAGACTAAACACATTTACATTCGACCCACAACTCTGGCAAATTGCTTTCAAAAAAATAATTTTTTTTTTGTATTTTCAATCAAACAAAAATAATGATCTGTGAAACGAACTTAAATTTACCACAACAAATCGATTTAGCAGTATTGCGAAAGTCTGACAATTCCAAAATCCCTACTGGCAAAGACTCTATCGAATGGGGGAAAGCTGTAAAACACAAAATCTCTTATAGACAAAACGAATATAATGTCTTGCCAAAATTGTACGATCAATACGATCATTTAGAGAGCGTGCTATCGGTGAAGGAAAATCATTATTTCAATTGCCGTTGGAATGAGTTTCTAAATAACGTTCCGCAAGAGTATGTGCGAATACGTTTGTACAAGGATTATCAAAATGAGAACAAGTGAGTAGATAACAACAGTTAAGGTATTAATTTTAGGCTCGATCTGGTTCTGTTCCTAGAGTATCGGTGGTGAGGCGCAAAACTCTAAATGGTCAGCTTTATGGCGTGGACAATAAACTGGCTCCCATAGCTCAGTCATTCAATGTCGTTTAAATGAAACACATGTTTAGGAGGGACGAGTATTACAATAGATTTTAGATAGTTTAAATAGATTTCCTTAAATTATGTACATGTACGACAACAAGACATTTTGAAAGCCTTCTATTAGGCCTTATTCACTTACAAAATCTAGCTTTACTTATATTACAATTTATTTAAAATTTATATTGTTATAGTAAAATTATGATCAATTACAAATTAAATATAGTTACAACAACAAAATAACATAGGGATATTCTACAACCACTTCCATTTGTATCATAGTAGATTTGAGCACATTTCACTGGGCAGTTGACAATTTTATTTCTAATTATTATTTTCGGAATAACTTTTGTATATTAACCTGTAACGTCATAGTTTGACATAGGAATTGTTATAACTTTATAGAAAAAAAATGTCTTAATTAAATGAAATTTCCATCCGTCCCCGAACAGCAACATATCTTGATTCATGTATTTTATTGTAAGACACATAACACCATGTAATGTCCGACGAAATTACTTAAAGTCGGGAAAAAATATTAGTGAATGCACAAATCATAAAAAAAAACAAAATCCCGTTTCCAAATGCATGAGCATTAATCGAAAGCTGGAGACAATTTTTCCTTTAGCCGAACTGTTCGAAAGCTGGCCCTTATCTGGCCATGAACGAAGCCCAAAATTCTTTGAAAACTATGAACAATTACGTCGTTAATGTTGTTTAACATTTTAATTTGTCAATTCAATCCGTGAATCGTGTGGTAATTTTTTAAACAAAATTTTGTAATTTATTTGTAGGCATCTTGCTTAGAATAATGTTATTGTTTTAATTTGTTCTCTATTAGTAAGAAATTAATATGGTAAACTTTTTATTGAACTGACTGTTATTGATGAGTGCTATTGGGTTTAAACATAAAACAAACAATTACACTGCACAACATTTCTTCTTTTGTAATGAATAACTACTATTCAGAAAATGGTTGACATTTTCAATGGTTGGTATTTGTTTTCAAGTAATTTAAATTATTTGAGATATAATTGGTCATAACCCAAACGATCACCAAATTTTTAAAACTTGAGTTTTCCCTAAAATGAATTTATTCATTCGTTACAAATCGTCAATATTGGAAGTGTTATAAAATGGGTTTCAGACATCATTCAAATCTAGTTTTCAGACATATGTTAGATATCGACATATGGAACACAATTCCAAAAGAAAAAGCTCTCATTACTGATAAGAATCCATTTAATTGCGCCTTCAACGTTGACAATTTGCAACGAACGAACAAATTCGTTTTATGAAAACAGGCAGTTAGGTTATCTTTAACATTTGTCTTAAGTGTCTTTTTATCTGATTGTCTGTTTGGGAGTTACAAACAAACTTATGGCAACATTTTCGTAACTTTTTTTTTTTTTTTTAACTAATAACAAATCGAATGCGAACAAAATTTTCAATTTTCAATAGTTTATCCTACAGACCTGGTCTGAAAATCACGAATTTAGTCCTGGCTTACAAACCCCGCGTTTTTAAATATTTCGTCGTGATTTTGAAGCACAGAAAACACTACTAAACAAACCAAATCTAAATTCCACCTCAATATATTTGTTGCTTTTGTATTATTAAACAGACGCTTTTACACCATGTCTGTAAAAAGCGTATCACTTAAACGTGAAGTGATTTCCGAACATTGTAAATGAGATGCAGTCGAATTCGGTTAAGCGGCAAGGACAAAAAAAAAACTCAAGTAATGTTCTTCAATAAAAATGACTTCGGATAATTGAAACTTCTTTATTTACATTTAAACGAACCGAGTATGTATGAAACGAAAATAGAAACTTGTGGCACAACTATTAAAATATATGTAACTATGTAAAATTTAAATTCAATAGTAGTTTTCATTTGTTTGAGTTGTGTTAAATGTGATCGTTTCTTTTGCCCAAGGCTTCAGAATTGTCAGCAACAAATATTTTCATAACATAAATTGATTAAAATGTCGCCTTCGTAGTAAGTCCAATGGAATTTATTATGATGATCTCATAATAAATTCTATTGAACCTACTAAAGCATTTTCAACGTCAACTCCTCTATTATATCTTGGCCCGTTAATTCTTGTGTATGTGCTTTAATGAGTGGCATACATTTCTTTTAAACGGTGTTCGCATCATATAAGACGGTGTCTTTGCACTAAAAATGTGCTTAACATAAACGATTTTTCAATAAGGCGGATTTTCTTTTAAGCAAAGTACAGTGCATAGAACAATCGTTACTAATACGTATTTTCAATAAATCGACTTTTTCAATTAAAGGCGTGAGCTCATCCGAATTCGACTGTTTATGTAGATGATGAAAATCGATGGAGGGTTTTCGATTTTATTCACAATTCAGTAAGGCATCTGAGATTTTCGCCTTAAATTTGTTTTTAACTCCGGAATTCAGATATATTTTACAAACTCAATTTTTCAAAATTCATTTCTACAAAATCGTACGTTTTTGATTCATCACAAATTAACTCTCAACATATTCAACAACAAAAAATGCTACTCATTGGAAACAAATATCGACCATTTGGTGTGCACAAATTGACCATAGTACATCAGAATTGTACTTTGTTCATAAGGGAGCTCCACAGAGAAAATGGCTTTCTTCTCAAGCTATGAACCTAGCTAGGTTTTATCACAAGAATGTGATAGACAAAGGAGTCTCACTAACTATATTTTTTTAAATATAAACCTCAAAAGTTGAACAGAGAAAACTTAACAAATTTAGATACATTTTCTAGTTCTCCAGAAATTAGATGTAGATCGATAACTAAGCGTGTGTGTGGTCGATAAGGCAAAAGGTTTCTGTTGACGATTAATTAATTTTCAAAAAATTATTCCCAAAGAAATTATGAACAGTCCATGAAGTCTCAGACTGCAAACTTCTTCCAAATCAGTGAGCTGTGCATGATATACCTTGTATACTCAACGACCTGATCCTACTGTCAGTTCATAACGTTTAATCTTTTTGTTAGACAGGGTTTACGTGGCTTGGATAAAACTTTCTTTGTGGTAAAATCACTTTTATTTAATTCTGAACAACAAACTCAGCTGGCTAATATTGACAATTTAGAAAAACAAATTTTAAAAATGATTCAATTATTCTTTTTACTCCTATTTAGAGCACTTACTCGCTTAATGAAAACCAGTTCGACTTTTTTTTAAATACTCGGGCCATCTCATTTATTTGTGATCGATAGTAAACATATTTTTGAAATTTGTCGACTTTTTTGAAAAATATTCCTCCTGTCGTATCTTGTAAGCAAATCAATGACAGATTTAGCAACCATTTTGACATTTGCGAAACGATTTAGATTTCAAAATGCCTTTTGGTCGAACCCTTTAACCATTAGAAATGGCTGTTGGCGATGACCGTCTGTAGGCGGTCTTAGTGGTTCAAGTGGTTAATTATCATCCATCCGATATTAAATTCCTATCTAGTGGTTTATTTTTTAATTGAAACTTCGACAGAAAGTCTGTTTGTACAACGTTGGGAAATGTTGCAACCTTCTTTCCGAAATCAATACTGGGTACCCCAAAAAGTAATTTTATTGAAACGAAGTTTTTGCCAAAATGTGGCACCCAAAGTGCTTGCTGTAAGATTTGACGGCGTTAGAGGGCCGATGTGATGCGAACAATCCAGGCGAGCAAAACATTCGGGAGATAGTTCCAGTCATGCAAGTGATGGAAAATTGGGCCAACAGGATGAGGAAGCAAGCCGAGGCTGTCACATTAATGAAATCGTCTTCCAAAAATAATGGGAATGTTTGATCTTCCGAATAAACCAAGAATATGTTGAACAAATGCAATTTCCATGAGATAACCACTATATTCAATAGATCCATAGCACAATTCATAATTAGCTTCGGTTGATATCAATACTAAAAAGATGTATAGAAATATATTTCTAGAAGAGAACAATCAGATGTTAGAACATCTTCACACATCCTTATACAAAAGTCTACTCCTATAGAAGTAATAAAATAATACAAAATATATGACAAAAATTAACTACACTCAAGGTCACGATAAACGGAACGATGAAGGATTTGTTCGTTCATACAAAGTCATTGAATTGAAAGTAAATTTAGAGTCATTGAATTGAAAGTAAATTTAGAGTCATTGAATTGAAAGTAAAGTTGTCGGCATACTCTTAAAGTATTAGAATAACTTTAAAACGTAAGTCAACCCTAAAAGCCATGACACATGGAACAATTTATACAAATGATAGTTCCATGTTACCGGCAGATGAAGTGTAAACTTTCAATCTTTCAGATACCTTGGTACAAAGAGATCCAAATGCAAAAAATCCGTCACACAGTTCACATATCGTGCAGATAAAACTTACCCTGGTCTAAGCGGACACAATAAAGATGACATATAACTACAAAACTATGGAAGTTAGACTAAACTAGGATTAAATGTACAGCTTTTTACTTCTGTAGCTCTTGCATATTGGCCTCGAACAGAGCGGTGTTAATCTTATGCTTTAAGGCAATTAGTATTTCTCGGCTTTTAATGCTACGCATTTCATTGGCAACATATTCACCGTATGTGACATATTCATCGCGCAGTACTGTTGTCGTCGATGCCACAGCAGGAGTAGGCATTGCCGATGATGACGGTAAGGGTGGAGATGGTACGCCGCCCAAACTGTTGCGTACATGTATTTTGGATGATTGAGGTGAGGTCATAGATGCCGAAGTTGCATTGAGTATGGACATACCGGACTGTTGTTGGTTTGGTGTGGCTGTCAGTATGGTGGTGGTGTGATGTCCGGATGCATCGTAATAAATACGTTTTGATGTGATGCCTCCCGATGATGGTGATATGGTTTGTATATGATGTTGTTGTGTTGTTGGCGTATGGTTATGTTGCTGTTGCTGGTGGTGATGTTGCGCATGTTGCTCGTAGTAATCGTTCTGATCGTGATCTCTACGTTGTATTTTGATTATACGTGCCGGTATTGTCCGCACCGTGGTGGTGGAGCCATTAGCAACGCCTATGGTGCCACTTGTTACATTGCCCACGGTTCCTGCATCCTGATAGTTAATATCTTCTTCGGAGGCGGTATGAATGTTGATTGTGTCCATATTCTCATTATCGTCCTCAATATGATGGAGATCTTCATGTTCTGTCTGTACATTGGTAATTTGCAATTCGCCCTCTGTCCCAGCGGCATGGCTATAGCTGTCACCACCATGATGATGCTGATGTTGGTGCTGGTGCTGGTGCAGTGGAACGGTTATTTCTTTCAATGTCATTTTTGGTTTGGCTTCTTCGATTTCTTCAACATCTTTTGTGGTTTCCTCTATCAGCTTCTCCAGTTCGTGCGACCGACTAGAAGATGCCGATGTTGCACTTCCTGCATGCACTGCCTCGTACGTAATGGTAGTGGGTCTTCTCTGCAACGTAAGGAATTCTTCATTTTCATTGCCGGACCCTGCACCGGCATCATGTTGGACCGGAATGGCTTCTCTTATGATATATTTTGTTGTCACTGTACCTTCTTCGGTTATCTCCGCCTTGATACGTCCCTTGTTGGAACGGCAGGCTTTGGGAGAACTCAAAAACTGTAGACATTTAAAGCCAAACCATTTAGAATTGTACGGCTCCTTACGTTTCATTCGATTGATTTCGCGGTGATATTGCGTTCGTAATGTATGGAATTTCTTTTCAATTTCCATTATTGGTATATTCCCACCCAGCGAGTCGCCCACTTCGACCAGCAACTTGTGTTTGACATCTTTTTTGCGGTAATCTTCGTGGGTCATGTCCCACAGACCACGGCGCTTGCGATATTCCTGAATTAAGGCCAACGTCTTTTCTCTGGTCCATTCCATAGCCATGGCTAATGTTGCGGAGGGCGGAGGGACAATGTTCCTGGTCCTTCTTCACTATGCACCCAGCCAACAACACCACAAAACAATGTTGCGATCGTCGCGAATGATGATGTTGCGATTCTTTTTTGTTCTTGGCCTATTGGTATTTTTGGCGTATTTTTATGTTTTATACTTACACAGCTAGCTGTTTGTTGTTTTATCAGGATATTAATTCTAATTTATTATTTGTTAACTTTCTATCACGCGTGAAAAACGATAAAATGCTAATGCTGTCGTTTGATGCTTGTTCGTGTTGCGTTGTTGTGTATACAGCAGAGATGGAAAATGTGCTACGATTGTACACAATTGTACCATTCGTGGTACCTTTGTATTGCTACCGTGGTACACAGAAAACTTTTGGTAGAATTTTATATTAACTACAAGTGGACGTTGTTACATTCTCCAATTTGTTGGTGCAACACCAGGTTTTTCCTGAAAGTTAGTTCATGCGATACGATTTGTCTTCCAACTTCGTGTCAATCATTGTAACGCTTGTGATTTTAACAAGTGATTTATCGATTGTAAAGTGTGTCAAAGTTATTTTAAACGAAGGCAAACCGTTTAATATGAAAGAAAGATAAATTGTATTCTTCTCACCATATTTAGAAACATCTACAATTAGGTACTTCACAAGGTACACTATTGTGTTGTATTTATCGTATGAGCTAAAGTTATACGACAATACAACCTTAGCATGTCTGTTTTTCTAGTGTACTATGTTCTGTTTACTAGTCAGTTTTTATGATTTATTATTTAGCAAACAATATTCTGCTCACAAATATACTATTTTTATAAATATGACTTTACAACCTATGACTTGAGAAAACTATGTGAATTCCATAAATAGGTTTAAAGTATGTTTTCATAATGGTAATTTGAACTTTAAACCTTTCGTAAATTTGTATGAATTTGTCTGAAAAAGAACTCCAAATATCGACGAGTTTATTGCAATTGGATTGGAGTTGATGCTTACAAGTTTTGTAGAAGAGAACCACTCACTGTAATGCATCAGCTAAAAAATCTTTAAAAAAATGGGATAGACGACTGCAACATAATACAAAATTCTCAAGTTGAAAAATGTCCATTAACTGTAGTAATGTAGTAATTATATTATTTTCTTAGGCCCAATAAATGAGTTAAGGTTGATCATCGTTTTTCATTTCAACTGAAGTTAAAACTTCAAATTACTTGTTTTCAGTCAGAATTTAAACGTAGTTGAATCGTCCAATATTGGGCGTTTAAATCACAGTTGTGTGTAATTCTATTGTTGCTGGAATTGTTTTACCACTACTACCAGTTCCATTCATGTGTCTTATGCATGCGCCAGATTTCATTTAGCTGAGCTTTTTTAATTCCTATATTTTTTCTAAAAATCTTGTGTGACCAAAAGGACATGTTGAATAGATACTGCCCAGTCTGTTTTATGTTACCCTGCCATTACACGTACATCTAATTTGTTGCCAGTTGAGCACACATATACTCTTCGAAACAGAAAACAAATATCGAAAATTATCTGAAAAAATTATTTCAAAAACGTCGTCACGAGAGTAACTTCTCTTGTTGTTGTTGCCGTCCGCAGCAGCAAACAAAAACACAACGTTGCCCCACATCACAAATTGTCAAAGCATTTGGGGAAAAGTATTAACAAGCAAATTTGTTTTCATAAATACGTCTACATTTTGTTTTTTGTCCTTAAAACAAGTCTGAAGAATACTTCGTTGATAATAATTAACAAATTTTAACTGTTTTTATTACGACAAAACGGCCAAAACACAATAAAATTATCCCATAAATTGACACAAAAAAATATGTTGGGGAACTCTAACATTCGTCTCTGCTCCATGTGCCAAAATTTCACTGCCATTGAATTTTCATTGTCAGTCGGCCGGCCAGTAGCAAAATTGTGTGTATTGGTAAAAAAAGTGTGAGTGTGTTGAGTTATTCGAACAATTACTGCCCAGTGCAATGGCTGGGTTATACATATTCGTTAGCGTTGCCACAAACCAACTGCTGTTGCCTTGCATTTTTGGTTATTATGTCGATTCTCGCCTGCCTTCAAACTACGCAGTTACACAAGGTAGTGATTGGTCGAAAAACGCAACACACCCACATTTTTTTACTGACAGCCACCCTGCCAACGTAAATTACTTGGCTGTGAAATTTTTCTAAAGGGTGTTTTTTTATTGAGGTATAGAACTTCGAATTGAAATAAAACACAAGAAAATCGTTTTAATGTCCATCAATTTGGCTTTATTGGAAGGATAATTTTATGCCATTAATGTTAAAATATGATTTCGGGCATGTGGCCGCCGCGGCTGGATCGAATAAAGCCAATTCTACAGGTCCAATTTTCAACCACTTGTTGGAACCACAACTCATCCACATTCATGCCATCCAATTCGGGAACAAAATAGTCGGTAATCATGGCTCTATACCGGTCTCCATTAACGGTAACTGACTCTCCAGCATTATTTCAGAAGAAGTATGGCCCAATGACTCCACCAGCCCATAGAGCACACCAAACAGTCGGTTTTTGTGTATGTAATAGCATAAAATGGACGGAGCTTGCGGTGAACTTCGCGAACTGAACCATTACTTTCGAAATAAATTTGCACGATTTGCAAGCGTTGTTCTTTTGTCAACCTGTTCATGATGAAATGGCAAACCAAACTAAATTTTAATCACTTGACAGCTGACAAAATGGCCGCCAGTTAAAAAAGTGATGCCAACTTAAAGTTCTATACCCCAATAAAAAACACCCTTTATATGCTCACAGAAACGAATGTTAGAGTTCTCCAGCACATTTTATTGTGTATTGAGTGTTTTGTTTTGTTAAAAAACGTACAATTTTGTGCATTATTGTATATGAAGAATTTTTGGGAACAAAAAAATGTGGACGTATTTATGAAAAAAAAAATTGCTAGGGCATACTTTTTATTTATATATTTTATTTATTTATTAATATTCCAAAAGTAACCGAGCCTTTAGGCCTTATATAGTTACAAAATCTACATCCAGTTATAAATAATTTTTTTAACTTAAAATTAAAATTCACTAATAAAAATATTTAAATAATGTAGCGACCCAAATTACGCAATAAAAAGTAAAAAAAAACAAAAAACAAGTGCCAAATACTAAATTCTAGAAACAACTACTAAAGAATATTTTAGACAAAAGATAAAATGAGATGGAAGAACGCAAAGCATTACAAAGTATTACTTTGCAGATGTTGGTAAAGTTTTTTCCTGTAAGTAATACAGGAATATTTAAATGATTTAAGTGAGACCGGTAAACTATTAAATATGTGAGCAACTCTTACATGAAATGATCGACCTAAATCAGAACTCAAATGTTTTGACTATTTGTTGTATAGGTCAACATTGTGTTTTTGTTTTGTAATGTTGAGAGAAGTTACTCGTGCGACAACATTTTTCAAGTAAACATGCAACCTTACATTTTTTTCAGCTGATTTTCGATTTTTTTCCCTTTGTTTCGAAGACAATATGTATACTCAACGGGCAACAAATTAATTGTACGTGCATCGATACGACATACGTTACGGTTGTTTGACTAATCCTACCACAACAGTGCTTATTGGGGGAGACAACAGCTGTTTATCGTTTTGGGGGGACAACAGCTGTTTATCGTTTTGTTTTTCTTTCAGTCCTAGTTCCCCATTTTTATTTTGTGCACGGCACAACATTCGTTTGTTTGGCTATATAATCCATCCGCGTAAATCCAATCCATCGTTAAAAAAGCAAGTTACAAGACAAGTCAGGAAAACAAACAAAATACATAAAAACATGAATTGTTTTTTGTGAATAATTGTGAGTTTTTTTTGGAGAAAACCAATCCTCACTCGGTTTCAGTGTAAACTAGTGATTAACTACGCAATACAAAAAAAAAACAAAGAAATAAAAGCATTGTCAGTAATGTTTGAACATTTGTTTGTCTAAAAATTAATAAATTATTTTCTATAAAAATAAATTTGGATAATTGATTTTAGCTTTGAACATTTTTGCCAAAGACGAAGTTACAGCGATTTTATTTGCGAAATTCATAGAAACAAATTACAGGTAAGTTGTTTTTCAATTGCGTTTTATTTTTGTTTGATTTTGAGATTTTGAGATTTTGCTTTGTGCTCCAACCGACAACAGCGTCATTTTTGTTATTAATTTTTCGTTGTGAAGTAACAACAGAAATACATACATATGTTATCTCTTAAACAAAACTAGATTTGTGGGTAACGTCAGTTGAAACCGGGAAATTTTACAATTGTAACACATACATATTTTGAACGTCTGAGATAAATGCTCAGCCGATTTATTCATAATCTATGTAAATTGGAATCTATTTGCTTAATATTGCTTAGAGGAGCGATTACATTGGAGCTGAGTAGGAAATTTATTACAGGTTTTTCGTTTGGTGCGGTACATTTCCATGACTTTGGGAAAAAAACCTCTATTTTCTTAGGTATTGCGAATAACTCATTTGCGGTAGGTCTGTCAGTACTCAAAATTGGCGTTACTTAATTCCCGTTACTTTTGTTGTAAGAGCATTATGAGCACTGTCTGTCCCTGCAGAATGTAAACTTGTACAACATCCCATGGACAGAATCTGTAGTTTTCGATGACAATAAAAAAAACAGTAATGTGTTCGGAAGCGGTCTATAGAGGACAGCTTAAATCGTTGTCGAAAAGTAATGCAAACAGATTGTACGCAATTGTTTCAGACACAAAGATAACATTTTACGAAAATATACAACAAAGAGAATCTGATCAGTACGTCTGAACTGTTTAATTTTCTACCTAGACAGTAACTTGTTCCGTGTTAATGAATTCATGAGATATCAATGGTAGTTAATTTTAAAGTGAAGGCCAGTGTACAGTGTGGAGTCAGTTCACAACTAATCGGCAGGATATGATCTCATAAGACACAGATATTTATATGTTGACTTGGCATTTATTATTACTAACTCTATAACCGGCCATACCACTCTGAGGATATCTTCATTAATTGCGGAGGATTAATTTTCCAGTATTTATGAAATATTTTTATGGAATTAAACAAAATTATTGAAGACCGCCTTATGGCGGTCTTGACAGTTAGGCAAGGGCCTCGAATTGATAGTAAATATAAATCAGAAATGCACAAAATGTTCCAGCTGTTTTTCTAGATTAACTAAAACGTAAAACCAAAAGCCCAAAACACATATCACACACCCACTTCAAAGGTGACACAACTCAAAATTTTAAATTTTTTAGAAAATGCGAAAAACTGTTTTTTGTGAGAAAAAAACTCAAAAATGGTTTACACGATTAGGGGATTTTTTTTCGAAGATGACACATTTTGTGAAAAGTGTGCATGATCGCAACTTTGTTGGGGAAATTTTGTTACTCCTCAATAACGACAACATAATTTGCTGTTTTGTTTTTTGGTAGACACGTGTATTGCAGTACTAACACAAAAACTCGAAATTTAAAAATTTTGAGTTGTGCCACTTCTGAAATGGGTTTGCGATATTTTTAAATTTAATAGGAATTTTACTTATTAGCATTCAAATTGTACAGGATTTTCCAAAATTTGGTATTCAAAGAAAAATTAAATTTTTTTGAGATAAATGATCGGATGTTTATTTTACAATAAAGAGGAAGGTATGCCGTAAATAATGAAAAACAATATCAGCCAAATGAACACCACGACCAAGCTTACAGAACCATATCGTTTTCATGAAATTTTCCATAATCAAATCGCAAAGTGGCTGCGCTATGTCCTCGATATGGGACTGGATAGAAGAAGTCTCAGAATTGCAATTGGAGTCATCACAGGTCACTGCTCAGTTAGGGCCATGACCAGCAGATGGAATAGCAGATCTGCAGACTTCTGCAGGATGTGCGAGAATGAGGACGAATTGGAGACAATAGAACACATCCATTGTCATTGTCCAAGTTTGCAATGCCATAGACAAAAATGTCTAGGGTATAGATTTTTTAGTTATGTATATAAGGGGTATTAGATGGATGAACGACGGCGGATGCGGGTACCCGATAGATTTTACAGACTGCTTACCTAACATAAAACAGTACTTTATATATATTTAATCTACTACTTACAGCTATAATTTTCCCACCTACACAGAGGGGATTCGCAATGGACCATATGGGTCTCCGAGTGGAGGTGCATCTTAGGATGTACCACCCTTCCTAACCTAACATATGTCCTCGATAGCCTCACTAATTCTATCTTTGAGGTCTTGAATCGACGCTGCGCTGTTGGCGTAGACATTATCTTTCACGTGGTTCCAAAGGAAGAATATCTCGGTGGCCACGGTCCGGAAACTTTTCCCCTAAAAGAGCAATGATTTCGTTGTCCAGATCAATATCATCCAACTTCGTGTATATAAAATCATTGATCATCTCTCGATAGCGCTATCCATTCACCATAACCGTTGACCCAACCTCATTTTCGAAAATGACCCCGCCGTACCATAAACCGCACCAAATAGTCACACGTCGTGGATGGAGAGGCTTCTCAACAATAACTCTTGGGTTTTCCGAGCCCCAGATGTGACAAGTTTGCTTGTTGGCTTAGCCACCGAGGTGGAAATGGGCCTCTCACCAGTCAAGACGATTTTTCGATGGAATTCCGGATCATTTTCATGCAATCAGCAAAGACACGACGTTGTTGTTAATGATCGGCCTGCTTGAGTTCTTGTTTTAACTGAACTTTATAAGCCTTAAGACCCAAGTATTTATGCAAAATACGGTGTAATGACGTTTGTGGAATGCCCAATTACAAACACTTTGGACTACAGCAGCAATACTCTCAGTTGTTCTTGGGCGAAGTGCACGAGTTTTATTCTTCACATCACTCACTAATTTGTCCCAACAGCTCGAATTTTTTGAACAATTTTGTGTATTGACGGAGAGATAGCAATTTGCACCGTTCGCCAACGAGATCGGCAACAGATAAATATCAAGAGCAGACCGGTCAAATAAAAAAAAAATGTTTGATAGGAAACTAGCAATAGATTTTATTATATGCGTAAATGTAACTGTCCAATTTTTAATGTTAATACCTTAAAATAATCTCTTGCCAGCAACATTTTTACCAGATCAATAGTTATAAAGGATGTTTTTTTAGACGTGTGGTTTTCAAGAAGAAATAAAACGCATATAATTTCGTGTTGTGGCCAAGAATCTCTATTATAAAGATAAGGTTTTACCACTATGTTTTAACAATGATTTCGGGCAAGAGGCCGACGCAGTAACGCAAAAACGAGCCGAATATTGTCTTCAAAGGCGTCAATCGTGTAGGAATTATCTGCGTAGCCAAGAGGGCCAATTTCCGTCCACTTTATGCAGAATTTGAGGCTTTATGTCATCAATAAAGCGCCGAATATTCTCCTCCAAGGCATCTCTTCCAAGCAATTTCACATAACCGACAAAAAATAGTCCAGCAGTGTTAAATCGCACGATCGTGGAGGGCAAGCCACAGGCTCACGACGCGAGATAATGCGCTCACCAAAAGTTTCCTTCAGTAAATTGATTGTTCGATGGCTGTTGGGCATGTAGCGTCGTCTTGTTGGAACCAAAGGTCGTCCACATCAACATCCTCTAATTAAGGCACGAAAAAGTCATTAGATCATTGACTGCCTTTTAGAAGAATTATGGACTTTTCTGGATGTAAAGGCGCCTCGACAATGGCTTGTGGATTTTCATTACCTCAAATGCGAAAAAAAATTTTATAAACGTACTCATTCAACCAAATGTGAGCTTCATCACTAAACAAAATTTTCTTGTGAAAATCGGGATCGGTGGCCATCCAGTTGTGGGCACATTCTCCGAACATGCAACACGCTTGATGGTCGTTCGGTCTATTCAATATGAAATGGCAAATCAAACTGAGCATAAATTAAGTGACAGCTGTCGCAAAGACCAACTCCGAAAAAAGCGTGGCCAGATTGAAAACCACACGTCTAAAAAAAACACCCGTTAGAGTCCTAATAACGTTAGAGTCCTTCTCACTGCAACCCAAAATGTCTGTTCCATATAGAGAAAATGCCATCTGATTATGTTGATGGAATCTTGAGTCCACCACCACAACTCCATTGGGAAACATCCGACGCGCATATCAAAAATGTCCATCACTTTTTATTATAGTTCGGGCTGTGTTTCTTCTAAACAATGGAAAACAATATGCAGCAGAACACTCGAAGATACAAATAATTGAATCATATTTCTAATTTTAGAAAAATCACAGATTGTTGTAGTAGCGAAAATGGTAAATAATCTCTGTATTCTAACGACACACAGTCTCCATTCTCTGGCATAAAACAAAGTTAGATCAGGTCATTTCCCTTGTGCTACAGTGAATGAATGACTAATGGTGGTTTGTTGTAATTCTTCTGGAGAGAAAATACGATTTTTTTATATCTAACCAAGATGGAAATAAAATGCAGACCGATACTTGCATATGCAAATAATGTAATCTCATTTTAAATTTTAGGAACCCGCGAAAGTAAATTAGGAACTTCACAAGGTACACTATTGTGTTGTATTTATCGTATGAGCTAAAGTTATACAACAATACAACCTTAGCATGTCTGTTTTTCTAGTGTACTATGTTCTGTTTACTAGTCAGTTTTTATGATTTATTATTTAGCAAACAATATTCTGCTCACAAATATACTATTTTTATTAATATGACTTTACAACCTATGACTTGAGAAAACTATGTGAATTCCATAAATAGGTTTAAAGTATGTTTTCATAATGGTAATTTGAACTTTAAACATTTCGTAAATTTGTATGAATTTGTCTGAAAAAGAACTCCAAATATCGACGAGTTTATTGCAATTGGATTGGAGTTGATGCTTACAAGTTTTGTAGAAGAGAACCACTCACTGTAAAGCATCAGGTTAAAAATCTTTAAAAAAAATGGGATAGACGACTGCAACATAATACAAAATTCTCATGTTGAAAAATGCCCATTAACTGTAGTAGTAATATAATTCATTATTTTCTTAGGCCCAATAATGAGTTAAGGTTGATCATCGTTTTTCATTTAAACTGAAGTTAAACTTCAAATTACTTGTTTTCAGTTAGAATTTAAACGTAGTTGAATCGTCCAATATTGGGCGTTTAAACCACAGTTGTGTGTAATTCTATTGTTGCTGGAATTGTTTTACCACTACTACCAGTTCCATTCATGTGTCTTTTGCCTGCGGCAGATTTCATTTAGCCGAGCTTTTTTAATTCTTATATTTTTTCTAAAAATCTTGTGTGACCAAAATCCACCACAAAAGTTTAATATCATTTGAATTATTCACCGAAAACATATGTTGATGTAAATCGTCAATATTGGAAGCATTATAAAGAGGGTTTCAGACATTGTTGAAATGTTATTTTCAGATATCGACATGAGAAACACAATCCCAAACAAGTATGCCCTCATCACTGATAGAAATCCATTTTATTGGGCAATCAATTTTGTCAATTTGCAACGAACGAACAAATTCGTTTTATGGAAACAGGCAGTAAGTTTTATTAGAAACTGAGTTTTACATAATCGTGGTTTAACTACGATCTCATTTATTGGCCCTTAACCCGAAATAGCCCACGATTACCATTTGGTAATACAAATTGTAACTACACACATACATACATAACTCCAAAACTATAAAACTCAAAGTCAAAACAAAAACGTCATTTGACGTCTTACACTTGTAGCTTTCCAATAAGTTATGATTTGTGTCATTCTGTGTGTAATTAGCGAAGCTATAGGTCGTCAAAGTGAAGTGTAAAAAACGAAAGTGAAAAATTTCCGTTTTTCGAGAGTACATGCATAAAATCATTATTTTCCGACCGATTTCAATAAGAGTTACAGAAATCGACAGGTAATAAAATTAAATGCAAGTTTAGCTTTGTCGAAAAAAAACTATTTTTATATTAGTTTTTTTCATTTTACTCAAGGCGTTACCATATGGTAACGCTGGTTTTTCGCGTTTTCCGAAAAAGTGTCAACAAATTTCGAAAAATGCACTTCATTTTCGTGCTCTGGGGGTCAAAATACATAAGTATACGTCTTTTCAAGAAAATCTGAGATGAAAAATAGTTCTGGGCATTACCGGGTTAATGTGTCAGATATTTATGTAAAAATTTTTGCTACAGCAACTTTGCTTCTTTTTTGGTACAATGAAGGTGTTATGATACAATTTTTTCGTCGACGTGGTAGAATATTAAAACTTCTAAAAACCATCACTGGTATACAGTCTTCTTCGTCTTTTTAGTAAATTTTTTTACATCAACAATATTGTCATCGAAATGAAATAGAGATGGTAGCAACAGAGTTGTTTCTAGGACATGTTGAATAGATACTTCCCAGTCTGTTTTATGTTATACATATTCGTTAGCGTTGCCACAATCCAACTGCTGTTGCCATGAATTTTTGGTTATTATGTCGATTCTCTGTTGTATAGGGCAACATTGTGTTTTTGTTTACAGTGAAGGACAGCAACAAATGTTGAGAGAAGTTACTCGTGCGACAACATTTTTCAAGTAAACATGCAACCTTACATTTTTTTCAGCTGATTTTCGATTTTTTTCCCTTTGTTTCGAAGACAATATGTATACTCAACGGGCAACAAATTAATTGTACGTGCATCGATACGACATACGTTACGGTTGTTTGACTAATCCTACCACAACAGTGCTTATTGGGGGAGACAACAGCTGTTTATCGTTTTGGGGGGACAACAGCTGTTTATCGTTTTGTTTTTCTTTCAGTCCTAGTTCCCCATTTTTATTTTGTGCACGGCACAACATTCGTTTGTTTGGCTATATAATCCATCCGCGTAAATCCAATCCATCGTTAAAAAAGCAAATTACAAGACAAGTCAGGAAAACAAACAAAATACATAAAAACATGAATTGTTTTTTGTGAATAATTGTGAGTTTTTTTTGGAGAAAACCAATCCTCACTCGGTTTCAGTGTAAACTAGTGATTAACTACGCAATACAAAAAAAAAACAAAGAAATAAAAGCATTGTCAGTAATGTTTGAACATTTGTTTGTCTAAAAATTAATAAATTAATTTCTATAAAAATAAATTTGGATAATTGATTTTAGCTTTGAACATTTTTGCCAAAGACGAAGTTACAGCGATTTTATTTGCGAAATTCATAGAAACAAATTACAGGTAAGTTGTTTTTCAATTGCGTTTTATTTTTGTTTGATTTTGAGATTTTGCTTTGTGCTCCAACCGACAACAGCGTCATTTTTGTTATTAATTTTTCGTTGTGAAGTAACAACAGAAATACATACATATGTTATCTCTTAAACAAAACTAGATTTGTGGGTAACGTCAGTTGAAACCGGGAAATTTTACAATTGTAACACATACATATTTTGAACGTCTGAGATAAATGCTCAGCCGATTTATTCATAATCTATGTAAATTGGAATCTATTTGCTTAATATTGCTTAGAGGAGCGATTACATTGGAGCTGAGTAGGAAATTTATTACAGGTTTTTCGTTTGGTGCGGTACATTTCCATGACTTTGGGAAAAAAACCTCTATTTTCTTAGGTATTGCGAATAACTCATTTGCGGTAGGTCTGTCAGTACTCAAAATTGGCGTTACTTAATTCCCGTTACTTTTGTTGTAAGAGCATTATGAGCACTGTCTGTCCCTGCAGAATGTAAACTTGTACAACATCCCATGGACAGAATCTGTAGTTTTCGATGACAATAAAAAAAACAGTAATGTGTTCGGAAGCGGTCTATAGAGGACAGCTTAAATCGTTGTCGAAAAGTAATGCAAACAGATTGTACGCAATTGTTTCAGACACAAAGATAACATTTTACGAAAATATACAACAAAGAGAATCTGATCAGTACGTCTGAACTGTTTAATTTTCTACCTAGACAGTAACTTGTTCCGTGTTAATGAATTCATGAGATATCAATGGTAGTTAATTTTAAAGTGAAGGCCAGTGTACAGTGTGGAGTCAGTTCACAACTAATCGGCAGGATATGATCTCATAAGACACAGATATTTATATGTTGACTTGGCATTTATTATTACTAACTCTATAACCGGCCATACCACTCTGAGGATATCTTCATTAATTGCGGAGGATTAATTTTCCAGTATTTATGAAATATTTTTATGGAATTAAACAAAATTATTGAAGACCGCCTTATGGCGGTCTTGACAGTTAGGCAAGGGCCTCGAATTGATAGTAAATATAAATCAGAAATGCACAAAATGTTCCAGCTGTTTTTCTAGATTAACTAAAACGTAAAACCAAAAGCCCAAAACACATATCACACACCCACTTCAAAGGTGACACAACTCAAAATTTTAAATTTTTTAGAAAATGCGAAAAACTGTTTTTTGTGAGAAAAAAACTCAAAAATGGTTTACACGATTAGGGGATTTTTTTTCGAAGATGACACATTTTGTGAAAAGTGTGCATGATCGCAACTTTGTTGGGGAAATTTTGTTACTCCTCAATAACGACACGTGTATTGCAGTACTAACACAAAAACTCGAAATTTAAAAATTTTGAGTTGTGCCACTTCTGAAATGGGTTTGCGATATTTTTAAATTTAATAGGAATTTTACTTATTTAGCATTCAAATTGTACAGGATTTTCCAAAATTTGGTATTCAAAGAAAAATTAAATTTTTTTGAGATAAATGATCGGATGTTTATTTTACAATAAAGAGGAAGGTATGCCGTAAATAATGAAAAACAATATCAGCCAAATGAACACCACGACCAAGCTTACAGAACCATATCGTTTTCATGAAATTTTCCATAATCAAATCGCAAAGTGGCTGCGCTATGTCCTCGATATGGGACTGGATAGAAGAAGTCTCAGAATTGCAATTGGAGTCATCACAGGTCACTGCTCAGTTAGGGCCATGACCAGCAGATGGAATAGCAGATCTGCAGACTTCTGCAGGATGTGCGAGAATGAGGACGAATTGGAGACAATAGAACACATCCATTGTCATTGTCCAAGTTTGCAATGCCATAGACAAAAATGTCTAGGGTATAGATTTTTTAGTTATGTATATAAGGGGTATTAGATGGATGAACGACGGCGGATGCGGGTACCCGATAGATTTTACAGACTGCTTACCTAACATAAAACAGTACTTTATATATATTTAATCTACTACTTACAGCTATAATTTTCCCACCTACACAGAGGGGATTCGCAATGGACCATATGGGTCTCCGAGTGGAGGTGCATCTTAGGATGTACCACCCTTCCTAACCTAACATATGTCCTCGATAGCCTCACTAATTCTATCTTTGAGGTCTTGAATCGACGCTGCGCTGTTGGCGTAGACATTATCTTTCACGTGGTTCCAAAGGAAGAATATCTCGGTGGCCACGGTCCGGAAACTTTTCCCCTAAAAGAGCAATGATTTCGTTGTCCAGATCAATATCATCCAACTTCGTGTATATAAAATCATTGATCATCTCTCGATAGCGCTATCCATTCACCATAACCGTTGACCCAACCTCATTTTCGAAAATGACCCCGCCGTACCATAAACCGCACCAAATAGTCACACGTCGTGGATGGAGAGGCTTCTCAACAATAACTCTTGGGTTTTCCGAGCCCCAGATGTGACAAGTTTGCTTGTTGGCTTAGCCACCGAGGTGGAAATGGGCCTCTCACCAGTCAAGACGATTTTTCGATGGAATTCCGGATCATTTTCATGCAATCAGCAAAGACACGACGTTGTTGTTAATGATCGGCCTGCTTGAGTTCTTGTTTTAACTGAACTTTATAAGCCTTAAGACCCAAGTATTTATGCAAAATACGGTGTAATGACGTTTGTGGAATGCCCAATTACAAACACTTTGGACTACAGCAGCAATACTCTCAGTTGTTCTTGGGCGAAGTGCACGAGTTTTATTCTTCACATCACTCACTAATTTGTCCCAACAGCTCGAATTTTTTGAACAATTTTGTGTATTGACGGAGAGATAGCAATTTGCACCGTTCGCCAACGAGATCGGCAACAGATAAATATCAAGAGCAGACCGGTCAAATAAAAAAAAAATGTTTGATAGGAAACTAGCAATAGATTTTATTATATGCGTAAATGTAACTGTCCAATTTTTAATGTTAATACCTTAAAATAATCTCTTGCCAGCAACATTTTTACCAGATCAATAGTTATAAAGGATGTTTTTTTAGACGTGTGGTTTTCAAGAAGAAATAAAACGCATATAATTTCGTGTTGTGGCCAAGAATCTCTATTATAAAGATAAGGTTTTACCACTATGTTTTAACAATGATTTCGGGCAAGAGGCCGACGCAGTAACGCAAAAACGAGACGAATATTGTCTTCAAAGGCGTCAATCGTGTAGGAATTATGCAGAATTTGAGGCTTTATGTCATCAATAAAGCGCCGAATATATTCCTCCAAGGCATCTCTTCCAGGCAACTTCACATAACCGACAAAAAATAGTCCAGCAGTGTTAAATCTAACGATAGTGGAGGGCAAGCCACAGGCTCACGACGCGAGATAATGCGCTCACCAAAAGTTTCCTTCAGTAAATTGATTGTTCGATGGCTGTTGGGCATGTAGCGTCGTCTTGTTGGAACCAAAGGTCGTCCACATCAACATCCTTTAATTAAGGCACGAAAAAGTCATTAGACCATTGACTGCCTTTAGAAGAATTATGAACTTTTTCAGGATGTAACGGCGCCTCGACAATGGCTTGTGGATTTTCATTACCTCAAATGCGAAAAAAAATTTTATAAACGTACTCATTCAACCAAATGTGAGCTTCATCACTAAACAAAATTTTCTTGTGAAAATCGGGATCGGTGGCCATCTTGTTGTGGGCACATTCTCCGAACATGCAACACGCTTGATGGTCGTTCGGTCTATTCATTATGAAATGGCAAATCAAACTGAGCATAAATCAAGTGACAGCTGTCGCAAAGACCAACTCCGAAAAAAGTGTGGCCAGATTGAAAACCACACGTCTAAAAAAAACACCCGTTAGAGTCCTAATAACGTTAGAGTCCTTCTCACTGCAACCCAAAAGGTCCGTTCCATATAGAGAAAATACCATCTGATTATGTTGATAGAATCTTGATAGTATAGGGGGATTCAATAAGGCCGCAGATTTTCTTTTATAAATAAAACATACCAGAATTTCATCATGTTTTTAGTCCACCACCACAACTCCATTGGCAAAGATCCGATGCGCATATCAAAAATGTCCATCACTATTTATTCGGGCTGTGTTTCTTCTTCATTTCACGTAGTCCCAGAGTAAGAAGTCCAGTGCTGTCAATCTCTTTTGCTATTTATCCTCGAGCATGCATCTTGGGAACGTGGGATCACATATCAAACCTGTAGTATACAATAAAGTCATATAAATACTGTTGGTTAAGGTCTCCACTGCTGCCATGAATGACAATCATGCTTTGTTGTATTTCTTCTTGAGGGAAACCCCTAGTTTTTATATGGAAAACAATATGCAGCAGAACACTCGAAGATACAAATAATTGAATCATATTTCTAATTTTAGAAAAATCACAGATTGTTGTAGTAGCGAAAATGGTAAATAATCTCTGTATTCTAACGACACACATTCTCCATTCTCTGGCATAAAACAAAGTTAGATCAGGTCATTTCCCTTGTGCTACAGTGAATGAATGACTAATGGTGGTTTGTTGTAATTCTTCTTGAGAGAAAATACGATTTTTTTTTATATCTAACCAAGATGGAAATAAAATGCAGACCGATACTTGCATATGCAAATAATGTAATCTCATTTTAAATTTTTGGAACCCGCGAAAGTAAATTAGGAACTTCATATGCCGAAGAATACTCTAAGATACAAATAATTGAATCATATCTCTAATTTTAGAAAAATAACAGAGTGTTGTATTGTCGGAAATGGTAAATTTTCTCTGTATTCTATCAAAACATATTCAAAGATCCCATATCAATGTTTGCGCCATCCTCTGGTATAAATCAAAGTTAGATCAGGTCTAACGTAGTTATATCTAACTAAGATGGAAATAATTCATTGAAATTATTAAAATTCACTATAAAAATGGTGAAAATCTTGCAGTCACAAAAGCCTTGACGGACCGCAATACAGAAATTGGTGGAAAAATTCGAGCTGTTGGGATAAGTTAGTGATGTGAAGAATAAAAGCCGTGCACGTCGCTCAAGAACAACTGAGAATATTGCTGCTGTAGCCTAAACTGTTGAAGAAACGCCAGGTTTGGAATTGGGCATTCCACAAACGTCATTATTTTGCATAAAGACTTGGGTCCTAAGGCTTATAAAGGTCAGTTAAGTCATCTTGACTGATGAGGCCCATTTCCACTTCGGTGGCAACGTCAATAAGCAAACTTGTTATTGTTGAGAAGCCTCTATATCCTCAACGGGTGTCTGTTTCGTGTGGTTTATGGTACGACGGGGGTCATTGGACCTTTCTTTTTCGAAATTGAGGTTGGATCAACAGTTTCGGTGAAAGGATTGCGCTATCGAGAGATGATTAATGATTTTTTATGGTCGGAGTTAGATGATATTGATCTGGACAACGTTTACTTTCAAGAAGACGGCGCTACGTGCCACACAAGTAACGAAACCATTGCTCTTTTAGGGGAAAAGTTTTCAGACCGCGTTATCTCTCGAAGAAGTGATCACAATTGGCCACCGAGATCTTGTGATGTAACACCTTGCGACTTCTTCCTTTGGGGTCTCGTGAAAGATATGGTCTACGCCAACAGCCCAGCGTCGATTCCAGACCTTAGAGAGGCTATCGAGGGCAGCCACTTGGCCAGTTGGTTGTGGAAAATTGAATGAAAAGGATATGGAGGCCATTTGGTTGATGTTGTTTTTCATTATTAACGGCATACCTTCCTCTTTATTATGAAATAAACATCTGATCATTTATCTCAAAAAATTTCATATTTCTTTGAATACCAAAATAACACCTCTTGTTCGAAAACCCTGTTGTATTGACTTGAAAGGCCTATCGAATTTCGCCGTCTATTCCTTCATGGAATGTTAAGGGAAATAATTAAGGAAGGTTCCCCATTTTTGGTAGGTAACTTTTGCCCGCCGGAAGTTGCGCCAATGTTCTTATTTTTCGCGTGCTATCTAAATTAAACTTGACTGTTATATTTAATAAAGAGAAATTGAAATTAAAAATGCGAATTAATTATTTTTTTTCTCATTAACTTCTAAAAACTAGGTAGACAAATGAAAAGATCAGCAATCTGAAGAGATTTTTTGTACGCGGTCCCCATTCACCACACAAAAACAGATTTGAGTGTATTTGGATGGGGGAGACAATGTCATTTGATTCAAGGCCCTACATATTAAACCTCTTCTTAAGTAGACTTTATTGATTATTTTTGGATATGCTCCTTAAAATACAGTTATAAATCGGAATATTATATGACATTACAATTTTGTGATCGGTTTACACTAGGGTTGTATAATAAGTAAGTCGACTTTTGATTATGAAAAAGTCGAGAAAATCGACTTTGTATACTCGCTGGCCGAGACATAGCGTAACACGGCTTAGAGAGAAATTATCCGTTAGCTTATTCATGAAGTTTTAGGGAAAAATGTATTTAGTGTGGCGATCAATTGTGGTCTGTCGCGGTGTGTTCACCTATTACATATTCGTATGGTCTTACCATCAACAATTTTCCAGCAGCCGTTTCCACTCCGTCGGCGATTTTACGAGAAACAGATAAATTTCTAAGCTAAGTTAAACACTCTTCTGGAAACCGCAATAACAGTACGTTCCGAACTTCATAAACAAAATATGAAGTGCCCTCGGTGATTTATGAGAAGTTCCCCTCGCCTGTTTCTTCATGGAATGTTAGGGGAAATACGAATACGCTTCGATAAGGAGCATGGGCAGTTCATTCATGAAATGTTGAAAATGTGGAATCTATTTATTGAAACAAAAAATAAACAAATTTTGCCAGTAAACTAAAAAGTTATTTTTCGTAAGCACTGAGGAATCCAGTTTCATAAAATCATCAACATAAATATTTGGCTTTTTTTCTTGAATAGGGTGCCAGCTATTCAGAAATGGCCGAGAATGTACTGGTATACAAATAATTGTTTCCTTTCTTACGATCACAAGATATGCATCACTTCATTGAAAATAATCCTGTGGTATTTTCTTGAAATAAAAAAGATAATTTTCTGTACAAAATTATTTTATTTTTTTTAACTTTTGCAGATAATGGCAATAAGAGAAGTCTTTTTTTTTACAATTAATTTCTTCTATAATTATAAACAGTTTTATAACGATTAGCAGTGCAATAAACTGCATATTAAACCTACATTTGCCTATGATGACATTACTCAGACATCTATAAAAATACGAAATTGAATAACTTGCATATTGTATACTGTGGTTGAAATAAAGAGGGGAGTTATCTTGTTTTTGAACAAAGACATTGTTGTGATATATATTTAAACAATATGCTGCACATTTCTGGGAAAAATTAGATGACTAATCGTCGGTGGCTAGGTTTGATCACCTCTTCGAGAGATAACACGGTCCGGAAACTTTTACCGTAAAAGAGCAATGGTTTCGTTGCTTGTGTGGCACGTAGCGGCGTCTTGTTGAAAGCAAACGTTGTTCAGATCAATATCAATCCAACTCCGACCATAGAAAATCACTAATCATCTCTCGATAGTGCAATCCATTCACCGTAACTGTTGATCCAACCTCATTTTCGAAAATGTAAGGTCTAATGACCCCGCCGTACCATAAACCGCACCAAACAGTCACACGTCGAGGATGGAGAGGCTTCTCAACAATAACTCTTGGGTTTTCCGAGCCCCAGATGCGACAAGTTTGCTTCTTGGCTTAGCCACCGAGGTGGAAATGGGCCTCCTCTTACCAGTCAAGATGATTTTTCGGTGGAATTCCGGATCATTTGCATTCATTTCAAGGACCCAATCAGCAAAGACACGACGTTTTTGATGATCAGCCGACTTGAGTTCTGGTGTTAAATGAACTTTATTAGCCTTAAAACCCAAGTCTTTATGCAAAATGCGGTGTAATGATGTTTGTGGAATGCCCAATTCTAAAGAACGACGAGAAATGGGCAAACCTGGGTTGTCTTCTACACATTGGGCGGAATACAGCAGCAATATTCTCAGTTGTTCTTGAGCGACGTGCACGGGTTATATTCTTCACATCATTAACTTGCAGCAACAGCTCGAATTTTTCCATCAATTTCTGTATTGCTGTCCGACAAGGTGCTTCACGACGACCCAAAAATGCTTTAGTTTTGCAAACTGTTACTGCAAGATTTTCACCATTTTTGTAGTGAATTTTAATAGTTTCAATGCGCTGTTAAAGAGTTTATCGTTCCATTTTTAGTAATGGCATAGTTTCTACTTGTCAAATGTCAATGAATAAAAGCTTCAAAAGTGACAGCCCTCATCCAATAATTTCAGAGCAGATCTTTGGGATTACACGAGTACTTTTTGAGTCAAATTCCTTAGGACTGTCGAGAAAAGTTCGTTTTTAATTGTTACAAATTTTCGGTTATTTTGCATAACAAATATCTAAAAATTATGAAAAATACTAAATTTTACTGTGCAAGTGTCTTTCCTGCCACCTGTGATACTTCAAGACAAATGTCAACAAAAACACGTCTCCATCTTTCCTCCTTCCACTATCCAAATTTCCCATTGCATTGTATTTATAGAGGAAATGACCTAACCGTTAGTCATAAAAAAAAATTTAAAAAAAAAACCAATTTTGTATGGAATTTATTTGGGCCATCTTTCATAGAGCCCTCATTCTTATTGTTCATACCAAATACAATTAGCTTGTAGTAACTTTTTTCAAAAATATCGATTAATTATTTTTTACAGAACTCAAAAATGTTTACTAGATCAAAAGTTTTAAACTTTTGGATTATGGAAATATTGGGCCGACTTTGTACTGTAAGACTTGTAAACGCGATCTGAACAGAAGAGCTTTAAATTGATTACAGCTGTACATTAAATTAATGTAAATATTCAATGTAACATTCTGCAACAAATCAAGGAAATGTTTTGTGGGTGGAAAAATCTGGAAAAGTCTCAATACAATGTAAGAATTCATCAATTTGTTGACGGTATTGAACAATTGTTACCATTACCCATAGTTGATGTATTTCCTAAGCTATTTGAAACCTATGTTGATCGTAAATAAAAAGTTTACATTTACATTTCGCCAAACGTTTCTTCAGCGGTTTCGGCTATTTAAATAAAAACAGACATCAACTTCAGTTGTCAGTTGTGCTTGGGCCACCCCTTTTCATCATGTTTCTAATTGACTGTGTAGATTGCCTTGATTTGAATTTGGTTAGACCATATCTATATGCAGATGATATCCAGTTAATTTTTTCTGACAACCCGAGACTCTCAATGAATTGTAGTCTTGCTATAATTGGATGTCCAATAATGACGTGTTGGTTTTTTTGCAAGTAAGACAAAGGCAATTATGTTTCGTACAGGATATTGTGATATAATGTATCCAACGTGGGATCACATATCAAACCTGTAGTATACAATAAAGTCATATAAATACTGTTGGTTAAGGTCTCCACTGCTGCCATGAATGACAATCATGCTTTGTTGTATTTCTTCTTGAGGGAAACCCCTAGTTTTTATATGGAAAACAATATGCAGCAGAACACTCGAAGATACAAATAATTGAATCATATTTCTAATTTTAGAAAAATCACAGATTGTTGTAGTAGCGAAAATGGTAAATAATCTCTGTATTCTAACGACACACATTCTCCATTCTCTGGCATAAAACAAAGTTAGATCAGGTCATTTCCCTTGTGCTACAGTGAATGAATGACTAATGGTGGTTTGTTGTAATTCTTCTTGAGAGAAAATACGATTTTTTTTTATATCTAACCAAGATGGAAATAAAATGCAGACCGATACTTGCATATGCAAATAATGTAATCTCATTTTAAATTTTTGGAACCCGCGAAAGTAAATTAGGAACTTCATATGCCGAAGAATACTCTAAGATACAAATAATTGAATCATATCTCTAATTTTAGAAAAATAACAGAGTGTTGTATTGTCGGAAATGGTAAATTTTCTCTGTATTCTATCAAAACATATTCAAAGATCCCATATCAATGTTTGCGCCATCCTCTGGTATAAATCAAAGTTAGATCAGGTCTAACGTAGTTATATCTAACTAAGATGGAAATAATTCATTGAAATTATTAAAATTCACTATAAAAATGGTGAAAATCTTGCAGTCACAAAAGCCTTGACGGACCGCAATACAGAAATTGGTGGAAAAATTCGAGCTGTTGGGATAAGTTAGTGATGTGAAGAATAAAAGCCGTGCACGTCGCTCAAGAACAACTGAGAATATTGCTGCTGTAGCCTAAACTGTTGAAGAAACGCCAGGTTTGGAATTGGGCATTCCACAAACGTCATTATTTTGCATAAAGACTTGGGTCCTAAGGCTTATAAAGGTCAGTTAAGTCATCTTGACTGATGAGGCCCATTTCCACTTCGGTGGCAACGTCAATAAGCAAACTTGTTATTGTTGAGAAGCCTCTATATCCTCAACGGGTGTCTGTTTCGTGTGGTTTATGGTACGACGGGGGTCATTGGACCTTTCTTTTTCGAAAATGAGGTTGGATCAACAGTTTCGGTGAAAGGATTGCGCTATCGAGAGATGATTAATGATTTTTTATGGTCGGAGTTAGATGATATTGATCTGGACAACGTTTACTTTCAAGAAGACGGCGCTACGTGCCACACAAGTAACGAAACCATTGCTCTTTTAGGGGAAAAGTTTTCAGACCGCGTTATCTCTCGAAGAAGTGATCACAATTGGCCACCGAGATCTTGTGATGTAACACCTTGCGACTTCTTCCTTTGGGGTCTCGTGAAAGATATGGTCTACGCCAACAGCCCAGCGTCGATTCCAGACCTTAGAGAGGCTATCGAGGGCAGCCACTTGGCCAGTTGGTTGTGGAAAATTGAATGAAAAGGATATGGAGGCCATTTGGTTGATGTTGTTTTTCATTATTAACGGCATACCTTCCTCTTTATTATGAAATAAACAACTGATCATTTATCTCAAAAAATTTCATATTTCTTTGAATACCAAAATAACACCTCTTGTTCGAAAACCCTGTTGTATTGACTTGAAAGGCCTATCGAATTTCGCCGTCTATTCCTTCATGGAATGTTAAGGGAAATAATTAAGGAAGGTTCCCCATTTTTGGTAGGTAACTTTTGCCCGCCGGAAGTTGCGCCAATGTTCTTATTTTTCGCGTGCTATCTAAATTAAACTTGACTGTTATATTTAATAAAGAGAAATTGAAATTAAAAATGCGAATTAATTATTTTTTTTCTCATTAACTTCTAAAAACTAGGTAGACAAATGAAAAGATCAGCAATCTAAAGAGATTTTTTGTACGCGGTCCCCATTCACCACACAAAAACAGATTTGAGTGTATTTGGATGGGGGAGACAATGTCATTTGATTCAAGGCCCTACATATTAAACCTCTTCTTAAGTAGACTTTATTGATTATTTTTGGATATGCTCCTTAAAATACAGTTATAAATCGGAATATTATATGACATTACAATTTTGTGATCGGTTTACACTAGGGTTGTATAATAAGTAAGTCGACTTTTGATTATGAAAAAGTCGAGAAAATCGACTTTGTATACTCGCTGGCCGAGACATAGCGTAACACGGCTTAGAGAGAAATTATCCGTTAGCTTATTCATGAAGTTTTAGGGAAAAATGTATTTAGTGTGGCGATCAATTGTGGTCTGTCGCGGTGTGTTCACCTATTACATATTCGTATGGTCTTACCATCAACAATTTTCCAGCAGCCGTTTCCACTCCGTCGGCGATTTTACGAGAAACAGATAAATTTCTAAGCTAAGTTAAACACTCTTCTGGAAACCGCAATAACAGTACGTTCCGAACTTCATAAACAAAATATGAAGTGCCCTCGGTGATTTATGAGAAGTTCCCCTCGCCTGTTTCTTCATGGAATGTTAGGGGAAATACGAATACGCTTCGATAAGGAGCATGGGCAGTTCATTCATGAAATGTTGAAAATGTGGAATCTATTTATTGAAACAAAAAATAAACAAATTTTGCCAGTAAACTAAAAAGTTATTTTTCGTAAGCACTGAGGAATCCAGTTTCATAAAATCATCAACATAAATATTTGGCTTTTTTTCTTGAATAGGGTGCCAGCTATTCAGAAATGGCCGAGAATGTACTGGTATACAAATAATTGTTTCCTTTCTTACGATCACAAGATATGCATCACTTCATTGAAAATAATCCTGTGGTATTTTCTTGAAATAAAAAAGATAATTTTCTGTACAAAATTATTTTATTTTTTTTAACTTTTGCAGATAATGGCAATAAGAGAAGTCTTTTTTTTTACAATTAATTTCTTCTATAATTATAAACAGTTTTATAACGATTAGCAGTGCAATAAACTGCATATTAAACCTACATTTGCCTATGATGACATTACTCAGACATCTATAAAAATACGAAATTGAATAACTTGCATATTGTATACTGTGGTTGAAATAAAGAGGGGAGTTATCTTGTTTTTGAACAAAGACATTGTTGTGATATATATTTAAACAATATGCTGCACATTTCTGGGAAAAATTAGATGACTAATCGTCGGTGGCTAGGTTTGATCACCTCTTCGAGAGATAACACGGTCCGGAAACTTTTACCGTAAAAGAGCAATGGTTTCGTTGCTTGTGTGGCACGTAGCGGCGTCTTGTTGAAAGCAAACGTTGTTCAGATCAATATCAATCCAACTCCGACCATAGAAAATCACTAATCATCTCTCGATAGTGCAATCCATTCACCGTAACTGTTGATCCAACCTCATTTTCGAAAATGTAAGGTCTAATGACCCCGCCGTACCATAAACCGCACCAAACAGTCACACGTCGAGGATGGAGAGGCTTCTCAACAATAACTCTTGGGTTTTCCGAGCCCCAGATGCGACAAGTTTGCTTCTTGGCTTAGCCACCGAGGTGGAAATGGGCCTCCTCTTACCAGTCAAGATGATTTTTCGGTGGAATTCCGGATCATTTGCATTCATTTCAAGGACCCAATCAGCAAAGACACGACGTTTTTGATGATCAGCCGACTTGAGTTCTGGTGTTAAATGAACTTTATTAGCCTTAAAACCCAAGTCTTTATGCAAAATGCGGTGTAATGATGTTTGTGGAATGCCCAATTCTAAAGAACGACGAGAAATGGGCAAACCTGGGTTGTCTTCTACACATTGGGCGGAATACAGCAGCAATATTCTCAGTTGTTCTTGAGCGACGTGCACGGGTTATATTCTTCACATCATTAACTTGCAGCAACAGCTCGAATTTTTCCATCAATTTCTGTATTGCTGTCCGACAAGGTGCTTCACGACGACCCAAAAATGCTTTAGTTTTGCAAACTGTTACTGCAAGATTTTCACCATTTTTGTAGTGAATTTTAATAGTTTCAATGCGCTGTTAAAGAGTTTATCGTTCCATTTTTAGTAATGGCATAGTTTCTACTTGTCAAATGTCAATGAATAAAAGCTTCAAAAGTGACAGCCCTCATCCAATAATTTCAGAGCAGATCTTTGGGATTACACGAGTACTTTTTGAGTCAAATTCCTTAGGACTGTCGAGAAAAGTTCGTTTTTAATTGTTACAAATTTTCGGTTATTTTGCATAACAAATATCTAAAAATTATGAAAAATACTAAATTTTACTGTGCAAGTGTCTTTCCTGCCACCTGTGATACTTCAAGACAAATGTCAACAAAAACACGTCTCCATCTTTCCTCCTTCCACTATCCAAATTTCCCATTGCATTGTATTTATAGAGGAAATGACCTAACCGTTAGTCATAAAAAAAAATTAAAAAAAAAACCCAATTTTGTATGGAATTTATTTGGGCCATCTTTCATAGAGCCCTCATTCTTATTGTTCATACCAAATACAATTAGCTTGTAGTAACTTTTTTCAAAAATATCGATTAATTATTTTTTACAGAACTCAAAAATGTTTACTAGATCAAAAGTTTTAAACTTTTGGATTATGGAAATATTGGGCCGACTTTGTACTGTAAGACTTGTAAACGCGATCTGAACAGAAGAGCTTTAAATTGATTACAGCTGTACATTAAATTAATGTAAATATTCAATGTAACATTCTGCAACAAATCAAGGAAATGTTTTGTGGGTGGAAAAATCTGGAAAAGTCTCAATACAATGTAAGAATTCATCAATTTGTTGACGGTATTGAACAATTGTTACCATTACCCATAGTTGATGTATTTCCTAAGCTATTTGAAACCTATGTTGATCGTAAATAAAAAGTTTACATTTACATTTCGCCAAACGTTTCTTCAGCGGTTTCGGCTATTTAAATAAAAACAGACATCAACTTCAGTTGTCAGTTGTGCTTGGGCCACCCCTTTTCATCATGTTTCTAATTGACTGTGTAGATTGCCTTGATTTGAATTTGGTTAGACCATATCTATATGCAGATGATATCCAGTTAATTTTTTCTGACAACCCGAGACTCTCAATGAATTGTAGTCTTGCTATAATTGGATGTCCAATAATGACGTGTTGGTTTTTTTGCAAGTAAGACAAAGGCAATTATGTTTCGTACAGGATATTGTGATATAATGTATCCAAGTATGAGAATGTGTGGAGACAGTGTAGACTTTGTTGAGTCAACCAAATGTTTAGGGATTGTTATTGTCTTTGTGCAAGGGTCACATATGGCCGGAGGAAACTCTACAATTGTGGTTTGCATTTGCCCCTTAGAGTTAAATAAATTGTTGTATATGCATTTTTGATGCCGCCGGTTAAATACTGTATTGAATTAATCTCCTGCATTGTTTCTAATAACAAACGTGAACTTGCTCTGAATAGAATAGTGCGCTTTGTATATGGACTTGGACATTTGGAACATGTCTCACAGCCGGTGATAGAGTGAGTTGCGATGTTTAGTCTTCTTCTATAAGACTATTAGATATCGGTTGCCGCATGCTCTTGTCTCTAAATTCTTGTTTTCTAGATCAATCAGGAATTCTCAGGTTATTATACCCACTAGATTATGCTCAGTTTTTGAAAGATCTTTTGTAATTACAACAGCGAGAATGTGAAACTGGAAGAAATTTTGCTCTAACTGAAACTGGTTTCAAAAACCGTCTTTTACTCTTTTTTTCCGGGTGGAGGGTGATTCTTGAACTTCCATTTTAATGATATTTGTTCATTGCCCCCTGATGGTAGTCATCTCCTAATATCTACATAATATTTTCAACCTTTGGCCATATTAGAGTTTTTTTTAGTTAAATAAATTGAAATTTATATAGATTTTTTGTATTTTCTTAAACAGAATGTACATATAGTTCTTTTTTTTTTGGCCTTGAAGGCTTATTGTATTGCTGTAAATAAATAACTTTACTTGTCATTTAGACATATAAAGAAAACATTAACGTAATTTTGAGGATTTCTTTCTGCAATTCCAAATTCTTTTCGATCATAGATGTTGTTATATAGTGTCACAATTCAAAATTCACGTCTTATTTTTCTGCTCAAGCAAAAGCTGTAAATCTCTTATTTACGCTGTCGTTCGTTCTGCGTGTATTATAAAGATATTTGTCAGTGCTGCACTTTATTCGGGAAACCTATGAGTTTTTTTTCCTATATTTGCTAAGTACGACACAATTGAGAACTTTATATGGATCTCCTGAAAAAAATCCTGTTTTGAGTTATGACACACTTCAAGTAAAGGAGCGATATGTATTTCCTGGATTAATTCGCTCTTAATTCCAATATATTTAAAATTTGTATTTACAAAGATGTAGCAAATTCAATTGTAACGTAAGCAAATGAAGTTAACCTCAGTATATCAAACAATGTATGTGAAATATTATCTCAAATTCGCTTGGAGACAAGTAGAGTAAAAAAATAATGGTTACAAATTTTACACAAGGCATCGCGTTTCTTTTAATCGGCGTTTGGTACAAGAAACACTAACAACAACAATGGAGAAATGAACGAAACATCGAGATAAGACTAAGAACATAACAATATATGACACATCGCCTTTGTATGATGGTTTGTTGTCAACATTGTCGTTATTAGTGTTGTTGTTTTCAACAAAATGTTTTAATCAGATTTTTTTTTCCCCAAGTATTTTAAAATAGTTAAGGTACATGCTCTAGAGTAGTAGGGATGCCAAACACAAATGAAAGCACTCGGAACAACGGTGTAAAAAGTCCCACTCTCGGACGCTTCTATTATGAAATAACAACCAATGAAAAAAAAAACAACCAAAAAGGCAAAAATAATAATACTCAAATAATACTCAAATTTAGTGAAGCAATCGCGAAATGGAAAATTAAATAAACCCCAAAAGCAAATCAAATATCTTTGGGGGCTGTTTCATTATGAAATAATCTCTAAATGTTTAATGCGATAACCAAAATATATTAAATAACGACCAAATGATTTTTGCCATTTTGGGGGAATATTTTGTAGCCACCGTATAAAAGCTGTTCAAAAACAAGTTTTTTTAATTGAAAAAATGTTCAAATATAGGTTTTTATTGTTTAATTAAAAAGGGTAAACATTCCCTACAGGAAATCCCCACGATTTCCTGTAGAGACCACATATCAACCAAGTCCAACTGTTCGATTTTGGTCATTCCGTGGAAATTGCGCATGTTAAACGGGCATGTAAAGGGTTTTCCAACAAGAAGTGTTATTTTGTGTCACCCGGTATTTCGGTAGCTGCCCCTTTTGAAGCTTTTATTCTCTGACATTTGACAAGTAGAAACTACGCCATTACTTAACATGGAACGATACACGCTTCAACAACGCATTGAAATTATTAAAATTCACTACAAAAATGGTGAAAATCTTGCAGTCACAGTTCGCAAAACTAAAGCATTTTTGGGTCGCCGTGAAGCACCTTGTCGGACCGCAATACACAAAATTGTTAGAAAAATTCGAGCTGTTGGGACAAGTTTGTGATGTGAAGAATAAAACCCGTGCACTTCGCCCAAGAACAACTGAGAATATTGATGCTGTAGCCCAGAGTGTTAAAGAAAACCCAGGTTTGTCCATTCCACATCGTTCTTAGGAATTAGGCATTCCACAAACGTCATTGCACCGTATTTTGCATAAAGACTTGTGTCTTAAGGCTTATAAAGTTCAGTTAACACAAGAACTCACGCCGGCCGATCATCAAAAACGTCCTGTCTTTGATGATTGGGTCCTTGAAATGCATGAAAATGATCCGTAATTCCATCGAAAAATCATCTTGACTGATTAGGCCCATTTTCACTTGGGTAACTAAGTCAACAATCAAAATTGTCGCATCCGGGGCTCGGAAAATCCAAGAGTTATTGTTGAAAAGCCTCTCCATCCTCAACGTGTGACTGTTTGGTGTGGCAGGTCATTGGACCTTACTTTTTCGAAAATGAGCTGCTGGGACAAGTTAGTGATGTGAAGAATAACACCCGTGCACGTCTCCCAAGAACAACTCAGAATATTGCTGCGGTAGCCCAAAGTGTTGAAGAAAACCCAGGTTTGTCCATTCCACATTACGGTGAATGGATTGCGCTATCGGGAGATGATTAATGATTTTCTATAGTCGGAGTTGGATGATATTGATCTGGACAACGTTTACTTTTAACAAGACGGCGCTACGTGCCACACAAGCAAGGAAACCATTTGGTTATGGAAAATTTCATGAAAAGGATATGGTCATGTTGGCCTTCCTCTTTATTATGAAATAAACATCTGATCATTTATCTGGAAAAACGCCAAAATAACATCTCTTGTTGAAAAACTCTATTAGTCAAACCTTGGAGCCCCTACGTGCTACAAAATATTATCTTTATTTGTTAGTGTTGAGGCTTTTAGTTAAACTGCATTTTATATGCTCGATTCAATCGCATTAGTAAATAGTCAACTCTCTTTACGTGGAGTAAATATTTTCTTACCCGGATATCAATCTGGGTTTCTTGTGACGGCTGCGTTCAGTATTTATGGGCAGTTCCAGAATAACCCCATTTTTTCCCATTCGCAAACTCATCCATATGTTGGTATTTTGAGAACGTTGAAGTTGTATAATTTACATTTTGCACTTAAAAAAAGTGATACTGAAAAGCAATTAATCAATTTCAACTTGTTAACATCAAGCTTTAACCAAGCCTATAAGGCCTAATACGGTTAACAAAATTCCTTTATAAAGAGCTTAAACATTTTTTATGTTTTCATACTTTCGTTTAACTTTAAAGCGTATTCTGGAAATGCCCATACTCTACAACGACGGACTATAATTTGTACTCAAAGAAAAAAAGTTCTTCGAACATTTCCGAGGTACTAAAAGAACAAAATATAGAGCACGATAGAGCTTAACAAATTAGTATGTTTTCATACTTTCGTTTAACTTTAAAGTTAAACTCACTTTTTTGCCAATACACATACATTTTTGCTACTGGCCGGCCGACTGGCCACGAAAATTCAATGGCAGTGAAATTTTGGCACATGCATGCAATTTATGGGATAATTTTATTGTGAAAATAGTTAAATTTTTTGAAGGCTCTATTTTGGGGCCACTGCTTTTTATGTTGTATGTAAATGATCTTCGAGACTGTATTCAAAATTCTAAGTTTGGTATTTACGCAGATGATATTCAATTATTTACTTCCGGATCTTCTGGCTTAGTTGCCGATTGTATTAATGATTTAGACAGCGACATTGGTCTTATTTGTAATTGGTGTATCCGTAATAATATACATATTAACGTCAGTAAGACTAAGTGTGCAATTTTTGGTCGAGGTCGTGATGACTTTCCGGTTCGGTCCATTGTAGTTCAGAATAGGGCTGTTTCTTTTTCTAATTCTGTATCATGTTTGGGGCTTGAAATTGATTGTGATATGCTTTTTACTAATCATACTGCTCTAGTCTGCTCCAGGATTAATGTAATTCTACGACGGCTTTACAGTCTCGACGTATATTTGCCTACCGGTGTTAAATTTAGACTTGCTCATACATTGCTTTTGCCTAACATTTTGTATGGGCTAGAAATCTATTCCGGCACCAATGCGGCAAATATGCGTAAACTTAACTCTTGCTTTCATGGTATATTGAGGTTTGTTTATGGCGCTCGCTCACGTTATGATTACGATTTGTACTCTTCACTGCTCTTGGGCTGTTCATTTGATAATTATTTGAATGTTAGATGTATTTATTTCCTGTTTTGCGTGGTTAAATATGCGTTACCTGTGTATCTTTTTAATTGTATTACCTTTTTAAATACCAGTAGAAATACTCAGATCCTATTGGAGAATTTTTCTCATCTTATTATGGAGCGGTCATTTGTAGTACGTGTTGCGAGGTTATGGAATACCTTGCCACACTATCTTAAGAATTTGTCCGTACATCCTTATACTTTTAAGCGTAAATTGCTTAATTACTTGTCTGCATTGGAGCAGCTCCATTGATAATGTTACTCATCTCTGGCAATTTCTTTTCTCCAGTCATACATTTCATTAATTTTGTTGTTGTTATTTTTCATAAAAGATAGTGCGTTATATTTTTAGATTTTAAGTTTTTATTAATATTGTTTATGTTTTTAATTTTTCTGTTTGTACCACCTATCAACACGTTGTCCATAAGGGCGTTAGTTGATTAATAAATTATAAATAAATAAATAAATAAATTTGAAATAAACAATACAGAATTCTTGGGAACTGTTTGGAGTACAAGAAACCAAATGTTAGCGTATTTATGAAAAAAAAAAATAGCTGGTCCATACTTTTCCCCAAATGTTTTGACAATTTGTGGTATGGGCAACATTGTGTTTCTGTTTGCTGTTTGAAGTTACTCTTGCGATGATTTTCGATATTTTTCTTGTTTCGAAGCATTTAGAGCAAGATAGTTCTCATATTAATTGGAATTTATTCGCAATCGACATCTCTAATGGGCACATTGTGTACACTGTACAGACATATATACATACACTGAATACTCTCCTATCGGCGTTGAGGGTACTCTCGTTGTGGCGGCATTTTAGCTCTAGCCCACTTGCTTTGTTCGTACGTATGGCTGTGTGTGGTTGGTGTGCAATTCTGTATGTAAAGTACAATCGATAGATAGATATGGTGAGCAGAGTGCAAAAACGAATCAAAGATGGCTGGCTAGTAAGCAATGGGATTATTTATTTTCGAATCGAACAAAAGGAAACAAAAGCGAAAACACCGTAGTTAGTAAATCAAAAGATATCTACTAAGCTACATATTCAGCACACATATTCTCCGCCAGTCTAGTCCAGTGAAAATGTGCTAAGAGAAATACCTGCTGCCTGGTGGACTGACAAACAAAAGAATAATACCAAACACGAATACAATTAAAAGAAGAGATAAATCAGATCTCTTAGAAATTTGTCGCTCTTTGTGAGACGATCATAGTCCATTCATACTGGGGTAGTTGGTGTACCCGAGAATTCAGCTTCATCGCATAGCACCACCAGCAGCAGCAGCACATCAATCGATTTACAAAAGACGAGATCGAAGACGGTCGTTCGTTTCTCTATACCGTTGCCATTACACTAACGCGAAGTTATCTTCAATGCGCTTCCAAGTCAGTCATTTAGAACGTTCCTGAGCCTCTTAGCGTTAGGCTGATTCGTTGTGCGGTTTTCTCTCCTTTCCGTTGTTGTTGCCGCGTGTATTAAAACATATTGCTCGTTCGTACTGTTGCTGCAAAAAAAAATTATTACAAAAAAAAATTAATACAAAATAATAGCAATATTTAACACGAAAAATATAATAAATGTGCAAACAATAAAAAAAAAAATAACAAAAGAAATTGTGTCAATTCAACATTCAACGAGATAGCAACACCACCCCCAGTCGCCAGACGGTTTCAGTGTAAATAAAGTTCGCGTGGAATGACCAGACCGTCATAGTTGTTGACTTTACTTAAAAATTCACTTCCCCACTACGTCATTGATCATTAACTCAAGCAGTAATTAAAACTCGTTTATTAGTGTGCGCATAATATGCTGAAGACAACGGCGGCACAACGTCATTTCTCGAAACATACAAATTTGTAAGTATTGATCGTTTTTTTTTCGTTTTCGTTTTGAAAAACTTACTTGCAAAATTATGGGTAAATTATTTATAGCGCGAAGTGCAGTTGCGTATATGCAGTCAAGGGAATATTCCTTGAATGGAATTGTAGGATTGTTTAGTCTTAAGGGAAAAATGTAATTTAATAATAATCAACCGTGTTACAAACCTCGATATATTTTAATTTCAACTCGTTTTTATGTAATTTCGACGATTTTGTAAACATTTCCATCGAACAGTGTAACATTTTAGAATAAAATGTCCATAACACAATTACATTCTAACATTCGTTTAAAAGTGAGAGAATTTTAAATTTTGCAATATGTGTAAATTTGTAAGTTTTGTTATATTTGATTTTTTTATTATTTTAATGTGTTTGAAAGTAAACAAAAAAAAAATCCGCAAAACCTCGAATCAGGATCAAGAAGTTACAACAGTTTTATAATCCTTTGTTAAAAAAAATGTTTTAAAATTGCTTTTGTATTTTCACACATTTTTCTTATACATTTTTACGGGGGATAAACTCCAATCTATTTGCCAATTCTTATCTGATCGACCGATGCGGTTGTCATTGGAAAGCCGAGATGAAATTTGGCATTTGCGAATCGATTGACTTCAGTAGACCCGGAATTGTGGGAAATTATCCCAATAAAACTAAAACTGGTTGACATTTTTTTAATGGGAGCAGGTTTTCCGTCAATACATCCTTTTTTTTCTGTAAACCGAACTGTGAACTGTAAAATGTCGAACCGAACAAAAAAAAAAATACGAAAAAAAATCAACAAAAAAAATGGTTCGGTTCGCTAGAGTACAGTGATGACTGAAAACAATTGCTGAATTTGTTTTTTCTAATTCTTTCTACCTATCTACCGCTCAGCTGTTCAAGATTATCAAGAAACCGGCTCCCAATATGAGTGTGGCCATACGAAGAAGTGTCTTGTTTAACATGTTTGTGTAGAATGTGAGTCTCTGCAACGAAATTATCCTTAAAAAAACGAATGAAGCGTTTTTTTAAGCCATTGCAAATTTCCACAATTTTGTTTCTGTTAGTCGAATTTGAGATCATCGACCGTTTCTATTTCTTTGCAAAAAAAGAAATGTTCAAAAAAGTCTTCAAACATTGTGATTGCTTTGATTGCAGACAATGAAACCAATGTCTGCCATGAACTTGTTAATCAACTGGTACGTCAATAAATCGCACTTGGTCCAAAGATCTTTGGTCCAAAAATGTATAACAGCTTTATAAACATTACAAACAGTACACCATTGCAATTTCTTAAGTACGGTTCTGTGATATTAGTATACGTTTTTAACCTGTGATATTTTCGATTGTTATTTATTATTTATTAATTAATTAATGTGTTGTGAAGTCCAGTTTTTTTACATTGACAAATAATGATTTAATGAAATGAATAGTAATTGAATTCTAAAATAATTCCCCCTAAAAGAGGTTGGAAAAAAGCCAACGAAAATATAAAATAAATTAATTTTTTCTTTAATTTGATTATAATCACAGGACCAAATAGCCCGTCAACAAAATACAACTTTAGTTCAAAAATAAATTGGTCACTACAATAAACGCATCGGCTTTATAAACTGTTTGTTAAGAGAAATGTGTGAAAATATAAAGATGTTATACATTTTTATGAATAAACCTCACCAAGAAGTGAATTATTCCGGATGCATTATCAGTTCTGGAACAGCTTCTGGCAGCTCTTCGGGCCAAATGCGATTTATTGACCTATCAGTTGAGCCAAATATTAGTCTCGGATCATTAAGAGAATGCTACTTTTTTTTCACAGAGCATGAATTTTGATAACACAACTCTAATGATTTGTAAACGTTGTTCGTTTGTAAGTCTATTCATAATTAAATGGCAAGGCAAACTAATTGTGTGTTTCACGATCTTGAAATTAAACCCATGCAAACGAATGCCATCCACTCACTTTCGCATCGAATGTCGTCCCACTATCTTTCGTGTGATCACGTTTTGTGAGTGAGTGAAAATATTGTCATATCGATAATTCCACAAATAATGAAAAATTTGCAAAAAAAAAAACGCTAAACGCTTATATTTTAAAATATAAAACGCCGAGTTGACGTCACAGCTCTTACAAGCTGGTCAGTGTGTAAAAGGCATGCGAACGTTAACGTTCGACATTGTGCGGCAGGCTGTAAACATTTTTGATTTTGATAGTGGTCATGAATCACAAATGAAAGGGCAAAAACTTAATATAAAAACTAGCCTTTGCTATAAAAGTAATAAATAGTTCACAGACAAAAATCAATTGGTTTCGAATCAAGGTTTTTGAGGTTGTGCTGAACATGTTGAAACCCTGTTTGTAATCTCCTATGGATGTATTTCTGGCTTCAGCTCCGTTTATCTTAAAACGATGACAAATGGACTTGGTCTGATTATGCAGTAGACGACATCGTGCATGCTTAATTACACCGTCATGACGTCATAGTGACAATTACCCTGTACTTGTCAAGATCAGTCACTTACCACGCAATGACTATCGAACAAGATTGGGTACCCCCCTCCCCACACATACACTTTTTTCCACTCCATTGTAATCAATGGAAACGATATGAATTATTTGTAAAGTTGGCTTTGTTACTGATTTTTCGAATTTCCTTTATTCAAGTTCAAATTGAGCTTGGACGAAACGAACCTCTTCCTATATCGAACATTCATTAAAAGGTGGCCAAAGCACCAATTCATCGTCGGTCTTTGTCAGTTATTTATCGTCCAACCTTCATTATTCTGCTTTGTATGCTAACATTTTCACAGTCTCCGGTTAAGCGATAACCATCGGCAATAGAAGTCAGTTTAAACATTAAATGGAATATGACATTTGTAATTGTTGTTGGGGGTTGGCTCTTAACCGGTGATTGTGAAAATGACAGTTAAACATTTATTGACTTTTCTATTTAAGACCAGTTTTAAGATAACCTTCTCAATCGTTGACTTGTATATACATATAAAACAGACGGGTATATTTCTATATATGCACGTGTATAACATATTTATGTATATGAAAGCGTATGTTGGTCCGTATAAAACTTTACCATTTTGTTTGTATTTGTTCAATTGTTTTTTTTTTTGTTTTCGATACGAAATTTCAGCTGTTTTTGTTTCTACAAAGTTCGTATATTTCTGATAGTTTTAGAAGATTTTCGTAAACTTTTTAGAACCAGTTTGGGGAGTAACATGTAATTATGCCGATAGAAGTGTGCTCTGCTTTCACAGACTATATTTAAACGGGAATAAATTATGCCAGGGAGGGTGAACAATAACCAGACTTCAGTTAAACAGAAAAAATTATCTCAGGGGAGAAAGAGTCAATGGAATCAGCCATCCATTTAAAAATTTTGCCCCCTATTCGGAAAAATTTAAAACAGCTTATAAATTATTTTTGTATTTTCACACATTTATTTTTTAAAAAAAATTTTTATGAATACGGGCGATTTTTTTTTTCTTAAAAAATTTAAATGTGCCGATTTCGGGCCTTATTGTCGGCTGTAGGAAAATGGAGCCCAAGAAAACAAGCCCCAAAATTTAAACGAAACATAGGGACCTATTGCGTAATTCAATTCAATGAGATCCAGGGAATCGAAAACCGTTGAAAATGTGTAATGAAAATGGATTGCGATATTTAATAAAAATCAAAATGCATGGAAATGTTCAAAATGCATGGAAAATTGGGAAGCCTGCCACCTGTCCACATCGGTATTGCTTTCCATAATATCTCTTTAATGCAACAGGTTGTGGCGGTCCAAGTCAACATTTTTTTTTTAAACCAAACTGTATTTCGTTCAAGTAAAATGTTGACGTCATAATAAAGATAAAAGGAACACAATCTATTAAAAAAAATTGAGTACCGTAGCTCTTAAAATGTATGAGATACTGTTCGACATAGTCGAAAACAGTTAATCAACAATTACGTGTACAAAAAAAAACCTAACAACAAAAGATAGAACAAAGTGTTGGCCTCCTTAAATCTTAAAATGCTTCGAAAAATACGAAAAGTAGTCAACTTTGGAAATATTTCTAAAATATATCCAATTGTCCGACTTTTAATGTGAAAACATTAATACGATCGTTCACTCCTTGCCTACAATCAATTTTACAGAAGTAAGTTACCGACTCTTGGCCGAATGAATTGGATTATGGATCACTGGGTGCGAGTCTAAACCTGATAAACCACATCAATCAGGAACTTCAAAGACATCGTTGCAGCTCCTGGACCCTGTGCAAAAGAGGGCGGTGCTGTCGGGTATCCAACTCTATTGCCCCCACTCCTTGCAGCACTGGAAATGCTTGTCGTAGTTTTTTGCCACGTGTTAACAGGCCTGTTGCCTTGCCTCCTTAAAGAAGGCGGCGGCATAAAAATGTGTCTTTAGTTTAAAATGTCTCAGAATTCCTAACAGAACTTTTCTGTTGGCCGATGATGTTCAGTTGCACAGATTATACTGGGTGATTCATAAAAGAATTTAAATCAAATTGATGCTTAGCTAGCATTTAAGAAACGAATGTTTAAAGGCTTATGACATTGTATTCAGTTGGTGGTTTATAATTATATGTATTTGCTCAAAAGTCATCAGTTTTAAATCAGAGGGTACTGACCTGACAAACGCACTATGTCTGTATGCGTGTGTGTGTGTATATATTTCTGTTATTTCAGATATGTATTAATATTCAAATAAAACCCAATATTTCTGTGATACCTATTTAGTTTTGTAGAGCAGATGAGACTGCAAACAATGCAAAAAAGAAGATTACTGTATTGGAGAGAAATAGCAAACAAATCCATCTATAATTTGAAACCTTAACCAGTGAAAAGGTTGATGTGATAACATGTATTTGTTATTTGTTTACATGTACATTACTCTAAAAGCCCAACCACAAAATTGTAAATTAAATATTTAATATTTTGTTGTTTTAAGTTTTGCTTATCTTCGACAATAACGGTTAGGGCAATAATAAAAACTGGTTTTTATTGATTGGATTCAAGTAGTGGTCTCGACAAGATAGTGCCCTACATGACACTTATAACATTCAGTTGTTGCAAAGAGAGAACAGACGAACAGAACTTTTAAACCTCTAAAACAAAAAAAGGATTGTTTTTTTATGAAATCTCCTCATGAGAGGTAAACCTGGCACTCCCTTAAAGTAATAAGCCAAGAAAAAGGTGGCAGAAAATATTTTTTTTTATTAAAAAAAAAAAAAATATTGGCATACAAATATTATATCTGGCTTCACAATAGCGCATCCTGTCAACCAACTTTTTCAAGACGTTGTTGGCAGCTTCTGCCTCCATCTTAAAAATAGTTTTCGCGCTGCTCTAAGGCCCAACAGATATTTGTGTAGCTATAAAAAAAGTATACAAAATATTTCCCCTTACAATCGAAAAACATGAAAACTAGACAACTTTGGAAATAATTTCAAAATATATCCAATTACCCGACATTAATAATATTAATGTAAACGAATCCCTCAGTTCGTGGCTACAACCCTTTATTTATACAACTCAAACAAGTTTACTAGATCAAAAGTTATGGACTTTTGACCGATGGAAATAAGCGATTTATTTTCTTCCAATGAGATATGATACTGACTTTCTGTCAAGATTTCGAGCGGGAAAAATAGCTTACGTTAGAAAAAAGAAATAAAAACATTGTGAATTAAATTTGTAAGAAACAAAATCAAAAGCTGTCAAGTTAAACACTTTCCGCTTAACACGTGTTAAATTTGTTAACATATTTTTCGTGTAGGGTGTTCAAAGTACTACATATATTTAATAACACTATGCAACAGCGATTTTTTATGATTTTTTTTTCCAAAAAAATGTATCAATAATTTTTTATTTAAAAATGTATTAATACTTTTTTTTTTTAAATGCATCAGTAATTTTTTTTAAACAAAAAAGTATCAAAAAAAATAATGTATTCATAATTTTTTTAAAAAAATGTGTCCATAATTTATTTTAAATTTATCCATAGATTTTTTTAAAAAAATGTATCCATCGAAAATGTATATAATGTTTTAAAAATATTGTATTCATAATTTTTTTAAAAAACAAATGAAAAAATATATACATAATTTTTTTTAAAAAAATTATCCATTGCAGTTTTTATAAAATAAATGTATCCATAAATTTATCGAAAACAGTGTATCCCCAAAAATCTTTTAAAAAAAAGTTATCTCTAATATTTTTTAAAAGAATGAATCCCTAATTTTTTGTACAGTCGAACTTCCATATAGCGAATCTCAAGGGGACCAAAAAAAAATTCGTTATATAGAAAATTCGTAATATAGAATTATTTTAAAAAAAATTTATTTTTATGTATGTTGAATTTTATTTAAAATAATTGGTAAATTTTGTCTGCGTTTGATTTTTCCATTTTTCCGTGTAGTCTACTATGCGAAATAGAAATGTGAAAATCACACACAAAAACAAATAAAAAATGAAAATATGTGTGTGTATGGTGAGAGTGAAAAATGTGTTTATGTAAAACTCGTTATACGGAGATCAAAAACGCATGAGCATTCGAGTTACGGGCGTAGAAAAAATTCGTAGTAAAGAAATATTCGCTATAAGGAAACTCGTTATAAGGAGATCAAAACATACTGAAAATTTAACGAAATTGCAGTGTTCTGGAAATAAATTCGTTATATAGAGAACTTCGTTGTACGGAAGTTCGTAATAGAGAAGTTCGACTGTAATAAAAAATGAATTTTTTTAAAAAGAAATGTATGTAAACAAATTTATATATTTTTTTTTTCAAAAAATGTATCAATATTTTTTTTTTAAATGTATCCGTTTTTTTTTAAAAAAAAATGTATCCATAATTTTTTTTAAATGTATACGTACATTTTTTTTTTAAAAAATAATAATTTTTTAAAAAATTGTATCCATACATTTTTTAAAAAATGTGTAAATTTTTTTTAAAATTATTGTATTCATAATTTTTTTTAGGAATATGTGTCCAATATTATTTATAGTTTTGTGGTTGTTGTTGCATAGTGTAATCATTGGTTTAAACGTCATCAATCTAAGCGTGTGCGTAACATATTGCAGTTAGCAGTCCTACTCAATAGTAAATTGAGCTACTCGTACATTTTTATTGTACTTCTTGTGTATAAAAAGGTATTAACTTTGATTTCGATTTGTTTTCGTTAATCTAAAAATAGACGGAATCGAATAAACGATTTATTACCGGGTGAACCATCACGAAATAAAAATTAAATAATTTGACTTGTTTGCTTCAGCGCTCACTAATCGATCAATCAATAAGAAATGTGAGAATGATTAACTTGTTAGTTGTGGTGGTCTGAAGTCTGATGATACATACACGTCGGCCGTTTTGTCGTCTGAGAGGTGTCAAGTATTCAAATGGTCGGTATTGTTTATACTCCTTCTTCTTCTAGTTGGTCTTTAATACTTTAAGGAATCGAAGAATGTGTCCGTCATCCCGGTTAAGTTGGTCTTGTCATTTCTAAGGAAAATTTACCTCACAAAAATCTATTTCAAGTGTTTCTCTTTAGCTTTTCTTTTGCTTCTTTGTTTGTTTGTGTTCAATGGATGGATACCTAACCAACCATACGGCGAGTCATATCTTATCATCGGGCCACATACGAAACGCCGTCGTTCATGGTGTTCAATTGTTGAAGTTACTAGACAACATTGCAAAATATTCAGAATTCAGTTATTCATTACGCTTCGTACGGTCTACTGGTTTGTTTGTTTCTTTGTATTTCCTTAAGTTTCATACAGATTTTGCGTAATTAATTTTAATGTTTTTATAAAAAAAAAATTATAAAAAATAAAGCCGTGTTCCTCTGTCCCCTTGTGTAGTAGTGATTCTCCTTCAAAAGTTACATCATACACGCCGAGGCGCATGCGTATCGAGTTGTCAAATGTGTCAATAAAATATTGATCTTGAAATACATATGGCGCATTTACTACAATAGTGTCATAACTGAAGATACGATTTTTGCAAGAGTCTTGGATGAAGTTCAAATTCGGGGAAACCCCATAGGATTCGCGAATAAACTAGAGCTTTTTCTTGACCAGAAAATAAAAAGTGAATTTTGAATTCTGACGCCATTGAAGTAAACGAGCGATGTGTGTTTTCAAATTTTGTATTTTTGGAGTGTAATGTGTGTGCGGTTTTTTTTTCGTCAAATCAAGTTATGAACTATTTTATGTTGTGCTAAAAAAGTGACAAAAACTCAAAAATTAAACATGACATAAATAATATTCTTTTATCAAACGATTATTGGCTGTAAATAAATCAACATAGCTTAACGAACTTAGTTATTTCCCTTAACATTCCATGAAGGAATAGACGGGGAACTTCTCCCATATCAGTGAGCTATGTGCGATATAATTTATTTTAAATACTCACTGAACGGCACCTACTGGTGAAAGTCGACTCCCAACGGCTGATGTTTTTTGTAGAGATGTTTTTACATGGCTTAGAGATTTATCTCTTACAAAAAAAAAATACAATACAATGATAGTCTGGTTTTTATATTCGTTAGAAAACTATTCGAATACAAACAAATTCAATACAAGGATAGTCTGGTTTTATGTTTTCATTATGAACATTTTTATCGCACTGCAAATACTACAGGGTTTTCCAACAAGAGGTGTTATTTTGGTATTCAAAGAAAACTTAAATTTTTTGACATAAATGATCGAATCATAATAAAGAGGAAGGTATGCCGTTAATAATGAAAAACAACATCAGCCAAATCGCCACCACGACCACGCTTAAAGGACCATATCATTTTCATGAAATTGTCCATAACCAAATCGCAAAATGGTTGCCCTATGTGCTCGATAGCCTCACGAATTCTATCTTTGAGATCTTGAATCAACGCTGGGCTGTTGGCGTAGAACTTATCTTTCACGAGGCACCAAAGGAAGAAGTCGCGAGGTGTTACATCACAAGATCTCGGTGGCCAATTGTGATCACCTCTTCGAGAGATAACGCGGTCTGAAAACTTTTCCCGTCAAAGAGCAATGGTTTTGTTGCTTGTGTGTCCAGCAGCGCCGTCTTCTTGAAAGTAAACGTTGTCCAGATCAATATCATCTAACTCCGACCATAAAAAATCATTAATCATCTCTCGATAGCGCAATCCTTTCACCGTAACTGTTGATCCAACCTCATTTTCGAAAAAGAAAGGTCCCGTCGTACCATAAACCACACGAAACAGTCACCCCTTGAGGATATAGAGGCTTCTCAACAATAACTGTGGGGTTTTCCGAGCCCCAGATGCGACAAGTTTGCTTGTTGGCTTAGCCACCGAGGTGGAAATGGGCCTTTCACCAATCAAGATTATTTCTCGATGGAATTCCGGATCATTTTCATGCATTTCAAGAAACCCAATCAGTAAAGACACGACGTTGTTGATGATCGGCCGGCTTAAGTTCATGTGTTAACTGAACTTTATGAGCCAGTTATAACAAATACATGAATCCGTCAAAATCGATGAAGAGTTTCCGATTTTTTGTTTGTCATTTTTTTTTTTTTGAAGGTCTCTCGTTTTAACAAGAACTGTATTTTTTTTTTGTCATTATTAAAATATAGCACAGTCATGAACTGCACCTATGCTAAGGAGTCGTTTTCCATTTATGACAAACTAAGTATCAGAAAATCCAATTTATAGACACTAAAATTGTCATTCATTTCTAAACAATTTGTTTTTTTTTGTTGAGATTGAGATTAGGTGTAAACTACTAAATCGCTAACCGGTTAACAGCAGCCTAGTACTTATTACAATTACAATAGGGCGATGATCAATTGTTCACCATACTCACCTCTCGATTGGTTTGTGCAATGTGGCACAGTCCTGGCAATTCGTTTTATTGACGTCGGTACCCATTGAGCCGAAAAATGAGCCATGACGCTGTTGTGGTAGGTCGCCCGCCATATGTCGTATGATTTTTACACTGAGGTCATTGCGTAAATTATTGAGTATTTCTGACACATTTCTTGTCACGAAACACACGTGAAGTGAGAAAAACAATAACCCTGAAAACACCATTAGCAAAAAAAGTCAGCCTTTATATTGTGTTCTGAGATATTAAGGAGCTTCACAGCACTTTTAGGCGAAGAAACGATTTAAGATTTTCCAGAAATGCAGTCTGGTCCATCAAGAGGTTCATCTTCGAGTCATATGTTATTTTGACAGTGCTTTACTGAAAGCTTTACTTATTTCCATTTCTATTTAATCAAACTGAGCCCCCTTTTTGGACTATACGTTCATTTAATTATTCATATAATTATATATCAAAAATCCTAAAACTAATCCTAACGCCCTTTTTTTTAAAGAAACTCTAAAAAGTCAACAAAATGATTTAATTGATGGAGATTCCCAGTAATATACAGTGAAGGAATAAAGTCAACATACAGCTAACTATTATGTTGTTTTTGAGGTATAGTGACGATAATGAAAAAAGTGGTTATGAGAATAGTTAATACATTAATAAATATATTTATTTACATTGAGAAATTCGAATTCATAAACAAAACGAAAACAATAAAAACGAAAAATTAAAAAAATCATTGGAGAAAAGTCTACATACCGATGTAATAGGAACACGTTAATTCATTTTTGTACTATAAAATATTTATATTTTTTGAACTAATATTTTTTTAACTTTAATACGGTGGACCAACACCGTTAGCGTCAATAACAGCTGATAGACGTCTAGGCATCGAAGACACTAAACTTTCAGATATTTTTTTTTTTTATTTATTATTAATTACAATACAAAGTAAATTTATATTCTAATTTTGGGTCCAAGGGTAAACCGGGTGACAAAGACCATATGTTTAGATTTTTTGCAGCGACAGACCAAAGCCTCTGGTGGGAATCGAACCCACAACCCCCACGCTGATAGGCAAGCACGCTACCAACTCGCCTACCGGGGCGCCTAAAAAACTTTCAGTTATATCGGGCGTTATTTCAGACCAAGCTCAAATCAGGGCTGTTTTTAGGGTTTGGCGGCTACTAATGTCATATTTTATTAGATTTTTTTCTAAAATATCCCAACATGTTCTATGGGATTGAGGTCCGGCAACTGGGAAGGTGAATTAAGTTGTCTTGGAGCATAATAAAGAAGCCAGTCCCGGACTACGTGAGCTGTATGCCTCGGATCATTGTCTTGTTGGAAGATCCATTGAGTTCCGAGATCCAAATTATCGACAGATGGCTTTAAATGTTCTTCTAGTATGCTCTTTTATAAATGTCAGTCCATAGTGCTTTCTATAGAAACTAAATCCCCCACTCCAGAAGCCCCAATGCCCCCCAAACCATCAAACTGCCATCACTGTGTTTAACTGTAGGTATTCTATTTTTGGGATCTAGTGATGTGTTGGGTTTTCTCCAAAACTTATGATCGACCATCACTTCCGAAAATGTTGTATTTACTTTCGTCGGTAAATAGAACGCGATTCCAATAATCAATTCCTTTGTCGATATGTTATTTGGCAAACTCTAGGCGAAGTTTTCGGGTTTTTTCCGAAATTAGCGGTTTCCTTCGTGCTACTCTGCTTTTAAATACGTTTTCAGGTATCGCATTTCTTACAGTTCTCGGATGGACGGTCTTGTCTGTACATTTTTCCACATCACTTCCGAAAATGTTGTATTTACTTTCGTCGGTAAATAGAACGCGATTCCAATAATCAATTCCTTTGTCGATATGTTATTTGGCAAACTCTAGGCGAAGTTTTCGGGTTTTTTCCGAAATTAGCGGTTTCCTTCGTGCCACTCTGCTTTTAAATCCGTTTTCAGGTATCGCATTTCTTACAGTTCTCGGATGGACGGTCTTGTCTGAACATTTTTCCACATGTTCCGCCAATTTTGGAGCACTTATTTTTGGATCCTGAAGTACTTTCATGACAACTTTTTCGGTCTATCAGATCGCGCTATATTTTCAGTTGTACCGCCTTCATTATAATTTCTTATTATAGTTTGCACAGTTGAACGGCTTAAACTACAAGTTTTGGCGACTTCTCCGTATTGTTTATTTTCTTTACGTGGCTTTCTATCTGAAATCTCACGATGTAACAAAAAAAAAGTGTTAATGCAGCACATTGCACACTAAAATGCTTCTAAAGACATCTAAACTAAAAGCGACGAAAAATAAATGGGGTTCCCCGTTTCTTTCATATTTGTAGGATTTGCCACGTTGTATGTAGACTTTTTTCCCGCTGTATGTTGACTTTATTCCATCACTGTATGTATATTTATACATAACATAAATATTTCCAAGGTCAATGCGTTTATTGAAAAGACGTTTTGGCCGAAATGATGCATTCACCGCGCCCGTAAGATTGTGGAAAAAGTTGGTGGAACTTTCATGCCAGTCGACAACGGTGCACAATGACGATAATGTGGCTGCTGTAGCTGGGAGTATGTGACTCAGTACTGCAGTAAGAATTTGGCACAAAGACATCGTATTAATCGCTTTCAAGGTCCGATTCACTTAGTAATTCAAGACGTACGACCATTCGCTTAGGAACAATGATTTTTGCCAAGATCGTTATCGTCACGACGGCATCTTGCGATCGGAAAAACCCGCACATGATCGACGAGCTACACCCCGGAGCTTTTCCCCCAAACTCATATCGATTTTCGTGATCTCTGGGTGATTTTGAGGGGGAGGTGGCAATGCCTTTGGTGTAATTTTTATTAAAAGGGCATCGGAGAACTCATTGAATACACAAACTGAAACTAAAAATTATTAAAACAAACAACAGATGATCGGCGACAGGGCTGGTAGTCTTGAGCAGGGATGAGAAAGCAGTACAAAACCATAAAAGTGCTCAAACAAAAAACATTCATGCATATTGAGTGTCTTACTGTGCGCCCACTGGGGGGAACGCCCCATCATTTGGAAACGCCTGCTCTAGTGCATCTAGCACTTTGTTGTCGTTGCAGAATATAATGTCATATGTATGTGGCTCTTTTCAAAATACAAAAGATAACTGGCGGCGGCCACCATACTTTCCCCCCCCCCCCCCCCAAAATTCCATTCATTCTGGTGTTCACTGGATTCGTGGACTCTACTCAACTTTTCCCCCAACTGATCGCTCCGCTTGATGTGATATTTTACGGGGCCCGGTCACTTGTAGGCTTAGCTTCGGCTCTGCCTTCGCTATGAGCAGGTTTCAAAATGTTGTAAATTGTCTGATCGTTTCAAAGCGAGCAAAAGGGATTTAAAAAAAACAACATTTGCTGTACAACCCATTCTTGATACACTTTAAGAACGTAGAGCTCTGTAAATCACAAGTTTCCGCTAATCGAATACTGGGCTAAGTAAAATGTTGTAAGGTCCACGCGATGACCTCTCTTAAGCTGGCAGATCAAAGGTGTCTCTACGAGGGGGAAAACATTTTCCTGTTAGTTACAAGAAAGAAGTATCACCAGTAATTTCTGGCGATTACATCCATAAGCATTAAATTCGTTGATAATGAACTTGAATAACTATCGGAGAAACACATGTAGTACGTTTGGATTGTTTTTGTCCATTACACGTTTTTGCTAGTCTATCGACATGTACACATGCACTACGTAGTGTTATGTACATTTGATTGTATGAATATTTTGCTTTTCTTACAAATGGTCAGGTACCAATTATCTTATCTCGCCATGTATTCTCATGAGCTTTAGATATTTTGACGTAATGATGGACACAGCAAACGTAGTGGCGAGTGGTTGGTTGGTTGGTTGACCCCTTAGTGAGTGGGGTATCACAGCAGATTAGCATGTCAATAAAATGAAATTAAATAATTTTGAAATAACTTAATAAATGTCACAAAAGAACTCATTTTTAGAATTTGAATGTTGCTAAGGTAATTTGCCGGCCACACCACAGACCGCGGCTTTAGTCATCATCATCACCGAATTGAAATTAAACTGTCTGTCTATTTTGTCTAAATTTAATACTTTTTTTTTTTCTTTTATATATTTTCAGACTTTAAAAATCATCGAAATTTGAAAAACCATCCCTCCCAAAGGCCATGCGCTAAAACTATTCCATACGGCTGTGTTTGGATTTTGTACAGGACTAAAGAAACAACATAAAAGACGAATTTATCGTTCATTTAAGCATTCATCGCTCCAGATCCATACCATACCATACTTGTGATATTATAAATAGAGAGAGAACGAGTTAGCAACGACATTCAAAATGAATTCGACAAGTGCATTTTTTGACGAACACATTGTTATGCTGTACACTCATCTGGTCAATCACTATGTGCCCGAGTTTTTTAAGGGCTTCGAATATACACCCTGGGTATTCTCACTGCTGGGCTCAGTGGTCATTGGCATGAGCGGCATCTTGCCATTGGTCATAATACCCACAGAGGACAAACTAAAGAAACAAGGCTATTCAGATCGTAAGTTTATCTACACACACTGGAAATTCCCCATATGATTTAGAAATCAATTCTTCCCCCATTGCAGCTGGCGAATCAAAGTTCCTTAAGGTTCTATTGAGTTTTGCTGTTGGCGGTCTCTTGGGAGATGTATTCCTGCATTTACTACCCGAAGCCTGGGAAGGCGATAATGATCTAGGTGGGCCTTTTGTAACTTTATTGTCTCCTATACGAATTTATATTGACATTCTTTCATTTTTGCTGTTCTTCATCATCTTCTGTAGACACTTCTTCCGGTCATCCCTCGTTGCGTTCCGGTCTTTGGGTTTTATCTGGCATATTAATTTTCACCATAGTCGAGAAAATATTCTCCGGCTATGCCAATGCCGACGAAGAAAATCCCCAGCCGAAATGTGTGGAAATTGCCAATTGTTTAATGCGTAAGACGGGCGGCAAAATATTGGAGGGTCAAACGTCCACGAGCTGCTCTGGTAATGGCTCATGTGACATTGAAGATGTGCCCAATGGCTGTTATTTGCGCGAACGTGAACAGAAGCACAAGGAGCAGCCAAAGAAAGTTGCCGGCTATTTGAATTTAATGGCCAATTCCATAGATAATTTTACGCATGGTTTGGCTGTGGCCGGTTCATTTTTGGTATCATTCCGTCATGGCGTTTTGGCGACATTTGCCATATTGTGTAAGTATAAATGATTGAGTGATCACGAATGGATTGATTTTCATTTTGATTAATGTGTACATATTACAAGACTATGAGAATTGATGAGGATAGCTTAAGCATAAACCACAACACGTTAGTGTTTTCAAATCGAAAACAATGAATTTTGGTTTTAAAAAAATATTCCACATATTTATGTTTTTTTTTTTCTTTCAGTACATGAAATTCCTCATGAAGTCGGAGATTTTGCCATTCTGCTGCGCTCTGGCTTTAGCCGATGGGATGCAGCACGTGCTCAACTGTTGACAGCTGGTGCTGGTTTACTTGGTGCGCTCGTGGCTATAGGTGGTTCGGGTGTTACTTCGGCAATGGGTAAGTGTGTCAACGCTTTCGACGATTTATAAAAAAAAGTCCCATTTATAATCCGTGCCATTATTGTCGTTATTTCAGAGGCTCGTACATCGTGGATAATGCCATTTACCGCCGGAGGCTTTTTGCACATAGCTTTAGTTACAGTTTTACCCGATTTGTTAAAGGAAGAAAGTCCTATAGAATCCGTTAAACAGCTGTTAGCACTTTTGGCTGGCATAGCAGTGATGGCTGTTATGACCGTTCTATTCGAACACTAAATAAAAACCGCAGTAATACATAAGTAGTGATGTAATTTGAAAACTTAATAAGAATTTGTATTTAATCATTTCGAAATGTGAATCATCACCGAATCGTCTAAATCATATTACCAAAGTATAAATGCAACTTACAAAAAAGTACAAAAGAAATCGATTACTTTTTATTTTGAAATTTTGTAAAATTCCCAAATTGGCAAAGTTGCAAAAATATGTTCGATTCTAGATTCAAGTAATTTCAATGTAAATTGAAATACATAGCCCCATATTCATAAAAATATAAAAAACCTTTGTTAAGAAAAAATGTATGAAAATACTAAAACAATTTTTCACACATTTTTCTTAATAAATGTTTTTTAAATTTTTATGAATATGGGGGGAAATGTATGTATTTTAATTAAATTAAATATAGTTAGGTAGCATATGACATTATAGATATGTATTGAGATATAAAAGAAACTAACTATTATTAGTTACTGTTAATTAGTTATACACAAAATATATTCAAACTCAAACAACATTTATGAATATGTATTTGAAAAGGAAAACTTATGTTTACAAGTTTTTGCTTGTTTTTTTTTTTGTTACACTCCTATAAATTATATATATTTTATTTACAAAAGCCATACTATATTCGTTTTATTCCTATTATTTCGTTTTTTCTTTCTTTCTTTTATTTGAAGTTTTTAATGGTCTTCACAGTTACAAATCTTATTTATATTTATATACATATATTTAAGAAAACATTTTGTGTGATATACAACATAATGCTGATATTGAAAAATATAATAAAGTCTACATATTAAAACATGATAACATTTCCGGATGTCTGTCCTATTTTATAATTCAGGGTTGTTTCCCTGTCGGTATTGAAGATGACAAAAAAAAATTAACTATTATGTTATTATATTTTGCTGAACTTGTATTGACTAAAAGCGAATATGGTAACGACCCTAAAAGAACCAAGTTGCATTCTGACAGGAATCCTCACAAATATTATGCCACTGTTCAGGTCGACAGTTGCGACGACTCACTCACCTTCGAAGGAGGTACCTCGACAACCTTGAACAGTTGACCAATGCAGCTTTGTCTTTCTTAACGAAATTCATTGAGAATGTCAAATTGTTCTCGATTGTATGTCTAGAAATGGGCTGAAATGCATTTTACCCAAAAAAAAATTAATTTTTTATTATTTTTTTTATGGCAATACAATTTCCATGTCATTCATCCTAATGCAATTCTATGAAGTTTGTGTATCCACACTTATATAATGGGAGGCGGATAGAATTTTAGGAGTATCCTTGGGCCATCTATGTCCACGACCACAATTTATTTTATATTTTTTTCATTCTCATGTTATTTCCTGAAGTTTTTTTTTTTTGTTCTTGGGGTCAATTTTTTTGGCGGTTTCTATGGCCTCCTGGAGCATTTCACCCTTCTTATGTCGATGTGGTATTTTCATTTTTTTGAGGGGGTTGGGGCTTACGCCCGTTAAAGTGCATATCAGCCCATTCTCCAATAAATGTTGAGATTAGAAAGAACGTGTAATTATTGTGAATGGACGTTTTTTTTTTTATAAATTGTTCAAATATTTTATTAAATATTCTCTAGCAATGTCGACATAAACAGATTTATGAGATTTCTAAATACATATAAACTAAAATGAATTGCATACTAAACCTTTACTGAGTGGTAATATGATGTTCAGGTATTGCCACTTCCACAGCATAAGCACCATTCAAATCAGCCGCTGTTACAACTGTTTGTTCACATTGACTTAGACGTTCCAATTCGAAGCGCGTCTTCTTCGCCTGCAAAGCCGTTAAGTACTTTTGCATTCGATAGAAACCGGCCTTTTCTCGAAAGTACTCGGTTTCCATGCGCAAACGATCTTCTTGAAGTTTCTGTAAAACTTTAATATCAAGCGGAGGTAAAAGATTTGGAAGTGAAATGGCATTGCCGCCACCATTAGTTTGCTGATATTGGAGGTTTGACGGATGTCGAGGTGAGTTGTTACTAGACGATTGTGGTGACAATGGGTTGGCTTGCGGCATATCCTGCATTAACTGCAAAATGAATAGTAGAAAAACATGTTCATATACATACATCTGTTATAAGAGGATGTTAATTGTATTAGCTACTCACGCTTGGGTCAAATGGTTCTTCGTCATATGTATTGTGATCCTCTTCAATTAATTCATCGTATAATGATTCATCTTTTTTAATGTTCGCTTCATCGAACTCTGAGGCAATTTGATGGTCTTCTTCCGTTTCGTCTATTTTACTCCATTTACTGTCATTATAGTATTCACCATATTGACCGTCATCACTGTTTTCCTAAGGAAAGACGATTTGTTAGTTACTTTTGAAATAGTTTTAAATTCAATTCAATTGTATTTCATGTCAGTGAAGTTAAATTTTAAAATTTAATTAGTCAAGACACATACCGCCTTATTAACAGAGCGTGTATAGTGAGTTAACTGAGCCATGTTAAGTGGTTAACAGTGAAAATGTAGATATATATTTACGATTTCTGACCGATCGGACTCCTCATTTTGCCGTTGATTCTCAAGTTGGGTCATTCGTACGCGAATTTTGACAAACGTTTTTTGGAATCACAATAGCTATCCATGGTACTACTGTGGACCCAGCATCTATTTCCAGTCGGCTACAGTGGGCCTTACATTTAAATTATAATTTAAAGTAAAAAATCTGAACAAATCGGTTCTGAAATTGATTTTGGACAAGTGTAATATACAGATCGATTTGGAATCACAATAGCTACCCATGGTATTACTGTGGACCCAGCATTTATTTCCAGTCGGCCACAGTGGGCCTTACAGAAAAATTAAAATTTAATCTAAAATCTGAATAAATCGGTTCTGAAATTGATTTTGGACAAGTGTGATGTACAGATCGATTTGGAATCACAATAGCTATCCATGGTATTAATGTGGACCCAGCTTCTATTTCCAGTCGGCCAAAGTGGGCCTTCTTTTGTCACTCTATGTCCACTTACAAATGTTCTTAGTAATGCTCATTTTAGGGTCAACTCCAAAACATACCCTGTTGGATGCTCTTGTTTTATTTAAATTATTTTTTTTTTTATTTTTTTCGTCCGATCGGTCAGAAATCGTAAATATATATCAGCATTTTCACTGTTAACCACTTAACATGGATCTGTTAACTCCCTATACCCTCTTTGTTAAAAAGGCGGTTTGACTAGTTAAATTTTAAAATTTAACTTCACGGACATTTGTATTTCTTATAATAAAGGGTTTTACAACAAGCGGTGTTATTTTGAATCACCCGGTATTTCGGTAGCTGTCACTGTTGAAGCTTTTATTCTTTGACATTTGACAAGTAGAAACTACTCCATTACTAAAAATGGAACAATACACGCTTCAACAACGCATTGAAATTATTAAAATTCACTACAAAAATTGTGAAAATCTTGCAGTAACAGTTTGCAAAACTAAAACATTTTTGGGTCGTCGTGAAGCACCTTGTCGGACAGCAATACAGAAATTGATGGAAAATTAGAGCTGTTGCGACAAGTTAGTGATGTGAAGAATATAACCCGTGCACGTCGCTCAAGAACAACTGAGAATCTTGGTGCGGTAGCCCAAAGTGTTGAAGAAAACACAGGTTTGCCTATTCCTCGTCGTTCTTTGGAATGGGGCATTCCACAAACGTCATTACATTACATTATAAAGTTCATTTAACATCGGAACTCAAGCAGGCCGATCATCAACAACGTCGTGTCTATGCTGATTGGGTCCTTGAAATGCATGAGAATCATCCGGAATTCGATCGAAAAATTATATTGATTGATGAGGCCCATTTCCACGTCGGTGGCTACGCCAACAAGCAAAATGGTCGCATCTGGGGCTCGGAAAACCCAAAAGTTATTGTTGAGAAGTCTTTCCATCCTCAACGTGTGACTGTTTGGTGCGGCAGGTCATTGGACCTTACTTTTTCGAAAATGAGGATGGATCAACAGATACTGTGAATAGATTGCGCTATCGGGAGATGATTAAATTTTTTTTTATGGTCGGAGTTGGATGATATTGATCTGGAGAACGTTTACTTTCAACAAGACGGCGCTACGTGCCACACAAGCAACGAGAAAGATCTTGATCGTTGATTCAAGATCTCAAAGATAGAATTCGTGAGGCTATTGAGGACATAGGGCAACCACTTTGCGATTTGGTTATGGACAATTTAATGAAAGGATATGAAGGCGTGGTCGTGGTGGCCATTTGGCTGATGTTGCTTTTCATTATTAACGGCATAGCTTCCTCATTATTATGAAATAAACATCTAATCATTTATCTCAAAAAATGCAATTTTTCTTTGAATACTAAAATACCACCTCTTGTTCGAGAACCCTGTATATGTATTATATTTTACATTATTCATTATCGTCCCATACGTTTAAGTTTATTTATTTAAATGGTTTACTTTAAAACAATGCCCATTAGAATTTGTTTAATTAATTGTTTTTATAAACCATTTTGCGTTTTACTGACGTTGCTTTTCGTTACATATTTAGCTTGATAAGAGCAGGGTTAAACTTTACAAAATCGTTTAATCGTCAGCCCATGATAAAATCTATATTCGAAATGTATTACATCATTCTGAGAAAGTCTTCGACAGGAATCCAAAGAATTCTTTTTTACAATTTCCTTGGAAATGCGTTTAAAAAAACATCTCTGAAATCTGCATCCAAAGTTATAAATGTTCGAAGAATGTCTCCCTACAAAAACCTTATTCTGGTGATTTGGCATACTAAAAATGAATACTTACAAAGTCCACTTGTCTTGCACGTTTTTTCACTCTCACTGTCGTTCGTCCTTCTGGCGTTGGATTGGTTTCCACCGAATGTACCATGGCCAAGTGTTTCACTATTGTCTCCGTATCTTTAGTATCAAAAACTCCATCACACATGCCGCATTTTGTTCTAGGCGGTTCACCATCTAATTGTGAACAAAATTCCCAAATAAAATCGATATTCGTCGGTAATTTAAATCGTTCCTCTTTAACGGCCTCATACTCGTCAGCGGGTTTAGTAATCCGACCATGTGTAACTACGCCATGCATGCGATGCAAATGTCGTTGCAGATTCGACGTACCCTGGTATGAAAGATTCTTCTTACAAAAACAACAACGCACTTGATCTGAACTAATACGTGTGCAGTACTTCCATACAACACTTGCCGAACTTAGGGATCGGCGCGCGAATTTTTTCGCAGGACTGTCTGCATGCTCGTCATCATCGGCATTGTCTATGTTATTTATGGGATGAATTGCTTCGATTTTATTATTTAGTTGGGATCCGGGTTCACCCAACACATTGTGACGTCTTTGTAAGTGGGTAATAACATTGGCTGTGCCATGAAAAGACATAACTTTGGTACACAGTTTACATCGAATCGTGTGACGGGATAACTTTTCACAATAATTCCATACATAACTCGCTCCACGACGTTCTTTTCGATCTGCCGCTGTAATATCGGCACTGGAACGACCATTTTGATCTTCTTCTTCATATCCCGATTGATCTAGGGAGGCGGTGGCTTGCATTGTTTCATCATCCATGTCTGAAGTGTTTTTATTTGAACTCTGTGTTGGATTAAAAAACAATTGTTCAATTATTCAGCTATTCTAAGTAATCTCAATAAAATGTAGTGTGTTGCGAAATTCACCCAGTCAGTTATATCTATATAATTCTTAGTTAAAACTTAATGCAGATCTGTAGATTAATTAGATTGGCATAACAGGCATTAAATTCGAAAGACTGTCTGGATGAATTCCACCAACGACTAGACACACACACATTTAAAAAACAAAACATTAAAATGTCACCATTTAATTGTCCCGCACTGAAGATTTGTTTAGAACATTAAGAGTAGGAAAAAGGATATGTCAACTTAAAGGTGTTCAATAAAGAACAAGTTAATCCACGTCCATGTTGTTAGTGATGTTTTACACGGTTCGCACCTCTCACAATCATGCATTACTCTATGCACGATGATATTTGTGGAAGATGGTAAAGACGTTAGGACTAGAACACGCATACAGCAATGCAAAGGCGGTCCCATGTTTCAGATGCACTTTTCACAATACATGCGATAGCAGAAGACCACTTACCCCTTTCTCTTTGATCAAATCTGGATGAACACGCCTCAAATGTTTGGTTATATTTGCCGTATTACCACAACCGAAATACAGAACTTTGTTACACAGATGACAGCGAGCGTGTTTGGAATCTTCTTTGGTACAATATTTCCAAATAAAACTTCGGCTGGGACGAATGCGCACTAGATCGTGTCCTTTCTGTAACAATAATATATATGTGCATAGAGTAAACAGCCATTATTTAAGGATGCCACGGAACTTACCGCCCCGGAGATGTCGTGCGTCGATGTTAGGTGACGAGCTAAATTGTTGGTTTGACTGCCCACACAAGATTGACAGAGCAGGCACTGGAATTGGTTGGTACCCTCTACCGGTCGAAAATACTGCCAAACGAAACTGTATTTACGTTTATTGAAGTTTGGATCGAATGCTGGCGAGTCTATCTTATTATCCTCCAAATCTACAACAATCTCGATATCACGTGAATTTATGCTGTCCTCAAATATTTCTGGTGCCTCGTAACTTTCAACCAATTGATAATCTTCCATTTATTTGTTATGTTTTGTATTTTGTTTTCTTTTTTTTTTTTTTGTTAAAGGGGGACAACGGATTTGAATTGTTTTGGTTTATTTTTTGCAAATAATCGGTATCTAGACTTGGATATTTTTTTTGGAAACTTACAAAATAGAATTGAGTAATCACACGACATGAACCAATTATATTTCTGGGTACAGCAACTACCTCGAGTAGTCTCAATCGTCATTCGCCACTCGACTACTGCAGACGAATAAATGAGAAAAGAGAGACATCAGACGCTAAAATAATCGAAAAAAAATCGATTTAGGGAAAAATGGCGGCAAATGTCAAAAAGACACAGAGTTGGGTGTTTGTCAATTTCATAATGATAACATTCATGCTCGAAATGTAATGGGTAACTAAATCAATTTTTGTTTAGGAAATAAAGACAAATGTCCCATAGTTTTTTTTTACTTTTTCATAACGGAGTAAATAAATTTAAGTAAAATCGTACTAAAAAATTCACAATCAGGCGGATAATGTAAGATAAGTGACATTCCTCGCATCAATAATGTCAATTTAGCGGTTTTTCTTTTGGGTGTGGTAAGTTGGCAACGCCGTTTTAAGTTTTTTCTTTTATTTCTCAAACATATCGAATTCTGTGATATTTTTGATTTGTAATACAACATTTAAGAGTTTTCATTAGACACCCATGGACTCATATGGATTGATATCATCCAACTAGCGACACTTCTGTTTGTTCACGACCCATTCATAAAGAATGATCAATGCAAGCGGAAAAAATAGCATTTTATCATTTGGACATTACATGCGTACATGGTGATTTGGCAAAACACAGTGAATGACAGCCAGTTTGACAGATGTAACTTCAACAATATGGCCGCCTTCAACTGTGAGCGTTCAGAAGTCCCATTCGGGAGACCCGTTACACAAAATACATAAAATCGAGTAACGATGCATGCCAACACTTTTTTATTACTGTAGAATGCTAATGTCTGTGCTATTCTATTTTGTCACTCCCAATAATAAATACATGTAAAGTCGCCAGTCACTATCGACTCAATTTATTTACCATCTTCCTGAATGAGCATGATTTGAATTGTGTTAAATATCATTAATACACTGTTGTGGTTTTATCGCAATTTCACGTACAAAACAATTGATTTCAATAAAAATGTAAATAAATAATAGCCTATTACATGTTTGTCATTAAAAACACACTTTTAACATTCAATAAAGAAATTTTTCTCATATCAGTGAACTGTAGCATATCCAAAAGTACCATAACGTACATTTCCGATTACTTCTATTTCAACCACTAACCGGTTATCACAGTCGTTAGTAGTTGCTTCGCTTATCAACATCACTACTGTTCCACAAACCGGATTTTCTGATAGATACACTATTCCTTTCATGGTCGGATATTTTACCCTATTATACGAATTTATTATACGGTTTATTTTGTAAATAATCAACATCAATAATTATCAGTCGTTTTTCGAATCTCTTTTAAAAAATACCGTTGGTGCAATATGAGTGAGAGTGGTGATAACGATGATTCCAATATGGAGGATGGACTGCGACCCAGAAAGCGCAGTTTAGTCTGGCAGTTTTTTGAGAAACTCAGTCGATTTCGGGTTCGCTGTCGTTTGTGCCAGCACGAGCAGAACTACCAAGGAACTACGGGCAACATTTTGAGGCACTTGAAGTCGAAACATGAACTGGATGCCACAATCAAAGGACAAAAGGATCCGGAACATCAGGCACGTCTGCGAGGCTTGTTGAACAATTTGCCATACACCATGCCTACCAGTGAAATAAAGCTTGAACATAAACCGTTCAAGATACGAAAACGATCGTATGATATAGCTTCCAAGGATGATGTTAATCCATTCGATAATGATGAGGTGCATACGAATACATATGCACAGGAAGAGGTATATAGAGTGTAAACATAGATTCCTTTTTTATGTACGTGTGTTTTAATTAGTTCTCTGTTTTCAGCCATTTGAAAACTTTTTGTATACGGACGATCCTGTTCGTGGTGACGGCAGTGATGATTCCCGGGGCCCATCTAATATTACAACGCATGCAAAGAAAAAGGCTAAAAGCCAACTGGATGAAGAACGTGTGATAGCTGAAACGGAATATTTTCGTGAAAGAGCTGGCTATTTTAAATTACAAAAACATTTGACAGCATTACAAGCAAAGAAGCTAAGAATAGAAATAGAGCAGCTGACAAAGCGTAATAGTGTAGGCTAAATTTCAGTTTATGAGGGACACATCAGAAGAAATGAAAAAATATGCCATATCTTTCATAATGATCCAAAAGTAATGTAAATTGGAACTAGGGTCCATGTAAGCCGTACATCCAAACAAAATGGACGCTCCCACTTATTTGGATATTATGGAAATGGAATGAAAGAGATATCCGAAAAATCCGCGCCTTCTATTTTGAGTAGTGGTATCGCAGGTGTACCCACTTTAACCTATTATTCCTTGGGTATTTAAATACCCAATAGGCAGGAATGTGTTAATAGTGCTTTAAGTTTCATTTATACCAAAGAAACTCACTAAAAAAGCGCATTTTTTGCGTCTTTTCCATTAGTTCCTAAAATATAAAAAATTTCGACTCGTCACAAAATTTCCTTTCACTTGAGTGTACTATTGTCAAAATTAGTGGGCTGGGATGTTTTTCGATGCCACCATCACCAGGGTCCCAAACTGCAGTTTTGCTTTAATTTTAGTCATTTTGAAGGCAACTTACTATTTATTTTTTGTTGTTGTCCCTGCCAAACTGAAATTTTGCCACAGTCTAGTATAAGTAAGACATAGTATATGACGGCATGTAAAGAAAGTATTCCAAATATGTCGACATATTTTTGTTAAATCATTCCATTAATGTCGTGTCGAGTTTAATATGCCACAACTAATTAATGGCGAAAGAAGTACATATAAATAAATCTCCCATATCAACAATTTTCCAATTGAATACACTATAAATTCGATCAACGTTTTTGTTAACACATCTATAATTAGTATTGACTCGCTTCTTTTTTCGGAGGACTTTGATTCTGAGTATGCTATCTACCCTTCGTTATGCCTGGTATATCTGGTCCCCCTTGGTTGTTCCACCGGAAACTCTGTCTTCGCACAATCTTTCTGGTCGGCAATTTTCGTAGAAGCTATCTTCAAACGATTTAAATGGCTGGAATGTTTTGCACCAGTGCATGTAACTACGTTTACGTAGGTAGAAATTACTAATAAACGTAGAAAAAACGTAATAATTGGCGCATGTGGAATTAATTCTCTAGAAAGAGAAATATTCATAAAAAATATTTAAAACAATCTAACTGTCGACAATCATATAATCGAAGATAAAAAATATTGTTTTTTTTTTAATTTAAACATTCTGGATTTTCGGAAAATTGGTTGTACCTATTTAAAAACGAATAATAACTTGCATTCTATTTGGGGGAGGGGGTATGATAAAATATATGAGGTCCAGGGGACCATCTGGGACCACGTCCCAATTTTTCATATTTTCCATCATTTTGCAATCCTTTAGTTAAATATCTACGCAATGTTCTAAATGTTCCCAATTTTAGGATCAGTAGGGGCCCAGGGGCGTTTTCGTAGTAGTTAATTGGTAATTCTGAAGTGGGTGACATTTTCTCCCGGGGAGGTGCTAAGATCCTAAATTTTCTATTTAAGAAGATTTAAGCGTTTATTCAATTTATTTCAATCAGTAAAGACCCGATTTGCACGATGACTTTCCACCCAGCTCGAACAGTCACGGCTTTCAAAGATTAATGGCGAATGAGGTATAGAAGAGAAAGAGATACCACGAAACGGAAAATGGGGGAATTACAATTTTATTAAAAAGTCAATGTGTATGTTCCTGACTTAACGAAGTCTTGAGCCAAGCGTGTAAATCGATATAAAGAAATGTTACATAAATTAAAAGTTTAACCCCCGTATTCTTAAAAATTTAAAAAGCCTTTAAGAAAAATGTATGGAAATACAAAAACCATTTCCACACATTTTTCTTTACAAAGGTTTTTTAAATTTTTATGAATACGGGGGTAATAATTCAGAGGCACAACTCAAAATTTTGCAATTTTCAGAAAAAACAATAAACTACTCTGCAGCTGGTGTTTTTGAATTCAACATGAAGAGAGACATAACTGTTTTTTTGACTAAAGTGCAGCAAAAAAAAAGGTATATCTCATTTCAGCTGGTAGATATGTGATTCATCATAGCTTTACTAAGTAAACTCAGAAATGGTAAATTTTGAGTTGTGCCTGTTTAGTAGTTCGTGTGTGAAATGTTCTTTTGTGTTTATAACGCAGACAACCCTTCATCAATGTTAATAATCTATATCTCATACTAATTGTAAGACATGTGACTATCATAATTTATTGAACATCTACACTTTACAAATAAAATATTTGTATGACTTTAACTGTCATTCAGATTCAAAGCACTAAAGAAAAACGAGAATGTTCAACTGATGTACCGATTTACATGATGAATTTTTCCCTAGTACATCAAACTAGGAGCATCTCAAAAAATTTAATTTAAAAATATGTCCTAACCACAAAAAGAGAATTGTGTTCAGGATTCCATAGGACGTACATCCGAATTGTTTGGAGTTATTCATTACAAAAATTACTTTTTATTATTGTCCAGTGTTATTCTTTTAATTCTCTAGTCTCCATGTGTTTAAATGATTTTTAATTTTTAAATAAATTTGCGATTATAATTCATACCAATATGTATTTTAAATAGTTTCACTTCGATATTGATTTTAATTGCAAAATGTGAAATCATTAAAGAAATTCAATAATCCATCCGGCTATCCAACGTGACAAAAGAGCTAAAGCAAATAACGCATATCGCGTGTAAAGACGTCCAATATTTTAAATTTTACAGGAGAGGCCGAATGCTTTATGTAAATATTTATTTTCCAGCGCCTTTATATTTCAGCCATTAAATGCAACAGTGCAAAATAAAATTATTTGCCATACATTTGCTCCAATTCAAACTTAGCTTTTTTCGCCTGTAAGGCTGCCAAGTGTTTTTGAATGCGAAAATATGCCGCCTTTTCGCGATAGTATTCGGTTTCGGCCATAATTCGTTTTTCTTCTAAAGTAGTTTTCCTTTGGTTTGTGGACGATGGGTTGTTGTCGGTACCCTGTTTTTCGGTTGCTGTTCCCAGTTTATTACTTTCCGCCTGGGTGTCGTTTCTGGTTTCAATTAAATCTAGTAAAGGCTAATGAGGAAGACATTTAATCGGATTACGATTTGTCCATCATCTACATACCATCTCGTTATCCGTGCTGTACGGGTCGACTTCAGTTTCATCCTCACAGTTGGACATATGACGACGATTACTACGTGACGATCTTTTCATTCTCTCTTCACTCAGATCGTCGTCTTCGTATGCAATGTAGTCCCGCCTGTTTTCACTCTTTACCGCGGCTAGTGTTTGATCCAGTGCCGCCGAAGTTGACAAGGCCTTCATACGCTTAACGTTTTCGGGGTCTTCTAATCCCTTAGACCTGGCATCTACTTCGTGTTTGACTTTTAAATGCCTCAATGCGTTAGCTGTATTTCCCATATACCGTTGTTCATGCTGGCAAATGCGACATTTCACCCGGCTTGATGACAATTTCTCGAAATATTGCCATACCAGACTGGTACGTTTTCGCATGGAAATGTTTTCATTGTCGCTCATTTTTCAATTTTATGTGGCGGGTTATTTTTGATACGAATACGAATAAATTTTTATTCGCATACAATTGTTATTTGAAAGAATATTCTTTTATGGACGTTTTGTACAAAAAACCAATTCGAATAAAATTAGTGTATGTATATATTAGTGTATGTGTATAAGAATTAATCGAATAATTTGTATTGGATACCCGAACATCAATACTCGTAATCGCCTCAAAGTAATCACCATCGTAACCGATTTTCTGTGGACGGCCTTTATTTTGTAGGAAGTGTGTGCGACTATCACACAGTAAACCTCGCAATCCGAAGAATATTTCTGTAATTTCACCACTGATAGAAAAATAGCACCAGTGACTATTTCTCATTTCCAGTGAGATAAATAATACTAAAATACAAATAAGACAAATTATTTATCGTAACAGACTTATCGAAAAACAATGTGAAAAATAATCGTATCGTGTGAACAGCTGAATGATCTTAACATTCACTGTTGTTTTTTTCTGCGTGTATGCATCACACATACACATATGTTTGTAAATGCATGGAGATACATTCATATGTTGACATTTAGTTTTACTTGACGCGTCAACTAAGCAGAAACGTCGATTGTCCCGCATAGTGTGTGAATATAACTTGTTTGGAATTATAGTGGAAAAAATGAAGCAAGGTCGGAAGAAAAATTCTGCCTATGAGTTGTATGGTTTCATACCTCGGGTAGATTCGGGCAAACATTCGGCTATATGTACTTCCTGTAATCGAGTACTAAAGAATACTGCCGCTACACGTCTACAAAGGCACAGGTAACAAAATGTCACCCTTATTTTGGGCACAGAATTTCTGAAATATTCTATTGACCTTACTTTTTAGGAATTCATGTTTGGCTGGCCGTGCCGGTGAAACATTACCCCTCAGTCCGGCCATAGAAAATGAGGTAAAGTAAACAAAAACCATTAGAGATTTGGCGTTCGAAATTTCATACATAAAACGTCATATGTATGTAAAGAAAAATAATGTCATTAAACCGGAATGTCAGATAGCAGAGCGTCGGAGTAAACAATCATGAGTGAATGCTGTTCGTTATTTTTGAATTTGAATAACTTTACGAACTTTACAAAAACTCTGAAACTGTCATGTGGATTAAAATACACTAGAGGCAGAGATTATAAATAATTTAATGATTAATTTTTTAAAATTTATTTTAACGAAAAAAACATTTTTTTTTAAAAAGTTTAAAAAACTCCCCTAAAGAAAAATAAAATTAGGCATTTTTGGAACTTAGGGGACAACTGAACATCAGAATTTTACAGGTATTCATTACAAAAAAAGCTTAAAGTCACTATTGTGGCCTCTTCTTTTTCAATATTTTCCATCCTCATGTAATTTTCGGATGTTTTTGATTTTTTATGATTTGGGTGATTACAATTAAAATGAGATTTTTTATTTTTTTTTTTATTCAAAATTTTTTAACATTAGAATTGTATAGTCGTTATTCATTACAGTAGAAACTCGATTCTTGCAAGTACCGAGTATTAATTTTCCATACAAAATAAGAGGAATATCTGTTTAGAATCTAAGTTTAATATTTCAATTCACTTAACTGTAGATAGATATTTAATGAGGAATTAAAGAAATTTAATTTTTTTTGTTAGTTTTGTACAGTCGCTTGTTCAGTACTACACTGCTTCTTAGTCTCTGGAGCATTACAATATCGTCTAATGAAGCAACGCTGATATAGTCTCCTCCGATGTAACCTGCTTTGTACTGAGTCATCATCACCAGTAAAGTCATCATCGGTACAATGCTCTTCATTTTGTGCGGTGAGCGCCAAATTAGGTTCAACATCCCGAGGGTTTAAGCGTCTTTCTTCTCCCAAGGCCGGACTAAGAATGCGCCACAAATTTCTTTATGGTGTTTTCATTTCTTTGACATTATGACACCGCACCTCTCAATAGTCAGCTTGAAACTGATTCAAATTATAACAGTTCATCAGCAGCATAAAACGACGGGGATTTCCCGAATTGTATTCAGTCTAAGAAAAGGTAAACAAAGCAGCGGAAGTCGCAAGTACTGAGTGCGTAATGAAAAATATTTCTATTTTGCAAGAATCGAGGTGTGCAAGTATCAAGTATGTGTAAGAATCGATGTACTACTGTCAGTTTTTTATTACCCAGTGTATTTTTCAAATCTCTAAAGAAAAAAAGAATATACCTACTACAAATTATAATCATGATTTTTATTTTTACAATAGCGACGAAAAAAACAAAACAAAATCGATGCGGCTCAAGAACAAGAACTGCAACATCAATATCAACAACATCATGAAATGGAATCTGAACACGAGTCTAATTCAAATGTTAAAATCGAACAGTCAAATGAAAATACATATGCGGAAACATCACTTGTAAGTATCTATAAGTGCTGTATTTACATTACCAGCTAAAACAAGAGTTGAATGATAAACTGTCATATTTCCGTGCCATGTTAAACTCTTTTTGTAACTGACAATGTAAATGTAGTGTAATTGAGTTCATATTAAAATTAGTTTCCATAAAAGGAGCAATGAAACTGAATTTTCTCTTTTTGTTTGCAGGACTATAGTCCTTCACGTAAATCTACAACAAATAAAGCTAACAGACATGATGACAAACTAAAAGCAAAAATGAAATACTTTAAAGAAAAATCTAAATATTTCCTTAGTGAATTAAATAATTTGAAAGTCGAAAAGACAATGATGGTTTTAGAATCTAAAAAACTACGTATGGAAATTGAACGACTAAGAGCGAATTAAAGAGCGGGCAAGAAGGTAAAATTATTATTTGATCCGATTCTAAAGGTATTGTTAGGTTTTCAACCAGTTTTCCAAGACCCTGGTGACGGTTTCCGGGTCGATCTCGCGAATGGGTTGTTCGACATTGGTGCATAACATCGATCCACCACGACATCCTACAAAAAAGTCTATCGTCAAATTTACAGTGTAATCCTTTGTATTCTAGAAGTATAGGCATCATGACAAATACCACAGTGCTACAGATACCGACAAATTTAACGATAATTTCGCTATCGTAGTTCTATGTAATATGTTGCATATTGTAATTTGTTCTAATAGGCTTTAAATTACAAAATGGAAATAAATTCAAATTCAAACTTGTCAGACAATCATTTCAGTACAATTTGTTGTATACAAAACGACATTTATGTTTTTTGGAATAAAAGCAGTATTATGTTTAAATACTTATTTATTTTCCTTAAAATTCCATGAAGGAACAGACGGGGAACATTGCTCTCTTACTCGTAAAGTCGCCAGCATTTACGAGGTGAAAGCAGGGGGCTAATTCTCGCAGTCGTAATCGAAATTAGATTTGAATCGAAATTAATTTCGAAAGCGAGTAATATTCTAATGATGTTACTCGACACGAAACGAATCGAATTAATGTTTCAGTGTTGTAAAAAACGCACCTAAATACGTTAACCAGCACTGAATATATTTTAATAAAATGTAAACAATAAACATAGGTTTTTTCAAAACAAAAAAGTTTAAGGTGTAATATTTTTGTTAAAGAAGTTAAATTAAAGAATGGATCCCGTGTTTTTTTTTTATTTATCTTCTTCTGGTTCGGATGAAACAGAAAACCTTAATGTTATAAGGAAAAAGATTAGAGGAAGTACCGATCCCTTAAGTTTACCAAGCAATGAGTAAGTTTAAGCAAATCATTGTTTTCAAGGGTTTTCTTTTTTATTTCCAGTAATTGACTAGCAACTTCGACCTCCTTTTACTTTAGCTCAAGGTTTCTTTTATTTATTTGAATAAGGGTGTCAAATTTTTGCAACATTTCTTTATGGTACGACTCGGTGGAAGTAATATTTTTTTGTAGCAAAGTTGTTTTGTTTTCTTTTGCTCTTTGGCTTATTTTTGGTAACTCCTTTCTTTTTTCTATTGTTGGCTGTGAGTTTTTCTCCTCAACATTCTCATCAGTTCCCATAAGCGACGAAAAAATGCACTGGATTTCACTTTCCACAGTATCTGTTAGTGCACAGGGAGACGAACATGGCAAATCATCAATATTTTCCAGAGATCCATTCAAATTTTTTGTTTGTGAACACTCTATTTGCACCGATCCAAAGCTTTGGATATTTTTCAAACCTTCAACAGTAAGTTCTATACCTGCTGCAGCCAAAATCTGTTCCTCTGCTAATGAAAGAACTTTTTCTTCATAAGGACCACCACCGGTTCATTTTTTTGAAGATTTGTTGAATGCAACTTTTTTTTTGACCATTTGTTTCTGATCAGCGTACACCTTAAAAGAAATTATTACAAAACGAAGAGGTTCTCTTTCTATTTACATTACCTTGCGCCATGTTTTGGCATCTTTTATTGGTGGGCCGGAAGCATTAAGTTTGGCTGCAAGATGATCCCAAAGTTGGTTCGCCCTTGCTTTCCCCTGAGAACTGTTTGGTAACAAACTTTTAGCCAAGTCCGTATGTTTTGCCATAAATTCTCCAAGAATCTCTTTTTGGGCGAAGTTTAATTTTGACCTAAAAATAGATAATGTTATATTTTTTTTAATATATACAAGTTTTTAACTTACATTTCCTCGTTTTTTCTTCTCCTGTTTACTGCAAATAATTATTTCGATTGCTTTTGTGTTTGCGACTTAAAACTCGCAAGGTTGCATTCGAATGATCGTTCGTTACCGAATGCCATCATTAGCAAATTCGATTAACTGCATTCGATATCGTGTAAGAGAATCCCAAATGTAAAAAAACTCGCACGTTCGAATAAGAATTCGTTCGTATACGAATGCGAGAATTAGCCCCCTGCCTTCTTCTGTGTGATGGTCGCACACGCTACATACCAATTAATTATTTCTTAGAAATAATGTAAATATTTTAAGTGTAACACATTTTAGCCATAATTTGTAATCTATAATAAATTATTTGTCGTGCATTAAACTTTAAATAAATCTACTGCTGCGACGAACGTCCAAATAATTATAATATAATAATTTGTATAAGAAAATCGTCCTTTATTAACGGACATGATTTCCTACAGCTACCATGCCACCGGAACCATTGGAATTACAGTGTACTCTCTCATAAGCGGACACCTAAGGAACTGAGAATTTTGTCCGAATATGAGAGAAGTACACAGGAGGACTGAAGCGGAATGGTTCTGAAAAGTGTCCGCTTAAGAGAGGTGTCCGCAAGGAGAGAGTACACTGTATATCAAGCTGCCATGACGATTTAGTAGACATCAAAGAGGAATTGGATGTTATTTTTTGTATTGGATTTTTTCGACTTGTACTAATTTTAATGAGTAATTACTCCCAGTGTATTACTTTCCCCCTGGATATAGTTTCTGGATTCTATGAAATCTAGTAAAGCCTTGTGAGGAAGACATTTAATCGGATTAATCTCGTATCCGTGCTGCATGGGTCGACTTCAGATTCATCCTGACAGTTTGCATTCTTTATTCACTCAGATCCTCTTCGCAGTCAATGCGTTAGCTGTATTTCCCATATACCGTTGCTCATGCTGGCAAATGCGACATTTCACCTAGCTTCATGACAATTTTAATTTTAAATGGTGGGTTATTTTTGATACGAATAAATTTTTATTCGTACAGAATTGTTATTTGAAAGAATATTCTTTTATGGAAGTTTTGTAGAAAAAACCAATTCGAATAAAATTAGTGTATGTGTAAAGAATTAATCGAATAATTGTACTCGTTATAATAATTCCAAATGAATCGAATAATTTGTATTGGATACCCGAACATCAATACTCGTAATCGCCTCAAAGTAATCACCATCGTAACCGATTTTCTGTGGACGGCCTTTGTTTTGTAGGAAGTGTGTGCGAAGAGATTCTAGTTAAATGAAGAGACAGTAAAGGGAAGACTATATTGAGATATGAATGCATTTTGTTTTTGTAAGTCGAGGAGTTTTCTGCAAATGCTATTTTGAACGGGCTTTCGGGAATAATAATAAAAGGAACCAAATTTACATTTTTACATCGTGACATGAATTCATGAAATCATAACATTATAATAATAAAATACAAATAAGACAAATTATTTATCGTAACAGACTTATCGAAAAACAATGTGAAAAATAATCGTATCGTGTGAACAGCTGAATGATCTTAACATTCACTGTGGTTTTTTTCTGCGTGTAGTCATGCATCACACATACACATATGTTTGTAAATGCATGGAGATACATTCATATGTTGACATTTAGTTTTACTTGACGCGTCAACTAAGCAGAAACGTCGATTGTGTGAATATAATTAGTTTAGAATTAAAGTGAACAAATGAAACAAGGTCGGAAGAAAAATTCTGCCTATGAGTTGTATGGTTTCATACCTCGGGTAGATTCGGGCAAACATTCGGCTATATGTACTTCCTGTAATCGAGTACTAAAGAATACTGCCGCTACACGTCTACTAAGGCACAGGTAAGAAAATGTCACCCTTATTTTGGGCACAGCTTTCTGAAATATTCTATTGATCTTACTTTTTAGGAATTCATGTTTGGCTGGTCGTGCCGGTGAAACATTACCCCTCAGTCCAGCCATAGAGAATGAGGAAAAGTAAACAAAAACCATTAGAGATTTGGTCTGGTAGTTACATACATTCACAAATTTCATACATAAAAAGTCATGTATGTAAATAAAAATAATGAAATCGTAATGTCAGATGGCAGGCGCGTTGATGTAAACAATCATGAGTGAATTCCATTCGTTATTTTTGAATATTTTTGAGGCAAAATTTTTTTTTTAAATTTATTTCACAACGATTGTTTAGAAAATACCCAAAAATATAACTGTCTTAGAAAAAAAAGGTGAGAAGTATGCCAAATCTGTTTTCGTAGGCTTATAGGTAATACTACCCCTCCAGCAATCACTTCTTACGCCTGTTCGTTTTCTAATATTTTCAGTTTCTGCTTTTATGTTTATTTAATAATCTATGTTTTAGAGACAAAGTTTATTGTCTCCTTAAAGATAAAATTTCCTAGAACTAATAGCAGCACAAAAAAAAATTACAAAAACAGCAACTTAAATTACATATTAAAAAATGTTCTAGGGTACGAACTGATTGTGGGCGGAATAGTACTGCATGTTTGGTGCGATTGTCTCGAACTGAACCTGTTGCGAAATATCCTTTCCAGTTGCATAATCACAGTCTATGCGAAACCATATTCGGTAATGTTGACAGAAGCTCCAGTATATAGCACCCAATATTTATATCGAAATCGTATGGGTTCGTCTCTAATAAACATTTTCAATGACTGGCGACCGTAAAATATAATCATCTGTTCGTCTACGGAAAGGTTGTGCCTCGTACATATGTATGTGCATTTATTGTCGGGTAACTACCTTCACATGTAGATAATAAATACTAAACACTGTCCCCGCATTTATTACAGATTTATAAACATTTGTTAAGAAAAATGTGCGAAATACAAAAACAAATTTAAATGTTTAACATTTCATGAAAATCGGACAAGGGAATCGGGTCAGGCATTACCCAGTATCGAATGTAATTCAATTCTGTACCCCAACAGGATTACTTTACCCGATCTGATATCGTATATATTTACACCTCCTAAAATGGGATATAACTCCCATATATTGGCAGGGGCTTCTGGGCCGTGTACAGAGAAGAACGGTGGATGATAGGGGATAGTAGGGTATCCAACTGCATCGTCTCCCTACAGCATCGCCGGAATGTTGGTTGTTTATCGCTATTCTATAGATATTTTAACGGTATCTGTTCGTCAGATGTCCGTCGTCTGCTCCCCGAAATTAGAACATTTAGCAGGAATACGCGGCTATTCCGGGTCTCTCATAAAATTGTATTCATTATTTTTTTGTTGTTGTGCAGTGTATTTTTCAAAGAAAAATATTATACTAAAAATGCTTTTTTATTTTTACAATAGAGACGAAAAAAACTAAATAAAATCTGTGCAGCTCAAGAACCAGAACAGCAACATCAATACCAAGGGCGCCGTCAACAACATGATGCAACGGAAGATCATGAAATGGAATCTGAAAACGAGGCTAATTCCAATGTTAAAATCGAACAATCAAATGAAACTTTTAATCATTCTACTAATGAAAATACATATGAGGAAGCATCAGATGTAAGTATTTGCAAGTGTTTTATTTAAAAGAAGAGTTTAACGATACACTGTCATATTTCCGTGCCAAGTTAAACTCTTTTTGTAACTCACAATGTAAATGTAGTGTAATTGAGTTCATATTAAAATTGGTTTCCATAAAAGGAGCAATGAAACTGAATTTTCTCTTTTTGGTTTAGAATTTGCAGGACTATAGTCCTTCACGTAAATCTACAACAAAAAAAGCTGACAGACATGATGACAAACTAAAAGCAAAAAAAGAAAAATCTAAATACTTCCTTAGTGAATTATATAATTTGAAAGTCTAAAAGACAATGATGGTTTTATAACTAGAAAACTACGTATGAAAATTGAACGACTAAAAGCAAGTTAAAGAACAGACAAGAATTCAAAATTATGTAATATTTGAAAATACTGGTGGGAGGTTGATAGGTTTTCAAAAAAAAAAAAAATACTCTTTGTTCAACTAGTTGGCGGTTACTGGATTTGCGTAACTTACCTAATTCTATTCCAGTATTTGATACAAATGTCTTCACTTCGAAAGAGCATACATTCTCATTATTTATGGAGCACAATTTCATTCAAGTTGCTGCCTCGACTGGCTTCGCAGAAGTACAACCTGCCAACCCATTTTTCCAAGATCTTGATGACGGTTTTTGAATCTATCTCGCTTGTCCAATTTTTTTTTTGGCTAACACTCAGTGGATGCCCCCTATAAATGCAATGCACTGTGTTCGGTATGGGAAGGAAGGTTATTGGATGGGGGAAAGAGGGAGTAGTGTTTGTTGACGTTGGCCTTCAATTTGATAATGTCATAGCAGGCAGGAAAAAAACTTGCAGGAAGATTATTCCACAAACGAACAGTCCGGATGAAGAACGAATTTTCTCTATAGTGCGTCGTCCGGTCAACCGGCCATTTGACAATGAACGGATGAGACTCCCTGGATAGCAGTGTATTCCGGCTAAATGTTCGAACTTCAGGGACCAGGTGAAGGATATCTGATGAACAGATACCTTTGAAATATCTAAAGACCAGCGATATATAACCTACATTCCCGCGATGCTGTAGGGAGACAATAGAGTTGGATACCCTACCATCCCCTATCATCACCACCGCTATCCTCTGTACACGGTAAAGAAGCTGCAAAGATGTTATTGGAGCCCCTGCCCATATATAGGAGTTGTATTCCATTTTAGGTCGAATGTAGGTGGTGTAAATATTTACGAGAGCAGATGAGGTGAAGTATTGTTTGCACCGCTTTAAAAAGCCTAAACACTTAATGCTTCTTTCGACACTTCGAATATATGGCTAGCCCAGCGAGCATCATCCTGTATCTTCATGCACAGAACATCAAGAGTATCTGATACGTCGATATCTGATAGATATCCACCCATAGATATTCACGACGGTGCTGGATCAGTGGAACGTTTGTGTGACAACAAACAGCACTGGGTCTTTTGTGCATTAAAATTTACTCTGTTCATTTGGCCCCACTCATAAATCGTCTCTAGACTAGATGGTCGGTCTATGTTTTAATTTGACCACAACTTTTTTTTTTCAGAAATCCTAGAAGTTATGTAAATATTTTAAGAGTAACATATATTATAACCAAAATTTGTAATTATTTTTTCGTGCATTAAACTTAATAAATCTTTTATTTTATTCCCACAAGGCTACTGCTGCGACAGACGTCCAACTAAGTACCACCATAAAGCCCAGATGTTCACGTCAATCTGAAGCGGTACCACTTGTCACCGTTAGTATAGGAAAATCGGCATATAATAACGGAGATGATTTTCCCACAGCTACCACGCCACCGGAACCATTTGAATTATATCAAACAGCAACGCTGCCAAACGCAGTTGACTCAGAATTCGAAAAAGAAAATGATGACGATTTAATAGACATCGAAGAGGAATTGAATGTTATAAAGAATCTCATGCCTCGTTCCAAAGAATCATTGCACTTACAAGACGAATTATTCAAGGCAGAAACCGAATATTATAATGCAAAGACTCAATATTTTATGAAACTTACAGAAAATACGAAAATAAAAAGAACTCTGATGCTATTACAATCACGCAAATTACAGTTGGAAATAGAAAAACTTACAAGTGAGTTGTAGCTGGAGGAGACCTCATCGATCAGGTTTATAACTGAACGATTGTACCGTAAGTTTAGACGTAAAATATAAATGAATTCTAAAATTTCGTGAAGTTAATATCCATGTAATGGTAATGAATTTAAGAATATCAATTTGTGTAATTTTATATAAATTATCACTTATATTAATAAATTATATAATAATAAATAAATTTATTACAAAAAAAAACACTGTGTGTACATACGGTCCTACAACAATTGTCATTCCAAAAAATACATGTTATTTTTATTGTTTTTTTCGACTGTCGTACTATTTTTAAAATGCAATTGTTCAAGCTCTTCGTCGTTTTGTATTCATTTTTTTTTAAATTCATTTACTTGACGGTTATTATAGATATAATAATGTTAATATAATAAAAAAAATGTCTAGAAATTAATGTTATTTTCGTTTTTTTTTAATTATGTACCTTTAATATTTTGAAAACAATTTTGGAAGTAGACTAAGAAGCAGAATTTTTCAAAAAAAAATTTAATTTGGTTTTCCCACTGTTGTTTAACCATTATTTTTATTTAAAATCATGTTCTCATCATTTTTAGCTCAAATTATTACATTTTATTCGATGTGTTGTTTGTTCGGACGTCGTATTCTAAACTTATAGTCAAAATAATAAAGGTTCATCCGACGAAAAGGTGCATTTTAAAGAACATATTTTTTAACGGGAAGGATAACAAATACCCCAGAACCCCACCACAAAACCTGTTTATAAATTACACCTCATGTTGACATAGTTGTTGAAAACCCATTTATTTTGATAAAAATATATGCAGAGTATGGATCTAAAATTCGTGTTTGATCAATAGCGGATTTAAATTCATAAACAGGGGGTTATTTGGAGCCAACTCTACTATCGAAAAGAACATCAAAACCATACACACATACAACTCTTTGGACTAGTTGTCAAAGTCTATAATTCCAACTAAACAGTTAAAATAATAAATATCGAACTACAGATACGTACATATATTTTGTATTTATATTATAGACCATTTGATATTACCGATCAAAAGAATGGACCAAGACGATGCCAATGTGAATCTTAGAGAGGGAGATGGTGACCAACCTGAATCTCAAACTGCTGCCGCGGAAGATGTTCCTTCCGCAGCTGCTATTTGCGTCAAATCACAGTCATTTGTCGATATCGCGCATAATACTTTTAGAGAATTAAGCAATTCTTTGGAAAGTGAACAATCGAAACTATTGGACTTGGAAGAGCGACGTAAGAAACTACAAGAAGAAATGCAACGTCTGAAGGCAGAAATTGAAGAGGAAAAGCGAGTATATCAAACGAATTTGGTTGAATCGGTTGGGGAAAATTTGAAAATGTTAAATTCAGGTAACTGTTAAATTAAACGTTAAATTCAAGTTAGCACGATTTAGATATCGAGCGGAATATATAGCGTAGTGGATTATAAAGTAAAAAAATATATTCCCTTGTAAAACCCAGAAACAACAGATTTCGATTAAAAAGTATACTTCCTAAACAAATGTTCTCGTACTAAGGAAACGCAATAAACGTTTTCTAGTGAGATAATTTTCTTCCCAAATATTAATGTCATAATCTGGTCCGAATATAAAGATTTGATAGATGTTATTGTATCACCTGAGTTTATCAATACATTTTGAGGAATGACCAATCGATACTATGTAGTGTTATCCATTGCCAACGACGATTTGAACTATCCTCATTACACCAAAATGGTAAATACTGAAATAACTAAACAACTATTAAGTTATAAGAAGAAATAAATGTCATGTCTTGCTAACCACTCTGGAAAGTTTCTCTCTCTCTAAACCTTGGGTTTTTTTAGGTGAAATTACTACATGATAGGCTTATGGAGAAGCTATTACATTTATTTTGATATAGTTAGGTCTTATACGAAATATGCCACAAATAAAACGAATACATACTCACTAAAATTCTCTCCACAATCTGTTGCTGGTTTTGGACTTCTCAAGAAATTTTCCAAGAACTTCTATCAGTTGTTGCATAAATTGTGTATTTTCTTAAACCCCATGCTCGTTTCAGTTGTAAGATATTCATTTTCATCTCTACTCAAAGATAAGCCAGTAGGAGGGTCTTTGTTTTTGTGATTTTCACGTTGGTAGAATTTCAGGCGTCGTTTTGTTAGCATGGAGTGTAATCTCCTGCCTATTGTTCATCTTTCGGAATAGATGATTTTTCGGTTCGTAGTGTGGTAGGAAGTGGCTGAGACTATTACACAAAAAAATCATGGTTTAAATATTTCACAAAATAATCTAACATATTCAACTATTAGACACTTAAAGTCGCAGTTACTTTTTTCATTAGACACTTAAAGTCGCAGTTCCTTTTTTCATACAGAAACAACCAACGAAATTTGGCAACAAACGAATTTTCAACCTCTGGAAAACTGCTCCAAAAAGAATAAAAACACCACAGCTTCCCTTAAGGCGACTGAGAGAAACATTGGAGACATCACATCTGACCAATCCACCATTGAAGACCCAACTGTATATATAAAACAGGAATTGCAAAATGTATTAGAAGAATGTATTTTGGAACAGAGCCAATCACCGGAATCCTATGGAGAAGCATCTGCGAAAACCAAATAATGTATTTTATAAATTTAAATGGTTTTGTAATATATTTTTTTATTTGAAATTATATTTTTAATTCTTATCTATAATTATGTGGAGGCATATTTTTTAAATACATCATTTTGTAAGAGGCCTTTATAAGCTTCTTTCAACTGTAAGAGTTTAGGTAAATTATCACAACTCTGCAAATGGTAACAAAACGTGCCCAACATTGAAAATATGACCTGAAAGTGTAAAAAAATAAGATAAATCTGACAACAGAATACTTGATGATTATAGGTTCTATGAAAAATGCCCCTAAAAGTTCTCATACACAATTGGGACATTGGCATTATTAAAAATATCCCAAAAAATTGGGCATTTTTTCATAGATTTTTTCAAGAGACCTACAGTGTTTTTACAGTTTTCTCCAACATTATCGTGAAAGATTTCAATCGGGAAAACATTTAAGATAGTTATCCGAAACATTCTTTATATATTTTATTCAAAGGCCGTTGCTGATATAATTAAAGTGAAAATTCGGTTGGGAAGGAATTAAATGAAATGAAATACTGTCAAACATCCATAACTCGAACAGCAATATCGACATCCTTAGAAAAGTCTGATGAACTTCAACATTATCAACCTCAGATATTCCTATAAAAAGTTCGAGTTATAGAGAAATTCAAGTTATGGAAGTTAGAGACATTTATTTCTTCCAGATTTGTAATTATAAGCCTGTAAGCCAAATTAAGCAATTTACATAATGCATGTACAAAAATCTTTCTTAGTAAACTAATAAAACTACTCATTAAATTAAAGTTTGTCCCAGGGACGCTATTGCCACTAGAAGTACTTCGGCTATTTTTTGGGTAATTATTTAAGGGATTTTCCAGAATTTTTGGCGAAATTTTCATGATAACCTTTTTGGGGCATTTTTCATAAGGCCATGGTTGCATTACCTGTATTACGTCTTCTTTGTACTTTTGTACTTTGACCACTTCCATTAATACAGCTGTAAACTTTTTCAAAAACGTTATTAAATGTGTCTCTATTATGGGTAAGCCTATCGGCAGTATGGCCACCATATAGCAACAATGAATTTCCTATATTTTAATGAATATAACTATAAGTATTATTGCTTTTGTTTTCCATAACTTGTCCTTACCATTAACATTTCTTTGCATATTTCGTTGGACTGCATTAGTCGGTATGATTCTAATAAAAACAATTCCAATATCGTTTTAGCCCATCTGTAGCAGGTGTAACTGTTATTACTGCAACCCAATTGCCGACACTGTTTAAGTGCATTCATTTGTGTTAAGTCTTGCGTAAGGGTTTCTTCGAATTCTTGACGATTTATGTTGAAATATATCACAAATTTGCTTACAAATTTCATTAGGCTTATGGAGGTCACACTATTGGGGGCTAGGGGTATATTGCGCAGCAATATTTCGAGTGAATCGTCCAATTTGTTCCACTGTAAATAAATATATATTGTTTTTATTCAGATGGTTGTTAATAAATGGCTTGTAAGAGTGGTATATTATTAATATTAATTAGAATGTTAAGAACAATTAGTTCATAAAATAACATGTCTCATCGGCGATACAACGGTACGTATTTCCCTTTTCACGATGGCTCCGAACGTAACTAATCAATTATCTATTGATACAAGAAACCATTGATTCGATCCCAATAGTGGAACAATATAGCAATACGCTGGAAAATCGATAAAGCCGCTTGCGATACTCCGAGTAGAGAAAAACTTGCAGAATGACACTGAGCGACAATTGATTCTCGGTAAAATAGGTTCTCTCCATTTCTTTAGCATTCTAATGGAGAAAATTTTGGAAACCATGTATTTGTAACTTATTCCAGAGAAATCGTCATACAGAGTCCATCTCCTAGAATCGACAATGAAACTGCGAAGATGGTCTCATGATGTCATTGAATGTAACGTTCGTTGGAATGTTTGTGATTGTATGTAGGATCGCCCCACTCCTGCCACTAAATTGTTGTATGTTCGAGAACAATTTCGGGAGCAGAAACACATCAGGAATTATCTTTTAGTTAATGATGGATAAGCCTTAACTTCGTCACACTTTTACGAATAATTCGACAGAAGAATTCATTCTGTCTGCATGCGATAAACCGGTCAGTTGACAAGGAACGGATGAGAGTCCCGCGTATCTCGGTCGAATATCCTACCACTATGGACTAGATAACGGATATATGACGAGCAGATAATAGTAAAATGTCTATAGAGAAGCGATTTACAAACCACGTTTCGGAGATACCCTATCATCACCACCGTTCTCCTATGTACACGGTCCAGAAGCATCAGTCATGTCTTTGGAGCTCCTCGCGATATATGTGGGAGTAATATTCGATTTTAGGCCGGATGTAGGTGATGTAAAGCATAAAAAAGCATCACTCTGTATTTCCATGTAACTTATAAATGAATACGCTTACCGTATAACTGTCAATATCTGTATAGAAATCTAAACACTTCAGAAGGCAATTCCATTGCTTTTCAATGAAAGGTATAGAATCCATTATATGAAGATCTTTAAAAACAGCATCGTAGATAACGCTATGAATGTTCATGGACAAAATTCCATCAGTGGTCTAAAAAAAATATAATAAATTATAAATATTTTTTAAGCGACTATAGATATTTAAAACATGTATATTATATCTTACCCCATAGTCTAACATTATTGAAAACAAAACTGTGCTCAAGTGTTTGTAGTGTGTTTCATAACAGGATCTAATGTTTAAGCCCACCGAAAGACAGAACATAAGAAATCGTTGATTCATATTATTCTCGTGAGTATGGGAATCCAGGTACATAAACTGCAAAAGAATTAAAAGAGAACCAAGCCAAGTGTGTATATATTTAAATACATATTAAATTACATATTCATTAGCTAAGTTGTACATTTTACGAACAGACCCTTCTCTCATGTAATGAGCAGTGCACTATGCTCCTCACTGCAAAAGTTTTTCTAGAGAAGTTCTAAATGACTATAAATAATCATCTGTTGCTCAAAGCATTTTCGAGTTGAAGGGGCCGCTGGAAAATGTCCTGTTTTCACTTGAATTTTCTTTTAGTAATAGTAGCAAAAACTACCTGTCACCACAATTCAAATATATTTGACCGAATGAGAAATGTTTTTGCTGGGTTATTATGTTCATACCTTGCAATATGTGATAAATCCATGTGTTGCCCCCAATTGTCTCTTCCATGCGTCCATCTGCAGTTTTTCCTGATAATACTGGAATACGATTTGTTGTACTTCGGACGATATTTTAGAAAATGTTCCTAAATTTCTCTCAGCATTGTTGATCAATTCCGGTCGTTCCAATTTATATATCGCACTGGGTGAGGATAGTTCGCAAAGGAGTATAATAAGGCCGGACTGAATCTATGATGTTTTAACATATCTTCTTAGTACTAGTAAAGTATGTTCAAACCTTCAGAACTTGTAATTGTGTGCGGATCTTATGTGGAGGGAGACGGGTATACTCCATATACTGAATTATTGCCCTTACCTCTTGTTGTAGTCTATCATTGAATTCTCGGAGAAAGATCCACTGTGTGGGTTCCTGTTTCAGCCAGTCGTACAGGATTGGCAGTTGTATCCGCAAACTGTCATGATATGAGTGAAAATGTTCTTTTTCTATTGGTATTATATCCATGTCTTGTTTGAGTTCTGGTAATAGACATGCTTTTAGTAGATCATGAACACTTTCCAAAGAGTCCATACCGAAAAAGGATGTACTGAGACGTTTCTGTAACAACATTCATTTAGTAAACCAAGCATTACCTGTAGAAGGAAGTGCTGACACTTACCGCCCTCGATATGTTATGGTGACGAGGTAGTGTTAATTTATCTGACACTGGCATTTGTTAGTACCTGGATTATATTGCTCGGATCCTTCACTATTCATTCCAACTAAAATTACTAATACTATAATATTAAATATTATTAATAAAAAAAATTACTAATACTAAAAACTAAACTGAAACTCGAATGTAAGTGGACAGGAATGAAAGCCAAAGCTGGAACCGAGCTGTAAAAACATATTGAAACAGGCAACACAACGCCTGTGAAACCTTCGATATGGATTGGACATGAACTTTGCAGTGGGATTCGAATTCGAAGGGGCAGTTTGATTGATTCCGTTAATAACACTACCACAACAACTCAAATCTCACTTACTACGCGGCGTCGCGCTGTTGTCTGAGATTTTTCTCTCTCTACCATGAAACGAAGGTCCCGGCGATGGCTGGGGTCTCTACTCCCAACACCCCCTACTATATGTGATTGGTACTCACCGCCAAACGTCGTATTTCTTTTTTTGTTATCGTCGTTGTGTTTCTCTCTGACCAATAATATTAATATGTTTTTTGTTTTCGTCTTCCAAATATAAATAATAATAATTATAATAAGCAAACGATTAAGATTGTTGATGCCCCAAATGATGGCAGGAGTAACCGAGTAACCACAGAACCGAACCCAACCGAATCAATGACGACGATGGCGGCGGCTGGTCTTTTTTCCAGTCGGCGGCGGCGGCATGGTGGCTGAGAAATTCAATTCATTCATTCCATCTTCGTCTGATCGGAGATTCCTCCATTCCATGTCAACAGTCACATGCCGCTCTATTTCTATATTCAATTAAGTAAGTTCCTTATTCGAGAAATAAAAAGTGAAATTAAATTAAATTTTGGTGCAAACAAAAATGTGTATGGTCGTTTCGAGGAATGTATGCCATTCTAGGGTTAACAGGTTAATGTCAATGTTTATGTTTACTTCCTAATGGCCAAGCCAGAGGACAGCGTTAACGCGCATTAGTAGAAATAATGCATGTTACCTTGTACATTATCTCCTCCCAAACTGCATTAACGTAAATGCACAAAATCGAACTGAATTTATACTGCATTTAGGTATTTGAATATGGCAACACAGTCGTAATCGTTTATAACCATTCACAATGAATTGTTATACTCCCAAAGAACGGCTGTTGTCTAATCAGCTGTAGTCAAATTGTTTGATATTGTGTCGAAAATTAAATGAAATAAGTTCAGCACAAAAGCGTTACATTTACATCAGTCATAGACAGTCATTCAATTACCTTCTGAACTCAAATTCAGTTGAACATTTCATTGAAACGTACGGACAGAAAATATTCAGGTATTGTGTGACTTTCTTGACGCAATTAATGTCAACTTATAAATAACAAGGGTTTAACCCCCTAACGTAGCGTAACGACAATGTTTTCGTTTTTTAAATTGAACAAATAGTTTGAGAGAAATTGGTTTTAGAAAATGGGTTTTTCTCAACATTGTAGGAAGTCCAAATTTTACCACAATCTAATATAAATCCCAAAACAACTACACCTCCAACTAAAACTACAAATACTAATACTAATACTAATACTAGTACTAATACTAATACTAATACTAATACTAATAATAATACTAATACTAATACTAATACTAATACTAGTACTAATACTAGGGAGAAATTGGCTTTCGAAAAAGGACCTTTCCAAAATTAGAGATTCGAAAAATTATTTAAACTATGAATCGATTTTTTTAGCAACGGCTTAAGGTATAGAAACGGATGTGGTATCAAATTAAAGCTAGACATTGGGACTATTGTAAACCCACTCGGAGTTGTGTGCCACGATCACTTTAAAGGGATATATTGTCAAAAGAATATTGCGCTCTCAATAATAATTTTGTTACCATATATCTGTAATGTCTGAAGTTATATAAACAATAAGTGTTTACTATCAAATCATTTTGATAGCACAATTCATCAATATAAATAGGACTGAATAATTGTAAAAAAAAAAATTCGACCCAAAAAAAAACAAAGGGGTTAACCCATTAAAATTTGAGATTTTTTTCAAAAAATAGATTTTATTAAAATTATGCTCATTTATAGCTGACCTAAGACTGAACACGACAATGTTTTCGTTTTTTAAATTGAACAAATAGTTTGAGAGAAATTGGTTTTAGAAAATGGGTTTTTCTCAACATTGTACGAAGTCCAAATTTTACCACAATCTAATAAAAATCCCAAAACAACTACACCTCCAACTACAACTACAAATACCAATACTAATACTAATACTAGGGAGAAATTGGCTTTCGAAAAAGGACCTTTCCAAAATTAGAGATTCGAAAGTTCATTTAAAGTATGAATCAAATTTTTTAGCAACGGCTTAAGGTATCGAAACAGATGTGGTATCAAATTAAAGCTTGACATTGGGACTATTGTAAAGCCACTCGGAGTTGTGTGCCACGATCACTTTAAAGGGATATATTGTCAAAAGAATATTGCGCTCTCAATAATAATTTTGTTACCATATATCTGTAATGTCTGAAGTTATATAAACAATATGTGTTTACTATCAAATCATTTTGATAGCACAATTCATCAATATAAATAGGACTGAATAATTGTAAAAAAAAAAATTCGACCCAAAAAAAAAAACAAAGGGGTTAACCCATTAAAATTTGAGATTTTTTTCAAAAAACAGATTTTGTTAAAATTATGCTCAATTATAGCTGACCTAAGACTGAACACGACAATGTTTTCCTTTTTAAAATTGAACAAATAGTTTGAGAGAAATTGGTTTTAGAAAATGGGTTTTTCTCAACATTGTAGGAAGTCCAAATTTTACCACAATCTAATATAAATCCCAAAACAACTACACCTCCAACTAAAACTACAACTACAACTACAACTACAAATACTAATACAACTACAACTACAACTACTAATACTAATACTAATACTAATAATAATACTAATACTAATACCAATACTAATACTAATACTAATACTAATACTAATACTAATACTAATACTAATACTAATACTAATACTAATACTAATACTAATACTAATACTAATACTAATACTAATACTAATACTAATACTAATACTAATACTAATACTAATACTAATACTAATACTAATACTAATACTAATACTAATACTAATACTAATACTAGGGAGAAATTGGCTTTCGAAAAAGGACCTTTCCAAAATTAGAGATTCGAAAAATTATTTAAACTATGAATCGATTTTTTTTAGCAACGGCTTAAGGTATAGAAACGGATGTGGTATCAAATTAAAGCTAGACATTGGGACTATTGTAAACCCACTCGGAGTTGTGTGCAACGATCACTTTAAAGGGATATATTGTCAAAAGAATATTGCGCTCTCAATAATAATTTTGTTACCATATATCTGTAATGTCTGAAGTTATATAAACAATATGTGTTTACTATCAAATCATTTTGATAGCACAATTCATCAATATAAATAGGACTGAATAATTGTAAAAAAAAAATTCGGCCCAAAAAAAAACAAAGGGGTTAACCCATTAAAATTTGAGATTTTTTTCAAAAAATAGATTTTATTAAAATTATGCTCATTTATAGCTGACCTAAGACTGAACACGACAATGTTTTCGTTTTTTAAATTGAACAAATAGTTTGAGAGAAATTGGTTTTAGAAAATGGGTTTTTCTCAACATTGTAGGAAGTCCAAATTTTACCACAATCTAATATAAATCCCAAAACAACTACACCTCCAACTAAAACTACAACTACTAATACAACTACAACTATAACTACAACTACAACTACAACTACAACTACTAATACTAATACTAATACTAATACTAGTACTAGTACTAATACTAATACTAATACCAATACTAATACTAATACTAATACTAATACTAATACTAATACTAATACTAATACTAATACTAATACTAATACTAATACTAATACTAATACTAATACTAATACTAATACTAATACTAATACTAATACTAATACTAATACTAATACTAATACTAATACTAATACTAATACTAATACTAATACTAATACTAATACTAATACTAATACTAATACTAATACTACTACTACTAATACTAGGGAGAAATTGGCTTTCGAAAAAGGACCTTTCCAAAATTAGAGATTCGAAAGTTCATTTAAAGTATGAATCAAATTTTTTAGCAACGGCTTAAGGTATCGAAACAGATGTGGTATCAAATTAAAGCTTGACATTGGGACTATTGTAAAGCCACTCGGAGTTGTGTGCCACGATCACTTTAAAGGGATATATTGTCAAAAGAATATTGCGCTCTCAATAATAATTTTGTTACCATATATCTGTAATGTCTGAAGTTATATAAACAATATGTGTTTACTATCAAATCATTTTGATAGCACAATTCATCAATATAAATAGGACTGAATAATTGTAAAAAAAAAAATTCGACCCAAAAAAAAACAAAGGGGTTAACCCATTAAAATTTGAGATTTTTTTCAAAAAATAGATTTTGTTAAAATTATGCTCAATTATAGCTGACCTAAGACTGAACACGACAATGTTTTCCTTTTTAAAATTGAACAAATAGTTTGAGAGAAATTGGTTTTAGAAAATGGGTTTTTCTCAACATTGTAGGAAGTCCAAATTTTACCACAATCTAATATAAATCCCAAAACAACTACACCTCCAACTACAAATACAACCACTAATACTAATACAACTACAACTACAACTACAACTACAAATACTAATACTAATACTAATACTAATACTAATACTAATACTAATACTAATACTAATACTAATACTAATACTAATACTAATACTAATACTAATACTAATACTAATACTAATACTAATACTAATACTAATACTAATACTAATACTAATACTAATACTAATACTAATACTAATACTAATACTAATACTAATACTAATACTAATACTAATACTAATACTAATACTAATACTAATACTAATACTAATACTAATACTAATACTAATACTAATACTAATACTAATACTAATACTAATACTAATACTAATACTAATACTAATACTAATACTAATACTAATACTAATACTAATACTAATACTAATACTAATACTAATACTAATACTAATACTAATACTAATACTAATACTAATACTAATACTAATACTAATACTAGGGAGAAATTGGCTTTCGAAAAAGGACCTTTCCAAAATTAGAGATTCGAAAAATTATTTAAACTATGAATCGATTTTTTTTAGCAACGGCTTAAGGTATAGAAACGGATGTGGTATCAAATTAAAGCTAGACATTGGGACTATTGTAAACCCACTCGGAGTTGTGTGCCACGATCACTTTAAAGGGATATATTGTCAAAAGAATATTGCGCTCTCAATAATAATTTTGTTACCATATATCTGTAATGTCTGAAGTTATATAAACAATAAGTGTTTACAATCAAATCATTTTGATAGCACAATTCATCAATATAAATAGGACTGAACAATTGTAAAAAAAAAAAATTCGACCCAAAAAAAACCAAAGGGGTTAACCCATTAAAATTTGAGATTTTTTTCAAAAAATAGATTTTATTAAAATTATGCTCATTTATAGCTGACCTAAGACTGAACACGACAATGTTTTCCTTTTTAAAATTGAACAAATAGTTTGAGAGAAATTGGTTTTAGAAAATGGGTTTTTCTCAACATTGTAGGAAGTCCAAATTTTACCACAATTTAATATAAATCCCAAAACAACTACACCTCCAACTACAACTACAAATACTAATACCAATACTAATACTAATACTAGGGAGAAATTGGCTTTCGAAAAAGGACCTTTCCAAAATTAGAGATTCGAAAGTTCATTTAAAGTATGAATCAAATTTTTTAGCAACGGCTTAAGGTATCGAAACGGATGTGGTATCAAATTAAAGCTTGACATTGGGACTATTGTAAACCCACTCGGAGTTGTGTGCCACGATCACTTTAAAGGGATATATTGTCAAAAGAATATTGCGCTCTCAATAATAATTTTGTTACATTATATCTGTAATGCCTGAAGTTATATAAACAATATGTGTTTACTATCAAATCATTTTGATAGCACAATTCATCAATATAAATAGGACTGAATAATTGTAAAGGAAAATTTGAGTTTTTTTTTCAAAAAATAGATTTTGTTAAAATTATGCTCAATTATAGCTGACCTAAGGCTGAACACGACAATGTTTTCCTTTTTAAAATTGAACAAATAGTTTGAGAGAAATTGGTTTTAGAAAATGGGTTTTTCTCAACATTGTAGGAAGTCCAAATTTTACCACAATTTAATATAAATCCCAAAACAACTACACCTCCAACTACAACTACAAATACTAATACCAATACTAATACTAATACTAATACTAGGGAGAAATTGGCTTTCGAAAAAGGACCTTTCCAAAATTAGAGATTCGAAAGTTCATTTAAACTATGAATCAAATTTTTTAGGAACGGCTTAAGGTATCGAAACGGTTGTGGTATCAAATTAAAGCTTGACATTGGGACTATTGTAAACCCACTCGGAGTTGTGTGCCACGATCACTTTAAAGGGATACATTGTCAAAAGAATATTGCGCTCTCAATAATAATTTTGTTACCATATATCTGTGATGTCTCAAGTTATATAAACAATATGTGTTTACTATCAAATCATTTTGATGGCACAATTCATCAATATAAATAATACTGAATAATTGTAAAGGAAAATTTGAGTTTTTTTTTCAAAAAATAGATTTTGTTAAAATTATGCTCATTTATAGCTGACCTAAGACTGAACACGACAATGTTTTCGTTTTTTAAATTGAACAAATAGTTTGAGAGAAATTGGTTTTAGAAAATGGGTTTTTCTCAACATTGTAGGAAGTCCAAATTTTACCACAATCTAATATAAATCCCAAAACAACTACACCTCCAACTACAACTACAAATACTAATACCAATACTAATACTAATACTAATACTAGGGAGAAATTGGCTTTCGAAAAAGGACCTTTCCAAAATTAGAGATTCGAAAGTTCATTTAAACTATGAATCAAATTTTTTAGGAACGGCTTAAGGTATCGAAACGGTTGTGGTATCAAATTAAAGCTTGACATTGGGACTATTGTAAACCCACTCGGAGTTGTGTGCCACGATCACTTTAAAGGGATATATTGTCAAAAGAATATAAAAAAACAAAGGGGTTAACCCATTAAAATTTGAGATTTTTTTCAAAAAATAGATTTTATTAAAATTATGCTCATTTATAGCTGACCTAAGACTGAACACGACAATGTTTTCGTTTTTTAAATTGAACAAATAGTTTGAGAGAAATTGGTTTTAGAAAATGGGTTTTTCTCAACATTGTAGGAAGTCCAAATTTTACCACAATCTAATATAAATCCCAAAACAACTACACCTCCAACTACAAATACTAATACCAATACTAATACTAATACTAGGGAGAAATTGGCTTTCGAAAAAGTACCTTTCCAAAATTAGAGATTCGAAAAATTATTTAAACTATGAATCGATTTTTTTTTAGCAACGGCTTAAGGTATCGAAACAGATGTGGTATCAAATTAAAGCTTGACATTGGGACTATTGTAAACCCACTCGGAGTTGTGTGCCACGATCACTTTAAAGGGATATATTGTCAAAAGAATATTGCGCTCTCAATAATAATTTTGTTACCATATATCTGTAATGTTTGAAGTTATATAAACAATAAGTGTTTACTATCAAATCATTTTGATAGCACAATTCATCAATATAAATAGGACTGAATAATTGTAAAAAAAAAAAATTCGACCCAAAAAAAAACAAAGGGGTTAACCCATTAAAATTTGAGATTTTTTTCAAAAAATAGATTTTATTAAAATTATGCTCATTTATAGCTGACCTAAGACTGAACACGACAATGTTTTCGTTTTTTAAATTGAACAAATAGTTTGAGAGAAATTGGTTTTAGAAAATGGGTTTTTCTCAACATTGTAGGAAGTCCAAATTTTACCACAATCTAATATAAATCCCAAAACAACTACACCTCCAACTAGAAATACTAATACCAATACTAATACTAATACTAGGGAGAAATTGGCTTTCGAAAAAGGACCTTTCCAAAATTAGAGATTCGAAAGTTCATTTAAAGTATGAATCAAATTTTTTAGCAACGGCTTAAGGTATCGAAACAGATGTGGTATCAAATTAAAGCTTGACATTGGGACTATTGTAAACCCACTCGGAGTTGTGTGCCACGATCACTTTAAAGGGATATTTTGTCAAAAGAATATTGCGCTCTCAATAATAATTTTGTTACCATATATCTGTAATGTCTGAAGTTATATAAACAATATGTGTTTACTATCAAATCATTTTGATAGCACAATTCATCAATATAAATAGGACTGAATAATTGTAAAAAAAAAAAATTCGACCCAAAAAAAAAACAAAGGGGTTAACCCATTAAAATTTGAGATTTTTTTCAAAAAATAGATTTTGTTAAAATTATGCTCAATTATAGCTGACCTAAGACTGAACACGACAATGTTTTCCTTTTTAAAATTGAACAAATAGTTTGAGAGAAATTGGTTTTAGAAAATGGGTTTTTCTCAACATTGTAGGAAGTCCAAATTTTACCACAATCTAATATAAATCCCAAAACAACTACACCTCCAACTAAAACTACAACTACAACTACAACTACTAATACTAATACTAATACAACTACAACTACAAATACTAATACTAATACTAATACTAATACAACTACAAATACTAATACTAATACTAATACTAATACTAATACTAATACTAATACTAATACTAATACTAATACTAATACTAATACTAATACTAATACTAATACTAATACTAATACTAATACTAATACTAATACTAATACTAATACTAATACTAGGGAGAAATTGGCATTCGAAAAAGGACCTTTCCAAAATTAGAGATTCGAAAAATTATTTAAACTATGAATCGATTTTTTTTAGCAACGGCTTAAGGTATCGAAACGGATGTGGTATCAAATTAAAGCTAGACATTGGGACTATTGTAAACCCACTCGGAGTTGTGTGCCACGATCACTTTAAAGGGATATATTGTCAAAAGAATATTGCGCTCTCAATAATAATTTTGTTACCATATATCTGTAATGTCTGAAGTTATATAAACAATAAGTGTTTACAATCAAATCATTTTGATAGCACAATTCATCAATATAAATAGAACTGAATAATTATAAAAAAAAAATTCGACCCAAAAAAAAAACAAAGGGGTTAACCCATTAAAATTTGAGATTTTTTTTAAAAAATAGATTTTGTTAAAATTATGCTCATTTATAGCTGACCTAAGACTGAACACGACAATGTTTTCGTTTTTTAAATTGAACAAATAGTTTGAGAGAAATTGGTTTTAGAAAATGGGTTTTTCTCAACATTGTAGGAAGTCCAAATTTTACCACAATCTAATATAAATCCCAAAACAACTACACCTCCAACTACAAATACTAATACCAATACTAATACTAATACTAGGGAGAAATTGGCTTTCGAAAAAGGACCTTTCCAAAATTAGAGATTCGAAAGTTCATTTAAAGTATGAATCAAATTTTTTAGCAACGGCTTAAGGTATCGAAACAGATGTGGTATCAAATTAAAGCTTGACATTGGGACTATTGTAAACCCACTCGGAGTTGTGTGCCACGATCACTTTAAAGGGATATTTTGTCAAAAGAATATTGCGCTCTCAATAATAATTTTGTTACCATATATCTGTAATGTCTGAAGTTATATAAACAATATGTGTTTACTATCAAATCATTTTGATAGCACAATTCATCAATATAAATAGGACTGAATAATTGTAAAAAAAAAATTCGACCCAAAAAAAAACAAAGGGGTTAACCCATTAAAATTTGAGATTTTTTTCAAAAAATAGATTTTGTTAAAATTATGCTCAATTATAGCTGACCTAAGACTGAACACGACAATGTTTTCCTTTTTAAAATTGAACAAATAGTTTGAGAGAAATTGGTTTTAGAAAATGGGTTTTTCTCAACATTGTAGGAAGTCCAAATTTTACCACAATCTAATATAAATCCCAAAACAACTACACCTCCAACTAAAACCACAACTACAACTACAAATACAAATACAACTACTAATACTAATACAACTACAACTACAATTACTAATACTAATACAACTACAAATACTAATACTAATACTAATACTAATACTAATACTAATACTAATACTAATACTAATACTAATACTAATACTAATACTAATACTAATACTAATACTAATACTAATACTAATACTAATACTAATACTAATACTAATACTAATACTAATACTAATACTAATACTAATACTAATACTAATACTAATACTAATACTAATACTAATACTAATACTAATACTAATACTAATACTAATACTAATACTAATACTAATACTAATACTAATACTAATACTAATACTAATACTAATACTAATACTAATACTAATACTAGGGAGAAATTGGCATTCGAAAAAGGACCTTTCCAAAATTAGAGATTCGAAAAATTATTTAAACTATGAATCGATTTTTTTTAGCAACGGCTTAAGGTATCGAAACGGATGTGGTATCAAATTAAAGCTAGACATTGGGACTATTGTAAACCCACTCGGAGTTGTGTGCCACGATCACTTTAAAGGGATATATTGTCAAAAGAATATTGCGCTCTCAATAATAATTTTGTTACCATATATCTGTAATGTCTGAAGTTATATAAACAATAAGTGTTTACAATCAAATCATTTTGATAGCACAATTCATCAATATAAATAGAACTGAATAATTGTAAAAAAAAAATTCGACCCAAAAAAAACAAAGGGGTTAACCCATTAAAATTTGAGATTTTTTTCAAATTATGCTCATTTATAGCTGACCTAAGACTGAACACGACAATGTTTTCGTTTTTTAAATTGAACAAATAGTTTGAGAGAAATTGGTTTTAGAAAATGGGTTTTTCTCAAAATTGTAGGAAGTCCAAATTTTACCACAATCTAATATAAATCCCAAAACAACTACACCTCCAACTAAAACTACAACTACAACTACAACTACAACTACAAATACTAATACTAATACTAATACTAATACTAATACTAATACTAATACTAATACTAATACTAATACTAATACTAATACTAATACTAATACTAATACTAATACTAATACTAATACTAATACTAATACTAATACTAATACTAATACTAATACTAATACTAATACTAATACTAATACTAATACTAATACTAGGGAGAAATTGGCTTTCGAAAAAGGACTTTTCCAAAATTAGAGATTCGAAAAATCATTTAAACTATGAACCGATTTTTTTTAGCAACGGCTTAAGGTATCGAAACGGATGTGGTATCAAATTAAAGCTAGACATTGGGACTATTGTAAACCCACTCGGAGTTGTGTGCCACGATCACTTTAAAGGGATATATTGTCAAAAGAATATTGCGCTCTCAATAATAATTTTGTTACCATATATCTGTAATGTCTGCTGTTATATAAACAATAAGTGTTTACTATCAAATCATTTTGATAGCACAATTCATCAATATAAATAGGACTGAATAATTGTAAAAAAAAAATTCGACCCAAAAAAAAACAAAGGGGTTAACCCATTAAAATTTTTTTCAAAAAATAGATTTTATTAAAATTATGCTCATTTATAGCTGACCTAAGACTGAACACGACAATGTTTTCGTTTTTTAAATTGAACAAATAGTTTGAGAGAAATTGGTTTTAGAAAATGGGTTTTTCTCAACATTGTAGGAAGTCCAAATTTTACCACAATCTAATATAAATCCCAAAACAACTACACCTCCAACTACAACTACAAATACTAATACCAATACTAATACTAATACTAATACTAGGGAGAAATTGGCTTTCGAAAAAGGACCTTTCCAAAATTAGAGATTCGAAAGTTCATTTAAAGTATGAATCAAATTTTTTAGCAACGGCTTAAGGTATCGAAACGGATGTGGTATCAAATTAAAGCTTGACATTGGGACTATTGTAAACCCACTCGGAGTTGTGTGCCACGATCACTTTAAAGGGATATATTGTCAAAAGAATATTGCGCTCTCAATAATAATTTTGTTACCATATATCTGTAATGTCTGAAGTTATATAAACAATAAGTGTTTACAATCAAATCATTTTGATAGCACAATTCATCAATATAAATAGAACTGAATAATTGTAAAAAAAAAAATTCGACCCAAAAAAAAACAAAGGGGTTAACCCATTAAAATTTGAGATTTTTTTCAAAAAATAGATTTTTTTAAAATTATGCTCATTTATAGCTGACCTAAGACTGAACACGACAATGTTTTCGTTTTTTCAATTGAACAAATAGTTTGAGAGAAATTGGTTTTAGAAAATGGGTTTTTCTCAACATTGTAGGAAGTCCAAATTTTACCACAATCTAATATAAATCCCAAAACAACTACACCTCCAACTACAACTACAAATACTAATACCAATACTAATACTAATACTAGGGAGAAATTGGCATTCGAAAAAGGACCTTTCCAAAATTAGAGATTCGAAAGTTCATTTAAAGTATGAATCAAATTTTTTAGCAACGGCTTAAGGTATCGAAACAGATGTGGTATCAAATTAAAGCTTGACATTGGGACTATTGTAAACCCACTCGGAGTTGTGTGCCACGATCACTTTAAAGGGATATATTGTCAAAAGAATATTGCGCTCTCAATAATAATTTTGTTACATTATATCTGTAATGCCTGAAGTTATATAAACAATATGTGTTTACTATCAAATCATTTTGATAGCACAATTCATCAATATAAATAGGACTGAATAATTGTAAAAAAATTAAAATTTGAGATTTTTTTCAAAAAATAGATTTTGTTAAAATTATGCTCAATTATAGCTGACCTAAGACTGAACACGACAATGTTTTCCTTTTTAAAATTGAACAAATAGTTTGAGAGAAATTGGTTTTAGAAAATGGGTTTTTCTCAACATTGTAGGAAGTCCAAATTTTACCACAATCTAATATAAATCCCAAAACAACTACACCTCCAACTACAACTACAAATACTAATACCAATACTAATACTAATACTAGGGAGAAATTGGCATTCGAAAAAGGACCTTTCCAAAATTAGAGATTCGAAAGTTCATTTAAAGTATGAATCAAATTTTTTAGCAACGGCTTAAGGTATCGAAACAGATGTGGTATCAAATTAAAGCTTGACATTGGGACTATTGTAAACCCACTCGGAGTTGTGTGCCACGATCACTTTAAAGGGATATATTGTCAAAAGAATATTGCGCTCTCAATAATAATTTTGTTACCATATATCTGTAATGTCTGAAGTTATATAAACAATAAGTGTTTACTATCAAATCATTTTGATAGCACAATTCATCAATATAAATAGGACTGAATAATTGTAAAAAAAAAATTCGACCAAAAAAAAAACAAAGGGGTTAACCCATTAAAATTTGAGATTTTTTTCAAAAAATAGATTTTATTAAAATTATGCTCATTTATAGCTGACCTAAGACTGAACACGACAATGTTTTCGTTTTTTAAATTGAACAAATAGTTTGAGAGAACTTGGTTTTAGAAAATGGGTTTTTCTCAACATTGTAGGAAGTCCAAATTTTACCACAATTTAATATAAATCCCAAAACAACTACACCTCCAACTAAAACTACAACTACAACTACAACTACAAATACTAATACTAATACTAATACTAATACTAATACTAATACTAATACTAATACTAATACTAATACTAATACTAATACTAATACTAATACTAATACTAATACTAATACTAATACTAATACTAATACTAATACTAATACTAATACTAATACTAATACTAATACTAATACTAATACTAATACTAATACTAATACTAATACTAATACTAATACTAATACTAATACTAATACTAATACTAATACTAATACTAATACTAATACTAATACTAATACTAATACTAATACTAATACTAATACTAATACTAATACTAATACTAATACTAATACTAATACTAATACTAATACTAATACTAATACTAATACTAATACTAATACTAGGGAGAAATTGGCTTTCGAAAAAGGACTTTTCCAAAATTAGAGATTCGAAAAATCATTTAAACTATGAACCGATTTTTTTTAGCAACGGCTTAAGGTATCGAAACGGATGTGGTATCAAATTAAAGCTAGACATTGGGACTATTGTAAACCCACTCGGAGTTGTGTGCCACGATCACTTTAAAGGGATATATTGTCAAAAGAATATTGCGCTCTCAATAATAATTTTGTTACCATATATCTGTAATGTCTGCTGTTATATAAACAATAAGTGTTTACTATCAAATCATTTTGATAGCACAATTCATCAATATAAATAGGACTGAATAATTGTAAAAAAAAAATTCGACCCAAAAAAAAACAAAGGGGTTAACCCATTAAAATTTTTTTCAAAAAATAGATTTTATTAAAATTATGCTCATTTATAGCTGACCTAAGACTGAACACGACAATGTTTTCGTTTTTTAAATTGAACAAATAGTTTGAGAGAAATTGGTTTTAGAAAATGGGTTTTTCTCAACATTGTAGGAAGTCCAAATTTTACCACAATCTAATATAAATCCCAAAACAACTACACCTCCAACTACAACTACAAATACTAATACCAATACTAATACTAATACTAGGGAGAAATTGGCTTTCGAAAAAGGACCTTTCCAAAATTAGAGATTCGAAAGTTCATTTAAAGTATGAATCAAATTTTTTAGCAACGGCTTAAGGTATCGAAACGGATGTGGTATCAAATTAAAGCTTGACATTGGGACTATTGTAAACCCACTCGGAGTTGTGTGCCACGATCACTTTAAAGGGATATATTGTCAAAAGAATATTGCGCTCTCAATAATAATTTTGTTACCATATATCTGTAATGTCTGAAGTTATATAAAATATAAGTGTTTACAATCAAATCATTTTGATAGCACAATTCATCAATATAAATAGAACTGAATAATTGTAAAAAAAAAAATTCGACCCAAAAAAAAACAAAGGGGTTAACCCATTAAAATTTGAGATTTTTTTCAAAAAATAGATTTTTTTAAAATTATGCTCATTTATAGCTGACCTAAGACTGAACACGACAATGTTTTCGTTTTTTCAATTGAACAAATAGTTTGAGAGAAATTGGTTTTAGAAAATGGGTTTTTCTCAACATTGTAGGAAGTCCAAATTTTACCACAATCTAATATAAATCCCAAAACAACTACACCTCCAACTACAACTACAAATACTAATACCAATACTAATACTAATACTAGGGAGAAATTGGCATTCGAAAAAGGACCTTTCCAAAATTAGAGATTCGAAAGTTCATTTAAAGTATGAATCAAATTTTTTAGCAACGGCTTAAGGTATCGAAACAGATGTGGTATCAAATTAAAGCTTGACATTGGGACTATTGTAAACCCACTCGGAGTTGTGTGCCACGATCACTTTAAAGGGATATATTGTCAAAAGAATATTGCGCTCTCAATAATAATTTTGTTACATTATATCTGTAATGCCTGAAGTTATATAAACAATATGTGTTTACTATCAAATCATTTTGATAGCACAATTCATCAATATAAATAGGACTGAATAATTGTAAAAAAATTAAAATTTGAGATTTTTTTCAAAAAATAGATTTTGTTAAAATTATGCTCAATTATAGCTGACCTAAGACTGAACACGACAATGTTTTCCTTTTTAAAATTGAACAAATAGTTTGAGAGAAATTGGTTTTAGAAAATGGGTTTTTCTCAACATTGTAGGAAGTCCAAATTTTACCACAATCTAATATAAATCCCAAAACAACTACACCTCCAACTACAACTACAAATACTAATACCAATACTAATACTAATACTAGGGAGAAATTGGCATTCGAAAAAGGACCTTTCCAAAATTAGAGATTCGAAAGTTCATTTAAAGTATGAATCAAATTTTTTAGCAACGGCTTAAGGTATCGAAACAGATGTGGTATCAAATTAAAGCTTGACATTGGGACTATTGTAAACCCACTCGGAGTTGTGTGCCACGATCACTTTAAAGGGATATATTGTCAAAAGAATATTGCGCTCTCAATAATAATTTTGTTACCATATATCTGTAATGTCTGAAGTTATATAAACAATAAGTGTTTACTATCAAATCATTTTGATAGCACAATTCATCAATATAAATAGGACTGAATAATTGTAAAAAAAAAATTCGACCAAAAAAAAAACAAAGGGGTTAACCCATTAAAATTTGAGATTTTTTTCAAAAAATAGATTTTATTAAAATTATGCTCATTTATAGCTGACCTAAGACTGAACACGACAATGTTTTCGTTTTTTAAATTGAACAAATAGTTTGAGAGAACTTGGTTTTAGAAAATGGGTTTTTCTCAACATTGTAGGAAGTCCAAATTTTACCACAATTTAATATAAATCCCAAAACAACTACAACTACAAATACCAATACCAATACTTATTCTAATACTAATACTAATACTAATACTAATACTAGGGAGAAATTGGCTTTCGAAAAAGGACCTTTCCAAAATTAGAGATTCGAAAAATTATTTAAACTATGAATCGATTTTTTTTAGCAACGGCTTAAGGTATAGAAACGGATGTGGTATCAAATTAAAGCTAGACATTGGGACTATTGTAAACCCACTCGGAGTTGTGTGCCACGATCACTTTAAAGGGATATATTGTCAAAAGAATATTGCGCTCTCAATAATAATTTTGTTACCATATATCTGTAATGTCTGAAGTTATATAAACAATAAGTGTTTACAATCAAATCATTTTGATAGCACAATTCATCAATATAAATAGGACTGAATAATTGTAAAAAAAAAAAATTCGACCCAAAAAAAAACAAAGGGGTTAACCCATTAAAATTTGAGATTTTTTTCAAAAAATAGATTTTATTAAAATTATGCTCATTTATAGCTGACCTAAGACTGAACACGACAATGTTTTCGTTTTTTAAATTGAACAAATAGTTTGAGAGAAATTGGTTTTAGAAAATGGGTTTTTCTCAACATTGTAGGAAGTCCAAATTTTACCACAATCTAATATAAATCCCAAAACAACTACACCTCCAACTACAACTACAAATACTAATACCAATACTAATACTAGGGAGAAATTGGCTTTCGAAAAAGGACCTTTCCAAAATTAGAGATTCGAAAGTTCATTTAAAGTATGAATCAAATTTTTTAGCAACGGCTTAAGGTATCGAAACGGATGTGGTATCAAATTAAAGCTTGACATTGGGACTATTGTAAACCCACTCGGAGTTGTGTGCCACGATCACTTTAAAGGGATATATTGTCAAAAGAATATTGCGCTCTCAATAATAATTTTGTTACATTATATCTGTAATGCCTGAAGTTATATAAACAATATAACAAAAAAAAACAATAAAAAAAAAAATTCGACCCAAAAAAAAACAAAGGGGTTAACCCATTAAAATTTGAGATTTTTTTCAAAAAATAGATTTTGTTCCTTTTTAAAATTGAACAAATAGTTTGAGAGAAATTGGTTTTAGAAAATGGGTTTTTCTCAACATTGTAGGAAGTCCAAATTTTACCACAATTTAATATAAATCCCAAAACAACTACAACTACAAATACTAATACCAATACCAATACTTATTCTAATACTAATACCAATACTAATTCTAATACTAATACTAGGGAGAAATTGGCTTTCGAAAAAGGACCTTTCCAAAATTAGAGATTCGAAAGTTCATTTAAACTATGAATCAAATTTTTTAGGAACGGCTTAAGGTATCGAAACGGTTGTGGTATCAAATTAAAGCTTGACATTGGGACTATTGTAAACCCACTCGGAGTTGTGTGCCACGATCACTTTAAAGGGATACATTGTCAAAAGAATATTGCGCTCTCAATAATAATTTTGTTACCATATATCTGTGATGTCTCAAGTTATATAAACAATATGTGTTTACTATCAAATCATTTTGATGGCACAATTCATCAATATAAATAATACTGAATAATTGTAAAGGAAAATTTGAGTTTTTTTTTCAAAAAATAGATTTTGTTAAAATTATGCTCATTTATAGCTGACCTAAGACTGAACACGACAATGTTTTCGTTTTTTAAATTGAACAAATAGTTTGAGAGAAATTGGTTTTAGAAAATGGGTTTTTCTCAACATTGTAGGAAGTCCAAATTTTACAACAATTTAATATAAATCCCAAAACAACTACAACTACAAATACCAATACCAATACTTATTCTAATACTAATACTAATACTAATACTAATACTAGGGAGAAATTGGCTTTCGAAAAAGGACCTTTCCAAAATTAGAGATTCGAAAAATTATTTAAACTATGAATCGATTTTTTTTAGCAACGGCTTAAGGTATCGAAACGGATGTGGTATCAAATTAAAGCTAGACATTGGGACTATTGTAAACCCACTCGGAGTTGTGTGCCACGATCACTTTAAAGGGATATATTGTCAAAAGAATATTGCGCTCTCAATAATAATTTTGTTACCATATATCTGTAATGTCTGAAGTTATATAAACAATAAGTGTTTACAATCAAATCATTTTGATAGCACAATTCATCAATATAAATAGAACTGAATAATTGTAAAAAAAAAATTCGACCCAAAAAAAAAACAAAGGGGTTAACCCATTAAAATTTGAGATTTTTTTCAAAAAATAGATTTTATTAAAATTATGCTCATTTATAGCTGACCTAAGACTGAACACGACAATGTTTTCGTTTTTTAAATTGAACAAATAGTTTGAGAGAAATTGGTTTTAGAAAATGGGTTTTTCTCAACATTGTAGGAAGTCCAAATTTTACCACAATCTAATATAAATCCCAAAACAACTACACCTCCAACTACAACTACAAATACTAATACCAATACTAATACTAATACTAGGGAGAAATTGGCTTTCGAAAAAGGACCTTTCCAAAATTAGAGATTCGAAAGTTCATTTAAAATATGAATCAAATTTTTTAGCAACGGCTTAAGGTATCGAAACGGATGTGGTATCAAATTAAAGCTTGACATTGGGACTATTGTAAACCCACTCGGAGTTGTGTGCCACGATCACTTTAAAGGGATATATTGTCAAAAGAATATTGCGCTCTCAATAATAATTTTGTTACATTATATCTGTAATGCCTGAAGTTATATAAACAATATGTGTTTACTATCAAATCATTTTGATAGCACAATTCATCAATATAAATAGGACTGAATAATTGTAAAAAAAAAATTCGACCCAAAAAAAAACAAAGGGGTTAAACCCATTAAAATTTGAGATTTTTTTCAAAAAATAGATTTTATTAAAATTATGCTCATTTATAGCTGACCTAAGACTGAACACGACAATGTTTTCGTTTTTTAAATTGAACAAATAGTTTGAGAGAAATTGGTTTTAGAAAATGGGTTTTTCTTAAAATTGTAGGAAGTCCAAATTTTACCACAATCTAATATAAATCCCAAAACAACTACACCTCCAACTAAAACTACAACTACAACTACAAATACTAATACCAATACCAATACTTATTCTAATACTAATACCAATACTAATTCTAATACTAATACTAGGGAGAAATTGGCTTTCGAAAAAGGACCTTTCCAAAATTAGAGATTCGAAAGTTCATTTAAACTATGAATCAAATTTTTTAGGAACGGCTTAAGGTATCGAAACGGTTGTGGTATCAAATTAAAGCTTGACATTGGGACTATTGTAAACCCACTCGGAGTTGTGTGCCACGATCACTTTAAAGGGATACATTGTCAAAAGAATATTGCGCTCTCAATAATAATTTTGTTACCATATATCTGTGATGTCTCAAGTTATATAAACAATATGTGTTTACTATCAAATCATTTTGATGGCACAATTCATCAATATAAATAATACTGAATAATTGTAAAGGAAAATTTGAGTTTTTTTTTCAAAAAATAGATTTTGTTAAAATTATGCTCATTTATAGCTGACCTAAGACTGAACACGACAATGTTTTCGTTTTTTAAATTGAACAAATAGTTTGAGAGAAATTGGTTTTAGAAAATGGGTTTTTCTCAACATTGTAGGAAGTCCAAATTTTACCACAATCTAATATAAATCCCAAAACAACTACACCTCCAACTACAACTACAAATACTAATACCAATACTAATACTAATACTAGGGAGAAATTGGCTTTCGAAAAAGGACCTTTCCAAAATTAGAGATTCGAAAGTTCATTTAAACTATGAATCAAATTTTTTAGGAACGGCTTAAGGTATCGAAACGGTTGTGGTATCAAATTAAAGCTTGACATTGGGACTATTGTAAACCCACTCGGAGTTGTGTGCCACGATCACTTTAAAGGGATATATTGTCAAAAGAATATTGCGCTCTCAATAATAATTTTGTTACCATATATCTGTAATGTCTGAAGTTATATAAACAATAAGTGTTTACTATCAAATAATTTTGATAGCACAATTCATCAATATAAATAGGACTGAATAATTGTAAAAAAAAAATTCGACCAAAAAAAAAACAAAGGGGTTAACCCATTAAAATTTGAGATTTTTTTCAAAAAATAGATTTTATTAAAATTATGCTCATTTATAGCTGACCTAAGACTGAACACGACAATGTTTTCGTTTTTTAAATTGAACAAATAGTTTGAGAGAAATTGGTTTTAGAAAATGGGTTTTTCTCAACATTGTAGGAAGTCTAAATTTTACAACAATTTAATATAAATCCCAAAACAACTACAACTACAAATACCAATACCAATACTTATTCTAATACTAATACTAATACTAATACTAATACTAATACTAATACTAATACTAATACTAATACTAATACTAATACTAATACTAATACTAGGGAGAAATTGGCTTTCGAAAAAGGACCTTTCCAAAATTAGAGATTCGAAAAATTATTTAAACTATGAATCGATTTTTTTTAGCAACGGCTTAAGGTATCGAAACGGATGTGGTATCAAATTAAAGCTAGACATTGGGACTATTGTAAACCCACTCGGAGTTGTGTGCCACGATCACTTTAAAGGGATATATTGTCAAAAGAATATTGCGCTCTCAATAATAATTTTGTTACCATATATCTGTAATGTCTGAAGTTATATAAACAATAAGTGTTTACAATCAAATCATTTTGATAGCACAATTCATCAATATAAATAGAACTGAATAATTGTAAAAAAAAAAATTCGACCCAAAAAAAAAAACAAAGGGGTTAACCCATTAAAATTTGAGATTTTTTTCAAAAAATAGATTTTATTAAAATTATGCTCATTTATAGCTGACCTAAGACTGAACACGACAATGTTTTCGTTTTTTAAATTGAACAAATAGTTTGAGAGAAATTGGTTTTAGAAAATGGGTTTTTCTCAACATTGTAGGAAGTCCAAATTTGACCACAATCTAATATAAATCCCAAAACAACTACACCTCCAACTACAACTACAAATACTAATACCAATACTAATACTAATACTAGGGAGAAATTGGCTTTCGAAAAAGGACCTTTCCAAAATTAGAGATTCGAAAGTTCATTTAAAGTATGAATCAAATTTTTTAGCAACGGCTTAAGGTATCGAAACGGATGTGGTATCAAATTAAAGCTTGACATTGGGACTATTGTAAACCCACTCGGAGTTGTGTGCCACGATCACTTTAAAGGGATATATTGTCAAAAGAATATTGCGCTCTCAATAATAATTTTGTTACATTATATCTGTAATGCCTGAAGTTATATAAACAATATGTGTTTACTATCAAATCATTTTGATAGCACAATTCATCAATATAAATAGGACTGAATAATTGTAAAAAAAAAATTCGACCCAAAAAAAAACAAAGGGGTTAACCCATTAAAATTTGAGATTTTTTTCAAAAAATAGATTTTATTAAAATTATGCTCATTTATAGCTGACCTAAGACTGAACACGACAATGTTTTCGTTTTTTAAATTGAACAAATAGTTTGAGAGAAATTGGTTTTAGAAAATGGGTTTTTCTCAAAATTGTAGGAAGTCCAAATTTTACCACAATCTAATATAAATCCCAAAACAACTACACCTCCAACTAAAACTACAACTACAACTACAACTACAAATACTAATACCAATACCAATACTTATTCTAATACTAATACCAATACTAATTCTAATACTAATACTAGGGAGAAATTGGCTTTCGAAAAAGGACCTTTCCAAAATTAGAGATTCGAAAGTTCATTTAAACTATGAATCAAATTTTTTAGGAACGGCTTAAGGTATCGAAACGGTTGTGGTATCAAATTAAAGCTTGACATTGGGACTATTGTAAACCCACTCGGAGTTGTGTGCCACGATCACTTTAAAGGGATACATTGTCAAAAGAATATTGCGCTCTCAATAATAATTTTGTTACCATATATCTGTGATGTCTCAAGTTATATAAACAATATGTGTTTACTATCAAATCATTTTGATGGCACAATTCATCAATATAAATAATACTGAATAATTGTAAAGGAAAATTTGAGTTTTTTTTTCAAAAAATAGATTTTGTTAAAATTATGCTCATTTATAGCTGACCTAAGACTGAACACGACAATGTTTTCGTTTTTTAAATTGAACAAATAGTTTGAGAGAAATTGGTTTTAGAAAATGGGTTTTTCTCAACATTGTAGGAAGTCCAAATTTTACCACAATCTAATATAAATCCCAAAACAACTACACCTCCAACTACAACTACAAATACTAATACCAATACTAATACTAATACTAGGGAGAAATTGGCTTTCGAAAAAGGACCTTTCCAAAATTAGAGATTCGAAAGTTCATTTAAACTATGAATCAAATTTTTTAGGAACGGCTTAAGGTATCGAAACGGTTGTGGTATCAAATTAAAGCTTGACATTGGGACTATTGTAAACCCACTCGGAGTTGTGTGCCACGATCACTTTAAAGGGATATATTGTCAAAAGAATATTGCGCTCTCAATAATAATTTTGTTACCATATATCTGTAATGTCTGAAGTTATATAAACAATAAGTGTTTACTATCAAATCATTTTGATAGCACAATTCATCAATATAAATAGGACTGAATAATTGTAAAAAAAAAATTCGACCAAAAAAAAAACAAAGGGGTTAACCCATTAAAATTTGAGATTTTTTTCAAAAAATAGATTTTATTAAAATTATGCTCATTTATAGCTGACCTAAGACTGAACACGACAATGTTTTCGTTTTTTAAATTGAACAAATAGTTTGAGAGAAATTGGTTTTAGAAAATGGGTTTTTCTCAACATTGTAGGAAGTCCAAATTTTACAACAATTTAATATAAATCCCAAAACAACTACAACTACAAATACCAATACCAATACTTATTCTAATACTAATACTAATACTAATACTAGGGAGAAATTGGCTTTCGAAAAAGGACCTTTCCAAAATTAGAGATTCGAAAAATTATTTAAACTATGAATCGATTTTTTTTTAGCAACGGCTTAAGGTATCGAAACGGATGTGGTATCAAATTAAAGCTAGACATTGGGACTATTGTAAACCCACTCGGAGTTGTGTGCCACGATCACTTTAAAGGGATATATTGTCAAAAGAATATTGCGCTCTCAATAATAATTTTGTTACCATATATCTGTAATGTCTGAAGTTATATAAACAATAAGTGTTTACAATCAAATCATTTTGATAGCACAATTCATCAATATAAATAGAACTGAATAATTGTAAAAAAAAAATTCGACCCAAAAAAAAAACAAAGGGGTTAACCCATTAAAATTTGAGATTTTTTTCAAAAAATAGATTTTATTAAAATTATGCTCATTTATAGCTGACCTAAGACTGAACACGACAATGTTTTCGTTTTTTAAATTGAACAAATAGTTTGAGAGAAATTGGTTTTAGAAAATGGGTTTTTCTCAACATTGTAGGAAGTCCAAATTTTACCACAATCTAATATAAATCCCAAAACAACTACACCTCCAACTACAACTACAAATACTAATACCAATACTAATACTAATACTAGGGAGAAATTGGCTTTCGAAAAAGGACCTTTCCAAAATTAGAGATTCGAAAGTTCATTTAAAGTATGAATCAAATTTTTTAGCAACGGCTTAAGGTATCGAAACGGATGTGGTATCAAATTAAAGCTTGACATTGGGACTATTGTAAACCCACTCGGAGTTGTGTGACACGATCACTTTAAAGGGATATATTGTCAAAAGAATATTGCGCTCTCAATAATAATTTTGTTACATTATATCTGTAATGCCTGAAGTTATATAAACAATATGTGTTTACTATCAAATCATTTTGATAGCACAATTCATCAATATAAATAGGACTGAATAATTGTAAAAAAAAAATTCGACCCAAAAAAAAACAAAGGGGTTAACCCATTAAAATTTGAGATTTTTTTCAAAAAATAGATTTTATTAAAATTATGCTCATTTATAGCTGACCTAAGACTGAACACGACAATGTTTTCGTTTTTTAAATTGAACAAATAGTTTGAGAGAAATTGGTTTTAGAAAATGGGTTTTTCTCAAAATTGTAGGAAGTCCAAATTTTACCACAATCTAATATAAATCCCAAAACAACTACACCTCCAACTAAAACTACAACTACAACTACAACTACAACTACAAATACTAATACTAATACTAATACTAATACTAATACTAATACTAATACTAATACTAATACTAATACTAATACTAATACTAATACTAATACTAATACTAATACTAATACTAATACTAATACTAATACTAATACTAATACTAATACTAATACTAATACTAATACTAATACTAATACTAATACTAATACTAATACTAATACTAATACTAATACTAATACTAATACTAATACTAATACTAATACTAATACTAATACTAATACTAATACTAATACTAATACTAATACTAATACTAATACTAATACTAATACTAATACTAATACTAATACTAATACTAATACTAATACTAATACTAATACTAATACTAATACTAATACTAATACGAATACTAATACTAATACTAATACTAATACTAATACTAATACTAATACTAGGGAGAAATTGGCTTTCGAAAAAGGACTTTTCCAAAATTAGAGATTCGAAAAATCATTTAAACTATGAACCGATTTTTTTTAGCAACGGCTTAAGGTATCGAAACGGATGTGGTATCAAATTAAAGCTAGACATTGGGACTATTGTAAACCCACTCGGAGTTGTGTGCCACGATCACTTTAAAGGGATATATTGTCAAAAGAATATTGCGCTCTCAATAATAATTTTGTTACCATATATCTGTAATGTCTGCTGTTATATAAACAATAAGTGTTTACTATCAAATCATTTTGATAGCACAATTCATCAATATAAATAGGACTGAATAATCGTAAAAAAAAAATTCGACCCAAAAAAAAACAAAGGGGTTAACCCATTAAAATTTGAGATTTTTTTCAAAAAATAGATTTTATTAAAATTATGCTCATTTATAGCTGACCTAAGACTGAACACGACAATGTTTTCGTTTTTTAAATTGAACAAATAGTTTGAGAGAAATTGGTTTTAGAAAATGGGTTTTTCTCAACATTGTAGGAAGTCCAAATTTTACCACAATCTAATATAAATCCCAAAACAACTACACCTCCAACTACAACTACAAATACTAATACTAATACTAGGGAGAAATTGGCTTTCGAAAAAGGACCTTTCCAAAATTAGAGATTCGAAAGTTCATTTAAAGTATGAATCAAATTGTTTAGCAACGGCTTAAGGTATCGAAACGGATGTGGTATCAAATTAAAGCTTGACATTGGGACTATTGTAAACCCACTCGGAGTTGTGTGCCACGATCACTTTAAAGGGATATATTGTCAAAAGAATATTGCGCTCTCAATAATAATTTTGTTACATTATATCTGTAATGCCTGAAGTTATATAAACAATATGTGTTTACTATCAAATCATTTTGATAGCACAATTCATCAATATAAATAGGACTGAATAATTGTAAAAAAAAAAATTCGACCCAAAAAAAACAAAGGGGTTAGTTACATTTATAGCTGACCTAAGACTGAACACGACAATGTTTTTCGTTTTTTAAATTGAACAAATAGTTTGAGAGAAATTGGTTTTAGAAAATGGGTTTTTCTCAACATTGTAGGAAGTCCAAATTTTACCACAATCTAATATAAATCCCCCCGCTGGAGTTTGTCAGTCTCCTAACGGGCGCGTCCCCAGGTGGCGGATAGGGGAAGGGGGATGGACACACTGTTCCATCTCATCTATGGCTGACTTAGGGAGGATGGTTCTCTCTGCCCTAACTAAGGCTACCACAGGGGAGGTGGAGCAGTGTGCCCACCGCCTTAGGGAATCTCGTATTCCCCGCGGACCAAAACGGACTATGGGGGTGTTCCCCTAAACAAAAAAACAAAAATGAAGGAAACGAAAGAAGATAATAAAGTTACGGTGCAGGGATTAATAACCCCAGTACCGGCGGCAAGTGTTGATTTGCTCACTAGTCATGTGCCGTCGATATCCAGCGATAGTGGGCCACATAATCCTCCTACAGGTGTTGGTGCCTTGGCGCCTGTAGTCGCAGTAAATGCAACAAGCGCACTTTCAGCCACTGGCAAAAAAAAGGAGGAAGAAAAGGAGGACCAAAGGGGGAGTACTAACTGGACCCAGCCTTCAAGTACAGGTAGAGAATCCGATTCTGACTCCGAATCAAACGAAAACATTAACATTACTGTCTTAGCTAACTCCATAGATGACGAGGTCAGCAAGATGGTAGAAGAAGTAAACGACTGTATGGCACAGCTCTCGACAAAAAAGAGGAAGCTATCAGGGGCACAACGACGTAAGTTGAAGAAGATGAACCGGGATAGCAAACAGGCTAAAGTGCAGGATGCTCAAAAGGAGCCATCTGAAACTCCTTCCACCTCCTCGGAAGCTGGAAAGAGGGTCAGATCTCCCGAAGAGCAGAACACTGCGAAACCGCCGAAAAAGAAAAAGAGCTCCCCGCTCTCAAGTAAATTGGTGAGACCAAGTCAAACCCCCCACAAAAGAGACACTAGTCTGTATCTTTGTGGAAAGGGCGACAACAAAGTCAATCCAACTACAAAGAGAGCGAGCGCAGCAACGGAGTCCTCCGAGAAGACTGGGGCACCCGAAAGGGTATCCCGATCGACACGGAAGAGGAAGTTGACTGCTGAAAAAGGTAAGAAGCCACCGTCATATGCTAAAGTAGCGCGGAAGCACAACAGAGACGAACTCTGCTACGCAGTGATCGATATCCATTCAGCATCCGGCAAAATCCCCAAAGACCAGCACAACAAAGTTGAGGACCTGGTTAACAACCAAATTGTGGAGCACGCCCTAAACATCGAGGACGGGCCCCCAATTCAAATAATGAGCTGCGAGTTCAAAGGGGACATCTTGATGTTGAGGATGGCATCAACAGCTTGCGTAGAGACCCTCACTGAACTCGTGGATACGATCCCCTCTCCCTGGGAAGGCGCCAAGCTGAAACTGGTGAGGATGAGGGACATCCCTAAGCTCACTAAAGCGACCGTGTACGTCAAAGGATGGGGCAGCGACTTCACAACAGAACGCATGCTCAAACTCTTTGGCCACCAGAATAAGGGACTGGACGTAAAGAGGTGGGAAGTCTTCCACAGGGAGAGCGACAGCAATGGCACTCTCCTTGTGGTGGGCTTGGATCAACTCTCCATGTCCAGCCTGGCCAAGACGAAGGGCATGGCTTTCTACGTGTCGAAAGCTGTCTTCTTCAAAATCGGTAAGGCCAGGGTCGGCGCTGAAGACCCTGAAAACGAGCCTACAGGACACAGAGACTGCGACGAAGAGAAGCGCCCAGCGCAGTCCAAGAATGAAGAGGGAGCCGAATCCATCTCCGACTCCCAAGAAGCCCGTTTACTGGAGGACCTATGATTGAGGTCATCCAGATAAACCTCCATCGGAGCGAAACGGCAACAAACGCTTTGATGGAAAAGATAAATAAAGGTAAGACTCATATCGCTTTGATCCAGGAACCATGGACGATTCGAAACAAGGTTACTGGATTGAACCATGTCAACTACCAACTATTCTATGCAAATACGGGAACTAGACCAAGGACCTGTACCATATGCCACAAAAACTTATGTTATCTTTTCTCTCCAGAGTTGTCAACATCGGATGCAACAGTACTGAAACAGGGGAATGGAAACGTATACCTTGCGTCAGTATATCTGCCATTCGACTCACCGACATTACCACCTACGTCGGAACTACAACGCCTTGTGAGGAGAGCCAAACAAACAGGTAACGAAGTACTAGTAGGTTGCGATGCTAACTCTCACCACGTTGCGTGGGGTAGTACTAACATTAATAAACGGGGACAAGCCCTAGTAGAATTTTTGAATATTAACGACCTAATACCTCTTAACATAGGAAACACTGCTACCTTTGTTAATAAAATTAGGGAAGAAGTATTAGATATAACAATATGTTCAGAAAATCTTATAGACGAAATACAGGAGTGGAGGGTCTCTAGAGAACATTCCTTTTCTGACCATCGTTACATAAGATTTAAGATAGCAAGGCCACCGCCAAACCCAATAAACTTTCGAAATAAGGCCAAAACGAAATGGGCAAAATTCGCGAAGTTAATTAGAGAAAGACTAGGGCATGAAGAGTATGAGTGCCTAAGTGTTGAAGACATCGACAACAAGGTTGATAACATTACGGAGATTCTAGTGAAGTCATTCGAAGATAGCTGTCCACTTCGAGAAAGGAAATCAGCCCAAGAAAAACCCTGGATGACAGGGGAGATTCGCAACATTGGGAAAGAGGTCCGAAGACTTTTCAATAGGGCACGCCGTAAAAAATCTCCGGTATACTGGGACGACTACCATAGAAGACTCAGAGAATACAACAAAATTACAAGAACTGCAAAACGAAACTCCTGGAGGCTATTCTGCGAACAGGTGGATAGCGTTAACGATGTTTCAAAAATAAAAAAGTTCCTTTCAAAAACCCACACCCAAACCGAAACAATGGTAGATGATGTGGGTAGACGAATAGAATCAACTGAAGAAATGGTAAGACTTTTGATGAACACTCATTTTCCCCAAGGGATGGCGGGACACACAGAGATACCGATTCGTAGGGATAATGAAGTTCAACAAAGTTTTATCATTACAGACCATATGGTCAAAGAGGCCTTAAAGAGCTTCTCATCATTTAAGGCATCAGGACCTGATGGAATCTTTCCGGCACTACTACAGATGGAGGCTCACTACATGTCAACTCATCTAGCCGTTATTTTCACAGCATGCCTAAAATTCTCATACACGCCGAAAGCCTGGCAGGAGGCAAGAGTTGTTTTCATACCCAAACCAGGCAAGGCAAGTTATGCAACACCTAAGGCTTATCGACCAATAAGCCTAACATCTTTCTTACTCAAAACCATGGAGCGCATAGTGGATACCATGATCAAAAGTAAGATTCCAAGCGAAATGCTAAAATTTAAACAACATGCATACGTTAAAGGACGGTCAGTGGACACCGCCCTACACGAGGTAGTGCAAAACATAGAAGAATCCTTCAATGGGAAAATGTACACACTTGCGGTATGCATTGACATTGAAGGAGCGTTCAATAATGTACAGACCAACACACTAATTCAATCCTTAGACCAGTTCGAGGTGGACCGGGCTCTCCGAGACTGGATAAGCCACATGCTAAGGAATAGATGGATTAACTGTGGGTCTCACGAAATACAAATAAGAGACAAAGTATCACAGGGAACACCACAAGGAGGTATTTTATCACCACTCCTATGGGTTACCACTATTAACAGTCTCCTGAGGATCCTAACTGACGAAGGACTTAAACCAGTCTGCTATGCAGACGACGTTATAATACTTCTGAGGGGCCAGAATCCAAACCAACTTTGCAGAAGGGCCGAAACTGCCCTAAAACTTGCATATGACTGGGCTCGACCAAGAGGTCTAAATGTAAACCCAGACAAAACTGAAATATGTCTGTTTACAAGGAAAACAAAGATTGGTCCATATATAGACCCATCTTTCCTTAACAAAACAATTTCAATATCAGACAAGGTTAAATACTTAGGTGTAATCTTGGACAGAAAACTAAATTGGAAGTACCACATGGAAGAACGAGCAAACAAAGCTCACAGATGCTGGTCTTTATGTAGAAGAGCTATAGGCTCAAAATGGGGCCTCAATCCAACGATGACACACTGGCTCTACAAAAGCGTAATTAGACCTGTTCTAACTTATGCATCAGTAGTATGGTGGACATCGATGGAAAAGAAGTGCAACATAAAAATATTACAAAAGGTCCAACGTATGTGTTGCCTCGGCATAAGCGGAGCAATGAGGACCACATCTAATAGGGCTTTAGAGACTATCTTAAATGTCCCACCAATAGAAATACAGATTAAATATGAAGCCGCCCTCACAGCAATGAGACTCAAAGCAATGGGCGAATGGATCGAAACTGATCACAGGTCATATCATCAAAAAATAGTTGAGGTAGTCGAAGGGAATTTAACTGACATAACATCAGCACCCGATAGAATACCCGAAACGTCAATAGTTGTTGAGTGTGAGACCCTAATACCAGACAGACAATCTTGGATTGATGGAACCCTAGCGCAGACACCAACTGGAAACTGCGGTTATACAGACGGTTCGAAACTAGGGGAAAGGACGGGGCTGGGACTTTATATCGAAGAACCGGAAACCGAACTTTTATTCCGCCTACCAGACCATAACACGGTCCTACAGGCGGAAATCCGAGCAATCACAGAGTGTGTGACCTGGTTTAGCGCTAACACAAGACCAACCAACGTAAATATCTTTACAGATAGCGAATTGGCTATCAAGGCAATAACGACTAAAACGGTTAAATCAAGGACAGTTTTAGATTGTAAAATGGCTATTAACTCTTACTCAAGACATGGCACAATACGCCTCATATGGGTGCCTGGTCATCACGGGGTAAGAGGAAACGAGAAAGCCAATACCTTGGCTCAACGAGCCAGGGAGTTGCAAACAATAAATTTAGAGAACGCGAAACCATTCGGAGCTACGCGTTCTGAGCTAAAAAGATGGGCGGCAGACGCCCATATCACACTATGGAATAGTGAAACTATTGGGAAAACGACAAGAATCTTGTGGGGTGAACCAAACGAGGATAAAACCAAAACATTGCTGAAACTGAGCAAAACAGAAACTAGTAAGATCATGGGCATTCTAACAGGGCACATAGGCTTACAATCGCATCTACACAAAATAGGAGTTGTAGACAATAGCGTATGTAGGGCATGCGGAGAGGATGACGAAACTTTGGAGCATTTCCTCTGTCACTGCCCAGCGTTCGCAAACAATAGATCCCGTTTCTTGGGAAATGACACTTTAACAGACTTGACCCATCTCAGGGGCGCAGACTGGAAAACAATTAAAGATTATGTCAACAGTACAGAGTTCTTAAAATAACTTCTCAAGACCTTTTTTATGTACAGTTTAGAGCGCACAACAAGCCGAATACTGGCTTAGGTGTATGTCTAAGGACATGAGGCGGAGAAAAACCGCCTCCTCTTCTCAACCTAACCTAACCTAACCTAATATAAATCCCGAAACACCTACACCTCCAACTACAACTACAAATACTAATACCAATACTAATAGTAATACTAGGGAGAAATTGGCTTTCGAAAAAGGACCTTTCCAAAATTAGAGATTCGAAAGTTCATTTAAAGTATGAATCAAATTTTTTAGCAACGGCTTAAGGTATCGAAACGGATGTGGTATCAAATTAAAGCTTGACATTGGGACTATTGTAAACCCACTCGGAGTTGTGTGCCACGATCACTTTAAAGGGATATATTGTCAAAAGAATATTGCGCTCTCAATAATAATTTTGTTACATTATATCTGTAATGTCTGAAGTTATATAAACAATAAGTGTTTACAATCAAATCATTTTGATAGCACAATTCATCAATATAAATAGAACTGAATAATTGTAAAAAAAAAATTCGACCCAAAAAAAAAACAAAGGGGTTAACCCATTAAAATTTGAGATTTTTTTCAAAAAATAGATTTTATTAAAATTATGCTCATTTATAGCTGACCTAAGACTGAACACGACAATGTTTTCGTTTTTTAAATTGAACAAATAGTTTGAGAGAAATTGGTTTTAGAAAATGGGTTTTTCTCAACATTGTAGGAAGTCCAAATTTTACCACAATCTAATATAAATCCCAAAACAACTACACCTCCAACTACAACTACAAATACTAATACCAATACTAATACTTATTCTAATACTAATACTAATACTAGGGAGAAATTGGCTTTCGAAAAAGGACCTTTCCAAAATTAGAGATTCGAAAAATTATTTAAACTATGAATCGATTTTTTTTAGCAACGGCTTAAGGTATCGAAACGGATGTGGTATCAAATTAAAGCTAGACATTGGGACTATTGTAAACCCACTCGGAGTTGTGTGCCACGATCACTTTAAAGGGATATATTGTCAAAAGAATATTGCGCTCTCAATAATAATTTTGTTACCATATATCTGTAATGTCTGAAGTTATATAAACAATAAGTGTTTACAATCAAATCATTTTGATAGCACAATTCATCAATATAAATAGAACTGAATAATTGTAAAAAAAAAATTCGACCCAAAAAAAAAACAAAGGGGTTAACCCATTAAAATTTGAGATTTTTTTCAAAAAATAGATTTTATTAAAATTATGCTCATTTATAGCTGACCTAAGACTGAACACGACAATGTTTTCGTTTTTTAAATTGAACAAATAGTTTGAGAGAAATTGGTTTTAGAAAATGGGTTTTTCTCAACATTGTAGGAAGTCCAAATTTTACCACAATCTAATATAAATCCCAAAACAACTACACCTCCAACTACAACTACAAATACTAATACTAATACTAATACTAATACTAGGGAGAAATTGGCTTTCGAAAAAGGACCTTTCCAAAATTAGAGATTCGAAAGTTCATTTAAAGTATGAATCAAATTTTTTAGCAACGGCTTAAGGTATCGAAACGGATGTGGTATCAAATTAAAGCTTGACATTGGGACTATTGTAAACCCACTCGGAGTTGTGTGCCACGATCACTTTAAAGGGATATATTGTCAAAAGAATATTGCGCTCTCAATAATAATTTTGTTACATTATATCTGTAATGCCTGAAGTTATATAAACAATTCGACCCAAAAAAAACAAAGGGGTTAGTTACATTTATAGCTGACCTAAGACTGAACACGACAATGTTTTCGTTTTTTAAATTGAACAAATAGTTTGAGAGAAATTGGTTTTAGAAAATGGGTTTTTCTCAACATTGTAGGAAGTCCAAATTTTACCACAATCTAATATAAATCCCGAAACACCTACACCTCCAACTACAACTACAAATACTAATACCAATACTAATAGTAATACTAGGGAGAAATTGGCTTTCGAAAAAGGACCTTTCCAAAATTAGAGATTCGAAAGTTCATTTAAAGTATGAATCAAATTTTTTAGCAACGGCTTAAGGTATCGAAACGGATGTGGTATCAAATTAAAGCTTGACATTGGGACTATTGTAAACCCACTCGGAGTTGTGTGCCACGATCACTTTAAAGGGATATATTGTCAAAAGAATATTGCGCTCTCAATAATAATTTTGTTACATTATATCTGTAATGCCTGAAGTTATATAAACAATATGTGTTTACTATCAAATCATTTTGATAGCACAATTCATCAATATAAATAGGACTGAATAATTGTAAAAAAAAAAATTCGACCCAAAAAAAAACAAAGGGGTTAACCCATTAAAATTTGAGATTTTTTTCAAAAAATAGATTTTGTTAAAATTATGCTCAATTATAGCTGACCTAAGACTGAACACGACAATGTTTTCCTTTTTAAAATTGAACAAATAGTTTGAGAGAAATTGGTTTTCGAAAATGGGTTTTTCTCAACATTGTAGGAAGTCCAAATTTTACCACAATCTAATATAAATCCCAAAACAACTACACCTCCAACTAAAACTACAACTACAACTACAACTACAAATACTAATACTAATACTAATACTAATACTAATACTAATACTAATACTAATACTAATACTAATACTAATACTAATACTAATACTAATACTAATACTAATACTAATACTAATACTAATACTAATACTAATACTAATACTAATACTAATACTAATACTAATACTAATACTAAACTAATACTAATACTAATACTAATACTAATACTAATACTAATACTAATACTAATACTAATACTAATACTAATACTAATACTAATACTAATACTAATACTAATACTAATACTAGGGAGAAATTGGCTTTCGAAAAAGGACTTTTCCAAAATTAGAGATTTGAAAAATCATTTAAACTATGAAACGATTTTTTTTAGCAACGGCTTAAGGTATCGAAATGGATGTGGTATCAAATTAAAGCTAGACATTGGGACTATTGTAAACCCACTCGGAGTTGTGTGCCACGATCACTTTAAAGGGATATATTGTCAAAAGAATATTGCGCTCTCAATAATAATTTTGTTACCATATATCTGTAATGTCTGAAGTTATATAAACAATAAGTGTTTACTATCAAATCATTTTGATAGCACAATTCATCAATATAAATAGGACTGAATAATTGTAAAAAAAAAAATTCGACCCAAAAAAAAAACAAAAAAAATAGATTTTTATTAAAATTATGCTCATTTATAGCTGACCTAAGACTGAACACGACAATGTTTTCGTTTTTTAAATTGAACAAATAGTTTGAGAGAAATTGGTTTTAGAAAATGGGCTTTTCTCAACATTGTAGGAAGTCCAAATTTTACCACAATCTAATATAAATCCCAAAACAACTACACCTCCAACTAAAACTACAACTACAACTACAACTACAAATACTAATACTAATACTAATACTAATACTAATACTAAAACTAATACTAATACTAATACTAATACTAATACTAATACTAATACTAATACTAATACTAATACTAATACTAATACTAATACTAATACTAATACTAATACTAATACTAATACTAATACTAATACTAATACTAATACTAATACTAGGGAGAAATTGGCTTTCGAAAAAGGACTTTTCCAAAATTAGAGATTCGAAAAATCATTTAAACTATGAACCGATTTTTTTTAGCAACGGCTTAAGGTATCGAAACGGATGTGGTATCAAATTAAAGCTAGACATTGGGACTATTGTAAACCCACTCGGAGTTGTGTGCCACGATCACTTTAAAGGGATATATTGTCAAAAGAATATTGCGCTCTCAATAATAATTTTGTTACCATATATCTGTAATGTCTGAAGTTATATAAACAATAAGTGTTTACTATCAAATCATTTTGATAGCACAATTCATCAATATAAATAGGACTGAATAATCGTAAAAAAAAAAATTCGACCCAAAAAAAAAAACAAAGGGGTTAACCCATTAAAATTTGAGATTTTTTTCAAAAAATAGATTTTTTTAAAATTATGCTCATTTATAGCTGACCTAAGACTGAACACGACAATGTTTTCGTTTTTTCAATTGAACAAATAGTTTGAGAGAAATTGGTTTTAGAAAATGGGTTTTTCTCAACATTGTAGGAAGTCCAAATTTTACCACAATCTAATATAAATCCCAAAACACCTACACCTCCAACTACAACTACAAATACTAATACCAATACTAATACTAATACTAGGGAGAAATTGGCTTTCGAAAAAGGACCTTTCCAAAATTAGAGATTCGAAAGTTCATTTAAAGTATGAATCAAATTTTTTAGCAACGGCTTAAGGTATCGAAACGGATGTGGTATCAAATTAAAGCTTGACATTGGGACTATTGTAAACCCACTCGGAGTTGTGTGCCACGATCACTTTAAAGGGATATATTGTCAAAAGAATATTGCGCTCTCAATAATAATTTTGTTACCATATATCTGTAATGTCTGAAGTTATATAAACAATAAGTGTTTACTATCAAATCATTTTGATAGCACAATTCATCAATATAAATAGAACTGAATAATCGTAAAAAAAAAAATTCGACCCAAAAAAAAACAAAGGGGTTAGTTACATTTATAGCTGACCTAAGACTGAACACGACAATGTTTTCGTTTTTTAAATTGAACAAATAGTTTGAGAGAAATTGGTTTTAGAAAATGGGTTTTTCTCAACATTGTAGGAAGTCCAAATTTTACCACAATCTAATATAAATCCCGAAACACCTACACCTCCAACTACAACTACAAATACTAATACCAATACTAATAGTAATACTAGGGAGAAATTGGCTTTCGAAAAAGGACCTTTCCAAAATTAGAGATTCGAAAGTTCATTTAAAGTATGAATCAAATTTTTTAGCAACGGCTTAAGGTATCGAAACGGATGTGGTATCAAATTAAAGCTTGACATTGGGACTATTGTAAACCCACTCGGAGTTGTGTGCCACGATCACTGTAAAGGGATATATTGTCAAAAGAATATTGCGCTCTCAATAATAATTTTGTTACATTATATCTGTAATGCCTGAAGTTATATAAACAATATGTGTTTACTATCAAATCATTTTGATAGCACAATTCATCAATATAAATAGGACTGAATAATTGTAAAAAAAAAAATTCGACCCAAAAAAAAACAAAGGGGTTAACCCATTAAAATTTGAGATTTTTTTCAAAAAATAGATTTTGTTAAAATTATGCTCAATTATAGCTGACCTAAGACTGAACACGACAATGTTTTCCTTTTTAAAATTGAACAAATAGTTTGAGAGAAATTGGTTTTAGAAAATGGGTTTTTCTCAACATTGTAGGAAGTCCAAATTTTACCACAATCTAATATAAATCCCAAAACAACTACACCTCCAACTAAAACTACAACTACAACTACAACTACAACTACAAATACTAATACTAATACTAATACTAATACTAATACTAATACTAATACTAATACTAATACTAATACTAATACTAATACTAATACTAATACTAATACTAATACTAATACTAATACTAATACTAATACTAATACTAATACTAATACTAATACTAATACTAATACTAATACTAATACTAATACTAATACTAATACTAATACTAATACTAATACTAATACTAATACTAATACTAATACTAATATTAATACTAATACTAATACTAATACTAATACTAATACTAATACTAATACTAATACTAATACTAGGGAGAAATTGGCTTTCGAAAAAGGACTTTTCCAAAATTAGAGATTCGAAAAATCATTTAAACTATGAACCGATTTTTTTTAGCAACGGCTTAAGGTATCGAAACGGATGTGGTATCAAATTAAAGCTAGACATTGGGACTATTGTAAACCCACTCGGAGTTGTGTGCCACGATCACTTTAAAGGGATATATTGTCAAAAGAATATTGCGCTCTCAATAATAATTTTGTTACCATATATCTGTAATGTCTGAAGTTATATAAACAATAAGTGTTTACTATCAAATCATTTTGATAGCACAATTCATCAATATAAATAGGACTGAATAATCGTAAAAAAAAAAATTCGACCCAAAAAAAAACAAAGGGGTTAACCCATTAAAATTTGAGATTTTTTTCAAAAAATAGATTTTATTAAAATTATGCTCATTTATAGCTGACCTAAGACTGAACACGACAATGTTTTCGTTTTTTAAATTGAACAAATAGTTTGAGAGAAATTGGTTTTAGAAAATGGGTTTTTCTCAACATTGTAGGAAGTCCAAATTTTACCACAATCTAATATAAATCCCAAAACACCTACACCTCCAACTACAACTACAAATACTAATACCAATACTAATAGTAATACTAGGGAGAAATTGGCTTTCGAAAAAGGACCTTTCCAAAATTAGAGATTCGAAAGTTCATTTAAAGTATGAATCAAATTTTTTAGCAACGGCTTAAGGTATCGAAACGGATGTGGTATCAAATTAAAGCTAGACATTGGGACTATTGTAAACCCACTCGGAGTTGTGTGCCACGATCACTTTAAAGGGATATATTGTCAAAAGAATATTGCGCTCTCAATAATAATTTTGTTACCATATATCTGTAATGTCTGAAGTTATATAAACAATAAGTGTTTACTATCAAATCATTTTGATAGCACAATTCATCAATATAAATAGAACTGAATAATCGTAAATAAAAAAATTCGACCCAAAAAAAAACAAAGGGGTTAGTTACATTTATAGCTGACCTAAGACTGAACACGACAATGTTTTCGTTTTTTAAATTGAACAAATAGTTTGAGAGAAATTGGTTTTAGAAAATGGGTTTTTCTCAACATTGTAGGAAGTCCAAATTTTACCACAATCTAATATAAATCCCGAAACACCTACACCTCCAACTACAACTACAAATACTAATACCAATACTAATAGTAATACTAGGGAGAAATTGGCTTTCGAAAAAGGACCTTTCCAAAATTAGAGATTCGAAAGTTCATTTAAAGTATGAATCAAATTTTTTAGCAACGGCTTAAGGTATCGAAACGGATGTGGTATCAAATTAAAGCTTGACATTGGGACTATTGTAAACCCACTCGGAGTTGTGTGCCACGATCACTTTAAAGGGATATATTGTCAAAAGAATATTGCGCTCTCAATAATAATTTTGTTACATTATATCTGTAATGCCTGAAGTTATATAAACAATATGTGTTTACTATCAAATCATTTTGATAGCACAATTCATCAATATAAATAGGACTGAATAATTGTAAAAAAAAAAATTCGACCCAAAAAAAAACAAAGGGGTTAACCCATTAAAATTTGAGATTTTTTTCAAAAAATAGATTTTGTTAAAATTATGCTCAATTATAGCTGACCTAAGACTGAACACGACAATGTTTTCCTTTTTAAAATTGAACAAATAGTTTGAGAGAAATTGGTTTTAGAAAATGGGTTTTTCTCAACATTGTAGGAAGTCCAAATTTTACCACAATCTAATATAAATCCCAAAACAACTACACCTCCAACTAAAACTACAACTACAACTACAACTACAACTACAACTACAACTACAACTACAACTACAACTACAACTACAACTACAACTACAAATACTAATACTAATACTAATACTAATACTAATACTAATACTAATACTAATACTAATACTAATACTAATACTAATACTAATACTAATACTAATACTAATACTAATACTAATACTAATACTAATACTAATACTAATACTAATACTAATACTAATACTAATACTAATACTAATACTAATACTAATACTAATACTAATACTAATACTAATACTAATACTAATACTAATACTAATACTAATACTAATACTAATACTAATACTAATACTAATACTAATACTAATACTAATACTAATACTAATACTAATACTAATACTAATACTAATACTAATACTAATACTAATACTAATACTAATACTAATACTAATACTAATAATCGATTTTTTTAGCAACGGCTTAAGGTATCGAAAAGGATGTGGTATCAAGATAAAGCTTGACATTGGGACTATTGTTAACCCACTCGGAGTTGTGTGCCACGATCACTTGAAAAGGATATATTGTCAAAAGAATATTGCGCTCTCAATAATAATTTTGTTACCATATATCTGTAATGTCTGAAGTTATATAAACAATATGTGTTTACTATCAAATCATTTTGATAGCACAATTCATCAATATAAATAGGACTGAATAATTGTAAAAAAAAAAAATTCGACCCAAAAAAAAACAAAGGGGTTAACCCATTAAAATTTGAGATTTTTTTAAAAAAATAGATTTTTATTAAAATTATGCTCATTTATAGCTGACCTAAGACTGAACACGACAATGTTTTCGTTTTTTAAATTGAACAAATAGTTTGAGAGAAATTGGTTTTAGAAAATGGGTTTTTCTCAACATTGTAGGAAGTCCAAATTTTACCACAATCTAATATAAATCCCAAAACAACTACACCTCCAACTAAAACTACAACTACAACTACAACTACAACTACAAATACTAATACTAATACTAATACTAATACTAATACTAATACTAATACTAATACTAATACTAATACTAATACTAATACTAATACTAATACTAATACTAATACTAATACTAATACTAATACTAATACTAATACTAATACTAATACTAATACTAATACTAATACTAATACTAATACTAATACTAATACTAATACTAATACTAATACTAATACTAATACTAATACTAATACTAATACTAATATTAATACTAATACTAATACTAATACTAATACTAATACTAATACTAATACTAATACTAATACTAATACTAATACTAATACTAGGGAGAAATTGGCTTTCGAAAAAGGACTTTTCCAAAATTAGAGATTCGAAAAATCATTTAAACTATGAACCGATTTTTTTTAGCAACGGCTTAAGGTATCGAAACGGATGTGGTATCAAATTAAAGCTAGACATTGGGACTATTGTAAACCCACTCGGAGTTGTGTGCCACGATCACTTTAAAGGGATATATTGTCAAAAGAATATTGCGCTCTCAATAATAATTTTGTTACCATATATCTGTAATGTCTGAAGTTATATAAACAATAAGTGTTTACTATCAAATCATTTTGATAGCACAATTCATCAATATAAATAGGACTGAATAATCGTAAAAAAAAAAATTCGACCCAAAAAAAAACAAAGGGGTTAACCCATTAAAATTTGAGATTTTTTTCAAAAAATAGATTTTATTAAAATTATGCTCATTTATAGCTGACCTAAGACTGAACACGACAATGTTTTCGTTTTTTAAATTGAACAAATAGTTTGAGAGAAATTGGTTTTAGAAAATGGGTTTTTCTCAACATTGTAGGAAGTCCAAATTTTACCACAATCTAATATAAATCCCAAAACACCTACACCTCCAACTACAACTACAAATACTAATACCAATACTAATAGTAATACTAGGGAGAAATTGGCTTTCGAAAAAGGACCTTTCAGTTCATTTAAAGTATGAATCAAATTTTTTAGCAACGGCTTAAGGTATCGAAACGGATGTGGTATCAAATTAAAGCTAGACATTGGGACTATTGTAAACCCACTCGGAGTTGTGTGCCACGATCACTTTAAAGGGATATATTGTCAAAAGAATATTGCGCTCTCAATAATAATTTTGTTACCATATATCTGTAATGTCTGAAGTTATATAAACAATAAGTGTTTACTATCAAATCATTTTGATAGCACAATTCATCAATATAAATAGAACTGAATAATCGTAAATAAAAAAATTCGACCCAAAAAAAAACAAAGGGGTTAGTTACATTTATAGCTGACCTAAGACTGAACACGACAATGTTTTCGTTTTTTAAATTGAACAAATAGTTTGAGAGAAATTGGTTTTAGAAAATGGGTTTTTCTCAACATTGTAGGAAGTCCAAATTTTACCACAATCTAATATAAATCCCGAAACACCTACACCTCCAACTACAACTACAAATACTAATACCAATACTAATAGTAATACTAGGGAGAAATTGGCTTTCGAAAAAGGACCTTTCCAAAATTAGAGATTCGAAAGTTCATTTAAAGTATGAATCAAATTTTTTAGCAACGGCTTAAGGTATCGAAACGGATGTGGTATCAAATTAAAGCTTGACATTGGGACTATTGTAAACCCACTCGGAGTTGTGTGCCACGATCACTTTAAAGGGATATATTGTCAAAAGAATATTGCGCTCTCAATAATAATTTTGTTACCATATATCTGTAATGTCTGAAGTTATATAAACAATAAGTGTTTACTATCAAATCATTTTGATAGCACAATTCATCAATATAAATAGAACTGAATAATCGTAAATAAAAAAATTCGACCCAAAAAAAAACAAAGGGGTTAGTTACATTTATAGCTGACCTAAGACTGAACACGACAATGTTTTCGTTTTTTAAATTGAACAAATAGTTTGAGAGAAATTGGTTTTAGAAAATGGGTTTTTCTCAACATTGTAGGAAGTCCAAATTTTACCACAATCTAATATAAATCCCGAAACACCTACACCTCCAACTACAACTACAAATACTAATACCAATACTAATAGTAATACTAGGGAGAAATTGGCTTTCGAAAAAGGACCTTTCCAAAATTAGAGATTCGAAAGTTCATTTAAAGTATGAATCAAATTTTTTAGCAACGGCTTAAGGTATCGAAACGGATGTGGTATCAAATTAAAGCTTGACATTGGGACTATTGTAAACCCACTCGGAGTTGTGTGCCACGATCACTTTAAAGGGATATATTGTCAAAAGAATATTGCGCTCTCAATAATAATTTTGTTACCATATATCTGTAATGTCTGAAGTTATATAAACAATAAGTGTTTACTATCAAATCATTTTGATAGCACAATTCATCAATATAAATAGAACTGAATAATCGTAAATAAAAAAATTCGACCCAAAAAAAAACAAAGGGGTTAGTTACATTTATAGCTGACCTAAGACTGAACACGACAATGTTTTCGTTTTTTAAATTGAACAAATAGTTTGAGAGAAATTGGTTTTAGAAAATGGGTTTTTCTCAACATTGTAGGAAGTCCAAATTTTACCACAATCTAATATAAATCCCAAAACACCTACACCTCCAACTACAACTACAAATACTAATACCAATACTAATAGTAATACTAGGGAGAAATTGGCTTTCGAAAAAGGACCTTTCCAAAATTAGAGATTCGAAAGTTCATTTAAAGTATGAATCAAATTTTTTAGCAACGGCTTAAGGTATCGAAACGGATGTGGTATCAAATTAAAGCTTGACATTGGGACTATTGTAAACCCACTCGGAGTTGTGTGCCACGATCACTTTAAAGGGATATATTGTCAAAAGAATATTGCGCTCTCAATAATAATTTTGTTACATTATATCTGTAATGCCTGAAGTTATATAAACAATATGTGTTTACTATCAAATCATTTTGATAGCACAATTCATCAATATAAATAGGACTGAATAATTGTAAAAAAAAAAATTCGACCCAAAAAAAAACAAAGGGGTTAACCCATTAAAATTTGAGATTTTTTTCAAAAAATAGATTTTGTTAAAATTATGCTCAATTATAGCTGACCTAAGACTGAACACGACAATGTTTTCCTTTTTAAAATTGAACAAATAGTTTGAGAGAAATTGGTTTTAGAAAATGGGTTTTTCTCAACATTGTAGGAAGTCCAAATTTTACCACAATCTAATATAAATCCCAAAACACCTACACCTCCAACTACAACTACAAATACTAATACCAATACTAATAGTAATACTAGGGAGAAATTGGCTTTCGAAAAAGGACCTTTCCAAAATTAGAGATTCGAAAGTTCATTTAAAGTATGAATCAAATTTTTTAGCAACGGCTTAAGGTATCGAAACGGATGTGGTATCAAATTAAAGCTAGACATTGGGACTATTGTAAACCCACTCGGAGTTGTGTGCCACGATCACTTTAAAGGGATATATTGTCAAAAGAATATTGCGCTCTCAATAATAATTTTGTTACCATATATCTGTAATGTCTGAAGTTATATAAACAATAAGTGTTTACTATCAAATCATTTTGATAGCACAATTCATCAATATAAATAGAACTGAATAATCGTAAATAAAAAAATTCGACCCAAAAAAAAACAAAGGGGTTAGTTACATTTATAGCTGACCTAAGACTGAACACGACAATGTTTTCGTTTTTTAAATTGAACAAATAGTTTGAGAGAAATTGGTTTTAGAAAATGGGTTTTTCTCAACATTGTAGGAAGTCCAAATTTTACCACAATCTAATATAAATCCCGAAACACCTACACCTCCAACTACAACTACAAATACTAATACCAATACTAATAGTAATACTAGGGAGAAATTGGCTTTCGAAAAAGGACCTTTCCAAAATTAGAGATTCGAAAGTTCATTTAAAGTATGAATCAAATTTTTTAGCAACGGCTTAAGGTATCGAAACGGATGTGGTATCAAATTAAAGCTTGACATTGGGACTATTGTAAACCCACTCGGAGTTGTGTGCCACGATCACTTTAAAGGGATATATTGTCAAAAGAATATTGCGCTCTCAATAATAATTTTGTTACATTATATCTGTAATGCCTGAAGTTATATAAACAATATGTGTTTACTATCAAATCATTTTGATAGCACAATTCATCAATATAAATAGGACTGAATAATTGTAAAAAAAAAAATTCGACCCAAAAAAAAACAAAGGGGTTAACCCATTAAAATTTGAGATTTTTTTCAAAAAATAGATTTTGTTAAAATTATGCTCAATTATAGCTGACCTAAGACTGAACACGACAATGTTTTCCTTTTTAAAATTGAACAAATAGTTTGAGAGAAATTGGTTTTAGAAAATGGGTTTTTCTCAACATTGTAGGAAGTCCAAATTTTACCACAATCTAATATAAATCCCAAAACAACTACACCTCCAACTAAAACTACAACTACAACTACAACTACAACTACAACTACAACTACAACTACAACTACAAATACTAATACTAATACTAATACTAATACTAATACTAATACTAATACTAATACTAATACTAATACTAATACTAATACTAATACTAATACTAATACTAATACTAATACTAATACTAATACTAATACTAATACTAATACTAATACTAATACTAATACTAATACTAATACTAATACTAATACTAATACTAATACTAATACTAATACTAATACTAATACTAATACTAATACTAATACTAATACTAATACTAATACTAATACTAATACTAATACTAATACTAATACTAATACTAATACTAATACTAATACTAATACTAATACTAATACTAATACTAATACTAATACTAATACTAATAATCGATTTTTTTAGCAACGGCTTAAGGTATCGAAAAGGATGTGGTATCAAGATAAAGCTTGACATTGGGACTATTGTTAACCCACTCGGAGTTGTGTGCCACGATCACTTGAAAAGGATATATTGTCAAAAGAATATTGCGCTCTCAATAATAATTTTGTTACCATATATCTGTAATGTCTGAAGTTATATAAACAATATGTGTTTACTATCAAATCATTTTGATAGCACAATTCATCAATATAAATAGGACTGAATAATTGTAAAAAAAAAAAATTCGACCCAAAAAAAAACAAAGGGGTTAACCCATTAAAATTTGAGATTTTTTTAAAAAAATAGATTTTTATTAAAATTATGCTCATTTATAGCTGACCTAAGACTGAACACGACAATGTTTTCGTTTTTTAAATTGAACAAATAGTTTGAGAGAAATTGGTTTTAGAAAATGGGTTTTTCTCAACATTGTAGGAAGTCCAAATTTTACCACAATCTAATATAAATCCCAAAACAACTACACCTCCAACTAAAACTACAAATACTAATACTGATACTGATACTAATACCAATACTAATACAAATACAAATACAAATACAAATACAAATACAAATACAAATACTAATACTAATACTAATACTAATACTAATACTAATACTAATACTAATACTAATACTAATACTAATACTAATACTAATACTAATACTAATACTAATACTAATACTAATACTAATACTAATACTAATACTAATACTAATACTAATACTAATACTAATACTAATACTAATACTAATACTAATACTAATACTAATACTAATACTAATACTAATACTAATACTAATACTAATACTAATACTAATACTAATACTAATACTAATACTAATACTAATACTAATACTAATACTAATACTAGGGAGAAATTGGCTTTCGAAAAAGGACTTTTCCAAAATTAGAGATTCGAAAAATCATTTAAACTATGAACCGATTTTTTTTAGCAACGGCTTAAGGTATCGAAACGGATGTGGTATCAAATTAAAGCTAGACATTGGGACTATTGTAAACCCACTCGGAGTTGTGTGCCACGATCACTTTAAAGGGATATATTGTCAAAAGAATATTGCGCTCTCAATAATAATTTTGTTACCATATATCTGTAATGTCTGAAGTTATATAAACAATAAGTGTTTACTATCAAATCATTTTGATAGCACAATTCATCAATATAAATAGGACTGAATAATCGTAAAAAAAAAAATTCGACCCAAAAAAAAACAAAGGGGTTAACTTATTAAAATTTGAGATTTTTTTCAAAAAATAGATTTTATTAAAATTATGCTCATTTATAGCTGACCTAAGACTGAACACGACAATGTTTTCGTTTTTTAAATTGAACAAATAGTTTGAGAGAAATTGGTTTTAGAAAATGGGTTTTTCTCAACATTGTAGGAAGTCCAAATTTTACCACAATCTAATATAAATCCCAAAACACCTACACCTCCAACTACAACTACAAATACTAATACCAATACTAATACTAATACTAGGGAGAAATTGGCTTTCGAAAAAGGACCTTTCCAAAATTAGAGATTCGAAAGTTCATTTAAAGTATGAATCAAATTTTTTAGCAACGGCTTAAGGTATCGAAACGGATGTGGTATCAAATTAAAGCTTGACATTGGGACTATTGTAAACCCACTCGGAGTTGTGTGCCACGATCACTTTAAAGGGATATATTGTCAAAAGAATATTGCGCTCTCAATAATAATTTTGTTACCATATATCTGTAATGTCTGAAGTTATATAAACAATAAGTGTTTACTATCAAATCATTTTGATAGCACAATTCATCAATATAAATAGGACTGAATAATCGTAAAAAAAAAATTCGACCCAAAAAAAAACAAAGGGGTTAACCCATTAAAATTTGAGATTTTTTTCAAAAAATAGATTTTATTAAAATTATGCTCATTTATAGCTGACCTAAGACTGAACACGACAATGTTTTCGTTTTTTAAATTGAACAAATAGTTTGAGAGAAATTGGTTTTAGAAAATGGGTTTTTCTCAACATTGTAGGAAGTCCAAATTTTACCACAATCTAATATAAATCCCAAAACACCTACACCTCCAACTACAACTACAAATACTAATACCAATACTAATAGTAATACTAGGGAGAAATTGGCTTTCGAAAAAGGACCTTTCCAAAATTAGAGATTCGAAAGTTCATTTAAAGTATGAATCAAATTTTTTAGCAACGGCTTAAGGTATCGAAACGGATGTGGTATCAAATTAAAGCTTGACATTGGGACTATTGTAAACCCACTCGGAGTTGTGTGCCACGATCACTTTAAAGGGATATATTATCAAAAGAATATTGCGCTCTCAATAATAATTTTGTTACATTATATCTGTAATGCCTGAAGTTATATAAACAATATGTGTTTACTATCAAATCATTTTGATAGCACAATTCATCAATATAAATAGGACTGAATAATTGTAAAAAAAAAAATTCGACCCAAAAAAAAACAAAGGGGTTAACCCATTAAAATTTGAGATTTTTTTCAAAAAATAGATTTTGTTAAAATTATGCTCAATTATAGCTGACCTAAGACTGAACACGACAATGTTTTCCTTTTTAAAATTGAACAAATAGTTTGAGAGAAATTGGTTTTAGAAAATGGGTTTTTCTCAACATTGTAGGAAGTCCAAATTTTACCACAATCTAATATAAATCCCAAAACAACTACACCTCCAACTAAAACTACAAATACTAATACTAATACTAATACTAATACTAATACTAATACTAATACTAATACTAATACTAATACTAATACTGATACTAATACTAATACTAATACTAATACTAATACTAATACTAATACTAATACTAATACTAATACTAATACTAATACTAATACTAATACTAATACTAATACTAATACTAATACTAATAATCGATTTTTTTAGCAACGGCTTAAGGTATCGAAAAGGATGTGGTATCAAGATAAAGCTTGACATTGGGACTATTGTTAACCCACTCGGAGTTGTGTGCCACGATCACTTGAAAGGATATATTGTCAAAAGAATATTGCGCTCTCAATAATAATTTTGTTACCATATATCTGTAATGTCTGAAGTTATATAAACAATATGTGTTTACTATCAAATCATTTTGATAGCACAATTCATCAATATAAATAGGACTGAATAATTGTAAAAAAAAAAAATTCGACCCAAAAAAAAACAAAGGGGTTAACCCATTAAAATTTGAGATTTTTTTAAAAAAATAGATTTTTATTAAAATTATGCTCATTTATAGCTGACCTAAGACTGAACACGACAATGTTTTCGTTTTTTAAATTGAACAAATAGTTTGAGAGAAATTGGTTTTAGAAAATGGGTTTTTCTCAACATTGTAGGAAGTCCAAATTTTACCACAATCTAATATAAATCCCAAAACAACTACACCTCCAACTACAACTACTAATACTTTCGACCATCTCCAAAGGTTTTGTTGTATTGCCTGTGAAACCTTCGCTATGTGGACCTGAACAAGTTGGGCATGAACTTTGCAGTGGGACATCCAGGATTGGAGGGTGTCGATTCGAAGGGGCAGTTTGATTGATTCCGTTGATAACACTACCACAACAACTCAAATCTCACTCACTACGCGGCGTCGCGCTGTTGTCTGAGATTTTTCTCTCTCTACCATGAAACGAAGGTCCCGGCGATGGCTGGGGTCTCTACTCCCAACACCCCCTACTAAATGTGATTGGTACTCACCGCCAAACGTCGTATTTCTTTTTTTGTTATCGTCGTTGTGTTTCTCTCTGACCAATAATATTAATATGTTTTTTGTTTTCGTCTTCCAAATAGAAATATAAATAATAATAATTATAATAAGCAAACGATTAAGATTGTTGATGGCAGGAGTAACCAGAGAACCGAACCGAATCAATGGCGATGATGGCGGCTGGTATTTTTTCCAGTCAGCGGCGGCGGCGTAGTGGCTGAGAAATTCAATTCTTTCATTCCATCGTCTTCAGATCGGAGATTCCTCCATTACATCGTCTTCAGATCGGAAATTCCTCCATTCCATGTCAACAGTCACATGCCGCTTTATTAAGCCGGTGACCCGTCGACGCTTCCATTTTGCGTCAGCGTCGCCACTGCCACTGATTGTGTTTAAGCCCACACGAAGTATTTGTGCAAAATATTTGTATGCAAAATTTCGTGCGGATAATATCCTTCGAATTTTGAAATGAAAACTAGTGGTACGGTCTAGTGATACGAACATGGGTCCAAACTTTATCCGATGTAACTTGAAATTTTTATTAAGTTGTATTCTACAATAATATTCAATTAAGTAAGTTCATTATTCGAGAAATAAAAAGTGAAATTAAATTAAATTTTGGTGCAAACAAAAATGTGGATGGTCGTTTCGACGAATGTATGCCATTCTAGGGTTAACAGGTTAATGTCAATGTTTAGTTTAATTATGTTTACTTCCTAATGGCCAAGCCAGAGGACAGCGTTAACGCGCATTAGTAGAAATAATGCAAGTTACCTTGTACATTATCTCCTCCCAAACTGCATTAACGTAAATGCACAAAATCGAACTGAATTTATACTGCATTTAGGTATTTGAATATGGCAACACAGTCGTAATCGATTATAACCATTCACAATGAATTGTTATACTCACAAGAAACGGCTGTTGTCTAATCAGCTGTTGTCAAATTGTTTGATATTGTGTCGAAAATTAAATGAAATAAGTTCAGCACAAAAGCGTTACAATTACATCAGTCATAGACATTCAATTATCTTCTGAACTCAAATTCAGTTGAACATTTCATTGAAACGTACAGACAGAAAATATTCAGGTATTGTGTGACTTTCTGGACGCAATTAATGTCAACTTATAAATAACAAGGGTTTAACCTCCTAAAGTAGCGTTGGCGTATTTATCTTTCGGCCATGTAAATTTTCGGGACTCGTAGTAACCAGAGATCGAAAAAAGCGTTATATTAGTAATTTCGGATTTCTTTCAAATAAAAAGTGATTTTTAACCAACAGTAAGCTGCTAATCGTACTTTATTCTTTCTATTAATTTTACATCGATGTAAATGTCAAAACAAATTATTGATAAACAGCTGTTACTAAATGCAGTTTACTAAATACAAAAAATGTCGTCTGGCAGGGTAAAAGTTTAAATAGCATTAAAGAATTTTTTAAACAAATGAACCCTGTCGTTTGTCTACGCTATAACAAGAGTTTTACATAAAAATACCTAAATTTATTTACATGATATCTGTCCTTACGTCCCTGCAATGCCAAATTTTAGCAAAATGTATGGAATTTCTCCTACTATTGGCAGCACCGTTGAGCTTGTTCAGTTGATATTAATGAACACACCTTGCATCTGACATTTGTCATGTGACATTACAGACCCCTTCATTAATGCAACTCTGCTGTCATTGTAGTGAAGAAAAAAAAAGTTCGTACACTGTGGTCCCTCGTATGTCATATGATCAGTTTTTCAGACGAACGAAAATGCTGCGAAATTTGATAATTTTCTCTTTGTGCGTGGTAGCAAGTAAGTAAAACAATAAAAATAAATATAAAATGCATTTAAATAAACGTGAAAATGGAATAAAAATAATATGCTGAGTGTTGAAAAAAGTCTTTGAAAAGTGCTGTATGTTTTGTGTGTATGTGTCATGGAAATAAGGGTGATCCAAAAGTGAAAATTACAGCTAAAATCCTCCACAATTTATCATTGGAAACGACTAATTTACTAAAAATATCCAAAAATGTAATAATATTTTTATATAATTTGTCTTGTCTCCTTACAGTCAATGCTACTGGTGAATTCACCATTTTGAGCTCACCCAAGTCTTTGTCTTTCAAGGGCGATGAAGCATTGCAAAGCCAATTTATCGGCGATGTTATCTATGCATCATTGGGAAATGCCATTGCTGGTGATGCTAAGTGGTCCGGAATGAGAATTGAGGATCCCTTCAATTTGCCAAAAGGCGTTGTTGCCATCTCTTTGAATGGCGTTGCTCACTCAAAAGTGTCCGCCGCCGGAAAGAGCTACAATGTCCATGGCAACTCTGTGGAAGAGGCCTTGAATGGTGTCACCGCCCAGTTGGAATCTGACAATGAACCTGTCTGCGATCTTGACTTTGAAGATTTCGAAGAAGGTGTCGCCAGTTTCATCAACGCTATTGGCAGTGTAAAGGTCGGACCTGTGTCCAATACGAAATATTTGAACGGTGAATTACACAGGGCTGATAAACACTTCGTGCAAACTATTGCTTACATCAATGCTGCCGGTGATAACTTGATTAACATGCAAAAGTCATGCAACTTTGTGTCGATTCGTTTGTCTATTGAATCAGTGGCCAAAGCTCATGGTGAGAAATCGGAAGCTATTACGGAAGCCTTGGAACTCTTCACGGCCGCCGTTAAGAAGTTGAACAATGCCGCTCAAAAATCAAGTAACAATGAAGCTTTGGTTGTAGCCATCGTCAATAAGGCCGACAACTCCCGTGCCAAACGTGAGGCATTATTGCCTGATGCTAAGGTAAAGTATACAAATATATGATCGACGGGGGTGTGTTAATCACATTACAGTCATTCATTATCAGAATATAATCGTCAATATGATTACTCAGAAACCTTCTCATACACATGGGCGGAGGGATGGAAAATAATGATAAAACGCCCATTCTCTTCAGTCATTTCGTCCATGTCTAGGGGAAAGCTTCTTATTTGTAAAAACAAATGAACGAGCTTATTCTTAAGGTAAATGGTTTGCTGACATGTAATATTTGACAACAACAAAATATTCCAATAACAATGCGGTGAGAAAAGTGTTACACAATACGGTGAGAACACAGGAATTCATAGCTTAAATCCAGTTCTTATTCTAACTTAAATGTGAACACGGTTAAATCTATGACTTGAAACTCTTTTTATGACTTTCGAACATCTATCTTCCACTTTCACATATTCTTGAAAAGAAACCACTAAGGTCAAAATGTTGGTCATATGTTTGTGTTATATAGCTGACCTGTCAGCTGTAGTATTTGGATTAAGGCCTACGAATAACTTTTTTAAAACAGTCTCAAATCCTGGAAATTACTTGAAATATTTCTTACCGTAAATATCAGTGAATAAACATCAATTTATAATACACATCTAAAAGTATTATTAACCTACAGAAGACGGAAGTGATTACAGAAGTAACAATTATATCGCGCTTATCAATGATTTGGCTAACATTTCCAAGTTCTATATAGCCCAGAAATAATATTATATCTAGATACGTTTTCAGATTATGTCATACGTAATATATATGATTTTTTTCATTACATTTCAGAACCCCTACAACTTGTCCGAATACTATAACGACGACTACCCGGTCATCTTCAACATCATCTTATGGTTCATGGTCACTTTCGGTTTTGCCCTGTTGGCCATCTGCTACGCTATCGGTTCAATGGATCCTGGACGTGATTCCATCATTTACCGTATGACATCTACCAGAATGAAGAAGGACAATTAAATTGTCATCCAATATTCCATCATTAGTGTTAAAGTGTTAACACGAAAGGCTGTTTTTCTTTCAGGCGTTCAACACTTGCGACCTTTTAATAGTAAAACACATGTGTTACATTTCTTCACTTTCCAAAATACAACAGCTATAAGACATCTATAACAGTAGCAACAACAACAGTTACAATTATTATGGTATAATAATTATGTTATTTTAAGTTATAAGTTTCATATATAAGTATTAATTGTTCGTATAAAAAGAAATACATTTAGATAATATAAATGGGGTCTTTTCTGATGTATTATTTTTTGCAGCAAGAATTCGTTGTTATTCCTTCATGTAAATTTATTCCATTATTTTGTTTGCTTTAGTTTTTTTGTTTGTTTATTATTCTTTAATCAAATACACTTAAAAACTAATTTACTTAAAATTCAAATGTGTGTGTTATATTGTACAGCTTTATGAAAGATATAACATCATAAGGTGTAAAACTTCTATATACTACATTTTACTGTATTGTATTGAATACGAATCAAATGTGTAATAAATTTATTGAAATAATACAATAGTCAAACAACAACACAATTGGTGGCTGATATTTCAAATCGACTTAATTCAAGTAGTGTCTATTGTATAGATAGGTTCGTTATGTTAGTCGACCGTAGTCTTCTGGAAAACAATCAATTCTAAAACAGGATTATTAAGAAAAGAGTCGACAATATGGCACTCTTATGAATTGGGCCATGTACTATCACCAAGGTGCGTAAACAATAACAAGATAACTTGATTTACCGCTCGAAACATGATAAAAGGTGAGTCGGTTAATGTATTCTAATAGTGACTATCACAACATGAATTCTTTGTACTTAAAGTCTCTACTGAACTAAATTTAATTAAAATCTAATGAAGTTTTCGGCTCTCCATATCATTTCTATAAGGGTCATACCAAATGTACCGATCCTACCCATTTTTACCCGATATGATAAAAGTTTTAAAACTAAAATATCCCGCTCGTATAATGATTGGACCAAGAACGCCTGTAATATCCAAGCATGAAAAGTATCTGTCCTAAAATTTCATGTACTTTGTATGTTATTTAAATCAGATCGGTTAGACCCCAAGAAACATTGCTATAAGGATCCGAGTAATTTTTACTTGAGTATTTATACCAGAAAGTTCTAATAACCACGGATTAAAACAATATCCCGTTCCTATAACGATTGGAAAAAAGTCGCCTATAATATCCAATCGTGGGCCGATATTGTCCTCCTAAGACTGAACTAAACCTGCATGTTGTTTGCACTTTAATAAACTGAGTTATCGTTATTTTTTTCAAATGTCGAACACCCTTGTCGTATTAACCCTTCGTCAGGCACATATTTTGAGCCCTTAGTTTTGGCACATGGTGTCTGGCCAGACCCCTATACATTTACATGCATTTGTATGGAAATAAGGGCTGTTTGCCGTTTAGTGTTTCTATTTCTTTTTACTATGTTATTAGCTACCTGTGGAAGAAAAAATAGACCTGAAAAAATTTTTGGAATGAAAAGGGCAAAAATTTTTTTGTTCTATATATATTTCTCTTTATTATTATTATTTATGAAGAATACATTGAATTTTTTATTCAGAATTTTGCGGAATGCCATGCCCCACTGTCTGCATGATTTCACAAAAAAAAATCGTCAAAATAACAAAAAAAAATCATTGTACCGGCAACACTGACAGCGGATACAAATACAACGCTGCCTACAATCACCCAAAACATATGTTGATTTTTACACCAACAAAATCCGACAAACGTCGAGGGTTTTTTACTATTCAACCATTCATTTTTTTTAGTAAATAATAACACAAAAAGATTATATTCGCTGTTTTATTCGATTCTTAAATATATTCCTTAGCAATGTCCATTGAAATTGAATCTGCTGAGTAAGTAAATTGTTGAACTGAAGCCTGCAAACAGAACGGGGTGGTTTAATTTTATGGCATTTTCAGCGTTATTCGTTTGATACAACAATATCTCAAGGAATCGAATCTGTACAAAACACTACAAACTCTTCAGGAGGAGACGGGTGTCTCTCTGAACACCGTCGACAGTGTGGATGGATTTGTTCAGGACATAACTAACGGCCATTGGGACACGGTACTGAAGGTGACGCAGAGTCTCAAGTTGCCGGATAAGAAATTGCTGAATTTATATGAACAAATTGTGCTAGAATTAATAGAACTGCGAGAACTGGGTGCTGCACGCTCCTTGTTGAGACAGACGGATCCGATGATAATGTTAAAGCAACATGAGCCAGAGAGATATATACATTTGGGTAAGTCTGTGCGAAAAGAATGGTCATAATCCAGAATAGCAACGTTTGATCTCGTCTGCGAACTTCTTCATATTAAAAACGTGTGCCAAATGAAGTAAGGCGCGGATAGATTTGTTTGTTTGCAACGATTTCAATACATACCAACTAATTTTCATTGGGTATTCGAATATAAAAGGTTAATGAATTTTCTACTTCGGTCTTGGATGGCTTCATCCAGTTCGGTATGTCCATGATTTTTATGTCTTAGGACGTTCCAACGGAGTTGTTCTTCCCAGCCTGCGGCTTCCCTGCTAGTGGTCGTCCAACGCCTTTCTGGCATTTTTGATCAGTCGACAGGCATGTCCTAGTCAGCGCTTTCATTGTATTTATGTTCTTGTCGTGATGCTCCTCGTTTACACAGATTGGGCCAAAGATTTTGCGAAGGGTTTTTCTCTCAAAAACACACAGGACTATTTCGACTGCATTCGCAGAAAGCCCGGGCAGAATAAGCGTGTTTTACGGTGTTGTTTTATTTTGTCGAAAGAGATCTCTGTAAGTGATTAGCCCAAAGTAATATATGTTTGTCAACACAATCCTTCTCCATATTTCGATGCTGATATCGTTTTTTCTTTGGTGATCTTCATTATTATTATACATTGAAGAAATTGAAGAAATGACCCTGTCGCTTGTTATTTTTACCGAGAATTTAGCATCACTTAGTTTCATTCCACAAAGGCGTACAAATATTGCGGGGATCTCATGGTTTCAAATAATTTTTCTCTTATCGGAGGCATCTTTTTAATCGATAAAAAATATGTTATGTATAGTTTTACTTCTTATAGGGCTTTTCCAGGATTCGGCGGAGTGTAATGAATTGATCGATAGCAGACTTTTTCGATCCGAAGCCACACTGATTAGGCTGAATCAGTTCATCGAGTTTAGGTTTCAATCCTACAATCATGTATGCGATGTATAAGAGACTTATGTGCCGGTCAGAAGCATTGCCCATTGATTACTAATAGTTTATAGGCGATGGTGCTTTGGTACGGGTGTTCATCAAATTTGCAACGAAATTATTTCATTTCATTTATTAAACTTGTAATTCAAAGCCCATTGGTAGATATGTTTATAAAAACGTGAACTTTGTCAAAGCTTCATTACTCCAACCGCAAAACTCATGGTTTCTGGTGATGAAAATATTTTGACACTTGGTAACTTATACAAATGGCTGATAATCAAATGACAGGATCATTATCAATCCCTTAACGTCTCATATTTCTGTTGCCGCTTGAAAATAAAATAATTATAAATTGTATTTATATATTAAATAATATTTATATACTTTTTTCTTCCCCTATCAGAAAATATGTTGCAGAGAGCATATTTCGATCCGAGAGAAGCTTATCCAGAAGGTAGCAGCAAAGAAAAACGAAGAGGCAACATAGCTCAGGAACTTAGTGGGGAAGTTCATGTAGTACCATCCTCGCGTCTGCTGGCATTATTGGGACAGGCTTTGAAATGGCAACAACATCAGGGTTTACTGCCACCCGGTACCACTATCGATTTGTTCCGCGGCAAGGCTGCTATGAAGGATCAAGAAGAAGAAATGTATCCCACGCAAATGTTTAGACAAATCAAATTTGGACAAAAGTCACATGTGGAATGTGCACAGTTCTCTCCGGACGGGCAATATCTAATTACTGGCAGTGTCGATGGTTTCTTAGAAGTATGGAATTTCACCACGGGAAAAATTCGTAAAGATTTAAAATATCAAGCTCAGGATCAATTTATGATGATGGAACAAGCTGTTTTGGCCCTGGCATATTCACGTGACTCCGAAATGGTAGCGTCCGGCTCTCAGGATGGTCAAATTAAAGTTTGGAGAATAATGACGGGACAATGTTTACGGAAATTCGAAAAGGCCCACACTAAAGGCATCACCTGCTTACAATTTGCCCGCGATAACAGTCAAGTTTTGAGCGCATCTTTCGATCACACCATTCGGTTGCATGGTTTAAAGTCTGGTAAAATGCTCAAGGAGTTCAAAGGGCATACATCATTCGTCAATGAGGTAACATTCACTCCGGACGGCCATAATATTCTCAGCGCTTCCTCCGATGGTACAGTCAAAGTGTGGTCACTGAAAACAACGGAATGCCTGTCGACATATAAGCCATTAGGTAATGAATTGGCGGTAAACACGGTACTAATATTACCCAAAAATCCCGAACATTTTATTGTCTGCAATCGCTCCAATACCGTTGTTATCATGAATATGGCCGGGCAAATTGTAAGGTCGTTCAGTTCTGGTAAAAGAGAGGGCGGTGCATTTATAGCGGCAAATCTATCACCGCGCGGTGAATTTATCTACTGTGCGGGCGAGGATCAAGTGTTGTACTGCTTCTCAGTGTCATCAGGAAAGCTGGAGAGAACCTTGAACGTGAGTATACAGGAAGGTGATGTTAAAATTCTGTTATTTATAAAGTTGTACATTGTTTCAGGTGCATGAAAAAGACGTTATTGGTTTGAGTCATCATCCTCATCAGAATTTATTAGCTACTTACAGTGAAGATGGTTTATTAAAATTATGGAAACCTTAAACGCGTTAATAACATTTAAGTTAATTTTAGTTTATTTTTTTTTTTTATATAAGTAAGATAGTTTTCGTTTTAAACTATCAATTGTTCTCGACTACGATTTGCTATAATTCACATAGCAAGCATTTAAAGAAAAATATAGAGATATACCTTTCCTCTCATGTATCTTATAATCTTTTGCAAATTGAGTTTAATTAAGAATTATGCAAAACAAATTTGATGAAGCTATAAATACATGTAAGCACGTCGTATCTACCCTCTTGTTGAAGAAAAAGGAATGAAAAGAAAAAAGTATCTAATACTACCTCTTCGTCGTCGTCATCGTCTTTAATTGATGGCAATACGTATCATACAAATCATATAATCTACATTTGATTGCTGGAAAAACAAATCTTTAGTTCATTATCGACATCAGACGAATAAACATCCAATTCTCCACAGCGAATACAATTTATCGTAAGCCATTAAAATGAAAAGCGATGAGATTATTGAGAAGATACGAAATAAGCTACAGGATTCTGATCCAGCCAATCGTACGGTAATGAATATATTTCAGTTTCATTTTACCGATTCCGAAGGCAAACTCATTAAGAGTGTGGGTATGTGTGTTTGCAAATGCATGTGCATTAGTTTTGTCATCTCCTGTAGAGGCAGACAGACGGCTACAACTTTTGCTTTTGTTGTTATTTTCAATATCATTTCATGTCATGTGACTTGTGTAATGTGTGTTGATTAATTGATGTTTAATAGTATTTGATTTTAAAGAACTAAACATATACGAGGGTACCTGTACAGATGCCGATGCCGAGGTAACAGTCAGCGATGACAATTTCTATTTGGTCGGTTCGAAACAAACAACCTTTGATGATCTTCTTGCCAATGTAAGTAATAAATATGATATGACTCAAACATCTTAAGTCGGATCATAATTTGATTTTTATTATAGAACAATGCCAAAGTTGAAGGAGATAAGGAAGCATTTAACAAAATGGCAGAGAAATTTCGTATGAATATGAAAAAAGAATAGCATAAGTTTGGACTGCGGATATGCTCTACTTTGTCACTCAGTTTTCAGTAACGATGGAGGAATGTGTTCGTAATTGTGCTCATTTTAGGGCATTTCGAATTAGAATAGGAAGATAAATTTCTTTGGAGCAAATTTGATGAAAATGGTCGCTTTAATAGCTCACCGTCGTGATTGGAAAGTGAGTGACAGGATAGAGATTGTAACAAATAATCGTAATACGTAAATATGTAGTTGTTTAACGATAATATGTAGAATGGATTTTGTGGTTTTGCATGAAATATACATAAACCGAAAAGAAGTGTCCTTTCGTTTGTCTCTGTGTCCCCAATAAATCACAAATACTGCTTGCAAACTAAGTGGTTTCGCTTTCTAAAACGTTTAGAATACAAGTGAGTCCAGAAGAATATATTTCTTGGAAATGTTAGACATCTGACGCATGTAGATTATTTTTCCTACGGTCCGATATACAGAAATCATCGGCAAATAATTATGCCGCTAGTCGGTGGCTTTTTTTTAGGATAAGACTGAGCATCTTTTTAGTTACATGGATATTTTTTGATCCCGGTTAATGTCTGTATTCGTTGTGTTTGGATTATTGGAATCATTTTTATTAATTTTTGTTGGACTGTAAACTACACTTTTGTCAAAAGATTAATATTTTGGGTTTGACATCATTATCACCATAAAGCTAGATACCTTTATGGTGATCTACCATCACACATGGGGTGTGGTGTTGCGGTTACCATGGCTCATCCAATCATACTAAATAAAACCAGGATAACTTCGTCTACAGATGAATGTGGGACTGGTAACTGATATATCAAGTATCTCCAACGTATTAGCGGAAGACTTTTTAGCTGAAAAAAAAGAAGCAACCATATGACCACACCCCATCCAAAATGAAATCCAGACATCTTAGGTGGCGACGGAATAGCCTACAGATTTGTGTAAGATTGAAAGCATACCTTATTATTGAACTTCTGCGGAATAAGTGTCCTAAAAACCGCACATAAGATCCTCCAATACAAATAGTGCGTAAGAATAAAGCCAAAACTTGACCTGATTCAACATAATCAGTCTATAATGAGGCAGAACAAGTTAGCAATAGACCAATATGAACGAAATATTTTGGGAAATACCCACGAAAAGTTGATTTTGATTTTCCATGCACCAACGCTAGATCCTCAGTAAAATTTCTATTTTATACTTGCTGCTACCCGAGAAATGTCCCGACAAAACAAAGTCGACTCAACACAAGGCCGGCAAGGTATGGGCGAATTTGTCTATCTCGAGAAAGATTGATTTATTCAAGTTCTAAGTATTGTGCTAACAAATCTGTGCTCTATTGGACTTGGTAAATAGCAACAAGAAGATGAAACAAATGCACTGGTACAAACCGCTTATTTTATTGTTTCTAGCTTACCCTAAAAATATGATTAAGGGTCCCAAAAAGGATACGCTCACTTTCGAAAAAATTGTGAGTACTCAGATGAAATTGAATTGCGGATGAATTCCAAAAATTCAAAAATTTATGCCAACTACCAAAAGATAATTTATGCAGCCCCTCACTGTCATCTACAAAAGTGTAGCTACTGTAGTAAAAGTAAATTTCATAGGGATTCCAAATACTTCCATTGTTCCTTCACATACCGATTACACATACAATTATTAATTGTGCCTGAAAAAAAATTTGCTTGCTGCGCTTTTCTAAAAAAGAAAAAAACAAGCAGAGTTTTCAGTCAAAGAAATTATTAAATATTTCCTTTCTAAAATCGAATGTTTTAAAAATGGGATGCGTGCTTTTTTTAAACAAAAAAAACTGTATTTAAAAAAAAAAAAAAATACAAACGATAGGGAGCGCTCATATCAAAAACCTATTGCATTTGGTGGCGGTAATACCTTCATTCTTCATATCGAGTTTTCTTAGACATCGATTCATACTGAGTTTTCTCACAGATTGCTTTATACGAGTTCTTGTCGATAGGGTCTCATCCAACGAGCATAGGTTGACCGCAGGAGTCCCACAAGGCAAATCGCGGTCAGTCATCGTTCGCCTTTTGTCCTCCACCTCCAGAGGACTTCGCCGGTGATCAAATGAGTATGAGATCGGATTCATAGTCTGACCGAACAGGTCGTCAGCCTAACTGCTCGTATGTGGAATATTCTTCCACGAAAAAACAGACGTCCGATAAATCAATACATAAAATTAAAGGAAATTATGCATACTAAAAATGATCATGGCCCTCATATGAGAAGAAAGAGGAGTGGCCAAAAAAAAAAGTATGACTCAAACGCCCTAAAAAGTCATGAACCTAGGTTCTAAAGTGACTTCTTCTATGTTAGCAACTTACCGGAAACAGCATGCATTTTAAGCGATTAATTTACAATCTAGTACGTGTATTAAAGTCCCTTTGATTCGATTTGAAATTTTTTTCCTAAGTGTGTTCTTCTTGACCCATAGAACCATTTTTTTTTGTATTACTATCGAAACAATGGGCTTAGAAGCTTAAAGACTCACTCGAAGGATTTGTGTCGTTTATTACTTACCATGGCTGAACTTGCAAATAACAAACTTCAAAGTATATTCTCAATTTAATATTTCAGTTGGTTTTCTTGTTCTTTATTTAAAATTAATTTTTCTCAAAATACTTGCTAGTTTGTTGTTGTTGTTTGTTTGTTTGTTGTTTTCACTTTCATCTCATTTGGCAAGCACTTGTTTCAAATAAAATCAATAATATTTATATACTCTGATGTAACATAAAAAAAAATAATAAATTTCATAATTAAATAAAATATATGTATACAATAATTATAATAATACATAATAATAATCAATAATGTTTACTTCATTTGTTGTTGATGTTTGTTTTCGTTTTCATTTTGGTTTAAAAACGATACATAATAACGTACACATACATACAATGTTTGGGGATGTTTTTTTTTGGTTTTGGTTTTTTTTCTTAGGATTTCATTTCAATATATAAATAACATAATATTGACAAACATTTGTTTTCAAAATAAAAACCTTTTGTTTGTGTCTAAACATTTATGTAATTGTTTGTGTGTTGGGGTTTTATTTTGTTAATATGATCATTTCATTGTTTTTTGGGTTTTTTTTTGTTTTAATATTTATTCATTATCATTAATGTTAACATGATTTATTTTTTCCATTTCTCTTCCCTTTCTTTGCGTTTGCGTTTGCCTTCATTTAATTTTTTGTTTATTTATTTGTTGTTGTTTAATATATGTATAATTAGTTGTAAGGGGTTGGGTTTTTCATTTGTGGGATTTTTAATTTTGGCTTTCATTTCATTTTGGGGCAACATTTTGCTTTTTATTGTGGTTGGGTTTTTCTTTTCATTTTTAATTCTTGTTTAATTTGGATTTTATTTAGGTTTTCATTTGGTTTGTTTAAATATTTAGAAGATTCCTTTGATTTGTTTTATTTATGTGTTGTTTTTTTTTGTTTTGTTTTTGCTCTTTGGTTGTTGTTAAATTTCCTTAAAATTGTATTAATTTTGTTGTGGTTTTAATGCAATTTCTTAAGTTTTACTAACAATATTTTTAAGATTTCTGTTACTTTTCGTTCATTTTTTTCGGGTTTTAATTATTATTTTAACGGTTTCAAAAGGAATCCGTTTTTATTTTTAAACGTTATTCTTTAGTTTGTAACTAAAACTAAAAAAAAATAGTTTTTTTTTTAAATAAAACTGAAAATGTTGTTAATATTTTATTGGCTTAATAATTAGCTTAATATTTGTTTAGTTTTTCTGATTTTCTTTTTAGTTTTAACAACAATTTTAACTTTAGTTTTTTTATTCAAGGTTTTTCTTTTATATTTCTTTAGTTTATCCATTCTTAACATTTATTTTTTTGTTAAATTTAGTTTCTGTTAATTTATTTTTTTTTTATTGCAAAACGTAAGTGCTCTATGAAACCAATAAATTTGATTTTTTACTTTTTTTCTGTTTTTTTCGAATACAAAATAATAGATTTCTTTTTTTTTAAAAAATATAAAAAAAAAAATAATTATAAAAAGTGTTTTAAAACGTGTTCAGTTATTTTTTTTTTTTGGGTTTTGTTAATTGTAATTGTTTTGTGTGTTTGTTGCTCTGTCTTTTAGTACTACCAACATTTAATATTTGATTAACGTCTTTAAATTTTGTTCCTTTTTATCTAAAACAAAAAAAAATCGATTTTCTTAATTTGGGTTTTTGAAAGTATTGAAATGTTTTAATTTATGCTACGAGAACCCAGGTGTGTTTAATAACACTCGTTAGCTGACAGAAAAAACGTTAGCTAGCTAAATATTGCAATATTGAAACATAGATAACACCATGCAACAGAAATTGTGTCCAAGCAATATTTATAATATTTTTTTTTTGGTGAATTTTAAAGTCCTACAGTTGTTGATTAAGAAGACGGCTGGGTTAAAACTTAACAATTATTTAGTTATTATTTAATGTTAATTAAACAGAAAGACTTATTAAAAAGAATCCACAACCGTAGCAGCGAATACCGATCTCGGAATTAGTATTTGCCTTCGCCTTGATTGCCTCGGCGTAGTGTTGCCAGGGGTTTGGCGTTTTAAAAACGGGAAAATTCGAAAAAAATGTTTAACAGAAATTTTTATGTATAATTTAGTTTTACCATCATTATTTTGACAATATTTTTGTAAGGAGTCCTCCGATGTTTAGCCATTTTTTTTTATTTAAATATCATGCTTATAACAGTTTTCGATTACATAATTACATCGGACATTAGCTTCCAAAAAGAAAGTCAAAATAATAAAATGGCGATTTTAAAGAAATATTTTTTTTTTCAAATTTAAACACATACATTTTTTTTTAAATATTTATTTCGATTTTTGGAAAACATTATTAACACCCCTTGGACAAAGTTGATGTTGCCCAGTGTGCAGTTGCTAGTGCACCCACAATAGGGCGGCTCTAACATGTTAATATCCAATGTCACGGTAAAGTTTCTAATTAGAATAGTAAACCAACAAACCGGTAAAACACATTAAATGTTCAGTTTAAATGTCAATTTGTGAACTTAGCTACGTGTTTGGATTTAAGTTTCGAATTGCGAACTACGAAGGAATGGCCATAAATCGAAACTGTAGTTCAACGATTTGAACCCGCTTTGGAATTAACGCTGAAAATAGCCACCATTCTGTAGACTACGGTCCCATAAATGAGATCCTAGTTAAACTAAAAACATTTGTTAAACTCCGTTAAAAAAAAATCCGCCTGTAACCGAATACAAAAAAAAAACTGAACAGATATGTTGTAAAGATGCTGTATGAAAAATGCTCTCCCCACAAAAATGAAGAATTCCCAAAAATATATGGAAAAACTACCCAAAAAGAAGATTTCCTCAATAAAATTCTGAAAAAAATTATGATAAATTCTCTAATGAAATGTCGATGCAACGACTACGTTACGTTTTGAGGAAGATTTACCAAAAAAATTCTGAAAAATATTCAAAAAAAAAATTCATGAGAAATTCTCTAATGAAATGTCGATGCTACGACTACGTTGAGGGCAGACCGCGGGCCGGCTAGTTCCCCGGCTGAAACTGGGAGAATATGGACCAGATACTGCGGTAAATCTGATATAAAAATAATTTAAAAAATCGACCCTACGACTACGGCGACAGACCGGTGGCCGCTTGCGCCACTTCCACTATTCTCAGCTGATTTTTAGGCCTCTTTTTTGAAATACTGTAGGTCTCTTGTGGGTGGAGCAAGTTCCTCGGCAGTATGTTGCTGAAACTGCGAGAATATGGAAGTACGAGTCCTGGCCAGAGACTGGGGTAAAGTTGGCACCACGGATGTCCAAGAGCCCGCGGCTTGATCAGCAGGTACGGTCCAACGGGGAGTATCGTGATGGCTCTGGTTGTGCCCAAATCGCGGCGAGGTCATCGTAACGGTGTGGTTTTGCATTGCAACCGGGTGCCGAGACCTCATAGATCGGCAGAGGTGTAAGTTGGGATATATCATGCTTCGAATTGGTCCCGGTGGATTAAGCTAAATGGTGAGATCTTGTTTAGCTGTCGCATAAAGCAGTCCTGTTGCGGTAGCGTACCATGGTTTAGGACTTTACGGTGATAATCGGGCAAAACGCAAGACATTGTAGGTCTCTTGGTACAAACAATTTGGGAATTGTTCATTGTGGTCCAAAAACAAAAACTATCTAAAAATTATGTAAACCAATATCCCCAATTTGTTTAAGGTATTTTTCATAAATAACAATGGGCTCTGTGAAAAATGCCATAAAAAATAAAGTATTCCCCAAAAATATATCATACAAAATTGGGATTTTTTTTATATTTTTTAGGTAATATTTCATTTTTCGTTTTTAAAGCATTTTTATAATTTTGTGGAATTTTTTGGTTTTATTCGGGGATATTTTCAAAACAAAAGGGAATCATATGCAGACACACACTATTTTTTGTGTAATATGTTGGGGTAACGACCCTAATTATCACATTTGAAAAATGACTCAAATTAAAAAATGACAAAATAACGCCAAAATGTTTCATTGACCACAACAACACTCAAACTTGGGGTGATTTTTCACATCGTTCATTTAGAAATTGGGATAATTTTCCTACTGTGATAATTAGGATATTGACCATGGTCACAATCATGTGGCTAACATATTGTGGTTTCAACGCCCAAAATTGAGCGACTAAACTGCAGTTCAACTTGGAAAATAAAAACAGTATTTTATGTTTAACTTTATTTTAAACGAAGATCATCTGAGACTCATTTATGGCATCTTCAAAATAACAATTTTTACAACTGTAAATACAAAAAAAAAAAAACAAATATGGAAAAAAAGCCAATTTGTAGCAGAAATCATTGCAAATGGGTACCGATGAAGGAATGTGGTAGCTTGCGAAACGGATCAAACACAAGCTTGAAATCTTTTTTAAACATTTCTATTTTTGCAAGGAAATAGAAATAATAAATGATCTCGAACTCGACTAACAGAAACAAAACTATTCTTCATTCAGTTTTGTTTCTGTTAGTCGAGTTCGAGATCATTTATTATTTCTATTTCGATCGACAAAACCTAAACAAAATTAAAAAAAAGAACGTGTAGAAGAAACTCTTTGTTAAGCAGAACCCAATTGGGAAGTTTGTTAAAACACATTTGAGTAAATTAAAAATGTTGTATGCAGTCAAAGGCATCTCCAGGAGGTTCTCAGTCATATGTTTTTCTCTCCTCAGAAAAATCCTTGGTAATGCATAAATTACTGTATCGAATTGAATTGTTTTTTTTCTCTCGTAGACACAAAATCGTCATGGGGGTTCTCGCAGAATAATCGAAACTCCTTCGGAGGAAAAAATGTAAACGGAATTGTGTGAAGGATTTCAAAAAAAAGTTTCTAGTTTGTTTATAAAATTCTAGTTTGGTTTTGTTCTAGTCATTAATTATTCATACATTTATTGAGAAGTTTTGTTTTTGTGTGGTTTCTTTAGTAAAATTGTTTTAATTCATTTCATTGTTTAGTCGTTTTGGGTTTTTCTTTTCTTTTTTTGTTTGTTTTGGAAGATGCAATTTTGATAGTCACTAATTCTTCATTATTTTTGAATGTGTGTCAGTTGTTTTATTGTTTTTGTGTGTGTGTGTTTTATTTCTCTTTGTAATGTTGAGCGGGGTGTATATGAAATATTGATTTTTTTCTAAATATGTTTGTAGTAATTATGGGGGTATTTTTTAAGGGCCGGCATAAGATGTACAAAACTCATTTAGAGATGTTCTTCAAGTCACTGGCGTCGGAGTTGTCATTCCGAAGGAACTGTAAATGGTCCGGTATACTTGATTCAATGATTTTTACTGCGTCAAAACGAAAAAATCGAAATTGTATGTCAACGGTCAAATAATTTTTCCGTTATTATGTTCGTAAATCCTCAAAGAATTGAAAAATAAAACAAGGTTATTTAGTCAGTCTCAGATGTAATTAATATTCACCTTTGATTCACGATTATCTACCACTTAAGTCAGCGAAAACTCTAATTTACTTATTTGTATCTCTTGTCAAAAGAAATCCAGGTGATGTTGGATTTAAATCCATTCCAAGTTCAGAAGTATATACAAAATCAAAGACTATGCGACGGGAAATCGGCCTAGGCCAAAAAATAGCATAGTATTTAAAAGTATCCATAAGGACCGTGAAAATTATCATAGAAATCGTGGGCATGCAAAGGCCTATACAGATTTTCGAACGATGATATGAGATTCTTATAAATTAAAGCAAGGACACAAGAGAACTTCTCATTATGAAAGGAGGCAAGTTCAGGACAACACATCTTACTATATAATTGGTATTAACTTGTTTATCAGCTGAGATTGCGGTCAAGTCTTCAAGCCAATGTCGATTAATTTCTCATCCATAAAGAAAAAAATTTTTGCTTTCCAAACCATAATCGATGATTAACTAAATATAGAATTTTTGGTTGATTCGACCATGTGCAACTTACTTATTTCCCTTAACATTCCATGAATGAACAGACGGGGAACTTCTCTCGAATCAGGGAGCTGTGTACGATACAATTTATATACTCACTGACCGGGACCTACGGCTTTAAAGCCGGCTCCGAACGGCTAATGCTTTTCTAGAGAAGTTTTACATGGCTTAGAGATTACTCTCTTACACGTAAAGTTGTTAACGTTTACGAGGTGGAAGCAGCCGCTGAAAAATGTTTAATGGTTATGTGCAAACATATATATAATTGCATACAAACATTGGGGATTGGTTTGGGTGTTGTAATATTATTACACATGCTTTAGGGTTCCACGTTGGTTATCATTGTTTTTTTTACTACCATTCCAACTAATTAAGTTCTACCCAATTTGAATTTCTAATCAATGGTTGTAACTGCACTCCTGTGAACATCTATGACAAACTGAAGAGTCCAAAGATGGCTGATAATTAAGAACCCCATAAGGGATACAGATTTCTTATAAACCAAATATAAGATGATCATGACGAATTTATCATTCATTGTCGGCAGAGCTGTACACCAATCATTGTTTCGATTTCAATTCATTGTGAATTATCCAAAATCACAAAAAAAAATAAAAAAAAAAATTGAATGAGATTTGAATCAATTCGTATGTATTGGGCCAACATTAATTTCAATACATTTGCAATTCAAATTAGTTTGAAAAATGAAGTGCAATTAGTTTTTAATTTAAATCAATTCGGCAAAATGAATTGCTATTTTCAATTTAATTGGTTTTGTATTAATTGCAATTCAATTCAAATGGTTGGGATATGAATTCATTTAAAATTAATTGGAAATTAAGTGCAATTCCTTATTCATTCTACTAACTCTTTTGAATAGATCAAAATCAATTCATATATAACAAAACAGAATTGAATGAGATTTGAAACAATTCGCATGTATTTGGCAATTCATGTGCAATTCAAATTAGTTTGTCAAATGAAGTGCAATTAATAGCCAATTAGTTTGAAAAATGAAGATCAATTAGTTTGCCAAATGAAGTGCAATTAATTTCCAATTAGTTTGAAAAATGAAGATCAATTAGTTTCCAATTCAAATGAATTGCAATTCATTTTCAATTGAATTGGTTTTTTTATTCATTGCAATTCAATTCAAAAGGTTGGGGCATGAATTCATTGAAAATGAATTGGAATTTAATTGCAATTAATTTTTCATTCGACTAACTCTTTTTAATAGTTCAAAATCAATTCAAATGAATTTCCATTCATATTTAAAAAAAAAGGATTAAATGAGATTTGTAACAATTCGCATGTATTAGGCAATTCAAATTAGTTTGCCAATTGAAGTGCAATTAATTTTAAATTACACTAGTCAACAGTCAAAATGTACTCGGGATGCGATAATTTTTTCTGTGTAGATAACCTTGACATGAGCTCGAAAAACGCAATAAAAAATTTTTTTTTCGTTTGGTTTTAGTTTTATTTTTTTTTTTTTAAATTTTAAAAAAATTTTTTTGGTTAATTTGTTTCGTCCGGCATAACTCGGGAACCACTAGCCCGATTTAATTGAATTAAATTTTAAAAAATTTAAAATTACAATTCCCTTAATCTGTTCATATATTGTTTTCCTATACAAGCAACAGTTTCCAAGTTAAAAATGAATATATAAAGGAAAAAACTTATTTTTTGCCTAAAGATTTAAATTTTTTGAAATGCATACCTTTACTCAATTGCGTATAAAAGCGAAACGCGTGCATAGATTTTCATGATCTTTGTCTCATTTTGCTCATAGGTTATGTGACTTTACGTAAAAGTAAATCATTTTGGATTTTTTATGGATTTTTTAAAAAAAAAAAATTTAATTCTTTAGGCAAAAAATAAGTTTTTTCCTTTATATATTCATTTTTAACTTGGAAACTGTTGCTTGTATAGGAAAACAATATATGAACAGATTAAGGGAATTGTAAATTTAAAATTTAATTCAATTAAATCGGGCTAGTGGTTCCCGAGTTATGCCGGACGAAACAAATTAACCAAAAAAAATTTTTTAAAATTTAAAAAAAAAAAAATAAAACAAAAACCAAACGAAAAAAAAATTTTTTATTGCGTTTTTCGAGCTCATGTCAAGGTTATCTACACAGAAAAAATTATCGCATCCGGAGTACATGAAATTTTTTTCATTTTGTTGAGTAGTGTTAGTTTCAAAAATGAAGTGCAATTAGTTTCCAATTCAAATCAATTAGACAAAATGAATTGCAATTAATTTCCAACCGAATTGTTTTTATATTGGTTGCAATTCAATTCAAATGGTTCATTAATTCGAATTTAATTGCAATTCATATTTCAGAGTAGAGTTTAATGTTTGTTGTCCCACAAACGTTCCACTGATCCAGCATCGTCGTCCATCTCTAGGGGCGGTGTGGATATCGCAATTCATTTTTTATTCTACTAACTTATTTGAATAATTCAAAATCAATTCAATTTAAATTAAATGCAAATCATTTGAAAAAAAGGCATTTGCAGTGTACTCTCTCATAAGCGGACACCTAAGGGACTGAGAATTTTGTCCACTTATGAGAAAAGTACTGAAGTGGATTGGTACTGAAAAATGTGTCCGTTTATGAGAGGAGAGAGTACACTGTATATTGAAAACTAACTGCAAATGCATTTTTGCGAAATACAATCTGGAAATTCATTTAAAAATTTCATTTATATTGAAAAAAATTATTGTCAAATACAAAGTGATTTAAACTCAACACAATTCTTTTTATGTGAGAAAAAACATTTTAAAATTTAGCTAATTCAGTGCATAGATTATTGGTGAATTAATTAAAAAACAATGATTCGTTTATAGCTCTGATTGTCGGGATAAAATCGTGGTGATTTTGACAATTAAATCCAGTGTTCGGGCGCCATTTATATTTCTGTCAGTTCAACGTGTGACTTTTTTGCAATGAATGAATTTATGTTGCTTTGAACTGTCACGACTGCCGTCCCTTTTTGTTTGTGTTTGGTTTTGTTTTTAGTTTATTTGAAATTTATTGTTTGTTGTTTAGTTTTATTGGATTAAAAACGATCTCTTTTTGTCATTTCGATTTTCAAAATGTTCGGGGTTTTTGTGGTTGTGGTTTTACATTTTGTTTGTTATTTTTTTTTTCCTAAATATATAAGAATATTATTTGTATCAAATATAAAAATCAACAATGTTTTTTTTTTTTATTATTATTATTATTTATGGGTTTTCATTAATTTTGTTGTTGTCTATGTAGTCATTTGTGCCTTTTTGTGTGTTTGTTGGCAAAATGAGTTCTTGTCTTTCGTTTTTTTTTTTTGGCAAATCTTTGTTGAGTGATGTTATACGTATTTGAATTTGGGTTTGTTAGCATTCGAAATTGAATGATCAATTTTCAATGTTTCGAATTTGTTTGTTTATATTGTTTTTTGTTGTTTAATTTAATTCTTTGTCATTTAACATACTCTACGTGTTTGAGTTCTCTTAATTTAGGTTACTTTTCCGTTTTGTTTAGCAATTTATCTGTTTTTTGTTTTGTTTAAAAATCTCATATTTCAATTACTGTTGTTTGGTTTTTATCAATTCGTTTATATTTTTAATATATAGAATTTGTTTTATATTCAGTTATGTTTGCTTTAATTATTACTATTTTTTTTAACTTCATTTTGTGTTTTTTTGTTTTTGTTTGTCTTTTGGGTATTGTTAACTTTTGAATTGTATTACTTTTATCCTTATCCAATTTGTTTTGGGTGTGTGCTGCAGTCATTTCTGCTCAGCTCACCTGTGTTAATGTCGTAAATTTTAGTTTATTTTGTTTTAGAAAAAAATATGCTAAAACATACTTTTTTTTTTGCTTGGTTTATACATTTAATATAATTGTTTTTATAATTCATTTAATAAAAAAAAAATCAAATTTAGCATTTCTTTCAATCATTCTGTTGTGGTTGTCATAAATAAACTCAGCTAAACCCTAAATTTGTTTTTTTTCCTTGAAATAAATTTAAGTTCATTTTGTTTAAATCTGGGAGATTTTCTTTAAATTCCTTGTATTAATCGTCGGATGTTTTTCTTAAAAAAAAAAATTGTGCAAAATTGTTTTATTTTTATCTTTAGGAATTTTGTAAATGAATGTTTGTTTTCTTTATATTTACTTTTGCTTGCATTAATTTTTGTCAATATCATTTATCATTCATTTTCTTATAAAACTTTCGAAATAATTTGTTTGTGTATAATTTGTGTTGTCGTAATCGTTAAACCGTTTCTCCCTGCGCCTGCATCATGTGCTGTCCCAGATTTTCTGTTTCGCATTCATTGAGGAATGGTATGCTGCCGATGGAGTCATTGGATGTTGAGGATGAGTCTTCGAGCGAGTCGCCATTGATGAGTATGCCCGGATAGTTTCCGGGTCCCAGATCAAGACTGGAACCGGAAATACATATGTGCGGCGGTTGATGCATGGCTCGTGGTGGCAGCGGTGCGGGTGGTATGATGAGAGCACCACTGTTGATGCCATGCAAACTGCCGGCTATGCTGGCACCGCCGCTTTGCAGATGGCGACGACTGGAGTTAAGGCCTTTAAAGTGTAAAGAGAAAAATGATAATTGCTTTATCCAAATGGTTTTAAAAAAATTAATGAAGAGATATTGAATAAGAAATCACACAGTCCCGATATACAGTCGAATTCGTTTAAGCGGAAATAAAATAAATTTTTTTCACTAATGCGGGATTTCTAATAAATAGGACTTCGTATATTTGAACCCTCTTTCAACGAATTGAGTATTTACTTGGGAAGATAGAAACTCGTGGCACAACTAATATACTAAAATACATGTATGTACAATTTAAATTTAATATTAATCAGCTTGGATGAAACCAGTCACATATTTTCTTTTGGTTAATTTGTCTTAAATGTGGCGGACAGACAATTTTTATAGATCATTTGATTTGCCAAAAGGCTTCAGAATTGTCTCCAACAAATGTTTTCATTACATCGTAGTAGATGTAATAGAATTTATTATAATGTTCTCATAATAAATTCTATTAAACTTACTACTGCATTTTCAACGTTTCCTCCTTCTTAATTAGTGGCATGATGTCTTTTTGTATAGGGACTTATCTTTTGAAAATGTCAAAAGAATGACAAGAAAATGTCCCGATATTTCTAGCAACCTCGGGTTGTATTTCAATTTAAGGCAACGTGGTTGTATTTAACCGTATGTGGTAATTAAGTGGCGTAATTTAATTACATTTCCCGAATAATTGCCCCAAAAGTATGAAATGTTCAACGACCTAAGTAAGGGCGGTTTACAGAACACAGAGATCAGTTGTGATCATGTGTTACACCAACTCGTCTTCTCCATATTGACGTACAAACGAAGAGATTTTCTTAATAAAAATCTCGGATTTCTTTAACAATTGTTATTTGGAATATTTAAAAATACTTTTTCAAGGTGTCCATTCTCTTTTTTTTTGGGAATCTTCACCAAACAATAGCAAGCGGCAGACTTACATTGATAATGGAGATTTAATTTATAATGTAAACAAAGTCTTATGGCGAATAGTGTAATTATGCCGATTTTGTTAGCCGTGCTTGAATAATGGAAAATAATTTATTTCGAAATTCGGTAGATTTCGTATGCGACTAAGACATAATTCATGCAATCGAAATGTATTTTGATGGAATGAAACATAATTTTATACATATACGTAATAATTACCTTTGATATGAAACAGAAATAACCAAAATAATCCAACTCAAAACTAAAATCTTCTAAAAACTGAAAAAAAAATACAAAATAAATAAAAAATTAATGGGAAACTAACACGACGTTTACTTTGCAAAGTTAGTAACGTTTTCATTTCGCTATTGTTAATAAATTGTTATAAATAATTGTGAACGGCTGAATACTTTTGGCAATACTAACAAAACAATTTTATTAGATTCCATAAACGCTGATCCCGTTTTCGAGTTGTCAATATTACAAAGTATTGAAAAACAAAATGTTAGTGACGTTTTGTTAAAACATTTTGCACGTTTCATTTCACAAGATTACTATGACATTTTTGTATTTTTCTTAATGATCAGTTGTTCTGACGCCGCGAAATTGTCCCCCATCATTGTAACCTAAGACGAGCGCCCACATCATTCATAATTCTATGTTTAGTCTGGCGGTTTGACGAATTGGCTTCAGTTGCTGACTGTCCAGAAAATGTTTTCACCTTAATATTAGCACTGAAGACAGTGTGGAAGCTGTCGTCGGTGTTCCGGCCAATTGGGGTATAACCACAACAACTTTACAATGACTTTCAATGTTCAACAACTGTCAAGGCGATACTGCCAACATGGTCTCATTTGGGTTACTCTGTGTTAGAACTTTGCGATTGTTTGACCATGTGTAAATTTAATAAAACATTTTTATTTAATTTATTTTTCCAATATTTCGTACGACAACTGCCGATGAACAAGAAACACCAAAGTCTATTTGGTGTGTTTTATTTATTTCATATTTATTGTTGTACTCCTGGATAAGGTTCTTTAAAGAAGAACGAAATGTTGTAAAGATAAATTCAATGATCGACAGTATGGCTTCCGTAGAAATCGATCGATCAGGTTTGCAGTAGCCTGATGGCGTTCATTATGGTCGATCTATTCATTCCATTGGTGAATGTCAGGTCGTTGCTCTGGATATTTCCAAGGCGTTAGATAGGGTCTGGCACGGAGCACTCATATCAAAACTTATGGCATTTGGTGTCGGCAATATCTTCTCTCGATTCATATCGAGTTTTCTCAGGGATCGCTCTATACGAGATGTTATAGATGGGGTCACGCCCAACGAACATAGATTGGCCGAAGGAGTGCCACAAGACTCTGTCCTCTCTCCTTCTATATTTCTTATTTTCATTGAGGTTGGGTCAGACTGTCCTTTGCGGATGACAGCAACCTCTGTCATTCATACTCATTTGCTAATCGGCCAGGTCCTCTGGAGGTCGAAGACAAAAGGCAAACGATGAACGAAAGTGGTGCAAAAAATAATTCATTTCATCTGATCTCGTAAATATTTACACCACCTACATCTGGCCTAAAATGGAATGTAACTCCCACGGGCTCCAATGACATCTTTGCAGCTTCTGGACCGTGTACAGAGAAGAGCGATGGAGATGATTGGGTATTGCCGTATAAACATCCATCAATTTGAAATTGAGTTTTCAAATCTGTAGTTTAATTCCGACATCAATTATTGATACTCAGGCCCGATTACTGTCACACATGTGACAGCAGTCAATGAAAGAAGAAAAATCAAATTAATGTAATCAAAATTAATTTTGTTTTACCAACGTTCCTAAATAACTGGAGTTAAAAAAAACGATGCTACTGTCCAATCTGGCTGTATTGGTTTGTGACTACCGCCAGCTCTTCCCACATGTATTTCGTCCGTGGCAAAATTCATTCTCATTCATCTTACAGCTCAGGCCTATGTTTTTCTGCCCTCGGTTACATACCGGAAAATGTTTTCTGTTTGTTTTATAATAGAACTCAAAACAATTATTGAAAGTGTGGATTATTTTGACTGAAACCCTTTGATGTTTACTCTCAATTGTGTTTGAGTTAAAATGTGGTTTAACTACAAACTTATTGATTGTTACTAAGATCGAGTAAAAGAGATCGTAGTCAAATACGTTTATGAGCGGTCAGTCAAATTAATCCACAGTTTCGGCTGTCGATAATAGTTTTATCAGAAAACATATGTTTCCATTGAATAATGAAAAATAATATTAAACTTTTGTAGTGGAACAAAATGCGGCATGTGATCGATTGGAAAAGTTCTAAAAGAAAACCAGAGGCCTGAAAACAATTTTTAGAGTGAGTTCGACTATTTTGGGTCCCACAAAATTTTGAGAAAAATTATGAGAATTAATTAGGGCACGAGCAAAAGAAACATGTATGGTGGTGGTCTGAAATCAATTACAGCATTAACAAAATTACACAGCAGCATCATTCATGTAATTTATTTTATTTGTGGAAGTCGTTGAATCAAAACAGAGTTAACTCGCAGAAACGTGAACTAATTATTGTTGAGAGTGTTCACTTTTACGATTTCGTTCACTTTTTCGAATACTGAATGAACTTATATTAATAAATTCAATATCCAGTATCATATTTTGTACAAAGACTACCTAAAACCCTTTGTCCAATGACGGAAATGTTGCAAATTACATATGAGTGTAATTAAAAAAAATGCAGTTATCTTTTATTAAAGACCAGTGCCTGGAGAATATGGTGTTCATCTTTCTGGAACGTTCATGCTGTAGAATGTTCACGTTTCCGCGAGTTGACTGTAATTTTGATTCTTCTTCTTTGTTCGTTGATTACTGTCCCAATCATATGACTATCTTCTTACATTGACTGAAAAAATTAATTTAAAGTTTAAACGAATGACAAAGATCAACCTCGATTCATTTATTGGATCCAACACAAACTAATTATAATTACTAATTAATGCTATTATCATTTAATATTTTCTTGATCTGATAAATTTATATTTTAATTTAATAAAAAACCCTTAAAAACTGTCTTGTTTGTTTGTGTTAAACTTACCAGTGGCACTTGTTTGCGAATCATAGTGAGCATTACGATGCAGACCCAGCTGATGGAGTTGCTGTCTACGTTTTCTTCTGGAGTGATAGAGTATGCATAGGAGACAAATTAGGAACGAGACGACGAGAAGTGTTGTTATAATTAGAACGCCGTGATCCTCCGCTTGCGCTTTTGTGGTACCTGCATTTGTTCCAATCAATCGAAAATCAATCAGTTTGATGATTTCGATACAAATAGGAAATGTTAAAGGGAAAAAAACGAAAAGGATAACAAATTATTAGGAATTTGTAAAAACTGAAGTTGTCAGATAGAATAATAATAATAGATACATATCTATGTATATATATATATATTTATTTATATAGGTAACTTAATAATATTAATAAATATTTATTATATCTTAAAAATAATACATGTATGTATACGAATACAAATATTTGTACGATATGTACACACAAGTACAAGTGAAAAAGTAAAAAAAATGTATGTATGTATGTATGTGTTTTCTGATAAGAATTTTTTTGGAAAAGTTTTCCGATGTGCTTTTAGATTTACAACAGTTTTAAGTTTTAGGTTTTAGGTGAATTGTTATTCTTAAAGCAAACCGCAACGACATGTTTACATTTACATTCTAAGGCAGATACGTGAAACGTTTTAATGTACAAAAAGAATTCTAAGTAAAGTTAGTTTATGGACAGATTAATTAGTAGGAAGATTGTAGATGTTGGTGCTATTAGAGTTCTGAGTATTTTTATACAAAATGTAGAGAGATGGGTTTATGATTAATTACACTGGTTTACAAAAACCATACTACTGCTAGTGTATTTTTGGCATTTTTAAATGAGGAATATTTTTCTTGACCAGCTCAAAGTTTCGATATCATGTTCTTTCGTAAAAGTATTGGTTAAAATACTTTTTTCCTTGTAAAAGCAATGGGCTAAAATTAAATGTTCAGCTAAAATCGGCTTTAACTCACAAAAGAATCGATTTACAGTGCCGATTAAAATAATAGCATCCATAGTGTCTCATGATCACTTGACAAATAGAGAAATATTTTACGGATGGATGAGTCAAACATTTTTCCAGTTGACCTATAAAATATTAAATTGATTCGTTAAAAAATTTGATAATTATTCTTTAATATTATTTACAGACAGTCAAAACGCAATTAGATCCTGCAGAGATGATAATGTCAAGTCAAGAACACTCATGGACTGTAAGGAAACGATAAATGACGTATCGAGAGATAACGACATATTTATAAAATGGAAACCGGGACGGCGGAACACTTCCTGTGCCAGTGCCCCGCTTTCTCGCAGATCAGGAAAATCCAATTAGGAGAGGGCTAAGAGATTAAGCTAATTTGTACAGGGTGGTCCACCGAATGATTTATTTTTTAAACATCAGTTCGAAAGTCAGTATTATGTCTCCGTGGAACGATGCAATGCATCCTCAGAGAGTGACTGGATTTTGGAGCGCTGGCATCACTGGCCCATTTTCCTTTAAAAATGCTGCTAGGAACAACATTTTGGTTAACGGTTTTGTGGCGGAGAATGAAGACATGGACAATCTTTGTTTTTAGCATGTTAGCGGCCAGCCAGTCCGCCCAAGTCGCAATCGATCTTTTGCGCACCAAGTTCGGCCATTCGATTTTGGAGCACTGGCATCACTGGCCCATTTTCCTTTAAAAATTCAGCTAGGAACAAAATTTTGGTTAACGGTTTTGTGGCGGAGAATAAAGACATGGACAATCTTTGTTTCCAGCATGTTAGCGGCCATGCCAGTCCGCCCAAGTCACAATCGATCTTTTGCGCACCAAGTTCGTTTTATCAGCCGTCGCGGTCATTGGTAACCTCGGAGCTGAGATTTTAAGCCGTTAAAGTGACCCTAAAGGCGTATATCGGGTAAGTCATTCGTAATATAGAACCAGAAACCGTCACTAAGGTCTAGGAAAATTCGATTACTGGGAAGCAAGCTGAGACAGCCGCCATACATAATTGATATTTTTGGACTTGCAAATATATGTATTTTTCTTAAATTAAAAAGAAATAAATTCAGATGCTCTCTAACGTGAACGTGTAGTTTTTGACATTTCATGTAGGAACAGGCGGGGAACATCTCTCGAATCAGTGAGCACAATATAATTTGAATACCCAAAAAAGAAAGTGTCCTCAAAAAATTGTCCCAAACTTAGCTAGCCAAAATAAACCAAAACGAGTATTTATTCTTTGTAAACTAAATGTAATTATAAAGAGATGAGAATGTGGTGCATTTAATGGAGAGAAAAAAGTAATCACGTGCTGAATTGACTTTTTTTTAAGTATTTAAAAGATACAAACTATGACAACAACTACGAACGAACTCTAGAACGATTTGATAACATTTGTAGGTTTCTGTTATCAGTGGATTTATGTTGGGGCCCATGAATATGACGGACATGTTTTAGAGCACGACTGTATGACATTGGGGAAGTAATGTTTTCTTTCTAAAACTACATATTCTGTAGAAATTTCTAAACTACCAAAACGTTGTTTGATGTATACAAGTATATGTTTTTTATGAGTAAAAAAATTAGCAGGTCTGTTGAAAATCTTCAGGTGTTTTTTTTTTTTTTTTTTTTTTTTTTGAAAACGTATACAAATGCATTTCAAATATTTGATCTAGTGCAGTTAATTGTGTTAAAGATTTTAACATTTAAGCCTTAGATGAGATATTTGTCTTTTGCATTTAAATCTTGCCTCTTTGAGAGTTGACCGAATCCAATTCTATGTCATGTCTTCATTTTCTAATACAATCAAATGGGTTTGTTTCTTTTTGGAAAATGTACAAAATGATGTTGTTTTTTTTTGGAAGTTTTGAGTTAAAATGATTTTTGTGTTTTTTTTTTGTACAGAACTTAAATTGAGCATATAAATAAAATTCTGAAACAAACAAAAAGGGAAAATATATATAAAGTAAATAAATAAAATATTTTGAATAGTATTTGATTTGGATTTTAGACTCACGTGTTTAACATTATTTTGATTTGATTGATTGATTTTGTAAATGAATAGTAGAGTAGTAGTAGTAGTAGTAGGTTGAAATGAGTTCTACATATTTTCAACGAATTGTTTGGAATTTGATTTGATTTTGACGTATTGTTGGTTGTCTTATTGTTCATGGTTAATTTAGCAATATTTGAAATGACGTTTTCGTTTTTCTTTTTGGAATTTCAAAAAAAAAAAAAGTTAAATACACAGAATTCTCAATTGTAACTGCAAATGGCCCATATTGCTAAATTAATAATTTGCAATAGTATTGAATGATTTGAAATTGTTCCGTCACCTGTGTGCGTGTGTTAGTTTAGTTTTTGTTTTAGTTATATTTTGAATATTTTTTTGGATTTTCAATTGAATTTGCAAAGAAAGAGTTAGTGATTTTGTTGTTGTAGTTGTTTTGGTAGGAAAAGAAGCAGCAGAAGAATAAGAATAGAAGAACGAGAAAGTAGAAGAATACATATACATTTGTTGTTTGTTTGTTGGTTGTTGTTGTTGTGGTTAATGTTGAGAGAAAAGTAAGAAAAATGAAAATGGGAAAACAAGTACAAATAGAGAATGATTGAGAAAATAGAGAGAAAGAATTGCTGAAGACTGAGTTTGATTTGGATTATTTTCTATGTTGTTGGTTTTTTTTTTAAACGGCACAATGAAAACTTAAAACGATGATGGAACTATAAAGACAATAGTCTAATATCTAACGCTGTCCTCAATTTAAATTGAAAACTTATATTTATTTAAAATTCAAAAACTATTTACTACTCGGGGTATCTGATTTTCACTAAAAGTACATTGAAAAACGATTTGTTTTTGCAGCAGATTGCTGTTAGCCGATGTCGAAGGTATTTTCTAAAACAAATTCGTTCCATATGAATCTTTAAAAATGAAAATGTAATTAAATAAAATTGCAGTACTAGTCAATTCACGCTCGAAACGGTTAGTTTATGATTAGACTAAAACACTTCTCTATTGAAATCGTATTCAGTAATATGAAAGACACATATTTGTCCAACTACCGGTTGGAATTAAACGAATTCGTTTGTTGGAACAGATTGTCCAATGGACGACTCATGTCCCATGAATGTACTCGAGATAATAATTTTAACAATTTCTAAGACACTATCCAACGGTAATTAGTATTTTTTATTGAGGCTTTTATTAGTGGCAAACTGTTTAATTGAAAGAAAATTGCTTAAATGTAACAGACAATTGAATACAGTGACTCATTTACTTCAATAGTGTCTTAAAGACAAAAAGCTTTGCAGAAATATGAGCCGTCTATGGAAAACGTCTACTACGTGGCTGGTGCGTCAGCTCTGTAAACCCTCTCTGGTAAACATTATCACAGCGTACTATATCCGATTCACAAAAAAGGGGAGAAACTATAGCGACATAAATGGCTTATCAATTGCATTTAACATATTATCAAGCATATTCTGTGAGTTATTGAAGCCCAATTCAACAAACAGTTTCACGTTGAACATACCACTGGTATGATACCAGGTATCGAGCAAATCATTACAATCCTGCTGGATTGTGGAAAATATCCACGACAAGCAGAACAATTTGTTCATCGATTATAAAGCTGTGATAAAAGGAACATTATTTGAAATCCTGTCTGCATTAGACAGCCCAGCAAAATGTGTCCATCTTTGCTGAATGATTGTGAACGATATTAGGTGCTCCTGAAAAATTCCAAGCATTCACCAAGAGGTCTCAGAGGGGGTGACAGCTTCTCGTGCAACTTCTTCTGGACATTCTCATGAACAGAATATTGGAAAAGGTGGAAGTCAATAAGACTACTCCAATGACCACATCCTCCCCCCAAATGCGGACGACATTGACGTCGTCGAAAAGATAGAGCAATATGTATTTAGGGCTTTTTCCATTGATCTGGTATGAATCGGCGATAATGGGCCTAATAGTGAACGACGACAAGAGAAAACTAAAGCATATGGGTATTTTCGATAAAACAAAAATCCTTAGGAAAATCTATGGCCTCCTGTGTAATAACGAGGAGTACGGACGTCGAACGAATCATGAGCTGCATGCCGATATAACCATAGTTAAGAATAACGACAATATATAGCGCCACGACCTAAGTCTATTTTCGGAAGTAGTAGTTATACTACATCTACAAACTCTAGATACCATTAGGTCCCTTCCAGAAAATGTGTGTCTCTTTCGTAGAAAAATTTGTAGCTGTTGTCTGTTGAAAATATCCTCAAGTGACTTTGGTCATCTGCCCATTAGTTTGTAGTTGTCTAATAGCATTAAAATATAAAAGTAATTACACTGCGGTGGTTATGTGGACAAATGAATTCACACGTTCCTGCCAGAAAGGTGTTAGGGTAGAACTACTGAGACAGTGTAGACCGAGGCTCAGGTAGGACCAAGTGAAACATTGTGCTTGGCGAACTGTGTAAAACACAAACTCTACCGAAGTTCTTAGAGTCATGAGATCGATTCTTCGAAAAATATTCGTACCCATATATGCCAGCAAAGAAAGCTCTATGTCGACAACAACGGACTACAGCGATTCCTCTGACTGGTTCTGAAAATGGATAAAAATGCTGTGGCTTTATGAATCTTCAAAGGGAAGTTCAAAAGACCACACAGGAAAAAAGTATCAGAATCCAACCAAATGACCGAATCCATGTGTAGATGATGACAAGACCAATAAGCTTTAAATCTACTAATAACATTATAGGTTAAGAATAGCTATAGAAATAAACCACTTCTCGGAGTGAGTGAAAAAAGGTCAATTCACACTTTTCAGAGTGCAGATATTTTTTTTAATAATGGGTGATTGTTTTGCAATTTAGTTTTTCAGTGTTACGTTTTTCTCAGTTCACGCGTGATTCATCATGACTAGAAGAAACAATTGTCTTCACCGACGAGCCTCATTTTTGGCTAATTACATAAACAAACAGTATGTCCCCACAATTTTTTTCTATGGAAAAAACTTCACAATGATTTTTTTTCTATGGAAAAAACTTCACAATGTGCATTTTTTTCTGTGGACGTTCGCCTGAACACATCTTTAGTATTTCCTTCTATTTGTAAAAATTAAACTTATTAACCAGCGATTTTAAAAAGGAATTTCCGTGAATTTCCACCCGATCTTTAGTTTATACCGTAAATTAGAAGATTAAATATTAAGATATTAAGATGCTAATTAAATTGTATCTCATCCACTTAACTACAAAATATCTGTACCCAAATTGGGCCCTAATCATCTGCAAGAAAAGTGGGCCCTAAAGTCGTCAAGAGTTTGTAATTTATGGGGAATTATGTACTATAAGAAATGACCATGATTTAGTGTCTTTATTGTGTTGGTAGTTTTTTTTCAGTTAACCGTCTCATTGGGGTTCACATATGAATTTACGTAAAAATCTTTTCAAAGATTACACTGCTCTAAACTAAGACACACTAATGATAAAGCTCGAAAGCCTATAACATAAAAACGTCAACAACTATTTTTTTATATGAACTCAAGTGCAAAAACTAAGGACGGACAATTTTCAATATATTAAAGTTATTTCTTTGGTGTTTTAGAAGAAAAAAAAAAGAAAACAACTCCAAATTGTAACAATAAACAGCTCGCCCAAACAGAACAAAAGATAGAACACATCTCATGCATTTAAAAAAGATTGCAACATAGAACAATAAAAAAAGAACACATCAATTGTAACCAATTAGAAAAAAACCTACAGATTCACTTAAAGGGTACAATGAGCGGGGTCTCAGTTTCACGGTCAACGGTTAGGTGTAGTAACACTCAAACATTGACCGTAGGAAAACTAAACCAGAGTTGTTTGCTTTTCTTTAGTGTTCCGGACAGAAAGAACCGAAAGATAGACAGACTATGATGATTGAGTGAAGACTTAGTTAATATTTGTTTAAATTTAGTAAATAGGTTTAAATTTAGTTATGGGTATTAGTTTAAAGTTAAGTTTATAGTTTTAAATTTATAAGTAAGTATTGTTTGGAAAAAGTGTATCGTCGGGTTCAAGTTTCATATGGCTGGTTATGATTTTTTTTCATATAAAAAAATTAAAAAAAAAAATAAAGAATTTCGAAACAAAACTAAAATGAGAAAAATGAAACTTAAAAACTAAATGATAATTTGTTAGAATTTCTTTTGACAAAAAAAACGTTGTTTTTTCATCAAAAGAAATAGTTTTTTTTTGAAAAAAAGGAAAAACAAAACAATTTTGTTGATCTTCTTTCAAACAAAACAAAGAAGTTTTAAGTGAATTTAACTTAAGATTAAGATAAAACCAAATAAAAAAAGTAAAAAAATGAACTGAACCGTTCGACTCACTCACGACTCACAGTGCAATTCGTCACTATCATCGTTGGGACCACAGTTCTTGACACCATCACAGCGCAGCTTATCGGAGATGCAATAGCCCACCTCACACTGGAAATGGTAGGTGGACTCGCAGAGCAAACCAATCGATGGTGGTCCTGGTCCAGAGTCTTGTATCTCAGTCCATACAACGCGGAAGCCCTGCAAAAGACAATCACACACACAAATGAATACAACATTTAAACAATACTAAAATTTAATTCCATTGGAAATTTATAACACTCTGCCGTTACAAGGACACATGTTTTGTCCCATTTCCTCTTTCAAATGCTTTAGGGAAATCTGTCACAAGCCCACATACGTGTGTGTGCCAAGTTTAACTTCCGTTTCCGTTGTTGCTGTTTAATCAACAACATTGAACACTTGGACATGTGTGTGAGTATTTGGGCGTTTGGTTGTAGTTGTACTTACCGGTGCACCAACAGTTTTATCACTGGTGGTAAAACTAATACGAGCCGTTTGTCCCGTAGACATATAATGCCATTGTTCTATGGGTGGCTTCTCGCCGCACAATTCCAAGGGCGGTTGATCCGATTCCACATTCACCCAAAGACGCAAAACTGCCGCAGGGCAACCACGATCTGGCGTGCAGAAGAATTTTACAATTTCATTAATTTCAAAACAATTTATGATTTTGTAATCATCACACTTACTTGCCGGATCGCCCTCCAGGGAGAAATGTTCAAAATGTATTGATAACTTGTAGCCTGGTCTTGCTGTCATTACCCAGTTACAGGCCATGGAAGCCATACCACGTCCGGGTGCTTTGTAACCGGCCGGGTAATTGGGAGAGGTTATAATGCCTGAATCTTCATTGGAAAAGTTGCCACCACAGTCGCCTATCTCGCTTTTGGCGGTTTCGAAAAAATAGCGAGCCTTGAAACCGCTCGCCACATTCTCCTGGTCGGTATGCAATGTAATACGCAGACCTACCGCACCCCTTGGGCTCTCGACGGGGCCGGGCGCTGTCATACCACAATAGCGACCAAGAAAACGATCATTATTGTCTCGATAGACGACATACATTTCCAACCAATCTTCAAAGCAATTAACCGAGCTGTAAAGAGAAACCGAGTGATTATTAAAAAAAAATATTTTGCATTGCAAAAATCTTAAAAATACTTTTTTCTATATACGAAAATTCACTAAAACTATTTTTAAGAAAAAAAAAAAAAAACCAAGAATTTTTTCACCAGGAACTTTTTTCTATGAAAAACAGTTCACCAGGAACTTTTTTCTATGAACAACAGTTCACCAGGAACTTTTTTCTCTGAAAAACAGTTCACCAGGAACTTTTTTCTATGAAAAACAGTTCACCAGGAACTTTTTTCTATGAGAAACTGTTCACCAGGAACTTTTTTCTATGAGAAACTGTTCACCAGGAACTTTTTTCTATGGAAAAAAAAGTTCAGAAATCAGGATTCACTTACCCATAAGCTCCAGCCGTTACATTTGAGTTTCCATCGGCTTTTATTTTGAAGTGATCGAATACAATTGTCACCTGTTCGTTGGATTCGGCCAAGAACAGATATGAACAATTCGTATCCGATGGATAATTGGATGGATAACGGGGGCTGTTCAGTTCGCCACGTTTCTTCGACGAACTCACATAGGTGAAACTACAAGTGCCATCGGGGGCGGCCGTGCCTGGTATCTTATACTCTGTCTCAAATGTGTATTTGCCCTTAAAACCGCGCCCTTGAAGTTCGCCGGAACTAAAGACCATGGCCAGGCGAGGGCCATCGCTAACAACGCGTTGAGTTTCATTGCCACATAATTCATAGTCGAATTTATCATAAGCATCGGCTGTTTCTTGACCTTTCAGATAGACCTTTAAATAGCCATCGGAGCAATTTGTTCTGGAACGAAAAGAACACAAAAACAAAACGGACCATGAGATAGATGACCTTCAGGCATGGAGAAGACACAACGTACTCGCTTTTATCCTTATTCTCAACTCGTGGTATATTGAATGCTGTAAATTCCAAACGTACACGTTCTAAATGTTGAGCATCTTGCATACCATAGATAAAGTATCTGAAATTGTAAAACAGAGAAAGGGAATGCGTTATTATTGATCAGAACCCTTAGACGGGACGATTTCTTTAAGTGGAATACTTACCTACAGACGGTCTTTGGTATATAGGGATAAGGATAATTTGGCGAGAGGACAAAACCTGTTGATTCCTTTTTCGATAATATCTTTTGATCACATTCTGAGCCACGTATGTGAATGCCATCATTTTCTCCTTTTGGTTTTCAAAAACACGACCAATCAACATTGAGCGACGAAGTGTTGTTGCATTTTGAAAGTTGAGTATGGGTATTTGGTGTTTGGGAGGAGGGGAGTTGGTGGTGTACGAGTATATGTTTTGGGATAGATTTCGTGGCGGGAAATAAAAGAGTACATTTTGTTTAGAAAATTCAATAGGCCGAGAGAGTATTCGTATGTAGTAGTAGAGCCGTTTAGTGTTGAACCAATTAACATAAAATTTAGACAGCTCAAAAGAAATATTAATTATCGAAATTTATATGTATATGTAAATGCTTCAAAAGTCTTCGCTCTGGTTGTTTTGTAATTATATTTTTCTTTTCTTTGTCTTTTGTAAGCTCAATCATAACAAACACATACAAACAGCTGTAAAATGCAAATCAAAATAATTCCAAACAGGAGCTGAAAACTCAAAAGGAATAAAAATATTATTATGAACAAAAAAAAAAGGAGACAAGTAGAGTTTGTATTTAGTATGGCAATCTTTAGATGACGATCTGGCTTACAGTTAGTGCATTTGTCCACCATAACTTAGTGTTGATAGAACGTACGGAAACAAAGTTATAAATAGAGTTTGAGAAATATACAACGAAGTGGGAAGTGAATTAGTAATTAACCCTAATATATTCCGGAAGTAAGTTTAACAAAATGCCGTAGGTTGACCCCCAACTACAGTCTGCATGACGAGGCTGACAGTACAGATGAGGCAGTGTCTACACTTGCCAGATCTACTCGTTGGTTTAAAAATCTTAAAAATTTGGCGAGGACATAAGCTGGAACACTGTGGCAAACAATATGAAATTTACAATGACAAGAACTCATGGAACGTTGGAAGCAAGGGGCTCGATCGATGAAAATCTTGCAGAACTCAAGCCGGCCGAACATCAACAACGTTCTTGAAATGCATAAAAATGACCCGGAATTCATTCGAAAAATCATCTTGACTGATGAGACCCATTTCCACCTCGTTGGTTATGTCAACAAGCAAAATTGTCGAAGCTGGGGCTCGGAAAAACCGAGAGTTATTGTTGAGAAGTCTCTTCATCCTGACTGTTTGGTGCGGTTTATGGTCCGGCGTACCTTACTTTTGCGCTATCGAATAATGATTAATGTTTTTTTATATTCGAAGTTGTATGATATTGATCTGAACAAGGTTTATTTTTAACAAGACGGTGCTACGTTCCACACAACCAACGAAACCATTGCTCTTTACGGGAAAAGTTTCCGGAGCGTGTTATCTCTCGAAGAGGTGATGACAATTGGCCACCGAGATCTTGTGATTAAACACCTTGCGACTTCTTCCTTTGGGGCCACGTAAAAAAAAGGTACGCCAAGAGCCCATTTCAAGAGTCGATTCAAGACCACAAAGATAGAATTCGTGAGGCTATCGAGGACATAGGGCAGCCACTTTGCAATTTGCTTATGGAAAATTTCATGAAAAGGATATGTGTGGTTTGGCTGATGTTGTTTTTCATTATTAACGGCATACCTTTCTCTTAATTATAAAATAAACATCCGATCATTTATATCATTTTAAAATAAAATGTCATAACTCGAAAACGACTCTAACAATTTGGTTTAAATAAATTTGAAATTATTAAAAGTTGACACATTTTGTAATTTTCTAATTTTTAAGAATTAAAAAGAAAGATTTTTAAAATAAAAATAATTTTTCGTTGGCTTAAATATGTTTAGGGCTCTGAAAATGACATTCAGATTAAAGAAAGATATCCAAAAACTCTAGTTTTCACAATTTATTTCAACGAAATCGCTAATTCATCAAAAGTCAGTGTGCGTTAGATCGCCAGTGTGCTTTAGATCGTTTACGAACATGAAAAAACTCGTCTCCTTTAAAATCCCTCGTATTAAAAAAATGGATTCAACACCAACAAAAATAATAAAAAAAAAAAGAATTAAATATTATTAAAGAGTTAATGAAAATTGTTTTTGCATACTTACGTATAAAATCTAATTTAACAAAACTTTCACTAAATTCATAAATTCCTTTAAAACCACGATTTTGGGTATTTGCCGTGCGTGATAATGTAAAAAAATGAACAAATAGGCTCGATTCGCTCGAATATAAAACTAAATTTCTTTGTTGTCCGCAATAGGTACCAATTAACGCTGATGAATTATCGGGACCATCGTAAACTTTAACATAATCGAATGGGCAGCTGATTGTTTTCAATTAAAAACAGAGATAAAGATAGTTGAAAAAAAAAATGGAAAAATTGGAAAAATTTTGTAAATTTTGTTTTGCTTTTCTAAGAAGAATTCACGAAAGCTATTAAACCTTAAAGTATGCGCCCTCATTAGTGGAAATAGCTGGCATACTTTAGGGCAGCTAACGTTTAAAAGGCAGCAACAGAAGATAACGTTTTTTTTTCTTGCTTGGGTCAGCTATTAATGGTACTCACTGTGGTCCACCAAAAAATAGATCAAAATCACGAAATTCTAATCTAACTCTTTGATTAGATTCACCCAAAAATTGATATGTACACGACATATCCTTGGGATAGGCACCCGGGTATGTGGGCGATATCAGGACGCCCGTCTTATTTATACTCAAACTGGGTGTTATGGCATAGGAACATGGTGAACCAGCTATTGGTATACCAATTTCATATTCCGCTAAATTCATAGATAAGACAACAATTATTAGAAAATCCCATAAAAGGCAGGATTACGAGAATAGGTGGAGGTGAACATAAGCGTTTGGAGTACTTACATGCATTTATAAATCTAAAGGTGCCTTCGAATAGATCGGGTGTTGTTATATTTTTATTGGTAAAAAATGAAATTGCTATGGCACGATACATGGAAATGCGTTGTCGGGGTGGTATTGTACCACAATAACGGCCACCAAATGGTGAATTTATCAGTTCTGCTGGTTCCGATGATTGCACTTCTGAGTATATATCCATATACTCATGAACACATCTGTGGCAAAGAAATAATTGTATTAAACAATTGTACAAAATTAAAAGCGACTAAAGAAGTATTTATAAGTCAGTGTATTGTAACATTATGCTGATGTTGTCATAGCGTTAAAAAGAGGGAGAGTAGCTGAAACATATAGAGAGATCTCAAACTGGGCATTGAACGTGAGAGGTCCATATTAAAGATGGAAAGATAGAGTAGATTGAACAGATCTGGCCAGACCTTTTTCGAATTGTAATTTCAATGCATTCATAATATAGTTGGAGACTTATGTCTGACAAATTCAGAACAAGTGTGACTAACGAAACATAAGTATGACCGTAGTTAACTGGAGATCACCGTGGGTATTGACCTTGGAGTGCACTTTACAGATTTCCACTACACTTGATGCCTTCCACCCGTACCATTATTCCTTATATTCTCAGATTAGACGATCAAAATAAAGAAAAATATATTATTTACCATCTAGTGGTTTCTCTTTTGCTCCAAATCCTTGCGGAAATTCAGTATCATATCTTGAAAAAGTGTGGGATATGTGTAGCTCAAACTGTGGGTTTATTGGAAATGCGTTTTGGCCGAAATGAGCACTTTGTAATGTGGGCTGTTGTATGCAAGTTGGCATGGAAATGGTCGCGAGACTCTAATGTCGTTGAACAACTCTCACGGTCATCATCGTCGTACAGTGAGCTGTGACAAGAATGTGGCTGCCGTATCCGAGAGTGTTTGACTCGCCATTATATAACAACTCAAAATTTCGCGCAGCAGCTTGATACTAATTTCACACCTAGACCTCGAATTATCCACTTACAATTTCCAATTGACTCGTCAAATGAAGACATACGACCAACCACATCGTTATCGTTTTAGGTCATTTCGGCGAACTATCGTATTGGAAAACCCGCACGTGATAATCGAGTTTGGTGCATTGTCCCATATTTCTTTTAAAATTCAGATTAAAAGTCCATTTTGGTTATCGGTGACCATTACAGAAGGCATAATAAACCACTTTTTGGTGGCTGGAGATTGAAGACAGGAACTTGGACGATGTTTGGTTTCAGCAGGATGATGCCCACGCCACACTCGAACTTTTGCGCACCTAGTTCGGCCATTGTTCTCTCAGTCGTCCCGGCTATAAAGATTGGCCGCCTCGCAGCTGCGATTTGAAATAATTCGGTAAATTTTTGTTGGCTTACCGTGAAAGACCGATGTTAGTTGAACAATTCATTAATGATGTAGGCCTTAAGACGAATATCGAACAAAGCATGTGTGAGATAAATACAGAAACTATCAACAAGGGCTTGGAAACTGGGAATGAGGCTGTTACAATGGGAATGTTTGCTCTTTTCTTTTAAATCTATAATTTGCTAGCAAACAAGTCTTCATAGATGTATTTTTGTTTTCAATTTGATAAATCACCACACGTATTTGGTGCACCCTTTATAATTATATATTAACTGCCTGCTAAAAGTTGCATCCTTTCTATAAGAGCAACAGCAGATCTGTGACCCACTAAATCTATGCGAACGAAAAAAAACGTAAGTATTTCAGTACAAAATCCACTAATTTTTTTTGGTAAAAGTACTCACTTGATAATAAAAGATAAACAAACAAATAAACGCTTGACTTGGTACAGATAAGGGCGTGTTCCTTCAACACATCGTATTATCGGTAAAAATACGTTGAATCAAAAATTTTCTCCTTTATTTGACGTTTGTCTTCCGTACAAATGCGGCCAATCCAATTCTCATGGCCAATAAGGACACATTTTCAATTCCCACCGTTTGCAGGTAGATGAGTATTTCAAGAAAATTTGAGACGTCCCGTAATCGCCTGCGAGAAACTGGAATATCAGTCTTCTCCGAAGTTTTTATTTTTTACTAATCAAAAAAATATTTCAACACCTTAATACTGATTGTTTACAGTTATTTTCTTGTTGTTACAGTTGACAGCTGATCGACGACAGTGTCGTCTACTTGGCGTTTTACCTGGTAAAATATCGCTTTTTCTTAGTTTTTTTTTCAAATATTTATGGGAATTGTTGACCTGCCAGCATTTTCACTCACAGAACATAAGTTTTTGAGAACGAACAGATACTTCTTCGATTTTCTATGCGAAAGTGTTTGACTGTCTTTTGTTCGCAACAATTTTCGTTTGACATCCTGGGTCAGGCATATAAAATACGACCATTAGCGTCTACATCTTCCATGGTTATTAGTTAAGTCCGCCGTTTTGAGGAACTGTTGCCTAGAAGTCCTGATCAAAATGTGGAAGCTGTCCGGCAGAGTGTTGCAAAGTATCTAACCGTCTCAACTCGCGACCGTTCTGACCAAAGGATTATACGAAGAACATCATTGAAGATAATTTTAAAGTTAGTTTGAAGAACGACTACACTAAGTCTCATTTCGGCCATCCTTTATTATTACAGTGTATTCTCTCTTAAGCGGACAGCAGGCTAGTAAGACACGTAAGGCTAGTAAGTCACTTACAAATTCCTATCGCGTGATTTTTTTTCTGCATAGACGCGGATCAACGTTAGGTTCTGATTACTTGAGGTAACATCACGATATGGCCGATATTGGTATTTGATCAATTCAGGAACTTTTTGGGTCGCTTACGATTGTTCTGATGTGGGCCTATGTATACGTTTTTTCGTGGTATGAAAATGTGACAGACACATTGCGTGGTATTTTGAGTATTCAAAATAATCGTAGTAAGTTTTTACTTTGAAAAAGATTTCTAACTCCCGATTGACACGTTAACTTTCTTCCCAGGGCAATGACCATACAGAGGGCAGACGTCCCAAGGCGTTTGCTAAACATTTCCAAGAGGGAACAGTATTTGTTTAAAAAAAAAACATTATTTGCTTTGAAAATCAATCAAATATTGTCATACCAATTACTTGCCGATCTAATATGTCAAAAAACAAATTGAGACGTCTGTCCTATGTATGGCTTTTGCCTAGTGATTTTCTTTGAAACATTTTAAAGGGCCCTTTACACAGTCAAAATGAATGAACAGTAAAGGGCGCTTAAGAAACGTTTACACGATGACTTTTTAAATGCCTGTTTCTGTCGTCTATTCTTTCTTTGTATAAAAAATATAGAATTAACAAAAATACAGTCAAACTACCACAACTCGAACCACAATTATCCAGTAGTATCGGATTATCCATTTCAAAAGCAGAGGGCTGGAATTCGACATCTGTCAAACAAAGTTGTTAAAACTATTTTTTTCTTTTCAGTTGGAAGTCTGACATTGACGAAAATGGATCGCTTAACTATCACACAACGCTTAAAAATTATTAAAACCATATCGTGCTTTAAGAGGAGATTATGGTTATGGTTATGAAGCACATTTCTCACTCGGTGGGTATGGTAATAAACAAAATTGTCGTATGTGGGGTTTTGAGAATCCTCAAGTAATTGAAGAGACGCCATTACATCCACAAAAAGTCACTGTTTGGTGTGATCTTTGGTCCGAAGGTGTGATTGGAGATTACTTCTTCGAAAACGAAGTTTGAACGATTGTCACCGTCAATTCGGAGCGTTATGGCCGTATGATAACCGACTTTTTTTTGCCTGCTATTGAAGAATACGACTTGGAGAATATGTGGTTTAAATAAGACGGTCCCACATGCCACACAACTGGAGCGAATATGGTTTTTTTTGCAAGAGACATTTCCCTACCGCGTCCTTTCTCGTCGTGGCGTCATCTGGCCGTCAAGATCATGCGATTTTACATCACTGGACTTTTTTTGTGCGGCGACGCGAAAGAGCGGGTTTATGCAAATAAATTTTTAACTCTTGAGCACTTAATAACCAACATTCGTCCAATTATGGCTGAGATACCGCCCAATATTTACCAAAAAGTGGTCGAAAATTACAGTTCGACTTACGGACACTTTGAGTTATGGAATTACTTATAAAATTGTTTAAGGGAATTTGTATGCATAACTGCCACTAGAAGGGCTTCTGAGTAAAGAAAATTCGACTTATTCTTTTTTTTTTTTTGGTAAATTTTCAATTAAAAAGTAAAATTTCCATTTTGTGGCTGTTATGATACCCTCATGCTTCGTCGAAAGTTGTGACTCCTTGGCCTGAGTGGAAATTGGCTGGTCTTCCCAGAAAGCCAATACTGCCGAACCAAATCGGTTTCATTGTTTTCCATATGGTTTTTTGTGTTAAATTGCGATTTCGGGAATTTTTTTTTTTTTAAATCACAGGTTTTGTGGCTTTTTGGTAGGTTGGTAGGTATTTCTTGGAACGCATACACGTAAATTCCTTAATGCAACCAATTTTGGGCGACAAACGAAGTATTCACCATTCGATGTGTGTGTGTGAGATGTGAATTTATTCAAGCGCAACGGCCAAAAACGCCAGTAAGACATCCTCCATTTCATTCACGTAGCTTTCTCCTTCCCTGATGTCATGACAATAACTCACATACAATTCACAGAATTTTCCAACATTTTACGACGGTCCTTGTACGCCGTTGTACTTGTTGAAAATTCCGTAAATTGGCAATCAGCATAATTGCAATACAATCAATTTAATGAAATTAAACCGAAACGACGACAATAAGGCAAAATTGGCTGGTGTGGCCCCGCAGAATATCAAATAAAACGCATATAAATTAAAAGTAAATGAAATGAAATGTCATCGTGCGGCAAGGAATGAAATGGGAAAATGGCTACTTACGATGGTAATTCACCGACGGCGGAACCGCTGTAAATAATTCAAAAGACAGAAGAAAATAAAATTACAGTTAATATAAAATCTATTTAAAAAGTCTATTTAAAGAGAATAATTCCGAACTGATGTGTTGTACGTACTCAGGTGGATTTCCTCTTAGATTAAATGATTTAAAAACTACTTCAACTCGTTGTCCGGGTCCTGCTAGGAAAGTGTAGAGACATTGGCGTGAATGGTTCTTGTGATTGTGCAACAGTGGAGCAGAGAAGGTGCCATTTTGTGGGCCGCCGATGCGTGAGACAAACGTTTGATCGCATTCTGCAAAGAGACACAAGAGAGAAACAAACGGAAACCGCAAATAAACAAACCACACAAATATCAAAGGAGTCAAACAAAAAAGTATTAAAATAAAAAAAACAACACACACACACACATAAAACACCTATCCAAAGAACCCATGGAATAATTAATGTAAATTGGTTGAAAAAGGTAATAAAAAAAATAAAAAAAAAAAAACGGAAACAGAAAAATACATGAAACGGAAAACGGATATGGGAAACATATTACAGCTGTGCGGATGTATAAGAGTGGTTGGACTAAATGTTGACTGTACGTTTTCCAAAATAATTAATGAATTTATTGTGTTTTAATTGTATTTGTTTAATATTAAATGTTAATGAGAGTATTTTATGTGCTGTTTAAGGATGGACAAGCGTTTCCTTGCTATACTCAGGCATTTAGTGAGGGCGGTATGATAAGTAGGTTCTGTAGAATATGGGCAATAACTCAAGCTATTAAGGAGATAGAGAGAGAGAGGAATATCTATGCATCAGATCATTTCACCAATCATATGCAGAAACACTGATTTTGTATGTGGACCCAAGAATGATAGAAAACAAGATTATTGACCTTATCTGGGAACTGGGCCACAGGTTCAGGGAACTGTACTAGCAAAAAAATACTGCGTTATAGAGCCTGCTTAGGAGGCATACAATGAGACTGGACATAAAACCACATTTCAGCACTTGCCCTGCCCTGGCGGATAGGCGGGAATCAACTGACCGGAAGCAATTGACCTTTAATTTAATTGGGTGTCATTTTCTTTGAGCTTGTCCAATGATACAGCACAAGTAATTGTCTGGTCATGCTGGATACGTTATAATAAACATACTCGTAGACTATTGAAGCGAATATCCCGCTGAATTTTTAAAGAAACATGTTCCAATAACTCCCTCAGACCCAACAGTAACACGAGAGCAATGTAAAAGTTTCTGTAGCATGCTGTTGTTGGGTACTTACGTACCCATTGAAAAGGAAATGGTCTTCGTCTGAGAAAATGATTTGTTATGCAGCAAAACAATCCGGTTGGCGGCGAAGATATTTACGAATTGTCTACGTTGCAAACGACAATTGTCACCAATTTTTGCACCAGCTCAACCATAATTTCTCTCCATTTGACAACAAAAACCACTGATCATTTAGCTTGCATTCAAGTATAACACACTCTTAATATAACGCAATCAACCTTGCAAAGCCAAAGAGCCAAAACCTTACTCGCCATGTGGTGATTGCAGTTGGGCCAATTGCATAAGTTGTAACCTTTTTCAATGCTCTTTTTAATGCTAGATTTTTTCAGTTGACAAGGACAAATATGAACTGGTGTTTTAAATTCTTGTAGCAAGCAGCTGCCCGAAGCATATCTCCCTTGAGTCAGTTTGTAGGTCCCGTTGTGATATCGTTGGCCAAAAATTGTTCCCAGTTTTTCGGCTTCCAATGGCATTTCTTCAACCAACGCATTGTCACAATGAAGGTATGAATTCAGCCCACATTCACTTTCGAGAGACAGGTTGTGCCTTCTAGTTTTTAGTAAAATAAATATTTCCCGTTATACTTTTAAAAAAGTGGTTTACTTTCTCCATCCGTCTTCTGCAATGTCACAACTCCACTTTCGAGAGACAGATTTTGTCTACTAGTTCGTACACCAAACATTGTCCGTTTCAAGTTTAAAAAAGCCGGGCAATGATAGAGGTGGGTTGCTCTCTCCATCGATCGTCTGGAATGAGATGAAGCTTCCCTGATATCGAATGTTTACTCTCAGTAAGAGTTAACGCCGATGTCACAACTACACTCACTTGAGTTCAGATTAATGCCAGCTCTCGCTGCTCCATCAGCCGTCCAGTTACCAATTTAACCAATTTAACCAGGAACCAATTTAAGGTTAACAGACGAACCCCTGTCTCGCTATCTCCTCCATAGACAGCCGTCATTCTTTAGCAATTTTTTAAGAGATGTACATATTATTTAAATTTTTTTCCTTTTCTTTTTTTGAAGACCAACACTCATTGGCTGTCACCTATAAATGCAATGCACTGTGTTAGCGGAAGGAGGAAATTTTTGGAATTTTCGAATGTCACAACTGGCACGAAACACACTTGCTGGAAGAGTATTCCAAATACGAACGGTTCCGATGAAGAAAAAATTTTCTCCATAGTGCGTCGTCCGATCAACCGATCACTTCACAACGAACTGATGAACGTCACTGGAAAGCCGCGTATTCAGAAGCGAGACGACGGATATCTGAGGAGCAGCTACCGTTAAAATATCTATAGAATAACGATATACATCACACATTCCGGCCATGCTGAAGGGTGACAATAGAGTTGGATAACCTACTATCCCCTATCACGATGCTGAAGGGAGACAATAGAGTTGGATACCCAATAGAGTTGGAGATACCCAATAGAGTTGGAGATGGTATGAAGCCTTTCTTATCCCGCTTTAAAAAGCCTCAACATTTAAATGCTTCTTACACTTATTGAGTGCATTAAAATCTACTCTTGCCCCAAAAATCTACATTTGCCCCAAAATATCGCGCAACGACGTAACGTCGACATAGTTGAGACCAGCAGCTGCAGTCCCAGCCCAGTTAGTCAAACAATTTGTCTACATCGGCTTCGTCGTCATTAGAAACAAAATAGAGCGTAGGGTCATGGTGACAAATTGCTGCTACTTTGGGCCAATCAGACAATTCAAAAACAGAGCCGTCTCTCGAATAAGGCTTAACATTTAGAGAATTTTTAACAAACGAACGAATTCGTTTTAAGGAAACAGGCAGTAAGTATATTTAAGGCTTGGCAGAAGAAATATATTTGTCTTCTGAATTCTGAATCTTTGTTTGGTAGAATAGGGCCGTGTGTAGTATAGTTTGGTCTCTTCGCCAGTGAGTAGTACGTTGGTCGCTACAGAGTAACATAGAAATGGTTTGGCCTTTCCGCTCACTCTTCGCCACGGAGTATACTGCTGACCGTACGAACGCTATGGATGCATTTTTCAGGGCCGACGCCGCCACTTTATTTCCTCTTCACAACTTTGCTGCTGCGTTTTTCAAAAACTGTCACTGCATTCCTCAGCGGTGCTATAGACTAAAAAGCCGCCGCTGTTTTCTTCATCGACGTACTGTAGACTACACGAAACATCAACATTTTTTAATTTCCCTAAAACATACTTTACACGGTAAAAAACTAGGATTTTTTTTAAAGGAACGGTAGTGGCGGTATGACGCATACACACAAATTTGTATTGTAAAACTGTTCATGCATTTTGACCGTGTATAGGGCGCTTAACAACTCAGGGGAAAACCGCTCTTGTTTGTACTAAAATTTACTCCGTTGAAATGACCTTACGCATGTGGCGACGACAAATCTCGGTTGAGTATACGAACGATCTCGGAGAAAACTGGATATGAATCGAGATAAGGTGTTAACGACACCAAATGCAATTGGTTTCGAAGACTGTACCATGCCAGTCACTATCAAACGTCATGCAAGTGAATGGCTCGACTCCGCCGCACTGTGGGATCGCTTCATACATTTTTGTGCAAAAAATATAAGGAGTAGTCCGAGATCATTGAAAGTTGGCACCGAGCATTATATTGACTAAATTAAGAAAAAAATGGAATTTCATCAAAATCGGCCACGCCCACCGCCCACCGCCCATACAATCCAAATGGATTTTTCGCATAAAATTTTTCCTATCCGGTCAAAAGTGTTCAAATTTGGTACATACAGTTTCTAGAATTAAGAAAAGATGCCCATACAGATTATAGATAAGAATTTTTTTTAATATTTTGTTTATTATTCCACAAAATAGTGCAAAATTTAAACAATTTTATAATTTTTCTAAGCAGTGATTATGTTGTGTTGCTTTCCTATTACAAATTGTATGTCGTTCCCAACTTACCTTTCAGCCATGTTTCATATTTCTTAAAAAAATCTTGCCTATTTACTTGACATTTATGCCATCTATCCTTAAAATGACTAACGAACCGCTTTGAAATGGCCTTTTTAACATCTTCAACTTGATCTGAAGAAAGTTTCGAATTTTTAGTTTTTATGAAAGTGTTTAATAAAGTGTTTAAATTGCAATTAATTATTTCTTTACACAGTTCTTCATATAAAACCGAAAACAAAATCATTTTGATAATTATATATAAAAATTTTAAAAACTTTGAAAACTAAAATCGCAAATGTTGTTGTTCTTCCTTTTGTTCACTACAAAATGATAAAATAATCATGTGCTAATTCTAAAAATCATATGGTTTTGTTTTTATTTATCTCTATGCACTGTTTCGCCCGAATTGTTAATTGTTGTTGTTATATTCAATAAATAGCTGGCCTAAAATTATGCAATACTTTTTTTTGCAAAAATTTAATGAAAATGTTCATGACTTTTACCAGAAATTTCTAGTTTTCTTCCACTTCCGGAAGTTTCCTAAAAATATTTTTTGGTTTAATCGAAAGAAGACATTCCCACCTTTCATTTTATTAAAAGAACGGCTTGGAGGAGAGTGGAGCTACATTTTTTTGTGTCCATTGAAAATCCAAAAAAAAAAATTTTTAGCGGCTTAAAGATTTGGACATATCTTCCTAACGGTTTATGATATCCCCATGATTTTTTTTTTAATTTATAGAGAAATACTATATTTTTAAAACATATTAAAGTCAAATGGTATTATCAAGAAAATTTTACATATATGGACCACTGCATTGCATGAAAATATAAGTCATTTCTTGCTTAGCACCCTTGCAGGGACTTTCCCTCAATTTTTCACAAATAGAATACAATTTTTCGAAAAAACCATAAATGCACATTTCGTATTTAAACAGTTCTCTACAAAACTGCATCTTTAAATTTTTGAAATTCAGTAGTTGAAAAATTGATTTATTGACACCAAAATCCCACAGTGCGCCGTTCCGAAAGGAAAGCTATCAGTTCTCCAGTAGATCCATTTCTACGGAAGCCATGCGGTCGATTATTTAGAAGGCCGTTACACTTTAGATACTTTACCAGGTGGATTTAAATCCACTGTTTCTCTCCATAATCCTCAAGAGCGCCGAAAATATTGCAATTGGGCGGTAATTTCAAGGATTTTCCTTTATCGGCTGAACAATCATCCAACGTAAAGGGTAACTCCGGATAACTACAATCCGCTTAACTGAAAACTATCGGATGTCACTAGTTGGTATTAAACATTTTCACTTATCCAAATTACGCTGAACAAACAACCGGCTAACTGAAACAAGATGACTCCATTTGTAGTTCACCGAATTTTGGAAAGAAAAAAAGAAAATTTTAAACGACTTTCGATTAAAAGTATTTTCAATAACTGAAAAAAAACATAAAAGTATTTGCTACCACACATATCACACCGCCGACCATATATCACACTGACAGTATTCAAGCAACTCAAAATGTATATAAAACAAAGAAAGGATTACAGGGTACTTTTGTTTACAAAAACATTTTGGTTAGCGATTCGAAAAACAAAAACAATTTCAAATACAAACACGTTCGTCAAAATAAGGAATATCAGTAAACAACAAAAGAAAATGACGTACTTGGCGTTTTTAACGTAGGTCTCGGCAGCGAATCCAAGTAAGCCACTACCGGTAGCCTGGGTTTCGCTAAGGCCTGTACACGGGGTTCGCCCCTTAAGTCAGACGCAGCTGGATTGGACTCAACTGCCGAGTTTCCAATTTTCAGTTTTTTAATTTGTCAATATAATTTTTATTTTGTTTTATTATGAATGATGGTGGAGTAGTAGTAGTAGTTGTAGAAGAAATTCATAGGCCACATTTTGTTGGAGGGGTTTGATTTGATTTGATTTTTTTCATAAAAGAAAGACATTTGCCAAAAAAGAGGGAAGAAAGAAAAAAAAAGAATATTTTTTTTTTTGAAAAATTTTAGATTTTGAAGTAAATTTTATAAAATTGTTTTCAAATTAGTTTTAATTTTTTTGAATCTAATTTCAAACATGCAAGTGCTGATGTGTGTGTTTTCGCAGTGACTGTGCCGGTATGCCAGTGTGTGAGTTCGTACACGAGTATTTTTCTGAGCAGATGTGTGTGTTGTTTTGTTGTTTCCTTTCTCATAAGACACACCTGCCTGCGGATAGTGTAAATGTAAATGGCTGTGGTTTCTTTATTGGTGAGATTGGTTTCTTTATTGAGAGAGAGAGCGATAGGCTCAATAGTGTACGTGTAAATGAAAATGCCAGTGCATTGCTGAGTGGCAGAATAAGAGAGTGAGAGAGGTTGTAAGCACGTCTGTGTGTGGATGTCTACACCTGCGTGTTTGTTATATGTATGAGAAGCAGCAGTGAGGTGACACACACAGGATGGGCGGAATGTGTGGCCAGAGAGTGTTCGATTGGGAGAGAAAAGATCACTCCTGATAAAGCTCATGTTGTTGTTAGAGCTGTTTTGAAAAATAAACAAAAGACTTCAACAAAGTTTAAAACAAAAACCAATTCCTTGCAGACAAATCTCCAAACACAGGGTGTTTTAAAATTTGAGTTTCTTTTCAAATTGTGTTTTATTTCATTTGTCGTTATTTCCTTTTTGGTTTATGCTGTTGACCGGTATCACGTGGTACTATCACCGTATACAAAAAATGGCTGATCCATGAAACTCGCATTGTGTATATTTTTGGTTATTTAAATCGCCTGGAGTAAAAAAGTTTATCGAATAATGTTTTACTTAGACTGGCTCCTAACAATACACAGAAAACACCCGGTTCCGGTCATTTAACAGAAAATATCGCCGCCATAAGGGAAAACATTGAAGAAGTCAATTAGGCGGCGATCACCCTAAGGTGGCTCGGCTCGATCAAAATATTATATCAAAATAACAACAACAATGATGACCATTCATTAATTCCTTTGAAGAACAACCACACGGTTTTGAGGGGAAAAAAACCGTATTTTTTTTCTCATTCGATGTTCAGTTAACAAAAAAAAACTTACGATCTATTGCGTGTGTTTTATTTAATTCTTATTGTTGTTGTACTCACTGATGATGTTCTTCAAAGAAGAACGGAATATTGGAAAAATAAATTAAAGAAAATAAATTTTATTATTATTAAAAATTCCTGACCTCGAGCTTGAACTCTTTAAAATAATAAAAATAAAATTAAATTCGATAAATAGTTTGCTTTAAAAAAATGTCTATTAGAATTTTTTTTTAGTTTTTGGATCAGCCTTGAAATACTCATTCTTTGAGAAACTCGAGCAAGACAATTTCAGCAAAAAGGATCGACGTTTGTTAGACTGCACGCGGAGCACTTTGAGAAGATATCATATACACGTCATAAATTGTGGACTTTCTACTACTAAACAAATTAAACGAATGTTTAATTTCCATTGCAAATAAGTTGTTTAAGTAGAATTTGAAAAATACACTTGAAGTTGAAAGGGGCCATCCATGTTTACAGAGAACACTCTGTTCGAAAAGTACTCGGAATTGTTCATATAAATGGTCGGCTTAAGACAATGTCGCGACCTTAGAACAAGAAGGTGCCAACTGCACCAAAGTAGTTTTGAGAAAACTTAACATCAGTGTGTAATTTGTTATAGTTCGCATATGCCATTAATTCTTGCCAACCATTATTAATTAGTTTGTTTCAATTTAAACAGTATAACAGTTTCAATTTTAACAGTAATCGAAGGATATTACATATTATAGTTCGATTTGATATACAGGTCAATTAGTCAATTAGAACCTTGTTGTACTAAGGTCACGAATTGTCAACATTTGTTTTGTTGCTAATTAGGCACAAGTGTCTATCTCTTTCTTGTATTTTATGCCCGTTTCTGTTCATTTAAAATGCTCACTCATTTTTAATCTTTTGTCCGCATACCCCAGTATTTTTATATTTGTGTTGAAGAATTTTTCTTGTGTGTATAGTAGGGCGTTTCACAAAAGACGTTTTTTTCTGATTTTTCCAACTCTTGAAGCGGAATATTGAAGTTTGTGATTGAAGAGAATTTTGAATTTTTTTTTGGATTTTTTTAAGATGGGTACGGGGTCGCTGAAATCGATTTTATCAAAAAAATGAGGTTATGGAGAAAAATTTTTAATATTAATTTTTGCTGGTGCTTTTTCTTCATAAAACTAAACAATTCTCTTCTTAATGATCCGATCCCACGACAAAAAAATGATTGATGTGAAAAATTATTATATTAAGGACCACTTTGATAGTCTTAAAAGTACAAAATTATGTTTTTATAGATTTCAAACCTCAATAACTTTAAAAGTTTTCAACATTTTTTCAAGATAATTTAAAGGCCTTTCTAACGCATTTTTCATCTTGAAAAAATGTTGAAAACTTTTAAAGTTATTGAGGTTTGAAATCTATAAAAACATAATTTTGTACTTTTAAGACTATCAAAGTGGTCCTTAATATAATAATTTTTCACATCAATCATTTTTTTGTCGTGGGATCGGATCATTAAGAAGATAATTGTTTAGTTTTATGAAGAAAAAGCACCAGCAAAAATTAATATTAAAAATTTTTCTCCATAACCTCATTTTTTTGATAAAATCGATTTCAGCGACCCCGTACCCATCTTCAAAAAATCCACAAATTTTTTCGATATTCTCTTAAATCACAAACTTTAATATTCCGCTTCAAGAGTTGGAAATTTTTTTTTTGAAACGCCCTAGTGTATAGTCTACACTGGAGCGTATGATTAATACACAATTATGTCGGCGATAATAATCTTGTGATAACGATCATCTGGAATGGCTTAATGCTGAATGATAACTCGTACAGATATATGTACCATTAAAAACAAAACAACAATCTTCAATGTTTATTAAAAATACAGACATATCGGATTGAAATAAATAACGAAATTTCAAAAGCAAACGATAACAATTACGATATACGGAATTCAATTAAACGAAATTTTCGTTTCGTTTTACAAAATTGAAAAAAGACATATCTTTTATTTAAAAAAGAAATTCTACAATTGGCAGAAAAGAAATTGAACGTTGTTTCAAAAAAGAAATTCAATCGCTGACAATGTGACCAACGAATTCAAAAGAAAACTGGACCTAATATTGTCTAAATTAGCGCTGTAGACAAATGTGAGTCATGGTCGACGCCACAACGAAAGTGATCAGAAATTACAACTTACTGCCTGTTTCCATGAAACGAATGGGTTCGCTTGTTACAAATCGTCAATATTCGAAGCGTTATAAAATTGATGTCAAACATATGGAACACAATCTCAAAAGAAAAAGCTATCACTATTGATAAAAATCCATTTTATTGCGCCTTCAATTTTGACAATTTGTAACGAACGAACAAATTCGTTTTATGGAAACAGGCAGTTAAAGTGGGGCAAACTTCAAAATACATTTGTAAGATTATTTACAACAAATATGTTGTGAATCCCGACAATTCAGGTCGATCGTTTACCACGACCACTTCGGAGGACCACCTACGCTGTAATATAATTACTACACCGAATGTTGTCGGACACAATCCAGAAGGCGCTACGACGTAACACCCAAATGAAAAAACCTCCAAACGAAAAAATGAAATAATACCCAAGAAATTTCGAAAAATCTTTTGGGCGTTCAATATATTTTAAAATAAAGCTCCCATACAAATCGTCTACTTTGCCCACATTAGAAATCCTGTAATAATATCAATATGACTAACGCGATCTTGCCCAAATTCCGTATTTAGTAAAGCTATAGCTAGACAAAGATTTCGACAAAAACATGGAAGTCTGGCAACTCCCCTTCTGGTACCTCCCATACAAATGTACCATTCCGCCCCTGATAAGCCGTGTAATATTATCAATATGACCAACGCGATCTTGTCCAAAGTCTGTATTTAGAAAAGCTATAGCTAGACAAAGCTTTCGACAAAAACTTGGAAGTCTGGCAACTCCCCTTCTGGTACCTCCCATACAAATGTACCATTCCGCCCCTGATAAGCCGTGTAATATTATCAATATGACCAACGCGATCTTGTCCAAAGTCTGTATTTAGAAAAGCTATAGCTAGACAAAGTTTTCGACAAAAACTTGGAACTCTGGCAACTCCCCTTCTGGGTCCTCCCATACAAATGTACCATATCGCCTACCTTAGAAACGGTGTAATATTATCAATACGACCAACGCGATCTTGCCCAAAGTCTGTATTTAGAAAAGCTGTGGCTGGACAAAGTTTCGGACAAAAACTTGGAAGTCTGGCAACTCCCCTTCTGGTACTTACATACAATTTTCGAGAAAAAACTCTACAATATTTTGAGGTTGCTGTTGCACAAACAGTTTGCCTAACAAAAATCAGCCACCATTTCTTCTCAAGCACTTGACCGATTATTTTTATTCTATCGATGTTTTATAAACAAGGTCTACGATTATGTATAAATTGTCTTCTATTCTGTTGATTTCTTTTCCCAGCCCTTTTCCCAGCCCAAAACAAGTTTTCCCAATCCACGCTCTAGGTGAACTCTGCCCTCCTCTATCGCTGCCCCACCACCTCAGATAAAACCGTAATAGAACTTTTGTTTAGATATGAAGCCAACAGACAATGACATACGAACTGATTACATTGGGTAACATGTGTTTTGTGGTTAACACCAGAACGACAGACACAGATCGCAAGCTAAAGGGCAAAACAGTGTAACAACAAGAAATAGCTAAACTATAGGATTACAAGATTTTTAGTATTTTAGAGAGTTTTCAAAACTACGAAGGGGGATTTTTAAATGAAACTTTGAAAGGTACTCGGAATTTATTGGAAAAAATTGTCCAGGACCGATGATGGGATGACATTTCTAGTAAATCGTTCTAGTCGTGAGACAGTTCCTTCAATTTTTCGATAAGCGGGGATCCGAACAGCCTCTGCAGTTGATCATTCACCTTAAGTGGATGTCTGGCCATTGGGACTTACCAGGTAAGTGAAAAATACATTTCATGTGCCCATGAAAAGTCATTTTCATATTAAGGTTATTCATGAAATGTGGTATAACGGCACTAACAACAATTCTGCTTCAAATACAGGCTGGGCATATTTAAAATTGTTAATTTTAATTTAATTTTAATTAATAAACAAAAGTACTGATCATTTTTTTTTTTAAATTTCTGCTTTTACTGGAAAGTTTGAACTTCGTTACAATACCATGACTGGCTTTGGCAAGAGATAAAGCTGTGTTTTCTGAGAAAGTTCATGTCCCAAAATGCATTCAATAATTTGTCTCAAATCTAAACAGATAAATAAAGTGTCGTTGGGTCATGTGTGATGTCAGCTCGGCGGATGCTCATATTGTTTGAATTTAATTTATAACAAAACTACAACCACAACGAAAACAGGTGTATATCGAAATGAGTTTATATGTTTTTGTGTAATATATATGTACATCGGATATGTAATATATACATCTGATATGTATATACATATGTGTTTGTGGTAGTAATATTTAATTTGAATTGGTCCATTCGGTGCGGAGTTTCCGCACGCAGTTCATGGAATTACTCGCACAATTTATGAGAATGAGAATGATATTTATCTGAATACATATAATATATGGAAAAATATACAATTTCATGGAGGGTTTTTGCAACAAATCGTATAGAATGTGGTGTAGTAAAGCAGAAATTAGTGGTTTTAATAGACATATACATTAGAGCGTACCAGGTTACAAGTAAAAAAAAAGTTCGCCACTGAATCTTTTGAAACAATGTGTGTAAACCAGCCAGAAAGGCCTTGGACGCCAACTACCACGGAAGTCGCAGACAGGGAAGACCGAGACTTGGGTGGAGGGACCAAGTGGAAGAAGACATGAAGATGCTTGGCATCAGGAACTGGAGAAGCCAAGCTGAAGACCGCAGTGCTGGGAAATCACTTAATAATCAGGCAAAGACCAACAACAGATTGTAGAGCCAACCGAAGGAAGTTAGAGTGTAAACTGAATCCTTGTCACTTGCTCGGCCCAGACCACAAGATCTATTTTTCTAACAATTTTTGTTTCTTATTTATGATTTATAGAATTCAATTTCAATTCGTTTTTCCGCTGTGGCGAACAGGACTTGTGGGTAAGAGAGACATCAGCCAAAACGGCAAATCAACAAGATGCCATTCACTTTACCGTTTCCCCGTCCCCCGCCCCCCCCCGGCCAGCAGCATGACAATGGACAAATGTAATAAGATTTTTAATTTTATTTGATTTCGCCTTTTCGTGTTGTCTTTCTTTTCCAAATGTCAAGTGATTCGTTTATGATTTAACACCTGCATAAAAACAACAAAACGAAACGAACTCAATTGAATACATGGACAACACACACACAATCACGACAATATTTGGAGTGTCATCAATTAACCTAGATTGGGAAAAGGACGACCAAAGACCACCATCAACTCAATGGCTGGTCCCCGGAATACCCAATGCCGCCCACACAGCATCAATTGTTAACGAACGACAAACCGACCACGGCTATGGCGACACCCAGAAATAACATGGCAACATTTACCATCGGGGAGGTAACATCACCACCATCATCAGCAATGACAACATCCTCCTCATGTATGAGTGTGTGTGTGTGTATTGTATGGTGGCCACCGCAGTACAACACAATTGACGGGACAGGATGACAGACAGGCAAAAGTGCAAAAGAAGAAGAAAAAAAAAACTATCACACAACGACATTACAGCAAACGTCAATTGCTGCTGTTGCAAGATAAATACAAACACCATTTAACACGATCAAATACAAGCACTCACACACACACTCTCCAAAGGTACACAAATGTAGTACACATTGATGTATACACACACACACTCGCAAACATCGCAGTGTATTCGATAACGATGACGGTGCTGCTGGTTGCCAGCAAATAAATGATATTAAGCAGGTGGAGGAGAGTAAAAAAAAAAGACCACAGAACATAAAAATTGTTCACTCCCGGGGCAAATTATTTTACTTGTTAATTGAAAATTACAGTTAACACGCCCACTCATACACACACACACAAACACACACACAGAGTCAGTGTATGGAAGCATACTCGCATACATTTACACTTAAAGACAAATCTTGGTTCTATTTAACAGATTTCAATTAAGCGGATTCCACTGCACTATTGATCTAATTTGTATTCAATATTATTTGTTTAGGGAAGTTTTTGCTGGAAATGATTTTTTTGCTGGCACGGTCGCTCTACTGGCTGGACCCTCTAGAACAGACCAGAATATCTTCCATACGAACGATTAATTCAAATTAATTGAACTATCATTGGTCATTGGTGGAAGTTTATTGAATAACGTGAACTATATTTGTGGTAGTTAGTGTGTGCGACTATCACACAGAAGAACCCTGGAAGAACCCCTCAAACATTGTTCAGCGGCTGTTTCCCCGTCGTTTACGAGTAAGAGAGTAATCCCTAAGCCATGAGAAGTGTTAAAGGGAAGTTGTCTCCTGAACTGCCCCTAGAAGTATTTCGACTTAAAGAAAATTCGATGGAAGTTGCACTGTATATAGGATCAGCAATTTTCGACATTTTATAGAATCTCTATACAGCTAGTCACACAATCTAGCTGATCGAAAGAATACTAAGTTCGGCTTACAGAACACAATACCAGAATTATAAAAATTCCCGTGTTGAACTTTTGCAAATTATTATTGACCGTCTGTCATTTTCGCAACCACCATATCCAAATTACCCAAAATTCTAGTGTTTAACCGCGACAACACTTTTCAACTGAACCACGCTTCATATTGAACAGATATATTTAGTTTGAGTGTATGTCGATAATCATATATGTTGACACAATTATTAAAAATGGTTTTGAAAGTAATCAGTTTTTAGCGGATATTGTGCACCAGATTACTTATCACAGTTTGTTGATTACAAATCAATAGACCTGTTCGATTAGATTTATGGAAGTTACATTTTGTATGAAACTTGGAAGGGAGTTGTGTTAAGGTCGCTTATAAAACGAGTAAATATCTTCCACGAAATAGTTTAGTGAATAATTAAGGAGTGCCATACAATTGTAGATACGTTTCAAAAAACCAAATAGATGCGCGAGAGTGATAGCGACAAATGAGGACATTTCCAAAAACGGAACTTCCACCTTAAATTCGTTATTAGTAAGTTATTATTATCTGCTTACATTTCATGCTGAGGGTAATGACATGTCATTAGCAGGTAATGCAAATGGTAATTATATGTATTGGATGTTTAAACCCAAAACTATTGTTATCGATAACTATGGTTTGACAGCTGATAATGCCCAACTGATTTGATTTACTACACAACAAGACCATCTTCGGTCTAATAATTACACAATGCACCACGAAAAAATACAACCATATACGGACAACATTACGTGATACAAGTCCAAAGAAAAACAACTGCATCTCCAAGTTTTGCCCCAAGTCATGCACTTTTCATAACCAAATCGCAAAGTGGCTGCCCTATGTCCTCGATAGCCACACGAATTCTTACTTTGAGGTCTTGAATCGATGCTGGGCTGTTGGCGTAGACCTTATCTAACACATGGCCCCAAAGGAAGAAGTCGCCCGGTGTTGAATCACAAGATCTCCGAGGCCAATTGTGATCACCTCTTCGAGAGATAACACGGTCCCGAAACTTTTCCCATAAAAGAGCAATGGTTTCGTTGCTTGTGTGGCAAGTAGTGCCATCTTGTTGAAAGTAAACGTTGTCCAGATCAATATCATCCAACTTCAAACATAAAAAATCATTAATTATCTCTCGAAAGCGCAATCCATTCACCGTAACTGTTGATCCAACCTCATTTTCGAAACCGCACTAAAACAGTCACACGTTGAGGATGGAGAGGCCTAACTCAACAATAACTCTGGGGTTTTCCGAGCCCCAGATGCGACAATTTTACTTGTTGACATAGCCACCGAAGTGGAAATCGGTCTCATCAGTCAAGACGAATTTGCGATGGAATTCCGTAATGCATTTTAAGGACCCAAACAGCTAAGACACGACATTGTTGATGTTCGGCCGGCTTAAGTTCTGGTGTTAACTAAACTTTATAAGCCCTAGTCTTTTGTGGAATTCCAAAGAACGACGAGGAATGGACAAGCCTGGGTTTTCTTCAACACTTTGGGCTACAGCTGCAATATTCACATCACTAACTTGTCCCAGCAGCTCGAATTTGTCCACCAATTTCCGACAAGGTCGTCGTGAAGCACCTTGTCGGACCCGAAAATGCTTTAGTTTTGCGAACTGTGATTGCAAGATTTTCACAATTTTTGTAGTGAATTTTAATAATTTCACAGCGTTGTTGAAGCGTGTATCGTTTTATTTTTAGTAATGGCGTAGTTTCTACTTGTCAAATGTGAGAGCTATCAAAATACCGGGTGATTCAACATAACACCTCTTGTTGGGAAACTCTTTATATTCAAATGGATCATAACAAGATCAGTCTAAATCAGTTCAGATGTCTGTTCAGAAAGGTTTGGCTAGTCATTATGAATGGTTTGACGCCAGATAAACGCTTGAAAAGGGTGAAAATTTACTATGAAAAAAATCTGTTAGCCCTTAACGAATTACCATTACATCCATTAAAATTGATAATATAATATTTCTCTCATGTATTATAATACAATCTGAGAATTGATAAAAATCTATTTTTTAAAAAATTTGACGTGATACAGACATTTCCACGAGTCTGCCTGCCAAAAATCAGCTCGATTGGATCACTGAAAAAGGGTTAAAAATCGGTCGAAACACACAGGCCACTACGAGCTTCATACTTCAAACTTAAAAAAAAAACGTGTACATGAAAATCGCCGATACACGTGTATTTTTATTTTTTTCCCTCTTTCCGAATATGTGCATTTGGTTCATAGGACAGAAAAAAATCTATTTTTTGTAACACGGTGTTATCATTTTAAGTTCTCACAGTTCTCAAAAAAACATTCGATACTTAAAGAGTTTTTGCTGGGTTCATATTTTGAAAACTGACCCAACATTCGTAGGTCAGTGGTTGGGTATAGTGGGAGACTCTGGGTCACATCGAAGTACTACACATTAACCGAACCCATAACTTGTCATTGCTTAGTCCCCCTTCACACTAGGCAATTTTACTGGCGGCAACTTTTATGCTTCTCGTTTTAAACTTGGATCTTGTGTTCACACAAGGCAATTCGGTGTCGGCAATTTTCGTTTTCATTATTGCCTTTTCAAATGCAAATGCCTTTCAAAATGTCAAAATAATCTGCAGCCAACTTCACACTATGAAAAACATCCCCCTCACCTCTCTCTCCAACAAACTGAGAATTGCGGCAAATAAAATTGACTAGTGGAAATCCATTTTAATTCATTAATTAATTAATTGAACACATTTTAGAAATGTTTCCTGTGACATTCTTAACGATTCAATTATCGAGACTACATTGTTCACTAAGAAACTTTTTTCATTATCATCTGAAACCCAAGCTGCAAAACCAATAACCACACTGTGGTTGCTTTTCTGGAAAATGCTCACCATTCTTCTCTGCAAGGTTGGTCGTTGCCAACAACTTTCTTTATGAGAAGTTTACCTCAATCAAACAGTCACAGTTCACTACATTAACAGAGAGAATTGGACACCAATTTAAGACTCTTGGGCATTATTTTTTAATTCCCGGAATGTGGTAACCAAAAACAGATGATTTTTACTATGTACCCTAATAAAAATCATCGTTAACGGCACATGGTAAAGACATTCGTAGACCCCTTAATTCTAAGAACGTATTTGATGGGTGACATCAAATACCAAACGCATGAAAATGCCAAAATGTTCACATATGAGCGATAAAACGAATGAACGAAAGTATTTCACAGAACATTAAACTCAAGCACCCGCTGGGGGCGGGATGTTTTCCGCCAATGAGAATTTCACTTTTATTAACATCTGTCTTGGTGGGGAACCTACGTAACACAAGCACATATGAAAGCCATAATCGCCAAGGAAGAGCTGTAGAATAGGTGGTTCGGATAACAGGTTGGGTAAGTAAAATAATGCAAACGTTGTAGAATATCGAAAGGGTTTACTGGGTTAATAATGTACAAGTTGTAGTTTATTGAAAGGGTTAACTGGGGCGAAAAAAGACGATCAGATCAGATTGCAGGTTCTTCTATGAACGATGGGAAGATACAGGGTGTCCGTCGAGAAGGTATACTACTCTGTTTGTTCATAATTTTTAATTAAATGAAAAGGAATGGATCTTATATTGATAAGTGTTTTATTTAATGTCGGCAATTATGTATGGAATACAATATCCGATAAATGTCCGCCTCTGCTAGCCTCACAAATGCGATTCCTTTTGAGCACTTATTTCATTAATTCTCACACATGTCATTAATTTCATCACTTTTGACTTGCTCAAGCGTTTCTGGTTGGTTGGCATAAACCATGCTTTTCAGATATCCCCACAGAAAGAAGTCATTGGCTGAAGTATTTGCTCCACAGATATTGGTCGTCTTGCCCCAGGACTTAGGACTTTAAGCCGGAATAAATATTTTTTTAAAAAAAAAATAACAAAATATTATTTTTTTGTTCAAACAAATTTTTTTTTTTTAAAAAAAGTTATAAAATTAGATTTTAAAAATATTTTATTTTTAAAAAAAAAAAAAAATAATAAAATTAAATTATCTACATATTTTTGTTTATTAAATAAAGTTCTCGGAATTTTCCCTTTATAATGAAAACTAATCTAGTAGGTGTCTTTCCTGCAAGCTCAGACATCTGCCAAATCATGACAAAAATTTAAAAAAAAAAAAAAAATTTAAACATATTTCTTTTTTGTCAAAAAAAAAAATTATAAAAAATACATTTTAAAAAAAAATAATAATAAAAAATACCTTTAAAAAAAAAATGATAAAATTAAATTTTAAAAATATTTTTTTTTGTTCAAAAAATGTTTCCAAAAAAATATGAAAAAAAAAAATTCTAAAAATATTTCTTTTTTCAAAGAAAAAATTTGCAAAAAAAATAATGAAATTAAATTTTCACAATTTTTTTTTTAAATACAGTTCTCGGAATTTTCCCTTTTGAATTAAAAGACTTCCAGGAAGTGAAATTTTTTTCATAAAAACTTACAAAATACAATTTTAAGCACATATATTTTTGTACAAAAATTTTTTAAAAAAAAAAAAAAATTCAACATTTTTTTTGTTCAAAAAAATTTTCCATGAGGAAAATTTTTGTTAAAAATATTTTTTTTTCAAACAAAAATTACATAAAAAAATAATGAAATTTAATTTTCAAAATATTTTTTTTTTAATTTAAGTTTTTTCTATTTTCTTTTTATAATTATAACATTCAATTTTCGGTATTTTATATATAACAAACTTTCGTTTACCGTCATCATATCCTTTAACCACCTTCAAAGGGGTATGGGGGCTGAAAAGAGGCGCAGATAAGCTTGATGGCGAATGAGGTCAAGAATTATGATTTCAACTGCCAGACAAACGAATTGACGATAGAAAGGCCTTATAGTGGAGGCCGGCAATAGGAGCGTCGATTAGATGGAAGAATTTATCGACCCCGACTACGTCCTCAATAGAAAGAATGATGCCAGCATCAAAATAAAGAGAAGGTGAAAGTTTCGTGACGCTTTTCATACAAACCTCATTTAAGACTTGCCACCCCCCAGCTAAACTAAATTCGCCAGTTACGACTCAGTCAGCCAGTGCAGAAGGGGCGCATCTAAACATTATTAGGGAGCACTTAAACATAAAATGACTTTAGCAGCGGCAAAACCTCATCCAATACTCATGTCTGAAATACGAGAAAGACCATTCAAGGACCCCAAGGAGCAGGTGGAAATATAAGGTGGATACTCATGTATAAACTTAAGCATTTGCTTAGACATTGTATATAGGAAGACACCACCACATACATACACATCTAAAGGGTCCGCCATTTAAAGTTTCTTTTTCAACTAGTGCTTATTGGGTTTTCGTTATTTTCGTTATCGGGCCATGTAGAACGAATTTTTGTTTACAAAAATTGAAGAGGACGATATTGGCAACATCTGGTTTCAACAGGACGGCGCTACGTGCCACACAGCCGAAGCTACACTCGATGTGTTGCGCCCTGTTTTTGATGTCGTTAGGCTACTGCATGCCTAGCCGAGGCAGCCATTTGAATGGAATTATTTTTCATTATTAACCGGAAGGATTGTACTTTCAAATAAAAAATGAAATTTGAGAAAATATCCAGTAGTTTTTCTTTATAGAATTTTCAAAAAAAAAAGTTATTTGGCGGACCCTGTATATAAGCATATACATATGTCTGTTCAAATATATGTTTTTGTTTTTTTGCAATTTTTGACATACATTCACCTTAAGACACAGAAGCAGAAAATTATACCCAAAGGTATTAAGGAAAATATCTAACAACAAGGAGGCTCTTTTAACATACGACTGAAGGAGGGAATAAAGTCAAACCCCACCTCTAACAATTTTCATGTTGGGAGAGGCACAACAAAAAAAAACATCAACAGGAACATGGAAGATGAGATAGCCCAGCCTGTGGGTCAATAAACAAAACAACCGTAGCCCTGGGGACAGTTGCGTATATCTTCCTGTATATGTCCTTGGAGGATCTGTAATTGCTCAACACACTCCACTAAGACACAGAACAGTAATTGTGATAAAAGGAAACATTTAATGAATTTTCAAGCACGTAAAACCCCTTCACGTACAGCATCAAACGATTTTCGACCTATCAATTCATTGCCGATATGATACGTCTGGCCCTGAGACTCCTCACCCTCAGTAAATACATACAAGTCTCATATTCCATAATAGCAACCTCAAAATACCGAATGTTATCTTAATATATATTTACCCTCGACACTGATTCACTGATACACTGATTCACTGATTCACTGACTCTGTCACGCAGTACGTAGGAATTTAAATAGGCATTCTATAATTTTCTATAAATAATAATAATAAAAAAAATAATATTTTTTTTTGTACAGAAATTGTGTTTTCCCCAAATTTTTTTTTCCAAAATTTTTTTTAAAAAAATTTTTTTTACAAATTTTTTTTTTGAACAAAATTTTTTTTTCCAAATTTTTTTTTCCACAAAAATTTTTTTTTTCTACAAAATTTTTTTTTCAGCAAATATTTTTTTTTTTTGAAGAAAAATTTTTTTTTTCAACAGAATTTTTTTTTTTCAAAAAATTTTTTTTTCCACAAAAATTTTTTTTTTTCAACACAATTTTTTTTTCCATATTTCAACGGGCGCCATAGGCGCATTACAACTTACTAGTAGAAAAATATTGTATTACACATTTTTACAGAAAGGGCGGAATATAAAGCAGAGTTTTTTCTCGAAAATTGTATGTTTTTAGTGCTTTACTAAATATAGAATTTCGGCAAGATTCGTTGAGCGAATTTATATAATTACACGATTTCTAAAGTTGGTGAAATGGTACTAGGGGTCCAATTTTGGAGAGCTTTAGATGTTTATAGATTTACGGTATACCGAATTTGGGCAAGATCGCGTTGGTCGTATTGATATTATTACACGATTTCCAAAGTGGGTGGAATGGTACACTTGTATGGGAGATACCAGAAGGGGAGTTGCCAGACTTCCAAGTTTTTGTCCAAAACTTTGTCCAAAGAGACTTGGGTTCTAATGTGAATATTTCTAGGTGTTACACTTTTGAGCCGTATCAAATGATATATACCCTCCTACCCGTAGGATGAGGGTATAAACCACTTTTTTTTTTAATATAAACCTGAATTAAAAAAAATTTAATTTGTTAATTAATTCAATTAATTTGTTAATTAATTCAATTAATTTGTTAATTAATTTGTTAATTAATTCAATTAATTTGTTAATTAATTCAATTAATTTGTTAATTAATTCAATTAACTTGTTAATTAATTCAATTAATTTGTTCATTAATTCAGTAAACATTTTAATTAATTCAATTTACTTGTTAATCAATTCAATTAATTTGTTAATTACTTCCATAATTTAATTTGTTATTGCATCAATTAATTTGTTAATTAATTCAATTTATTTGTTAGTTAACTCAATTAACTTGTTAATTTATTCAGTTATATTGTTAATAAATTCAGTTAATTTGGACATCAACATCTAACATATTACAGCCACTCTACGAGTACGAGCATCATCTCTAAGCCATGTAAAACTTATCTAGGAAAAAATCGTGTATATCGTGTACAGCTCACTGATTTGTGAGATGTTTCCCGGTCCGTTCCTTCATGAAATTTTGAGGGACATAACTAAGTAAGATAGTATTGGTTCAAAATTCTGTGGCCAGTTAGTGGGTATTACAATTGATCTAAAAATTCACCTCTAGGGTTGTGAGCAACAAAGCAACTAATCTCTGAAAATGTAAATATCATCAAATATTTCCAAATTAGAACTTCATAATTTTTGGCAGATAATTAGTCGTGTGGATAGACTTACTAAAGCAAACATAAAGGGGCACAGCTGCATAACAGATGCACGCATTTTAATATGTGTGTTTTCTTACAAAATTTTGTATATATTTTTGGGTTGGGACACATGGACGTAAGTGTCGAATCGCGGCTCCCTAAATAAATTTTCCTCATGTGGCTTGTTAAATATTTGGAGCATACGACTTTTTCGGCCCGGCCGAATTTAACCAAAATTTGAATTGCTTTTGTTTTTATTTTATTATTATTTATTTGGATTCTTCCCTTTTGTATGCTTGTCCTTAATGGAGGTTATAATGTTCGAGAACGAAATCATCTTCAGCAAAAAAAAAGCGAATCTTTGATTACAAATTCCCATTCAAACACAAATTGCTGCGAAGAAATTCTGTTGTGGTCTAAATATAAGCCGCAGTAATAAATTAGTGATAATTATGGAAATGCAAAAATAAAACAATATCCACACTTGGTCTCTGTCGTAAGGACAAATATATGAATCATTCCATGTCTATATTCAATGGTAGATAGAAAAAACCTTCACAAATTCTATTGTTCCATCTGTGTGACGAGTTCAGAACTGTAAAGCGAATAGCTCCAGCCAGAAGGGCGTACGACGATAACTTCCCAGGAAGGTAGGGGGAGATATGGAAAAGCCAGAAACTGTGATGAAAGGACCCAGTGGAGGGAGACAGAAAACTGGGTTTCTTGGGAAAATGTCGGCCATGAAATGCCTCATATGATACATATATATATCACTATCATCTCCACATCCTACAGGCCTATGTACACGTTCACACAAAGCCATCTGCAGCCGATAACTATGGCCATAACCACAACAACAAATTAACTGCAACAACATTAAAGATTAGCGGCAGTTTGAGAGGATACGGACGCTGTTAATAAACTTAAGAGCCGACCGAGACTCCACCACTTCCGCAAACTTTTGCGAAGTACTGAACATTATTAACAAGCGCCACAACTAAAGGCGGCTGAGATGGATTTGGTTTTGATGAAAGATGAGGTTTTACGTTGTTCATGTTCTGGTTTTTCTGTTTTCCATTTTCTGTGTTTATTTGTTGTGAATTCTTGCAAGTTTGTTCTTTCTGGTTTTTATGAAAATGAGATAACTTTCGTTGGCTGTGTTTTCTTTTGTCTTTTTCTTTCGCTGTGTGTGTATGCTTTGTCTTAAATTAGTTTTTAATATGAAAAGCAAACAAAGTTTGACTGTAACATCAACACTGATTACTATAATGACGATGCTATGCGAATGCTGATGAAATCTTGATCCTGGCATCGTCATATATCGTGGAATGGTAATTTTCATAATTATGTTTGTTAGAAGGGGGGATTGTCTTCCCCTGGAATTGCAATATGTTCCATATGAAATGTGAGACACGTGTGATAAGCATGTTGAGCCATAAACGACTTTTTTTTTTTGTTGGGATAAAACAAATGGAGAAAAGCCTAAGTGTTTGTTCATTATTTGTTTTTGTCGTGACATTTTAAATGTAATTAATGTATAGTGTCTGCATGAGTACATTGGACGGGGTCGTCTGAGAATCAATGTATTTTTGCCGTCTCAATCGGTTAGGTCAAAGCATAAATGTTACGTTTTTATTAAAAACCAGAACGTAAAAGCGTCTGTTCAGAGTCGACGACAAAGCTAAGACAGAGTACGAAAGAGGGAGCACCTCACCTTAGTGTTCAGAGTTTTGAGTTAGCCAAGTCCAAGTGTTTTATATTTAATTCATGGGGAAGCCCCTAATGTCAATGAGTTAGTGATAGGAAATTAGGGCATTGGAAGAAGGATAGAGGGAGTAGTGTTTGTTGACATTTGTCTTCATTTGGAGAAAGTCACAGCTTTCTGGAAGATTATTTCACCTACGAACAGTTCAGCTGAATACGGAATTTTTTTTATAGTTCGTCGTGCGATCAATTGGCCACTTCACAACAAACGGATAAGAGTCTCTGGATAACTGCGTGTCCCGGGTAAAAATCCTACAATCAGTGACCAGACGACGAATATCTGAGGAGCAGATACCTTTGAAATATCTATACAACAGCGATGGACAACCCACGTTCTCGTTTTTTTTTTTGGATGTTGACAATATCACCACCATCCCTTTCTTCTGTACACGGTACGGGAGCTGCTCACATTACTTATCTCTTATCTCGCGACCCAGTCCAATGTATATGATTCTACACGCATACCAGCACACGTACACATTCAAATAAATTGCGCACACATTAAAATGCCAAGAAAACTTGGATGAGGCGGAGCGGAAAGTTTCTTAAGTTTTACTTTCTGTCACAATTGAAAAATGTACTTGACTTTATGACCGAACACGGCGACAGTTGGCAAATTGACAGTTTTGTGCCTTTCGTCACCTTATTAAAAGTTGTACGTTTCGGTGGTAGAATGATGACAATTTAAATTGACCGCTGAGTATGTATTTCATTCAAGTAACACGCCAGCACTTTTTCTCAAATCAATGAGCCGCATTATCGAATTGGTATGCTCACTGATGGGGATGCACTGTTAAAAGTCGAGTGTGAAGTATAATCAGTAATGGGAACCCAGTGTTTTAAGTCGTTTCTGAATATCTGACACGTTTTCTAGTTCAATTTTTGGGGCTGTCTTACTCGTAGAAGAGGAGTAACGCACGCCAGAAATGTCAGACACAATTTCTAGAGAAGTTTTTAGGGCTTAGAAATTACTCTCTCACTCAAAAAGTCAGGCGCTTACATTTAAGTGATAAAACGGCCGCTGGTAAATTGTTCAGACATGGTGAGGTAGAGCTAGAGATTTATATACGTTCCCGAAAATAGTTTAAAAACGTTAAAATGTTTTCGATGAACAGAGTTTCCGCACTCACAGCATGGCTCTCTTTTGTCTCTAGGGGTCTTTATTGAAATTTTAAAAACACACACACAGATTTTGCCTGCCACTCTGTGAAATGTTAGTAAATTCAAACCAGCCGTTTGGAAATATTTAAAAAATAATTGCCGAATTTATTTTCGGTGCAGCGTGTGACTATGAGACATTCATGTTTCATTCATTCATTCGTTCATTATTTATTTGCTATCAATACTGCATGATTTTAGAATATATATTTACAATGTTTTGAGTTGTTATCATTTCATCTTTCAGATTCATACTCATAGTGTTCTAGAATTTTGAAATGATTAAGAAATTGTACTTCATAGAGCCAGCTAGTTTGAACGAAGAGCCTATTATGCTGCGATATCCTTGTCATATTCGAGAATTGAATATAATCCATGTATTTACAGTCCAAATACAGGATTTTTTTATAGTAAAAAAAAAAAATAAACAAAAATCCACTTAACCACATATTATTGGTTTATTCTCCAGAGCAAACTTTGCCATTATTTATCGAACATGTGGCTGCCTCCCCTGTCATTCAAATTTTCCAACACAATGGTGACGGTTTTTGGCTCTATCTCACTCAGTGTTGCCAGACAATATTTTGGAAAATTGGTTAAAAAGATATCGTCAAAAATTAAAAAATAATTCCTCATACACTCAAAAAGACATATTTTTTAAAAATATCGCTTTTTTTATTTTTCCCCAGAGTTTTTCTTAACATTTTCTTTTGAAACCCCTTCGTAAAGTTATAAGTGTTTACACGGCGACTGTTTAAAAATAAATACGCGTATTGGTATTGAAGAACTTCCTTCAGCTCAAGCTTCCTTCAGCTCAGCTTCCGAAAGCTCAATAAGATGAATAGCAATGGAGTAAAATTTTTCTTTAATTGATTCAATAATAAACGGATTTTAAACTAATCTCCCTTCTGAGTTGTCCCTCGACCACTTGGTATTGACACATTTCAAAAAAATTAAATGCTCTCACATGTGTACGTACAATTCAATTAAATTATGATCTGCCCCCCAACCCTAGTATCGTTAAGGTGCAGGGGGGGGGGGGGGTGAGGTTATACAATTAATACTCTTAGTATGTGCAAAGGTTGTAAACTTGGGCAAAGTGTTTGTCAATAAATTCCTAAAAACAAATATTCTACACTTTATAAATTAAATTGTTTCATTTTTCATTTACTCCGTGTGAGTCTGTTTGGTTTTATTGCTGTATATGTAGCAACATTTAATTGCCATGCTGTTGTTGTCCTGGGCTGGCAACCAGCAACAACAACACTTCCTTCTAACGGCCAAAACAAGCAAAGCAAAACAAATTGAAATTGAAAATTGCTTTCAATGAAAATATGGCACACAAAACAACCCACACTGAGCATAAAATACACACGTTCTCTAGCATACACAAGTACTCCCTGTCTCTCGCTCTCTCTCTCTCTCCGTCTCTAACATACCCACAAGGCAACACTAAAATAATCAACTAACCAATAGCCTGTATGTGTAGCTGGATTTAGGTACACATCCCATATTCTCTGTCTGTCAGCGTGCATGTGTAAAGAGATGAGCGCGTCGGGTGTGTGTGTTGTTGGTTTGTTGACAACAAAGAAATAATTGTTTGCCAGTGCCACTGTGCCCAAAGACTGCATAAAGCACAGTCACCCACACTCTCGCACAACAACAGCAAGAGGAAAATGAACCAGCGTTTGAAAATGCTACGCTACTTCGTAGTATTTTGTTTTGCTCTCGCTACCGCTCCCACTTTGAACAGAGCCGTAGCAGAGCCATAGCCGAAAAATGAAAAAGTATATGCTCTGCTCTGCTTGTAGTTCTGTCGCGTCATAAACTATAGCAATAGTAACAGCCAAAAATCAAATGATGTGCTCTGCGTAGCCATAGCGGGAGCTGAAAACTGATAGCGAGATGAGAGCAGATGAAGTGAAATTGTTTTTATTTACTATGGCTCTTCTGCATTTTTGGTTTTTGCTAAAATTCTGTGTTTGTTTGGACGTTTTTGTTTTTTCTACAATACTGTGATTCTGTGTCAATTTGTTTCGTGTACTCAATGTTCTTCTGTTCAATACAGAATTTTAGCAAAAACAAAAATGCAGAAGAGCCATAGTAAATAAAAACAATTTCACTTCATCTGCTCTCATCTCGCTATCAGTTTTCAGCTCCCGCTATGGCTACGCAGAGCACATCATTTGATTTTTGGCTGTTACTATTGCTATAGTTTATGACGCGACAGAACTACAAGCAGAGCAGAGCATATACTTTTTCATTTTTCGGCTATGGCTCTGCTACGGCTCTGTTCAAAGTGGGAGCGGTAGCGAGAGCATAGCAATATTTGTTAAGCTCTTGCTGCTACGGAGTAGTAAATGGAATCACTGAAATGAACATGGACATGAACATGAACATGAACACATAAACTATCACAAGATAATCCAACTGAGAGAGGGTGAATACAGACAGAAGACTATAAAAGCCGTCTATTGTACAACCGTTGTGAGCTTGGCACTCGTGTTGTTGGTGTGCTGGATACTAGACGACCAGAAACTAATGAAAAGACTGTTAAAAGATAACAAGAGAACAAAAAAAAAAAGAAACAAATCAAAGTTTATTTGAACTTAACATGAACTTTACACTTTGCACTATGAATCTTTGAGAGTAATGAAAGTTGCTCCTCCAGCCATTTCTAATCGTGTGTGTGTACTCTACAGGTGGTAGAGGACTTTTGGTTTTGTGGTAGGGTGAACCTTTAATTTATAACGTAGGTCCGACGCCAAGCTCAGGCAAATACAAACGACTGCAATGTATTAAGATGAAGTTATAGAGGTTTGTCTTATAACGTTGCTGAGGTTTAATTTTTGATAACAATAGTTTCAGTGGATAAATTGACTTGGATTGTGACAGGGCAGACGGCTCAAGTCGTTTGCTGAACATTTCCAAGAGGGCATTTAAATAGTATTTCTTTTAAAAAAGTAGGTATTTGTTTTTAAAAATAACATTATTTGCTTTAAAAACCCTTTCAAATATTGCCATGCCATTTGGTGACTTCTGAACTAATGCATCAGAAAATGACTTGCGACGACTGCCCTCTGTTTGGTCTTTGCTCTGAGTTGTGTCTGTAGTTGGAAGGTTCGCTGACAGTTTCAACTTTGCTACTTATTGCAATGCCGTTGCCAAGTACACGGTTGCTTTCATAGTTGACTGACCGTCAGAGGTCGCTTTCATAGCGGAGTTAACTAAACAGAAGTACCAACTAAACTCTCCAAAAAAAAATGTACCTCAAAGTTTTGACACGATATCCTTTTGAGGATTAAATAAAGCCTCCAATGAGGGCTTATGAACTATTAACATGCTCAAATAAATATTTGCACTTTTTCTTTAAGCATTTCACTGCATTACTCAAATTGTCGGCTCAATAACTAGCAACCAACTGTAAGATATCCTTGGGCAGAATAGAGAATGAACTGGAGAGGAAGTCCTGACAGATGCAAACTGAAGAATGAAACCCTAAAATGCAAAAAAACTTTGTGTTTTTTCTTTCTTGTTTGGCCTTCACTTCACTCTCAAGCCCTGTCACAAGTGGATACACAAATATTTTAAATATTTTCGGTTGCATGTCAAGCAACCACCGAACAGGAAAACTTTTCTTTGTGCTCGCTCTAATCTAGTGGAAAAAAAAGTTATGCTTTGTTGAGTAGACGACGACTTGCAATCGGATAATGAGGGGCGATGGGAAAAACACCCGAATTATTCCAGTTTAAGTTAAGGGATTTCTTTTTCTTGGTTAAACAAATGTTTTCGGTGTGAAAACGTTAGGCTAAGAAAGAAAATCGAAACGAAATGAAATTAAATGGGAATTGCAGACTTGGTTGGCTTTTCAAATTGACTTCATTTAATGTAGAGTTCAGTATGATTTTGTGAGTGGTTGAATGAAGTAAAAAAAAAACAATTGAAAACTTTTGTTTATGTAATGTTTGTGTAGGAGTGTTTTTTTAGAAATAATATTTCAAAGAAATATAAATTGATGGTAGAGTAATTAAGAATTCTGCCACACTGGGGTAGTGAAATAATGGGAATTTAAAAAAAAAAAAATCAATTCAAAGTAATTTAACTAAAATTGGAGAGAGATAAAAAAATCCAACTTGGGTTGCTCCTTTCGTGATTTCGTAAATTATCGGTCTCTTCTGTTATTTTACAAAATTTATAAAAATCAAACTCCGGCTTTTCTTGTTGACTCATTTACATTTTGTCGTTCATCGCGTGCTAACCAACTAATCATTCCCAGAGCGGATGGTCATATGGATAAGTCCTTTCGAGTTAGAATAGCCAGATTGTTCAATTCACTCCCCGGTACATTGAAAATATTTTCACTGACTAATAATACATTCCGAAAAAAGCTTCTTCAATATTTTTCTTTAATTTAAATTTCGTAATCTATTTAAGAATTATTTGTTCATTCATTAGGGAACTGTAAAATTTGATTGTTTCATTCCTCATTTTCCAATACTGATTGATGTACGCTTTACTGATATTTTGAATTTGATATGTAAATTGCTTTTTTATATTTTATTTTGTATAGCTATATTATTTTTAATTCCACTGTATTTTTATACGCATATTTTTAATTGTTTTTAAATTAACTGAGCAGTAGTATTCAACATGGAGTAGTTTTTATTGTAATTTGTTACAATTGGCCGTAAGGCTTTAAATTACAAAATCTGTGCAAATAAATGAAAATGAAATGAAATGATGAAAATAATAAATAATATTTCAAAGAAATATAAATTGATGAAAGAGTAATTATGAATTTTACCACACTGGGGTAGTAAAATAACGGGAATTTAAAAAAAAAAAAAAATTCAAAGTAATTTAACTAAAATTGGAGAGAGATACAAAAAATCAAATGTTCATACAAATTATTAGCTTCGTTTTCGAATCGCTAAACCGTTACTTTGGGAAATTTAAAAAAATTAATATAAAATGACTACGATCCACAATTTACATAGATTTTTTCTAATTTGTTTGGACCAAGACTCGATATTTTGCTGAATTTGTTAGTCCTTTTTATACCAATTTACCAAATACCAATTGTTCATCAGTTGGGAAAATTAAACAGTTGGGAAAATTTAAAAAGTTAATGACCAAGAATTCAAGATTATTTTGGAAAATCGAAAATTTTTTTTCACTGGATATGTGGAAATGGTAACCTTTTCATTAAGCAACTCCTCGACACTGGGACCCAAACCAAAATGTCGCATCATGGCAACCACTTCCTTTTCAGCATCTTTATCATTATCCCAGTCATTTACTGTCGGCTGTTCTCCCAGTCGTTTTTATAATGTGACCAATTTTTCGGGACCCTAAAGCTGGCTCAAGGAGAAATAAATAAATTGACAAAAGAAATTCACTTACATTTCCATAACCGTGTGTTCATGTTTGAGGCACCCAGTTGTTCGAACCTTGTGCAAGATTGTGGCTAACTAATTTCTTGATGAACTAATTTGGTTCATCAAGAATTTCCCATTCTATGACCATGTTTGTAAGGGACCGGCTTATTGGACCCTGCTATCCTTATATCCCTAGGATGAAAACTTTTGAGGTATCCTAAAAGGGACTTAATGTGCCTTTTGACCGCAAATGTGTTTATATTGACGAGAGAAAGACCCTTCAACTCAAGGACCTCAAGTTTAGAGAAAAAAAACATTTTCGGATGCGCGAGGAAATTACTTGAATATGGATATTTAATTACATTTCATGTAAATGGAGTCCCTAACTTCGGTGTATCCAATTTTCAATCAAGACAATTTTAAAAAGTCATGAGGAGATGCCTTTTTATTTGAGTACCTATATATGTGTATCATGATTATGTTTTTGAACCCCAGACCGCCTAAAGTCTATGAGTCCCATGCACCCATGTAGTCCATTCCTTATTCCTAAGACCAATGCAGGTCTTAAAAATCGATGGATATTTAAATTTGGGTGGAAATGTTCTTTAATTGAAATTGACCTAAAGCAAATGGAGATTTTCCGTGGAATAAAATACACACACAAATATTTAAGTGAATATTTATTGAAACTCACACAATAAACTATTTGAAATATTTCACCAGATAGAAGTTCAGCAAATGCTTATACGATTGAAATAGAAATATTGGAAAGTGTAAAACATGTAAAGTATATATTTTTGCTTTTACAACATAAGCGGAAGAGTTTTCTGCCCTTAAAACTTCTGCGATCTTACGAGCCAAATTTAAGACTTATTATGAAATGATATCTCAAGGAAATCATTTCAATCGGATCAAATGGAAATCATTTTCAACTGTCTTTAGTCCTCAATTGCAGTCCAATCCGAATTACATTTGGAGCCAAATATACTTTGTTCAGATGCAAATAGGCTTTACCTGATACAAGTTCCAAACATGCGATTTACTTGTGTGCAAACATTTAACAATACAGGTTTTCCAGCGTGTAGTAGTTCTCTGTCATACAAATGGATGGAAAATTGCATTACATGAGAAATTTGTAAGAAACTCTATGAGTGCGCCCAAGAACTACTTCTCTGTCGTGCTTAGCCTTCACTATAAAGTGAAGGATCCCATACTGCAGACCTTAGCTGTAGATGGTGATCAGTTTGACGAACTTTAAAAAAAAAACAGGGAGATGTCTAGAAGCCACTTAGGTTTTAGGTTGCACGGACAACAATGTCCCCATAGATTTTATTTATGTAAGAACACTTTTTTGAATTGTAATCCGGGATTGACGAAATTATTATTGAATAAACTTCACCCGATAGATTTTAAAGATTTTATGTTTTTTTTTTGGTAAATAGTTCTATCATTAGCGGTTATTGAAGTTGGAAGTGAAGATGTGTCATGTCGTATAGGGTGTGTCTGTGTGTGTGTGGTGTCGGGCATAGGTGTTGCATAAAATGCTGGTGCTAAGCACAACATCTGTTACTCACATACTTACGATAAAATCACATGCAAACGCTTACCTGTAACAAAAGAAAAAGAAAGAGACACAAATTAATCAATTTGCTAAAATAAATATCAGTCAAGAAGACATTATATATGTGTATATAACTGTTTGAATTAATCATTTTTTAATTTTAAAAGTTTTTTTTTTAAATATTTTAGTTAAAATTTCCATCAAAAAGGGTCATGAGGCAGCATTTTCTGATTCATATTCACAACAGCAATTGAATATTAAAACCAAACAAACTCACACAGATACACATACACAGAGGAGGAGGGGAGAGTAGAAGAGAAGAGAACACACAAAACTGAGGAAGAAAAACCAACACCTCACAAGGACATCTAGCAAAGCCATATACAATGGCCTAAAGTGAAGACCAATCGACCCAGCAACCAACCAACCAACCAAACCCACCCACCCACCAACCAACATCTTGAAGATTGATGTGGCTGGCAGACGAGATAAGGATATGCCTTAAAGGATATACAACATAAAGGCTTAGAAACCCAAAGAAACAAAAGCAACGGCGTTTAGGAGACCAAGACAAAGAAAGACTAAAGAAAAGAACCGATGAAAACATTTATTAATTCATTGGATTGTAAAAGCTGCGTTCCAACTTTGTGTGTGTGTGTGTGCGGCTTTTCTTTTGTTCCAAATAATTCATGGATATTGAAATGTCTTTGTAATGTTTGTTGTTGATCAAGGACTTAATTAGTGTGTGTTTTTTTTGAATTAATGTCGTTGTAGATCATGAAAACAAAGGCAAACACATGTTGGAATATGTTGCTGAGTTATGTGAGATATAGAGAGCGATGGAGAGGGAGGGATATGGAGAGATAGATATAGAGACAGAAAGAGATAGATGGAGAGAGATGGAGAGAGAGAGAGGGATATTGTTGGCCTAGTGGTGGTATCTGCCACGAGGTCATAGAAGAAAGAAACACAGCGACCCATTGTCTGCTATATCGATTAACCGGGCATAGTTTCCCGAGCTTTGTTGGGAGAACTTTTATCATGGCTATCAAAGGTGTTTGAGTGATTTATAAGCGGTATTTCGAAAGGAAATTACTCTACCTACTCTGCATACTCTCTCTTTCTAATCTCTCTACTCTCTTTACTCTCCCTAATCTCTCCAATCTCTTTACTCTCTTTTCTCTCTCTCCTCTCTTTAATCCCTACTCATTCTTCTCTCTATACTCCCTATTCTCTCTTTACTCTCTCCACACTCTTTCTTCTTTCTCTACTCACTCTACTATCATTACTCACTATACTCTCTCTACTTTTTCTACTCACTCTAATCTCTTACTACTCTCTCTAATCTCGTTCTACTCTCTCTAATCTCTTTACTCTCTCTACTCTCCCTCTACACTTTCTCTACTCACTCTCTTTACTTTCTTTACTATCTCTACTCTCTTTACTCTCTCTAATCTCTTTCTACTCTTTCTACTCTCTCTCCTCTCTTTACTCTCTCACTCTACTGTCTTAACTTTCTTTACTCTCTATCCTCTCTTTACTCTTTCTCACTCCACTCTCTCTTCTCTCTTTACTCTCTCTAATCTCTTTATACTCTTTCTACTCTCTTTACTCTTTCTTTTCTCTCTACTCACTCCACTCTCTCTACTCTTTCTTTTCACTCTACTCTTTCTTCTCTATCTACTCACTCTATTCTCTGTACTATTATTACTCACTCTACTCTTTCTACTCACTCTAATCTCTTTCTACTCTCTCTACTCACTCCACTCCCTCTACTCTCTTTATACTCTTTCTACTCTCTCTCTCCTCTCTCCTCTCTCCTCTCTTTACGCTTTCTTTTCTCTCTACTCACTCCACTCTCTCTACTCTTTCTTCTCTCTCTACTCTCTACTCACTCTACTATCATTACTCACTATACTCTCTCTACTCTTTCTACTCTTTCTACTCACTCTAATCTCTTTCTACTCTTTCTAATCTCGTTCTACTCTCTCTAATCTCTTTACTCTCTCTACTCTCCCTCTACACTTTCTCTACTTACTCTACTCTCTTGACTCTCTCTAATCTCTTTATACTCTTTCTACTCTCTCTCCTCTCTTTACTCTTTCTTTTCTCTCTACTCACCCTACTCTTTCTTCGCTCTCTACTCTATCTACTCACTCTACTCTTTCTTCTCTCTCTACTCACTCTATTCTCTCTACTATCATTACTCACTCTACTCACTCTAATCTCTTTCTACTCTCTCTACTCACTCCACTCCCTCTACTCTTTCTTCTCTCTCTACTCACTCTATTCTCTCTACTATCATTACTCACTCTACTCTTTCTACTCACTCTAATCTCTTTCTACTGTCTCTACTCACTCCACTCCCTCTACTCACTCTTCTTCTTCTCTCTCTACATTCGCCACCATCTCTATTCTCCCAGTCGCTCTACTCTCACTACCCTCTCCACTATGACCATTATGTCGACTCTGTCACTTCTATTCACTCGGTCCATTCCTTCCACTACGTTCATTCTACCCACTCTGTCCCTTTTGTCCACTTTGTATAGTCTGTCTAATCTGTCCAATCTAACACATCTGCCATTATCTGTCCACTAGGTCCGTTGAGTGCAGTCTGTCCACTCCGTCCATTCTGCCAACTCTGTTTATTCTTTCCCATCTGTCCATTCAGCCATTATCTGTCCACTCGGTCCATTGTCTCACCTTGGCCCATTCTGTCCATTCGTGCATTCGGTCCACTGAGTGCATTCTGTGTATTCTGTAAAATCTGTCTATTTTGTCACTCTGTAGATTCTCTGTTTTCTGCCTCATTCTCTATCCAATCTGTCACTCCGTCCACTCTGTCCAATCTGTAAAAACTGTCCATGTTTATTCGGAGCTTTCTCCCATTATGTCCATTCTGCCCACTCTATCTTTTCTGTCAAATCTGTCTACAATGTCCATTCGCTTTAATCTGTTTATTCGATGCTTTCTGCCCATTTTGTGGCCACACGTCTCATTCTGTCCATCGGGTGGTGAGAAATGTCCATTTCATATCATATTTCAATGGTTGAATTAATATTAATCATACGTGATTTGAATGAAATATGACCCAGTCATTGCCAATCAAATGCTTGGAAGCATTTACTCAACTTTACATACTGCCGCCGTAAAAAGGCACACTTAAACTTAGCCCTGATAACTATCGATGATTATGTTTAACGAAGACCATCAAGACCAACACAATTGAGTTGACTGTGACACTGACTTATTACTGGAACTGCTACCGATGTCGAGGACATTCATGCATTCCCTTTCCTCACTGAAGGTGGGCTGGTGCGGTGCGGTGAGTGTGGATTGCTTGAGCTCTTTTGCTAGATTGGCCTGGTTGACTGCAGCAATTGACATTTTTTTTTCCATCCGTTTCTTGTATCTTTTCAGTTTGTTTTTTCCTTTGTTTAACTTTTTCTCGATAATTGCTCATTCATGGCAGTCAGAAACACTTAAAATAACCTTAAAAACGTTGTTTGTTTTATTCGATATTGTGTGGGAAAAAGTGTGCCTTTCTTTTTCTCTTCCTCCTCTCTGCTGTGCCACGGTCAGGATATAGAAAAAATCGAAAAAAAAAGAAAACACCCAAATGAATATTGAGACATTGGGGGCTGCATTTTAACTGTAGCGACATTAGCAGCATAATAAGGACACAGAAGAAGCAGCTGAGCTGAGGAGCATCCTTGAATGCCATCAGTACACTTAACATCGTCATCAGAAGCGCGCCAACGTCATTGTCAGGCACATCATCGACAATATCATCATTATTCTCATCTTGAAATCATTTAAGCCGTTGTCTGTTACCAATTCAAGAGCATGACTGCCAGATATTGTTGTCGGTATCTGTTCGTGTGTGTCTGTGTGTGTTTAGAGGGTTTAGGCACACACACACACACACACACACATATATGAGCAGTGTAATCAGTTTACAAAAGGATACACCCACACAGAGATTGCATGTTTGCTTTGTTACTATCATTGAATATCGGATAAAACGTATGCAAAAGGTTGCCACATAATTGGAATGGGATATTGGGTATGTTGCGGAGAAATCATGAGCAGAAACTGTATGGCAAAGATGGCCACATGTTGGGGGCTATTTTAAAAGTTGGAAATCTTAGGGAGGAGCCGTAAAATGGGAAATCTAGGCAACTAGTTGTCATATGTTTGGGAAACTCAAAAAGGGGCTATTTCGAACTAATAAATTTAACCGACTCTGCTTTAAAAAAAAGACTTAGGCCTTAATGGCTTGTGAAGACCAGTGAATTATGCCCTGGTGCCTTGGACCGACTTCGATTAACTTTCCTACATCAGCCTCTCTGTGCTGAAGGATTATAACGATCACAATTTCCCGCTGTTTTATGAAATTTGGTTTTCACAGATCCACCATTTCCGTAGTAGATTTTAAATTGAAATCACTTTAATAAATTATTTTCCCCTTAAGATTCCATGCTGGCACAGACGAGGAACTTCTCTCGAATCAGTGTGCCGTGCGCGATATAATTTTATTGCCACAACCATTTCCGTTTTCTTCCACTGTGCAACTTTTCCCATTTTCATTTTCCTTCTCGTTCGTTTGTTCGATTTACATAATTTTGTTCGATGACTCAATGATTGATTGTTCGGGCCCAATGTTATCGCATCCATGTCTGTGTACGTTTGTCAGGATAATGGGTTCTTCTTTGCTCTTGGTGAGTGCATTGACAAAATGGGGGAAAAAACACTGAGTAGATTATGCACGACCATTGGCTTATGGAGATTTGAATGAAATTATGATACGTTTACATGTGTATATGTGTGTGGGTACAAATAAGATATGTACGTGTGTGTGTGTGTGCTTATAAATATCGATACATTGATGGCATCTACACGTTGCATTTTCCTAATGGGAAATGAAAAAAGTTGCTACAAGTCTATCATGTATGAGTGGATGATATACATGTGTAGTATTTTAGATCGTTCGATAAGTCTAGTGAAAATGAGACAGCGAACAACTGGGAATAATGAAGGAATGATTACAATAGAGAGATATTCTGTTTATGGGGACTAAGGAAAACTTTCGAAAATCTAGAGAAGTGGAAAAACTCGGCTTTTATTCGGACTGAATTGACTATCTTTTCAGTGCAGTTATGTAGAGCATGGTTAACCACCATCTTGTTAAGTATTAAGAGTCTAACGGCCTTCTTAATGATCGACTGTATGGCTTTCGTAGAAATCGATCTACTGGAGACCTGATGGCGTTCCTTACAGAGCGATGGAGTCGATCCATTCGCCGCCTAGGTGAAAGTAAGGTCGTTGCTCTGGATATTTCCAAGGCGTTCGATAGGGTCTGTCACGGAGCACTCATATCAAAACTTATGGCATTTGGTGTCGGCAATATCTTCTCTCGATTCATATCGAGTTTTCTCAGGGATCGCTCTATACGAGTTGTTATAGATGGGGTCTCATCCAACGAGCATAGGTTGACCGCAAGAGTGCCTCAAGGCTCTGTCCTCTCTCCTTCTTTATTTCTTATTTTCATTGACGACTTGTTGGGTCAGCCTGTCCTTTGCGGATGACAGCAACCTCTGCCATTCGTACTCATTTGAACATCGGCCAGGTCCTCTGGAGGTCGAGGACAAAAGGCAACCGATGAACGACTCACTCAACCGCGATTTGGCGACGATTTGTGAGTGGGGCCAAATGAATAGAGTAGATTTTAATGCGCAAGTGATCCAGTGCTATTTGTTGTCACACAAACGTTCACCAGATCCAGCATCGTCGTCTATTTCTATGGGTGGTGTGGATATCGCCGAATCAGACACTCTTGATGTTCTGGGCATGAAGATACAGGGTGATGCTCGCTGGGCTAGCCATATATTCGAAGTGTCGAAAGAAGCATTCAAGTGTTAGGCAAGTGCAAGAAATACTTCACTCCATCAGATCTCGTAAATATTTACACCACATACATCCGGCCTAAAATGGAATACAACTCCCATATATGGGCAGGAGCTCCTAAGACATCTTTGCAGCTTTTGGACCGTGTACAGAGGAGAGCGGTGGTGATGATTCGGGATAGTAGGGTATCCAACTCTATTGTCTCCCTACAGCATCGCCGAAATGTGGGCTGTGTATCACTATTCTATAGATATTTTAATGGTATCTGTTCAGAAGATATCCGTCGTCTGGTCCCTGACGTTAGAACATTTAGCCGGAATACTCGGCTATCCAGGGTCTCTCATCCGTTCATTGTGAAATGGCCGGTTGACCGGACGACACACTATAGAGAAAATTCGTTCTTTGCGTCTATCTTGTTTTAGGCCAATAGTGCCACATCCATTTATAACGTCTTGAATGAATCTATGACAGAACCTCTAAGAAACTTGTTTTTTTTTCCAAAGCGTATTTGGAAAGAGCTGGTCGTAATAAGATTTTAAATTGCCTTGAATTCATCTGTGGTTCTCCAAGAAAAATAAATGACTTGTCAAGCGCCCCGGAAGGCGAGTTGGGTTCGATTCCCAACAGAGATGTCGGCCTGTCGCTGCAAAAATCTAGACAAATGGTCTGTGTCACCCGGTTTCCCTTGGACCTAAAATTGGAATATAAATTCACTTTGTATTGTAATAAATAAATAAAATTACTTTCCAAGCGTATACGAAAATCGGGCAGCCGTAGTGCGGTAGGCGGTATGAGCTACCTACACACAGCAAAGCCACGTTCGTATCCAGGTAGGAACATGACAAAATTTTCGTCGGCCTTTTCCACCCACCGGCGCCTTTACGAGTGCTAGAGTAATCTCTACGACGCGACGTGCTAACATCTAAGCCATTCGGAGACGGATTTAAAGCGATTGATCGCGGTCAGTTAGTATGTAAAATGTTATCAGGCACGCGACTCACAGAGGGAACTTGTGTTCCTTCATGGCTTGTTGGGGGAAATACGTATGTGGTAACTGTTCGCTGTTCCAAATAATTTGAAAACAAACAATCTTAATATATATTTACCCTCGACACTGATTCACTGACTCTGTCACGCAGTACGTAGGAATTTAAATAGGCATTCTATAATAATTCTATAAATAATAATAATAAAAAAAATAATATTGTTTTTTGTACAGAAATTGTGTTTTCCCCAAATTTTTTTTTTTACAAAAATTTTTTTTTTTACAATTTTTTTTTGTTACAAAAATTTTTTTTTTCCCACAAAAATTTTTTTTTCAACAAAATTTTTTTTTTTCAACAAAAATTTTTTTTTCAACAAATTTTTTTTTTTTCAACAAACATTTTTTTTTCAACAAAAATTTGTTTTCCCCACATATTTCAACGGGCGCCATAGGCGCATTACAACTTACTAGTTTCGTATAAAAGATAACTTCTCTTCTGTTGGGAGCGGGCGTCTGGGTATCAGGCGGCTTATGAGTTATGCTAATTCATTTCGTTTTGAATAAATTAATCATACGCTGTGGAGGACACTGGTGAGGCTTTTAAAGCGGAACAAGGAACAAGTTACTGAACCTTTCCTTATTTCATTAACATTTCCGGATACTTGTAGTGGTCGCTGGGTAGTGGTTTCTGATTATGACCGTTATTCAGGACAGGTCACATAGGATGGAGCTCCCCATGAATGTAACAGGAAACGTTTGACAATGTTCCGCTCCGAAATTGTACACTTAGTGAAAATACACGGACCCTGTATATAACTTTTTTTTCTTTTTGAAAATTCTATAAAGAAAAACTACTGGATATTTTCACAAATTTCAAATTTTTTAGTTGAAAGTACAATTCTTGCCATTAATAATGGAAAATAATTTCATTTAAATGGCTGTCTCGGCTGGCCATGCAGTAGCCTAACGCCATCAAAAACAGGGCGCCACACATCGAGTGTAGCTTCGGCTGTGTGGCACGTAGCGCCGTCCTGTTGAAACCAAATGTTGCCAATATCGTCCTCTTCAATTTTTGTAAACAAAAATTCGTTCAACATGGCCCGATAACGAAAACGAAATAAGCAAACGAATAGTTGAAAAAAAAAACGTTTAATGGCGGACCCTTTAGTACAGCAACAAAGACAAGGCGATTAAGTAGCATAATTTTCAAGGAAGAGTTCTATTTGAAAGGGAAATTAAACACATATTTTGAATGGACGCTTATTATCGGTTTATTAACATATGTACTAGAAGATCTGTAATTTATGAATTTATAAAAGAGATCTTTTAAATGGCCCCCCGCGTGTACGCTTACATATGACGATTCATTTGCGGGACATTTTCGATGACATTTCGCCATAATTGTTCAAGGATTCGGTTGAGTCTGTTTTATTTATAACACCGTGTTACAAAAAATAGATTTTTTCTGTCCTATGAACCAAATGCACATATTCGGAAAGAGGGGAAAAAATAAAAATACACGTGTATCGGCGATTTTCATGTACACGTCAGAATTTTTTTTTTTTTAAGTTTGAAGTATGAAGCTCGTAGTGGCCTGTGTGAAAGCCTTTGGACCGATTTTTAACCCTTTTTCAGTGATCCAATCGAGCGGATTTTTGGTAGGCAGACTCGTGGAAATGTCTGTATCACGTCAATTTTTTTAAAAAATGGATTTTTATCAATTCTCAGATTATCCAAATTTTTTTTTTTTAATGGTTATCGTTTTTTTATGGTTTCAGTTCAAAAAACATTTTTTTTTCGTAACGCTTAAGTAGTTTAAAAATTTGGAGTCTCCTCAAGTTATGCTAAGAAAAGTGAAAAAAATATTTTTTTTTCAAAAATAATAAAAATTGGGGAAAATCTGAGAATTGATAAAAATTGTTTTTAAAAAATTTGACGTGCTACAGACATTTCCACGAGTCTGCCTGCCAAAACTCAGCTCGATTGGATCACTGAAAAAGGGTTAAAAATCGGTCCAAAGGCTTTCACACAGGCCACTACGAGCTTCATACTTCAAACTTAAAAAAAAAAAAATTCTGACGTGTACATGAAAATCGCCGATACACGTGTATTTTTATTTTTTATCCCCTTTCCGAAAAAGTAAATTTGGTTCATAGGACAGAATGTGTGTAACACGGTGTAATAAACTGTATTTTTAATACTATCCCACAGAAGAGAAACGGGCGACTTTCGGATAGAATAGAATTTCGTGTTAAATATTCATATTGGGAATTTCGTTCACCAAACATTCTGTGTGGTGAACTACTTACGGTCAATAAAAGGCAAACGAAATTGACTGTAATCGCATTTTCAGCTGAATTTCCAAAGGAAAAAAGCAGCCCAATGACATCGCCAGATAAAAAAAGGCACAGCAAACTTAAAAGGAGATAAATCCAAAGTTTTTCCAATACATTGGAGTGGATTTTCCTGGTTACAATTAAGAGATAGTAAATAAAACAATACGAATTTGAAAAGGTAGAAGGGAAACGCATTTTTTTTGAGGGATATCTTTTGCCCTCCCAAAGTTACACTCATGGAATACATGGAACAGAGTGCAAAAGTGTAATTTTTAGGCCACAGATAGACTCTGATTGCTGTACATTTTCTACTTTGAGCATAAAATATTATTGGAAAAAAAGAATCTTCTGCGTCGCCTACACATCTCAGAAACATTTCTAATATTTCGTTTTTTTTTCCTATCCCCTGCAGTTAAAGTTCATTAAACAAACTTCAGTTGATCAGATTCGATTACATCGAGTGTATGCCAGTTTATTTCCACCGCTACGAGCAGCTCGTCAGGCTGGGCCAACACATCAATCTTGAAGTGATTTGATTTTATATTCAGTTCCATTCAGAGAATATCACAAAATGCAATTATAATTTATCATTATGACACTTATACATGTTGTCTTTGTCGTCCTCCCAATGACACTTTTTTTTTTTATCGCTACGAGCCTAGGGAAGAATGTCTCCGTGTCCTTTTATTAGAGACGTTTCTTTTTCCGCCAGAGTCTTGTACATCATTTTCCTCTTCTGTGTCTTACGGGGCGGCGAAGATGCTGACTGACATGGGAATGTTCATTAGGGTCCGTTATTTAAAGTGTTCGTGTTCGTCCCTCTAACAATTTGTATTTTTTTTTCTTTTGTTTGGCCAGGGAGGAGTTCGTTGTATTTTGGGGGCGGGGACGTTGTCATTGTCTTTCTTTGGTGCTTTCCTTATGTTATTGATGAGTTTTTGCCGTAGATTTAATGGTTTCTCTTTTTTTTTTTTTTGCTAAACTGAAATGATTAATGTGCTGTATTTGCCATTTCTGTTTGAGACCATACGGGACCCCACCGTAGGGCCTGAGCGGAGATGGAGGCGCAGTGCTAACAAATTAGCTTTTTTTGTTATTTGGTGTACGAAACAAAAACAAAAACACCTCTAACGCAAAACATGTTAAGATTTCGGACATTGTGAAAGCAATTGCAAAATGAGAAAAACTCCCACAAGTAAAAATTATTTTTAGAACGAAGTAACAGCTTTTTTTAAGCAAAGGAAATGTTTTCATGGAGCTGTCGCCGCTTGTCTAAGATAAGCATTGGCTAGACTCTATGGTCGTGCCAGTGCCCTGTAGGAAATGCTCAATCATTGGACCGTACTTCTTCCATGATGATAAGGGATTCCCGGTTGCGGTCAATGGACTAGGGCCCCATTAGATTTGAAAAATACAAGAAATATCAAGAGTTGAAACAACATGTAAGGCGATTATTTTTCTCTCTCAAATCTTCATGGATGCCACATTGAACCATGGCTTACAAATTCACCAAACAGTTTATCAAAGACCCCCCCTTTGAATCTCGATAATATCTCCTGCTCTTGTAGTTATTTTCAAATACTTTAGTTTTGTTTGCCTGTCAAATGAGTGGAAAAACCCACTTGCAGCTGTATTAATCACAAAGAATCCTTTGCCTGCGCTCAAAGAGCGCCAATTTCCGCTTCAATAAATATTAATGGAGCAAAGAATTAAGATGTCCAACCGACATGTAAGAGAAACGTGTAAATGTTATTCTACGAAAAAGAAAACAGGGTAAAATGTCAATGATGAGATGACTTTGTTTTTATTCGAGATAAGAAAACTGTACGACGGCGATTAATCATTTGCTATTCTCCAAACATTTTTCCAGTTCAAAATAACGACAAACAACAGAAAAGAGAATATTTAAATACATGAAAGATACTACACACACAGGATGGGCAAAGGATGGATATCCTTTAAGTCCTCTGGACGGACATTTCAATTGTGCCGACAAAGGTACAAAAGCCAAAACGAGTGCTACACAAAGTCCACATAAACAAATACAGAGCGAGAGAGAAACAAGCCAACAATACCAAAACAAAATCAAAGAAAGGAAAACGAAAAAAGACAACAAAACATTCTGAATGCATTTGAATTTCAATGAAACTATCAGTTGGACGTGCGAGGATATCACAGGATGCCCTACAAACACGGAGTTTCACGGGTTGGGTTAAATCCACACCAAAGGGGGTTGGTGATTCATTTATTTGCAAATGTCAACAAATGTTAACAGTTCAGTGATTGCTTTGCCATCGATAAGCCCAGCGACAAAATCAATACTGTTTTTTTTTGTTTTTTTATTAAAGCTCTAAATCTTTTCAGATTTTTTCTGTTTGTTTGTTGCTGAGCAGATCTCATGTATTTTGTAATTTCCTTTTGGGCTGCTGTCAACGACTGACTGTAGGAACGTATGGGTTTGTGTGGGGGTCAATTCTATGTGTGTTAAAAATAGTTTTTTGTGAACAAAAATTGCTATACAAATTTTGAGAGAGAGAGAGAGAGATAGAGAGAATTAAACCGTATTAAAGGATCTTTCAGAATCGAATTCGTTGATTCTTGGCCGGTTCCTCCAAAGGCAAAATTGTAAAGAAGGTGTCTTATAAAGGGTTTCCCAACAAGAGGTGTTATTTTTAATTTGTTGCGATATATTCTTTTTTTTTAAACTTATATTTGGATTGCTCATTACACAATTCATTTGATGGCACTTCATAATTTCTATTGATGTCTTAAACTTCAGAGCGATTTGGCGGACAATCGAGAGTCCAACTGCCTTTAAAAGCGTATTTATGAATTTACAGATACACATCTTTGGTTGTTCTACTACCTTTTTTAGTGGCATCACTCGGAAGGTCGATACGACAAAGCCACAACATTGAAGTTTAATGTTATGCAGAAACTATATTGAAAATTCCAATATAATTAAATCTAATAAAGACAAAAAAATACAGCCCGAAGGATTCCAAAAAAAAAGTTTAACATTCCCTTAATCGCTTCCTCAGTGATTAAGTAAATCCTGTAAATGTTTAAAAGATTGGATGGCAATTGAAAAAAAAATATTTGATTATCAAATTCTGTGTATCACATGAACAAGGCAACCTGAAGTATCCACCAAGGTGAAGTGAGTTAAAGGCGATAATAAGTTAAATTAGACTAATGAGACTAATTAGATTCTCGCCCAATTAAATTTTTTTTGGCGTTGACAAGTATTCTTTAAAGAAAAAGTATTTTTTAAGGGTCTTTGGACAGATTTATATTTAGCACTTATTTAATAGATGGAAATAATCCCTTTAGTATATTTTCTTTTATCTAAAAGGGACAGCGCAGACGGAGACTCCGGTGAAAGGACCAACTGAACGAACTGGAGACCGAAGTGCTTGGAAATCATGCATTAAGCAGAGCCGACTTCAGTACATAAGTCTATTTTCTATTTAGTACCTCTGACGCCTTAATTTTTCATTATAAGATTTAAAAACAATACAAACGATACCAGACATTATTCCTTTAAGGTGAAAAGTCAATTATAAAGGGTGTTTTTTTATTGAGGTATAGAACTTCGAATTGAAATAAAACACAAGAAAATCGTTTTAATGTCCATCAATTTGGCTTTATTGGAAGGATAATTTTATGCCATTAATGTTTAAATATGATTTCGGGCATGTGGCCGCCGCGGCTGGCTCGAATCAAGCCAATTCTACAGGTCCAATTTTCAACCACTTGTTGGAACCACAACTCATCCACATTCATGCCATCCAATTCGGGAACAAAATAGTCGGTTATCATGGCTCTATACCGGTCTCCATTAACGGTAACTGACTCTCCAGCATTATTTCGGAAGAAGTATGGCCCAATGACTCCACCAGCCCATAGAGCACACCAAACAGTCAGTTTTTGTGGATGTAATGGCATAAAATGGACGGAGCTTGCGGTGAACTTCGCGAACTGAACCATCACTTTCGAAATAAATTTGCACGATTTGCAAGCGTTGTTCTTTTGTCAACCTGTTCATTATGAAATGGCAAACCAAACCAAATATTAATCACTTGACAGCTGACAAAATGGCCGCCAGTTAAAAAAGTGATGCCAACTTAAAGTTCTATACCCCAATAAAAAACACCCTTTACTTAGTAGGTAGGAATTGTGTTTGCTGTGAATTTGTGCTAAGGTTGAGTGAATCTTAGCCTCCGTAGCGTATGATTAATTTATTCAAAGCAACAATTAATTAGCGTAACGCATACGCCCCGCTGACACCAAAACACTCAGCCCACATGCAAATGTTCAGTTTATTAAATTAACTTTTCGGTACAAATGTTTGTTTTCCATTTCAATGGTTAGCGAAAATTGTATTAACCACAATGCGGGGTAATTGTTGATGCCATACTTTGATTTTGTATGTTTTCGCCTGGGGGGCAGGGGGAGTTATAATTTCTAAATTATTAGAATAAACGTCAGGCATCAGGAAGTGACAGTTCATCCTGTGCAGTAGGATGTTAATATTTGTTTGCGACAGAGACATATATCGTATGTGTAAAAAGTATATTTGATTAGTTTGTCTGTTTGTGGGAGAATTAGCTGAGCATGTGTTAGCTGTGCTTGAGTTAAGCCCACCAATGTGTTCTCTATTTCCATATAAAGCACAGACAATTAAGGTATGACCTTCTTGGCGTTTCCAAATAACAGCCGAGTTGCCATGAACAGAATACAGACGAAGTCGGGAAACAATTAGCAATTTACCGTTTCAGTGTTTAACTTCCTGGAACATCAATTTAATTACAGCTTATGAATATTTTGAATATATGAATATTTAAATATTTGAATTGCCTATTTAAATAAGTGAATATTAATATGTGAAAATATAAATTTGGTTAAAAAGGCAAAAATTCGCTTTATTTATGGAACACGATTTCATGCCTTCGGAGCAAACGAATTTTCCATGACCTTGGTAACTTTTTAGTCTTTATCTCAATAATGGTTTTCTCAATATTTGCCCTTAAGGTCTTGCATCGTTAATGGATTGTTGGCATAAAACGGACCACATAAAGGCCAACGATGACAAATCTTAGATACGAGGTGACCAACTAAAATTCCCAAAGCTTCCGATAACAAGTCTACTGAAACCAAAGATCGTTCAAGCCCATATCTTTTATCTCTGGCCCCAAAAAATCTGGCCGCTTAGTATTTTCAGCAGTATTTTCATGTGGAAGTGCGGTTGTTCCGATCCCCAAAGGCGGTCATTTTACAGATGTAAGTCGACGTGTTTGAAGCGAGGGCAGCATGCCTTGAATTGCACAGTCCGGTGGACAAAGAAAATCTCCGATAACAAGTCGACTGAAACCAAAGATCGTTCAAGCTCATGTCTTTAATCTCAGGCCGCTTAGTATTTTCAGCAGTATTTTCATGTGGAAGTGCGGTTGTTGCGATCCCCAAAACTCGACTTTGTCCGAAAACATTAGCTGGCTTAGGACCAAACCGTGAAGCAATAACTAAGCGGGCATGCCTTTAATTGTAGAGTCCGGGGCACCAAGACAATCTGTTTATTGCCTTTTTAACTTTTGATGGGACCTACAATTTGTTTGCCATCTTAGTAATTTTGTATAATTTTCTTCCTATTTAAATTCAATTTCAAATTTTACCACATCTCTTAAAATCGTTTCTATGTCAAATGGTTTAACTGTTTTCAGCTTCTTTTTGATGACATTTCATGTAATTGTAAGATTTCTAAAGTTTCCCAGTTCTGCTCACTTAGTTCTCTCCTTGTTTTTTTAAATAATTTCTAACTATTTTTCTGTTATTCGCGGTTTGTCTGGTTGTTTTCTTATTTTCTATATGAATTAAATCGTTTTATGTTTTTTTTTTAAATATTTTTAGAAAAATTATGAAAAATTCCCCCCGACTCCTTCTGTTGTTCGCCATTTTACCCTTCCGTTGTCATATTTTCTGACTAACAAATTGTTCACACATCATTCACATTTATTTCGATGTCATCATGTGCTCGTTGATGCGATGAGGAGTCATTTTCCCATTCAAATATTTGCGGTTTCGCGTTTTTTCCTTTTTCTGCAATTCCCGTTGTCATCACCACCGTCAGCATGAGCTTGGAGAATGACTGAAATGTGATTAATTGACAAACATCTCTGACATGTAGATACAGACATATACATATTTTGGGGAACAACCATCGATATTTTTTGTTGGATGACTCCCTATAACAGACAAACGCCCAAAAAAAAAGGGTTAAGCTCTTTTCTGGGGTTACTTTATTATCATCGTTGTCTTTGTTATTGCCGGGTATAACTTCATTTCGTTTTATTTTGTCTCTCCCGCCCAGAAAGGGCAATTCGAAGAAAAACGAAAGTATTCACATACAAATGAAATAAAAGGTTTCATCAACAATTTATTTAAACGTTTCGTAACATTTCCCCACTGAATGTTTTCCATTTGCGGGTGCTTACACCGATTACGTTCAAATGAAGGGAGTGCCATTAGTCGAATGCCACAAATAGATGAGACTGTACAATTTTCTTATTTATTTAGGATTGCGTTGAAGTTTGAAGAGGTTGATGGCAGCTAGGGAAATGTGGTTGTGTAACTTAACTGGGTTTAATAAATCCCGAAAAAATGTTTAAATTCAAAATAAGCCATATCTGTGGATTTCAATTCGTGTAGTCTGCTGGGGCCACATCCTTACAAAATCACATGAACTTAAGCTTTAAGTTTACGCAAATTCTTCGAAGGGGGTTTGCAGAAGACTGCCGAAAATACTGAATTGTATTTAAAAATAATTTTCACTGATGAAACTCAGAGAGCGAGAGAGTGAAAAACGAGTTAGAGTGGAAGAGCAAACGTAGGAGTTACATTAAGCACGAGAGAATGATAACCAGAGAGTGAAAACTGTAGAGAGAGTAGGAGACAAGAGATGGATCCGAGAATGTGAACATGAGAGTGTGAACGAGAGAGTGCGAAGTAGAGTATGAGAAAGCGAGAGAGTGGAGGCGAGAAATTAAGAGTGAGAACGAAAATGGCAATGTCTGGCGTGATAGTGAGGACGAGAGTGAAAGCGTGAGAGCGGGAGAGAGAGTAAGATCGAGAGAATGAGAACATGAGAGTGCGAACGAGAGAGTAAAGGTGGTTGAGGACGAGAGATTTGGAACGAGATATTGAGAACAAGAGACTGCGAATTTAATAATTTAAGAGGGTCAATAAACCAAGAGTGGGAGCAAAAATGACAGAGTCGGGCGAGTGAGTGTGATCGGGAGAGTCCGAAAAAAGACTGAGGGTGAGAGAGAGAGAGAGAGAGTAAGAACGACAGAGAGAAAGTTCGAGAAAGAGAGTCAATAAACCAAGAGTAAGAGCGAAAATGACAGAGTCGGGCGAGTGAGTGTGATCGGAAGAGTCCGAAAAAGAGTGAGGGTGAGAGAGAGAGAGAGAGAGAGAGAGAGTATGAACGACAGAGAGTAAGATCGAGAGTGAGAGAGTAAGATCGAGAGAATGAGAACATGAGAGTGAAGGTGGTGAGGGCGATCCGAAAAAAGAATGAGGGTGACAGAGAGAGTAGGGACGAGAGAGTGAGAACAAGAGAGTGCGAATGAGACTGATACATCGAGAGAGAGAGCACAAGAGAGTGCGAACGAAAAATTAAGAGGGTCAAGAAATTAAGAGCGATAGCGAAAATGACACCGTCGTAGCGAGATAATGAGGGCGAGAAAGTGTGAACGGGATAGTGAGAATTGGAGTGTGTGAACGAGAGGGTGCGAACAAGAGTCAGACAACGATAGTGATAGAACGCGAGAAAGTAGAGGCTATAAAGTAAGAGTGAGAACGAAAATGGCAGAGTCGTGGAGAGAGGGAGAGAGAGTACTAAGAAGAGTGTGAGAGGGGGAGATATAGTGAGAACGAGAACGAAGGAGAGAAACAGAACAAGATAATGAGAAAGAGAGAGTGAAAACAAGAGTGTGGACACAAGAGAGAGAGAGAGGGAGATTGGGGGCGAAAAAGTAACAGCGAGAGCGAGAAAGTGTAAATCACAGAGTTGGTGCTAAAGATTGAGAGCGCGAAGCCTCTGTAGTATTTGCAATTAACCGAAATGACGTTTCCAGTAGCATGTTACTCCCTGAGAATATGTTGGAACGACTGAAATAAATGTATATATATCGATGATCTCGTGCGGGTTTTTCGCTCCCCAGATGAAAATGCTCTTGGGCAAAATCGTTTACCATTTCAAGCTGCTCTAAAGCCCAAACTGATAAGCGCTCACGAAAGGGATGGTTGTGTTTATTTAATTGCTCAGTCAACTGTATCTTCTAAGCGAATAATGTGCGGTCTTTGCGCAAAATACGCATCAAGCTGGTAAGATGTTGATGTTGCCAAATACCGGAAGATGAGGGCAAGATTGAACAACATGAAAATCTAGTTTAAAAGCGGATTAAAAACAACTTTAACTTCGGCATGTTGTTTAGCAAAATAGTTTCCGCCAATAATTACATTTCTACGGTCTCTGTGTGATACTCGAGAATGTTACATTGACTTGAGCCCATAATTACGTACAAATGTACGGAAACTCGCTTTGAAACCAAAAAAAGTACGAACCGAAAATACAATTTCCTTTCTGGAAAAACACATCTTCCGTTTGGAAAACTTTGCAAAGGAAATTCAAAAACGGGCACGTTGATGTGATTGTGTGTGTAATCATTCTCAAGCACGTTCTACATTTTGCTGTTGAAAATAAATCTAAATTTTAATAAAACCCCAAAAACGTTTATATCACACACACACACAGAGAGACACACGAATGCTTTGTTTATAGTTATTTATTATAATCTCAATCTCTCACACTAGCACACATCGTTGGTATCACACGAGTGACACGAGAGAGGACAACCATGGTGTCCTTGCACTTAAATCACAGCATGAAGATGTGTTCATGTGTACATGTGTATTAGTAAATGTGTGATGGTGTCAGCGACACTTTATTGTTTAGTTTCAGCATAAAATATTTGCATTCATTTGTACATGGTGGCGCTGTGGCTGGGGCGAAAGATGGTGGACGGACGGATAGACCTGCATCCAATTGGAAGTGATACAAAAACGATATCCATAAATTCCAATTGAAAGTAACCACCGAAGTGTTTATGGTTTTAAGCAATTGACTGTGAGATGTGCTTAATAATGAAATACCAGTTGTCACGATATCGTCCGAATACACTGGTTGCCACAGTTGAATTTCAATTGAATATCAGTTGGTTTAATTTTATTCGATAGCACGAAACGGTGTAGTCGGTTATTACCAATTGTTAGATAGACGACAGGAGATCGCCGAAAATCGTTTGACTACAAAGTTCCGTTGGGTAGAGGAAACAGTTTTCGCTATGTACTGGAATTCGATAAGATGAGGCTCAATGTAATTCTAGGACTCATCACCAGGCACTGAGAACCAAATGTCTACCATTGAGTATAGAAGTTGTCCGGACTACAAAGAGATAACACATCGAAGGCGACACTGGTCAAGAAGGTCTAGAAACTGACTTTTAGGTTTTTCGAAACTCTCCCCAGATCTCTGTCAGAAAATATGATGTTTCAAGCAGAATCGTTGTACATTTCGAGCTGCTCCAATAGTCCAAACTGGGATTCGCTGGATGTTATTGGACATATTCACGACTGATAAAAATCCACGAGAGTCACACAACTGTATCCGTCAGGGTGTATCTAAATATACATATATCCTATAAATATGATTCCATTAAATATATCCAAATGAGCCTTCGGTGTGTGTCCAAAACATGCACGAGTGTGGCTCTTAAGAGATCCCCAAGTGTGGCTCTAAAAGGATTCACAAGTGTGGTTCGAAAGAGATCCTTGTGTGTGGCTTTAACGAAATCCAAAAGTGTGACTGTAAAGAAAACCCCGTGTATGCTCTAAAGTATCCGGTAGAGTAGCTTTAAAAGACCCAAAAGTGTGGCTCTAAAAGGCTCCCCAAATAGATCCACGAGTGTAGCTTTAAAGAAATATACAAGCGTGGCTTCAAAAGAAGTCCACAAGTGTGACTTTAAAAGAGATCCATAAGTGTGGCTTTAAAGAAATCCACAAATATGATATTATAGAGGCCTACAAGCGTGGCTTTAAAAGGAATCCTTAAGTCTGGCTCTAAAAGTGTGGCTCTAAAGAGATCCATAAGTGTGGCTTTAAAGAATTCCACAAGTGCGGCTTCCAAGGAATCCACAAGTGCGGCTTCAAAGAAATTCACAAGTTCGGATTTAAAGAAATCCACAAGTATGACTTTACAGAGACCTACAAGCGTGGCTTTAAAAGAAATCCTTAAGTCTGGCTCTAAAAGTGATCCTTAAGTCTGGCTCTAAAGAAATCCACAAGTGCGGCTTTAAAGAAATCCACAAGTGCGGCTTTAAAGAAATCCACAAGTGTGGCTTCAAAGTAATCCACAAGTATGCCTTTACAGAGACCTACAAGCGTGGCTTTAAAAAATATCCTTAAGTCTAGCTCTAAAAGAGAACCTTAAATCTGGCTTTAAAGAGATCCATAAGTGTGGCTTTAAAGAATTTCAAAGAAATTCAAAGGTGTGACTTTAAATGAGATCCATAAGAGTGGCTTTAAAGAAATCCACAAGTATGCCATTTTAGAGGCCTACAAGCGTGGCTTTAAAATAAATCCTGAAGTCTGGCTCTAAAACAGATCCTTCAGTCTGGCTCTAAAGAGATCCATAAGTGTGGCTTTAAAGAGTTTCACAAGTGCGGCTTCAAAGAAATCGACAAGTGCGGCTTTAAAGAAATCCACAAGTGTGTCTTCAAAGTAATCCACAAGTCTGACTTGAAAGAAATCCACAAGTGTGACTTTGAACACATCCACAAGTATGACTTTACACAGACCTACAAGCGTGGCTTTAAAAAATATCCTCAAGTCTAGCTCTAAAAGAGATCCTTAAATCTGGATTTTAAGAAATCCACAAGTGTGGCTTTAAAGAAATCGACAAGTGCGGCTTTAAAGAAATCCACAAGTATGACTTTACAGAGACCTACAAGCGTGGCTTTAAAATATATCCTTAAGTCTAGCTCTAAAAGAGATCCTTCAGTCTGGCTTTAAAGAAATCCACAAGTGTGGCTTTAGAGAAATCCACAATTATGGCTTTAAAGAAATCCACAAGCCTAGCTTTAAAAGAAATCCACAAGCCTAGCTTTAAAAGATATCCTTAAGTCTGGCTCTATAAGATACCCTTAAGTCTAGCCCTAAAAGTATGCACAATTGTGGCTCTAAAGAGATCCTCAAGTGTGGCTTTAAACACTGTCACAAGCATGACTTTACAGAGACAAGCGTGTCTTTAAAGAGATCCTCAAGTGTGGCTTCAAATTAATCCCCAGGTATGACTCTAAAATATCCGCCAGAATGGATATAAAATATCCACAAAGTGTGGCTCTAAAAGGATCCTCAAATCGATAGACGAGTGTAACTTGAAATACATCTATAAGCGGGGCTCTAAACACATCCATTAGTGTGGCTGTAACACAAGCATAATTGTTGCTCCATAGAGATCCTGAAGAGCGGCTCTAAAAATAACCTCGTGTATGACTTTAAAAAGTTCCTAAATATCGTTCTGAAGATTCCACGAGTATGAGTCTAGACAAATCCATGTGTAAGACTCTTACCGATACGCGTGTGTGGCTGTAAAAGATCCAAAACGATTCGGTCAGTTGTGAAGTCGTGTGCGGTGTCTTCGTCTTTGCTCACAGGAATGCTCTAGCTCTACTTAAATCGTTCTTCTGAGAGATTGTGGTACATTTCAAATTTTGCAGTAAGGACTAACATTTTCCCCTTCCTGCTGCATTTATGTTTAAACTCCTACTGTGTCCCATTGTGCCTTCATAGTGATTCTAATTTTCCAACGAGTGGCATCGGATACATTTGCACATTAGGGTGGAGTGAAATTCAAAAAAAAAAAGTTAACCTCGGAAAGGGATGTAGTCTGGGGTCCTAATGAGGGGAAAAATAAAGAAAAAAATTTTAAAAAATTGTTAGGGGTCGCGCCACTCCCTCGAAATTTGGAAATTATCGCTATTTTGGCGTTGATTTTAGAAAAATCCTAAAAAGTTTTATGTCAATAAATGTTTGCAATAGCGTAAACAATGAAATAAGGGCATGAACAAATTTAAAAAAAATTTTCTCGTTGTTCAAAAATTTTAAAAAGTAAAATCGTCCCTTCTTCAGAAAATTGACTGAACAATGAAATCGCCACCAAAGCTACAAAGCTCATATTTGCCTCAAATACTTTTGTTTGGGCACTGAACATGCTCAAACTTTTAAATTTCGAATAAGTTAAGTCGTTAATTTTTAGGATTTTTCTAAAATCAACGCCAAAATAGGATAATTTCCAAATTTCGAGGGAGTGGCGCGACCCCTAAACATTTTTTAAAATATTTTTCTTTATTTTTCCCCTCATTAGGACCCCAGACTACATCTCTTTCCGAGGTTAACTTTTTCATATTAAAAAAACAGCATGGTTTCACTCCACCCTATTGCACATGTCCATTTGTCCATTTGTAAAATCACAACCTAGCACATTTGAAAGTGCGTTTAACAACCAAAACTGCCTTCCTTCACCTCCCGTTCGGTTGACAGATGTATTTATATGTCCTAACGACAGCACAGACCTGAAAACACTTTGACATAATCATTTATTTAACAGAGTTTGAAAACAAAATAATTCCATAACGTAAATTTGTATTAACATACAAATTGCATTTAAAAAAATACATATTTTTTGCAGCAATAGCACCAGCCGCAACACACACACACTCACACAACAAAACGAAGAGTCTAAGGCGAGGGACGGATCTGTGTCTCTGTATCGTCAAAAAGGACACTCTGAGAACAGAGAGAAAAAAATGCAAATTTAATTTACATATTTTGTAGGCTAAAAACATAAGAGAACAAAATACTATGGACAGACATATGAACATGATGTACCAAAACATACACACTTATGGCCAGAACCAGCAGAAGGAGGAGTCCTTACACACACACACACATGTGTGCCTAGGCTAGGACAGAACAATGAGAATAAGAACACCATCAAACTTGGAGGATGTGTTTGTAAATGGGCAGAGGCAAAGTTCTGCTCTTCCCCTCCCTCCCTTTGTCTTCCATCTTTCCGCAAACACACACACACAAATAGAGTCGTTGAGAAAGCCCAAAATTTGCATAAAAATGACAAATAAACCTTAAAATCTGTCACAAAAATACAAAAGAAATAAAAAACAAAACAAAAAAGTTATAACAACAGCAGCAGCAAATATACGACAACAACGAATTTCTTCAATAGGCTTTTTCTTGTTGTTGTTGTTGTCATAAAATTGTATAATCACCGTCAGCCATTACCCACAACTGTTGTTAATGTATTGGGCTTTCTTTGTTTGCCTGCCTGCCAGCCTGCCTGCCTGCCTGCATACTTATGTACTTGAGTGTATTTTGCTGCACGTCTACAAGTACTCGCATTATATTGTTTTCGATGTAATAAACACTTGATTTATCAGATGACAAACCGTTGGTGGAGTGTTAAGGCGGATAATAAATTTGTGAGGCCTTTAAGTGAAATCTAAATTATATTCAATATGTGTGTGGTATTAAAGGCAATTTTGCCATATCTTTAGGTTAAATAATACTTTTTACTAGATCGAAATAAAAACTTTATTTCGACTCTAAGGAGATCCAGCAGTGTGAGTCTAAGGAGATCCACGTCTGTTGCTCCTACAAGAAATCCAGAAATGTGCCTCTAAAGTCATATTTATAAAGTTTGGTAATATTGAAAGTTCCTGGTTTTTACTCAATTCCGCTATTTCTCTCCCTTGTTAATATAACCGCCCTCGTATTTCATCTGGTTTTTATGTAGAAAAATACATAACATAAAGAAAGTAACTTATTGTCATCGGTTATTGTTTTACAACCTTGCATTGTCAATTACTTTCCCATCAACTTACAAATACATACACAGTTACACATTTCCATTTATTATGACAGTGTAGTGGTGTGAGTGTGTGTGCGTGTGTTGTGATTGTGACAGTAACTGCGGTTGTTATTTGTGATTGCAAAGTGCAATTCAACCGCTGCCATTGAATTCACTTTAATGATCATAAAAACAGAAATCGAAGTGAAAGTGATGGGTAAGGCTGCCGCCGGTCGCGGCTCGCAGGAATTGCCTGGAATGAGTATGAGTGTGTGGGAAAGGAAGGCGCTGAAAGGAGTTATCGCAGACTTTCCGAAGAAGAATTGTTTTTTCTTTTAAATGTTTTTTTTTTTTTTTTTTTTTTTTTTTTTGATGGCCAACACTCAGGGGATGCCCCCTATAAATGCAATGCATTGTGTTAGCGGAAGGAAATTAGGGTATCGGAAGGAGGAAAGAGGGAGTAGTGTTTGTTGACATTTGTTTTGAATTTCTGAATGTCAAAACTGGCAGGAAACACATTTGCTGGAAGATTATTCCACATACGAACGGTTCGGCTAAAGAACGAATTTTCCCTATAGTAACCCTATGTAACACAGGATGCCACTAATAGGTGAGGCCGCCCAGGAGACTTTCTGAAGAAGAATTGCTGCTTAGATGGTATATAACAAAGGAAGCCATTAAAAGGTGAGGCCATCCGTTGTTGGTGTAAAGAAACTGGACAATTTTGTCCAGAAAAAAAGTGATGCGATGCTGATAGAAAATCCTTGATGTGTTTAGGTTATGGAGTTGCCAGACAGCCAACCAAAATAGCAAGGAAACCTTCGAGGAAAGAGGCGAGGCCATCCAGGAGACTTTCTAAAGAAATGTTGCTTCTCAAGAAGGACCCGAAAGGACCTACAGGTGATTTTTCAAAGACGAATTGCTGCAGAATTTCCATATAATACAGGAAGAAAACCTTCGAGGAAAGAGGCGAGGAGAATTTCCAAAGAAAAGTTGCTGCTTAATTTCAATGTGCAGCAAAAGAAGGTCCCGAAAGGACTTACAGGAGATTTTCCAAAGACGAATTGCTGCTTTATTTCGATATAACACGGGAAGTCATTAAAATGCGAGGCAGTTTCTTTTCTTAGGAGACCTCCGGAAGAAGGAGTCGTGTAAAGAAAGCGTATTCGGCTCACAATTCTGTCCTGAAAAAAGTGGTTATGGTGTTGCCAGATAGCCAACCAAAATAGCTGGCTAATCAGCAAGGAAACCTTCGAGGAAAGAGGCGAGGTCGTCCAGGAGAATTTCCAAAGAAAAGTTGCTGCTTAATTTCAATGTGCGGCAAAAGAAGGACCCGACTTTCCAAAGACGAATTGCTGCTTAATTTCCATATAATACAGGAAGAAAACATTCGAGGAAAGAGGCGAGGCCGTCCAGGAGAATTTCCAAAGAAAAATTGCTGATTAGTTTCAATGTGCTGCAAAAGAAGGACCCGAAAGGACCTACAGGTGATTTTTCAAAGACGAATTGCTGCTTAATTTCCATATAATACAGGAAGAAAACCTTCGAGGAAAGAGGCGAGGAGAATTTCCAAAGAAATGTTGCTTCTCAATTTCAATGTGCGGCAAAAGAAGGTCCCGAAAGGACTTACAGGAGATTTTCCAAAGACGAATTGCTGCTTTATTTCGATATAACACGGGAAGTCATTAAAATGCGAGGCAGTTTCTTTTCTTAGGAGACCTCCGGAAGAAGGAGTCGTGTAAAGAAAGCGTATTCGGCTCACAATTCTGTCCTGAAAAAAGTGGTTATGGTGTTGCCAGATAGCCAACCAAAATAGCTGGCTAATCAGCAAGGAAACCTTCGAGGAAAGAGGCGAGGTCGTCCAGGAGAATTTCCAAAGAAAAGTTGCTGCTTAATTTCAATGTGCGGCAAAAGAAGGACCCGACTTTCCAAAGACGAATTGCTGCTTAATTTCCATATAATACAGGAAGAAAACATTCGAGGAAAGAGGCGAGGCCATCCAGGAGACTTTCTAAAGAAATGATGCTTCTCAATTTCAATGTGCGTCAAAAGAAGGACCCGAAAGAAGACCTCCGGAAGAAGGAGTCGTGTAAAGAAAGCGTATTCGGCTCACCATTTTGTCCGGTTGGCCAGCCAGCCAACCGAAATAGCTGGCTAATCAGCAAGGAAACGCTCGAGGTCGCATGCTCTTTCTCACTGGGAATTCAAAGTTAAGGCAAATCGTTTTAAGCCTGAAAGCGCCTACTCAGCATCGGCTAAAACACAACCTCTCAGATGAACTCTCAGTGTTTAAGGGAAATATTTTGGGACGCACCGAAGGGAATTTGTGCGGGTCTTGTGATGGGGTTTCCTCATTAATACCTCTCAGAAGGTATGAATTGTACAACCAATTGTAACGTTTTTTTTTATTTAGTCCCATTTTCCCCTGCTTCCGTTTTTTTGGCCCATTCCTGTCGATTAAAATTGTTTTCACACATTTTTGTTTTTTTCCCTTTTGTACTTTTTTTTATCCAGTTTTGGTACGTTTTGGCCACTTTTTCGTACCTTCCCTAAATATTATCCAACTGACTTTCCCAAAATTCTGTTTCATACGTTTTTAATTTTTTCCCCTTTTTTGGTCCCTTTTTCGTCACGCCTCTAACTCATGTTGAACACTTTTCCATTGCATCCATTTTTTGGCCCATTCCTGTCGATTACATTTTTTTTTCACACATTTTTGTTTTTTCTCTTTTGTACTTTTTTTTAGCCCGTTTTGGTACTTTTTGGCCACTTTTTCGTACCTTCCCTAAATATTATCCACATGATTTTCCCAAAATTCTGTTTCACTCGTTTTTAATTTTTTCCCCTTTTTCGTCCCGCCTCTAACTCATTTCCACCTGTCGTAGATTATTTCTCATATACAACATACCAGTTTTGGGTCGGTTTTGAACCCTTTTCCATTACTTCCATTTTTTGGTCGATTCCTGTCGATTGAAATTGTTTTGACACATTTTTGTTTTTTCCCTTTTGTACCCTTTTATCCGTTTTGGTACGTTTTGGCCACTTGTTCCCTTTTCTAACTATTATCCAACTAGTAAGTTGTAATGCGCCTATGGCGCCCGTTAATTTGCTTGAGAAAGTATTTGTTACTTAATTTTAAAAATTTTGTACAAAATATTTTGAGAAAACTAAAATAGTAAAAAAAAATTTCGAAAAAAAATAAAATTGGAAAAAAAAAATTTGTGGAAAAAAAATTTTTGTTGAAAAAAAAATTTTTGTTGAAAAAAAAGTATTGTTGAAAAAAAAAAAATTTCTTGAAAAAAAAATTTTGTTTTTTTTTTTGTTGAAAAAAAAATGTTTGTTGAAAACAAAAATTTTTGTTGAAAAAAAAAATTTTGTTGAAAAAAAAAATTTTGTGGAAAAAAAAAAATGAAAAAAAAAAATTTGTGGAAAAAAAAATTTGCCTATTTAAATTCCTACGTACTGCGTGACAGAGTCAGTGAATCAGTGTATCAGTGAATCAGTGTCGAGGGTAAATATATATTAAGAATTGTTTTTGCCAACAATTTGCTTCACCTTTTTTTTATTTTTTACCCCTTTTTATCCCTTTTTTTAAACCCGTCTTGGCCCCTTTTTCGTCCCGCCTCTAACTCATTTCCAAACTGATGTTGCCAATCGTAGTCGTGGATCAATTTTCCAAAAAAAAAAAATCCCCCTTTTTTATCCCCTTCCAAAAATCCATTCTTAGAGGATGTCTAGGATGCTAAGAAATTGGTGGACAAGTTGTAGCATGTGAGGAGAACGATCATGTTGGTTGTTATGTGGGCCGCATAACTTTTTTCCCTCTGCCTTAGTTGTCATTGTTAAAGTCACTTTTTTGGAATACCTGAAGAACACACACATATCAAATTCAACGTTCTCCTTGACTTTCCCCCCCAGCCCCACCATTCGAGTTCCTATATATTAAATGTCTAAAAGCGATCAAATGTATAAAATGTTATGCTAACAAAATATAAATTTATGATTGTATGTTGCCGGTGTGTGTGTGTGTGAGTCCTTGCTTTGCTATGCATATCAGTGTAGTGACTTAAAGTGGGAAAGGACGACGGCCAAACAAAAGCAATTTCCAGCAATTCAATGTACTCCCATTCGAATATGCGCTTACTCTGACACACGCACACACACATTAAGCCATGAACATGAACACCATCGGTGTCCTCGCTAACATACACACACAGGAAACTTGTAGCTAAGAAGAGTCCTTAACTTAAGTGAAGTTTATTGTTGTGCACCAAATGATGTTGGCTTACAGGCAAAGTAGAAACGGGATGAGGAAGAGGAAGACAAACAAAAAAAAAACAGCGTTTACCTAGAATTGTAGCAAACCCCGCGCCCATCACCCACCCTTACCCGCAAGCATAAGTATGCCAGGAAGTAGAGAAATTTCCATAAATTCGTTATGAATATCGCAGAAAGGTAATGCCCCCCCGCCCCATAGTTCTGCGAGTACTCACTTACCCACTCATACGACATTTATTCAAGCATGTTCTGCTTTCACTTTCCACTCCGCCTTCCCCCCTCCTCTGGCCATATCTTAAGTATGTGGGTGTTCTGTAGAGCAATGCGTAAATGTTGCCTTAAGTCCTTTTAAAAATTGCAGCGAAAATATATATGGGGAGACGGGCTGGCAAGACCATATGGGAAATTCAATTTCATTCTAGTACAAATGTCAATTTCAAATCGTAAAAGACAGTTATCAGTTGTTTTTGTTTTCATAAATTGTCCCAGGGATATTGACAACTCAATAATTTAATCGAATCAGATGTGAGAAGTGTCCAATAAGAGAATTTATTCATGGAAAAACATTTCCAGTAATTTACCAGCTCCCCAGTTAAAGCAATTTAGATGCTGATAGATAAGACAAAGACTTCTCCGCAGTATTCATAAGAATTTATAAAGGCTTTATAAACCTTTAAGAACCATGGTGGAGGTCCAAAGAGAAATTAGAGGCATGCCAAATTTAAATTACGACTAGTAATCAATTTTGTATCGATTAAATAATCCTCCATTAAACACTTTGTGATAAATCATTGATTACAATTACAAAGAATCTAAAAGTCATCAGGATTATTTCAAATTACAATAAAATAATCGAAAAGAATCAGAGCACACGTGATGTGACAGCTACAAAACATGATCGTTAGTAATTGTTCGCACTTGTCGTGGGGGCGTGTATGAACGTGCCGCCATCACAAAGAAAGATAAAAAAAAATCAATGACTTAAGCGCCCCGGTAGGCGAGTTGGTAGCGTGCTTGCCTATCAGCGTGGGGGTTGTGGGTTCGATTCCCACCAGAGGCTTTGGTCTGTCGCTGCAAAAAATCAAGCCAAATAGTCTTTGTCACTCGGTTTATCCTTGGACCCAAAATTAGAATATAAATTTACTTTGTATTGTAATTAAATAAAATAAAAAATAAAATCAATGACTTCCATAAGTTATTTTTTTCAACAGTATATTCAAGAAATCTGGAAGAGTGCCATCATCTTAGCAAATATTAAAAACGCCAAAAAAAAGTCCTATACAATTTATACCGGTGAAGAAAAATATAACTCCAACTCCAAGTATTGCTTCAAATTTGATGTGGACAACAGTTTGCATCACCATATTTTCAAATGGCATTAAGCCGGATTACTTCCAATTACTATAAATAATCAGAAAGAATCAAAAGTAATGTCGGAAAGTAATCGGATTAATGTCTGATTATATTTAATTCTTTTCGATTATTTATAGTAATAGCAGGTAATCCTGAATATTTTTGAATACCGGTTCAAATTTGATGTGGACAACATTAAGCAGGATTACTTGCGATTACTACAAAAAATCAGAAAGAATTAAAAGTAATGTCGGAAAGTAGTCGAACTGCCGTTTAACTTTTACTACAGTCTATGTAGTTAAGAAATTACAGATGAAAATTCGACAAAGAACAATAAACAGGAACTTTGAGCATCAATGACTCTAACATTTGACCGGCTGTCTGATTGGATATTGTTCAACTAGTAAGTTGTAATGCGCCTATGGCGCCCGTTGAAATATGGAAAAAAAAATTAGTTGAAAATAAAAAAAATTTTGGAAAAAAAAAAATTTGTTGAAAAAAAAAATTTTGTTGAAAAAAAAAATTTGTAAAAAAAAAAAATTTTGTTGAAAAAAAAATGTTTGTAAAAAAAATTTTTGTTGAAAAAAAAAATGTTTGTAAAAAAAAAAAAAATTGTAAAAAAAAATTTTGGAAAAAAAAAATTTTGGGGAAAACACAATTTCTGTACAAAAAAAAAATATTATTTTTTTTTATTATTATTATTTATAGAAAATTATAGAATGCCTATTTAAATTCCCATGTACTGCGTGACAGAGTCAGTGAATCAGTGTCGAGGGTAAATATATATTAAAAAAGATGCCCGACATCACGTTCTATGATTTCTCTATTAATAGAAGAACGATAATTCTTGTTATGTGGCTTCACTTGGATTGTATGAAGTGTGTTTTTTGTTGTTATTGATCAGTGGAAGATGAGAGAAAGAAAAGCGAAGAGCATGGAAATTATTTATTAATTTAGATCATGTCCAGTTACATATTGAACAGCTGGCTTCACTTGGTTTGTATGAAGTGTGTTTTTGTTCTTGTTATTGATCAGTGGAAGATGAGAGAAAGAAAAGCGAAGAGCATGGACATTATTTATTAATTTAGACCATGTCCAGTTACATATTGAACAGCGAAGAGATTTATTTTCAATCTTAACTAGAGAAGATAAAATTAAAATAAAACAGATGGAGTTGTTTTCTTTTACTTTTTTTTAGGAGGAACGCTGAAAACTTTGCTCACAGAGAATAGAAAAAACCTCTTCTAAATTTGTTTTGTTGTGGTCAAGAACAACGACTGGAAACAATAACTTTACTTACTTAGTTCCCTTAACAATCCATGATGGAACAGACGGGGACTTCTCTCGAATCAGAGAGCTGTGCGCGATATAATTTATATACTCACTGAGCGGGACCTACTGTTCTAAAGCCGGTTCCGAACGGCCAATGCTTTTTTAGAGAAGTTTTACATAGTTTGGAGATTGCTCTCATACTCGTAAAGTTGGCAACATTTACGAGGTGGAAAGCTGCCCCTGAAAAATGTTGGATGGTCTTACCCGGTTTCGAACTCAGGTTCTTCTGTGTGATAGTCGCACACACACAATAACTTTACAAATCTATGTTATTCTGTCCATTCAAATTGAACCACCCCTAGGTATATTTCGAATATACTGGAGTGCCTGATGACATTTTCATTGATATTTTCCCGGTGTCTCCACCTTAAGGAGGTGGAAATACACACGTCGATTATTTTCACAAGACTCACCGATTTTTGTTCTCGTATGCCGTGAGAATAAACAAAAAGTCTTACCTGGAAATAGAAGAAACAAATTAGTTATTAAGTTATTTTCCAACCAATGAATCATGTTTAAATAAGTATTTTTATAATTTTTTTAAGATACATTTTTCACACAGCCTTAGATACGTGACTATAGAAAATTGTGGGCAAATTGAATTAAATCGGGGGATTGCTACAAGAGGTCTTTGGCGGGACGACAGCTGATCCTGGCATTTTTTCAACAGCCTGAGAGAGAACATTTTGTGAGAAAGCTGAAGATAAAAAAACACAGTGCAACGTACTAAAGGCCAAACCCTCTAATTGCAAATGCGGGAAGATAAAACGAGGTTTGTCAAGAATCAGATGGAGGCATTTTTGGAGAAAGCTGAAGATAAAACAAAACACAGTGAATACTAAAGGCAAAAACCCTCGTTCGGAAGGTAAAACGAGGCTTGTCAAGAATCCAGAAGGAATCGGCGATTATCAATCTGAAGACAAAACGCATGTATGCAAGTGTCTGAGACACATTGCGGGAAAAGAGTGGCGACATAGGGGATCCACAATGACCCAGTGGAAAAATTACCCTCCCAAAAAAAATCACATAGCCCCGATTTACACGATGACTTTTTATTCAGGGATTTTCTTGGCACTTTCTGTTGAAACCCCTTCGTAAAGACCTGAGCCTTTACGAGATGACTGTTTAAAAACCAACATGCGTGCAGTGTATTCTTCTTTTGCATAAACAGTGACAAGTTTTTCAATTAAAAGAGTCAAATTTTCCCTCTCAAATTTCATTTCGTGACTCTGTTGCAACCCCTCCGTTTCCTATACTCTCTTTGCCAACAATCGTTGAATGTCTTTGCCTGTTGAAGCTGGGTGGAAAGTCATCGTCTAAATCGGGTCATACAGAAGACGCCAAAGTCATCGTGTAAAAGATGCCAGTGCGATGGGTCCGAGCCGCTACCGTCGTTGACAATCTCCAATTTTTCATTGAGGAATTATTCATAAATTATTTGGGGATTTTCATAGAATTTTTTAGGGAACTTTTCATGTTGACGTTTGAGCAGATTTTTTTTCATTTTTTTTGGGAATTCTTCCTTTGGGGCCACGTGAAAGATAAGGTCTACGCCAAAGATAGAATTCGTGAGGCTATCCAGGGCAGCCACTTTGTGATTTGGTTATGGAACATTTCATGAAAAGGATATGGTCCTGTAAGCGTGGTCGTGGTGGCCATTTGGCATGCCTTCCTCTTTATTATGAAATCAACATCCGTTCATTTATCTCAAAAAATGTCATTTTTCTTTGAATACCAAAATAATACCTCTTGTTGGAAAATCCTGTGCCCTAGGGACAAAAACTCGCTGGAACGATTGATAATAACTATGAAACAATTATATGCAATCATTATTGTCATTCGATCAAATGAAAGATTATTAGAAACGAATTTCGTTGTGGATTCCCTCACTAGTAGGCCCATTCTGGCCACAGAGGACCAGGTGACGGATGTGGAAATGTGATATTTCCTGTGTAGGTTTGTTTTGTATTTCGGAAGTATGAGTAAATGAAGTCGAGTTTTTTCTAAGAAAAACATTTTTTTTGTTTCTTTAGAAATATATAATTACTAGTAAGTTGTAATGCGCCTATGGCGCCCGTTGAAATATGGGAAAAAATTTTGTTGAAAAAATAAATTTTTTGTGGAAAAAAAAATTTTTGTTGAAAAAAAAATTTTTTCTTGAAAAAAAAAAATTTTGTTGAAAAAAAAAAATTTTGAGGAAAAAAAAACAAAAAATTTTGAAAAAAAAAAATTTGAGGAAAAAAAAAATTTCGTTGAAAAAAAAAAATTTTGTTGAAAAAAAAAAAATTTTGTAAAAAAAAAATTTGTAAAAAAAAAATTTTGGTAAAAAAAAATTTTGGGGAAAACACAATTTCTGTACAAAAAAAAATATTATTTTTTTTATTATTATTATTTATAGAAAATTATAGAATGCCTCTTTAAATTCCTACGTACTGCGTGACAGAGTCAGTGAATCAGTGTCGAGGGTAAATATATATTAGAAGATAATATTATTGACTCAGCGCCACTTAGACATTATGGAGGCGAGCTGTCAGTTTGGGTTCAGCATTAATTTCTGCATCACAGTCAGCAGTGAAGTTATCGAAAAAGCAGTCATAGTTGGCTTCAGCAAGGTGAATTTTTTGTTTCAAGAGCCCCCTTGGAGATGAACTGGGATATGTAAAGCACTTGAGGGTAAAGCGTTTGAAAGGGATATTGTCGAGGGGTGGACTGAGGGTAACTTGAAATCCATGGACAAATTTTGATTTCACTGTGATTTCAATTTATCTTTTAAAATATTCCGTATGATTTAAGCCACAGTTACAGAATTGTTGTTTTTCTCTTGCCTTCTAAATACACTGATCGTGGAAGTGTTGTAAGTCTGTCCAAATGCGGATAATGAAATAAAAATGGTACTGCAACAAAACACACATCTGTAGCAGCAGAAGCTGAATCAACACAGTAATCCTTACTTATTCCCCGGACGGGGGAAACTTCTCTCCAATCAAAGAGCTTTGTATACTCACTGGCCTACTGTTTTTAAAGCCTGCTCCGAAAGGCTACAGCTTTTCTAGAGAAGTTTTACATGGCTTAGAGATTGCTCTCCTACTCGTAAAGTCGCCAACATTTACGAGGTGGAAACAGCCGCTGAAAAATGTTTAATGGTCTTACCCGGTTTCGAACTCGGGTTCTTCTGTGTGATAGTAAACCATTGATCCAATAATTACCAATTAAATGTAAATAAAAAATAATAAAAATTCATTGCACAAAGTTCGGTAACTGACAAAGTGAATATTTATAATTTTTTTATAATTTTTAGGGCCGCGTTTATCCATGCGACACCAAGGAGCACCAATGCATTTATGGTTATGTCTGCTCTCTTTAGGGCGACCCCTCTCACTGCAACAGCTAGCAAACCATTGCGTATGAGTGATGTACAATTTTTCTACGAAAATATTGATCATACGCCGTCAGGCCATTCTCTCTGTTTACTCTATCACAATACACCATTGCGTATGAGTGATGTTGCATTGTGTCTAATAAATATTAATCATACGCAGTCTTACCTTTGTGCGTTGGCAATAACAGTTGAATTTATTGTTGATACAAATAAGAAATGTCGAAATTTCGATTCGCCATTTGTCAGTTCTTTGCCATTCGTTTCCCTGGGATGTACATAATGATTGGTGGCACTTGTTCAGCAGCCACAAATGTTGTTGGTAATAAAAAAAAACACACACACACAAAAACCAAAAAAAAAAACCGAAAACTCCTTCGATAGCACACATTTGGCATTGATTTTGAAATTGAGCTTAGAAGACATACGTTTTGCAATAAACATTGGAGTAATATATTGTTTTTTTTTTGTTGTGGTTGTTTTCTTTTTTCCTTTTCATTTTCTTCTGTTTCGTTTACACTCAAACCACATTTGTTGTAATATTTTATGTGGGATTTTGTGGGGGTCTTACACGTAATTAGTATTCATTCAATTTGTGTTTTTGTTTTTTACTTATTTCATTCTGACGATTTATAAATAATTGATTCTGTTCTTTGTTTTTTTTTTCTGTTGGTTTGTTTGCATTAAACTTAATTAATTTCTGTATACATATATATTTATTGCACATGTATAAGGGTAAATATATATTTTTTAACGAATTATTTTTCCTTCCGGCTGATCATATTTGGTTGAGGTTGAGGGTCTACCTTCTTTTTCTTTAAATTTTCCTCGTTGTTTTTCCTTGGCGAAAGGGTTAGTTGGAGGTAATTGAAATAAATTACATACATTGTAGAGGATTAGGTTTCGTTTTTATATATATATATTTTTTTTTTTTGTAAATACATTTCAAAACACTTAACATTGATGAAGTATTTGTATATATGTCAGTTGGGGTAGTACTTTTTTTCTAACAGCTATTAGAATATATATGTATATTGTATATATTTATTTTACACATAAAAAGAGTTTAAGATTAAAACACAACTTATGAACATTTCTGTTTTTCTTTATATATATATATTTTTTTTTTAATTTTTCTTGGGTTTTTAGGAAATTCGTTATTTTTTGTTGTGTTTTTTTTTTGTTTGTTTGGGATATATTTACTGTTTAACTTCATTGTTTTTCTTTTCAATAAATCATATAAAAATTATTTTGATTTGTAAAAAAAGTTTTCTTTTTTAAATTTATCTTGTGATTTTATTTTTATTTTATTATCTTTGTTTTTTAGTTTATATTAAAATTAAATATGTTCTGTTGTATTTCATTTGATGTGACTTTCATTATTTCGACTATTTTGTGTTTTTCCTCTTTTCTGCTTCTTAGCACTGAATGAGTTTTGGTTGGGCTATTAAGGTTATCATAGATAATTATTGATTTCTTTCCAAATTATTGCGTTTTTTTCTTTCCCATGATGTTTTTGTTTTTCTGTTTTTTTTTTTAAATTCTGAGATTTTTATTGGTTTCGCTTTCATGGAGTTTTTTCTTCTTCAGCATTTGTAAACCATTTTCATTAAGCAACATTTGTTAAAGTTTAAGGCAACTTTTTGTTCTCAGCCTCATGTTGCTGAAACATATTCACGGAATTCGTGTTTTTTTTTATAAATTTTAGAATTTTCCATTTTTAATGGCTGAATTAGTTAAAAATTTAAAGTTTTTAAAAGTTTTAATTAAATTCTTTTTTTGGCATCATGTTGCTGAAAAATGTTCGTGGGAGCAACTTTTGTTTCGAGGGAACTTTTTTTTTTTAAATTTTATTCCTTCAGCATTTATAAGCAATTTTCATTAAGCAACATTTGTTAAAGTTGATAGCAACTTTTTGTTCTCAGCCTGATGTTGCTGAAACATATTCGCGGAATTCGTTTTCTTTTTATAAATTGTAGAATTTTCCTGTTTGGCTTTTAAACCCATTTTTAACGGCAGAATTCATAAAAAATTGCAAAAAATTTAAATTTTTTTAAAGTTTTAATCACATTATTTTTATTTGCATCATGTTGCTAGAACATTTTCGTGGAAGGTTTTTTTTTAGTAAAAAATCTTCGAAGGAACTTTTTTTTTGAAATATTATTTTATTTATTTAATTTTCATTAAGCAACATTTGTAAATTTTGGAATTTTTTAGTCAAATGTGGGTGCAACATTTTCGTGGAACTTTTTTTTAAAAATTATAGATTTTCATTTATTTCCTTTTTATCTGCTTTTATTAACACTTCTTATTATTCAACATTTGTTAAGGTTTCGCGGAAGATTTCTTTTAAATTTCAGAATTTTCTATTCGCTTTTAAAACGTTTTTTCCGCCAGCATTTATAAACAATTTTGATTAGGCAAGTTTTTATTCTCAGCATCATGTTCGTAAAATTTTTTGCGGTATTTTTTGTTTCACAAATTTAGAAGTTTTTTTTATTTCCGTATTATCTGGCCATCTATCCGCATGTATTATAATTTTTTTTATTAAATGTTGCGTACACTTTTTTTAACCTTTTTAGCAACATTTCCCTCTTGTCATCATATTGTTGATTCAGTACAGCGTGAGCATGTGTTTTTTTTTTCAATAAATCGTTTGGAACTTCTCCTGGATATTTCAAAAACCATTTGAATTAAATATTCTTCAACTGCAACATGTTGCTGAGGCATTTGGGCAGCTGCTGCCGGGAGGACTTAGAAAACGTTCTTTTTGCCAGAATTTATGGATGAAACTTATTTTGGTAATCTTTACAGTGTTGGACGTTTTGAAGGTTAGACATTTTTGACAATTTCAAATTGGTTGATTGATTAATTTTTAAGTAGCCGAACTAATATTTTTATCCTGTTCAAACATTGATATTATCTCTCAAGTTCAGTGGAACTATCTAGTAGAATTTGTTGTTTATGGCTGAGATGTTAGTCGAGATTTTCATCGGCACTGTCATCCTCTCGATGACGCTGTCATTGCTTGTATTTGTTAAGGTGGTCATCTGCCCTCAAACTAGTTGTCCACTCGTGTCTGATGAGAAATATTGTAGACTCTCCCCTTGTGATATGGAAATCAGAAATATTGCAGTAGCTTGCAACATGTTGCCTTAGCATCTTTTTATTATTTTTTTTAAAGAATTTAGAAGAAATTTTTAACTCTGGTAAATTGGATGTCGATGAGCCGATTTCTCCATTACGATAAATTTGATCTGAAGGAACACCAATTGTATATGGTTTTGATGGGCATTGCGAAATATTGTTGCGGCAACATTTAGTACATATGGATGGCCACCAAAGTTTTGGACGACGATTTGTTTGCTACCTCAGGGTGGGAGCTTTTCTTGAGCATTTCGCGCAATTGCTGCGTTTCGGCATTTGTTACAAATAAATATTTTTGGTGAACCATTCATGTAACTTTTCGTTGTTGTCCATTGTTTAGGATTATTGTTGCTGCAACATTTACGTTTCGACATCTTTTTCTTTCAGCATTTGATTAAAACAATATTTTTGGTTAAACATTCCCCGTTTTGCAGCATTTTGTAAAACTGTTTCGCCGGCAGTATTCTCTAAGTTGTTCTGCATTTTCTTTTTCTTCTTGCAACATATTGCTACCAATTTCCACCAGTAACTTTGTGGATGTTTCCATACACATAACCAGCAACATGTTGCTGTAGCTTGTCCATAACCATTCATTCTCTGTATGTATGCGAGAATTCTGTTTGCGTCGAATTATTTTACATTTTGTGAGCTCTTTCATAAAGTTCGAAATCATGTAGGAGAATTGAAATTTTTGAATCGTTGCTGCCAGTTTTTAGTTGCGCGATTATGTTCCGCAACACAGGACTGTCCACAATTTTGTGTTTTAACATTTATTTGATTTTGATGATGATTGTGGCGATGTCCGTCCTCCCAGTTTGTTAGCAATACATTTTTTTCATTGTAGAATAATTGAAGAAATTTTTAAAAATATTTTGGGGAATTTTTTAAAAATATTTTGAGGAAATTTGTAAAATCCTTTGCAGGAAGTTTCCATTTGTTGCATTACAAAATCTGTTGTTTATGATATCTTCCAAAAAAAAAAATCGTCTGTGCTAGTCGGATGATACATTTTGTTTGAATTGTTTAGCAACAAAGTGCTGGCAACATAAACGTTTGTTGTTTGTTGATGATTGAAGACATTTAATGTTTGCGACAATATTGGTGTAATTGCGGCCTCATTTTTTTCATTTGAAGGAATAGGAAGAGAATGGATTGAATTGATTTCTTGAAAATATTTTAGAAATTTAAAAACACGTTTCTATTTTTTTACTTTGCCTTCTCTAAATACAGCAACGGAGAGTACAGGAACATATGCCAGCTATAAGCAACATTTTGTTGGATGTGTTTAGCAACAAAGTGCTGGCAACATAAACGTTTGCTGTTTGTTGCTGCTTGAAGTGATTTAACGTTTTGCAACAATACTGCTGCAATCTTTGTGGCTAGGTTGCGTAGTGACGCCGTATTTTTTTTTCATACCAAGCTGACGAATTGTGATTAACATGTTTTTTAAAACCTTTTTTGAAATCAAGGTTTGCAAAATTTTCATAAATTTTCGTTTGCTTTGCAGCAACGGCCCTTGTGCCTGCTGGAAGCCACATTTTGTTGGATTTGTTTGGCAACAAAGTGCTGGCAACATAAACGTTTGTTGTTTGTTGCTGAGTGAAGTCATTTAGTCATTTGGATTGGGCATTTAGCAACAAATGTTTCTAACATATTGAAATCATTTAATATTTATTGTACTTTTGAGGTTATGTTGTTTTACCGATATATCCGTTATTCACATTGAAAACATTCAGTTTTCAGTTCAGTTTTCTGGTTTGAAATTAGTTGTCTGCATCATTTAAGTTGAGGCCGACGACTTGTTTGGTTTTCCAGTTTGAAACTATTTGTCTGCCACATTTATTTGATTTTCATTAGAATTACTAAATTGAAATAAATTTAGTTTAGTTGTGTGGCATTAGGGTTTGTTTTATTATTTCCTTCTCAGCTTAGCAACAATGTGTCGGCAACATTTGACATTACAACATTAAGTACAATTATTTAATAGATAACAGAAAATCGGAATTTTTTTTTAGATTTATAACGTGAACGGGCTTTTCATTTTAGATATTTTTTTTGTTCGCTTCCTTCTCAGCTCGGCAACAATGTGTCTGCAACATTTGATATTAAATACAATTATTTAATGGACATCCGGACATGGACCGTTCCGGATTTGCAACGCTTGGGATTTTTCATATTAAAATTTTCATTTGTTTTTCGCTTCCTTCTCAGCTTAGCAACAATTTGACATTACAACATTAAGTACATTTTTTTAATGGACAACAGAAAATCGGACTTTTTTTAGATTTATTTTCATTTCTGATATTTTTTTTGTTCGCTTCCTTCTCAGCTCGGCAACAAAGTATCTGCAACATTTAAGGATTTCCTTGTGTGATGTGGCGACGATTTGTTGATGAATTGTAACTATTTGATAATGCTGTTATTTTCCGTCGGTTGTTTTGTTTGTATATATAATTCTGTATAACACTTATTAACTAAAAACACATTTCACATTTAATAAAACACTTAGTTATGCCCGTTCAACATGCGGGGCTGTAATTGAAACAAAAATTGTTGAAATGGTTCAGCCAATTGTCATTATTATTATGTTTCACTTGTGATTAAAAAATGAATTATTTGGATTTTTTGTTGAAAAGAAAAAAACTTACACATCACAGCCAATTTGATACTGACACGATGGGTTGAGAATTTGTTTTATTTTTTTTCTTCTTCTGCTTATTTTCATTGATGCAATTATTGATAATACACGAGCGGGGTTTAATAGTTTATGATTTCTTTTGGTTTTGCTTTAATTATTACAACACTCATTATTATAATCCCTAAGGATGTTGATTAAAATATTTGTCGAATTTGGAGGTTTTATGATTTATGGTTTGGTGTTGTTGGCTGATGAGTGGTTGGGAGTTATTGTGATTCACTAACAATTGGTAGGCCTTTGTTATCCATCTGGGAAATTACCAGGTCCCAGCTGGAGTTTATCTCACTTGGGCTCCCCCATTGTCTGGCCCACCACTATGATGATCACTATGAAAACGGCCAATAGGACCAGAATACAACAAATGGCAACGGCAACCATGGCGCTATTACTCATTCAACTGTTGTTCCTCAAACTGATGGTAATATTAATTAAATCGTAATTGTTTTTGCTTGACTCTGGCACAAGATTAACACGTCTTTTTTTTTTTAAAAAATAAAAAAAAAACGCTTTCACTAAGGCTTATTGATTTGCGGTTTTTCGTTTTTTTGTTAGACTGGAAGGGTGTTTTTGTTATTATTTCTTTTTTTCTTGATTCTCTATTAATTGCTATTTTATATTATTGATTAATTTCCACTTTGTCTTTGTTGTTTTTCGTCCTATTTATTTAGGTGGCGGCAATTGTTAATATTTCTGCTGTTGTTTTCTTTCGTTTACTTCCTTTCAGTTTTATTTATTTTGCAATTTAATTTGGGTTCTTTTTTGAGTTTTGCTGTATTTTAAGTTGTTAAGGTTTTCCTTGGGAATTTTTGTGCTTATGCTGTAATTGTAGAAATTAATTAAGATTTGCTACGCATTTGAAATGAAAAGTGTTGATTGCACAAACTTTGAAATTTTATGGGAAATGTATGCGTGTTATTTATTCGTTTTCGGGGTATTTGCAATTCTGAGAAGAAAAAAACATTTTAGGCAAATGAAATTTGAAACGGTGGAGAACATGAATAGATACACACATTTTTCATTTATTCGGTTTGGAAATATTTGCTATGCTTATTACTCTCTTACTCTGTATAGTGTACACAGCAACAATGGAAGAAAAAGAACAGGAGATTTTTCCAAATTAAACAGTTTTTTTTTTTTTTTTTTAGAACATTCTGCTCTGTTTTCTTTGTTTAGAAATCAACTTTATGAAAGGTGTCTTGTTTAGAGTTACCTCACTTTAAACTAAAATAAAGCAAAGGAAAATATTTTTCAATATCAATTAATTAATTTTTTGTGAATAATGTAAACAATCTCCAGACTCTGCAAGCTCTTAAATCAAAAATCCGACACTAGTTGAAAGTATCTTAAAAGAAATACAACGCACTCAGTCCAGGTCGACCCATTTGGTCTCAAGCTTTTCAATAAACGGCGGCCGCGTTTGCTTGTAATCGAATTCGAAGCACGCTACCAACTCACCTACCGGTGCGCTTGATATCGGATTTTATATTCTCAAAGAAGTGGAGAATTGAAGTGATGTTTTGAAACGAAATTGTTTCATTGTAGAAATGAAATTAGTTTATTGTAAAAATTAAAATATTTCATTGTTTCAATGAATTTATTTCATTGCATCAATGAATTTAGTTCATTGTTTCAATGAATTCAGTTCATTGTTTCAATGAATTTAGTACATTGTTTCAATGAATTTAGTTCATTGTTTCAATGAATTTAGTTCATTGTTTCAATGAATTTAGTTCATTGTTTCAATGAATTTATTTCATTGTTTCAATGAATTTACTTCATTGTATCAATGAATTTAATTCATTGTATCAATGAATTTATTTCATTGTTTCAATGAATTTATTTCATTGTTTCAATGAATTTATTTCATTGTTTCACTGACTTTATTTAATTGTATCAATGAATTTATTTCATTGCATCAACGAATTCAGTTCATTGTTTCAATGAATTTATTTCATTGTTTCAATGAATTTATTTCATTGTTTCAATGAATTTACTTCATTGTATCAATGAATTTAATTCATTGTATCAATGAATTTATTTCATTGTTTCAATGAATTTATTTCATTGTTTCAATGAATTTATTTCATTGTTTCACTGACTTTATTTCATTGTATCAATGAATTTATTTCATTGTATCAATGAATTTATTTCATTGCATCAACGAATTCAGTTCATTGTTTCAATGAATTTAGTTCATTGTTTCAATGAATTTATTTCAATGTACAATGAATTTAGTTCATTGTTTCAATGAATTTATTTCATTGTTTTAATGAATTTAGTTCATTGTTTCAAAGAATTTAGTTCATTGTTTCAATGAATTTATTTCATTGCATCAATTAATTTATTACATTGTCAGTGATCATATATCGTTACCTCACAACCAACTAACGAAGTCTTCACCACCTGAAGTTCCAAGGAATAAATGCTCAACCTAAACCTCCGTATTAATAATTTAATTAAAAAAAATGCAAAAACAATTTTCACACATTTGTCTTAACAAAGGTTTCTTAAATCTTTATGAATACGGCGACAAGTAAAAACTATTTTTTTAAATTTATGAAAACATCTAAAAATTTGAGAATTTGTATTTCCCAATTCTAGGATCTTTGATATTTGTTCATACTGAATATTAGTATGAGTGTCTTTTAGTTTTTAATTAATTGTTTTAAATTTGGAAAAATACTCAAACCGATTAGGTACGAGTTAGCATCGAAGGCGTAATATCAATGATGTGGAGATTTTGTTGGTTTCCCCTTAAATACCAAATCTATGGAACTGAGACTTTCGCTATCACAAGGGTTTCAAGGAAAACAATGTCTTTAATAAACAAGCTTCTGATTATTGTTAATTAATTCAAGTTATTCGACTTCAACTTAAAGTTGACCACAAAACAATGAAGCAATTTAAGATTTTGCTCGTACAATTCAATTTAAATTTTTCGATTATTCCCTAAATTCTCCGGCTTTAATCCTTCTTCCCTCTGTGAAGTCAATAAATAATTCACAAAATCCCGGTGGCTGCGAAAAAGGATAACACTTAGTGCGACAGATATGAGATGAACGATACAAAAACAACAATTCTTTCATGAACTTTATGAAAGTATCGTACAACACACATGCAGAGGGGGCATTTAACTGACATTGAATGATAGACAGGACGACTGAAAATGGCATAAAAATGACACATATCAATGTCAACAGAATTTCATCTACCCCTCCCCACCACAAAAAACAAATAAAAACAAAACAAAACCAACAACACAACCTCGAGAATTAGTGGAACTTTTGCGAAATAGTTGCCAGGGCTTTGTGTTGGTGGTGCAATAATTGCGTAAAGGCTTCGCTATGCTGTTGTCGTGAAACGAGAAACTACTGGGTAGACTCGAAGACAGGACAATTATTCAAATTTAATACGAGGGTTGCTTGTGTGCCTTGGCGGAATGAATATGGGTCTAAGGAACAAGCAAAGCAAATCCTTCACTTACTACAAGTTGGCCAACAACACAAATTTAGATTTTTTATTGGAGTCCAATTACCTTATTTTTTGATTTGGTCCATTTTAATTGTAAAATTGAACCGAATTATTTTGGGTCACCTTATCATGTCATGTGAGGATTTACATGTCTCCTTTCACTTGGTCCTTCCACCAGAGTCTTGGTCTTCTCTGACTGCGCCTCCGCTTTTAATTATCACACAACGCCTTTGGTTGGGGGCGCTGAGATTCAATTGACAAACAAGTTCCAACCAGAGAAATGGCGGTATTTTAAAATCTCTTAACTACATTCTTCTCGGGACATACCACGATTCGTTGTCCACCTAGACTCCTCGTTAATACCGATGACAGCCATCGATTTTATAAATGATTTTTCTTTCGAAAACTCCCAGCCCTGCTTTATGTGGTTTCGCAAGTCCTTAGGTTGGTCTTATGCATAAAGAAGCTCGGCTAGAATAAGCGAATTGTAACCCGTTTTGTTTTAGTTTGTCGATGGATGGATGAAATAACTGCCGACCTACGCCTTTCTGTCAAAACCCTCTCCACAAAAAAAGAAGGAATCAACAACAGCAACACAATCTGGAGAATGAACTGGTTGTCATGGCTTTGTGTCGGCCGTCACTGTGTCGCCTTTCCATCGTCGCGACATTTGTCCAGCTGTTGTCGGCATAAGTTTGGTCCTGTTATCGAATCTGGACAGTCCGCCAAATCCTAGAAAACACCCATGAAAAGCAAAACGCCCAGACTATGTTTTGCTTCTCATGGCGTTTTTTTCCAGACATGGGCGGACTGTCCAGATTCGGTTGTCAGTAGATTCGGCAGAATAAGAGAATGATTCCCTCTGCCCATGTGTCAACAATGTCTTTCGGATTTTCATTACTTCTACAATTTTGCGACAATTTTTTTTAATTATCGTGCCCATTCAACCAATAGTAGGCTTCATCGCTGAACAACATTTTCTTGTAAAAATCAGGATCGTTGGCCATATCTCGTTTTGGGCCCATTCAACGAACGTTGTTCCGGGATAAGTCTATTCATTATGAAATGGCAAAAAAACCAACTGCGAAAAAAAGTGTGGCCACATTGAAAACCCCACGTCCAAAAAAAACACCCTTTACAGTAGGGTGGAGTGAAAACATGCTTTTTTTTTTAATTTGAAAAAGTTAACCTCGGAAAGAGATGTAGTCTGGGGTCCTAATGAGGGGAAAAATAAAGAAAACAATTTTAAAAAATTTTTTGGGGTCGCGCCACTCCCTCGAAATTTGGAAATTATCGCTATTTTGGCGTTGATTTTAGAAAAATCCTAAAAATTAACGACTTAACTTATTCGAAATTTAAAAGTTTGAGCTTGTTCAGTTCCCAAACAAAAGTATTTGAGGCAAATATGAGGATAATCGACTAATATTTGTAGCTTTGGTGGCGATTTCATTGTTCAGTCAATTTTCTGAAGAAGGGACGTTTTTACTTATTTTACTTTTTGAAATTTTTGAACAATGAGAAAATTTTTTTTAAATTTTTTCATGTCCTTATTTCATTGTTTACGCTATTGCAAACATTTATTGACATAAAACTTTTTAGGATTTTTCTAAAATCAACGCCAAAATAGCGATAATTTCCAAATTTCGAGGGAGTGGCGCAACCCCTCAAAATTTTTTAAAATTTTTTTCTTTATTTTTCCCCTCATTAGGACCCCAGACTACATCTCTTTCCGAGGTTAACTTTTTTTTTTTGAATTTCACTCCACCCTACTTTACAGTTCCAACGCTATTCCGTTGACACTTGCGGCCTTTTTGGTCCTTATGGTGGACTAAACTGAATATAAATCAACTGACATCTGTCAAAAAGACCAACTGCGAAAAAAAGTGTGGCCAGATTAAAACCCACACATCGAAAAAACACCCTTTACAGCTCCAACGCTATTTCGTTGACACTTGCGGTCTTTTTTGTTCATAAGACGGACTGAACTCAGCATAAATCAAGTGACAACTGCGAAAAAAAAAGTGTGGCCAGGGTGAAAACCACATGCCTAAAAACACACCCTTTACAGCACTGTCTAATGCTAAGTCGAGCAACATTTCAAATTTATTTACATGGTTTTTTGGGCCGCTAACAGGCAACGGAAAGGTTTGCTACGAAATCTAAGCCAGTCACCAGATTACCATATCAATCATTGCAAGAAGTTCTGTTGGTTGGCAACCGATGGCATACTCTTTATAAAATACCGAGCCAAGTGTTTTTCCATCCATGGACTGTGGAGTCGGAGTTGGAGTCGGACAAATTTGCCCGGAGTCGCAGTCGGAGTTTTATTTAATGACATTTCCCATAAAATAAATAAAATGTAATTTGTTAATGTTTTTTTACCCGTTCAGTTTTATATTTCATAAAAAAAGTGGTCCTGAGTTCGAATCACTTGACATTTTTAATTTTACGAAATCATTTTCTCTGGGCCATATGGCATCGTTGAATATTTTCGATTATATGACCTTTTTTTTATGTTAATAGAAAAGCTGAAGTTGCAGTTGAGCTATTTAAAAATGCTGAAGTCGCCTTCAAGCAATTTTGGCCCTAGCTCCATATATCAGAACAAATCTCCTAAGGCCCAAAATCGACCCTCGCATATACAATTGCAGACCCATTCTCCGTACATTATGTTCAAAACACACACATTGGCACGACCCAGAGTCACTTACACTGCAACTATTTACAAGAGCAACAAACATGCCCAGGAAGGGCTGTGCATCAGAATGAGATGCCGCCGCAAATATCGCACTTCATTGTCAACATCATGCACAGTTACCCTCCCGCCCCCACACAGGCTACATAATCACATCGCAATCACATCGCCCGAGTCGTCAGCTTTGTGGCTGTTAACGCCATTCATCCGTAATCCGAGTCAGAGTCATTGTTGTCGTTGAAAGCATTTTGATATGTGCTCGGTCATTTGTCTCTTCATTTGAGACATTTTCACCCGGCCAAGGGACCAGCACTTGGGGGGGCTGAAGGGGGTTGGGGGTTGAGCACAAATTTATTGCCCCATATTTTTCCAGGGGCCACAAGGCAATAAGAGCATTATTTGCGTTATGTAAATTTAAGGCTGATTAGCCTTTTCAACGATTTTTCATAGAGAATAGAAAAAAACTACAAAAAAAGAAAGAGTTCCCCACTCACAGAGTAAGGAGTGCGTAACAGTACGAGGCTGTTAACTCACTCTCTCTCTCTCTCCGAATAAATACATTCGTATGTATTTACAATTAAGTGTTCAAATTTACACTCGCACCTGCCTCATTGCTGTCCACCTTAAATAACACAAACAACAATAGATCCAGTTAACACACACACACACACACCCACACTCCTTGATTAACACATTTTCACATGGAAATGAGCAATGTAGTGGTGCTACACTATCCGAGAGAGGGGTGTCCATGTCACATGCAAACTACATTTTTGACATTTAATCGTATTTGGGTGGGTGTTTCAATTTAAACTAAACGCCTCTTAGTTGTGCGCCCCCTTCCGTTGCCGGACTACACATGTACGTGTTCAGTAATTGTAGGCTATGATGGCCTCATGCGTCTTAATTATCTCTCCATCAGTGTCATTGTCATTGTGCTTTTCGTATTCGTTTGCCGTTACTAATACCATCACATGGTTACGTTGCAGTTGGTGGATTTCGGCTGAGCTCTCAACGACTGTCGATATGCACGGACAGGCATCTTGAGTAGCGTACGTAGGCCCAGTGGAGACTCTGGTTTAAATTCCAACATAAATCGAACTGGTTCTGTTTGCCAGGAGCTATGAGATGCCATCGGCATTAATGGGATTATAAACGTAGAACAAGACGTCAGCTGTATGTGGCTGAACATAGCAGCTCTGTCTGGGTCATGACGGCCAAATGAATCCAAACGCTCCAGCCCAAAATGTTTCAGGCGACAACCTTCAAGTAGGGAGCTGAGAGGCAAAACCCAAACTCACCGATAGAACAACCAGGTGGAAGAACACTGGAAAATCCCTGGTAGTAGGAACTGCAGGAAGCAGACTTACTTACTTATTCCCCTTAACATTCCATAAAGGAACAGACGGGAAACTTCTCTCCAATCAGAGAGCTGTGCGCGATATAATTTGTATACTCACTGACAGGGACCTACTATTTAAAGACGGCTCCAAACGGCTAATGCTTTTCTAGAGAAGTTTTAGATGACATAGAGATTGTTCTCTTACTCGTAAAGTCGCCAACATTAACGAGGTGGAAACAGCCGCTGAAAAATGTTTGATGGTCTTACCCGGTTGTGAACTCGGGTTCTTCTGTGTGATAGTCGCACACACCACGGCCGTCCACAAGAGAAAGTAGACTTCGAGCTTGGAACTCATTTGTTAAACACCGTATTTTCAAGGACTTTTTCAAGGAAGAAATTAATTTGAAAACGACTTGTTGGATTTGGTTGAAATTCAGGGTTTTCCAACAAGAGGTGTATTTTGGGTATTCAAAGAAAAATGCAATTTTTTTGCAATAAATGATCGGATGTTTATTTCATAATAAAGAGGACGTTAGGCCGTTAATAATGAAAAACAACATCAGCCAAATGGCCACCACGGCCATGCTTACAGGATCATATCCTTTTCATGGAATTTGCCATAACCAAATCGCAAAGTGGCTGCCCTATGTTCTCGATAGCCTCATGAATTCTATCTTTGAGGTCTTGCCCAGATCAATATCATCCAACTATTTTATTTTATTTTATTTTATTTTATTTTATTTTATTTTATTTTATTTTATTTTATTTTATTTTATTTTATTTTTAATATATATCTGACAATTAAAATGAGAGATAGATCATGAACACCTACAGTGAAGTTATCTCATTCCAACACGACATTTTCACTATACCCTTGCCATCTGCACACACACTCACACACATACAAATACATGTATGTAGGCAGCTTTACCTGTAGTTCTCTATCTCTCGGTAAGCACTTTCACATAATGCAGACAATTTAAGTACGTGAGAGGGTGTGTGGGTGTGCATTGGTGTGCATTGGAATGTAGTCCATTTTAATTTGATTATTTATGTGCAGTTGTGTGAGTGCATTTGCATGTGTCTGTTCTGTTCACATATTCGTTTGCACAAACGTTTAGTTAATGATGTGGCTGTGTAATGTGTGATTTGTTGTAAACACCTTCAGACCAACACTCACACAGAATCATATATCCTTACATACAAACTGCATTTGTGTGTGTGTGTGCGTTGACTACTAGTGAATGCTATCATTTTAAATACAATAGAACGTTTTAGACAATTGAGGGCATTCATGTGTGCTGTAAATTCAAAGTGGATTTATTGATCACAAGCATTGCCACATTGTCACATAATCAATGGACGGAGATTCATGGTGATGTTAGTTTTTGATAATCCGCTTTTGTAGTTGATTAAAGGATAATCTAATGTGTTTGGGAATGGTTGTTGGGGAAACCAATTTAAATTTTTAAGAAATATAATTGTGGTCCTAACTTCTGACCAAATTAATTTTTTGTTTTAAGTCAGTGTTCGAGAACGAACATGGTTCATACTTCGATACGTTTATTGCGGTTCGTTTTAAATATTTTCCAATATCTTAATTACAGTCACTTTTTAAAGCGTCTTGTTTACAATAGTTTATTACGGTCGGGTACTTGTCATGAGGAGCAATGGGGGTGATCCCGCAGGCCACACAGCAAACCATTTTCGAACGAACACTTGAGATCGGTCTAATGTCATGGATTTTCCCAAAGTACTTTCTATTCATATCTTTCGACGAAGATAGGAATTTCAACTATACTTTTTCTGAGTAGATTAACTAGTTTGAATGTAACAAAAAGAAAGATTCAGTTCAAATCGAAACTCAACGAAATACAGTCTATTTTATTTTACATAGCCACCAGCGCGCACGGCCAGAAAATTCCACCCAAAAGGAAAGAAACTATTCAAAAATGTTAGTTTATGCATTTGCATTTTATTAATATCTTTTTTTAGAAGTCATAAACGTAAGACTTAAAAGAAAAACAAATTTTAAAAATATTAATTTTTTACAAATTTATAAATTGAACCCTGAGTAATAGCACACAAAATACTATTAGGTTTTTTTTTTTTTTTAAATTTTTGTATTTGATTAAATTTCCGACCAAAAAAAAACATTTCCGACCAAAATTTAAATTTTTTCAAAATATGCCAATTAAATTAAAATCTTTATTATTGATTAAAATCTTTATTACAAGCCATACATTTCGGACATTTTAAACATTTTTAAATTTATCAATAAGACCTTGGGTATTAGCCAAAAAAAAAATACTTCTTCGTTTTTTTTTTTAAAAATTTTTTGCATTTAAAGTTTTTTTAAAATTCTGAAATTTCTGACAAAGGAAAAACCTAAAATTTTGAATTTTTCCACATTTATCAATTAAAACTTAAAAAACTACGTTTTTTTAAAATTTTATTTTATTAATTTTTTTTAAAAGTCAGATGAATCGTTTTTATTAGCCAGAAATGTAGGACAAAAAAAAATCTAGAAACTATTTAAATTTATCATTGGACCTTGTTAAATTTTTAAAATTTGTGCATTTTTTTTTTTTTTGTAAAAGTCAGAAATTTCCGTCCAAAAACAAAATACAGTGAAAGCTCTCCTTGCGGACAGCTCTTATAGCCGGACAGCTCTCTTAAGCGGACAAATTTCTAGGTCCCATGCGATATTTTTGGAGCAAATTAACCTCCGCTTGGCGGACATCTCCCGTTGACGGACAAAATCGCTGCGACCGTCAGTGTCCGCTTAAGAGAGCTTTTACTGTATATAAATTTAAATTTTTCCAAATTTATCAACTGAAACAAATAAAAAATACATCTCCGGTTTTTTTTTAAATTATTAAAATCATTTTTTAAAAGTCATAAAAATTGTTTTTTTAAGTCAGAAATTTCGGATCAAAATAAAAAACTTTTTAAACATTTTTAAATTTATCAATTAGACCCTGAGTATTAGCCAAAAAAATTACTTCTAATTTTTTTTTAATGGCAGAAATTTCCGACCATTTAAAAATATAAAAATATAATTTAAATTTTTCCACGTTTATCATTTAAACCTAAAAAAAAATTAGAATTGACGTTTTTTTTTAAAATTTGTTTATTTTATTAATTTTTTTTTAAAAGTCAGAAAAAACGTTTTTACAAGCCTTAAATTTCGGACCAAAAAAAAACATTTTTAAATTTATCAACTGGACCCTTAGTATTAGCCAAAAAAAAGCACTTCTAGTTTTTTTTTTGGGAAATTTTTGCATTTAAATTTTTTTTTAAAATTCAGAAATTTCCGACCTAAAAATATAAAAATTTAAATTTTTCCACTTTTACCTAGAACTTAAAAAAAAATTAGAACTGTCTTTTTTTAAAACTTTTTTATTATATTAATTTTTTTTAACAGTCAGAAAAATTGTATTTACAAAAATAAAAACGTTTTTGTTTTTTATTTTATTAATTTTTTTTTAAAAGTCAGAAAAATCGTTTTTATAAGCCAGAAATTCGGACAAAAAAAAATTCTTCAAATTTTTGCATTTTAAAATCTTTATTAAATCTGAAATTTTTGACCAAAAAAAAACATAAAAATTTTAATTTTTTTTTTAAATTTATCAACTGAAAAAAAAAAAAATTACATCTACTTGTATTTTTAAATTTTTGTATATTATTAAAATCTTTTTTTTTTTGAAATTTCGGAACAAAAAAAACATTTTAAATTTATCAATTGGACCCTGAGTATTTTATTTGTTACATTTTTGCATTGTAAAATTTTAAAGTCAGAAATTTCCGACAAAGGAAAAGCATACACATTTTAATTTGTCCACATTTATCAATTAAAACTAAAATAAAATTTTTTTCACTAATTTTTTTAAATTTTTTTTTATATTTTATTAAATTTCGGACCAAAAACAAAATTTTTAAATTTATCTGGACCCTGCTAAATTTTTTTTTAAAAGTCAGAATTTTCCGACAGAAAAAAAACATACAAATTTAAATTTTTCAAAATTTATTAATTAAAACTAAAAAAAAAAAATAATAGTAACTACTTCTATGGTTTTTGTTTTTAAATTTTTCTATTTTATTATTTTTTTTTTCAAAAAGTCGAAAAATTATCGACCAAAAAAAAAAATCATTTTCAAAATTTGAATTTTTTCCAAATTTATCAATTGAAAAATCCAATTTATTTTCGTTTGGTCTACTCAGAAAGTCGATTTATAAAAGCAGTCGGACTTAAAATCCAACAGCCGCTTAGAGGTATAACATAAATTTACACGAATTTCGAAAATTCCCCCCACTGTGCGTCACCATAATCATCACACACATTGCCGCTAAAGACAGTCTCCCGGGCTGGTATCACAACCACAAAGCCAGTGACAGCGTATCAGATATCCTGAAGCCAAACCAACATTTAAATTGTGCTTAGGCAGACACTCTCAAACGCGCACACACACACACACATTTAAGGTTTGTCCATAGAAAGCCGTAGCTCAAGGATTTCTTGCGGCCATATGGTAAAGGAATCAAATGTATGGCCACAGAATGTCCCGACCTAAAAAGGAATATAAAATGTCCATACGCTGTTTTGTTTTTTTTCCATTTCAATTCGATATTTAAGATCTCGTATGGCGACAAGTGAATATCTTATCAAAGAGATTGCCAGGCATTCTCTATTCCATCTTAGGCTGCAGCATATGAATGACACAGCGTTTATCCTGGGGGCAGGGACAACTATGAGTTGTTTAAAATGTATTGGGGTTTAGTTGAAATATTAAACTAAGGTATCTTCTGCCTGCTGCAGCCTTTCGAAATATTTGTTCTCCTCGAACTGAGATTTGTTTTTTTTTTGTTTTATATTTGCCGGGATTATTTTGTTGGGATATTTAAGGGAATTTTTAAATTTACCAAATATGTGGTTTCGAAAATTAACCAAAGTGAAACTTTATTTTTTTTCCATTTTCCATTTTCTTTTTGGTACTATTTCTGGTACTATTGCACCTTGCCCTCGAGAGAAACAATAAAATATCTGTCACATATTTATGAGGACGTTGTGAATTGTAAATGAACTAGAACTGCGTGTCGTTCATAATTAAGTAATTCATTTAAAGTCACACTGCGGGGGTTACTGCACCCACCTCATTTTCTCACTTGTCGTTTCGCCCACAACTTTTCAACAAAAAAAAAAAAAAAAAAAAACAGTCCATGGATTATTAATTGCAACTACGAGCGATTTCAGTTTTCAAACAAAGACATTTTTATGTGAACCACCAACACAGAAAAACGGAAATGGAAGCATTGTTTCATTCCCGGAAACGCCTTCCTTCAATTTTATTACATCTTATGCCAGTTAACATTAAGTTACCTTGTGACCCAGTTAAGTACTTCATGTTGTGGAGGGGGGGAATGAGGAAATAATAAGTTGTTTTTGGTTTTGGGTGATAACCAACCAAAAAATATTCTTTTAGCCTTGCATGGATTTGAATTGGTTTTATGAATTTGGTAAAGCAAAAAATGGGCGACAAAGGAGTAGACAAACTTGTGGTTGTTAGTATTTTTGTATTTTTTCTTACAACTTTTTCAATGGCATAATTATCATAATGAGGCAAATATTTAACATGTTATTAATTTTTACAGAATATGACGGTTATTTAAATATTCAAGTATTCCCTGAATATTTTAATCGCCTTTGAATTTTTTAATAATTTATTTTTTTTAAATAATTATTTGATCAGTCCTTTATAGCAAACGATGGATTTTTTTTTTGGATAACTTAAAGAAAAAACTCGACTAACAGAAAAAAATTTAAAAATGTATTTGAAGTCAAAAAAGAAAAGGGCTTGAATTATAAGCGAACCGTGGTTGTCCAAAGCGTTCTTATGGCAGCAGAAGTACAGGTGAGAGAATGGTGTGCCTGTTGTAACACTCGCAGAGTTTTAATAAATGAATTATTTCATTATGAACTACACGCAGTTCAAGTTCATTGACAATTCAAACCGTCCTCATTAATATGCCAACTTTTTTTTACTGTTTATCTCGGGAAGTAATGAATTTCTTATCGCACAATAGAATAGCAAAATACCAAAAATATATAAAAGGATGTTCAAAATGAAGCTTGACCGGTAGTAAAAAGAAAAATCAAATATTTGTCTAATCAAAAAAAATCCTCTTATTGGAAAACATAAACTCTGAAAAATATTTAAAATAAACTCTAGTCGGCGAGAAAAAATATTTTCAAAAATATTTTAAAATCCTCCAGCGTTCCGAAGACACCTTAGTGTAATATTTCAACTAAACCCCAATAAATTGTGAAACTCCTAACTTTTTTTTTTTATTTAAATTAATTTTTTTTCCCATTTTGAACAACAAAAAAATTAGTTTTTTTCATATTACAAATGTTTCCAATATTTTTAAATGTTTAAAATTGAAAAAATTGTGTTTAATTTTTCGAATTTTTGTGTCATACATTTTGGAGCTATTGCGCCTGATCAGTCAGTTCCAAAGACGACTATTTTTCGAAGGAAGGTTTTTTTAGGTAAATGGATTTTTTTTTTGGATTTTTTTTTCACAAATGTTTCGCAGTTTTTTTTTTAAATTTTCTGATAAATTGTAAAAGCTATTAGTCAGTTCCAAAGCGGAAACGTCTTTTTTAATTTAAATTATTTTTTTTCTTAGTGTTTCTTACAGATTTGCGCATTTTTTATATTAAATAATTTTGGATTTTTTTATATTAAAAAATTTAGCTTTTTTTTGTAAATTTTAAAATTTTTATTTAATTTTTCGAACTTTTTATGTCATACATTTTAAGGTGTGAGATACTGGATGACAGTGTGCCGGAAGCGAGATTGTGCAACTCCTTTTTGAACCATCTGTTCACCATCGATCTGAACAACATTTCCCGATTCTGATTATTTTCTGTTGATGACACATGGATTTTATTTTGAAACGGAAAGAAGGTCATCACCAAATTGTGTTGGCTTCATATCGCTTAGGTTTCACACCAGGAATAGAGAGAGAAACAGATGGAGCCAAGCAATCGCTGAAGCCCACTTCAAGCACAGCTATCACATGCTCAGCTAATCCGCCCCCCCACGTTCTAATTAAATACACTTTTTCCTCCACTATCTCTGTGTCGCAAAAAAACAAACTACCGGTTGCAGACATCCTCCTGCACAGGAAGAACTCTCACTTCCTAATGCCAGACGTCGATTTTAATAATTTAGAAATTAACACTCTCCCCGCCCCCTTCGCAAAAAAAACACATAGTCAAAGTATGGCATCAACATTAAACTCGCGTTATTGTTAATAAAAAAATGTCGCTATCCATTGAAATTGAAAACAAACATTCGCATTGAAAAGATTATTTAATCAGATGAACATTTAAATGCCGCGAGTGAGTTGGCATCAGGGGGCGTATGAGTTACGCTAATTAATTTTCGCATTGAATAAATTAATCATACGCTGCGGTGGCTAAGATTCACTCACGCTTGGCACAAATTCAGGGCGTACAGATTTCATATGAGTTTTCACCCCTGAAGGATCTACCGAATAGGAATAATTTGTCTTGTTTTTTGATTGTTACAATGAAGACAGGAGGGATACTTCACAAAATAGAAGACTTAAGGGATTATCGAGATCTAAAAAAATTAAAAAAATACGTTTTTATTTCCTCCAAAAAAAAAAACGTCTAAACTTATATTATTTCCTACTAAATAGCACCCTACTGAAGAAAACCAGTCATAGCTGAAGAAAACTTATGGAGAAATGTGGAATTTATGGAGGTTTTTGAAGAAGTACCATCATTTTATTGGCCGCTGCTCGTAAACCATTGATTCCATATAAAGATCATCTTTACAACATTATTAGCTCATCTAATTACTTTTAATTTGACATATAGTATTGCTTGATCGGAAGTCTTCTTCCAAAAATATGAACAAAACGATACAAGTTAAAAAAATTTAAATTTTGAAGAAAATTTATAATTTTTTTTGTGATTTTGGGAAACGTCTACAAAAAAAAAATGTTGTTAGTTTCCAGGCAATTTTTCTTTTGTTTAATTGCATGGACATATTGTGTTCTACAAGAGATATGCAAAATCATACTTTTATGAATTCAACTTAAAAAAATATGTAAAAATTAAATAATTTGTTTTTACTAATTTTTTTTGCTGGCCCTAACAAATTAAGGAAAATTAAATGAAAAGTCAAAACTTTTTTTTATTTTATTTCCTACTAGATGGCACCGTACTGAAGAAAACAAATCATATTTAAAGAAAATGTACGGAGAAATGTGGATTTTATGGAGCTTTTTGCAGAAGTACCATCATTTTATTGGCCACTCCTCATAAACCATTGATTTAATGTACTGATCATGTTTATAATATTTTTAGCTCATCTAATTGCCTTCAATTTGACATATAGTATTACTAGATCGGAAGTCTTCTTACAAAAATATGGTCAAAATAATAAAAGTAAAAAAAAAAACAAATTTTGAAGAAAAATTTCAATTTTTTCTGATTTTGGGAAACTGCTTACGAAAAACAATTTTTTGGTTTTCAGATAATTTTTTTTGTAATTCCAAAAATATAGTCAAAATAATAAAAGTAAAAAATTTAAATTTTGAGGAAAAATTTAAATTTTTTTCTGATTTTGGGAAACTGCTCACGAAAAACATGTTTTTAGTTTCCAGACAAATTTGTTTTTTTTTTGTTGCATGGAAAAATTGTAATCTAGAAGTTTGAGATGTGAAGAAAATTTTCAATTTTTTTTCGGATTTAGGAAACTGCGAAAAGTTTTTAGTTTTCAGAATTTTATTTTTTTTTATTTTTTTTGTTGCATGGAACAATTGTGCTCTAGAAGTTTGAGATGTGAAGATAATTATGAATTTCTTTGGATTTTAGGAAACTGCTCATAAAAAACAATTTTTTGGTTTTCAGACAATTTTTTTATTTTATTTTTGTTGCTTGGAAAAATAGTTCTCTTTAAAATTGAGTTGTAAGCAAAATTTAATTTTTTTTCGGATTTAGGAAACTGCGAAAAAAAAAAATTTTTTGTTTTCAGACAATTTTTTTTTGTTTGCATGGAAAAATTGGGCTCTAGAGGTTTGAGATTTAAATAAAATTTTAAATTTTTTCGGATTTTAGCAGACTGCTCTCGGAAAACAAGTTTTTGAGTTTCAGAAAATTTTTTTTTGGTTTTTTTTGTATTGATTGTATTTTGAATTTTTAATTTATCTTCCCTTATTCTTGTTTTTACAGCATTAATATTATTTTTCAGATTTTTATGATTTCCCGCATCATTAATAACGTCAAAGTACCGCTCTCAAGAACCCCTGACGTTGGCCCAAAAACTCAGTTTTCTTATTTATTGACTTTTTAAGGATCCATGATGGAGGGTATATAAGATTCGGCCCGGCCGAACTTACTATTTGTCCACTTGTTTTATTTGGTTTTTTTTTTGTATTGACAAATTGTTAATTTATCTTCCTTTATTCTTGTTTTGACAGCATTTCAGAATTTTATGATTTCCCGCATCATTAATAACGCCAAAGTACCGCTCTCAAGAACCCCTGACGTTGGCGATGCAAGAACATAAATGATATTTGGCCATTAAATATTTAAGTGCCTTTTTCAATTTTTTCCATTTGAAATGCAAATGAAAATGTGTTTATAAACACAACAAAACATTAATTATTCAATGAAGAACCAAAAAAAAAAAAAAAAAAAAACAAAGCACCACCAAGATCATTCATTGCTCACATGTTCCTCAACTCGACTGGTCGTAGCGGAGCCGAAATGCCCGGTCGCATGTTTCCTTTGAGATTTTTTGATTTGAATTCTATGGAAGAGGAAATGGCATGAACGGATTATTGGAATTCCAGTAAAGCGTACACTTGAACTGAGGCGTATGGTTTAATAATGGAAATAATGCAAGAAACAGCGTGATTAATGATTCATTTGGTGGATAAATAAATACAAATTTCTGATGTTCTTCAAGTCAATGAGTCAATGAGGCCATTATATTCATACGAGATGATATTCTTTGAATAGGGCAAACGGTGAGTCCGGTTAGAGGACAGCAAATGGTTTAATTCAAATGTGTGGAGAAATCATCCGTGACCTTTGCTCCCTGGTCTTAATTCCAACAGGTGAGATATATTAATGGTCCATTTTAACAACCTGCGTTATCTAGTGGGCACACGACATCATTGAAATGCGGATTTTCAAAAAGAGGCCCGTTTAAGGTTTTCCTCTGAACAGGACACACATTTGCTGTAAGAGACATTGTGAGATGTGGAGTTTTAAGACATTTTACTATTTTCCCAAATAGACGCCAGCTTGCCTCTGCCGGTCATGACTTGCCTTAATAAAAAGCCTTTAACTTATTTAAGATCCATCAAAATTTCCAGCAGAAATCATTTAATTATATATGTTCTTTGTTCCAATATTTAGTAGCCTTTTGAATATTTACAGTCAGTCATTCGTTTTGTTGTGGCAACAGACTTTGCGTTTTTTTTTTTTTCTTAAATATTTCTTTAACATTTCCTCAGACGGCAAGTAAATTAAACACAGCTTCCAAACGCCATACATCCATCCACCCACTCACACAATAATTACAGCGTCATGGTCCAGGCATTAGATTCACTAATTAGTTGTATTGACGTCATGTAGTCAGGCCCTCGAACATCCTCCTACTCTTCGGTCACTAAGTTTGAACACTTGGCTATTTGACGTATGTGTCTGATTGCCCCCAAAACATTTGCCCGCATATTTAACAATTTATTAATGAGACACCATAAAACAAAGTCTCTCAGAGTTTTTTTTTTGTTCTTCTTTGGCTCAAAGGCTCCAACAAAATGTTCAATTTGTCAAAAGTGTCCCGGTTTTTTTTTGGTGGTGGGTTTTTGTCTTCTGTCGCTAAGTCAAATGCCGTGAGCAAAAATGATTGTTCACCTCAAGCTGTGAAGCAAATTGAACACACGTTTCTTTTTATTTGGGGAGGGCAATAAAAATGCTCGCTATAAACATGGCGGTGGTTTACTTGTCCAGCCAAAACCCTCTTCCCTTCAGGACCAGCAGGAAAAGGAATGACACCCCTCAAAAGAGATAACTGCTGCGAGCACTTTTTTTTTATTGTACAACACTTTCACTTCACCAGCTATTGTCAAATCTGTGTCAGCGAGTGGTCGGTTTGGTTGGAAACGAATGAATTTCATTAATATTAATTGAAATAAAAAAGATGTTGACAAATGAAAAATGGGTGGATTTTTCTCTTGTCAATAATAGAACAAACAAAAAAAAAACAAGTGTTAAAACTGATTTTAAAATATACAGAACGCGTTTTGTAATGCAACATTGTGACCGGCAAACTGTGGTCCAAAATCCAATACCATCGTCCAAAAGACTGTAACTTTTAAGCTAGTAAACATTTTTGTGTTCTGTAAAAAATTTATTGTAGCCAAATTGTTAAGGATTTTGAGGTATTAACATTAAAAATCGGTTAATTCCATATATTTTTTAAATATTTCCCAAGTTGACAATTTTTAAATATTTTTCTCGAATCGCAAAGCAAAACATGGCATCGTGTAGACTGATTTTGTGTATTTTTAACAATTTTAACTTATCCATTCTGCGTGTATGCCAAATTGTGGAAACTACAGCAAATTTAGTAAAAAAAAATCGCAATTTTGGGGATTAGGAGTTCTAGGATTGTTTTAATTAAATTTTGTTTAATTTTTTGTTATTCGATTTTTTGTTAAAAATCCTAATTTTTGGGATTTTTCACCTTTTTAGCAATTCAGGGATTGTTTTGACTGAATTCTTATATTTTGTTTCATTTTTTGTTTCATAATTTTGGTGAATTCTGGGATCGTTTTAATTGAATTCCTAATTTTTTTTTATTTTGCGATTTTTTCTAATTATGTTAATTTTGGGTATTTTCCCCTTTTTTGTAGGAATTCTGGGATTATTTTTATTGAATTCCTACATTTTGTTTAATTTCGCGATTTACGATTTTTTAAAAATCCCAATTTTGGAGATCCCTTTAGAAATTCTGGGGTTTTTTAATTGAATTTGTAAGTTTTGTTTAATTTTTTAGTTTTTAAAAATCTCAATTTTGGGGATTTTCTCCTTTTTTTTTAGGAATTCTGGGATTCTTTTATTGATTTCATTTTCGGGAATTCTGGGATTGTTTTAATTGAATTCCTAAATTTTTCCAATTTAAATTTTCTTTAAAAATCCCAATTTTGGCAATTCCTCCCATTTTTAAGGAGTTTTGGGATTGTTTCAATTGAATTCCTAAATGTTGTCTTATTTTTCGATTTTTTTAAAAATCCCAATTTTGGGGATTAGCCCCTTTTTAGGAATTCTGGGATTCCTTTAATTGAATTTCTAAATTTTGTTTCATTTTTCGATTTTCGATGCTATCGTAGCCGAGAGTTCTGGAATATCGATATCAATCAATAACCTGAAAGGGATCGCCGAGAAGCCAATGCATCGTCAGGGTGTGACACTTTGGTATGGCTTAGAGAGCGCTGACAATATTGGCCCATTAGTTGGGAAAATCAAAAAATTATTTGGAAAAATGATTGAAAACGAAAAGATAAATTGATAAACCAAAATTCGTTTAGGTGGTTCTTAGCAGAAATGCAATTCATTTTCAACCCAAAATAGAAATAAAAAACCATCAATACAAAACAATAAACGAACAATTAATCTCCCGCTTTGTGACATTTCCGTGTAATTAATTGAAATATTCGATTTCATGTCATTATTTACGAAACCAATCAATTCCCTCGCCCAGAAATGTGCCTGGCTATCATCTCGCCAAGGAATGCCACAGCGTACGGCAATCATCACTCACATTGAGACAGAAGCAAACGAAATCAAACAAAACATAAACAAATGAACTCGGAACACAAAACAACAACAACAAAAAGATATATAAAATAAAGCAGCAGCAGCAGGAACAAATTAACAACAAAAAATTTAAATTGAATGTTTATTTTCAAATCGAAATTGAAGCCAAATGATTATTTACAATTCGCCAGTTGATGGCATTACAATGATTGATCAAATGATTGTCCAAACAGTGCACGGGCCCCAAATAAACGAAACAATGAAATCCCATTGAAATAAACAAAATGCGTTTGGTAGGAAATAATAAACTTTTGCAAAAAGTACCGAAACAGATACAATACAACAGACAATTTCCATTATGGCTGGCATAATTGGGATTTTGGCTGGTGGGTGGCACCCGCCCCTGCCGTCCTCACCCGTTGCACTCCCAAACTTTCAGAAAGTTTTGTCCGGGGGGAAGACTTTTGTTTTTCAATACAAAACATTTGCCAGAGCGCTAACTACCCACTCAGTTGAGGGCAGATGAACTGAGCTGGAATATTGACGAGTAGTTATGAAAGTGTATTGAATTATTGAATTGTTTTCTTTGTTAATATTTCTCAAAGGGCCCGGCCGATTACATTACATCTCAAGTGTTTCACAAAAATCACCTAAATGGAATTAATGGGATTTCCTTGGGGAGACTGAGCTGTGCGAACGTGGGATGATGGATGATGAGATAGGTGCTGCATTTCCCTTTAATCAGTTGTGCGTGCGGGTTTCTTGTAGAAATCTGTCAAAATGTTTGTGTTTTATAAGGTCCAGTGAATTTAATGACACATCAAACTGGCGCAAAGAGATTCCCAAGGGAAACAAATAGAAATGAAATTCAATCGGACTCGAAGGACAAAAGTAGAGAGAAGCCTACTCGATGAGTATTTGTAGGATACTCTTGAAGTTCAATCCGGCTCGAAGGACCAAAAATAGAGAGAAGCCTACTCGAGGGGTATTTGTAGGATACTCTTGAAGTTCAATCCGAATCGAAGGACCAAAAATAGAGAGAAGCCTACTCGATGAGTATTTGTAGGATACTCTTGAAGTTCAATCCGGCTCGAAGGACCAAAAATAGAGAGAAGTCAACTCGATGAGTATTTGTAGGATACTCTTGAAGTTCAATCCGGCTCGAAGGACCAAAAGTAGGGAGAAGTCTAATCGATGAGCATTTGCAGGATGCTCTTGAAGTTCAATCCGGATCGAAGGACCAAATGTAGACAGAAGTCTACTCGATGAGTATTTGTAGGATACTCTTGAAGTTCAATCCGGCTCGAAGGACCAAAAATAGAGAGAAGCCTACTCGAGGGGTATTTGTAGGATACTCTTGAAGTTCAATCCGAATCGAAGGACCAAAAATAGAGAGAAGCCTACTCGATGAGTATTTGTAGGATACTCTTGAAGTTCAATCCGGCTCGAAGGACCAAAAATAGAGAGAAGCCTACTCGATGAGTATTTGTGGGATACTCTTGAAGTTCAATCCGGCTCGAAGGACCAAAAGTAGGGAGAAGTCTAATCGATGAGTATTTGCAGGATGCTCTTGAAGTTCAATCCGGATCGAAGGACCAAATGTAGACAGAAGTCTACTCGATGAGTATTTTTAGGATACTTTTGAAGTTCAATCGGGCTCGAAGGACCAAAAGTAGAGAGAAGTCTACTCGATGAGTATTTGTAGGATACTATAGAGGTTCAATCTGGGTCGAAGGACCAAATGTAGAGATAAGTCCACTCGATGAGTATTTGTAGGATACTCTTGAAGTTCAATCCGGCTCGAAGGACCAAAAATAGAGAGAAGCCTACTCGATGAGTATTTGTAGGATACTCTTGAAGTTCAATCCGGCTCGAAGGACCAAAAATAGAGAGAAGCCTACTCGAGGGGTATTTGTAGGATACTCTTGAAGTTCAATCCGAATCGAAGGACCAAAAATAGAGAGAAGCCTACTCGATGAGTATTTGTAGGATACTCTTGAAGTTCAATCCGGCTCGAAGGACCAAAAATAGAGAGAAGTCAACTCGATGAGTATTTGTAGGATACTCTTGAAGTTCAATCCGGCTCGAAGGACCAAAAGTAGGGAGAAGTCTAATCGATGAGTATTTGCAGGATGCTCTTGAAGTTCAATCCGGATCGAAGGACCAAATATAGACAGAAGTCTACTCGATGAGTATTTGCAGGATGCTCTTGAAGTTCAATCCGGATCGAAGGACCAAATGTAGACAGAAGTCTACTCGATGAGTATTTGTAGGATACTCTTGAAGTTCAATCCGGCTCGAAGGACCAAAAATAGAGAGAAGCCTACTCGAGGGGTATTTGTAGGATACTCTTGAAGTTCAATCCGAATCGAAGGACCAAAAATAGAGAGAAGCCTACTCGATGAGTATTTGTAGGATACTCTTGAAGTTCAATCCGGCTCGAAGGACCAAAAATAGAGAGAAGCCTACTCGATGAGTATTTGTGGGATACTCTTGAAGTTCAATCCGGCTCGAAGTACCAAAAGTAGGGAGAAGTCTAATCGATGAGTATTTGCAGGATGCTCTTGAAGTTCAATCCGGATCGAAGGACCAAATGTAGACAGAAGTCTACTCGATGAGTATTTTTAGGATACTTTTGAAGTTCAATCGGGCTCGAAGGACCAAAAGTAGAGAGAAGTCTACTCGATGAGTATTTGTAGGATACTATAGAGGTTCAATCTGGGTCGAAGGACCAAATGTAGAGATAAGTCCACTCGATGAGTATTTGTAGGATACTCTTGAAGTTCAATCCGGCTCGAAGGACCAAAAATAGAGAGAAGCCTACTCGATGAGTATTTGTAGGATACTCTTGAAGTTCAATCCGGCTCGAAGGACCAAAAATAGAGAGAAGCCTACTCGATGAGTATTTGTAGGATACTCTTGAAGTTCAATCCGGCTCGAAGGACCAAAAGTAGACAGAAGTCTACTCGATGAGTATTTTTAGGATACTTTTGAAGTTCAATCGGGCTCGAAGGACCAAAAGTAGAGAGAAGTCTACTCGATGAGTATTTGTAGGATACTTTTGAAGTTCAATCCGGCTCGAACGACCAAATGTAGACAGAAGTCTACTCGATGAGTATTTTTAGGATACTTTTGAAGTTCAATCGGGCTCGAAGGACCAAAAGTAGAGAGAAGTCTACTCGATGAGTATTTGTAGGATACTTTTGAAGTTCAATCCGGCTCGAACGACCAAATGTAGACAGAAGTCTACTCGATGAATATTTTTAGGATACTTTTGAAGTTCAATCGGGCTCGAACGACCAAATGTAGACAGAAGTCTACTCGATGAGTATTTGTAGGATACTTTTGAAGTTCAATCCGGCTCGAACGACCAAAAGTAGAGAGAAGCCTACTCGATGAGTATTTGTAGGATACTTTTGAAGTTCAATCCGGCTCGAACGACCAAATGTAGACAGAAGTCTACTCGATGAGTATTTTTAGGATACTTTTGAAGTTCAATCGGGCTCGAAGGACCAAAAGTAGAGAGAAGTCTACTCGATGAGTATTTGTAGGATACTATAGAGGTTCAATCTGGGTCGAAGGACCAAATGTAGAGATAAGTCCACTCGATGAGTATTTGTAGGATACTCTTGAAGTTCAATCCGGCTCGAAGGACCAAAAGTAGACAGAAGTCTACTCGATGAGTATTTTTAGGATACTTTTGAAGTTCAATCCGGCTCGAACGACCAAATGTAGACAGAAGTCTAATCGATGAGTATTTGCAGGATGCTCTTGAAGTTCAATCCGGATCGAAGGACCAAATGTAGACAGAAGTCTACTCGATGAGTATTTTTAGGATACTTTTGAAGTTCAATCGGGCTCGAAGGACCAAAAGTAGAGAGAAGTCTACTCGATGAGTATTTGGAGGATACTCTTGAAGTTCAATCCGGCTCGAAGGACCAAAAGTAAAGAGAAGTCTACGCGATGACTTGTCCTCCGGCTCGAAGGACCAAATGTAGACAGAAGTCTACTCGATGAGTATTTGTAGGATACTTTTGAAGTTCAATCCGGCTCGAACGACCAAAAGTAGAGAGAAGCCTACTCGATGAGTATTTGTAGGATACTCTTGAAGTTCAATCCGGCTCGAAGGACCAAATGTAGAGAGAAGTCTAATCGATGAGTTTTTGTAGAATATTCTTGAAGTTCAATCCTGCTCGAGGGACCAAATGTAGAGAGAAGTCCACTCGATGAGTATTTGTAGGATACTCTTGAAGTTCAAACGGGCTTGAAGGACCAAAAGTAGATTGAAGCCTACTCGAGGGGTATTTGTAGGATACTTGAAGTCCAAGCGGGCTTGAAGGACCAAAAATAGAGAGAAGCCTACTCGATGAGTATTTGTAGGATACTCTTGAAGTTCAATCCGGCTCGAAGGACCAAAAGTAGGGAGAAGTCTAATCGATGAGTATTTGCAGGATGCTCTTGAAGTTCAATCCGGATCGAAGGACCAAATGTAGACAGAAGTCTACTCGATGAGTATTTGCAGGATGCTCTTGAAGTTCAATCCGGATCGAAGGACCAAATGTAGACAGAAGTCTACTCGATGAGTATTTTTAGGATACTTTTGAAGTTCAATCCGGCTCGAAGGACCAAAAATAGAGAGAAGCCTACTCGATAAGTATTTGTAGGATACTCTTGAAGTTCAATACGGCTCGAAGGACCAAATGTAGAGAGAAGTCCACTCGATGAGTATTTGTAGGATACTCTTGAAGTTCAAACGGGCTTGAAGGACCAAAAGTAGATTGAAGCCTACTCGAGGGGTATTTGTAGGATACTTGAAGTCCAAGCGGGCTTGAAGGACCAAAAGTAGATTGAAGCCTACTCGATGAGTATTTGTAGGATACTCTTGAAGTCCAATCCGGCTCGAAGGACCAAAAGTAGGGAGAAGTCTAATCGATGAGTATTTGCAGGATGCTCTTGAAGTTCAATCCGGATCGAAGGACCAAATGTAGACAGAAGTCTACTCGATGAGTATTTTTAGGATACTTTTGAAGTTCAATCGGGCTCGAAGGACCAAAAGTAGAGATAAGCCTACTCGATGAGTATTTGTAGGATACTCTTGAAGTTCAATCCGGCTCGAAGGACCAAAAGTAGGGAGAAGTCTAATCGATGAGTATTTGCAGGATGCTCTTGAAGTTCAATCCGGATCGAAGGACCAAATGTAGACAGAAGTCTACTCGATGAGTATTTTTAGAATACTTTTGAAGTTCAATCGGGCTCGAAGGACCAAAAGTAGAGAGAAGCCTACTCGATGAGTATTTGTAGGATACTCTTGAAGTTCAATCCGGCTCGAAGGACCAAAAATAGAGAGAAGCCTACTCGATGAGTATTTGTAGGATACTCTTGAAGTTCAATACGGCTCGAAGGACCAAATGTAGAGAGAAGTCCACTCGATGAGTATTTGTAGGATACTCTTGAAGTTCAAACGGGCTTGAAGGACCAAAAGTAGATTGAAGCCTACTCGAGGGGTATTTGTAGGATACTTGAAGTCCAAGCGGGCTTGAAGGACCAAAAGTAGACAGAAGTCTACTCGATGAGTATTTGTAGGATACTCTTGAAGTCCAATCGGGCTCGAAGGACCAAATGTAGAGAAAAGTCGAATCTATGCGTATTTGTAGGATACTTTTGAAGTTCAATCGGGCTCGAAGGACCAAAAGTAGAGATAAGCCTACTCTATGAGTATTTGCAGGATGCTCTTGAAGTTCAATCCGGATCGAAGGACCAAATGTAGACAGAAGTCTACTCGATGAGTATTTTTAGAATACTTTTGAAGTTCAATCGGGCTCGAAGGACCAAAAGTAGAGAGAAGTCTACTCGATGAGTATTTGTAGGATACTCTTGAAGTCTAATCCGGCTCGAAGGACCAAATGTAGAGAAAAGTCTAATCGATGAATATTTGTAGGATACTCTTGAAGTCTTACACGGCTCGAAGGACCAAATGTAGAGAAAAGTGTCGGTCTGACAGTCTAAGTGCGAGTGGAAACCTGCGTCGGCATTTACCCAGCGGCCATTGTGAGGAACGGATTTTATTACTAACTATCTCTCCGTACATTTTGGATAGTTAGTAATAAAATCCGTTCCTCACAATGGCCGGTGGGTAAATACCGACGCAGGTTTCCACTCGCACTTAGACTGTCAGACCGACAACCACGTGTCTGGTGAGTTGCCGACGCAGGTGCTCAGTCGATTTGGACTAACACTCAGAGGATGCCCCCTATAAATGCAATGCACTATGTTAGCAATCGGAAAGAAGGGTATTGTAGGGAGGAAAGAGGGAGTAGTATTTGTTGATGATTGCCTTGAATTTGATAATGTCATAGCAGGCCAGAAAAACACTTGTAGGAAGATTATTCCACATATGAACAGTTCCGCTGAAGAACGAATTATCTCTATAGTGTGTCGTCCGACCAACCGGTCATTTGACAATGAACGAATGCGACTCCCTGGATAGCCGAGTATTCCGGCTAAATGTTCTAACTTCAGGCACCAGACGACGGATATCTGACGAACATAAGTATCTATAGAATAGCGATACACAACCCACTTTCCGGAGATGAGATAGGGAGACAATAGAGTTGGATACCCTACTATCCCCAATCATCACCATCACTCTCCTCTGACACGATCCAGAAGCTACAAAGATGACTTTGGAGGCCCTGCCCATATATGGGAGTTATATTTTATTTAAACTTCAATCCCTCTCGAAGAACCAAATGTAGAGAAAGGTCTACCCCATGAGTATTTGTAGAGTACACCTGAAGTTCAATTCGGCTCGAAGGACCAAAGGATATTTAGTAAAAAAAACCCGTTCCTTACGATAGCCGCAGGCTAAATGTCGACGCGTGTTTCCACTCGCACTTACACTCTCGGACCGACCACCGTATGTCTGGTGATTTGCCGACGCTGGTGCTCACTCGATCTTAGAATCCAACGACACTGGAGTTGCCAACGGGAGACCGGGATAATTTGTGGAATTCTGACGCACTTCCGCTTAGACGATCTGACCGGCCACCGCTTGCTTTGTGAGTTGCCAACGCTGGTGCTTACTCGATCGTAAAGTCCACCGACACTGGGGTTGTCAACGGAGAGACGGGAATATTTTGTGGAACCGCCAGATGGCAGATACTCACTCGGTAGGGTTGCCAACGTATTTTCGGAGAACAATCGTGGGAAGCTACCGCCGGTAACCACCCAAGTCTAATGCTCAAATAAATTTCTGTGACAAGCTCTGTTTTCCCCCCGTGAGCTTAACCTCAGCAATCGGAGGTAAACTTGTCCTTACAGCAGCCCGAAACGGACAATAATTTTGCCCTTAAATTATACATTTTTTACGAGGCGAATTTCAGTCCGTGCAATAGGATGGCCGTGATTGGAGAGTTTACCCAGAGAGTTTACCAGTATATGACCCTGATCCAGGTTATTTCCATGAAAAGGCAAAACTTAATCAAAAATCGTTCAGTTTTGTTTCTGTTCGTTGAGTTTGAGATCAATGATTATTTCTATTTCTTTGCAAACATAGAAATTTTCCAAAAAAAAAAGGCTTCGGGCATTATTTTGTTTTCAGTCTGTTGGCAAACTCAGGGCACAACAAGGCAGCCTTACGTATAACAAATATTGTGTATGAATCTTTTGAAAAGTTGCTACAGCAGCTAAGCATTACCATGCATGCTCGTGCTCGTAAATAAATAAAGAGCTATATTAATTACTTGATTTAAGAATATACATAAGTCGTAAGGACTTATTTACCTACGGTGTCAAGTGAATAGCACTTATATGTGGTTTTAATTTAAAATTAATACATTTTACCAAGAACTCAACAAAATGCTCACACTAATACCAATGCATGCAATTACTTTGACACATATGTAGATAAAGTTGCCAACCTAGTGCATGAATTATTTAAATAATTGCCGACATTTCAATAAACATTCATGTGTAAAATACATTTCTGTCCAAGTGTCCAAATGAATGAAAACATTTCGATTGGAATGACTGTAATCGAAAGATGTACAATGGCAGTGATTGCTGTTTGAGGTTTAAATTGAATTCCATAGAAAGATTTTTGTTGTTTACATTTTGGTATTTTGTTCTACATCAAAGAAGTGACGTCAATTTCTTTCGTGCATCTACATGTTGAAAGAAATTTAAAGATTTTAAGTTTAAAATAAAATTCTTTGAGAAGTCTCTAAACTTCCCTACAGACATTGTTAACATAGTCCCCAGTAATTCATTAATTGTCTAAGATTAATTGTGAGCCGTGCTATTAATAGCCGGCATAATTGCAATCTTATGGGGGCTATAATTTGAAATCGTATTGGATATTCGTTGTCTTTAATTGAGGATTAATTAAAGTATCATCAAAAAAGAGGACCGTCTTCCTGGCGTATTTATATCACTGATATGTAGCCTTTCTTACTATGGCAACAGGCTCCAGCTTTTGGTAATTAAGCAAAGTGGCTTAATGAAAAGAAAAATAGTCAATTAACCGTGTGTTTCCATAAAACAATTTCCTTCGTTAGAAATTGTCAAAATTGCATGCATAGTAACATGAGTTTAGACGTTATTCAATTCGGAATAATTAGAGAATGACAACATACGCTTAGAAGAACCAACATCCGTTTTATGGTGCCTTAAATTGTAACGATTCATAACGGACAATCGAATTCGTTTTATGGAAACAATTATTTATTAACACATTCATAGCCAGCGATCCCATTTGGCACACAGAGAAGGATTTCGTAAAGTTAAAAAAAGTCAACGGATTCGAACCCAGGACACCGTTTTTATAAAATATAAAAAAATGTCTTGGTCATGAATGGATTAATCCTGAAATACACGAAACATTTCGATAAACTAAAATAATCCTAAAAACAACTCGAAATATACAAATTATATCTTCAAATTCACGCAATAGTTTATATTCCCGCTATTGGTGCCATAAAGGGTTGCCCAACAAAAACAAAAACACCACTCTTTGCCAGCTAATATTTATGTCAGTAGAAAGTAGATGCGGAGTGCGACCGTTGATACACCAGACCCAGGTTCGTATCCTGGCAAGAACATCCAAAAACATTTTCTTAATTTTTCTCCGCCTAAATGTCGACAACTTTATGACTAATATAGTAAAAGCAATGCAAACTGTTCGATAAAAAGCTTTGGCTGTTAGGAGTCGGCTTTGAACAGTTGGTCCCGGTTAGTGAGTTCACAAGGTATATATTTTGCACAGCTTACTGATTTGAGAGAAGTTCTTGTTACTTCATTGAATGTTAAGGAAAATACATACATACAGTTTCGTTTCAGTCCTTTTCTGTACTTCTCTCATAAGCGGACGGTATACGTAAAATGCAGCACAAAATAGAAAATTATAAATTATGTCTTCAAACTCACGCGATCTTTGAAATTCGGTAGTGTTACCAACAACAAACCAATTTCGACCGTGTTACAGTGTTGGGTTAGCGAACATGGAGCACAACGGAAAACAAAATTTTAATTATAAATTATGCCTTTAAACTCACGCGATCTTTGAAATTCGGTAGTGTTACCAACAACAACCCAATTTTGACAGTTTACAGTGTTGGGTTAGTACAACGGAACAAAAACAATGCGTTTTAAAAAACTCAAAAAAAATAAAACCTCTTAAAACATGCACACCATATTTGAAACGTCGCCTGTCCTTCATGGAATGTCAGAAAGGGGGACTAAATGACAGAATAATGAGCTTTAATCCTCTAACCGGCAAGACAGCCATAAGGCGGTCTTCAATAAATGTGTTTAATTTCATAAAAATATTTAATGAAATACTTAATGAAGTACGATATGCCTTCAAAGTCACGCGATATTTGAAATTCGGTTAAGAACGACTTTTTTAGAAGTTCACAGTTTATGGTTAGGGAAAATGTAATACTATAGAAAAAAATGTTTAACAAAACTCGATACATATACAAAATGTCTCCAGATTCACGCCTTAGTTGAAATTTAGTCTAATTCTTTATGGAATGTTCAAGGAAATATGTACGTCAGAATGGAAACAAGAAATAATGAGATTTAAAAAATCACTCGAAATACATACATATGTAAATTATGCCTTAAAATTCACGCGATTTTCGAAATTCGGTGAAGTGCAGCCAACTACGCCGAAGAATTTTTTTTTTGGCAGTTTACAGTGTAGGTAACACAATAGAAAATTTTTTTTAAATTGGATCAACCGATTACTTTGTCTTTGAAAGATAGAATTACATTATTTTTTTTTTAATTTTCATTTGCGTTTTTGCTTCGCCCAATGTACTGAAGTATGTTTGGCAGGAGATGAAAAATCATTATCATCTTTCTGGCTTTGTCAATAAGCAAAATTGTCGCATATAGGGTTCAGAGAACCCAAATGTCACTACTGAGAAGCCAATGCCTCCACAACGAGTAACAATTTGGTGCGGATTTTGGGATGGCGGCATCATTGGGTCACTTTTCTTTGAACTTGAGCAAGGAGCAGCCGTTACCGTCAACGGTAAGCGTATCCTTAACGAATTTTTGTGTCCATAAATTCAAAAGAATGACATGGACGACATTTGGTTTCAATAGATTCAACCAGAAACAATCGAAAATGTAATGAAAAATTGGATGAGGTGGTCGTCGTAGTCATATGGATGATATTGTGTACCATTATTACATTTTCCATTAATGAAATCAGAAATTTGAAAATATGTCTTCAGATTCACGTCATATTTTTAAATCCGTCTGCTCCTTGTTAGGGAAAATACGTCTGAACATTGCAATTGAGCACCAAAGATAAAAAACAATGTGTTTCAAAAAAGAATTCGAAATACAAATTATGCCTTCAAAGTCACGCGATATTTGAAATTCAACCAGAACAAAGAGCAAGTTTGTGACATTTTCGTCGACATAAAATAGTAGAAATAAAGCACTACAAAAAACAATCGAACTATGTATTAAATATATGTCTTCAAATTCACGCCGTATTTGAAATAACCTCCATTTGGGCGATTAAGTGTGCTCAGCCACAGAAAAAAAGGAATACACATTGACAGTGGTGAATGCAGACATAATAAACAAGTTTATGATATACATATTTCGAAAAATGTGACCTAGAATTTCCGCTGAACTAGCTCTGAGGGCATCAAGATCGTAAGAACCCCAGCGAACATCATCGCCCGCTTGCCAGCTCAAGCCTATGTAGGGTAGTTTTAAATACAATTATTCTTATTTCCGGTTACTTATCATAAATATATTCATTATGTCAACATTGCTCGTATCCCACCAAGTGTTCTTTATTTACATTTACATGTACTTCTATTTTTGCCCTAACATTTAAAATAAGCACACAGAAAAAGGCAGCACACCACACCAAAAGTCCTACAAAATCCTCTAAATATGCATCGAAACAATTGTGTGTGTACTCAGTCCTTTAACCATGACCTTCCGCATTCTCGTATAAAAAAGATGTATTCGAGTCAGTGGCGGCGCTGCAGAGGCGCAGAATGTCGACAGAGGTCGTCGGAGAAGAACCGAAGACAAAGTTGACACAATGTCAGAGAACTGAGGAAATCTTGTGTTTCGTGCCTTTTGGAATTATTTAAATTGTTTTTCTTTTTATTGTATTCGCACACTATCTCGGCATTAAATATTTTGTTAAAATTCATTCTAACCAGAACAAAATGGGGGAAAAAAAACAGAAGAAAGAAAGAAAAACACAACGTGAAAGATTAAATGCAGTGACCGTGGGCGGTGTCAAAAAGTCAAATGTGCATTAAAATAATTACTCACATTTAAATACAAAGCGGAAGGTGTGTTTTGAGGGGGGAGGGTGACGGTGTGTTGGACAAGGGATAACATGGTAATGGCCAGAAGGTTAACGGCAACACTCTTGTCTTGACAATGAAAATTAAATTATTCAAGATGAAAATGACCAGCTGCAAAGGCAAGATGACTAAGTTGATTTTTTGAGGATTAAGGACCAAACCGTCACATATTAAAGTTATTTTTTTTTCGCAAGCAAATAGAGCTCTATTGCAAGCTTAATATTTTATCCATTGCTGACTGATGTATGTAAGCAAGTGTTTGGTCCTTAATCGACATTCCTCCCATTGTAACTGAGGTCATGGAGGAGGGCCCGGCGTTTTCACTGACGAATTATTTTACATGTATTCCTTTTTTTTAACTGCACCTGTACAAATTTGTTCTTTGTTCTTTTTGTCCAGTTTTGTTTCACTTTCATGGCTGTTTTTATTTTATTCGTTAAATGTGAAATTAACAAACCATCGCCGAAAAAAAATTCCATAATTTTTTCTCTGAAAACTGGGAATTTCATGAAATTCATTAAATACGGAAAATGTTTTTCTCTCTTGCCGTGTTAAATTTTACAAGTATTTATTTGCTTTCAGATCAACATTCATCGAAGTCCTCTACAGAGCCACACAGGCAACAATTCCATAACAATAATCTGAAATCTGAAATCCTTTCGCAATGAACTGAATTTTAAATAAACAGGTAAACATTTTTCAAAACGATTTTGCCATAAAAATTGAAACGTGCGGAAAATACTTAAAAATCTCTCTTGATGTTTGTCCGTATCTCTCACATTCTGAGTAACAAGGACACATTTCATCCTTTTTTCTATTTACTCCTTTCAGCTGTTCGAGTGCGGGTGTTTAACTGAATTCACTGAAATATTTATTTTCAGGCTGGAGTTGTCTGTCTATCCTGGAAATATTCTAAAGTGTTTTCTTTATGATTAAAAAAAAAAAACACTCAAACACACACACACAAACTTGCTGCCAAAAAGGAAATCTTTAAAATTTATCCAATGTTGCTGCTGCTGAAAATTGCTATGCGAGTGTTTTATTTATGGCAGCTTCTCATTTTTTTTTTTGGTCATGCTGAATGGCGAGGCTGGCTCACAGATAAATACTCCACAAAAGTTTTTCTTCTCGGGCGCGGAGGCACCGGTGGCGAGGGTGGAGGGACGGTAAAAGATGTTGGCCGATAGCATGAAACATTAAAAACAGATACGGATATTTAAGTATTTTCATGGGGGCTTGAGGAGGAGGAGGAGGAGAGGCAGTTGGGGTTACAGCAAGGCGTGTTTTTAATAGTGATTTGAAACTTTTTAATGAACACTTTCGCAGAATGTGGAATCGCCCACAGAAGTGATGTCACGACTTGCCATAAATTTAATGTTCCCATTTGATGCAGGCTCATTGGTGAGATATCGAAGCGAAAACTTTGTTCAATCAAAAGTTTTTATTTTTATTTTTCTTGTTATCTTTTTGTCATTTCTATGAAGTGGACGGCAGGCAGGTCCACTCAAAATGACATATTTTGTGCTGCATGGTTACGGGAATAATCTGACTATGGTCGGAACAATGAAGCAAACAAAAAAAGGTTTCAAGGAAATATTGTGTTAGCTCTGAGAACGAGAGATTTAATGCTTCGAGGGCGACAGTTTAGTTGGGCAAAATTAAAATCAATTCTCTGCAATAGACAATAACAACAACAGGCTGTAGAGCTAACTTAAGCTAGTAAGTGTTGCATGGAACTATGCACTGTTCTCTCAAATTGCCAATTCTGAAATTATTTTTTATTTTTTATTTTTTATTTTTTATTTTTTATTTTTTATTTTTTATTTTTTATTTTTTATTTTTTATTTTTTATTTTTTATTTTTTATTTTTTATTTTTTATTTTTTATTTTTTATTTTTTATTTTTTATTTTTTATTTTTTATTTTTTATTTTTTATTTTTTATTTTTTATTTTTTATTTTTTATTTTTTATTTTTTATTTTTTATTTTTTATTTTTTATTTTTTATTTTTTATTTTTTATTTTTTATTTTTTATTTTTTATTTTTTATTTTTTATTTTTTATTTTTTATTTTTTATTTTTTATTTTTTATTTTTTATTTTTTATTTTTTATTTTTTATTTTTTATTTTTTATTTTTTATTTTTTATTTTTTATTTTTTATTTTTTATTTTTTATTTTTTATTTTTTATTTTTTATTTTTTATTTTTTATTTTTTGTTTTTTGTTTTTTATTTGTTATTTGATATTTGTTATTTTTTATTGTTTATTTTTTATTTTTTATATTTTATTTTTTGTTTTTTATTTGTTATTGTTTATTTTTTATTTTTTGTTTTTTATTTGTTATTTTTAATTTTTTTTTTTTATTTTTTATTTTTTATTTGATATTTGTTATTTGCTATTTTTTATTTTTTCAGCGCCACACTTTTCAGCATCAGTGTTTATTGGTAAGTTAATCAGTTCTTTAGGGTTCAAGGGATGGGGACTAAACAAGACTGCACTTAAATATTTATTTTTCTACTAATATCTCTTGACATATTTAGTAAGAATTCTTTGGGAAACTTTCAGTTGTTCTTCTTGACTGCAGGCCGCAGTCCATTAAAATGTCAACATTAATTAAAGTCAGACAAAAAAAAATGTGTTATAATATTTGATAGGCCTGCTAAATAAATGTGTTACAAGTAAACACCAGAAGGATGGAAGAGAAGAGAATGAGATTTCTTCCCCATTATTCATCAAAAACTTTTATAATATTAATAAATATACCCGGGATTAGAATAATGCACAACACATTAAGTGTCATCGGTGTGTCCACCATGTGCCAGGGACAGGCACCGGACGACTGTCACAGACAATCGACGCTGATATTTATACCTTTGCAATCGCCCAGTGTTCGTTCCACTAGCAAAACTCATTTATAAAATTGGTAAAAGTTTTTCCATTTCGGGTTTTTTTTTGTTCGGTAAAACATCCATTGAAATGTCGACTTGATAAGCAGCATTCGGAGAAAAAAAAAGAAATCAGACAACAGTTGCAATCGGTTTATTGATGTGCTCAATGAAATGAAAAGTTCTGATGTAAACACATCAGAATGTTTGAAAGTGACAAACATGGAGACGAATAATTAATTACGAAGAACGAGATAGTCCTCTAAAGCAAAAGTAACAGAAATTCAGTCGTTTATTCGATCCCAAATCGATTACATTATGCATTGGCAGGAGATAGTTTGCCGGTGTTCAAATGTTTTCCAATTTTTGTTATTATTCAAACAGTGCGAGATATTTATTTAATTCTTTAGTAAATCTTTAAACAATCAGCTGAGAAACAGAATTTTCAACTTCAAAGTTTCTTGCAATTTTCTCGTTCAATTATCTAACAAGAGTAATGTCTGAATTTTCAGCAAAAGAATTTTTAATTATTTGGGACCCCATACTTCTTGTCACAAAACGAGTTTTTGTTTTAATTGAGGGTTGAGGGGTCTTTGATCCAAATTGTTGTGTCGTTGCAACAAATTGTCAAAAAAAATTTAAAAAAAAACTTTTTCTGAGAAAATCTTCTATTTTCCATTTGGCAAATTTTCAATATAAAAATTCGAAAATACATTTTTTTGATAATGAAACAAAGAATCAAAAAAATCGCCTTTTCTTATTTAGCAATTCTTTATTTTTTTTTTTTAAAAAAATTTATTTACGATTTTTTATATTAAAAAAAAGTGCAAAATGGAAATTGGTGATTTTCTCAGAACTAGAACTTTTTTAAAAAAATGATTGACAATTTGTTGCAAAGACAATTAAAAAAATTTATTTACGATTTTTTATATTTAAAAAAAGTGCCAAATGGAAATGGGTGGTTTTTTCCGAACTAGAATTTTTTAAAAAAAAATTCTTGTCAAATATTAAAAAAATAATTTTACGATTTTTTATATTTAAAAAAAGTGACAAATGGAAATTGGTGATTTTCTCAGAACTAGAATTTTTAAAAAAAAATTTTTTTGTCATTTTGTTGCAAAGACAATTAAAAAAATTTTTTTACGATTTTTTATATTTAAAGAAAGTGCCAAATGGAAATTGGTGATTTTCTCAGAACTAGAATTTTTTAAAAAAAATTATTGTCAATTTGTTGCAAAGACAATTAAAAAAAAGTTGTTTACGTTTTTTAATTTTAAAAAAAGTGCCAAATGGAAATTGGTGATTTTCTCAGAAATAGAATTTTTGTCAGAGTCAAAAAAAAATCGTGTCAAAATTTAAAAAAAAAATTATTTACGATTTTTTATATTTAAAAAAAAATGCCAAATAAAAATTGGTGATTTTCTCAGAACTCGAATTTTTTAAAAAAAAATTTTGTATATTTGTTGCCAAGACGATTAAAAAAAATTTTTTTTACGATTTTTTATATTTAAAAAAAGTGCCAAATGGAAATTGGTGATTTTCTCAGAACTAGAATATTTTAACGAAAATGTTTTGTCAATTTGTTGCAAGGGCACTCCACTTAGCATTTATATTTTTCAAAAAAAAAAGTTGTGTTTATGATTTTTTGTATCGAAAAAATTGCCAAATGGAAATAGGCGATTTTCTTAAAACTAGAATTTTTTAAAATTCTTTTTTGAAATTTTTTGCTACAGCACAACAATTTGGATCAATTTTCTTCTTGGATTTTCTCAGAGCTAGAATTTTTTAAAATTCCTTTTTGACAGCGGAACAACAATTTGTATCGAAGCACAATTTTGAATTTTCAAATTTATGTTTTATAAAAACAGACGTTAAAACTCCGACACACTCGTAGAAGCCGCCAAAATGTCTTTAGAATTAATTTTCGAATTAACCATAAAAAAAAATCCTTCTAGTCCGTCGAACTCATTAATAAATAGAAAGTGCTTTAAATTTCATTTAACATTCAATTGCTTAAACAGAGTGGATGGAGTAAATGACTGCTGAGTTATAAATAATTTCAGGCCCTGGGGCACAAGTGGCTGATGAGCACATCACATGCACTTACACCGCATCTGTGCTGGATGTTCTCGGAAATTTTATGGAGAACTTTTCAAAAGTGAAATAAAATTAAACACAAAAAACATTTCACAAACATGCACACTCAATGTCTAAATAATGAAAACTGAAAAGGCTCTCTGGTTCTGAACTGAAAGGCAGCAAATAATTTCAGTTATAAAGTTAAGTAAAACAAAGAGGGGATGAAAAAAATAACGTGAATGGAATTTGTTCACAACCGTATTTGAGTTAACTGGGGAAAATTATAAATTGTGTGTGTTTTAATTTTATTTCCACTATTCGCACCAATTTTTCTGTTTGCTTATGGTTATGGCCGCGGAATATCTTCCAACCCGGCCACTTCCCGCTCCCCCTTAAGCAACAAAACTCTTCTCGAGTAATTCTGTTTCTGATTACCAAAAAAATTAAGAGCATTGCGTTTAGGATGTTCCTAGGAATGAATAGTTATTCTCAGTTTTTCCCTCTACAAATGTCAATTTTATTTCATGGGTGAGTTTTACTTTTCTTGAAAAAATTTGCGTTTTCCCAAAGTCCAATAAAATATTTACAATACAAACGAACAACCAAACCAGATTCCAATATTTTCCGAAATTAGACAACAAACTGAGTCGTCAACTCCTCTGTCTACCAGATTTGCCAACCCTCTTGAAAACAGAAGGCACACCCTAATGTAGTTCGTAGATTTAATTCGTATACTTAGGTGGGTGTGGATTTTTGCATGTGTCTCTACATATGTGTGTGACCAAATAAAACATTAGAGAAATACGATATTGTGTATGCTTGTATATGTGTACGCTGGCTTGTAGTTGTATTTACTGTAGGAAGGCACAGCGGCGGAATACTAGAGCCCTTTCTTTTTCACGCTATTCTCAGAGAGAACGTATAAAATGAGATAAAAAATGACTCTCTTTGAAGATACATATATTTTTTTCTCAAGATACTTTTTCGGGAGAATAATTTAAAATAGTTGAGAAAAAAATGTTCTCACTTCTGAGTATTATAAGAATATCGCCCACACAACCATTCAATTTATTCTTGAGTAATGTCTTCATAAATTATCTTTTTTTTTGTCATGAGATGCAATTAAAAATGAACGGGGCAAATAATGTTGTCTATGCCGAGTACACACAGAACAATTCAATTCACTCTTTCGTATCTTATTCTCACAAGTGAGTTTGCTCCTAAATTATCGGTATTTCTCTTGCGAGTTGTTTAAAAAAGAAAACAGTTTCTCACACTACACAACAGAAGGCTGGCAAGAGAATCAAATGCACTGTTTGGAAATTTACTCTCGTTCGTGAATTTGCTCACAAAAATTATTTTTCTTTCTCATGTGAGTAATTCAAAAAGGGATGAGAAAAAAACTCTCAAACAAAAATTATCTTTCTTTCTCATGCGAGTAATTAATCAAAAGGACTGAGAAAACAATTTTTCATGCTAGACTGCGAAATATTCGTAAGTTAATTAAATTCATTCTTTTGAAATTTACTGTCGTTCGTGAATTTGCTCACAACAATTATATTTCTTTCTCATGCGAGCAACTTAAAACGTAATGAGAAAGCAATTTCTCAAACCGATAACCAAATCCACTCCTTGGGAATTTACTCTCGTTCGTGAATTTTTTCACAAAAACTGTATTTCTTTCTCATGCAAGGATGAGAAAACATTTTCTCACAGAAGACTGCAGAACACTGATAAGACAATCAAATTGACTCTTTAGGAATTTCCTCTCGTTCATTAATTTGCTCACAAAAACTATCTTTCTTTCTCATGTGAGCAATTTAAAATGGGATGAGAAAACAATTTCTCACACCAGACTGCAGAATATCCGAAAGATAATTAAAAATTTGGAAATTTACTCTCGTTCGTGAATTTGCTCACAATAACTATCTTTCTTTCTCATGCGAGTAATTTAAAACGGGACGAGAAAACAATTTCTCACACCAGACTGCAGAATATTCGAAAGATAATTAAATATTTGGAAATTTCTTTCTTTCTCATGTGAGCAATTTAAAATGGGATGAGAAAACAATTTCTCACACCAGACTGCAGAATATTCGAAAGCTAATTAAATATTTGGAAATTTACTCTCGTTCATGAATTTGCTAACAAAAACTATCTTTCTTTCTCATGTGAGCAATTTAAAATGGGATGAGAAAACAATTTCTCACACCAGACTGCAGAATATCCGAAAGATAATTAAATATTTGGAAATTTACTCTCGTTCGTGAATTTGCTCACAATAACTATCTTTCTTTCTCATGCGAGTAATTTAAAATGGGATGAGAAAAAATTTCTCACAGCAGACTGCAGAATATTCGCAAGATAATTAAATATTTGGAAATTTACTCTCGTTCGAGTGATCTTTCTTTCTCATGCCAGCAATTTTAAATGGGAAGATAATCGAATATTTGAAAATTTGCTCTCGTTCGTGAATTTGCTGACAAAAAATTATCTTTCTTTCTCATGCAAGTAATTTGAAATTGGATGAGAAAAACCAATTTCTCACACCTGAGTTGTATTCACGAGAATTAAATCTACTTTTTGAAAATAAATTTTTGTTCGTGATATGGTTAATAAATAATCTTTCCTTCACATGAGAGTAAATTACAAATGAATGAGAATTGTTGTATATGCCGAACACTATTGGCAGACTTCAATTCACTCTTTGAAAATGTATGCTCTCGTACTTGAGTTTACTCACAAAAATTATATCTCTTTCCCTTCGGAGTAATTTAAAATGTGAATAAGAAGAACATTTCGCACTCCAGACACTCGTAAGAGAACTGAATTCACTTTTTGGGATTTTTTTTCTCATTTTAGAGATTGCTCATAAATTATGTTTTCGTGTTAAACGAGTAATTTAAAAATGGAGAAAATAAAACAAATCTGCGAATGAGGAACACTTATATTAGAGTAAAATCGAATATTTTTAAAAAATGGGGAGTGTAAACTTATCTTCTCTTTCGCGTGAGAGAGTTATAACAAAACAGATATTAATCGCTCATGAAAAATAAACAAGAGATCTTTCTCTCCGAAAAGTTACTACCATGAGAATTGTTGTTGAACTGTCTGTGCGAGCACAACAAATTATTATCACGAACGTGACTGATTACTTTCGTGGAGGCCTCCTGAAGGGCCCTACCAGAAAAGAGTCTGCCATTCACTCAGTGTTGTGTTACTTCAACATGAGTACGAATGGAATGCGGGAAAGAGGCCTGCTGGGCGTCTGAATTCCTAAGCATGAAGCAGAGTTTCGCCTAAAGCATTCTATGCTTCGTTTAGCAATTCCATTACATATCAAAATTATATTAAGTGTATGTTCTGCGAACAAATGTATATATACATACCCATATGTACATATGTATATACAAATTAATGTACAAGAGCGAATACATACGAAGGAGTACGTGTACCTTAAATGTTTTGCAAATATTATATAACATAACTAGTAGGGAAAGGTGCCCTTTTGTGTGGCATGATGGACTTCGGATACCTGACATACAAATGTACCCTTTCATCATCTTTATAAATCGTGTAATAAAATTAATACACCCAACACAATCTTAAACAAATTCTGTATTCCGTAAAGCTTTAATTAGATAAAGTGTTCGAGAACAAATTCGAAGTCTAGCCATGATCCTTTTGGGCATTTGTGAGGCTCTGTTTCAGGGACCCCGCGCCCCAAAGAAAAAGTCATCTCGATGAGGATAGAAATGATGTGGTTTCCGTGTGTTAGATAAAAAAAAAGCAAATTTTAAAAAGTTATTGAATGGTTGATAAGGGATATTTAGAAATACCAGCAAGCACGATTACCAAAGACTTACTGCCTATTTCCATAAAACGGATTTGTTCGTTCGTTACAAAAATGTCAAAATTCAAGGCACAATTAAATGAGTTCCTATCAGTAATGAGAGTTTATACTTTTGGGCTTGTGTTCCAAATGTCGCCATCTAACAAATATCTGAAAACCAGAATTGATTAATGTCTAAAACCCATTTTATATCGCTTTGGATCAGGACAAACATAATTAGGCAGCACATGAATTTCCACCCGAATTGATCCCATTCCACAACCAACACTACGGCAATAGGAAATCGCTACAACAATCCCAAATAGTAAAAGACACGATAAGACTTATTTTGCCATAACTGAAATTTCGAATCCAGGAACAAATTATACCTACAACGACTTTAATGTCACTTATTTTATAAAAATGTTCCCTAAAAATTAATCCCAGTGCGGTAGACGCCCGCCCAGACCACTCGCATGAAGAAAAGTCGTTTGCTTTGTGGCAAAAACAATTTCATGGGCAACCGCACAAAAACAAAATGTGCAAAATAAACATTTACATCTAAAATCGCGAAAAGGTTAATTAATGTTCATTTATGTAATGCAATCGGAAGGACGTACGAAAAGGACTTTTTTCCCAAGGATTTCGGCGAGGCGAGGAGTCTTTGCGTGCGGCGTGCGTTGGAAAACATTTTCATATTGTGGTCGTATGTATTACGTTTTCATTCTAATGGCTGCTGGTGCCAATGAATTGTTCGGCATTGTCATGGCAATTTTCACAACAAATTTGCAATTTGTTGTTGTACGATTTTACAGGGCTTTCCAACAAGAGGTGTTATTTTGATATTCAAAGAAAATTTGAATTTTTTTTTAGAAAAATGACCGAATGTTTATTTCAATTTCTATAAATAGCCAGGTATGCCGTTAATTATGAAAGACAACATCAGCCAAGAGAATTATTATCATTATTGTGCAACATAAGCAAAATATTTGTGAAACTTTTAAATTGACTGTCACAGAAATACCCGGTTTCCATGTTCTTTTCATGGAACGATTACAAAAAAAAAACCGGGTATAAGTGGAATTATTTGTCGGTCAAAGAAAGAAAACTCACAGAGACTTTTCATTTTTATTTTTAATTACTCCACGTTTGCGGTTGTGGTTACGTCGCACAACACAGAGGAGCGGCGTAGTGTCTCAATAAAACAATTGTTCCAATTAGGGAATTTCTCCTTTCTCTTTCTCCGATTGAAATACAATTCTTTTTTTTTTTTGCCCAAACCAAAATATTAAAATTTCATTAATGTTGCCAATTTGTATGGCTTCCAATTTAATTTAATGCTTAAATGCTTGCAGGCTCCAAAGAGATTACAAGGACTATTTATACAAACAACATACATATGTATGCGTGGTAAATGTCTCTGTGTGTGTGTGTTTTTTTTGTATTTACGCGTATGTTTTTGCCATATGTGGGCGGGTTTTGTCAAGGAATATTCCAGAGACGCTTAATTCCTCAAAAGAGTTAATTAATAGTTGTCTGTGTAAATAAAACCACAATTTATTGGTTAATTAAAAAAACATTTCATGCTTCTGATTGCAAAAACGCAAAGTTATGGTTAACAGGGGCTAGGAGGACAGGACTAAAGCAGAAAATTCCAATTAATATTTAAAGTAAATAAATAATAATAATAATAATAATAATAATAATAAATATAAACCTTAAACCTAATAACAAATGCTGGTGAATTTTGAATTTTAGTACAGACATTGGTCTGGAGAGGGGGGTGGAAACTTATAGAGCGAGTGGTTGATCTAGAGATTTCTCTTTGAATCACACATTATTCCGATAGAGACCGTAGAGTGAGAAAGAGAGAGAAGTAATGCAATATTATTTTCAATGTGCAAACAGTGCATTTTATGATGCACCCACCAACACGTCTCCCGTACGCAAGTTTATGCAAAGGTCGTCAGTTTGATGGACAATATCCACTGTGCGCCCAGACTATGCCTCTCTTAGTTCCCAATCAGAAATCCCAAGTCTTTGTCCAATTGACGGCAGTCCCAGCAATGAAAATGACCGAGAATTCGGCATAATTAATGAAATGTGTAAATCGTCTGATGTATTTTGTTACCAACCATAGACATTCACCGAAGCACAGCGTTTTTTTTTCCGGTCTAACAGTTCGTGACATGAGATGTGTGACGTCACATAACTTCCGCAGAAAATCGTGTCGGCATGTCGGCTGTTTATAATGATGATGACGCCTCTGTTGATTGTTTATGGATTAAAGGGGATTTCTGCATTTGTGGAATTTATTTCAGGCATTTTCAGTTTTTTATTTTGACCAAAAAGAAAACTTTAGAAAAGAGGGTGTTTTTTTGTATGTATGAAAAATGACCGAAATGCCAAATTATCAACCCCCGCCCCCGCAAAAAAAATTAAAAATGCTTGACCACAAAACGGTCCTATGAAAAATGTCCAATATGAAAATTTCCGCCAAAATTCTGAAAAATCCCTCAAACAATTTATGAAAAATAACGCAATGCCAAATCACCCAAATATTACGAAAAATATCTCAAAAAAAAACTTTACGATTGCTTTCTGTTACGCAAGTATCAAAAAAAAAAGAAAAGTTCCTCAAAAAAATAAAAAAAATGAGGAAATTTCCTTTAACAATTTCTATCATAATAAAAAAATTCCCCAATTTCTATCATAATAACAAATTTCCCAATTTTTTTCATAATAAACAATTTCCCAATTTTTTCATAATAACCAATTTCCCAATTTTTTTCATAATAAACAATTTCCCAATTTGTTTCATAATAAAAAATTTCCCATTTGTTTTCATAACAAAACATTTCCCATTTTTCCAAAATTTTATTTTTGAAAAAAGTTAAAAAAAAAATAAAATTAAATGCTACATAAAAACTATAAAAAATTTCCCAATTTCTATCATAATAAAAAATTTCCCAATTTTTTTCATAATAAAACATTTCCCAATTTTTTTCATAATAAAAAATTTCCCATTTTTCCAAAATTTCACTTTTTGAAAAAAGCTTAAAAAAAATAAAATTAAATGCTACATAAATATTATAAAAAATTTCCCAATTTCTATCATAATAAAAAATTCCCCAATTTTTTCATAATAAAAAAATTCGCATTTTTCCAAAATTTCATTTTTGAAAAAAGCTTAAAAAAAATAAAATTAAATGCTACATGAAAATTATAAAAAAAATTCCAATTTCTATCATAATAAAAAATTTCTCAATTTTTTTTATAATAAAAAATGTTCCAATTTCCTTTTTATGTTCCTATTTTTTCATAATAAAAAATGTTCCAATTTTTTCATAATAAAAAATGTTCCTATTTTTTCATAATAAAAAATTTTCCTATTTTTTCATAATAATAAATTTTCCCATTTTTTAATTATGAAAAATTCTCCAATTTTTTCATAATGAAAAATTCTCCAATTTTTTCATAATGAAAAATTCTCCAATTTTTTCATAATGAAAAATTTCCCATTTTTCCAAAATTTAATTTTTGAAAAAACCTAAAAAAATAAAATTAAATGCTACATACAAATTATGAAAAATTCCCCAATTTCTATCATAATGAAAAAATTTTTTTCACAATAAAAAATTTACCAATTTCCCATTCTTAATGAAAAATTTCCCTATTGATTTTTCTTTGTCTTTGTATAATTTTTAATTTCAAATGTTTTGGGTATGAGAGCATCGGATATTTTTCTATTGAATTTTGGTTGGTTTTCCCTTTAGACAATAAAACCTCATACGTTTAAAAAATATATATTTGTTTATAAACCGTTTTTTTAAACACGGGATGGTGGATCATTTTTTTTTCGGTTAATAAAATCTTTCTTGGTTTGTAAATCGGTTACTAATAAAAATCCGGTTTTCCACTTCAACCTTGTATACTCCTTTGCGAAAAATAGTTTATTCAACAAAACATCTTCTTAGTACCCGGTTTTGCGGTTCAGTATGTAACGGTGATGTGAATTTTGGCAGATTTTATCTGGTTGTTTAGATAATCTTTTTTTTTTATATAGAACCGGTTTTTCTATAAAACCTTTTTTTTCTGTAAAAAAGGTTTTTCTATAAAACCTTTTTTTCTGTAAAAAGGTTTTTCTATAAAACCTTTTTTTTCAGTAAAAAAGGTTTTTCTATAAAACCTTTTTTTTTCTGTAAAACCGGTTTTTCTATAAAACAGGTTTTCTCTAGACAACAAATTAAATGTGTGGATACTTTTGCAAAAACCGTTTCATAAACAAAACTCTACACTCATTAAATGTGGGCGGCCACAGAAACCAATCGTATGCGTTGATATTTAAATTCCCCTAATAAATCCTTTAAGCAAATTATCGGCTTGGTGAAAATAGTTGTACCGTATCCTACAACAATAACCACCATCTCCCCCCCCCCCCCCCCCAACCACTTGATGAATTTTGGTATTGGCTTAATGGAAATTGTGCTATAAGCACCCTTTGCAAATTTGCTGCCTCAATAAACACTCGGATGGGGAGTGCTTTATTATCATCAATATTAAACAATTTGATTGTGCTTTAAATCCCAAGGATACAATATCGACCATCTCTCTATCTGCATTCACAAACCTTATGCTTCAAAATCAAGGATAAGCTCTGCAAACTTTGATCTGTATTTTCCATTCACCATCCCCGCCACACTCACTCACTCTGTTTCAAAATGGCATTACTTGTTAATAACTCTTCCTTAGATTGTGGAAGATATTAAAATATGTATGTGCTTGGATTTATTCATTCATTTCTGTTTGTTTTCCAGTTCGTTTCTTTTTTTTTCCTCCCCTTTGTAAAAGTACATTTTTTCTATATTTTTTTTCTTTGCTTTCCTTTTGGCGCAATGTTATCCTTTCATAATGATTTGGGTACACTTCATTGATTCGATATTGGTGAAGAAAAGGCAAGGCGATGGGGGTAGAGGAGGAAATATTCATATGTTTTCTTGTGCAATACCAAAAAAAAAAAAAACACCCATTATAAGTTCCGTGTAGTCGTTAACAGATTTCCTTGGAATAAAGTACAGAAATTGCGTTCAAAGTGTGTTGTAAATGCAAATAACAGACAGAACTAGCGGAACTAGTTCTGGGCAGAGAAAATATGGTTTTTGTTGTTCTCCGAATCGTATTTACTTGGAATAGAGTGCAGGTGAATTTGATGATTGGATTGTTGCAATGCTTTCGTGGGAATTCATTCGAATACGAACAAAAAAAATAAAATAAAAATTAAACATGTCCTTGGGGGATATCCCAGGTGAATGATGTACAGTGTTCATCTAATTGATGTGCAATGTTTATCAAATTGACGAATAATTTCATGAAAATTATGTGCAATGTTCATCAAATTTATGTACAATGTTCATCAAATTTATGTACAATGTTCATCCAATTAATGTACAATGTTCATGAAAATGATGTACAATGTTCATCAAATTGATGTAGAATGTTCATCAAATTTACGTACAATATTCATCAAAATAATCTACAATGTTCATCAAATTTAGGCCATCAATAAAATAAATAAAAACGCTAAAAAAAAGAGTGCGACTTAATTTTGACAAAACGACTTTTTTGTGATTCAGTGTTTTCGGAGTACATTACACCGTGTTACACACATTCTGTCCTATGAACCAAATTTACTTTTTCGGAAAGGGGATACAAAATAAAAATACACGTGTATCGGCGATTTTCATGTACACGTCAGATTTTTTTTTTTTTAAGTTTGAAGTATGAAGCTCGTAGTGGCCTGTGTCTAAGCCTTTGGACCGATTTTTAACCCTTTTTCAGTGATCCAATCGAGCTGATTTTTTGCAGGCAGACTCGTGGAAATGTCTGTATCACGTCAAATTTTTTAAAAAATAGATTTTTATCCATTCTCAGATTATCCTAAATTTTTTTTTTAAATGGTTATCGTTTTTTTAAGGTTTCAGTCAAAAAACATTTTTTTTTTGTAACGCTTAAGTAGTTTAAAAATTTGGATTCTCTTCAAGTTATGCTAAGAAAAGTGAAAAAAATATTTTTTTTTTAAAAATAATAAAAATTGGGGAAAATCTGAGAATTGTTAAAAATTGTTTTTAAAAAATTTGACGTGATACAGACATTTCCTCGAGTCTGCCTGCCAAAAATCATCTCGATTGGATCACTGAAAAAGGGTTAAAAATCGGTCGAAACACACAGGCCACTACGAGCTTCATACTTCAAACTTAAAAAAATAAACGTGTACATGAAAATCGCCTATACACGTGTATTTTTATTTTTTCCCCTCTTTCCGAATATGTGCATTTGGTTCATAGGACAGAAAAAAAATCTATTTTTTGTAACACGGTGTTATTTAGTGGCACTTTTTCTCTTAGACAGAAATCAATCCATTTCTTTTAAAAAACGAATAAGTTACGATTTTCCAAGTCACACGAATTCGATTGTCAATACATGCACACCAATACACTACCAACACTTTCCAGTTTGAATTTCATCATATCATACAAAAAACCCAAATGGATGAAATTGAATTGTTGATCGCCCTATAAAGAAAGTTATTTAAAAAAAATTAAGAAATTCCTGTGCAACTCACTTTTTGCAGATTTCCATTAAAATTTATTGAAAACTTATTTTTATCTTCTTCCAAACCCAAATAATTTCAAGTTTGACAGAGATTTTCGTGACACAAAAACTCAAGTGGACGAAAATAAAATTTTGGTTCGCTGTTTTAAGGAACCGAGGTTCAAGTTCGAATAAGCTATAAATACACACACAAGGGCAAATTTCATTAAAATCGTTTTGGTCATTTTGAATTTCCACATACAGTCAGACTTCCATAACTTGAAATGTTCGACTTACGTAGACTTTGAGTTATGGAATACTTATAAAATTGTTTAAAATTGTGTGTCTATTTTTCTGTCACCAGAAGTGAAATTGTAAAATGAAGAAGAATTTCGACTTATGGAAGTTCCACTGTATACTGAAAAAAACTCTCATTTATCAAGACTTCCATTTGAATATTTATTTTTATCCCCCCTGCCAACCCAAACAATACTTATGATTTTAGAAACAGTTTTGTGTTTATCATAAAATTGAATATTTTATTTTATTGTTTAATCTTCTCGAAAATATTCCACTGATGTTATATCCAAATGTTTACCGGTTTTTTTTCCTTTGTTTATCAGACGAATATTCATCGGATTTGTTTGTCCAAAAGTATTCGTGTGTGTGTGTACGTGTGCTGACAACAACAAAGCCCCCGTTTGATATTAAAATAGGGATTATCATCGATACTAATATTCATATTCGGATATATTTTTGGAGATTGAACGACTTTCTGTGTTATTCAAACAAAGGTTTTGCATAATATTCTGTTTATCTGCAATGAGCTGGGAGAGATTTGCGGTCCGGTGTGTTTTTCTTCTTATTTTTCTTTTTTTTTGGGGGGATGCAAAATGAATTTTATATATTTTGTAAATATTATGCCATGTTGGTGGTCACTTATGGAACTAGTGTGCCAGTGTGATTGGGGGAGATTTTCCAGGTGTGTGTGAGGTGTCCCATCTGTATTGAATACTGCGAGTTTATTAAATTTGTTCGTAATTGGTGTCTATTAAAATGTGGAAAGAACACATGTGTTTCGATAATAATAATAAAAAAGTAGTGTAAACATTAGAGTGGTTCACTAACTGAAAGTGGCTGCTGTGGCCTGTCAAACAATGCCACATATATATTGCAGGCAACATATATAGGGTGTTTTTTATTGGGGTATAGAACTTTAAGTTGGCATCACTTTTTTAACTGGCGGCCACTTTGTCAGCTGTCATGTGATTAATATTTAGTTTGGTTTGCCATTTCATCATGAACAGGTTGACAAAAGAACAACGCTTGCAAATCGTGCAAATTTATTTCGAAAGTAATGGTTCAGTTCGCGAAGTTCACCGCAAGCTCCGTCCATTTTATGCCATTACATCCACAAAAACTGACTGTTTGGTGTGCTCTATGGGCTGGTGGAGTCATTGGGCCATACTTCTTCCGAAATAATGCTGGAGAGTCAGTTACCGTTAATGGAGACCGGTATAGAGCCATGATGACCGACTATTTTGTTCCCGAATTGGATGGCATGAATGATGAGTTGTGGTTCCAACAAGTGGTTGAAAATTGGACCTGTAGAATTGGCTTTATTCGAGCCAGCCGCGGCGGCCACATGCCCGAAATCATATTTAAACATTAATGGCATAAAATTATCCTTCCAATAAAGCCAAATTGTTGGACATAAAAACGATTTTCTTGTGTTTTATTTCAATTCGAAGTTCTATACCTCAATAAAAAACACCCTTTACATATACAGTGTTGCGCAAAACAAAAGAAACAAAATGTGTATCAAAATGCATCTTATTTTTTTTGTTAGTTTTACTTCACTTTGAAACATAATGTCTACATACATTTTTGCTCTGTGGTTGTGAGAATAATTCTAATAAAGTTCTCTTAGCTTTTGAAGTACAGTAATGTTACAATTGAGACAATAACCGTGGATCGTTAAAAGAAGAGAGTGCAAAACAATAGCAACAAATCATGAAGTATGCAAAAAGAGCAAGCCATCGAAAACATTAACGGTACTTTTGATGAAAACAGTCTTTTTGTGTCATGACAAAAGAAATTCAGTAATATTTGCATTAGTTCTTGTCCAAACTTTCGCATTAACTGTTCATTTTATGATGGCTCGAGATAAAAATTGTACTGCCTTAAAATCTCAAATTATTTCTGAATATAGGAATGGAAAATCACAAATATCAATTGCCAAACAGTTTAATATTAACCGATCTGTTATTTGTAGACTAATAAAAAAGTATAATAATACACAAGATGTAATAACCGTGCATTCAGGTGGGCGGCCACGGAAGACATCGGCACGTGACGATAGAAAAATTTGTGGCATGTTAAAAAAAAATCCATTTGCTACATCTCAAGAGGTTGTTAAGACACTCAATTTAAATATCCACAATAGCACAGTTCGCAGACGAGCAATCGAAAATAATTTAAGAAGTTACAGACCTGTCAAGAAACCCCTACTTACAGCTAGGCATAAGCAGAAAAGGTTGGTGTTACATGTTAAACTTAATTGTTTAAAATTGTTGGTTATATTGTTGATTTTACTAATTTCTAGGCTCAATTTTGCAAAAGCACATCTTGAATGGACCATCCAAAAGTGGAAAACCGTTTTGTTCAGCGACGAGTCCAAGTTTAATTTGATCAATTCCGATGGAATGTGTACGGTACGGCGTCGCCCAGGTACACGGCTTGAACCTGGAAATTGTAAGATCAATTTTAAACACGGAGGGGGTGGTATTATGGTCTGGACTTGCTTTTCGCATTGTGGCGTTGGCCCTTTTCATAGAATCGATGGAATTATGGATCGTTTTGTATATAAGGGTATTTTGGAAAATCAAATGCTTCCACATGCAGAGTGGAATATGCCACTTCAGTGGATTTTTCAACACGACAACGACCCGAAACACACCTCGAAACTTGTTAAAGACTACATATCAGCAAATGGAATTAAAGTCCTGGATTGGCCGGCACAATCGCCAGACTTAAATCCGATCGAAAATCTCTTTGGGATTTTGAAGAGGAGTGTTTCTGGTCAGAAGTTTTCCAATAAGAATTTATTGTTCGAAGCCCTTAACCACAACTGGGAACAAATACCTGAAGCCATTGTAAATAATTTTATAGAATCTATGCCTCGCAGATGTGCAGAAGTAATAAAAAATAAAGGTTCTTATACCAAATATTAATATGTTGCTTTTGTTTTGCACACACAAAAATTTTGACAAGACATATTAATTATGTTTTTCATCAAAAATATAAAACATGAATCGAATATAATTTTTGCTTTTTATTCTGTACCAATGTATACTTTAATTTATGTGGAATTTTTTTTTGTGCCCTGGAAATTACATGAAATATACGATTTTTTATTTTTTCAATATATTTGTTGCTTTTGTTTTGCGCAATACTGTATGTTCGGATCAGCACCAAAACATATATACTAGCTGACCCGGCAAACGTTGTTTTGCCTTCAAATTTTATTTTACTGAATGTTTGGTTCATTGAAAAGTCATGGTGGAGGTTGTATGGGAGATACAACGCTCCTTTGCCCAATTGGACCGAATTGTAAAGCTAAACCACCTAGGGTGCCACCCAAACGCATACAAATACAAATTTATTCAAATCGGTCCGGCCGTTTAGGAGTACACACTGTTTTGCACATACAGTAGAATTATATAAAGGGTCCGCCATCTAACGTATTTTTTTCAACTAGTGCTTATTTCCTTTTTACAAAAATTGAAGAGGACGATATTGGCAACATTTGGTTTCAACAGGACGGCGCTACGTGCCACACAGCCGAAGCGACGCTCGATGTTTTGCGTCCTGTTTTTGAAGATCGCATTACCAGCCGCAGAGCTGATGTCGTTAGGCTACTGCATGGCCAGCCAAGGCAGGCATTTGAATGAAATTATTTTCCATTATTAACCGCAAGGATTGTACTTTCAAATAAAAAAAGAAATTTGAGAAAATATCCAGTACTTTTTCTTTATAGAATTTTCAAAAAAAAAAAGTTATTTGGCGGACCCTGAAGATGTAAAGAAGATGTAAAGGGTTTTCCAACAAGAGGTGTTATTTTGTATCAGCTTTTATTCATTCACATTTGACAAGTAGAAACTATGACATTACTAAAAAATGGAACGATACACGGTTCAACAACGCATTGAAATTATAAAACTTCACTACAAAAATGGTAAAAACTTTGCCGTCACAGTAAGCAAAACTAAAGCATTTTTGGGTCGTCGTGAGGACGGATCGCAATTTCGTGAAGAATATAATCCGTGCATGTCGCTCAGGAACAACTGAGAATTTTGCCGCTGTAGCCCAAAGTGTTGAAGAAAACCGTCGTTTGTCCATTCCTCGTGGTTCTTCGGAATTCTTAGGCATTCCACAAATGTCATTACGCCGTATTTTGCATAGAGACTTGGTCCTATAAGCGTGGCCGTGATGGCAAATTGACTGATGTTGTTTTTCATTATTAACGGCATACCTTGCTCTTTCTTGTGAAATAAACAGCCGATCATTTATCTAAAAAAAAATTCCATTTTTCTTTGAATACCAAAATAACACGTAGTGTTGGCAAATCATGTATAGCAGCAATCGTCCCAAACATATATATGATTTTAGGCAATTATACATATACTTGTGTTCCAACATATATATGCTTGTAGGTAATCATGTATATGCTTATGTTCAAACATATATATATTATTGTATGCAAGCATGTTTATGCTAGTATAAACAGTTTAATTCTGACAAAGAAAAAACGAATTAACATCGATTAACACCGTGATCCAGAAACCAATTTCGTCGGCCAACAGTTTGTGACTTTTGATCTAGTAAAAGTCTTTGAGTTGTGTAAAAAACTGGCAAGGAATGAGGAATTATTTTAAGACATTTAAATAGGAAAATCGACAGACCAAAGCATCTGGTGGGAAATCGGGAAACCGGGGCGCCCTACAACAATTTTCGTTTAGTGTTATTTAGAAGATATTACAAAAAAAATATAATCTAGTGTGATCAGTTATCAACCTCATATGAATAACAGCAAAGACAAGACAAACTTTCGTTATTACTATGAAGAAAATACTTACAAGTGCATAAAAGCTTCAGAGTATTTAAAAGGAAGAAAAGTTTAGCAGTAAAAACAAACAAATATAGAAAAACACCCTCTCCCTCTACAGTGAAGTCATAATATGCCAGATTTTCCCCCCTCCCCCCAAAAAAAATCTAATCAGCCCATAAACACAAATAAGTCGCCATTTCTGTGCAGTATTTCATTTAGGAATTCCAATAAATGGTCCATGATGAATGGCACACCGCCTCGAATGTAATGCGATAAATTCCGCATAAATCGGCTAATGTTCGAAATCCCATTGAAATATGAATATAAACTATAGACATATCAATATAAAGCATCTACCCCACCCCACCCATTTCCCCCTCTGTCTCTCGTTGTCCCAAACCACCATTCAGTTTGGTCCTTTATTGTCCTTTATTATGCTTGGCAAATAGAATATAACAAAAGAAACTTCCAGCGGGCAATAGTTTTTCTTTTTCTTTTGCATTTTCATTTTATGTTTATTTTATCAATTTCCCCCAACGACTCGGCACCTCACCCCCTTCGGAAAATCATAAATGTGAACGATTCTATGGAACAGTTTATGGACTTATTATGATGACTCGTTTCCTTTTGTCTGTCAGGGAAGGGATGTCAGCTTAAACGGTAGCAGACCTAAGAATTGATCAGAATTGTTGCAGTTCAGAGAAATTCGGTCTCCATCTGCATGTGTGATCATTATGCCAATTGGTAATGTCAGTTTGGCTTTTTAACATACCCACCGATATTTAAATACGCTTTATGACTTCTTCGAGAGTGCCCCATCCCCAGATCCGACAGTTTTTCTTTCTAACATAATCGCCGTCATTTAAATGAGCTTCGTCGGAAAAGTTAATTTTTTTTCTAGAAAAATGGTTGACAATTACGAGCTTTTCTAAGGCCCACAATAAAAAGTGACCATAAACCCAAATATGAGTACAGTCAAACTTCCATAACTCGAACCGCTATTATCCCGTCGTTCGACTTACGGAGACTTTGAGTTATGGAATTCCTTATAGAACTGTTTAGGAGAATTTGTCTCCTTAACTGCCACTAGAAGTGCTTCCAACCCCAATAACAACATATGAGATTCGGGAGTTAAATGACCCAACGTAATAAGGATATATCGTCCCGCAATAAAACAGCTTATAGTCTTATACACTATTATTTTATTGAGGGACAATATTGAATTTGTGAGCGCTTTGTATTTTACTTGGAAAATCCTAACGTCCCCTCAATAAAACAGCGTATAGTATTATGATGATTGGTGATGATGGGGGATGGAGAAGCAAAAGGGTTAGCAAAACAGTCATAAAGTGAAAATTGGAAGAACTTTGAATTTTAAATGGAAAATTTCAAACAAAAAAAATATATAGAATAATAATTTTCTCACAATTTTCTTAACAAACGTTTTTTTAAAATATTTTTTGGACATTGTCGATTTAATGTTGTTTTTAAAAAAGGAAGAAACGGGCACACATGGTTGGTTTTTAATGCTCAGAGTCTCCACGAAGGGGCTTCAAAAGAAAATGCCAACAAAAACTCTGTGGCAGAAGTCATCGTGTAAATTGACACTTAAACATTGATTCCATGACCCATGGATGTATGTCTCTGGTTGGATTACATTTTCTGCCGTTTGAAAGCCGACTTCATTCCATTTCAAGGTGTGTCTATTTCTAATATTTCTCTATTTCACCATTACATCTAGAATTTTTCCATGGAACTGCCCATAACAAAAAGAAAATCTCCGATCGCACTGATGCAACTGCACATTTGTGGTTTCTCGCATGAAAGTGTTGCTGTGTGTTGAAGTTGTTCCCAGAAATCATCAGCAATTTTCCGAATAATTATTCTGGGAAAACTATAATTACAACGAATCGTTTCCCGGAACATTTAACAACAACTATTTAGTCTTGAATTTCACCTGAAATCGTTAAGCTTAAGCTTACGTTTTTAGAGTGAACTGTAAAGTTGTAAATTTGCATGTTTATTTTTTTTTTTCAATAAGAAAAATAAGTTTTCCATTTTATGCTCAGAAAGTATTTCGTCGGTTTATGAAATTCAAAGGCAAACAAAAGTTTCACAACAGAAGTTGCCAGTTTCTGTTGTGTTTGCTGGGCAAATGTTTTGCGGTGTTTTCAGCCATTGAATGAAAAGGGCAAACGGAAACAAAGCCCCAAAGAGAATTAAGGAATTATTTTACTTTAGTTTCAGTGAACATTTAAAGGCATTTGTTGAGAAGGATTGTTTGCATTTGATTTGCTTAATTAAATAAATATTTTCTTTATAGTTTTTATTGCTGTCGGTCTAAGGAGATCAAATGTGGCATATTAGGCATAATTTAATTTCAAAATAAATTTAATGGATTTTTCTCACTGTGAAAAGTAAATCCTTAAACAAAAATAATATTCCAGGTTATTGTTGTGGACAAAAATATTTTTGGGCTATTCACGTATGGTTGTATAAGAAGTTGTTGGCATCACTTTCATGTAGTAGGTAGTTAGGAGAAATGGTCAAAAACAATGGCGGTATCACCTTTGGTAGTATGGAAGCTAGTGATTTTCACGGTATTTGGAATAAAATAGACAAGCTTGATAAAAGGATTGATTTATTTTGCAAAATATATTTATATTAAAATTCCTATACATGTCAATAAATATAAGATTTGAAAGAAGGGAATTTAAAAATAAAAATTAGACTGAACATTTTGACTTCCAACTTCTTAATTAAGCCAACTTCTAATTAAAATTTGTATTTAATAATTGGCAAAGGCTTGAGACGCCTCTTTAAGTCGAAAAATGTAAATCTACACACGAACGTTATTGGTTTTAAAGGTGCTTTTGGGGATGCGGTGTTGAGAAATACAAATCGTGGCGGATTTATACTCTTAAGCTAATGCACTTTTGGGTTATGCTGAATTATGATTTTTGTTTAAAGAAAAATCCAAGGTAAGTTTATTTTTTTAAAATAATTTTTTTTAAAGAAATCATTTAAAAAAAAATTTATATTTTTTTAAAAAAAATGCACATGCAATTAAATTGCTTAGCCTGTTATGTTCTCTTTTATATGAGACAAGTTAACAGGATTTATATTCTTAAGCTAATGCATTTTGGGTTTTGCTGAATTATGATTTTTGTTTAAAGAAAAATCGAAGGCAAGTTTATTTATAATATTTATAATAAATTTTTTTAAAGAAAACATTTAAAAAAAAATGTATATTTTTAAAAAATGCACATTCATCAAATTGCTCAGCCTGTTATGTTCTCTTTCATATGAGACAAGTTAACCGGATTTATTTTCTTAAGCTAATACACTTTTGGAATACTTTTGAATGAATTTAGCTATTGATGCCATTTCCAAGAAGTTTCTCGGTGACACTTAAGGGCCTTAAGCAGAGTGAACATGAACATGATCCCTGGAACATATCTGATTCTCTCAACAGAGATTGCAGCACTGTGTTATGGAAAATGTGCGTACAAATGATGCTGTGGGTAGCGAACAACTTCAGTGTTTCGTCCATAACTTTTACAGTTATTGAGATCCCATAAAGACAATTGCTGTTTTGGATTTCTAACTGTTTGTAACGAATTATGATTTCTTTTTTAAACTTTGATTTTTTAAAATTAAAATTTCCAAAGGAGACATTTAAAAAAAAATTCAAATTAATAAAATGTAATAGCTTTCATGTTATGTTCTCTTTCATATGAGACAAGTTTCGCAAAAATCGCTGTGGACTTTTTCCAAAACCTCAAAATGTATTTTTTTTGCTATTTATAATAAATGAAAATAAAAAAAAAAATAAAACAAAAAAAAAGAAAATATAAAATTAAAAGTGAAAATTGAAAAATAAACAATGACAAATTAAAATAAAGATTTAAAACAAATTAATAAAAATATAAAAATAACAAATAATAAATGAAAATAAAAAACAAAAAATAAAAGATAAAAAATGAAAATTGAAAAATAAAAAAAAGTAAAATAATTTATGTTTTAAGAAAAGAAAATATAAAATTAAAAGTGAAAATTGAAAAATAAACAATGACAAATAAAAATAAAGAATTAAAAAAAACTAAAAAATAAAGAATTAGAATAAAAAATAAAACAAAGAAAATAAAGATTAAAAAAAAAATAAAAATAGAAAATAAAAAATAAAGAATTAAAAAAAAAATAAAACAAAAAAAAAGAATTAAAAAAAATAAAAATAAAACATTAAAAATAGAAAATTAAAAAATAACAAATAGAAAATTAAAATAAACAATAAAAAATATTAAATAAAAATTGAAAAATTAAAAAATAAAATATTTTGACTCCATAGCGAAATAATTATTCCGTCCCATGGAATTCGTTAGAGTTTCGACAGCCTTAAAGTTTGATTTGATTTTTCAAAAAAAAATTCACATTTTCCAAATATTTATGCGAATAAAACCCCCGCATTCTGACAAGACTTCCACTTAACATTAACAAAATATTGTTTATTTTCAAAAAGAAATGATTTGTTTTTAAATAATCAGAGTTTGTGTTCGTTTTCCCTGTTGTTGTTGTTGTACACCATGTGAATTTTACAAACTAAATTTCCAAATATGCAATCAACATTTCATTTCAAATTTTTTTCCTTCCTTTGTTACGCTGAACAAAGACATTACAAATCATTTGAATGTTTAGATTTGTAATACGTTTTAAAATACAATTTTTTTTCGAATGCAAAATTCGGGGAACTGCAATGATGTTACACACTTTCAATTAAATCTTGCACTGCTTTGCATTTAGCACGGGGTATGATTTGTAAGGCGGCTTTAATTTCCGGTTTACACTTGGGTTATTTCCGTAAGACGTTTTTTGTTTAGAGATTTTTTTGGCAACAAAATTCGAACAGTAGTAGTTAATTTAACGTTTAGCGAAAGATGCTTTTAAAGTTTAGTTGAAAAGCGATAACAAAAAACAAAGCGGAGAGATAAGGAAAACAAGAAGTTCCTCACTCGTTACGTTGGCGGTTTCGATTTATGTTTTTGTTTTCACGTTTGTTTTTTTTCAAGCGTTGGCGAGTTGCGCGCGAAAAAGAAATATATTGGCAAACAATTTTGTTGGCGTTTTTAGTTTTTGCGTTTTTTTTTATGTGTATGCGGAAAATTGCAGGCGTTAGCAAACGTTGAGAGAGCACGGCCGACACGAATCGACTGAATGGAAAATGCAAACGAAATTTTACCATTGGCCAGATCTTGGCGGACAACCAGACACACGTTAACGGAAGAGCGCCAAAAGAAAAACACAAAGCTTGTGCCATAAAAGCTTTAAGGGAAGCACATGCCACATGCAATCAGCCTAGGCCCGTTTAAGGGTTAATTCCAGCATAGAATTATGCAGCCAAACCTCACTCACCACGCGCACTTGAGCTTGAACTTTTACGGAGTTCATTACTAAACACAGTGAGAGAGAGAGCGGGTACAAGAGAACACAAAAGACCAACACAACAAAGGACAAGCATAAAGCTTTTGAGGACTCTCATGTCTAAGAAAAAGCTTTTCACTCAAGTGTTCTCACACAACACACTCCATCTACCACCCAGCCATTATTCACTTGTCTTTGGGGGCGCTGTCTAACCTCAGCGCTTTTGGTTGCCCAACCCGCCGCCGCCGCCCTAACATTTGCATTCGCTGAATATTCCTCAATTAAGGCATCGTTTTTCTGTTTTGTTTTTCCTTTTTATCACCGCATCAGCATAAACATCTGTTTCGTTAAGATGACGACGACTGACAGACAGACACATTTCGTTGGAAAAGCGAAACGCAACACAGACAATGAAGGCGAAATATAAGTTTTATGATAATGACATACCGATATCTGGCGTTCTTTTCGCTGTCCTCAGCAGCATCGTTTGTGTTGTTGGTTTTGCATTAACTTTAAGGAGTTGTTCCTTTGTTTGAAATGATTCTTTTCTTTGACACAATGGCCTGGTTTGTAGCCAAATATGTGTCAACAGTCTGTTCGTTTGTTTGGGGGGGAAAAACGGGCTATGGGGGGTTTAGGAAATGCTATTACTGGTAATACGCTAAAGACATGCCCCCGTATTCGCGAAAATGTATGGCAACTTTATAAACCTTTGTGAAGAAAAATTTATGAAAATGCAAAAAAAATTTCACCCACTTTTTCTGAACAAAGTTTTATAAAGAGAATGAATACGGTGGTAAAATAATAAGGTTTTGTTATGGGCCAACAGAGAACATGTGGAAAGACATAACACCGATGATTCCGAACCAATTGGAATTCCATGTCCATTACTTCCATTACGTTTGATGTGGTGAACAGTTAGGACTCCAGTAAAAAAAAAACGCTCATTTTAAAACAAATGAGAATATTATACAAAAATTCCAATCTCCGAAAGTGGGCAACATCAAAATACTGAATTTTACAGAAAAAAAATTTCATTAGACGATTTCTTAATCGGGCCGTAATGTAGCATTTGGGTGAGAGATACCAGAAGGGGATACAGAATATTATTACACGATTGGGAGTGGGAGCTACCTGAAAGGGTGTGACCATATAGGTCATATGTAATCCCATAATTAGCATTGGGAAAATATTAGTCCTGCCCTGACAATCAGCCGGATATCAACACTGGAGTATTATTTTTTTAAGGGACCTATAAAAACTGGTTGATATTGTTATTGATCGACTTAGTTTGTCGGGGGAATTAGGAATATGAAATTGGTTTTTTTCGTTGCTCTGAAATCTAAACAAGTTTGCTTTTAATGACCAGGCTCACATTCGCTACGACAGAAGAAGTGTCATCCAGATATTTGTAGATGTACAGGGTGTTTTTCTAAGACGTGTGGTTTTCCATCAGGCCACACTGTTTTCGCAGTTGGTTTTTTTTTTGACAGCTGTCACTGGAGTTATGCTCAGTTTAGTCCGGCTTAAGAACAAAAAGGACGCAAGTGTCAACGGAATGACGTTGGAGCTGTATAGGGTGTTTTTTTTTGACGTGTGGTTTTCAATCTGGCTGGTCTCTTTGACAGCTGTCACTGGATTTATTCTTAGTTTGGTTTGCCATTTCGATATTCTTACTCCGGAACAACATTCGGTAAATGGGCCCAAAACGAGATGGCCACTGATCCCGAATTTCACAGGAAACATTTTACCGGGAAGAAGCTCACTTTTGGTTGAATGGACACGTTAATAAACAAAATTGTCGAATTTGAAGCAATGAAAGTCCACCAGGTGTTGTTGAGACGCCGTTACATCCTCAAAAAGTCAATGTTTGGTCTGCTCTTTGGGCAGAGGGAATCATTGGTCCATACTTCTTCAGAAATGAAGCCGTCAAGCCATGATTAACGAGCCATGATTAACGACTGTTTCATGCCTGAATTGAAGGCTGTTGATGTGGAGGACCGTTGATTCCAACATGACCGCAAGCTGCATGCCATACAGTCAACGAGACAATCAATTTATTGAAGGAAACTTTTGGCGAGCGCCATAATCTCGCATCGTAGGCCTGTGGCGTCGTAGGCCTCCAAGATCGCTGAACTATTTTGTGTGGGATTATGTGAAGTCGCTTGGAAGATATGCCTTGGAGGAGAATATTCGGCGCTTTATTGCTGACATAAAGCCCCCAAATTCTGCATAAAGTGGTCGAGAATTGGTCCTCACGGCTAGAATGAATTCGAGTATCCCGCGGCTCGAAATAATTTCGAAACCATAATGGCAAACCCTTACTTTTATAATAAAGAAAAACTCGTGGCCATAACATTAAACCATATGCGTTTGATTTCTTCTTTGAAAAACACCGGTCTAAAAAAACACCCTTTACAACTACTTCTGCAAATACACTTAAGTCGTCTGCCTTGTGGATTGTCTTTGGCTGCTGTTAGAAACTGTTTTTTTGTGCCGTCGAACTTGTGTTTGTCAGTGTTGAAAAAGTCGTGTTCGCTGATCAATTTATCTCTTTATCTGATAATACTCATATTTTCCAAAAATAAAGCCAAAAAAAGTGTTCAGCCAAAAACGACAGCAATTGGCTTTGCTAACTTTTATTTTATTTTTACGCTTTCACTCAGCCTTTACATATCAGCCAAATAAAAAATACCAAAAATTTTTTTTCTGCCGTTTAAACGATTTGCGCTGCTAAGAAACAACAACAACAGCAGAAAATAATTTCACAGACCACAGCAGGCAGTGGTGACAACCTGTGGAAAATTAAAAAACGGAAACCAAAACATCAGTTCCACTTATTAGTCTCTCGCTCTCTTTTTCGTTCTAACGTTACAGCAGGTGAGTGTTTGAAACACAGAAGTTGGCTACACTGAAATGAAAATAGAAAATTCTTTAGCTGCCAAATGAACAGCTTAAGCTGATCGCTGCTGTTTGTTTGCTGTTTTTCGGTTTTCAGATGTAAGCTGTTCACTTCGAAAGCTTCAGCCTACTCTAGCTTTTATTTTCGAAATGTGTTTTGGGTTTTTATGTTTCCGTTGATGTTCGCCAGTCAGCTTTTGATTGTCTTTGTTTTGTTATTATTTCCGGGCCTCAGCTAAAATTGCGTTGAAAACACTTGCAATTTTTTCAGTAATCGTTTTTTTTTTAATTTTGCTGGCCGACTACCATCTGTAATATAAAATCAAATCGTCATTCGGCAACATATTGACAAACCCCGGTGCCGTATAAGTATCACAATGTCAATCATACGCCCTGTAGGCTGGCTCATCTCTTTAATTTCAACAATTAACATTTAATGTCGGATAGGGGTTTTCAATAGCAACGGGAAAATTATTTTATTTTATTTTATTTTATTTTATTTTATTTTATTTTATTTTATTTTATTTTATTTTATTTTATTTTATTTTATTTTATTTTATTTTATTTTATTTTATTTTATTTTATTTTATTTTATTTTATTTTATTTTATTTTATTTTATTTTATTTTATTTTATTTTATTTTATTTTATTTTATTTTATTTTATTTTATTTTATTTTATTTTATTTTATTTTATTTTATTTTATTTTATTTTATTTTATTTTATTTTATTTTATTTTATTTTATTTTATTTTATTTTATTTTATTTTATTTTATTTTATTTTATTTTATTTTATTTTATTTTATTTTATTTTATTTTATTTTATTTTATTTTATTTTATTTTATTTTATTTTCAAAATTCCTCTGCATTTCGGGATACCCTTCAAATCTGCCACCAATTTTCGCACACCCTTTACAAAATCACTCCGTACACACCGCACAATTTTGTGGCAAATAATAACGTTTCAAAACGTGTATAAACTTTTCCCAGATGATTTTTTTCTAAATTGTTATTAAACTTTTGAAACCGGCGCCTCTAATGAAACCTTATTGTACTAACATGCTAATGTTTATTGAATGGAAAGAAAGCGGTTAACCACCATCGCAATTAGACAACAAAATTCAAACCAACAACTGTTTCATTCATTTACGCCCAACAATAAACGACACCATCATCATTATCGTTCGCCTCATCTCCACGCCCTTTATCGTCGTTGCCATTCCATTATCATGCCGCCACAAACAGTTTATCCAAAATCCACGCACCGCTCCACCATTTGCAGAAGAATGAAGAATTTAACTTGCAAATATTTGTTGAGTGGCGTTGACATTAAAAATCAAATTTCTTTGATTTTTGTTTTTTAAACTAAAATTACAGCTTAATGTCAAGTTAAGGCAGCTGCAGAGACAGCAAAAACACAAATAAAGGCCCACTGCCAGAGCAACACCATTAGCTACCAGCACCAAGGAAAAGACACAAGAGGAAAAAAAATAAGGAAAGCCAGACGGACAGACAAAAAAAAAGAGATACAAGAAAACAGCCATAAGACATCTGATGTTTGCAAAGGACTTAGAACACAGAAAAACGATTTAACACCTCACGGAATACACTCACCACCCCCCCCGTGTAGGAGCCACGGCACAGGCATGCAGATGCATACATACAGGTACTCGCATCTTTAAGAAAGACCAGACATACGGTGGCGGACCAAAGAATTATTACTTTGCTTGTAAATAAACGAATACAGGAGGGCTCTGAGGACTGTTGAAAAAAACGTGCTTAACATGACCTAAACTCTTTAGCTGACAATTGTTTTTCTTTTTCAGTGGTGAAATATCGAAATATTTTGGAAATAAAAAATGCCGTTCGCTTAACAATTCTTGAAGGATCAGGCGGGAACTTGTTGGGTTCTCAAAGTCGAAGTTTTCGGTAAAGTAAATGATTTTTATTGGATCCAAATCAACTTGAGATGTTAGGAAGATATTTTGCGAGTTCTACAATGGGTTCATTAATGTGGGTGGCTCAACACAGTTTTTTTACACAACACAGACTCTGAGTTTTATTTACTTACATTTTCCATAAATTAATTAAAATGTATTAAAAACTGTCTGTTAATATTTTTTAAAAATTTAAATACTTTTTGATTATATGATCTTTTTGATCTTGAAGATACAAACGTAATATCGAGTATATGAATAGTGGACGGATGTTTGGATTTTCTGAAAAATAACTAAACGTAGATGAATTTAACCAAAAGAAAATCTAGGAATTCCCTTTGATATTCCACGAAGAAACAGACCAAGAGCTTATCTCAATTGAGTGAGCTGTTCACTTAGGATTTAAGGTCGGCTCCGAGAGGTTCAGGTTTTTTTTCTAGACATTCTAATGACAGCTTTAGATTATAAAACGCCAAAAATCATCTTACAACTCTTCCCTAAATAGTTGACCACCTTCTGTGGAAATGCCCTGGTGTAATATCCCCTGAAATGTTTTCACATTTGTTCTTATGCGATTATAATACCACAGCCGGTCACTGTAGACGCTGTCCAACATCATGTGTACCGTCGAGAGCATAACAACCAGACTATACAACAAATATTGCTGTCAATGCTGGGACATGTCGAGGCGAAAGGTGAACACACAAAGTCATTCATAAAATATGTATGTAACGAAGTCTGTGTGAGGCCAAGAAGAAGAAGAACACATGTAAGTATGTGTGTATAGTCTTAAAAGCATCATTGATTCTGGTGGTTGGCTTTTGTGTTGGTGTGTGTGTGTGTGTGCGCCTGTATTTCCATATATTTCACAGATTCCACTTTCGATTTTTCGTTCCATTTCGTTTCGTTGGCAAATTGTCGCCCCAAGTGTGTATTCACTCAAGATTCTGATATTGATTTGTGTTCGGTTGAGGTGCAGGAAAAAAAACAACGAATAAGAAAGAAAAAACCTAAAAATAATGATTGAAAAACAATCAAAAACAGGTGCTAATAAGCAAAAACCAAAAAACAAAAAACGAAAACAACGTCAGTCAACGAATTTGACAAGCAACCATCCAACTTGGCCATCATACCGTAAGCAACAGCACTCTGGGAACTTGGGTTGGGTGGGTCGTCAGGTTGTTACCAGCCCTAGACAAGAGGACAAGTTGACAAGTTTTCAGATAAATTGATTTCGTAATTATCGTTGGCACAAGCTGAAGTATGTGCTTGACTGATTTCTATGAATTCCTTGCGATTTGTTTTCATAAATGCCCTCTTCGGTTTCAAGTTGACTTCAGTTTGTGGGATTGATTCAAAAGTGAAAGTTTCAGTTGTTATTCCACTTTCAAGGCAGCGGGAATGAAATACTTTTGAATTTCGAGTAATTTTTGGAGTTCAGTTCAACTTGGGTGTTGAAAAGTTCGAAGTTGTATCTACATCTCACAATTGATCGAGTGTCGTAAGTCTCCTCCATGGAAATTTTAGAAATGTTGCATTTCTTGGCTATGTTAGAGATTACATCAGTGACAAATAAAATGACAACTGTCAATAAAATTACAATTGTCATAAAAATCACAACTGTCATAAAAATCACAACTGTCATAAAAATCACAACTGTCATAAAAATGACAACTGTCATAAAAATGACAACTGTCATAAAAATGACAACTGGCATAAAAATGACTACTATCATAGAAATGACAACTGTCATAAAAATTACAACTTTCACAAAAATAACAACTGTCATAAAAATGACAACTGTTATAGAAATGACAACTGTCATAGAAATGACAACTGTCATAGAAATGACAACTGTCATAGAAATGACAACTGTCATAGAAATGACAACTGTCATAGAAATGACAACTGTCATAGAAATGACAACTGTCATAGAAATGACAACTGTCATAGAAATGACAACTGTCATAGAAATGACAACTGTCATAGAAATGACAACTGACAAATTACAACTTTCACAAAAATTACAACTGTCACAAAAATGACAAATATTATAAAAATTACAACTGTCATAAAAATTAAAAACTGTCATAAAAACGACAACTGTCATATAAATGACAACTGTCAAATTACAACTTTCACAAAAATGACAACTGTCATAGAAATGACAACTGTCATAAAAATGACAACTGACAAATTACAACTTTCACAAAAATTACAACTGTCACAAAAATGACAAATATTATAAAAATTACAACTGTCATAAAAATTAAAAACTGTCATAAAAACGACAACTGTCATATAAATGACAACTGTCAAATTACAACTTTCACAAAAATGACAACTTTCACAAAAATGACAACTGTCATAAAAATGACAACTGTCATAAAAATGACAACTGTCAAATTACAACTTTCACAAAAATAAAAACTTTCACAAAAATGACAAATATTATAAAAATGACAACTGTCATAAAAATGACAACTATCAAATTACAACTTTCACAAAAATGACCACTCTCACAAAAAATGACAAATGCCATAAAAATTACACCTTTCGTTTTGTAAAATGGGGATTCCTCAGACAGCCGTCTGGTAAATCTTTGCCCCATCAACTAAAGATCAGACGCAGAGCGTGTTATTTTGGTTCAAATTCCCTTAAAAACCTGTTAAATAACTTAACTGTTTACTGTCATGAAATTGCAATACCGTTTAGTAAGGTTCAGTTGAGACATGAAATCAATTTTTTTCTATTATTATTGTTTTTAATTCGCCACATGTGTCCAGCGTAAGTTGGGCCACAACAAATTGTTATTTATTCAGCTGTCGTCGTGGCAAAATAAACTCTAACCAAAAGCGATGTTGATTGCAGCCAAAAAAAAAACAAAAACCATGAGGTGAACTTACACAAAAATATGTTCCCAGACTATAAAAAAAAATATTCTGGCTACGACAAATATTTATGCGTTAATTACACAACCGCAATAAGTCCAAATACTGACCGCTGACAACACCAAACCTACTCCAGATTCTTTAAAAAAAAAAAGGAAAATCGTCGCTGCCAATTAAGAAGCATTGAGGCAATGGCGAATCCTCTTTAATCGTAAAATAAAAGATGAACCGAGAACAACATTTTCAAACCGTCATTGACATGTTGTTCTTGTTGTTTGTTATTGTTTTAAAATATTTATCATTAAGCCGGGCCGCCCACCACCCAGAGGACGAGACAGGACCCCATAGTCACATTATCGTGGAATAAATCCCAAACAATAACAACAACAACGACAGCATAAATTGCTTATTCAGTGAAAAGTGGAAACAAAAGCTCAGCCATCCGCTAACACAAAAAAACGGGGAAGCTGTTCCCTTTTTGAAATAACGACCGCTTATTGTTCCTAACAGACAATGAAGGAAAAACGGCAACAAACGCCAACGCCAACAACAAAAAGTTGATCCATCGCCCATACGGTTGCTGTTGTTGTTTGCTTGTTTACTTTACGAGCAAGGATAATACAATTAAAGAGGAGCTTAGTTACAAAAGAGGACACCAGCAACAGACCCATTAATGGCCGAGATACGATATCGGGCTAAGTACTAAACGACATAAACATGTGAAAGGGTAGAGGGAGATTTTAAAACGTCGTCGAGGAAAGGGGAGCATACAAAAACATCAAACCCTTTGTGGGTTACATGCTTGGGAGAGAAGTTCCTTGGAGTCGACCATCAGAGGTCATTTTTGTTGGAGAAAATTAAAAAATTTAAATCTATTGAGATAGTTTCTCTAGGAGATATTATCGGAGTTCTCTTAGCCATCCGTGGTGTTCAATTACATAAAATGTCCAGGTCCAAATTCGGGTAAGAGAATTATAATGTATGTAATCTTTGTTTTCTGTTTCCCAACTGAGATGAGTTTTATGGCCATGATTTTCTAGAAAATATTGTAGGTTTTCTCTTAGCCGTATGGGGTGTTACATCGACAACTCGAAATTCCGGCATGAACACCAGAAAATATGAATTGTATGTTAACATCATCTTACCATTCGGTTCTTCTAATATTTTAACAAATTCTTGAGACATACCTGAAAATAAAGAGAAACGGATAATTGAATTAATCATCGATATAAAAAGAAAATTCAAAGAAAGTGAATAGTGAAAGTGAAAGTGAATATCAACATGAATAAAATGTTTTTTTTTCCATCTTTATTAAAAAACGTGTGACTCAGATTCTAGGAGAATGTCTGAAACGAATTTTCAAACAGTAAACTCGCACCGTAGACCATGTATTCCAACACCACGACACGTCCTATATATCGCCCTGTGTTTCTGCAGGGTATCACCAAGTTGATTTTCTGAAAGTAGGTAACAATTCTCCTTTACAACCTATGAAACTAAATTACTAGTTTTGGAGATCTACAGGGAGAAAAAAAACGACCGCTGTAAGGTATTGTCCCAAACATATATATATATATACTAGTAAGTTGTAATGCGCCTATGGCGCCCGTTGAAATATGGAAAAAAAAATTTTGTTGAAAAAAAAAAAATTGTGGAAAAAAAAATTTTTTGCTGAAAAAAAAAATTTTGTTGAAAAAAAAAAATTTTTCTTGAAACAAAAAATTTTGTTGAAAAAAATTTTTGTACATTCAACATATATATGTTTGGGACAATATGTTTTTGTTTCCTACGTGTAGATATCCAAAACTATTAATTTAGTTTTATCGGCTGTAAAGGAGAATTGTTACATCGTTCCTGCAAACATATTTATATTTGGGCTAGCATCAATGTTCCTAAACGCATATATATTTACATGCAAACATATACAGGACATGTATACCTATTTTTTTTCACCGTGTAGCTGTTTTGCCATTTTTTTTAATACCAAGACTGTAAATCGCAGAAATATTTCACACAACTCAAGGTGACACAGCGAGTCTTCTAGTCTGTCGCTCCCCCTCCCCTGTCTAATACACCCGCATACATTTTATAAAAGTCGTTTCACTACTATCGATGATCTCTATTCATTTTGTAGGGCAATCAGGTACCCTACTGCCTAATGAGCGCCATGCACGGACTTTGTTTTTGTAGTTAACACTTTAGCCAAAAGTTCCTTAATAAGGCGAGACATTTGTTTTTTTTTTTAATCAAATTGTAAACTCATATAGAAAAATATCCTCCCTCAAAAACCGAAAAGTTTGTGTACGATAAGCCTGTTTTCGTTGTTCTCTTCTTTTATTGGGGACTTTAAATATTTGGCTAAATGTTTATGTGTTCTTTAAGAAATATCAGACCTTTTTGTAATTGGAAAAGGAATATAAAAACAAATATAAAGTAACAAAAGGACTTAACAAATCCTTTTGGAACAAATGGAACGCCGATCAAAAAAAAAAAAAGAGAGGCAGAAACACATTACCGAATTTACTTTTTTAAAAGTTGACAGTCGTAAAGATTCATTCTGTTCCTCACGACGACAACGGCGACGACGACGCTGCTGATTATTATTGTGCTGAAAGTGCTTATCAGCCATAACAATTGCAATTGAATGTGGAGCCGTTACATTGATACTTGGCATGGGACTTGACAATGTGTATCCTAAAGTCAAACTCTTTAAAGACATCATTTGTTTGACATTGAGAGGAGACCAGTTCCCCGGTAGCGTTGTGAGTTAATTCTGGTGCTTTGTGCCATTCATTCACAAAACGTTTCCCCCCCCCAACTGTTGAGCAAAACTTTCTCGGAAAAAAAAGAAACGAGAAACCACACCGACACACACCAAAAAGCTTTTATGTCCATAGTCCCACAACACGGTGGCGAAATCTCTAAAGCTTTTGGCGGAGAGTCTCACAGTTCATGCAGAGAATTTCCACACCTTATCAATTTGGCTGACTGTGGCCTTTAATGCTTTAAGCCAAAAAAAAAAAAAAAAAATTTTGTATTAGCGATGTTCTTGCGAAACAATGACCACAGTGGATTTTATGTATTCACGACTTGAACAGAAGGTGCGATAAGGACAAGAGCGGGAATATGAATTATTTGATTTGATTGGAAACGATTTTGAGTAAAGTGCCTCTTAGGCCACAACTACGTTGAATTTTGTACAGCAATAGTGGGCAGAGGTTGTACATGAGAATATAGAATAGAGTTGTCTTGCCTATGAGAAAATTAAGCCGTAGTAAGACTTTGGGCTTAATTTCAGTGGTGCCTCAGATAATTTTCTATTGAAAAAAAACAGATTTTTTAAAATTTTAAAAAAAAAATTTCGAAACATGCTGCGAAGACAGAAACAAGCAAAATAGCACGTCATTTAAATTTTAGATTATATTTCATTGGCGCCTCAGACAATTTTGTAAAGGAAAACCGAGATAACATTTCTTAAAAATTTGAAGAAAAAAAATTAGATAAATGTTATCCAGTTATTTTATATTTTTGGTTAATACAATTAAACTGTTAATTGACTGAATGAAAATATCAAATAAATGTAATTAACATATCAATTTACATGAATTAGATTATCGTAGCAAAAATCGTATGCCTAATTCCTGCTGTTGAACCAAAGACCATACAGAGGGCAGACTTTGCATGACTTTCTGATGCATTAGTTCGGAAGCACACTCCAGATGTCACTAATTGACATGGCAATATTTGAAAGGGTTTCAAAACAAATAATGTTTTTTTTTTAAAACAAGGAACTACTTTTTTAAAACAAATACTGTTTAAATACCCTCTTCGAAATGTTCAGCAAGCGACTTGAGATGTCTGCCCTCTGTATGGTCGCCGGTTAAACTATGAAAAAGCTCCCGAGTCGCCCAATACCAATAAATGCAAGATCGCCTAGGACCCGAACGAAGTAGGAGGCCAGTATTGATCCCTGCCGATTCGCCAGGGCAGGGGCAGATAAAGGGTTTTTGTGATCTCCTCATTATCTTCATCCCCCACAGTTCCTGCAGAAGTCAGTGGTTACAACCTTCAGTTTTATTCTATTACGCAGTAGGAGCTTGCAAATAGCTAGAGGCCGAATGTAAACAGGACTTTTTTTTAAGGCAAACACTCCAAATCGCAGTTAGTGAGTTATTCATCTTTCGCCTTTTATCCTCGACCTCCTGAGGACCTTGCCGATGATCAAATGAGTATGAATGACAGAGGTTGCTGTCATCCGCAAAGGAGTAGATCAGGTCTGACCCAACAGGTTGTCAATGAAAATAAGAAATAGAAAAATGCCCCATATGAATAATTTTCCGAAATAAATGAAAAATACTCCCAAAAATCCAATATGGAAATTCTGAGAAATCTCCCAAACATTATGAGAAATACCTCCAAATAATAAAGAATTCCCAAAAATAAATGAAAAATCCCCCCAAAAGCCCAATATGACAATTTCTAACAAATTACCCAATGCGAATTCTGCTATGAAAATATCTCCAAAAAAAAACAAAAATGCCCCAAAAATAAAGACGAAAGATGGTCCAAAAAACCCCACATAATTTGCAATCATTTTTTTTTTATAAAAAAACCAACAAATTTGTGATTTTTGTTATAATTTTAATAAATTTAATTTTTCTAATGAAAATAATCCAAACTTTGAATAATGAACATTTCTTTCAAGATGATTGACTTCTGTTTTTTTGTCATAAATTAAATTTGTCATATGAAATTAACCCAAAATTTTAATAATGAACATTCCATTCAAGATGATTGACTTCTATTATGAAAATATCTCCAAAATAAACGAAAAATGCCCCAAAAATAAAGACGAAAGATGGTGCAAAAAAATTCCAGAAAATTTGAGGGCATTTCTCTTTATAAAAAAAACAAAAAATTTGTGTTTTTTTGTCATAATTTTAATAAATGTAATTTTTCATATGAAAAGAACCCACAATTTGAATAAGGAACAATTTTTTCAAGACGATTGACTTCTGTTATACAAATATCTCTCAAAAAAACAAAAATGCCGCAAAAATAAAAACGAAAGATGGTCCAAAAGAATTCCAGAAAATTTGAGGGCATTTCTCTTTATAAAAAAACCAACAAATTTGCGATTTTTGTAATAATTTTAATAAATGTAATTTTTCATATGAAATTAACCCCAAATTTTAATAATAAACATTTCCTTCAAGATGATTGACTTCTATTATGAAAATATCTCCAAAATAAACGAAAAATGCCCCAAAACTAAAGATGGTCCCCAACAAATTTCACACAATTTGAGGGAATTTTTAAGAAATTTCATTTTTCATATCAAAAGAACCCACAATTTGAATAAGGAACAATTTTTTCAAGATGATTGACTTCTGTTATGAAAATGTCTATAGACGAAAGATGGTCCAAAAAAATTTCACACAATTTGGGGCAGTTTTCTTTCATATCCAAAGAACCCAAACTTTGAATGATGTACAATTTTTAAAAATGCCCTAAAAAATAAAAACGAAATAATCTCATACAAAGTTGGAACATATTTCATTATCGAAAATCCCCCCAAAAAAATTTTTCTTCAAATAAAAAATGCCCCTGAAAATGGACAGTGAAAAATTGGCAAGTTTTTTATTTTAGGGGAATTTTTCGGGAATATTGTCATAACAAAGTCAACCACAAAAGTGAACAGTGAAAAATTCACCAGTTTTTTATTTTAGGGGAATTTTTCGGGAATATTTTCATAACAGATGTGAACCACATACAGCCCTTTTTTTGTTTTAAATTTTGGTTTTTTAAGTGTATTTTTTTTATAAATTGTTCGGGGAATTTTTCAGAATTTTTGGAGGGAAATTTCATATTGGGTTTTTGAGGGGATTTTTCATTTATCTTGGAAAATTCTTCTTTTTTTTCAATTTTCATAGAGCCCGCAGAAATAATGCCTAGGGCTCAAATTATTTTCATGTGGGTCTTTTTGGGGAATATTTCATTTATTTTTCGACAATGAAAAAGTTCCCAAATTTTTATTTTTGGGAATATTTTCATAAAAGAAATCAATCATATAGCGCGCGACATTTTTTTTATGATGTTGTTTTTTTGGCATATTTTTCATAATATTTGGGGGATTTCGCATCGGGTAATTTTTGATAAATTGTTTAGGGAACTTTTCAGGATTTTTAGCGAAATCATGTCATATTGTGTTTTTGAGGGGACTTTTCATTTATCTTGGGGAATTCTTCATTTTTTTTTGGCATTTCCCATACTGACAATAATGCCAACGGCTCAAATCATTGTTGGTCTTTTTGGGGAATTTTGCATTTTTTTTGGGAATTCTTCATTTGGGGCATTTTTCATAGATTCATTATTTGTGGGGGTATTTTTACTAATAATTTGATATTTCTTTTAATTGGGGCATTTTTTATTTTTTATTTTTATAGAGCCACGAATGAGAGATGGTATTTTTTTCTGTTCTTGTTAAATTTAGTGAATTAAAATATAAATAAAACTAATTACTATTTTAATAGACAATCGAATTGTTGAGTTAATATTTTCTTAATTTTATTCTTGTATTTTTTGTTAATCTTAATCCCTTTCCTAATATAATTCTAAGAAGACAGTTTTCACTTTCTAAATCAACAAAATTCCCCAATTTTGTATGAGATTTTTTGGGGTATTCCTCTTTTTTTTTGGGCCAGTTTGTATTTGGGTAATTCTCCATAAAGCCGATAGGAGAGAATTCTGCCCGCCTAAGAAAGAAAGTCGCATCTTCATTTCGGTAGTTTTGAGATATTTTTTTGTTTCCTAATATTAATTATTTTTGAAAAATTTCAAGGACAAAACTGTTTAATTTTCTTTCCGTGTCGATTGTTGTTTCCGACAACCGCATTCGACATTCACACGTGTCACTCATCATACCACATTTTCGAATAGTGAGACATTTTGCAAAAGCCCTCTGAAAATGGCGTATTGAAAAATTCCCGCAAACCTTAATCCACAGATAAGAGATTAGCATTTTTCCAATGACTTGGCATAACCTATTCCACATGAGTGGATTTGACAGACATCAGTAAAGGTAGCCTCAAAATGATTAATTGGCAGAGTGGATGAAAGACATGACAAGGCGGCAGTTAGGTGGGGTGGGCTGTTGTGTTGTGTTGTGTTGTGTTGTGGACTTACCTGCATAAAACAATGGCAGCATATTAAAAATGACCAAAAGCGAGAGAAGACATTTGGACAGACGTTGGAAATCCAGTAAAAACTTCGATACAGATGATGGTGATGTTGATGTTGAGGTGGCTGGTGGTGTTGTTGATGTTCTTGCTGTTGGACATTTGAAGTGTTGCCGTTGAGTTCTTGTTGTTGTTGGGGAAAGAGAAGAGAAATTTCGTTGTTGTTGTTGGTTAAAAAAGAAATTCGATAAAGACTTGGGAGCAGCAGCAGCATCGAAGTCCATGTCAGCGGCGCCCTCAGCAACATCATAGTGTTGGGCATTTGCATAGAATTGCATGTTGCGGCAACATTGTTGGGCAACATTTTTTGATTGGCAGCATTGATTTTTGTGGTTTGTTGTTCTAGTATTCTTGATATCAGGGGAAACGTTTGAAGCCAAGCCCGAGGTGGGTTGGAAATTGTGGTTGCTCTTGAAGTGGCGTTTGTGGGGAGTAATGATAGTGTGGTTGTTGTGGTTGTTGTTGCTGTTGTGTTTGTTTTCTTTGTTGAGAGGCATTTTCGTGTTAGTTGTTGTGTGGATATTAAACTCCTCAATTCCTTCATAATCATCATATAAATAAACATCATTATTATTATTAACTGTAGAATTATGTTTTGTTTGTTGTTGCTGTTGTTGTTGTTGTTGTATTGTCCTGTTGTTTTGGTTGTTTTTCGTTGGCAAAATGTCAAGACGTGGATGACATTTTTCGCGTTCTCCACTGTTGTCGTCGCCGTCGTCAGCACCATCAAAATGTTGCCATTGCACAATGGCATTGACATCATCTGCCCGAACTGATTGTTGTTGTTGCTGTTGCTGTCGTTGTTGTGTTGCCCCGTTGCTGGCAGCCGACACAACGTCTGTTGCAAACGATACTCTGCTGTCTTCCGGTATTGAATGCAGCCATCGCTGTTGTTGTTCGTGTTGCCGTTCAGTGTCTTTTGTCTGAGAAATGAACACAAATGTTGTATCAATCGTCGGCGTGAGTTTCTGCGTCGCTTCTTCCCGTATTGATGATGATGAGGATGAAATGTTTCGGGCCGCCACCTCCAATTTGCTTTTGTGCAAGCCGACAACAACGCTGTGTGCACTCGTGTATTGTGGGTCGTCAGTCGACTCGTTATCTGTTGTGAGTTGTTTCCGATTGCCGGTGCTGGTGTTTTTGTTGCTAATAGATCCGGTGTTGCCTTTAACTTCCGCTTCAGCAAATATTGATAGTTTGTTTGCTTGTTGGTGATTTGCAATAGATTGATGTATTGTGTTGGTTGTTGTTGTTGTTGCTGTTGTTGTAGTGATATTATATAGAAGCTGTGCTGAGGCCATGTTGTGCCCTGAAATAGAAAGCAGATGTCTTTAAAAATCGGCGATTTTCGAGAAAAAAAAAATGCACAAAAAAAAGGAACTTTGAATAATAAAAATATAATCAAGCGCCCCAGTAGGGGAGTTGGTAGAGGGCTTGCCTATCAACGTGAGGGTTGTGGGAAAATAGTAAAAATAAAAAGTAAAAATAAAATCGTAAAAATAAAACAGTAATAAAATAAAATAAAATAAAAAAATAAAATAATAAAAAAATAGTAAAAATAAAAAAGGAAAAATAAAAAAGGAAAATAATAGTAAAAATAAAATAATAAAAAAAATTTAAAAATAAAACAGTAAACATAAAATAGTAAAAATAAAATAGTAAAAAAAATATTAAAAAGAAAATAGTAAAAATAAAAAAGGAAAAAAAATCGTAAAAGAAATATTAAAAAGAAAATAGTAAAAATAAAAAAGTAAAAATAAAATCGTAAAAATAAAATAATATAGTATAGTATATAAATAAAAACGAAAGAGTAAAATAGTAAAAATAAAAAAGTAAAAAAAAAATCATATAAATAAAATAGTAAAAATAAAATAGTAATAAAATTAAATAGTAAAAAGCAAATAGTAAAAATAAAATAGTGAAAATAAAACAATAAAAAAAATAGTAAAAATAAAAAAGTAAAAAGCAAATAGTAAAAATAAAATAGTAAAAAAAATATTAAAAAGAAAATAGTAAAAATAAAAAAGTAAAAATAAAATTGTAAAAATAAAATATTAAAAAAATAGTACAAATAAAATAGTAAAAATAAAATATTAATAAAATAAAATAGTAAAAATAAAATAGTAAAAATAAAATAATAAAAAAATAGTAAAAATAAAATAGTAAAAAGCAAATAGTAAAAATAAAATAGTAAAAATCAAATAGTAAAAAGCAAGTAGTAAAAATAAAATAGTAAAAATAAAATAATAAAAAAATAGTAAAAAATAAAATAGTAAAAAGCAAATAGTAAAAATAAAATAGTAAAAATAAAATAGTAAAAAGCAAATAGTAAAAATAAAAACAAAAAAGTAAAATAGTAAAATAGTAAAAATAAAAAAGTAAAAATAAAATCATATAGTGAAAATAGTAAAAATAAAATAGTAATAAAATAAAATAGTAAAAAGCAAATAGTAAAAATAAAATAGTGAAAATAAAATAATAAAAAATAGCAAAAATAAAAAAGTCAAAATAAAGTCATATAGTGAAAATAGTAAAAATAAAAAAGTAAAAAAAAACAGTAAAAATGAAAAAGTAAAAAAATAGTAAAAATAAAAAAGTAAAAAAAATAGTAAAAAGCAAATAGTAAAAATAAAAACGAAAAAGTAAAATAGTAAAAATAAAATCATATAAAAATAATAGTAAAAATAAAATAGTAATAAAATAAAATAGTAATAAAATAAAATAAAATAGTAAAAAGCAAATAGTAAAAATAAAATAAGGAAAATAAAATAATAAAAAAAATAGTAAAAATAAAAAAGTAAAAAAAATAGTAAAAATAAAATAGTAAAAATAAAAACGAAAAAGTAAAATAGTAAAATAGAAAAAGTAAAAAAGTAGTAAAAATAAAATAGTAGAAATAAAAAAGAAAAAGTAAAAATAAAATAGTAGTAAAACTCAAATAGTAAAAATAAAATAATAGAAAGCAAATAGCAAAAATAAAATAGTGAAAATAGAAAAAAATAAAACAGAAGCCGACTTTAAAAGCCCGTATGATTGAAATAGAATCTCTGACCCAGACAATTTTACGATGTCTGTCGATACTTAAACATTTCATAGTAAGCTCTGATATTCATCTCAAGCTTAATATCAAACTGTCCAAGCTCATACTGGAGCTGTCTACTTTTTCCCTCAAAGTTTTCTGTGTGCCAGAGTCATAGGCCATGCAGAAGTCTTTTGCAGGCGCTTCAGTTTGGAAGCACACTCTAGATGTCAGTTGACAGTTTTCTTAAACAGATCAGAGCAAATACTGGTTTTATGCTAACAATATACACATACGCTCTCTTTTGGAAATATTTAGCAAATGACTTGGGTCGTCTGTGAATTAAATGGTCTTTGCCAGAGTATTCAGGGGCAAACTATAATCTAGACGACAGATGACCTAAGTCAATTTGCAAAAATAGCTGAACGTTGGCAAATTTTAGATGTCACTATGTTGCTCATGGCAATTTGTTTCCCTTTCGTAGAAAAATCTATGGGCTTCTAGATTGAGATCCAGCTCAAGGTCTGATTTTTATTAACATTTATTAATTTATTTAAATGAATGATAGACTCATTGCAAATCATTTTCGGAAATTTCCTAAAAAATGTCGCTGGGTTATTCATGTAGTGAATACTGAATTCCTTTAAATGTGACATGTTACTAAGGTTTACTGGGTTACAACGAACGATATCGTGCTTTCAAAATGAGGCCAATAATATCTCCAGCCAACGGCCAAGCAAACCTAGAGCAGAATATCATTTAGTTAACAAAATTGCGATTTTTTCAATTTATTTATTTAGGGGAACACAAACACCCATACAGTAACATACAATCTGAAAGACACTACTTATGTATGTGTGTGTTAGTATAGGGTGGTATTGGCAGGATGTATTTGTATTAGTTTTGCTAACCCCCATCCGCACCCTTAACAATTTACAATTCCATTTTCAATGTATGATTTGTATTTATTGGACTACGTCCATCGCCTCATCCCATCCATAGGTCAGGATCAACGATGACTTCTTTTGTTGTATATTCTCAGCAAATCGGTTTCGTTTTGTTTTCTTTAGCTCGTCCTCTATTGAGTCATTGAAATACATCACACACACACACACACAGGCAGAGATAAAACATTCGAAGGAGTTTTCTATGAACTTCATTCAGGGATTAACTTAACTAACACATTTACACATGATTTCACTGGAATAAATTTACACAAATCGAGATACATTTGGTTGGGAAGGGGTGTGTGGTTATGATGCATGTGCGAGTGTGTGTGTTTGTGTTTATAAGTGTGTGTCTATGTAAGTGAATGTTTGAACCATTCTTATCATCTGTTTTCCTTTTTCGTATTGATAAATACAAGAAATCCACAATCTATTTAATTTTTATGGAAAAGGCTGACTGAGGTTTTCGGGCGGAGGAACTTTAAACTTGATGAGCCCTAGTGGACAATTTCATGGAATTTAAATCTAAAGACCTCGCTCAGAGAGCGTGAAGACCAAGTACACATTACTTATTGTTGTCGATAAGAAACATTAACTTCTGAACCGTCCTTTAGACGAAACCAACTGATACTTATGTGAAATGATCTCTTGAATCCGAATTAAGTATCCGTTTTGGTCCATCGCGTATAGTTTTCAGGAAATCTGCTTTTTCTTTTCTTCTTCTTTTATTAATTTACCTAAAACTTTGTCAACTCTTCGCTGATTCACGATCACTAAAGTACTGCAATTTTTTTTAAGGTAATTCCATAAAATTTCGACCCAACTGAGTTGTGACCCTCTTCGATTTGGATGACAGTTAGCCAATGCATTCGGCTAGTTGTTTGCCTTAGGTGGAAATTGTTTGTGGTTCGTGTTTTATAGTTCTCCAAAGTTTGTTCGTTTTGTGAACCTCGGACGGTTTTTTAAATAGATAGCTTGCTTCAAAATGGAAATACTTTGGAACTTTGTTGGTGGTCGCCTGAAAGGCCATGATCTCCTCTTTTACGAATCTGACTGAGAACTATCATGTCCATGTGGTTCAAGGACTTCAAAATTTATAAATGTCCTTGATACTTTGAAATCTTTATTTTTTTCTAATTATTTTTTTGACATATAAGATTTGGAAATGGTTGGCAACGGGATCAGAAATGGTAGCATTTTTCATAAAGTGATTAGATGACACCAAGATTATTTCAATCTGCATTCGCGTTCCAAAGTTGTTCAACCTTCAAAGAAGCTACAAAATTCCCGAGGTAACCGACTTTGGAGCACTTTAATACGCGAACCACATACAACTTTGTAAACATTTTATTATCCGCTAGTATAATGTCAGCATGGTTAACCACCATCTTGTTAAGTATTTACAGTCTAACGGCCTTTTTAATGATCGACAGTATGGCTTCCGTAGAAATCAATCTCCTGGAGACCTGCTAGCGTTCCTTATTTGTGAGTGTGGCCAAATTAACAGAGTTGATTTTAATGCGCAAAAGACCCAGTGCTGTTTGTTGTCACACAAACTTTCCACAGGTCCAGCATCGTCGTCAATATCTATGGGTGGTGTGGATATCGACGAATGATATTCTGGGCATGAAGATACAGGGTGTGTCGAAAGAAGCATTCAAGTGTTTAGGATTTTTTAAGCGGTGCAAGAAATACAGGGTTTTGGTATTGGTATTCAAAGAAAAATTAAATTTTTTTGAATTTTATGATCGGATGTTTATTTCATAAGAAAAGAGGAAGGTATGCCGTTAATAATGAAAGGCAACATCAGCCAAATGGTCACCACGACCACGCTTACACGACCATGTCCTTGTCATGAAATTTTCCATAACCAAATCGGAAAGTGGCTGCCCTATGTCCTCGATAGCCTCACGAATTCTATCTTTAAGGTCGTGAATCGAGGCTGGGCTGTTGGCGTTGACCTTATCTTCACGTGAGCCCAAAGAAAGAAGTTGCTAGGTGTTACATCACAAGACATAACACGGTCCGGAAAGTTTTCCCCTAAAAGAGCAATGGTTTCGTTGCTTGTGTGGCACGTAGTGCCATCTTGTTAAATCTTAACGTTGTCCAGATCAATATCATCCAACTTCGACCATAGAAAATCATTAGGGCAATCCATTCACCGTAACTGTTGATCCAACCTCATTTTCGAAAAAGTAAAGTCCAATGACCCCGCCGGACCATAAACCTCACCAAACAGTCACACGTTGAGGATGGAGAGGCTTCTCAACAATAACTCTTGGGTTTTCCGAGCCCCAGATGCGACATTTTTGCTTCTTGACGTAGCCACCGAGGTGGAAATGGGCCTCATCAGTCATGATGATTTTTCGATGGAATTCCGAATCATCTTCATGCATTTCAAGGACCCAATCAGCAAAGACACGTCGTTGTTGATGATCGGCCGGCTTGAGTTCTGGTGTTAACTGAACTTTATAAACCTTAAGAGCCAAGTCTTGTGTGGAATTCCCAATTCCAACGAACGACGAGGAATGGACAAACCAGCGTTTTCTTTAACACTTTGGGCTACTGCAGCAATATTCTCAATTGTTCTTGAGCGTCCAGCATGGGTTTTATCCTAACTTGTCACTAACTTGTCCTAACAGCTCGAGTTTCTGTATTGCGGTCCGACAAGGTGCTTCACAACGACCTAAAAATGCTTTAGTTTTGCGAAATGTGACTGTTTTGCAGTGAATTTTAATAATTTCAATGCGTTGCTAAGGCGTGTGTCGTTTCACTTTTAGTTATGGCGTAGTTTCTACTTCTAAAAAGGTCAAAGAATAAAAACTTCACAAGTGACAGCTACCGAAATACCGGGTGATTCAAAATAACACCTCTTGTTGGAAAACCCTTTATATATAGATATTGTGTTCCATTATTAAAGGACAAAGTTCAAACTTTCCAATTGTAATGAGAATCCGGGTCGAAGGACCAAATGTAAAGATGATCCGGTTCGAAGGACCAAATGTAATGAGAATCCGGTTCGAAGGACCAAATGTAAAAAGACTCAGATCGAAGGCCCAAAGACCTAATATCGGAAATAAAACTCTTTACGCGTTGAGTGCTTGTAAGACACTGATTTTATTCTCCAAAACGAAACACTCACTTAAATAAAATAGAATTTGAAAATACATCTAGTATATGCCACCGGCAGCATTTATTCCACATACATCGAATGCCCCAAACAAAGAACCAAAAAAGTATACACATTTATACAAATACACTACCAACTAATTTAAAATAACTAAACATTGAACAGACGCAAACATTTGTTACGGCACATTGGATCCACACTTGAAGTGTCATAACCCTATCCCCGGTACATACAACAAGAGAGACAAAAAGACCCATTTTCAATTCTGTTCCAGAAATTTAAAAAAAAATTATCACTTCTTTTTTGTATAGCCGATTCAAATTTAAAATACAAAAACCACTTGCACACATTTTTCCCTAACAAAGTTTTATGAAGCTGTTATAAACTTTTATGAGAAAGTCATCATCCACATTGTGCATTACAAACCCATTGTCCCAAACGGATTTATCTAATATGCAAACCCATGAGTGGTGACAATTCAAAATGTCATAATCCACCGACACAGGAAAAATTTACCCACCACAGTGAGATGCAAATTTCACCCCCAATGCAGAACAAATACACCAACTGCAAAGAAGCAAAGACTCTCACAAAAAAATGCAGTATACAGTACCAAATAGTAAAAAGTCCAAAAGCCCTAATGCCGAAAGCTTTAAGGAATTTAGCCGAGACCGGAACCCCTCCAACAGGATGACTGACACTTTGAGTGAAATGTATGAAAAGCACACACCAAAATACAAAACCATTTCGCAAGCGATTAAAATTAAAACTTAGATGACATCGAGAATAGAGCGTTGGTTGTTCACACGTAGAGTGTTTGCCTCTTAGTCTGTCCGTCCGCCAATCAGTCTATCACTATTGATTACCGAAGAGGGGTCTATAAAAAGAACTTACACTTAGTTTGATGTCTTCAATAAAAATAAAAACATATGTCGTTTAGACAAAAAAAAAAACATATATTGCTGTAAAATTCATTGTTAATAAAGCGATATTAAGTCCACAGATGCAGGAGGGTGTATGTATGTATGCGTGTACTGAAGTGTTGATGTGTGAGTTGTGTGCACACATTAAACTCTGGAGAACTATTAAAAAAAATTGAAAAACATTTTACTCGGCGATATGGCCAGGGGTTATGGCAAAAATGTAGTTAGGAAAAGTTAGGATATCGAAATGAAATTGGATAGACCAAACAATCAAAGTGAAAGCTATTACTCTAGATCATATAGGGTGGGATCTATGGGGGGAATGGGTGGTCTAATTGAATTCTGAATCATTAGAAAAATTATGATTTATATTGATTTTTGGAGTAGTGACTCATTGTAGTAAAGTTGGTCGTTATAATATACTGTAATTTTATACTATTATTAATTATTTATATATTTAAAAAAAAATATCAATTGTTGTATTGGATAAATTGTTGAAATTGTTAACCGTATTAGGCCTTATAGGCTTGGTTAAAGCTTGATGTTAATAAATTGAAATTGAAATTGAATATTAATGCAAAAAGGGGAATACAATTGGAGGACAACAAATAAGTGAATAGGACACCAAAATAGCAAAGTTTTTGCATTAGGTTAAGTGTGCTAAATTATCAGGGTTTGTTTGTTGTCAAATGGAGAGAAAGTACGCAACACACAATCATAGATAGACGCGTTACGTCATTGGTTACGAGACTTAGCAGTGTCTTCGTGCTGTAGTGGAACTCAGGGCTGTAGAGTCGGAGTCTTGGTGGCGGAGTATGGCAAATTTGCCCGCAGTAGGAGTCGGAAGTGGAAAAATTGGCTCGACTCCGGCTCCGAGTTTATTTAGTTACATTTCCCATACAATAAATGAAATGTATTGAGAACAAGTCAATTTGTTAATATTTTTAAAATTTAAAACGTTTTCGGTTATATGAATTTTTTTATATTTAAGTTTGTATTTTAAATATTTGTATTTAAAAATTTAAAAGAAATTAATGTAACCGCAAATATTTTCAATTTTAAAAATATTAACAAATTGACTTGTTCTCAATACATTTTATTTATTTTATATGGGAAATGTAACTAAATAAACTCGGAGCCAGAATCGAGCAAATTTTTCGACATCTCAATACATTTTATTTGTTTTATTTAATTTTGAAAATTTTGTCATCCTCCTAGAATGATCCACATGAGTATTTCCAATTATTGACGAAGAGCAACAAACCGAAACACTGAGTTTTACTGAGTCTACCAATTGATAGACTGGTTTTTGTTTACCTTAAAAAAAATTAAAATTAATTATTCCAAGTCTTTTTCAGGCACTAACAAAAATGGGCCCCGATTTCATTACGCAATAGGTCCCTAATTGGGCCCTGCATGAGCTCCCCACGAAAATGCACCCCCAAATTGAAAATGAACTTAGGGCTCACCATTTGGGGTCTAATTGCATTATGAAAATCGACCCCTGGAAATTACACCCCAAAATGCTAGAAAAAGCAAATGAAAAATGACCCCAAACAATATATAAAATGAACTATCACCTCAAATTATGCAAAAATTTCACCCAAACGAGAAAAACTTCCCCAAAATTTTGGGATCATTTTTCATTATGCATTACAGCCCCCATCTTTTTTTTTTAATATATATTTACTCTCGACACTGATTCACTGACTCTATCACGCAGTACGTAGGAATTTAAATAGGCATTCTATAATTCTATAATTTTCTATAAATAATAGTAATAAAAAAAATAATATTTTTTTTTGTACAGAAATTGTGTTTTCCCCAAATTTTTTTTTACCAAAAATTTTTTTTTTCAAAATTTTTTTTTTACAATTTTTTTTTTTTTACAAAAATTTTTTTTTTACAATATTTTTTTTTTACAAACATTTTTTTTCGAAATTTTTTTTTTCAACAAAATTTTTTTTTCCACAAAAATTTTTTTTTCAACAAATTTTTTTTTTTTCAACAAAATTTTTTTTTTTTAAACAAAATGTTTTTTTTTCAACAAAAATTTTTTTTTTCCACAAAATTTGTTTTCCATATTTCAACGGGCGCCATAGGCGCATTACAACTTACCAGTTAGAAATAATGAAATACGTTCAAATTGGCTGTATGCAAAATCGCCCAAAAATCACAAATGAAAAATGATCCAAATAAAGAATCGCCTCCAAAAATACAAAAGTTGAAGCATAAATAAAAAATGAAATTTTGAAAAAAAAAATTTTAAAAAACCCAAAATTATAAAAATAAATATTTTTTAAAAAAAATTGTTATTCCTAAATAAAGTTATAGTGGACAAATTTAAAAGGTCATGCAGTGTTAAAATTCCATTTGTAGTAATGCCATATGTAATGGGTTATCCATTTCGTGGTTTCAAAAGTATAGGACTGGAATTCGACAGCTGTCAAACTAAGTTGTTAAATCAATTTTTATTTCTTTTCAGTTGGAAGTCTGACATTGAGGAAAATTGATCGCTTAACTATCAAACGCACATTTTCGAGAAAATCAAAAAATATGCCGAAATTTTCTTGTAAAATCTTGTCCTAGTCCCGATTCACACTTGGCAATTCTCAGTTTGTAGGAAAGAGAGGCAAGGGGAATGGAAAGGGAAAAACTGGCTTGTAACGATTTGTCTACTGTCAGAGGAAAAAACTGGCTTGTACTGTTTGTGTTATTTGTATTTTGATATTTTTGAAAGACGTTTGTATTTGAAAAGACAATAATGAAAAGAATAAATTGCCGAAAAAGAATTTCCGGCATGTTCAACAGGGGAATCATAAAAATGTATTTATTTATTTAACAAAACTAACTTATAATTAAAATTACAAGCCAATTATAAAAAAAAAAAAAAAAAAAAAAAATAGAGGCCATGACAACTAAGGTCCTAAGCCAAATGGATCATGAACGTAGACGTTATGAATCAAATTAAATCGATCAATTTAGTCCTTATGATGAATTCAAGTACTTTTCCAGAAACTAACCATAGAAGATAAAACCGTCTTTCCAAAACTACAAAAACTACAATTCTAATTTCTTCAAATGTGGGACAATAATCTAAAACCTGTTCAATGGATACACGGTCATTAATACAAACTATACAAGTGTCAGGAAAATTGTCGCAAGTAAAAATGGCCTAGTGTGAATCGAGATTATTCAAATCACCCTTTTAGCTTCCGTAGATCTTATTATACCCCTCTAAAAGCCGCCTAAGTTTTAGATTCCATCAAAGAACTGAGGCTGGATTGCCAGTTCACACATTTGTCAGCCCTCAAGGCGACAGACGAGAAATGTCTGTCGAATCATGTGATCTCTCTGGAAAAATAACTTCTGAAAGATTCCTTTTGAAAAGGTCCAGCGAATTCCATCATACACACACACACATTCGAAACCCCCCCTCCACTACTGCAAACTATGAAATTACCCTCTCACGCACAAACAGCACTCACATGCTCCGACACAGATAAGCCCGTGCAGACTTCGTCTCTCCGGCTCGCATGCGACACTCATGTGTAGGTGAATGTGACCCTGACAGCACCCTGGCTGATGATGTTAAGGCTGATTCGACTGCTTCGAATGCTGATGGTAATGGTCGGTTCATGATGTTTTACGTTCAATATCCCAAGTCCACCATGCATTTGTTATTCCATCAGTCTGATGCCCATCCTCATTTTTTTTCTCTCTCTCTCTCTCTCTGTTCAACTGACGTGCATGTGGTCGTCGTTGTCCTCGTTGTGGCCGTTGTTGCCATTTCTATTTAGTTGTTAATCTTCGTTAATATTTATTTTGCTTATTGTGCACATCTACGCCAACTACAACAACAAAAATGTCACACAGCCATGACAACAACAACAACAGCTACAGCAGTTAGGTGATTTGAAATTACCAGGGCAAAAACAACAGGCACCGTGAGTGTGGACAACAGTAGAGGATTGATGAGAGTTAACTGTTAATTTGTTACATTTCGTTGACTCTCAGTGTGTGTGTGTGTTGGCGTCTGTGTTTCTGTTTTAGTCAATGTCCAGTGTAGAGAAATGGACGTAGTGCGGTTGTTTATGGGTGAACTTCCAGTCCACTGGTTGTTGCAATTGTTGTTGTACTGAGGTAAATCCCATATTCGGTTTTAAGGTTGAACTAAGACGATTCTATGCTAAATTAGGCAATAGGCAAAATGTGGCGGCTGATGGCCGAAGCCTTGCTAAACAAAAATTGTCAGGAGCTCAGAGGAAAAAGCTCCGAAAGATGCGACTGACAACCGAAAAGCAACTCTGCAGCATACTCCCAAGGACGCATCAGAGCCTAAAATAATCCTGCAGATGCTGCAATAAAGAAGGGAAAGAGCTTCCTGACCAGTGTTGCCGTTTTGGTCCAATTGGACCAAATTTTGTCCGAAAAAATTTGAAATTTTTAAATTGGTCCGATGGTCGGACCAATTTCATTTTGGTCCATTTTGTCGTTTATTATTTTTTAAATTAAATTTTTTAAATTTAAATCTAAATCGGTTTATCTACGGATGGCGAGAATACTATGTCGGGTAATATGGGAGGCCTTAAGACATTATTTGAAAAAGAAGTGGATTTATTTTACATAAAATGCTCATGCCATGCATTACATCATTGCTCTAGCTACGCCACAAAGAAATTACCTACTTCTATTGAATCTCTCTGTCGGAATATTTATACTTTCTTTTCAGGTAGTCCCAAACGCGTCAACGAACTCAAAGAGTTTCAAGAATACTGCTCAGTTGCGCCTCACAAAATTTTAGGAATATGCAGCACACGTTGGCTTTTATTGGAGGGCGTTATATCTAGAATTGTCGAGCAATGGGATAGCCTAAAATTGTATTTCATTTCATGCACATATGAAGTTCAAGGACTTCGTGCTGGTGCCATAGCGGAAGATATGTCTTGCAGAATGAAATGTTATTTCTTATTTCTATCATATATTCTACCTATTGCTAATAATATTAACAAAGAATTTCAAGCGGAAAGTTCTCGATTGCCTTATTTATATACAAGCATAAAATCAAATTTTCTGTTAATATTAAGCAATTTCATAAAGAAAGATATGGTAAATATTGACATAGACTACAAAAATAAACAATATCAGCTCGACATTTATAAAGTATTCATTGGCATCAAGGCCGAAAATTATATGCAAACGTACTTAAATCAAAATGAAAAAAAAAGAAATAAAATCAGCTGTTTTAGAATTTTATGTGGAATTCCTTGATCAGATGAACAAGAGAATAGATTTCAAAAGTGATATTATTGTACTATTAAATATGATAACTCCTGAAAATGTTTTATCAAAGGATGACTTATTAATTCAGGATCTTCTTTTAAAGTTTCCTAAACTAATTGAAAGTGATCCTGATTTAATAGTAGCAGAATGGAATTTGTTGCGGCTAAGCGAAATAAAAATGTCCATTAATTTAAATATTAATGACTTTTGGCAAGAAATAGCATCAATAAAAAACGGTTTAAACGAAAAATGTTTTGGAAATAGTTCTAATTTTATATTTAATTTGTTATCTCTGCCACATAGCTCCGCCGCAGCTGAACGGAAATTTTCAACTCTATCGCTAATAAAAACCAATTTAAGAAATAAACTGGAAGTAAATACTATCAACAGTATTATGTCTTGCAAAAAAATTATTGAAATAAATAATCCACACTATGTGTGGTCAGCAAAAAGAGACATATCTAGTCAAATATAAAATAATTTAGTTTTAAGTGCTAATGTAATATTTTAACTAAATAATTTTTTATAATTAACATTCTTTGTCCTACACTTGATCTCAAACAGATGTACAAATTTTATGATATTAATGTATTTAATACATGCCAATAATCATATCAAATGTGTTGTGTTTCATTATACATATGTAAAATACATACACATAAAGACTGAATAAGATAATTTTAGTTCCCGTCATTTTAAACGCATTTATTTATAAATTTCATTATATAATTTTTTTCATACCTGAATTATTTAAATCAAAAATGTTATGTTTCAAACCTTAATTTTACTTAATAAAATGTTTTTAAAAAACATTAATTGGTATATTAATTGAGTTTTAAAATTTGGTCCGATGCAAACGGTTTTGGTCCATTTTTGGGAAAATTTTGGTCCAAAAAAAAAAATGTCAAACGGCAACACTGTTCCTGACATCAGGTAGAACAAAATCTTCAACCAAAATCCGAAACCAAAATAAGTCTCTAAGCAGAATTCTGGCGTTAGTAAGAAGGAAGGTCGAAATCCTACAACGACATCGGACAACTTGCCATCCACCGCAAGGAAAGGCGACCAATCAAAGGAACGCCCGTCAACTTAAGAGGAAGGCAACCATTGAAACTGGTAAGAAGCCGCCATCTTATGCCAAAGTGGCAAAACGTCAGCAATGGGATGATATGTGCTGTGGCGTGATCGACACAAAAAGTGTCACGGGAAAAATCCCGGAAGAGCACAGGCCAGCATTAGAAGAGCTGATCAACACTTAGATCTTGGAGCACGCCCTCGGGAATGTAGGCGACGAGATCGATATCCTGAGCGGGATTTTTGGAAACTTCTTATTATTTAGGAACTTCTTAGTTTTTTTGTGACATTTTTTTCATAGACTCAGCTAAGACATTTGACCAGCCAGCCTTAATCGTAGCGCTGATTTTTCATAAATTACTTTGGGGGAGATTTTTCAGAATTTTTTTTGGAGACATTTTCATGTTGATTTCCAGAATTTTTTTTTGGAGAAATTTTCATGTTGGCCTTTTCGGAAAATTTTTTATATATTTTTTTGGGAATTCTTCATTTGAGGGCATCTTAAATTTGGGGCTTTTTTTCAAAAAAAATAACCTGCTAAGAGATAAAAAAAATTGTCTTTTATACGAATCCCAAATTTATAGATTCTACGCCGAATGACAACATTGACACACTCTCAGATGGTATTGGCTCTATGAAAAATGCCCCAAAAAATAATATGAAGAATGTCCCAAATGAAGAATTCCCCAAAATAAATGCAAAATCCCCCCAAAAACCCAAAATACCAACAACAACAAAAAATAAAAAAATATATTAACTTCTGTTACGAAAAAATCCCCAAAAAACCGAAAAACTAATATGCCACGTGTTTAAAAAAACTGAACAACAGAAATATTAGAGACATGTTTTTCCCCTAAAATCAAAAAAATAGGAAAAGTAGTCAATATATCACATTTTCCGATTTTGAATGTTGATAGCTTAATAATCACTCTCTCCTTGCCTAAAATCAATTTTTTACAGTACCCAAAAATGTCTACTAATGAAGAATTCCCGAAAATAAATGAAAAAATCCCCAAAAAACCTAATATTATCAAAAAAACACGCGCGAACGAAGGCGATATGATTGACTTGTGTTATAATTTTTCGTTGTCCATTTTTTGGGACATTTTTCATATTTCAAAAAATGACAACATGCCTACAAATTTTGAAAAACTCCCCAATTTTCTAAGAGCCACGGTTCACGGAGCGGATTGAAGCCAATATGAATAAAATGAAATGTCCATTTTGCCGGGAATACGTTGAATATATTTTGACACTTTATGTGTTTTTTGGGTATTTTGTCATAAAATTTTGGGGGATTTTGCATTGGATACTTTTTCAGAATTTTTGGGGATTTTTTCATATTGGGCTTTTTTCATGGGGGATTTTTCATTTATTTTGGGACATTTTGCATTTTGTATTTGTGTTCATACCCACGTAGTGCATATGCCCATGTGTTGGTAACTATTTACGAATGTACACTCAAAACAACTATTGTGAGAAAAACCGACCATAACACAAACAACAATTTCACATCCGGTCTGTTTGAGAATTGTCCACATACGAAATGTTTTGTCAGCGCTTATTCTGTGACTTTTTCCCTTAATCTCTCTTTGTATACAGGGTGTGGCCAAAGTAACACTGTGATTCAGTTAGCCAAGCAACTAGGTCATGTGGTGAAATAACAAAGTCACTGCAAATGGAACCCAAAGCAGATTTGTAGTGGATTCCCCGGAGAAGAGATCCTGCCACATATGAAGAGAGAGAAAAAAATGACAATCAGTTTTAATTTATCCCAAAATAAAAAAAATCAACAAAATAAAATGCAGATGTATTTTGTATTAACAGTTAAACAACATTGTTTTTAATTAAACAAAATTGCTTGGAACTAAAGACCATTGTTATTTATTTACAAAAAAAACCTGACAATGTTCAAAAACCAAAATATTTTACAGGTTATAAAAGTTGGAATTTTTCGATGCCAGATGAAATTTTTTTTGTTCTCCCAGCACAACTCAGTACAATTTTCAGATTATTCAGATTTTCTCAATTTTTTTCTTTAAATCTCTAAAAAGCAGGTCGATATGCAGAGGATGAGATAGACCCAAATTACACGATGACTCTCCACCCAGGCTGAACAGACAAGATGTTCGACAATTGTTGGTGAAGGCGGTAGAGAAGCAAGAGGGTGACAATTGGGGGCAAAATTTGACTTTTCAATTGACAATTTGATAGAAAAAAAAATATTTTTTAAATTGTAAATTTTTTATACAAAGGAAGAAGATTAAACTTCAGAAATAGGTACGTATGTTGGGTTTTAAACAGTCATCGTGTAAATGCCCATGAATTTACGAAGGGGTTTCAAAAGAAAATTTCAAGAAAAGGTCATCGTGTAAATTCGAACTTAGGCTTTCAGAAAAGTCCCATGCGACGTGAGCTAGTCGGCGTTGACGCCGAGTGTTCAGCGGCCTTGAGCTGCCGCGGCTCACAATGGCCAAAAGTCTGTAACTTTTGATGTAAGAAATATTATGTAGGAAAAATGGCATTTTTTGAGATAAATGATCAGATGTTTATATTTCATAATAAAGAGGAAGATATGCGGTTAATAATGAAAAAATGGACCATATCCTTTTCATAAAATTATCCTTAACCAATTACGGATCTGCTGAAAAGGCAGCACTTCAATGCCGAATTATTGACAGCATCCAACGCCCAACAACTTTTGCCACTCTCTGTAGTAATTGTTCGCTTCTGTTGTAGCTGTGGCTACACATACAAACAACACTTTGTTTTTTGTTTGTTTGTTGGTATTTAATTTGTTGTTGTTGTTTTGTTGGTAGTTCTTTATTCCACTGGTCATTGGTTTGACTTTGTTGTGCTGCCATTGTTGACGTTATTTACTTGAGTTGGTTTGAAACGTTTTTTTTTTTTTGTTTTTCCCCCATTTTTTGTAATTTCCGCAGAATGCAATTAGTTGGGTTTAGTTCGTACGTTTATTTAAATTCCAATGCTTTTTTGGAATTCCCTTTCGGTGGAAAAATATCTGTTCTTTTTTGGTTGCATATTTTTTTGTGCCCCCCTCCAAGGTAAATATACAGACAGCTCCCTGAGGTCTATGTGGCGGATATTTGGTGGTGGCAGAAAAAAAAAAATAAAACAAAATGTATTTAAAGGTTTTAAATAAAAATTGAGAGCAATCGCCGTCCATTGGTTTTTTTTAGAGACATAAAGGCAATCCAAGAGTGGGTGGATCACGAAGTGTTGCAAACTGTCCAGGAGGACCTGTTTTTTTTTTTATCATTTCGGAGTGAAATTAAAGAGAGAAACTTTGAAATTGATAAAAGGTCTTGAATTATCTTTAGACCATGACAGTGATTGGTGAAGACACAATATTGACAACATGTTGAAGGTTCTATGAAAAATTTCCCAAATGAAAAGTGTCCCAAAATAAATGAAAAATCCACCCCCCAAATGCCCAATATGAAAATGTCGCTGAAAATTCTGAAAAATTACCCAATGCAAAATCCACAAAAATAAAAAATTGGGGAATTTTTCATTGTCCATTTTTCATATGAAAAATGCCCCCCAAAAAATAAAATGAAGAATTCCCCAAAATAAATGAAAAATTCCCCCAAAAGCCCAATATGAAAATGTCCCTGAATATTCTGAAAAATCCAACAAAGAGTTTATGAAAAATTACCCAATGCAAAATCCACAAAAATAAAATGAAGATTTCCCCAAAATAAATGAAAAATCCCCCCAAAAGCCCAATATGAAAATGTCCCTGAAAATTCTGAAAAATCCCCCAAAGTATTTATGAAAAATTACCCAATGCAAAAATCCCCCAGATATTATGAAAAATACCCCAAAAATACAACAACAGATTTTAGTAATTAGGAAAAAGTTTTTTTTTTGTAACAAAAAAAAAACCAAAAGTATGAAGAATCGCCCCACCATGATGAGGTTCCAAATACATTTTTAAATATAGAACCTGATGGACAACCATGGACCACATCAACCAATACATGGACGCCAGCTCCTACCGAACAAGCCTGTCAGAGGTGTAACTTACCTACAGTTGAATTTCTCAACAACCAACCTCTGTTGACCGAGTACAGACACACGCCCAGCTATGATTATCGAAGGGAGCTTTGAAATCCTTGACCGCACTCAACATACCACTCAAAAAGCAATCTGCATCCAGCCCGGTAGACAAGGACCCTACAGAAGTCTTAATAGAAAATTATAAGAAGGCCGCTTAAACGCCAGCGCAAAAGAATTTCTAAAGAGCGCCCGGAAGCTGTTATAATCCGACCAACGAAGGGCCACAGTTATTCAGATGTCCTATAAAATATACGGATCAATGTGAAACCCGGAAGTATCAGAAGTGACGGTTCAAAGCATCGGCAAGAACTTGGAAAAGGCGGTAAAAAAGATAACTTCTGTGATGCCATCAAAAACACTCTGCGGACAAGAAAATGTTAACTTTTTGTTGCCCAGTGTAATTAATTCACTCAAAAAAATGATTTTTTCTATTGCTGTGAAAGCACTCTTCAAACTGACCGATTAGATTATACGCTGCTTTCACAGTCATAGAAAAAAATATTATTTTGGGTGAATTAATTACACTGTGCAACAAAAAAATTACCAACATTTAAATTTTGTTGCACAGTGTAATTGATTTCAGTCTGACCGATTATTCACTGTTTTCACAGAAATAGAAAAAATATTTTTTTTTTGGTGAATTAATTACACTGGACAACCCAAGTTTGCCATTTTTTTGTTGCACAGTGTAATTGATTTCAGTCTGACCGAATCTACGCTGCTTTCACAGCAAAGAAAAAAGTATTATTTGGGGTGAATTAATTACACTGGGCAACAAAAACTTTACCACTTTTTTTGTAGGACAGTGTAGTTAATTTCAGTCTGACCGATTACTCCCTGTTTTCACAGAAATAGAAAAAATATTTTTTTTTTGTAAATTAATTACACTGGACAACACAAGTTTACCATTTTTTTGTTGCACAGTGTAATTGATTTCAATCTGATCGAATGTACGTTGCTCTGACAGCAATAGAAAAAAGTTTTATTTTGGGTGAACTAATAACACTGGGCAACAAAAATTAACCACTTTTGTTTTGTTGCACAGTGTAATTGATTTCAGTCTGACCGATTAGATTATACGCTGCTTTCACAGCCATAGAAAAAAATATAATTTTGGGTGAATTAATTACACTGGGCAACAAAAAATGTACCACTTTTTTTTGTTGCACAGTGTAATTGATTTCAGTCCGAACGATTTTTCACGGCAATAGGAAAAATTAAAAATTAAGGGCAAATTAATTACACTGGGCAACAAAAAGTTAAAACAACATTTTGTTGCACAGTGTAGATGATTTTAGTCCGACCCATTAGATTATACGATGCTTTCACAGCCATAGAAAAAAGTATTATTTGGGGTGAAGTTACCATTTTTTTTGTTGCACAGTGTAATTAATTCAAATTTGTTGTACAGTGTAATTAATTAACCTGATGGTTAAACTGTGCAACAACAAAAAATGGTAAATTTTTGTAGCCCAGTGTAATACTTTTTTCTATTGCTGTAAAAGCTCTTTTCCGTCTGGCAGATTTTTCGCTACAGTTTAAATTTCACTATCATAATCTGAGTTTAACTAAGTTACTACATGCTTATGTATCTCTCTCTCTTTCTCTCTCTCTCTTTCATTTCTTCGTTTGCCATCCACTTTAGTTAAGATATTCACATTTCCTTTATAAACTGTTTGCCTGTCATAATTTGTACGATATTTTGTATTTTTTTTTTTTTAATATTTTGTTAAATATGAAAATTTATTCGTACATGTAGAAGTGTTTGTGTTCTTATTAAAGCATCCATCCATGTTCAACACTGTGACACTAACACACACACACACCCACACAAATACGAATTTACATTGACACATACACAGAATGTTCAATTATCGTGCAGCTACCAACACCAGCAATAAACTTAGGACCGCAATGATCACCACGACCATGTCAACAATAGATTCAGACCACAACAGCAACAACAACAACAATCACATGACATCATTACCCACTTGTGGGAGAGTGCGGTGAAGAGTTTTAGGGAAATCGGATGTACCAAAAGGTGTAGATTGAGATGTACACAGGAATAGAAGTGATGCCAAAGACAATCTGGTGGACAGACAGCCTAAGCCAGAGGGCAGCTATGACGTTTCTTTCTAGACCGTCTGTCCTCTACATAGACCGTGGTGATATTGGGAAAACCGATCAATTAGATCCGCATCAGACTGAGTGACCTAGCAATTACATGAACTCCTGTAAAGTGTAATTGGAATATGCCAGACAACCCTAAAGTACCTGGAGCTAGCACTTCCTAATGCACATAATCCAGATGCCTGGCCACAGAGATAGCCCAGGAGCTGTGGATCAGGCAATCTAGCAAAACGGGGGGATACCTAACAGATTCCAGACGAATTGGAATTCCTAGGTCTGCCTCCCAACACCTAGTGGCTGATAGAGACTATGAAGGACAAAACGATAGGTGCCTATCTGAGAAGGAGATGTGTCAGGAAATCTACTCCCTCAATGCAGTCGCTATCAAGGACCGATGTCTCATTGTTGGTGTACATCATGATGGGTCCGATTAGAAAGCAAGCATTGATCCTGATGAGGTTGCAACAAGCGACCACTGCAGAAGTTGTGGGACAACTTAGTCTAAGACTCCAACTAGAACCTAAGACAATCCAATGCTAATATTGAGCGCCATCTACCGACTGAGATGAGATTATAGAACACTAGATAACAACAACAACAATTATCTGTAATGAATAATCACTACTCAATTCTGATGTACTGTTGCCCCCCTGAGTACCAAAATGTTAGAACATTTTCCAATAGTTAAGCTTTAAAAAAAAATTGTAAACTAATTTTTTCAAGGTGCTGCTTTTGATATTTGGTATAGACATAAATTGTCATAACTCGAAAACCACAAGTTCGATTTTATTGAAATAAGTTTTTAAAAAGATACCACTAAAAAGTTTATAAGCTTTGTCTTTGTTGCTTTTCAATATGAATAACAGTTTCAGAGTTATACATAAAATTCTGGCAAACTTTCTGTTATGGCTAAAATTTTTTAAAAAAAAAAAATTTAACTAATTTTTTTCAAGGTGCTAGTTTTAGACATAAATTGTCATAACTCGAAAACCACAAGTTCGATTTTATTGAAATAAATTTGAAAAAAATTACAATTAAATAGTTTATAAGCATTGCATTTGTTGCTTTTCAATATGAATAAGAGTTTCAGAGTTATACATAAAATTCTGTCAAACTTCCTCTTATGCCTAAAATTTTTTAAAAAAAAAATTAAACTTATTTTTTCAAGGTGCTGCTTTTTTAGACATAAATTGTCATAACTCGAAAACCACAAGTTCGATTTTCTTGAAATAAATTTTAAAAAAATTACCACTAAATAGTTTATAAGCTTTGCCATTGTTGCTTTTCAATATGAATAAGAGTTTCAGAGTTATACATAAAATTCTGGCAAACTTTCTGTTATGGCTAAAATTTTTAAAAAAAAAAAAAATTTAACTAATTTTTTTCAAGGTGCTAGTTTTAGACATAAATTGTCATAACTCGAAAACCACAAGTTCGATTTTATTGAAATAAATTTGAAAAAAATTACCACTAAATGATCTATAAGCTTTGCGTTCGATTTTTTTGAATATCGGTAACAGTTTCAGAGTTATAAATAAAATTCAGTCAAACTAATTTTTTCAGAATTTTTTTCAAATCACAAAAAATTGCAGTCAAAGCAGGGATAGGACCTACAATGAAATACTCTACACCACGCCCTCGGACATTCAACTACGAATACTTATAGATATAAATGAGTGTGTGTGTGTGTGTGCGTACGTCATTGCCATTGTCTTCGGTATTAAGCAATTTTTATTTATTTGGGTGGGTGGGTGTGTGTGTGAGTGCCTATGTGTGTTTGTGTCCGTATTGTCGTGTTGTTGCAGTTTTGTAAAGTTTTAATTAAAATTTACAACTGTAGTGAGTGAAAATAATTTATGATGCGACAATGTGAGTTTAATTTCATGGTTGCTCCAATGAATGGCGTATCTTTCACAATACCAGCATGTGACTGACTGCGTGTGTAATCGTTCGCATGAATATGCATGTGCGAATGTGTGTGTGTGAATGCAATGACAACGAAACAGTTGAATGTGCAAAACTACGGACTTTATTGCATTCGATATCGTCAGTGGGTTTGTGTCTGTCCGTTGCATCATCAACGCCATCGACACTCAACAGTCGCACACGAGGAGTACGGTTGAATGTTCCATGGAAATGATGAAATCATGAGTGGTGCAATTTATGGGGGGTTGGGGGGGAGGAGTTGGGTTTGATAAACGAAATAGGGCAGGTAGGCAGTGTTTCTGCAAAAGTTGTGGTGCTTAACAATTCACGAAGTGTTTGGTGTCGGTATTGGTGACAACGAGTCACTGATTAAACGACCAGGGGACTGTTTAACAAAATTGAGGTTTTCTTTTTGGTGAATTTATAACAAAGATGTAGAACGAAATGATCAACTCTTAAGGGATTATGAAGACAGTTGGGGAAAATCTCGATTAGAGTATTTATAAACGTCATCACTCAGCTAAAGCGGACTAAAAAGCTCCTTAGTCTAACAAAACAAATATCGGTCAGATCGTCTTGGTCTGTAGAGAAATAAAGTGAAAGTGCAGAGAAGGGATTGTGCGGACCACTACTCTTCAGACTACAGGACGCCTGAACTGAGCTTCGGCAAACTCTACGAGGTTTGTTATCTTCTCTCTGGCTTCGACGAGAGATCTAATTCTCTCATCTCCTACAACAGGAATGATATCTCTAGACTGATATCCACACTCACAGGACTCTGGTTGATCGGCAACCAGGCAGGACGCATATACTACAATACAATGACCACTTCAGGTGCTACAGCGATGCAGACGAAGACGAAGACGTGACGGTGGAAAACTTTATCTGCGGATGCACGTATGGAATATCGCTCTGAGTAGCCTCATTAAATTGCGGTTAAAGAGCGGTGTGGCGAAATATAAAATTTAAAATTGTGTCACTTTACCATCCTTGTCAATGGAGCGGCGATGTAAACCAACCGGCTCCATGAAAAATGTCCCAAATTAAAAATGAAGAACTAATTTTTCTAAATGAAAATTCCCCAAAAAAATGAATATTTTTCAAAATTTTTAGGTAACATTTTGTTTGTTTTTTCTATTTTTGGGGATTTTTTCGTTTTTTTTGGGGGGGATAACAGAAGTCAATCATATATCGATTTTTTTTTAAAATTTTTTTTGTATCATTATATTTGGGGGATTTTGCATTAGGTATTTTTTTCATAAATTGTTTGGGGGATTTTTCAAAATTTTTGGGGGATTTTTCATTTATTTTTGGAGTATTTTTTAATAATATTTGGGGAATTTTGCATATGCATAATTTTGCATAAATTGTTTGGGGGAGTTTTCGAAATTGTTTGGGAAATTTTATATTGGGTTTTTAGGGGGATTTTTCATTTATTTTGGGGTATTGTTTCATAATATTTGGGGGATTTGCATTGGCTAATTTTCCATAAATCGTTTGGGAGATTTTTCAGAATTGTTGGGGAAATTTTCATATTGGACTTTTAGGGGTATTTTTCATTTATTTTGGGGTATTGTTTCATAATATTTGTTGGATTTCCATTGGGTATTTTTTTATTAATTGTTTGGGGGAAATTTTCATATTGGACTTTTAGGGGTATTTTTCATTTATTTTGGGGTATTGTTTCATAATATTTGCGGTATTTCCATTGGGTTTTTTCTATTAATTGTTTGGGGGATTTTTCAGAATTTTTGGGGAAATTTTCATATTGGCTCTTGGGGGGATTTTTTCATTAATTTTGGGGTATTGTTTAATAATATTTAGAGTATTTCCATTAGGGTTTTTTTATAAATTGTTTGGGTAGTTTTCAAAATTGTTGGGGAAATTTTCATATTGGACTTTTAGGGTATTTTTCATTTATTTTGGGGTATTGTTTCATAATATTTGTTGGATTTCCATTGGGTATTTTTTTATTAATTGTTTGGGGAAAAATTTCATATTGGACTTTTAGGGGTATTTTTTAATTTTTTTTTTGTGATATTTTTCATAATATTTGGGGGATTGCATTGGGTATTTTTTCATAAATTGTTTGTGGGAGTTTTTTAAATTGTTGGGGAAATTTTCATATTGCATTTTGGGTGGATTTTTCATTAATTTTGGGGTATTGTTTCATAAAATTTGGGGTATGTCCATTGGGTTTTTTCTATTAATTGTTTGGGGAGTTTTCAGATTTTTTGTGGAATATTTCATATTGGACTTTTGGGGGTATTTTTCTTTTATTTCTCCATAATATTTGGGGGATTTTGCATTGGGTATTTTTTCATAAATTGTTTGGGAGATTTTTAAGAATTTTTAGGGAAATTTTCATATTGGGCTGTTTGGGGGGATTTTCCAGAATTTGTGAGGAAATTTTCATATTGGGCTTTTTGGGTGAATATTCATTTATTTTGGAGAATTCTTCATTTGGGGCATTCTCCAGTTTTTTGGGGGCTCATTATTCATAGAGCAAACCCAACAACCTTCTCTTTATCCACAGCTTCTGCTGTAAGAGTTTAGTAGTTGCTATAAAACTACCTGTAGAACTGAATGGTATTCCGAGTATTGGAAGCTCATCTGCTCAGCAATTCCCCCGTATATTCTTGTGGCCCGGTACCCAGATAAGGTGCATGTTACGTATCTCGTTGAGAGAACTTATCTCGGTCTGATGTTCAGTTTCGCAAGACAGAATTGAGTAATTTAATAAAAGTTTGACCGTAAAATGTTCCATGAAGGAACCTTTAATTTGTATATTCTCGAACCAAGACTTATTGTTTAAAGCCGGCTCTGAATGTTTTTTTTTCTAGAAAAGTTTTACACGTCTTAGCGAATATTTCGGAAGTACAAGAAGTCCTATTTACTTCAACAAGTGTTAGGTTGATTTATTTGACCTCTAGGACGCCATCAGTCCGCATGGCACAATTAGACAAATTTGAAGGAAAAAAAAGGATTATTTGGATTTGTCGGAAATATTCCTCATCATTGTGTGAGTACACAAAACAATTTATTGGTGTTTAGGGGACTGCCGGGCTTCGATACCTAATATTTTAAATTGTTTCAGTTATCCCATTCGATTACAACAAATTTAATTTACTATTCCAATCAATGCCTGTCTGCAATACTCTATTCACCTACATTTTACCTTTGAAATATTTGCCAAAAGTTAAACTCAATCTTATCTTCGTCGAATGGAAATTTGGAAATTTGCATAGACTGCTGTGTGTAGTCGAAGAATACTTAAGTAAATGGATTTCTTTGTTTGTCATCATCCACTTCCACATCAACGTCGTCCTGTTTGCGATATGTGTGGAATGTGGCATTGCCGAAAAATCTTGGCAATCCCTTGCATTTGTTTGGCCAACAAAATGTATGCATGCGAGGTTGGCGACAAGGACGGGTAGGTGGAGGAGGGAAGATTGTGATTTGCAAAATGCAAAAGTTGGATTTGTGTCAGACCGTTCAACGTTTGTGCAACATTATGTGACAAATTGTTGACAAAAATTGAGTACAAACAAATTATATGACAAGTGCATTTTGCTTAGCAGGCATGCCACCCGGACAAATAGACATGCCACACAATATGCTGCTGCTCGACCACAGAAGAAAGTGACACAGTTGCTGGTGGTAGCACGACATAAGCCCCATAAGGACTCTAAGTAGGAAAATAGGATTTCAGTTATGTTATGACAAGTGGTCATGCAATTTGTGTTAATGTCACATGTCATGCAATAAACGAATGAATATTCGTTGGTAGTGTAACACAGGGACGATGGGAGAAATGTGAACTGTGTAGATCTGTGTCCGAAAAGGTTATGAGAGGATCAGAAGCAAGTTTTAGAATTTGATCAGCCTCGAGACGTCACGAAGTTCAAGCTCTAGAGTCTCTAGACTAGAATTTGTTTTGATTGGATTGCGGATTCGACAGACCTAGATTGAGAAACCAGACACAAACGGTCAAGCAATTAGGTAGCGGCTTACGAAACTTACAAGTGAGCAATTCCCTTTATGAAGCTAAGCCAATGACGCTGTCGCAAACGTCATCATCTTAGGAGATCGACAGCAGATCTTTGATATAAGCTAACGTTCCACACACTCCCATTATCTAATTGGTCGACTATTTAATACTCGGACTTCATTGCTTAGTGAACGTCGGCTGAAACAAGAGCTCAGCATTGAAACAATAATTTGTCCGTCGTTGTCTTATTGAACAAATGAGTCAGCGGGAATGCTATTAGGTAAACGAGCCCGAGGCTCTGCTATTTGATAACAAAGCCAGCCCATACTTACGAAATTGGCGAAAGTTTCAATATTTCTGGGAACCGAGGCTTCCAACTTTGGACGCTTATTGTTTATCTCAGACTTAATCTCGAACATACTTCAGTCAGATATGTTTGAACTTTCAGTCAAGTTGGCAAGATCGAACAACTGGGTCAGAGGATCTATAAAATGACAGCTGTCAAAAAAATTACAATAATGTCAATAGAATGACAGCTGTCAATAAAATTCCAATAATGTCAATAAAATGACAGCTGTCAATAAAATTACAATAATGCCAATAAAATGACAGCTGTCAAAAAAATTACAATAATGCCAATAAAATGACAGCTGTCAAAAAAATTACAATAATGCCAATAAAATGACAGCTGTCAAAAAAATTACAATAATGTCAAGAGAATGACAGCTGTCAATAAAATTCCAATAATGCCAATAAAATGACAGTAGTCAATAAAATTCCAATAATGCCAATAAAATGACAGCTGTCAAAAAAATTACAATAATGCCAATAAAATGACAGCTGTCAAAAAAATTACAATAATGTCAAGAGAATGACAGCTGTCAATAAAATTACAATAATGTTAATAAAATGAGAGCTGTCAATAAAATTACAAAAATGTTAATAAAATGACAGCTGTCAATAAAATTACAAAAATGTAAAAAAAATGACAGCTGTCAAAAAAATTACAATAATGTCAATAGAATGACAGCTGTCAATAAAATTCCAATAATGCCAATAAAATGACAGCTGTCAAAAAAATTACAATAATGCCAATAAAATGACAGCTGTCAAAAAATTACAATAATGTCAAGAGAATGACAGCTGTCAATAAAATTACAATAATGTTAATAAAATGAGAGCTGTCAATAAAATTTCAAAAATGTCAATAAAATGACAGCTGTCAATAAAATTACAATAATGTCAATGAAATGACAGCTGTCAAAAAAATACAATAATGTTAATAAAATGACAGCTGTCAATAAAATTACAAAAATGTAAAAAAAAATGACAGCTGACAAAAAAATTACAATAATGTTAATAAAATGAGAGCTGTCAGAAAAATTACAATAATGTCAATAAAATGACATCTGTCAAAAAAATACAATAATGTCAATAAAATGACAGCTGTCAATAAAATTACAATAATAACAAAAAATGACAGCTGCAATAAAAATTACAATAATGTAAAAAAAATGACAGCTGTCAAAAAAATTAGAATAATCTCAATAAAATGACAGCTGTCAATAAAATTACAATAATGTCAATAAAATGACAGCTGTCAAAAAAATTCCAATAATGTCAATAAATTGACAGCTGTCAATAAAATTACATAAATGTAAAAAAGTGACAGCTGTCAAATAATTACAATAATGTTAATAAAATGAGAGCTGTCAATAAAATTACAATAATGCCAATAAAATGACAGTAGTCAATAAAATTACAATAATGTCAATGAAATTACAGCTGTCAATAAAATTACAATAATGTCAATCGAATGACAGCTGTCAGAAAAATACAATAATGTCAATAAAATGAGAGCTATCAAAAAAATTAAATTAATGTCAATAAAATGACAGCTGTCAAAAAAATTAGAATAATGCCAATAAAATGAGAGCTGTCAATAAAATTACAATAATGCCAATAAAATGACAGTAGTCAATAAAATTACAATAATGCCAATAGAATGACAGCTGTCAATAAAATTACAATAATGTCAATGAAATAACAGCTGTCAAAAAAATTACAATAATGTCAATAAAATGAGAGCTATCAAAAAAATTAAATTAATGTCAATAAAATGACAGCTGTCAAAAAAATTAGAATAATGCCAATAAAATGAGAGCTGTCAATAAAATTACATAAAAGTGAGTAAAATGACAGCTGTCAACAAAATTACAATAATGTCAATAAAATTATAAAAATGTCAATAAAATGACAGCTGTCAACAAAATTACAATAATGTCAATGAAATGACAGCTGTCAAAAAAATTAAAATAATGTCAATAAAATGTCAGCTGTCAATAAAATTACAATAATGTCAATGATGCCTTTGCAGGACATTCGTGGTGTGATTGCCAATAAAAATAAAATAATTTAGTAAAATTTCCAATATTTTCATTTCGAAACAGGATTTTAAATTATTTTTTTTCTTTTATTTCCCTCATTCATATGCGCTGACATAGAATAAATACGGAAATTATGGCCATTTTCCACGACATAAATTGCAATTTTCTGCGGTGTCAAGCATAGAACGCCATAACGTCAGAATGATCACCCAACGCCAGGAGAAACACTTACAGTCCTACATAATTAAAACACACACAAAATCCCAAAGTCCTTATGCTAGAAAACAACAACAACAACATCAAAAAGTCCTAACGTGTTCATATGCACAGAACGTGAGGCAGTGCAAATATTAATGAAGGCACCCAATTATGTATGGGTTGCTGGGCGACGCTGGCATCCTTGTATGTGCCCAGGATATGCAGCCGGCATAGGGGAGTCGGTGCCCGAATGAAAGGATGCCCTTTGAAAGTGGTGATACACAATTTTTCGTGGTTGCCAGACACTTAGCTTGCCATATATTCAATTATGGCTTCTATGTGTGTTTTTTCTTAACGGAATGGAAATATGAATGAAAAATAAAAATGGAATTACAAAAAAAAGTTGATGTTAAATTTTTTGAAAAAAAAAATCGAATACCGCTTTAATTTTTAACCGGTTTAGTAATAGTCGACACACTATGGGATATTTTAGCTCAATGCAGACCTCTATTGTCACCCATTACATGAATTCTCAAATAAATCAGTTCCATTTTAATTTCAATAAAAATAAAGAAATACTTTTCCAATTAATTCCCCGGTTTCGAAGAAATACTCTTCAACAACGGACAGTCCACTCATAGGCGGAATCCTCAATAAAAAAGCCACTCAACTCCTAGTAAATCCACTGTGAAAACTAAATACCTTGAAGGAGCTTCGCCGTCATCTATTCTCCATTGAATGCGATATGTCACACCTCAGCTGAACACGCTTTATTCTGAAAAATGTATAAACCCGCACTTGGCAAAGCATAAAGCAGATGAAGGTACTGCTCATGCATACAACTGAAAGCAATGAGCAGGAGATGGTGGAGGATGTGGAGCAGCAGGAGGTGAGCGGAGAATTTAAATAATGTGTACTGCGGTTGCCCAGCTGAAAAGTATGCAACAAAAAAAACTCAATTAAAACACAAAGAAATCACACACACACGTAGACAGAAAGAGCCATTGCGAGAGAGAGAGAGAGAGAAAGGGAGCCAGAGAGTAAAAGGCAGCATTTTCAAAATTGTCATTTATCATAAAAACTAAAAATGAAACTATGGAATCAAGCCTTGAATCATACAAACACACGCACACATTCCCACACATACACACGTAAGTGTCCTGTGCCAAGAAGCCACAAACCGGAAAGAAGCGTAAACTAAACTAAACCGAAGTGAGTTGCATTTAGATAAACCCAACAACCGTAGCACGTTGTGGAGTTGGCTTCATAAAAGTGGGAGACAAAAGCCGTGTCTGAGTGTGTGTGTGTGTAAAAAAAGAGAATCGTTAATAATGCTGCCAAATGACTTCTTTTAGATTACATGTCACTTTGGTTTTTTTTTTCCGTCGGGTCGAGATTAAACTCGTCCTGAAATTGGCATAGACCGACTGTAAGGTGCGCGATAACTCCAAAGGCAGAGACAAACAAGAAGCGACCTTTCCGATACAATCGCCACTACATACAAGAGATTTTCTGGTGAAATCTCTTCAACATGCTGATGGAGATAATATTCGGGAAAAACAAAAGTCAATAAAACAGGCACAGTGAATACGATTGTGAAATTAAATGAAATAGACGACTTTACTGTTGGCGTTTCAAAGTTAATGGGTGTCAAACCTTTAAAGCGACAGATTCGATCCAGTTATGACAGTTTTTAAAAAATATTTCATAACTTTTAAAAATTGAATGAAAGTTTGAAAGATGGGAAAATTCTAAGTAATTTGAGAAAGAAAATTATCGATTTTACTGTTGGCGTTTCAAAGTTATGGTTGTCAAACCTTTGTAGCCACCTTTGTATGGTACTTTGTAAAAAACATTTCATAACTTTTAAAAATTTCATTAAAGTGTAAAAACATAATAATGCCGTTTGAAAGATGGGAAAAATCTAAGTAATTTGAGGAAAAAATTTATCGATTTTCTTGTGGGCGTTGCAAAGTTAATGGGTGTCAAACCTTTGTAGCCACCTTTGTATGGTACTTTGTAAAAAACATTTCATAACTTTTAAAAATTTCATTAAAGTGTAAAAACATAATAATGCCGTTTGAAAGATGGGAAAATTCTAAGTAATTTTAGAAAAAAAATTATCGACTTTCTTGTTGGCGTTGCAAAGTTAATGGGTGTCAAACCTTTGTAGCCACCTTTGTATGGTACTTTGTAAAAAACATTTCATAACTTTTAAAAATTACATGAAAGTGTAAAAAACTAATGATGCCGTTTGAAAGATGGGAAAATTCTAAGTAATTTGAGAAAAAAAATTATCGACTTTCTTGTTGGCGTTTCAAAGTTAGGGTTGTCAATCCATTGTAACAAATGATTTCCCAAAAAAAAGGTATATGTGACAGTTAAACGAGCAAAAGAAATTACAAAACTTATGATTTATAAAGATCGGTTTTTAGCTCGAATATTTTCCTTTTGAAATGATGACTCAATGGTTTTGAAAATTCATTTTAACGACCAAGTTGGGCTTAAAATATAAAAACCTCAGAAAACCCGATTTTTTTTGGAAAAAATTGGTTTCCAAGAAAGCTGAGAAAATTCTCAAATCAAAATCAGGTGGAGCCAAAAAAAAAATATTTTATTTTGGGCAGCATAATAAAAGTTTGTTGTGTTTTTTTTTGAAAGCGATAAGGTTGCTAACTTTTGTACAATGTAGTGCTTGATAATGCGTTCTCAAGTTTCGGTTCGTTTCGTTTTTCTTGGTCTACTTCTGTTGGCCCTCCGCTAAAGTTTTGTCAAACACAACACTTGAATTTGGACAACAATAACCCAATGAACAACAATTTAGAAAAGAACACATTTATAAGTATTTGAGGGAACAGACTGGGAACTTTTCTCGAAACAGCGAGCTGAGTTCCATGTCAATTGTATACCCCCTGACAGGGATCTACTTTTTTTAAAGCCGTCTCGGAACGGATCATGCTTTCTCTAGAGAAGTTTTTACATGACTTTTACTCGTAAAGTCACCAGCATTTACTAGGTGGAAATCGCCGTCGATTCCAGACCTCAAAGATAGAATTTTAAGGTCGTCTCGAGTCTTGTTAGTAGGAGAGTCGTCTGTAAAACTTCTCCAGACAAAAAGCATTAGCCATTCGCAGCCGTCTTTAAACAGCAGCTTCTGGTCGGTGAGAACACAAATTATAACTCAGACAACTGACTGATTTTCCGTCCCTTTCCTCATATGGGACGTTTGACTTCAACCTATCGTTGCAAAATGAAATCTATATTTTATTTTTCGGCTTAAATTATTTGTTTTCATCTATGTTTGAGTGTATTTCCGACTTATGCTGTTTATTATTTAAGTCAGCCAAAAAAAAAAAAAAACGGAGACAACACAAATAAAACACCAGCAAAAACTGAAAGCCAACAAAATTGTTGGCAATTTATGCGTTTGTTTTTACCAACAAAAAAAAAACAAAACAAAAACTTAGTTTGCTTCGCTTTGCACATGAGTTTTGCAGATATGTCAAAGTGGCAAAAAGAACACCCTGTGTTTGGTGTTCAACCCTGGGGGAGGGGGCGGACAACAGAATCCCCTAACAAATAGTGTCGCCGAGCGAGATCGAGCGGGTGTTAGTTTATGCAAACTGTGAAAAAAAAAACAAAAACTGTTTTCCCACTAAACCACTCACAATTCATATTCACATTTTTAAGCCGCATACCCTCGCTGTATTGGTGACCAAAAAAGGAAAGACAAAAACACCCACAAAATCTGGAAACAGCCAGCAAAGCTGGTTGGAATATGCGAGAAATTGCGAGAAAATGTTTCATTCATACACACCGAACGAGGACTACTATCTGCTGATGCTTTAAGGTCCTACCCACAAAAAAAACACACAGCTCAGTTTGGTTAGTCTTTTTTTTTGGAGAATGTTTATAATAAATCTGAGAATACTCTTCTATTTTTGGCCCTTGTGCTATAATACCAGACGTTCGGTTTCTCCAAAAAAAAAATAAAAACCGTAGAGCTTTCGTTAAATTTTTCACGGATTACAAAAAAATATCACTGAATCCAGAAATTCCAACCTTATCGAATTAAGCAGCCTTACCAATATCAAAATCTTCGTTGGGGAAACATCACCAGCAATTTCGAAAATGTTATGTTCGAAAAACTGACAATTGTCCTAAATATGAAATTCGACCATACAATGAAGTGGAGGATGATGGCAACGCCAGTTTCGAAATTCGAAAAAAACGTTAACTTGTGCTGAAAAACCAAAAGTTATGCTAGTTGAGTACATAATTGTGACGATTACGACAGAAATTCTGTCAGCAGAAATTTTTAAAAAAAAATCGCCAATTTCAAAAAATTGTCAACACCGGCATTTTTATTTTCGAAAACAGAAATACGTATGTCATAAATAGAGAATTCGATCTAGATAGTTGTGCCGTTAACGAAAAAATCTAAAAAATTTCCAGTTTAAATAAAATCGCAATCTTTCAACGATTACGTCATCCCGCGCAGAGAACAAAATGTTCGGTGCAGTTTTAACGAATGATGTCACGCGTAGCGTGTTCCTATTTTCTGATAGTCTAAGTGGTCTCAATTGCAGTGTTGCCAACAATACTTCATACGCTGTGTTTCCATCTGAAACTTGTCACTCGTTGTACATACAAACAGAGTTGGCAACCCTGACAAGGGACAAACTACGACATCTAACACATGGCGTAATCTTTCTTTCTATCATTCTTGGTATCTCCTAATTTAAAGGGTTCCCCTAGCACTACTTTCGTTTCTCTCACTTGTTTTCCTCTAAAAACAACATTCTTTGCGAAAATAATTTTTTTTTACAATTTTAATGTGGCTTTTTTATTAAGCGAAAAAACACAATTTTTAATTTTGGAGATTTCCAAATTTTCTATATTATCTCGAAAACCAAACAAAAAAATATATCTGTACTCACCTATACCTACTTTAGCTACCAATATTGTTTAAATTAAATTAATTATTTTTTGAAAACCGGTGCATACTTTTCGGGGATGTACTCTCCGCTTATACACTAGTACACTGTATGAAACTTTCAAAATTTTAAAAAATTTAAATTATAATAAATAATGTGATTGATCTTAGAAAGATGTGTCGTTTTGGAAAATAATCTAAAAAAAAATTCAATTTTGGCAATTTATTTCCAAAAATTCAAAAAACACACAATTTTGTAAAAAAAAATTGTGGAAAATTTGTCTATTTTCGGATATCTAAAAAGTGTCAAATGAAAATTAGCAAGTTTCATAAAACTGCCATTTTTTTTTTATTAAATTTTTGTAAAATTGCAGTGCATTGTGTTCACCGAACAAACCAAATGAAAAAATGATTTTTCGAAAACAACTAACATTTCGAAAACAAACATTTTTCTAAACTGGAATTATTTAAATTTTTGTTGTTGAAAATGACGCAGCAATATAGGACGGATCCTCAGTTGGCACAATTAACATTTTGTTTTTAAAAGTTTTGGAACTTTTTTAAATCCCCAAAAAGTATGCAACGATTTGCAAATCTCCTAAAAGTATGCCAAGATTTTTGGAGAACTTTCATTTATTTAAATATATTTCTGTTTTAGAGAAAGAAAAAAGTAAGAGAAGGGAAGGTAGCCCTAGTGTACATTTGACTATATATGTACACAGACTATATATAGGTGTTTTTTTTTTACACGTGTGGTTTTCCAGCTGGCCACACTTCTTCCCCAGTTGGTCTTTTTGTGGCGTGCCATTTAACACCGCTGGACTATTTTGTGTACGATTATGTGAGGTCGCCTATCTGCGCAGATAAGCCCGGCACGAGTGCAGGAGAATATTCGGCGCGTTATTGCTGACATACGGCCTCAAATGCTGCAAATTGAGCTTCTCGGCTGGAATTAAATCGAGCCAGACGCGGCGACCATTGGCCGGTAATCATTTTTAAACCATAAATGTCAACCCTTATCTTTGTAACAAAGATAAACTCTTATATTTCCAATTTCCACGGTTTTTTAAAAACCTTTAACATTAAAAGTTGCATTTATTCGCATTTTCGTTTATATCAAAAATTGTAAAAGGGACTTTGTTGAGTTCAGTAAGCACAGTCCAGCTTAGTGTTTTTTTGGAAAAATTGTGGTTTTTTAAGTCATTAAAAATAATAAAATGAAAATTAGCGAAAATTTTCAGATTTTTTTTTTTTTTGTAAACCACACAACAATCCTAGTCAAAGCAGAAATTTCAGTTTTCAAAAACCAGAAAATGAGGGAAATATTTTGCGTTTGTTATGTCCACAAATTTGCCAAATACAAATTAGCGATTTTCATACAGCTGAAAATTTACAATTTTCATAGAACAGAATTTTTTTTCAGAATTTTTTTTGTAAACCCGAATTTCAAAGAAATTTCAGTTTTCGAAAAAAAGTGGTGGAAAATTTGTCTATTTTCTGATATCTAAAAAGTGTCAACTGAACTTCCAATTTTTTTTTATTAAATATTTGTAAACCGCACAACTATTTCATATTTAGCACAAATTTCAGTTTTCGAAAAAATCTGGCTAAAATTGGTGATTTTTTTAAAAACGGCTGCAAATAAATCTGGATTTGAAAAAAAAGTGGCGGTGCCGGTACTTTTTTTTCGCATTTTCGAAATACATATCTTTGTTAATTTTGGAAATTTCTAAAAACGGAATTAAATTAAACCTCCCATTAGTGAGTCATCCGTTGGCTTTAAAGTTTGCCCATCAAAAAGGTCCCCCAGGGGACTTTTCGCTAACCGAAAGGTTAATGTATAGCTTAGCTGTTATGTTTTGATTACGATTAGCAATCAACTAGATGTTTTTTAAAAAAAAACAATTGAATTGATTAAATAATCCTCTACTAAACAAATCTGTGATAAATAATTGATTACTATTACAATTAGTCTAAAAGTAATCAAGATTATTTCGAATTATTATAAAATAATCAGAAAGAATCACTGCAGTAACCAGGATTACTGCCGATTACCATAAATAATCTAAAGTAATCTCTGAGAGAGAGAGAGAGTAATGGGATAATATGAGTGATTACTTTTGATTATTTATAGTAATCGCAAGTAATCCTGATTACTTTTAGTTTATTTGTAATTGTAATTAATTGTAGGTCTTGAAGACTGAATATAATCGTAATTTAATCATTACGACACCTCTACAAAAAATGTAATTTACTTAGTAATAATTACGATTCGTAAACATTACTCAACAGCTAAGATGTAAAGTAGCCTAGCTGGATGGAGATAGCAAGGAACCAGCTTTCAGAACCACATTGGCCCCGTGTGTTGAATCTTCCGGCTCAGTGTTAAAATCTTTGTAAAATAGCAACCCAAAACCGGCCAATAACTTTATTATACCCCTAGTACATGTGACCCACATCCAAATGGATTTTTACACAAACGAGTACGGGCAGAGCGAAGAGCAGCGATGCTTTTGAATTGGTTTTTGCATTTGTCCTAAATTTTATTTGAGGTTTTTTTTCTTTTACCTCAACTGTTGTGAAATTGCGTTACAGCCATACTTCATCAACGGATTTGTGTGTGTGTGGTGCCAGAGTTTTGCCACAAATCAGAAAATAGAAAATTAAATACTGACTCACACACACACTCCAGTCCTATAACTTAATTAAAGGATATTCTTTGAAAACAAAAATATCCTTAGAAAGTGAAAAAAAAAATAACAAAAAATTAAGAGAAAATTGGTTTTAAATGAGTAAATGGTAAACGGTTGGAAATCTCAAAAAGAAAGACTTAGCATACATAACATGGCTTACTTGAGCTACAGGAGCAGCTAAAGCGCAAACGTTGGAGATTTAGTTGTAAATTACATTTGTATTTCAACTGAAACATATCAGAGGTTTTGGAAAAAAAATAACTTCCCTTGGAATTTATATAATTTAAAAAAAAAAGAAAAAAACAACATAATTCTGGATAAGGAGAACTAAATGAAGGGTGCTTAAATTGTAAGGGCCTAAACGGCATTTCATTTGACATTTCTCAAACTTTAGACTAACTCCATTTGAACCATGGAAAGCTACACAAGCGACCGACGACTTAAAGCTATTCAGTAGGGTGGTGTGAAATTAAAAAAAAAAGTTAACCTCGGAAAGAGATGTAGTCTGGGGTCCTAATGAGGGGAAAAATAAAGAAAAACAATTTTTAGGGGTCGCGCCACTCCCTCGAAATTTGGAAATTATCGCTATTTTGGCGTTGATTTTAGAAAAATCCTAAAAAGTTTTATGTCAATAAATGTTTGCAATAGCGTAAACAATGAAATAAGGGCACGAAAAAATTTAAAAAAAATTTTCTCATTGTTCAAAAAATTCAAAAAGTAAAATAAGTCAAATCGTCCCTTCTTCAGAAAATTGACTGAACAATGAAATCGCCACCAAAGCTACAAATATTAGTCGATTATCCTCATATTTGCCTCAAATACTTTTGTTTGGGCACTGAACAAGCTCAAACTTTTAAATTTCGAATAAGTTAAGTCGTTAATTTTTAGGATTTTTCTAAAATCAACGCCAAAATAGCGATAATTTCCAAATTTCGAGGGAGCGGCGCGACCCCTAAACATTTTTTAAAATTTTTTTCTTTATTTTTCCCCTCATTAGGACCCCAGACTACATCTCTTTCCGAGGTTAACTTTTTCAAATTAAAAAAAAAACATGTTTTCACTCCACCCTACTATTCAGGCTTATTATGAAAATGGGCGTTCAAATCAAATAACACATCGAAGAAACTCCTCTTCAGTCATTTGGAAGGTTAAGCATGCACATTTTCACCTCAGTGGATTCGTCAAAATCAACATCGGCCCTTAACATGTAAAGACCCTTTAGAACTAAAACTCTGTAAACTGTGTGGATAGTCTAGGTTAAGTAAATCATATTTCTCATCATATAACAAAACAAAATTGTACTTCTTTTAAAACAGAAACAAACAAACGAAGAAAATTGTTTAAAGAGGATTTGTTTGCAATTTATTTTGTTTTTGGGTGTTTAAAGATTTAAAACTCCCAAACAGAACTGCATTTAATTCACGAATTTGCAATCAATAACTGACAATACCGGGAAATGGCTGAAAATAAAAAAATGTATCTCTGAAATGGGGAAATTTCCGTGAATATTTTAATTGCTCTGAAAAGTTAAATATTCGAGAGAGGTTGTGTTCCAGTGAAAAACGCATTTACAATTGTCCGAATGGCGAAAATGTTCATAAATCACAATTAAGTACATATTTGAGGTCCTTTCAGCGGAATACCCCTGAATGTACCTCAACATTCCAGTGGCGAAAGGGGGGATCTATTTACAAAGATGTAACGCTGCAATTGTTAACACACTGATGGAGATCCAAAGAAAGGAAGTCACAAGCTCAAACCTGATGTAAGGCCAGATTCGGAACCCTGAATGAGATTCTGATTTGTGAATTAAGTTTATGAGACCCACTTTCAATGTAATATAATTTTTGAAATTTTTAAAAAATACATTCCAACTTTCATTCAGTTAGACTTAAGGAGACTTTGAGTAATGGAATACCTCATACAATTGTTTAAGGGAATTTGTCTTCTCAACGGCCACTAGACAATTCGACTAACGGAAGTTCCACTGTATTTCATTTTAAGGCGCCAAAGATAAGAAATGTAAAAGTTAAATAACTCGAAACTACCAAAATGTTGATGGGACTTTCTTTCTTTGGAGGGCAGTATTGTACAAAAATGGATTGCTGATAAAGTCCCGATTTAAATCAGAGTTTTTGGAGAATAGTCGTACATATCAACTAGTCCACCACCTCCGGCCATTAATTAACATGTTCATACAGGATTCTCCGACAAGAGGTGTTATTTTGAATAACTTTTCAAGCTTTTATTCTTTGACATTCGACAAGTAGAAGAACAACTGAGAATATTGCTGCTGTAGCCCAAAGTGTTGAAGAAAACCCAGGATGGTCCCTTTCTCGTCGTTCTTTGGAACGTCAACAAGCTACGTCAACAAGAAAAATTGTCGCATCTGGGGCTAGAAATGGGGGATTTTGCATTGGGTAATTTTGGGGAAATTTACATATTGGTCTTTTGGGGAGATTTTTCATTTATGTTAGGGAATTCTTCATTTGTGGCTTTTTTCATAGATCCGAAAAAACCGCAAGCTCTATTTTTTTTCCAAACTCGCTTATTAGCGAAATTCGATGGAAAATTTGTCACACACTCTCCATCCCAAAATATTAAAAATTAAAAACTTTGTATTTACAAAGTTACAGTAAATTCAATTGTATCGTAAGCGCTACACGCCTTGACCATAACAAAAAAACTCCTCCCCTGTAAAATGTTCTTTTTGGAACTTATGTCTTTTTCGAGATTAGGACTGATGTCGTTTCTCAGGTAGTCAATTACTTACAGATTTTGAAACAAATTAATGTGGTCTAATCCTTGGTGGGCATGGTTTTTAAATAAATTCACATGTTATACGGTGACTTCAAAAAATAATTTGTAAAAACATCGCTAAAGTTGAAAAATTACGTTGAAATTTAATAAATGGACAATTAAAACACATAAAATCTCTTGAAAAGCTCAAAATCGGTTGACAATCACTTATGTAACAGTCTTATAAGTGCGCAATGGTACAACAATCCGGATTTTGAAACGGATATTACAATTTGAGGCTGTTTGGGAAATCCCACAGACAGATTCTTGTTGTAGGCGAATGGTGCATTTGTGTGGGAGGTACCAGAGGGGGCGTGGTTAGGGCTCCAAATCTTACTCGAAATCTGTATCTCGGTAAGAAATTACTAAATACCGTATTTGGGTAAGAAAGGGTTGAGATTAGTAATATTCTGATACTATTTGTAAAGTGGGCGGAATGGTGGATTTGTGTGGGAGGTACCAGAAGGGGCGTGGTTAGGACTCAAATTTCTTCTCCAAAACTTTATCCATTAATACTTGTACTAAATATAGAATTTGATAAGGATTTAAAAAAAAATTAACAAAAAAATCGTAATTTTTTGTTGAAAAAAAAACATAAAAAATCGAAAGTGACAAAAAGTTTGAATTTTTTGTGAAACTTATCATAAAACCAAATATCATACAATTAATAAAACTCGATAGTGGACCTCCAAAAAGGAAGTTTTTTTAAATACAAGTTTTTAAAGAAAAATTTTTAAAAACATTTCTACTTTTTTTTAAAATATGAAAATTAATAAAATTGAAAATTAATTAAATAATTTTCTGAAAATTGGAAAATGTCTATTGAATAGTCTCGATTAAAATCAACAATTTCGTTTGTTATGAATCAACTATGGGCACCTTAGTAAAAAACTGCCGAAATTTGTTTTATTTTTTAAAAAAATATTTTTTGACGCTTAGGTTGTTGTAACTCGGAAACGAATTGTCTGATTTCTGTGAAATATGTGAATTAAATTGGAAATTAAGTTATCTTCGCCTGTGTTGCATTTGAATACCAAAGTTAATTTTTCCATAATTTTTTGTTGACTTTTTTTTAAAAAAAAAATCGAAAATGACAAAGTGCATTTTCGGAAGCTTATCATAAAATCACATATGGGCATTTCCGCGGATCCGTACGTTCGCGACCACATGTTTATTGCTGTTATTATGAAAACTAAAACTCGATGAAAGCCATCTTTTGTACTAAATATAGAGCTACCAAAATGTTATCGAATCACAAAAAAAAAATCGAGAAATAAGATGTGTTCTATATTTTTTGTACATCAAAAGCGTACGAACGTACGTTCGCGACCCACGGAAATGACCATATCTTACAACTAAACTGAGGTATAGACTATTAAAATTGATAGAGGACTTCCAATTATACTCACAATTGAGTGAAGGCGCCTTTTTTAAAGTTTCTTTCAAAGAAATCAGACAATTCATATTCGAGTTATGGACAGAAATTATTCAAAAGACTGCTGCATCGGCCGTTCTTTATGGCCTGCCAGGTCATGTATAAAAATCCGATAACAGAATTTCCCCCATACCTTTTCACATTGAAGAAATACTATTTATAAATATCTGACTTTCATACATTTTCAAGTTTCACAGCATTTTTAAAGATCACATTTTCCAGCTCCATTCGTTGATCTTACAAAATCCGGCAATCGTAATAAAACCACTCGTAATACCTTAACTATGATGAGCTGGGTGACCTTAACATCCATTCTCCATATAATTCAGTCCATTGTTACTTTTAATTCAGTGCAGGAATTACACTTTTAGTTTAGAGCTATGGCTAAACTATTTCACTTAAGACCCCTTAAAATATCCTCTAAACATCCATCAAATTATGGGCCAACAACTAATAAGCCTTAGTAGATTTCAATGTGTTGCTCTATATACACGTCAATACCATTCACTTACCATATCGTCTGCATTACAACGTTTTGGGTACAACACGTCCTAATCACGAAGATTATTCAGTTTCTGCAAAAGAAAGAAAAATACAAATTTGTATCAGGAAAAACAAAAAATGAAATGTACGTGAATACGGCAAACATTAATTCAATTTATTTTCGGCATGCAAAACTCTTAAAGCAAATAGACAAATTCCCATTTGAATAAAGCCAACAGCGTAAACAGTACAAAATACATTTAACGTCTTAACACTGGGTGGGAATGTTAAGAAGATCAAGAAACACCGTCCGACCTCGCTCCAGAACCAGACGCCTACCCCCACCCCCGACCCCACCAACAGCGAAGAAAATCTGACACACAAAACGGCGAAAAGTGAAAAGTTGCAACGTGTACAGCAGCCAGCCAATGAAATGTGACTGGTGGCTCGGGATAATATGACAGGCTTTTGATTAGGTTAGAATGATTTTGAGAAATTGTTCACTTAGGATTCGCCCACATTGGGAGACTTGAATCACAGCCCACCGAGTGTGAGAAAACTTGTCTTGTGCCCGGAAAAAAATAGCAAATTTAACAAAACTATAAGAGGTTTTGAAACTAAGCATTGAAACTCACTCTACTCTATTAGGTTCTTAAATAGAAAAACTCCCCCTCCAATAATAATTTCATGCCCGGAGACTGTCTGTCTATTCAGGCATCAGAGTGTTCTGAGAAAGATATTTTACGAAAGCAGTTTTCGTTTAGTGTCTTAAGTAAAGAACACACGTTCATTCCTTTCTCTCGTGCTGCACGGTTGGGTGGCATGTAAATAATGCACCACGACTTTTCTTAGATTGTGTCTTTTCTCCTTTTTTTGTGTGTGTGCAAAATGCATAAGTTAAAAATGCAAATGAGTGGAGGCAACTCAATACCCAAACCACGAAAAAAAAAAATGACACTCCCACCAAAAATTCGTCACGGACTCGGTAGGATGCTTGCAGCATCCCGCAAAAATAACTCTCAACTTTTGACATTAAAATTGTTGACTTAAACATTCAAAAAGGGGGTGGGCGGGAAAAAACGGCAGCACCTAAAACTGCAAATAAGAAACTCAAAATATTGTCCTTTTAAAGACTAGGATGAGTCCATACCACGGATATGAAATACTATGGAGTAGAGAAGGGTCAAAGCTTGGTCCACCTATTTAAATAAATAAATAATTACATGCATATACAGAGTACTCTCTTCCATCTCTGTCCCCTAGGTGTCCGCTTAAGAGAGAGTACACTGTACACACACACCTTTATGAAGTTTATGGGGAACTTAGTCCTTCACACATGTCTTTCCTATTCCACCCTTTCACTTACTCGGTTTCTCCCTGTCTCTCTCGTTCACCTCTTTAATTTTACTGCGGAGGAGACGGATGTGGAGAAAATTGCCAAAAGCATAAATTACAATCTTTTGCAAATGATTTATGGTGACTGTGTCAAAGTGAAAGATCTACACACCGACTTACATGGTTGTGTCTGTCGTTTAACGCATATGTGTTTGTGCGTGTGTCCCCATGTTCGGGGGTTGTTTCGATAGTCTAGTGGGCGAACATAACATTTCAATTTGTAAACGACTCGAGAGACCATTGACCTTTGAGATGATAAGAATTAGTAAAAAAAAAACGTGTACTAGGAAAATATTTTGAAATACCTTTGATAAATTAAAAATTACTTTGGCGTCGAGAGTCCGTGGATCCTTTCATGACAATCTAGTTGACTTAGCCGCGCTTTAACAGATAATGAAGGATCTGATGGGACTTTTATAAAATTAACCACTTAATTCCACGCTCACCGTGCAGTTGGCACTTGTTGGATTCCTCACATTGAATGGATCCTACTTCTAAAGAAACAGTTTCAGTCGAGCACAACATACTCCCTGTCAACTTTTCAGTTAGCCCTCGCTTCACTATATCCATGCGTGCACGGGGTGACATCCGCGTTGTAAGTATATGAATATGTTTGTAAGTATGCGTGTACAAAATTGTGATGCTATTTTTAGAAATGCTAATTAGTAAAAAAAAACCCCCGTAATATTGCAAAGAATCAAAAAAGAGGAACTCGGAAAGAAGCGAAATAACGACTACTGCATCGTTGAACGACACGCGAATGACAACTGAAGGGGAAGGGATTCACAGACGATGGTTAACAACTGGCAATATTTATTGACACATTTAAAAGATACTAACAGAGAGATACATACAAACATGTCTGCATACAAATGTCTAGCTTACTATCAATCGCAATAATTTATTTGCACTAAGTAAACTGCCAAAGGGATGATTGGCGGCATTCAAAGTTAATGGCTCAAATAATTAATGTGATTTGTAGCGTCAAGTTGTTTCAAAAACGACTACAATGTCTCGGACACAATGTATCGGACACAATTTCTCAGACACAATGTATCGGACACAATGTCTCAGACACAATGTATCGGACACAATGTATCGGACACAATGTCTCAGACACAATGTGTCTCTCGGACACAATGTATCGGACACAATGTCTCAGACACAATGTATTGGACACAATGTCTCAGACACAATGTATCGGACACAATGTGTCTCAGACACAATGTCTCAGACACAATGTGTCTCTCGGACACAATGTATCGGACACAATGTCTCAGACACAATGTATCGGACACAATGTATCGGACACACTGTCTCAGACACAATGTATCGGACACAATGTGTCTCAGACACAATGTATCGGACACAATGTGTCTCAGACACAATGTCTCAGACACAATGTATCGGACACAATGTTTCGGACACAATGTATCGGACACAATGTCTCAGACACAATGTATCGGACACAATGTGTCTCAGACACAATGTATCGGACACAATGTGTCTCAGACACAATGTCTCAGACACAATGTATCGGACACAATGTATCGGACACAATGTGTCTCAGACACAATGTCTCGGACACAATTTATCGGACACAATGTCTCAGACACAATGTCTCAGACACAATGTATCGGACACAATGTATCGGCCACAATGTGTCTCAGACACAATGTCTCGGACACAATGTATCGGACACAATGTGTCTCAGACACAATGTGTCTCAGACACAATGTGTCTCAGACACAATGTCTCTCAGACACAATGTCTCTCAGACACAATGTCTCTCAGACACAATGTCTCTCAGACACAATGTCTCAGACACAATGTCTCAGACACAATGTATCGGACACAATTTGTCTCAGACACAATGGATCGGACACAATGTGTCTCAGACACAATGTCTCAGACACAATGTATCGGACACAATGTGTCTCAGACACAATGTATCGGACACAATGTCTCACACACAATGTATCGGACACAATGAGTCTCAGACACAATGTCTCGGACACAATGTATCGGACACAATGTCTCAGACACAATGTATCGGACACAATTTGTCTCAGACACAATGGATCGGACACAATGTGTCTCAGACACAATGTCTCAGACACAATGTATCGGACACAATGTGTCTCAGACACAATGTCTCGGACACAATGTATCGGACACAATGTATCGGACACAATTTGTCTCAGACACAATGGGTCGGACACAATGTGTCTCAGACACAATGTCTCAGACACAATGTATCGGACACAATGTGTCTCAGACACAATGTATCGGACACAATGTATCGGACACAATGTATCGGACACAATGTCTCAGACACAATGTCTCAGACACAATGTATCGGACACAATTTGTCTCAGACACAATGGATCGGACACAATGTGTCTCAGACACAATGTCTCAGACACAATGTATCGGACACAATGTGTCTCAGACACAATGTCTCGGACACAATGTATCGGACACAATGTATCGGACACAATTTGTCTCAGACACAATGGGTCGGACACAATGTGTCTCAGACACAATGTCTCAGACACAATGTATCGGACACAATGTGTATCAGACACAATGTATCGGACACAATGAGTCTCAGACACAATGTCTCGGACACAATGTATCGGACACAATGTCTCAGACACAATGTATCGGACACAATTTGTCTCAGACACAATGGATCGGACACAATGTGTCTCAGACACAATGTCTCAGACACAATGTATCGGACACAATGTGTCTCAGACACAATGTCTCGGACACAATGTATCGGACACAATGTATCGGACACAATTTGTCTCAGACACAATGGGTCGGACACAATGTGTCTCAGACACAATGTCTCAGACACAATGACTCGGACACAATGTATCGGACACAATGTATCGGACACAATTTGTCTCAGACACAATGGATCGGACACAATGTGTCTCAGACACAATGTATCAGACACAATGTGTTTCAGACACAATGTATCGGACACAATGTGTCTCAGACACAATGTGTCTCAGACACAATGTGTCTCAGACACAATGTCTCGGACACAATGTGTCTCAGACACAATGTGTCTCAGACACAATGTCTCGGACACAATGTGTCTCAGACACAATGTGTTTCAGACACAATGTATCGGACACAATGTGTCTCAGACACAATGTCTCAGACACAATGTATCGGACACAATGTGTCTCAGACACAATGTCTCAGACACAATGTATCGGACACAATGTCTCGGACACAATATATCGGACACAATGTATCGGACACAATGTCTCAGACACAATGTATCGGACACAATGTATCGGACACAATGTATCGGACACAATGTATCGGACACAATGTGTCTCAGACACAATGTGTCGGACACAATGTATCGGACACAATGTATCGGACACAATGTCTCAGACACAATGTATCGGACACAATGTATCGGACACAATGTGTCTCAGACACATTGTGTTTCAGACACAATGTATCGGACACAATGTGTCTCAGACACAATGTGTCTCAGACACAATGTCTCGGACACAATGTGTCTCAGACACAATGTGTTTCAGACACAATGTATCGGACACAATGTGTCTCAGACACAATGTGTCTCAGACACAATGTATCGGACACAATGTGTCTCAGACACAATGTCTCAGACACAACGTATCGGACACAATGTCTCAGACACAATGTATCGGACACAATGTCTCAGACACAATGTATCGGACACAATGTATCGGACACAATGTGTCTCAGACACAATGTATCGGACACAATGTGTCTCAGACACAATGTATCGGACACAATGTGTCTCAGACACAATGTCTCAGACACAATGTATCGGACACAATGTATCGGACACAATGTATCGGACACAATGTCTCGGACACAATGTCTCGGACACAATGTATCGGACACAATGTATCGGACACAATGTGTCTCAGACACAATGTATCGGACACAATGTCTCAGACACAATGTCTCGGACACAATGTATCGGACACAATGTCTCAGACACAATGTATCGGACACAATGTATCGGACACAATGTCTCAGACACAATGTATCGGACACAATGTATCGGACACAATGTCTCAGACACAATGTATCGGACACAATGTCTCGGACACAATGTCTCAGACACAATGTATCGGACACAATGTCTCGGACACAATGTATCGGACACAATGTCTCAGACACAATGTCTCAGACACAATGTCCCAGACACAATGTATCGGACACAATGTATCGGACACAATGTCTCGGACACAATGTCTCGGACACAATGTCTCAGACACAATGTATCGTACACAATGTCTCGGACACAATGTATCGGACACAATGTCTCAGACACAATGTCTCAGACACAATGTCCCAGACACAATGTCTCAGACACAATGTCTCAGACACAATGTCTCAGACACAATGTATCGGACACAATGTATCGGACACAATGTGTCTCAGACACAATGTATCGGACACAATTTGTCTCAGACACAATGTGTCGGACACAATGTATCGGACACAATGTATCGGACACAATGTGTCTCAGACACAATGTATCGGACACAATGTCTCAGACACAATGTATCGGACACAATGTGTCTCAGACACAATGTATCGGACACAATGTGTCTCAGACACAATGTCTCAGACACAATGTATCGGACTCAATGTGTCTCAGACACAATGTATCGGACACAATGTCTCACACACAATGTATCGGACACAATGTGTCTCAGACACAATGTCTCAGACACAATGTCTCGGACACAATGTATCGGACACAATGTATCGGACACAATGTGTCTCAGACACAATGTATCGGACACAATGTGTCTCAGACACAATGTCTCAGACACAATGTATCGGACACAATGTGTCTCAGACACAATGTATCGGACACAATGTCTCACACACAATGTATCGGACACAATGTGTCTCAGACACAATGTCTCAGACACAATGTCTCGGACACAATGTATCGGACACAATGTATCGGACACAATGTGTCTCAGACACAATGTGTTTCAGACACAATGTATCGGACACAATGTGTCTCAGACACAATGTGTCTCAGACACAATGTGTCTCAGACACAATGTCTCGGACACAATGTATCGGACACAATGTGTCTCAGACACAATGTATCGGACACAATGTGTCTCAGACACAATGTCTCAGACACAATGTATCGGACACAATGTCTCAGACACAATGTATCGGACACAATGTCTCAGACACAATGTATCGGACACAATGTGTCTCAGACACAATGTCTCAGACACAATGTGTCTCAGACACAATGTGTTTCAGACACAATGTATCGGACACAATGTGTCTCAGACACAATGTGTCTCAGACACAATGTGTCTCAGACACAATGTGTTTCAGACACAATGTATCGGACACAATGTGTCTCAGACACAATGTGTCTCAGACACAATGTATCGGACACAATGTGTCTCAGACACAATGTCTCAGACACAATGTATCGGACACAATGTGTCTCAGACACAATGTGTTTCAGACACAATGTATCGGACACAATGTGTCTCAGACACAATGTGTCTCAGACACAATGTATCGGACACAATGTGTCTCAGACACAATGTCTCAGACACAATGTATCGGACACAATGTCTCAGACACAATGTATCGGACACAATGTCTCGGACACAATATATCGGACACAATGTATCGGACACAATGTCTCAGACACAATGTATCGGACACAATGTATCGGACACAATGTATCGGACACAATGTGTCTCAGACACAATGTATCGGACACAATGTGTCTCAGACACAATGTATCGGACACAATGTATCGGACACAATGTATCGGACACAATGTCTCGGACACAATGTCTCGGACACAATGTATCGGACACAATGTATCGGACACAATGTGTCTCAGACACAATGTATCGGACACAATGTCTCAGACACAATGTCTCGGACACAATGTATCGGACACAATGTCTCAGACACAATGTATCGGACACAATGTATCGGACACAATGTCTCAGACACAATGTATCGGACACAATGTATCGGACACAATGTCTCAGACACAATGTATCGGACACAATGTCTCGGACACAATGTCCCAGACACAATGTATCGGACACAATGTCTCGGACACAATGTATCGGACACAATGTCTCAGACACAATGTCTCAGACACAATGTCTCACACACAATGTCCCAGACACAATGTATCGGACACAATGTATCGGACACAATGTCTCGGACACAATGTCTCGGACACAATGTCTCAGACACAATGTATCGGACACAATGTCTCGGACACAATGTATCGGACACAATGTCTCAGACACAATGTCTCAGACACAATGTCCCAGACACAATGTCTCAGACACAATGTCTCAGACACAATGTCTCAGACACAATGTATCGGACACAATGTATCGGACACAATGTGTCTCAGACACAATGTATCGGACACAATTTGTCTCAGACACAATGTGTCGGACACAATGTATCGGACACAATGTATCGGACACAATGTGTCTCAGACACAATGTATCGGACACAATGTGTCGGACACAATGTCTCAGACACAATGTATCGGACACAATGTGTCTCAGACACAATGTATCGGACACAATGTGTCTCAGACACAATGTATCGGACACAATGTCTCACACACAATGTATCGGACACAATGTGTCTCAGACACAATGTCTCAGACACAATGTCTCGGACACAATGTATCGGACACAATGTATCGGACACAATGTATCGGACACAATGTATCGGACACAATGTATCGGACACAATGTATCGGACACAATGTATCGGACACAATGTATCGGACACAATGTCTCAGACACAATGTCTCGGACACAATGTATCGGACACAATGTATCGGACACAATGTATCGGACACAATGTATCGGACACAATGTATCGGACACAATGTATCGGACACAATGTATCGGACACAATGTATCGGACACAATGTATCGGACACAATGTATCGGACACAATGTATCGGACACAATGTATCGGACACAATGTATCGGACACAATGTATCGGACACAATGTATCGGACACAATGTCTCAGACACAATGTCTCGGACACAATGTATCGGACACAATGTATCGGACACAATGTATCGGACACAATGTATCGGACACAATGTATCGGACACAATGTCTCAGACACAATGTCTCAGACACAATGTATCGGACACAATGTATCGGACACAATGTATCAGACACAATTTCTCAGACACAATGTATCGGACACAATGTATCGGACACAATGTCTCAGACACAATGTATCGGACGCAATGTATCGGAAACAATGTATCGGACACAATGTCTCAGACACAATGTCTCGGACGCAATGTCTCAGACACAATGTATCGGACACAATGTCTCGGACACAATGTATCGGACACAATGTCTCAGACACAATGTCTCGGACACAATGTCTCAGACACAATGTATCGGACACAATGTGTCTCAGACACAATGTCTCGGACACAATGTGTCTCAGACACAATGTCTCGGACACAATGTATCGGACACAATGTGTCTCAGACACAATGTCTCGGACACAATGTCTCAGACACAATGTCTCGGACACAATGTATGTCTCAGACACAATGTCTCGGGCACAATGTATCGGACACAATGTATCGGACACAATGTATCGGACACAATGTCTCAGACACAATGTATCGGACACAATGTATCGGACACAATGTATCGGACACAATGTCTCAGACACAATGTATCGGACACAATGTATCGGACACAATGTGTCTCAGACACAATGTATCGGACACAATGAATCGGACACAATGTATCGGACACAATGTATGTCTCAGACACAATGTCTCGGGCACAATGTATCGGACACAATGTCTCAGACACAATGTATCGGACACAATGTATCGGACACAATGTATCGGACACAATGTATCGGACACAATGTATCGGACACAATGTATCGGACACAATGTCTCAGACACAATGTCTCGGACACAATGTATCGGACACAATGTCTCAGACACAATGTATCGGACACAATGTATCGGACACAATGTATCGGACACAATGTCTCAGACACAATGTATCGGACACAATGTATCGGACACAATGTGTCTCAGACACAATGTATCGGACACAATGTATCGGACACAATGTATCGGACACAATGTATCGGACACAATGTATGTCTCAGACACAATGTCTCGGGCACAATGTATCGGACACAATGTATCGGACACAATGTGTCTCAGACACAATGTCTCGGACACAATGTATCGGACACAATGTCTCAGACACAATGTCTCGGACACAATGTCTCAGACACAATGTATCGGACACAATGTGTCTCAGACACAATGTCTCGGACACAATGTGTCTCAGACACAATGTCTCGGACACAATGTATCGGACACAATGTGTCTCAGACACAATGTCTCGGACACAATGTCTCAGACACAATGTCTCGGACACAATGTATGTCTCAGACACAATGTCTCGGGCACAATGTACCGGACACAATGTATCGGACACAATGTATCGGACACAATGTCTCAGACACAATGTATCGGACACAATGTATCGGACACAATGTATCGGACACAATGTATCGGACACAATGTATCGGACACAATGTATCGGACACAATGTATCGGACACAATGTATCGGACACAATGTATCGGATACAATGTGTCTCAGACACAATGTATCGGACACAATGTTTCAGACACAATGTCTCAGACACAATGTATCGGACACAATGTATCGGACACAATGTATCGGACACAATGTATCGGACACAATGTATCGGACACAATGTATCGGACACAATGTGTCTCAGACACAATGTATCGGACACAATGTCTCAGACACAATGTATCGGACACAATGTATCGGACACAATGTATCGGACACAATGTATCGGACACAATGTATCGGACACAATGTATCGGACACAATGTATCGGACACAATGTATCGGACACAATTTGTCTCAGACACAATGTCTCAGACACAATGTCTCAGACACAATGTATCGGACACAATGTATCGGACACAATGTATCGGACACAATGTCTCAGACACAATGTGTCTCAGACACAATGTGTCTCAGACACAATGCTGACTAGTCGTCCAGCATGTGTCTTTCAAGTCAGCTGTAACATTGTTGAATTCAAGACATATGTCAACAAATGCAACCCATCATTCTTAATACCATTATTTTCAATCGCTAATCCCTCAGTCGTTGGCTACAAAATATATTTTACAGAACTCAAGCATGTTTATGGACCTTCAAGAATCGAGTGACACAAATATGTCTCTCCATTCACTTGTAATTATTCTAAGTCGTTGTCCCATTGACTTGTCATTCATTTCGGTAAATCCAATTAGAAACGGAAACTCTGGACCATGCCAAAAATGCAATAATCCAATAATCGTTTGTAAACGCTGATTTATATTTTGGGTGCGCTAATTAGTTCGGAAAATGCCATTAATTAATGGTTCTGCACGCAGACGGCAGCAGAGAACAAAAGAATACAAATTCAATTGTCAGAAGGATGTTTTTATCAGGAATATTGCACTCAATATTTGTCTGTCGCTCGACAAATGCTAATTTAATTTAATTTTATATTTCTCTGTGTGCATGAGAGATTTTACCGTTGTGCTGCCATTTTTGAAATTGCGCGCAATTCAAATTTGCATTTGTGTTGTCAGTGCGTCATGCTCTCCGCCCAGCGAGTGTGCTGTTGTGGCATCGCATGAATAATTTATATTTTTCCATATGAATATTATACTATGTATTTGTTTATATGTACATTGTCACACACGCACACACATACACATGTCTGTTTGGCGTTGTTGATATGAATGTATGGCAATTTTGTAAATAATTTTTATAGATTTATTTATTTATTTCTTTTGTCTGCATACAAAAATGAAAACAGGAAACGAAATCCTGCCACAATGGCTGACATATGTAGCTAAACTCACACACAAACACACATTCACTCTCACACGCAATTACAAGTGTTTGAGACAGTGTGTGTGTGAGAGTATGTATGCTAATTTTTAATATTGCTCTCATACAATTTCCAAATCGTTTTGTTTTTCGCAATGAGATGGTTTGGGGATTGCATGTGTGTGTAATGTTGTGAAAACACTATCATCATATTTCACGTATGTTTACATGCCGACATTGGGTTGGGTCGAATTTAAAATACAGCTACGATCGAAAAATCTCAAAAACGAATAAACGCCTTTGAAACTACAAGAAATCGTATCTTCAGCTAGAAGTTTCCCTTACCTTCAACTAATGGAGCTGCATAGAAAACTAAATCAAATGAACGCATTACTGAGTCACAAGCTTTTGGAAATTGTATCCGGAGTGGACACGAAGAACTCAAGAAAAAAATATAGTCATGTGAGATCAAAATAAATCCGTCCCTATACATGTAACATTATCCACTGTACTTTACCATCTACAATATCTAAGACTACAGACTACTGTTTTTGCGGATTAGCCAAACCAAAAACAATACTAAAACAACACATTCACATTAGTGTGGATCGATATTGGTTGAAGATACAAAGTAACCAAAAACTTTATTTTTTTTTTTTTTAATAATTTTAAATTACTTTTTGTTTATTAATTTATCCAGCCAGAAAATAAATCCATAATTTTTTTGACATTGAGTTGAAAGAGATAGGGTAGTTAAAAAAACCACCGCAGTGGTTAGAAATCCACATGTGTTCGAAAAACTGCTGTAACTTCTTATCTGTCAGTGTAATTGAATTGATACTTCAGACAGTCAGAGTCAAGATGTTTACCAGGATAATTAGTATTAGGTAGTTCATCTAGCTTGACAAGGTCCCTTGTCTGACAGGATCGACAATTAAGTTACCTAGGATATATAATTATTTTGCAATATCGCCAAAACATGCATAAAATCGTGCTCCTTAAGTAATGGAAATGTTTGCTGTGATCACTTTAAAAATTGTGTGTTTCTTTTCAGAATAATATCGCAGGTAATATTTTAATTTCAAACCATCATTGAAAACATTTTGTATAACCCAACTGGAGAGACAAAAAATCGCTTGTAAAAGAGTGCAACTCGCAGCTCCAGCTGCTTAGCAAACATGTCCGGTCCAACTCAGAGTTAAATTAAACAACAAAAAACATAAAATTATCAATTTAACAAAATGTCTAAAAGTCAAAGTCGTTGGGTAGATTTTCATATTATCATCTAGAATTCAGCAACACCGAACAGTGGCTCTCTGAAAAAGGCCACCACTGCCACACAGCAACCACCAATCCTCCCCCAAAATCAAGACAAATGAGAAATTCCAAAAATAAATGAAAAATTCCCTCAGATTCTCCAATGGAAAATCGCCTCTACGGCTACGGTGGCGGCCGCTCAGCTTCCGATCCCCCTTCCCTCGAATGAGGATGTGCAGAATTGAATAATACCTGTTAAGGGAGCCAGGAAATTACTCACTATACAAATATACTCCAAATGAAAAATTAAATTAGGTCCTATATTTTGCATTATGCAACTAGACTCCAGGAAATTATACTCCAAAATGCTAAAAACGTACATTGAAAAAAAAGGCCCAAAATTCTGAAAAATTCGCCAAATTGTCATAATCAGGGACAACAAAAGTATGCAATGCATATTTGCATATGCAAATGCATATTACAGCCTTCCGGGCATGTTTTGTGGCTTCAAGCATATAAAAGCATATTTTGGGCGTTTTTACATATTTTTTCTTTTTTTTACTTTGCATATATATTTTTTTCAGTGTAGACAACATCTGTTCATTTCCTTATGATTCATAATTTTTCGCATCTGGCAACGCCTATCTTTTGTGCATTTAAAGTGTAAATAAAATATTAAAAGCGTCATGCCAAAAGAAAAAGAGTGTCCAAAGAGTGCTTATTTTAACAGACGCGGCTGCTTACATGCTTGCTGCGGTTTCTGCCTTGAAGACACTTTTCCCTAAAATGATTCACTTAATGTGTTTTGCGCATGGGATACACCGCCTTTCAGAATTTATAAGATCTCAATTTGAAGCCGTTAACAAAGTCAGTTTTTTTAAAGGTATGTGTTTCTTTTACTAACTGCAGAACAAATTATTAATGTTTTGCTTATACTAAGGCTCCATCCCTTCGTCAAGAATTTCAAAGAGCTCTACCTGGCGTTGCGTTGCCACCAGTTCCATGCATTACTCGTTGGGGCAGTTGGCTTAAAGCATCACAATAGAATCGTTTGACAGCGAAGAGGCTGAATCAACACGTACTTCCAAAGAGCAATTTAAAATAAGAGAAACGGTCGACGAACTCGGGTATTTGAAGTGTAACTTTTCAAATATAACAAGCAGCATTTTAAAACTACAAGAAAGAGGCCTATCGCTAAAAACCAGCATCGAGATATCTGAGGAAATACGCAAAAAGTTAAATTTAATGGAAAACAAAATATTTTCTAAAAAATGTTAAGCTATTATAAAACGTAACACAGATTACAAGACTGTGTTTGACATTTATAATGTTTTGTTTAATCGTGTTATTGCAAAGGAGGAGTACACTAAATTACTTTCGCCAGCATAGCTTGACTGCTTTTCGTTCTGCCCAACAACATCTACTGACGTAGAACGCAGTTTTTCAATGTATGGTAATTTGCTTGCAGATAATCAAAGAAACTTTACATTTGAGAATTTAAAGCAACACTTAGTAATATATTGCAATTATCAATCAATGGACTGAAACATGTTAATGTTATATTAATAATAATTTAATTTAATTTACAACCATTTGTGATGAGTTTTTATCAAAAATAAAATCTAGTCGATAAATAAAATTTCATGCATATTTCTGTTGTCCCTGGTCATAATATTTGGGGATTTTACGTTGGGTAATTTTTCATAAATTGTTAGGGGGATTTTTTCATTTATTTTAGAGAATTCGTAATTTGGGGAATTTTTCATTTTTTTTTTTGGTGGGGGGGGTTATTTTTCATTAAGGATATTTTTCATAGAGTCGAAATTTTCCTTTTTGGATATTTGGAATTTTCTATTTGTTTTTGGGAATTCTTCAATTGGGGCATTTTTCATTTTTGTTGGGTGGAGGAATTTTTCATTCGGGGTATTTTTCATAGAGCCCAAATTTTCCTTTTTAAAAATTTGTTCTTTTGGGGGAATTTTTCATTTTTTTTTTTGGAATTCTTCAATTGGGGCATTTTTTATTTTTGTTTTTCATAGAGCCGAAATTTTAATTTTTGGAAATTTGGTCTTTTGTGGGAGTTTTCCATTTATTTTTGGGAATTCTTCAATTGGGGCATTTTTCATTTTTGTTGGGGGTGGGGGGTTGAATTTTTCATTTGGGGTACTTTTCATAGAGCCGAAATTTTCGTTTTTGGAATTTTGTTCTTTTGGGGGAATTTTCCATTTAGAGCCTGAGATTGTTTCTGAGCCGAAAGTTTCCTTTTTGGAAATTTGTTCTTTTGGGGGAATTTTCCATTTATTTTTGGGAATTCTTCCATTGGGGCATTTTTCATTTCCTGTTTTCCATTTTTGGAAATTTGTTCTTTTGGGCGAATTTTTCTTTTAGAGCCTGAGATAGATTCTGAGCCGAAATTTTCCTTTTTGGAAATTTGTTCTTTTGGGGGAATTTTCCATTTATTTTTGGGAATTCTTCCATTGGGGCATTTTTCATTTCCTGTTTTCCATTTTTGGAAATTTGTTCTTTTGGGCGAATTTTTCTTTTAGAGCCTGAGATAGATTCTGAGCCGAAATTTTCCTTTTTTAAAATTTGTTCTTTTGAGGGAATTTTCCATTTATTTTTGGGAATTCTTCAATTGGGGCATTTTTCATTTTTGTTAGTGGGGGGAATTTTTCATTTGGGGTATTTTTCATAAAGCCGAAATTTTCCTTTTTGGAAATTTGTTCTTTTGGGTGAATTTTTCTTTTAGAGCCTGAGATTCTTTCTGAACCGAAATTTTCCTTGTTGAAAATTTTTTCTTTTGGGGGAATTTTTCATATATTTATTTTTTTTGGGAATTCTTCAATTTTTGGGTTATTTTTCTCAGAGCCTGATATTGTTTTTGACCCGAAATTTTCCTTTTTGTGGGTTATTTTTCATAGAGACTCAGATTTTTCTTTTTTTTTTGGCCATCTTTCTTTTTTATTTTTGGGGCATGTGGGACATTTTTTATTGAGGCTCGAATGGCTACTTTTTACAGCTCTTGCAAGCCTAAGAAAAAGGTGACATTGTAAAATGATAAATGGAGAAAAGGGACGAGGAGACTGACGTTGGCTTATCATAAAAAAAGTTGCTGAGACAAGCGATTTCCATTGTATTGAATATCTTTGGCTTTAGATTTTTTTTTTTGAATTTCGACAAGTCATCATTGAATTACGAGCCCACCCAATGTACACATGCATCAGCATTCATACACACACACACATACGCTCGTGCAAATATGACTGCATGCGCATCTGTATATGTGTAGACAAGCTGACATCACCACACCACATATATAGTTTCTGCTTAGTCAGATTGTTTGCAAATCACACACACACACGAACACAAGTGTATCCTTTGAACCTGCCCATCTGAGCAAGACTGTGCATGTGAGTGTGTTTGACATCGATGCATTTGCTGTTCGCATCACCCAAAACCCAAATAGAATAAATCAAATGTGAGAGAAGCTATCTCTCTGTACTCGCCGCCCTCCTGCTGTGTTTTGTTATGATTTGGGGTTTTCTGTGTTGTTGTTGTTGTTTCCAATACCTTTTGCGCCCTGAGTGGTGCTGTGCACTCACACATTGTTGAGTAAGTCTGTATGTAATTTGTCGTGTTTTTTTCTTGTTTTGATCCGTTGCTATAAAAATACGCTCCAGTTGCTGTTATCAGTCCGTCCGTACGTTTTCACAAGTATTGAAAAAAAAACTCATAATATCCTTTTACTCCAATTGCTGCTGTTATTGTTTTCTGTTTGTTGGTTTGTTTGTTTTTTTTTTTTCAGGGATTTGTGCTCTCTGCTCCACATGTGTGTGAGTGTGGCGCCAACAATATTTAAACAGCAATAACACCAACAACAAAGTGGTGGGAAAAAAGAAGCCAAAAACAATAATAACACACAATTGCAGTCAGAAACATACGAACCAGTTTACATTATTTTTAATATTCATGTTGTTGCCGTTGTTGTTGATGATTTACGTGTGTTTGAGTGTGAATGTTGGTACAGCTCTGTGTGAGTTCAGCTCACACACATGTTGGTTGGTGTGTCAGCTTTGGTGGAATGTTCACAATCATTATGGAAAATATAAGCAGGCCTTGTGATCAGATCAGAAGACGACGAGGAATGGACAAACCTGGGTTTTCTTCAACCCTTTGGACTACAGCACCAATATTCTCAGTTGTTCTAGAGCGACGTGCACATTAGGGTGGATTGAAAACATGCTTTTTTTAATTTGAAAAAGTTAACCTCGGAAAGAGATGTAGTCTGGGGTCCTAATGAGGGGAAAAATAAAGAAAAAAATTTTAAAAAAATTTTAGGAGTCGCGCCTCTCCCTCGAAATTTGGAAATTATCGCTATTTTGGCGTTGATTTTAGAAAAATCCTAAAAATTAACGACTTAACTTATTCGAAATTTAAAAGTTTGAGCTTGTTCAGTGCCCAAACAAAAGTATTTGAGGCAAATATGAGGATAATCGACTAATATTTGTAGCTTTGGTGGCGATTTCATTGTTCAGTCAATTTTCTGAAGAAGGGACGATTTGACTTATTTTACTTTTTGAAATTTTTGAACAATGAGAAATTTTTTTTTAAATTTTTTCATGCCCTTATTTCATTGTTTACGCTATTGCAAACATTTATTGACATACAACTTTTTAGGATTTTTCTAAAATCAACGCCAAAATAGCGATAATTTCCAAATTTCGAGGGAGTGGCGGGCCCCTAAAAATTTTTTAAAATTTTTTTCTTTATTTTTCCCCTCATTAGGACCCCAGACTACATCTCTTTCCGAGGTTAACTTTTTTTTTTGAATTTCACTCTACCCTAGTGCACATCGCTAACTTGTCCCAACAGCTCGAATTTTCCCACTAATGTCCGTATTGCGGTTCCAAATCGATGGACGGTTGCGAAATGTATTAAGGGTGGTTTTATTCGTAATGTATCTTCTAGTTGGGAGAGTCTAAAAATCTAACTGATACTAATCACTTTCCCTTCCACCGATCTCAAACTTTCATTGCGATTCGTTCACATTTACATTAAAATGTCCACATCTTTGCATTACATCTACACCGTAGCCCTGAATATCATGCTCACCACTGTGCAGATCAGTCGTACAGATGAATTTCCATTTCTGTGGTTTTTTTCCATCTGCTTCATGCACAGACACAGATTGAAAAGAAGAAAAAAACTAATAAAACTCAAAATTGACATCAAGTGTTATTTGGTCGTTGTATGTCGGTATGAGTGCAAGAGCGTATGTGAGGTCTTTAAGTTTGCTTGATTTGAAAACACATTTTCCCGGTTACCCTTCGCATTGTTATTGTAGACGTTGGCGCAACCAGCAGTGGCTGATGAAATAATGGGGTCGAAATTGTGATACACCAACTGAATTGGCAACTGTAGAAAAATCTATACAATGTGATGGATTTAATATCAAGTTTAATGGCATGTAATGGGGAATTTCAGTTGTATGAGCCCGTTTAAGATCGTACTGAAAACAGTAAAAAAAAATCGACCTATAATTGGAGCAGAAATCATTGATGAAGAAGTGTGGCAGCTTAAGAAAAGGGATCTGTATACAATGCATACACCAAACATTTCCATTTGAAAAAAAAAATAAAAAGAAATGATCTCGAACTCGAACAAAAGAAACAATAAACTGTAAGTGTAAAAGTTTAGTTGTGGTCCTAACACTTTAAAACGATAGCCTGCATTCAAGGGGCACTTTACAATGACTTTCGTTTGGAATGGGGCTAAACATTGCGAAAAGAAGCTAACAGAAGCCACATGCCACACAACTTGAGCGAATAGGGCTCTATTGCAAGAGACATTTTCTGGCCAAGATCATGTGATTTGACACCATTAGAGTTACTTACACTTTCACCTTCATCCTAATCAGCCACACATTCTTAGCCATTCATTTCGTTATGAAAATTATATAACTTATTTTCATTTCCAATAAACCCTTATGGAATTTTCTTGCAGCTGAAGCGGGCTGACCTTTGCCAACAAACAAAAAAGGAAGAAACGAACAAAAACTCATTACATGACTTGTTTCTTCTCATTCAGAAATAATTTAAAACTCATTTAACTCTAAAAGTGTTGTTCACAGTTAAGTATCCTTAAGCAGGACCTACAATCGAAACGCTGATAAACTAAGTTGTTGTCTCTGTTTGCACAACATGAAAATGATGAGGTAACTTCAATAATGATTGGGCAATTTTTTTTTTCACATAAACATCGTTCGTGTCAATTTTGTATAGAGAAAATTGTTTTTAATTTGCTTTCAGTAAAAAAAAATACACAGGGTGACTCAGATAGTCCAAGCTGATGAGTAATGCAAAATAAGGTACGGCGTAAATTCCACCTAACAATCGTTCGTTTCAATTTCATATATAAAAGAAATTGTATTTGCCAAAAATACACAGGGTGATTCAGATAGTCTCAGCCGATGAATAATACAGATTTAAATACGTTGTAGATTCCAAAGAAACATCGTTCGTTTCAATTACATAGAAACAAAAATCATTTGCTTTCAATAAATGACAAAAATACACAGGGTGACTCAGATAGTCGCAGCTGATGAGTAATGCAAAATTAAATACGTTGTAGATGCCACATAAACATGGTTCGTTTCAATTTCATTGAAAAAAAATCATTTGCTTTTAATAAATGCCAAAAATATACAGGGTGACTCAGATAGTCCTAGCTGATGAGTAATGCAGATTTAAATACGGCGTAAATTCCACCTAACAATCGTTTGTTTCAATTTCATTGAGAAACTTTCGTTTAATTTGCTTTCAATAAATGTCAAAGAATACACAGGGTGATTCAGATAGTCTCAGCCGATGAATAATACAGATTTGAATACGTTGTAGATTCCAAATAAACATCGTTCGTTTCAATTTCATTGAAAAAAAAATCATTTGCTTTCAATAAATGTCAACAATACACAGGGTGATTCAAAAAGTCTAAGCTGATGACAAATGCAAAATTAAATACGGTGTAGATTCCACATAAACACAGTTCGTTTTAATTTCATAAAAAAAAATCTTTTAATTGGCTTTTTAATAAAAAAAAAATACACAGGGTGACTTATATAGTATCATCTGATGACTGATGCAGATTTAAATACGGCGTAAATTCCACCTAACAATCGTTCGTTTCAATTTCATATATAAAAGAAATTGTATTTGCCAAAAATACACAGGGTGATTCAGATAGTCTCAGCCGATGAATAATACAGATTTAAATACGTTGTAGATTCCAAAGAAACATCGTTCGTTTCAATTACATAGAAACAAAAATCATTTGCTTTCAATAAATGACAAAAATACACAGGGTGATTCAGATAGTCTCAGCCGATGAATAATACAGATTTAAATACGTTGTAGATTCCAAAGAAACATCGTTCGTTTCAATTTCATTGAAAAAAATTCATTTGCTTTCAATAAATGTCAAAAATACACAGGGTGACTCAGATAGTCCTAGCTGATGAGTAATGCAAAATTAAATACGGTGTAAATTCCACCTAACAATCGTTCCTTTCAATTTCATTGAGAAACTTTCGTTTAATTTGCTTTCAATAAATGCCAAAAATACACAGGGTGACTCAGATAGTCCTAGCTGATGAGTAATGCAAAATTAAATACGGCGTAGATTCCACAGAAACACAGTTTGTTTCAATTTCATTAAAAAAAATCATTTGCTTTCAATAAATGTCAAAAATACACAGGGTGACTCATATAGTCCTAGCTGATGAGTAATGCAAACTTAAATACGGTGTAGATTCCACAGAAACATCGTTCGTTTCAATTTCATTGAAAAAAAGTCATTTGCTTTCAATAAATGCCAAAAATACACAGGGTGACTCGTTTAAATTTCATAAAAAAAAATCTTTTAATTTGCTTTTTAATAAAAAAAAAAATACACAGGGTGACTCAGATAGTCTCAGCTGATGACTAATGCAGATTTAAATACGGCGTAGAATCCACAGAAACATCGTTCGTTTAAATTTCATTGAAAAAAAAACATTTGCTTTCAATAACCGCCAAAAGTACACAGGGTGACTCAGAGAGTATCAGCTGATGAATATGGCAAAATAAAATACTGACAACGGTTTTTCTGGCCTATACCGATAATATTTCAGTATCCAACTGTAAACGTTTGACGAAGATGGAGATGGAGGTTCTCGAGAAGTCGGCCTGAACTAAAGTTTTTGTAGTATTCTATACCGTTTAAAATAAACCATTTGCGTTGCATACTTTTCTTAATCATACAGAGCCTTGGAGTTTTGTTGTTGTTGTTGCTGTTGCTTTTTTTTTCTGTATTGAAAGGTTCAGCAGGAGCAAACACTCGTTCCAACACTCCCACAAGACCTTCAGCAGAGATGCCATTGATGAACAAGCTCTTGGAGGAGGGAGTGGCGTTTAAAAAAAACTGGGGGACTGTGGGGGCATACTCGGATATACGCTTATGTGTGTTTTTGCTCTGGTACTGCTGCTGCTGCTGCTGTTCATTATTGCAACATGACTTTGATAAATATTTGAGTTGTGCTATTCTGCTCCATTATTCACTATTCGCTGTTCGTTAATTTAAATTGAATTATGTTCATCAGTGTATGTGTGAACAGGAGTTGTAGCAAAACACCAGCAGGGCCAGAGATTAAGGTGACAACAGGAAACGTCCATGGAATCCAAGAGAATGTTATTAAAAGCATTTTAAAGGAAATTAAATTTGTTTCAAACGATTTTCAAAAGTGTCAATTTTAATTATTTGGCCATTTCAATATTTTAAAGACAGTAACCAAATACCTTGGAACACAGTTTTAAACGCTTATTTTTGTAATTTTAGGATCGATTCTTAGGGGGAAAAAAATAGGAAAAAAAAACCTCTGTCGATTCACAAAATGAACTTCAGCCAAACGGCAATAAGTTATGATTGAAATTGTACGGTCGTCCATCATCAGCAACAAACTTAAAACAAATTTAGTTTTCTCTTGTTGTAAATAAAATAATTTTAAGACAAAAAAAAACTACATACGCCAACTGTCGAATCAATCAGTGACACTGACACGAAATGGTATGTCTCAAATCTCTAAGGTGTGAATGCAATTCCACAGAAGCAAAAGTGTTCATTTCATAAGAACAGCTTTAAAAAGTGCATACAACTGTTCTCTATCTTTTTTACTGGCTTAACGCTATTCTTTCTTTTCATCTTTATTTATTTGCGTTGCTGTTCGCTGCCTTCATTCATAATTTATGGTTAATATGAAGACAAATGCCTTAGGATCCTTTGAATATATTCCTTGTCATTGGCGTCGCTTTCATTTTATCTTTTCAGTTTTGCAGGAAATTACACTGACACCAGAAGCAGCAACGCGAAACATAATAGTAATAAAACTTATGAATCCAGAAACACAAATATTAGACCAAGACGTACATATCGTCGTTCTTAGATCCTCCCTGGAGGGGATGCACTTCAATTTCAAACATATGAAGAAAGAAGTAACCACATAAAAAAACACTAAAAGAAGATAGAGTAAAATGTAACTGGTTTTTTTTTTGTGTTTTTGTCAAGAAGAAGGAAACAATGAATATCTCACTCCGCCATAAATCAACCAAATAATGTCAGAGTACGTGATTCCCTTAACATTTTATAAAGGAACAGAGAAGAACTTACTCAAAACAGTTAACTGTGCACGATATTATTCGTATACTCACTGACCGGGACCGGAAATGACAGCTGTCAATAAAAATGACAGCTGTCAATAAAAATGACTGCTGTCAATAAAAATGACTGCTGTCAATAAAAATGACAGCTGTCAATAAAGATGACAGCTGTCACTAAAACTGACAGCTGTCAATAAAAATGACAGCTGGATCCAATAAAAATGACAGCTGTCAATAAAGATGACAGCTGTCACTAAAACTGACAATTACAACCGCTTTAAAAAAAATGACAGCTGACAATAAAAATGACAGCTATCAATAAAAATTACAGCTGTCAATAAAAATGACAGCTGGATCCAATAAAAATGACAGCTGTCAATAAAGATGACAGCTGTCACTAAAACTGACAATTACAACCGCTTTAAAAAAAATGACAGCTGACAATAAAAATGACAGCTATCAATAAAAATTACAGCTGTCAATAAAAATGACAGCTGTCAATAAAAATTACAGCTGTCAATAAAAATGACAGCTGTCAATAAAAATGACAGCTGTCAATAAAAATGACAGCTGTCAATAAAAATGACAGCTGTCAATAAAAATGACAGCTGTCAATAAAAATGACAGCTGTCAATAAAAATGACAGCTGTCAATAAAAATGACAGCTGTCAATAAAAATGACAGCTGTCAATAAAAATGACAGCTGTCAATAAAAATGACAGCTGTCAATAAAAATGACAGCTGTCAATAAAAATGAAAGCTGTCAATAAAAATGACAGCTGTCAAATAAAATGACAGCTGTCAATTAAAAAAAATGAAAGCTGTCAAAAAATTAAATCTGTAAAAATATAAAAGATGTAAAATACATGACAGCTGTCAAACAATTACAACCGTAAAAATATGATAGATGTAAAATACTTGACAGCTGTCAATAAAACGACAGCTTTAAAAAATGACAGCTTTCAATAAAACGACAGCTTTAAAAAATGGCAGCTGTCAATAAAACGACAGCTTTAGAAAAAATTACAGCTTTAAATAAAATGACAGCTGTCAATAAAAGACAGCTGTCAATAAAATGACAGATGCCCATATAATGACAGCTTAAAATAATTTTCGCCATATTTTTCATAAGACTCCAACAATTGATATATTTTTTTTTTCAAATCGTTCCCAGCTTTACTGCTTTTTTAATAACATTTGGAAGGATATAAAATGTTCATTCAAGAAAACAAAAATCACTCCACTTCCATTTGTGGTTTTCCAATAGTCAACCACTGTGGACTGGCAGCAGCCATTATTCTGTTGTTGTTGTTTGTTTGTTTTTCAACTGTCAGTTTCATGTTTTATATATATATATTTTTTTTTAAGAACAAGAAAAGGAACTTTATCGTTTCACCACTTCATCTGTCTGCATTTGACTATTATTCCATTTATGTGTGCATGTGTGTGTGTGTGAAGTGTAATTCCTTGTACGATATGTTGCGTTCTGTGTTCGTCTTCGTTTGTCGTCTGTACAAAGTCACATGCATCCCACCACCCACGGAGTTCCCTGTGCTACAAAATATTCTTCATCTATCAAGGGGATGTCTCGAAATGGGAAAGACATCTTAACACCCTCCACCCCCCGCTCAAACTAATACTCTCGTATGAGTTCATAGAATACGATTATTTAAACTGTTTTGAAAATGTTATAAATTGTTTTGGGGATTAAAATGTACAAAACAATGAAATAAAACAATACGGCAGGCAGGCAACAACACCAAGAACAATGGCAAGGACAACAAAAGAGTTGATTTGTATTTTATATGATTTTTAAATGTATTTCTCAAGTTTTGTTTTGTGTTATTTCCGCACAACATGTGAAGTGAAAATAATAAATTGATTGCTTTTTTCGAAATGTCGGGAAAATCAGTTTGAACATAAAAAATAAACAATAACAACAACAAACGCTATGTACACTCAAGTCCCTCAGTGATGCAGTGGGAATTTGTCATATTTTTTTATTTTGTTTTCGGAAAACATACAAAGGAAACTTTTTGGGTTAGAACGAGCACAGGACATCTATATAATGGTCTCCTGCAAGTCCTTGAAATAATCGGGCCACCACATTGTGTATACCCATGAATTATTTAAATTGTAAAACTCTACTCGGATTGGACGGAAGGTTGCAAAAAGTAAAGGCAATAAATGTGCCTATATCTGAACATAACAAATTAAGTTAACGTGGTTGAAGCGCATTTACTTGGAAACATCCCCAACTATTCTGCAAAGTAGTCAAATGATTAACAATTGATGCACAGAATGAAAAGTAGTTGTTGCGGTTTTAACTCATGATAATTTTCCCCATAAAAGGTTAATTTGTCATTTCATAAACTGGAAGACTTATAAAGTTCCAAATGGGTTGGATACTTTGGCATTAGCTTGGATCCCTTTGCCATAGATGTCATTGCCAGAGCATTTCACCAAACACAAGTAGTGCATATGTGGGAAATAAAGCGTATCTCCATTGAAACTCAAAGGATCACAGCAGAATAAGCTTTAAATAATTATTTCATTAAGATTTTGAAGATTGTAATTCCCCTCTCCACAAATAATTGCATCCGTTGCTCAGTTGGAAATCTTTCGTTAATTTATATGTGTGTGTATCATAAGGACTGTGATATTTGAATTGCACTTGAACACATAGAAAATACACTTTTAAGATTTCATACAGATAAGTATGAGTGGAATATGTACGAGAGACCGTATACGAGGGGGGATCGCGAAATGCCAAGCTCATATGTTTTGTCTGTAAATAGATTTGGGACAAATTGGAGAAAAGTATGTAAATCTGTAGCATTTGTAAGAATACTGAAATTGCCAGTTGATAGTAAAGGGTGTTTTTGTAGACGTGTGGTTTTCGTGAAGAAATAAAACGTATTTAGTGTTATGGCCAAGAATTTATGTTTATTATAAAGATAAGGGTTGGCCTTTAAAAAACGATTTTGAGCCGAGAGGCTCAATTTGCGAACACTTTTTGCAGCATTTGTGCAAGTTCAAAAACGCCAAAAACATTGAAACATCTCGACATAACATTTTGTTACTATCATTCATTCACAGGTGATTTTTGTGGCCGAGGAGTCGGATTCCTCGGAAGTTTTTTGTTTCTTAGGGGCATGGCCCAGTAGAGGCAGCAAACCTTCTACGGACTTAGTAATTGTAATTTGGCAGCTACAGCACTTTCTTGTAAAAAGGCGTTTATAAAACTACATTAATATCACAAATCTTTAATTTCCGACATAAGATGTTTTAATCTACTGTCAGAGAACATGTATTCACCAGAAAATCATTCTTCAAGTCAACCAAATCATTGCTGATTCGTATTCCATTATTGGGTTTTTACTACACCTGACCCTAAAGGCTTTGCCCTTAACACCACAAACTATGACTTCAAATTCCACCAAGACCCCTCGTCGATTTACGTTTCTCTTGTGTACGTTAATTTTATGCATTTTATCTTTGCCTGAGACAATCGATGATATGGATTTGCTTTTATTATAATGTATTGTTTTTTTGTTCTGTGCCTTTTGGCTGTTGCGGGCTGCTGTCGCTGGATGTTGTCGACAATTATATTTTACGCAATGTGACAGTTTGGCGGGGAAAATGTAAAAATTGTGCCCTTTTGCATGTGTGTGAGTCGACATTTGAGTTCATAATTTGTTATGAATTTAAATGACTGTCAATAAAATGACAGCTGTCAATAAAATGACAGCTGTCAATAAAATGACAGCTGTCAAAAAAATGACTGCTGTCAATAAAATGACAGCTGTCAAAAAAATGACTGCTGTCAATAAAATGACAGCTGTCAATAAAATGACAGCTGTCAATAAAATGACAGCTGTCAATAAAATGACAGCTGTCAATAAAATGACAGCTGTCAATAAAATGACAGCTGTCAATAAAATGACAGCTGTCAATAAAATGACAGCTGTCAAAAAAATGACTGCTGTCAATAAAATGACAGCTGTGAATAAAATGACAGCTGTCAATAAAATGACAGCTGTCAATAAAATGACAGCTGTCAATAAAATGACAGCTGTCAATAAAATGACAGCTGTCAATAAAATGACAGCTGTCAATAAAATGACAGCTGTCAAAAAAATTACTGCTGTCAATAAAATGACAGCTGTCAATAAAATTACAGCTGTCAATAAAATTACAGCTGTCAATAAAATGATTTTTTTTTTACTTCAATCATTTTGCTTTTGAAAAATTATACAAACTTAACAAGATTCAATTGTCAAAACGTCAACATATAAATTCATATGACTTTTGGAAGCAAATCCAAAAGAGTATTAAAAAAAGGCAAGCCAAAAAGTCAACGTAATAATTGGGCCTAAGACTCTGGTCGGCCATGGAGAAATAGATAGAGTGTTTGACTACTACACAACAAACCCAGGTTCGTTTTTCCACATCGATGTCCTTACACTATTCAAGGACACACATTTGCTCTCTACTGTAACCCAGGACCCTACATTTCATTAATTCAAATGTGTTTTTTTACACACAATCAACGGATTTGATCTAAGCTTTCGCATATTCATTCCTTTATCCATTCATTCATTCAGTCAATCACTCAGTTGCATTAGGAGGCAAATTGTTTAATATTTTAAGAACCATTAGAATTTGTTATTTGAATATTCTGCAAAACTTTCGGTAAATCTCATTCACTCTAATCAATTGAGCGAAGAGATTATGCGAAATGAACAGCACAGCACTCGCACTATAATTGCCTAGACGATTTATTAGCATATTTAAAAAGTAATTCAGAGATTAAAAGGCTTTCGAGTGACATTCAGTTTCTTTTATGTTGACGGAGACTTTATGTATCGTAAGTGGCACTTGGGACATATTTGCTATTTTTCTGCTCTGATCATACGTAGGAGGTTTCATTGTCATCATATAGACAGTTTAATTATTAGAGTAATTTATTATACTGATTGGTCACTGTAGATGGGCGAGTTAGGTCGGGGGGGGGAAATTTGTCAAATGCCTCGTGGTGCAAGTGAGGAGGAAATAACATGCATAACCACTAACTGGCGGGGTTCTATGAAAAATACCCCAAAAAATTGCCCCAAATGAAGAATTCCCCAAAATAAATGAAAAATCCCCCCAGAAGCCCAATATGAATTTCCCCAAAATTTCTTAAAAATCTCCCAAACAATTTATGATAAATTATCCAATGCAAAATCCCCCAAAATATTACGAAAAATACTCCAAAAAAAACAACAACAATCAGTCGGAATTTGGAAATCACATGCCTCGTCGTGCAATTGGGTTCTATGAAAAATACCACAAACAAAAAATTGCCCCAAATGAAGAATTCCCCAAAATAAATGAATAATCCCCCCAGAAGCCCAATATGAATTTCCCCAAAATTTTTGAAAAATCTCCCAAACAATTTATGAAAAATCATCCAATGCAAAATCCCCCAAATATTACGAAAAATACCCCAAAAAACAACAACAACAATCAGTCGTAATTCGGAAAAGTGTATTTTTTAACAACAACAAAAAATCAAAAGTATGAGAAAAATTTTAATTTATACATTAATAGTCCTTTTAAACAAAAAAATCCTTACATAAAAAATTTTGGTCATTTGTCTTAACAGTGTTGATAATTTTTAAATTTGAAATTTAGATCCCGAGAAATTGGAATAAAAATTATTTTTTAATTTTTATACTCAGAATCCAGAAAAATTTAAATTCGTGCAAGTGAGGAGGAAATAACATGCATAACCACTAACTGGCGGGGTTCTATGAAAAATACCACAAAAAATTGCCCCAAATGAAGAATTCCCCAAAATAAATGAAAAATCCCCCCAGAAGCCCGATATGAATTTCCCCCAACATTTCTGAAAAATCTCCCAAACAATTTATGAAAAATTAACCAATGCAAAATCCGCCAAAATATTACAAAAAATAATGGAATAAAAAATATTTTTTAATTTTATACTCAGAATCCAGAGAAATTTAAATTAAATTTTTTTTTTTTTAAATTGTTACATAAAAAGTTGTGGTCATTTTGTCAGATGACCCAAGCACATCAGAATTCTATAGTGATTATTCATTAGAAACCATTTTTGTTGCATAGTGTTATTGTTCAAATTAAAATCAAAATGGCTTGTTCGTCATCTGTAATAGGATTTTGAGGAAGACGGTAATTTTGCTCTTATAAAATCGTCTTTTGGATGAAACCAACGAAACAAAGACGAACACGTTTGTCCCATCACATATAGTTTTCTCATGATGTCTCATTAATTAGCCTAAAACTGAACTGCATATTTCATATAAATCATAATTTATAAAAATCGTAACATTTGCAAAATAGTAGAAATTGCAGCAAAACAAAATCCAAATTTAGGTTTTTGTTGAAATTTTTTTTTCAGTTGCCAATTGACTTCAGTTCTGCAGCTTTCCCACTCGTTATTGAAGAAACGTTTCCAACGTGTTACATTTTCCGACAAAAATTGCCTGAGTTACAGCTGTTTTTGTGAAAAATCATAGGATTTCTACTGAAACATGTAATTTCTTTACAACGTCTGTATGAAAATTCCCCATTACACATTCCTTACTGATTCTAATATAAAATCATCAGCTGATTTCGAATATTCCATCCATTTGTCTCTATCACGTACAGTTTTCTGATCAGTGAAAAAAAGAAACCAAAATCTGACATTTAAAGTTAAATCCAAAAAATCGTCTCCATCGGTGTTATTGAGGACAGACCATATAGAGGACAGACGGTCCAATTCATTTGCAGATTCGCAGATTTCAAACTGCCTGAAAACCGGAAAAATGTGGCCGGTCATGGAAGAGCGAAGGAGAATCTTCACTGCGGTCATTACTGGCCTCTGCAACGATGAAGAGGAGGAGAAGAAGAGCCTCTGGTCTCACATCCTCGGAGACTACGGATCCCATACAACGACTTTTGTAGAAGCTACAATAATGGAGAAGGGGAGAAGAAGAGCTTCTGGGCTCACATCCTCGGAGACTGCGGATCCCCTACAACGACTTCTGTGGAAGCTGCAACGATGAAGAGGAGGAGAAGAATAAACTCTGGTCTCACATCCTCGGAGACTACGGATCCCATACAACGACTTCTGTGGAAGCTGCAACGATGAAGAGGAGGAGAAGAAGAGCCTCTGGGCTGACATCCTCGGAGACCGCGGATCCCATACAATGACTTCTGTGGAAGCTGCAACGATGAAGAGGAGGAGAAGAAGAGCCTCTGGTCTCACATCCTCGGAGACTGCGGATCCCATACAATGACTTCTGTGGAAGCTGCAACGATGATGCGGAGGAGCAGAAGAGCCTCTGGGCTCACATCCTCGGAGACAACGACTTCTGTGGAAGCTGCAACCATGACGATGATAAGGAGGCTATTGAGCACCTGCACTGCCATTGCCCAGCTATTGTGGACATGTCTGGTCTCTAAACCCTACTAGTCAAAAAATGTCTCTCCAAAAATGACGTGAGAAGAGTCCACTCCTTCATATCGTCAACGGGTTAGCTAAAAGAGCGACCGTAACCAAAGAGCCTAGGATATATTTTGGAACAGCGGGATCTTCTGATAAACCCCCGAGTGTTATGCTTCAGATTACTCTTACATAACCTAATCTAGGTCAGCGGCAAACTGTAGATGCCAGTTATTTGCATGGCACCATTTGAATGGTTTTCAAAGAAAATGCTTTTTTTTTATTTTGTCTTGTAAGACTGTTTCCCCCTAAGACTAAGGGGAGGCCCCCTTTAAATGCAATGACCTATGTTAGCATGGCAAAGAAGGGTAATGGAGGGGGGCAAGCAGGAGTAGTCCTCTTTCCTGGAAATGCCCAGCAAACGAACTTAAGCAGTCTGCCCTCAATAAGGTCTTTGATGTCGGTATAACGATTTTCCCAATCGACATATTCTCAACATCCAAAAAAAAAAATAATGATGATTTGCAAATGTCTTTACAATATCTCAAAGACCCATCAAAGAGGTGACCTATGAGTTTCTAGGCAAATTTATCATATGCTGATGTCCCATATTCTTCGTCAGCATTTCGAAGCCTACTCTTGTAACCAAGTGCATGTGTGTGTGTGTGTAGCCTTAGCTGTTGTAAGAAAGTAGGTGTACTCTTCCATGAACCTGCATCGAGAAACAAGGTTTACAGCATAAGAATAGTTATGCCTGTGTGGCATTCACAAAGGTATATATGTATGTATTGATAACATTCATAGAATTGTCAAACCGTAGAAGACATTCTTTTTTTTTTGCACATTTCATATTTTTCATTTTTCTCGTTTCGTTTTTGTTGCAGGACAATAAACAAGTAAACGATACTTGCAACTCATAGTATATTGTAACATATCCCAGCAAACATTTTCGATCGCCTGAGATTCCTCCACGAATCGCCAGGAAGATGTCACAGATCGCGGCGATGGACATCTGAGAAGTGTTGGCGAATCGCCGTTGTGAGCAGTTGGCTCTGTGATGCGATTCGCCATGAAGAATCTCAGACGATGCACATAGTAGCATTGCAAGCGAATCACCCCAGAGCATTGCAAGCGACTCTCCACAGCGATTTGAATGCAAATCGCCACCTCTGAAATACTAAGATAGGACGACGGAAATTTTTTACATTAACTAGTATAATTAATTAAAGAAACTTTAAAAACAAAAATTAGAAATTCAAAAAAACACAACCGACACTTTGTAATTTCAGAGATGAACTAACAAACATTGTAAATTTCACATGGTATGTCAACTTTGATTTTACAGTTATATTCTCTTCACAACAAGCAAAAAAAAAAATAAACAAAAATATATCGAATGTTCTTTTAAACAACTTCCAAATGTTGTCAGGAATATTGTGTGTATTTCTCTAGGATTGCGAAACCATTGCTATGATGATGAAGAGGCGATTCATCGCTAAACAATTGTCATGTAGCATTGCTAACAATTCGCGGCAGCGATTAATCTTCCAAACGACTTTAAAATGTACTTTGGAAGATGTAGGTATTATTTTTTCGATCGTTTATTAATCCCCCAGATGATGTATAGGCGAACCAACTTCAAAGGATCTCTAGGGCGAATCGCTAAAACTTCGCTTAGGCAATGGTTCGCCTCAGAATCTTCCAATTGTTTGCTGGGATCTTGTGCATACCATACTCATACATTTATGTGTGTGCATGTGTGTGCAATGTCTGTGTGCATGAGTATATGTATCAATTGTTCATGTGTGCATTCAAGTCTAAGGTTATTTGGTTAAGTGCCAATATTGTTTGGTCACAGGTCACACCAATACCAAAGCGCTCACATGCAAGAGACACGTTCTCTAACTCGCAGTCTCGCTCTCCCTCCCTCTCTCAGGTTATCCTACTCAAAGGGAAATATGTCGTACGTACGTGTGAGTCTTTGTGCGACAGTGTGCAACTAGAAAGATGTGAGCCATAATCGTGTGTGCGTGTTGTGCGCTAAATGTGTGTGTGTGCGTGGCTTTTAAATAAGGTCAAACAATTTCATCTCCTCTTGAGACATTGTGCAACGTTATGTGATCCCCCACCCCCCGATTTTTTTGGTGCTGTTTCGTTTTTTTTTCATTTGGCCTCCAAGCGAATATCCCTTTTTCGCTCTCTCTCTCTCTCTCTCGGTCACGCCTTTGTGTACGTGTGTGATTCGTATGGCAATTGATTTAAAGTGAATTGAAAAAGGCATCACTGCCTTTTTCTTTCCTTTCTTCTTCTTCTTTTGCATGGATTTCTCTTCACAAACAAAGCAAATAAAATGAATAAAAAGATGACAGAAGAAATGTCGCTTTGTTTGCCAATTTGCATTGTTGTCGTCGTCGTTGGCGTCAGCATCTTTACCTTCAGCTACGACACGTGATAAAGAGAATATTTCCTCTGATAAAAGTGGGTCATATTTATTTGGTATTCATTAACGTTAACCCCGTTAAATTGGTGACAATAATTTTATTACGGATTAGCAGAGATCGCGACCAGTTGAAAACATTTCCAGGCATTCACTGAAATAGTGTTGTTGTCGTTGTTCCTTATGAACGAGATAATGACCGATACGGACAGAAGGATATAGACTTTGTCTAGGTGAACAAAATATCTGCCGGATCTGATCCACTTGTGATATAAGAAAATCTATATTTTCATAACTCTACTGGCAATTCACTGTTATGGGTGAACCTTGTACATATTTGGAAGACCTTTTTGTAGTCGGTCCATATTTGTAGTACAGATTTTCGACAGTTGTACATTAATTATCACCGTGAAGGCCTGGATCATTCTACGTCCACAGGTCTCCACAATCTGATGATGGAGGTGGTCCCATTTTCTGCAGCGGGTTATTCTTGTGCCAAGGAAATATATGTGACACTCGATGTCGTTTGCAGACAATTGCAGTTCCTAAGGAACCCATGTGGCGACAACGAGTAGAGGAACGCTACACAAGAGTACTACACATAACGCAATGCTACAGGGTGTAGACAAAATAGCATCGTGAGAGATATGTGATATACCGAATATCGATATGATCGAAAAAATCTATCAAAAAACAACAAATCAGACTGAGAGCCGTAAACTCTAGGATGGAAATGAGAATACTGCAAGAAAGTAACTGTAATTATAATAACAGCTGTCTTTCTAGTGACAGCTGTCATATTATTGACAGCTGTCATTTTATTGACAGCTGTCATTTTATTGACAGCTGTCATTTTATTGACAGCTGTCATTTTATTGACAGCTGTCATTTTATTGACAGCTGTCATTTTATTGACAGCTGTCATTTTATTGACAGCTGTCATTTTATTGACAGCTGTCATTTTATTGACAGCTGTCATTTTATTCACAGCTGTCATTTTATTCACAGCTGTCATTTTATTGACAGCTGTCATTTTATTGACAGCTGTCATTTTATTGACAGCTGTCATTTTATTCACAGCTGTCATTTTATTGACAGCTGTCATTTTATTCACAGCTGTCATTTTATTGACAGCTGTCATTTTATTCACAGCTGTCATTTTATTGACAGCTGTCATTTTATTCTATTAACAGCTTTCATTTTATTGGCAGATGTCATTTTATTGACAGCTGTCATTTTATTCTATTAACAGCTTTCATTTTATTGGCAGATGTCATTTTATTGGCAGCTGTCATTTTATTGACAGCTGTAATTTTATTGACAGCTGTCATTTTATTGACAGCTGTCATTTTATTGACAGCTGTCATTTTATTGACAGCTGCCGTTCTATTAACAGCTTTCATTTTATTGGCAGATGTCATTTTATTGACAGCTGTCAGTTTATTGGAGTAAAAAAGTCACGCAACAAACCCGAACTAATATCGGTCCCTCTATCTTCAATTCACTTCACTTTAGTAAATTTAAAACTATCATGCATGTCGGACCATCAGTTACCAAGGAGTTTTTTGTTTGATGATTAAATGATACAAATGCGACTACCATCATCACACAAAAGATAACAAATTAATTGCAATCTAAACTTACGCACGAAAAAAAAAACACCTTTGAGCGCTGGCAAGTGTAACAATGAGGCTGCAGAGGGCTTGAGAAATAATTCACGTTTAATTAGAAACACCCCACATGACCTGGTTGTAGAAACCACACACAGCATTTAGAGAAGCCAGGCCTACATTTAGAACTCCAACAAAGGATTGACATGAATGCAATACAAACAGAAACACAATCACTCAGACACTCACAAACTCACCAACACACATGCACCGGCACATGGGTGACCTGGAAACAAGAACAAATGAAATGACATTCATCGTGGACGATGCAGCTTTTACAGCAATCACAAACATCAATAGTCTGTGTGTGTGTTTTGGGGGGTTTATACACACCCACATACTGTGTATATGCCCTCCTTTGTGTTCGTCGCTAGGTTGAGGCTCATTGTAGACTGCCAACTGACCATAATTGGCCTTGTATTGCGTTCATGTGTGTGAGTGTGTCTGACACCATTCAAAACTTATCCGATCGTCAATTGAGTTTATCAATAGGGTCATCAAAAATGTTCAATACGAACGATAACAATAAACAAATCTGATTGAAAATGCCAAAGTCATGCTGTGGTCAATTTTGCCATTAGCTGCACACCGCCGAGAATGTGAAATTGCGGGCAATTTGATGGATGTGAAATATTTTCGAAATGCGACCACCTTCGCCGACTATTGGTGCACTGTAAAGATTTCATATTTGTATTATTGAACAAACAATTCGATATCCATTTAATTCATAATACGACAAGCAGTGTAAAATAGTGAAGGGGCTAACAGCAATGCAAGCCAGAACAAAAATAAGCTACAACTGACCAATACAGAGGAATGGATAAAAAGATTTGTTTCCACACACAGAAATATTTGACTAAACATTTGGATTTCGTTATTATTTTATTTTATGAGGAACATATTAAAACAGAATAACTCAAATGATCAGAGGTTCTTATATTGAGTGAATTTAGTTAGCCTGATAACAATAAAGGTGCATATTAAACTCTTTGGACAGCGGCCAATGAAATGGTAGATGTCAATGAAATGACAGATGTCAATGAAATGACAGATGTCAATGAATGGCAGATTTCAATTAAATGACAGATGTCAATAAAATGACAGATGTCACTAAAATGACAGATGTCAATGAAATGACAGATGTCAATGAAATGACAGATGTCAATGAAATGACAGATGTCAATGAAATGACAGATGTCAATGAAATGACAGATGTCAATGAAATGACAGATGTCACTAAAATGACAGATGTCAATGAAATGACAGATGTCAATGAATGGCAGATTTCAATTAAATGACAGATGTCAATAAAATGGCAGATGTCACTAAAATGACAGATGTCAATGAAATGACAGATGTCAATGAATGGCAGATTTCAATTAAATGACAGATGTCAATAAAATGACAGATGTCACTAAAATGACAGATTTCAATTAAATGACAGATGTCACTAAAATGACAGCTGTCAATAAAATGACAGATGTCACTAAAATGACAGCTGTCAATGAAATGACAGATGTCAATAAAATGACAGATGTCAATGAAATGACAGATGTCAATGAATGGCAGATTTCAATGAAATGACAGATGTCAATGAATGGCAGATTTCAATTAAATGACAGATGTCAATAAAATGACAGATGTCACTAAAATGACAGATGTCAATGAAATGACAGATGTCAATGAATGGCAGATTTCAATTAAATGACAGATGTCAATAAAATGACAGATGTCAATGAAATGACAGATGTCAATATAATGATAAATGTCCCTATAATGATAGCTGTCAATAAAATTACAGGTGTCAATAAAATGACAGATGTCACTAAAATGACAGCTGTCAATGAAATGACAGATGTCAATAAAATGACAGATGTCAATAAAATGACAGATGTCCATGTAATGACAAATGTCCCTATAATGATAGCTGTCAATAAAATTACAGGTGTCAATAAAATGACAGATGTCACTAAAATGACAGCTGTCAATAAAATGACAGATGTCACTAAAATAATTGTTTCTGTCTTTCGCAAAATAAAAATAGTACTGGCGTTTTGATACAAACAAAATTCTCTCATGGGACACATGGAGAAGTATTGCTGACAACTGGGCCATAGGGACATAAACATCATGGGGATATCATGATCATTATTGACATTTTCCTATTATTAATGTAGGTGGTTGGAGCTGAAATCTGGCATCCAATATTCTTTCTTTAATATGAGTAAGCCCTTGCAAAATTCGTATAACATAGTAGATTTTACTAAATCTCTACACATTTAGATCTACTCAGCTTTTTCATGATGGAAATTGACCTTCACTGCTTTGGTAAACGCCCCATCAGTTTGTCGAATTAACTTGCTTTAATTGCCTGTCATTAATCTAAAAAAAACCTGAATTTAAATATTAAATGACAGATCTGTTTCTGCCCGTAATCCCATTCCCATTGAGTATTCAACTAAAGCAAATGCCTTTCCCAGCAAAAATTGTTTTATTTCCGTTTTCTGGAATTTTTTTTATTTCATCCAAACGAAACTAAACGTCTGTTTGTGTATCGCTTGTTTGTCTGATTGATTTCGATATTTATCAAATATTTAAACTAATTTACGTTTATTTTAAAAATTATTTAATTACTCAACACTGAAGCAGTGTTTGCTTATGTGTGTGTGTGTGTGTATATGTTACGAGAAATACACACATTCTTGCACATGTAAATCAGTTTGTGTTAGTGTTTGTTTTATAGATAAACAAATGGGTACACTGATTGAATAGTACGTCGAGAAGAGCCCGAGAGTTTACTGTGGAGGGAGCGAAGTACACGAGTCCTGTATGGAAAGTGTAGAGAAATAATGTAAAAGGAAGCAGAGAGAATGTCGATACAAGGAAGGAACTTCCTCCAAATCTGTAAGCTAAGCATGGCAAAATTTGGATAATCACTGATCGGGTGGCACTGTTTAAACTGGCACTGAATGTTTATTTTTCTAGAGAAGTTATACATGGATTAAAGATTACTGTCGCACTCCTAAAGATACCGGCTTTTAAGAGGTGGAAACGTTCGCTCAAAAAGGCTTAATTGGTTTTGCATGGCAAACCACCCCAGGCGTAGAGAAGACATTTTACATATTTCAAATTGTTAGCTGCTCTCCTGCCAATCGGCTTCTAAGCCAACCTAGCATACTAACCCGTTGATTATGTCATGATGAAGTTTTTTGTTAATATTTATTGTTGATGAATATTTTAAGTTTAGTCACAAGTTTAGGCCCCCAAGCGGAGCGCATGAATGAAACTGTCATTGCCAACGTGACGTGATGTGCTGGGATCATGAGAATGTCGATTGCCTAAAAAATGCAATCAATAATGAATGTCAATGATATGATGGGCCAGGGCAAACATGCACACAGGAAAGCTGACATGTGTATAAGCAGATGTAAGTGCCGGCACTCACAGTGGCGGAACGAGGGGTGTTGCCTGCGGTGTAGAGTCTTCTCATAGTTTTCAGTTTTCCGGCCCAACTGCATTTAGGGATTTGGCCATCCAGGCGATCGCTTTCTATATAAGGTCCACCATCTGCTAAACCGTCCTTTAGCAATTTAAGACATGTTCGAGTTGACGAATGTCTGTTTTTTTCTTTTTTACAGAAAGCCTTGACTAAGGTGTCTTTACTAATTTCAATTTAAGACTTGGCTTTCCGGGAGAAGAAGACCTGGTTTTGTTTTTAACAGAAGATCTGGCATCTGTTTTGCAACATAAGACATGTTGTTCAGTGAGAGTACCTTGCTGGACCTGCTTCCAGTTTTATAGAAGATTCGTGGTCCTAGAATACGTTTTGTAAAATCATTTGACTCCGTTGCCCGAGAGGCTTTATCTTCTTATTAAATAATTGCATCCATTTTCATAGAAGATTCGTGGTCCTAGGATAGGTTTTGTATTTTTTTTCCCATCCTCATTTCAATTTAGGACATGTTGTTCGAGGGCAAGATGGCTTTATCTTCTTATGAATTGATGGTATTGGCTTATCATAACCCTTTTAATTAAGGGCAGAGAAAGGTTGGTCTGCCTTTCTTATAAAAATCACTGACTCTGTTTTCAATCGTCATTTGAATATAAGAATTTTTTACCGTTTAAAGTAACAAACGGACTTGCATTTTTATACAAGAGCTGATGTTTCGATAGAGGCGCCATCTATATGAGGAATTAGTATCAATGCTAGCTGCCGATGCCAGTATTTTGGTGAGTTTCTCTCCCTTTGTCTGCCTCCTTTTGTCTGTACTATTTTTTATTTCAGACATCTTGTCATCTATAATAATGGATGGCCTGACTAGAGGCGCCATCTATATGTCAATTACTGCAATTATATAATAACCACCGCTTGATAGTCTGGGAAGGTCAGATATAACCATTTCAAGACATGTTGCTTTCCTATTCTTTTTAGATTGAGAAAGTCTGTCATTTCAAATATCCGAGGAACCCTCAATATGTGAGATATTGCAGGAAGGTTTGATAGAGGAATTTCAAGAATTTTCTGATACTCTCTACTCGTCTACTAGCAGCCGCTTGAAAGCTTGATTTCGATAAGAGTCTTTCCTTTCGTTATTGAAGGTCTGATATTCCATTTCAAGAATAAATGTTGGCATACACGGCCAGATATAGAAGTTTTCTGGGCGCCATCTACATGTGAAGTATTGCCAGTGGTATGCAGAGGCATCATCGAAATGATGCTAACTGTTGAATACGATGATGGGCTTCACTTGCGTTAAGCCCCTTTTAAATAAAAAAGCACCATCTATATGTGAACTGTTGCTAGACGCTCGCAGTAGCGGATGTATTGAGTTTCTCTTTGTCTGCCTAGTAATTCTGGTGAAGATTTTCTCCTAAATGGAGGAGTAGTGATGATATTCTATTTTTTCCAGACTCAGGGAATGTAAGTGACGATAACAGTTTGACTGAAATTCTTACATTCCAGTGCATTCCGAGTTGTTACTAGGTAAAGCCTACTACAGATGTGATTAAGGGCAGTGTTAAAGAAACTCAGGTGACTGACGTGCCAAACAAAAACACTACCTCTCGAAAGCTCGTCTAAGCCCATCCGTAAGGTTAAAGGAAGCACGCCGATTGTGCTTTAAAATGCACAAATAGCATCAACCAAAAGTAATTTGGTTAAACATGCTTTTTGGCAAATCGAAAAAATGAAGCTCCGGGGAAAAATCAAGCATTAGAGTCTACTCTCCATGCCATCATGAAAAAAACGGGCAGATGTTACCCTTGGATATGTCAGAAGGCCCTCTTGTTGGACTGTTGAGAACAGACCTTAAAAATTCCCATACTGTGCTGCACCGGCGGTGAGGGATGTTTGCAATGAATGAATGAGTGAATGCATGAGCGAAAGCTACATGGCTGGACGGACAAACGGACGTACGGATGACTGCATGCTCGTTCCCACCTACGCCAACATCCATCCATCCACTGCAATTCCCTATGTACTCGATTAGTATGCTGTCGCAGAAAAATTTCCGGCAAACAGCCGTAGGATATTTTAGGAGCAACTCGCCAAAAAAAAAAAAAAAAAAAAAAAAAATCACAACACCAACAAACTCAAAGAGAAACCTAACATGAATACTTGTCACATATGACACAATGGCGAGCAACAACAACTGCAATCAGCTTAAATAAAGTGAATGAAAACGAAGCAAATGTGGAACGGCGACACAAAACGTGATGAACAAAGAAACCGGGCTGTTTACAAAGGATCCTGGACAATTACAACGATTTCTAGATTTTTTTCAGATTTTCAACTTTGTCCCTATGCGGGCTCTGGCTCACATCCATTCATATGATCCTTTTGTACTGCAAAAGTCTGGAGAAAACTTGATTAGTTTTTCCTTTCAAGGATAACAAACGCAAAAACATTAAAAGTTTATGAACAGAAATCCTTTTCAATGCACACTTATTGTAGCGTGGGCACAAAAAGACCGAGAAAGTTTATGGGAAAGTTCACCAGCGAAAGGCAGCGAAAAGAGGCACATTTTTTTTTTACCAAATCCTTAGGGATTTTAGGACTGCAGTCCTGCTGATTGTAAAGTATGTCGTAAGAAAGAAACTGCATACGACCGCTGTTCCGGCCATGACATTAATCATAAGCAGGCCAAGACCAACGGTTGTAGAGCCAACTTAAGTAAGTAATTTTTCATAAATTATTTGGGGAATTTTTCAGATTTTTTTGGGGAACATTTCATATTGGGCTTTTGGGGGAAATTTGGGGAATTTTTCATAGAGCCATTTCTATTGTCTGACCTAAAACAGCGTTCTTAAATGATTTTTTTTTTCTCAACAATATTTTTGCCCAACACCCACTCTGTCTGTTAAAAATTAAAAAAAAACACAAAATTGCTACCCTCTCCCTTGAGTCTACAGTAGTTTCCTGAAAGCCATGACCGCACACTATAGAGATATTGAAAAAAGATTTTCAAAAAATGTAATTTCATTTCTTCGCATGGTTCATTAGCCAGTAGATTTAACTGGACCATCGCAAACAGACAACGAAGATAACAACCCTCCCCCCCTCCCCCTCTCCTCACCAGAACTCCACAACAACAAATCCTTGAGCTGTGGAGCTTCAAATGTGAAATGAGTGTTCACTGTGGTCCACCATAATTGCTGAAATATTTTCCAGCACATGTTGCTGAAGATATCAAAGTTTCGTTTCATTCTGGGTAATTCCTATTGCCAGCCACATTAAACCCTTACCTCGTCCCCTCGACACTCTAACAATTTGCCACATCGTCGATCATGGGACCACATGCATGTGCAACATTAAATGGCTACTTTTGGAGATAGAGAGAGACAGAGGGAGGGAGAGAGAGTTGGTTGTAAATTAAACCTGATAAGAGTTTCTGGCTACTCACTTTGTAAATGTGGCTGCTGTTGCTGCTGCTTCTGCTGGTTTTGATGTTGCTGGTGCTGTTGATGTTGCTGTTGTTGTTGTTGTTGTGGTTGCCCTTGTTGCACATTAGCCATGTTTTATCTATATATTACATGGTTTTTGTTTTGTTTTGTTTGTATTTAGTTTTTCTTGTGGCAGTATTGGGAATGGCGAAAAGGAAAGAAAACGTTCAAGTCCCTTTGGCTAATGCATCCACTGCTAAATAGATTCAACGTTTTTCTTTTACTATATGCTGTCTCGCTCTGCTTCTAAAACATTCGTTGCATTTCTGGGTTACTTTCGTCCCTTACAAAGGACCTTACTTCTTCGTATTGAAAAATTCCCAGAATTTTGTTATCCTTCTGCACAATTTGCTTCAATGACGCCAACTGTTTCTCCTTTTAGCCTGCAATGGACGGTAAAGCAACAAAGTTATACATTGATTATATTGTCTTGTTCGTTTGTTTTCAATCTAATTGATTCGAAAATAAAAATATGAGACAATTTTCTAATAATGTTATACGTTAGTTTATTTTAAATATTTTATTCGAGATTGCATGAAAACGACAATCAATGAGGGTAGACCATGAAGTAAGGGTATCGGAAGTCATTAAAGGAGAGGAAATCCTTACAAGTAAATGACAGGAATATATGGAAGCTTGTCGTGAGAAATGACTACCATCCGGGGTATTGCAAGTTCGATGACCAGCCCAGACATTAGAGATTCATGAGTACTACCAGCAGTTAAACCTGAAGTACGTTCATCGGTCATCATAAAAAATGTTGGACTGTCATATTCTAAAATTTTTAATGAGATAATATCACCGATTTACTTATTTGCTACACTTAACATAGGTCTTATCCAAGCGTCATCTTTCATTAAGGCGATCGAGTCTACAACAGACGTCGCCACAAGTCTTAGTCCTGCAGGCTGAGCATAGCATGAGAACCAAAATGTTAATCAATTACTCAATTAATCAATTAATCAATTGTTCGATTAATCAGTTAATCAAGTATTCAATTAAACACTTAATCAGTTAATCAATTATTCAGTTAATCAATTAGTCAATTATTTGATTAATCCATTAATCAATTAATCAGTTAATCAATTATTTGTTTAATCAATTAATCAATTATTTGATAATTCAATTATTTGATTAATCAATTAATCAATTTAACTATTAAATTAATCAATTAATCAGTTAATCAATAAATAAATAAATCATTTAATCAATTAATCAGTGAATCAATAAATTTTAATAAATTAATTGTTTGATTAAGTAATTAATAAATTATTTGATTAATCAATTAATCAATTATTTGATTAATCAATTATTCAATTTAACTATCATATTAATCAATTTAACTATTAAATTAATCAATAAATCAATTAACTGATTAATCAACTAAACTATTAAATTAATCAATTTAACTATTAAATATTAAATTAATAAAAAATAAAAAATAAAAAATAAAAAATAAAAAATAAAAAATAAAAAATAAAATGTTTTTAATTTCTTGAATATTTTGGTATAATTTTTATTTTTATTTATTTAATTTTATTTATTCTTTTTTATTTATTATTTATTTATTTATTAAATTAATCAATTAATCAATAAATCATTTAATCAATTAACTGATTAATCAACTAAACTATTAAATTAATCAATTTAACTATTAAATTAATCAATTTAACTATTAAATTAATCAATTTAACTATTAAATTAATCAATTTAACTATTAAATTAATCAATTTAACTATTAAATTAATCAATTTAACTATTAAATTAATCAATTTAACTATTAAATTAATCAATTTAACTATTAAATTAATCAATTTAACTATTAAATTAATCAATTAAACTATTAAATTAATCAATTAATTAATTAATCAATTAATCAATTAATCAATCAATTTATCAATTAATCAATTACTACATTAATCAATCTCAATTAAGGAGGAAAGCCGTTTAAGATTATATACTTCCTGGACACATCATATCCGAAGATGACGTTTGAATGATCAATTGTCAGCCGCCTCGAAGTAATATGAAATCAGTTCCGGGAGCCGTAACATTTCCCCAGGAGACAAAAAAAAAGAGTAAATTAATCATTAAATAATTTTTGTCCACTTCTGTGATCATTCCCAACATTAAACCATTTCTAGAGTTGTCTTTTCCTGGCATTGGCATTTTACGCAGACAATTCTTTAAACATGTTCAGTCTACGAAACAGAATGACCTTTGCAGCTGTTGCGACCTTCTTTAAAATTGTCACTGATTTTTCTTCTTTTTTTTCTCTAACTCAGTGTAAGTGTATTGGTGCGTTATTTCTCATCTTTCCATTCGACCGAAGGAAACGGAAACAAAAAGAGAGATGGTCAATAAAATTCAATTTAAGTTCAAATATATTTAAAATGTAATTTAAAATAAATTTATTATACCTCACATCCTGTCCGAGAACAGAGAATGTCCCCCGGCATGTCAGTCAGCTACTTAGTTGGACGTATGTGTGGCAGCGACAATTATATTTCGTAGCACAACCTTTCGTCCGCATCACCCGCTTACATTCGTTTGCAATGGAGATAAAGTACAATTTATAATGGATTACGATAATGGAGTCCAAAGTAACAAAAAGGAAACGCCCCACACACACAAAAAAAAAAACGAAATCGGTGTTTGTTTAGAAAACAAAAGCAACGGAACGACCACAAACATGGCTAATTTGATCAAGATGGCGGCCTAATAATGTTCAGTAGATACTACATTTTTTGTGCTGCTTGGTTGTTTTTTTTTTGGTGAAGGTGGGCTGGACTGATTTGGGTCAAAAACATTAAGATGTTTGGCCACACATAGAATTGTGGAGCACAACGATTGTATAAATTTCCGTGACAAACTAAACAAAAAATAAATTGCATTCGCGAAGGACAGCAGGAAGACCAAGGGATTGAATTATGATAACAGTAAAAAAAACCGATTATTTGATTGATCTAAATATTAAAAGAACACAATCTTTTGGCCGTTCAAGCGGGATTCGTGAGAAGTGTCAAAGTCGAAAAGTTAAGTTTACGTTGTCAGTTCATCATGAATAGACTGAAAAATAAAAAATAAAAAATAAAAAATAAAAAATAAAAAATAAAAAATAAAAAATAAAAAATAAAAAATAAAAAATAAAAAATAAAAAATAAAAAATAAAAAATAAAAAATAAAAAATAAAAAATAAAAAATAAAAAATAAAAAATAAAAAATAAAAAATAAAAAATAAAAAATAAAAAATAAAAAATAAAAAATAAAAAATAAAAAATAAAAAATAAAAAATAAAAAATAAAAAATAAAAAATAAAAAATAAAAAATAAAAAATAAAAAATAAAAAATAAAAAATACAAAAATACAAAATACAAAAATTGGGATTTTACAAAAATCTAAATTTTTCTTATTTCTTGCCTCTGGTGCGAATCGAACCCACAACCCCCACGCTGATAGGCAAGCACGCTACCAACTCGCCTACCGCGGCGCCTGGTACAGTTTTATATTTTCCTGAAAAGTTTTCAAAGTATATTTTTCCGTTTTTGTAGCACAGTGTAATATATATATGTTTAACTGGTCCCAGCCCCACTACGCTCTGAAGGGAGCTGCACAAAGCAAAAAACAAATGTTATCTCAGTGTGTGTAATTAAGACAAGTAATTATCATATAAAATACTATGACTATGATGGTTGTTATTGTTATTATTATCGATGTCGCTGTTTTGTTGTTATTATGGATCGTTGTTCGTTGTAGATCCATCATTAAACCCCGTTTAATCGATTGATATAAAAATCCTTTTCACCAACAAATATGATAATATCCAAACACTCAGCACACCACTCACACTCACTTGCCTACACCCTTAAGAAAAATGCACAGACACACACACACGACGCACACTTGAGAAATGTTGAAATGTTATAAGGCAAAAGATGGAAAAGATATCATAAGGAATAGATAACAACAACAATATCAGTAATGGTAGGGGTAGCGGCAGCAGCAGCAAAAAAACTAATAAACAACAAAAAGACATGACATGAATAACAAAATCTGTAAAACATCATCATTATTACCACACACAAACTTGCGCGCTCTCCTCTATCTCTCTCACACACCCACTTCACAATCCAATCGAACACGTAGAACTCAACGAACACTTTCAAACACACACACACACATACTGGCAGGGGTATGAGAGTATTTCTCCTTGTGTGAAAGTGTGTGTGTGTGTGCCATACTTGCATATGTATTTTGATATGTGCAGGCAATAAATGATAAGGCATACAACGAAATGCCAGCACACGAACAGTAAACAATCATCAGCAGTCTAAGCTTCCCAGCACCCACACCCCATCCCGCATAGCGTAGACCTACCATATCCCTTATGGCATTGCCATTGTCATTACCGTCACACACACACACTCACACACATATAAAAAAAATCGGTAAATATCGTTAAAAACCAATTGTAAACTTATGTTGGAAAAACGTTTAATCGTTGAAACGAATCAAAGGCAACAACAACAACACCAGATGCACAAACGCCAACCGAACCATCAACACTCCAGTCGCCTACACGCGCCATCTTCGCCTTCTCCACGAAATGTTGGAGTTTAGCTGAAGTACAAGAATAATGTGAAGGGCAACACCACGAAATGTGCCGAGTTCTTTTTTCTTCTTTTGTGTGTTGTAGTTGTAATGACTTTACAGAAAGAAGATTAACAACAATATCAGCAACAAAAACCACGTAAACAAATCGACCCAACCGGCCGTCCGACCGACCAACCGACCGACCGTATGTTATGGCACACGTGTGATGTGTGCAAACAAATTTGAACTGTCAGGGTCGAACTGCATTGCTACGTAACGAAGACTTTACGGCGAATAAGTGCAAATCAAATAAGAGAAAAAGGCCAATTAAGGACCACAAACAACGCAAGTCAATAGGGCAAATGAAGGAGATGATCATGCACAAACTTGTTATACGCTAACTTCACAAATATCTTTGGCATCTCTAAACCGGGGCTAAACCGATTTGAATTAAATTCCATGAGGGTTAAGTTGGGGTGTCTGTCCCTAGGCACACTTGTGAAATAAAAGGAAACGTCTGGCAGAAGTTTTGCCAGTGCCAAAGGAAACAGATAAAAGTGTGAAAAATAATAAAAGTCACAAAATTTGTGGGCAATTTTAAAAAATGTGGCTCAGTTTCACTCAAATTTTCACTAACAACATGTAGACCTATCAGAAAAATGTGATGGGATTTAAACACATTACGGCTCACTCAACGAAAATGTCCATAAACAACAGAAAGGCCTGCCCGATCGAAAGTCACATTAATTCCATGAAATTAATTCTTCAGAAAACGAAAAATCCACGTACTCAATCAAAGCCGAATTCAAATATCCTTTTTTGCAGAGGGAAAATAACGTACGAACTTATAACAATCCATGAAGGAACAGGGGAAACTTCTCTCGTATCAGTGAGCAGTGCAAGATATAAATGAGACCGAAGTTTTACCTGGCTTAGAGATTACTCTCTTACTCGTAAAGTCGCCAGGTGGAAAACAGCCGGTCTTACCTGTTTTTGAACCTGGGTTCTGCTGAGTGGTAGTCGCACACACCATCTACCACACCACGGGAAAATAGCCATTTAGAAAAACAAAGCTGATCTCATCTAGGAACGGCGCTTCTCTGCTCGATATCTCGAAACTAGATGAATGGATTTACTCTTGAACAACGTTGGGAAATAATGCCGACTGATTTCCGAAGACAATGATGGACGCTGACAAATCTGTAATTTTTTTTAATATTTTTGCACCCAAATAAATCGGGTGTTTGGAACTTGTATCAAGTAAAGCTTTTTTGCTTCTAAACAAAGTTTATTTGTTTGCTGTTATTATTACGTATTTGGGCACAAGTATTAGCGTGTTTGAGAACAGATACGCAATGTACTTATTAAATTCTAGAAAGAATAACATTTGAGTAGAAATAACTTTGTATTTGCAGCTATTTTCATATTTTTTTTGTCTCTATGCCCTTTAAGTGTGTAACCGAGAGAATGATATATTGATATAGAGAGAGTAACAAATTGAAAATAATTTTCAAAAGTAATACAAAATTGTATTAGAAATATATAAGTACATATATCTATATATATACTTACAAAGTAAGTGACCATTTTTGACCATTTTTTTTAGCGTGTGGGTAGCCCACAGTTAATTGTACTCAAGTTTGTGCAGAAAGTGCATTACAGTTGACAACATACTCATGATCGCCGTTGCACGGTGGTCCAGATGTAAATTTCACCCAAAATTCCTCAGTCCTTCACTATAATATACATTTTACTTACTAACTTAAGTTGGTTCTACAACCTGTTGTTGGTCTTGGCCTGATTAATAAATGATTTCCAAGCTTTTCGGTCTTCCGCTTGGCTTCTCCAGATCGTGATATCAAGGATTTTCATGTCTTCTTCTACTTGGTCCCTCCACCGGAGTCTCAGTATTCCCTGTCTGCGCCTTCCGTGGTAGTTGTCGTCCAACGCCTTTCTGACTGGAGCATTTCTGTTCATTCGACCGACATGTCGCAGCCAGCGCAATCGCTGTATTTTGATGCGCTTAACAACGTTCATGTCGGGATATAGCTCGTACAGTTCACGGTTTGTTCGACGTCGATACTCCTCGTTAACACCTATCGGGCCATCGATTTTTCGAAGGATTTTTCTCTCAAAAAAAAAAACACCCAGCACAGCTTCATCGGCTTTCGAAAGTGCATCGGCGCCATAAAGAAACACAGGATAAGCGTGTTGTACACTGTTCGCCGAGAATGGGCTCTGTTCCTCAATTGTTGGTTGAGCCTGAAATAACTTATATTTGCCAGCACGATCCTTGGCTTTATTTCGATGCTGACCTTATTATTTCTATTAATGGCGGAGCCGAGATATACAAATTCTTCAACTACCTCGACGTTGCATTTGCCGGCCATCACTATGTTGCCTTTCTTTCGTCGCGACGTTTGCCTAGCAGTGGCAAGTATAAATTGTATTGTATCCTCATTCTCCATTAGACCCATCTTCGCCGTTTCCTTCTCAATTCTGGAAACCGCAACAGTTACATCTCGCTCTATCTTACCGACGATGTCAATGTCGTCCGCATATGTGAGTTGGTTGCGGCCTTTGGTGTTCACTGTGCCTGTTTTGTTAACTTCGACTTTTTCCAATATTTTCTCCATTAATATATTGAAGAAGTTGCACGATAAGCTGTCACCTTGTCGAAGACCTCATGTTGTCGTGAATGGTTCCTATTTTAACTGAGGATCTCGCTTCACTCAGAGTCTTTCTGCAGAGGCGTACAAGTTACGATGAGATCTCAAACGCAGACATGGTTTCAAACAATTTTTCTCTAATCGGCATGTCGATGGGGGCTTTATAGTCCATGAATAGATGGTATGTATCGCTTTGCATTTAATGGGTCGTCTCCAGCATCTAAAGAAGTGTGAAGATTTGGTCGACGGTGGATTTATTGGGACTGAAGCCACACTGATAGGGCTGAATCAGTTCGTCGAGTTTTGGCTTCAATCTTTGAATTGGTCATGGGTTGCAATCATCAGGCATGCGTTCATACTCCCAGATGGTACAGACTAGCTAAAGCATGCACCTAATCAGCTGTTCTCCTCCCATCTTATACAGCTCTGCTGCAATTCCGTCAGCACCTGCTGCCTTGTTGTTCTTAAGCCGGGGTTTTGCTGCTTTGACCTCATCTGGGTTAGGGGGTGGACATTCTACACCATCATCTAAAATTGGTTGCGGGATGTTTTCTTCGCCGGATTCTTCAGCCGCTAACAGGCTGGCAAAATGTTTCTTCCAAATCCTCAGCAAATCCTCGACGTGTCTGTCACCAGGTTCGCATTTTCATATCTTCACGAAGTTATGCCAGTAGACGAGCCTTGGCTTTGATGTTTTACTCGTTAATAGAATTTTCTGGCATCATTTCTATTTGCATAGCACGATATATTTTACAGAACCATAAAATATTTACTAAAGGGTGTTTTTTATTGAGGTATAAAATTGAAATAAAACACAAGAAAATCGTTTTAATGTCCATCAATTTGGCTTTATTGGAAGGATAATTTTATGCCATTAATGTTTAAATATGATTTCGGGCATGTGGCCGCCGCGGCTGACTCGAATAAAGCCAATTCTACAGGTCCAATTTTCAACCACTTGTTGGAACCACAACTCATCCACATTCATGCCATCCAATTCGGGAACAAAATAGTCGGTTATCATGGCTCTATACCGGTCTCCATTAACGGTAACTGACTCTCCAGCATTATTTCGGAAGAAGTATGGCCCAATGACTCCACCAGCCCATAGAGCACACCAAACAGTCAGTTTTTGTGAATGCAATGGCATAAAATGGACGGAGCTTGCGGTGAACTTCGCGAGCTGAACCATTACTTTCGAAATAAATTTGCACGATTCGCAAGCGTTGTTCTTTTGTCAACCTGTTCATGATGAAATGGCAAACCAAACTAAATATTAATCACTTGACAGCTGACAAAATGGCCGCCAGTTAAAAAAGTGATGCCAACGTAAAGTTCTATACCCCAATAAAAAACACCCTTTATATCCAAAGTTATAGACTTTTGGCCGATTGCATTTTATTCGGGACCACTGTGCATCGTAGTACTCGTCGCTATGGAAAATGCCCCAAATGAAAAATTTCCCAAAATAAATGAAGAATTCTGCAAACAAACTCTCATACAAAAATATTGGGGAGTTTTTCATAATTTCAGTTTCATTTTTCGCGATATTTTCAAAACAAATGTGAATCAAAGATGTTTTTATATAATTTGTTGGTATTACGATACAAATCCATAGTAGGAGCTATTTTAAAAAAAATGACATCAATTCAATATTACTCATACGCTCTAAAAATTGGCTAATGCTATACTAGAAAGCAAATGTCAATTGATACACTTTAAAGAATCATTTCTAGAAAGTTCATATGTTGTTCTAGAAAGTTATTTATTGAGATCTCAGGTACATTTTTGTAGTTGATTGTTTGAATTTTGAGCGGACCTGAACAGTGGGAAAAATGTTAAACCAATCTTTGGTGTCATGGTTGGCATCTTGGAACTGTAGGACGGTCCAACTATCATTGGGTTTCTCTCCCACAAAACTAAGGACATGACCTCCGATGGCAGTTCCCCCGTAATCTGTAAGGTAGCCAGGTTTCATCTGAACTGGAATCCGAGGTCATGTCTCTTATGTGTTGCGATACAGAGCCAGTTGTAAAACAATGACAGAGGTTTCGTTAACTGTAGACCGCAGTTGCGGTCTACATTTTGAAGCTCTTGCAGAACTGGTTCAGCAGTCCATTGCGAGCCGGATAACGGTAATATTTCAATACTAACCCGTGTTGCCATCCGTTCTACAACCCATACGATTTATGCCAACATTTCGAATCTCTGAATACTTCAATGCGTATTTGCTAACATTTAATTTGACATCAACTATATTTCCTTCTCAACGAACTGCCAACCTCTTGTATTATGAAGTTCCCTTAAGTATAAGTAAATTGGTTTTCATATCCTACAGCTGTCCGGCCTATCGAAGATGGCACCACAACAATAACAACAACAACAAGGAAACCGAAACCCCAAACTCAAATTAAGTTGGTGTTGGAGTAGATGGAGCACTTCACCCGCCAGTACTTTGTTTTAACCGTTCATGATAAATAGTTAATAATAAAAAGGGATATTTGAAACTCGTTTCAAATATTGTGTCCTTACGGAAACATGTACTGGCAGACACACACGCACACACGAACGCAGCGCAATCCTTTTGTGTTATCAAAGTCATTGAAATCTCACGACAACGTAGAACGACGAAAAACGGAATTCGGGAACATTTTTCAAATTTATATTTTGTCAAACCCCGTTTAGCGGCGATGATACAGACGAAGACGTTGTCGAAGAAACCAGAAAAGGACGTTGTGAAAACCAAAAAGGAAACAAACAAAAACACACCCACTCAACCGTGTATACACATAAGGACGAAACAAATGTATTTAAGGATATACATATTAACACACGTATAAGCCGATAGGCACGCACACACAGAAACACTCACAGCCTCCGTCGGAGTCAGAGTCAGAGTAGTCCTCGCCCTCTCTCCAGGACATGCGACTACGTACAAGAACTAAAATAAAGTATTACTTAAGGCTTATTAATGCTTTCAAGTTCCATTGACATTCTTTTTCGGTGAATAAACACATGTGCTATTTTGTTTGGCTTTTTCGTGAGGTTGATTGGGGGGGTATGCTGTAGGTGTAGGTGCTCCTTGTCCTCATCCTCTTTTCCTTCTGTTTGTTGTTATTATTTTATGTTTGCAGGACTCCATAGAAATTACGAAAGCAGTTGCCAGCTAAACGGCGCAGGCGTTACTTTCGGCCATAAAACTGAAAATATAAGTGGCAGCAAAACGGGAACAGCACGAAAACGGGCTCCATTCAAATGGCCTTAAAGGAAATGTCAAAATACGAACAGCACACAAAAAAGTGTCAACTGCAAAAAGAGTGTCGACAACGTCAATCAACTTTGAGAAGTGTGCCCCAGATGGGATAGGACGAACATGAGGCTGATTATTTGTTTTTATTATTATTTTTTTTTATTTTTTTTATTTATTTATTTATTATTAATTACAATACAAAGTAAATTTATATTCTAATTTTTGGGTCCAAGGGTAAACAGGGTGACACAGACCATATGTTTAGATTTTTGCAGCGACAGACCAAAGCCTCTGGTGGGAATCGAACCCACAACCCCCACGCTGATAGGCAAGCACGCTATCAACTCGCCTACCGGGGCGCTTCTATTATTATTTTATTATTTTATTTATTTATTGCAAATATAATTTAGAAAAAATAGTAAAAAAAAAATGGAGTGGCTGCTAGGGCCTTCGCCTTTGATTATGGGAAATAACCTTTCTCGTTTCCCTTGGATGACTGTATTGTTGTTGTTTTTTGTTTTTTTTTTGTAGAGACAAAATTAATCAGCCCCAGAAAATAGATTCGCCATCCTTTCCAACAACTCAATATTACACCCACCAGCCTAACGAGAATTTTGCACAATGGCCCCGCATTACTCGTTTACCAACTCCAACTGACTCAGCATTTGGTGCTACACGCCCATTATCGCTTCGTTATCGCTTCTCAGCCTTAGAGCAGCCCGATATGAACAACGATTTTAGTCGAAAACTCATAATTTCCGGCGAAGCTCATTTTCATCTAGGCGTCTGTGTTAACAGGCAAAACTGTCGCATCTGGGATGGGAAAACTCGGAGGTGAGAGTGACTTTTGGAGCGGATTTTAAAGCAATTTTTTCACTGCAAGCGATTATTCCGGTTAATGACAAACTATTTTTTGTGGCTCCCGATTGAAAACACGAACTTGCACAATCTGTGATATCAGTAGGATGACCGCCATGTCGCATAGCCCGGGCCACAATTGATCTTTTGGGGTCCATGTTCGGTAATCATATTATCAGCTGTCTAGGTGATGTTAGACCGATTCTATCTTTGAAGTCTTGAATTGACCTTGGGCTGTTGGCGTAGACCTTATCTTTCACGTGGCCCAAAGGCAGCAGTCGCAAGGTGTTAAATCACAAGATCTCGGTGGCCAATCAGTCAAGATGATTTGTCGATGGAATTCCGGATCATGTTCATGCATTTCAAGGACCCAAAAGACACGATGTTGTTGATGATCGGTCGGCTTCAGTTCTTGTGTTAACTGAACTTTATTAGCCTGAAGACCCAAGTCAAACCCAGGTTTTCTTTAACACCTTGGGCTACAGCAACAATATTCTCAGTTGTTCTTGAGCAACGTGCATGGGTTTTATTCTTCACATCACTAACTTGTCCCAACAGCTCGAATTTTCTCAGCAATTTCTGTTTTGCGGTCCGACAAAGTGCTTCACGACGACCCAAAAATGCTTTCGTTTTGCTCACTGAGACTGCAAGATTTTCACCACTTTTGTAATGATTTTTAATAATTTCAGTTCGTTGTTGAAGCGTGTATCGTTCCATTTTTAGTTTCGGCGAAGTTTCTACTTGTCAAATGTCATAGAGTGAAAGCTTCAAAAGTGACAGTTGCCGAAATACCGGGTGATTCAAAATAACACTTCTTGTTGGCAAACCCTTTACATTTTAATGTCCTTAAGCACTCAATTTATTGATCCTTACATTCTAGTCTGTCTGTATAATTTTGGACTGGTCTCACAACATACACGAGTCTATGGAAATCCTAAGAATTGCCCACAAAATACGCTACAGTGGCAACACTGAATGCGGACAACATTTAAATGCTCTTAATTTTCTACTCGTAAGTTAATTTGGATGAGCTGGCAAAATACTCTTATGGCAATTGAAGAGCAGACATTTCTCATGAATAATGCAAAGGAATCCCTTAAATTTGCCACACATTCAGCCAAACATACAAACACACGCACTTGTACACCTTCAAGTAGCATCCCTTAAATGGATGAGACAACAAAGTGGAAACTCTGACATTTGTCATCATGTGCCGTGCGTGCGAATGTGTGAATTTGTTGTTGTTTACGGTGTCTTGCACTTATCGGCCACAACCTTAAAATTGCCGTTGATTGCTCACTTTTATTTTTTTGCTTCTTTGGCCCTGCACATCTTTATCCAAGTTCTTCTTTTAACGATAATTTCGCTGTTGGACTTTTCATGTTGGTGGGCTGTTGTTGGTTTTCGTAGCCCTTGGGAAAGTGATGTGGTTGTTGTTGGGTTTTCCTTTGCCTTTGCTATTTTGGATTTCATTCATTATTTAATGACGCAACAGCCAGCAATTGTCATTTCGGCTCCTTTAGGTGTTCGGCTATTTTTCCTTGTTCTGTTTTTTGTCCATCTCTTAATTACCACTTGCCTAGAGAAGGGGGGCAAACAGAAATAACCGAAGAAACAGCAGCCCCCGCTCACTTACTCGCAAAATAAAGTGAATTGTTTTATGATTTTGGTGTTGGCCATCACAGTGCACCCTCGCCGACTCCCTATCTTGCCACCCCAAAGAAATAATTAATTCTTTGTTATTGTAACTATTATTATTATTATTTTTGAGACAATGGCAACGCACAACCACAAACCAGTCCAGACCAGACCAGACCACTTTGGTTTATGGAAATTGACAGGGACATTTTCATTTCGGTCCTCCCCTGTTTTTACATTAGAAGGCATTTCATGTAACCGCTCTTTTGTGGGCGACCAGCACAAGTCGGGAGGAAATTATTTTAAGTTCAAATTTTATATTTGTGGTGGGAAAAAGGTTAAATGTCTCACCAACAACAACAACAACAAAAATGCCAAAATGAACCGACCGCTAAAGGCTCCAACGCAACCAGGCCAAGGAGGGCATGAATTGTCGGAGTTTTCCTTAATCGTCGACTGGCAAACTGGTAGGTAGGCTTTTGCTGGCCACCGTAATTGTCTTTGTTTCATTTGTATTTATATCAATAAATCCCCTTTTAAAATGTCATGACTCTAAAGGGACCAGCAGATTTAAATGCTGGCATTGGTGGGGGGGTGTCACCGGGGTCTGTTACAAAATTTAAAGAAAATAAATGTGAGAAAAGTGAAAACGGGAAATATTGCCAACAAAATGAAAAATTCCAATAGATTTACACGAAACAATGGAATTGATTTAACAGTTTCATAAAATCAATGAAATATTTTCATTGCATTAATGAAATAATTTCATACTTTCTTATTGGAATATCACTCCAACAAACGAAATCTTTCCATTATATTGATGTAGCATTTTCATAAAATCAATGAAATATTTTCATAATATCAATGAAATAATTTCATTGCATTAATGAAAGAATTCCATACCTTGTTATTGAAATAGCGTGACACTATTCGCTCCAAGCAATGCAACCATTTCATTACATTGATGTAACATTTTCATAAGATCAATGAAATAATTGCATTGCATTAATGAACGAATTTCATACCTTCTTATTGGAATAGATCTAAACTATTCGCTTTAACAAACGAAATCTTTCCATTATATTGATGTAGCATTTTCATAAAATCAATGAAATATTTTCATAAAATCAATGAAATATTTTCATAAAATCAATGAAATATTTTCATAAAATCAATGAAATATTTTCATAAAATCAATGAAATATTTTCATAAAATCAATGAAATATTTCCATTGCATTAATGAAAGAATTTCACACCTTGTTATTGAAATAGCGTGACACTATTCTCTCCAAGCAATGCAACCATTTCATTATATTGATGTAAAATTTTCATAAAATCAATGAAATATTTCCATTGCATTAATGAAAAAATTGCATACCTCGTCATTAGAGTAGAGCGACACTACTCGCTCCAATTAATGCAACCATTTCATTATATTGATGTAACATTTTCATAAAATCAATGAAATAATTTCATTGCATTAATGAAAGAATTTCATACCTCGTTATTAGAGTAGAGCGACACTACTCTCGCATGCAACCATTTCATTATATTGATGTAACATTTTCATAAAATCAATGGAATAATTTCATTGCATTAATGAAATAACTTCATTGTATCAATGAAATAACTTCATTAAATCAATAAAATACCTTCATTGCATTAATGGAATAACTTCGTTGTATCAATGAAATAACTGCATTTGATTAACAAAATAACTTCATTGCATTAACAAAATAACTTCATTTCATGAACCAAATAACTTCATTTCATTAACAAAATAAAGTCATTGCATCAATGAAACATTTGTTTTTTTCACCTGAGGAACATTTTACACCATTGCACCAACGAAATATTTACATTAGCATTTACTATGCTGCGGCAAACAGGTCATCGGCCTTAGCTGGGTCATGAACCGCTGACTTTACGGATTTGTTGTCAAACCGATGCTGTTGCAGTTGGCACTGGAGAAGAAGAAACGCCGGGATAGAACCGAGCGGATCATGAGAACGGATGACAGTGTCTTCTGTTATGCTGATGTCTTCCTTATCGCCCAGATCTTTCTCAAGGAGCCCTAAAGATCCTGCCGATGTAAGCTAAAGGATAAATCACTTCCTTATAACTCACAGGATGTTACAATTCAATCCGTGCTAATGAATGTCTGTCATTCCTGAAGGATATCAGTGTCCGTTGTCTACACGAATGTTCTATTTTCTTATTACTTTCACCACATCGTTCGCAAGGATCCTTAAAGACTCGGTCGTTCCAATCTATAGGATAGATCGGGACCTGATAACTCCAACGGTGTCACATCACCCAGATCTTTCGCAAAGTAATCCAGTCCAATGCAGTAATTCCTTTCTTACTGCCGATTGTTGGCAATTCTTCGTAGATCTGAAGCCAGATGTCAATGACCTTTTTTTTTTGTCCATACGACTGTCATTCCCTTTCACCCCTTAAGACCCTCATTACTCCAACGATGCCACATTTTAGTTCTTTCCACAGAATGTTGGCCATTCATCTTTTTCTTCATTCTTTCACAGCGGCAGCCCAATAGCTCAGGCGTTGGTGTCTTAAGAAATTTACCACATTTCCTATGTTTTGTGTTCTTAATTAAAGGATATTCATTATCGTCTTCTTGCGCGCTACTCGTCCCTGGCTTTCAATAGGAAAAGCATGTCTTCCCTAGCCTCCTTCCCACTTGCCTCTATCCGCCAAACAAACGCCCAGACTGAAAGCTGCTCTTAAAGACATTTTTGTTGTTGTTTTGTTTCGTATGCGAACGAAGAGAAAACATAAATTATCTTATATCCTTATAAAAGTTGCTTCCTTTCTGCATTTCTGCATTTTTATTATTTTTTTTTTTTAATGTTTTTGGTGTAATTTTAAAATAATGACACACTTTTCGAAACTCAAGACAACAATTCTGAAAAGCATTTTAACTTTTCTGAATACACGCTGCCACGTAGAGCTGAGCGGAGAAGCACTAAAAACCCATAAACCTGAGGTGGCATCTTGAGAGCACAGTTAAAATCCTTTTTAACACAAAGGAGGAAACACACACACACAGGGCGGCAGATGAGTCGGCCGAATGGGTGTGGGTGGATGGGTGAGTTGAGGCCGGTGTGTGTTGGCGAGTACAAGGATTCAACAGTATCTGTGCTGTCCGTCCGTCCGTCTGGCCGTCCATCCGCCCACCTGCCAGTCTGTCGCTCGGTCTGTCTGTCCTTCGTGCTGTCTTTTGTATCATCGTTAATGCTAAACTGTTTCGCTTTGTTCTTGTTGCAGGAGATGATGATGCATCCCGTTGCATATTATGCATGCAACAAGACCGACCCCAACCACACGCCCAGTCATCGCACCCCTTTCCGCCCGCTTACAAAGGCAAAACTCAAAATGGAAAATGCAACAATAAAGAAAATTTAATATAAATAATAAATAAAAAGAGAAAAGAGAAAAGAACAGGACAGGAGAGGACCGAACAGAACAGAACAGAATAGAGCAGAATATACTTGTTGGGCACGCAACATTTAATGTTTCCACAAATAAACAATTTCACTTCCATTCGTGTTGAATGTCATCGTTTTTCGTTTTCCTTCTCTTTTTGTTGTTGTTGTCGTTGTCTTTGCAACAACAAGGACCTACTCGAGGCTTTGGCTACAAGTGCCAGAGCAAAAGAACGACAGCGAATGAGCTGACAAAACAACAACATGGACCCCCAACAGAAATAAAAATATGCCACAACGTGTCAGTTGCATGCAACACACAGCAGGTGCTCTCTTCCTATACAGAAACAACAACAACAACAACAAAACACATACACAAATGAACTGAACTGAAGTGAAGTGAACAGAGGTAGCAACACGAACCACCGAGTGGGAATGCCAACAATGGCAAGCCAGTCAAAAATCGTAAAGCACAAGAGCAGCGGGCAGTGATGCGGGGAAAGTGCCAACTCTTTACCCACTTAAAGTTAAATGGAAGCTAACAAATATTTCTACAAAAAAAAGAAACAAAAACAATTTCAAAAATTCATTTCAACATCGCCACATCTACGCTCGTTGCGTTAAGCAACTTATGGTGTAGCTCAAGATGTGGCCATTGAAGGCTTGATTTTCAGTTGGTCGAATTCACAGAGACCCCCAACACAAAAAGAACTTAGTTGGGATGTAATTCTGAACATCAGCAGCGCAATGAATGGCGGACAGAGGCAATCGGGGATTTTGCACTAGATCAACTTGTATTGTACTTGGGAAGACATTGGTCAGATGCGACTTGTGATAATTAGGTCGGCAGCCGCACTGACGGTAGATGTCACGGTTAGCAAAACTGGCCAGTGGATGTGGGCGGTCAATGATGTACTGCAAGACTGGGCCAAGTAGGCTCGAATGGCGGACTAGGCAGTTAGATGACATGTGGAGGGCCGTTTGGCGGCATCGGAAGCGATTCCAAAGAGTCAGGCGTCTCAGGAAGACGTAAAAGGTCATGTTTGTTAAAGGACGGTAAAAAGGACGAATGGAGCAGTTACGTTCCGGGGAAAGCAAACCAAAGGTATCCGATAGAGTTAGGAGCAATCCCCGATTGTATCAGGGGATCAGCCTCCTTCCAGCAGCTTCTGTATCAGTTAGGATAAGGCCATTAAAGAAAGCCTGATACCCAATTTATACGATGACTTTTTGTCTTGACATTTTTCTCTACGTTCTCTCGTTGAAGGAATATCAGTGAGCTGTACACTAGGGTGGAGTGAAATTCAAAAAAAAAAAGTTAACATCGGAAAGAGATGTAGTCTGGGGTCCTAATGAGGGGAAAAATAAAGAAAAAAATTTTAAAAAATTTTTAGGGGTCGCGCCACTCCCTCGAAATTTGGAAATTACCGCTATTTTGGCGTTGATTTTAGAAAAATCCTAAAAAGTTTTATGTCAATAAATGTTTGCAATAGCGTAAACAATGAAATAAGGGCATGAATAAATTTAAAATTTTTTTTCTCATTGTTCAAAAATTTCAAAAAGTAAAATAAGTCAAATCGTCCCTTCTTCAGAAAATTGACTGAACAATGAAATCGCCACCAAAGCTACAAATATTAGTCGATTATCCTCATATTTGCCTCAAATACTTTTGTTTGGGCACTGAACAAGCTCAAACTTAAATTTCGAATAAGTTCAGTCGTTAATTTTTAGGATTTTTCTAAAATCAACGCCAAAATAGCGATAATTTCCAAATTTCGAGGGAGTGGCGCGACCCCTAAAATTTTTTTAAATTTTTTTTCTTTATTTTTCCCCTCATTAGGACCCCAGACTACATCTCTTTCCGAGGTTAACTTTTTCAAATTAAAAAAAAGCATGTTTTCACTCCACCCTACTGTACACGACAAAATTGTTCACTCACTGACCATAACTTCAGTAAAATGTCGTCTCTGAAAGGCTAGAAAAGTCTTGCTTAATGTTTAACTCATTTATTGTTTGTAATGGCGTCTATTGTAAAACATCCTTTGCTGCAGGATATATCACAGATTGATTTGAATTTGGCACTCTGAAAGTTTTTTTAAACTCGGGACATCATTAACTTCCCGCTATGAATTTGTGGTCGCCCATTTTACAGTTGCCGTCGTCTTACTGTGGCGTCATTTGAGTTTTTTTCGTTGGAAAAATCATATCTTTTAAACGGAATAAGATAATCGAATATTAAAAATGGATTATGATAGCCAATAAAATGAGTATTGGTAAAGGGTGCTACGCCTTGTGGGTGCCTACTTATGGGTTATCAAAGTAAGAGGCACACACTCGGTTCCCCATCGATGGTAACATCGAAGATTTCATGCAACAACCTGATGCGAATTTGGCACAACGATTTTTCATTATTCGCTCACACGGTCCAATTGACTCAGCAATTGACGGCAAACGATCACCCGCTTGGTTATTGTTTTTTTTTTTTTTGTAGTATGAGCAGCTCGAAATGCACAACGATTATTTTCAAAAAATCATCTTTTTGGATTATTTTTTTCGACTATTCAAAAAACCATTTTTTATTTGTATCACCCTTTAATGGTTCAATAACTAACTTAAGACATTTGAAAAATATTCTTCGTCTGAAATGTAAGAAATCATTTTGTTCAGCGGAAAAATCTTTCATTTTCGTTTATATTTTTCGAATTTTCAAAAAACACTTTTTTATTTGGATCACCATTTGTATTATGAAATGGTTCAATAACATTTCATTTTTTCAGTGGACTTCATATACCCCGACGCCACAAAGGATTTTTTTTGGGAATTTTTCATAATTTTTAGGTAACATTTAATTTTTTTTTTCATTTGAAAAATTACATAAAAAATGGGCAAATAAAAATTCCCCAATTATTTTTTTCATATATTGTTTAGCGGATTTTTAAAAAAATTTCATTTATTTTAGGGAACTCTTTATTTTTTGTTACACCATGGTTCTATGAAAAATGTACAAAAAAATTGGTGAGTTTTTCATAATTTTTAATTTCTTCATATTCATATGCCCCAAAAAAATGGACAATGAAAAATTCTCAAATTTGTTTATTTTTGGGGAAATTTTCGTTGTTTTGGGGATATTTTCATAACAGAAGTACATCATATATTGCGCTCGATTTTTTTATAATATTGTGTTTTGGGGGATTTTGTAGTGGGTAATTTTTCATAAATTGTTTGGGGACTTTTTCAAAATGTATGGTACACTTTTTTATTTGGATCACCATTTGTATTATGAAATGGTTCAATAACTTGCGAAATTTGAAAAATATTCTTTGTCTGAAATCATTTTTTCAGTGGACTTCATATACACCGACGCCACAAAGGATCTGCTTCAGGACGAATACGATTTGTCAGTCATAGCCTTTCTAAATATGAAATATCTCTAGCTTCCAGCTATATGTTTTTGTTGGCTCTATGAAAAATGCCCAAAAAATTAAGAATTGGGGGTTTTTTTATTATGAAAAATTGGGGAGTTTTTCATAATTTTTAGGTAGCATTTAATTTTTTTTTCATATAACATCAGCTCTGCGGCTGATAATGCAATCTTCAAAAACAGGGCGCAGCAAATCGAGTGTAGCTTCGGCTGTGTGGCACGTCGCGCCATCCTGTTGAAACCAAATGTTGCCTTTAAATTTTTGTAAACAAAAATTCGTTCAAAACGAAATAAGCACTAGTTGAAAAAAAACGTTAGATGGGGGAGCCTTTATATTGTTTGGTGGATTTTTCAAAGTTTTTCATTTATTTTGGATTAAGAATTTTTCATAAAAAATTTCATACAAAATTGGGGATCCCAAAAAAATTGGGGAGTCTTTCATAATTTTTAATTTTTTCATATAAAAAATCCCCCAAAAAAAATGGACAATGAAAAATTCTCCAATTTTTTTTTTGGGGTATTTTTCATTCCTGGGGGATTTTGTAGTGCGTAATTTTTCATAAATTGTTTGGGGACTTTTTTAAAAGTTTTGGGTAAATTTTCAAATTAGGCTTTTGTGGAATTTTTCATTTATTTTGGGGAATTCCTAATTTTTTTTTTAGGGGGCCTTTTTCACCCGTTTTTGTTAACCCTTTTGCCTGACTGCGTGTTTAGATTCTGAATATCTGGCTGTGCTCTTTAAAACGGCAAGCCATCTAAAGTCTTTACTGGTTTAATAGTATCCCACGGACGGTTTTAAATGGTGTCACAGTCTTCCGATTTATATTTTGTACATTTCGAGAGTTCTCCGCTCAGCCATGTTTTTATGATCAGAAATTTAAAGGATTCCGATTTCGTTACCCACTCTATGTTTTTCCTTCGTCCTCGTCTTCGAATCTACTCGTCGGTTCTTAGAGAATAATGATTTGCAATGTTCTCCCGATTTTATTAACTTCTTCATTAAGGTCTTCCAGATTATGATATTCTATAAGCTTACCCAAAAATGTCATGCTTTTGCAGATACAATCATTAATTAATCATTAATCATTAATCATCATCGATTGCCCGTCGCACTAGTGACTCCAATATTGAATTGCCCGTCGCACTAGTGACTCCAATAGTGCATTGCCCGTCGCTCTAGTGAATACAATATGGAAGTGATTTTTTCAAAAACCAAAAAACAAAAAAAACAAAAAAAGTGGGCAATCATCAATTAATCATTAATCATTAAGTTTAATAAATCTGGCATTACTCCTCCTAACAGTTCTGGGATCATCCGGATCTTGCAGATAAGGCTTTTGCCTTCTTCCAGGGGGTTTACTGGTTTTTTTACCATTTTTGTCCCCTTGTCTTTTAGGGGAGCCATGGCTGTGGGTACGGGCACATTTAAAGTTCCCTCTTTATTGTCGCTTCCCTATCACTCACCACGTTTGCCCTCACATATGGAATTACACTCCACCCTATGCTGAGTTAGAAATTATTCAGGTATTAACGTGTACTTGTACTCCATGTCTACCAGACTGTACTGATTTCCGTGTCCACAATTGTGTGTGTGTGTGTGTTTGTGTTGCAGTTGCATTGAAAATACGGAAAAGGTAGCAGCACATAAATGGAATGCTGCGGTGGATACTTTAACAGGCACCCTCAGTTAGCAACGTCGACTGCAAGCACAACAATGACGACGTCAACAACAATGCTGAGAAAAATATCTCTCGGTTTTTACCAAACAAAGGAACTGTTTATGTTATTTTAAGGACATACAATTTACATACTCTACGCCACATACACACACCCACAGAGAGAGCAATTTTTTGTGCCTCTCAGTTCCTTTGTGGTTGGGGTGCGGGATGATTGTTGTTTTGCCATAAACTTCTTAGGGGGTTCCACATTCGATGACGCTTTTTCAGCTGTTGCTGTGACTGTGACTGACGATGATGCTGATGATGAGGCGTCTGATGTTGGCAGCATCGTTGGCCTGCTGTAGTTTTGGTCCTTTAACAGAAATGTTCACTATGCACAAGGTATGGATGTTTTTATATTTGTTCTTTAAACTGAAGTATACCACTCTGTGCTTCTTCTATGTGCCCCCATAAAGCGGCAGCAACATCAACAACAATAGAAACTATTATGGTAACAGTCAGAGGCAGAAAATCACTAAATGTTGGCGTTGATTGCAACCACAACGTGAGACTGGCCCATCGACCCACGGCCGACCACCCACTCTAGCCATAAATAGACAATGGATTTTTATGAACACCACCAACCGCCACGTCATGTTGTTTCATTTTTCTTTTTTTTCCTAATCATTCTTTTCTTGAGATGCATTACCAGGCGTCAACCAATCCGGACTCCGGTATATGTCACAAATGGTCTATAACAAATAAATTAAAAAATCTTTTGTTTAAGCCGAACTGAAAGGCCAAAGTAGGACACTGTGGTATCCCAGAACCCTTGGGGTGGGAAGGGGACCTGTGGATCCTCAGTTAGCGCTAGATATGGCATTTTACTGCCACTGCGAAAAGTGCACAAATTGGGAAATCAATAGTCGGCCCTGTCTTGGCTGACTGGAAGAAGTAACCGGAATTTCATGTTTTCAGTTCGGTATACACGAATCTACAACTTCGCCACTTTAGGAATTCGCGTAGTCTTTCCACACAATCTCCACATTGGCATGCTCACAATCAGACGTTTAGAAGACAGTGACCACGCCCCTTCTGATAACTCCCCTGCATATGACACTCTTCGATGTAGATTTAAAGCGACCGTAATTATTTTGCTAATTAACAAAATATGCTTCTGAAAAATGGAAGGAATGGAATGGAAATAAAAATAAATAAAAAAACGTATCTGGTAAAGTCAAGCATCGGGTAAAGTGGATGACACAAAATGTTGACATTCTCGAACCTCGCACACAAATGACCCATTTCGCTTCTATGTAATTTTCTCGGGAAAAGCTTTATGAGTACCTTTACGTACAGCTTCAAGTAAGCTGCGTTCATGAAAGCTTTGGGCTAAAGAACTTTATGAAATCTGCGATGGAAGGTTTCTGGGAAATTTCGGTTCGGTATCTTTGGAAGACTTATGGGATTTATCAGAATAGCTTTGAGGTAACAGATCCAGGAATGTTCTGGAATCTTCAGGAAACACTTACAGTAAATGCAAAAAGCTTCATGAAAACATGGGATTCAGATCTTTGAAATGCTTACGAAAAGCTTCAGAGTAGCTTTTAGATAATTTCTGCAGGTGCTTTAGTGTAAAATCTTCAGAAATGCTTTGGGGTAAAATCTGCTTGAACGCATTGTGGTAAAAGCTTCCGGTAAGCCCTTACAGTAAGGGCAATACAGATTCAGGAAAACATGGGATTCAGATATTTGCAAAGCTTACGAAAAGCTTCAGAATAGTTTTTAGGTATGTTCTGCAGTTGCGTTGATGTAGAAGATACAAGCTACCAAAGAGAGCAGACGTCGTAAGTCACTTTCTGGCGCTTTAGTTCAGAAGCACACTCTAGATGTCAGTAATACTAATGGCATCATTTGGCAGTTTTACAAAGGAGATCAGAGAAAATACTGGCTGACAATATACACCTACGCCCTCTTTTGAAAATATTTAGCAAACGACTTGGGACGGCTGTGTATTAAATGTTCTTTAAAGCTACAGGAACGCATTGGTGTTAAAGCTGTAGAAAAGCTTTGAGATAAATGCCATAGAAAAGCTATGGGGAAAAAGTCTAAGGAAACAACGACCTTCAGAAAAGTTCTGGATGATGAAATTGATATAAACTTCAGGATGTCTGTGGGCTTCCGGAATGTTGGAGGTTCAGTTCATGAGAAAATATGAAGGGGAACACCTTCAGAAAAATCTGTTAAATATATGAGTTAGGATTAATAAAATCCGGAATTAATTCTGGGGTATAGCTTCAGGAAAGCTGTGTATCTAGAGAAAAGCTCTGGGAGAAGGAGATTTAGTAATATGTTGAAATGTGAGTTTTACGAAAGCTCTGAGCGTAATCAAGGTTCGATAAATCAAACTCAATACGCTAACACACATGAAAAAAGTAACTGAGCGTTGTTGGGTTAAGGAAAGGTCTGTGTTGTGAGCTTCTAGAACTGTCTGGGATAAGAGCTTCAGGAAAGCTCTGGGATTATAATATCAATTTCATCAAGTAGGTGTTTGCTGGTCTATAGTCACACAAAATCGGTGAGCGAAAATGTAAGCGGGACATAAGTTTTCACTTGTTGCCAGCCACAGTGAAACTTTCATAAATCTAATTTTCTTTAAGTCAAAGCACTTCTAGTGGCAGTTAAGGAGACAAATTCCCTTAAACAATTTTATAAATAATTCCACAACACAAAGTCTCCGTAAGTCGAACTTCTTCTACGTGATGGTTCGAGTTACAGAAGTTTGACTGTACATATTTTTGCCTAGATTACAATTTAGAGGCATCAGCAAAATTTTATCTAATTGGTGTACGATCCTTTCATTCCATCCCAATATGCTGGCGATATGAAAAAACATCCAAATGAAATAACACCCAAACGAAAACTGACATAATCCCCAAAAAATAAACAAACCCCCAAAAGAAAATCAAATAATTGCAATCGGGTAAAATAATTCCCAAATAAAAATAAAATAATTCCCAAATAAATAAACGCAAAAAAAAAACCCCCAAAACCAAATAAAAATCTTTGGGTTAAGCGCCCTGGTAGGCGAGTTGGAAGCGTGGGGTTGTGTGTTCGATTCCAACAAGAGGCTTTGGTCAGTCGCTGCAAAAATCTAGCCGAATGGTCTGTGTCACCCGGTACAATAGTTTGTAATGTAAATAATAAAAAAAAACGTAAATAAAAAAATATCTTTGGGGTTTATTTCATATGGGGGTTGTTATATAATGAAATAACCCCCAAAAAATATTTGAAATAACAACATGGGAAATATTTATTTTTTATCGTTTGGGAGTTATTTATATTTTATTTGGGGGTTATTTCATAGCGCCCCTTAAGCAGATGGGTAAGCGGATACATCGTTCTTCTCGCTGCACTCTCAAATTACAGTTTCAGGTCATCACGCCATCCAAACAACACCCTTTTGTTATTCATAACACATTTCTCTAAACAAACTAAACTTGGGCGACAATTAAAATCTTCTTTTGTCAACACATCTTAATATGTTCCCCCCCATCCATATCCGCCAACAGAAACCGCCATACGAAGTAGGGAGGCGGGTGCTAAGAACGCCCCATAGTTTTCCAATATTTTTGCAACATTCAAATACGAACAAATGCAAAAACAATAGAAGAACAGAAAAGTGAATATTCCCAGCAAGTCCTTGAAAATATTTGCACTCGCTTTCAGAGCCGAAGAAACGAAATCGAGCAGTGCAAGGGATGTGGAAGGTGGCATGGGCACAGCTAAGCGATATTACTTGACTGAGTCGCTGGCTGGCTGAGGGGCGACTGGCGGCTGGAATGATGTGAAGTGTTGGCGATGACTGGTGAAGGGATGAATTGTAGGAGACAAGACGACAACAGTATGAATGGATTTCATTAGGAAAGAATGTTTTTCGTTTTTAATTCGATTAAAAATCATTACAGCTCTTGCCACCACCAACAACACCCGCCAGCCCCAAATATGGCGCAGCAGCGAGTGGCAAAAGGATATGATTGACTTTGTATGCGGTGTTTGGGGAAGGGAGGAATTTTAATGTTTCTGCTGTTGTCAAGGATAGATTCTTAAAGCTGCTGCTGCTGTTGTTGTTTTTACTGCTCTTACTTAAATGACTGTTATATCAGCAGTTTACACTTTGTTCTTTATAATTACTCTGAATGTCATAGTTTTTTCTTTCTTTTTTTTTTTGTCTGTTCTCTACTCACTTCTGTGATTTCTTTTGGTTGTGTTTCCACCAGCCCTCTGCTCCTTCAACTTCAAGTTTAAGTAGTTGGGACAAAATTTATTTTTCATTAACATTTTAATAAAAGTTTGAAGAACTTTTTAGAAACTTGAATAGCACTGAACAACACTACCAAAGCTGGCAAAACAAAAACGTTTCGCATTGTGTGTAGAGGCAAAACGGTTTAGAACTTTGAATGTTTGCGTTCTCTTGGAAGAAACCCCAAGTGAAGCTGGTGTTTGAAGTGTGCCAAAGTTGTATTCGATTTTGGGATTTCAATTGTTTTCAATATACATAACTAAGATATTCAATAGTTTGCCAGAACTAGATGGAAAATAGAGACGAGAATTTTAAATTAGTTCTCCTTTTATCTCAATGCATTTAATTTAAAATGGATCCTAAGAAAAAACAACAACAATGTCCATCAGTTCATTAAAATCTGAACATGGGCAGGCCATTCTCAGCGTCTACACGCATGATTGACTTAAAATTGTTAATAAACCATTTGTCGTACCTTTTACAGCAGGGCTTCCCATCTCATTCCAACCCAACTTCCCAACGCCCCCCAAAGGCAAGTGAAAATTACCACGCCCCCCTTAAGACCAACCAAACAAAATAAAAAATTGTTTATAAATATTTATTTGTATCATTTGAAGGAAGTTTGTGGCTCACCACCGTTTGAGAACGCCGGCTTTGGTGAATACAGAATGTAGATTAATTGTTAAGTTACTTTGACAAAATTGACCCTACATCCAAAATAAGAACAAAATAAACCTAAAATGACGAAAATTAAAATGACATCGAGAAACACACCGCTCAACTATGTGGACAATATCGAGAGCTAAACGCGAAAAAGAGAAAGCGCAAAAAAGAGATTTTTTTTTTGTGGTCTTTAAAAATTGTATGTTCTAATATTTTGGGATTAAGAGATTGGACAATTTTCTATCAAATATCAATTAAACGTAATTTTAGAAAAAAAAATGGCGCTTACGTCTTTTTCGCGGTGTGGGCTGGATACTCAAATGAAAGGAGTTCAAATATGCCCTTCTTGATCGGTTATATTTAGTGTGGTGCAAGTTAGACCGTGGAACAACTGCAGTTCATCGACATACATATGTAAAATATGCCAAATTTTTTTTGTTGGTTTTCTTTAGAAGTTTTATGAAAATAACAAAAGCATCCATTCAACCGTTGGGCGTCAGTTCCAAATATTTTTCGCTAGGTCTTTTTGGAAATTGTTTCATTTATCGTCGTTATTTTTTAAATAATGTTTTATTTTCGTATAATTTGGAAAATATGGAATCAATCATATCTCCGGTGCTCAAGGGATTAACTGGGTGTGAAGCTTGGAGTGACTGCTGCATAACGGTGAAGGTGAAATTTCCTTTTAGTTGATTATCATATTGTCAAACAAAAAAGTGGGTACAATGCCACGCCCATTATGGACAGAAATATATACATTTTAATTTGTGAGGACATTACCTTTCATTTGAGTACCATATTGTCAATAAAAAAAGTGGGCGGGTGGTTTATATATAGAAAATATATATATTTCAACTCGTGGGGACATTACCTTTCATTTGTGTACCATAGTGTGAAAAAAGTGGGCGGGTGGTTTTTTTCAATGCCTCGCCCATTTTTGACAACAACAAATTTAATTTTTCAACTTCTGAGGACATTACCTTTCATTTAAATACCATATTATCAAAAAAGTGGGCGGGTGGTTTTTTTCAACGTCACGCCCATTTTTGACAACAACTAATTTAATTTTTCAACTTCTGAGGACATTACCTTTCATTTAAATACCATATTGTCAAAAAAAGTGGGCGGGTGGTTTTTTCCAATGCCACGCCCATTATTTACGGAAAAAAGAACATATTTCAACTCGTGAGGACATTACCTTTCGTTTGAGTATCATATTGTAAAAAAAAGTGGGCGGGTGTTTTTCCCGATGCCACGCCCATTTTGCACCAAAAAGAACATATTTCAACTCGTGAGGACATTACCTTTCGTTTGAGTACCATATTGTAACAAAAAGTGGGCTAGTCCATTTTGTCGATGCCACGCCCACTGGGCCTAAGCCCCAAATTTTACTTTCGTAATTTTGGGATAACTTCGAAGAGAACTACATATTCGGTTTTTTTTATTTTCGGTGTGTGTCCCATAAAAGTCAATTTAGCCAAACGTTGATTTTCTAAAAAGAAACGAATTTTACGTATCAATGAAAACCCGGGTTTAATAAAACCCAATACATTTTTTTTTTTGGAGATGAAAATATTTAATCTCTGGTAATCAAATTCAACCAAAAAAAAAAAAAAAAACCGAAAATAAACAGCAAAATCATTCGGAGAGGTGTAATCGTTCGCCTTCATTGCATTGTGGGAAGTCATGTTGTGAAGTTATATCTGGCCTAAGGGGATTTCTGTGGCATTGAAATCCTCAAAAACATTGGCCGGCCCAGTATGTCACCCGTAAAACTTATCTTTGGCCTCTTAGTCTGTCTCTGCCGCCGGTTATGGCATCGGTGACGGCCTTGCACTCCTCATCGTACCATTGATTCATTTCTTGACGCTTTCGGTAACCATTTCTTCGGTGGATTCTATCATTCAGTTTTGTATGTGTTCGCTGATATCATCGGCAGGTGGAGAGTTGACATAACGAGAAACGAGTAGTTGAGATAACTTCACGCTTAAAAATCTTCCATTTTTAAATGTTTACACACAAGTAAATCACGTGTTTGGTGGTTGTATCAAGAAAAGCTGATTTGCTTCGAAACAATGTTTATTTGCCGGTAAACATTACTCATTTGCTGTTATTATTAAGTTTTTGAGCAGAAACATTAGTGTGTTTGTGAAAAAGTAACACAACAGTGTATACATATAAATTTTATATTTATAACCTACAAACATGTTAATGTTTGTGTCATGGGAAAACATATACAGGTGTTATTTTGGTATTCAAAGAAAAATAACATTTTTGGAGATAAATGATCGGATGTTTATTTCATAATAAAGAGAAAGGTATGCCGTTCATAATGAAAACAGGACAATATTATTTTCATGCAATTTTCCATAACCAAATCGAAGTCTATCTTTGTGGTCTTGAATCGCCGCTGGGCTGTTGGCATAGATCATATCTTTCACGTGGCCCTAGCGGAAGAAGTCGCAAAGTGTTAAATCACAAGAACTCGGTGGTCAATTGTGATCACCCCTACGAGAGATAATACGGTCCGGAAACTTTTTAGTTTTGCGAACTGTGACTGCATGATTTTCACCATTTGTTGTAGTGAATTTTAATAATTTCACAGCGTTATTGAAGCGTGTATCGTTCCATTTTCAGTAATGGCATAGTTACTACTTGTCAAATGTCAACGAATAAAAACTTCAAAAGTGACAGCTACCGCAATACCGGGTGATTCAAAATAACACCTCTTGTTGGAGAACCGTGTATATGTTTGATGCTAATTTTTTGGTTGAAATTTGTTAAAATTATCATTTTTTCAGTGAGTTGAGGTGACAAAAAGTCGATTACCCTCATCATTGTGGGAACTTAAATAGGAGACGGTCTGGCCAAAGATGTTCTCTGTGGCTGTTTTGCCATTAAAATCTCCAAGGACAATGGCCGGGATGTTGGCCGGAATGTTGGTGGCATATCTGCTGGCTTACTCTGCTTACTCCATTGTCTTTCTCTGCCGTTTGTTGACTGGTGTAAAATCGTTCACAAAAAAAGTACCCATCCGAACTGGCATCCGATCGTATATTTTTTTCTTTATTCGAGGACATCCACCAGATTCAAATGCATACTCGTACATCAAGATTTGCGATGTTCATTTGATTTAATTTATTTTCGCTTTCATTGTGTGTTATTTTTCCGGACCGAATTCCCAACAGAACCTAAATCTCACCAAGCGGAGGAAAGGTTTCGCCGCTTCCTACACTTCAGCGGCTATGTTGGCGAAACATTGTTGCCCGGTAGTTACATCGTCGAGGTCTGTGAGATGAATTCAGATGCAGTCGATAAGCAACGCATTTGATTTAGCTTTACCCTTTTTTTTTTGTTGAGATACAATCCCCAAACCTAATTTATGTCCAGGCCACATTTTAGTTTCCGTCTATGTGTAGCGAAACGTTGACTATGGAATCTTGTCAAGTCATTTTTCATAAATTTTCGTGAATAGTCTGGAGCTCCTTGGATTTCCATATTCTTTGCATGTTCGTTTAAATATTTCGTTTTTTTCCCATTTCCTTTTTTGTCGTTTCTAAATCATTTCCCACAAAATAGTCTCAGACTGTCGAATTTCGCTGCAAACACACACACAGACACACATACACAAAGCATCTCTTGTGAAACATTAACTTCCTTTTAAAGCCCATTATGGCAACCGAAATGCGCTATAAATCCTTTTTGCATACATATTTTCGGTTTTGCTTTGTACGGTTTTTTTTCTCATCCCGCTTGTCGTTTGTCTTGGTCTTGGCGTTGCGTTGCGTTACGCTGCCAAAATAGCCCAAGTTGAGGTAGGGTACGAAGTTGCCTTTTGTTTTGTTCTTATGGTTCGAAAACGATGGTATGTGGTCTTCCCTCTTTTATTTTTTTTTTTAGAGATAGGGAGCACAAGGAGTAGGTGGAGTGAGCAAAAATGGAGGTTTACAACCGTAGGATATTTTAAATTTTAATCACGATAATGTGCGGCAGATAATACAACAATAAAAAGTGTACCATGGCACACACACATAGACACCCAGTGACACATACACCCATGCACACCAACACACAGACAGAGATTTGCACGACTACAACTTGGCTTTCACACTTTCAATGTTTTGTCTTTAAAAACCACACCAACACTCTAGCCTACACCCACGCACACACACACACACACACAAGCACATATACACTCGTACACAAAGTTTGAATAAAGTAAAATTTCTATTACTGCTGGCAATTCGGTCGCCTAACTGAATGCTGGTGTTGGTGTGTGCGTGCGTGCGTTTGTGTGTGTGTGAATTGATATCCTTGTTCGTTTGTTAACACTGGAACATCGTATCTGTGCATTTAGTTGGGCTCAGCTCCACTCTGCATTAGTAGATGCCTTCGAGTGAAGTACTTTGGCAAGTTGTTGGCGTCATACCGCCTCCACCCACACCCCACGAATGGCAGTCACATCTGCCATTCGTGGTCTCACTTCATCTCCTTTCGTTTCCCCAACCATTCCATTCCGTTTCGATTACTATTTATTTGCTTCTATTTTAGTTTTCTCCAAACAAACCAACAAAAACTAAAGGAACACCACGATTTTGGCTCGCACTTTAGCAGGAGGATGCGAATGCTGCCGCTGCTATTGTTAATTGTGGCAAACGTGTGAGGGAGGATGCGTTCCAAGAACGACCATGATGAGCGAAATAATGATAGGATACTTTGGTTTAATTACCGAATATCGTGATGATTGTCTTAAATATTTGTGTACGTATTTATATCTTCAATTTATCGCCAAAGCTGCCGAAAGAAAAACAACAACCAAAACAAAACTTTGTATTCCTTTTTATGGCGAATTATATTGCAAAATGTGTTGGTTACGGGGCAATTCAAGGGCGTAAAAACGCCCCCTTTACAATGGTTAAGAGAAAATCGTGATTTTTTCTTGTCTTCTTCATTGGCCTTATAAACGAACGACGGCACACAGTTGTATTGGATTAAATTCTAATAAAATAAGGTACACGATTTTCAAATCACAAAAGGTGGACAACTTCTACAGAAGGAGACCTCTGATAGTTTACCACAAAATGTCAGTGTGTTCTAGGCATGGTCATTAGACTGGGTAACGGCCTAAAGAGAAAATAATCTTCAAGCGTACACCCTGACGATTTCCGAAAACCAAAATAGTATTTAAGTTCGATCGAATTGGCAGCCATATTATTATTCTTGGTTGATAAAGGGCTATACTTCATTCATTGGCCATTTTTGACTCCGAAGTCAAATATAACTTTTATTTTGGTTATTTCGCTTGCCATAAAACTATGGGGCCACTTCTGATAAAGATCTTCCAACAAGCGGCGTTATTTTGGTATTCAAAGAAAAAATTGTGATCACCTCTTCGAGAGATAACACGGTCCGGAAACTTTTTCCGTAAATGAGCAATGGTTTCGTTGCTTGTCTGGACCATAAACCGCACCAAACAGTCACACCGTTGAGGATGGAGAGACTTCTCAACAATAACTCTTGGGTTTTCCGAGCCCCAGATGCGACATTTTTGCTTCTTGACGTAGCCACCGAGGTGGAAATGGGTCTCATCAGTCAAAATGATTTTTCGATGGAATTCCGTATCATGTTCATGTATTTGAAGGACCCAATCAGCAATGATACGACGTTGTTGATAATCGCCCGGCTGGAGTTCTTGTGTTAACTGAACTTTATAAGCCTTAAGAGCCAAGTCTTTATGCAAAAAAAGGTTGTGATGACGTTTGTGAAATGGCCAATTCCAAAGAACGACGAGGAATGGACAACCCCCAGTTTTCCTTAACACTTTGGGCTACAGCAGCAATATTCACAGTTGTTCTTGAGCGACGTGCACGGGTTTTATTCTTCACATCACTAACTTGTCCCAACAGCTCGAATTTTTCCACCTATTTCTGTATTGCGGTCTGACAAGGTGCCGCTTCATGGTCTTACCCGGTTTTGAACCTGGGTTTACGTGTGTGATAGTCTCACACACATCCAACCACACCACGACCGTCGTGACCCTATCTAATGGATATTCAAGCATGTTAATTTCCAAACTGAAGTTAACTCCCTTAAAAATTTATAAAAATTTATGGACGGACCTGAGGCTGTCAAAGTCTTACGCTTCGAGACGATTAAATTTTAATGAACCTTAGAATCCTAAAGCCTAATATCTACATCCAACAATACAAGATTCGACCTGAATGTCTACTGTCAAACCACTTTACCCATGTTTGTGGTCAACTTCAAGGTCCATCGGCGTCTGGCCTGGTTTTTTCATCTCCCTGGCCATAGTTGTAACGAACTTCTCTCTTTCTTCTGTACGTATGTTTCATTCCCGATGATGCTGGGGAATTTTTCATAAATTATTTTGGGGGGATTTTTCCGAATTTTATTGTTGACGTTTTTGGGGAAATTTTGCATCGGTTTTTTTTGGGAATTCCTCATTTCATTTCCTTTTTCCTTTAGGAAAATTTTTCAGAATTTGAGGGGAAATTTTTTTTTTTTTAATTTTGTCATCGGCTTTTTGGGAATTCCTCATTTCAAACCCTTTTTCGTGAAGGAAAATTTTTCAGAATTTTGGGAAATTTTTCATATATTTTTTTTCCTTTTCGTTAATTTTTCATATATTTTTTTTCTTTTTCGTTAAGGAAAATTTTTCAGAATTTTTGGGGAATTTTTCATATATTTTTTTTTTTTTAAATTTAAATTTTGAATTCCCAAAAACAGATGGAAAATTCCCCATATACCGGCACCGAAAAGGATTTCATGGTCATCTCAGCCATAGCCCCCTGTACGGCATATGAATTAACAACTTGAGTTGTCTTTCAATAGCAATCTGCCATCTAAACAATCAAGATGTCTTAAACTGTCCCAATGTTTTTGCATTCAAACTAACCGAAATGGTCTCATAGTCTGACATCAGTCGTTCGAATGTCAATGACAGTAAATCCACTTTGTCCAGAAGTGATTTTGTGACCGCCACAGTGCAGTATTTAATGGATAGAATATTTTCCAACATATACATACATCAATCGATGGCCAGCTGTCAAGTTTAATGACTGTTAAAAAAAATCACTCGGCCTTTAATCAAAATTCGTCCCGAAACAAACGCCAATTGAAATTCTAAGGTTTGTGGCAGAGAAATATTCATAATGGAAAATATGGGGAAACACAAGGATAGCCTGAATACCATGTGCTTGTCTGAGAGTATTTAGAAAAAGGACATTAAAACGGAGAACAATAACAAAACCGCAATAATACGAAGCATCCTTCAACATTTCTCCACACCCCCACACCCCTCACAATACCAACGCCAGCCAGTGGCCCACACGAGACAGCCACAATGAGATACTGAGAGCGAGAGACAGGGACAGAAACAAATTCGTGGCACTACATTAAAGAGAGAACATTAAGAGAGCCATCCAACAACAACAAAACACGCCACTAAGAGCTATCGACAATAAAAAGAAGAACCACGAGAATAACAGCATAATGCCGAAAGAAAAAAACAGCAAAATGTTATTAACAACAAAAGTGCTACTACCAGAGCTGAGAGAGTGTTACCGAGTCATTTTCGCAACGGTGACAAAACGATTTAAAGGAGACAACAACCACACCAGTAAAATACAAAAAAAAAATAGCAGAAACAGTGACGCTGTTTTCGTTTTGTTGTTCTAACTGTAGTCCTTCGTAACATCGATGATGGAAATAATGAGACGATATCTCGGTGGGGGAGGGCGAAGTATGTTGGAAAAAAAAATACGCTCTTAAATGATGCTGTAATAGCTTAACAAGGCAAAAGCGAACACACACACACACATAACCACACTTACAGGCATACATACACAAATAAAATGACACGACAAATCTAGCAGGGAAATGGGAAAGGCCTTCTCACAGATAAGCTCTTCGGAGGCCTTCTCCCAGGGGAGCATTTAGAAGAACTTCGCAGGGAATAGCTTTTGAGCGGACTAGTTATGGAAAAGCCGCAGGAAGGGGTAGGCGGGTATTCGAATATCCTTCTGACAAGCGGCAGAATGTAGCGTCCTTCAAGCTTTTAGAAAAAGTTCACAGGGAATAGTTTATGAAAGGACCTTCAGACTATCGGCAGAATGTAGTGTCCCTCACGCTTTAAGAAGAACTTGACAGGGATTAACTTATGCAAGGACTTGTCATAGAAAAACCCCTAGAAGGTCTTATCACAATTAATCTGCTAGTCTACGTTGCAAAGGCGGGTATTTGGAAATCCTTCAGGCTATCGGCAGAATGTAGCAGAAATTCTAGCTAACAAAATGTCCAACAGCATAACACCTTCTATGCCGACAATGAGGCAGCCTTGAAGGCTACAACAAGCCATCAGGTTCCGTCCAGATTAGTTATTGAAGGCAATCTCTATGCCAACCAGGATATTGAAGGAAAATAGGCCGCGGATGAGTTAGCTCGATTTTCCGGAGAAATGAGCTTCTAGGAGCACTTCTCATAGAACAGCTTCTAGAAGCACTTCTCATAGAACAGCTTCTAGAAGGCGTTTTCACAGAACAGCTTCTAGAAGGCCTTCTTAAATCCCGCAAGGTCCTCTCCGGAAAGTGCTTGTAGATGAGATTCTTATTTAATATCAACCATCATTTTTATAGAACAGCTTCTAGAAGACCTCCTAGAGGAACTAAAATATCATATCATCATATTTACAATGGTCCTCTTATAAAAGAGCCTCTGGAAGGTCTTCAGCTTCTATACACTCTTCTCGACGACCTTCTCGTTGAAGACATGCTAGAAGCTCTTCCCATAAGAGATCGGTGACCTTATCATAGTTGAGGTTTCATAAGCTCTATAAATTACATTTTAAAATCATTTCTCGTTTGAGATCTTCTAGAACATCTGCACATAGAACGGCTGCCGGAAGTTTAGAAAGCCTCTAACTTCTTCTTCATATAAGAGTTATTCTAAGGTGTTCTCAAGATATTCCAAATTCCACAGTCAGTCTGAGAAAAGGACTTCCAGGAAGTGTTTTGAAAAATACTTCAAAGGTAAATGAAGTTACCAATCTCTGCTCTCAGGTAATCCATGGACCAACTAGTGCAACATCACCCTGATGACTGAGGGCGATATTGGAAATGGAAATTAAGGACTCGAGTCTCAAACAATGTAAACATGATAATAAGGAAAATGTCCTACAACTCCCTAGGAAGGCCTACAGCAGCCCTGACATGCTGGCATCACTAACAAATTGGTGTAGAAGTGTAGGTGCACACATCCATGGAAAACGAAGACTACAACAACAAATTGACGTTGTGGTATCGCTTTTGGCACTGGTGCTGATGGGAGAGGACAAGACTACTGTGCATACACACACACACACACACCCACATTTACACAAACTGGGCACTCTCACACATTGCCGACGAAAAAAAAAAGTGTGTAGGAGCTGAAAATATGTTTTAAGAAGAAAATCGGTCTATTATCTATTTTCTATGTTGCTGCTGCCATTGCTGCTGTTGTTGTTGCCGTTTTACTGTTGTACTACATCTTGCGCTTGTTCTTCGTCTTCTAACAGCTGAATTTATTACACTTTACGAGCTGTTGTGTGCCACAAGCGAAAAAACAACAACAACAAATATTACAACAACGGAAATCTTCTATAACTAAAAAGGCGTTCGTTGGATGGATATTAACCAACATTCAGAATGAAAAAAGTACCACTTTTTCCCCCCGCAACGCCACCTCGAATCGTGAAGCAAAAGTAAATTGGAAGGAACCGACAAACACGCATCAAAGGAGCAAACCAAAACACACAACAACAACAACTCCAGTGTTACTATTGTTGTTTTGTTCGTTTTTGTTTTATTATTTTTTCAGTTTTTGTTTTTTTTTGGTAAAAAAAAAAAAATATATAACAACATAACAGCCGAAATAAAGAGAGTGAAATACACGCCCTTTTTTAGTTAAGATATTTTATAGATTGTTATTATCCCCACCCCTGTCACCAGCCATCGTAGCGCCCCTCATCGGCACCTTGCGCCTAGTGCTTCTACGCATTCGCCTTCTTCTGCTTCTGGTTTATTACATATCAAAGGCAAATGATGATGATGGGGGATTTACGAATATTCGGTATTATCGGCCGTTATTCTTTGTGACTGACAGACAGACAAGCAGCCGGAGAGAGAGAGAGAGGGAGAGATACATTGAAATTCTGAATGTCGGAATTAAATGGCAATTCCATTTTCAGCAGAGCACACTTATTGTGAACTTTTTTGTTTGTATGAAATTGATGGAACATATTTCATAAAGTTATCGAAACTGATTGAAAGACAAATAACAAAGCCCATTAACACTCCAATACACAGCAAAAACTCGTGCTACCTTTTCAATAGGTTAGCCATCGGGAGTGATGTCTATTAGGTACCCTCAACTGCTAAACTATCATAGGTTAAGACCATTTCAGAAATTGAATGTCATGACCAGGATATGAACATACGATTGTGTGTTTATCTCCGACCCATTTTTGGATCAGAGTACGTATTTTCCTGACAGCCAAGGTATTAGCCTATGTCAATCAAGTCTGAACCCATAATAGAACGACTAGAGCAAAAACAACTACGAAAATGAAAAAAGTTTCCGAGTGTAACTAGAACTGTATGACAGAGACATAGGATTGTAAAGTGGGAACCCATGATACGACAACGATTGTAAAAAAAATATTGCAACTAAGAATGCTGCCCATAACGCAACACTGCCGGGTGTAGCAAGAAGATCTGCGTGCCAGAGACTTAGGAAAATAAAGTAAGAACTCAAACTACGACGATTGCAAAAAACTGCTGGAGTTAAGAATGCTGCCCATAACGCAACACTGCCGGGTGTAGCAAACAATATCTGTCAGGAACATAGGAAGATAAAGTAAGAACTCAAACTACGACGATTGCAAAAAAGTGCTGGAGTTAAGAATGCTGCCCATAACGCAACACTGCCTGATGTAGCTAACAACATCTGTCAGGGACTTAGGAAGAGAAAGTAAGAAATCAAACTGCGACGGTTGCAAAAAAACTGCTCGAGCTAAGAATGCTGCCCAGAACGCAACACTGCGGGGTGTAGCAAACAAGATCTATCAGGGACTTAGGAAGATAAAGTAAGAACTCAAACTACGACGGTTGCAAAAAGACTGCTCGAGCTAAAAATGCTGCCCATAACGCAACACTGCCGGGTGTAGCAAACAAGATCTGTCGGGGACTTAGGAAGAGAAAGTAAGAACTCAAACTAAGTCGATTGCAAACTGCAGTGTAGCAAGATGATCTGCGTGGCAGAGACTTAGGAAGAGAAAGTAAGAACTCAAACTACGACGATTGCAAAAAACTGCTGGAGTTAAGAATGCTGCCCATAACGCAACACTGCCGGGTGTAGCAAACAAGATCTGTCAGGAACTTTGGAAGATAAAGTGAGAACTCAAACAACGAAGATTGAAAAAAAAACTACCTAACTCAACACTGACGGGTAGAGCTGCAGCGCTAAGGCCTTGGAAGGGGACAGGATATAAAGTGTCGCAATCTCGATAGAAACGCCTAAAATGGAAATGTGCAAGTGTGAGGAGATTGAGAGGCGAACGAAGAGTAAAACTCCCCAAAATGCAAACACAAACAATCCAGCATCAGACTAACGGCCCTAGTAATGACAGAGGCTTGTTTGCGACAGCACACACAGGGAAATTAAGGTAACTCATACTGATGTCACGGTCCCAATGCAACACTGCCGGGTGCAACAACAATAGGTGTTTTGAAAATGTCTTAGAAAGTTAGAGAAAACCAATAAAAAGGTAATAAAGATTAAACCTCCGATTAGTGAGTCAAATTATAAACATTAAAGTTCTGTTCGTCCAAAGTCATAATTTTTTCAAATCGATATTTTTTTCAAATAGTTTGACGTCATAATATCGCTAAGAAACCACACTAAATAACAAAAAATCACTCCAATTTGTCTTAAAATGTATAAGATACAGTTGGACAAAAAGTTGAAAAATCTAATTACGTTTTTTTTTTAAATCAAAATGTAATATGACAAAAATTTAATTGTCTTATGAGCAAAACATCTTAATTTATATTTACCCTCGACACTGATTCACTGACTCTGTCACGCAGTACGTAGGAATTTAAATAGGCATTCTATATTTTCTATAAATAATAATAATAAAAAAAATAATATTTTTTTTTGTACAAAAATTGTGTTTTCCCCAAAATTTTTTTTTTACAAAATTTTTTTTTACAAATTTTTTTTTACACATTTTTTTTTTACCAAATTTTTTTTTTTACAAAAATTTTTTTTTTACAAAATTGTTTTTTCCAATTTTTTTTTCACAAAATTTTTTTTTTACAAAATTTTTTTTTTTTAGAAATTTTTTTTTTTCAACAATATTTTTTTTTTTCCACAAAATTTTTTTTTTCAACAAAATTTTTTTTTTTCAAGAAAATTTTTTTTTTCAAAAAATTTTTTTTTCCCTTATTTTAACGGGCGCCATAGGCGCATTACAACTTACTAGTTTTAAATAAAAACAAAAAATATTAAACGTATGTCACTGAACCAAATAAAATACCTAAGCCAAATCTCATTGAAATCGGTAAACAAATGCGACCTTTCTAAGCAAATTAGTAAATGGACAGCATGAAACAGACCGGACAAAGAATAAACATCGGCAAAAGGTAGTGGTACTTAATGCTAGGTTTAATTGTTACAAATATGAGCCCACTAACAAGAAGTGTGGCATTTCACATACAACTGCAGCAACCATCAGGGTTGCATTTGACAAAGACAGAGTTGTTACAATTTTTTCGTTAGAACGTAAATGGGTTAACTGTGAAGGTGTCAACTCATGGAGCAATGACGAGCTATTACACAATGCATTACTTTTTCTAGTTATGAAAAATCAGGTCTTGAAAAATTTAATTTAAAAAAAATAAAAAAAATTTTGCTGGGAGATCAAAGTACCTCAGAATTGTGTAAGTGGTTATTCATTACATACATTTTTGTTTCAAGGCAGAGATATTAGCATTATGGTGAGACTGCAAATGAAATATCAGGTAGGCCAAGGAGTCATACATACTACCATTTTATATGTGCTCTCAAGGCAGACACAATCAGAGTTGCATTTGTCTAAGGCAGAGATGTTAACTGTTTTGATTGACGGGACACAATCAGAGTTGCATTTGTCTAAGGCAGAGATGTTAACTGTTTTGATTGACGGGTAAATCAATCAACTCTTGGTCAGCGAGTGATCAAACTCAACATGGTTTATATATATTTGCTCGATGTACTGAACAGCAATGACATTTCAGAGTTGCATTTGTCTAACGCAGAGATGTTAACTGTTTTGATAAACTTGAAAGGAGGTAAATCAATCAACTGTTAGTCAGCGAGTGATCAAACTCAACATGGTTTATATATATTTGCTCGATGTACTGAACAGCAATGACATTTCAGAGTTGCATTTGTCTAACGCAGAGATGTTAACTGTTTTGATAAACTTGAAAGGAGGTAAATCAATCAACTGTTAGTCAGCGAGTGATCAAACTCAACATGGATTATATTTATTTGCTCGATGTACTGAGCGTACATCCAATGAACAGCAGCGACAATCAGAGTTGCATTTGTCTAACGCAGAGATGTTAACTGTTTTGATAAAGGGGAAAGAGGGTAAATGAATCAATCCTTGGCCAGCGAGTGATCAAACTCAACATGGATTATATTTATTTGCTCGTTGTACTGAGCGTACATCCAATGAACAGCAGGGACTTTTCAAAGCTGAATTTGGCTAAGACAGATTTACTGTAATAAATGAACCCTGTCCTCTAATGCATAACTGGTATAAAATGAAATTGTAAAGAATTCGTTTGTAAATATTTAAGACTCAAATTAAAATAATTCGTACTTACCTTAATTAAATGTCTGATCAGGGATCCATGTACTTTTTACTTGTGGTTGATAATCAAACGATTTTTTCTTTCGTTTTGTTTTTCTGTTTTTCTTATACTTTTGAACACTTTGTTGATATTTCAGCTATATTTTTTTTTTTTCCAAATATTTTCTATTTCTTTTCTTTTTCTATAATTTGATTAATTTGTTGTTGGCTATTTCATTTAGATGATGGATGAACTACTTTTTCTTTGGCTAATTTTTTTTTTTTATAATAACTATTTTGGTAAAAAAAAAACACACGACTTGTTCACTGTTCTTTTTTTCTCTCTTTTGGGGCTTTGCGGCTGCTATAGAACTCACGTTTGTTGTTTTTTTTAGTTGTTAGAATGGAATGTATGGTTTGTTTGTTTTTTGTTCTTTGTGGTTACTGGATTTTCCCCAAAGAATTCAGTTCACTCTAAACAATTCGGTGAAATTGAAAACACTACAAAAGAGATAAAGATGGAAAAGATTAATTAGATTTGCATGATGTGGTATAATCGCTTTGAATACTATTGAAAGTACTCAGAAAATAATAGTGGGTGTTTTTTTTTTTTGCACTGGTATTGCTTTTGAACTGTGTTAAAAATTTAGTTTTTAATTATTCAGTTTGATGTTTTTTTTTTTTTTTGGTTGTTGACGTTATTTTATTATTTATTTGTTGTTGTTGATATCGTCTATTTTTTATGACATGATGTTAACACTTTGGATGTAAATTTGCTACTAAATTGAAATTTATTCTCGAATTAGCATCCGACGATGACAACAGCTTTCCACCTCCTCCAATGGTAATATGTGACAAAGTGCTGTGGATGGATGGCTGACAGGCGGACGGACAACCAAGCAAGCGACCGACCGACCTATTCAACATGACATGACATACGTCGTCTTAAAGCGGGAGTCACCAAAAAACCAGTGGCGGATTTTTTGATAATATCACCAAACCAACATAAAATAACGTTAAACGTCTCAGAGAAAGAAGAAAAAACTTCCGTAAACCAATCAGAATTGAAGGATCGGTATAGGGTTATAAACTATAACGTGGGATAAGCCAACTGTTAGGCGAGTTATTAGTCTTTTTGCCTATCAACGTGGGGGTTGTGGTTTCGATTCCTACCAGAGGCCTACCAGTGGTCTATCGCCGCAAAAAATCTAGCCCTGTGATCTGGAAATTATAAATTTACTTTGTATTGCACTTAATAAAAAAATAAAATAAACAAGTGGACAAATAGTAAGTTCGGCCGGGCCGAATCTTATATACCCTCCATCATGGATCCTTAAAAAGTCAATAAATAAGAAAACTAACTGAGTTTTTGGGCCGCTCGTGACCCGATAGTCCCAGGAACCCGATCACAAATTTTATCCAAATCATGAAAATAAATGCATATTTGGGTTCGCGAGAAAATTTCGTTGCATTTCGATACCCATATGTCCATGTTTGTCAAGGGACGGTTTTTGGGCCGCTGGTGACCCGATAGTCCCAGAAACCGGATCAAAAAATTTAGGCAAATCATGAAAATAAAGGCATATTTGGGTTCGTGAGTAAATTTCGTTGCACTTCGATACCCATATGCGCATGTTTATCATGGGCCCTTTTTTGGGCCCCAAGGGTCCACGGAACCCATGAGCACGCCCATTTTTGGGATTTTTTTCCCATCTATAAATTATATAAACTTAGAACTTAGATGTAGTGAAAAAAAATATTTGAAAAATTTGATTATGACCGGAATATATTTAGTCCCGTAAAGGGGAACTTTTTCCCCTTTGGTCCGATATGGCCCATTCTCGAACTTAACCTGCTTATGGGCAAAAAACGTCTTCCTACAAATTTCAGCTTTTTAGCGTTGGTCGTTCGCACTCTATCGTGATTTCAACAGACGGACGGACAGACGGACATCGCTAGAATGTCTTAGAATGTTACACTGACCAATAATATATATACTTTATAGGGTCGCAGATCACTCTTTCGAGGTGTTGCAAACGGAATGACAAACTTAGTATATACTCCACCTATGATGGAGTGTATAAAAATATAATGTTAGTTGCATCTAAGGGACACTAACATTTTACTATATTGGCTGCTCTCTTTGTGCCGACCACCATTCTTAAAACCCAACAACTACTCTGGCTGCTTTCTCTTTTTCAAAAGTCAGATATTCTCGTCAAGTGCCACCACACTCTCTTTGTGCCGACCACCATTCTTATAACTGGAATTTAATAATTTCACCAATTCATTTACTTTTTTTGCCGATCACCCTCCCTTGGTCAGAAATTTCAAACAACGCAAGTTTTCTGTTTCAATCGGTTCAGCTACTCTCTCTGTGCTGACCACTGTTAACGATTACATTAAATCTATTAGAATCTCTCATTGTGCCGATCACTGTTCCCACATCAGAACATTCACTGTTTTGACTGATGTTCTCAAGTCAGGAAATCACAGTTTGGCTGTTCTCTTCAAGTCGACCACAGTAATAAAATTATGAATGTCGTACATGGACATCACCTCATCTGTACACTCTGAGTGGACAGCCGTGATAGATAGTGTGTGCGACCCCCACACAGCAGAAACCAGGTTCGAAGTCTGCTGAGACCATCAAACATTTTTCAACGGCTGCACCACCGCTCCACCTCCTAATGCCGGCACCTTTACGAGTAAGATTATAATCCCTAAGCCATGTAAAACTACTCTAGAAAACATTAGCCGTTCGGAGCTGACTTCAAAGAGTAGGTCACGGTCAGGGAGTATACAAATTATATCGTGCACAGTTCACGGATTCGACAGAAGTTCCCCGTCTGTCCCTTCATGGAATGTTAAGGGGAACAAGTAAGTGTGGCTGATCTCTTTGTGCTGACCACTGTTCTAATATTGATAATTTCATACAGTGCAAAAATAATTTCTAAATTTAAAACATTCACTATTGTGGTTGGTCTCTCGTTGCCGACCACTACCAATACATTTTCTCTCTTCGAACCTCTTTATGTTCTAAATTCAAAACATTCACTATTGTGGTTGGTCTCTCGATGCCGACCACTACCAATACATTCTCTCTGTTCGAATCTATTTATGTTCTAAATTTAAAACATTCACTATTGTGGTTGGTCTCTCGTTGCCGACCACTACCAATACATTCTCTCTGCTCGAATCTATTTATGTTCTAAATTTAAAACATTTACTATTGTGGTTGGTCTCTCGTTGCCGACCACTACCAATACATTCTCTCTGTTCGAATCTATTTATGTTCTAAATTTAAAACATTCTCTATTGTGGTTGGTCTCTCGTTGCCGACCACTACCAATACATTCTCTCTCTTCGAATCTCTTTATGTTCAAAATTCAAAACATTCACTGTTGTGGTTGGTCTCTCGTTGCCGACCACTACCAATACATTCTCTCTGTTCGAATCTCTTTATGTTCTAAATTCAAAACATTCACTGTTGTGGTTGGTCTCTCGATGCCGATCACTGTTTCAAAGTCGAGAGTTTCTAATAGTTCAACAACCCAAAACTACTGGTTTTTCTGCATACGTAGGTCAGTAGGTGTTAAATTTTGTGTTACAGGTTCGTTGTATACCCATTTATGACATTTCAAAATAATATCTCCTTCTAGCCTTCCAAAGCATTCTATACAAATTACTCTTTATCTACAAATAACTCTTTCATTCTTTCAGCCTTTTAAAAGTAGAAAAGCATAGCGTTTTTATTTTTTGGAAGACCTCAGAAGACTACAGACGACAATATACCAGTCAAGAGTGCTCTTCTCCAAGGCAAAGACAGTAATAAGTTGTATCGGTAAATCAAAGACCACAAGAGCTAATATTTCCAAAAGAGGGCGTATTTATTTGTATTGTATTTTCAGCATAAATCCTATCGCCTTTGTAAAACTGTCAAATGGTGACATGGGTATTGCTGACATCTAGCGTGTGCTTTCGAACTAAAGGGTCAGAAAACGTCTTGGGACGTCTGCCCTGTGTATGGTCTTTGGGTAAACTTAATATGCTTTAGCAGTTCTTAATTCTCGACTGGAAGATGACACATTCGAATTCCACATTCTTCTTAAATTTAAAGGTATCGGATCATCATTCTAGGCAAAATTTTAACAAAGTATCAATACTTTATTTTGTAGTCGATTCAAATTTAGAATTTTATTAAGGATGATGTGCGTTTAAGGCCTTTTGACTGCCGGCAAGAGCCCTTCCCTTAATACCGACACTGGCAATCTACAAAAAGGCACACATAACACACGCAAGGAAATCGTATTTATTGTTGTCATTGTTGTTGGCGTTGTTGAAGATCTCAATCACAGTCACATACACCAGAACGACGGACGTCTGAATGATTCTTGGCTGCTGCTGTTGTTGGCGTTGTTCTTAAGTCAATAACTCTGCCACAAACAGACGCATGAAGTGTCGTAAAAAAAATGTAAATGTGTTTTTTTTTTTTTTTTTGCTCGCGTCATTCATCGCTCATAACAAACCACAGGGTGACAATGTGTGGAATCCTATGACGGCTGTTACTGCTGATTATGATGATGCTGATGCCGATGTCATTGTCGGGTGTGTGCGTGTGTGTGTCTATATATTGTTGTTTTTGTTGTGATGCAAATCAGGTTTATCACCTTATCACATATGGCCCCCTAGATAGCCATAACAATAGATCTTCAACTAATAAAACTTCTACAATATCACAAACAGCACAAATCGAAACTAGCACCGGCAAACACCAGCATCTGAGGGAGCACCCCTCCGATGCCGTCTCATCCATCGACTGATCTCTAAGCTTACTACAGTGGGTTCAAACGTAAGAGCAGGAGGCCGTTGGGGGTAGTGGAATCGAACCAAAAGCCATACAAATCATTACATTAATGAAATGTTTCATTATGAGAAAGAGATAGAAAGTGACAGGCGAAAGCCCCTAAAACTGTGGCTGAACTCATACCAGCTTTTCGAATAGAGTTACTCTAAATGTTCTTTAAAAAGCCACATATATTCTTTGTAAAGCCAAACAAGTTTCCAATATTACTTGGAAATTAGTTTGAACTATAAAAATTCCACTGCATAGCAAAATTACTATTTTGACAATTAAATATTGTATGGTGCAATAGCTTATCCCTGAATGGGAAAATTGTTTCTAACTACAGCAAAATGGCTGCTTGAACTAAATGCAGATGTTTTTCACAATTTTTCAGTCCAATTCCACAAAAATGGTACAAGCAACTGAAAACACTTCATTTTCCTTGTAGCATATTTAGATATTTCATATTTTTCGGGTTTTCCTGATTTTCCCATAATTGATTAGTTAAAATATACACCAAATAGTTGATGCAACTATTGTTTCGTAATAGACCTATAAGTATAGAATACTCATTCGGTACTCTGGACCGAAAGAAAGTTGGTTGATGGCCAGATAGAATACATAGCAAAGCACAAAATAATACAGCTAACTAAAAAGTGATCCAAAGAAAAAATCCACCAACTATCTCAGTAGTTGACTCAGAGAAACCAGTTCGGTCTATTAAAATTTCACTGTAAAAGCAGAATTGTTGTTTTGACATTGTTTCCCTGGAAACGACAATGTTTCCTAGCTACCTCTAAATCGCCGTAACTTTTCAAAATTTATTTATTGTTTATTTTAATCTCTGCCTTTCTGCAATTCCACATCCACGTTCCACATAAACGGTTATCTTTCATGATCTTTCACGTTTTTTCACTGCAAGAAATATGAAAATATCCGCATAGATCATACCAACCACATGTTGTCGAAGCAGTTTTTACTTGGGATCTTCAAGTTCTAGAGAGAGAGGTACAGAAGAGAGCCTCTAGATCAACAGGCGTATCAGTCAGGTCTGAACGAGATTCACAGAGATTCGGTCCCAGCAGCAATAAACGCTCTCCCTGTGAATGTTGTTCTCGGAGACCAGCCACCTGCAGTGGCATTGGAGGACGAAACTATGCCGCGACGAACCAGAGTGATTCTGGCTCAGCTGAGATCAGGATGGTGTAGCCGCCTCAATTCTTATTGGGCAAGAATTGATGGCACAACGCAAAACATGGGACCCCCCTTGTGGACATGAGCCTCACACCACGCAACACCTTTTTGATTGTCCAGCTAAACCATAGCTGTCCACCAGTGGCACAATTGTGCTCGCTCAATTCACACGTATTGTTACTCTCTCAGTTTCAGTCGTTGAGTTGCCATCAAAAGAGTCGTGTGCACAGAGAAAAAAAATGACGGAGCAATTGTACGAAAAAATGTTTGTGTTTGAAAACGCTTTTGGTGGCTTTCAATGCCTAATATGTTATGCCACATTTCAAGGGAAAAAGTAATTTCCATTGAAACGCCATTATAAATCATCGCATCATGATTTGCAAACATTTTATTCCAATTGTGTTTTTCAATTATCCGCATCATGTTTGAATACTGTAAATACACATTTCTTTCAGTGCGCCTGAGTGCGGTCGCTCTCTCTCACACAAATACAACCTCATTTTATTTTGGACAGCTATGAGCTAAACCCACTCAGCTCGTGCCAAGTTCACTCTGGACACATCCATCGGGCAACCCAGATCCGGAAGTTATAGATGAAAATTCAAATGACGAAACATAGCTGTTACAACAACAAAATATCGTTTTCCTTATAAAAAGGATGAATGACACAGCAAAAAGGAATTTAATAATTGCTAATTACCAAGGCCATATCTGTGAGCATTTGACGGAATGACTTCACTACTATCGATTCATATGTGTAGGACAGAGGAACAATGAAATTCTGCTGAGCATTCCTAGAAGGGGACACCAAATTCTCCTAGTGGATATAATTTCTATGAAAGTATTTCCCTTAACATTCCGAGTGGGAACAGCCGGGGAACTTCTCTCAATCGGTTTGCGTACGATCTAATTTGTGGCCAGACTGACCGGACTGGCCACTGCCTTTTCAGGAGAACTTTTACATGGCTAAGTGATAACTCTCCTACTCGTAAAATTACCGTCATTTATATGATGGAAACGTTAATGAAAACTTTTTTTTTCAATTACAATACAAATTAAATTTATATTCTAATTTTGGGTCCAAGGAAAAATCGGGTGACATATGGTTAAATTTTTCAGCGACAGACCAAAGCCTCTGATTGGAATCGAACCCACAACCTCCACGCTGATAGGCAAGAACGCTACCAAATCGTCTACCGGGGCGGCTCACTAAAAACTGTTTTTGGTTTTACCAGGATATGAACCTGGGACCATAACCTGTCTGGTTTGGAATAACCAGACTCGTCTAGCTCACTAAAAACTGTTTTTGGTTTTACCAGAATATGAACCTGGGACCATAACCTGTCTTGTTTCGAATAAAATAGGTGTATTTTGTTTGCTTCCAACATCCCATCACTTTCTACTACTGGCTCAACGGTCCGCTCATGTCATAGGACCGCTCTTGACCGCTCTCTTGTTGGCGACTACTGATCGGATGTATGTGCATATTAACCGAATTGTCGTAAAAGTTTTTTTCTATACCATCAGGGGGTTTTTCAAATGCTAAAGAAAATGTTGAACATTAATGGCGATTATTTTGTTTATATTTTCTCCTTTGACCGCACTCTAAATGGCGACCACTGGAAAAACTAAATGTTTATTAAACCTACGGAATTCAAATAACCTTAGAAGTAGTTTTGTTTCTATACTTGTATAGAATTTTCCAATACGGAAAGTTAATGTTGGCACTTAATGACAACAATTGCGACAGCAATCTTTAATTTTTTTATATTTTCTCTTTTGACCGCACTCTAAATGGCGACCACTAAACCAGCGGAGTTCAAATAACCTTAGAAGTTGTTTTTTTCTATACATATTTGTATGGAGTTTTTCCAATGCAGAAAGTAAATGACCACAAGTGCGACCGTACTGGACTTTTGACTGGGATGTGCAAAGTTTAAAAAACCATAGAAGTAGAATTGATTCTATAATTCTATGGGGATTTCTGATAAAGAATCGGAGGTTTTGACATTTAATTACGATTATATAAATATTTGTTTATTTTTCACTACTTTTTTATATTTTCCGACAACGCAGACAAATTACAGCGTCGAACAATACAATAGCGACGATGAAAGCGCTGCTTCAATTTTACAATTCACTTGGTTGTCCTTGGTCACCATAATCGAGTTGAGTTGACTAAATAAAAGATTGTCACTGTCTGGAGTACCTGAGTCTCTCAATTCCATGCCAAACACATGACTTGAATTTGACAAGTTTTGGTTCTTCTTTCGTAGAAGAAATCTTCTAGCCCAGGAAACATGGAGATCATCGGATCATAGGCAATACCGAGCGTTCACTGACTGGCTGAAAAATCAAGAGTTTAACATACATTAAAAAAAAGTCATCCTCATCGACGTGACTCATTTTTAGATGGACTACAATGACGAGTGTTCACAGACTATTTTCTAGAGCATGTTCCGATTTTCACCCAAAGGAAAATGAATCTTCATGAATGAGACCTCCGTTTCGGATGAACGTTTACAATTGAAATTTGAAACTATACCAATCCACCCAAGGTCAGTAAGGCGGCAAGGCATCCACATACAATGTATGGCTTGGATTCTGGTCCAGCGGCATCAGTACTTCTACAAAAAGGATGATGACATATTATTGTCGACGAGCGGCTCCCATAAACAATTTATTTTCGGCTCAAATTGAATGCATATAACCAGAACTAGGATCTACGTGTCACCCAGCAGCCACAAATGCCATACAGCACGAGCGACTTAAGGACATGTTTTTTTCCACGCAGAGGCAACACCAATTGGTCACTGACATCTTACGATTTAATTACAAATGGACAAAATCTCTATTAAAATCTATTAGGATTCTCAGGGACACAAATTTCTGTGTAATAATTTAACAGCTGCTCGAGTATTTCTAATGGTCTTGTGTATTTTGGGAACCACTGTGCCTCCCTCATCTCCAATATTTTGTTCGATGGTTTTCCATCAAATTCATTTAAAATTTCATCTTTATTTCTCTTTGTAAGCGTGTGTGTATGTGTGCGGCTGAGTGCTGCATTTCTATTCAATTTCGTCTTCTGTCGAGATCATCATCAAAAGACAGACACACACACACACAAACGAAGACTCGAGCTATTCGTATTCTTATTCCTATTCATCTTATTATTATGATTACCTACTATTGGTATTATTATGGTGTTTATTTAAGCACTTTTTTTTTTCTTCTACGTCCTCCTCCTTCTCTTCTTCGTATTGTTGTTCCGTTCGTTCAGTCATTTGTTTGCACTTTTTTTTCTGCTGGCTGATGCCTTTTCTTCATTTGCCCGATGAGGAATATCAATGTGTTGGTGCAGGGGGGGAGCGTACAAACGAGGGTATTAAATTCAATTGAATAAATTCGCTTAAGCAAACAAATTGTCAAAAGCGAACAAAACAAAAAAAAAGACAAAAACACACACAGAGTCGTAGAGTATAGGACACAAGAAAAAAAAAAGAAATCACTGTTTAAACAATTGATTTGATTTAGTTTAATCTGTGAACAATGGGGAGAGAGAAACGCCAACAAAATCAGTCGACTTGAAGTAAAAAGCAAAACAAAAAACGACAAATTGTGTCGCAGTTTTGTATTTCGAGTAGTTTAACAATAAATAACTGTAACGTTCGGATAGAATATCTGGCAGGAAGGAAAAAACAAAACTTATATAAAAGCCAACACAGAAATCGCATAGAAAATTGTTTCTTAGAGGGCCTTGGGCCTTTTTCCCACTGAATATGATTTTTGAAAGTTCAAAATATAATTTGAATCAATTAAATCGTTAATTGCATCTGTTTTAAAATGTAGTGTGGAATTAGGGAAAAAGAGTGATAAAAGAGCACTAATCAAATAGGTATCACCTACGTGTAAATTAGGGAGTTCCACCGCTTGATTTTGATAGGTATACTATCAGGGGGGGGGGGGGTTTCAAATGCTAAATAAAATGTACCCTCTACTTCGTAAGCGTAAATTTTCCTTTCCATTAAAACACAAAATATTTGTTTAATTGCATTGATTTACAAAAAAAAAAACCTTTACTCAGAACCGTATTTTTCAAATTTTTTACGGTAGATATTAATTTGATATATATGTTTGCACTTTTTAAATTTTCCCCATTTTTGTGCCTTTGGCAATCCCGGAACAATGTCCAAACATTTATTTCCTTTCTACTTCTGGCACTTTATGATTATTTTTCAAATGTTTTCCCACATCCTCCATATTTTACCCGTCCTGGACCATTTTTGCAGTCTATTGAGTATCCTAAAACTTTTTGGTCTCCCCAAATTTTAAAATAATTTGCATTTATATATTTCACCAGTTTTGAACCCATTTTGTGTTCCCTTTTCCCAATTATTCCTGTCTATTACATGTTTTTCATACATTTTTGTTGTTCCCCATTTGTACCTTTTTTATCCCGTTTTGGTATGTGAATGGTCGTTTTTCGTCCCTTCCCTAACTATTATCCACTTGTTGCCTAACATTTTTTTAATGTTTCCCCTTTTTGTACCTTTTTTATCCTATTTTCATCTACGTTTAATTTTTCCCTTTTTGGATCCATTTTCGTCCATTTCCACCTTTTGTTGATAAAAATATGTTTAATATTTTTTTTATTTGTTCCCCTTTTTGTTCCTTTTTTATCCTATTTTGGTAATATAATCCACTTATTGTTTCAATTTGATTTCAATTACTTTAAATTGTTCCCTTTTTTTATACCATTTTGGTACGTTTTGGGCCCATATTGTGCTCCCTTTTTTCATTCGTTCCTGTCGATTAAATGTTTGGAACATTTTGAACCCTTTTTCCCTCCCCCTTTTCCCGTTTATTCCTGTCAATTACATGTTTTTCACACATTTTTGTATTTCGCTCTTTGTACCTTTTTTGTCCCGTTTAGATACGTGAATGATCCCTTTTCGTCCCTTTCCTAACTATTATCCACTTGTTGCCTAACATTTTTTTAATGCTTCCCCTTTTTGTTACTTTTTTATCGTTGTTGTTGCCAAAATTTGATCAACTACTTTAAATTTGTCCTTTTTTTATCCCATTTTGGTACGTTTTGGATCCATTCGTTCATCGATCATTTCCACCTTTTGTTGCCAAAAAATTTGTTTGACCTTTTTTTATTTTTTCCCCTTTTTGTTCGTTTTTTGTTGTTGACACACATTTCCCTTTTGTACCTTTTTTATTCCTTTTTAGTACATTTTGGCCATTATTTCGTCCCTTCTCGAACTATTATCCACATGTTTTTGACAAAAATGTGTTAGCCTTTTTCTATTTTTTACCCCTTTTTGTCCCTTTTTTATTCCCTTTTTCATTTCATTACTAACTGATTTCCAACTGTTGTTGTCAATCATAATATTTGATTATCATGTATTTTTTCGTATTTCGAAGGGTTTTGGGGACACTTTTTACCCATTTTTATCCCCTTCCAATCCGAATTTCCATAAATCCACTATTTATTAGTTGTCACAATGTTTTGACACCCAATAAATTGTAAATGCCAAAAGTAAAATAAAAAAAGTAAAAAAAAATTTTCCAGCTTTCAAACTGCATCATTAGTTTCTCGCACTTTCTTGAAATTTTTAAAACTTATGTAACTTTTTTTGAAGTTTATTTAAAATTTCCCAAAAAAAATTATATGTGACATCGAAACGAGCGAAAAACATTACAAAACATTTGATTTAAATACATCAAATTAAAGCTCGAACATTCTTCTTTTAAAACGACGTCTCAACGGCTTTGAAAATGCTTTTTTTTGACCAACTTGTGCTTGAATACCGAAATTTTTCGCAAAAAACCGGTTTGTGGCACCTCTAAAACTTTGAAGAAAAAAATCAAAAATACTTAACCCGATATGCTTTCAAAAAACAGATGAGCCACTATGGATTTTATGCTAATTTTTGAAATGATGTTGAAATTCTTGAATCATAAATGAAGGCGTAGAATGACACTTAGTTAGTCGAAGTCAATATAACAATCGAGTTGGCTGTATTTTTTCTTTTCTTCTTTATTGATTTTAGAACATAAATTCAATAATCCAATTAACTGTTTCAATTCATATAATTGGTTATTAACACACAATAACAATTATTAATTTAATTGTTTCAATTATTACAATAATTGATAATAATGAACGCAAACTAGAAGTAGACGCCGTGTAGCGGCCCCCAGGTTTCATGACAAAAGTCGATCCAACTACACAACATTTCGTAGAATTTCTGATTGTATTTGACTTTGGCTGATTCGGAGTGTCCAAAAAAAATTATATGTGACATCGAAACGAGCGAAAAACATTACAAAACATTTGATTTAAATACATCAAATTAAAGCTCGAACATTCTTCTTTTAAAACGACGTCTCAACGGCTTTGAAAATGCTTTTTTTTGACCAACTTGTGCTTGAATACCGAAATTTTTCGCAAAAAACCGGTTTGTGGCACCTCTAAAACTTTGAAGAAAAAAATCAAAAATACTTAACCCGATATGCTTTCAAAAAACAGATGAGCCACTATGGATTTTATGCTAATTTTTGAAATGATGTTGAAATTCTTGAATCATAAATGAAGGCGTAGAATGACACTTAGTTAGTCGAAGTCAATATAACAATCGAGTTGGCTGTATTTTTTCTTTTCTTCTTTATTGATTTTAGAACATAAATTCAATAATCCAATTAACTGTTTCAATTCATATAATTGGTTATTAACACACAATAACAATTATTAATTTAATTGTTTCAATTATTACAATAATTGATAATAATGAACGCAAACTAGAAGTAGACGCCGTGTAGCGGCCCCCAGGTTTCATGACAAAAGTCGATCCAACTACACAACATTTCGTAGAATTTCTGATTGTATTTGACTGTGGCTGATTCGGAGTGTCCTATAAAATAGTCGGTCGCAATGCCTCCCTGTGTGCAAAGCGCCTACAGGGTCACGCTGGCAGCGGTTGATCACCATACAATGTTATTGTTCAAAAAGAGTTGCCGACCATATTCTCTATATAATTTCCATAAAATATGCCAAATACCTCAAAACAATTAAAACTATGTATTTGACAATGCCAGCGGAAGTTTCTATACCCGTTCTATTTTACAGCCGGAAGAGACAACTACTGCTACATTACTAATTCGATTTTTGCCCACCATACGGCCTACTTTCAATAGAAAGTCTTAAACAAATAGAAAAAAAATACAAATGGTACAAAAACCAACCAGTAACAAATGCATAAAATAGCAGAAGAAGAAGATACAAAAAAGAAACAAATAAAATGTCATTCCCTTTTATTAACTGAAACCAAACGAAGCATAACGTTGAATAAAAATTTGAAATTAGCCATCAAAGGACGAAACTAAACGCCATCAGACACACACTCATACACACGCACACACAGGCACACCAGCATAAAACAAAACGTAACGTTTCACAAGAACACTACTTAAAACATTAACAAAGGAAGGATTCACATTTTCATGTTGCCTCTTCTCGTATTCGTGTCTTTTTACCAGTGTTTTTCATATTTTTTTTTCAATCTTTGGTCAAAATGCAAAGTAGAATTTCGTTATTAAAAAAAGATTTAAAGAGCAAAAAAAAAAATGTACGAGAGAGAAAGAAACTGACTGAGACACACTGGCCCAGCCTCCTTTCAGCAAGAGCACAGTGACCTGAAAGGAAAAATGTGATAGAAATTGTAGTGGACTCCCAGGAACAAGTGGAGCCACATCGAAAATGCTCTGTCTTCGGTGTACTCTCATACTCTCAAGGAGGAGATTTCCATTAAGACCATAGTGATCAGTGGTAACACTGGTCTGAGGTTCCTTGCAGATGTCGATAAAGACAGCCTTGTGTTGGCGGTCACACACAGAGGAGAGGAGCAAGTGGAGTCACATCAAAAACGCTCTGTCTTCAGTGTTATCTCAAGTTCTCAAGGAGATTTCCATCTGTAGTGAGACACGCTTGGATGAGCAGTGCTAAGAAAGCTAGACACACATCCTGTTTTCTTGTACAGCGTATTCTTAACATTTGTCTTCTTCCTTCTTGAAGTATCTTTTCCTACCACGGATACCACTGTGAAACTAAAGCTCTGGCATGGTCATAAGCCTGCCGTGGAACATGAATTTAGTCTAGTTAGGGAAGATAAGATAAACGACAATTGTTTCGGATGCGGGATTTACGGATGTTTTAAATGTTGCTTATGTAAGTCGAGCAGGATGAGTAATAAGGGAGCGGATGGGTAGGGCAGGGCAGGGGGAATACAAATTCATTGTTGTAAAATTTAGCAAAAATACTTAATTGAAATTTCAATTTGCATAAAGTTATTGGGTTTCAATGGGATTTGGGTTACTTTTTTTTTGAATTTTACCACAAAAGTAACAGTAACAACCGCAACAGCGTTATACAAACGAAATGTAAAATGACACACACATAGACAGGACGGGGCGGGATGGGACAGGACAGATGGACGGGTTGATGGATGGACGAATAAGTGGATGGAGGAATGGATAGATAGACATTACCGAACGGAAAATGCTACAATAAATAGAGCCGAACAGAGCAGAGCAGCGTCGAGTAGAAAATTAAACTCAAACTAAAGTGAACTCAATATGCAAACTCTGTCATGTGGAAATACATGCAGTACAATGTTAAATTTGATGGAGTTAATTTTCTTCAGTGTGGACGGTATGATAAGTTGGGACAGCCCCATGGTTGATAGTTTTTTAAATATACAAAAAGTGAACGTATTCTCGGCTAAAGTTTGAGATTGTAGATGGCAAATCGTTTTGAAAATGATTTGAGTCATTCCTTATGAAAAGTCTAAATTTGGTTGAAAGGAAAATACGATGAGGGCACAAATGTGAGCACGAGTATGTATACCCGGTCCCGGTGTTGTGGGTTCTTTAGGAATCGTATATTATTTTAATACTGCAAAGTGCAGTAGGCAAGTTTTTGGCCGCAGATTGAAGACGTGCACTTGGATGATCAATGCCACACAGTACGCGCAGCAATCGAACTTTTGCCCACCATGTTTGGTAATTGGGTTATTAGTCGTCTCAGCGATGTCAGTTGGCTACCTCGGAATGGCGATATGACTTTTTTGTGGATTTGACGTAAAGGACCGATTTAATGCTAACCATAGATACCGTCAAAACATCTATAGAACAGCGATATACAACCCACATTCGGGTGATGCTGAAGGGATACAATACAATTGGATACCTTACTATACCCAATCATCACCACCGCTCTCCTCTGTACACGGTCCAAAAGCTGCAAAGATGTCTTTGGAGCTCCCGCCCATGTATGGGAGTTATATTCCATTTTAGGCCGGATGTAGGTAGTTCAAATATTTACGAGATCAGAAAAATCTTTAACACTTCAATGCTTCTTTCGACATTTCGAATATATAGCTAGCATCAGCCTGTATCTTCATGCCCAGAACATCAAGAGTGTCTGAATCAGATCAATATTCACACCACCCAGATTGACAACATTGCTGGATAAGATGTAGAACGTTTGTGTGACAACAAACAGCACGGGTCTATGTTCAAAAGTATTAATAAATAAACAAAAAAAAAAAAAAAATTAAAATCTACTCTATTCATTTGGCGCCACTCACAAATCGCGGTTCAGTGAGTCATTCATCGTTCGCCATCGTCCTCGGCCTCCAGAGAACCTGACCGATGATCAAATGCGTATGAATGACAGAGGTTACTGTCATCCACAAAGGAGTAGATCGGGTTCACAGTCTGCCCCAACAGGTCGTCAATGAAAAGAAGAAATAGAGAAGGAGATAGGACAGAATCTTGTGGCACTACTGCGGTCAACGGTTGACGTTAGACTCAATATTGTGCGTTTAGTTATGACGGTAAGACAAAACAAAACAAAAACAGCTGATCGAAGAGCATTTGTACAATATATAATTTGTCTTCGTTTATAAGTATTATACTAATAACTTTAAACTTAAGAAATGAATTTACAACTTAATGTCAAAGTGAAAGCAATAACAATAAACAGCTGATCGGTCTTGACGGTTGACAGTAGATTCTGCAACCTGCAGAAGTCTACCGTCAATTTTAGTTGTCTCTCTCTAACATTCAAAATGCAACCCTAACTCAAACAGCTGATCGTCTACCGTCAGCCGTCATGACTAGTGATGGGACAAGGGTAAATACCCAAATGGTAAATTGAGTGTCTATTTAGTGCCAGGTATTTACCCAAGCACCTGGGTATTTACTAGGGTAACCATTCAATTAATCATTATTCGATTAATCGATTAATCGTGTTAAAAAATTAATCGAACAATTTAATAATTCATTTTTTCGAATAACGATTAATCGAACAAACCAGTGCGATTAATCGATTAATCGCTAAACATACGTGTTTATTGCAAGCATTCCATCTTGAAAAACCCCTACAATGTGGCAACTCATATGGCAGCGATTTGTGAACAAATTTCATAACTTTCCAAAAAGAATTAGGTAAAGATACTGCTACTCTCATTGATTTTGAGGGTAGTATAAGATTTTTATTAAAAAAACTACTAACATTAAAAACTTGTTTTGCAAAAGACTTAGTTCGTCAACTTAAAACACGGTTTGCAGGCCGAAGAAACCAAAAATTAAACACATTAATAATATATTTAAAATCTGGAATTTTCCCAAGTAGTGATGACTTGTCTAAATACTCGTCAAAATCCGAAAGTGAAGAATATGCTTGCTACTTGTATACTAGGTTATTTGGAAATCATAATGAACAAGTTGTTTCGGACAATAATGAATCAATTGAAGAAGTAGGTGGTCTTGAAGAAACTGACCTTGTATTAGAACTGTCATCGTCTATAAGAAGTGTACAGTGCCCATCTAAAAAACGTAAAATACATAGAGACGACATTTGGGATTATTTAAAATATTTAGGTGAATCTCAGAAGAGAACACACAAATTAGAGTGGCTTTTAAATGCACTTTTAACAATTTCACCTACTTCTACAATGAGCGAAAGAGCTTTTTCAAAATCTTCTTTTATAAAAACTAAGGAAAAAAACCGTTTAAAAGCCCAAAATCTAAACAACGTTTTATTTTTAAAAGATTATTTTTTAAGATCGCAATAAAAATTTGTGCTAGTACATACAATTATTAAATCTTAAATAAAGTGCTTATATGATCTCTGAACATATATCTATATATTATATATTTGTTGTATTATTACAACGATTTGTGAATTGTACCTTTATTTTATATATTGAAGTTGTTTTTGTTACGTTTTGTTTTGTTTTAATAAATGTACCAAGTACAATGTTTGAACACTGCTTTCTTTTTATTTTGTTTTATTTTATTCGATTAATCGATTAATCGAATAATTTGATTGCGTTTTGTTCGGTTAATTGTCAGATTTAAATGTACGATTAACGATTAACCGATTAATCCAAAAACCCGATTAATTGGGTACCCTAGTATTTACCCAAAATGTGGGTATAAATCAGAATAAAGAAAAATTTAAATAAATTAAAATAATTAAATTTTTTATTATGAATTAGATTTTTATTAACAAATGAAATAATTTTAAAATTTAATTTAATTTTTCTAGTTGCTTCAGCATCGCTCCCACCATTACATTGAATGCCATATGCACGCTGATTAGCGGTTCTTATTAAGAATTGTTGTTGTGTTTGATGCAGTCAAAACTGCCTTAACTGAGCAAAACGCATCAAGAAATGTATAAACAAAATACACTTCAACAAAATATGTTGAAAATATATTCGAAAATGTTCACATTTCTCTTACTCTACGTAACAACAAGTATTTGTTATTAAAATGAGTATTTACCCGAAATTAGATAAATACCCGGGTATGAACGTGGGTATAAATGGGTAAATACCCAGCGTTGGGTAAATACCCAGGTGTAAACCCATCACTAGTCATGACTAATTGGACCTTTAAGCTCTATATATTTTGAGAATATGTATCCATTATTTTATTACGTTCAGATTAATCCATAAGCATTTTACAACTTCTTTACAAATTATAAATTTATGAATTAAACAATAAATGAATTTCTTTGTAGCATTCAATATTTCTAATAATGGGCGTGGCCCGCTTTTTTCTCAGTAGAAGTCCGTCTAACCATTTTGGTGAGGTTAGCTTGCCATGCAGTATAGGGTTATCCATTTCGTGGTTTGGCTGGATAGGGCTGGAATTCGACATCTGTCAAACTAAGTTGTTAAACCAATTTTTATTTACTTCACACAACGCGTAAAAATTATTAAAACCTACTACAAAAATAGTGATTCTGATTTTTTCTAACGAACAAATTCATTTTATGGAAACAGGCAGTAAAAATTACTAAAATTTTTGAGTCATTTTGCATAATAACCAATTACACTCATATTGAAATTATTAAAAAAAAAAATTAAGGTAATTTTTCGAAAATGGTGGGTATTTTTTATAAAAAAAAAAACAGTTTTTGGGGTATTTTTTGTCTTTAATTGGGACTAATTTTGGAATATCAAAATTACCCGAAAATTTTAAATTCTTGTCATTTCCATTGGGGTTATTTTTCAATGGCGTATTTTCGGAGGAAGAAGAATTTGGTTTTTGTCTGAATTCAAACAAGCGCTCATCCGAAGTTTATGGAAGCTTATGCAGTTAGAGTTTCGAAGGTGTGTCGTAGTTCTAGTACTAGTTAGTTAGCATTTTCCAAGCATTTGAGTTATCATTTCAAGAGAAAAATTTCCTTACTTCAATTTGAAGTAAATCATCGAATTTTTCATAAAACAATATATAAAAAAATGGTAAAAATATTAAAAATTACATGAAAGTATTCAAAAAAAAGAATATAGGTTTAAAAAAAATAATTGATTGGCGTTTAAAACTTTTTGTTTTGGACACCCTAAGCCAAAAGTGTCTATTTTAGTGCTTTGTTTAAGTTTACCGCTCTTTTCATACTGCCAAATTTCGCCGAGGATTGTGTGTATTTGTTTTATGTGTTAATGTAAACGAGAAAAACGACACACACACACACACCAGCAAAACATTTGCGGTTTCTATGCAAATACTCCGGCTCTCCATAGAAAGGACAGTGCAATAATTGAAAAACATTCGTGGTGGAAGTAATCGAAAAGAAAAACCAACAACAACAACAGCACACTTACATATAAACTATTTTATTTTAAAAGGATTTTAATTGCTCAATACGTACATATTTCATAAAATTACATTATGCAAAATCCGCCTTCGCCCCGCCCACACAGTATTTAAATTAAAGAACTTTTTTTGTTTGTTTGTGGGTGGCAAACAAATTATATTTTAATTTTCAAATATAAATCTCAACGCGGAGACCCAAGTCGGTGAGTGCAGTGGAGTGCAGTGGAGACGCGGTAGATGGTTGGTGAAATGAAATTAATGATCGAATGCTGACCTAAATTATTAATGAAATACAACTATCATTGAAAGAACATCTACATAGAGCGTATGAGCTGTATTGAACTGCATAGCACTCATACGCCACATCGAACTGTTGTATTAATAACACTTATACGCCCCGGTAGTGTTAAGCGGAAATGTCATTTCGAAATGTTTTCAATTGACCTTTGAAATGGATAATGAGATTATCACACAGTTTGCTGAATGCCGTTTATATTTTGCACATGAGTCGCATAATGAATTTCATAATAACATTATAAAAAAAATAAATAAAATAAATGTATGTAATACTTCGCAGAAGCGTTTCATGGAGAATTTTCATTAAATTGTTTGTTTTTTTTGTATTGGAATGGAAATGGAATCTACAGTTTCTCCTGATCTATGAATATGAAACTTTTACCTACGATGTCTATTGGCAACATACATTTTGTTACAGGTCAAATGAAGGAAACTTTTGTAAATTTCCTACTCCCGAATATCAATCATAAAAAAAATGCCTGTAAATTTATCTAATTTGTAAATTTCTCTAAAAAGTTTGTAAAGGTTGGTCCATTTAAAATTTAGACTAGCGATTACTTTGACTTTGCAAGGTAGAATTAAAGACTACAAATTTTTTTAAAGGTTGGTCCATTTAAAATCTTAAATTTAAACTACCGATTACATTGACTTTGAAAGGTAGAAGCAAGGACTATATAGAGGGCAGACGTCCCAAGTTGTTTTTTAACACAACTAGATGTCAGTATTTGAACGGATTTCAAAGCAAACAATTTTATTTTTTCAAATACCATTTTTTTTTTTTTTTTAAAAAAATACTGTTTAAATATCCTCTCGGAAATGTTCGGGTTTATGTTTGACATTTGCTCGAAAAAAATTTGGAAGTTTGTTTGGCAGGAGATGAAGAGTTTTACCGAAACATCGTGTTCTCAGCAGAATTGCCGCACATGAGCTGTGATTTGAGCCCTTTGGATTGAATTTGTGTAGGGGGCCATTTAGGATACATGTTACGCAAAGCTTCCAGAGACAAGTGAGGCGTTGAAACATGCAATCGAAGTTGCCATTTTTTCTTTTTAAGGCCAACACTCATGCCATGCATTGTGTTAGCGGAAGAAAATTAGGGTATCGGAAGGAGGAAAGATGAAGTGGTGTTTGTTGACATTTGTTTTCAACCACTTGAATGCTTCTTTCGACACTTCGAATATATGGCTAGCCCAGTGAGCATCACCCTGTATCTTCATGGCCAGAACATCAAGAGTGTCTGTGATAGTTTCATGAAAAGGATATGGTCCATTTGGCTGATGTTGATTTTCCTTATTAATTTATCTCAAAAATAACACCTCTTGTTGGAAAACCCTGTACAACTTGATCAAATTGTACAACCAGTTGTAACGTGTGAGATCTTGTTGGACTTGTTGGTTGGTCGTCGGTTGGATGAAAATCAAATAATTTTGATTTCAACTCAAGTTGGCAAACTTCGTTGGTACGTGTGAGGGTTTTCTTTACTTCGCATTCGCATTTGGTCATTAATGAAGTAAACACATGTTTGTGCCGGTGTTTTGAAAAAATAATACAAAAAAAAATAATAGAATGTGTGGATTTTTATTGAGGAATATAAAAATTTGCCTCAGTTGTGGAATTCAAAGTATAAAAATGAATTAAGGAAATCTCAAACTCACAATGATGAACAATTTGGTCCATTTCTTATAGTGGGCGCCATATCAATCAACGAAAATGCCTAATTCTTTGTCAAATGTATGTAAATTGTTGGAGCAGAGTATCGAAGAAGACCCGAACGGGTCCATCCGCCAGCGCGCTCAGCAATTGCAGCTGTGTCCATCCACCAAATGGTAGATGGGTTCAATTTCTTTTTGAAAACCTCAAAACACTATTTACTTGAATCTGGTTGATTCGTTAAAGGAAAATGCAAACAAAATTATGTCAATTGTGACTTTTTCTACCCCGCAATCTTCTATACACCTTTCGCCCATTATGATTTTGAAATCAAGCAATAAAACATCGTGTAACTCGGGTCAAAGTCGGCTGCAGAATAGCTAATGCTTTTCAAAGAGCTGAAAGACCTCGCTCTTCTTTTCCTGACCAGGGTGAACATAATATCACCATGATACATGGCCCTTGTCAGAGAGAGAAAGAGGGAGGTCTTCTTCGGACTCAGATGACTCGAAGAAACGGATGGATTCGGCAACGCCTAGCGAAGGTCTCCCAACTGGCTGTAAAAATAGAGCAAAGTAGTTCGGCTGCAGATCCGGAAGGTACCGCACCAACATACAGATCAGGGGAGATGTCTGGTTTTGACATTCACAGATCATTAATAGACGCAATTAGTGAAAAGTCTAAACCCATGGATGAAATGGCCGAACTAGGAAGGAGAAGGCAAGGAACGGTACGAGGAAGTCGCTGATCTTTCTCAAAAAGATAAAAACAGCGGGATCATTCGTGGATAACCGTTAGGGAGAGGCAGCTGATAAAATTGCACCGGAGGGATGTGAGGAAATTTGAAAAAATGTACGGCTCCACCAAGGACCTCCAGAAAGTGGACTCTCCCGAAACAGAGGCATCCAGGAAAACTCCTTTTGAAGTTAAGGGTGTCACAGCTGGCCCTGTAAAGGCTGTCTAGTTTAGACATCCAAAGATCATTCAAAGGCGCAATTACTGAAAAGTCTATACCAATGGCTAAAATGGCCGAAGGCCGAACTAAGGAGGAGAAGGTGACGAACGGTCGCTGATCTTTCTCAAAAAGATAGGTCAGCGGGATCCTTCATCGATGTCAGGAAATTTGAAAAAATGTACGGCTCCACCAAGGACCTCCAGAAAGTTGACTCTCCCGAAACAGTGGGTACATGGCCAGCAGAGGCATCCAGAAAGACTCCTTCCGCTAGACTACCACCCACAATCACGAAGAAAGGAGAGTGGGGTGGTAGCTCGGGGTGGTCTCTCAGCTAAAAGTGCGAGTTCTGGCGACAAACCTTCCTTTAAAAGCAACAAGGTAAAACCGTCGAGCAGCTGTGTTCGGATAGACCATCCTCAATTTGCCGTCATCGATCGATTTGATCGGGATTGTCGATCACAGGCAGCTTATACAGAGAATGCTAATCGACCGCATTGCAGTTTTCAAGGGCGAGGGGGAACAATTTTCCTTCAAGGGTGCGGACTGATCGAAGGAAGTTAAGAGCGTCAACTGTGGAAATGAGAAGTCGGCTAGATTTCTCACCGAAACAGTTGAAGGCCATGGCGAACTTTGGCTAGGAGCAAAATTGAAGGTGATTCCGTCCTCTTGCCTTCCGATTCGCTCAATGGTGACATCGATAAGGCCGCCGGTGGAGTGTTGGAGAAGCAAAATGAGAAGCTCCCAGCATGTCAATGGAAGTTAGTAGCTTCAATGGCTTGTAAGGGAAACCAGGGAAGGGATTTCAGATTCGCTGTGGATCTGAAATACAGGACTTTCCAACAAGTGGTGTTGTTTTGGTATTCAAAGAAAAATTAAATTTTTTGAGATAAATGATGTTTATTTCATATTAAAGAGGGAGGTGTGCCGTGAATAATGAAAAACAAATTCAGCCAAATGGCCACCATGACCACGTTTACAGAACGCTATACTTTTCATGAAATTTTCCATAACCAAATCGCAAAGTGGCTACCCTATGTCTTCGTGAATTCTATAATTGAGCTGTTGTTGGCGTAGACCTTATCTTTCACGTGACCCCAAAGGAAGAAGACGCAAGGTGTAAAATCACAAAATCTCGGTGGCCAAGATCTCGTCCGGAAACGTTTCCCGTTTGTCCACCAATTTCTGTATTGCGGTCCGACAAGGTGCTTCACGACGACCCAAAAGAGCTTTAGTTTTGTGAACTGTGACTGCAAGATTTTCACCATATGCTGTAGTGAATTTTAATAATTTCAATTGCGTTGTTGAATCGTGTATCGTTCCATTTTTAGTAATGGCGTAGTTTCTACTTCTACAAATGTCAAAGAAGAAAATCTTCAAAAGTGACATCTACCGCAATACCGGGTGATTCAAAATAACACCTCTTGTTGGAGAACCCTGTATCTTGCACGATTGAGATCCACTGAGGATGTTGTGAACTTCGCTTTAGATAACAGCAGGTTTAGGCTCCCGAAACCGGAAAGGATTTACAAGACTGCGAGTGGTGCCAATAAACCTGCCTCATTGTGAAGCAGCCTCGGCCGACCCCACAACGTTCCTCAGTGAATCCACTACTGACGTGTCACTGGTCCAGGAGCTTTGGATTAATAAAAATAAGCTAGGCGAACTTTGTGCCGAAGGTATTAGCCCTTTCGCTCCTTCTGAGGATTAAAATGTTAGGGCCTGTTTCTAGTTTCCTTAACATTTCACGAAGAACATATTTGAAATTTCTGAGCTGGACATGATTATGGGAAAAAGTGTGGCAAAATTTCTATCAGGTATGGACAACAGTTTCAAGAAATAGTCTTTAAAAAGGACAGGCATTAATTGGGGGGTTTCAACTAAAAATTGAATTTACAGTTACAAATTTGTCTTCAAATTGAAATTGAAAAAAAAAACGCTTCACGGTTTAGATAAACCACTGTGCCCCCATTTCTTTGACAATGGTCCACTGTTATCCCATCCAACCGGAACTTTGCCGGGTGAACATAAAAACTGTCGAATCTTGAACTTTCAAATGTCACAACACAATGTCTGTGGCCAGCATGCCAAACAGTTTGAGGCTCCCAGATGCCGGAATTCCCTCTGTATATCCTGGCCGGGGTGCCGTGTAAACTGAATATTTCATATTCAGTTTTGAAAATGCAATTTCCACATTTCGTAGATCCTTTTTCATTTTGCTATTCGTTATCGAAAAATTGTAGCGAATTTTGTTGACATAAAATTTTTTGATTCTGGCAATTTTATTGCCTCGTTTTGCTTTCGTTCTTCTGTTTCTGTGACAGTTCAGTTTTCTTTATTTTTTTGTTGCTTTCCTTTCGTTGGCAAGAAATAAACTTCGGTTTATGGGTCTGTTCCGTATTTTTTGTTTTTTTAATGGTTCGGCAAAATTTATCCGAAGTTAAGGTTATGTTTATGTTGCTGTCATAGCTGGCGCTGGTGTTGTTGTTGTTGTTGCTGGATGTGTGTGTGTGTGTGTGTGTGTAGGTATCCCACAGACTCCGAAGAGCAAAAACGGCACGGTTGCTGGTGATGCTCCTGTGCGTGTGTGCCTTTAAAGGAAATTGAGTTGGTGTATTTGTTTTTGTTGTTATTGCTTTTTGGCTACTTTCGCAAATTTGGGAGCGGCACCCAATTCTTCGAAAGTGAATGTTAAAAAAAAAAAAAAGGAAAAAAGCACCACCAAAAGAAACAGCGATAACAAATTTTTGTGTTTTTTTTTTCTCAAACTCTTGTTTTGTTTAAAGAATTTTTTTTTTAAATATTTAAAAACAACAACATTTGCAAAATGTTGTCCACAAACCCAGCCGTTCCCCCTAGAATCGGCTCTCCTTGGGGATTGTTCATTTTCTTGTTTATCATTTTGTAATTTTCATTCTTTTGTTTTTTTGTATGTTGTTGTTGTCGTTTCTTGTCGCTTCAAACAGATTCAGATTCTTTGTGGTGAAGCTTTTTTCTGAGAAGAGACAGGGAAGAGGAAGTGTAAGGTGGGGGCCGGGGGTTGTTTAGTTGGTCGGTCGGTTGGCTGGCTGGCTGCTGGATAAGACAACGCATCGCGAGACACAGGGGTTGGTTAATATCTGCTTTTGATTTTATTTCGACACAATCACACCGAGCGAGCGAACAAACGATGAAGAAGAAGCACACACACACACGCACGTTTTTCCTACGCTTTGGCTTGTTTTTCCCCGTGAAGAGCGCAGGGATATTCTTTCTTGTTTTTTTTTTTTTTTTTTGCTTTTGATACAGGAAAATTTACAACGTTTAACGGGGCGTTGGTGGTGGATGGTTTTCATCTTCTGCTTCCACAGCACATTCTTCATGCTAGCCAACAACAGAAAAATCTATTTTTTTTTTCTCGATTTATTTACACAAATTAAACTTTTTCATTTTCCAATTTTCCATTGCTTTTCTTTTTTTGCATAATATTTTTTTTTTTGTTATATATATTTTTTTTTTCATTAACAACGACAACAACATTTAAAGATTTTCTCTTTTTTTTTTGTACATCTCACATTTTATAATTTTGATGCTATCAATTTTCTTTACATGAACTTATTATCACATTACACCCAATAAGGAATGGTGGAATAATGATGGAATGCCTTAAAAAGTATAATCTGTCGGTTTTTGTTAACGGTTTCTTTGCCGAGATTCACATACAACCTTCACTGTCGCTCACGAGTTTCAAACTGAAACATGTGGAAGCTGCCTGCTGCTGCAAAGTGTCCTACTGTCGAAACGGCAAACGACGACGACGACGACTACGATTACGACCAGCAGTAAATGTGGTCCAAGGACTTTGTGTGGTAAGAAGCAGAGCTTTTTTTGCATTTGTGTTTGTAAGTCGTAACAAGCAAACAAAGAGCACGGCAAAGAGAGCATTGAGCGCTGCAATATAATTAAGAGAATCTGGTAACTATGCGTATGTCCAAAGTCTCAAAATGTTGTAAATAAATTGTAATCTCAATCTTATATTAAAAAAAAAAAAAAAAATAATTATTTTTAATGCACATTTTGGCTATTTTTTTGTTTGTTTTTTTTCAACCGTTTCTGCTGTTACAGCGAAATTAAATAATCGCCTAGAAATATGTTTTAAAACAGTCCATACACTTTCATCAGTCAAGACAAACACCTTTGTACTATTGTGAATGTGTGTTTGAAAGTGTACGCTTTGCCACCCTTTAAATGGTATAAAGTCCAATTCAGTGTTACCAAAACAAAAAAATATAAATTAAGGTCATGCCACATGGTACGATTTATCGAAACATAATATGTGTCGTTCATATCGAGCCCTTATAGCCAAAAAGACGTAAACGCCATTTTTCGAACCTCACGTTTTAATGAAATTCGATAGAAAATTGTCCAACGCTCTTAATCCCAAATTATGAAAAAATAAACATGTATATTTACAAAAATAGGGCAAATATAATTGTATCGTAAGCAACACACAAATAACCCCCTACTGTAAAATGTTTTTTTTTTGGGCTCGACATGTACAACAAACTTAGTGTAAACTTGCTGGTTTACAGCAAACCGAAATTCTACTTCGAAGGCAGATAGTACTCACCCTGGAGTCAGCCATGAACCATCCATATGTCTCTATGTCACCACTCTTTTTCTGGTGACAATTGTACTAGTAAAAATGTCAAATGTTTTTTATGTAGGAGTATAGAAACATTGGAGACAATAGTTCTAATGTCAACAATCAGATAGTTAGATTTTCATTATTATTGCCGTCGCAGCTGACTGAAGAAATGACATACCACTGCCGCTGACAAATTGGCTGGGCTCGGTTCCTTCGCGCTGTTTGCAATTAATTTGCATTGTTTGTAAGTAAATTAATTAATGATTGGAATTATTTCATATAAATAAACATACATAATTAGTAAAAGACTTGTTAAAAAACAATTCTCATTACACAAAAATATTAATTTGCAATGGAGGCAGTGAAATTTTGGAAAATTGAGAATATTTTGTAGGCCATTTTGAAGAAATTTCCAAAGAACTTTACATGGTTTTCTGAAAATGTTGCTGAACACAAAGTTTTCTGAGAATCCTCAAGTAATTGAAGAGAGGCCATTACATCCACATAAAGTCACTGTTTGGTGCGCTCTTTGGTCCGAAGTTGTGATTGGACCTTGGTTCTTCGAGCTCTTAAGAACCAACATTCGTCAAGTTATGACTGAGATACCGCCCAATATGTGCCAAAAAGTGATGCAAAATTACCTCAAAAGAATCAATGCCGGCAACACTTCGCGTGGTGGTCATTTAAATGATTGTGAGTGTTTCACACATAATGTCAACGTTCAAACTTTATAATAAAAAAAAGAAATATCATAAAAAAAATATTTTATATGTGTTTCATTTACGTTTACTTTTAAAAAGCAAACTGGATAACCCCATATTTGGTCAACCAATTATAACGGATTTTAATGTTGGGAAAAAGGACAATAATATTTTGCAAATAAATAATAATGCCAGTTTTAGCCAGTCTCAGCGAATGAAAGTTATAGCCAGCTACCCTGGACTAAATTGTAGACCATTGCCACAAATATATACTAGTGAATATTTGGTTCAAGTGTTTCTATTTGGTCTCAATACTGATTGTAGTACTACTGACTAGGTACTGACTCATTAGGGACACAGTCTACTGACGGATTTCCAATGACAAGCCAATGTAAATTGTAAACAGAGGAATACATTGGCTGGGGTACACGTGGTCGGTAGTACTACTGACAATGTTATTAGAATATCAGTACAGTTTGCTTTTAATTTTTGTAGGCTTTCTAGTTAATTGTTTTCTCCTAGTTAACACATGCAAAATGTTGTTCTTATTGTTTTATACCATAGCCAATATACAGATGTTTATTTTAAAATGTTTTGTTTTAAATTAGGAGACAGTTTCAAATCTGGTAGAGCCATGGAAACAGCGGATTAAAATTTTTTTCATTTTGACAGAATTTTGTTTACATTACAATTGTTTGTTTAAATGTCGAATAAATATTCATATTAAACATTTACATCAAAGAATTTAAATACAAAAAGCCAAACAAAGAATTTTGGGGCACTCAAAACGAAAAATAAAGTTATAGTTCTTTAAATATCAGCATCATGGCAAATAATTCAAAGTAAAATTACTGTCTGCCATTGTATGTCACCTAAACTGACAATCAATATACCTAGGGTTGTATCTGAGTTTTTGTTGTTGTGCCATGCAACACTGGAGGCTACAAAAATTCTAACTAGAACTTATCAAAACTTCAAACTGAAGAGTTTACACGGCCGGCGTCGATAATGTCGTATAGGCTTCAATGTCTGTACCACTGCAGAGTTTGCTGCCGATAAGAAATTTTCGTCGGTGGCGGTGTGAACTTTTTATTAGTGTGAAAAGTTTCAGCTGAAAACCTACAATAGCTAAACGACATAATATTTCAGCAAATGATAGTAAAACGCCAAGTCAACATTAACGGTACCATTCTGCTGTCGTCAATTAGGCCATTACTCGGCAAACAAATCTATTAAATGGGAATTTTATCAGATGGCAACATTGGTGACACCTCTGACAGCTGTTTTCTGCTTCAACAACAATTTGTTTTTTTTTGTTTAGTCGTAACCGAGATCAATTCTTGAGGTGGTCGGTCAGTCATTGTGTGGTGTTATCGTAAGTTTCGTTGTCTGCGCCTCTCTCGTCTGCTAGTTTAGATGCAACTGAATTTTCGTGATTTTGTTATTCTATTAATTTGCGCTGTCACTGTCATTGTTGGTTGTGTTGTTTAATTTACGCATTCTCTTTTGCATCGGATTTTTTTTACATAACTTTTTTCATCTTTTTTATTTTGTGATCAATTTTATGTGAATTTGGAATTTTTATTTACGATTTCAGTGTAAACGTGTCATAGTTTGTGGAATATTTTCGACCATTAAACAACAACCGAATAGTTGGCCTAAAAGTCGTAACAGCGACTCAAGAACACGTTTAATAGTTTCCCCAATAACAGTACAAAAGCTAAGTTTACAAGATGTCACAGAAACGTGCTGCCGGACTAGTGGGTAAACTGGTTGAGAATCTCAAGAGTAAAGAATTTCGGGAATATTTAATGAGGTCTGTAAAAAAAAAGAGAGCGCGCCGAGTGCCGCCACCTATTCGTTAATTAAAAATTAATTGATTTTCATTTTGTAGCACACATTTCTGGGGTCCCGTAGCTAATTGGGGCATTCCTATTGCTGCTCTGGCTGATATCAAAAAGGATCCAAAATTCATTTCTGGCCGCATGACATTAGGTAAGATTCCAGATTCTCATCTTATCAGCAGTCGTATTATCATTTCACTGTGTACTGTTTATTGTAGTTATTACATTTGCACAAATATTTCCATGATGTCTTGCTAAATGCTAATCTGTATTTACAGAGACAAACTAAAGTACTCGCTCAAAGAGTGTATATAGAGTAGACTTACTGCCGCTTTTTATAAAACGATTGGATTACGATCAAATGGCAAATGGGGTTTTATCCTTAACTCAAGTTCATGGTATCTGGTTCAATGTGCCTTTATAAAGCATATCTAAAAACCAGAATTGAATAACTTGACAAATGCATTTGAACGAACAAATTCGTTTTATGGAAACCGCTAGTTATTGTAAAATACAAGGATCAATCGATTTCATATACCCAAGTAAATATTTCCAATACTAACACCTATAACCTGGTAATCAAAATGCAATAGAAGGGCGAATAGTTTTGTACATGTTAAGAACACTAGCCTTTTGATTTCTAAAGTAATCAAGACATGTAATCAATCAAAATAATGAAAATCACGTTTATCTTTTGGAAAGAGTTCATATGACATTCGATTACTTATTTTTTGGTTAATTGTAAATTGATAAATCTATATTCAAACAGCTGAAAATATATTTTCGTCTATTAAGGCAGAAGAACTACAAATAAACCCCTTTTGGTGGTTATCGTCAAATAATGATTTGGCAGTATTCATATCAGTAAGGTCGATTGTCTTTAATAGGGCATACAGTATATCTATCGTGGGGTATAATTGTCATTCTATATGTTTCAAATAGTAATATACTTTTATGAGACCTAAATATACTTTAGCGTATACACATTTTAAATGACAAATTCCACTGTCTACGAACTTCTGAAAACTAGGAAACTACGAAACCCAACTGATGCCAGTATTGGTGTATCCCTGGCACAAATACCACGCGGATTCTTTAAGACAACGATCACATATCAAATGGCTCTTTTACTTCAATAGTGTCACAATTCAAAATTGCACTTTTTATTTTTCTAAAAAAGCTGCAAATCTGTTATTTATGAATGTCTTTCTTATATTTGCTAAGTAAGAATGTTTTTTTCTTATATTTGCTAAGTAAGACGCAATTAAAAACTTTAAATTGAAGTAAATGAGCGATATGTCCACTACTCAGTACTGCTCAAATGCAATTCTAATCTATCTAATGTTTGTACAATTGCTAGATATAACATTTAGCTACGATTGTTTTTATATATGAATGGACATATTTTTAATTCTTTCGTATTGACTTTCTTATTTCCCTTATCATTCTTTGAACTTTAATCAAATTACGGAGCTGTTTACGATATCATTTTGTATACTCAATGGCCGGGTTCTACTATTTCAAACCGGATTCGTGAGGCTAATATTTTGTCTAGAGAAGTTTTACACGACTTAGAGAATACCTTCTCTTCCTCGTAAAGTCGCCAGCATTAACGAGGTGGAGACGGTCGCTGAAAAATGTTTTTCAGGTGGTCTGCGACTATGGGTAGTCGCACTTCTCAGCATGTGAGAGGAACTCTAACCTTACCGAATTCCAATCTTGCAAAATATTGAAGTAAGTTTCGAAGATATTTTGTAACTGGGAAAACCCTAATTAAAACGTTGCTTACAAAATCCAACCGTTTGAAGGTAAATCACAGGAGCAGAAAATTGTGCTCTTCCAAGTGATTTCGATTGTAATTGCGTGTCGACCACTAACAAAACTGTTTGTGTTGGTTTTTCGTGACACTTTGTGACTTCGTTTGAATATAAAAAAATCCGTTCTATATTCTGTCTTTTTTGAATTTGAATGACTGTGTATAAGATTTCATTTCTTCTTTTTGAATCAAAGTTACATAAGGGCGGGGGCATGAACAAGTTGACAAGATATTCTATAAAGACAACTACTACTCACTCTGGCGGTCCACTTGAGAAAATTGTCTCGCCAATTGTGAAATCTCGCCCCTTAAGATTTACTAACATATCGGGTGTTTTTTTTGTTGTAACACAAATGCAGTCGGCATTGCCCAATATCACTCGCCATTCATCATAACGGCAGCTCCTTCCTAAAAACCGCATCAAACAGTCAATTTTAATGGCAATTTTGCTTAATAACTTGGCTCGCTTGCTCGATCAAAAGGCCAATTATGTAGACCGGAAAATGGACGATGTGCTGTGTGAACTACGCGAAGAGATTTATTTATTATTCCAAGTAAAATTCCTCAATTTGTGATGATTTTCCAAACCTTAGGGATATCGATAGCTTGGAGAATACCCTATAGGTTTTGCCCACATAGTTTTTGTTTATTAATTTCATTCCAAGAAGAAACGGTGAGCACGATATAAGTGAACCTAAACGGCTGTTAATGTTTTTGTTAAATATTACATGGCTTAAAGAATAAAAGTATTTGATGTTCTTGCCAATATATGAACCGCAGTTTGTCATGTGTTTTCTGAGTTTGAGTTTTTCTATCCAGAGACGGGTCAGCGACCAGGTAGTCGTATTTTTTTTTTTTATAATTTTCATTGGATACTTTTGGCATATTTGCATACCCTACATCGTTGAGTGAATATTGGCCTGGTCAATATAACGATGTCTGGCCGTATAAAGCTTGTTTGCGAACAACTCTAAACAAATGCTTTTCGACATTAATAAAATTTGGCCGATATATTTTTTGCTTTTCATCTCTTAGTTGCCGTCGACTTTTCCAGTAATAAAAAATTCTCTAGGAAAGGCATTTGACGTTCGGAGCCGGCTTTAATAACAATTCTAAGCTTGAACTTATAATACTGCCCCTTCTCTAAAATAGCACGGAGTAATTTAGAGATATTAGAATGTTGTACTTGTACTGCTGAATCAGAAAAATTTATATATTTTTAAAAATTTGAAGTCTTGCTTTTTTGTTAATCTTGTGGGAAGAGTGCCAATTTTAAAATAGATAAAAATGATACAATTCCACATTTGCCCACAAATGACTGAACATCGAAATGCTCTTCTGATTGATTTAAAACCCTCAATCGTAGTTTTCCAACGTAAGCTCATCTATTAATTTGCCCTTGTCATACTGCCCCTCTTAATTGTGTTACTTTTTCTATTACCCTTTCCAGTTTTATCTTTGTTAGTTTTTTGTCTATTGATAAGATTTAGAAAGAAAAAAAAATCAAATCATTTCTGAGGTTTATTCACGGTTATCGCAAATAATGCCATTCGCACCATTTTATTGTGATGGAATTTTTTGACTCACACTATGCCGCGAAATTTCTCACAACGCCTCTGCTGGTGTTGATGCCTCAATTTCAGATTGTGTATAGTTTAGTCCGTTCGCCTCATATCAGTACACGTTGATTATGCCGTTTATGGTTTTAATTTGTTTTTCGCTTGATAATTTTTAGGACAGTGGAAATACGGTAGTTGAGTGCATTTTGGGGGGGTGTAATTTGAGCGATAGAATTGAGACCTATAGGCTGTTTCAAAAGGTAACAAAAATTTGAGATATATTCTGATGGGTGGTTTGATGTATTTAAAAACTATCAGTCATATTATCTTGATGGATGGCACCCTGACTTATACGCGGTCACCTAATTCCTAATTGACAGCATGGAATATCAGGCAATTTCAGAGAATCCTGCTACATATAAATTTTTTAAATATTCGATTTCCATAAGAAATATTTCAAAATTTTTAGCATATTTGAATGTACCACGTTAAACCTAACGATTGGCGGAAAAACTTTACACGGACGTATCCGTAATGTATAGTATTCCTTAAAAATATATCAAAACTGTATGACAAGAACGCTCTTAGACTTGAACAAGCGACTAATCTAAGTAAAATCATCGGTGTCCTACCTTTTTTTATGAGTTTGTTGTTAATCGAATGCGAGCGAATATGATCAGTGGTTTATTGTTGTCAAATGGAACGAAATTATGTGTCGGCGAAGATACACTATAGACAACCGCTGGTAGACGCGTTTCGTCGTTGTTTAATCGACTTATCAATACCTTCGTGCTGTAGTAACTGAGTACTCAACATAGATATGAACGATTGTATTTGAAACGGTGTGAGACAAATGATAATCACATCGAAAGGATTAAACACTTTCTTTGCTCTTGTCCATTCTTCGTAAGTATAAGAAGACAATATTTGGAGAAATCTTAAAACATTCTTGGACAAGACGTAACACTTACAAAGTAACTGTTTCTATTAACAAAGGAGAATGCTTATTCAAGTCTAATTATGCCCTAACCCTTGGAAATGGATCATACAACATAATCTAATTTAGATTCATAGAGGCTGACAAACCAAGTCATATGCATACCAACAAGAGGTGTATCCACTCGATGGTCCAAAAGTATTCCATATATGATTCTACATGTTTTACAGGAAGCTTCTCTCTCCCAAGGCAAGATAAGCCGTTCACAAAGTTTGACTTGTGTAAATAAGCTACAAAAGTAAATAATGCTGAACATATTGCAAGGTGTAGCAATGAAAGCAGAGTGAGACAGGAGGAATACAGTTATTCCATAGGCTAATGTGAAGAAATTGAAATGTACTGCAGTAGAAATGATACCTGAAAATTCTTAACAAAAACGGCAAACATCAGACTAAGTATATGTTCCGTGTCCAGGTGGATTTGGTATCGGGTGATGAATACGCTAATGAGAATATGGCAAGAACACTTTTACTACAGCTGGAGAAGACAACCCACTGGCAATCTAGATGACGTAAGGGAATGTCCACTACAGATCATAATGAAAGTCAACAATGCAATAGCACACCATGAATTTGTTCGTTAATATTGACAGCGTTATAAAATGAGTTACAGACCCCATTTAATTCTGGTGTTCAGGTATTTGTTAGATATCCACATATGGAACACAGGTCCAAAACTATAGGATGTACGGGCTGAAAAGTATCCGTTTTATTGAGCCAGCAATTCTGACAATTTGTAACGAACGAATTCGTTTTACGGAAACCGGCAGTAAGGCTAGGTGAGTTTAAGGAACATTCATAAATCTCTCAGCACTATTTGATTGAAAGAAAGCATGTGTGTTGACTTAAATCTCAGTATATAGAACTGGGACATCGACTACTCAACAAATCCGATCATTGCAAAACAATTCTGAAAAAAATCCACAAACAACAAACAAAACTGCCCTTGATTCGATCAGATATGAATGTCTGGCGTTCCTATTCTCGGGAAATTTGTACGCTGTAGAAGAATGACCGTAACAGACCTAAAATCTTCATCAGTTAAACAAGGGAACAATCTCCGAATCAATCGATACGAATCGAAACCTAAGGTGAATATCTTTCCAACCATGAATTCCATACTTCCATACGATACCTAATTGATCATAGGAGCACACTCATCGCATATGCAGATGTGGTAGACATCATGACAAGAAAATAGCGATATGTGAATGCTTTATTGGACTAGGTGTAGGGCCATACAAACAGCTGAGAACACTCTGTGCTTAGTCCTGGTGCTAAAATATTGTCCATGCCTATGAACCAGTGTAGGAGTGTTTGAAAGAAATATCTTCGGAACCATATCGGAGTAAATATAGACGACGACTGAGTAGTGATGCTAAATGAGTTGTATTTATTATTTTGTTTTGCGGGGATTTCTTCCCACTAATGCCACGGTACTTTGGTCAAATGCCCAATGTGAGCTGCGAGCAGGAACCGATAACACTTTTTGTTGTTGTTTGTATGTTTCCGCCACTATACGTGTTAAATTAGAAACGATTAATTTTGATGGTTATTGTGAATTATGTTGTTAAGTTATAGGTGAGGTTCTTATCCATTTGAAGTTTGAGAATAGAGAATAGAAATGCAGTGCATAACTTTTTAAAAATATAATCCATTTTCATCCATCATGAAATGAACAGAGATTGTTTAGACTGGATGTGTGAATTTGCCTATGGCAACACAAACTTTTAAAACAAAAATAAATCAAAAAAACCTTCTTTTTTTGTAATAAATAACCACTATGCAATTGTGATGTAGTATTGACAGGCTTTTTTTAAATGAAATTTTTTGAGACATAAAATCTTAACTCGAAAAAGATTTGTTCAATTTAGTTCAATTAAATTTTAATAAATTGATTACAAAATTATTTAGTTTATTTTTTTAATCTAAATGAAAGTTTCAGAGTTATAAAGCAAATTTTTTTTCGTAAATATTGTTTAAAAAATCAAAATTCGACAATGACAAAATGTCGCCATTTTCAATAGTTAATCATAAAGTCGCTTTTCGCTACAGTTAAAATTAATTTTAGTGAAGAGACCTTTTTGGCAAATTCTATACAAATTCTTGGTTATGTCTAAAACGAAATGGTACATTTCTATGGGAATTGGTGGACAAATTCGAGCTGTTCGCCCAAGTTAGCGATGTGAAGAATAAAACCAAGAACAACTGAGAATATTGCTACTGTAGCCCGTTTTTCTTTGAAATTGGGCATTCCACAAACGTCATTACACCGTATTTTGCATAATGACTTGGGTCTTAAGGCTTATAAAGTTCAGCTAACACAAGAACTCAGGCCGGCCTATCATCAACAACGTCGTGTCTTTGCTGATTGGGTCCATGAAATGCATGAAAATTATCCGGAATTCCATCGAAAAATCATCTTGACTGATGAGACCCATTTCCACCTCGATGGCTGCGTCAACAATCCAAATTGTCGCATCTGGGGCTCGGAAAACTCAAGAGTTATTGTTGAGAAGCCTCTCCAACCATCCAACGATGTTTACTTTCAACAAGACGGTGCTATGTGCCACACAAGCAACGAAACCATTGCTCTTCTACGGGAAAAGTTTACGGACCGTGTTATCTCTCGAAGAGGTGATCACAATTGGCCACCGAGATCTCGTGATTTAACACCTTGTTACTTCTTCTAAGGTCTACGCCAACAGCCCAGCGTCGATTCAAGATAGAATTCGTGAGGCTATCGAGGACTTAGCGATTTGGTTATGAAAATATCATGAAAAGGATATGGTCCTGTAAGCATGGTCGTAGTGACCATTTGTTTTTCATTATTAACGGCATACCTTCCTCTTTATTATTTTTCTTGGAATACCAAAATAACACCTCTTGTTGGAAAACCAATTTCATGGGATTTTGTACCTTCTTGTGTCCAATGCTTCGGATTCACATCAGTTTTCTCTTGTATAACGTATGGGATTAAGATCCCATAAAACAAATTTGTTCGTTCGTTACAAATTGTCAAAATTTAAGGTGCAATATATCTTAAAACCAGAATTGAATAATGCCGCGGACTTCGTCTCTATATAAAATTATTTTAATTTTTAAAAATCGTCTTTTTCTAATAAAAATGCTTCCTTTTTTTCCAGCTCTTACATTATACTCCATGTGCTTCATGCGTTTCGCCTGGAAAGTCCAGCCACGCAACATGCTCCTGTTTGCCTGCCACATCACAAATTCAACAGCACAGTCGATACAGGGTGTGCGTTTCATCAATTACAACTATTTAACGAGTAAGGATAAGAAAGAAGTCGCCGCTGCCTAAACAAAACAAAAACTGCAAACAAAACACAAACGCACCAAAACAACACTCATAAGTTAGCGGAAAAGTGTACAAACTAATTTATTTGTAAAATGAAAACTCTTCCTCTCGTGAAGGCTAAAACTGAAAATGATATCGATTGCTGATGTAATTTAGGAAACACCTGTTAATACTGTTGCAAAACTTACACTACATAAGACATACACACATATAAATCCATACATACAATATGTACATCTATCAAAATAGTTGAATAAACAAAACAAAAACTAAAAACAAACAAACATCATAAGTGGTTGAATAACAATGAAACAACCTAATGACAAACAATTGGTGCTACTATTACTGACCGATGTTTATTTGTGGTGCGATCAGCGCCACTTAAATGCACGCAATGCGATTAAATTGCATTAGAAATGAATAAAATGCAACAACAAATCGATGTGAAATTGTAATGAATGTCTGAACATGTGTTACGACTTTACATACATACATATATCGTATTCTACTTTTAAGTAGAGTTTTCATAGTTAGAACAAAAAAAAAACAGTTCAATGAATAATAAAAAAAAAACAAAAAAATGCAAGTCAAACTAGTCTAACTTTAGTTAAATTTACATAAATAGAAAATGTGTGTACTTTAAGGTGCCATTTCAAAATGAGATAAGAAAGAACACAATAAAAATAAAGTGTTTTTGTTTAAAAACCCCCAACAGAGTTTTGTTTCAATCGAGACTGAGTATGAGAAACCTGCCAAAGTCGTATAACGCAACACCAGCAAATCAATTCAAGTTCACCGAAAACACTATGCAACAAAATAATGTTTAATGAGTAACCACTGTACAATTCTGATATACTGTGATCCCTGGAGTAAAAAAATGGTCGAACTATTATTTTTATGAATAGGTTTTTTAATTTTTTTAAAGCAACTTTTTGCCACCTAAATTGTCAGAACACAAAAACAACTTGTCCGTTTTTGTTGAAATAAATTTTAGAAAATTGATCACTGAATTATTTTTAAACTTTGCCTCTAGTACCTTTAAATGTGAATAACAGTTTGAAAGTTATAAACAAATGTAAGTTAATATATATAATTTGTTTGTTATTCACTACAATTGTGATGTACTGTGGTGCCTGGAGTACAAAAAGGGTTACAGGGTTTTTAAAATGTTCTTTTTAAAGATGCATTTTTCTAGGCACTGAAATTGTCATAACTCATTTGTAATCTTTAAATTTATTTTATTTTTATTAAATGGCAAAACTATAAAGGAATTATATAAATTTTAGAAATTAGCCAATTAAAGTATTTTACAGTCCCTTTCCCCTTTTATGAGAGAGCGAAAACGCATCGAATGGAACTGCATTTTTGGAAACCGATTCTTGCGGTTGCTTGGCCATAGTTGGTGCACTGGGAACTGAAATGTTCAGTTGAATAGATAAAGTAATAAATGTAAACTGAATTTCTACATATAGTTCAGATATAAGTTATATTTTACTTCGTTAGCCATGAACACTATAAAAGCATTTCATATCAGGTACGGTAACTTCATCAGAACGGAAATATATTCCGTTGTATCCAGCAAAAGGCTTAAATGCCTGTTTACATAAAAGGAATGTGTTCGCGTGGGCGTCAGCATTTTTAGAACCTGGTCTGTTTGTTGTCACACTAACGTTCCACTGATCCAGCACCTTCGTCAATCTCTATGGGTGGTGTGGATATAGACGTGCAGTTACACTTGACGTTCTGGTCATGAAGATACAGGGTGATGCTCGTTGGGCTAGCCATATATATGCCGTGTCGAAAGAAGCATTCAAGTGTTTAGGCATTTTAAAACGGTGCAAAAAATACTTCACTCCATATGACCTCGTAAATATTTACACCACATACATCCGGCCTAAAATGGAATACAACTCCCATATATGGGCAGGGGCTCCAATGACATCTTTGCAGCTTCTGGACCGTGTACAGAGGAAAGCGGTGGTGATGATTGGGGATAGTAGGGTCAACTTCAACAAACACTACTCTCTTTTTCCTCCTTCCAATACCCGTATTTCACATCGCTAACACAGTGCATTGCACTGAGTGTTAGTTAAAAAAAGACTGTCTTGATCCAAAATACACAAACAAAAAATGTAAAGCTCGGTGGGTCCTTTGCAATGATTTGGAAGGTGCTAAACATCATGTGAAGTTAGTCCTATAGTGCAAATTAAGGGCAGAATGGCAGGTGAAATGTTTAAAGACATCTTGATCTTGATATGCTCAAGATTTGCAATTAGCCTGCATGTTCCAGCAAGACAACTACTCGAAGCATAAATCTTGAGTCATTAAGTCTTGAGTAGCAGCAATAAAACCAACTCGGAATGAGGATTTGGTGAAGATTGTTCAAGAAGAATGGAACAAAGTAACACCCGATTAATGCTTAGCACTAACTGCAACAATGCCCAACAGATGTGCCGAAATATCAAAACAGAAAGGATATCCCACAAATTATTGATGTTACAATATATCATCCTTACATTTTTATAATTTGTTTTTAATGACTTAATAATGCAAAATGAATTTAAAAAGGTGATAAAAATTAATGTTTTTTCAAATAAATTAAATGTCATTTTGTCTTACTTTTGAAAAATATATGGGTTTTGCTCTATTTTTAATGAAAGAGTTCAGTGACTTAATTGTGTGTCCTTGTGGACACTGCTGCTGGTTCGGCAGCAAAGGGTTTCAGGAATCACGAAGACCTCGTCCTACAATCTTGTCTTTCGACTTCTATTCGTTTTCTTCTTCATATTACTTATTTACATATTGCCCTTAAAATTCCATGAAGGCACAGAGGAGGAACTACTTTTGAATCAGTGAGCGCGATATAATTGTGTATACTCACGGACCGGGACCATTAGTTTAAAGCCCGCTCCGAACGACTAATGCTTTTTTGGAGAAGTTGTATGTGGCTTAGAGAGATTACATTCTTACTGGTAAAGTCGCCAACATTTACGAGGTGGAAAACAGCAGCTGAAAAATGTTTGAAGACCATGGGTAAGACCACGGTTTTCAACCTGGGTTTACTTTTGTGATAGTCGCACACACACACTACCTATCACACCATAATATTGTTATCATATTATTAGTATATCAAAAAAGCGCATCAAAACATATTTCTTGAAAATTATTACTTATTCTGTGAAAATATCCATCGGCTGTAATATTTCAATGGAAACAGCTGATTGTTCGACAAAATTTACTTCCAAAAATCGGCGTGATTGGCAAAAATTACCAATCCGTAAGCGGAAAAAATTGCACTAATTTTACGTGATAGGGGTATATAGGTCTGTTAGGCTTAAACACCAATCATTGGCTGAGAATCTAAGAACAGCTGGAAAAAAACCAACTTATTTCGGAAAGAGAAGCTAATGAAGGCTGCACGTTCCGTAAGTGAAAATTTCATTTTTGCAGTTGTGTATAATATCCCGACAGACAAATATACGATTATTTTAACAAAATGCTCTAAATTGAAAAACGTACTAATTCACTTACCTTTTTACACTGAACTCGATGATCGGCATTTAATTGTAACACACAGAAGTGGGACGTAATTTAAGTCACAGCCTTTACAATCTGGTAAATTTCCACAAACACTTGTTATTTTATTTTCCGAAACATCACAACATTGCTCGCAAAAGGAACCTGACCCACCAGATCCATCCACTTTTGTTGTTGTTTCCCAAAATCCTATCAATGTGAGTGCGCATCGTTCTTACACAAGTGCCACACACACACACAAGAGCCTACACGGCATTCATGCAATCCCGCACGACCAACACACATTTTACTATTGTTTTCCTTGACGAATTTTTATACCAGTCAATGATGTTGACTTTGAACAATTGCCTTCTAATTTGTTTAACTATTTATATGATGTTTTCCAAGGTTTTGCTAATTAACTCCAATTTATACGTGGACATACTAAAATCGCGGCGGAAGAACTGATTAACTCAACTTCTTGTGGTTCTTCTTCTTCTTAGACCTTATATGAAATTTGTATGGGTGTAAAAGAGACAAATGTATGCGTACAAGTGCAATGGGATAAGGATGCGCAAATTGGCGGAAATTGAAGTTGTATGACTGATGTTGCCATATCGATTGATTGGAAAACGCGTTCTGCTGATATTGACATGTTTTGCACAATCAGTTAGCTTTTGAAGGGGACTTGCATTTAGGCGATTTTAGACATGCGCAAAATCAAAGTAATGGTTTCGTGTGAAATGTAATTATGGTTGGAAGTTACAAAGTCGAAAGGAAAGGAAGGCAAATATATACCCTGTATATATTTATATACAGGAAATACGAAATTTAATTTTATGTAAATTTGTATTTCTGTAATATATAATCTTAATAAAATAAAAAGTTTAAAAATGACCAGCTGCACTTACCGAAATTGTTGCACTTACCGGGTACCTTTTTTATAGGTTTAAAACTAATAGTATCATTTAAAGTATGTCATTAAAAAGATTTAAAAAATATATAAATACATACATTAAATTTATTTTAAAAAGTTTAAGATAAAAAACGAAATGGGACTATTTTTTCAAAAGTGTTGCCATTATAGACCTCGTAATAAAATATGTGGTTATACAAACGAGGGCGTTGCGACAGAAGGTGGTTGCGCAAATGGAGCTCGTTCAGTAATTAAAGGAGCTGAGTTACATACAGGGGTTTCCAACAAAAGGTGTTATTTGGAATCGCCATGTATTTCAGTAGCTGCCACTTTTGAAGCTTTTATTCTTTAAAATTGACAAGTATTACCAGAAATGGAATGATACACGCTTCAACAACGCATTGAAATTATTAAAATTCACTACAAAAATGGTGAAAATCTTGCAATCACAGTTCGCAAAACTAAAGCATTTTTGGGTCGTCGTAAACCACCTTGTCGGACCGCAATACAAGAGCAACGAACCGATTCCTCTTTTAAGGGAAAAGTTTCCGAACCGGCTAGGCTATCGAGGACATAGGGCAGCCACTTTGCGATTTGGTTATGGAAAATTTCGGTCGTAGCAGCTTTTCATTAGAATTTTTTTCAAAAATAACTAATGCTGATTTTCACATTAGTATGTAGTACCTAGGAGTACTTACCTTAATATGCCTTCCAAACTTACCAAACTGGATTCAAAAAACCTATATCCAAGGTAAACTCGAGAATAGATAACCGAAGTGATATGCGGATTACTCCAACAGATGACAGTTATAGCTTATTCTTCGATCGAGGCACACATTTACTATTGAAAATGTAACACTAGGATGTCATGACAATTTCCAGGGCTGTGAAGTAGGAGTCTAACAATATTTCCCATTTGCGAGTTTTATTTACTTACATTTCCCATAAAAAAAAAAAATAAAAACAAGTTAGGTCCAACAAATGAGTCAAGGTTGATCTTCATTTATGGTTTAAATTGAAGTTAAACCTCAAATTAATTTGTCCAGTCAATGTTTAACTGCATTTTAATCGCAGAATATTGGGCGTTTAGACTGCAGTATGATAGTCATATGATTGTGACAGCACTCAACGAAAGAAGAAGAATCAATATTGTTTTGTTTCACCAACTTCCACAAATAAAATAAATTAGATAAATAATGCTGCTGTGTAATTCTGTTGAGTTTGTTAATTCTCATAATTCTGTACAGTTCTTTAATTCTTATATTTTTACTAAAAATCTTGTGTAACCAAAATCTACTACAAAAGTTGAATATTTTTTTGAATTATTCACCGAAAACAGTCCAGTGAGTAACCCGTTTGCCCGCATTTGTTGACCAGTGTAATTGAATAAATTATAATAACAAAATCAGTTTTTGTTCACAACATGACCTGCTGCTGTTACTTCCCCAACTATGTGAATTGTAGTAATAACTGCAAGTTGTTTAGACTATTTCTTTTTTAAATATCATTTATTAATAATTTTTTACGTTAAAAAAATTAACATTTTTATTTAATTTTAAATACTCTATTTTTAAAGGCATTCTACAAGAATGCAAATTTTACGTTTACGTTTTCTTTTATTTGTATTTTTTGTATTTATTTAGATTCATTATAAAATGTGTTTCTTTTAGCATTTAAAGTATGAAAGAGGTCATTTAAGTATTTTTACTTTCGATTTTTGTTGTTGTATTTTTCAATTTGAATAAATTTTTTACTATGTATATTATTTTGTTTGTTTGTATATACGAGTATGTTGTAATTACGTATTATTTGTGTTTTTTTTTTATTATTATTGCTTATTGTTAATATTTCATTAAATGTTCAAGTACAAAAAAATCATAACACTTTGGTTGTAATTTGTATTAATTGGATTTTGTATCAATTTGTCCTAGCAAAAGTGTTGAAGGTATTTGTATAATTATTAAGGGAGATTTGTTCACTTTCCAGATTAGGCTATATTTTATTTAGATAGTATGTGATTATTGCCTTATTGTGATTGAATTAACTATAACGGACATGCACTAGTAACTGTCAAATGGGAAACAATAATATCGATTACAAATATTAAAACAATAAGAGCTTAAGACCATGTTTACATAACAAATGTAATCTCGATTATCGTCCAACAGTCAACAATTATAATCGCTATTATTTCCAATCAGTCTTATAGTTGCTGGGGCTTTTTCTTGATTATTTCAATCACAATAGACTGAGAAGTTCAATCTCGTATGATGATTATCGGAAATATTATTTCAACTGTAAACACGTTGTTAGTGGTTGAAGTGATTAATTTAATTAATTTGCATTTAAAATTCATTCTCAATACTACCCTATTACTTTTTTGTTTAATCTTGATCCAATTAATTTTTTACCTGGATGTGAATGGACTAATCCCATTTTAAGTGTAGCAAAACAAAAGTGTTATTTTTCAATGGCGATGCATTTTCAATGATACGGATTTTTTCTTTAAAATAAATTAACAACCAACATCTTTGTATTTATTTAAATGTCGACAGTGGAATCGCAATAAAAAAAGATACCGGACTATTAACACTGTCATTATTGCGCTATTGTGATTCAAATAATCATGTAAATACACATGCAGATCTTAAACCACAGCCACTCATGATTAAAAATGTATATTGTAAATAATGCCTTAACCTTGTATGTATTACAAATTACAATTTCGGCTGTGGCTGTTAGTTCACAGTATCCGTGATTCTTTTCCATCACAATTGGGAGATGAGATTTCTAAATTCTTACCTTGAACAGATTTATTTTTTATATTTATATAATAAATATTACGTAAACGAAAGTCAACAAATTACTCTAACATAAATTTTTTAAAATTTAAATAAACTATGTTATCGTTCTGCTGTGATTGAAATAATTATGGAAATGCATTAGCAACTGTCAAAGCTAGTTATTGCCCTATTGGGATTGAAATATTCATAGGCATATATAAGTCAATAGGCATTATATATTTTAGCAATAGTTAGTAAATCCACTCGTAGGTAAATTTCTTAAAAGCTGGCATTTAATTGTCAATATGGTCAAATCCGATGTTTAGTTTTTAAACGACAATTATAAAATTGTACCAAAATCTAAATTTTCGTTGAGATTTGTATACATATATCAAAATCCACATTGTCGGGGTTCCATGTATGCAGGTATAGAAATTAAATTTTAGAATAAAATCACACAAAAGTGAATGTGGATTGCCTAAATGGCGAATAACATCCTAATGTGATTGAATTTACCCCGAGTTCGAAAAACTAAACACACCCACTTTTTTGTGCTAGTTGTAGGCCGACTGGCAACGAATATTCTTTGCTTGTGAAGTTTTGACACTAGATTTTGTTTCCCACAAATAAGGAGACTTTGAATTTCTCTTGTACATTTACTTTTTATTGCAGATCGGGCAACTACAAACAATTCTAAATTGTCATACATACAGAATTCTTACTGCCACATCCACGATGTAAAAAAGAAAACCAAATGCGAACGAAAGCCAGACACTTCGAATAGTGCCTCACTATTTTTCATTTGCGCCTTTTAAAGCTGCTTGACAGATCGCCATGTCATGCTCATGCTCGTGTAATAGGCAAAAATCCATGACTGACAGCACGACATGATGGATATTTTGGCATGCCATCATGTTCGTGTAATAGCTCTGTTTCCATCCACAGTTCAAACATTCATTTGAAGCTAACATTCGAAGTGTTAAGATGGCGTGGTTGGAACGCGAATTTTTGCGAAATTTTAACGAACATGAAAGTTTCCCAGAAATTTGGAATATAAAAATGTATGTTTATCACAACAACAAAAGAAGCAAAAGGCTTATGAAAAGATTTTAGAAAAAATAAAATAAGTTGAAATATAAATCACATTCTGCCAGCTGCGCATAACCGTCTAATAGGCGCTTTACGCTTTGTGAACGAGTGAAAATGTTGCCAGATCAACAATTGCAAAATCTGCACAAAAAAAACGAGTTTTTACCATATAAAACGCCAAGTTGACGCGGCTGTACTAAACTATTTTTTAACCAACTAAAATCCTTGAAAAATGAAAATTATTTAGAGAAAATAACCAATTAAATTTGGCTGCCAAACATCAAAGTAGACGTTTTTTGTTGGTGATAAATTTCGGTACATGTTGGAAGTGAAAAAGTGACCAAAAGATGAGTGAAATGTAAACCCACGAAAAACGTGAAATTTACAGAATTATTAAAAATAATTTAAAAAAATCAACGGCTTCAGTCGACTTTTAGCTGCCGTTAGTATTCTGGTTTAGCCGACGCCGCTAATTTGCTTCCGGCTTTAGTCGACGCTTAGCCGCCGTCGATGGGAATTTCACATCGACTTCGTCGTCGTAGAAACGCGCATAGAAGCAAAAGGGAATTGAGAAGAAACGCATAGACGCAAAAGGGAATTGGATGTATGTGAGCAAAGGGAATTGGATGTATGTGAGCAAAGGGGATTTGGAAAAAGAAGAGGAAGAGATGACGTACATAACGTAAATTTAATTAAATTAAATTAATTAATTTAAATGTAATAAATTTAAATTGAGAAAACGACAACAGTCTTTGGCTGTAGTGAAAAAGTGAAAAGGGGTAAGCGCTTGAAAGCTTGAAATTATAAAAGAAATTATTAGTGAAAATCAGTTAGGATTCGATATTAATGCATAGTTTTGTAGTTCTATTATCATAAGCGAGTCATTAAGTTATCAAAAAATCAATTATATTGTATGTAACTTTTTCAAGTTTTTTTCCAATCCCGAGGTGGGACAGTTAGCTTTGCTGGTGCCTGCGAAACATAGCCACTATTGATCACTTAATTATCATTTGGGGCTTAATGTCTTAGTTTACGCTTGTATATAATGGTTTGGAACATTTCATTGGAATATTCTTCTCTTATTCAGACCTGAATATTCACTCGCAAATTTCGCATATAATTAATACTTAGGTTGGCTCTACAACCTGTTGGTAATCTTGGCTTTCTTAATAAATGATTTCCAATCACTTTGGTCGTCTGATTGGCTTCTCCAGTTCGTGATACCAAGGATCTTCATGTCTTCTTCCACTTGGTCCATCCACCGGGGTCTCGGTATTCCCTGTCTGCACCTACTGTAGTAGTTATCGACCAACGCATTTCTGTCTGGAGCGTTTGGATTCATTCGACCGACATGGCCCAGCCAGCGCAATAGTGAATATTTCATGGAATTTCTGAATACTCGCAACTTGTGAACAGTCACTTCCGCGTAGTATGTTCAAAAGAAAATCTTCGTAATTTCTCTCGACAATATTCCAAACCAATCCACCGATTTCCTTTTTGCATTTACATACCGTTCGAAAAACAGATCCTCGCCGCTTGGCTGTCAGTGAAGATTTTGTCGAAACTATGTTTCTATGATTATTTTAATCTGTGTCCAGCAATTTGGTGGTAGAGTGCAATCGTGCAAGTCAACAAGGAGATGAAAGACAAAACACATGCGAGTACTTTTGACATTTTCTTTCAATAAATAGGTAATTTATTTATTCTATATGGACTATTATTAAGAATTGAATTCCAATTTAAAAAAAACATGCGATGCAATGCTTGAAGCTTTTTTTTATGTGTAGTCTAAAAATCTAACAACATTTGCATAATATTGTAGCATAGTCACGACAAAGTGAAGGTTCACAAAGAAACCTGAGAATTTCAATACATATGCGTAATGCACATACTTTGGACATGTCCACAATTTGTTTTACTTTTGTTTAATAGTCTCGCAGTAGTTCTTTCTATTTGGCATTGATCTATGTAGATCTCTTTTGCAAGTGTACTCGGGAACAATGGACGTCAGGCTGATTACGAATCAGCACTGAAAACTCACGTTTTCCTCTATTACCAGAATTGGCAGCATACATCATGAGTTATCGTTTGGGACAGTAGTCAATGGATGTCGGAAGCAATTTTGATTACAGAATCTATCTACCTTTTCCACTAAACAAGAGATTTGAGACGAATTCAATGGCTGGTATTACTGGCCGCGGTCAAGTTTTGGACCAAATATGGTGCGGTTTATGGTCCGGCGGGGTCATTGCACCTTACTTTTTCGAAAATTAAGTTGGATCAACATAAATTTCCGGACCGTGTTATCTCTCAAAGAGGTGATCACAATTGGCCAACGAGATCTTGTGATTTAACACCTTGCGACTTCTTCCTTTGGGGCCACGTGAAAGATAAGGTCAACGCCAACAGCTCAGCGTCGATTCAAGACCTCAAAGATAGAATTCGTGAGCCTATCGAGGACATATGGCAGCCACTTTGCGCCTTGGTTATGGAAAATTTCATGAAAAGAATATGGTCCTGAAGCGTGGTCGTGGTGGCCATTTGGCTAAGTTGTTTTCCAAAATAAGACCTCTTGGTGGAAAAGCCTGTACTAGGCAACATTTCCCAATTACATAAGCTCACGAAACAAACGTGAATTCTGTTGTTGAGATCTTAATTTTCATTACCCCCTTCCGCAATCACTAACATTCCAAAATAAATTTATTTTTTTCGTAGTCTTATCCCCGGATTTATAATAATTTAAATTAACCATTAGAAATGAAAGTTAGTGATGGCCGTCTGTAGACGGTCTTAGTGGATAACCCTTTAACCAAATGTGTGAAAATATAAATACAAGTTTCATACATTTTACTTAACAATGATTTGTAAAGCTGTTTTCAATTTTTCTGAATACGAAGGTTACACTTCAAATAATCTTTTAATTTTCTTAAGAAGGTCTCGAGAAAAAGGTAAATTCAATACACCTTCTTGGATTCATTTTGCAACTTTTCCTTTCTTAAAACGTTGACTTTGAGAAAAAACTTGTGCTCGCAATAATAGTAAATTGTTCTGGACTTTTTATTAGGGCCTGTTAAATACTACTCTGTTAGAAGTTTCGGCTTTCACAATTTTGTTATACAGAACGGGTTTTGCAACATTAACTTCGTGATTAGCACGAAAACATACATTTTATTTCAACCAAAGGAAATAAGTCCTTATTTACATTTTTTGATCTGAAATAAAGAAATAACTTTAAAAGACGACCAACCTATCGCTGCGTGGCTTTTTTCAGTTTTGTCTCTCCACGGGATATCAGTTGGTCCGGCGTTATTAAAAGTTGCCAGGTTCGAACATTTTTCCTAATTTATTATGTTTAAGTTTAACAGTCTGTGTTCCCACCTATCACTAAACTGTGAAAACATTTGTCTCTCTTCGATGTCTTGCTGTAAAAATCAGTTTGTAGTTGAAAAAGTCCCTAAATCTGAATGGCTGCCAGCATGTCTCGACACAGGGTACCCATCCAGTGTCTGTAAACCGCTATACATTGGACTGTAAAGTATAACCAATCCTTCATATTTTTTACAAATTGTCAATACAAATTCAGAAATATTTTGAAAATAAAATTTCACCGAATTTATAAAATAATTTTCATTGGAGCAATGACAATGATTCATTCATAGATTCTAATTTATAGATTTTATAAATCGAATATTTAATAGAATCTATGGAATATTGCATGCAATCGTTCAGAAAATCTAATCTATTTTTTGTCCCTGGTGGGGCCCTTTGAAAACCAAATGTTATTTCCGAAAAGGGCTGTTGACAACTATTATTCGATCCTACAAAAAGCAAAAACTCACGCGAATAACGAAAGTATAGAATCGAAAACAAATAAAATATAAAGAAAACAAACGAAATATTTCATCATATAAAAACTTTTTTTTTTATTTTTTATAATAATTTTTCAAAGAGTTTTAACAATAAAAAATTAGGGTTTATGTTGTTTTGCTTGCTGTATTCTGTTTGCAATTATTTATCTGCTCTTAATGTTTCTTACAAAAAAAAAGTAAAACAAAATAAAAATGTGTATGTTGGAGTGAGTTCTAATTTGGAACTTAAATAAAATTGAATTGAATCTTAATTTTCAATTGAAATGTTTGTTGATAATCGGTTGTTGATTGTTGGTTGAGTCGGGGTATTTTTTTTGTTTTATTTGAATTGGTGTTGTTGTGGTTATTTCTTGCTGTTGTTGGTAGATTTGAAAATTGTTCAGTTGATGTTTGGTTGGAGATGGTGGTTGTTGTTGTGGTGGTGGTGGTGACTGACGGTAATGATTGATGTGGAGATTTGAAAAGGCGACGTTACTTTAAAGCGGTTTATTAATCCTACTATTTCATGCATTCATTCATACACATACATCTGTTGTAAGTATATCTATTTTTATATGACGGTTCTTTTTCTTCTTTCTACATTTGTTTGTAACACATTTCTTTCATATATTTCATTTTATTCTATTGCAATATGAAAACGGGCTGACGATAATAATTGCTTATGGTTTATAAAACAAACGTTTTTTGTTAAATTTTTTTAAATTTAAAAGAATATATAATAAAAAAAAATTGATTGAATTACATTAAGAAGGTTTTGATGAAAAGTTTACAAAAAAAAACAATAATAAAAAACAAGAAAAAAAATCAATAAAAATTATTATTAAATCGAACTATAATTGTAATTAATTTCTTTTATATATTTATATAGTTTTGCTCTGTTTGTCTTGGTAAGCGGAGAAATCACAAACTCTAATTAGAGGGGATCTGAACGGAAAACACAATTATTAAATAAACAAAAGAATTTAAAATTTGGAAAATAATGAAAAATTGTCTTAGATCACATGGAGATTTTTTAATGTTTCACTAATAACTGAGATGTTCATCAACATGCCCTAAGGAGTTCCGTTGTTGCCGAATGGCAGCAATGTCGAATTCAAAGGGAAGTTAGAAGATTTAGTAGAAGTACTCACACTGCTCCGGAAGTCGAAGCTGAAAACAAATAGAAGCGGGGGAAGTTCTGAGGGGATACCAATCACAGACACTCAGGAACATATCCATCGGCAAAAGAATCCATATTATATCCAAGTTAGAGGAAAAAAGGCCATGTACCAGACTCGATTGAACTGATAGACATGGACGCATCATCTTCTCGATTGATGCAGCACACATTTGTCAATATGTCAAGCTAATTCTGGTATATAAACTGTCCCACAAATGTAAAAGATGAAACCACATTGGTCCGGTATGTCCTTTACTTAGGGCTTAAGGCATTACTAAAGATCTCATTAGAGCTGAAAATAGGTGAACATTGTAGGGAAAAACAGTATTTTCAGATAATAATGAAAGACCAGAAAAGGTCATGTCCACAAATTGGCGATTATGGTCTACAGTGAAGAGTAGTAAAATCATTCAGGGTTATGTCCATGCGTACGGGACATATTTTTCTTATTTTAAACAGACTTAGAATTAAATTTAAAAAACATTGCTGGTTTGAAAAAAATGCGAAATTTCTCCCAGGTATTTCGCTAATTTAACCCAATCGCTGCGGAGGCATTTTGCTTGGTTCACTTTCTGCGTGCTTCTAGAACAGCAAACGTATCTCGAATGACCGAAACATAAGAGACACATCTTTAGCGGTAAATAAATGTTACCGTTAGAACACATTTTTATTAATATCGAAGTGTTAAATTTGTATTTTTTCCAGTTGAAGCGAAAAAAAAGTAAAAGTGGTACCGTATGGTACCGTTGCAGGGATTGGGTTAAGATTTAAATATATGGGCCAAGACAGTTAGGGCCGAAAAAAAAAAACTTAAGAACGTTCAACTGGACGCTCATTGTCGCTTGTACAAATGACACACACTTTTATAAATGAATTCCATTAGAAGATCTCATTGCAATCAACAAACATTAATTCAAATACGATTTCAGAGCTCCCGTGCAGAGTTTGTGATTTCACTGGCAGGCCGATTTAGGAAACGACAAATAAAATGATAATTATTATTAGGATTATTATTACGATTTAAAAAAAAAAGACAATATAAAAAAGTAACCTAAATTTTTAGTTAAACATAATTGAACAAACAAAGCAATTAAAATGTGATTTAGCTTATAATTATTTTTGTTTAAAAAAAGGCGGTGTGTAAAAATAAACATATTGTTGTTGTTGCTGCTGTTTCTTTCGTGATTTTTATGATAATGCAAAAAATATTGTCCTTTTTCTCTTTTTTGTTGTTGTGGTTGTTCTGGTTGATGATGTGAACGCAAAAATTTTGTTGTTTTGAAATATACGTCATTGAGATTTTGATTTGATTTAGAGCCAAACATTGTCATTTTTATTTTTTTTGTTTGGGGGTGGCGGGGGAGTAAGGGTGTGAGGAATTTTTTTTTTGGTTAGTGAGTGATCTAAAAGCCAAATTTCAACCTGGAAATATCGAAAAAAATATATGTTAAAGGAATAATTTTGAATTTTGCTCAAACAAAAAAATTAAATTAATTTAGAAAAAAGGCCAAAATTTTTGTTTTTTTTTTCATTTATTATTTTCTTTTTTTATTTCGTGTATATTTCAAGTTTTTTCTTTCTTTATTTGCCAATTTAGTATGTTACATTTACAATAGTTTGATGTTTTGTTTTATTTAATTAAATTTAATTTATAATTAATAATTATACAAATTGTTTTGTTTTGTTATACGTACGCAGTCTAAGAGATGAGTTTACAATATATAATTTTTGTAACGTTTATTATTTTGTTTATATAATTTATAGTTAATACAAAAACAAACCAAAAAAAAAAACACATACAAAATAAAGATTATTAATCACAATTTATTAGAGAAGAGAATGAAAAACTAAAAGAGAATATATTCATTGTTTTATAATTAATTATTATTTCCGCTCTATATTTGTTCCTAACTCATCAAGACAAAATATCGTTTAGAAAATATATTATTTTTTTTTGTAAAAGAAAAAATTAAACTTAAAAAATAATTACACTTTCTCAAAGAGTTTTTAGTTTTAGTCGCTTTTTTTGTTTTGTTTGCTTTCAGTTTTATAAAATATTTCATCATTTCGTTTAATTTACAATTTCTTTTAATATAATATTAAGGTTAAATATTTTGCTAAATTTAAACTTAAACAGAAAAACAAAAAATACACATACACATACATATACATATATATATATAAATTCATATATATATATATATACACATATATATATATAAAAAATAATATTTAACATATATAAAAAATGTGTTGTTGTTTCGTTTACTTAAACATTAAAAATTTGCCAAACGTTTACTTTTCCCAAAACAAAATAATTATTTTTAAACAAAAAAAAAAAAAAAATACAATTAAAAAAGATTACACGAAAAACGTAAACTAAGGTAAACAATTACATTAATTAGAAATCAAAATAAATTTAAAGAAAAAAACTCTTAAAAGTTATCATAATTTTTTACAAAACAGTTTTTATTATTTTTTTGTTGTCCAAAGAAAGTTTGTAAGCAAAATTTCAGAGTTTTTTTTGTTGTTTTATTAATGACTGCGTAAAACTTAAAATGAAAAACAATTAATGTAAAATAATAATAATCAAGTTAACAAATTATATTAAAATAAAAAAAAAACTTAAAACCAATTATCAATTTATGTTTATTTTGTTTCTTTTTTAAAAAAAAAAAATAATTAAAGATCAGTACAATTTTATATTAAACATAAATTTCACATTAAAAGAAAGACTTAAAATTAAACGATGAAAATATTTGCAATTCATACAAAAAAAAGTCACCAAAATTTTATTTTATTAAAATGTTTTCAAAATCAATAAGAAATGAAGCAAAATTCTATATTCTAAATTCAATACAGGGGAAAGAACGAAAAGAAATCGCAGGCCCATATTTTATATCGGGTCAATTCACTTTCCAAACATCATCGATTTCAACAAAAGTGAGTTGTTTACAATAAAACATGATTTTAAAAGTCTTTCGAAATCTACAGCTGAAGCATTGAGAAATTTGTTAAAGCATTTAAAAAGGCTTTATTATTTTTATATCTATTATTTCGAAAATCAAATATATTTCAATACAAATAAAAGTTGTTGTATTTGGATTTCTAAACCCGACTCGTTTTAATTGTTCATTCCATTTTTGTTTCTCTTCTTCTCTTTCCCCGTTTTTCAAGGCATACAATTTTGTTTTCCTCTTTTCGAATAAGAAAAAATGAAACTGCAACGTTATAGGAAATTATTTAAAAAAAAAAAAACTTTAACAAAAGAGAAAAAGAACAAAATTTTTAATATATATATAAAAAAAAAATAATTATAAAAACAAAAACCAAAAGAATTTAATATTTAAAAATTAAAAAGAAAATATATATAGAAAAGTTTATATAGAAAATGGCTAAAACTTGGGGTAGGGTGGGAGCTGGGGTGTTCTTGCTGATGTTATTTTGTTTTCCTCTTTCCTTTTTTTTTTTGTCTTTTAGCAGCGGTAGTAATTATTTATTTCTGTTTTTGCCTGTTATGATAATTATGGTTAATATAAGTTTACTGTTTATTCAATTTTCCATAATGATGGTTGTTGTGGTAAAAAAATGTGATCTATTTTGTTGTTATTGGTTTGTTTAAAAATAGTCAAAATTTTTGAGTAGGAGCCAGAAGGAGCTTAGAAGATTTTAAGACAGTTTACTAAACCTTTTATTTTATGTTGGTTGTTTTATAAGAATTAAAGGATTGTTTTTAAATTTAAATGTTTTTTTTTATCTTCTTGTGTGTTTGTTTTAAATATTATATACTCTTCAAAAATTCAATTCTATGTTAGTACGATTTTCCATATGTTGAGTGTGTGTCGTCTGTGTGTTTTTCTTCTTCTTTAAATTGTATATATGTACGTAATTGTATATAAATGGGGGGAGGGGGTGTAGTGTGGGAGGTTGTGTAAAGTTTTTTTTGATGTTTTTTTTTTGCATGTTTTGTTAATTTATTTATTTTTGTTTATAATATAAAAACTTATTAATTTTATGTTTTCCTTATAGTTTTTTTTTTCGTTTCGTTTTCCAAAAAACACACTTTTTTGTATTTCTTATCTTTAAAAATGGGGATGAGTTTTGAATTTTCATTTCATTTTCAATTACACAACACAAAATGGTAAAGTAAAATGAAAGCTTATTTTGTCATCATGTGTTTTTTTGTTGTTGTTGTTTGCTTTTGTTGTAATAAATCGCTTGATTCGTTTAAAGTTTTTGAGTTCTTCAAGTTATTGATTTTTTAGGCATTTCATTCTCACTGTTAAGTTTCCGTATATAATGTGGTTGTTGTTTTTGTTTTCGTAATAGTATAGAATTGTTGTTGTTTTGTTTTATATATATATATATATAAATAAAAAAACAGAAATTTTGTTAAATTTTTCTGGTTTGCTTTTGTTTGTTTCATTTCTTTTCATTTGTTGCGGTTGATGTTTAAAAAAGAACCTTATTCATTTTAGATTATTGTGTAATTATTTTGTGTGTGATTTTTGTTGTTGTTGTTATTATTGTAATAGTTAATAATGTCTATACTATTATTATTATTATGGTAAATTTTGTTAAATGGCTTTAAACAATGGTATTATGGTTCTCTAATAATATATAATTAATTATATTCATTTGTTGTTTAAATAGGATACGTTTTGTTTAAGGAGTTAAAAAATTGTTTTTGTTTGTTTGTTTATTACTTATTTCGTATTGTTGGTATAATAGAGAAGGAGTAGAAGGGAGGTTATATTATCAAATTGAGCTTAATAGAGTTGTGTGTTCTTTTTTGTGTGTGTGTAATTTTATTTTTTTTTAGTTTTTTTGTTTCTTATCGTTTTTGGGTAAAATCTTAAAATTATACTTTTATTTTGTTTTGTTGTTTTAAAATATATGTGTGTGTTTTAAATTGTTTTTCTTTTACGTTCTTCATCACTTAGCTATGGCTATAGATTAATTGGAAATTTATTTTCATTTTCATGAATTTTTTTTTCATTCGTTTTGTTTATAAATTTTATACTTATTACGTGTGTATGCGTTATTTTTTGTATTTTTGATTTCAAAATAATAATAAAAAATAAAAAGAATAAATTGTTTTATTTTATTTTGTTTTTGTTTTGTTTAAACATTACTTATTGTGATGTGTATTTTAATTCGTTGCAAATGAGTACGGTTTAGTTTCCTCTATCAAATTGTATTGTTTTCGGTTTTTTGTTAGTTTTATCTACTGTTTTTTTTAATTAAAAAAACATAAATTTTTTTTTTTTAGAAATAATGAGGTGTGCCTTATTAAACTCAAACAATTGCCAACAGGGTAAAACAAAAACCCAAATTTTTGTTGAACTTCCTTATGCAGATCAACATTTCTGAGAAACTTTTGCTCACAATTCGTTAACAAAATAATTTAAAGAGAATGTTTTAAATTCTGTTAGAAAATAATTTAGAGTTATTTTTTTGAAATTCTTTTACAAAATAATTTAAAGAGTATTTTTGAAATTCTTTTTGCTCACAACTATTACCTTCAAAAAATTTTTGGCTAAAATTTATTTATTTTTTTTTTAATTCGTTTTGTGGTTAAATTTCTATAATATTTGAACGCCAGTTGAAGCAGATTTCAATATCGCAACTTCAATCTCTTTTTTTTCGCTAACAGCTTCATAAATTTGAACTTCTTTATATGGGAATTTTCTTTTAAAAATTTCTTACATTTAGATTTTATATTAAATTCTTCATTTCAAAATACGTAGTTCGCTTTTGTATGTAAATAGACAGTTCAAACGAATTTACGTTTGATATTGTTTTGTTCCTTATGAATTGTCAAAATTTACGTTATAGTAACAAGGGGCTTTTTTTGCGTCTGTCGTTTTTTAATATTTATCTAAAAATCCGAATTTTATAGCACTTTCGATTTTGACAATTTGCCACTAAGGAACGACGAAAGCATTTGTTTTATGAAAACTGTTTGTTTTATTTATATTGTTAAACTATTTGGGGACCTTTTAAAATATTTTCTAAATTTCTGCCAAGCTACATATTGAAAGTGCTTTTTTCGTTATCTTTGTTTAATCCAAAGGAAATGTTGTTTTCGCGTTTTGTTTGAGTAAATATTTTTTGTGGTATCACATAATATTTTGAAATTATCAGGGATATTTCTAAAGCTTCGAATCACAAATCTGAAGTGTACTAGTTCCTGAGAACATGTTTTCCCCATAATACGTCATCGTTTACCTCAGCTACTTGCTCACAAACTTGTGATATAAGACAAACATTCCCCTTGCTACTTCTTCGGTAACTTGTGAACTGGGAACATACATTCCGCTCATACTTCCTTACTAACTTATGGGTTCAGAATCGACATTATTCAATACTTTCTCTAGACTTTGGAAATAGGTAGCATTTTTGTTAGTTATGAATACAAACCGGGTAAAAGGTTTTAAAAGGAAATACTTTTCCTTTTGATTTTGGACAACTTTGTTTAAATTTTTGAATTTAAATTGAACTTAGATTTTGTTTTTTGACGCTGTGCCAAAATATTTACTTGTTGGTCGGCCTATTCGAGGAGATTACGAAATCATTTGCAAAAGGTCAATAAACCTTGAAAGGGGAAAAAGACAACTATGGCCAAACCACAATATGGGGTGAAAGAATTAATGAAATTTAAAGGTTTTCCAACAAAGAAATTATGGCATGAATCTACTGTTCCAATTTAAGAGAATTTTTTTTTTTTTAGTAAACTATTTGATTTTTCTTTTATAAATTTTCTACTTTGACCGTATCCTTCCATTTCTTAAAGGCGATACAACTGATTTATGTGCATTTAGTTCTGAGTAAGATAAGCCCTCGTTTGCAAGGACAACCTCTGCACTCTACGAGACTGGGAATTTGTAAATACATTTAAATGATCGCCTGTAACAACGATTTATTTTAAAGGGACATAAGTGCACTGAAATCCTGTAGTTAAAAATAACAGATGACTTTATGAAAAAATAAAATTATAGCAAAATACGTTGAAAACCAAAAAGAAATTATAAAAAAAAATTAGAACAAAAAATCCAAAGCTAATGATAAAAATTATGAAAAATAATCTAATTTAATTTGTATTTGAAAAAAAAAAAAAAAATCCAGATCAAGATTGTACAACGTCACTGTCACTATTAACAATTATTATTTGACTTCTTTGTAGATCCTAGTTTAATTTTTGATCATTTTAAGAGCACGCAACCAAGCGAAATCATTTTTGTTTGCCATTAATCAATGGTTTTATGGTGTGTAGTGAATTTTTCGAAAAATATTTTGTAATGTCCTCAAAATGTATAATTTTTTTTATTGTAATCTCTTTAAAAAGGCCTACAGCGTATGTCATGGGATATTTCTTAGATATTTATTTTATAATAATCCCTTGCAATTGGATTTTTTTTTTTTTTGAAATTTTGAAATATTAGAATTATTTTTTTTTAAATTTTATATTTCAGGTGACAAAATCCAAAATGACCGAGATTTTGATTGATCCATGTAAATTGGATTTCCAACAAAGAAACAATGATTTTTCCTTCAACATGAATCTACTGTTCAAATATAAGTGGATTTTTCCAATATCTAAAATTTTCAATTTTATAGGCGAATTCCTAAACGACGTAAGAAGAGTGATTAGATTTCACAACAGTGTTTGGCTTCTCCTGTGAAGTTATCAAAATGTGTGCTAAGTTATTTGGGATTTCTGGTGGCGATTTATTATTTTGAAAATTGAAATTCATTTCTTTTTAAATGTGGTTTAGTTATGTTTCAATTTTACATTACTTATTTTTTTTTGAATTTTTTTAAGTGGTTTAGTTTTAATTTTACATTCCTTTTCCTTTTTTTTTTGGATTTTATTCAATTTCGTTTAATCTCCTAAAAAAAAGTCTATTTTGAAAAGTGAAATTGATTTTTTTTAGAAAGTGCTTTAGTTATGTTTTAATTTCACAAACATTCTATTTTTTTTTTGGGATTTTATTAAATTTCATCTCAAGTAGATTCTTTTTTTTCATGTAAAATAAGACTGTTTTTTTAAAACTGTTTAATTTCATTTGAACTCTACTGTGTGGAACTCCTGTCGATATCAAATTTTTTCTAAATCGAAACACATTCTTTTGAATGTTGTAAAACTCATTAAATTGCCTATTAACAATCAGTTGGGAGCATTTTGTTAATTCTTTTTAAAAAACTTTACAAGTTAAGCATGAAAATTTACATTTTTATATTTTATATGAAAAAGAAAGATCCTACTTTAGAGGAAATGGAATTATGTATATCCCAAAAATAGGAGGTATGTGAAATTAAAAATTAACTAAGCCATTTGTAAAAAAAAAATATAAAAAAAAACAATTTCAATTTTTAAAATAATAAATCGTCAGCAGAAATTCAAAATAACTTCAATTTTCAGAATATACCTTTTTTAGGAGAATAAACCAAATTGATTTATATCCAAAAAATATAAAAGATATGGGGTATTAAAACATAACTAAACCACTTTTAAAAAAAATTCAAAAAAGAAGAAGTAATGTACTTAAAGATATGTGGAATTAAAACATAACGAAACCAATTAAAAAAAACAATTTCTATTTCAAAAATAATAAATATAAACTTAACATAAAACAATTTTTAAATTTCCAAAAAAAAAATCCAATTGCAATGGATTAATATAAAATATTTTAGAAATGTACCATGGCATACGTTGCTAGCTTTTTTTCAATTACAAAAGATTAAAAAAAAAATAGAAATTTTAAGGAAATTACAAAATATTTTTAAAAAAGTCGGTACCAATGGCATGATTTCACTATATTTCGAATGATTTATTTCTGATAATTTTGCAATTCAATTACAAATTTGTATAAATTTTTCGAGTCACTCTGGAATGGTTACAAGAGTGCGCAGTGAATTTGCTTGTTCAATTTCCATAAATTCTATTTGTATAGGCAATCTTTTTAAGTTGTTAAATTCCATTTGAAACAGTTATCCGAATTTTACAATTGAAATGCATTCTCAGAAAATGAAGCAAGTTTTAATTTATTGCATTTGGAAATATTTTTTTTCAATTAAAAATTAAATGGCTAATGAAATTTTAAAACTATTCTTTATGAATGATTTATGTTGGATAATTTTTCAAATTCCGAATATTAATATTGAAACACAATTCTAATAAAATGAATACCTTTCGGTTTATTGCTTTGAAAGCAATTTGGAAATTTTTTTTTTTTAAAACTATTCTTCGAATCATTTATGTTGTTTGAACAATCAAACTCAATTTAAATTTGTAGAGCAACACTACATCCTGGTGTTCGAAGAACTAAATTTCTATAATTTATATTTTCATTGACATTCGTTTAAAATTTAATTCTATGCTGAAATCTACAATTTCAATTTATTTTTAATTATGTGGAATTGCTGTGCAAAAGCGACTTTTTACCCGCGTATTTATAAAAAATTGTAAAAAAAAAAATCATTGGAATTATTGGAAATCCGTAAGAGAATACCAAGAGTTAGTAATCGAAAAACAAAATGATACTGTAATAAAAAAAACTATTTATGGAAAATTGTTAAAGGTGCTGATTTAAAAAAAACCTTTATGCGTTTGATAATAACAAAGAAACTGCATTCAAAAAAAAAAGACCAGAGTTTACAATATTTTTCACTTTATTACGAAATCAAATTTCCTTAAACATTTCTGAAGGCTTGAAGTTGGTACTTTGAAACTTATTAATAAAACGAATCAATAAAAGAAAACGGCTTTTACAAACAAAAAAGAAGTTCAAAAACAATCGGGGTTTTGTAGTATTTAATTTAACACATGTTGGCATTGAGTTGAAGAAAAAAAAAACATAATAAAATATATTCCCGAATATTTGAAAAGTCCGAGCACACTCATTCGGAGATTTGTAACAAAAACATAGCAAAATATATGAATTTAGGGATTATAACATTAAAAAAAAGAATACATTTAAACAATATTTTGAATTTTTTATACCAAAAAAAAACAGCAGAAATGAAAACTTAATTTTTATAATTTCTAATTACATTTGTTTTTGATTGTTAATATTTAAATATCATCATGTTTAATTATATAATAATTAAGACATGTACAAATAATTTGGAAGGGAAAAACAGACAACAAAAAAAGAATTTTAATTAGTTCCAAATGTTTATTTAGTTTGTTTTTATTTCATAAAATTTCCCTTTTGCAATATCCTTCCCGGGGTCATCATATACATATGTTTGAATGTATGTCCGATGACGTTTAGCTCTATAAATTGTTTATATTGTATATTTTTCCCTTTTTGTTGTTGTTTTGTGTATGTGTAAAATTTACTTTAAATATCAATTTTCATGTTTGAAATATATTTCCTTTTTTTAATTCAATATTTTGAATTCAGTCATTAATGTGTGTGTGTTTTTTTTTATTTTAATTCTTTTGAGTGATTTAAATTTATAATTTTTGTTAAGCTTTGCTTAGAAATCTTTCAATATTGAATTTTTGTTTAAAGCAAAAAAGTTTTCGTTTTTGTTATTTTTTTTTTCATTTTGAATATGAGAATTTTTATTTTTAAAAATATTTTCATTCGTGGCGCATTTTGTTTTTGTTTGCTTGTTATTGTTTACGAAATGATAAAGGAGAAGTGTGAAGTTAAACACTCGTTTGCAACTTAAAAAGAAAATTAAAAAGGAAAACCAAAACCCGAGTCGGACATTTTAAAAATATACAGTTCAGTTAATTTGATTAATCATTTCGAAACGGCAAAGAAAACTTTTGGAAGTGTGATTTTAGATTCGAAAAATCAATTTAAAATCCTAAATCGTGTTTTATGGTTGAATTATTCACTCACATCATTTTTGTTTTAGTTTTGTTTTTAAAATAAACTTAAACATTTCTTTTCCATAATTGTTATTTGTGTTTATATTTATATTTATAAAAAAAAAAAGAGTGCTTAAAATTGTGGCTTTTTCGTTTAAATATGTGTTTTTGTTTTTTGTTTTTGGATTAAAAAATTATGCTGATTTTTTTTTGTTTTTCGTTCATCTACTTTTTGTTTTTGTAATTATAATAAAAAAAATGTGATTTAGTTGGTGTAATTGTAATTGTTGTCTCTTTATTTCCAGCTTTCCGGGGGTGAGGGGGACGTCTGTGCTAAATATTTTCATTCATTCCGTCATTTGTGGTTCAACTACTACTGATTTAGTTTCCCTTTTATTTTTTTAATATATAATTCATATTATTATTTTTTTTTGTTAAATATTTTCTTTTCTTTTTGCTTGTCCATAGTATTGCTTGTATTTTTTTTTTGTTTTTTTTTTACTATAAAAAAATTTTAATTATTGTGTGATTTTGTCTCTTCTTATTGTAGCCACTAAGAAATGTTTTTTTTTTGTTTTTGTTATGTATTTTGGAAAAGGGTTTTTTTGTTTCTTTTCAATTTTTAATTGTTAATTTGAATTGTTGTTGATTTTGTTGGTGTGTATATGAGAGAAAGAGAGATAGGGGGAGAGTGTGTGTGTGTGTATTTTTTGATAATTGTTTCTTTAACTCCATGGAGAAAACGTATCCGTATACCATTGTTCACCATTAGTGCCTAATGGTTGTTGTGGTAGTGGTAAACTGCTCCAACTGCCGCCATTTCCTATTAAACCGCTCGGGTAACGTCGCTTAATATCTGCTGGATTTTGGTGACCTCCATCAAATTTACGTTTACCGACTACTACTTTAGTGGTGGCAAGCACGGACGACGACATCAACATTCAACACATCACATGCACCAGTAAAGAACGAGGCCGCCAACATCATCATCATCATCAGCATCAGCATGGGCAGCATTACGAAAATCATTTAACAAGAAATAAAGAACAGGGCAGTTATTTTTTACGACGTAAATACATCGCATTTTCATTTTCAAGTGCGACACAGACAGACAGCGAGAGGCAAAGAGAGCGAGATACAAAGAGATTGAGAGAGAAAGAGGGAGAAAAAAAGAGAGTAGAAAATTTTATAAAAATTAATTTTTTTTTGTTTCATAAATTTTTTTTTTATGGGTAAATTTGTTATTCTTTTTTTTTCTTTGGTTTAGAGAATTTTAGTATGTATTTTTTTTTCAATTATTTCTTGTTAATAAAGGTTTATATTACATTTTTTAATACCATAAATGAAATGAAAATCAAATGTAAATAAAACCAAACAAAACCTTAAAATATTTAGAAAAAATAATTGCATATTTTGTAAAAAAAACGTCATTTGTTATCGAAAAAAAAAAAAAAACACAGAGGTGAAATTAGAGAAAACGAAAGTCCCACAAAAAATATCTATTCATTTTCAGACCGGTGATTAAAATGTGATTTATGTCTGTTAATGTTTTAGAATCAATTTCCCAAAGGATATTAAAGCTGTTCGAATTTGTGTACATCAACCGCAGAATTGTATTTCTAGTTTGAAAAGTTTACCACGCGTTTTTTTCAATTCCATAGGAAAACATAATTTAGATATTATTTATTTAGTTGAGGTCATATCTTCGGCTTTTGTTAAGAATATACGACCATTTTTAAGAATATGAACTAATATTTTGTTTAGTCCCAATTCACACTGGGCAATTTTAATTGCCGCAATTCTAAGTTTGTGGTAAAGAGAGGCAAGGGGAATAGAAATGGAAAACAATTCCTCGTACTGGCAATTCCATTTGTGTTTTTCCTTATTTGTATTTGAAAAGCCAACAATGAATACAAAAATTGCCGAAATTGAATCTCCTTGTGTGAACACAAGAGGCAAGTTCAAAAGGGAATCGTAAAAATTGCCACAAGTAAAATTGCCTAGTGTGATTCGGGACTTATTTAAGCTCGAGGTCTTGTTGTTTTGTTGTAATTTAAATGTTTACCCCCGTATTAAAAAAAAACTGAAAAACCTTTGTTAAGAAAACTGTATGAAAATACACAAACAATTTTCACACATTTTTCTTAACAAACGTTTATTAATTTTTTATGAATACGAGGGTTATTTTTCCTAATTTAATGCCGAATATTTTGTATCGACCTTTTGCAATTACATTGAATTTAGATTTTTTTTAATGAGTCAGGCATTTTTAATACAAAATTATTTTACTTTTTCCAATATTCCTCTCTTCAATAAGAACGAAATAAAACACACGCAATAGAACACCTACGTCGTTTCTTCTTCATCAGATGGTTGTCGTCTTTCTTTCGATCTTCCGAAATTATATTAACCAATTATTACTAATTTAAATTAATACATAACAACAAGACCTCGACCATAAATAAACAATATATTTGTTCATTATTATTATTATTTATATTATGGCGGTATGGATTTCAAGAGAGAAAAAACCCAGCTGTAAATAAAATCAATTCTGCCCCAATTCAAGGACGAAATGGTTGATGCCAGTTTTTTTTTTTGACACCTATTTATTTATGCCGTGAACCGTCCTCGTTAATTTTTGATTGTGCAACTGAATGATTGTCGTTTCTTTCTCACAGCTCCACAGTGGTTCCTACGAGAAGAAAAAAAATGTTAATAAATATTTAAATTACTCAATCGATTTCAATCAGATGTATGGAGAATGCAACTCGTTCAGAACATGCTGGCCACCCCCAAAGTCTATAGTTTTTATATATTTTTTAGTCTTCTTCTTAAACAGTTCTGAAGTGATTTATTTTATTTAGCCTGAATAATCGCTTGATAGGTCAAACTTTAAAAAAAACCCAACAAGTTCTGGACAAGTTTCCCCGTTTTTGCTGAGATTGTAAGAATTGTACAAATATTGAATATGGTTTGACAAGAGAAGACCATACAATGTGATATTCATACAAATTTAAAAAACCCGTGTTAAGAAAAATGTATGAAAATACAAAAAAAAAAAAATTTTATATTCGACTGGTCAAAACAATGAGGTTAAAATATTTATAATTCGCAATTTCTCCCCAAAAAAAAATCCAAGCAATTGAAAATAGCAAAACATTTCCCTCCGTATTCATAAAAATGTATAACAGCTTTATAAACCTTTGTTAAGAAAAATGTTTTTATTTTTTCTTCCACACATTTTTGTGAACAAAGGTTTATAAAACTGTTGTAAATTTTCATTTTCTTAAGAAAAATGTGTGAAAAATGTTTTTATTTTTTTTCCTCCACACATTTTTCGGAACAAAGGTTTATAAAGCTGTTGTAAATTTTCAATACAAGGGTTTATAATTAATAGACCAAATATTTTGTTTGTATTATTATTCATACAAATTTACAACATCTTTCTAAACCTTTGTTAAGTAAAATGTATGAGAATACAAAAACAATGTTCACACATTTTTCTTAACAAACGATTTTGAATTTCCAGAACACGAATTTATTTCCAGAACACTGCAATTTCGTTAAATTTTCAGTATGTTTTGATCTCCTTATAACGAGTTTCCTTATAGCGAATATTTCTTTACTACGAATTTTTTCTACGCCCGTAACTCGAATGCTCATGCGTTTTTGATCTCCGTATAACGAGTTTTACATAAACACATTTTTCACTCTCACCATACACACACATATTTTCATTTTTTATTTGTTTTTGTGTGTGAGATTCACATTTCTACTCTCTGTAAGTGAGAGAAATGTAGGCTCGCATAGTAGACTACACGGAAAAATGGAAAAATCAAACGCAGACAAAAATTACCAATTATTTTAAATAAAATTCAACATACATAAAAATACATTTTTTTTAAAATAATTCTATATTACGAATTTTCTATATAACGAATTTTTGTTTGGTCCCCTTGAGATTCGCTATATGGAAGTTCGACTGTATTTCGTTTTGGTAACATTTGAATTTTTGATTTATTAGATCAGTTGTTTTTTACCTCTGTTTTAGGTCTTAGCTGGTTAGAGCATTTTTAAATGATAGAATCCCTCTGTAGACTTGTCACTACCGATGCCGGAAATTTTGACACCCTGTCGCTCACCCTGTGCCAACACCGGGTGGCCACCAAGTGCCTTCCTCTGAAGCCGCCATACATTTTATTGTAATCGATTAAGTAATTATGTAGACTTTTTTTCACCACCTAATGTTTATCTAAGGAAATCGTGTGCCCTCCTACTGTAATTTGTATTGATCATCTTCGAATTTGAACGATTCAGGGTGGCAACGCTTAAATTCTTTAACGTTTGCTTTCTGTCATAGTCACCGTTCAGTTGTACCAAATTCAAATTATTAAAAAAAAAGATCGTATTCTGTGGGCCAGTGAAATACGCAAATATATTGAAGTACATTTTTGACTGGACGGCTTGGTGGACCAGTAAAATGACCCCATTTGGGCAGTATGAAGAGACACCATGACATTTGGATAAATATATATAGCTGGGTGTGAATTTCGGTCAGATGGTGTCATTAGGCCATAAAAACGTTCGCCACGGCATTTTGAAAATTTCCTAACTGAACATTTTATTATGTTCGGACGGATCTGGTACCAGCTGTTCTCATCTTTCCAATTGAACCGGTTAGCACTAAGCTTAAATGGTCAAGGCACATCAAATCACATCGTCCCCTCAATAAAACAATAGTGTATACCGTATAGAGTATAGTGTATTATACACTATTATAATATTGAGGGGACGATATACGAACAACGAGTCATTTTGATAAAGCACAAAAGTATTCCTCACATTTTCGATTATATTTTTGGGATTATAACGTGTACAAGAGACGACTCTTTCTAAAAAAAAACCTTGCTCACACCAACATTGCCCATATTGGTCTAGTGTGAGCCCATTTGTTATTTAAATAACAACCTTTTGGCTGTTATATTGTGGTGCCATCGATGGGATTTGTGATATTTCGACAGTTATTGAAAATGTGTACAAATGCCTGTTGTATTCCCAAATGCCTCCATGGAATTTTAAGAAATTAACCATGTTTGCTTGCTGGAGAGGGAAGGGTTGTGCAGTGTTTTTTTTTTAAAAATCTGAAAGTTCTGTGGCTTTCACGAATAATCGCTTAAGTACATTTCAGGGGATTCTGAGTTATTGATGTCAAAGTGCTCGATTTTCAAAGGGCTTTCCATTAAAGTAAATTTTTTATTTTATTTTTGATGTACACTGTTTCGATAAATTTGGAAAAAAAAGGAAAAGATTTATTTTATTTTACATGGCAAAACTAATTTTACATTTTCTTTTTTTGACATTAAACCAGTCCTAATAACCTTTCGTTTTACAAAAATTTCACTTACACACATTCGTTTTTTTTCTTTTTTTTTGATAACAAACAAAAGTCCGTTGTCGTTCTTTCAATTTATAAGGCAAGACTCAAAATAATTTATTTCCATCAATGAGTTGTTTAATAGATTTTACAAACAGAAAATTCTCAATCAGATTTACAACATAAAAAAAAAAAATTAAATACAAAATGAGATGAACAAAGGAAACAATTTGAAAAATTTATATCAATCAAAAAAGATGTTACACAGAATAATTATGAATGAAAAAAAAACAAAATTGGGTAGGTGGAATAATTTCTTCCAGTGTTTTACAAAAACAGAACAAAATTTAAAGAAATTACACAACAAAGGGATGCGGAAGAAAAACATAAAAAAAATGATTTACACAAAACAATCATTTTAATAATGATGAATATAATGTGGGATAAACGTAGATCGATTAAACAAAGTAACAAACAAATAAGAAATTAATTTTTTTTTTTATAGTTTTGAATTTTTATATAAATTTGTGGCAAGTCATTCAAACATGTATAACATCAGATAGAAGAGTTGGCAGACGTAACGAAGGAATTGAACTGATTTTGAATTTTTGTTTAAGGAACTACGAGGGGAGATCTTGAGATATCTTGAGTCTTGAGTTTGCATGATAATGAAATGTCTTGATTGTTCTTTGGGACATCAAAAAACGTTGCTTTTAAGCGTGGACTCCAATCGAAGCTGGAAATTAGTTAATTGGAAACAAACGTGAACAAAATGAATACCCAATTTTGAAAAGAAGAAGTAAGAAAATGAAATGAGAATTAGAAAAAATATAATAATAATAATAAAATAATAGAAAAAAAAATGTTGTTCGTTTGGATTTGTGAAATTATAAAGTTGTAGGTGTAGCTAACATTGGCTACATTTAAATTATTTCAATTTCCTATCGAAGGAATAAAATTCCTAAACTCATTAATTCTTGAAGACCAATGTACACATTAAATATTATGAGAAATAAAATAAAATTTAATAATTTCCTAAGTGGGAGGTGTATGATTTATAATATGATCTTGAAGACATTTACAAATCACAAAATACCACATGTTGGAAACTTGCATTTAGGAGAGACATTTTTTTTATAATACGCGGTAGATACCCAAGCTGCCAACAGGATGGTTCGTGATGTAAGACATAGTTATCGTATAGTTATCTTAAATACTCTAGTAGGTCTCATTCAAGGCTTAAAAATCCACAACTATTTTTAATTGATTGATTTGTCAAATACACAAATTGCATATTTAATTATTTTTTTTATTTCAATTAAATTACTCTTGTAATTGATATGATTCAACATGTAATCAATATTGGTAAAGTTTTTCAATTACAAAATGATTACTCGAGTAATGAACAATTTTCTATTTCTTCTATTATTTGACCAAATGTTTGATATTTTTTATTCAGATTCAAGAAAAGCGTTTATAAAATATTCTCACAACACTGACAAGAACATCAGACACCTTGTAAATTCCAGCCATTTACATGGGTTCTGTAAAAGAGATAAACTCAGGACCAGGATGTATGAAGTTAGCAGACAACACAATCAATGAACTTTCAAAACATTGACCAGAAACTCACAACGAAGAAATACAGAAAGAGGAGTTCTTTTGGTATTCAAAGAAAAATGAAATTTGTTGAGATAAATGACCGCATGTTTGTTTCCTAATAAAGAGAAAGGTATGCGGTTAATGATGAAAAGCAACATCAGCCAAATGGCCATCACGATCACGCATGCAGGACCATAACATGTTCATGAAATTTTCCATAACCAAGGCGCAAAGTGGCTGTCCCATGTCCTCGATAGCCTCACGAATTCTATCTATGAGGTCTTGAATCGACGCTGGGCTGTTGTCGTAGACCTTGTCTTTCACGTGGCCCCAAAGGAAAAAGTTGCAAGGTGTTAAATCACAAGATCTCGGTGGCCAATTGTTATCACCTCTCCGAGAGAGAACACGGTCCGGAAACTTTTTCTACAAGACTTTCTTGACTGCAAGATGTTCACCATTTTTGTAGTGAATTTTAATAATTTGAATGCGTTGTTGAAGCCTGTATCGTTCCATTTTTTAGTAATGGAGTTTCTACTTGTCAAAGAATAAAAGCTTCAAAAGTGACAGATACCGAAATAACGGGTGATTCAAAATAACACCTCTTCTTGATATGTCTGTATATGTCGAATATGGGGAGAGGTGTACAAGATCTTGTTAAGCGGACAACACAAACCTACTTGGTACTCAGAAGAAAGTCTGGCCAGAAAAATGGCCGTGTGACGAAGCTTTCACAATGAGATTGTTGAAACATGAATGGGATTTCTTTCCTCTCAATGTCATGCGTTGCGGACTGATAGCCAGTCTGGGTTGGTCGCACACGACACACAAAATGATCACTTCTCTGCCATGTTCTTTCGGATTGCGGACGAAGTTAAGTGTGCCTCATGTTGCAGGCGAAGAAGCTTGCAATGTGGACACCAACGTTGACATGCAATACACACATGGAAATAATATATATTTTTAGTTACATATATACAATGTATTTGTAAGAGAATGATTTCACAGTTCACGCTGCTATCTATTTATAAATTCAGTATTAAATGAGAGCTTGAAAGAGTCGGCGTTTTTTTTCACTCGCAGATAATTATCCAGAGAATGAGAGGGAATCATTATACACCATTGCCATCTTTGACAAAAATGATCCACTTAGCAGATCGTTGTTTCATAATTTTTTTGTAAATTTTAAAAAATGTTAAAATATTTTTTATTCTGCTAAAATTCATTCCGAAATTGGATAAACTAAAAAGAAAATAGTTAAAAATGGGTCTTGTTAGCTTAACATGTCCTGTTTACCAGGACATGGAATATCCATCAGCACTGAAATTATCTTGGCCGACTGCGGCTGTCATTGAGAGGGGAAACGCAATGACACAATACTGTCGGTAGAGAGCACGAGCTAGCGAGACTCGAGTATGAATACCCGCTTAGACGGGAAATGTTTACAAAACTCTCGCTACCAAGAATCGATGTCTTAGTTGGTGAGACCGCCATGCCTGGACTTTGATTGGAAGTGATGCAATGATACCGACAAAGATCATCCAGAGGGCTGATCAGCTTAGCGACATGCTGATTGTCCCAGCAGAAGGCAGCTGTAGCTTTTTCTACGAATATTTGCTATGAGAGACCGGTCACCTAGTGTACAAACTATATCGTGCACAGCTCACTGATTGGAGAAAAGTTCCCCCTTACTAACCTAATGGAATGTTTGGTGATATCCGCTAGAATTAGACGTACAACATATTTGTGCAATCATAGTTTGCACAAACTGAGAATTAATATAATAGATTTAACAGAACGAGGCTTCATGTACTCGTATTAAATTTTGCTCAAAGGATTGTGTGTTGAAAATAATAAATGAAAGTTAATACATTTGGCTAGAAAACATGTTTTGAAAAAAAAAAAAAACATACACAAAATGAGAGATAATACATTGGGCTACAAAACATGGTGGAAAACAGAGGGCCAAAAACATGTTTTGACAAAAAAAAAGATCTTATAAAATATTTGTACAAAAACGGTTTGCACAAAATGAAAGTTAAGACATTTGACTAGAAAACATGGTGGAAAACAGAGGGCCAAAAACATGTTTTGACAAAAAAAAAAGATCTTATAAAATATTTGTGCAAAAACGGTTTGCACAAAATAAAAGTTAAGACATTTGGCTAGAAAACATGGTGGAAAACAGAGGGCCAAAAACATGTTTTGACAAAAAAAATGCATATAAAATATTTGTGCAAAAACGGTTTGCACAAAATTAAAGTTAAGACATTTGGCTAGAAAACATGGTGGAAAACAGAGGGCCAAAAACATGTTCTGACAAAAAAAATCATATAAAATATTTGTGCAAAAACGGTTTGCACAAAATGAAAGTTAAGACATTTGGCTAGAAAACATGATGGAAAGCAGAGGACCAAAAACACGTTTTGAAAAAAGAATCATACAAAACATTTGTGCACAAAATTAGAGTTAATAAATCTGGCTAGAAAACATGGTGAAATAGAGGGCCGAAAACCTGTTTAAAAAAAAAAAATTATGCAAAATTTTTGTGCAAAAACCGATTTGCACAAAATCAAAGCTAATGCCTTTGGCAGGCCGACGACTATGTATACACGTACAGAATTTTGCTCAGACCACTGTGTTGGAAGAATGCATTGTTTAACCAGGTAATTTTTAATTGAAAAATAAAACGATTTGAGTAAATGAATACACGATTTGTGTATTTGACCAACAAAATTCTATTACAAAATGTCATTACGTATTCGAATTTTATTTAAGTTTCTTTCTGTGACTGTGAGTATTCCAAAATCCCATTTTTTTTTGGATTTTCAGTTCTACACAAAATTCCTTATAATTTCACAAATAGAACAAACGGAATAAAATTGGATTTTGTTTTCTTACAAACCGAAATAAAAATGCAACAATACCAAAATAAATAACTGCTAAATTATAGTAAAAATACTACTCAACAACGGATACGAGTGAATAATAATAAAAAAAAATGAATAAATAATAAAACACAAAACCGAAAACATAAAGTATGGCTTTGGCAAATCAGTGTAACGAAGAGAGAAAAAAAAAACAAAAGAAAATTTGTATGGAAAATATTTTAAAAAAAATATGTATAATGGATAACATTATATAGGTATAAAAATATATTATATACTATATAGAAAGGACTTCTTATGGTAGGTATTTATGTATGTAGTATAGAAAAATATCATACAAAAAATGAATCGATTAGTATTTAAAAAAATATATATATATGTATATGTCAAAACAAATACACATCGTGGTATTTTTCATTTTTCCTCTGATAAAAAAGGGCAATTTAACAAAAAAAAAAAAACAACTAAAATAAATTTAATTTTTGAAAAAACTCTTACGGCAAAAAAAAAACTAAAAATCTTCAAAAAAAAAGTAGATAAAAGGAACATGTTAGCAAAGCATATGTAAAAGTGATGATGAGGGTTAAAAAATGGATTCGATTGTAGTACAGAAAAAAAAAACAATAGAACACTTAAAAATAAAGAGAGAAGAAGGTATGTAAACAATTTTGCTATTATTACGATAAGAAAAATCAAAACACAAACATTTCAGTTTCAAAAAGTTTAAAGTCAAAATAAACAGAAAAACTAATGCAGTAATTTGTGGTATTAAATGTCATGTTCAGGTTGTAGTAGAGATGGTGTACAGTAAAACCTTAATAAAATGCCAAAAGAAAGCAAAACTTACGGGGCGTGGTTTTTCAAGTTACAATTTTGTGTTTGGTGGATGTTTATTCTATTAAGGTTCCACTGTATGGTGTTTTTTTTTCGTTTAATCGGTTATCGTTATGTTATGTTGAACTGACGACTTAGGGTGTTAATTATATTGTTGGTAAATAGTATTCTCTAGATACAGGTATATAGCCGAAATTATCCTCAAATCAGTCTTATCAAGGCCAAATCATTGTTATTTGTTAATGAAGAAAACAAAACAGGAAAAAAAAAATCATAAATGGGTTGCGATTTCTTTTTTGTTTTTTCTGAGGGCCCGGGCTGGGTTTGGGGTTTGAAACAATATTTTTTCGAATTGACTATTGTTTTCGGTGTGGGGGGTTTTTTTTTGTTTAAGTTTTGTTTTTTTATTTTAGCTTAAAAAAATTATATATACAAACGTCTTTTTTGATTGATAGATGGTAAACTTTTGGTTTGGTTTTTATTTTATTTTCATTTTTAGACCAAAGAAAAAAAAAACAACAAAATTATGTTGTTTACAAAAAGGATGAGAGATTTTGTTTAAAAGGAAGGGCTGAAAGGATTTTTGAAAAAGGTTTTACTTAACAAAAAAAAAAATTAATATAAACATAGTTTTTAAAAAAAAAATAAATCAACTAAAGAGAAACAAACATAACAAGTTTATTTAAATACTAATCGATTCTTTTCTTTTTGTTTTTTATTATTTTCTTTCCAGTTTAGGTGTTTTATAAACATTGTAAAGAAGAATGAAAACAGAAAGATATAAAAAAAATCAAGAACACAACATACACACACACACACATTTTACAAGGCTTTCCATATACAACAACAAAAATTCCATATAAATTAAACAGAAAAAAATATTTTTTAACTTGTAAATACAATTTTCTTTTGTTTTTTTCTTTAAAATTGTTTTTGTTGGAAAATACACTTTTACTGCTCATAAAATATAAACAGGGGGAGGGGGTGTGGTTGGTGTTGAGGTTTCCGAGAAAGAGTTGTATGTATATATATGTATGTTCATATAGTATATAATATAGGCGACAGTGTAAGAATAAGAATAGACAGAAATATAACATAAAACATGCACATATTTTGCTGGTCTTTTTTTTTTTTTAAAACAACACCTAATTAAAGCAGTAACAACCACAAACAATTAATTCATTAATTATTGTATTCATCAATAAATCATTACTTTCTTTTGCTTTTGTTAATTTGAAACACATTTGACTTTACTTTATTCTTCATTTTATTATTATCTTTTTTTTTTTAATGGAATTACAAAAAAAAAAACACAAGAAATTATTAACGAAAATCTTACAATTTAATTAAAGTGAAAAAGGAAATTAAAACAAATTAAAAACGAAACAAACAAAGCATTTTTTTGTTTGCAAAATGGACATGGTCGATTAATTAAACAAAAAAAAAATTACAAAATTATTATTACAAATTATTGTGTTCATTCACTTTTTTCCTTCGTATTCTCTTTAAGTTTAGAATTGTTTTAAAAAAAAAATTAAAAACAAATTAAATATATATAAAAAAAAAATAATAATAAATTTTTACTAAACGAAATTAACAAGTTGTGTTGTCATCAATTAATTGGTAAGAGTTTTACAGAGTTGCTTTTTTTTTTCTTTCTTTTCGTTAAACAAAAATCATAATCAATTAATCATAATTAGCAGTAAAAGTTTCTATAGTTAGGTAGTAAATTTTTTTTAAGAAAATTAAAAAAAATATTTAATAAATGTAATATTAGGTGTTATAGTTAAGTTTATAAAATACAAATACAAAAAAAAAAAAAAAATATTCTATAAATATTTAGTTATAGTTATGATGAGTTAAGAGAGAAAGGAATAGACAGAGACTCGGAGAGAGTGTGAGAGAGAGGGAGGAGTTGAAAAATAAAATAAATGTCAGGTGTAGTGAGTGTACCACTGTCAGACATTGAATGGAATGCGCTCTTCAAACGAAGTTCTTTTTTTAAATGAATATATCATTGATTATTGTTAATTATTTATTTAGAGACTCCTAGTTAAATGTCAAGTCATTTAACCGGAAGGTGTTATATTTTTTTTTTTTTAAAGTGGTCAACTGTAGCAGGAGGATCAATTAAAGGCAGGACATACAGTTTAAAGGAGCCACAATAAATATTGTAAAAGAATTCCCGATACTTTTGAAAATTACTGTTTCCCACAAACTTTTGAGTTTTGAATTTAAAAAAGTTGATAAAAAAAAATGTCGGATATTGTTCAAGTTTTGTTTTTGATTATAACCGATTTGTTTTTCTTTAAGGACAAATCTAATTTCGGGGTTGGGGCACAGAGTAAATTTGACAAAAAAAATCCACAATTGTTGTGAGTTGTTTGTTTTGACACAGCTGTTTAGTTATATAAGCATTATTTTCCGTTAAACAAAATTTTAATTTCAATTTATTTATTAATTTGAAAAAATGAAATTTATTGTAAAAAAAATTGTTTTTTGAAAAAAAAAAAAAATAGGAATTTGTTTAAAAAAAACAATGAAAATTGTTTAAAAAAAATTGATTAAAAAAAATTATTGATAAAAAATGAAATTTGTTTAAAAAAAAAATTAGTTTTTTTCAAAAAAAAAAATAAAATTTGTTTTTAAAAAAATAAATAAATTTATTTTAAAAAAAAGTTTTTTTAAAAAAAAATTAAATTTATTTTTAAAAAATAAAATGAAATTTGTTTTCAAACAAATTTCGTGTTTATTTAAACACATGTCATTGCTTTTTTTTAAACAAATGTCTTTTTTTTTTTTTAAAACAAAATATTTTTTTTTACTATAATTTTTTTTTTCAAATTAATAAAAAAGTACATATTAGAATTTGTTCCAAAATGAAATTTATTTGTGTAAAAAAATAGAAATTAATGCAGCACAGGAATATATTCGATTTCTAATATATAATCATTTAAGTGCAATTGTCAATCGAATGCACTTTTAACTGAACATTTTATTGTTTAATAAATTGTGATAAAAAGTTATTTTTTTTAAAAATTATATCGTATTAAATACATTTTCATTTGAACATTTTCTTTTTTCGAAATTATATCGAATCGAAAAAATAATCGACTGAATTTTTGTTGTATTCAAATTTCAATTTTAATTTATTTAATTTGTAATTAAATTTGAAAAAAATATTGTTTTATTTGTTTTACTATTCACTGGTTAATTAATAGAAAATTAAAAAAAATATTTTTTTTTTAATTTATATTGAATCGAAAAATAAATAAAATAAAATAATAATCGTTTTTTGTTTAATTAATAGATTAAGAAAAAAAGAATTTTTTTTTGAAATTTTTTCGAAAAAATAATCGCATGAGAGAAACAATTTTTTTTTTGTGAACAGTAGTAGGTAGTTGTATTTAAATTTATTTAATTTCCAATTCAATTTTAAATATTTTTTTTAATTCCATTTATTAACAATAAAAAATATTTCAACTGAAAATTACACTTAAATGATTATAAGTTAGAAATCGAAAATATTCCTTTGCTGCATTAATTTCCTTTTATTTTTTCAAAAAACAATTTCTTATTTATTAATTAAGGCTTTAATCTGAGTTTTCATTTTTTTTCATACAGATAAAAACGGATTTTTTTAAATAAGCAGAATTTATTTATGGACAAAAAAAGTATTGAAACAATTGATACAAGTCATGTCTATTTTCGAATATCATGGGAAATTTCTATATACTGACGATATTTTCATTCAATTACCGAACTTCTATTTTTTTTACAAAGGGAAACCTTTCTACCAGTCCAGGGATTTTTTCGAATAGGGATTTATTATCAATTATTTTATTTTCGGTAAATTGTTGTCTGCTTTATTTTCATTCATTTCATTTTTAATTTGAATTATTACAAACAAACTAAATTGAAAGAATTCGAGAACTATTTTTGGTTACTGTTTATTTGATTTGGAATTGGAATTCGGCTAGATATTGAATTTTGGTAATTGGTTTAAGAAAACTATAGCACTCAAAGTACAAAATCAAATTTTGGGTCTGCTTGAATCGCCAGAATTGGAAAATACTAACACAATTGATAATTTAAATATGGATCAAAAGTGATCTAGAAAAATTCCTGGAGACCTTGTGTTACATTTTTTATGACAGATTTTCTGTTGAACACACTTTTTTTAATCGATAATTTTTTGTTTATTAAAGACGCTGTCAGTAATTTGAATTTGCCTTTCAAAAATGGACTAAATTCAGAAAGTGGAATTATTTGCCATCATTGTAAAGGGAGAGCGGATGGAACTGAATTGAAGGAACTGATATGCAAAAATAATATTTTTGAACAGTATTTGGGCGGAGTAAGTCCGTTTGCCAAAGTAGTAGTACGTTTGTAAACTCTAGATGTCGCTGTCTTTCGTAGGAAATGAGTTGCGCCTCGGTGGAGTTTGCATTATTTGAAAAAAACATTAGGATGTCTGCCATCCATGTGGGATTTACTCTGCACAGTATTTGCTCTAGGCAGCTGATTGGAAATAGAGAAATTAAATAGTTCACATACTATTTGTAAAATGCAACATGGATACAGCTTTATATTTTTCTTATTAAAGTAGTTTTTTTTTTCAAATATGAAATAAAACATCTGTGAGTCTACTTTTGTTTATGGTAAATTAAAATGAACTGAATTGTTGGGAACACTCCCGAATATCACCTAATTTCCAAGTATCATTTGATCTCGGGCAAACGAATGAAATTTGTGGTGACTCAAGAATATCCGTTCATAAAATGAATGGAAACGCAGAAAATCATGTTATGCGATTCCCATTTAATTGTTAAAAAAATAGAGAGAAAAAAAGGCGACAATTATCGAAAATATAACTCGCAAGAGCAGGAGAGTGGATTAATGGGAGGGGGAAACAAATAAATAATGAACATATTCAAGAATTTGCAAAATACAACAACAACAGCATGTAAAAAAACATAAATTTGCAAACAAGAGCAAGAAAAAAAATCACTATAGGAATGAAAACATTCCTTTCAATGTCTGACCGCCCCCCGCTTTTGTTAGGCGAGTTACAGTTGATGACAAAAGTATGTCGATAGTGGTAGTGATGATGGTAGGTGATTCATAGAATGTAGAACAAAAGTATGAGAAACTATAACTAAACACAAATTAAGATTACAAATTAGAAATTAAAAACAAACAAATAATAATAAGAGTAGTAGTAGTAGGTAGGTGGTAGAGTATAAGAGTAATTCTAATGTAGAAATTAAAATTAAAATCGTAAACAAAATAATAGTGTATGGTGGTGGTGGTTGTGGTGGTGTTGTTTGTTTAACTTTTTCGGGGAGGAGGGAGAAGAATTTGTTTGGTTTTTTTATATGGTCGAATCATGAATTCATTGCCTTCTTTAACAAATTGGACAATGGAGACACAGTGATAGTGACACAGACAGTAAGAGAGAGAGAGAGAGAGAGAGAGTGAAAGACAAAGGTTGGTTGGTTGGTTGGTTTTGTTTGGTTTTAATGTTTTTTCTCACCTGGTAAATTTTGTAGCGGTTTGGCGTGCTGAGTGCCACGAGCGCTGGGACGAATTTGTCCCACCCCACGGACCCCCCCGGTTGCTGGCTGAGCCCCCTGAGCGGTGGCCCCCCGCTGAGCCGCCACCGCCGCCGCCACCACCGCCGCCTGAGGGGCCCCCTGACGATTGATGTTGCCACGGAGCCCAACGGTTCGGCCACGCGCCGTGATTCCACGCCCACGGCCAACCCCCTTCATTTCACATGCACATACACACACATACATATTGATTATATTATATTACGAGATAGTACCACACCAAAACGCCGAGCCGAGCCGAGCCGAGCACAAGTAGAAGAAGGGCCATCATCAATTTACCATTTCGTGCATATCCACACATTGAGTTGCACGATTATTGGGTCCGGGTGAGATTGTGGTCCACATTAAGCCATTTTCGTTTAACCATATTTGCATATATTCGTATTATATAAAGTATATATATGGATCGCCAAGTTTTTGTTTTGTTTTTAATAAACATTACAATTGTTCGATTTTATAAAATTATAATAAAAAAAAAAATAATTTGGAAATGATTTTCGGTTTTCAAAGGTGTTCGGGTGGGGGTGGGGTATAGAGAGGGGGTTTGGTTAAAAAACATAATGATGATGAGTTGATATTTTTGTATGGGTGGGTAGTTTGGTGGGTCGAATGGGGGAAAATGGTTTCAATCATAATTTTGTTGTTTTTTTTTTTGAATATTTTAGGTTTTTTTTTAAGAAAAAAAAAAATAAAATAATAGAGACCAACAATAAATATAATAATTTGTTTAGAATTTAGGGTTTCATCGGGGTGTAGTATAGTTTTTGGCATTCAATTCAATTGATTGATTGTGGGCGGGTGGGGGAGTATATATTTTTGTTTTTGGTTGTTATATAGATTTGATTTGGATTTTGACGAACATATATATAATTTTTTTAAGACGATTTTTGTTTTCGTATTTGTTTAACGACATTGAGTTTGAGATTGAGAGAGTATTTAACATAAAAAAAAGAAAAAAGAAAAAGAAAAAACAAAATCGAAAATGAACGCGTTAGAGATTTAGTTTTAGTGTTTTGTTTAATTGAAGAGAACAACAAAAAAACATATAGTATATATAGATATATAATGAAAGTTTCTCTTTCTAAATTATTTCATGTTTCAACTAAATTAAATCATATAAACATATATGTATGTATATATGTATATACAGAAACAAACAAAAAAAAAAACAATAAATGAAATTATATTACAAAAAAAAAAAGAAATAATAATAATAAACTGGTTGATTGTATATCGCTGATCTGTTTTTTGTTTTTTTTTTGTTTTGCAGTATTTGAATTTGTCACAAAGACAACAACGCAATATTGGTTTTGAAAAAAGCTTAAAACTAAACAAGAAAAAAAAAACATAACTTTACCTAATTTACGGAAATGTATTTCCGGCCAGGAAATACATTTCATTTAATTTTGTTTGTATGAAAATTTGCGATTGACACATTTATTAACAAAATAAACATAATAATAAATACACATAGAAATAAATAATAACCATAATAATAATTGTAATATTAAAGCACTAGTAAGCAAAAAATTAGCAATGAGATGATTTATAAAACATTGAGTAGAAGAATACGCACACTAGGAATACTAATTATGGCGATAGATTTTTTATAGGTTCGCAAATTTTCGTTCTCAGCGTTCCAGCACTACAGCTCGAATGTGAAAGAAATCGTTAGATCCATATTCGAAATGATTGTGATGACTGTAATCATCGAAGATTTAATCAGTAAGAGCTAATAAAAAACTATTAAAAAAAAAATGTTAAATCAGTAATAAGTCAGATTTGCAACGGCTAAAAGTATGCAATAAATTCGTCAGTTGGAATAAGAAACGTGATTGGATTAATTAAAATGTAAATCAGATTTACAGATTCAATCAGAATAACAAAGATAAGAATTTGATTCAATTCCATTTAAAATTTGATTGGAATAATTAAAATTTTAATCAGATTTGCAACGTCTAAAAGTATGCAATAAAGTCGTCAGTTGGAATAAGAAACTTGATTGGATTAATTAAAATGTTAATCAGATTTACAGATTCAATTGTTTTGTTTGCCCATCCAGCAGAATCACTCAAATAAGAAATTGATTCAATTCATTCAAACATTTGATCAGATTGACGACATTTTTCCAATGGACAATTATTTTTCCCATTATACGATTGAAATACGAAATTTATTCAGATCAATTACAAATTCAATTAGATTTGCAACATATGTGCAATGGAATTTTCTGTTTCTAAATTTATCGATTCCACTGTTCGCTTCTTGTAAATGTAATGTTCTTTCTCTAAATTTATCGGTCCCTTTGGTCTCTCAAATAATAAAATTAAAAGACACAATTTGTTTAATATTTTCATTGATTGACTTCATTTTTAATCAAATTTTGAATTGATAATGTTTTTTTAAAACATCAACTCATTTCCAGCACATTTTTTTTAAAAAAAAAAATTCTTAATTGGATTAATTAAAATTTTAATCACATTTACAGTCGACACATTTCAAGTCGACGGCACAACTGTCTTATTTGAAGTGCCAAAAAGTGTGCAACAAAATCTTTAAGTCGACGGCACAGCTGTCTTATTTGAAGTGCCAAAAAGGGTGCAACAAAATCTTTAAGTCGACGGCACAGCTGTCTTATTTGAAGTGCCTAAAAGTGTGCAACAAAATCTTTAGCACAATTACAGAAATTGGAAAACTTGTAATGATGAAAATATTACAAGTTTATTACAAGAAAATAATTTTTCACTAATTTGTTTTCCTTAAGTGAAAAATTTATTAGAAATCATGTCTTCGTATTTTCCTATAATTGCAGGGATTGGAGAAGTTGAGAAATTTTTTCCCGTCTGTTCCTTCATGGAATGTTAAGGGAAATACGTACATAGCGAATTTAGATAGGTAGGACCAATTATTATTGCATTCAAGGGTATTTCCATTTAGAGTAAACGATGGATGGTGCATTGGAAACACTGGCGAGACAGACGTTCAGCCCATTGGATAGGACCGCCTGAATCCATGACATTTTTATTGGCTACGTGGAATTCTTTGTAATTCTCATTTAGGATTTTCTCTCTTTTTGGGAAAGACGAACGAGTAGATCACCGGATAGAGGGCCAGTCCTTTGGATAGCTCTAATAAAAGACTGTGTCGATCCATTTTTTACATATTTAAGCGTATTTTTGACTGTCGACACAAAAACGCATTGATCGGTGGGAAGTCTAAACGGTAAAGGCCAGGATAGACCGTTTTATCTCTGATTTTTTTTTTTTTATTTTAAGATTTGATTAACTTGAGCGGAGTTATTAGTAATCAACTGAGTTTGCGGTACGATTATAGCAATTGAAATTGCAAATTTGAAAAATACAGAAAATTACTTATTCTTCACATCAATGTTTTCTTAAATAAATTATATAATTTCAAATAAAATTTAAATATGTAACGAAAAATGCATAAAACTAAAAACTAAAAAGCACTATTTGAACATTAATTGTAAAAGAATAGTATTGTCTATGTTTAGGCGGAGAACTATGGAAAAAAACGAATAGTGTTGTCAATTGTGGGAAAATTATAAAAAAATGGTTAACCCTTTAACCACTAAGACCGTCACGATTAGTGGACTAGAGGTCCACATCGACTAAAGACGGATAACGTTCATAGAAGAAAAACTATGATAATTAGGCTGCGATATATTTTGTAGTATCAATCTCATCATAATTTGCACAAGAAAAAAAAATGACATTGAAATGTTGGCATTAGATGTTTCACTGCCCATTTACCATAATCAGCCAACGAGTACCGGAGTCGTAGTGACCCCTAAAAGTGAAGTGGACTCCACAGCAAAGAGCTAACTAACAAGCAGGTCCCTTGCTATGGAATTTGGGATATTAGTGAAATAAGTTTCGACTACAGACAATCCAAATATTTCAAAATAAAGCTACGTGGGAATACTGTGGTCAATTAGTGGTTTCCTTAGAAACCAGACAGCTCGTTCTCTCCATAATCGGCCCGTGAAGTATTTGCACAAATTAAAAATGGGTTTTCCACGTTTTTTCAAACTATAAAATGATCAAGAAAAAAGAAAACAGCAGAGAAACGAGAGACTACGAGGCAAAACATTATTAATTGCAAATATCAAGGGTGGACCGGAAAAGTCACTATTATGGACCACACTAGGGCCCAATGCACAAATTACATTTTTGTTTATGATTTGTTAAATTTCCACAAAATTTTGTTTTTCAATAATGACAGTTGAAATACTTAAACCCTTACAAATAATGTTCAAAAAAAAAAATAAGGACTATAAACAAAAAAAAAACTTAAAAATTATATTAGATTTTGAAATAATATCCATAGCACTTTGGTATTCAGCTCATAAGTATTTTTTAAATAAAAAATAAATAAAATATTAATGACAAAAACTTAAAAAATAAAACACATAATAAAAAGCCATAGAATTAAACATGTAGTAAAGCTTTCAATAAATAAAAAAAATAATTAAAAATCACAAAGCAAAGCGGCGGCAAAAAGCAATGAAAAGTGCAAAAAAAAATGATAGAAACAAAAATATTAAATGAACAATAAAAAGCTTTTAAAACAAAAAGACTTTCAAATAGGAACTATTGTGTGGTGTTAGACAAAAGAAAAAAGTTGACTGACTGACTGACAGCTTGGATGGACGGAATGTTAGAATGGATGGTTGGTTGGTTGTTGGGCTATTGTATGGCGGATGGATGAATATTAAATAGAGTAAAGCCCGAATGAATGCTGGTCTATTTTGTTGTTACTATTTTTGTTTTGTTTTCTTTTTTACTTCCAGTGAATTTCGTACGAGGTTTCTAAAAAGTGCTTTGTCAATTTTTAATTCACAAAATGATGTTTTTTGGTTTCGTTAAAAAATAATTTTGAAATTTAAGCCTAAAAAGTGTATAGAAAAATTTTTGTTCACGCTATCTAAAAGTGTTAGATAGAATTTCGATATTCTGGCAGCTGAAAACATGTTCAGAACAATGATGGCAGTTGTGGTGGTGGTGTGGTGTAATATGATGAACAAAATTTGTTGCTTGTTGTTAAAGTCCGTGTTCTTTTTTTTTTTTTTTTTTTTGGTTTCGGTTTGGTTTGAATAAAAAAAAAATCGAAAAAAATATTGTAAATTAATATTAATTAGAGAAAGTAAAATAAAGAAGTTTTTGGAAAAATTGTACTCAACAAAAACAAAAAAAAAAACAGTCATAATACAAGAGAAAAACTAATAAGAACAAGTAAAGTAAGTAAATTAAAAAAAATGTAATAAAAACCCACCACATTCGTACGTGCTGTTCTCGGCAGACCACCGGCGGCGCCTGGACCAACTGGACCCCCACCACCAGCAGCACCAGGTGGCAGTGGCGCCATGCCCGGTGGATAATCAAAGAAATATTCTCCATCATAGGTACGATAAAAATCATCATAATATGAATCTGTGTAGCCACCGCGATAATCCGAATAACCATAAAAGTCATATTCATAATCTATAAAAATTTTAGTTTTTTTTTTTTGATTTTTTGTTGGTTAATTTATGAGAAGGAAAAATAAGTTTTGCATATTTTCGATATCGGAAAGATCAAAAAGTTAATATAAATATTATTATTTGGCCAAAATAGTAATTTTACGGAGGAATAAATAAAAAAAAATAAAAATAAAAACAAAATTAAAACAATAAGTTAAGTTAAAAGAAAAAAAATACAACTGTGAAAAAAATCAACAAAATAAGCCCAAAGAAATTACAAAAAAAAAAAATGTAAACTACATTAAATTCTACAAAAGTGATAAAAATGTTTTCCTTTTGTTTTTTTTGGTGGTAGCTGCAAATAAAAACCCGATCTGGTAATTTTAAAATAATCAATACTCCATTTAAAACATTTCGCCGTATGATGACAATTATAAAAATGGAAACGGAATGTTTTTAAATTTACAAGGCCTAAAACTATGCTATAGATTCTTTGGAAAATGTCCCACGAATTTGTTCGTTCGTTACAAATCGCAAGAGTTATAAAATGGGCTTCAGACATTATTCATGTCTGGTTTTCACATATATGTTAGATAAATAATAAATTATTATTATTATAATAATAATAAAGCTCCATCCATTTTATTGTGGCTTCATTTCTGAAACTTTGTAACGAACGAACAAATTCGTTTTATGGCAACGGGTAGCCAGTGTATTTGGTTAATATTTAAATTGAGTTGTTTAGTCTATTAAAGACATTTGTCATTACATATGAATCAATTAAGATATTAACACTTTTATATGTGCAGCACCTAAAAGTATGCAATACATTGTAATCAAAATTTGTTCTACCTTTTTTCTCTCTGAAAAGGTACGATTTATCTTATGTAGAATTGGATTTTTTCTACAAAGTAATCAGTTAGTTAGATCTACTTTAATGTATTCCTATCTTTAATTTTTTTTCCAATATTTTGTAAATTTCCAGCAGAGGAAAACAATCTGCGATAAGAGAATAAAACAAAAGTCATTTAACCGTTTATCCTTGGAAAAACCCCTTATGAGTGGCTGGAAAGTAGATTGGTCGGTTTACATTTTTAATAAAATTTCGTAGACAGTTTAGATTTAGCTGATTTCCCATCTTTATCAGCATATGACTATAAGTCAATCTTTGGAAGAGGTGCTACCACTTTTCATTTGGACAGCTGTAACGTTTTCAATGAACTAAAGGAATTGCTCAGAGTATCTCTGTAATGCCGACGTCCAGCAGGTATCCGATTAATATTTCTAGATGTTTGCAAATAGGTCTGGTAGAGGATTTTTATAAATACAATTGAAGTTCTTGGTAGAGGCAATTTTGTTAAATAACAATTGGAGTTTTTAAATAGAACTAAGAATGGAGTGGAAAAACATTTTTATCACATTTTATTGTTTTCACACTAACTAAATTAAAATTATATCCAAAAAACAAACTACGCTTTTATATTATGAAATAAAAATTAAAATCAACTAAAAATATGTGAATTTAATAATAATTTAATAAAACTTTTAAATTTCAGAGGGTGGGGGAATAAAACTACATTTGGGTGTTCTCTGAATTCAGTTTCAATCAACGACGACGTCTAGGAATCGGGAAACGGATACAGAAGGAATTTCTCACACAAAAATTAAATAAAAAAGTAACAATAATTTGACCTTGATTTCAATTTGTGATGTACTCAAAGAATAAAAATTATAAGTAAAAGCCAATTTAAATGAAAACAGGGGAGAGGTTATTAAAATTACCAAAAAAATTATTTAAGATTTTGTTTCAGTGAACATTTTTATTCCATTTATCAATTTCATTTAAAAAAAAATGAAAAAAAACCAAACGTATAAAAAATTTAAATTATAGACAATAAAACGAGATGTGTGTGTTTTTTTTTCAAATTGATTAATTTTCGATCAAAAAAGTAATTGTTTGTTTTGTTTGAAACACAAAAAGTAAAATGAAGTAACGAACGAGTGCTCAAAAAAAGTTTTGTTTTCTTTTTGGTAGATTTTGTTTTTCTTTTGGAACGGATTGGTTGGATTGTATGATATAGATAGGTATATATCATGACAACAACAACAACATCTTCATCATCATCATCATCAACAACAACAATTACTTACCGGCAAAACATCAATAAGTATACTGGGTGTTTAACATTTGCTACACAGAGAACAAACAACAAACACAAAATTGCAACATTTAATTACACAAAAAAAGTAGTTTTTGTTTTTCGATTTAGATTTAGAGTTTATCGGTATTTTTTTTTGGTTTTCTTTTTAAACTAACAAAAATATGAGCGGTGTAAAGGTCTTATTGGCTCAGTAGTTTTAGTTTATTTTTTAATATTTTAAAAATATATTTTAGACATTTAGTAGTTGAAAAATCAAACAACTGAATTGTATAAATGGAATAAAAATTAACACAAAAGAAGTAACGTTTGTTTCGGAGGTTTTCCTTTTTTCGGTTTTAGAGAAAGGAAACATAGAAAAACTAATAAAAAATATTGGCATGCAAAGTAAGAAATTCGAAATGAATGTTGAAGAGATGAGATTTAATGAAAATCGGTTGGACTCAAGGCAAGAATTCAAAAAAAAAAAAAAAGTACATAAAATAAAAACAAAAACCCAACGAAAATCAATTAAAGATGAGGAGAGAAGTTTTACAAGAGTGCAAAAAGTTAGGTTAATTACATTTATGACAAAGAAATACAACATTTATAATAATAATTAAAAAAGCAAACGTTGAATGAAATTTGTTTAATTTTTTTAGTGTTTTGATGAGGTTTTTTTTTCGTAATGAACTAAAACATAAAAAGAAATGCATAAAAAGCTGAAATTTTCTTCAAACTAAAAGATGAGAAATTTGTTTTTTTTTTTCGTTTCAAACTAAAATATATAATTATAATAAAATACTTAATCAAACTAAATTATATTAACAACATAAAAAAATAATAAAAAAAAATATAAACTATGTAAGAGAAATAGAGCCCTAGACATAAAGTTAATCCAGAAATTTATAATTATTACGCACAACCTTTTTTTTTTTGTTTCAACAAGATTTCTTTAGTTTTAATACAAAAAAAAATAATAATAATAAATATATGTATATAATCAATATGTCAACGGCAAAAAATAACTAAAAAATAATTTAATTTTTATTTTTCGAAAAAAAAATTGATTTTTTTTTCCATAAAAAGTAGAAAAAAATTGGATAATCCATATCAAGTAAAATCAAATAACAATTGGTTTTCTTCATCTTCTTGTTATTGGTATTTTTTTCTTTTTTAAAAAAATAATTCAATATGTAGAATTTAATGTTAAGACTTACCATAGTCCCTGGGCATTGGTGTACGTAGAGGAATCCGAGGAGCACCGGGTAAACGCATGGGTGTACCTAATGGTATCATGCCAGGATGTGTTGGTGATAGATTTCTGTATGGAGACAATGGTTCAAAGCTTTGTTTGTTTTAAATTGTTTAACAGCATTTGTGTAGGTTTTTGTTTTGTTGTTAATTTAAAGAAAAGAGAATATTTTATTTATAAGGCGCAGCAAGTTGTGGTGGCGGTGGTTGGTTGGTTGGTGATGGAGTTTTTTTATTTGTGGTCGGTAGAGAAGTTTCAATATTAAGAGTAGTAGTAGTAGGAGTGGTGGTGGTGGTAGTGGCAGATATCACAAGTTATGGCAAATAATAAAATAGTAGTAGTAGTAGTGGTAGGTGGTAGTACAGGTTGTTTTGTTTTTTATTCGGGGATTTTTGTCAATAAAAAACGTTCAACATAAGTGAAATCATAAAAAAAAGAAAAAAAAGGATACAAATTAATTATAAGTATTACTATTGCAAAGGTTTATATTATCGTACAAAAAGTGGGGGAAACAAAATGAAATCTAAATGGACCGAATAGAAAGAGAAATTAGATATGGGGGGTAGGGGCGTCTCCAGACGTAACGTATGGTAAAAGGACAAAATTGTCCACACAAAGAAATGTCTCATCCTTGTTCTCGTTACGTCAAGAGCCCCTAGTTGTTTTATTTTCATTTTGAATACCAGTCAAATAGTTTAAAGAGCCAAGAGTTTTTTTTTTCTTTCTATTTTGGAATTTTGCTTTGTTTTGCGCCAATATTAAACAACTAAAATACAAACTATTGTTGTTGTTAGTTAAATTTCGATATGTGTTATTAATTTTGTTCATCATTGTGTTTGCTTTTTATTTTTTTGTTTGTTTGTTGCTTTCTTGCATTGACAACTTACCCCACGAGTCCAGGACGTCCTTGCATCATTTGCATCATTCGGCGTTCACGAGCACGTAAGATTTCCTCTTTTTTCTTTTTGTCCGAAGGTGGTTTTGCTAAGGATACCTGCGAGAAACGCGAACAACAAAAAGTAGAACAGAGCAGAACAGAAAAAAAAACAGATTGTTAATAATGAAAGGAGAAGAGAGAAAATAAATGAACAAACGAATCAAGAAAAACTTTGTTGGTTTGCTTGAATGATAATGAGTTCAAGAGGTTTTTTTTTTTTGAAAATAAAACAAATCCTTGAAAAGTTATAGCGTGAATTGTATAAATCTGAGAGTTGGCGATGAACAGGGGTCCACCTTCATTCCGTTTTAATACCAAAGAAAAAACTCGAATTTAATAGAGCACATAATAGCAATAACATGTTTTGCCTTGTGTAAATAGTGAATGAAGTTGTCTTGAGTAAATCTTTTTAAATAATTAACTTTATTAACCAAATATGTGTTGGGGGATTATATTCTCATCTGAAAGGTTTCAGAGATTTTTTAAAGTCTGAAAAGTGGTACTGGGTTTTTGAATAAAATATTAATACGTCCTTACATCTTTGGAAAAAAATAAAACCGTTCAACAGGAAGACATTTATTCTATAACCGCCCGTTGGGTTGAGGTCACTTTACACCATTTAATCCAAAAGATTAATGTCATTTGAAGCATTGGTCAAAGTCCATGGGAAAATTAAGATTTTTTTTAAGAACTATAAGAATATTATAGTATATGCCTAAAAGTAGGCAACACCAGACTGCCTAAGAATATTCTCTATACTTTCCGTACAGAGTTAAAAGTCAGACATGTCGTTAAAATTATTATCAGTAATATAAATTTGCACGCTTAATCGGGCGAACATATCACCGAGCGATTGTCCGCCTTGAACAGCGCTCAGTCCGACACGACACAAGATGCTAGCGCTGCCATTGTCGGGTTATTAAAAGAACTGTAATTATAGAACAAGTTTTACTACCGATAACTAAAATCGTCGGTGATTGTGGGTACAATAATTCTGTCTGTTTGGTATTTCTTAGAAATTACAAAAATCAAACTATGTATGTAGTTGAAATCATAGTTTGATTCAGGTTCAAGATCTTTTTCAACATTAATTAGTTTCGCTAGCTTTTCAAGTACTGTATTATTTTGTTTCTTACATTACCCACAGAGATGTTCTGTAATTCGCTTACTCGATTTAAATTTCATCTCGAGTGTTTTCTTTAGTTATTTGTTGACTCGAATTTTCGAACAGCTCTGCTAATTGGTTTTTCATGATCGTTCGTGTGTCTTGCACAATCTGTATTTCCAAATAAAAAACATTATTTGGACTTACCTCAATATTAGAAGCACCAACCTCTTTGCCATTTAGAGACCTCATTGCAACCACAGCACTATCACGATCCTCGAAATGCACAAAGGCATAGTCTTTTATTTTCTTAACACGTTCAACTTTGCCATATTGCTCAAATTGTTCCTAAAGCAGGGCAATGGAAAAAAAACAGAAAAAAAATGTTAAATAAAATACGAAATATAAAAATGAAGGAAGGTGTTTTTATAAAACGAATGGGTCCCTTTGTTGAATCGAAATAAAGAAAAAAGATTGTTTATTGTGAATTTAAATTGAGGCATTTTTTTAGAAGTATTTTTGAATTTCAAAATTTAAATTGAATAATGTTTGAATTGTAACGTATCCCAATTTATTTCCCATCGTTTTAAAAAAAAACCTGCCGACCGTTTCTCGCCGGGGAGGGAGTTTAAAATTCATTTCATACCTTCAACTTCTCCTCTGTTACATCCTGAGTTAAATTTCGTACATACAAAACCTTAACTTTGGACATGGTTTGTTCATCCGGCTCTTCTTGTGGATCAGCCCAATCGACAATAATATCACATCCCCAAACCTAGAAATTTGCCAAAGAAAGAAAAGAATAACAAAATTAAAAAAAAAAAAAAACTTTGTAAATCTTTGAGCTTAGTGAGGACTTACCTTAGTTCGACCAGTGCCAAGTCTTCGTTTGGCCAACGAGGCCGCTTTGTGGGACTCATATTCGAGAAAACAGAAACCACGATTCTTTTTCTTATCATCTGGTGAACTATAAATTATCACTTCAATAAGGCCGGCTGGTGTGAGGTGACAATTCAAATTGAAGAATACAAAGAAATTAATATTTATTAGAAATACACAAAAACGGAAAACAATAAAACCTTAAATATGGTGAACGGTGGATTTGTAGTCAACTTAAAAAATAAAATAATAAAAGTTCGAAAAAAAAAATACAACAAAAAAAAACGGAATGTTTAAGAAATTTCAAAATTTTGGTCCAGAAATTTACAAATTTGACATTACAAGCGGCGGCGGTGGCGTGCTTTGTCATGTTAAATAATATAAATTTCTGTGAATTATTGTTTCTTGGTTTCAGTATAAATTTTGAAATTGATCTTTTTTTTTGTGTTACATTTTCGCTGCGTTTTTTTGTAAATTTTTTTGTTTGCTTCATTTAAATATTTTTTTTTTTAAAAACCAATGCCAAAAACGCTTTGGACCTGATGACGTTTTAAGAACAACAACAACATTAAAAAAATAATATATTATATATAAATATATATAAATACAATTGGTTGAGTTTTCTGTTGGTTAATTTTAAATGGTTCTTGTTTAAAGGCAACTAAAAATTAACAACATTTAGTTTATGATTTTTAATTTTTTTTTGTTTAAATACATTTGGTTTTGGATTTGCTTTATACAATAGTTTGGTTTTAGACTTGAATTCATTGGGATTCAACACCAACAAAAATAAATAAACACAAAAATACACTTAGAAAGTTTTGTTTTGTTTTTTTTAGGATATTTTTATATTAAAACAAAAACAGAAATTTTAACACAAGAAAAAACACATTTAGTTAAAGACAGAGAGAGAGAGATATATATATAGAGAGAGAGGTATATATATAGAAAATATATATATATATGTATATATTGTATGGTAGGATAGTAGATATTTTATATATAGTATTATGTAGTTGTTGTTGGCAATAGTTTACAGAAAATCGAAAGTAAAAAACACAGAATAGTTTTGAGTTGACAGCTTATTTTTTGTTTTTCCTTTTTGGTGTAAAAAATGCTTAATTTTAAACAACAAAAAACAAATACAAATACAATTTATGAACAACATTTAGTTTAAATTAGTTGTGGTGGTTGGTGGGTGGTGGTGGTGGTTGGGGAGAAAAACTTGGATGTTTTTTTAATTTATTTTTTCTTTATTACAAAACACGCCGGGATTTTGAATTGTTTTCGATATGGCCCTTTATGATTTTGTTCAACACCGTGGTAAAACCGTGGCCTACAGTTAGGAGGAAAAGTATGTGGTTTGTTGCAGCGTTTTTTCGGTGCCTTGTTTTTTATTTCATTTCTTTGTTGAATTGAACACAGTCTCCAGTCATTACCATTAGTAGTTTATTGAGTAAATCAAAAAAGAGTTTTTTGATTTTTTTTTTTTTAATATTTCTTTTTTTTTTCAATACAAAAAACAGGACTATAACTTTTATTTTGTAGGTATTTCGAAAGTAAATTAATTTTACAACAAAATATATTGGGAGCTGGATCGGGGGCAGAGGCTGGGTGGATTGAATTAAATAATTTTTCACGGGAGAGTGATAGAGATCAAAACGCCTTCATTTTTAATATTGCAAAGTGTTTTTTTTTTTTGTGGTTCATTTCAAAATTCCTTTAAACAGATAGATATTAGCCCACGACAAGACCAATTTGTCATTAGTCAACATCGTCCGTCAGTCATGCTCATGTCACTCAGCCGCCCAGTGCTGTTAGTTTGTGTTTGCTTATTATTATTTTTTTTTTTTTAAATTCCACAATTCACAACTGTGTCGTCGTGCGTCGCTCGCCATTGTCGTTGTCGTTGCCGCTGTCATAATCTGTTAATGTCATTTGTCAACCATCTGTGGTAGTGTGTGTGAAATAAAAAAAAACCATAAATTTTTCCTTAAACCGTTTTGGAAACGTGTGGCATGAATTTTGTTTGAATTCTTTTTGGGAATTATTAAAAAACAAATGGAAACTGAATTATTTTAAACTGATTGACAAACTCAGCTGACGTAATTTTTTTCATCTATGTATGTATACAACTTTACAAACACCCAAAATGATTGTTTTTTTGTCGCCGATACAACAACCTAATGCTACTTGTTTTAAGCATGTTTTGAAATAAAATATTTCTCTGGCTAAACATAAATAAAGTAGAATGTTTCCCTGGCATGGGATTATCTGACTTCAGCAATGAATAGACCACGAAGGTGCTCTTTTGTTGTCCTTGTTTTCCTACGGACCTCTGAACCACTTCACAGTAATTGAATTGACCGTGTTGTTCAAGTAAAAATGACCTTGAGTAGGGTTTCACTGGCTTACAAAATTAATGGACACGAAATGGTTTAATTTTTGCCCTTTGGCTACAATTAATGGACAAGGTCTGGCAGACAGACAAACGGGGAGGCTCTTCTCTTAAAGCTTTGATTTTTTCTTTAGATTAACTTCTTAATAAGCCGGAAAATTAAAATATTTAATTTACTAGACTTACTTATTATCTACTATCAGCACCTCAGGAACATTTGAGATGTCTCGAAACCGGCTCCGGCGGCCGGCGGAGCTTGTACATCGGCCTCCACCAAAATTTATATTTTTCACTCACCAAAAACTATTTCAATTGCTAAACTGTGTTTGTTTACATTTATTATCTCGTTGTGCAACAGCTGATGACAGTGGCGTCAACTGGGCGTTTTATATAGCAAACTAGCGTTTTTTATCCGCAAATTTGCCACTGAACCAATTGAATGCAGTTCTGTACTAAATTCTGTAATTGTGACCTTTAATTTCTGTAATCGGAATCATTAAGAAACAATTGAGCTGAAAATGTTTTCTCTGTTTGTGTGTAAAAATTCGATTTTTTTGGCCTTATCCTTGTCATGATTTTCAAACACTTGGCAAACTACTTAGCGTGTTGATCTCTGATCCTGGATTTTAAAAGTATTTTCAGGTGAAGATTATATTTCAATGACAGCGACAGAAAGAGATAGATAGTTAGATAGACAGAGAGAGATATAGAGGGAGAGAGAAAATACCCAATGTGTTATAACGTTTAGATTTTGTTTAAATTTCTTACCATTTGATTTATTTTTTTTGCGTTTTACTTAAAATTTTGCTGTAGCTCTACAATTGTAATGTAAAATCACCAGAAAACAATAACAAGTAAAATTAATGAATAAATAAATACTCTTAAAATTTGTAAAAGCGAATTTGGCATTAGGTTTTCTTTTTTTTTTTGGTTTTCAAAGAATTCTTAAAAATTTTCATTGTTTTTTTATTATTATTTTGTTTTATAAATTTTTTGTTTGTTTGCTCTAGAAAATTGTCAAGCTACAGAGGAGAAGAATGATATACAATAAAAAAAAAAGTTTGCTAATTTGGTTTGTATTTTTTTTTTTTGTTGTATTTTCTTTTTCTTGTAAGAGATACAAAAGAATAATGAAAAGGGATGATGTTATAAAAAAATTAACAATAAAAATTCCAATTACAAAATTTCATCTGCAGAAGAGAGAAAAAGTGGGAGTGGAGGTTGGGAGGCGTGAGAAATCAAATATAAATTTCAAAAACTTTAAAAGATTCTGAAAGGGTATTTACGTTTTCCCCCACCCCACACTGCATGCTGAAGAGGGTGGGGCCGAAAAAAAAAACAAAATATAATTTTCACCTGTAGATGAATTTTTGTAAGTGGAGTTTTTTCTTGCAAAATGGTGAATTAAATAAACATGATTTCAAGCGAAAATTGCAAAAATTCACAAAAATCCAATTTCAGCCTGGTCTAGTGCTCTTGTATTCGGTTTTCATTTTTTGATTTAAAATATTCTGCAACTTACGCTTTATTGTCGAAAAAAAAAAACATATAAATCCAATTATTGTTATGTTTCGTTTTTTTTTTTTACCAATTGTTCACCAATTAGACGAGCTGTGGTTGCTGTTGGTTTAGGGGGGTTCACCGTGTGGGATGTGGGTTAATTTCTTTTTGGTGGCAGTTTTTTTTTTGTTTTATAGGGGAAATTTTAGTTTTTCATACACAAAAAAAAAACATAAATTTTGATTGTCCTGTTCTTTTTTCTCATCTTAGGAAAATGTTTTTTTTTTAAATTATTTTGGTTTTTTGTTTTTTGTCAAAAATCACCACTTACGTGCATGTTTAGAAAATTCCTCAATTAATTCATCATGATCTCTATTCTTAGGTATATTGCCGACAAAAAGCCGGTGATTATTAAATGATATCGTTACACCAATCTTTTTGCCTTTCCGAATTTCATAATCATTCAGCTGGAAATTGTTAAAAAATTGTAGCAAATACACAACAGATACACAGACAGAGATATGGACACAAACACAAAAACAAGAACCGAATTTTAGTAAATCATTATCTTTTTTGTAAATTTTCAGTTTTCAGTTGTCTGCTGTCTGTATTCGATTTTTGTTTTTGCTTGGAATAGTTTTCGATTTCGTTCGGTTTAACGTGCCAAATTAATAGAAGAGAAGATACAAAAACAAATAATAATAATAATAATAATGATAAAAGTAGTTGGTTGATTTGTTGGTCTTTAGTAGTTACTAATAATTAATAATTTCAGTTCTCTTTAATCAGTTTACAGAGTATTTGGAAAAAAAACCAAAAATTAAATTTTTTTTAAACAATTTATAATAAAAATATAAGTTTATGTTGTGGCTTTTGGAAGAAAGAATATTGTAATTGTAATAAAATAAGAATTTCTACATAAACTATTTATTGATATTGTTTTGTTTTTCCTTTTTTTTAAATTAAAAAAAATATATTTTTATTTTTGTTTTGGATTTAACAAATTCCTACTGAATATATACGTATATTTATAGAGAGTTTGTTGTTTTGCTAACATCGTTTATCGTTAATGTTCTTCGCGCACCGAGAACATGGCAAACTGTTGACGAATGTATTGAGAATGGATTGTGCTGTCATGTGTCACCAGCTATCATGACTGACAGCCGACCGCATGGATGTTAATTAAACAAAAAAAAAAAATACTTCTGAGCAAATGTCAACATAAATCTTTTTCTAGAACACTTAATAAGAGAGAGAGAGAGCGCACAGTTGTAATAGTGTAGAAAATACCAATTGTCATATTTTTGACAAAAGTATGACAGCTCTAAAGTTTCTTCATGTCGTAGCTTATGAGTGATTTGTCATCGATGGCCAGAAAGTCCCTTCTACATATACTAAGCATATTTCTCAGTATTAGCAACGACATATTTAAAGAGGTGGGTTTCCCAATGCTGCGAATTATTATTGATTTTTTTTTTTTTGTTAATCTCATCTTTTCGAAAGCCTTTAATGGGTCTAGATGATCTACACTCCACATGGCTCTGTGATAAATAATTGAAATGGAACACTTTTAGTATTCTTCGATGTTTCATGTTTTTTTAAACAAAAAAATTACGAAAAACTATTCTTTTTACCATAAATAAACCAAAAAGACACTTAAGGTCAAAGTTCAACTTAATTTTTCACAATTTATTTCTCCCAAATCGGATGAGTCGTTTTTGAGTTACAACAAACTTTGTCCCAAAAAATATAAATTAAAAAATCGTATTCCCTAACTGTCATTCGGAATGAAAGGCATTAAAGGTCAAAGTTTAACATAATCTAGGACTTAATTTTTCAAAATGTATTTCGACAAATTTTCACCCAAAAAATATAAATCAAAACCTAACCTCAAAAAAAAAAGTCGACTATTCGTTTTATAACCCAAAACTATGAGAATTACATTGTGATGTTTCTTTGTTTCGAGTGGTTTTTCAGATAAAGTCAAAGCCGATATTCAGTGTTTTTGTAATGGGTCTAGTGAAAGTCGGTGTAAAACGCATTCAAGAGGACGACTTTTCTCCATCAGGAGTACTCGTTTCTTAACCTAAAAATCTCACCAAAGCAATGAGAATTATTTTTTGTATTTGAGGTTGTAAAGTTTTTCCATAAAAAGGCTTTGATCATCGGGAAGCTTTGTTTAGAGGTTTCTTAACCCAAAAGTCTCACCAAAGTCTGTGCGTACACAGGTTCAAATCTGTGTGGTAATGTTTGATTTGCTGGCATGAAAGAGGGTCTGCTGAGGGAGCGATAGGGTCTCGATGGTCTTATAAAGTCACAGAGCACAAAATATTAGAAATTTAAAAAAAAAAAAAATTATATCTTTGGGGAGTTCTGCTTTTAAAGCAACTGGCCGTAATAGGTAGTGTGTGTGCGTACACAGGATCAAATCTGTATAGAAAGGAACGACATTAGTCAGGTGTTTGATTGTTGGCCTGGAAGAGGGCCAGTTGCGGATGGACCAGGCAAAAATTCGAAATTTAAAAGAATACGTAACATACTTTAGGTCGTGTAGCTTTAAATGGAACTGCGACCTGTTCGTACAGCGATAGGTAGTGGGTGTGCTAATACAGATTCAAATCTGGATAGGAAAGAATGCCATTACTCAGGTGTGAGGATAAAAAAAAAATTAAACTATTTATTTTCTTTGGGAGTTTAGCGTTTAATGCAACTGAGCCGTGGTATGATAGCTAGTGAGTGCGTAGACAGGGTCAAATCTGGGTAAAAAAAAACTAACAACATGGGATATTCTTATTAATATCTGAGCGCCATTCTCAATATTTTCTTCGACAGTTTTTGGGTTTGGGCGCAAAACTAACGATAACGAAACGAAAGTAAAACTTTTTTTTTTGTTTTCCAAAAGAATTTTATATAATTAAATGCAAAAATAGATAGAGAATTTTCCATTTTATTATTAAGAATTAATTTTTAATGTTTGTAATACAATACGGCACACACAAGTTAATGACTGGAGATTTATAAGTTTTATTATTTTTTGGTTTTATTTTTTTTTTTTTTTGGTTTTGTTTAATTCAAACAAAAAATATTTAAAATTTGAGTGATTAGGAAAAAAAATATTATAGTACGTATGTAATGTAATGATGTACGGCAACGAGTAGTAGAGTAGTAAGCAATATGGAGATAATATTTGAAAACAAAATTGTGAAGTGAAGAAAAAGGCAAAAACATATGGATATGAGGTGACCAAAAATAAAAATATTTTTCATAAAAAAAAAAGTAGCTTATGAGTGAAGTTTGGAAGCAGTTGTAGATCTGTTGTATTATTGCGATAAATATCGAACCTAAACAATGGCTAGCCAAAAAAATAATATAAACAAATTCTGGAATTCGAAGAATTGTTTGTCTTTTTGAGTTATGTGAAAAAAAAACGCAGCATTTGAAAAGATAGTCTCGGATTAATGGATTATTGGTGCACAGAAAAAAAAAATATATATGAGGATGATGACATTTAGAGGTGGTGTGTGTATGTGAAATTATTTACATAAACATTTTTTAGAAATTAAATTAAAAATAAAGGAAGCCTAAAACATAATAAAACAAAATATATAAATATAATATTTGAAATAAAACAGATGACACAGCTATGCAAAAAGATTGTTTGGTGTGAGGACTGGCGTAATATTTAAGATATTGCTGAAGATCTCAAAGACAACGAAAAAATGAATAAATAAATAAAATAAAAGAAACGAGGTTGAGACGAAGGCCGAAAAGTTTCACATGGATCGATGAATGTGAAATTGGAAAATTCCATAGACTGTGATCAGGTAGCATCCTTAATTTAAGCAGATTATAACGACGCTTTGGAAAGAGGACTTTGATGTTATATTTCAGCGAGTAGATGACGCCATATACAGACATATAAACCCCCCTTTAGCCAATTACAAATGAGCCAATTATACTTCTGCTGTGTTGTTGTTATTATTTTTAGCCAATTGGATTTTTGTTTAGCCAATTTGCGCCAATGCAATGCACAGTAAAATGCTTACCATTCTCATCAACATTATCAAGTGGTTAGCTTTGACGGCATGTCATATTCGGCTGGAAATACAACTATTTTTCCATTTCCAGTTGCGACATGCGATCAAAAATGTAACCATGTGAGATTGTGATGAATATTTTATACAAAACAAATTTGAAAAAATGCAGTTGAAGTAGGAAAAAAAAAGTAGAATTTCGTTTCATAAATTTACCTGTTAATTTACCAAATTCCTCTAAAATCTCATCTTTGCCTTTTGATTTGGGTATATTGCCAACAAACAGGCGCAGGTTCGGTACACTTATATTTATTTTCAGACACTTGCCGGGTTTTATTTCATGATTATCGAGCTAAAGTTACACACACGCGTGTAAGTGTGAGTGAGAGAGAGAAAGAGCGGGGGGAAGAAAATAATAATAAAAAAATAATGGGATTTGTTTGAATGTTGGATTAAATATAAAGTAATTTGTTTAAAATATTAAATTATAAAAATAATGAAGGGAAAATAAAGAAAAACGTTAAACCAATTTAAAAAAAATAATAAAATACGGGAGTTTTCAATACAGCTAAACTAAATAAATTTAAATAAAAAATTAAAATAAAAATTTTCAAATAACTAAAAATTAGAAACTGTTTTTTTTTTGGGTGGGGTGAAAAATAATGTAAAGAAATGAAAAGTAGTAAACATAATACTAAAGGGATATGTAGACAAAACTCAATGAAAAGATATACAAAGGATATACTACAGACACAATGAGGACTAAAATCAAAAATAATAAAAGAAAGTTAGAAAAAAAGCATAACAAAAAAAAGGTCTATCTTATTGTTGTTATGCTTTTTAAATCCATTTGGGGGAAAAGGTTAATTTGTTTCAATTTCAAACATATAATCGTTTGGAGGTTCCATTTCAATTCGTTGGAATCAAAAGAAAATAGTAAAAAAAAAATCCACCGATCAGCTGATTAATTTTCCATAAAAGTCGGTAGCGTCGAGTTTGTTATCAAGTTAATAATTTGCAGTCGCTAACACAGTAAAGTAGGATAAGGCGGTGCCACTAGAGACCTTTAATAATTTAAACCGAACAAAGAAATCTATAGATTACAAAAAAGACATAATTTTTAATAATTATTTCAAGATTCACAAAAGAGTCCACCGATAATGTGATTACTTTTCGATAAAAGTCGAAAGCGTCGAATGTTTAGTCGACAATACAGTTAAGTGAGATAATGCTGTTCTGATGTCGACCTTTGGTATTTACCCAAGCACCATTAAATAGGAATAATTGTGAATAAAAATTTCCTGTATTTGGAAGAAAACCAATCAATGGCAGTCAGAGACAACAGATTTTTTTTACCGAGATGTGAGGTCTTCACATACTTGCTCACGATTTTCGAGCGCTTAGATAGAAGATTTCTCTTAGGATTTTCTTCTGGAATCAAGGGAAGGCAGCGATTTAATTATTGAAGTTATGACAATTGGCTAAAATGCATGAGAGAGAGCATGCTCTATTTTTTATTTCACGGGACTTTTTAAGCCACTTTTACTCTACGGAGGAAGACAATAACAGGCTTATGGCGGAGCGTAAGAAATTTATTTTCAGGCTGCTGCTTCAGATTTTAATTTCAGTGGCAGCCCCCATACATTGGAAGCTAAACGAGGCCATTGCGTTTGATTTTTGTAAGGCAATGGCACCTCGGAACAAGATGAGTCCAGGATAAGGCTCAAGTATAGTTTATCAGTTGCATTTTATTCGTCGATCATATGGCTCAATAAATCGATAATACAGTCCCTCAGTTGCCGGCAATGTTACCCAGCAAAATTGTGGGTAATACAACCCCCCAAGACATTACATTGCCGCCAATTCTATTATTGTTCACACACAGATGGTTACATCGATTGTACATCCAATAATTAGTGTTGAATTTGTCATTTAACTTTTGTTGACTAAACTTTTGATTGCACTCGCTTCTATTGAGGTTAACTGCAGATAAGATAGTTTTTTTTTAGCTGGAATTTATATTTTTTTTGTTATCTTCTGTTGAAATATTTGCACAGCGATTTGATTCAATATTGTGCCAGCGGTATAGGATTGTAAAAAAATATATGTATATATATGTTTGTACGACAAGTACATATGAAGTGCATACGACGGGCTGACCTACATGTGTCACTTGTTTTACATAAGATTTGTTACCAACGACAGTTTCTGGCAGCGAGCCTTTTTGACGTTGAACCAACTCTGCGCTCAGGTGTTAATCTTCAGGGCGCGAGGGGTGGCTCAACATCATTTGGTGTTGTCAAATGGAGATTCAAATAGTTTTATTTCTGTCACAAATGGAACACAAACGGCATGTTAGAATAAAAGCAGACGTCGTTAAATGTTTGAAGTCAAATTGACATTTTCCCCAAGAGTCATAGAAAGTTGATAACAATTACGGCGGGGAGGGGGGGTTTTGTTGGAACTCGTTCAACAAAGTATAAGTGGGAAAAATTAAATAAAAATCCATTTCAACAAGAAAAACTAAAATAAATGGGGTGAAAAAAAGAATAAAGGGGAGTAATAAAAACAAACTAAAAATCAAATCACCTACTGCAGGTGATTGTGCTAAGGTTGGGGGGTGTGGCGTAAAGAGGTTGATCGATTAATTACCAATTTTGAATTTTGATGGATTTTCTTTTAGCCAAAATAATGCTGCTTTTCCAAAAGTTTAAAAGGATTCGTTACATGAGATGTCTCTTTCGATTAGTATGTAATTAGGACGATAAAAAGATAGAACTCTAAAGTGTTGTATGGATTAGGGGAGAGGTGGATGATGGGGAGGGGTTGAATTAATTTTGGACATGCTCGTTTACATTTTGAAGAAAATAAAACCAGACAATTAAAAATAAAATAACAGCGGTTGCAAGAGAGATGAATTGTGGTCGTTGTCACTAAATTATTCGGAAAATATTATGAAGATGACTGTAGTACGTACAAATGCTAAAAACAAAACTACCGACAGTGAAAGAACAGCGAGAAAGAGAGAGAGAGAGAGATAAATCAACTAAAGGACATTCATGTCTGTTTTTTTTTTGCAAAACGTCCATGAGCTATAAAACACAACGTAACTATTGGACAACGGCGACAGAGTTTTCTTGTTGGTAGGTCGGTTGGTATGCGCCCAAAGCAGAGATACAGCAAGAGAGAGTAGAAATGTCCTTTGAAGCTATAATAAATTTTCGTTACAAAAAATGGCAAAATTTCGAATTTGGCTGGACATTCTTTGTGTCGTTGCTTTTTCAGCTGGCTGTTTGTAAGCTGATGATGATAATAAATGACCCAAAACGGCTGCCAAACATGTGATAATAGGTTTTGCAAAAGAAAAGTTTTCGCTGTAGTTCTCCTTTTTTTTCGTTTTGTTTTTTTGAAAACAAAGAAAAAAATTACAATCAACACAAAAAAAAAACATACTTACAAACTAATTTTAAAGTTATAAAAACTAATAGTAACAAAACTACCAAAAACAAAGGTTGAAATAAATACAATATACTTAAAGAACTAAAGAAGTAAGGTAGTGAGAAGGCGGTGTGATAAGTGGGTTGAACGTTTGTTACTGTGGAAAATCTGAAAAAGCTCTGATAGCCAGTTGAAATCTAAATTTAAAACACAAAACTGTAGGTAGTGAAGGTTATGTCGATAATACCAGGCTGCCAGGATTACACAAATGTTCGATATTGGCTTTCAACAAAAGATTACTGAACATTCAGGTCGCAAGGGGGGTGGGGGGAAGAAGTTTTCCGAATATTCCCAAAATTTACGATTTCATAATTGTTTACTCTCAGATGTAAACTCGGCTTATTGTAATCTCTAGTTCAAATTTATCATTGTTCCATTCGCATTTATGTTCACAAGGTCTCGGTTATAAGAAAATGATCGGTTACTTTAAATTAAATATGAGAAATGTGAAGGATAGATGGATATGATTTATCTCAATTACTATTTCAATCGAATGTCAATGTGAGATAAAATTCTGTTTCATTAGAATGAAAACGATGTCATTCAAATATTTATCACAAAGTGTCGATAATGACGAATACTCCGATTGTCGGTAAGTATGATCTAGGGGAATATCGATATCAGAAGAGAATGTATCAGAGGATTTTTCTTATAAAAACTGTTGATTGAGAATAATAATGAGAGTCTTTACTGTACTGTACTGATCACCTTCGATGCTGGTGTGTAAGAACAGAAAATGTCGATAACGTTGAGCCAATGTTAATGGTGATAACTCTGTCTTGGGTCGATAATAAAGCTGTTGCTGTTTATTCTTAACTGAGTCGAACCCTTTAATCTTTAGAAATGGATAACCGGTGATAACTGATCGTAGTGGATTAAACTAGTCCTTGTACTTATCACCCCGCCCTCGCAATAAGTAGTATATAAGATTCACTTGACATACAGGTGGTAAGGGGAAAACTAAAAAATAACATAAAAATGCAAGAGGAAAGGTTTCTGTTTCATTTTTTTTTTTTTTTTTTTTTGGTTTGTTACAATACAGGTTGGGTTGGTTTGGTTTCATTTTTTTTTCTTTGGAGTTTTGGGTATTTTTAATTTTTTTTTCTTTTTAAGAGACTTCTTTTCAAACCGCAAAAACAATTTGTTACCAAACTTTTTGTTACGCATTTCAAAACTCGGTTTTGGCTTGTTCTAAAATTCGTTCTTTACTACTTGTCGAAAAATTTCCACACTTTTCTCTTTTTTTCTTTCTTTTACTATTTGTTTTCGGTTTGTTTGTTCAGAACAAAAACTCATGCAAAAAGGCATTGAATCAAGCCAGAAGAAGAACAAGAAGAAGTTAAAGTAAAGACAACTAAAATAAAGCTACGTTTAAAAGTGTGAAGAAAAATACGGAAACAAACTAAAATTGTAAATACATAGTGATTATCATTTCAAATGGTTTTCAACAAATATACAAAGCTGGAGGAAATTAAAAACAAAACAAAAAGAGTTCGAATATGGTTTTGATATTTCGATAAATACGGGTAACAATATTGAGTAATATGGCAGAGATACAAATCAAGGAATATATAACGATAAAAACCAATCGTTCGCCTATTTATCGAATAAAAAAAGCCTAAAAATTTAAAAGCCAAATATTATTTAATTAATTATGTTGGTTTGGTTGGTTTGGTTTGGTTTGTATGTACGTTCGTTATATCCTAAAATATCAATTTTTAATAATCAATCAAATTTTTTGTTTTGTTTAAATACAAAAATACAATTTGTTTCGTTTTTTTTTTAATTTTTTTTTTTTTTTTTTTTTGTAAATTATTACAAGACTTCAAAAGAGAGACAGACAGAGAACGAAAGACAGAGAGGGAGAGTGGAGAATGTACGGTGTAAATACCTGTTTGACAGCATTGGCTGCGGCGTCTCTGGTGGTGAATGTTACAAATGCATAGCCACGATTTGTACCGGTCATGGGGTCCATCATTAATCGTAGATCCCAGATAGTGCCACAGTTTTCGAACAGAGGTATGAGTTCATCTTCAAACATATCTTTGGGTATTTTCCCACAAAATACCTCGCAACCATTACCCGGTACCGATCCCTCCCAGTTGGGTGGTGGTCCACCATATTTGCGCTGGCCTAAAATTAAAAAAACAACAACAACAACAAAATTATATTATTCGTTTTTTGTTTTTTTTTATTAAATTAAGAGAAAAACATGACTGAAACTATGATCAAAATCCCTATTCATAGATTTAATGAATTATTCCAGGTAAGTGGCTCGTTTTTGTTCATCAGCTTGGACTAGTTCATAGTGTGCACAATATGATTATTATTATTTTAATGCGCCTTCAATTTTGACTATTTGTGACGAACAAACAAATTCGTTTTACCGAAACAGGCAGTTAAATGTTGTTCACATTTTCTTTATTTCTTCTTTTTCATAAATTTAATGAACAAATAGTTCAATGAGACATCATGATTTGTGGAAAAATAATGATTCCAATTGACTGATCACTAGTTTAATGGCCTTGGTATTAGGAGGGGCAAGTAAAAGAGAAAGACGATCACTTACCCGTGGTTACATCTAAAGTATAACCGGTACGTTCTAAGATTTTTTTGATTTTCTCCTCATCTGGTCCTTTAACTTGCACTGTGGTGGCTGGTGCTGGTACACCCTGTTGACTGGCTCGACTCTTCTGTCGATACGTTTTCATAACCCCGCATAAGTAGGCAGATTTATTCGATACATGTTCCAAATTTGATTCAAGGAACTGACTTAATACATTCAAGGCACCATCAACCGGAAACTCTTTGAGCGCATCCAGTGCGCGTTCATCTAATTCTACATGGGCGAGTTTACCTGTTTTATATATATCATCAAGTTTACCGGCAACCTGTTAAGGATAATTTAAAAAAAAGAATTAAAAAATGTTTTAAAAAAAAAATTTGCGGAGAAGAATAAATATGCGGAAACTCAAATGTGTTTCTTTAAAAAAATGGTTAAATATTTTGGAATTTTGTATTATGAAATATAATACAAAATTCAGTGTTCAACACATTTACGTTGATCAAGGGATAAATAGGGAAATTGTGACCAAAGTGAAAAAAAAACAAAAATTGTATAAAATTGATTTTTTATAATTTTTTTATTTACACTTTCATAATGAAAACAATATGTGTTAATGAATCAAAACAATATGTGTTTTCAGAAAATCGATACAAATTTTATGACCAAAGGATTGAAAAAAAATTCAATTTATTTTTTTTTATTTTCCATTTACTAAAAGCTCTCGCAAGTTAATATTGTTCAAAACAACACATATATTTCATTTATCTGATATATCTGACATTTTTCAAGAAAATCAATGGAACGAAATTTATTTGTATTTATTTATATCGGCCTACGTATACGTTATAATTATTCACCAACTCATACCATCACGTATACGCCCTGTTGCTGTAAAGGGTCTATGTTTGGTGATCGTTTACGTATGCGTAATAATAATATTACGTATACGCCTACAATGAAAATAATACATCTTATTCAAATACTCCCGGGGATTTTTTTTTGAGAATAATATCCACCTTTTTCTAAACAGATCGGTAGTGATAAGAGACAGACATAATTGATTATTCGGAGTGAGCTTTTTTGTTTCACTCTCGGTCTGTGAAGAATTAATGGATTTTTATCTAAAAAAAAGGTAATTCTCCGGGAATTATCATAATCGGGCTGATTATCTGGAGATAATTGGCCATAACTTCGGTATTTATCTATCGATTTTCCTAAAAATTATTTTATTTTCTTTGACATCTTTGAAAGGTAATTTTTTTCTATTCTTCGTCATTTTTCCATATTTCCTCGAATATTGTTTTTTTTTTAAATTTGTATGAATTCGAGGGTAAAAAATAACAACATATTTTGAAATTATTTATTATGAGGTTTTTTTAAAAAAAAATTTAATTGTTTTTTTTTTGCTAAGGATATTTTTGTTTTTTTTGTTTTTGAAGTCTGGTATTTTTTTTTTAAATTTTTTTCATAAAGCCTAGGCTTACTCACTTTTTTATCTAAGCCATATTCCAGCAGTTTTGGATAATCCTCTGTTCTTTCACCGTCTCCGCGATCTTCTGATTTTTGATTAATATCCTCTACCAGTTCGCCATTGCCTTCCGCCATTTCTGTAAATATAATGAACACACAATTTTGTTATTAATAAAGACAACGATAAGAAATACATTTTGCTTGTAATTAGAATAGAATTATTTTTTATTTCAACATTTCATCAAGAAATGAATAACAGAATCCGAAATAAAAACGGGGTGAATGAACTCAAGTGTAAACATCGATAGCAAAAACAAATATAATTATTTAGGCAATTTTTTTTTTTTTTTTGGTGAGGTAGACACAAAGGAAAACAAAGGTGCGTAATGACCAAATAAATAAAGATAGAAAATTCAAAATTATATTCATTAGACGGACAGGGGAAAGTGAAGAGGTATCTATGAACAGTCACAACAACATCTACTTATCAGGTCACATACACTGTCACACTTTCCATATCAACAACCCCCCGCCCCCCAAAACAAAGCAAGCTGCTGTAAAATGAGGCGTCCCTCCATTCCAATCACAATTTACCCAGCAATAACAAATTGTCAAAAATGACTGGTTTAGTCATTTTACCTTGAAAAGTTCATTGAACGGAATTTCGCAAACAGAAAAAAATAAAATACAAATCAACCGAAGAAATTAACAAAAATAATTTCGTGCAAAAAAAAACACAGATACAAAATTCTATTACCACGACCATTAATTTACTTAGGCATGACTCGCATGCATACCGCGCAAAGTGGAGGGGGGGAAAATGTGGGCCTAAAAATACAACACAAACAAATTAAGGAAAGCAGAGAGAGAGAGAGAGAGACCAACAAATGTAACCAGACGAGATGTCAAACGAAAAATCACCAATCACCAAATGTCTGCCAATTGAGTTCAATAAACTCAATGGATGAGTAAACGGACGAAACGACTGCCGAGTGAATCAAGATTTTGCAAAAACCTCATTATCATCATCAGCATTCGCAGCATCATCAGCCACGTAGATGATGATGTAGACTATCAACAACCAGCATCATCATTATATTCGTCAACGTTGACAAGTCAAACAAAGTCTATTTTATCAATATTGCCATCACCATCTCTATCATCTTCATTATGGTTAACACTTCATTATCTCATAATTAAGATACCCACAGCACGTCATTACCTACAACAATGCCAACAACAATGTCGGTCAAACTGAAACATCAACCGTTCGTATGGGTATAAAGTGCGTGCCCACTAATTGTTATTCTATATGTGTGTGTGTGTTGTTTTTTGTAGCAACGACCTGTGTTGCCATCACGCTGTAGCCGTCGCTGTAGAGGTAAAGAAGAAACTCCCACATTGGGGCACATGTCCTCGGTAAGGAAACAGAAATATTTCACTTTTCACATGTACATGTAATCAAAGCTTTAGATTGATAAAAGAGGGAGAGATATGTGGAGGCAGCTGAAATAATCCAGCTGTTTTCAATTAAACATATGTTAAGGTCTGGCAACTCTGACAAGAACAAAAACAACGACATTTTCCCATTCTATTACGTATTCGGCATCTTCTTCTTCTTGTTCTTTTCAAAGAGCGTAAGTTCAAGCGCCGCATATTAGGCTGGCAGATAGACAGACAGGCAGATACGATAACAGGCCTTTAACAACAAAAACACCAGAAACTAGAAAAAACATAGACCGGCAAAAATGTGCAAATAAAAACAAACCCACAAAAATATAAACAAAACAAAAAAAAACACACACACACAAACAAGAAGAAAACACCAACAATAGAACGACGCTTAATAATAAATAGTGCGTACGACGAATATGTTACGTATAGGCCGGCGTCACAGTCACGTCACAGCCACGCCGCATTGTTGTTGGCTTGGTCGGTGAGTACGAGCAGTTTTGTGGGATTATTAAACCACTAGAGAGCACCATCGCCACCACCATAAGTGTCGATTGATTGACCGACTGACTGGCCATCAACAATTACGTCATTTAACGCGCCTATTATCACAACAACTACAGCTGACTAATTATGAGGCGATAAACTATGTTTAGTTAGTCGGTATGTTTGGGCTTAATGCTATGACAATACATTGATGTCGTTTTGTTCGTCGGTGCACAGCGATAAGAAGTGTTTTGCCTTCCCTTCTTTAAATATTTTTTTGAAAAATATTCACAAATATGTGAAATGGAATCATGTTCGTTATTGTGTGTTAAAACTCAATCTATAAATGGGAATTCTAATTGCTCGTAGAAAAAATCAAAGGCAAAACAATTGTGAATTTAATTTCTAAACTCTTGACACCCACACAATGCCATCTTTGGCATGTGTTCAAACATCCTCACTGACGCTATGAGATTAGAATATTAATTGCTATAAATACTGAAATAGACACAATTACTTTTGTCCTCTATTTATAACCGCCCCCCCTAGCCCTTTAATTAGTTTCTGTACTCATTTGTTTTATTCTATCCTTTTCCATGCGGACTGCCCCACTAGAAATACAAACAATTCCCGCAACGGCGAAGCCTTACAACTAATTTCATTTGTCTTTCTTTTTTGTGGAAATTTTTTTGTTGAAATAGTAAATTCTTGTCAAAACACAAAACAAAGGCGGTTTGGATTAAATGGATTAAGGCTAGTTCAAAGATTTTTTTTGATTTATCATGTGGGATATTGGGATTATACGCGGACAAAGATCTATAGAGTATTGTGACAGTTGCTCAAAATGGGAACACGTGAATGGGGTTCACGAGTAGTTCATTCCCAGTAAAAGTACAACAAAGGCGAGGCGGTACAGATAATTCGAAAGCGAACAGAGATAAATAATGAATCATAAAAAGTGTATTGAAAAAAATATGAACGATTCTTGAAAAATGGGTAGAAAAAATCCAAATGAAAGAGGAAAGGTAATAAACATAAATAGGGCTAGGCCGATAGCCTTTCTTGCCTTTATATTTTAGGTAATTATAACTTATTATTGTAATAAATATATAAATAAAATACTAAAAAGGGCCAAAATGTTACAGGAAAGGGTCAAAAGGGTCAACAAAAAATGATGATACAACGTGCAAACTAAAATTCAAATCTGAGGAACAAAGACACATTTTTAGAAGGTAAAAAGTGGAGAAAAAGTAAAAAGAGTAGAAAAGGTAAAAAGTGTAGAAAAGGTAAGAAGTGTAGAAAAGTTAAAAAGTGTAGAAAAAGAGTAGAAAAGGTAAAAAGTGCAGAAAAGGTAAACGTTTAGAAAAGGTTAAAAGAGTAGATAAAGTAAAAATGTAAAAAGTGTAGAAAAGGTAAAAAGCGGAGAAAGTGCAGAAAAGGTAAAATGTGTAGACAAGGCAAAAAGTGGAGAAAAAGTAAAAAGAGTAAAAAGACTAGAAAAGGTAAAAGGGGAAGAAAAGGTAAGAAGTGTAGAAAAGGTAAAAAGTGTAGAAAATTTAAAAAGTGGAGATAGTGCAGAAAAGGCAAAATCTGTTGTGTAGAAAGGTAAAAAGTGTAGAAAAGACAAAAAAGTGTATAAAAGGTAAAAGTGTAGAAAAATTAAAACGTGTAGAAAAGGTAAAAAGTGTAGAAAAGGTAAAAAGTGTAGAAAAGGTAAAAAGTGTAGAAAAGGTAAAAAGTGTAGAAAGTGCAGAAAAGGTTAAAAGAGTAGAAAAGGTAAAAATGTAAAAAGTGTAGAAAGTGCAGAGAAGGTAAAATGTGTAGAAATGGTAAAAAGTGGAGAAAAAGTAAAAGGTAGAAAAAGTAAAAAGTCTAGAAAAGTTAAAAAGTGTAGAAAAGGTAAAAAGTGGAGAAAGTGCCGAAACGGTAAGAAGTGTAGAAAATGTAAAAAATTTAGAAAAAGTAAAAAGTGTAGAAAAGGTAAAAATGTAGAAACGGTAAAAAGTGCAGAAAAGTTAAAAGTGTAGAAAATGTAAAAAGTGTAGAAACGTATAAAGTGTAGAAAAGGTAAAAGTGCAAAGAAAGAATTTTTACACTTTATTTCCCATTGTGTATACGCCGTTAAGGCGAAAAGTTTCCCCTCCAAAGGAATTCCAGTAAAATGATGTACCAAATAGGAAAAGGGCAATTAACAATAATTGGGCAGAAAATACTACCAAAAGGGGTGGACAACATTTGAGAACGAATAGTGCAGGGCAAACGGGATATACTAAAACCTGAGAAATCGGAAAATGTTAAGATTAAAGAGGTCTTAAAAGGGAGAAAACAAAACAATAAACACATATTTTTGGTTTCAAAAGTCTAGTACAAAAAGAGATCAAAAACGTATGTTCAATGACAAATCAGACGACTGTCGTAGCGTTAGTGGTTTCCTCATTATGAAAGTGCAACTGGTTTTTTGACATTTGTTTAGAGCACGAATTAAATTGTCTATAGAACTGCGCCGCTATAGATGGATCTGATAATGAGTATGCACATTACTAGACGATATCAAGTAAAATTAAACAAAAACGTGGTTTAACGGAAATACCCATTACTGATTTGACTAATTTATATGCGTGCGATATTAATCACAATCATTGCTGAAAGTATTGAAAGGGACATTTAAAATTTTAAAAATAAAACACAAAAATCGAGGCAGTAACAATATTGACTTGTCAAACAGTTGTCCATTGTGAGTCAAAAGATTATTCATCAGTCTGTTTGAACTTACATATACATACAAACATGTACAATATAAAAATATACAGTGGGGACATATGTTTAGCAAATATTTCAATTTTCAACTGCATAATCATTAATGTGATTCGACGAATGTTATATATATCTATATGTATAATGTATATATAACAACAATTTTAGGTGATAATTTATATATGCATGTTGGTTTGTATGTATGTTGGGCAGCGTCTAAATGTTTGCAGCTTATTTATACGAAATTAATAACATTTGCACGAACAAAGGAAACCGAGACATCTATCCGAGAATTTCAAGTGTAAAGAACATTTCTTTTACTGTACTCTGCTGTGCTGTGATTTTGCTCTGCTTTCCGCTGGCAGACTGGCTGACTGACTGCTACTGTGCATATTCTCGTTTAGCACTAATCGTTATAAAGTTCAGTATTCCCGGTATTTAAGGTTTTGATAGACACTCTGAATGTCGAACAAAAATTAACTCGTTTCAAAAAAAAAATACAACCAAAAACTCTAAAGCTATTTAGCCATTCCCATATCCGGTTACCAACACAGTGCCATAATAAAAAACCCTCATTTTCTAAAACGCAATGCTACAGGTTCAACTGATCATGACTGAAATGTCATCAGTTTTAAGCTTTTTTTTTTAAATAAAATCAAAATACTGAAGTTTCTCATTTTTTTTTTTTCTAAATTGAGTGGACAATTTTTTCTCTCGGAAAAGTCTAATGTCACACTGAGGAGTGCCTAGTGTCAGTGAGGAGTGTCTGTTGTCACTGGGTAGAGTCTAGTGTCACTGAGGATTGTCTAGAGTCACTGAGGAGTGTCTAGTGTCACTGAGGAGTGTCTAAAGTCACTGAGGAGTGTCTAGAGTCACTGAGGAGTGTCTGTTGTCACTGAGTAGAGTCTAGTGTCACTGAGGAGTGTCTAGTGCCACTGAGGAGTGTCAAGCGGCACTGAGGAGTCTCTGTTGTCACTGAGGAGTGTCTGTTGTCATTGAGGAGTGTCTAGTGTCACTGAGGAGTGTCTAGAGTCACCGAGGAGTGTCTAGTGTCACTGGGGAGTGTCTAGTGTCACTGAGGAGTGTCTAGTGTCACTGAGGAGTGTCTAGAGTCACTGAGGAGTGTCTAGAGTCACTGAGTAGAGTCTAATGTCACTGAGGAGTGTCTAGTGTCACTGAGGAGTGTCTAGTCTCACTGAGGAGTGTATAGTGCCACTGAGGAGTGTCTAGTATAACTGAGGAGTTCTGTATGTCATTGGAGAGTGCCCTCTGTCACTGTCGGAAAAGTCATTTGTCACATCGAAAAGTCTCATTTCACACCGAGAAGTCTCTAGGAAAAACATTTGTCACACCGAAAAGTCTCTTGTCACCGAAACATTTCATGTCACTGGTGAGTTCGTAGTTGGGTGTCATAATAAAAAGTCGTCTGTCGCACCAAAGAATCTCGCTCCACCGAAAAGTGTCATTTAAATTGAAGAGTCTCCTGTACCGCGGTATCGTGGAACACTGATACTGTCACCCAACTGCGTCACCCATAAATGTCCCAATTTAACTAACAAATTCGCCGGATCGCTTATGATCCCGAAGAAGGGTATTTCAGATTCGTTTCGAACCATTAAGATGCCGGCATATTCATACAAAGACCAACAACAAGGTTTGTCGTTCATTCTATCGGATCATTTATATGCCAGCAAAAAAAATCGAAGAAAAAAAAAACGAAAACAAAACCAACAACAAAAAGCGTTATGTTTACTTTTTAATGAATAACGAATGTGTGTGTATGTTGTTGCGTTTGTATTTATTGCCATTTGCTTTTGCTTTTTGTTTCTAAAAATTTCTTTTAAAAATTGCACACACACACACGCACACGTGCTCTGACACTCATATACAGCGCAAATTTCAATGTCAAACAAATAAAAATATATACATACAGATAAATATATACAAAGGCGATAAACGAATAAAAACAACAAAAACGGCGGCGAAAAAAATGAAATACAAAAAATAAAAAAACACAAAAACCCAACCAAAACTATACGACTGTGAAGGAGGGCGTGTAGAGAAGAGCGGAGACATCTTAATGTGATTACTTTTGAATACTTGATACTACTCAATACTATCTAACGGATCTTTCACATGAGAAAAAAACATGACTCGATCTAAAGTGTGAGCCAGGTGAGGAAAAAAAAATTGGAATACAAAAACATTATTATATTTTCCGCCATTCTAATTGAAGATTACATCTTCCAGGTCAAATTGAAATTAAATTACAGGAGAATTTAATCCTCATTGAAAACCAGGTGGGGTTGGTTGTAATTTTCTTAGAAACTGTAAGGAAACGTATTCTTTCGCTTACTTCATTTTTTTTAATTACAGTACTGTTTATCAATATTTTTCCCGGAGAGCAATTGAAAGATTCAAATTCCCATTGAAAACCAGGTGTGGCTTGTTATTATTTTCTTAGAAATTCTAAGGAAACGTATTATTGAACATACTTCCTTTTTTCCTTAACATTCCATGAAGGATCATCACACTACTTAAAAAAAGAGTTACATCGTTTTGGTTTGTCACCACTGACCAGCGAGCCCTTTTTGTGGGTGGTATTTCAAACGGGCAACACCAGGTTTTTATTTAAGAAACCAGAATTCGCAGTTAATCGGGAGATTTAACAGTTTTACCGACTCTACAAACCGAAAGTGAGACCCCCAAGAATGGACAACGGCATGAAGATCAAACAAGTCCTAACGTTTTTTTTTTGGTAGATCTTTCTTATTTTTATTTTTGGTTTAATAGATTCATTTCTTCTTCTTTTTTTGGGGTCTTCCTTTTTTGGGTTTGTTCGCCAAATGTCCATAATTTCTTTATTTTTATTTTTCTGTATGCAAACTTTGTGGTTAAAAGTTTTTTTTTGTTTTTTTTTTGTTTAGTTGTTGCTATTGTTGGCATTACGCAATATGTTTGAAAATGAACAATTAAACAAAAAAAACCAAACTACACAAACAAATGGCCACACAAAATTAAATTCAGTATGAAAAAAAAAAATAGAGAAAACCATTAACAACAAAAAGCAATCGCCGTGTGTTCTAATCATGATGACGGCGGTGACGATGATCGTCAGCATGCTGATGACTCCGAGACTCGGTGACTGACAATATGACTAACAAAAACAGTGGCCCAAACAAATATGAAATCATTAATACAACAACAGCGACAATAAAACCAACAAAAATCACAATCAGAGATTACGCCACAACAGAAAAGAAAAATATAGAAAAGAATTATCGAAACAACAACACAACACAAACTAAGAATTTAATAAAAGAAATAAAAAAATGAAATAACGTTGAAAATATTTTTTTTGTTTGTTTTTTGAATATTTATTAAGAAATGTATTCAAATGACAGCGGACCAACCCCCTGAGTCTTGCCTCCGAAACTACTCATCTCGTGTTTTGTGTTAAGAAGAAACGAAAAAAAAAAACATTCTCGAAAGTGTTATAGTGACCCAATTCTTTTCTTTTTTTCTTCTTGTATTTTGTGTTCGGTATTTATTCACCACATAATTATAGGTAGGATTTTTTTTTCTATTATTATTAATAGTTTGATAAATGTCATATTTATAATGGGAATAGGGTGGAAATGAATAATTTGTTAAATCATCTTTCTATTGTCAAGTGTTTAAATTTCAGTTCCATATTCATGACATTCATCTCATTAATAACGGCTGAAAGTGAATTTGTTTTTAAGCTATCACATTGAATCCGATTGTATTGACAAAAGGGGTAAACAGCTGTTTAGTATTATTTCTTAGCAGCAGACGTTTAAAACAATTTAAGAACAGACTGACAAGAGAAATATCTGGGTTTGCTATGAAGTCCGTTTAAAAATCTTGAACGAAATGAGGAAAAAGATCTCATGGATCAGCTGAAATATCAGAAACTTTTTCCTTTTATAACAAACTATTTTGTATGAACTTGGGACAAAAATTAGAAAAAAACTGAGTTATGACAGTTTCGCACGAAATGAGGAAAATGATTTCAGCAGCTAAACTGTCAACAAGTGTGTTACATTTCTTTTGATTCCTAAACCTTTCTTTTTTTGAAATTACAAAAATTGAGTTGTGGCAGTTTTTCATGAAATGAGCAAAATGATCTCATGGATCAGCTGAAATATCACAAATTCTTTCCTTCTATAACAAAATATTTTGTATGAACTTGGGACAAAAATTAGAGAAAAATGAGTTATGACAGTCTCGCATGAAATGAAGAAAATGATTTCAGCAAATGAAATTGAAAAAAGTTTGTCACATTTCTTTTGATTCCCAATCCTTTTTTTTGAAATGACAAAAATTGAGTTGTGGCAGTTTTGCATGAAATGAGGAATATGATCTCATGGATCAGCTGAAATATCACAAATTCTTTCCTTCTATAACAAAATATTTTGTATGAACTTGGGACAAGAATAAGAAAAAAATGAGTTATGACAGTCTCGCATGAAATGAGGAAAATGATTTCAGCAGCTAAACTGTCAACAAGTGTGTTACATATCTTTTGATTCCTAATCCTTTTTTTTTTAAATTACAAAAATTGAGTTGTTGGCAGTTTTGCATGAAATGAGGAAAATCATCTCATGGATCAGCTGAAATATCAGAAACTTGTTCCTTCTCCATCAAAATATTTTGTATGAACTCAGGACAAAAATTAGAATGACAGTTTCGCACGAAATAAGGAAAATTATCACACGGATCTGGAGTAGCAAAGTCAAAATTGCCTTAAATTCTTCTAAAGCAAGACAAATAATGAGGTTTAGCTTAGTTAAAAAATTAAAAAAAAATATTGAGTTGCAATAATCTTGCACAAAATAAAGAGAAGGTCTCATCAATCTAGAGATACTTTGTAGAAAGTCTTTCATTTCCTGCACGATTATGATGTATGTAATTAAAATGTTAAATACAAAAATTTAGTTGTGACAGTCTTGCACGAAATGGGGAAAATAATTCGTCGAGACCAAATTAATTAAGTATTAGACCTGATTTACACGATGATTTTTGCTTGATTTTAAAATGATTTTAAGTTTGCTGGCGAAAGGTGTTGGGAAGAGTCTTAACTCTTTGGGCCACAGGTTTAAAATTTATATTTCATAAACAAAACAACTGTTTTTTTGGTTTAATATAGGTTTATTTATTATAAAATAAAGAAAAAAATAAAGTTTTGCTTCAGGCTTTACGGTGGCTTTAAAAATGTAAGAATTTAAAAAATTTGACAATAGGTGGCACACAATCAATTTTTACAAGCAAAAGCAGGTGGTTAGTTAACTAACCACCAAACCTGAAAGAGTTAAGCAAAAAGTCAACGTATAAATCCATGTGACTTTTGAAAGTCAATCCAAAAGAGAATTTAAAAAATGTCAAGCCAACAGTGCATTGTTTATATTGGGAGTTATATATTATTATATTATTACTATATTTTGGATTCGACAAATTATTGTTAGAAACTCAATTGATCACAATTATTTTAGTTACCTTTAACGTTACTAAGACTTAGGGCCTTTGGACAGATTTTACGAATCGTGTCATCGACAAATAATATTTTTCTGGTCATACCACAAATAAATGTCATCTAGACTTCCCTTTTTTTTTTTAAAGAAATTTTTGAGTTACGACTTTTGTAAAATATTTTGGCATAAGGAAAAAAGTTCGTACATGTAAAGCGCTCAATATCTCTGGTCCCTCCCCTTGCCAATGCGACACATTGGTGTATTTAAGGATGCCAGCGAGGCAATACAGACGTAAATATTCGAAAAAGTTTACACTTTCGAACAATAATAACAACAAACTACACCACAACGAGTATAATATAAATCGAAAAACTAATTTATGCATAGTTCCGTTTTAACGATTTTGTTGGAATGCCACCAGACAACAACAACAACAACCGAACAATAGAATAAATACAGCAGAACGTCACACAATATTTATGGCAACTGCAACATCATCATGATGGTGGCAGGCAGTGGTGTCATGCTAGTAATAGCCGCAGTCAAGATACCGTGACAGGGGCGAGGTGGTGGTGGTGAGGACACGACACGACGTAATGTCAGTAGCTCTCACAATGTTTGCAAATAAACGAAACGAGTACGTTAAATACATCGCAGCAGTAACAGCAACAACAACCATTTTATGCCAACAAAAAAAAGAAAAAAATGTTTAAACTACAGCCAAGACAGGCTGAACGTTTTTCCGTAAACAAAAAAAAAAAACGCAGTGCAAAAATATTGGCTTCTCTTCTACAACCAATCGAACAGCCATTGCTGCCAGGTCAGACCAGGCCAGGGCTATAACTTGCCAAACATATTTCTGCAGATACATATCGTTTGCTGCGCCAGTGCCAAATGTCAGCCAGAGTCGACGTAAAATAGAGTAACTTCGTTCACTTTATTGTCAGCCGAGAGTCATAAATGTTTTTGTTTTCGTTTTTTCTTTGTTTGTTTGTCTACTTCTAGCCCATAGTGTTTTGTTGACACGCAAATGTTACCCAAGTAACATTAACGTTTATGAAATATGTCGTTTGGACTATAAATAGTCGGGAGGAAACAACAATAAAATTTAAATAACCAGTAGAGGAAAAAACAAACGTATGAACATGAAACGTTTTATGTTCAAATGGGTTAAAGAGTAAGCTGGTTTTTGTGTGGACTTTTTAGAGGAGGTGGTGGCAAAGTTTTGTAGATATTTAGAGCACATAATGGGCAAAATGGTCTCAAGGATCAGGACCTGAATGTGTTTCAAATTCTTCGCCGCAGTCTGAACTTTTTACGCTCATTTCTGAAATTAGACAAATTTAATTGTGAGGGAAATTATCTCACGGATTATGAGGTGAACCATGAAAAATATTCTCAAATTCTTTTCTATGAAGATAAGAAATTAACAATTTTGAGAAACAAAAAGCATGCGGTAAAATATTTCGAGGAAAAATTTAATATATGATTCAGTAACGCCACTATTTACCTAAGAAAATGTAAATATTCAATGACTTACGAATTGAAATCATCATTACAAGAAGCGTATGAGTAACATCACGCCTTTGTGCTCAGTGTTACTCATACGTAGTTAAAAAAAACTGTAAATATTAATGACTTCCGAAGTAGGATCACCATGTAAATGATGCGTATGAGTAACGGCGCACGTATGTCAGCAATATTACTCATACGTACATTAAAAGCAAAAAATACAGCAGAAAAGTTCGACTTACAGAAGCTTTGAGTAATGGAATTACCCATAACAATTTTTATTTTATACAATTTAATGACTAAAGTATGTTCCTGCATACACTTTGGCAAGTTGTAATGCCTACAGATTTTTCTCGGTAACAACTTAATTTCATTTCCAAAAGCTGTATTGAAGAATGAGATTACACTATTTTCTCGCTTACAACTTGCTTCCACTTCAGCAAGTTGTAATGCCTAAAGATGTTACATTGTTTTCTCGCCAACAGCCCAATTTCATTTTCAAAAGTTCTATTGTAGAATGGGATTACACTATTTTCTTGCTTACAACTTGCTTCCACTTCAGCAAGCTGTAATGCCTAAAGATGTTACATTATTTTCGCGCCAACAACCCAATTTCATTTCTAAAAGTTGTATTGTAGAATGGGAGTACACTATTTTTTTGCTCACAACTTGCTTCCGCTTCAGCAAGCTGTAATGCCTAAAGATGTTACATTATTTTCGCGCCAACAACCCAATTTCATTTCTAAAAGTTGTATTGTAGAATGGGAGTACACTATTTTTTTGCTCACAACTTGCTTCCGCTTCAGCAAGTTGTAATGCCTAAAGATGTTACATTATTTTCGCGCCAACAACCCAATTTCATTTCCAAAAGTTCTATTGTAGAATGGGATTACACTATTTTCTTGTTCACAACCTGATTCCACTTCAGCAAGTTGTAATGCCTAAAGATATTACACCACTTTTTTCGCTGAGATCCTAATTTCACTTCCGAAACTTGTATTGAAGAAAAGGGATTATATTATTTTCTTGCTCACAACTTGCTTCCGTTTCAGCAAGTTGTAATGTCTAAAGATATTACACCACTTTTTTCGCAGTGATCCTTATTTCGCATATAAAACTTGCACTAAAGAAAGGAATTATATTATTTTCGTGCTTACAACTTGCTTCCACTTCAGCAAGTTATAATGTCACGTCATAAATAATTGACAGCGAAAGTTTAATTTCAACAAATGCAACCAATATTGAGTTTTGGAGACATCTAGAACAGATCACAATTGTTCGCCTTACACTAGCATGAACCCAGGTCCATAAGAGCACTCAATCTTCGACAATTGCATAAGTTTGTCATTCAGTTTATTTATATTTCAAAACTAATCTGAATAGTGTTTCGTATCAGCAGTCTTACTCAAAATTACAAGAGGTGTCATACATGTCACCGTAACTATGATACGTTTCCGAAACCCCCGCAGCCAAAATATGCAGCAGAGCAGAACGGTTTATGCCGATAAACGGCATTTAAATTCATACTTACAAAACTACCTCAATAAATTCGATGTTAAACTATAAGACCTCCTCGCCACCCCAAGTGTTGGTTGCAAGTTCCGATATGGTCATGCCACATGGAAGGCAAACCACTCACGCCAAGAGCAATGAACAAGTTCAATCCACCCCCCATGTGCCAAAAGCGTTTACAGGGGAAGTGCAGATAATGCGTAAATATGCGGCGATATAAAGCAAAAGTGGCGGCGGTGTTGGCAGGGACACGAGTGTGCAAGTGAGAAGGCGGTTGTCTGTTTGTTATTGTTGTCATGGCTGTCTTGCCTCTCTGTCCCACCACCACTACCAACCAAGCGCGTTACGATAATGTTTAGGGTGGTGAAATGTTATGACGGCGTTATGCACAGAACCCGGACTCAGACACTTCGAGCGTCAGGTTTGAGGTGATGACCACAGACAACAGCAGACTTGGTAAGCGAGGGTGACTGCAGCTGGGCAGAAGCAGCAATAACAACACATCCTCAAGTATTTAGCATTCTGTTGGTTGTTGTCCCCTGTAGTACAGGGGTGGGTGGGTGCTATGGCCTTTAAGTGACTTTGATTTAAAGGAATTTAAGCACACACTCATATTTCAAATACATAAAAATACTCCTATGGGAAAACTGTCATAGACAGCAGACAGCAGATGCATGTGTGTGTGTGTGTGTGTGATAAAACCACATAAAACTTGCAAACAGAAAATTGCTGTCACTGGACAGCATTATCGACCGACCGACCAACCGACTGCTTTGTGAATTATGCATGTGGTGATTTGGGTCCTGCATTTAAGTGGCCATCGGAGTATTGAATGTGTACACAACAGCTGAGGCTAATGGTCATTCGTGAGAGCCGCATACGATTGGAATTTTTCAATAAAAACCCATAAACATTGAAATGGAATTTGGTCAAACAAATTGTGGGTGAATGTTTCTGTTTCACTGGGAGAATTTTATTGAAAAACAGTTGAACGTTTGGTTTTTAACCATAAGATTTCTAGAGTTTTAGAGAAAACGATGAAGGTTAAATTATTTTCCTGCACCTACTCTTCGGTAAATTGTGCTGGCGAAACCGATTCGAATATTTCCTTGCATACAACTTTAATCCACTACAGCAAGTTGTACTGCAGAAAGTTGGGGCATAATATCTTTTTTTTTTTTTTTTTTTTTATTTTATTTTTAATTACAATACAAAGTAAATTTATATTCTAATTTTGGGTCCAAGGATAAACCGAGTGACAAAGACTATTTGGCTTGATTTTTTTCAGCGACAGACCAAAGCCTCTGGTGGGAATCGAACCCACAACCCCCACGCTGATAGGCAAGCACGCTACCAACTCGCCTACCGGGGCGCTTGCATAATATCTTATTCCACTTCAGCAAATGGTATTGTAGAAAGTTATGAAACTGTTGGGCTCCGAACAGAGAATGTAGGAAAATCAATTTTCTTGCATACAAACCTGCTGAATGGTATGCACATTTTCGCCGCTAAAGCTTTTTTTTCGAATTTCTTATAATAAACGGTAGCGTACATTTTGAAAATCACATAATGAATATGTGTTTAATCGACTACTCAATGCACCACAGCGGGGCGAAGAGTGAGCCAGAGTACTGAGAACACATTTCATTACAGCTTAAAATTAACATTTTACATACGATTTCTTTATGCAATTGCCATGACATTTGCCCAAAATTGGCAATGTGCATTTTTGCAACCCTTGCCATCGTCATCATCATCCTCCTCATCCTTATCATGGAATTAGCATAAATCATCGTATGCAAAATGTCGAAGAACTGTTCCGCTTTAGAATCCCCCACCCAGCACCGATCCGGAGTGAAGGGGATCTGTAGTTCACGAATATAACGAGAAAAGAGAGATGTTAACAGAATTTTAATATGCAACATTTTCAAATTGCCATTGAAGAGGCAAGAGGCCGACAGACAAACGCCATAGAGGATATACAGACGAAGATAGCGAGCATGCCGGGCAGGGGTTAAGGGGGGAAGTTGGTAAGCTGCGCCATAACAGCAACAACAATGGAGCTCTAAATCATTACAGACATATGGTTGCGGTCGGTTGCAAAAAAAAGAAAAAAAAAAAAATCGATAACAATGGAGTATTTATGAGGTTCAGTTGTGGGTTGCTCGTCGTCCCCAACCTCTTCAACTCATCAACAAACAGCACTAGTGGTATTTTTTTCTCTCCTGTCGGTTGCTCTCTATTATTAGTCTGGATTCCCTTCTCCCTGACACCATGTTGTAACTCAAACATCAAAAAATACAACAACAACAAAAAAAAAGAAAACAGAAAGCAGAAGAATGAGAGTACATGTTGGGGTTGTGTGTGCAAGTCGGTGTGCTTGTTGGAGAAGGTATTATGCAATTTCCACGAAGGACCCACACACACAACGCAGACAGTCTGATAATGCGGCGTTGTTGTATTACACATTACCCATGAATGCATAATATGAATTACTTAAGTGTATAAGAGTAAACCAACACAGAGAGAGAGAAAAGAGAGTGTATGCCAGTCTGTGTATGCGGGTGTTGGGCTGAGGGTCTGCTGATAGATGTCTGACTGTCGTGGTTACCTACGGGGAGTGCGGAGGTGGTTTCAGTTAGTTGTTGTTTTAAACAACCGGAAATACTTGAATGAGTTGCAAACTACACTTTTATAGACATTTTTTTTTTTCAGTGTTTGCTCTTTTATTACCTTTACGTGTTGGTTACATGGCATGAGTATATGTGTCTGTCTCTCTGTCGGAATACAACATTTGCATTTGTTTCTATTTCCATTGCTATTGCAAGTCTATATTTCTTTTGTACAATTTCCTCTCATTGTTGTTTTTGCTCCGGGTATTTTTTTTGTATGATTTGTCTTAGTGTGTCTGTGTCCATTTCATTATTTGTCATTGTTCTGGTTTCAAGGATTTTTTTTCTTCTGATTTCATTCAAAGTAGTTGGGATGTGTTGTTTTTCCCTATTTTGAAGAGATTGAAATGTGGTGTCTATGCCGTAGTAGTGGGTGTTGAGCAACAGTGACATGGCAGGAAATGCTGACAATTTCTTGCAGTTGGGTCTTTTGTTGACAAAAAATAAAAAAAAGGCAAACAAATGTGTAGGAAATTGCATCCACTTCAGACTGTCTACTGCTGACAGTTCTCGACGAAATGGTAACATGGATTTAAAGAGATATCAGCAGTATTTTTTTTTTATTGTCACATGGACTTACAATACGGCTTTCAGAAAAGTACCATTTCAAGGTAGCGTGGCCCACCAACAGACACACGATACCAAGAAAACCATTAGAAATTGCAGTAAGTTTGTGCGGTAAAATGAAACAACATAATTGTCTCGCCTATATCTGACTTCAGAATGTTTCCTTTGAAGATAATGACTAAAGTATGTTTCTGCTTACAACTTGCTTCCATTTCAGCAAGTTAATTTTCAATGAATTCTAGAAATCTCCACTTAACATTCAATTTTCTTTTTAACAAAAATGTAATTCAAAACTGTCTTTCAATTGCTGCGCAATAAGCGGATGAGACGGAATTATACAATCTCTCTTTAATGTTTCTAGATGTTGACTAAGTTTAGTCCTGTAATCTTCCATTTCGAAACTCACAATTCTATAATTTATCTTTGTAATAGTTCTCATTTTACCACCGGCCACAAAGTGTAAAATGTGAGATTAATGTTTTAATTACTATTGTGGCAACATAAATCATTGTATTAGTCAATGTCTGTGTTCGTGTGTGTGTGGACCAAACAATTTGGACCCCTACCAGTAGTTATAACCACAAAATGAACGGTTGGCCTCTTTTCTCACTGTATCTCTCGCTGTTGCTGTGTGTTTGTGTGGGGGAAAACATTTAAATTACACTGACCGTAGAAAAGTACGATATCAATAAACCTACATTCGCCGCCACCGCAGTGATGGAGGGAAAATCTGCTCACGAAAGGAAAACTGTGGAGGGAGGCCAGAGAAGGTCTGCCAGTTTCGTGGACAAAATGAACCCTAATTAGTATAACAATGAGCCAAGTGTCATTATTTTCCATTTACACAAATAGCAGTGACAATGACAGCGACACACCATGAATGGTTGCTGCCACCGATGTGGCAGTAGAGGCTGGTTGCATGTTTTTATAGGTGGCCGTTTAACTCTTTCTCTCTGTTGTTTTCACAGTTTTGGCATCATCCACATAAATGGTTTGGGGCGAGGGCAAGACCACTCATTTCCTGGGCTCGATTTTATGATGAATGCAATGGAGTGTGACATTTTGGTTCTATCACCAGCCAAAGTTTTTTTTTTTTGTTTGGGGACTTTTAACAACGAACGACGACATTTTCACAATAAAAAAATGAAAAAACAAAAACGAAATGTCGCTGAAAACTCGCGGAGAACATGTAATACGTACAACCCTAACTCAGCCATGACTGTCAGTTCAACTGTTTCCTTTCTTCTTAACGTTTTCTTTAAATTTCTCCCTAAAGTTGGAGGGCATTGGCTCCAAGGCTTTGTGAGGATTTTTTATTTTTTTTTTTTTTTTTTTTTGGTATTTGTTTTATTTCTCAAAAGGGGAGAAAACAACAAAGACAGCGTCGTTGACGACATCAACTTCAAAAGTGCACGGTGGTGCATACGTATTAGAGAACAGGACAAAAACTAGTCAGACTTTTTTTTTGTTATAAAGCCCCATTGATTTGCTCAGCGACAAGACAAATCGAAATCCTAAAGTTATTTGCAATTTAACAATACACACGGAGATGGCTACTTCAATCGTGTTTTTTTTACTTTTTTAAGATTTTTGAAATATTTGGGTTTTTTTTGTTTTAACAAATAAAAAATGAAAAATGAAAAACCAAAAAAAAACATTTCAAAAATCCTAAAAATATAAATAAAGAAATGTACCACTGTGTGTGGCAAAAAAAAAAACACGCTATAGCTGCTGGCCTCTAAAATGCAAAAGAAAAAAAGAGAGTTGAAGCTGGTCTGCCGGTTGCTAATGGGAAGAAGCCATTGGGTCGTTGTATTTTTAATTTATTGCATGTGCAGCACATTCGTTTCCAAAAGCTTCATTTGATGGTATCCCTTCCCGCCCACCCCTTTGCCATTTCTTTCATGAGTATTTGGGACGACGCCTTCTCGTCTCCAACTCTAATAACTCCGGCAAACACCAAATCCTATCTGTCTCTCTCTCTCTCTACCCCCCAACATACACACACACACACAAACCTATACCGATGTATGTGTTCATGTTTGCTGTGCTTATTTGGTATTTCATGTCCAACACACGAATTGTACGAGAATATCTGTATACATATGTATGAGTGCCTGTCTGTCTGTCTGTTTTCATTTCGCTTATCTTCGTTTTCGCTTTGCTTTTTGCCGTCTTTTTTGTATTTGTGTGTGTGCTGTTGTGAGTAAATCTCTTTGTTGTTGCACCTTTATCTGCTGCTGCACTTTGTATTTCCATACAATTCGTCGTGTTGCCGTTCACATTTGTGTCTCTCTGTTGTCCAATCCCCCCGCCCGTCCTCCTACCCCACACTCATTTATCAGCCAACAATTCAATGGGGGGGGGGGGGGGGGGGGGTGTGGTAAATGACAACGTACAGTACACAAAACATGAATATGCAACTCACACACGCACACAAACAAACCAATGCACACGTATACGACGATGCCATTTTCGGTGCCTTTTTGTTGTTGTTGTTGTATGTGAAGGATAGAGAAAAACGGGAGGCGTAATTTTTTTTTTTGCTTCAGCGGGGATGGGGGTTTTATTCTTGTCAGTTTCGCAATGCAGCAGTTGTCTGTCTGTCGGATAGGCGAACGTCCTTCGTATATGAAAATTGTTATTGGCCGGTTTGTGTCGTTATCTCAAATGAAATGATGGCAATGACTGCACGTGTTTGACCTATTTGTGGACACTTAATGGATACCGTATAGCCACACACACACACTCACATACAGCGCGCAAGCGACAGAGAGAAAGAGTGAGGGACCATAGAGAAGGCCACTGCCTACCTTGTCATTTCAACATTTTAGACAGACCGGATGGATGTGGACCATTTTGAGGTTTTGTTTTTGTAGCGCTATCCCCCATGTAATGAGGCACCGACACATCTGTCGTTATATGTTTCCATTTCCGTTAAGGATATGACCAGGATACTGGGCTAATTTTTCCACCAGATTGATGGCAACTGGTCGATGTTATTGCTACATGGACAGCGGCAATTGAATTTGCCCGAGCATTGTGCGCGAAAAGATTTTGCAAAAAAAAAATACAAAGGAATCTCTCAAAAATGACAAACAGTGCTGACACTTGACTATTTGTCGGCTGTCAACAGTGGTTGTCACAAAGAGAGCGACAGAGCACAAGAGAGTGTACCAACAGTTAAAATATTGGTTTTTTTTGTGTGATTTTCGAATTATGGTAATCAATGATCATCACCTACGATGGCTCTTTCTAAGATATCTCCCTATAGTCCTCTACGACGAACGATCAAAGACCGTTCTCAGTTAGTGCGGGAGTGAGAGAGTTTACACAAAATTAAATACGGTGAATTCTAAAATGTGTGTGTTAGATAGAGAGAGAGAGAGAGAACTAAAAACTAAAACAAATTTGAATGTACAGTGATATCTCCGATGGGCACAGGATATTTTGCTCTAGAGCTTTTATTGTATTTGGTGACAGATGGGTGGCTCTTTATGTTATTTGGAGTAAGTCATTACTTTAATATCCAAAGTAATGCAAAAGATAGTGTCTTACCCGCGTATTCATAAAAACTTACAACTGCTTTGTTAAGAAAAATGTGTGAAAAACAAAAAAAAAAAAATCAAACATTTTTTGAAGAGTTTACACAAAACTTTTTAAAATATTTTACAAATTATTCATAAAAATTTAAAATAGATTTGTTAAGAAAAATGTGCGAAAATATCAAAATTTTTCTTAACATATCTATTTTAAATTTTTAAAATAATTTAATTGAAATAATGAAAAAAAATTGGTTTGAAAAGAAAAAATCATTTAAAAAAAAACAATGTATAAAATTAAAAATAAGAAATGGCATGTTGCTCAGTATTTTTCGTCGCTGTAGGCGAGTTGGTAGCGTGCTGGCCTATCAACTTGTGGGTTCGATTCCCAACAGAGGCTTTGGTCTGTCGCTGCAAAAATCTAGCCATATGGTCTGTGTCACGCGGATTACCCTTGGACGCTAAATTAAGTTTGTATTGTAATATAAATATAATTAGAATATAAATTAAAAAAAATTAAAATTTTTGGCCATTGCCTAAATCCTCTAGAAATAAATTACTTTCTTTACTTTCTATAATATATATTTTTAAATAATTTATTTAAAGTTTCTGAGACTGATGTCTCTGTTATTTATTCCCCCACCGTTCGTTCTATAAAATTCCATTTGTTTGTAATCCCCTTTTTTCGTCGTTTTAATGATTCATTACAGGCCAGACTGCTAAACATGCTGTCACCTAAATAGATTATCATCTATTCCATGACAGACATCCGCCATCGTCAACATCATCACCGTCAGTGGCGCAAGTTTTAGTGCGAGGGGGTGGATGTACAGTATATGAGTGTTTCATTAAACTAATTGCTTTTAAAAAGTGTCTGGCCTACATTTGACATTTTCTTCTGTTCTTTACAGTCGTCGAGTAAGAGATACTATTACACGTAGATTTGCAAAATTTGCAGAATTTGTATGATCGCAATTAGGTTAGAGCGGGATTTGGGTGGTAGGCAGAGAAACGGTGGATTCCTCTCAGTTTTATACCAGCGAATGTGATACTTTTGGCGCCCTAAATTATGAACTTCAAAGGAATTTCGGTGTTTCAGACAAAGAAAAAAAGTAGTTATTTGTTGTAAAACTCAAAAGAGCCCCCCCGATCAAACAAAAAAGACTTTAAAGTGAATGGCAGTGATTGTAACATGCACAAAGTGAATGAGATGATGATGGTGGTGGTTGAGGAGATAATGTCGTGGGTATGAAAACGGAGAGGGGAATCACATTGTACTAATAATTACGGTTTGCATGGCAACAACAAAAAACTAAAAGAAACACAGCCCCTTAAACTCTTGCTGCGTCCCTGTATCTTTCCCTCCAACTCGCACTCTCTCTCTGTGTGTGCTGAAAGGCAACACAATCCCCAATGCAACCAAATCTTCGACATATGCACATACAAATGTTTGCACATAACTATGTATATGCAGGCATAGTATGTACATAATGCCAGTGATAACTATACACATACATATATAAACTAAGCACACACATACTTAAGAAGAAAAAAACAGGCACAATGCTTTGGTTTGTCTGGTTAAAATAAACCGAAAAAGCAACTACACCAGCACAGCATATTCGTAAATAAGAGAAAGAAATGCATGTTACATGCACACACGCACACACTCGCCCATAGAGATACTCCCATCTCCCTCTCAAACAGATCCTACACAAACAAACACAACACCCCTCCCCCCCACTACCGCCCCCACGGCATTAAACATAACGACTCACACATGCACTTGCCGTTAATGTACATGCGAAGAAGGAGCTGCAGCAGCACAAACTTAAAAAATCTCAAGTAGTGGAGAAAAAAAAACAAGAAACCGGTCGGTCGGCAACTGAAAACAACAACAAAAAACATCACAACGTTCGGCGTGTCAGAGCAGCAAGCACCACACAGCAGCAAACACACCACGAGGTGGTGTATCCACCGGTTTTGTGTTGTCTGTCAGCCATGTGAGAAAATCATGTTTTACTTTCCAGCAGAGCAACAAACACCACTCAAACCAACAACAACCAACATCAGCCAGAGGCAGCGACAGCGGCATCGGCAAGCACATGAAACTCTTGTTTAAATCACACAGCGGAGACCGGGTCGCGAATTCCCCAACTGCAAAGTCAGTTAGTTAGTCAATGGAGAAACAGCCGAGCCCAACTGCAGAAGAAGCAGAATAACAACAAGCCGATGTACGGCTCTCCTCGTACATACAAATACGTACACATGTGCATATAATGTATTTTTATTGTTGTTGTCGCCATTATCGTTGTTGCCACCAGCTTGCCTTTTGTTGTTTGGAGCATTTTGTATAATGAATAATGGCAAACCGCCAAATTATGAACACATGCTGAGAATATCTGTACATACCAAAAAAAAAAAAAAAAACACAAACACAAACTAACACTCGATCTCTCAGAGCGAAAAACAAACTGCACAAACATAAAAGAATAAGAGAAAAGAAATAAAAGATAAAAAGAACCGAGAAACCAAATAGTCACTGCCAGAAACGACGATTATTTTGGCGGAGTAAAGTGATTTTTTGTTTTCATCGTGTTTTCTCCTCCTTTGTTCAATACGAAACAAACGGAAAATATATGAGGGTGGAGCAAACAGATGGGACAATGGGGAGCCGTAGCAAAAAAGGGGAATTCCGAAAGGAAATATTTGGCTGGACCCAGGAAGAGGCTACAGCTACTGGGCGAATCAGTTAACTATCGACCTGTTTAAATGGATTGAAGTAGTAGGATATTTTTAAAAACCCTGAAAACTGTGGCAACAGAATTAAAATGTTGTGAAAGTGATTGCCAAGTTTAGAAGCTTAGCCAAGGGAGAATCTCGGAAGTTCCTGAGCAACCGACGGGCAACTTTTGCAGTGTGCCATGTAAGTCTGCAGATAACATAAATATCTTACTGATGGTCTTATCCAGATTTAAACCTGCTGTGATAATTGCATATCACTGACTTATTTTTAGTAATTTATTTTCTCTGAAATAGCACCATTACGAAAGTTATTTTCTCGGTCATATAAAGTTCAAGGCCCTGGGAGCTGGACGTTGCAGCAATCATTAAATTCAACAAAAAATTGCAATTCATCAATTCCACTAATGAGTTATTTGACAGATGAGGATGGCGCTTGACGTTGCAACAATCATTAAATTCAACAAAATTGTTATTCATCAATTACACTGATAAGTTATTTGGAAGACGAGGAAGGCGCTGGACGTTGCAACAATCATTAAATTCAACAATATTCCATTGATGAGTTTGATTTGACAGATGAGGAAGGCGCTCCGTGAGAATCCAGTAGGTGCCTTCATTGGCACTCCGTGAAGTTCCAGCAATGCCTTTACGTCAAAAATGTAAAGAAATGGTAAGACGTGAATTCGAAAGTGATGCGGGGAGTGGCAGTAAAGGACTTCACATCGACAACTGGGGAGTCATTCATTCGACAGCACTCCGAATAGTATCAGAAAATTCTTTTATTCCGTGAACCGAATCAAAGTATGGGTCGATAATTCGAAAATGCTCCAGGAAGAGTCAGTAAATTATTTTACGCCCTGAATTGAAGCAAAGTGTAGGTCGATAGTTTGTAAATGCTCCAAATTATATTATGAATTCGAAAATTGCCAGGAAAGTGTCTGAGCTTAAGCTTACTTTACTATTGGCCCATGTACCGTGACATTTTTGTAAAACCCTATCAAAAGCTGGACAGTTGCGTAGCAATTTCCATACACAAACTAGAGTCGTCTTCCGCTATGAAACATATTGCTTATTTACTTCAATAGTGTCACAATTCAAAAGTCAGTTTTTATTTGCTCAAGAAGAAGCTGTAAATGTCCAAGTTTTCAACTTTACTTGTTCTTGTTCTGCAGTGTATTTTACAAACATTTGTCAGGGCCCCTAGTTTATTCGGGATTTCTATGGTTTTTCCTATATTAGCTAGGTAAGACGCCATTGAGAAAAAATCATATTTCGAGTTATGACACTATTTAAGTGAAATGTCTTTCGCTGCAGATGTAATGTAAATCTAGTGTCCAGTTTAATTTCCCAAATTACCCTCGTTATAGAAAATTGAAAATAAAATATGGCGTGGAAAAAATGGGAGACCACCACTCCCTCATCCCCACCAGCAATGGCAGAAATAACAAACACACACACTGGCACCGAAATAAATGCATTTTACAACAAAAGAGAGTCCCCTTTCCCACAAACAACATGAACGAGTTAATACAACAGAGCGAATGTATGCGAGTGGTTTTTTTTTTTTGTAATAATATAAGTGAGAAAACAGTGCTACAGTGCTGTGAGATAAGCAGCTCTCATGCCATGCTACACAATCATACGATATACAGATGTCCGTGTGTATGTACAGCACAGCAAACGACATTACGGTGGGGTGCTATGCAAGTGGGCAGAAAGTGAGATTTACAACAAGCGCTACAAAGCACAGAAAAAAAAAGCCTCAAGTGAAACACCGAATTTCGTAAATGAATGGCCGGCCGGCATGGCCTGGGCCGTTGGGTCTTTGGAATAAGGCAAACGAAAGAAGCGGGAATACAAAATGAATGGAATCAAGGAAGAAAGCCCTTTCGTATTCGTATTTATATACAACGACGGCAAATGATGATGATGATGACGACGACGACGACGATGTACTTTTAACAGTTTGTGTGGCATTCTGCCCCTTCTCCACAATGCATCAGAATGCAATTCTTAAGGGAAATGTATGCTGTTGTAATTGAATAATGGTAGGAGGGAAAAGGGGGGTAAGCATTTTTTTCGCATATTGGCGCTTTAGGTTACCCCTTCCGGGGAAGAGAAACAAACAAGGGAATATCCCAACATTTGAATTTGTGATGTCAAGTGCATGCGAGAAGCCGACTAGAGTGGCAACTGTATCTTTCTTTCGCTCTCTCTCTCTCTCTCCCCACTCTCCCCACCTTTTAGGGTTGTGCAGCCAAGGAACAAAATGGTGGTGACGACAATGAAGACAGACAGTTTCAATAATAATACAAAAAAAAAAATAAACTAATAAGAGTGCACTTGGAAAAGTTAGCAACACTGGCAGTATTATTGCAGTTTGACGTTTGCTTTTTTGTTGTACTTGTTTTCAGCATTCATCGTTAGAATTTATGATGACAGCATGATATGCGTTAATTGCACAAATGTGTATTTCACACACACACACACACACTCTCTCTCGTACATATGTGAGAAAGGGTAGAGAGGGGCATGAACAGCAGTTGTGGAGCTTTACGACGCCACAAACGAAAAAAAAAAAAGAATGAAATGCTAAACGGCATAGCGAAGAAGAGCTGTATTGAAATATTTTTGTGAATATTTATGATGGCACACAGAAATTGTCAAGTGGCCAAAGAGGAAGAATTGAAATGTGTGAAAAAGAACAACAACCACAGCAAGGAAAAATGCTTTTTAGAAAAAGTTATGCTGCCACATGACGGGGTGAATAATAAACAGTACCTTGTAAGTCCAGTTAAAATAGATATGAATAGAAGATAATGTCTGTTTGTGTGAACGGGCGATCCGTTTAATTGAGTCTCCCATAATTTGTCAACAGTTTATCAGCTTTCCTATCCGAATTGCATTTTCCACATTCTGGTGTGAACTTTAAAGGGACTTTTAGCGGGCCACAATTGTTAGACAACGATCTGTAAGACCGGCAACTGCTTATTACACTGCGTCAGTATCATTGACCAGCAACCTTGTCACAGGGCAACAAAACATATAATTCACGATATCACCATTAGTTAACAAAAAGAGATCTTAGTGCGGTATAGTCGCCACTTTTTTTTAATGATTCCAACATTAACCAAACTATTTTTCGATTCCATCAACTATATGTACCCCGAATATTTCGTACCGAACAAATCTTTCACACTATAGGCCGCTAATGGAAACCGACGACTCTGATATTCGCTTATAAAAAAAACTTCGCACAGTAGACATATTTTAGTACTGCAGCAAAAGCCTATTTCGTTTTTTCGTAATTAATTCTTGGTAAGGTAATTAAACGAATTCGCTTAATTGCCACATTTTGGCATTTAAACGAATACGCTTAAATAGATAAAAGTTTCCAAAATAAATCATACTTTTTATTTGAAAATAATTAGCGTTTCCGAAATTGAGGCACATAACCGAAACAGGTAATTATGAATGGAGTCAATTAAGCGGAATATACTGTTATAAACTAATGAGTGTCGGCTGGCGAAAACATTCATGAGTTACGGCATTGAAAGTAGAATGTGAGAATAAAATTGATTTGTGGAATTTTTCGGCAACCGAAATTTGGGTTCCTATCCGAAAGCTCTACTCAGTTAAGTCGCATGCAAAATCTATAAAATAGAGTTATTTCATATTTTATGTTAAAAAGAGGCTTGCAAGTAGAACAAATTCCATTTGGCCTTGAATTTCAATATTGCCCAGTTTATGCTTAACGAATTGAGTTTTATGCAGAACAAAAATTTGACCACTTTTCATGTAATAAAATAATGAAACAATTAAAATTTGAATCAGTGAATCAGTTTCTGTCGACAAATAAATAAATAATAATTATTTCAATTATGTTATTACTCTGTTTGTTTTCATTTCCACCACAACATTTGCTCATTACTATAGAAGTGGCTAAACTCTGTTTAGACGCCTACCAAAGCCCCGGAAATTATTTATAATTTCAAAATCAACCTTTACAAACATCAAAGGATATTTTTTGCACCAAGAGAAAAAAAAAACGCCAATGAAATAAATAGTTCAATCAAAATTACACAGAACAAAATAAAAAGCAAAATGCAATTCCTTACAAAAAAAAAAAAAAAATCAAATGCCAAAATAAAAAATAAAATACACAAACAAACAAAAAAGAAAAGAAATTCTTATGAGATGAGAAATAATTTATAGCACACAAAATGGTGGACCAGAGCACCAGCTACAGCAGGCAAACGACAAAACCCAACCAAACGACCGAGCGACTACAAACAAACGCTGGCAGAGAAATGGCAATGCCGCCGACGTCATCGTTAACGACGGAGAGTTTTTTTGTTTCTTCTTTAAAAAAAAAAATCAAAATAAAAGTAGAAGAAACAGTAGAGAGTACAAACAACAACAATGGCAAAAAGTCAGAAGTCCAACGAAAAATCACAAAATAATGCTCCCCACTGTGATGGGAACCAGTAAACGAAAAAAACAAAAAAAAAAACGCACACACAGGCGAAACGTAACGCAACGAATTGATCGAAAAGGGGGAATACGAAAAACGGCAAAGCTAAATCGGTTGCAGATAGATAGATGATATTGCATGAATGTGGAGAAGTAATAAAGAACACCAACACAATGGAGAGAAAAAGTTAAACATTCAGTTGATGCAACAACACATGTGATTTAAAACAGAGAAGCAATGTGATGTCGGTGGGTTACAAAAAAATGCAAAAAACAAATATTAAAAAAAATCAAAAGGAAAATAAAGAAAATTAAAAAAAAATATAGAAAAATATTGTAGGCATAAATAAATTAGGTTTCATTTTCAATAACCTTCGGTTATTCTCCGCTATACTCTGAATTGCTAAAACTAAAGGCAATAAAGAAGCTAATATTCTCTGCTACAAATCTCGATTGAAATTGTACGAGACACAAGCTGATCCCATCGCCCGAACCTATTCAGGAGATCATCAGATGTGTGGGAGATGATCACTGGATCTTCACCATTTGATGTTTTCATTTATTCAGTCTATGGACAGAAGTTCCTTACAGACTAGCAAATAACAATAATTAAATAAATTTAAATTATATTAAAATAGTCACCGCTGATTAGGTGAGGATGAAAGGACACGCTTAAAGTCCATTATAATTGGCATGCGGTGTAGCGACTTGCTAATGCAGAAGGATCAATTAATTGTGGGTGTCCTTTAGCGGTTCTATACGTTCATTTGGTAAGTTTAGCCAGAAGTGACTGTGTTGCCATATTGAAATACCTAAATGCAGTTTGATTTTTTTTTGATTTTCGTAGTCCCAGTTTCGATTTCATACTCCTCAGTGAAAGGTTTCAGATCTTGCTAAACAATGTCCTGAATGTCCAGCAGTTTTGAAAAAAAATCCCGCTTAAATTTCGTCTCAAATCCAGAGAGGATCATCAGATATGTTTCAGAGACAGTTTTCAACTTGAAAACATTTTCATAGTCCAAGTTTCGATTTCATAGAAAAATGGCTCCATTTTACAGATTTTTTTATTTTTTTAAATACTTTGAAATAAATTCAACACGAACTAAATTTCGCGAATAAATTTTCCTTCAGAAAATGTCATACGTTAAACACAAACTCATTCTCTCCATTAAATTCATAAGTTGGTATGAAAATAGTAAAACTGTCTCAGATCGTTTAGCTGAAACACCATTTAGCACATTTAGGCGAATTAAGCTTTAGAGAAATACACGGTTAAATGTAACCAATTGAAGCCATTTGTCCCATTTGTCAGTTAGCGAGTGTCAGGGCAAATATTTTCTTGTTAAATTCGTAATCGAATTTGCGAATACGCGAAACTGGAGCATACAACTGGCGCTCAGGAGAACTGGGTAACGACAATTAATGAAATATATACAGTCTTGTTTTGTTTTGTTGTTTTTCAATAGCAAAATGTTAAATAAATAATTAGAAATGACTTTTTGTTTAAACACGTTTTAGACCATAACAACGGTAAACTAAAACCATTGCTTTCGATGGCTCAAAACTTCTGTTGTCATTGAAATTGAGATTTATGATTTGTTTAGGTGGTGTTGGCTGTTTGTGTGTGTGTCTTGATAATCCATTTTTTTTAACCAGCTGGACAGGATAGGGAAAACAATGTGCTTGTTCGGCTCAGACATATTTCACAAACTGTCAATAATAGGCCAGTTTTGTTGCAAATATTCAAATAATAAAAATGACAAACTTTTTCAGTTGGACGATCATGAATTATTTATTTGGCCATAGACGTATACGTAATATCAGCAAAATAAAATCATAATAATATGTAACAGAATAAATTATACCGATAGACTGAATATCTTGCCAAAAATAGCGTTTCGAGTTTGTTTTTTAAATGTCTTTAGCATTTAGTTAATTGTACAAGGATTTTTTTCTTATCCTTAACACTAAGAGAAATTGCAATCCATCCCAATCCATTCTCTAATACAATTTTACAATCATCTGATTGTTATTGAAATGAACACAGTGAAATACTGACAGCAACTGTCAAACTGACAGCAATGATGGGCATTAGCATTTCGAATAAGCGGAAATCCAGCAGCATTTTCCCTTATTGTAACAAATCACATAAAGAAAATTCTCTAAATTCCACAATTTGCCTAGTTTTTTAAATATGGGGGGGGAGGGTTGGGTTTTGAATTAGACAGCCAACAAATCGTTAGATTATACGCTAGAAATAAATGCATTTTCCAGTTGCCACACACAAATACATAGACAAAATTCAAATTCGATTTCGAAAGCGGAGATAAGCTAAATTTAACAAAGCAGAAAATTGAAATTGTTTCTTCTTTTTTTAATTTTGTTAAATATTTTTTGATTTTGTTTTCTCGCAATTTTTTATTAAAGCCAGAACTGCAGAGAGTGAAGGATGACAAAGAATAAGAAGAAGAATTCGCACACACACACGCAACAAAATACTCGTCAACGGGCAAGCGAAATCAAAAGAAACAGAATTCGTTTAATTTTTTGTTTGCGCGTTTTGTTTCTGCATTTCTTTCTACTTTGAGCAGTTTTTATATTTTATTGTCGCTTTTTGATTTCAATTCGTTTTTTCATTTATATTTTTTGTTGTTGTTTTTTTTTGCACTTAAATGCACATACGATGTATGATTACAAATAAAAACGAACAAACGAACGAACGAAAAATTAAACGAGAATTGGTGGGGATGGATTGTGTGTTGTTGTGTGCGCGGCGTCTGTGGTGCGGTTTTGTTGTATGCATGTCTACACATACACACTCGCCAGTGCTCTCTCGGATGCACATACAACGCTTTAAGTTCATGTTCTTGGTTTCAGCTCTACGGCACACACACACACAGGGAAATTCTCTCACGGATATTGACGCCTACTAATACCTTTGCAAATGCTTGGTTTTTTTTCGAAACACTTGATGTGTGCGGTCGACGATTTTTATGCATAAAAATTTGCACTGCTTTTTTTTCAAAAAAATTCTTAAACGTTTGTTTTTTTTTTCTCAGATGTCATAGAATTTGTTTGCAAAATATTCAAAGTCCTTGGAAAAATTTACCTTTGCGTTTTTTTTTTTTTTGGATAATTTGTAGTTGTGTTGAAAATTTGTCTCGATTTTTAGATTGGCCGGAAAAAACTTAAATTTTTCTGTTAGACTTTTACAAGGGCAATCGTTCGTTGGTGTTGATTGTTGAAAAATTCACTTTATTGGTTGTTGGTTATTTACAAAGAAGAGAAACTTTTTTTTTTTTTTTTTTTTTGAAAACAAAAAAAAAACGTTGAGATCACAGGCAAAAAATGTTTATATATTTTTTATGTTGGTTATATTTTTGAGAATAATTTTTTTGCACTTTTTTTTAAGAAAAAAAAAATTCAACACACAATATTTTTGCTATATGTATTCACAGATATATATATAAATAAATATATATACATATATATATATTTTATTCCTTCTTGCTTTCTTCCACAGACAAAAAAAAAATCACGTATAAATATTGCAAATTTGTTGGAACAAACGAAGAGAAAGGCGGGGGGGAGGACAAAGAGCGTTTGGTTGTTTGTTTAAAAAACTGTGAATTCTTTTATATTCTAATCGACGAAATTGATTAATTAACAACTGATCCGAAATGTTGTTTAAAACACAGCAATAATAATAAAATTTATTTTATTTTATTTTTTTTTTTTATTTATTTTTTTTTTAGTGCCGCGGTGTAATATGGCGGACGCTACGTCACCGGTTTCAACGCTCGTCTGCTAAAGCACACACAGTCTCGGTCTTCACGTCGTCACTATCGTTGAACAACACAAATTGGCAAAACGTTGCAAAAGCACACAGACCAAACGCAGGCAGCAGACCCACAGATACTCTAAAGTTCTCAGACTCACAAACACACACTCAGCTTAGCAGAAACAACAAGAAAAAGAAGAAAAAAAACACTCGCCTTCATACTCACAATTCCCGTTTTCACCATACACCGTAGGAAATGACACTCACCAACACCAGTGCAGCAGGGCTCACACATGCACACATTTATAACCAGAAACAAGCATGCATGCAATAATTGTGCACACTGAACTTTAAAAAGATGCACACAACAACAAAATTCATCCACTAAAGAGAGCTTGCCACACAGATAGAACTATACCACACAAACAGCAGCAGATTCCCTCTCTCTCTCTCTCTCACTCTGTGTCTCCCTCTCTGTAGCTGGTTTTCTCTCCCTCCCTGTATAGAATTTTTTTTTTTGCAAACTTTTTTTTTTATTTGCACACTATGATAAGCGTGCTTTATTCTCGTGAGGAGGGTTATTTGCACAGAAATATCAAACAAGAATACGAAAAAAAAAAACCCCCGGAGAGCCAGAACTGAACGCAGGGGAGACAAAAAGTTCTCAACATGGCCCTCGTATAAAGAATTTAGTGGTGTGATGTGTGTGTGTGTGTGTGCAAACAACATTTAGCAACACCACGAGAAGAATTTGCACAGCAAAAGGGAATCAACGAAAATATCGTCACATACGCAAGCAGCATTCCAGCATTTAGAAAATACATGGCAGAAATGGTTAAAGTTTTTTTCTTTTTTTTTTTGCGAACTTGTGTGGTTGTTGTTGTTGTTTATAATAAACACACGATCGATCACATCATCACCAGCACCGCCACCAACACCACCACCATCTCATCATCGCCAGCCATCCATTTCATGCAATCATCAATCTACTCAACTACAAATGTCGGTGTTGCGCGTGTGGATTGTAAATCTGCTCTCAAATATATGCTATCACTCTACTCTCCCTCTCTCCATCCATGTGGATCGCAAATTTAGGACCGCTTTTGCAAACTAGCAAAAGTAAATACTAAAGAAAGAACGAGACAAAATAAAAACCAACATTTCACAAACGGCATAATAAATGATAAGCTTAGCAAGTACTTAGCCTAACACACCAAGTTTTTATTGTCCGGCTCTCCGGTTTACGTTTTCATTTGCGGATTCGTCGTCTCCAAGACAAAAAAGGAAAACAAAAACACAAAATATATTCAAATGTTTACTCAGCCCGCGTGAGTCTCTGTCTAGTGTTATAAGAACAACAACAATCAAAGAGTGTGTGCGAGTTGTTTAGAGTAGGTGCATGTGCCCGTTGCCTCGGCTCGTATGGTTGAAGAGAGACGACCAACGTCAGCACCGTCGCTGCCAGCACAAACGTTTCACTCCCCCTCCAGCACACCCACCGAATGAATACACTATCGTAGTTAATGTTTGCTATGGTTTGTTGTATGTACTTGTTTATCTATCATCTGCTTGAAGTATTTAATGTCTAAGAAGCGGTGTCTTTTAATGAGAGGAAGGTGAGTGAGTGAGTGAGTGAGTAAGTGAGTGTGTAGTAGATACATATCATTTTCAGCAGCAGCAGCAGCAGGAGATATAATCAATAAGAGTTGTTAGTGGTAATTTTGCGTGCCTGCATGGGCACACTCTCATATGCTAGTCTGTGGAATTAAACCAAAAACACTCCACAACTACTGTGACATTCGAAATGTCAAGACATGCTGTTTTTAAATACCAATTAACCAATAGTTTTAATTTTTCTCATTTAAATTTAAACAAATTGGCGCTTTTTGTAATGAGCATTGTTCTTCTCACTAGTTAAACTGGCTGAAGATTTTTAAAAAATTTACAACATTTTAAAGAAAATACATTTTTCTCAGACCTACTTTTTTCAATCTTTAGCAAAGAAGACGAGCCGCGTCAAAATTATAAACACTTACTTTTAAAAATGCAAAAGTAGACGACTTTTTGGACTTTGAACAGACTTTGAAGTGTAGTGTGCAAAATCTGAAGATTTATTTATCCAAAGCTCTTAAAAGTGAAAAAAAAAACATCCGATTGGAAAAATCCGGGTTTCCGCTTCAATCTGACACCGAATTCTGGTCACTAAATCAATTGGATTGTGATCTTTACCTGTTTTAAAGAACGACGATTATTTTTGATCACAAAGCTCATGTAGACCACCCAACTTGGAAAAACCGATTTTTCTGTAACGATTGAGATATGTAATCTGCTACAACAGATCGGATTTTACTTGTAAAATGTATAAGGCTAAGGCTCTAGCAGCCAGTCCTATTTTTTTTTTTTGTAAATTCTACTTGTAATAAAATAAAATAAACTAAAATAAAATAAAATAAAATAAAATAAAATAAAATAAAATAAAATAAAATAAAATAAAATAAAATAAAATAAAATAAAATAAAATGAAAACAAATAAAAAAATAAAATAAAATAAAATAAAATAAAATAAAATAAAATGAAATAAAAAAAATAAAATAAAATAAAATAAAGTAAAATAAAATAAAAAAAAATTTCTATCGCTGGTGTCATCCCAACAAATTTATAAGTTTTTTGGAAAACCGAGTTTTCCAAAGCTGAGAAGAAAACTTTTTGCATAAAACCGATTACGTGATTTTACCCCGAAATTAAAAAACTAAAGCATGTTGAACGGTTCATATTCTATAAAGCTAAGGTAAGCCAAAGCTCTGCCCAGATGTTAAAGAAACATATTTATTATGTAATTATAATTATTTTCCGATTTGTAAGCTCCCACCAAAACTTTTCTCCAAAATGTAACGTTTTTTTTTTTTGTAAAACGGGATTTTCTACAATATCCGGGTTTCCGGTTCAATCCGATAAGATGATTCTAACCAGCATGACAACTCGGATTTTATTTGTAAATTGGATCCTATAGATGGATTTCGAAGAAAAAATCTTTTTTCTGAAAGCTTTTTTTTTAAAAAAAATCCAGTTTCCCATTTAAACTGTTTCCATTTAAAAGTTCAAACCAAAAATTAGAAAAAAAAATTTTTTTTTTCTACAATATCCGGGTTTCCGGTTCAATCCGATAAGATGATTCTAACCAGCATGACAACTCGGATTTTATTTGTAAATTGGATCCTATAGATGGATTTCGAAGAAAAAATCTTTTTTCTGAAAGCTTTTTTTTTAAAAAAAATCCAGTTTCCCATTTAAACTGTTTCCATTTAAAAGTTCAAACCAAAAATTAGAAAAAAAAATATTTTTTTTTTCTGAAAACGTTTTCCATTTAAAGTTATAACAAATTCTAATAAAATTTTCCACCAAAAAAGACGCAACAAAACAAATGTTTCATTATGTGTGATTGAAAAAAAAAAACGGAATGCTAAAAGGATCCAGAAGGGTCCTTCACCAAAATTGTGATTAAAATGAAAAGTAATTTTTCAACAAAAAAAAAAAAGAGGATGAAAACATTTCAGGCTTAACCTTGTTTATAACTCTGAAACCGTACTTTGAATTCAGATGCTCTTAAGGCAAATATTGACAATAATTTAGTGATACAATTTATAAAATTTTCAAAGCAATTGAACAATACGTTTTCAAGTTATGACAATTTATGTCTCCAAAAATTGCCAAGTTTTAAGAAAAACATTCTCAAAAAAAAATCTAACCATAACAAACAGAAATTCAAACATTTTTGTACATAGGGGATCACATATATCTGAATTATATGGCGGCTATTCAAAACAAACAAACTAAACTAATAATAATAAAAAAAAAAATGTATTTGCAATATTGATTCCGTTCAATCTCTGGAAATTGATTCTGTAATCCATGTTTTTTTCAAAAGATTTCTTGAATTTAAATTATTTCCATACCTTTTACCACTTGTATTGAAAATACTGAAATATGCACAAACTTGTAAATATTGCAAGATATCTGTACAGATTTCAAACAATAAAAAACGCATCATTCCAAATGAAAAACAAGCGAACACATGTCTGCTCCAATTGAATTGTCCGTCATGCAGCGAAAAAAAAAAAGAAATGCCTTGACCGTTTATAATACACAACAAAGTGTACATATGTGTATGTGTGCGTGTGTGTGTTTTGTATAGCACAGCCTAATTGTGTTCTTATCAAACAAACAAACATATACAGCCAGACATACATAAATAAATATATACCACCGACATATTTACAATGTGATAAAAGCGAAAATTTTTTGCTAACACCACATAAAAAATGTTCTCATAAAAACACACGCACGCAGACACACACACACACAGAAAAAGCCAACACTTTGCAAATGAAACTTTGTTGGTCGGATGCATACACTTTATTTATGTTGCGATGGACAAAGAAATTTATGAACATACCCACTATAATTGTATGTCTGTATGTATGTCTGTATGTCGGCTGTGGAAGTAGTTGGAAAGATGTCCATGCTGTTGTCATCTCCTTCGTCTTGTTAGAAATATGAAACTGTCGTGAAAGAGAATGTTGCACAAATAAAAACAAAAACGAAAAAAAAATAAAAGAGTCGCCGAAACATACACAATGTTGAGCGAAGACAGTAAGAAATACTTAAATTTTATATTTTGTTTTTGTTTCTTTAACGAAAAGAAATAAAGCAAAAAAGTTTTCGTTGAGTTCGATGGATCCCAGTTCGTCCAGAGCGTCATTGTCGATCACACTGTACAGCGGCAAACAAAAGTGTTCGCAAACAATTGTAAAATAAGTTTAATGTTTTCTCTAAAATGCAGCGTTTGGTCATCGGGCGCCATTCTTTAAGCTACAAATCGAAAAAAGTGTAGTTTAAAGCCGTGATCGGCTCAAAGAGAGCAGCAGCGCTGGTGGGAAGGGAAAATAGCTGCCGATTCCGATTTCGTGTGAATGGCGCCCAACGACAACCAGGCAGGCAATATCTGTTTCCTTTGGGACAGGGAAGACTCGTATCAAATGGAAAACAGACCAAGACAAATACCGAAAAGAAACGGACAACTAAGAGTCGCTTAGACGCTTGATGGCAGTTGTTTCCTTGTCAATTTGAATGCAGATATTAAAATTTTGAACCACCCCACCTCTCTCCCTCTTCCTTTAAAAAGTGAAGTTTAAAGCCGTGATCGGCAACAGTAGTCGGCTCAAAGAGAGCAGCAGGAGACTTAAGAGATCATCGTTTGAATTCAACCAAAAATGTAACAATATTTAAAAATTGCCAGAAATTCGCTGTAAGGGGCACAAAGCATGTCACACGAATACTTTTGTTAGTCACTGTAAATTTATACAGATATCAACAACACTTTCAATGTTTTTTTTCGCTGTTGCTGTTGTTGTGTTATTTATTATGGTCTTGAATGACTACTGTGGCACTGCCACCGCTGTTTTTGCTGTTGAACTGACTGTATTGAATTCCAGACGATATGATTTTGGAATTCTTTCAACTCCTCCTGTAGAGAATGTTGGCGTGTGTATGTGCCAGCCAGTAAAGCATTTCATCTTTCCTTACGGACGTCGTCGTTGGGCAGGCATAGCAACTGTCGACGTTCCACATACACACACACACACACATTAAAATACGTTCCACATCAATACATACACGCCGACCATGAAGATGATAATGGTGCTGATGATGATGATGATGACATGGACAAGGCATCCATCGCCGTCCACGCCACAAGGAAGCAATACACTCTTTGCCACACACATACACATGCAGACGTAGACATTTCTGAAGTTTCCTTTACGTCTGTGCTTGGCTTAAGCATCCTTTCGGCGTTTGCTTCTTTCTTTAAGGGAGTAAATGGAGTAAAATGGAGGAAAGGACGAAAACAAGGGAATAACATGATTTTTTGGGTTTGTTTACATTGAGATTTTGTTGTGATGTGTTTTTGTTTTGGGTTTAGTGGGGGGTTTTATTTTGAACCCGTTTAGCTGTCAACGCGAGTGAGGGGAGTTGAGCCAAAATTTCAAAATAATTTAAATATTTTATCAAGGCTATCGAGACTTAGTTAAAGATATAAAACAACGAGGAAGCTTGGTCAGTGCGAAAGTTCTTTAAGATAATTCAGTGAAAAAGCTCTTTAGAATGATCCTAAGTTTCGACATTGATAAAGCTCCTTTAACGTTTTTCAGTGGCAAACACCCTTGAAGATTTTTGAGTGAGAAAGGTCATTGGAAAGCTTATAGAGATATTTCTGTGAGCGGAAAAACTCTTTAAGTTTTAGGAGGTGATGCTAATTGAGGATTTGCAGTAGCATAGATTATGACATATTTCAGATCGAAAGCTGTTTTGGGGCGTTTTCAGTGGGAAAGCTCTTTGCGGTTTCTGATAAGGAAACTCATTTGGAGGTCTTTGAGTGGGAAAGGTCGATGGGGTTTTGGTGAGACAAATCATTTGGGGGACTTTCACTGGGAAAGCTCGATGGGGTTTTGGTGAGACAAATCATTTGGAGGACTTTCACTGGGAATGCACTTTGCAGTTTAGAATTTACGGTCAATTCAGAATTTACAGAGGAAAAATTTGAAGATTTTCAATGAGAAAGCTCTTGAGCTTCTATTGGGAGAGATCATGAACGAACGAACATGGATTTTTTCCGGTGCGTAAGCTGCCGGATATGTTTCGATATAAAAGCTCATAGAAACTTTCCTATGGAAAAGCTAATGGACGTTTTTCGATTGAACAGAGATCGTGGATTTATCGACTGAAGAGAGATCATTGATTTCTTTCAAAGAGAAACCTCATTTAGGCTGTTCAGAGCGAAAACACCATAGGGATATCTCAGTGAGAATTCACATTATGAGTTCAGTTGTGAGTGAGAAGTCTCAGAGCAAACTTTTATAGCGAAGAATTAAAATTAAAAAGCTTCTTAAAAAAAAAGATATCTCTCTCTGAAAAGGTGAGAAGATGAATGCAAACAATGTTAAAAAATGTAAATGCTAGAAACCTGATTGGATTGTCAAGGATTGTGTGTGAAAGATTAGATTTTTCTTTTATCGTAATTGACTGCGAAATACATTCGTCCTTTAAAATGTTCTCTAAAATTTCCCAATGGTTAAATGTTTTTCTTCGAGGTCCGTAAATGGAAAAGTTAACTGAAGAACTAAGTGCGAGTTCACAATAGCCAATATTTTATGGTGTGCTTATCATGGCGCTCCCTTGAAATAAATCGGAGAAAATCACGTCATCACATTACACATTCATGAATGCGTTCGCTCTCGATAATGAACTTTTATGTCTGCTTAGTTTCGCATTTGTATTTGCCGGCTGAAAATGACATCGCCGGCAACAACAACAACAACAAAACTGATAGCAACAACCAACAAGTATCCACTGCGCAAGTATGCGACCAAAATACAAAAGGCACGAAGAATGAATAATCCCAGACGCCGGGGTCGTTGGATGTGGTCGGTCACAGAACACGACGAGGAGATGCAAGTTAACATGGCCAACGAAAAACTACCGGGAACAGTTTCACGGATAACTATTCTCCATGCATTCATCCAGGCCGTCATTACTACGGTTATGACGAAATACAACCACAATAGCTCGGACACAACAATGACAACAAGGGGCGGGAAACCCAGAGCGAGAGCGAGAGAGAGAGCGAACAGATTTTGGGCCAAAAGAACAGCCGAACAACAGCATGACAAGACTGGGTTAACAATGTCGCCATTGTGGCCCAACTGTCCCTCTGTCTGCCGGTCTATTGGCTTTTGTCGGTGGTATTCAGTTTTCATTGTCTTGCTCTTCTGGTCGACAGCGAGGCAGACGACATTAAATGTCAAGTTGAATGGAACTTATATGCACAATAATTTGTCGTTAAACCAAAACAACAACAAAAACGCATATGAATATAATTATGTAGGGAAAGAAAATAAATATATTAAGGGCTAAATGTTTAAATTAAAGGTCAGCGAGGAAGAGGGAGAGAGAGGGAGAGAGTCCGTGTAAATTGTTTAAGAACAGAGATTGGGAAAATAGACAGACAGTGGGATAAAAGTGGCAAGGGAAAACCGTTAGGACAGACGGAAGGTGGAATAGGAGGCGCTTACTAGAGCCCAAGACGATCCTCCTTGGCTTCCTCATATACAAAAATGTATATGAGGGGGAAAAGGCCAAACCAATGTCCGAACGATGAACCCAATGAGCTACATTTCCTAACACAGCAGAGTGGACTCCCAAGGTTATAACACCATTCTGACAGAGCGATATGTCCACCTTATATCAGGACAATATTTATCTTTACACATATTCAATGTGAACTTTTCAAAACAAAGACTTTAATAATTTTTCAAAACAAATTCTGAAATCAAAATACCAATTATCAACCGAAAACAAATAAACACTCAGTAAAGAAAACCTGATTATTTAATTATCAAAAGAATCAATGCAATTAACCATTTATACCTCCTAGAGACAGACAATGATGGCTCACATTTGATTTCGCGAAGAACACACTCTGGAAATGTTTGTGTTATCAGAGAACATTCGGTCTTCTTTTTTGTTGTAAAACAAAGAAACAAAGAACCATTAAAAAAAAAAACGAAAAAGACGCACGACTACTGATAATATAAATAAATCATGACTAATCGCAAGTATTTTGAAAATCTGGAACAACAGATATATGCACATGCAATTTTTACACAGAACAACATCGATATTAGGTTGCGGAGTAGTTTTTTGTTTTTTTGTTTGATTATCCGCCGTTTGGGCATCAGACGAAAACTAAGATTTCGAATAATTATTGCATCCGTTTTGTTTATATTGAATATCTCAATACAAGTATCCAGTAGATGAGAACCCAGCAACAAACACACAATATTATCTGCTGTGTCAATCTTACACGAATTTCACAGAAATTAATGAAAACAATTAAATGGTAGTTGTTGTTGTTGCCGTTACTAATTTTATTCCAATGGAATTCCAGTGAACATTTAAACATACGAGTGACGAGTATGAACAATAAACGGAAATATCAAATTTGTTATAGAATTTTACATAATTGTCTGGCATGTTCACATTATACACTAGGCAAACAAAAAAAAATGTTAGTCAATGGTGTTATCAGAGAACTAATGGTGTTATCAGGTAACTAAAAATCCACTTTTTCATTCTACATGCTCAATAGTTGCCGGAACCCGATTCTCCAGTAAAAACAAAAACGGTAGAGGCAACTAAAAAATCCCTTTATTCTTCTATATGCTCAGCTATGTTTGTACTAAGGAAAATTAGTTGCTTGAACTAAATTTTTCAATAAAGAAAAAAATGGCAGAGACAACTAAAAAATCGCTTGATTATTATACACGCCTGTACATGTTTGTATTACCGAACCGCAGTTACTGAAACACACCTTTTCAAGTATAGAAAAATGGTTGAGACAACTAAAAAATTGCTATATTATCATACATGCTCAATTATGTGTGTACTAACGAATATAAGCCCTGGAACCCCATTTTTCAATAAAGAAAAAATGGTAGAGACAACTAAAAAATCGCTTTATTATTATACACGCCTGTACATGTTTGTATTAACGGATAACAGTTGCTGGGAACCCATTTCAAGTATAGCAAAAATGGTTGGGGCAACTAAAAAAACGCTATATTCGTCTATATGCTCAGATATGATTGTACTAAGGAAAATTAGTTGCTGGAACTAGATTTTTCAATGAAGAAGAAATGGTTGATGCAACTAATTAGCCGCTTTTTGTAGTAACGAATAATAGTTGCTGGTACAATATTTTTCAATTAAGAAAAAAAAAATGGTAGAGGCAACTAAAAAATCGCTTTATTATTACACATGCTCAATTATTTGTGTACTAACGAATATAAGTGCTGGAACCCCATTTTTCAAAAAAGAAAAAAATGGTAGAGACAACTAAAAACTCGCTTTATTATTATACATGATTGTATTAAGGAACAACAGTTGCTGAAAACCCATTTCAAGTATAGCAAAAACGGTTGGGGCAACTAAAAAATCGCTTTATTCTTCTATATGCTCAGTTATGATTGTACTAAGGAAAATTAGTTGCTGGAACTAGATTTTTCAATAAAGAAAAAAAATGGTAGAGACAACTAAAAAATCGCTTTATAATTATACACGCCTGTACATGTTCGTATTAACGGATAACAGTTGCTGGGAACCCATTTCAAGTATAGCAAAAACGGTTGAGGCAACTAAAAAATTGCTATATTATTACACATGCTCAATTAGTTGTGTACTAACGAATATAAGTGCTGGAACCCCATTTTTCAATAAAGAAAAAATGGTAGAGACAACTAAAAAATCGCTTTATTATTTTACATGCCTGTACATGTTTGTATTAACGGATAACAGTTGCTAGTATAGCAAAAATGGTTGGGGCAACTAAAAAATCGCTTTATTCTTCTATATGCTCAGTTATGATTGTACTAAGGCAATTAGTTGCTGGAACCACATTTTTCAATAAAGAAAAAAATGGTAGAGGCAACTAAAAAATTGCTTTATAATTATACACGCCTTTACATGTTTGTATTACCGAACCGCAGTTACTGGAACACACATTTTCAAGTATAGCAAAAATGGTTGAGGCAACATAAAAATTGCTATATTATTATACATGCTCAATTATGTGTGTACTAAACGAATATAAGTGCTGAAACCCATTTTTCAATAAAGAAAAAAATGGTAGAGGCAATTAAAAAACGATATATGAGTCATCATGCTCAGACATGTTTGTACTAACGAATAATAGTTGCTGGTAATACATTTTTCAATAAAGAAAAAAAAGAGTGGTAGAGGCAACTAAAAAATCGATTTATTATTATATAGGATTATCCATTTCGTGGTTTCAAAAGTATAGGGCTGGAATTCGATAAACTAAGTTGTTGAACCAACTTTTTTTTTCTTTTCAGTTGGAAGTCTGACATTGACGAAAATTATAAAAACCTACTACAAAAATGGTGATTCTGGCACAGCCACATATCGTGCTTTAAGTGGAGATTATGGTTTATGGACGTGAAGCACATTTCTTAATAAACAAAATTGTCGCAATTGGGGTTCTGAGAATCCTCCAGTAATTGAAGAGAGGCCATTACATCCACAACTAATGCCACTGTTTGGTGCGCTCTTTGGTCCGAAGGTGTGATTGGACCTTACTTCTTTGAAAACGACGAGGGAACGACTGTCACCGTCAAGAAAGAAAGTGTTATCTGTGTTGGCCTTTACTTTTTGAAATCACAAAACAATCACTGACAATTTGACAATGTTACGATCTGAAACCGTGATTAAGTGTCACAAATGAAACCTTAACAGATTCATGACCAAGCATTTAAAAAAAAAAAGTTTTATATTTAATAGAAAGCGGTCCTGAGTTTGAATCCCTTGAATTTGTAGCTTTACGAAATACTTTTCTCTGTGCCAGAGGCATGGCTGGCTATGAATGGATTAAGGATCAGATGGAGAACTTTTTCCGGATTTTAAGAGGTGGAAATTGTCTCTGAAAATTGTCTCTAACTATGACATCATGTTCGTTCAAGCGCTTGCAAATGAGGAAAATATTTTTTACTATTTTATATTTTAAAGAATGGAATGGTTCATATTTGGACAAAACCTTGGGCATGCAATTATTATGTGCAATTAAGAATGCTAAAGAAAGTATTCATTGAATCAATGACATTTTACGTGGTTCTATTAACATCCACATTGACAAAGCTTTTATATTGATCTGAGGTGTTCTGGCAGAGCTGGCCAAAAAGTAAATGGGTTTTTTGTAAACATTCCAAGACAAATCAAACACAATTCAAATAATGACCGGTTGGCAACCCTGCCAGGCCTCTCGGTTTTGTACATTTCTTGGTCGAGTGTAACTATCATTTCACAGTATTCAGAAAAGTTATATTTAGAACAAAAGAAGAAAAAAAACAACAAATGTTACTAATAAAGAGAAAACACTTACTTAAAACTGTGTCGGTGATAGTAGTTGTAGTGGTAGAAGTAGTAGTAGTAGTAGTTGAATTAGATTCCAATTATCGCCGTGGTTCAATAGTCAGCTCCGGGGGAGGGAAGGCTTCGTCGTCGGCACTTAATTAATCCAACAGAAACACGAATGGTGGCGGTGTCGTCGTGGTGAAATACACTGACAATCGACGGGATGACTGATGATGCGAAGATCTTGGATTTCTCACAGTTACCGATGTCAAATAATCGATAGATAATTCCAAAGTCTGTACTTCTTTACTCCGTTTTGCAGTTTTTATTTTCTTTATAAAATAGATTTCGTTAGTTTTTTTTTGTTTTGTTTATTACAGAAAAAGACACAGCACACTGAAGATTTTTAATTTGTTGTTGTCAAGGGTTTTTACGTTTTCTTATTTCTTAATGTTTGACACACACTGAACACGAACACGTTTTTTTTTTTTTTAATATTCTACTAGATTAATTTGTCGAAAACAGGCAAAAAAAAAACAAAAACAAAATTATAATAATTTTATTTAAATAACAAAGAAAAGGAAAACGAAATTGTTTCTAATGTCTGAAAGTTCTTTTGTTTATTTTTTGTGTTCAATTCCAAAAACCAATAGAACTAAGAAAACTTTAGGGTTCGCACTTGTTTGTTGTTGGGTTTTAAAAGTTTCCAAAACTCACATTACATTTAAATTTAAAACTAATTAAATTTTCTGAACACGTTTTTGTTATGTGATTGATTTGATTTTTTTCTGTGCTTTTTATTAAATTTGTTTTTGCGCAAAAATTTGCTTTATTCTTACGTGTAAAATAAAAGTTTTAAGCGCGCGTTACAGCACGAACGACGAACACACAACTGGCTGAGAGCGGAGAGAAGATGCAATAAAGATGCACTTTTTTTTCTGGTGTGTGCAAACACGATGACGTTTTAACGAAGTTCTTGGCACAAGACGACGACGACGACAACAATAGCAGCAGCAGCGATAATAAATGCAAACTTTGGCAACGACGAACTTCGTTCAGTTTCAAGGATGTCCGTCCGAGCCGTGCACACAATAACCCACAAAGAAAAAGGGAGAGTGAGTTTTAGTTGTTGCTTCTAGTCTCTAGTCGTGTGGAGAAGAAGATCATTTGCTCGTTGCAGCAAAAAGCTCTGCTGTAAAAAGCGAAGCAATGCACTTTATGGTGGTCGAGTTTATGATGATGACGATGTTGCTGTTGTTGTTGTTGCTGATGGCGATGGCGATGGTGTTGGGGTTGTGGTGATGTTGGTGGTAGTGTTGGTGTTAGTTGTGTTTGGTTGGCTTTGCCGTGTGTGGTGCGGCGTCAGTAAATGCACTTTTTGCAATGCACTTTGGCGTTTTCGCTTCTACTCTTCTCGTTTGATTTCAAGTCTAAAACTGCATATCACTGAGATACACACACCGACGACAGAGAGAGATAGATAGACACGAGAGAGCGAGTGAGAGTGTTCATGTGCAAACTTTATGATCTATTGTTCGGTTTCGGTTTAAGTGTTTGTGTGTGTGTGTTGTTGTTGTTGAGGTGGTGTGCGTGCGTTTCTTGGTCTTGCATGTGAAACAGAGAGAGACCGATGATGATGTTGCGTATGCAAGAGCGGGAGTAGTAGTACAGCAGCGCAGCTCGTGCAAAACTTGTTTTGATGCAGAGATGCAACGGATGCACTTCAACGCAGAGTTGTATTTTTTACCGGTTTCTTCTTTTGTATCGTTGCCTCTATTAAGTCTGTGATGCCACGTGTTATTCGTCTCAAAATTTCTTTAAGTGTTTTACTTATAAATTTTTTTTAGGTTAGATTTATTTTAAATGCTTGAAGTATTTGGTTTTGAAGATCTTGGTTGTTTATTATGAAAATTGGTATAGGTAAACTGTTTTATTTGTCGTTATAAAATTTATTTAGAATTTTAGGCACATGTTTTTTTGTTTCCTTCTCAATTGGTTGTGAAAGAAGCTGTCATTGACATTTTTTTTTCTTTTCTTTTCTCTTTTGTTTATAAAAATGTGTTTTTGGTTGAAACTTAGATATATATAGTCGATTTTCACTGGGTTTTTAGTTTGTTGACACCACTTTTTCTTTTGAGTTGTTGGGGATTTCGTCACAACGATGCAGTTTTTTTTTTTTTTTTTGGGCGTTTGTTCACTGGTAGACAAGTGCCTCCTTTTGGGTTTTGCGAAATCGCTACACTGAAAATCTGAAGAGAGCCAGAGCCAGAGTAATAGGAGGAGTGCAGGCAGATTTAAGACTGACACAAAACTGCCGAGTAGAGATACTTTTCATATAGAAAAATCGAGTTTCTATTTTTGTGCTCCGTTTTAAGACAAAAAAAAACCAATTAAGGTAGCTGAGGTTGGGGCGGGGGTATTATTATATAATTGTTAACTAGGTTTCGTGTTCATTTGCAGACATTACACTAGTGAACAAAATTAAGTTTTTAGTTGTTATTTGCTTTGTTTTTAATTCACTTTTTTGTTGTTGTTGTTCGTTTAGATTTGTATGTGGTTTATATTAGGTAGTAATCCAATATTTTGTAGATGATGGCTGATTCAATTGACATCCAATCAAGTGGTATTTATTTCACTTTTTTGTGGTTTAAAATGTTCGAAAATGATTTGTTTGCATTCCCTAACATGGCGATGCATTTTTTGTATAACTTTCAAATCATCGATTTTTGGCCGAGAGAGTATAGAAATCGTGTTGAGACAGGAGAAGTATAAAAATCTGTACTATAAATATCCAAATTATTTCCACACGGTGATTTTCGGTTTTTTTTTTTTTTTGGCGATGATTTCGTTCTTCCAAACTTGTTTAGAGTTGTTGGCGATATCTCGTGTGTGTTTTTTTTTTGTTTCAAACTATGCCTTCGAGACACTGTTTAATTTTATAATTTGTAATTTTAAAATTTTTCCACCACACTTTTTTCAAAAATTTCCATAACGTTTCGGTTGTTGTTTCAATTTGTTTCAAAAGAAATTCCAATATTTTTTTAGATTTTTTCTTCTTCTTCTTTTTTTTTTTTGTTTGTTAAAGTATACGCGGACTTTAGTTTTTTTTCTGGGGATTTGTTGTTTGTTGGGCTTGGTTTCGACGAGTTTTGTTAACGTTTTCCGTAAAAGTTATTGGATTTGCAGAGATTTTCCAAAAAATATTCACTATATTTTTTTGTCTAGTTGTCGGGGTTTATTTGTTTATTTCAACAGAAGTTAAATTTTTGTTGATGTTGTTTGTTTGGTGTGTAGTTAGTTGAAGTGGAAGTAAAAAACGGCATTAATTTTTTCACATTGTCGTCCGCGATACTAGCGTGTGGCAGGCAATATTATTGTGTCTGACTCTACTCTAAAAGCCTAAATAATCGCATACAGGAGCCAAGGCGCACACAGACATTTTTTCGCAAACTTATGCGAAACGGCGGCTGCAACGACAAGCAACATCACCAATACCACCGCAAATGCAATCGCCAGATACACTCAGATTTGCACGCACACACACACACACAGACGCAGCACGACCGGTCGTTTTTTCCATCCGTCTCTTGTTTAGCCAACTGAGAGCTTTGCGCGCTACCCCCTGTTCCTGTAGACCACAAAAGTTTGCAATTTTTTGTTTATTTTCTTTTAACAGTCCGTTCGATCCACTACACATGCACATGCGTCTCTTATGCTCGTCGTCATCGCTCTCCCGGCACACATACGCTCAAAGAAACATCAGCATACCAGCGCAGCACATCAATACACTGTCACTGTGTAAACTGCAGTTCAACCACCCATAAGTTTATGCTAAGCAACTAATGACACTCTCTCTCTCACACACACACATACACACACACTCTCGGTCGGTGTCTTGCAGTCCACACAAAAAATGTGTGCAAAAATTTTGCAGTTTTGAAGCTTGCAAAAAAAAAAGTCTCACTCTCCGGATGTATAGGATTTTTTGCAGTTCTGCATCGCTGTGATTATTGCCAGTCTCTCACTCTCGCTCTCTCCCCGCCAGTCATATTTTGTTGCTGTAGGGCTCTCTGTATAGTCTCGTGTACTTCATATTCTTCTGTGCTATTTTTTTTGTATTCACATTTCTTCTTCTTTGGGTTTATTCTATTCCTCTTACTGCTGCTACATTATTATTTCTTACAGAAAAGGTAGTTTGTTGTTGGAAATGAACGTCTCTCCAAAGAACATTTCAATTAACTGCATCGCTTGGGGTAGAGAGCGACCAGTCTGACAGAGAGCACCAGCACAACACGAGCTACATACACACCAGCATACCAACTAGGTGCGTGTGTGTGTGTGTGTGGATGTCTCAGAGACACAAGTAGTGACCGTCCGTCCGACAGCCAGCCTGCCTGTCCGTCGGTGTCTGTCACAATCTCTAGTCATAGAAATACTTTTTGTGCTATTGTTGTTGGTGTTGTCATTATTATTATTATTATCATCATCGGGGCATCGGCGTCGTCAGTTTGCTGCTTTATATTCTAGATCTGATAAGATCTCATCATAATGATATAAATTAATACTTTAGGTTTTTTCTTTCTATCTCTCTCTCTCTCTCTCTTTTGTCCAACAATTAAGTTTTGAGGGTACAAAGTTCTCGACATGAAAACGATGATAATGTCGAGGATGCAAGTGCAGGTGATACCGGTACGCTGATGAGGATGATCACGCTGCAACAATTACATCCGCAACTCAAGTAGATGAGTACCTTATGATATCAATCTAATTCGTGAGGCGCTGGGTTGGCAACAGGTTATATCTGTCATTTATTTATATGTAAACATTACCAGTCAAATGGAAGTGTGGCTTAGGTGGGCTCTGCAAGCAACGCCATTCATCCACCGGGGGTTGTCCTTCTCTAGTAGATGTGCTCATTAAATGTTCTATACGAGAGGTGTAAACTTATTGATTACTTCGGTATCGAGTACTCGATAGTGGGATTTTTTGTCTATAGTTTTTCTCGGCGTAAGCATGCACAGAAAACCGAGTTTCAATTAGGAAATGCATTAACTCAATTGAAAATTAATTATTTTCCAGCCAGTAAATATGTGAATTAAAACAATTGATATTTTAATTAATTTAATTAATTCCACATAATAAATATGCTCAATTAATCTGTGAATTAGATCAATTGATTTTTTAATTAATTTAATTAATTCCAGCCAGAAAAATGATATCAATTGATATTTTAATTAATTCCAGCCAATAAATATGCTCAATTACTATGTTAATTAAAACAATTGATATTTTAATTAATTTAATTAATTCCAGCCAGTAAATATGCTCAATTAATATGTGAATTAGATCAATTGTTTGTTGTCACACAAACGTTCCACTGATCCAGCACCGTCGTCAATATCTATGGGTGGTGTGGATATCGACGTATCAGATACTCTTGATGTTCTGGGCATGAAGATACAGGGTGATGCTCGCTGGGCTAGCCATATATTCGAAGTGTCGAAAGAAGCATTCAAGTGTTTGGGCTTTTTAAAGCGGTGCAAGAAATACTTCACCCCATCTGATCTCGTAAATATTTACACCACCTACATCCGGCCTAAAATGGAATACAACTCGCATATATGGGCAGGGGCTCCATTAACATCTTTGAAGCTTCTGGACCGTGTACAGAGGAGAGCGGTGGTGATGATAGGGGATGGTAGGGTATCCAGCTCTATTGTCTCCCTACAGCATCGCCGAAATGTGGGTTGTGTATCGCTATTCTATAGATATTTTAATGGTATCTGTTCAGAAGATATCCGTCGTCTGGTCCCTGACGTTAGAACATTTAGCCGGAATACTCGGCTATCCAGGGTCTCTCATCCGTTCATTGTCAAATGGCCGGTTGACCGGACGACGCACTATAGAGAAAATTCGTTCTTCAGCCGGACTGTTCGTTTGTGGAATAATCTTCCTGCAAGTGTTTTTCCTGCCTGTTATTACATTACCAAATTCAAGGCCAACGTCAACAAACACTACTCCCTCTTTCCTCCCTCCAATACCCTTATTTCCCATCGCTAACACAGTGCATTGCATTTATAGGGGGCATCCCCTGAGTGTTAGTCAAAAAAAAAAAAAAAAAAAAAAAAAAAAATTGATATTTTAATTTATATAATTTATTTTTTAATTGCGAAATTATTACACAAACTAATATTTCAATTTGTTTTATTAATTTTTTTAATTGAATTAAAAAAATTTGTTTACAGTGAAAGTTTAAACATTTAAACCCATCAAAAATTAAGAATGGCTTCGTGCGTGAAGAGTTGGCCGAGTCAATCATGGTCTCTTGGAAACCAACGTGGTTGTCAAGCGACGGTCTAATCAATGTCTCGTGAGAGAAAGTCGAACAGAAGCTAATTGTCTGACCCAGCTTAGGAGGATTATTCTGAAGACTAGGAATGATCATTGCCATGAGCTTGTATAGCAAAATCAAGATGATTTTTGGGGGGGGTACCTAATCAGCGGGTCAAATGGTAGGGGTACAAATGAAACAATGATGGAACGCGTCGTCAAGCGGAGGTTTGATCCAGCGTCAATGATGATATCTTTGAAAGTACCCGTTAGGCAAATCGAAGAGGTTACTCAGGCGAAGGTCTGATCAATAGCAACGGACGAAAGCCAATAATCTGGCCTAGGAGGATTATTCTTAAGACTGCCTTCAGGTTTTAGATCAGAATAGCGAATGACTCTTGGGCTAACCTGTATCTCACTGGTAACCTGTATCCAATGGTAGGTTGTGAATATAACGGGCGTTATGGCGAAGAAATGTACCGTCAAGTGTTGAACCGAGTGTAATCGCTGTCTACGGCAGCAACTGCAGAGAGTAAGGATAGAATAATCTGGTCCAGCTTAGGAGCATTAGTCGCAGGGCCATTGGCATGAGCGCTCTGAGCGGTAAGAAAGCCATGTTCACGATTAGGGCATAACACCTATCTGTAGATATCCGTGTGCGTCTTAAGGAAAGCACACGGGAAGCAAGGTTTGACCAGAAGGTCTGTCGGCAGATTCAAGATGATTGCGAAGAGGCTCCGGAACTTGCTCCTTGAATGAAATATTACCTAAAAATTTTGAAAAACTCCACAATTTGAACAATGAAAAATTCCCAAATTTTTTATAAAAAAATTATGACTCAAAATGAATTATTACCTATAAATTATGAAAAATTTCCCAAATTTAACAATTAAATCTTCCCCATTTTTTTAATTTTGAGGATTTTTTCGTTTTTTTTTGGGATATTTTCAAAACAAATGTGAATCATATGTGATATTTTTTTTATATAAAAATTTTTCATTGTTCAATTTGTGGAGATTTTCAAAATTTTTAGGTAATATTTCATTTTGGGTTTCATATTTTCATATGAAAAACTCCCCAATTTTCATATGAAACCAGAAATGAAATATTACCTAAAAATTGTGAAAATCTCCACAAATTGAACAATGAAAAATTCACCAAATTTTTTATATAAAAATATGACCCAAAATAAAATATTACATGAAAAATTCACCAAATTTTTTATAAAAAAATTATGACTCAAAATGAATTATTACCTATAAATTATGAAAAATTTCCCAAATTTAACAATTAAATCTTCCCCATTTTTTTAATTTTGAGGATTTTTTCTTTTTTTTTTTGGGATATTTTGAAAACAAATGTGAATCATATGTGATATTTTTTTTATATAAAAATTTTTCATTGTTCAATTTGTGGAGTTTTTCATAATTTTTAGGTAATATTTAATTTTGGGTTTCATATTTTCATATGAAAAACTCCCCAATTTTCATATGAAACCAGAAATGAAATATTAGTTAGCTAAAAATTATGAAAAACTCCACAATTTGAACAATGAAAAATTCACCAAATTTTTTATAAAAAAATTATGACCCAATATGAAATATTACCTAAAAATTATGAACAATTTCTCCAATTGAACAATTTTTTTTTTTTAATTTTGAGGATTTTTTTTCTTTTTTTTTGGGATATTTTCAAAACAAATGTGAATCATATGTGATATTTTTTTTTTTATAAAAATTTTGTGGAATTTTTCATTGTTCAATTTGTGGAGTTTTTCATAATTTTTAGGTAATATTTCATTTTGGGTTTCATATTTTCATATGAAAAACTTCCCAATTTTCATATGAAACCAGAAATGAAATATTAGTTAGCTAAAAATTATGAAAAACTCCACAATTTGAACAATGAAAAATTCACCAAATTTTTTATAAAAAAAATATGACCCAAAATGAAATATTACCTAAAAAATTGTGAAAAAATTTCCAAATTGAACAATTAAAATGAAATATTACCTAAAAATTATGAAAAACTCCACAACTTGAACAATGAAAAATTCGCCAAATTTTGGAAAAAATTTCATATGGGACCAAAAATTTAAATATTACCTAAAAATTATGAAAAACTCCCCAATTGAATACTTAAAAACTCCACAATTTTTGTTAATTTTTGGAGAATTTTTCGTTATTTTTTTGGGACAACATTTTTCAAAACAAAAATGAAATATTACCTAAAAATTATGAAAAATTACCTAATTGTGTATGACTATTTTTCGGGGAATTCTTAATTTTATTTTGTGGTATTTGTGGTCTTTCCTACATACGGACACCTAGCATTGAGGAGATAACGGCCGAAGCGGTTAAAAACTGTGTTAAACTTTCACAATGGACCATCCGAAGCATAGTCGTGGGCAAGATTTGCGGGCAATTCATAAATGGCAGGCATTCAATCATCGATCCACATAAATATTTCACTCACTTGCCCAAATGTTCACGCTTCAGTGGATGGCGGTCAGTGGGCATACAAATTACATTGTATGCAGTTCACTAAATTGCGCCAGTTCATGCGTGGAATGTGTGCGTACATATACGAGTATGTAAACACCGTGAAAGAAACTGAGAAATGCCCACGTGTACTCTAACAAAGCCTATAAATGCCTCTAGCTGCCGACCTTCACCCTCTCCGGATTAAGAAATTCCCAATGCATAGGTAAGAAGTCAAGGCAAGACGAAGGCAAATGTCTTTGGGCTAGCGTTTCTCCAAAATCAAACAAACGCATGTGCCAACATTCGATACAATTGGAGTGTGGCCTTTGCACAGGACTATTCAAACAACACATCAGAAATGTCGATGCAAAGGTGAACTAATTTTTTACTTTTTTGGAAATATTCACTTTGCACACATCACTGTCAATATTGAAAATGCTGAGATCTGCTGCTGCGGTGAGTGACAGTGGCAGTCACAGTCACTGCAAGCCACTACAATGACAATTATTTAACTTTGTTTAGTTGCAGTCAGCTCACTGGGAGTCCGCGAGGACAAACGGCTGACCAATATCAAACAAAACGTGCATACACACACACACGTATGTATGTGCAGAATTAAATGTGCACAAGTCCTTGTGTGGTGATTCTCATTTTCCTTGCCGAAAAGCAATGAAAACTTTATATCATTTCTAAGGATACGAGGGCACCCCAACACCACCATCGTCCCTGCCAAACAGCGCTGTGTGTCTGTTGTACCCCATTTGTTGTTGTTGTTGTTGTTGTTAGCCTTATGTGCACACTGGAGTAAATCATTCCCTCCTCCTGTTTACAAAAAGAAGAAAAGACCAAAAGAAGTGTTGGATGTCATTTTATTATTATTTTTCGTTTTTATTCAGTTTTTGTTGTTGTTGTTCCTACTTCTGTATTCTTGTGCCTTAACGACGAAAAACTGTGGGAATAAAAACAGGATTCACGTATTTTGGTCATTTATATGTGGCATCCTTTTTTTTTTTATTTTTATTTTTTTGCTGTTGGTCTTTGCCAGCCACCCAGCCAACATTTAGCATCACCGGCGGAGAGCCGATTAATCCACAACAAAGGCCATGATGTGCATAGGAAATCTACTACTCATATTCAACACTGCGGTGTTGTGTCATGTAAAGCGGAAGAGAAGGACGTTTCCGTTTTTGTTGTGACCAATTTGCCGGGCATTTTCTTATAGTAGAATCCGTCGGTTTCCGTCATATTGACAGATAGAGTGTATGAGCCAAGGATTTCAATAATGCAATTGTCAATTATTGTTGACAGTTGGCGTCTATCTGTTCACATGCCACCAATAATTTCCATTTCCATTCGCCCCTACAGGAAACGTAGTATTTGCTGAATTGCGTTAACTTTCTAAATGTTTTGCCCTCTTTGCTGAATAAATTTCTATACCAGAGAAGGTTTGTTGAACTGAGGGAATTTCAGGTATTTTTCCACGCCATCACGTCTGAAGACAATATTTGCGATATTGTTTGCCTACACATGAACGCTGGGTAGCCTCCACTTTCTATACCAGGATCCTAGAATAAATTGGCCACCCTGTGCTGCCACAGGATGAACAATTTTGTTCAAGTCAGATTGGCCTGTAGTGGTTAATGTGGCTAATAAATATAGCTCTCCGAAACCCAGTGCAATACACTACGCGAGAGGTTTGTAGAGAAAGAGTTAAGCTTTCAGGAAAGTTTATCGTTGACCACCCTGTGCTACTACAGGGCGTCGAATTTCTATTAGATCTATCATACCAGTATTGGTCGATTTAGTAGACGTTGCTCAACGCCATTGCAGCTTTGTAGGCCAGTTGTTAGGCTTTCAGAAAGGAGGTGAGATACAGGGTGACAAACTTGTTACAAGGCCCGAACGAGCTTGTAAAAAATACAGGATGACAATGATGGATTATCTCATGAACACTGGTGAACGGGTAAGATTAAAACCTTTTTAAACCGCCGCTTTCCATCTCGTAAATGTTGGCTTCCTTACAAGTAATCTCCAAGTCAAGTAAAAAGTATCCGAGAACAAGACCAGTTATTCGGTGTCGTCTGTAGGCAGCGAACATGTCTGAAGACTTATATGAAAACGAGTAAATCGCGGGCAGTTTGACAACTTCGTGACTTTACAAAACATTATTTTCAAATTAAATAAAATAGTGAAAATCGTGTGCTTAAGATTTCGTTTTGAGTCTTATGGCTTAAAATCAAACATCTCCGGAAATACGTGAAGCACCTTGTCGGACCTCTGTAAAGAAATTGGTGGACAAATTCGAGCTGTTGTGACGAGTTAGTGATGTGAAGAATATATCGATTTTTTTGTAATGTGATGGGGGGGTTCAGCCCTAATTATCACATTTCAAAAATGTGAAAAATCATACCAAAATCATACGTGTTAGTTTGGTCAATGTAACACTTTGGGGCTATTTTTTTAATTTTCCAAATGTGATAATTATGATCTTAGCCCCAAAACATGTTAAAAAGAAATCGATATATGATTCACTTTTGTTTTGAAAATATCCCAAAAAAAAAAATTAAAAAAATTTCACTGTTTTTTTTGAGAATTTTTCAAACGAAAAATTTTCCAAAATTAAAAAATTTGAGAATAAAAACAAATTGGAGAATTCAAAAGAAAATGCCCCAAAAACAAAAAAAGGAAATATTAGCTAAAATTGATTAAAAACTTCCCAAGTTTTTGGGGAAATTCTTAACATTTTTTGGGGCATTTTTCAAAATCGAAAAAGGAAATATTACCTAAAAATTATGAAAAATTCCTCAATTTTGTTTTGCCTTTTTTTAGATCCTATTTTTTCATAAATTGGTGAATTTTCCATTGTTATCATTTTTTTAACAGTTTTCATATGAAAATGCCCCGAAAACAAAAAAAAAATATTAAAAACTACTCAAATTTTTTGGCGAATTCTCCCTTTTTTTTGCACATTTTTCAAATCGAAATATTACCTAAAAATTATAAAAAAAAAAAAAACTCCCCGATTTTTTGGGGAAATTATTTCCTTTTTTGGGTATTTTTTATAGAGTTTAATTTTTCATACATTTTTTGGGGGGTTTTTCAGTTTTTTTAGGGAAATTTTCATATTGGATTTTTGTTGGGGTGGGGTCTGGATTTATCGAAAAACGAAATATTATCTAAAAATTTAGAAAAACTTTTTTGCATTTTTCCTAATTTTTCATAAATTGGGGAATTTTCCATTGTTATCATTTTTTTTAACAGTTTTCGTATGAAATATGCCCCGAAAACAAAAAAGGAAATATTACCTGAAAATTATAAAAAAAAGTCCCCAATTTTTTGGGGAAATTTTTTCTTTTTTTGATCATTTTTTATAGAGTTTAATTTTTCATAAACTCCCCAATTTTTTTTTGCATTTTCCTAATTTTTCATAAATTGGGGAATTTTCCATTGTTATCATTCTCTGTAACAGTTTTCGCATGAAAAATGTCCCGAAAATAAAAAGGAAATATTACCTAAGAATTATGAAAAACTACTCATTTTTTTTTTGGGGAATTCTTCTCTTTTTTTTGCACATTTTTCCAATTTTTTGGGGATTTTTTTTTTTTCTTTTTTTGGGCATTTTTTATAGAGCCTAATTTTGCCATAAATTGGGAAATTTTTCATTGTTAACATTTTTTTAACAGTTTACAGATGTATCAAAAATTTAAATATTAACTACAAATATTGAAAAAATTACCATTTTTTTGGAGGAATTTTTCATCATGAGATTTTTTGGGGAAATCTTAATTATTTTTTCGTGGCATTTTTCACAGAGCCAATTCAATTTAACAAAAAATGAAATATTACCCAAAAATTATGAAAAACTGCAGTTTTGATTCTGTTAGTCGAGTTCGATATCATTTATTATTTCGATTTCTTTGCAAAAATAGAAATGTTTAAAAAATGTTTCAAGCAGCTTGTGTTTGCGTTGATTGCAGGCAAGGTATAATAAATAATCTCGAACTAGACCAACAGAAACGAAACTACATGAAGAATAGAATAGATCAACAAATCATAAACAAAATTACGAAAAACTTCAATTTTTTTTTGGGGAATTTTTCATTATGAGGTGTTTTTTGTATGCGATTTTTTGGGGGAATTCTTAAATATTTTTGGGGACATTTTTCATAGAGCCCAATTATTAGATCACTTCGAAGGAATGTTGGGCAATGTTCATACACAATCGGAAGCCATTTCATAACCATGAACGCAATAACACCAGACCCCAAAGTCGACAGTCGAAGCAGCGGAGTTTTTCAACGAACGTCTAGGTCAACAAGGCGTAAGCAACTCTTATTCACTGCATGTCTACTAGGGTGGAGTGAAAACAATCTTTTTTTTTAATCTGAAAAAGTTAACCTCGGAAAGAGATGTAGTCTGGGGTCCTAATGAGGGGAAAAATAAAGAAAAACATTTTAAAAAAATTTTAGGGGTCGCGCCCCTCCCTCGAAATTTGGAAATTATCGCTATTTTGGCGTTGATTTTAGAAAAGTCCTAAAAAGCTTGAGCTTGTTCAGTGCCCAAACAAAAGTATTTGAGGCAAATATGAGGATAATCGACTAATATTTGTAGCTTTGGTGGCGATTTCATTGTTCAGTCAATTTTCTGAAGAAGGGACGATTTGACTTATTTTACTTTTTGAAATTTTTGAACAATGAGAACATTTATTTTAAATTTTGTCATGCCCTTATTTCATTGTTTACGCTATTGCAAACATTTATTGACATAAAACTTTTTAGGATTTTTCTAAAATCAACGCCAAAATAGCGATAATTTCCAAATTTCGAGGGAGTGGCGCGACCCCTAAAAATTTTTTAAATTTGTTTTCTTTATTTTTCCCCTCATTAGGACCCCAGACTACATCTCTTTCCGGGATTAACTTTTTTTTTTTTAATTTCACTCCACCCTAATGTCTACGTTTTCGTTCACAGCAATTATCATGGAAATTGGTAAAAAGATCACAGTTGATATATTATGCACAGCTGTTGGGCAGATTTGGTATTGATTTGTAGCAGAAAAAAGCTCATTTGACGAATAAAAACAAATTATTTGAAACTTTGACATGTCAAAGATCCAAAACTTTGGCCTACGAACTGTTACCTTGACTATTTTCCATTACCAAAGCTGAAAAATAATATCTGGCAGATTCGGGATTCTGACTACTGTGTGTAAGTTCAACTTAATATCGTGGAGGACGAAACTGGGCCCACATTGGAACGAATTTAAATGTCATGCAGTGGATCGAATGAACTGGATTATTGACACCCCACGTTACTTACAGCAGTAAAACGAATAAATACAGGGTGGCCCATTTAACATTTTAATTACAAAAAATAAATACTGATCAGTTTTTTTGAAATTTATTAAATTGAATTGAATTTTATAAATTACTTACAGCAGTAAAACGAATAAATACAGGGTGGCCCATTTAACATTTTAACTAAAAAAAAATACTGATGAGTTTTTTTGAAATTTCTAGTTTTTATTGGAAAGGTTGAACTGGAACACAATATCATGCATATGACTACCAGCATGAAGAATTCTACGGACAAATTGAGCTTATTCACTAGGGTGGAGTGAAAACATGTTTTTTTTTTAATTTGAAAAAGTTAACCTCGGAAAGAGATGTAGTCTGGGGTCCTAATGAGGGGAAAAATAAAGAAAAAAATTTTAAAAAAATTGGAAATTATCGTTATTTTGGCGTTGATTTTAGAAAAATCCTAAAAATTAACGACTTAACTTATTCGAAATTTAAAAGTTTGAGCTTGTTCAGTGGCCAAACAAAAGTATTTGAGGCAAATATGAGGATAATCGACTAATATTTGTAGCTTTGGTGGCGATTTCATTGTTCAGTCAATTTTCTTAAGAAGGGACGATTTGACTTATTTTACTTTTTGAAATTTTTGAACAATGAGAAAATTTTTTTTAAATTTTTTCATGCCCTTATTTCATTGTTTACGCTATTGCAAACATTTATTGACATACAACTTTTTTAGGATTTTTTTAAAATCAACGCCAAAATAGCGATAATTTCCAAATTTCGAGGGAGTGGCGCGACCCCTACAAATTTTTTAAAAATTTTTTCTTTATGTTTCCCCTCATTAGGACCTCAGACTACATCTCTTTCCGAGGTTAACTTTTTTTTTTGAATTTCACTCCACCCTATTATTCACATCTCGGCGGCTATGTGATTAATCATTATTGCCCATTCAAATTTAAAATTATATGTAATTACCTATCAACAGAATTATTGTCATTGCCCCGCTACATTTTTCAAACTTTAATTTGGTTTTCTTTTTGTATATAATTTTTTTTAAAAGAAATCCCTCAAACTTTCTCATTCTCAGAAAACTGTTGTCACCCGTTTGATCCGTCTGAGTTTTGTGTTATTCGGTTGCCTTTTCCTCCAAACAAATGATTAATCGATTTTCACAGCAAATCCAAGCCAAACGTGTCACAAGGAAGCTAAGCAACCGAGAGCAAAGAAAATACTCTGTTTGCCTAAATTCTTAAATGAAAGCGACAAAGCGCACTAACAAACGTAATTCAAGGCGACATTTGCATTTTTAATACTAAAAAAAAAAGCTGAAATTAAACATAGATTTTTTTTTTGTATTAAAGACGATGGTGATTTTTTTCCATGGTGTGCCAGCACAACATGTGAAGCGGTGATAAATGACAGAGAGAGAGAGAGAGAGGGGGGAAACAAAAAGAATCACTGCCGCTAGGCAAAATTGACAACAACAAAAATTGAACTTTTTTTTGCTTTGATTTCGGTAATGGTGTCACATTCTACGGTGCTGTGTGCTCATTGTAAAGTGGTCAACTGTACGGACGGACGGAGTGACCATGCATTGTCATCATCATCATCATCAAAAAAAAAAAAAATAATAATAATATGGTAGAATCTCATCACAGCGTCATAAAAAACCAAAAAAAAAAAAAGAGGAGCATTGAGGAGAAGAAGAACAGAAGCTCACCATGGGCGTACATTGACACTGAGAGCGAGTTCTTGATTCAAAGGAATAAAAGGGTACCCACTAATGACAACAACAACCTACCACACAGACACTCACACACTAGGAAAAGGTTAAGGTATTCATCGGGAAAGCTCCGAACAATAGATTTAGTTGGCAGTAATAAGAAATGTACACAACATTCGCGAACCGTTGGACAATCGAAGGCTGCTTGCTGCTGCCACCACCACCACCATCACCATCACAGATCTTGTACGTCTTCCACTCTGGGTATATGAGTACTCCAAGCACTCCACTCCTTTTGTGTGTGATATATGAGTAAGTTGTACCTGAAACACTACCTAGCGAGGATGTGCTGTGATGATCTTGTGAATGCAGCCACGGCGGCGGCTTCACTGGTCTATGTGTCCCCGTGTCCCTGTGTGTGTGTGTGTGAGTGGTGTCTCATCTCATTGTTCTACGTCGTTGTGGCTAAGCTCTTGTGTACACTCAGCGAGCCAGTGAAAGGAAGATAGAAAGGATCTCTGTTGCATCTCTATGGGCAATATCATTTGATATGACAAACAAACAAAAAAAAAACTCACACAACAACAACAAACCGATGAGGAGGACGATGATGATCCTGAGGTGGCTGCTTTGCATAGAGCAGCATCGGCAGCGGCAACGGCAACGGTGGCAGCAACAATAGCAGCAATAAAATGATGCCAGCAATGAAATAATGAAATCATGACCACACGATTTTTTTTCTCCGTTTGTTTGTTTCCTTGTTGTTGTTATCATATCAGAGTCCAAAACCTATAGACTTCCTTCAAGGCATTTTGGGGTATATCTTTTTTTTTTTTTTTATTGTATTGTAGGTTGGGTTCATCATGATGACGATGATGATGGTGCTGTGCAATGCGGTGCGATGTGATGCTTCTGCTGTGGCTGCTGTCGATTTGCATTGTACTCTTGCCCTTCAATCTCAGGGGTACATTCTAATTTTGCCTACACCTCTGTCTCCCTTTTTGGGTGTCTGTTGGTGCGGCCACGTCTATTGCCGGTGGGAAATTTTTATCGAAATCGCACGAGAAAAACAAAAAGTTCACCCAGCAACCTCCTCTAATATTCGTCGTCTTTTCTTCTTTTGATATCTTTCAGAAACTTTTGTCATATTGTGGAATGTTTTGTCGTCACTTTTTCTTTTTTTTTTTTTGTTAAAGGAAATCTTTAATGTCCATAAATTAACGGTGCAACAACAAAATATCGGAACCATAGAACAATAACGAAATTGGATGAAGGTGTTAAAATATAAAAGAGTTCGCTTTGTTGTTATGTTCACACAGCCAATAACAGCAACAACCACAAAGGCCTTAAGAAGCCAAAGCAGCGAAAAATCGTCGTTTCTTTTTTGGGCAAATAACGGTTGTATTTATTATTGAGTTTTTTTTTTGGATGACCTCTGATTTGAAGACATGGAGCAGTTTTACTTGAATAAGTGCGAGGTCTATAGTTTCCGAGCGCACTAATTTAGCAGGGCCTTCTCAGGAAAAGACTCAGATTAAAAAAAAACCTTTAAAAAAATGGACAGTTCAGAAAAAAATACGGGCCAAAAATGTTCAATTGCTGTCGTAATTGAAATTAAGCTTGGAAATCAATTAATGTTGTAATTGAACTTAGAAATTCTTGGTGAAATCCATGTAAAAAATAGTAAAAAAATCAATTACTTATTTAAAATTTGAGTAATTGAATTCACAAGTTTTGTAATTGGAAGAAAATCAATTAAAAAAGTAATTGAATTGACGAATTCCATACAAACTTCGTAATTGATTTCAAAAATATGTTTTTTCTGTGTAGCAGGACCTTCTCAGGAAACACCTCATTGAGGAAAGATTCAAAAACCATTCTAAAAAAAATCGAACAGTTCAGATGTTATTCCAGCAGGGCCTTCTCGGGAAAGTCCTCATTGAGGGAAGGCCGTATTATCCGATTCAAAAAACCTTCTAAGAAATAGAACTGTTGAAAAATTATTCTAGCAGGAACTTCTCGGGAAAGGCCTCAGTGATGGAAGGCCTTATTATCAGATTAAAAAAACCTTCTACAAAAATCGGACAGTTCAAAAGTTATTCCAGCAGGGCATTCTCGGGAAAGTCCTCATTGAGGGAAGGCCTTATTAGCAGATTCAAAAAACCTTCTACAAAAATATGTCAGTTCAAAAGTTGTCCAGCAGGGCCTTCTCGGGAATGTCCTCATTGAACTTTCTAAAAAAAAATCGGACAGTTCAAAAGTTATTCCAGGAGGGCCTTCTCGGGAAAGTCCTCATTGAGGGCGGGCCTTATTACCAGATTCAAAAATAGTACAGTTCAAAAGTTATTCTATGCACACGTAACAAAGACTTCGTTCCAAGCGCCTCGGTAGGCAAGTTGGTAGCGTGCTTGCCTATCAGCGTGGGGGTTGTGGCTTCGATTCCCAGCCGATGCTTTGATCTGTCGCTGCAAAAATCTAGCCATATGGTCTAAGTCACCCGGTTTAACCTCGGACCCAAAATTATAATATACTTTTACTTTTTAAATGTAATTAATAATAAATAAATAAAATAACGAATTTGTCTTAAATTCTTTACTCATTCCCAAATGCCTTTCTCTTATACTTTCCGCAAATGCCCTCCACGACAGTAGTCGTAAATCCCTTACCCTCCTGCCTCCCTTCATCACCGAAGGAATGCCTTATTTTAAGATCGAAAACACATTCTGGGTAAGGTCTTCTAAAAAACAAAGACAAAGACAGATCCATATTAGAATGTTGCTTCGGTAGCAAAAGCTAACAATCGAAATGCCTTACACATTCCCAAATGCCTTATGTGGGAAGTATTTTCAAGAAGGCCGCTTGATTCTCTATTAGACACTACACTCTTGGTTCCCTTACAATGGCAGGACTTTTCGAAGGCCTTTTTGTTTTAAATTGGAAATATTCAATAAACATTTCGGCTGCACTTGTTATTAAAGGCGTTTCATCGCAGTTTTGCAAATCACTTACTCATTCCCAAATGAGGTCTTTTAGAGGAACACTTTGCTTCCAGCTTCGAATTATTGCAATTTGGTGACAACTTTAGTTCCCGAAGTGTTCCTTTTCACTGGCCGCCTCGGTGGTGCGACTCAACGCCTCTGGATTACTGAAAGAATTTAGCTAGATGACGAAGAAAGTTTAAATCCAAGATATTGTAAGGCCACCAAATAGCCTGAATAGGAATATCACAGGACACGATACATAATTTAAGCCTCTAATTGTGTTTAATTTCATAAAAATATTTCATAAAAAAGTATTATCCCTCTAACCGGCTTCCAACAGGATGAATACCCCAAAGACATGGCAAAGATTGACAAAAATTGGTTGCCTGGGCAAAATTGTCAGATGATGAAATAACCTGTGCAAAGTCTAGGCCTTAACGGGATAGAGAATTTGTGAAGATGCGACAACACAATCGAGAGCCTACACAGAGAAAAAGTTAGCTAAACTTAAACATAAATAAACATGATTTGTAGTCTACGTTATATAAGGTTAATTTAAAATCATTGTACTTTCGGCTCTGTGAAGTAAAACTTTTCTACAGAAACTAGAAATATTAGAGATGGTTCAAAAAGCTTTAGGTGTAATTTGATAACCAATTAGTAAACAAATTATATCAGTAAGTCTGCCGATTCTCTGTCATGGAATTTTAAGGGAATTCCCCCTTTTTTCCATTGTCGCAAATAGTTAAACTGAGAAAAGTGCTGGTGACCATCCCGTCTCACACTAGGCAATTTTAACAGTCCCAACTCTCCGTTTGAAGGAAAGAGCGGTAAGGAGAATGGAAAGGGAAAAATATTGCTCGTACTCGTAATTTCTTTTTGGCCATTTGGCGAAAAAACAATTTCCTTGTTTGACCACAAGAGGCAAGTTCAAAAGGTAATCATAAAAATTGCCTTGCGTGAATCGGGACATAGGGACTCTCAGCCGTTCAATGTCAATGTAGAGAATAATTATCCTTGTGCCGAACTGTTCGTATGTGGAATACAGCAAGTTTCATTTCCTCCGAGCCAGAACTTCTGGCTGAAGTTGTCGTTCAGCATCAGGCCAAATTAGGTGATTTGGCTAAATCTTTTTCAATCTAGCCTAAACTAACCATCCCCATGTGATGTGTAACGTAACATCAATTAAATAATTTGAAGATTTTATCCATTTGGGTATTTGGCCAACTTATCTCGTGACTCTATTCGTTTCTTATAGAAACCCCCTTACATTTAAATTATGATATCCTCTTTCATGTGAAAAATGAATCCAAAAGCTGTTGTTTTTAATTGGTGTGTGTGTGTGTGTGTGTATGGGGAAAAAAACAAAATCAAAAAATCCCAGGAAGAAAAAAAGGCTCAAGTGTTGACAGTTTTAAATAAAGCTGTCAGCTTTTCTCACATCTGTAGGTAGAAATGTATGCGATGCGGCTAGAATGCATGTAACTCTAGTGGTTGTTGGCTCCTCCATGGTCCCATGTTTTCCGTTTTCTGTCTCTGTTTGGTATTTCACTTATTACATTAACTATTAACGCACGCACACACACACCCAGACCGATGGACAAAAACAAAAGATGCTTATTTTTTGTTGCTTCTGCTGGGATATGGAACGCAACACATGGATGGAGAACGCTTTGAATACCATGGAGCGAGCGAACGGATGATGTCGAAATGCTTGCTCGACACACATTATTCTGACGATGCACTGCGGCTTGTCTGGTCTGGTCTGGCCTCGTCTCTTCTCGCCTGTCCCCGCGCCCATGTTGTGCAGCAATGCAAAAAAAAAATAAGAAGAACGAACGCATCGACCAACCAGAAGGGGTACATGATTTCTATACGAACGAGTACAACCAAACAACATTAAAAACGAAAACGAAATAAGAGGAAAATTTAGCGCAAAACAAGCACCAACAATAAAGCCAACACATGTTGGCTTAAAACTCACAATGCGTTTTTTCCACTGCTATGGAATACGAGGAGTAAGAGCAAAAAAAAAAACATGTTAATGGCCGTCAGCTTTACAGAAGAAGAAGAAGAAAAAAAAACACACACACAACGTCGACCAAACAGGAGAATAAAAGCGAAACTGAATTACATGGGCTGGACGACACATCTTGAGCTGATGTAATCCAGCAATAACCAGAAACTGGCTGCAGGGCGGCGGCGGCAGCAACTCAGTTGCCGCTGCCTGTTGTTCGTCTCAGATTTGTGTATAACTGGCGACGAACCACATGATGAGGATGACGATGACGATGATGATGACGACTCCACACTACTGAACTACTAAACATATGCAGCACATCACCTCATTCCGCAACAGCAGTCACACAAACAAGCAACACCGGCAGCAGCTTTATTCCGTCTACCATATGATGTGTTTGTATGTAAACGACGGCCACCAGCGCCCTACGAGGGGAGGTATAATAATAAAAAAAAAAAACAAATAAGTCTGGTCAATAATTTCGTTTTTTTGTATCTAATCGGGGCGACAACTGTCTCAATTCGAGGCAACTTTGGACAGGCGACCACATATCGTTTGTTTCTCCAGATGGGGATTTTGCCAGAGTTTCTGGAATCTGTAAGGTTGTCGCGAGATTTGCTAACTCATCTGCTGTGCAGTTTCCTGGTGTGACCCTGTATTCTGAACAGTTGAGCCATCCCGTTGAGCGATTTGCGGCAGTCCAGGGCCGGTGTGGAGTTCTGGAAGACAGAATCGCGAGATTTAAAGGCAGCTTGCCTATCAGAGAATATGTTTATCCCCCATTGAACTGATGACGTTATATCTCAGTCTTGCTGCCACTTCTTTAATGACAGGAGGCGCTCAAACTACAAATTTAGTGTAATGTGTAGGCTGACGAATAGTTCACGGAACTCTAGTGAACCGAACTCTATTTGACTGGTTTTCAATACATTTGCATTAAGAGCTGTGTCTGATTTGTTCTTCTCCCTTAGCCTAGCTAATAAATCGACAGCGAAGAGAACACGTCGTGGACTCTCTGCTTAGAGACAAAATATTAAATCAGAAAAATGCTATTGTGATTTTTTTGTTATCCGCCTAATTATTTTTGTATCACATTAAACTACATGCCGCTCTTTTGGAAAGTTTTTTTTTATCAAAAACTGAATTTCATAAAATTTCTTTCTCTCATTTGAACAGATAAAAACACTAACACAAGTATTGACAATAAACTATTTTAAAAATAAATTTCGTTCGAGAGTTTCTCATGAGAAAGTGAATTTGCATATTTTTTTGAGAGTGCATTTTGACGGCTCTTCCGGAAATTAATTCTCATTCGCAAATTTCTCATGAGGAAGTGAAATAGCACATAAACTCATCAGAAACCGAATTTCATAAAATTTATTTATTTATTATTAATTACAATACAAAGTAAATTTATATTCTAATTTTTGGGTCCAAGGGTAAACCGGGTGACACAGACCATATGTTTAGATTTTTGCAGCGACAGACCAAAGCCTCTAACACTAACACAAGTATTGAAAATAAACTATTTTAAAAATAAATTTCGTTCGAGAGTTTCTCATGGAAAAGAAAATTTTTTATAGGGAACTTTGAACTCACGAATTTCTCATAAGAAAGTGAAATAGCATATTATTTTTGTCATTGAAAGAAAAAAAAAATGTTCTCACACATTAGTTTTTTTATGGTAAACACTTAGACAAGCATTCACAAATACTTCTCTGAAAATTAATTCTAGGTCGTGCGTTTGTCATGAGAAAGCGAATTGTATTAAACAACTCCTTAAAAAAATATTTCTCCTTCGTGAAAGGGGAGTATGAAGATGAGAATTGTTAATATTAAAAAAAACATACAAGTATTGACATCCACACTTTTTGAAATTAATTATCATTTTTGAGTTTCTCATGAAAAAGTGATTTTGCATTTTTTCCCTTCATTTGATCAGCAAATCATTTCTCACTCATGCGTTTTGTGAGCATAGGAAAATTTACAAAAATTCTTTTAGAAATTAATTCTCGTTTGTGAGTTTCTCATGAGAATTCGTGGGAAACTGAACTGAATAAAATACATAAATTCTCCTTCGTGAATTTGCCAATGAGAAAGTCAATTTGCATATTATTCGTTAGCTTCTCATCAGAAATTGAATTTCATATAATTTCTTTCTTCGTTTCTTTCTTTCGTTTGAACAGGGTACAACACTGGTACAAGAATTGACAAATAATTACTTTAGAAATAAATTTCCTTTGAGAGTTTCTCATGATAATTCGTGAGCTTGTCGGGGAATACTGAATTGAATTTAAAATATTATTTCTCCTTCGTAAATTTGCTAATGAGAAAGTGAATTTGAATATATTTTGGTGTTCTCATTTGAATATAAACTCAGTTCTCTCACTCATGACTTTTGAATGCCGCACACTTACACGAGAACTTCTACGGTTCTTTTGTAAGTTAATTATAGTTCGTGGAAGTGAATGGAACTACAATCAATCTATTAAAAATTAATTATCGTTTGCCTGTTTTTCGTTAGAATGTGAATTTGTATATTATTTTTTTTTCTCATTTAAAAAAAAAACTATTTCTCAATCATGAGTTTTGTGTTCATAGGAAAACTCTTTTAGAAATAAATTAACGCAAGGGAGTTTTTCATGAGAAACTAAATTTGCATACTATTTTTCTTTTATCATTTGAATACAAAAAATTGTTTCTCATTTAAAAAAAACTATTTCTCACTCATGAGTTTTGTGTACATATGAAAACTCTTTTGGAAATTAAGTAACGCACGGGAGTTTTTCATGAGAAACTAACTTTGCATACCGTTTTTTTTCTCATTTGAATACAAAAAATATTTGTATCTTTTAAACAGAAAAATGCTCATGACTTTCGTATGAGAATTGCAACCACAATTTTAGAAAATTTATTCTCGTTCTGGGCTTTCTCATCAGAAAGTCAATGTAATCATAATGAGTTTTGTATGCCAAACACTCACACGAGAACTCACGTGCTCTCGGAGTGAAATTAAAGTCCATTTGCTAAACCGATTCTATTTTTTTAATTGTTATTCTTTTTATTTTTTTTTTGTTAAAAAAATTGTTTCTCATTTATAAAAAAAAACTATTTATCACTCATGAGTTTTGTGTACATATGAAAACTCTTTTAGAAATTAACTAACGCACGAGAGTTTTTCATGAGAACTCACGTGCTCTTGGAGTGAAATGAATGCCAGTTCGTGAGTTTGCTCATGAGAAAGTCCATTTGCTAAACCGATTCTATTTTTTTAATTGTTATTCAATTCTTTTTTTTTGTTAAAGCACTGAGTAATGTGGTTGAATCGTTACTGAAATTAATATTATTTACTCACCATATAAGGTTTTTGCATAAGGTTGATAAAGTGAATGGACTTACCTAGAAAGAAAAAGAACAAAATTAAATACCGATATCCATGGCAGTTGTTTGGATTATTTTTCAATATGTTATGTAAAATGTTACAATTCAAATAATAAAAAAAAAAAATAAAAAAAAGGGTTGTGGTCCGTATTATAATACCGGATCAGTGAAGCATTTATATAGTTTTTAGTTACAGCAAAAATATAGAACTGAGGTGGTACTGCAAGCAGCCGCAAATTACAATACAGACACGGCTCTTCAAACACAAAATGTCCGCGTTGGTATCTTCAGTCCTGTCTTCAATTGTCCAATATTCGCCGGCGATCCTTTTACGCTCTACAAGGTAATCGATGTGATTAATACCACAGATATCGGTGTTTGTTCAACGTTCTACCTTATAAGTCCACCACTTTGACTGTTAAGTAGTCCTCTTCCCAAAAGTCATTCGGACTAGGAGTGAAGATGGACAAACACTATTTTGAAATGGCCACAGTCGATCGATAGAGTTTGAGTAATTGGAGAACCATAATCACATCGAAATGTTCTATTTTTTGTATTAAAACTTATCTTATCATACCCCCCCAGCCTCCTTGCACATTTGCCATTCGCTGTAGTAAACCTTCGCTTAAAGCATTTTCATCTCTTGCATTTTAAAAGCGAACATTTTCCGGCAGACATTTGCTGTCGCACAACCCAACTCAGCCCTTTTTTTTCCAGTCAACACGAAATATGCTGGCGAGATGGAGTCGAAGTTAAAGAACTGGTCCCGTCAACGACCGACATAAAGTAAAACATTATAAAAGTCCTTGAAATGCAGTAAATGCAGCGTGACGCATTCTAGCTGTGCGGCATGCAGCACAGCGGAGGCAAAAACACAAAAACCCGTATTTATGCCGTGTAAATTTTATAATACCAGCAGAACACTATGCCATGCACCACTGCTACCTCCCCCCACCTCAAATGGCACTCCCCCCCCCCCCCCTGCTGGACACCGAGGAGACGACAAAAGGTAAGACATGAACAACTCGCATAAGATCAGATCCAAAGAATAGAAGAGAATGGCGGCGAGAACCGCTCACTATCACAGACACAAAGTTGGTTACTAGTCCACGTTTCTAGCTTAGCAACAAGGGCCGTAATTTAAGCTTGAAACTTAAACAGAAACTGACACCGACACCGACAACAACTGCAAGATGATGTGGTGGTGTGTAAGTGCGTGTGTATGTGTCTCTATGTGCATGTGTTGATGTTGGCTCAGCCAACTGCACTGGCAAACATTCTCTATGAGGGCGACTATTTATAAACTATTGGAATATTGCGACATGTTAGCACGACAGACTGTACCCAGAAGACTTCTTACGTTCTATGCCAGCCAGCGTTAGCCAATATTTTTTGCTTGACTTGGAGAGACGACTTGGTTGTCATGCAAGGGGTGTAGGTGTAATGAATATCTGTGGCCCCTCTAAAGGTTTATCGCTCTTTATTTCGGGGCGGGTTATTTTCATGGATTTGATTTTCTGCATTTTAAGTGAAAGCTGACATACTTTGCTGCTATCTTAAGTTGAGAAATCGTTGTTGCTGTTGCTGTTGTTTTTTTTTTTTGTATTTAAACACCAGCCACACAGAATCTCAATTTGGTTGCCCTTATTTTATTGCGAGTTCTTAAACAAAAAGAAGAAGGCCAAGAAAATACACCAACATAAATAAATTGGCAACAGTTGGATTGGCAGACCAATCCATGGCATGGAAGAGTGTAGTCGTCTTAACCCGCTTCGGGTAGGCCCTAGGAACAAAAAAAAGTCTTATGCTTTCGAGATTAACTGTATTCCGGGGAGAAAAGTTTAAATTTAGCACATTTAAAAGAAATATATAAAAGTGAACCGAATTAAAAAAATAAAAACAACTCCACAAAACTAATTAATCCCCGGGAAATGTTTCCCTATTATCTTAATATATATTTACCCTCGACACTGATTCATTGATTCACTGATACACTGATTCCCTGATTCACTGACTCTGTCACGCAGTACGTAGGAATTTAAATAGGCATTCTATAATAATTCTATAAATAATAATAATAAAAAAAATAATATTTTTTTTTGTACAGAAATTGTGTTTTCCCCAAATTTTTTTTCCAAATTTTTTTTTTTACAAAAATTTTTTTTTTTTGCAAAATTTTTTTTTACAAATTTTTTTTTTTCAACAAAAATTTTAAGAATTTGTTTTTTTATATTTCAACGGTCGCCATAGGCGCATTACAACTTACTAGTTCTAAATAAAATCTTCCCGGAAAGTTTTTTCCCTTTTTCCTGTTCCGCTATTCTAAACGAACTTCGAAGATGGGAATCTTTTCCCAGAGAAAAGAGTAGGCATTATAAATAATAATGTAATGTGATTTTTTGGGAATTATTTCGCCAATAAAAAATTGCAAGGGAATTCTGTTTGGATTACTAACTTTTTTTGCACACATACTAGTGAAATAATGTCGACATCTCTGCTTCCTGAGCTTGGAAGGGAACAAGCTGGTTTCCGTGTCCACAAATCCTGTGTCGATCATATTTAGATAGAGCAGTCTATAGAATGGAGATCACCTTTATACCTAACGTTCGCACACAGCCATATGGAATGCAACGGAATGCAAAGGTGTACCCGCTAATAAGACTCATCAAGGGTCTGCATGAAAATGCTACCTGTCGAATTCTTCACGAAAAACAACTGAGTAACAAGATAAACATAAACTCTGGTGTACGTCAGGGGCGTGTATTATCTACCTTGCTGTTTAACTGCGTACTCGCCGTCCCATAGAAGAGGCATCACCTGGGGTCTCCAAGGTGGATTGGAGGACCTTGACAATGCTGATGAGATTTGTCTACTGACTCACACCTTTTCAGACATGCAATCTAGACTATCCCTAGTCCAGGAAACTGCATCACATGATGGATTGAAAATTATGGAGACCATGGAATGCACCATCACGTGATATACATTCCATACATGATGTCATAAATAAATGCTTGAGAAAGATACTACATGTATTCTGGCCTAGGACAATTTCAAATTAACATCTCTGGGCAGAAACTGGCCAACAACCTATTCAAATGGAAATCTGCAAACGCAAATGGAATTCGATTGGACACACTTTGCGCAAACAAGCCATAGAATGGAACCCGCAAGGAAGCCGTCGTATAGGAAGACCATCGCACACATGGAAAAGGCAAATCGAAACTGAAATATCTAGCATGCACCTGCGTTGAAATGAAGTTGAATATCGAGCAAATTAAACCGTAAATCCGAATTTAAAAAATCGGGTTTAAAAACATTTGTTTTTTCCTTTTTTTTTAAGATTTTCTGCTCCATCTGAAAGAAAAAAATCTCCGTACAGAATTGAAACTGAAAGAAGGATTTGCTTGGTGAATTTTCTTCTATTATTGTTGTGGCAAAAAAACCATGAGTAAGATATTCAGATTGATCCGGGAAACCGAATTAAAGCAAAGGCTCTCGTGAAAGTTCAAACCATGAGTAAGTAAAGCAAAGGCTCGCGTGAAAGTTCCCCAACCAAAATGTCCATTAACAGTCCAGAACTTACAATTGGGGAACCTGAACCTGTTGAATCAGTGAGCTGTGCCCGACTGACTGGGACCTACTGTTTAAAGCCCGCTTCAAACGGCAAAACCTTTTTCTAGAGATGTTATACATGACTTAGCCAGCATTTACGAGGAAGTATGTGCACCATGACTTTAATGGGTTAAGCATTGGCAAGCTGCATTTTCAGCCCTTAACACGAAAATGCAAACTGCATATACAGTGACTGAATATCCCAAAAGCAAATAATACAACAACAACAAAAAACGCAAGAACAGCCTAAGGAACACTGTCATCTCCGTTGTCCACTCCACATCCATATCTTGTTTTCACATGTATTGAATGTATTTTTTTTTTTTTTTTTTTGGGAACGATACCCAGCCAGCAAGTGCACCGCCACCAGCAATCCAAATACTGATTTTGTGTTCAGTTTGGCGTGGAGTTGGTTTTTGCTGGTGCTGTAGCTTTTAATGAAAAGTAGGCCAAGTTAAAATTGTTTTAATAGTCTGATCAGATATAAAATGCAAAAGAATACAAAGGTATCCATGGTGGCGACGTACACATTTAAAATGTTGGTCACATGGCGTACGAGGGGGAGCAACTTGTACCTATTTCCAGCTACAGCTACAGCAACAGCGGCCGCCAGACACACAAAACAAAAATGTAATTGTTAACAACAACAAATGCACCCGAAACATGCATTACAATTTATGTATTTCCCTTCCAAAAAAAATAAAAAAAAAAAAACTGGAAAAAAGAGGAATACGTTTATCTAGATTTTGCAACATTGTCCAGGCCAACAAAAAAGAAATCCACTCTACTAAATAATAAAATGTGCATCCTTCTCATTATAGTGAATCGCATAAATTCCGAATGGTTTTAAATTCATGCAAAAATTTACTTTGCTGTCATGAGAAATCGTTTATTGAGGAGTATAGAAGATCAAGCGAAGGAAAGGAGTTTACATTTTAAACTACAGTGTACTATCTCCCTGCGGACACCTCTCTTAAGCGGACACCTCTTACTGAGTAACTTACTGATTGCATTGTTGTGCTGTTGACCACCTCATTGGGGAAAACATTGGACAATGAAATAATTAGAATAATAGAAGAGAAAATTGGACATGAGAAACGAAAATCCCAAAGTCAAACATCAAACTAATGGTGATCAGTTGACTAATGTAGCACGAGTAGTGGAAACACTTTATCAACCAATTGACGGCCGTTAAAGAAATTGGCTGATCTGTTTAAGACAAACGGGCCCCAGTTTGAGCTGTCAGTGAAGTGTGCGCGATACACTTTCTGTACTCATTGATCGAGACCTTAAGGTTGGAGACGGCTTCAAATGTCATTTAGAGAAGTTTTTACATGGTTTTAGACTTGCCAGGTTTTTGAGGTGAAAGCTTTGCTGAAAAATTAGCAATTTTCTTATGATGGAATCAAAATTTAATTTCTAGATAGTCGCTCACAATTTCTATTGACTCATGGCTGACAAAAAAGTGTCGCCTGCAAAGAAATGGAGTCCCTAACTAACGTACAGCCGAAGTCTTATTAGGAACAATCGAATAACTGTTAGGAACAACTGAAGACTTATTAGGAACAACCGAAGAATTGTGAGGAACTACCGAAGTCTTATTAAGAACAACCGAAGAATTGTTGGGAACCACCGAAGATTTTTAACAACAACCGAATAATTGTTACGAACAACCGAAGCTTTATTAGGACCAATCGAAGACTTATGAGCAACAACCGAAGAATTGTTAATAACCACCGAAGACTTATAAGAAACCACAGAAGCCTTATTAGGAACAACCGAAGACTTATTAAGAACAACCGAAGACTTATTAAGAACAACCGAAGACTTATTAAGAACAACCGAAGACTTATTAGGAATAACCGAAGTTGTATTACGTACCACCGAATAATTTTTAGAAAACACCGAAGTTGTATTAAGAACAACCGCAGAATTGTTAGTAACCACCGAAGCTTTATTAGAAACAACCAAAGACTTATTAGGAACAACCGAAGAATTGTTAGGAACAACCAAAGACTTCTTAGACACAAAGCCTTATTAGAAAGGACCGAAGACTGATAAGAAACAACCGAAGTCTTATTAAGAACAACCGAAAAATTGTTAGGAACCACCGAAGTTTTATTAAGAACAATAGAAAAATTTTTAGGAACCACCGAAGTTGTATTAATAACAACCGAAGAATTTTTAGAAACCACCGAAGACTTATTAAGAACAACCCAAGACTTATTAAGAACAACCGAAGATTTATTAAGAACAACCGAAGACTTATTAGGAATAACCGAAGAATTGTTAGTAACCACCGAAGACTTATAAGAAACCACCGAAGCTATATTAGAAACAACCAAAGACTTATTAGGAACAACCGAAGAATTGTTAGTAACCACCGAAGCCTTATAAGAAACCATAGAGGCTTTATTAGAAAAAACCAAAGCCTTATTAGGAACAACCGGAAAATTGTAAAAACAACCGAAGACTTATAAAGCCGACTTGAAATCCGAACAACCGACGTCTCATGAGAACAATCGAAACTTCTCGTGGGCACACGAAGCCTTACTAGGTGTGCTAAATCTAAACAGAGAACTTCACATTGCCTCAAATCCGTCATTGCTTCTAAATGAAACTCTGAGGCAAAACACTTGGGTAAAATTGGCAATTACAGGAATGATCTCCCGACAACACCAACACGACAGTTTACGAGTAGTGAACGAGTTCGTGTACATCCGATACACTATCAACAAAAGTGATGACGTGAGTGGCGAAATAAAACATAGGCAAATACTACCAAATAGCTGCTACTTTGGGCCAAGCAGACAACTTAACAACACATTCATAGAGCCTGAATGCGTTGAGTGTATTCCAGGGGCAGATCCTTGGCAAAATACAAACACAGATGCTGATATCATTCTTGGGTTTTGTGCGCAAACATATGGCATTTTCAACTGTCGTCCTCAACTACACATATCGGCTTTTCTATCGTCGCGAGTTTGCTCTCCCCAGAAACGACTGCAATGCAATTGTTGGGAAAACGGTCGTATGTATATCTGTGACTTGGTCTCACACCCTTTCAATCATTGGGAACAGAAGTAAGCGTTGTTAAGAAATGTTTTACTTAATGATGATATCTGTACTGGTGCCTCAGAGAATATATATGCATATATATATATCAACTTCCTTTGTCATTGGGTCGGCCGCTTAACAGCCGTACAGAAATCACCAAAGTATTTCCAAAACATTTCTGTTTACAACCACAGAGCACCACATTTAAATTTACCACTGCGAAAGTATTCGCAACAAACCATGAATACATCTCATGCATATTATGAATGTTTCATTAAGTTCATGCAACTCTTTCATTGATATTGAGCTTTATGGAAACAAATCACACTTTCTAATGAGCAAAACATACATATGACGATCCTCCTGTGTAGACAATTAATTCTCTAACTGTCTCTCTCGTTTCCACCGTCTCACTCTGTGTGTCTCTTCGCTACACTCGTGTGATGTTTGATAGCAAAAATGTTAATGCCTCTTAGCATGTGTCACTCTTCTTTGCACTTGATGCAATTTCTACTACTTTCGTGACTATTTGTTTTTGTTTGTTGATGTTTTTCAGTTTGCTACTTACGTAGCACGTAGCAATTAACCTAAATGTTACGTTGGCTCAAGCAAAAAAGAAAATATAAGAAAAAAAGTTGTAGTGTTTGTTACAAAGAAACAGAAACAAACAAAGCCTTCTTCGTCGTCTTACATGGCAAACATGTCTTCAGCAACATTTGGGCCGGCATTTTTCTTTTGCCAGCAGTAGAACATTTGCCCCTAAAACGTATTCATCTCGTTTTTCCTGAAGCAGAAAATTATTAAATTTCTGCTACAACTTCTTTTTAGTGAATTGTTGTTTTTTTCTGCTGTAAGGGTTTTGGTTGTTGCTTATTTAACAAAAAATTAACTCATGCAGGCTCAATTAAAACTAATTGCTACACTTGTTGTAAGTACTCGTCGTCGGGTACAGAAACATGCCGGGGATGGATGGATGCAGCCATCTAAAGGCCAAATAGTTGCACATATCCCGAGAGGCAGACAGACGTATTTTATATGGCATACTGGTGTAAATAAACTACAGGTATGCATGTGTTTGTAATTGTTTAGATGTGTGTGTGTCGGAAACAACCGCCTGCAATTTCATTCAATCTGTGGCTAATTCTCTAAGGAAATTTCATTTCCAAAACAACACTCAGCATTTGATTGAAATTTTATTTGTTTGGAGCAAATACTAGACCGAAAACCCTTTAAAGGCGGGAAATGTTTTATGTTACAAAAAAAACTTGAAAAAAAGGAAAAGCGTCAATAAGACCGAAAAGCAGTTTATGCACCAGCCTGATGTGAATTGAAGCACACGACCATCCGATCATATCGTTACACGGCTCCAAAGCTCCTCTATGCTTCTTTATGGCGCCGAAACGTGGGTACTTGCGAAAGCAGATGAAGCTGTGCTGGGTGTTTTTGAGAGAAAAAATCCTTCGAAAAATCTATGACCCGATCTGTGTTAACGAGGAGTATAGACGTCGAACGAACCGTGAACTGTATGAGCGACATTACGACATGAACGTAGTTAAGGGCATCAAAATACAGCGATTGCGCTGGATGGGTCATGTCGGTCGAATGAATACAAACGCTTCAGCCAGAAAGGGAAGACCGAGACTCCGGTGGAGGGACCAAGTCGAAGAAGACATGAAAATCGTTGGTATATCGAACTGCAGAAGACAAGCAGAAGACCGATATGCTTGGAAATCATTTATTAAGCAGCCCAAGACTAACAACAGGTTGTAGAGCCTACTTAAGTAAGTAAGTACGATCCTTTTGTAGTATCCTTTTCAAACCTCGAGCTTTTACGCGGACGTTCTCTCCAAATGTACTCGAGATACGTGACCCATATACACTAATTTCGAAAGTAGACTAGATCCAAAATATGGGTTGATTGAATATTTTTACTGAGTTGATATCGTGATAAACCAGATCTCCAGTCAGCGATAATTTTAATTGTAAATTGACTTGAAAACTTGTTGCTTGCCATTGTGTTTATCTCATCAAAAACTATACAAGATGGAAGGTTCTTGTTTCTTCTTAAATTTAATATGTTCTCCTGTAGATTACTGTTATCTAATACAGCAATTTTCAGTAATGTAGTCAAGTTTTTAAATATTAGTCCCGATTCGCACTAGGCAACTTTAATTGCCGCAATTCTCAGATTGTAGGACTTACACAAGGGGGTGCATTAGTTATGTCCGTTTAGTTTTACGGTTTCAGACTTTTTATTAATTTTAAAATTCGGTTTTTAAATGGATTTATTTCTAAAAATATGCTTTTGGGTAATTCCAAAAAAATGACCCCTTACAGCTCAAAAATAAAATTATTATTTGTTATGTATTTTTCCGCTAATATTACACAAAACAAATGTATCTGTCATTTTCCGAAGGATGAACTTAAATTTTCTTTATACTAACAAAAATATATGTTTTTTTTTGTTACCCACAATAAATGAATTCAAACACAAAAATCGTATATTTGTTTATATTGTAACGACCGTTACTTTTTAAAAACACTTTTTTTTTGGGAACTAATTTTCTTTGATTTGAAAATAAACCTATTACTTACAGAAAACATTACAAAGAATTTAATGAGATTTTTTACTTGACACATTCTGTGCAAAATTTTACAATACATGATATTTGTTTCCGAAATTTGAAAACAGCAAATTTATAAAGTAACGACCGTTACTTTTTTAATGGTCAAAAATAGTATTGAAATTATATTTTTTATGAATTCTTTTGGCTGCTACCGATGCTTGAACTTTCGAAGGTCCCAAATTAAGCAATCCTCCTGACATATATTCTTAGGTTGGAATTTTATTTCAAAAATCACCGAAAATCGGTAACGACCGTTACTTTGGAAACACCCTTTTACAAGAAGAAACAGATAGACTAATAAAATTAATAATAAAACTATTTTTTAATATTTTTATATTAGATAAGAAAAAAAAGGATCTTAATATATATTTACCCTCGACACTGATTCACTGATACACTGATTCACTGACTCTGTCACGCAGTACGTAGGAATTTAAATAGGCATTCTATTATTTTCTATAAATAATAATAATAAAAAAAATAATATTTTTTTTTTGTACAGAAATTGTGTTTTTCCCAAATTTTTTTTACCAAAATTTTTTTTTTATAATTTTTTTTTTACAAATTTTTTTTTTTACAACATTTTTTTTCCAAATTTTTTTTTTCAACAAACTTTTTTTTTCCAAAAATTTTTTTTTTCAACAAAATTTTTTTTTCAACAAAGAAATTTTTTTTTCAGGAGAAAATTTTTTTTTCAAAAAAATTTTTTTTTTCAACAAAAATTTTTTTTTTTCACAAAAATTTTTTTTTTTCAACACAATTTTTTTTTCCATATTTCAACGGGCGCCATAGGCGCCTTACAACTTACTAGTTAGATTATATTTCGAATAAAAATCGACTTACTAAAGGGTGTTTTTTATTGGGGTATAGAACTTTAAGTTGGCATCACTTTTTTAACTGGCGGCCATTTTGTCAGCTGTCAAGTGATTAATATTTAGTTTGGTTTGCCATTTCATCATGAACAGGTTGACAAAAGAACAACGCTTGCAAATCGTGCAAATTTATTTCGAAAGTAATGGTTCAGTTCGCGAAGTTCACCGCAAGCTCCGTCAATTTTATGCCATTACATTCACAAAAACTGACGATTTGGTGTGCTCTATGGGCTGGTGGAGTCATTGGGCCATACTTCTTCCAAAATAATGCTGGAGAGTCAGTTACCGTTAATGGAGACCGGTATAGAGCCATGATAACCGACTATTTTGTTCCCGAATTGGATGGCATGAATGTGGATGAGTTGTGGTTCCAACAAGTGGTTGAAAATTGGACCTGTAGAATTGGCTTTATTCGAGCCAGCCGCGGCGGCCACATGCCCGAAATCATATTTAAACATTAATGGCATAAAATTATCCTTCCAATAAAGCCAAATTGATGGACATTAACACGATTTTCTTGTGTTTTATTTCCATTCGAAGTTCCATACCTCAATGAAAAACACCCTTTACTTCCAAAAAACTAAATTCATAATAGGCCCTAGACAAAATCCCCATTAAAAACAAAGTCAGACACAGTCGACGGCAAATGCGATGGGGGAACCATAAAACATTTTTCAGCGGCTGCCTCCCCTCGTAAATGCTGGTGACTATGTAAAACTTCTCTAGAAAATCAATATCGTGTACAGCTTACTGATTTCAGCGAAGTTCCCCTTCAGTTTCTTCATGAATTGTTAAGGGAAGTAAGTACATTATTTTCAGGCTGCCCAAAACGCTTTAATTGCAAGGCACATTTAATAGACGCTCCTCACCCGATGTCTGTGCTCGGTCGCTGTTGCGATTTCGGTTTTCAAAATTATTGGCCCCTTCAGCCATGAACGAATGAAAGTCGGCCAAATATTGTTAATGTAATGTGACATGTAACAGATTTGGTACATGTTCTTTAAAATCCGATCTTAAGAGAACATTTTGGCACGTCTTGTTTTAAAATGCCTGTAACTTTCACTAGCTGCACAAAGTGTTATTAAATACTCGTACTCCTTGGGCAAGGACAGACTCTGTACGCATGTGTGTTGTTTACGTTCGAACTGAAAAGATTGAAAGTCGTTTGTTTGTGACAACACGGCTGTGTTGCTTCCTTATCGAGTGTGGTATCTCCAATATAATCAGAGTATTATTCAGTTAGGTTCTTAGCCTTCACCTCAGCAGTTAACGTTTTTTTTTTGTTGACAATATACAATTTCACACTTAACACCTCAATAAGTTTACCAAACCAATCAAGGCAACTGCAAAAACAAAAACACAAAATTAATTACATCCTTTAGAGGCAAAAAAAAGCCCGGCAAGCAACAGCATATGAAACGACAACAAGGATGACGAGGACACAACGGCGAGGTTAACTCAAGTAACACATGTAAACCATAAAATAATGTAACGTAAAACCGATCATTTTTTACATCCATCGAAGATCTCTAAACGTACGAAAATAAAATAATAAAAAAAAAACATGTCCCTCATCTAAAAGTAAAACTGAAACAAAACTTACGGGGGAATAAACACACAGAAAAATAGAGGGGGAACATAAACACTTTCAACACCATGGACACAGTAGTCGTTCGTATCGATGAGGTTCAAAATGAAAAGGAATTAAATTACAAGACCATCGGGCAACGGGGCAACAACAACAACTTTAATGCTGACAATGGCAACAGCGAAAGCACACACACACACGTCTCACATAAAGAAGAACATCAAGGATACCCCCACGTGAATGCAACGTTTGATCCCTTGTTCTTGTCTTTTGTAGTTGATGTTGTTGAAAACACAAGTCCTTTTACCTAAACGGGACAAGGAGCTGTGGAACGAGAAGGGGGAATGAGAGGGAGAGAATAACAATTACACAGCCAAGTGCAAGAGTGTATGCATTAAGCCTTTTCCCTTCTTAGGACTGCATTTAGAAAATGTAAATTGTACTTATGGCGAAGTGTGTATGTGTGTGTGTGCATGTGTCTGTGTTTAATGGCGGTTTCCGGTTGCATCTATACACACACGCACACACACATGCCCATGTCAAAACAGACGACATCCCGGTTTTACTTTTAATTTTTGTTTTGTTTTACAAGTCAAGAGTCAAACGCAGGAAAAAGGAGCCCTAGGAGGACTAAAGCAAAAGTATTCCTCCCTCACGATAAGCACAACAACAACAACAGAACAGCGGTGACAATGGTGTCCTGGTACCGGCACTGCTTGGCACCAACTGTACGTAATGTGCGACAGACAGCGACTCCTACTCACGCCTTGTCATCTTCGGTGACAGAGAACAGTGGAGTGGGTGGGATATGGCAGCCACCCATTGGAATATTTATTTATTTAATTCTATAATTCTATAATTCTATAATTCTATAATTCTATAATTCTATAATTCTATAATTCTATAATTCTATAATTCTATAATTCTATAATTCTATAATTCTATAATTCTATAATTCTATAATTCTATAATTCTATAATTCTATAATTCTATAATTCTATAATTCTATAATTCTATAATTCTATAATTCTATAATTCTATAATTCCATAATTCTATAATTCTATAATTCTATAATTCTATAATTCTATAATTCTATAATTCTATAATTCTATAATTCTATAATTCTATAATTCTATAATTCTATAATTCTATAATTCTATAATTATTTAATTATTTAATTATTTAATTATTTAATTATTTAATTATTTAATTATTTAATTATTTAATTATTTAATTATTTAATTATTTAATTATTTAATTATTTAATTATTTAATTATTTAATTATTTAATTATTTAATTATTTAATTATTTAATTATTTAATTATTTAATTATTTAATTATTTAATTATTTAATTATTTAATTATTTAATTATTTAATTATTTAATTATTTAATTATTTAATTATTTAATTATTTAATTATTTAATTATTTAATTATTTAATTATTTAATTATTTAATTATTTAATTATTTAATTATTTAATTATTTAATTATTTAATTATTTAATTATTTAATTATTTAATTATTTAATTATTTAATTATTTAATTATTTAATTATTTAATTATTTAATTATTTAATTATTTAATTATTTAATTATTTAATTATTTAATTATTTAATTATTTAATTATTTAATTATTTAATTATTTAATTATTTAATTATTTAATTATTTAATTATTTAATTATTTAATTATTTAATTATTTAATTATTTAATTATTTAATTATTTAATTATTTAATTATTTAATTATTTAATTATTTAATTATTTAATTATTTAATTATTTAATTATTTAATTATTTAATTATTTAATTATTTAATTATTTAATTATTTAATTATTTAATTATTTAATTATTTAATTATTTAATTATTTAATTATTTAATTATTTAATTATTTAATTATTTAATTATTTAATTATTTAATTATTTAATTATTTAATTATTTAATTATTTAATTATTTAATTATTTAATTATTTAATTATTTAATTATTTAATTATTTAATTATTTAATTATTTAATTATTTAATTATTTAATTATTTAATTATTTAATTATTTAATTATTTAATTATTTAATTATTTAATTATTTAATTATTTAATTATTTAATTATTTAATTATTTAATTATTTAATTATTTAATTATTTAATTATTTAATTATTTAATTATTTAATTATTTAATTATTTAATTATTTAATTATTTAATTATTTAATTATTTAATTATTTAATTATTTAATTATTTAATTATTTAATTATTTAATTATTTAATTATTTAATTATTTAATTATTTAATTATTTAATTATTTAATTATTTAATTATTTAATTATTTAATTATTTAATTATTTAATTATTTAATTATTTAATTATTTAATTATTTAATTATTTAATTATTTAATTATTTAATTATTTAATTATTTAATTATTTAATTATTTAATTATTTAATTATTTAATTATTTAATTATTTAATTATTTAATTATTTAATTATTTAATTATTTAATTATTTAATTATTTAATTATTTAATTATTTAATTATTTAATTATTTAATTATTTAATTATTTAATTATTTAATTATTTAATTATTTAATTATTTAATTATTTAATTATTTAATTATTTAATTATTTAATTATTTAATTATTTAATTATTTAATTATTTAATTATTTAATTATTTAATTATTTAATTATTTAATTATTTAATTATTTAATTATTTAATTATTTAATTATTTAATTATTTAATTATTTAATTAGTTAATTAGTTAATTATTTAATTATTGAATTATTTAATTATTTGATTATTTAATTATTTAATTATTCAATTATTTAATTATTCAATTATTTAATTGTTTAATAATAAATTTTTCTACTAATTAATAATTCAATTTGGAAAACGAAGTGCAACGACCTGATACTAGTCGGTAGTACCGCGAATAGTGTATAGGTTTGGTAGGGGAGTTGTTCAACAAAGAAACAAACTTTTGATAAAGTTTTACCTGAAGTTTTACACGCTTCAGGAGATAGAAAACTCTGTGTGTGTGTGTGCATAATACGCAGCACACTTGTTGGGAAATAATAAATACATGAGTATAATTTTCGCTAATGTTATAATTCTCTAAAGTTGTTAGGGACCTTAAAGTTGATTATACATTTTGCGGTAATGTCATGTCTCAGTCAGACATTGAGGGAGTTCATTGAATAGTCTGTCAAGCGATGGGCTCCTTAGCCTGTAACTAAGAGCGTACTCTGCATATTTCGCTAAGAGCGTACTCTACATATTTCGTTGAGCGAACTTGTTTCAAGTCGATGAGCTAGAAACGATACAATTGCTATACGCACTGATGAGCAACCACAGTTTTAAAATTACTTCCGGACTTATTGACAATACTTTAGGGACTTTAGAGATTATATCTATTGAGAATGAACCCATTACACATTTTAATGAGTTTATTTATAGTTGTGGAATGGGGTACAGTGGGTAGATCATGTTGTAGACTAAAATGTAAATGCCAATGTGGACCTTGTCTTGTTTTTTAGAACTCTCGGTGTATATTCTTAAGATTTTTAAGATTTGCTAAGAGACCAATTGCCCATTCATTGTGTCCTTTGGTGTAACAAAGTGAAATATTATTAGTATGGGGCTCAATGAAACTAGGCTTCCGAATTCACTGATCAAGAACATGAACAGCTACTTCGTACATGCATGAATCAATCATTTTACTTAGGGTTTCATCAAGCTGGACATTTCATGAAGGAACAGATGGGAATGTCTCTCAAATGTGTGTGCCGTGTACGATAATTTGGATACCCACTGACATGGACCCCAGTGTTCTTCTCTAGAAGTTTTACATGACTAACATATAACTCTCTTCTTCTTCAAAAGTTGTCAGCATTTACATGGAATAGTATTTGATGGTCTTACTACGTTTCGAATCGGGATTTAATGACATTCCGTCCTAATACCGTCCTGTGCCAAATGATCAAATAAATAAGAAAAATATCTGGAAACCGATTGATTAAAACTAAAATTAATAGAATTAACAAAACATTTAAAACGTTTTCATTACGAAAAGAAAAACTACAATTGCATTGCATCAACAACAGAATTGCATATCCTGCATCACAATGCTTCAATTAGAAAAACTCATGACATTAATGATATAATTTTCGAATTTATTAAATCAATGAAACATTTTCATAGTTTTAATGAAACAATATCAGTGCATCAATGAAATATTTCCCATTGCATCAACGAAACATTTCTAATGGCCTCAATGAAACGTTTTCATTGCTTCAATTCAAAAATTTAATTTCTTCAATGAAATACGTTGCGTCAATGTAACACATGTATTCACCAATGAAACAATTTCGCTCAATTAATGAAACTTGTCCATCGCAACAGCTCGAATTTGTCCACCAATTTCTGTATGACGCACTGTGGGATTTTGGTGTCAATAAATCAATTTTTCAACTACTGAATTTCAAAAATTTAAAGATGCAGTTTTGTAGAGAACTGTTTAAATACGAAATGTGCATTTATGGTTTTTTCGAAAAATTGTATTCTATTTGTGAAAAATTGAGGGAAAGTCCCTACAAGGGTGCTAAGCAAGAAATGACTTATATTTTCATGCAATGCAGTGGTCCATATATGTAAAATTTTCTTGATAATACCATTTGACTTTAATATATTTTAAAAATATAGTATTTCTCTATAAATTAAAAAAAAAAATCATGGGGATATCATAAACCGTTAGGAAGATATGTCCAAATCTGTAAACCGCTAAAAATTGTTTTTTTTGGATTTTCAATGGACACAAAAAAATGTAGCTCCACTCTCCTCCAAGCCGTTCTTTTAATAAAATGAAAGGTGGGAATGTCTTCTTTCGATTAAACCAAAAAATATTTTTAGGAAACTTCCGGAAGTGGAAGAAAACTTGAAATTTCTGGTAAAAGTCATGAAAATTTTCATTAAATTTTTGCAAAAAAAAGTAATGCATAATTTTAGGCCAGCTATTTATTGAATATTGAATATAACAACAACAATTAACAATTCGGTCGAAACAGTGCATAGAGATAAATAAAAACAAAACCATATGATGTTTAGAATTAGCACATGATTATTTTATCATTTTGTAGTGAACAAAAGGAAGAACAACAACATTTGCGATTTTAGTTTTCAAAGTTTTTATAATTTTTATATATAATTATCAAAATGATTTTGTTTTCGGTTTTATATGAAGAACTGTGTAAAGAAATAATTAATTGCAATGGAGAAATAAATTTATTAAACACTTTCATAAAAACTTAAAATTCGAAACTTTCTTCAGATCAAGTTGAAGATGTTAAAAAGGCCATTTCAAAGCGGTTCGTTAGTCATTTTAAGGATAGATGGCATAAATGTCAAGTAAATAGGCAAGATTTTTTTAAGAAATATGAAACATGGCTGAAAGGTAAGTTGGGAACGACATACAATTTGTAATAGGAAAGCAACATAACATAATTTGTGGAATAATAAACAAAATATTAAAAAAATTCTTATCTATAATCTGTATGGGCGGTGGGCGTGGCCGATTTTGATGAAACTTGGCACGCATCTTTTCTTAATTCTAGAAACTGTATGTACCAAATTTGAACACTTTTGATTGGATAGGAAAAATTTTATGCGAAAAATCCATTTGGATTGTATGGGCGGTGGGCGGTAGGCGTGGCCGATTTTGATGAAATTCCATTTTTTTCTTAATTTAGTCAATATAATGCTCGGTGCCAACTTTCAATGATCTCGGACTACTCCTTCTATTTTTTGCACAAAAATGTATGAAGCGATCCCACAGTGTGACGGTCCGACAAGACGCTGCACGACGACCCAAAAGTGCTTTAGTTTTGCGAACTGTGACCGCAAGATTTTCACCATTTTTGTAGTGAATTTTAATAATTTCAATCAAAATGAAGCGTTTATCGTTCCATTTTTAGTACTGGCGTATTTTCTACTTGTCAAATGACAAAGAATAAAAGCTTGAAAAGTGACAGCTACCGAAATAACGGGTGATTCAAAATAACACCTCTTGTTGGAAATTTAGTTGATCTTATTAAATTTAAATTGTACAGGATATTTTTTTCAATATTAATTGGGTAGGATTTTTTTTATTAGTCATTTATGTTTAATTTTTGGTTTAAAAAAACGTAAGTTTGTATATTTTTTTTTGATCTATATTCTTCATTCACACGCTAAAAAATACGTGTTTTTTTTATTTACACACAATTAAAACGCTAGTTTGGTGTTTGTAGCAAGTAAAGCTTATTTCCATCTACACAAAGCTTATTTATATGTAAATATAACTCATTTGCTATTAATATTACGTATTTGTGTATAAGCAATAGCGTGTTTGGGAAAAACAGACAACGAACTTATTAAATTCAACAAAGCACAACATTTGGGTGCGAATAAGTGTGTATTTGCAACTGGTTTCGTAATTTTTTTTTGCATTTACGCTCATTAGAATAATATCAATACCAAGAGAATGAGATGGACTGTTATATAGAAATTCACAAATTGAAAAAAAATAAAAAATGTCTCAAAACTGCATATGTACATATATATTCGATATTTATCACCTACAAACAAGTTAATGTTTGAGGTATGGAAAAATATATATATGTTTGATGCGAACTTGTTTGCTGAAATTTGTTAAAATGGCCATTTTTTTTCAGCATTTATTATTTCTATGTCTTTGCTAAAATAGAAATGCTTAAAAAAGGTTTCAAGCTTGTGATTGCTTTACTTGACTGCAAAAAAAAAACTAGAATTTTGAAGATTTTTTTTTTTTTGGAAAAACTGTATTTTTTTAATTGAAAAAATTCTCAATTCCCAGTTGTTGCAAAAAAGTCGTGAAATTAAAAGATAATGATGATGACGAGAATCTGTAGTGTGGTATACAAAATATAACAAAATAAAAAGTGGGTATGAGGGGCATTGCGCCCACCCACGATGCATTACTTAATTATTAACCCAAATGCATATGTAATGTAAGTGCTTTTGCTTATTATATTTCTGTGATTTGGTAAGAGGCCACAATCCAAACATATTGATTTAAAAAAACAAAAAAAGTCTACACTGTCGATGCTGTCATAATTCCATTGGGATAATAATAATATGTATGCCATTAATGTTAGCTATTTCCCCCCCTAATGCTAAATCGCTACCACAATTCCAACAAGTTCTGGGAATATTCAAAAGCAGTACTTACGCACTTTTTTTCTTGCTATATTTTTTTTCTTTTTTAATTGATCTCAATGAAATGCTGCACAGGGAGGGATAGGTCATTGAATGTTTTGTGAAAGGGTAAAATCCTTTTGGGGGGTTTCACACGCAACCACACGGGATACACCACCATCATACAGCAAGAGCAGCATCTCCCTGTAGAAGGGGTTTCTTAATTGCCACCAAGCAGCAGCAACGCAATGCGTCAGAATCCCACAAACGGCAGGCAGGCAGCCGCATTATTAACCCATTTCAACGACGACGACGATGATGATGACGGCCCTCAGACTCATTTCTCTAACATAAGCACAACACCAGACGACTGTACTTCAAAGTTTTCACCAGAACACACCGAGCCGAGTAAAGTTTCCACTTCTTCATGGCGCAATACGGAAGAAGCTTCTTATTACCAACGACTGCACACAAACAACATCATCGATGTTGTACGAATACTCACTCACATGTTGGTAGGTATTATTTTCTTTTAAAACCTACACATAATGCGTTAATATCGGTATTGTTTTTTTTTTTTTTGTTGTTGTAGTTTTTTTCCCCCCGTTGTTGTTAATTGTAAATCAATACCCCTACTACAACTTTAACCCAAAAACGCTGAGGAAAAAAAACACACACACAAAGAACACAGCACACAAAAGCTTCATCATAACAGCTGCAGTTTGCAATATTCACACCTCAATTGAAATCTGTACTCAATACTTTTTTGTTGAATTTGTAAAAGAAAAAAAAAAATGCGGCAGCAAAAAAAAAGAATTGAATATTATTCAGAAGAACGCACAACCCATGCCCACCATAATGCAATTTCTATAGGAATAGGTCAGTACTGCAGCGACAACAACAACAGCAGCAACTAGGTACATCGACAACTGCATATGTATATTAAATTTCAAGTATGTATTTTTCTGTGCAACAAAAAAAAAACACAGAAAACGACAAAAATTTCAACAACAACAAAAAAAGAGTAGAGTAATGGCTGGTAGTTGTTGTTTGCCGGTTAGGGCAGCAACAAACAACAATAATGACGACACACTCACAAAAAAAAAAAGAAAGAAAAAAAAAACAATAACAACAAGCAGCAATCCCCTAGTAGTTGCAATGCATTTTTATGCTTTTATTGTTGTTGTTGTTGTTTGTTTGTCGTTGCAGAGCAACAACAGCCCAGCCGCACTAGAAGGCAATCATATATGAGAGGGTTCAATGACTGCCTAGAAGGCCAGACCGAGCGACCAACAAACACCACAGCACCATCAACACCAGAAGCAGCAGCAGCAGCAACAACTATTGCTACTGCTGTTGCCGCTGATGCCGCTCTCTTATGCCAAACTATTGGAAAAATAGCATAGCTTAGCATAACACGCACACACACACACATACTTGTACACAAGACGGCTGCATCACCGCCATCGGTTGCAACAAGAACAACAACTGCAAACAATGCCAAACAACAGTCGTAAATTTAACAACAGCAACACCAACAAACAGAACTCTGAAACACACACACACACATGTACTGCATATGCCCATGTATTGTTCCACATAGAAACACGTGTTTGTGTGTTCCACACACACACACAGACACGCGCTCGCGGAACCGACCGGTAAAATAGGTCTGCCAGACAAAGAACTATATTTGCTAGGAGTTTGAGTACAAAAACAGGACGAAATTGCCCAGTGAGATATTTCGGCAGTTGTTCGTAGGAAGTCCAAACCCGTGGTTTAAAGACGACTACATGCATTTTCGAAACAAACTTTACAGCTCAGCTCTGATTCGTAATAGTCAAATCATTTTCGTGCAGAAACTGCCCATGAACAATTTCAAATGTTCTTACAGCAAATGTTAGACATGCTTACAGGATTTGGAATCCAGATGTGGAGTGGAGTCGAGCCAAAATTGCTCGACTACGACTTCAACTGTTCAAAATTTCGAAAATTGTATTTCCTTCCACTATTCCTATAGTTAGGGGTTATATATAGGGTTATCCATTTCGTGGTTTCAAAAGTATAGGGCTGGAATTTGACATCTGCCAAACCAAGTTGTTAAACCAATTTTTTTTTCTTTTAAGTTGGAAGTCTGACATTGATTTGGATTGAGTTAGGTTAGGTTGAAATGGAGAATCGGTCATGTGCAAATGACCGTCTCATGTCACTGACATACACCTAGGCCAGCAATTCGGCCTGTTGTGCGCTTCTGGTTTCTTCTACAAATTCCCCTTCCCCTTTTTCCTACGTTAGGAATTCGGTCCCATCTATAAAGTGCCTTAAATTCCTTATGTCTATTGATTTGACGGCCGATAGGTCATCTAAGGTGTCCTCTCCTAAATGGAATTTCCTGATCTGCGAGAAAGCGGGGCACTCGGCGTCCTCTCCGCATGCCCTACATTCGTCGCTCTGGGAACATCCTATTCTAAATAGGTGTGCCCTTAGGCTAGTGTGTCCTGTGATGACCCCAACTAGCTTACTAAGTTCATTTTTGTTAAACGCGAGTATTCTCTTTGTTTTTATTGTAATCAAGGTTTCTCCAGGTTTCCATTTGTGGTCCTTCCCACCTGTTCCTCTAGCCACCTTAAGGCATGGGTCGTCTTCATCCATTCCCCCAACTCCTTTTTTGTCTCTATAAAAGGTTTAGACAGTTGCAGAGTATTTTGGTCGGATTCCCTTCCTATTATATCCAGTTCCTCAGCCCTGACATTGTCTGGAAACCCTTGGTGGCCCGGTATTTAGTTTATAACTATGTCGTTATTCCTCGATACGCCATTTATTGTTTCCTTACAGTACATGAGTGTCCTTGATTTGACATTATCATCTCTGAGGGATCTAATTGCGTATTGACTGTCTGTGAAAATACAGATAGTTTTTCCTGTGGTTCTGTTCCGCAGCCATTCTAGGCATTCTGTGATGGCCTTGATCTCTGGTTGTAGAATCGTTGAGTACTTTGGCAACTGGTATACCAATTCAGTCCTCGGATTGTGGATGTAGATCCGTATGCCTACTCCTAACTTGGATTTGGATGCGTCTGTGTAGCACTCCACTATTCCCCCATCTTGGGGGTATGTGTCGTGTTCTGGTCCACGTCTATCCGTTATTCTTGTCGTGCAGTTCGCAACAACGTGTGTTTCTGAGATGCGATCTGTCTGACAGTTTGTTGTCAGGAACCTCAATGTTGTGTTTGAGGTTCATCCTCAATCCACTCATTCAATACCCTTAGTCTCCTTTCTGAGATCGCTGCCTCAGATTTGATTTGGATATCTATTGGGTGGATGTACAGCAAAATTTCGAGGGCGCTCGTCGGCGCGGTCCTTCGGATATTCCTATGCAGCAAATTCTTTGAATCCCTTGTAGTTTTTTCACGTTACATTTCTTTGTCATTGCCGTCCACCATATTATTGACGAATAAGTTATAATCGGCTTTATTACGCGTTTGTATAGCCAGAGCGACATGCTTGGGCTGATGCCCCATGTGGAGCCAATTGCTCTACGGCATATTGACCAGCATCTGAGGGCTTTTCGGCTCTGCTGTTGATGTGATCTTTCCAGTTTAGTTTCGTGTCCAGAATTACTCCCAGATATTTGACGTTCGTGTTTATTTCTATGCTCTTGTTCCTGAAGCAAGGTTTGACGTATTGTGCAATTTTTGTCTTCCTTGTGAACAGACATAGTTCTGTTTTGTCCGAGTTGACGTTCAGTCCCCTAGGCTTCGCCCAGTTGTATGCCAGAGTTAGCACTTTTTCAGCTTCTCTGCATAATTTGTTCGGATCTTTCCCCTTCAAAAGTAACGCAACGTCGTCTGCATAGCAGACTGTCATGAATCCTTCATCAGTCAGCATCCTTAGGAGATTGTTTATTGTAGTCACCCACAGGAGATGTGGTGTCCCTCTGTGTACTCTCTCCCTTATATTTATGCCGTGGGATCCGCAATTAAGGTAATGTGCTTTATCTACCGAGACGATAATGATCACAGGATGACAGTCACAGCTGAACAATATCGGGCTACAATAACTGCTATATAATGGAGCGACTTAATATAAGTAAATACATAAAAATTCCAAAAAAAATGAATAAATTTTTCCCCGAATATAGTTGGTTTGTTTTAAAGAAAACACATTCCCATTATTTATGTGCCTGCCTCGGCTGACTTCGTAGCATAGAGCAGAAAATATCCCTTCAGGAGAGGTATTTTTACTTGTGTCTCTCATGATTCAAATATATTCCATTCTCTCAAGAAAGACAAGAAATAGCTGTCACGAAAGTTTCATTTTGTGTTCTGACTGCGAAAGATCAAATGAAGGGGGAAAATGGGAGAGATCGTGAGACATCGTGAGAGAGGCAAAACGTGAAAATTTAAGGTCGATCAGAGGTTAAAATTGTAGCAGATAAACATGTTTAAAACAAATTACTTATCTGTTGCCCTTTTAACATCATTATATGAGGAAACAATTTTTCTCCTGATCACACTCACGAGGGATAATTACTTTCCAATGAGTGAATATAATTCTCGCATAAATCTCATGAGTGAAAACAATACTGTTCTCTTCAGCTGCATTAAGGCCTAAACTAAGAAGCGATAACGCAGCTTAATTGTCATGTGCCCTCAAATGATGAGTCAATTGGAACATGGAAACGAATATTGCATGGGGGTTTTGTTCCAAATTAGCAGCAGGTTCGTGAAAACTAAGTATTAATTAAAGAACCCTTACTGTAAAAATAACAAGGCTATCATTGACTGACTGTGTGTATATTTCCGAAACGTAAATTACCACAAAATACTAGTGCGTGCGACTATCACAAATCTAGGTTCGTATTCCTCTAAGAACATAACATATTTTTCAGCGACCGTTTCCCCCCGCAGTGGTCGGTACTCATTAAGTCACGTAAAAGTGTTCTAGGAAATCATTAGCTATTCAGAGCCGAATCGCACCCACTCAGGGTTCATCTCTGCTATGAGCGATGTTTCCCGCCTGTTACTCCATGGAACGTTAAAGGAAAATTGTACATTGTAAATTATATAATTTCGAAAGAGACCTATACAATTTCTATAAACTATAAATATTTCCATTTTTTTTGTTAAGAATAATGTGTGTTTTTCTATTTTCATAAATTTCTCTTAACAAAGATGTTCTAAATATTTATGAACTAGTAAGTTGTAATGCGCCTATGGCGCCCGTTAATTTGCTTGAGAAAGTATTTGTTACTTAATTTTAAAAATTTTGTAAAAAATATTTTGAGAAAACTATTTTGTAAAAAAAAATTTCGAAAAAAAATAAAATTGGAAAAAAAAAATTTGTGGAAAAAAAATTTTTGTTGGAAAAAAAATTTTTTGTCGAAAAAAAAATTTTTGTTGAAAAAAAAAAATTTTGTGGAAAAAAAAAAATTTGTTGAAAAAAAAATGTTTTCTGAAAAAAAAAATTTTTGTTGAAAAAAAAATGTTTTCTAAAAAAAAAATTTTTGTTGAAAAAAAAAAATTTTTTTGAAAAAAAAAATTTTGTGGAAAAAAAAAATTTGTAAAAAAAAAAATTTTGGTAAAAAAAAAATTTGGGGAAAACACAATTTCTGTACAAAAAAAAAATATTATTTTTTTTATTATTATTATTTATAGAATTATTATAGAATGCATATTTAAATTCCTACGTACTGCGTGACAGAGTCAGTGAATCAGGGTAAATATATATTAAGATACGATGGTTAGTGTTTTATTGTCAAATTCTGGGTACGTTTTGGGTCAGACTATATGTTAAGATGTCGCAACAACTACCAATTTTTTGCTTTCGTTGTTGTGAAAGCTGCATAATTGGCTTACAGATGCATTGCAAGCAGACTTACAATATGTATTTCACACAACGACAGTCTCAGCCTCAGACACAGACACGGACACACCAAATAGAACAATAAACACACACATGCACACAGATACACATGTACACGCATTTATATTCACATGAAAGTTCAAAAAGTTCATTCACCATCAGCACACATAAAAACAGCAACAACAATGCACAAAACTGCCGGACACAAAGGAAATAGTATATCGAACAAAATAGGCAAAAGCCATAGCATAGCGACAGGGGAAAACATCCCCCTTAGGCAGCAGTAACAGCGATGCAATTATTGCAATACAAACTCACTTTCAATGACGATGAGTGGCAGTTGCTGCTGACGTCTGCAGCCACAATCGAGAACCTCCTGTGAGTGCGTGTGCCTGTGTGTCCTTATTGTCGAGGATATTCGATTTCAAATACTCGCTCTCATAATCGCACAACTTACTTATATTGTGTTACACACACACACACACATACGTACGTACACTTAGTCACTGCATTCGAAACCAATATCAAATCCTACTTGTGGCTCTCTATTGTTGTTTTAACTCTTCAATATTTGCATCCACGCACACAAACACCGACACACACCCATAGGAAATGCAATAGCAGCAATACGCACTATGGTCAGATCAACAACAGCGCCCAAATACGAGGACTTTATAACAAGCGCGGTCTCATCCAACGAGCATTGGCTGACCGCAGGATTGCCACAAAGATCTTCCCACTCTCCCTCTCTATTTCTTATTTTCAAAGACGACCTGTTGGGTCAGACTGTGAACACAATCTACTCCTTTGCGGATGACAGCAACCTCTGTCATTCATATAACATTTAGCCGGAGTACGCGGCTATCCGGGGTCTCTCATCCGTTCATTGTCAAATGGCCGGTTGACCGGACGACGCACTATAGAGATAATTCGTTCTTCAGCCGTACTGTTCGCATGCGGAATAATCTTCCAGCAAGTGTTTTTCCTGCCTGCTATGACATTATCAAATTCAAGGCAAACGTCAACAAACACTACTCCCTCTCCCCTCACTCCAATACCCTTATTTTTTTATCGCTAACACAGTGCATTGCATTTATAGGGGGCATCCCCTGAGTGTTAGTAAAAAAAAAATAACTTGGGTCTTATCTCTCTAAATCGCAATGCCACGGATTTTCTTTTATTCTTCGACTATTTTTAGTTGGACCGTCCTGGTCCTTTCGACCCACATGTTCTTTCCTTAACCATGTTCATGTTGGCCTATGGATTAGAGATCTGACGGATCGTTTAGTTTTACAAAATTATAAAATTTCCAGTTTAAAGATTCCTACATTTCTCCTAACAACGTTTTAAATTTCCGTGTGTCCTGGGAAAAAAGTAGCAATATTTCTGAATTTTGTTGGTTCTCATCCGTTTCATTAGGAATATATGTTAGCATTCCTTTGGTCCTATGATTTTAATTCGTGGAAGAAGCGTAGGCCTTCTTGAGGTTGAGTACAACAGACTTATGGTGAAACTATAAATCGTGAATCTTAAAAGTCATTAGAACAAATAACAATTGAAATCTGCTGATATATTTCATATAACTAATAATTTTATTCTGCCTAAACTAAAAACTTCTTGTCACTCATCGCTTTTTTCCATTTTATTTTCTTCTTCGTTCTTTCTATACCTTTCTACGATAGAACGATTATTCTGGAAATAATCGATTAATATGTCAATTAATCGAAAGAGAATCTATGAAACAATTAAATCGTTAATTGATAAAAAAATAACTGATTATAACTACAGTCTGCAAAATATTGATATTTTAACAAATTTCAGCAAACAAATTATGCTTCAAACATAAGGGGTTTTCCAACAAGAGGTGTTATTTTGAAATACCCGGTATTTCGGTAGCTGTCACTTTTGAAGCTTTTATTCGTTGACATTTGGAACGAAACACAATTCAACAACGCATTGACATTATTAAAATTCACTACAAAAATGGTGAACGTCTTGCAGTCGCAGTTCGCCAAACTAAAGCATTTTTGGGTCGTCGTGAAGCACCTTGTCGGAGCGCAATACAGAAATTGGTGGACAAATTCGAGCTGTTGGGACAAGTTAGTGATGTGAAGAATAAAACCGGTGAACGTCGCTCAAGAACAACTAAGAATATTGCTGCTGTAGGCCAAATTGTTGAAGACAAGCCAGGATTGTCCATTCCTTCGTTCTTTGGAATTGGAACGTCATTACACCGTATTTTCCGAAAAGACTTGGGTCTTATAAAGGCTTATAAAGATCAGTTAACACAAGAACTCAAGCCGGCCGATCATCAACAACGTCGTGTCTTTGCTGATTGGGTCCTTGAAATGCATGAAAATGATCCGGAATTCCATCGAAAAATCATCTTGACTGATGAGGCCCATTTCCACCTCGGTGACTACGCCAACAAGCTAAATTGAAGCATCTGGGGTTCGGAAAACCCAAGAGTTTTTAGTTGAGAAGGCTCTCCATCCTCAATGTGTGACTGTTTGGTGCGGTTTATGGTCCGGCGGGTTCATTGGACCTTACTTTTTCGAAAATGAGGTTGGATCAACAGTTACGGTGAATGGATCGAGAGATGATTAATGATTTTTTATGGTAGGAGTTGGATGATATTGATCTGGACAACTTTTACTTTCAACAAGACAAGATTGCTCTGTTACGGGAAAAGTTTCCGGATCGAGTTATCTCTCGAAGAAGTGATCACAATTGTGATTTAACACCTTGCGACTTCTTCCATTGGGGCCAAGTGAAAGATCTACGCCAACAGCCCAGCGTCGATTCAAGACCTCAAAGATAGCATTCGTGAGGCTATCGAGGACATAGGGCAGCCACTTTGCGATTTGGTTATGGGAAATTTCATGACAAGGATATTGTCCTGTAAGCCTGGTCGTGGTGGCCATTTGGCCGATGTTGTTTTTCATTATTAACGACATACCCTCCTATTTATTATGAAATAAACATCCGATCATTTATCTCAAAAAATTAATACCAAAATAACACCTCTTACACCGTGTTACACACATTCTGTCCTATGAACCAAATTTACTTTTTCGGAAAGGGGATAAAAAATAAAAATACACGTGTATCGGCGATTTTCATGTACACGTCACAATTTTTTTTTTTATGTTTGAAGTATGAAGCTCGTAGTGGCCTGTGTGAAAGCCTTTGGACCGATTTTTAACCCTTTTTCAGTGATCCAATCGAGCTGATTTTTTGCAGTCAGACTCGTGGAAATGTCTGTATCACGTCAAATTCTGACGTGTACATGAAAATCGCCGATACACGTGTATTTTTATTTTTTCCCCTCTTTCCGAATATGTGCATAGGACAGAAAAAAATCAATTTTTTTGTAAAACGGTGTTATTGGAAAACCCGCTACAATGAACTTCATACTCTAAGTCAAGGGTGTCAAACTCGCGGCCCGCATTGTATGACTTTGAGGCCCACTCGGTATAATAGAACAAAAAATAAACGAAAATTTAAATTGCATAGTACCCATAGAATTTTTTAATTGCCTATTTTAATATTAAGTCTGTGTTTTGCGTTTCCTTTTTGCGTTTCTTTGCTTTTGGGTAAATGAGAGTCATTTTCAGCGTTTGAGAGAGAGTTAGATCTTACTCTCATTTACTTAAACTTTATCCAAAAAACAGACAGTAAAGAAACAGACTTATTGTCATTCATATTTTGTTTAAGTAACGGTTAAACATCTCTTTCAGCCACTGCGTTGATATCAGCGTTGCCGTTTTGGTCATTTCCGACCAAATTCGGTCGGATGGATGTTAAATTTTATGATTTGTTCAGATGGTCGGACCAATCAGATTTTGGTCGATTTTAAACATAATGGTAACGTAGTAAGTTTTAAACGATTTAAAAAAAATATGCTGGTTCTGAAAGATTTACCCTAGGGCTTTTTAAACCGTTGCGCCATTTTATATTCGAGTTTCGGAGTTTTCCCTTACGTGTGCTATTAATTTAATTTAATTATAATCTTTCTTCTCTGTCACTGCCCAGCGTTCGCAAACAATAGATCCCGTTTCTTGGGAAATGACACTTTAACAGACTTGATCCATCTTAGGGCCGCAGACTGGAAAACAATTAAAGATTATGTCAACAGTACAGAGTTCTTAAAATAACTTCTCAAGGCCTTTCCATGTACAGTTTATAGCGCACAACAAGCCGAATACTGGCTTAGGTGTATGTCTAAGGACATGAGGCGGAGAAAAACCGCCTCCTCTTCTCAACCTAACCTAACCTAATCTTTCTTAACAGATTTCTTGGAAAAGCAGTTGAAAAATGAAAATTTAATGCATTTTCAGACATGCAACATGTATAAATCCAGCTTAGGTGTTACTGCATCCTATGAAAAATACGCGGACAAAATTTTAAGTATAAGAACTGAATTTGAAACAAGATTTGCTGATTTCAAATCGTTGGAAGAGAAGTTTTCTTTGTTTTCTTCAATTTTCTCAATAGATATAGAATCAGTACCTAACCGTATGCAAATGGAGGTTATTGAGATACAGTGTGATTCTAATTTAAAGGCGAAATACATTGAAGTTGGAGTGCCTGAATTTTACAAATATTTGCCTGCCAGATTTGAAACCATTCGAAATTTCGCATGTGAAATTATGTCCATGTTTGGAAGTACTTATCGGTGCGAACAGTTATTTTCTCTTATGAAAGGAAACAAGTCTCCACTCAGATCCAGAATTACTGATAGTCATCTCGGGTCGGTTTTAAAATTAATCACTGCAAACAAGATTGCCCCCGAAATAGAAAAGATGGTTGCAGAGAAAAGGTGCCAAATATCTGGGAAAAAATATGAATTTTAAATTTTTTTCTACTTTTTAAAATAAATCTATGTATGTATAATTTACTATAAAATTTAAAGTATTTTATTTTTTTGTGGCCCAAATAATATTTTACATTTTTTATTTGGCCATGCATGCTCTAAGTCAATGTGTTTTTCAGACTGCCATGTTAACCTAACCTAAAGAGCTGTTTTTTTAAATTATCAAAATTATCAATTTTTTATGACACAAACTTGTCGAGAGTAGACGCGGTGGTTGCCTCATTTTGGCCAACATTCTTAGACTGCACACAGCATTGGCTTTGGCACAAAGGTTGCTTTATTTCTCAATGTTGTTCAAGAGTAAAGCGATTAATTTCGCATCACGGTTCTATGATTCAGACAGTCATTCAGCAGTCATGATCTGTTACCGTCAACATAAAATCGCTCGCCCTGTAAAATTAAACCACTAGCCGACCACCAGGTCTTGCATTAATTCCATGATTTTGTTCATGTACAACATGCACTTCTGTCCAATCATGACAATTCCCCAACTCCTGATGTTGTGATTCATTGCTCATATAACCTGGTCGGCACTATTTCTCTAGGTCGTACCACAATTATTAGCCATCCTTCGTAGAAACATATTTGTTATACTCGTAAGTATAGATGCCTGCGTCACGTTACCATGTAAAGCTGCTGCTGCTGGGAGTTGATGCTGATGATGCCGGCAAGTCCCTCAAACAAATGGTAAGTAGAACAACTGCAATGGCAATTGCAGCTGCATATGATGATGATGATACCTTAACAATCAACTACAGCAAACAACATCATGATGGTGATCATCATCAGCATCATCATTACAGTCGTTCGGCGTTCGTCATCATTCGCATGCGAATGCATTTGTATGGACATTCAACAATTTCTTGTCGAATGCAGATAGACGACCAGCCATCAACCCTTGCAGTTTCCTTGTTTTTGTGATAACACCACCACCAACAACAACAAGAACAACGCTGACGACGACAACAAGGACGGAGAGGAGGACGCGAATGCAGAACATGGAGCCGTTGAACAGTTAAACCGAATGAATGAAAACTTTCGCGATTAAAAATTATAATAACAATAAATCCCACGTCAACAAAGCTATTGTATGCAATAACAACAACAACAACAACAGCCACAAAGGGCGAAACTACAAGCTGCAATGGACGCAGGACGCAGCCATGCACAGAAGGCTGTACTGTATGTTATTTCGAAGGAGTGGATGCAACCGAAAAGGATATGAACCCGAAGACAAACAATTATATGCGTACAATGGAACTTATTAAGAAATTTGATTAATACTCTAGACCAAAAGAGGCAGGACTCTCATCAAAAAGAACAATCGCATAATGTAAAAAACGCATTATCATCGAAAATATTTGCATATCCTTTTGTCCCAGCAGACACCACCTATATGGACACACATACACATTTCCGTACAATAGACCATCGTTCCATAATAATTAAAGCGAAAAAGCTAACAAATAAATGCAGAAAAATTCCCATGCATGACAGCGAGAGCGACAAACAGGCCACCTGGGGATGGTCGAGTCTGAAACATGGACTCCAATGAAAGGAAATTTCCACAAGAGTCGAAAAAATCACATGGAAAGGAAAGTGGGCATTGGAAGAACAGCGGAACTTGTTGCCTCATAAACATGGGGAGACTGTGGGGAACTGTAAAGAAAGGACATTTCTTTACTTGTAATATTTTAAATGAATTCAAAAACCAAGACCTCGCACTTAAATAAACAAAAAGCAATAATTCATAAATAGAAATCTTTAATATTTGACTAAAGTTAGGGAGCTGGGAGACAGGCCATGACAAAAAAGTGTTCATATTTTCACATTCAACAATAAACCCGAGTTGTGAAGATTTTTCCAAGACATATATCCCTCCATTGTAGACTTTTTCCACACCAAAAATATATTGAAATGCTTATAGCTTCCCGATACCAGCAGCCATCTCCAGAGGGGCTTTTTCTACAGAAGTTTTTTGTAGTTTAGAAAATACTCTATGAATCGTAAACTCTGGAATTTAATAGCTGAAACGGCCTGAGACAAAATGTTGCTGTTCTTCAACCCGGGTTTTTTGTGTTATAGTGGAACAGCCCACCTGTCTATAGATTACTTATTTACTTATTTCCCTTAACATTCCATGAAGGAACAGACGGGGAACTTCTCTCGAATCAGTCAGCTGTGTACGATATAATTTGTATACTCACTGACTGGGACCTACTGTTTTTACAGCCAGCTCCGAACCGGCTAATGCTTTTCTAGAGAAGTTTTACTTGGCTTAGAGATAGCTCTCTTACTCGTAAAGTCAACAACATTTACGAGGTGGAAACAGCCGCTGGAAAAATGTTTGATGGTCTTACCCGGTTTCGAACTCGGGTTCTTCTTCTTCTACCACACCACGGCCTTCCTTCAGTCTATAGATTACAAAGCCAATTAATCAAAGTCATACAGTTCATTTTGAATTTCCAGTGCAGCTAATTTCTAGGTTAGGTTGAAATGGAGGATCGGTCATGTGCAAATGACCGTCTCATGTCGTTGACAGCAATTCGGGCTGTTGAGCGCTCCTGGTTTCTTCTACAGATTCCCTACCCCTTCGGTCCTCGCTATAAAGTTTCTTAAATTCCTTATGTTCATTCCTTTGACGATCGACAGGTCATCTAAGGTGTCCTCTCCTAAATGGATTTTCCTGATCTGCGAGAAAGCGGGGCACTGGCATAGGCGGTGTTCCGCCGTCTCGGCGTCCTAACCGCATGCCTACATTCGTCGTTCTCGGAACATCCTATCCTCAATAGGTGTGCCCTTAGGCTAGAGTATCCTGTGATGACCCCAACTAGCTTGCTCGGCTCATTTTTGTTTAACCCGAGTATTCTCTTTGTTTTATTGTAATCGAGGTTTCCCCAGGTTTCCTTTGTGGTTCTTCACACCTGTTCATCTTGCCATCTGAAGGCATAGGGCGTCTTCATCCATTCCCTCAACTCCTTTTTTGTCTCCAGGAAAGTTTTAGACAATTGCAGAGTATTTTGGTCGGATTACCTTCCCACTTTAGCCAGTTCGTCGGCCCTAACATTGTCTAGGAACCCTTGGTGGTCGTTATCTCTCGATACGTCGTTTATCATTTCCTTACAGTCCATGGGTGTCCTTGACTTGACATTATCATCTCTGAAGGATCTAATTGCGTTTTGACTGTCTGTGAAAATACAGATAGTTTTGCCTGTGGTTCTGTTCCGCAGCCATTCTGTGATGGCCTTGATCTCTGCTTGTAGAATCGTTGAGTACTTTGGTAATTGGTATACTAATTCAGTCCTCGGATTGTGGATGGAGATCCCCATGCCTACTCCTAACTCAGATTTGGATGCGTCTGTGTAGCACTACACTATTCTCCCATCTTGGGTGTATGTCGTGTTCTTGTCCGCGTCTATCCCTTATTCTTGTCGTGCAGTTCGCAAGCACATGTGTTTCTGGGATGCGACCTGTCTGACAGTTTGTTGTCGGGAACCCTTCTAGGTGTTCCAATATTCTCTGATGTTGTGTTTGAGGTTCATCCTCAATCCACTCATTCAATGCCCTTAGTCTCCTTTCCTGAATTCCCGTCAGCATGACCAGCTGAGTGAATTTGTAAGGGTCAGCATATTTTAAGGCTTTGAAGTTCTTTCCGTTCCGAATACTCTATGGGACCTGAGTTGTCGGTATATCCGAACTGGAACCCTCGTTCGAGCTATTTGGAAAGGCTGTGCATTAAGAAGGAAATTTAATGGCTCCTTTATAGATGTTGCTCAACTTCCGTTCGGTTCATCTGTAGGTATAACGGAATAACGTCTGGAATAACGTTTTCTAATACCGTGGGCACAATCCAAACATTTCGTTGCCCTAAAACTCTATTACAAAGAAATTTATTGGATTCAGTTGTGGTCGCCCAAAATTGTTCGCCACATCAAAAATTATCAATAAAATACATAAAATAGTATTGGGGATCGAAGCATAAATGTTTATGAGTTAGCTGAGTCTGCAGACATCTCAACTGTGTGTTAACAACACATTCTACAAGAATATTTGGAGACTAGTAAATTGTAATGCGCCTATGGCGCCCGTTGAAATATGGAAAAAAAATGTTGTTGAAAAAAAAAAAATTTTTTGAAAAAAAAATTCTTGTTCAAAAAAAAATTTTTGTTGGAAAACAAATTTTTGTTGAAAATAAAAAGTTTTCTTAAAAAAAAAAAATTTTGTTAAAAAAAAAATTTTTTGTGGAAAAAAAAAATTTATCTTGAAACAAAAAAAATTTTCTTGAAAAAAAAAATTTGTTGAAAATTCCTACGTACTGCGTGACAGAGTCAGTGAATCAGTGTATCAGTGAATCAGTGTCGAGGGTAAATACATATTAAGATGAAAACGCTGTCGACGCGATGGGTGCCGCGATTACATACAATCAATCATAATAGAATTGGAAAAAAACTGAAAACACACAGTCCTATCAGTTGTAAGAAAATTGAAAAAAAAAACACACAAAATGTGTTGAGTTGTTCTTATCGTGTTACCCTATGACTGAGTCGATCTAAAGTGAAATAGTTTTGCCACACACAACAAAGCTAAGTAAAGCTGCACTACTTGTAGTCTCAATCACTTCCCTACTTAGGCTCAAAGCCTCCACTACCACACAGCCAACAATTCAATAACACTTCACACAGATGTATCAAATATCGAAGGAGTTGGTCGACAGACGTATGTATGTACTTTATTAAGGATCGGTCTGTCTGTCTATATAGGGGGGGGAAAGAAACACAACGCAAAACAAGTAAAAGCTCCTTATTGTTTATTTATGTTGTAATGGCGAAAAATGCATTTCCTTTTCAGTTTCTTTGTTGTTGTTAATGCTCCTCCGATTCGACTTCTTTGTGAGTGTGGAACGTTTATTTGTTTGCTGTGGCTGTGGAAGACCACGACCTGATTGCGGCTGCATTACCAAATGCACAAAGAACTTACATGAGGTATTACATATGTATGTATGTCTGTACGTACACAAATAAATATGTGTATGTTTGCATTGCATACTGTCCTATCCTATTTGAGCTGCCTACGCATACCGACTAGAGCTATAGAATTTTACGGGTATTACATTTTGAAATGTGGTTACTTTTGGTAATATGAAAGTCCACTAATATGAACGTCCACTAATTAACTCTTTAAGTAGTGAAAACTCTTAAAATGGCTCTAAAGAGTAAACAACATTTCTGGAAATTTGTTTTGTTTGATTTTGGGAACCGAGTGTCGCAGCATTTGGGAATTAGATTAAATGATGCACGCTTGAATGTGTGTCTTTTTTTTAAATGTTTGCACACAAGTAAATCGCGTGTTTGGAGCTTGCATCAAGTAAAGCTTATTTGGTTCTAAACAACGTTTATTTGGCTGCAAATATATTTCATTTCCCATTATTTTTACGTATTTCGGCACAAGTAATAACGAGTTTGTGAATATAAAACTTTTTAAATTCAAAGAAGTATAACATTTGAGTGTGAATAAGTCTGTATTTGCAGCTATTTTTGTATTTGGTTTCCTGCCTTTACGCTCTTTTAGAGAGTAATAATAACCGAGAGAATAAGATATCGATATAGAGAGATTCACAGAGATTCATATAGACGTGCATACTCATAACCTACAAACAAGTTATGCTGTGGTACGGTCAAATATAGATATGTTTGATCCATAATTTGTTTGCTGAAATTTTTTAAAACTAGCATTTCTTTCAGAGTGTGGGAAATCAACAATTGGCTGCATAAGAATGAGTAAAGTGTTTGAAGTGTTTTAACAACACATTTTATTGACCTAGAAAAGCATCTAATAATGGGAAAAATTCCTCTTTAAATGGGTTATTTGTATGCGGAATAAAAACCTTCCCCTGATTGGGTTGATGCTGAATAAACAGCTTCAAAAATTGACACAAAGATACCGGGTTTGGCCACTACAGATTAGCGGAGAAAAGCTTTCAGCACAACCTCGGTTGGTGGATCGATTTAAAATGAAGTTGAAGACCAAAATGGGAGAACTCGATTTATCCAATGATCAGCTGTACAATGCTGATAACGTAAGTGACTTCGGTGTATTGCCTAAGACAAAATATAATGAATAAGAAGACTCCAGTTTACATAAAGGTCAAAATTGTTCGGATAAGTTTGGCTAATACAAAATAGGGGTACACTCATTCACACACAAAGTATTACCTAAACCAAAGGGTAATACTTCGAATAAATAGAAAATTTCCTGTTTTATCTCACGAATGCCTTGCTCGATATTCGCCTTAAGAACCTGGATCGTTAATGGATTGTTCGTATAAGACCAGTGCTCCACAAAAAAAATATGACGGTTTCAAATCCCAAATCCAAGGTGTCCAACTAACATCTAGATGGCTGACAATCCATAGCTTCTCCGAAATGATTACACTACTCAACAAAATGAAAAAAATTTCATGTACTCCGGATGCGATAATTTTTTCTGTGTAGATAACCTTGACATGAGCTCGAAAAACGCAATAAAAAATTGTTTTCGTTTGGTTTTTGTTTTATTTTTTTTTTTTAAATTTAAAAAAAATTTTTTTTGGTTAATTTGTTTCGTCCGGCATAACTCGGGAACCACTAGCACGATTTAATCTGTTCCCTTAATCTGTTCATATATTGTTTTCCTATACAAGCAACAGTTTCCAAGTTAAAAATGAATATATAAAGGAAAAAACTTATTTTTTGCCTAAAGATTTAAATTTTTTTTTTTTAAAAATCCATAAAAAATCCAAAATGAAAAAAAATGTCAAATCTTATTACTTTTACGTAAAGTCACATAACCTATGAGCAAAATGAGACAAAGATCATGAAAATCAATGCACGCGTTTCGCTTTTATTCGCAATTGAGTAAAGGTATGAATTTCAAATATATTCAAATTTCATATATTTTTGTCACGCAACAAATTTTAATTTTTTTTGTAATAAAAAAGAAAAAACCTTACCATAGACAAAAATTTTTTTTAAAATTTAAACAAAAAAAAAAAAAAAAAAACCAAACGAAAAAAATTTTTTTTATTGCGTTTTTCGAGCTCATGTCAAGGTTATCTACACAGAAAAAATTATCGCATCCCGAGTACATTTTGACTGTTGACTAGTGTTAGTAATCAATCAAATTAGTAATTAGATTCTATTTTTGTGAAGGTTGATGTAATGATTACGATTAGAATTATATTCAGTTTCATGCGATTACTTATTGATTACATTACAAATAATGTAAAAATCATCAGGATTACTGGAGATTATTGACACAGCTAACATTTATCAAACGATTGCTCGGTTAAGTTCGTCTAGGCTGGGAGATGTCACTACCATGCACCTCTCGGTTGCTACACCCTGTGGTGCGGCATTATGGGCAGCACTATTAGCTTCGTATGTATATTACATTTCTGACAAAATACGTTCTATTAAACGATTGCTGGGTTTACTTCTACCCGGTTAGATAATGTCTCTGCCATGTACCAATCGTCTATTAGACCCTGTATGGTGTTGCGTTATGGGCAGCCGAATGCACTCTTTATACAGATAACATTTCGGTCAAAATTCGTTTTATTTAACGATTGTAGGGTTGACTTCATCTGGTCTGGATAATGTCTCTACCATGCACGTCCCGTTTGCTACTCCCTCTGGTGTAGCGTTATGGGCAGCATCATTCGCTATTTAACGTATCGTATCACAAGATTGCTTAGTTAACCTTCGTCTCGGCTGAGAAATGTCTCTAAAGCGTTTAGTATAGATAACATTTTCGCTAGTTGACGTTATCTAGGCTGGATAATGGCTTCACCATGCACATCTAGTGGAGTACACCCTGTGGTATTGCGTTATGGGCATCATCATTCCCATTTGTATACAAATAACATTTCAGCCAAAATTAGTTTTATTTCCCGATTGCTTGCTTACATTCGTCTAGACTGAGTAATTGGCCTAACATAGTCTTACGTGATTTGCAGCAACCTGGGGTGTTGCGTTATGAGCAGCATTCCACCTTATAAATGCTGGCCACTTTTTGAGTAAGAGAGTACTCTCTAAGTCATATAAAACGTCTGTAAGCCATGGTCAGTGAGAATACAAAATTATATGGTACACAGCTCCCGGATTTGAGATTCAGTTCCTAGTCTGTTCCCCCATGAAATGCTTCGATCAACCATAGATTTATAGTTTTCCTATTCAATTTTTCCATGGGAAGCTGGGTCGACTTATATGATCGGAGGTAGGTGTATTTTATTGAGTAAATATCATCGACAAGACTCCCATGGAAAGTCGAGGTCTATTTGTGTAATTTAGACCAGCAGATAGCCAACAGTAATAGATAACGTTTGATGTCTACAACGGCCTGAGCTGCTGGAAAACGGAGATTGGGTAGAATTTGGGACATTTTTTACGAAAATACGAGTAAAGTTTTCCTGAGCCCTCATCGAAATATGTTACCAAAAGGTTCCAAAAGGAGACCGAATCCGTGAGTTACATTTTAATATCAAGCACCCGAACACATAAACAGACAAATAACCGGTTACACTATGGCCAATCCTTTACGACACCGACATACAGACAGACAGTTGTATTTAGTTCATTACATCTGCTGCAGGTTCAGTTGCAGTGAAAGGGGAAACAACCAACGACTTAACGAGTGGGCCCCACCGCACCGCACACGCAGTAGCAGCACCAATTCCCTAAATTCAACGTCACCGTACTACTTGAATTGTTTTGATACTTCACCGCGAGAGTAATCACTGGCCTACTTTTTTTTTGCGTGTGGATTCATTTGTTGGCCTGCACAGGATGAGGCAGGCGATGTTGATGATGATGAAATGGGGGGAGATATGCAACATGTAATGCTGCAGCCTGTTTTAATTTCATTTCCCATCGCATTGAGAGCCTTATGACGCGACACAACATCCGCTGAGGTTGGTTTTTTTTTTTTTTTGCATAAGTGTTTTTGTGAAGATTTTAATCGGTTCTATACTAAAGTGGAATAAATCGAAATCTATTCTTTTTTATTGTATTTTTTTGTTGTTGTTTCGGATCCTTGTGTCCTTTCGTTTAGTTGTGTGTGAGAACTTGTACATATATCTGAAGTACGAAATGAGGCAGTGTGGGCCATCAGGAACTAAAAGCCACCTAATCTCGCATTAAATAGTTAAGTTGCTGAAGGAATTCCCCACAGTAAATATCGATATTTGAAAATTTTTAGACAGTGAATGCTGGAATGTTTTTTTTTTAAATTGACAAAGGCTAAATGTTGGAAGCCTTAAAAGAAAAAAACCAATAAAAACCACAACTTGAGTTTTACATGACCTCAATAAAACGGCCTTAATAAAACGAAAATTCACAATTGAAAATATATTGGCTGATTCATTCGGGAGAGTTTTATGTGCTGTTAGTCGTGACATCGGTTTGCCTTTGGTGTGGAAAGACCTAATACTGAGCCCTGTACAAAATTGCTGATCTGACCATTTTTCAAATACTGGAAATTATAAAAAAGGAAATTTAAAAAAAAAATCAAATAATTATTGCCGCTGTTTTTTTTTTAAACGAGAAAAAACTGGTGACTTGAAAATACCCACAACGGCAATAAAATAAATATCTGTCTGATATCTGAAAATTAGGGTTGTAACGAAGTTCGCTTTCGCATATACGAATCCGAATTATTCGCACCATTTTGGATCATTCGCTTTCGCAAAAAAAGAAAAAACATTTTTGGAATATTCGCTTCGCATTCGCTTTTCAGTATTCACTTTCGCTAAACCCACAACCGCTACAATAAAATATATTAAGAAGTGAAACCGTAGAACAGTAGTTGAGCTTGACGAGGAGTATTTAACTTTTAAGAGGAGTAGTTGACATGGCTCTATGAAAAATGCTACAAAAAAATTGAAGAATTCCTCACAAAAATCTCATACAAAATTGATTCATTATGAAAAATTCCCCCAAAAAAATCGGGAAGTTTTTTTTTATAATTTTTAGGTAATATTTAATTTTTTTTATTTTTGGAATGAAAAATGCCCAATTTTTGGGGCCTTATTTCATTGTCTCCTTGGGTCCTTCACCCCGCCTTTTTTTCTGGAGTATTTTTCATAGAGCCCTTGACTTAAAAGAGGTGAGCCGTTGATCTTAAGGAGGAGTAGTTGAGCTATAACACCGTGTTACAAAAAATTGATTTTTTTTGTGTCCTATGAACCAAATGCACATATTCGGAAAGAGGGGAAAAAATAAAAATACACGTGTATCGGCGATTTTCATGTACACGTCAGAATTTGACGTGATACAGACATTTCCACGAGTCTGCCTGCAAAAAATCAGCTCGATTGGATCACTGAAAAAGGGCCACGGCCACTACGAGCTTCATACTTCAAACATAAACAAAAAATTCTGACGTGTACATGAAAATCGCCGATACACGTGTATTTTTATTTTGTATCCCCTTTCCGAAAAAGTAAATTTGGTTCATAGGACAGAATGTGTGTAACACGGTGTAAGATAAGTTAAGTTATCCGAAAAAGATCGGAGGGTTAAAATCGGTTTACACCTTTCAAAGTTATAGGTTGTTCCAGTTTTGACCAAAGGTTATGCAATTTGACACCCTGTATTTGTTGGTATGTTGCCATAGGATGACCACTGCGTGTCTTTCTAAAAGTCTAGTCGCTTTTCCGCAAACTTTTCATACACTTCATTGTAATCGGCTCTCCGGTGTGGTAGATCTCTATTTATTATCGCTTTTTCCCCCTTACGAAGAACTGTACACAGTGAGAGGCTTTCCTAGGCGTCATGTGGCCGTTGGAAGTCTTCCAGACACGATTCGAATTGATTCATATAAGTCGCTTTTGTATCGATTTAAAAAAAATTATTCGTTACTCACCAAAGGTGCGGCATAAGAAAGATAAATTCGATGGACTTACCTAGAAAGAACCAAAAAGAAATTATATTAATTTTTATTAACAGTGGTGGAAAAAAAATTGAAAACCTTTATATGTACAGGGTTTGCCAACAAGTGTTATTTTGGTATTCAAAGAAAAGTGACCGTTTTTTGAGATAAATGATCGGATAAATGATTTATTTCATAATAAAGAGGAAGGTATGCCATTAAAAATTAAAAACAACATCAGCCAAATGATCACGCTTACAGGACCATATCCTTTTCATGAAATTCTCCATAACCAAATCGCAAAGTGACTGCCCTATGTCCTCGATAGCTTCATGAATTCTATAATTGAGGTCTTGAGTCGACGCTAGGCTGTTGGCGTAGATCTTTCACTTGGCCCCAATGGAAGAAGTCGCAAGGTGTTAAATCACAATTGTGATCACCTCTTCGAGAGATAAAACGGTCCGGAAATATTTCCCATAACAGATCAATGGTGTCGTTGCTGGTGTGACACGTAGCGCCGTCTTGTTGAAAGTAAACGTTGTCCAGATCAATATCATCCAACTCCGACCATAAAAAATCATTAATCATCTCTCGATAGCGCCATCCGTTCACCGTAACTGTTGATCCAACCTCATTTTCGAAAAAGTAAGGTCCAATGACCCCGCCAGACCATAAACCGCACCGAACATTCACACGTTGAGGATGGAGAGGCTTCTCAACAATAACTCTTGGGTTTACCTAGCCCCAGATGCGACAATTTTGCTTGTTGACGTAGTCACCGAGGTGGAAATGGGCCTCATCAGTCAAGATGATTTTTCGATCATTTTCATGCATTTCAAGCACCGGGTGATTCAAAATAACACCTCTTGTTGAAAACCCTTTATATGATTTTTGTTTGTCGTTTTTAATATTGCTAAAAAAAACTGCTTGTGGAGTTTATTGATTTTTACTCACGTTCATCCACGCCCCCCTGACCAAGGGGCGTGTGATAATACATGATTCATGCAAATCGCATGTGCTGTGATTCTTTATTATTATTCTATGGTAATTTGAAGTAATCTTGATTACTTTTACACTAATGGTAATAGTTAACAATTCTTTATCACAAATTGTTTAATAGAGGATTATATAGTCAATGCAATTCCCTTTAAAAGTAATCTAATTGATTACTAATCGTAATCGAAATTTAACAAGTTCGAAATTTGAAAGTGTAGTGTACCCAAGTTAGTTGTCATAATCGACCCACTGAGAAGGCTTTTCAAGCCATTTGTAGGGAAACGTTCCCCAGAGTCATTACATCATTTAATATATCCTTTTAGTGAATTGCTGTACGATGAAGTATATATTCTGCACGGGTATCAAACAAAGACATCAATTGTTCTGGACAAACATTCGAAGGGCTACAGCTTTGTTTGCTGCGTTCTTCATCGACCCATGAGCCGCTTAGAGTGATCATTTTTGTTTTTTTTTTTTAGACATTAGTCATTTTTGTTTTTATTGAAAGAAATCGAAAATACCCCAAAATAGATGGGCATATATCAATTTCTTCAATACAAAGTTTGTTGTGAATGTCTTGTTTCTAAAAACGCCTTAGCAATTCTCATCGATGTGAAGAAAAATGTAAGATATGAAAAGATGAACATTAACTTGAAATGAAATAAATACAATTATAATTGTATTTTAGTGGGACAATGGTATGATCAACACAAAATTAAGCATTTATCAGTACATGATACATGATAAAGAAAAATAAAAGGTTTTTTGTTTATTTCCAATGGCCTGAATCGTTGTTATACTGTGTGTTAATACAAAGTTTTGTTGTGAATGTCTTAGTTCTAAAAACGCCTTGGTTTCTGAAAATATGCATAATTCCACAAAATGCAAATATTCCATTTCTGTAATGCAGTTTCAATCAAATTCGACCTTAAGAACATCCCTCTTGCTCACTCTGTTCGCTGGCTACTTTTTTCTATAAACAATATTTTTTCGAGAGATTAAAACAAATCCCACTTAACCTTGTTATGTGCCCCTTTTCTGAAGAAGTTAGAACAAGATGAGGAAAAAAAACCCAAAATGAGTAACGATAAAACCAGAAACAGCAGAAAGATCATGATTTCCGTTTTAAGATCAACGAATGCAGCAAGCGACAGCGAAAACATACACCCAAAACACACACACACACACACAAAAAATTAAAATAACTTCCAAACTAAATACTTAAGCAACGCTATTTTCATTTTCCCCCCTCCTTAAAATTAAAATCTGTTTAAACAGGCACCGAGAAGAGAGATACCCTACTCTGGAGATTGTCAAAAAAACAAAATGCAACGGTCAAAAGGTTTAAATATGCAAAACAGGGCGAATATTTATCATCGTCGTCGTCTGCAGGCAGGTTTAAATTTCAACTACAATTAAAGTCTACAACGATGGCGACAACGACCACGACGACGACGTGGTTTCGAAGAAAATAGAAAGACAACAATTGTTGGCTGTTGCCATCGAATTGCCAATTGCAGTGGCATTCCTTCGGCTTTTGTTGTTGTGGTACATACCCCCAGTCGCATTTTGCTGCAGAAAACCCGCAGCCTAACTCCCTAACTTCTGTTCGGTGTACTTGAGATGTGATCGTCTTCCGAGTGAAGAGTGGTTGGACACTTTTGTTCTTCTTCAGCTTTATGGATTTTATTCAATTTCGTGCATACACCGGGGTAAGGGATTAACAATAAACACAACAAAAACAAAAACAAAAAAATAAACTTTGCAATACATCTACCAAAAGAAAACACGAACAACAACTAAACTTGAAGTCATGCATTTTTGTGCAGAAAATCTCAGAAAACAATGCAAATCCTTTTCTTTATGTTTCATCTTTTCTTTTTGTTTTTTTTTTAGGTTTTTTTTTTTATTTGGTCGATTGAATGAGATGACGACGCGAAAGAATAAAGTGAAGAAGTAAAACCTAAGATGGCAGAAAAAGAAGAACTATTTTACTCACAACATAAATCAACTTCTCAGGGACAGCGCTGAGCAGAGCTTTAGCAGACTATGGAAAAGGTGTTTCCACAAAAGGTGTGTCGAAACATATTTCACCAAAGGATATCCCCTAGCAAGTTGTGCAAATGACTCCATTTGTAGTTCCACACCCTTTATGGAGAGGACTCTCTAGAAAATCTATCTTCTTGAAGGATTTGCCATAGCAAGTCTTGCATAAGCCTCCATTTGTAGCTTCTTAAGAGGTTCCTTCGCAAGGTGTGACAGAGGCTTTCCATAAGTGCCACCCTAAGAAAAAATTCTCACGAAAACCTTTCGTATTGAGCTCTCTAAGAATTATGATCGGTTTGGGATTGCCTTGCTTTAGCAGGCCATCTCTAAAAACAATTTCAGAGAAAGTCGTCGCCTTGTAATTGCAAAATTCTTCGAAGTCCTGCAGTAATTGTATTCTGTTTGTAGCTCTCTAATTCCAAAAGGAATCCAAGGGACGTAGCTTTCAGATAATCCTTAAATTGTTGTAAAGACCTTCTATCGCAGTTCTCTACGAACAACATTCCATTAGCAGCTCGCTAAGAATAATTTCTACGAAGCCTTGAAGACCTTCAAGAGATTCTTAGAAAGGTTTTCCATTAGCAGCTCGCTAAGAATAAGTTCTACGAAGTCTTGAAGACCTTCAGGAGATTCTTAGAAAGGTTTTCCATTTGCAGCTCGCTAAGAATAATTTCTACGAAGCCTTGAAGACCTTCAACAGATTCTTAGAAAGGTTTTTCATTAGCAGCTCGCTAGGAATAAGTTCTACGAAGCCTTAAAGATATTCTTAGAAATGTTAAGATATTCTTAGAAAGGTTTTCCATTAGCAGCTCGCTAAGAATAATTTCTACGAACTCTTGAAGAGCTTCAAGAGATTCTTAGAAAGGGTTTCCATTAGCAGCTCGCTAAGAATAAGTTCTACGAAGACCTTCAAGAGATTCTTAGAAAGGTTTTCCATTAGCAGCTCGCTAAGAATAATTTCTAAGTGTTGAAGACCTTCAAGAGATTCTTGGAAAGGTTTTCCATAAGCAGCTCGCTATGAATAAGTTCTACGAAGACTTGAAGACCTTCAAGAGATTCTTAGAAAGGTTTTCCATTAGCAGCTCGCTAAGAATAATTTCTAAGTGTTGAAGACCTTCAAGAGATTCTTGGAAAGGTTTTCCATAAGCAGCTCGCTATGAATAAGTTCTACGAAGACTTGAAGACCTTCAAGAGATTCTTAGAAAGGTTTTCCATTAGCAGCTCGCTAAGAATAATTTCTAAGAAGTCTTGAAGACCTTCAAGAGATTCTTGGAAAGGTTTTCCATTTCCAGCTCGCTAAGAATAATTTCTACGAAGACTTGAAGACCTTCAAGAGATTCTTAGAAAGGGTTTTCATTAACAGCTCGCTAAGAATAATTTCTAGCAAGTCTTGCAAAAGTCTTGCATTTGCAAAATCCTAAGAAAAACCGCAAGAAGATGGTTTATTCTATCTGTGGTTTATTCTATCGATGAAATGCGAAAGCGATTAAAGAGCGCTTTAAATAAGTAAAAAAAAACAACAAAGGACTTGTATGTATATTTCTCCAAGAAGCCTTTCATTCGTGGTGCAGTTGCTTTTTAAAGTTTGGACAAATGTGAAACGAAGCAATTACACCAATAAATCGTTCATCGCAAGTAATTGCAATAGCGAATTTGTCAACTGCTGCATTGTCTTGATTTTGTGCATTTTCCTAACCTTTTCCGGAGTTGGCACCTCAGTTGGTCGACTACTCATTTGCGCGAAGCCATGTTCACATTTAAATTGTGCTACCAAACATTTTTCGGAAAAACTAAAGTTTAGCTTGGCCATATAATCAGAAGAAATGCGTTCAAGAAATTCAACCACTGGTATAAATTTGAATCTGAACTGTGCTGCTCAACGGCAGCTGAGCCCATTTTGCTGTTGTAAACAATGGACCAGAAAAATCTATGCAGTTCGGCTTTTAAAGGTGATTTTGTTTTTTTAGTCTTAAGACTTGTCTTATCTTATGTCAAGTCAAAAATGTTCAGTTTACGTTGCCTATCCATCATGAATAGAGTTGCAACTAGCAAGGCTTTGCAAAATCATTGAGTTAATATTATGAAAATGAATTGCATTGTCATCTCTCGGTTATCAATAGCTTTCCACTGCTATTGGCATGACCACAACTGTAGGCAGCACGTAGCGTATGAATGACACATATCAAGAGGAAGAAATTTAAAAATATTTAAATGCAATTCGTTTGCCAAATCAAAAATGCATAAAAGCAAATGTTTGTGCAATGACGCTGCCCCTGAAAGGGGCAATGAAAACCAAAACTCATGAACGATTTCAATGCGTACAAATATGCGCATATGTGGTGGTGGTGGGCTTATTCCTTCGTTTTTTCACATTTGCATCCGAGCTTTGTAAAGAAACGAAGAAGAAGAAGAAGAAAAAAAACAAAAAATAATCAAATCAAAGAGAAACAGGAAATGATAGCCGTTTTATTTCATTCCATTTCACTTCATTATGAAATTAATACGCATCAAACATTCAAGAAATGATAAACAACAAAAAGGATGTGTTTGGTTTGCCTTGGCCATATTTTGTTATTTTATGCAATGCAAACACACATGGCAACTTGGGGGGAGATACAATGGCATCCTTCGTTGATAAATTACACAGCCATTCATTTATTATGCGCTCGCTCGCACCAAAAAAAAAACACAATAAATAAAATAAAATAAAAATAATATAAATGTGCATTCTGCTCTTCCACAATAAACAAAACAAAAACCGAATGAATTTCAAAAACAAAAACTCTTCTCCATTTGAAATATGATGCTGCTGCTGCAGCATTTGTAAAGCGAGGCGAGTCCTGGCATTGCAAAAGACATGCAATAAAATCTCTTTGGAAGGAAGGACGCAACAAACAAACCCAACTATAATCGTTACAATTGTGTGTAGATTATGGGAAAACATTTCAAATGTTCATCGGATTGGATAATTTATAACGCAGACATATGCAATGCCAACACACGGCACCAATGATGCGGCGAACCCATGCATCAGTTTTGGGAAACTTGTTCATTGTGCACTTAAAAACTCTTGCAATGATAACATTTTTGAAATGCCAATGGAATTCACAGGCTTAAAGTAAAGCCAAAATCACTTACAGCAAATAATCACAACAACACTAAAATGGTAGATACGTTTAATAAAGGGTTATCCATTTCGTGGTTTCAAAAGTATAGGGCTGGAATTCGACATCTGTCATACTAAGTTGTTAAACCAAATTTGTTCTTCTTTTCAGTTGGAAGTCTGACATTCTGGCACAGCCACATATCGTCCTTTAAGAGGAGATTATGGTTTATGGTCGTGAAACAAAATTTCCGTATTTGGGGTTCTGAGAATCCTCAAGTAATTGAAGAGAGGCCATCACATCCACAAAAAGTCACTGTTTGGTGCGCTCTTTAGTCCGAAGGTGTGATTGGACCTTACTTTCTCGAAAACGATGAGGGAACGACTGTCGGTTTAATGGATGAAAATGTGCATAATGTAATCTGCAATCTGTTTCTGTGGAACAAAAAACTTCAGATTAGACAATACAAATTCAGAATCAGTTTCTCCATTGATAAGATTAAATACAAATACTACATCTAGCATAGTTGTGCGACTAGACAGACTTCCTTGTGGTACTCCCGAAATAAGAAATATGGCACTTATAAGACACGTTGCTAACGCGAACAAAGTTAAGAGACAATGAAATTTAACAATGTTTTAGGAAAACCTATACGATTCAATTTCATCATAAGAATTCTATGATTCACACGATCGAATGCTGTGCAAAAATCTGTATAGACAACATCAGTTTATCAACGACGTGAGTAGTAAATTCGAGTAGATTTGTCACAGTGGACCTGCCCTTTTAGGAATCCATGTTGTCTGGGAGACATTAGCGGTAAAATCTGCCAGGAAAGATATTTGCTCACCAAATTCGCCGATAAGGAATACGCACTATGGGTGTCGCGTTAACCCATTTTGTAGCAGCGGTCGAGATCTCGACCACAAAGTTTTGCTGTTTTTCAGTCAATAAGAAAGAAATAGAAGAAATATTAGGTAATTGAAATCAATATTTTTTTTAATTTACAATTAAGCTTGTCGTAATTATAATGTTAATGGATTAATGTTTCATCACGACACCGTTTGAGGTCCTCACCAGGTACGATCCACTACCTAGCACACCATGGCCGGCAGTCCATTCCATACTAGTGGACAAATTGAACAATGTGTGGGCAATAATGCAGCAGCAGTTAAATATTTGGGGAATGTAGGGAATGTAGGATTTTAAATTGAAATTCCCTTTCCACCCACATTTCATCTGTGCAAACTTTAAAAAAAAATCTTCAAGAATGAACGTTTTCCTGGGAAATATACTTGCAAGACCATTGACTGTGCGAGAGCTGCGAGTAAAAGACCTTCCTTGAGAGCTGCATGTAAATGGATGGTTTCACAAGACCTTGCAGGCCACCTGTGGAAACTACAAATGGAAGGTCTTTGGTAGACCTTGATAGCCTTGAGAGCCCTGAGAGAGAACTTTCCAGAATGTCATCTAATGCAAATGTCATTGCAGGAGGAAGCAGCAACAACGGACTTGGGAAGCTACACATAACTTTTGAAGGGTCCGTTTAGCTAGCTAAAAATGGAAGTCTTCTTAGGGAGCTACAAATACAGGTTTCTCCAACAACAGGTGTTATTGTGGTATTCAAAGAAAAATAGCATTTTATGAGATAAATGATCGGATCGGAATAAAGACTGGCGTGGCCCATCATCACTATCTGGTGGCGTTGAGCCATTTATGGTGAACATGTTTCCGTATAGACATTTCAAGCGGTTGAGAACTGTCAAAGTTATTCCAAGTTTCACTGAACTGTCATGAACTTATCAGAAGAGCATTTCTGTGTTATTTTCGACCAGAAAACTTAAACAAAAAATGATTTTCTTGTATGGAAAATACCACTATATTATAAAATACTCTGATAATTCAGATTTAGAATTTTCAATGATGGTAAATAATGGACATTTTTCTTATTAAGAGATCATAGTCGGTTTTCGTTCTATGGCACAAATCAATAAGATTAAAGTGTAGACTTCAAAAAAAATCCAACGGAGTTGCAAGCAAAAAGTCAATCTATAAATTCATACGGTTATTGGAAGCATTAGCAGCCCTTTTGGAGAATCTAAAGAAGCCCTGCAAGAAGATTTTCTATTCTACAGGGTTCTACATCAAGAGGTGTTATTTTGAATCACCCGGTATTTCCGTAGCATATATTCTTTGACATTTTTCAAGTAGAAACCACGCCATTACTAAAAATGGAACGATGATATTGATCTGGACAATGTTTAGTTTCAACAAGAAGGCGCTACGAAGGCCACACGAGCAACGAAACCATTGCTCTTTAACGGGAAAAGTTTCCGGACCGTTTTATCTCTCGAAGAAGTGATCACAATTGGCCACCGAGATCTTGTGATTTAATACCTTGCGACTTCTTCCTTTGGGGCCACGTGAAAGATAAGGTCTACGCCAACAGCCCAGCATCGATTCAATCATTCGTGATGCTATCGAAGACATAGGGCAGCTACTTTGCGATTTGGTTATGGCAAATTTCATGAAAAGGATATGATCCTGTAAGCGTAGTCGTGGTCATTATTAACGGCATATCTTCCACTCTAATGAAATGAAATGAAATGAAATAAACATTCGATCAGTTATCTGAAGAAATTATATTTTTCTTTCAATACCAAAACAACACCTCTTATTGGAAAACGCTGTATAATCACTAAGGGAAACAAGTTTTGTGGGGGTTACTTTTGGAAATCTTGGGAGGTACCAGAAATAGCTTGTGTAGAATTACAGATTTCCCGTATTTGTGGAACTGGAGTATTCCGGGCATCGTTGACGAATAAAAGGAATATGGTGATGTCCTGAATCAGTCGATTAACTCAAATACTCTTGAAATTGAGTGTCTACGATAAATTCGATTTTGTCGCAATCAAATCTGAAAGAAAGAATATTTATTCTGTCAATATGTGTAATTAGAGCAAAAACGTTCCAATAAAATCTTCAAACATGTTCCAAATTTATAACTCAGTCGGAATTGAGCATTCTCTCTAGTAGAAAAAAAACACTTCTTTTAAAACATAGGAAATTTTTTTTGGCAAGCTACTCCAACTATAGTTTTTTTCCTCAATGTACAAGCAATTGAACGACGCATTTAACTAATTTCTTGGCAAAGTGATTCAAATCGAACATAGAAAGAAAAGAAAAAAAATGAGAAAAAACCAAAAGCGCAGCACGATTATTTCGTAGGTTGAATATATTGAAAAATTACTGCAACTAAATCAGCAGTGAAAAGCACAAGTCAACCCCCAAGGAGGAGCAGCGGCCGCGGCAGCGGAAGATGGCGAGGACAAAGTACGTACGTACATACACTCCATAAAGAATGAATGATAAATCGAAGATGAAGTAAACTCTCAAAGCCAGAAGACATACTAGAGTCTGAAAATTTCAAAAGAAAGGGCAAAAAATGCGCATGATATCAGTGCTACACCAACACCACCACCACCATCATTTTACGTCGTGACAAGTGGACAGACAGACGGGCAGACGGACGGACAGACACATACAGAGCAAAAGAAAAGTAAGAAGAAGAAGAAAAAAGCGCACAAACACACCAAACAAAAATCAAACTTTAAAAAGCCAGACACGGAGACAGACAGACGGTCAGACATAGTCACATTTCAAATGGCGCGGCGTGCAAAAAATGCAAATGATTGGCATGGGGCTGGCATTTTCAAGAGTTTTAAGGTTTCATGAAATTTTAGACCTTTCAAATACAAAACCACTAACTAAACAACTCCTCTCAACTGCTGCCACTGCTGCTTTGCAGCAAACAGCAAACCAGAAGTCGCAACTAATGTTTGACACAAAAGCAAAACTCAAAACTAAAAATAAAACCTAAGAACTTAAACCAACCAAAAAAACGCATTTGAGACGCGAAGATGAGCACAACAAACAAGGACAAATATAATAGCCGGTCAAGGACGATTGCGGGATACTCTACATGGCATTGTGTATGACGATCACACACTGTCGAAGGGCTGTGAAGTCGAAGCTTTTGGTAATGATTCTGAAGAGAGAAAACTGACAAATTTATAAGTGGGGCTTTCGAACAGAACAAAAATTGGTAAAGAAAAAAAAATACACGAATTCTCTTGTGATAATCAGAGAATATTTTTGTATGTAGAAAACCCCATGCCAAAACTAAGGAAAGAAAGTCTTGACTCTGCACCATCAATGATTACAAACAAGTGGTACCAAACATTCAGATTACTCTTGAAATGCCGAACGAAATCAATGGCCAGATCTTGGACACCGTATAATTGAAGTTCTAGGGGTGGGTGCCGCGATTATTCAAACACAACCATAAACAAAGACATGGCAAACATTATCTTTTGAGCCCTCCTTTAGATAATTTAAATTTCGTAATAATAAAATTCGTAAATAAATAAATAAGTAAGTTATAGATAAATAAATAAGTTAATAAATAAATAAATAAATAAATAAATAAATAAAAAAATAAATAAATAAATAAATAAATAAATAAATAAATAAAAAAATAAATAAATAAATAAATAAATAAATAAATAAATAAATAAATAAATAAATAAATAAATAAATAAATAAATAAATAAATAAATAAATAAATAAATAAATAAATAAATAAATAAATAAATAAATAAATAAATAAATAAATAAATAAATAAATAAATAAATAAATAAATAAATAAATAAGTAAATAAATAAATAAATAAATAAATAAATAAATAAATAAATAAATACATGAATGAATAAATAAATAAATAAATAAATTAATTAATTAATAAATAAAAAAAATAACTAAATAAATAACTAAATAAATAACTAAATAAATAAATAATTAATGAAAAAAATTATTATAAAAAAAAATTGAATAAATAAATAAAAAACTAAATAAATTAATTAATAAATAAATTAATTAAGCTAATTTAAATAAATAAATAAATAAAAAAAATAAAAAAAAATAATAAATAAATAAATAAAAAAAAATAAAAAAAAATAATAAATAAATAAATAAACAAAAATAAAAAAATAATAATAAATAAAAAAATATTTGAATAAATAAATAAATAAAAAAATAATTGAATAAATAAATAAATAAAAGAATAAATAAATAAAAAAATAAATAAATAAAAAAATAATTGAATAAATAAATAAAAGAATAAATAAATAAATAAAAAAAAAATAAATATAAAAAAATAATTGAATAAATAAATAATAAAAAAAATTAATTAATTAACAAATAAATAAATTAATTAATTAATCTAAATAAATAAAAAAAAAAATAAATAAAGAAAATAAATAGATAAACAAATTAATAATTAAAATAATAGATGAATACATAAGTAAATTAATAAACAACAAAAAAAATAATTAATTAATTAATAAATCAATAAATATACAAATAAATAAATAAAAAAATAAATAAATAAATACATAAGTAACTAAATAAACCAATAAATAAGTAATTTAATAAATAAATTAATTAATTAAAAACGAATCTGTTAATATTTTTTTAAAATTTTAAATCTTTTGGATGCCAACGCACAAACTTATTGGAAATAAATAAATAATTAAATAAATAAATAAATAAATAATTATAAAAAATTTATTGAATAAATAAATAAATAAAAAAAAAGTGAATAAATTAATTAATAAATAAATTAATTAATAAATTTAAATAAATAAAAAAATATTAAATAAATAAATAGATAAATATATAAAAAAAATAAATAGATAAACAAATTAATAAATAAAATAATAGATAAATACATAAGTAAATTAATAAATAAAAAAAAATAAAAAATAATTTATTAATAAATAAAAAAAAAAATAAAAAATAATTTATTAATAAATATATAAATAAATAAATAAAAATAAATAAATACATAAGTAAATAAATAAACAAATAAATAAGTAATTTAATAAATAAATTAATTAATTAATAATCTTAATAATCTGTTAATATTTTTTGAAAATTTTAAACCTTATGGATGCCAACGCACAAACTTGTGAGAAAGACTATAGGATACAATTTTCGAAATTTTGTTACAGCTACTGAAAAATGCTGGAGCCAAGCAATTTTGGACTCCACAGATCTGGATAAAACAAAACACATCGAATGTAAATAAAATGCGAACGTAAGTAAAATGTATAGGAGGCAAACGTCTCCACAAACACATTCTACCAACTCTGAGTGCAATAGTGCATGCAAAATCAAACAAAATCCATTTGAAAATTACAATAAATACGAGGACAGAAACGTGCATTTGAAAAACTATCTCATCCTTGGCATCGTACACAGCATCATTAACAGCAACAGACCAATTCAAATCCTTTTTTTTTTGTTGCAAACAGCACAAAGTGAACAAAAGACCACATAAACGAAACCCTAAACAGCAATGACCGAAACCAAGATGGACAGACAGTCTACCTACGGGAAAAAAAGTCGTATTAAAACAAATGAAAAATTTAAAGAAAACAAAATAAACAGCATTAGCGATTGTCCAGCCGGAGAAGAAGCAACCCGAAAATCCGACACTTGAAAACTTCAAATATACGCACAAACACACGAGCGGGCAACGAGGGCAGAAATCCACCAAAAAAAAAAATCCAGCCAAAATTTTGTATACAAAACAATCCATACATCGACAATGGAAGAAACACCATAACAATTTTCAAAAAAAAATATCCCTCTGTGCATATCGACCGCCTCGCACAGATACAAATGAACGGGTACATTTTAAAAACACACCAAGAGATGGAGAGAAAAATACACACACACACACACAAAATTCAAACAAAAATCCGATTTCAGTCAAAATACCAACAACAACAACAAAAAGATGCAAAACAAAACCAAAGCCCAACATGGATGGAAGCATGCAAACAATCCGACAGACACACATGGCATAAACATTCAAAATAAAAAGAAAAGCACAAACCAAAAATGTTTTCTTTTTTGTTTTTTTGTCAAGGGTTAATGACCCAAAATCCACACAAAAATTAAAAATACAAAAAAAAAAAATACAACACCGCAAACGAAAAGCGTTAAACAACATTGCACACAACGCATTCAAACAACACAAGAATATCAGAAGGAGGAATCGCACCGTATCGCATCGCTCCGTATCGCATAATGGCAAATGCCGCCACAGTCAGAGTTAAAAAAAAAAAAAGCAACAACATTCAGTGCTGCTGTTGGTTGGTTGTCATCATCTCCACCTCATTCCATGTTCGACATTAGATGGGGTTTATCTGATGATATTGTTTGTGTCGTTATTGAAAGTAGACTGGCCGAAAACATTCAAACCAGCACAACATACCAAATAAAACAGAGCCCAAAAAAAGTCCCTGCTAAATCGCTGCATTGGCAACATTGTTTTCAGTCGCCACAACAGTGTGTCTGCTTTAAGGGCAGGGAGAGAACTAGATTGATCTCACAATTGTAACAGATTAATCGATGTGATAAACCGATTAATCGATAGCACCCATTTTCTTATCAGATATTTTATCGAGTCGCTTGAAGGGTTGTCATTGATTTCGTTTGTCAGTGATAGGCGTTTTAAATCTAACGTTTCTTTTATGCTGCCCCTATCTTTACGGGATGTGCCATGTCTTGTTTATGGCGGCAGTATCCGCACCAGGCTCGGCACTCTTGCCCATGCCCTTCGAAGAGGATGGGCCCAAGTGTAGTGCTTTCGCTACTGTGCCTATGGTCATTCCTGTTGCTTGAGGACTGCCAACTGGTATGGTAAGCGTGCTAGAGTGATCGTGAGGCTCGATTTTATGCAAGTTATTCTTCTTCGATGTTTTCGGTGGCCTGACCTCCACGACAGTTGTATTCATCAAGGCATCATAGCTCTGTGCGTGATAGCTGGGGTTGCGCTTGTCATGAGCATTTACCGACTATGGATCTCGACGTTCCGGATTATCTATAAACCGTAGACCGTACCAGCAACCTTGCCGTCAAACTCAAGCGTTCTTCACACAAACCGACTGGGTAGATATAATACAGATATCTTCGGTTTCGTGCAAGCCCGGCAGATTTCGTATAAGCCTGAGGGCCCACGCCTTCTTCTAACACCACATCTACCTTCGTCAGTCCACCTGCAGGGTTAACAATTCATATTTATTCTCTTCATATAGAAAATTGGTAGTCTTTAATTGAGCTGTTCTTAATGTAAAGGGTGTTTTTTATTGGGGTATATAACTTTAAGTTGGCATCACTTTTTTAACTGGCGGCCATTTTGTCAGCTGTCAAGTGATTAATATTTAGTTTGGTTTGCCATTTCATCATGAACAGGTTGACAAAAGAACAACGCTTGCAAATCGTGCAAATTTATTTCGAAAGTAATGGTTCAGTTCGCGAAGTTCACCGCAAGCTCCGTCCATTTTATGCCATTACATCCACAAAAACTGACTGTTTGGTGTGCTCTATGGGCTGGTGGAGTCATTGGGCCATACTTCTTCCGAAATAATGCTGGAGAGTCAGTTACCGTTAATGGAGACCGGTATAGAGCCATGATAACCGACTATTTTGTTCCCGAATTGGATGGCATGAATGTGGATGAGTTGTGGTTCCAACAAGTGGTTGAACATTGGACCTGTAGAATTGACTTTATTCGAGCCAGCCGCGGCGGCCACATGCTAGGGTTCTATAAGTCGACTTTCGACTAATCGATTAATCGACTTTTGGGTACAAAAAAGTCAAAGTCGGTAAGTCGACTTTTTGTTTTTAAAAAAGTCTAAAAGTCGACTTTTTCATGTCGACTTTTCGACTTTTTATTTTATCTTCAAATATAACCATATGTATTTTTACTTGTCATCCAAACAAAGCGTATTGCGTAATTTCATTTCTTCGCCGCTTTCATTTAGTTTCGCCGATTGAGAAATACATTTAAGAGGATTGCATATGGGGGTTCCTTGACAAGTGTGTAAGCACAAGGCGCGAAAAAGGCCATAATGATGGCTATGGTGTTACAATACAATTAAAGGAATATTTAAAGACACCGCCAGTTTGTCGTAAAACAAACCCTAATCCACTACTTGTTTGGAGAACAATAGAAAGCGAGTACCCACTTATTGCAAAAGTTGCGAAAAAAACGTTGTCAATCGTTGCCACTTCTGTCCCGTGTGAGAGATTATTTTCGCATGCAGGACTTATTGCTACGCAAATTCGGAGCCAAATTCCCCCAAAAAATTTAAATATGATTATCTTTTTGAGATCAATAGATGCGGACATGTGGTTCCAGGAATATTGATCAACTATTTTAAATAAAACTTTTTTTAAAAGTTGTTAAAAACTTGAATATATATAATTTAAAAACTACATAAATTACCTGATGTTATTACCTTTATAAACACTTTTTTTATATAAAAGTTTTTAATACAAAAAAAACTTGTTTTTATTCCAAAATATTGCATTTTTTTTTATCTAAAGAAAAAATTCGAAAAGTCGACTTTAATCGACTTTTTTATACTAAGAAGTCGAAAAGTCTAAAAGTCGACTTTTGATATTATTGTAATAGTCGAAAAGTCTAAAAGTCGACTTTTGGTCTTAACTATATAACCCTACCACATGCCCGAAATCATATTTATACATTAATGGCATAAAATTATCCTTCCAATAAAGCCAAATTGATGGACATTAAAACGATTTTCTTGTGTTTTATTTCAATTCGAAGTTCTATACCTCAATAAAAAACACCCTTTATATACGTGTCATCAAGTCAGTGACAGCTGCCTTTTAGGGTTGTCTGTCCCCTAACTTGAGGGCAGGAGTCTTAAGAGACAGCCTAATGCCACCGCATCGCATCAAAATCGATACCCATGGCGGAACCAAAGTTACGACTATAAAACCTCCACAGTGCTATGAACGTGACATGAATACAGCCTGACACTCGGTTTTACGACAATGGGAGCTGTTTAGCAATTAGGAAAATCATCTATAACCAAGAAAGAAATCATAAATGGAAAGCCGACAATGTAGGGATATTTATCTGAATTTGGAAAAATAAAAGATCGTCTGGTGATTAGCCACTCGCTTATGGCGACACGATCTGTTTAGAATATTTCAGAATTCGATCATTCAAAGAAAGAAGTCGGAATATGGGAATACAAATGACGTCACAGAAAACTAAGTCCACTCCACAAGAAAGGAGATAACTGGGACCAACGAAAGGGAAATAATAAGTATTGAGGAAAAAACAGAAGGATGTAGACTTTGTGACACACCAAAGGCCAAATCCTCCTCGCATATGCAGAGCACGTTGACTTATTCTGAAATATGGAACAAGGTGTAACTAGTGTTGTTTTCAATAATGTTTTAACCCTTTCGCCCCTAATGGGATAATTTGCCATGTAGCCCTATCATCTTAGATATTATCCCTATAACTATATTTGCCCTCAAAATTTAAATAAACCTTAAAGATTTGAACATAAAATCAGGAGTGAAAAAGAAATGAAGCAGCGAAACTTGATCTAATGGTGAAAGTAAAAAAATGAAGGCAAACGTCGGGACTACAGAATGGTGACATAGTGCAGGCCGGCAGATGCAGCATCGAGGTAGTCAAATAGGTTACTTTAAGTGCTAATATCTCAAGTAGTTGTTCCACCACTCACACACATTAACTTGATATTAGTTGATAGCAAGAGCTATGTAAATTCTGTGGTAAATATCAACAGGTGTAGTTGGGGAAAAGATGGGAGTGGCATCTCTCATAGAAATTAAATATTTATCATCATACAAAATGACTTCTATAACATGTCTATGTCACGTTTCTTGAGTACACAAATCAAAAATCAATGATTATATACGCGTCAATTCGGAGCGTTCTGCTCATATGAAAACCAACTTTTTGGGGCCAGCTATTGAAGAATACGACTTGGAGAATATGTGGTTTCAACAAGACGGTGCCACATGCCACACAACTCAAGCGAATGTGGCTTTATTGTAAGAGACATTTCCTGGCCGCGTAATTTCTCTTCGTGGCGACATCAACTGGCCACCAAGATCATGCGATTTGACACCAGTAGACTTTTTATTGTGGGGCTACGTGGAAGATAAGGTCTACGCCAACAGCCACTGGTCGATTCAAGACCTCAATGATAGAATTCGTGAGGCTACCCAGGACATAGGGCAGCCACTTTGCGACCACTAATCGTGGTCGTGGTGGCCATTTCGCTGATGTTGTTTTTCACTATTAACGGCATACCTTCCTTTATTATGAAATAAACATCCGATCATTTATCACGAAAAAAATTTAATTTTTCTTTGAATACCAAAATAACACCTCTTGTTGGAAAACCTTGTATTTAAATATGTTAAAATTAACCAATATTATGTTCTTATTGTCTAACAATTCCTTCCTTTCGCCTTAAAATTATGAAAAACATATTTACAAACGAAGCTTCAAACTGTCACAAATTGCATTCCGATTTCAGACTCCATGGACTACATATGACGGATTTTAAAGTATTTAAATATATTAAAATGTTCAATACTATATCCTTAATATTTGCTGTCCTTTTGTGTGGCATAGTTCAATCAGACGATATGTGACAAAATGAGAAATGTCATTACGAAGAAAATAGTCCTTAGGGCAACATCACGAACAACACGCACAGAAAGAACACAGGTGGGAGAAAAGGGACAGGAAAGGCCTGCATTCTCATTTGAAATTATCACATGGGCATTTTTACTATCTCGGATAAGAAGTTATAGCGGTGTGTCGAATATTTAAAATGAAACTGCGACAGGTCTTCTTCAGGCTGGGAATTGCCTTCGGAAAGGAAAATTAATAATCGCTTTTTTTATTTTGTTTTTCTGAGCGATTTTACACAATGCAAGCGGGTATTCTAAAAGATGGTAAACAGAAGGACTTTGTGTGGAATCCTATAACAAGCTCTTATGGAGATTGTCAACATACAAATCTTCTTCAATCTTCTTATAAATCATACATAAACATACATTAGTCTGATAGGTAAGGGAAGGGGCCTTCACTAAATTGTGAATAAATACACAAATCCGCCAACGATGTTATTGAACTATACCTTATTTTAGTTGTAAGATGTCACTTTATGTAATAACCGAATTTTTACGATTTAAAAAAATAATACGAACAAATTTGTTTTTGTCTTCGAAACATATAACTTCAATGCGAAATATATAATAAATATATTTGAATTTTTTTAAATTTAAAAAAAAATATATAAGCAATAGACAGGTGTTGAGGACATCTGCCCATAAGAAAACAAGCTACAAATAATGTGTGTTTCCATCATTCAGAATACCTGCTAGTTGACAGGCCTCTTTGGAGAAGGCCTCACGTATTGCCCTCCACCTGTATAATTACACATGCGAAACTATGCCTTGTATTAGTTAGAGAAACAAGATGCAAACTCAAGAAACATATGCTTCATCCGGTCGATGTTATTGTTGCTGCAGTTGTTATCTCAAAAACTAAGAAAAGTTCACTTGTTCGAAACTTGTTCCATTGCTCTTCACCAACCTCTGGCCTCCTCTATCCGATTGAGCTTTGTTTCCTAAACTAACTCTAAGCACCATTATCCTGATTCAGACAGGCAAAGGATACATTCATTCACACACACACAAGAACACACACACCCAGTAGAATTCTTCCGGCCACTTCTTCATCTGTCCCTTCTTTAAAGAAACAATTCGTTATTTATGTACATTACATGCGAGTGAAGGGGAGTGGAGAGGACGCTTTCCGTGTAGTATCGTAGGTCATTTTAATTTGCAACTACATACGATGGCACCTTAGTTTCAACTTTTAGTTGTTGTAGTTTTACTCCATTCCCCCTCGCTTAGGATAACAATTTAGCTCTCTCCCTTCTGTACATGTTTAATTTACCCTTAGAGCACTCGCAAGAATAGAGTTGGGCAGCACACAAGGTGTACGCCGGAGAGGACGGCGAGGACGCCGCTGATGATGATGGTAAGACCGAAGAACATCAGGACAATTCATAGCACAATGAAGAAGTAGATGTAGATGCATGCAATAGCCAAGTGCTATAAAAAAAACTAAAACTAAAATAGCTAAAAAACGCAAAGACAGATGATGACCAATAAAAGAAAATTGTGAACATTCTATGTGTCGTGTCGTATCGTTATCGTCGTTGCCGTCTTTTTGTTGTTTTCGGCAACACCGACATCTGTACAATTAGAAATGAACGAAGAAAAAAGTGTAGGTTCTCTTTCGTGCATATTAGAAAGGAAAAGGGGCAGGTGCAGGAAACGAAGGGGCTAAATACCCTATAGTTTATTCTTTTAACTACTATTGGGAGAGCAGTACGTCTGCAGAACTTCATATCCTAGAAAACGTTCCATTTCGAGGGAGAAAAAGGAGTAGGGGAAGGGAAAAGACAAGATAGAGAAGGGAGATACCAGAGATTATAAAACATTTGTAAAAGAAAAGAGAGAGAGAAAAGAGAGAGATATAGAAAAGAGATAGAGAAAAGAGATAGAGAAAAGAGATAGAGAAACGCGATAGAGAAAAGAGATAGAGAAACGCGAAAAAGAGAGACAGAGAAAAGCAAGAGAGAGACAAAAGCAATAGAGAGAGACAAAAGCAATAGAGAGAGAAAAGCAAGAGAGAGTGAGACATAAGCAATAGAGAGAGAGAGAGACTAAAGCAATAGAGAGAGAGAGAGAGAGAGACTAAAGCAATAGAGAGAGAGAGAGAGACAAAAGCAATAGAGAGATAGAGACTAAAGCAAGAAAGAGAGATAGAGAAAAGCAAGAATGAGAGATAGAGAAAAGCAAGAATGAGATAGAGAAAAGCAAGAGAGAGAGAGAGAAAAACAAGAGAGAGATAAAAGCAAGAGAGAGACTAAAGCAAGAGAGAGAGAGAGATAAAAGCAAGAGAGAGAGATAAAAGCAAGAGAGAGAGAGACAAAAGCAAGAGAGAGAGAAAAAAGCGAGAGTGAGAAACCCGAAAGAGAAAGCGAGAAAAAAACTCGAAAGAGAAAACCGACAGAAAAGGGCGACTGAGAAATTTGAGAGAAAACTGACAGAGATGGACCAGAGGGCAGTGTTTCCAACTCCGGGGTAGCAAAACGCGCAGACAACTTACGAAAAAGGGCTAAAATGCGCTAAATTTCAAAATAAATTAATCAATCACTGACCAATTAGTGTAAAATGTTTATTTGGAATTTAAGATCAACACATAGTTTTTTATATTAATACTAGTAAGTTGTAATGCGCCTATGGCGCCCGTTAATTTGCTTGAGAAAGTATTTGTTACTTAATTTTAAAAATTTTGTAAAAAAAAAATTTCGAAAAAAAATAAAATTGGGGAAAAAAAATTTGCGAGAGGTATAAGGGATAGTGACAGAAGTGTCAGGGATGATTTTTTTTGTCGCTGTCGCCAAAATCGGTGCTGTAAATCGCCCAAAAAAAAAATGTATAGCAGAGAACGACTATTTTTAGGAATAATGCTAGATTTTATTTTGTTAAATATAATCACATATATTTACACTTCCGAAGGAGTAATATGGAATATTTATTTATAGACGTCGTTCTTTCAACATATCTTCAACGTTGTGTACACTGATGTAAACCTAATCGAAAGCTTTGGCAATAAATTGATTGTGATTATGAGTTAAATATCAATTTCGTAAGGCCGAGAAAACATTGGGCTGACCATTTCTACATAAAATTCGCCAAAATAGTAATAAATCATGAAAAACGCCATTAAACCAAGTTCAAATTTTAGTCGCCAAATGCGTTGAAAACTCGCCATTCACATTTGTACAAGTTCCGTTCAGTAACAAATTTCTTCAAGCAAATGTGATACAATTTAACACCCTGTATCTAACAATATATTTTCATAGAGTGGCCTCCAAGTGACTATTCTGAATGCCTGGTTGCTTCTCTGCAAAATGTATGAACATTTCCTTGCTATCGGTTCGTTAGTTTCAGAGATCTATATGTATTACTTAAGACCTGAGTTTTGTGAAAGGCATTACACGCGCATTACTTTACGAGACTTTGGTATACGACTCAAACGAATTCCTTTCAATTCAGATTGTATCATAATTTAAATAAATTGTCTTTACTCACCATAAAAATAAAGTTAGGCATAGGGATGAGAAATTCAATGGACTTACCTAGAAAGACAGAAAAAATAATGTTTAATAATTTAATATTCAGTCGAAATACAGAAATATTATAAAGAAATATTAACAACAAAAAAATTCTATTCGAAAAAGCAAACATTCCCAGTATTTAGGGAACAAGATTTCATGCATATGGTTGTCTCGGCTTGGCTGCGCATCTTGTGAACCCAATTTCCTAAGACCTCGGTGACGGTTTCTGCCCCTATCTCTGTCCCTCGCTCGATATTAACCTTAAGAGCCTGAATTATAAATGGGACCGCAGCTCCGACCCTATCTCTGTCCCTCGCTCGTTATTAACATTAAGGGCCTTACGGTTGGCGGAGTCGTGTCGTAAATTAGGCATATTTACAAAATGTTATTATGCGGCGCTCACACGTTACAACCGGCTGTCCATTTTTATGTAGTTGTACAACCAGTTGTAACGTGTTGGTCGTCGGTTAGATGAAAATCAAAATATTTTGATTTCAGCTCAAGTTGGCCGACTTGGTTGGTACGTGTGAGGGCTTGTCATTTACGTTTTTAACTTCATTCGCACTTTGTTTGCACTCCAGTATAAAAAAATTGACTTTTTTGAACCTCAATTGTCGTTGTTTTTCTTCCTCCTCCGCTAAAACATTGTCCAGAATCAGGACAATAACATATGCGTTCATGTTGACGCTACAAAAACATTTTGCAAATGAGATTGGATAAGAAATTGGTTATAAAATTGTAGAGTGTGAGGAAAACGACAAACTTGGTTGTTCAACACAGTTTTACAACCAGAAATTGGAGTCATCAGAAGCTGTGCACCAACTGCCTCGACCTCGAAAATAAGTTGCATTTCATTAAAGCTCGAATATAAGCGTTAGTATGGGCAGTACCAGAAGGGTGGTGATAAAACATTTACTATGTCCTCATCCTCTTTACATAATCCTAATAATCCTAACATATGGACGGTAGTGGTGTGAAGGACAGGTTCATTTGCGGGTTATCACACCAAAAACATTTTCCAGGCGAGGTTTCCACATTGTTTTCATATACTTTACGAATCAGTTATATCTAAGCCATGCAAGATTTCTCTAACAAAGCATTAGCCATTCGGTATGAGAGAATATTCTTTATGGAATATTGAGGGATATATGTACATACGTACGTACATTGTTTGACCGAAACAAATGATGTGGAACACCCACCTACATCAAGTAGGGTGAGGTTATACAAAATAAATAATTGCTTTTATGTGGACGGCTTTCCATGTACACCTGATCATCCTATCCGCATAATCACAAAAAGTTTCCTTCTTCGATTTGATTCTTGTGACCATCGCCACAGCACAAATGACCATTGACAGCCGTTTCAAAGTTTCTTCTGCATTTCGGGTCATGCAAAGATAATTTGTTACTGCGTCATCAGAGTATTCCATATTCTTGTTCTTCTTCGTCGTATGTGATGTACATAGTTATAATGGACACTGCCTTTACACCTGAACCATGCATCCTTCCAACCATTTATCCATTCATACATAAAAACGTCAAGTAATTCACTTTATTTCCTGTTGTGTACGAGACGAAGCTGTTCATTTTATTTTTTCTGTTTTCTCTGCATTTTCTTTAGGAGTTTTTCTAAAACAAAACAAACAAAAAAAAACGGAATAAAAATAGCCAACAGGAAACACAGGTCCTTTTTAGCTGGCCCATGTGATTCTTTTTCGTTTGAATGTACTTTTGATGTCATGTTTGCTTTTTGATGCCCGCGCCCCGCCGACTACGCCACGATATTCTGCTTTTCTGGTTGGCGGTATTGTTTGCCCTGTGACGACACACACAAAGGTGGACTGAACTGAACTGATGACGGACAACATTGGAACAGACATGAATGTATGGATAACTATTTGTTTGTTGGTGGTGTTTGCAGTTGTTGGCGTTTTTTCAAGCTCTCCTCCTTTCTTTGCACTATTGGGATTTGCTTTGACATAATATATATATATGTGTGTGTTTGCAGTCGTATGCTATTTACTTTAGTTAGTCTGGGACTTCAATTAAGCCATAATGTCGTCCACAGACAAAAACAGATGTCATAATTAATTTACAAAGCCTGATTTGAAAAAGGGGCAACTACGTATTTATCCGCACACCGGAAAGTGGAAAGTTGTCATTTTAATGCGGCAAAACAACGAACCGGCGGGGATAATGCCCAGCATGGACATGGCGAACAGTATTCTTTGTTGTTTAATGGGGCATTCGCTGCTGGCAAAAAGAGACCTCTAACAAAAAAAATCCTAAAAAGATAATTATTGTTTATGTTACTTTGATTGTCAATTTAGATATAATCCCAATGATTACAAATCTCACACCATTCAATGGTACTCGATAAAAAAAAATCCCTTGCTATTACTGATCCATATCTGGTCATTGAATTTCGGCCAGGAAGGAAATGTTGGTGATCACTCACAAGGACAAAAAAGTAAAATGTTGTGTTGCAGATTTAAAAATTAGAAATATTCACCGAATCTTCTACAAATTCTAACCAAATCATCTGGCCAACAATTGTTTCAAAATTACAACAAAAAACATCATTCTGTTCCCAGTTCGTTTACAATTAAGACCACCTTGGTGTGACCAGAACATACCCTAGATGACATACGACTGCAAAATTAGATTCTAAATGAGTCAGACCTGCAACTTCACAGAAAATATAAACGAAGCCGAGTTCTTTACAAATGTCATTACTCAATTTATGTTCTCCATTTACACAATTGTTCGTTGCCACAAACCAACGACCTAACCCCAGAGAAAAAAAAGAGGATAAGACACGATCTCGGCAGCCTATCCTCACCGCCTCTTCAGACGATAATGTCTTTTAACAGTTCCAACAAGTTATACCATATTACATGCAGGTCGATGTCAAACAATAGAGTTTGAAACAATCGTATAGTATTGTTATTTTATATTGCCGTAGATTACTTTCTATTACTTTATAAACATGTGATCTGCATGTCGAAATGAGATGTGCATGCTGTCCAAGATTAATCTGGGGCAGAAGGATTGACTACACCATCGCCGAGTCCACTTGAAAAATTAATATTTATCAGATTTTAAACTCATGTGTTGTTAGAAAGTAGGGATGTGGACACACTATTGTTTGGGGCGTTTGTTACTACAGTTGTTTCTCAATTAGAATTCGCCCGCTATCATGCCTCCGTGACTTGACATTCTTCGCTCAAACTGGTCAATATGATAAACATGCTATAAGGGTCTTTGAGTTCCCTCTCTCGTTAGACCCGACCTAAACTCCCATGAGGGTGGGTTACCCCAACCTTTGCTTAAGATTCTCGGATTTCCATGGTGCAACTCGCTGGAGGTGAGAGTATGAATTAAATGCTATTGGCCCTCAGTAATTGCATACCCTACGGAGCCTGTTAAATTCCGTTCGCAGCTTAAGGCCCTGTGCTTCACAGGAAGACAATGGATATAAGAAGAAGATTAATATCCGATTTGATTTTTTTCGCCATAATATAAATTCATTTCCAGATTTCTTCAGAATCCAATCAGCAAATATTTCCCTTAACATGTCACCAAGGAACAGCCGGAGAACTTCTTTCGAATCGGTGAGCTGTGTACGATTTAATGTGTACCGGGTCCGAACATTGAATGATTTTTCTAGAAAAGTTCATGGTTTAGTGATTAATCTCTTAGTCGTAAATAATGGACCAGAACATAAAGTCCGGTTTGTTGTGACAGCCATTTCCAACTGATCCATGGCCCACTTAACCCTTTCGCCCCTACTGGATCCCTAACATCTTAGATATTATCCTTATAAATTGAAACAATCGTTTGAAATTTCAAATTGATGTAGGTAGAGTGATTTATAAACAAATTGAAAATTTTCTAATTTTTTTGACTGTCTGTCATATTTCTACATACGGAGGATGAATTTTTCGTTATTTTGTTAGAGTTTTCATGGAGGACACATTGGCGGAAGAATGACTACTATAATAATGCATTCAAATCAGGGATATACAAATACACACATGCTAGAAATATCGCTGGGTTGCTGTTAAAAGCGTCAGTGTAAACATATTTTCTTTTGAGAAAATTGAAATTAATGGTTTTACAAAAAATTCTTTTAAGAATAGCTGAGAAAATTAATTTAACATCCCATTTAAAAGATATTCAGGTATTGGCTGTTTCAGCATTATGACAGAGAGCTCAAAATAAATCGAACACAACATTTTTGGCATTGGCCCTTTTAAGGTCCAAGCCACAGATATCAGGAAGTACGTAAAGATGTCACGATTAAAAGGGTTTGCTGAAAAAATAAACGTGTTGGAAGCCACGTACATATTTTTTTTACAATTAAACAATTGTTTTTTCTTTCGCCTTCTATGCTTATGTGGCCCTCCCACGATGCCACTGCTTGTAAAACTGAGTTGATCGTTTTCCTCATTGGTTATAAAATATAACCAATTTCTTATCCAATCTCATTTGCAAATATTTTGTTGACCGTCAACATGAACCCATATGTTATTACTCTGATTCTAGACAAGGTGTTAGCGGAGTAGGAAGACAAAAAAGAGGGCAATTGAGGCATATTTTGATATCCTTCAATAAAGTCAATAATTGTTTATAGGAATTAATTTTGTTTTTTTTCTATCAAAACTCCGCTACAAAACTGTGTTCATTTCATTAATGACAAGATGCGAATAAAGTTAAGAAGTTGAATGACAAGCCCTCACACGTACGAACCAAGTTGGCCAACTTGAGCTGAAATCAAAATATTTTGATTTTCATCCAACCGACAAGCAACCTAAGACCAACAAGCCCTCACACGTTACAACTGGTTGTACAACTTGATCAAATTGGACACAATAAAAATGAAAATTGTCAACTTATTCACAATGTGTGGCATAACAATTTTCAGCGTATTGTTTCAATTGGTTGTCTGTGTGTTGGCCCGTCTAGCAAACGTTGCTGTAGTCTTGGGGTTTTAGTTTTTAAGCAGGTCTTCAATTCTTGATTTTCCATAACGTTCCATGAAGGAAACAGCCGGGTCCACAATATAAAGCCGTTTCCAAGCGTCATTGGCATTGACGAGTTAAAAACGATAGCCAACTGTAAAACGACATCATTGAACATTCAGTCACACCTTCAGCAAAAGCAGCAATCTTCTTGTTGTTGTACAACAATTTCAGCTATAAGACCCAAATTTGTATAATAAATTTGAACAATATCGTCGCTTTGTTAATTGGGGTTGCATTCCATGGTGAAATACTCACTTAGGCAGAATACAAACGTTATACGTTGCACTATGAAGCGCACATCAATTAGGTTAATAGAACTTCCGGACGCAGCCTTAAAAACAATTGGATTTCAAGATTGTGTAAGTGTTGGTCGTTGTGACAAAACCGAGATACCATTTTCTATCCCTTTATCGAGCAATCTGAAGAATGATAAGTAAACTCATAATGGGTCAACTTGCATTGACAATGTGGGAAATAGTTTCGGAGATCTTTCATCAGTAGAACGGATAGTTTGTTTATAAAGAAAACGTTTTTTAAAACAATCTAGGTAATTAAACCTTTCCGTGGATTTGTCGAATATATACGACACTTCGTCAAAAAAAATTATTTGACACGGAAAGGGTCACCTATTCAGAGAGGCACACACATCTATTAAGGAAGAAAAAAACTGGACTAAGGCCGGGAAACGTTGTACCTATGTATAAACTCCAAATATTTTACATTTTTATAATTCATAATAACATGAGTTTTCGCTAGATAAAATATACTGAAGTTACTTTTTTTAAATAAGGAATGAAGAGGCCCAACCAACGAACACACCATGAAGATGCATTCAGCCATTGTAAATAACAAACATCATCCATACAAGTCGGTTGGGGGATTATGTATGACTGTCCCTTTAGAATTATCCTCACATTAGGCGATGGGGTGCCCTGGAGTCCCTATTATTGAAAAAACTACCAATACAGTGAAAGCTCCGGTGGGTGGACACCGACGGTCGCAGTGGTTTTGTGCGTCCACTGGAGATGTCTGGCCGGCGGAGATTAATTTGCTCTAAAAATATCGCATGGGACCGGTAAATTTGTCCGTCTAGAGGAGCTGTCCGTTCATGGGATCTGTCCGCGAGTAGAGCTTTTACTGTATAAAAAAAATCTTGTAGATTCCTTAAAGATGTAAAATATGTAACCAAACAGTATGGGCAGGTACCTGGTAGGCCTCACATTTTAAGGACGGCTCTTTGGCCCCGAGAAGCAAAGAGACCAAGAAACTATTTCAGAATTTGTGAAAACTTTACAGCAAAATCTACTCACATGGTTTGTGGCGAATGAAAACTCTTACATGCATAAAGTTCGCAATGAACTTAGTTTGGGTCCTAGGTCCCATGTCTTCCATTATAATGGAATTTCGAAACTTTGAGAACGTGCAGGATTTTTAAAGATGTTGGTTTTTTACTTTGACCGCCCGGATAAGTAACTTTTATTTATTTGCAAATTCGAGCACATGATTGAAGGATGAAAATTATGCTGTGGCCGGTTCTGGTCGCTGACACTGAATCTTCGTTTAGGCGCCAAACAGCTGATTTTATTGAGCGAGGGGAGCACAATTCACAATCATGCAAATATTTAACAATTCCTCGTTTAGCCGCTAATGCTAACTGTAAATTGGACGTCAATACGTACCGTGCACCGTTCTTGGACTTTCCTAATACACCCGTCTGCACATCAATAGTCGGCTTTGCTAGCAGTGGATATCTTCGCCATGTAACTGCTTCACACTCGGCACGATAATTTTCTTCAGCTTGCGTATTTTTAATTTTCCCGTTTACTTCGCTCTGTTTTTTTGTAAGTGTATTTTTTTTCTTTCCATTCGTATATGGCGAGTGTGTGCGTATTGTTTTACTTAACTTTCATCGTCCATTCACAATAGCCTTCGAAATGTCGAAATGCAGTGGGAATGCATGAGAATTAATAAACACCCACAACTTTTTGAGCTGGCAACACCTTGCGACGATGTTGCCGTATATCGCCCATTTTCTTTAACAGTGTCACAACTCAAAGCAGGATTTTTTCAGGAGAGCCCTTTAATTTTTTTTAATTGCGCCTTAATTAGCAAATATTTTGAACAAATCATAGGTTTCCCGAATAAATTAGAGCCCCTGCATATGTATGTATAATACACGCAGTACAAAAACAACTTAAATAAGGCATTAACATCTTTTTCTTGAGTAACAAAATAAAAAGTGAATTTTGAATTGTGACATTATTGAAGTAAATGCGCGATGTCATTGAATTAAACCGCCGAGACTGGCGACACGCTGATAGGATTCCACCATCTTTTGTAGACCGTCGTCGCTGGCCAGTTTCATTGTGTTTAGCCTCTGCCCCCTTCAGATGACTGATATGGAATTGAAACAAAACAGTGTGATGTCATAAACACTTGTTGATGAGCCGTGTTCATTAAGCACAACGATGTAAATGACTTATATTCCATACCTGTTGTTTGTAAAAGCGAAGGCAACTATAATGTTACTAAAAAAGTAAATGTATATGTATATATTGTAGCAACAACAATTTGCTTTGATACAGTAGTGAAAAACACATGCAGTTCTAAATATTTGCAGGTTGAAAAACAATGTTTACTTTATTTTTAGTGCGCAGACTCAGAACAAGAGTTGCCAATATAAACAAAATCCTAACTTTCTGAAACTACTTTTCGAATTCAAAAATTTTTATAAACAAGATTTTAAATACTGCACAGCTATTGGATTCATATATTTTTGATTTAATTTTTAGACATTTAAGGTATTCATGAACTCACGTATATGGATGTGAGTGCCGCATAGAAATGCAGGAATAAGTGGTAAACAAATTCCCATGCATTTACAACCAGTTCATGAACCACACAACAGCATTGGGCTGTGTTCCATTTGCATTGGTCTGGCATCCACCGCTTTGCATTGTTTTGTTTTGGTTTGTTTGTCTGTCGTCCTAAGCCAGCATTCGGTTTCAATTCCGCTCTGTCTCAATCATTGGGAGGGCGTAGTTCGTACAAGTGTCATTTACTGGGAAATTAGTCAATAGAACGAACGAAATTAAGTGGCGTGTGTTTTTGTTAGTTTACACAATTACAACTTTATATTAGTGACGCTTTAATTCGTTCTGAAATTTAATTGAAAAGTCGGCAAACATCAGGTTTGGAGTTTTCGTTAATTGAAAGGAAGACAAACTGGAATGTTTGCAACGAGTGCTCTGGGGAAGAGCTTGTTGCTCTTCTTGCTGGTCTTGGCAGTGGGTGTGTTCGCCCAATTTGAGTGGCAGGCCAGAGACACGTTCGATGAGATCAAAATCAAATATGATAAAGTGAATGGCGACAATTGTCCGATACAACATATCAGCGATTTGTATTTGCCAGAGGACACGGTGTCCCATAAGCCGGACATTAAAGAGATCAACATAAATCCCATATTTCCGAATCGTACCGCTTTGCTGCATTTACACAACATGGCTCTGAGTCGAAGTTTCTTTTGGAGTTACATATTACAGTCGAGATTCATACGGCCCGCCATCAATGACACCTATGATCCGGGTATGATGTACTATTTTCTGTCAACCGTGGCCGATGTGTCATCGAATCCGTATATTAACGCCTCGGCCATATACTTTGCCCCGAACAGTTCGTACACTTCGTCGTATCGTGGCTTCTTCAACAAGACCTTTCCTCGCTTTGGACCGCGTACCTTCCGTTTGGATGATTTCAATGATCCCATTCATTTGCAAAAGATATCGACATGGAACACCTTCGATGTAAGAGATTTGGGTGCTCATCCACCGGAGACCATATCGCATGATTACAGCTCGGATTTGTATAAAATCAATGAATGGTACAAGAAATGGCTGCCCGACGATGTAGAGGGACGTCATGACACAAAGACAACGTATCAGGTGGAAATACGCTATGCGAATAATACGAATGAAACCTTTACGTTTCACGGTCCACCCGGAGCCGATGAAGATCCAGGTCCGATTAAATGGACGCGACCATATTTCGATTGTGGCCGTTCGAACAAATGGTTGGTGTCCGCTGTGGTGCCCATAGCTGATATATATCCGAGACATACACAATTTAGACATATTGAATATCCCAAGTGAGTATAGTCATGATGATAAGTAGCGTATTCAATTATCAAGAGGTGAGATGTGTAAAGTATGTAATTGAAAGTCGATTTATATAGATGTCTGATTTTTATAGATAAGACCTGATGTGCAAAAGAGTGGGCGGGGCTCGAAACAACTTTTTTCCTATAAACATCAATCTAGTCACTACTGGAATTTAGCCCATTGACTGTGATTTATAGTCATGCAATCTCATGTTAAAATCTCTCGAACTTTCGAGGGGGCAAGGTCACGCACATTAATAATCCGCCCGAGGTGATTTAAAGTTGTACTATTAACTTTAAGCGATAAACTTTTATTTTCAAAGTCAATGCTGTGTAGCCCAAACTGTGTGTTTATTCAAAAAAAGTTTTGTCCAGCACGCTTGCTGTACGCAAGGTGCTGCAAAAATGTCCACATCGTCGTACGTTGCGCGCTGATGAAAATTCGGATGTCATAAACATCGATCTCAACAACTCACATGCACTACTGCGAAGCCAGACGAGGCAGCCACATGAATGAAATTTAAACATTAGGTTCAATTCAAAATTCGCATTTTTGTACAATTGAATAACAATCGTCCAAGCCTATTGTCAGGATTCGTTCGAAAGCGTCTAAGCGGAAGATTTAATTTATTCAAGCAACAAACCAATATGTTCGTATCTTGAACCCCAGTTGACAGGACCACTCTCCTTAACGGCTCCATGCAATATATCGCAGTCATTTTGCTAAGCCAATCCCAGGCCGCTCAGACACAGTCTAAATTACTTTACTGTCACAAATCAGGTCATTCCAAACCAAACTGTCACACAGGACTTTCATTTAGATGCCAAACTCATTGGTGCTGGTTCTGCAGCAGTCGGTGCACCTGGTTCCCGTTGTCAGTATCCGAACAGTATTTGGTTTTCTAATCATTGGTTATACCAGAACTTCATCATAGAAACAAAAGTTATTCTTCTACTCTATTTTGGTTTTCGCTTTGTTTCTTTCTGAAGCAATAAGCTATAAATTGTTTCTGTCTTACGATGGCTCTTCGCTTTCTGAAGTGGGTTTGTGTCTTACAAACAAGTAAAATCTTAAAATTAAACAAAAAGTAAATTAACATCTGAAGTATAACAAAAACCACCCCAGATCCATCATCTTTATTGTTTTGGAAAATATACAATAGTAATAAAGCCTGGGAAATGTTAAAAACAGCGAACTCCACATCGAACAACTGTTGAATCTTAATACCGAAAAATTGGTCGCTTGGATCAATTGCAGTATTTTTTCAAATATGTTGTTAAATCTCGAATGTTGGAGATTACTCCAATAGCTATTTTGTTAGTCTGACGTGTCAGAAATAGTGGATTAGCTTCGCAATCTAAGGTGGCGCCAGGATATAAAATATGTCAGTAGCTTCACTGGACATTTCCTACAGAACATACGGTAGATACCGTACTTTTCAATAAATTAAAGAGTAAGGGAAATGCTGAAATCAGGAGAATAAGTTCTTTGCAATTCATTTAAGAGTAATTCATTAATTTAATATGTCCAATGTTCGACTTTTCAACTACCAGCATTATTTATACAAAATACGTCGTATACAGGGTTGAAACAAAACGGGGGTGGAAGGCTGTAACAATGTCATAGGAAACCTAATATGAATCCAAAGAATAGTTTACATGTCATCTCATGGGATCTTCACTCAATCCCTGAACTGTATTTGTGCTGTAGTTTGGGGCCTGCAACCAAACATGCAACTTGGAAGCCTTCTTAAATGTGAAAACCGCAATGTTTACATTTTACTTGAAAATATACATTTACACACGTTTTTGTTTCTCTTCCATTTCCCGTTCTTTTTCAGATACACAGCCATCGCCGTCTTAGAAATGGACTTTGAGAGAATAGACATCAACCAGTGTCCGAAGGGTGAAGGCAACAAAGGACCAAATCATTTCTCCGATACAGCACGATGTAAAAAAGAAACCACAGAATGTGAACCGCTGGATGGCTGGGGATTCCGGCGAGGCGGCTATCAATGTCGATGTAAACCGGGCTATCGATTACCGAACGTTGTACGGCGACCGTATTTAGGTGAAATAATAGAAAGGGCTTCAGCAGAACAGTATTACAATGACTATGATTGCAAGAAAATTGGATGTAAGTACAAGGCAACAAAAACAAAAAAGAAACCACCACAAAAAGCATGTAAAAACCACAAGAACATAATTTGTTAAATCCTTTTTCCTTCTTTTGTTTTCTTTCCACGTTCTCGTTCGCAGGGGTACAAAAAATACCCATACAGTGGGAAAAGGCGCCGTATCATGTGCGAGAGAAATATTTAGATATGCATCAGGAATATCGTAATTTTTCGACTGGCGCCACATCGTTGCATTCGGAAAATTTGAATATTGATCAGGCGTTGAAATTCATACATGGCGTTAATCACAGGACTTGCAAGAAGTAAGTTAGAACATAGTAAAATCTCTAATAAAAGTGTGTCGAGTATAATCATGGATTGCGGCATCTTCAACAGAATATAAACATAATTCGAAGCTGTTAAAAGCTAGAAGGATGAAGTTATCAAAGAAGAATATTGGCACATTTCCAAAAATAGCAGACACCATTTACCATAAACATCCTGTTTAACATTTATAGCGATATAACTCCAGAACATATGGCAAACAATATGTTAGTTAGCAAACAATTGAATTTTACCTAGAGAAAAAATAATTTTTTTGGTTTAACCCTCCGATTAGTGAGTTTCCCCGTTGGCCAAAAAGTTTGCATATCCAGCGATCTTCTTACAAACAGAAGGGTTAAATAAACAGTTATCAGATAAGGGAGTATTTGGTGGGATTACAATAGATCATAAAATAACGAAACTTCTTCGACTACATATCGAATTTAGAATTCAAGGTCAGGAGTTTTTAATTAAAAAAAATTATTTTATTTAATTTATTTTTCCAATATTTCGTTCTTCTTTCAAGAACATCATCGGGGAGTACAACAACAATAAGAAATAAATAAAACACACGCAATAGAACGTAGGTGTTTCTTCTTCATCAGAAGTTGTCGTAGTTTAACTACTTTACCATAAACTGGCTCATGAGAAGATCAGAAGGCAGTAATATTTCTTCGAAGAAGAGTGTAAAAAAAAGAGCAAATATCTCTCGAATTTTAGATGATTCTTGCCGTTAAGGTCTTAACCTGGTAACTACGATGCGGCTCCTGGTAACCAGCCAGTATACCAAGTAAAACTGTTGTAACTGGAATACCTTTACAAAGCAAATTCCATCATTCACTGTGTGTCGGATCCTCCCTGTTGGTTGGGATTGACCGCAATATTACTACTCTTCTACTATAGAAGCCGGTTGATATCTCACCTCCTGGCTAGCTGCACTATCACTGCAATTGGCAGACCTCTGCAAAAATTCGCGAAGGTCAGTTCTCAGTTGGTCAGTCTGGGGCATACATCGTAGGGGCTGTTGACCACCCGCGGTACCGGATTATACACCACTACAATTGCACTAAATGCAATGTAAAAAGCACAGGCAAAGTTATTAATTTATAATTATAAGTGTTTCAATTCTTAATTTATTTTAAAATTTTGGAGTTCTAAAATTTCAATGAACTTCCGGATTCGTTGTGATGAATACGACCCATACTAGTATATGGTCAATCAGGCAATCAGTTTCTCTGGATTGGATTAAATATTCTCAATCTCGCATGTACGTATGCAGACAGACATTGCATTTAATCGTAAACGGCGCTGTATTTTTCAAATTGTTTCCAAATTGTCCTTAGAAAAAATTAATGATGAAATTTATTTCAATGCGTTCGTCAAAGCCTTCTTGCTAACTGCAAATACTCGGATTTCAAAGTAACAATTGAATATGTTTTTCGATCTGCGAATATGTTTTCCGATTATCTGTAACTTAGAGAGTTAGGATTTATGAGGAACACTAATGAAAAAAAAACCAACCCGATACAGATTCGTATTTTTTCGTCATGTTGACACATTATATCTTGCCGTGTGGGTAAATGTGGACAACTTGCTAATGAATCGGAAGCAGCAAATCAATTTTTTTGTGTTTGACCAGTATAAGCAACCAACCAACATTTCTTCTATTATTACAGTGTTGTGGCAAACATACGTTAAAAGGCCACCCGGGCACAAACCATCTACAGATGATCTGCGGTAACTCTCTTTACATTTCTGCTTCCTCCAATGTATGAGTTCTATCAGAAACTATAAAAGGTACAGCAAAATGCATTTTCAGACTCAATGAGTCATCCTTTGCTTAATCCGATGCAATAGGTCACACGACATTATTATTATCGGAATTCTAGGTTCATGAAGCAACAGAAGGAGATAGAATTTTCAACAATGCCCAGACTAAAAATCAGGGATGTAAAGCATTTCAGCATTTGAGTAGTTTCGGTTTAGTGGTTTCGAGTAGGGCTGGACCATTTCTTCGGTTTTTAAAAAGGTTTTGTACCCTGGTTCCAGTTAGGTTAAGTGTTTCAAAATTGGAGCAAAAATATTTTTTAAATTTTTGTCAACTTTATCAATTTTCTTTAAGTCATTATTGTGATGTTTTTTCCAAAATCCAAACACATTTTTCTTTGACGAATCGAGCTACTTTTTTCTTTGTTTGGGTTCGGTGCCTGATAAAATCCCTTAAATGGACTAAACGAGGGTGGGTGGGTTTTTACAGACGGATCCAAGATGGATGTAAAATCCTTTAGTTTATCCAGACGAATATAGCGTCTTTCAAGGACACGCTATATCATTCGGATTCTAGGGATATTATGACTGCGGAGGAAATATCCAGCAGTACCGAAAAGAAATCGAATTACCTTCTATGATGACAGTCAGCCAGCGTTGAAGGCTATACCAAGTCATCCAGTTTCGTCGAGGGTAGTTGATAAATGTAGGCAGGCTTTATGCCCAGCTTTTACGTAGTGTGTGCCAGTCCAATACGTCATTGAAGGTAATGGGACTGTGGGTGACCTGGCTCGAATGGGCTAAGCCATGCATATTGAGGAATCGGTCAAACCGCAGATCACCTACCTCCATTGATTGCAGAAGGATAAAATCCTACAAATAACATTTCAGAGATGGTATATAAAAGGCCTAATTAGATATAGCAAGAACAAGCGTACTAATGGGAGTGTACTAGAATTCATCATGGGTTACTGTTCCCATACAAATGTACCATTCTGTATTTTTTTATAAATCCTACATTACCAAAGACCATACAGAGGGTAGACGTCGCACGTCATTTTCTGATGCATAAGTTCGGAAGCACACTCCTGATGTCAGTAATTGGCATGGCAATATTTGAAAGGTTTTCAAAGCAAATAATGTTTTTTTTTTAAACAAATACCTACTTTTTTAAAAACAAATACTGTTTTAATAAAATGTAAACTATATTCCTAATATTTTTTTTTATAAAGAAACCAATGTGACTGAGCCGCTTCGATCTAAATGTACTAGTTAATATTTCCGTTCGATTTATTTTCTTGTTCTCTTTCATAATGCTAAAATAACCATTGTCAAATTTAATCCAGAACAGCTTTAGAAATGTAATGGTAATGTTTGTTTTTTTTTGCTATCAATACTACATGATTTTAGGAGTATTTTCTTTACAATGTTTTGAGTTTTAGATATTTCAACAAATAGTCATATAAAAAAGTTGCTAACTTATTAAAACAAAATACATTTTATAGGTGGCGGAGATAGTAAAAAAACCCTACATTTAATGTAATGATAATGTAAATTTCTCAGCTGCAGTTAAAAGAATTCTTTGTAAAACCTTGAATTGTACTTTTCCCAAAGCCACAGCAATCGAAATTGGTTATTTTTTGGAAAGTGTACTGAACTTTAATTTAAAAATGTATTAAACTTCTACAAGAATTGTATCTTTTGATAATTCTTTGATAGACTATTATTTACGAGATCTTCTTCGTCTTTTCAGCTTCCATCCCCAGGATTTGATACTACGAGGCGATGTCAGTTTCGGTGCCAAAGAACAATTTGAGAATGAAGCTAAAATGGCGGTACGATTGGCCAATTTCATCAGTGCTTTCCTACAGGTATGTGTAAACGGACAATTTATTACGATAATTCCTTACTTGGCTTCCTTTATTTTCCAAATAAACCCCATTTCATTTCTTTTATAACGGGAAATATTAGCAATTTTATCACAATTCACGTTTTTTTTTTGCTTTTGCTTCATTAAAACTTTTCAAGAGGTGTAAATGAAAATTATCTACGCCTCATAAAAGAGCGACAACTACTCAATAATTCTTTTTTTTTCTTCTTTCGTTCGTTGTCGCTGTTCTAATCTGTTGTTCAACAACTTGTTTTCACCACGATAAGGTTCATAAAACCTACATAACTTCATGCATACCTTCGAAACAAAATTAAATATTCAGTGTCAAACGATGAATTTCCAGAAGTAATAAAAAGAATACTAGAAAAACTAGTTGCAAATTTCTATTTGCACAAGTCGTTAAACGTTCTCTAAAGAAACATGAAAAAAAGAAGCAAAATCGCAACGACACTAAAAACCTAAATTTACAAATTAAGATCCTTTAAGAACAAACAAACAGACAGACAACACAGTCAAGTCACATCAAGAAAAACTTGTTGCCATTTATGTCGTCTATGTAGAACACATCCATTCCAACTATTTGAATATTGAAGTTCTTGTTTCTATTTACATATTTCTATTTATACATGTTTCTATTAAATTCCAACCCTGCCTGCTCTTTTTCTACATTTTGCTTTACCCGCAAGGTCTCTGATCCCAATGAAGTATATTCGGGTAAGCGTGTGGCCGATAAACCACTTACGGAGGATCAAATGATCGGCGAGACTTTGGCCATTGTTTTGGGCGACACAAAAGTCTGGTCGGCTGCCACACTTTGGGAACGTAATAAATTCACAAATCGTACCTACTTCGCACCCTATGCCTACAAGACCGAACTGAATACGCGCAAGTTTAAAGTGGAGGACATAGCACGACTCAACAAAACGCACGAACTGTATACGGAAAAGAAATATTTCAAGTTTCTGAAGCAGCGCTGGTCGACAAATTTCGATGATTTGGAAACCTTTTATATGAAAATGAAGATACGTCAGAATGAGACAGGTGAATATCTACAAAAGTACGAGCACTACCCCAATTTGTATCGTGCCGCCAGCCTGAAACACGGCTACTGGACTCAACCGCAATTCGATTGTGACGGTTATGTTAAGAAATGGCTTGTGACCTATGCGGCACCCTTTTTCGGCTGGGATAGCCTTAAAGTTAAACTGGAATTCAAGTGAGTATTGTTATGCAAAATATCCATTTAAAAACTCTGGTTCTTTTCTAGGGCGTACGCTTGCCGTTGGTAACGTTTGTTTGTTGTTTGAGTAAATTCATAAAAGTGGAAAATTGGGTTTGTTGATAAAGTCATCCCTAATTCTAATTCTAACTCTGACAGTTTGTCTATTTTATGCGGGCCCCTTAAGAGTGCTTTGTTCATTATGCTTTCTGTTAAAGGCCTGGGATGGCTGCTTTAAATAGGGTGCGGCGGGTCGTCTTCGTTTCGCTTGATGATTTGTGTTTGGGCATACAATACGACGTATTTGTTGTCTGGTCTTGTCTTCAATTATCACTTAATAGTGTCTTACGGATTATCAGTACAATCGCAACTGGTTATTACCATTTATATGCATTTTTTTTTTTTGGGTAATTGTTACACAAGTGTTGACAGCTTTTAATAACTTATGACTTTTGTGGGATTCTGAAAGAGCGGGATTGGCATGTTGACATGAGTTAAGGGAAATGTGTACACAACAAAGTGTTCTATTAAAATGCATTATGGAGAGAAACAAAGGAATGAAAATATGTGATGAATTTGATTGCAAAATGGGTAGACAATTGGTATTTGCAACGGGAATGCAAATAAGTATCTGAATTTGGTTTTGTGTATCAAATGTTTAGTATTGTCTAGCTATAACCGCTTTCACATGTTTCGATTAGGATAAGGATCCCATGTCGAAGGAAGAGAGCGTCATCTTTTGAGACTATTCACGAGTCGACTGAACTGCTTCCCAGGCAGGTCATGCGGCATCAATGATAGTACAAGGGAAATGTCTGGAGAATACGTCAAGTAGGGTAGGACTTCCCAAAAGAGTGTCCAGATTGGCTTATTTAGCACAATAGACGGCTGAGATTTGGTGGGTTAGTTTCCTTTAGAACTTGTCATAATCTAGACCCAAATGGTGGGACGTCGAGTGATTCACGGGTGGGGGCGCGAATACATGTAAGTTATTTATAATCAGCATGTTGGTATATGTTTTTGTTTCAGAACTTTTATACTTTCTCATCCCTGCTTAAGATTATCGTTGATCATCTGTTGTTGGTTTTAATAATTTTTAGTTTGGGTTTTAATAAAAATTACATCAACAAAACAAAATGCGGCTCGAGGCACTCTTATGGGTTAGAGGGTTAATGAGGAGTATGTAAAATTTGGATTCTAATGCATAATCATGAATGAAGAACAAGTCCCAATTCACACTAGGCAATTTTAATTGCCGCAATTCTCAGTTTGAAGGAAAGAGAGAAAAGGGGAATGGAAAGGGAAAAAACTTGCTCTTTCTGGCAATCTATTTTTGTGTTTTTTCGTATTTTGTTTGTTTGAAAGTCATTTGTAGATGAAAAGGCAATAATGAAAACAAAAATTTCCAAAAAAGAATTTCCTTGTGTGAACACAAAAGGCAAGTTCAAAATGGAATTGTAATAATTGCCTAGTGTGAATCGGGACCAACTACCACAGTGTGCTTTTTGTCACAAAGTTCCATCAAACGATAAAAATAAATATATATTTTATTTATTTAACCATGATCTTAAATAAATAAAATATTAGTTCATATTCATTAACAAGGTCGAATACAAAGATATACACTCAATTTATATACAATATATTATTTTGTTTGGTTGGCCTAAAGGGTGGCGTGATAATTTTTACTTGCCTTTAAGCGGCGTAAGCCTCAATGAGTTGGGAGGCCCTGATCTTGACAGTACCAGAAATGATTTTGTTTGGTATGATACCTCCAAATACACAACATACGTTTCGTTCATTAAAATTCGTCTTGGCTGCCATTTAGACGAAGACTATACATTGCAATAATTATTGTTTCGGTGCTGTATTTCCTACGGAAAGTAAATTCATTGCTTTTCAATCATATTGAACAATGGAAAAATGCTTATTGAGTCTACAAAATCTAGACTAGAGGTATTTTATTCTATGGAAACCTTAAGCCCGTCTATTTGATTTCATCTTTTAATTTGCGATCTTTTATTTTGTTATACATTAACTTATTTCTATAAGTCTTATTCTGGTAGAGCATGATCTCAATTTGTAAAAAGCTCTGATATTACTGAGTTATTAAACTGTGATATCCGACTTTAATATATATCAGTATGGCAACTTAAATCCTTGTTATTCAAAATAGTTTACATCATTGTTTTCTATCTTTTTGTGTAAAGTATCATATGTATATTTAAATGTTGTTGGCAGCCTAGCATGGCTTTTTCTTCGACATTTTGAATTATTAAGCGTTTCACTGTTTTACATGCAACAAGTCGTATCTCTGCGTTAAATGTTTTTAATTATTTTCTGTCCGTAATAACATAATCCATAGTCATTTTCTGGAGGCATTGACTATAGTATTTTCTGTCCTCGAGGTACATGAAGAGTCTGAGTTTTTAAGCAGCCGGTATTTATACTAAATACTTCAATTCCTAAAAATTCCGTATTCTCAAGCAGAATTCTCAAAAGAAAAAGAAATTACTTACTTATTTCCCTCAACATTCCATTTCCCTCCATCATCAATACAAACAGTTACAGTTACAACGGCAGCACTACCTCTTCTAAATATACCTTTACTAGTACAACTCTCTAAATGTGTTCAACCTACTGTTAGGAGTAGATCAAGCTTTCGCCATTAATCTAAATCTAAACTCTTCTTTTTTCTTTAATTTTCAGAGGTGTAGTTGCAGTCTCAATGGATATGATGCAATTGGATATTAATCAGTGTCCCGATTGGTATTACGAACCGAACGCCTACAAAAATACCCACAAATGTGATGAAAAAACTTCATACGTAAGAATTTAAAACAGATTCCTCAAATATCTAGAAACAAAAAAACTAACATAATCATTTTACAGTGTGTTCCCATTAAAGGCCGTGGCTATGAGACTGGTGGCTACAAATGTGAGTGTCTACAGGGCTACGAATATCCTTTCGAGGATCTAATCACCTACTATGATGGTCAATTGGTCGAAGCTGAATTCCAAAATATCGTTGCCGAAAAAGAAACACGTTATGATATGTTCAAATGTCGTTTGGCCGGTGCATCAGCGATACAGGCAGCCACATCATTAATTATAGCGTTACTCGGTTTTGCACTGATCATGCTCTATAAGTATAGATGAGAAGAAAAGGTAACACATTTCTTTTGCCTAAGCGAAAATGTAGTTTTGTAGTGTTTTAGTAGGAAATAAGTGAACAAGACAAAAAAGAAAAAATTAACCGAAAACAATAACGAATCCGTCCAAAAATTGTGTGTATTAAGCAACTATCTCAAATATCATTTCGGAAGAAATTCAAACAAGATCGGCTGGAAGCGAACAAAACTTGTCACTCACACATAATACTGCCTTCGCTCCATATAGACGAGTAGAAGATGAGGTTTCTTCCTTTTTGTTATACTTCATTTTAATTTTATAGAAAACATTGTCATCATTTATCCAAAGCGATTAAGTTGTAGACACAATCTATTACAATGAATCTCATTATTTGTCATGCTTTTGTGTGTGTGTGTTGCTATTGCTGCTGGAGAAAAATGTGGTCATTGCGACAACAAAGTTCCAAGGCATCATATAACTCATGTTCAAAATTATACACACTCGGCGGGCATAAACTCTCATAGAAAATAATAGAACGAGAAAAAACGTAGCAGAAAATACAACGCCTCTCTTTATAGCTCGTATTTCAGTTGTTATTTTTGTTGGAAAAAAAGGAAGATTTTTCTTGATTAATAACAAAAAGCGCAAAACGGAAATTCTTTGATGCCAGAAAAGAGAGGAGAAATAGCAACAACTCTCTGTGCTGGGCAAAACTACAAAATCTTTTTTTAATATCCATGAAGTTTTGCTGTACGACGATGAACGAACGAGGGAACAGCTGTGTAGCTACTTGCGTATAAAACTACAATCAAAAGTAGGAAGGAAGAAAACCTGTTAATATCACAAAGTACCACCGCGAGTATCGTAAGATTGCAAACGAAAAGACTGAACCTAATACAGACAACCAACACAACACTTTGTTTGGATAGAGCACAGACATCAGCAGCGGCAGCCTGGCAGCCTTGAGTGAGAGGAGGGTTGATTGTTGGTACCTCAGATTCGCACCCCTTCCTCAGTGGTCAGTAGACAGCACAGTCAGTTACTTTAATGATCACCACCAACCACTCTTCTCCGTTTGCCATTGACCGTTGAGAAGTTTGATATCATTTTTTTTTTGTTCGTGTGCATTAATTTTGAACTTCCTCGATTAGAACGAAAAGGACGGGGATTCTTTTGCATTATGAGGTGAGGTACACTCTTTTTTTTGAAACAGGCCTTTACTGTTGTTGTACCATCCATCTCATGATGATCATCGTCTTTTTTTTTTTGGTGTTATCATAGCCTGAGAACTTTTTTTCCTCTTAGAGATCCTTTTGCCTGAAACCAGTTTACCACTTGGTCTTGGTCATTGCAAATGTTTGGAAAAAACGTATCTACATAATTTTTTTTTTATTATGATTTTATACATTTTATCCGGGAAGATTTCATATAAAAAATGATGTTATAGTAGAAGGACATACAAGAAAGACAAAAAAACGCCAACTGTCTCTGGATGTTAGTTTCAAAATATTTTCACACATTTTTCATCGTCAGACTAAGACAACACACACAGAGTCAGCACCAATAGCCAGCCACTCTATCATCCATAGAGTGACCAATATGTAAAAAATGAACCCTCTTTTGTTTAAGAGCTTTCAAGAACAATAAGAATCATTGTGATTTTAATAAAAATAAAGGAAACTCCTGCTGTTTCGATTTCGTTTTTTTTTCCTCTCTTCCTCATTCCCATATTTGAAGTATATATGTGCGTCGCCTGCTGATCTTGTAACGAATTTCTTTCCAGTACTAAAACCGTCCATTTGTGCTTAGACATTGTTTTTTTTTTTTATATAAATATTAAACTCATACAACATAGATATGATTAGTAGAGCCGTATAACAAATACCGTTTTGTGCCTTGTGTTTAACTGTATTTATTCTTATGTGACGTGTTCTGAGTATACACCAGCTTCAAAGTAATTGATATATTGTAAATGCGTTGATTTTGTCTAAAATAAAACTCAGCGCACTTCCCATAAGTCTGGTTAATAGAATATAAAGTGAATAGCGTCCAATTTTATGTATGTATGTTTGTAGTAGCAATTGTATTTAAGTACATATTTAACATATTCCATTTTTATAGATTATAAATGACAAATTTTTTTTATATACATGAACGTTTTTTTGACTACTTTAAGAAGAAAGACCTGCAACATATCACAATAAAAAAATATTTACAAATATTAAAAACAAACTGAAAGTTTATGCATTTTCATTAATTCCTAAAATGCAACGACAAACATGTCGGAAAAAAGTAACGCTTTAGAATAGGCCGATAGCCTATTATATTTTAGTTTATTAAAATCGTTTTTTAGCGTAATAAATATATAATTGAAAAAAGCCTTAGAATAATGTAAACATAAGGATCATTTAATTATAGCAAATCAACTTTACGTTTTGTTACGAATATATTGTTATTCGAATGCAAGCTAATATGATCAGGTTTTGTTCTTGTCAAATGGAGAGAAATGGAAAGTTTTACGTTGACTAGACTTTTGCCACTTTTGTCACATTAAATCGGCATAAATGTCATTTTAGGAATTTACAGATCTCAGCAAACCTTGTACGCCTTCGCATAATGACTCTGAGCAATACTAGATCCTCAGTAATAGTTGGAAGTGATGTCTCCGAACCGTTCACTACAACAAGAGGTCGTCGACAAGTGACAGCTTATCGTGCAACTTCTTCAACATACTGATGGAGAAAATATTGGAAAAAGCTTAAGTTAACAAAACATGTACTGTGAATACCAACGGCCACATCCTACTCGCATATGTGAACGAAATTGACATCGTGGGTAAGATACTGCGAGAACTAAATGGAACTTTTTCCAGAATCGAGAAGGAATCTGCGAAGATGGGCCTAATGATGAACGAGGGCAAAACAAAATGTATGTTTGCCACTGCTAGGCAAACATCGCGACGAAAGATAGGCGACAAAGGCCGACAGTTGCAACGTCGAGCTAGTGGAAGAATGTATATAACTCGGTTAATAATAGAAATAATAATGTCAGCATCGAAATAAAGCGAAGGATCGTGCTGGCAAATAGATGTCATTTCGGGTTCAAAAAACAATTCAAAAAAGGAACCCTCTCTTCGTAAAATCTATGGCCCGATCGGTGTTAACGTGGAGTATAGACGTGGAACGAATCGTGAGCCGACATGACCTTAGCTGAGCGCATCAAAATACAGCGATCGCGCTGGCTGGGCCATGGCGGTCGGACGGATCGAAACGCTACAGCCAGAAAGGCGTTGGATGACAACTACCACGAAAAGCGCAGACAGGGAAGACTGAGACTCCGGTGGAAGGACTAAATGGAAGAAGACCTGCAAATCCTTGGTATGACGAACTGGAGAAAGGATGCACGAGACCGAAGTGCTTGGAAATCATTTATTAAGCTGGCCAAGACCAACAACAGGTTGTAGAGCCAACTTAAGCAAGTATTAGCTGAATGTGAAATAGACGTTTTAATTTAAATCAAATTTGTTTTCAGTATCAGTTGGGACGGCCGTAGTGTGGCTATCCCACAAAAATCCAGATTCGTATCCTGGTAAGAACATGCATAACCATTTTTAGCGTCCGTTTTTCTAACCGTGTAAATGAGGGCGACTTTACTACCAACATAATTTACATTTGAAATATCTCCGGAAAATTCATGACCAGTTACTGATCCGTTGGTCGATTTTTTGGGCCATTCGAATGGATTGCAGAATCTTTGTAATCGATGCCCAACTAAGCAAATTAACCGCTACAGCTCACAACGGCTCTATGAAAAATGACCCAAATGTTAAAAAACCCAAAAATAAAAGTGGGCATTTTTCATAACTTTTAGAAAATAATCCAAAATTTTAACAATCAACAATTCCCAAATTTTTTTTCAAAACGCCTACAGCGTTTACCTCAGAAGACATTCGTGAATAGTGGAACCTTTCACTTGGGCAATCATTTGGATTATCAAAAAATACAGAATATCCGAAAGTCTTCTTTAAAGCTGCCATTTGTCAAACGACTTATCGTTATCTGTGTTTTTTTCAGAGGACATTGCTGCTATGATTGAAATAAAGATTCCGGTCAGGGGAAGTAAATATTTAATTGACGGTACATATTATTGTTACAATGAATACTTAGATTAAACGTTGTAATGGTTTGACAATGGGGTAGAGGAGGACCCTGGTGACCGGCCTGCACCACCGCTTTAATGGAAGGGCCGATTTTCAGTTGGAGAATTTTTCATATATTATTTAGGGATTTTTTCAGAATTTTCGGAAACAATTTCATGTTAATCTTTTTGGGATTTTTGAGAATTCTTCATTTAAATTTATGGAGCATTTTTCATAGAGCCTTTAAACAACGAATGAGTTGAAACGCCAAATTTTTCAAATTACTTAGAACTTTACCATCTTTCAGACTAAGTTATAACTTTCTGACACTTTCATAAAATGTTTAGAAGTTATGAAACGATATTTTTAGCTTCCATTATGGAAATCGTATACTACCACCAACACATTCCAGGGCGGATGAAAATGTTACCTTTTGCTATGCTCCTTCTGAATCCTGCTTAACAATTGACCCACTTAGTTTTTTGTAATTGTAATTTAACGTATGCGGAATAAAATACAAACAAAAGTGCCATGCCCATAGGAAGGAGTAATAGAATGATGTGATAAAAACAAAATATGATCATAGTAATAGTTACGTGAAATAATGTCGCTGACAGAGTTAGAGCATTGAATTCAATTTGTAAATTTTGTTGCGATAGCTTACATAAAACGAAAAATTATATATTTCGTAATTTGTTGGATATGAAATTCAACAAGCATTTGTTTATAAAAACAATTAGGATATTCGAGAGTGGTAAATTATTCGAAAGGAATCGCCACAAAGCTACGGCCAAATTAAGAGCTGAAGTTGTGGGTCGTACCACCGAATCGTTAGCCAAACGTTATAATGTAAATGGCAAAACTGTTTAAAAATATGTTGCAGACATGTGAATATTGAAACGCAAAAAAGAAGACCCCTCCAGATGCGTCGAAGAAGCTGTTCGTGGTCGTTAAACGTTGTCTTCGTAATCTGTCCCAAAATTTGTTTACAGCAAAATCACCAAACATTTGTGTGATGGACGATGAGACTTATTTTACCTGTAGAGGGTCATGAATTACGGGGTACATTAAGTTTCAATTATATATTTTGAAACTTCCGAACACAAAAACAGTCACGACACGTACAAAAAAAATCCAAAGAGAGCTTGTAAAAATTAGTACAATCGGTATCCATGATGTAAATACCCCAAAATATACGAAATGCCAATCGAAGACTTTTTGTAACAACAATCTAAGAACTATACTTTAATATATATATCATCTTGACTGATGGGCCCATTTCCACAAGCAAAATTGTCGCATCTGGGGATCGGAAAACACAAGAACTATTGTTGAGAAGCCTCTCCATTCTCAACGTGTGACTGTGTGATGCGGTTTATGATCCGGCGGGTTCATTGGACCTTACTTTTTCGAAGATAAGGTTGGATCAACAGTTACGCTGAATGGATTGCGCTATCGAGAGATGATTAATGATTTTGTGTGGTCGGACTTGGATGATATTGATCTGGACAACGTTTACTTTCAACACAATCAACGAAACCATTGCACTTTTATGGGAAAAGTTTACGGACAGTGTTATCTCGGTCTATGCCAACAGCCCAGCGTCGATTCAAGACCTCAAAGATAGTATTCGTGAGGCTATCGAGGACATAGGGCAGCCACTTAGTGATTTGGCTAAGGACAATTTCATGAAAAGGATATGGTCCTGTAAGCGTGGTCGTGGTGGCCATTTGGCTGATGTTGTTTTTCATTATTAACGGCATAACTTCCTCTTTATTATGAAATTAACTTACAAACAAAAATTACACCTCTTGTTGGAGAACCCTGTACAAATGGACAATTTTTATTTGCAATTATTGAACTCCCGATGTATTTTGTAAAAAATATTTAAACCATTGGTTTTAATGAAGAAGAGGGTAAATACTTTTATAAATTCCTGGGTTTATGTTTTTTTTTTTATTACGAAAAATTCCCCATAGAATATTATTTAAAAAAAAATAGTAAAATCTGACATGCACTGACAGGGCAAAGTGTCAATTTGACATTTTATATTAAAATTTACAAAATTATTGTTTATACACTTCTGGAAGAGGCACACATGTTTGTTATTAAACACTCATCGTGATAATGTCCATGACTTTACTAATAGCTAATGGGTTTCAAAGAATGTGTCAAGAAAAACTCTTGGGCAAAACTTCTCGTGTAATGAAATATTGGCCAGTAAGATGTTGTGACTGTACCAACCCAAACTAAGCTAATTCAGGGATGTCCTAAATCGAAATTGACTACAACGCTCTACCCCAATGGACTCGAACGGTCACAAAGGATTAAGTATTTTGTTTTTCACTGTCTTCTTGGATGTTTTTCGTACCCCCAACGTGTCTAAAGATCACGACCACTCAGAAGAATATGAAACATTTTTACATCTACGCTTGCAAGTTAAGGAATACAAATCTACAAAAAAACACGAACCTCTACGAGGAGATTCAGAACATATACTAATGGACAAAGGATATTATTATTTTTCGTACTTACCGTATTTCTTCATCTTGACGACGATTTCGCTTAATGTCTGTCAAACTATTCAATTTCCGAATCCACCAAAACGCATAAAACGGGCAGGCAAGACAAATGATATCGTTGATGTGACCAGCTTTTGATTGAGTGTAATTTATTCGATAACAGGAACAGAGATTCGCACAATCATCACATCGAACTGAACACAAATGCAATAGAAAAAATATCCAATGAATAAACGACTGATATCTTTTTGTGGAAAGTTTCGTTTTATTTGCTAAACACTATAAATAACAACTAATATTCGCCGCTTATGTTCGTTTCTTAAATTTGTGCAAAATTTTGAGGGATTTTCAACAATATTTTTTATGTTTTTCAAAGCCTTTTGAATTTGCAACTATTTTGAATGAGAAGTTTATGATTTTTTTATGTAAAAATATTATTTGTTTTTCTTACTTCAGAAATTTGAAATATTTCTCTAGGGCGTCTTGTAAAGTATTTTTTTTTTTTTTATAATTTTAATAAATGTTGAAGTTAAAATTTGTTGAAAAGTCTTGTTCGGACTGCACATTGAAATTATGTTGGGTGGGGGGAGGATTTCTTCAGTATTTTCATTTTCATTTATTTGCACAGATTTTGTAATTTAAACCCTCACGGCCAATTATAATAAATTACAATAAAAACTACTCCAAGAATTCATAAAACTATTTAAGGTATAATTTACATTAAAAATAATATGAAATAAATAAATATAATATGAAAAATTGGAAATTATGTCGAAATTAATAATTAATATGTCCATTTCGTTGACGATCGACAGGAGGTCATCTAAGGTATCTTCTCCTAATTTGATTTTCCAGATCTGCGAGAAAGCGGGGTGTTCCGCCGTATCGGCGTCCTCTCCGACATCCTATCCTAAAAAAGGTGTGCCCTTAGGCTAGATTGTCCTGTGATGACCCCAACTAGCTTGCTCAGCTCATTTTTGTTAAACCCGAGTATTCTCCTTGTTTTCTGGTAATCGAGATTTCCCCAGGTTTCCTTTGTGGTTCTTTCCACCTGTTCCGCTTGCCATCTGAAGGCATGGGTCGTCTTCATCCATTCCATCAACTCCTTTTTTGTCTCCATAAAAGGTTTAGACAATTGCAGAGTATTTTGGTTGGATTCCCTTCCCATTTTAGCCAGTTCGTCGGCCCTAACATTGCCTGGAAACCCTTGGTGGCCCGGTATCCAGTTTATAAATATGTCGTTATCTAACGATACGTCATTTATCGTTTCCTTACAGTCCATGAGTGTCCTTGACTTGACATTATCATCTCTGAAGGATCTAATTGCGTTTTGACTGTCTGTGAAAAGACAGATAGTTTTTCATGTGACCCTTTTCCGCAGTCATTTTAGGCATTCTGTGATGGCCTTGATCTCTGCTTGTAGAATCATTGAGTACTTTGGTAACTGGCATCCCAATTCAGTCCTCGGATTGTGGATGTAGATCCCTATGTTTACGCCTAACTCAGATTTGGATGCGTCTGTGATGCACTCCACTATTCCCCCATCTTGGGTGTATGTGTCGTGTTCTGGTCTGCGTCAATCTCCTACTCTTGTCGTGCAGTTCGCAACAAACGCATGTTTCGGGGATGCAATCCGTCTGACAGTTTGTTGTCGGGAATCCTTCTAGGGTTTCCATTATTCTCTGATGTTTCGTTTGAGGTTCATCCTCAATCCACTCATTCAATGCCCTTAGTCTCCTTTCTGAGATCGCTGCCTCAGATTTAATTTGGATATCTATTGGGTGGGTATTTGGGAATATTTCGAGATCGCTCGTCGCCGCCGTACTCATTGCTCCGCATATTCCTAAGCAACAACTTTTTTTAAATCCTTTGTAGTTTCTTCACGTTACCTTTCTTTGTATCTCCGTTAGTTTTGTTCCGATTCATCACACAATGTTTTTAAAAAGTTCAACATTTAACAAAATCAAAATAAAATAAAAAGTTGAAAAACTACAGCCCACACTTAATGTCAGTTACACCCTCCAAACTTGATGACTTTTATTTTATTTTACCAAACTTACCCACATGGCAAATAATTAAAACAAAACACACAATTCCATTTCATAATGTTATTTATAATGGGATTGACTATAGTTTCTTTTTATTCCATTTGATTTCAATTAATTTCGGGGGTTTTTTTTTCTGGATATACTTAAGTACATTTTGTGGTTCATAATTTGCTAATCATTATACATATGATTGTATGTATGTAAGTAATGGTAATTATAATTATTTAAAACATATTTTCCTTAGTATCATAAAATAACATTTACATTATAAATTAATTCCAAACTATCACAAATTATTATTGGGGGTTTTATTTTAGTTCTTTTTTGTTGTTGTTGTTGTTTTCATTCTGCCTACGGCACACTTTCTTGTAATGTTTTCCTCCTCTATTGCTCTAGAATTGAGTAATCCATTCGAAATCCATATGACAGATTAACAATTCGTTTTTAAATTTTGTTTTTTATGTTTCTTATTGCCAAACTAAATTAAACATAACAATACACACATGATAACAAACTTTATATAAATAGAGGGGGGAGCAGAGGAAATAAATAAATTACATTTTCTTCAAGGGAAATGCACGTTTATTCATTAATTCATTCTTTATAAACAGAGGGGGCAGCAGCAGGCGAAATATTTAAATTACATTTTCCTCAAGGGAAATGTAAATTTATTCATTTCGTTCCGTTTTTCGTTTTTTTTACAAAAAAAAAATGTTTAAAAACTACTTGCATACAAATTTACAAATTAATATTTGTTTTCAGTTCAATTTTTATAGATTGGAAATTATATATTGATTTTTATTGAAACGTTTTTCTCTTTTTATTTTCTCTCTCTCTCTCTGTCGTTTTTTAATTAGTTTTACATACATTTTTGTTGTTTTTTGTTGTGTAAATGCACATTATTTTTCGGCATTAAGGAAACTAATCAATTTTAAAAACCCTTGGAAATACTTTTCATTTTGTATTTGGTGTCACTTATCAACTAAAATGCTTTTTAGCAACTTTTTGTTTTTGTTTTTGTTGTTTTGGTAAAATCGTTATTCTTTTGTTTTGTAATACTTTCAAAGTTGTCGTAATTTGTAGTTATAAACATTTGTGTGTTCGGTATTTTGTTCTTTTCTAATCATCTTGAATAAATTGTTGTAGTTCTTGTTCTTTTTGTTTTTGCAAAATTTATTATTTATGTGTAGTTTAATTGATTTGAACAATTGGCTTATATGTATTTGGAATTGGTGGTTTTATTTTTAATATTTATATTCATCAACATTATGATTTTATATCGGGATTCCAATTTAAACGCATTACTTTTGTCTGTGAATGGTTGATGGGTGTGTCAGGAAAAAAGCAACTTACAAATTTTCAGAAAGAAGTGGGGTCGTTTTTTGTTCAAGGAGAAAAGTGTTTTGTAGGGTGAATGTTAATACTCTACAACAATAACATTTAATACCTTTCTCTCTAGCCAACAAATCAAGGCAACTTTTCCGAAGTTTCCAAGTTGCTATTCGGCTCTCATCCGATACAGCTGCAGACTGTAAAACTCAGTTGAACAACCAAGTTGGTCGTTTTCCTCACACTCTACAATTTTATAAGCCATTTTCTTATCCAATCTTATTGGCAAATATTTTTGTGTAGCATCAACATGAAGGCATTGTTAGCGAAGGCGGATGAACGACAATTGAGGTATATTTTTATATTCTTCAATGAAGTCAATAATTTTGTACAGGAATTTATTCAGTTTGCTGTTTTTTTTTATCAAAAGTTGGCTACAAAACTGTGTTCATTTCATCACAAAATGCATGACAAAATGCACCTAAAGTTAAGAAGTTGAATGACCAAGTTGGCCAACTTGAGCTGAAATCAAAATATGTATTTTGATTTTCATCTACCGACGACCAACCTGTGACACAATTGTTCCCACACAATTTTGAAGAAGTAGCACCGATGTTCTACTCTTTTTTTTTAACGCTAGTTGCTCCAAACATGTGGTATGTGAAAAATTTCTTTCACAACTATGGTGTTCACACAGGGTATTTCTAATGTCTGGCTTCTCTTGGACAATTTCGTTGAACATTCTAAAATACTAAAAAAACGAAAAGACAGATAGTTTTTCATGTGACCCTTTTCCGCAGTCATTTTAGGCATTCTGTGATGGCCTTGATCTCTGCTTGTAGAATCATTGAGTACTTTGGTAACTGGCATCCCAATTCAGTCCTCGGATTGTGGATGTAGATCCCTATGTTTACGCCTAACTCAGATTTGGATGCGTCTGTGATGCACTCCACTATTCCCCCATCTTGGGTGTATGTGTCGTGTTCTGGTCTGCGTCAATCTCCTACTCTTGTCGTGCAGTTCGCAACAAACGCATGTTTCGGGGATGCAATCCGTCTGACAGTTTGTTGTCGGGAATCCTTCTAGGGTTTCCATTATTCTCTGATGTTTCGTTTGAGGTTCATCCTCAATCCACTCATTCAATGCCCTTAGTCTCCTTTCTGAGATCGCTGCCTCAGATTTAATTTGGATATCTATTGGGTGGGTATTTGGGAATATTTCGAGATCGCTCGTCGCCGCCGTACTCATTGCTCCGCATATTCCTAAGCAACAACTTTTTTTAAATCCTTTGTAGTTTCTTCACGTTACCTTTCTTTGTATCTCCGTTAGTTTTGTTCCGATTCATCACACAATGTTTTTAAAAAGTTCAACATTTAACAAAATCAAAATAAAATAAAAAGTTGAAAAACTACAGCCCACACTTAATGTCAGTTACACCCTCCAAACTTGATGACTTTTATTTTATTTTACCAAACTTACCCACATGGCAAATAATTAAAACAAAACACACAATTCCATTTCATAATGTTATTTATAATGGGATTGACTATAGTTTCTTTTTATTCCATTTGATTTCAATTAATTTCGGGGGTTTTTTTTTCTGGATATACTTAAGTACATTTTGTGGTTCATAATTTGCTAATCATTATACATATGATTGTATGTATGTAAGTAATGGTAATTATAATTATTTAAAACATATTTTCCTTAGTATCATAAAATAACATTTACATTATAAATTAATTCCAAACTATCACAAATTATTATTGGGGGTTTTATTTTAGTTCTTTTTTGTTGTTGTTGTTGTTTTCATTCTGCCTACGGCACACTTTCTTGTAATGTTTTCCTCCTCTATTGCTCTAGAATTGAGTAATCCATTCGAAATCCATATGACAGATTAACAATTCGTTTTTAAATTTTGTTTTTTATGTTTCTTATTGCCAAACTAAATTAAACATAACAATACACACATGATAACAAACTTTATATAAATAGAGGGGGGAGCAGAGGAAATAAATAAATTACATTTTCTTCAAGGGAAATGCACGTTTATTCATTAATTCATTCTTTATAAACAGAGGGGGCAGCAGCAGGCGAAATATTTAAATTACATTTTCCTCAAGGGAAATGTAAATTTATTCATTTCGTTCCGTTTTTCGTTTTTTTTACAAAAAAAAAATGTTTAAAAACTACTTGCATACAAATTTACAAATTAATATTTGTTTTCAGTTCAATTTTTATAGATTGGAAATTATATATTGATTTTTATTGAAACGTTTTTCTCTTTTTATTTTCTCTCTCTCTCTCTGTCGTTTTTTAATTAGTTTTACATACATTTTTGTTGTTTTTTGTTGTGTAAATGCACATTATTTTTCGGCATTAAGGAAACTAATCAATTTTAAAAACCCTTGGAAATACTTTTCATTTTGTATTTGGTGTCACTTATCAACTAAAATGCTTTTTAGCAACTTTTTGTTTTTGTTTTTGTTGTTTTGGTAAAATCGTTATTCTTTTGTTTTGTAATACTTTCAAAGTTGTCGTAATTTGTAGTTATAAACATTTGTGTGTTCGGTATTTTGTTCTTTTCTAATCATCTTGAATAAATTGTTGTAGTTCTTGTTCTTTTTGTTTTTGCAAAATTTATTATTTATGTGTAGTTTAATTGATTTGAACAATTGGCTTATATGTATTTGGAATTGGTGGTTTTATTTTTAATATTTATATTCATCAACATTATGATTTTATATCGGGATTCCAATTTAAACGCATTACTTTTGTCTGTGAATGGTTGATGGGTGTGTCAGGAAAAAAGCAACTTACAAATTTTCAGAAAGAAGTGGGGTCGTTTTTTGTTCAAGGAGAAAAGTGTTTTGTAGGGTGAATGTTAATACTCTACAACAATAACATTTAATACCTTTCTCTCTAGCCAACAAATCAAGGCAACTTTTCCGAAGTTTCCAAGTTGCTATTCGGCTCTCATCCGATACAGCTGCAGACTGTAAAACTCAGTTGAACAACCAAGTTGGTCGTTTTCCTCACACTCTACAATTTTATAAGCCATTTTCTTATCCAATCTTATTGGCAAATATTTTTGTGTAGCATCAACATGAAGGCATTGTTAGCGAAGGCGGATGAACGACAATTGAGGTATATTTTTATATTCTTCAATGAAGTCAATAATTTTGTACAGGAATTTATTCAGTTTGCTGTTTTTTTTTATCAAAAGTTGGCTACAAAACTGTGTTCATTTCATCACAAAATGCATGACAAAATGCACCTAAAGTTAAGAAGTTGAATGACCAAGTTGGCCAACTTGAGCTGAAATCAAAATATGTATTTTGATTTTCATCTACCGACGACCAACCTGTGACACAATTGTTCCCACACAATTTTGAAGAAGTAGCACCGATGTTCTACTCTTTTTTTTTAACGCTAGTTGCTCCAAACATGTGGTATGTGAAAAATTTCTTTCACAACTATGGTGTTCACACAGGGTATTTCTAATGTCTGGCTTCTCTTGGACAATTTCGTTGAACATTCTAAAATACTAAAAAAACGCGCCAAGTTCGGTCGAACGTAAAGGTTTTGCTCACAGTTTTCTCGAAATTCGTGGTGCATTATGAGTTCTTGCCACAGGGTAGTACGGTCAATAAAGAATATTACCTACAAGTTATTACCTACCTGTGACTATTTTGTTTGTTCCCAAAACTGAAAAGGTCCATGAAAGGACGACGCTACGCCACGATTGAGGAGATAAAGACGGCATCGAAGAAGGAGAGGAACAAGATCATGCTTCGAGGATGGGAAAAAAAACGTTGGCCGAAGTTTATTATATCCGAGGGGAAGTACTTTGAAGGGGACAAAATAGATATTCATCAATAAATAAATACTTTTTGAAAAAATACAAAATTCGCGATATTTGTTGAACATATCTTGTATCTTCCGCTTAATTGCCACCAATCTTAAGTGCCTGTCTCGCTTATTTGCCTCAATTACACAATCGTCGATAATTTGGCTTCCTTTTCATAAAAAAAAACCCGGTTCGCCTAATTACCACTTTCAAAACTATTTTTTACCATATCTCTGCGATGTCTTACACTATAGAAGCTCTATGTGGTTATAATTACATCATTTCGAAGGCAGAATACAACAAAGGCTAAAAGTTTTGAAAAATCTAAAAAAAAAATTTTGGCCAAAAAAAAAAACAAAGGGGTTAACCCATCCAAATTTTCGATTTTTTTGAAAAAAATAGATTTTGCTGAAATTTTGCACATGCGTAGCGAACTCCAATCTGAACAAGCAGATGTTCTCATTTTTTAGATTGAACCAATAGTTTGGAAGAAATTGGGTTCAGAAAACGCTGTTTTCTCAAAATTAGAGATTCGAGTCTCTTGACACTATTTTGCCCAGTTTTCAACAACGGAATAAGGAATTGAAACGTGTGGTGCCTTAATAACATTAACCGTAACCTTTAGATTAATTTTAACCGTAAGATTAATCTAAACCTTAAGATTAGTCGTAACCGTAATGTTAACCTTAAGATTAATCGTAACCGTAATATTAACGTTTAGATTAATCTTAAACATAAGATTAATTGTAACCATAGGATTAATCTTAACCATAAGATTAATCTTATCCATAAGATTAATATTAACCATAAAATTAATCTTAACCATAAGATTAATCTTAACCTTTAGATTAGTCTTAACCATATGATTAATTTTAACATAAGTTTAATTGGAACCTTAAGATTAATCTTAACCTTAAGATTAATCTTAACCTTAAGATTAATCTTAACCTTAAGATAAATCTTAACCTTTAGATTAATGTTATCTTAAGATTAATGTTAACCTTAAGATTAATCTTAACCATAAGATTAATCTCAACCTTAACATTAACCGTAACCTTAAGATCATACCTGTAATACTGACATTAGATTAATCTTAACCATAAGATTAATCTTAAGGTTAACCATAAGATTAATCTTAAGGTTAACCATAAGATTAATCTTAAGGTTAACCATAAGATTAATCTTGACCTTTGGGTATGATTCAGTTTTACTGGCAACTTTTTTGGGGGAAAATGGAAAAAGTTACATATGTTTTTACCAAAATAAAAGCCAAAACTATCAAAACTGTTTGTTTACCATATCTCTGCAATGACTTACACTATACAAGCTCTATGTGGTTGTAATTACATCATTTCGAAGGCAGAATACAACCAATGCTAAAAGATTTGAAAAATCTAAAAAAAAAATTTTGGCCAAAAAAAAAACAAAGGGGTTAACCCATCCAAATTTTAGATTTTTTGAAAAAAAAAAGATTTTGCTGAAATTTTGCACATGCGTAGCGGACCCTAATCTGAACAAGTCGATGTTCTCATTTTTTAGATTGAACCAATAGTTTGGAAGAAATTGGGTTCAGAAAACGCAGTTTTCTCAAAATTAGAGATTAGAGTCTCTTGACACACTTTTGCCAAGTTTTCAACAAAGGAATAAGGAATTCAAACGTGTGGTCCTTAATAACAGTAACCGTAATCTTTAGACTAATTTTAATCGTAATCTTAAGATTAATCTAAACCTTAAGATTAATCTTAAACATAAGATTAATGTTAACTTTTAGATTAATCTTAACTATTAGATTAACCTTAACCGTAACCTTAAGATCATACCAGTAATACTCAACTTTAGATTAATCTAACCCATAAGATTAATCTTAAGGTTAACCATAAGATTAATTTTGAAATCGGTTGCGGCAGAAATTAGAATTTTTTTTGGAAATAAATCCACTATTTGGACTTGGCTCGTCCGATTTGTTTGAAATTGTACACATACCCATCTGAAGTGTGTGCGAGCTTACGTCTGAAAGATGGTCCAGCGGGTCTAGCCAGAGATGAGCTGCAAGGGACTTCGGTTCTCAGAAAAATGTACACTTCCGTCAATTTTTTATTTAGAGTCCAATATTCAAATTACTAAGAATTGTATCATCTTTTAAACAGCATCATTCATTTTTTAAGCTTTTCTAATGAACCAAAAACTGGTTGCAGAATAATTTTTGTAAAATTAGCCGAAAACTGATAGAAAATTAAATTTGATAATAAACTGAAACGAGGTCCATTCTCTCTAACAGCGATTGCCAAAATTCTTAAACCCCGTTTTTTATCCGCCAAAAATTCCACTTTTAAATAAACCGGTTACTTTCAATTAATTCGGTTTTTGTATGGCTTGAGGTCATTTAACAAACAATGTTGTTGTTTATTCTCTGTATTTTTTGTTATTATTCGCCCCCCTACCCCAATATCATCGGGGGGTAATCAATTTCAACTGAGTTTGGCGTTGCCGTCAAAGTCAACCGAAAACTATTTCTTCGGAAAAACTCCATATTTTCATTCACTGGATTTGTTGTAGAATTATTCGAGTCTAGCCAAGATCTGAAGGATTTCTAACAACACTGACTTTGTGCATTCAATGCATTTTCGGTATACCCCAAGGTATGGGTGTTAATATTTGAAAAAACCATAATTTTTTTTTTAATTGAGCATCATTATCAACCACTGTTTTCTATTTCGAATTTGATATCAATATTGTGAGTGTGGGTGTATGCAATAATTCACTTTTATATTTCTGTCATTTTCTTAAGAATAAACATCAAATTGTTTAGTATGAGTAGGGATTTTCTATTTTGTTTGTGAGATTTATTTTCAAAATATCTCATTTCATTGTCTTTCTGTCTCGCTTGCCATTTGTCTTTTAATTGTGTTACAGTGTTTGTGTGGTGTGTGTGTGTGTATGGTGAGATTGTTGACATGCTTTTGTTCGGCCTTACCTATTATATGGCGATACCACCCATCAAGGATCTGATAAAGGTTGACTGATTAATCGGTGGCCGCATAGTAAACCACTGTAGATTTGCGGCGAAAACCCAAATTGAAAAATGATGTCTCAGATTTTTTACGTTCATGTTCATGATCATTGCCAAAATATGAAAATAAACGGCCACCACCACTGCCAACTGGAGGAGCACGTATGCTGCTGGTATGACTGCTTGCAGCATGATGACCAACCCCGCCGCCACCACCTGTTCCACCTCCACCACCACCACCGGAGGACGAAAGCGATAGACTCGAATACTGATGATGATGATGTCCGTGCAGTGGCGGATGCTGCTGATGATAGCTGTGGTGGTGCGTTGGCTGCTGTTGATGATGGTGTCGACTGTTGCTGCTATGATTGTTCTGTTGTATAAAACCGGTAGGCGACAAATCAGTCATCTCACACGGCCAGAGGGTGACCGAAGATGGGACCTTATGTATCCCGTCCGATAATCGATAATGGTGGGATGCTGACCGGCTAACGAACCGTGGCGAGGACCTCGACCCCATCTATTGTTGGTGGTAATTCAATTTTTGTTTTCGGTGGGTTTTTTTTTGGATTTTATTTTTTTGGTTTTGTTTTGTTGAAGAGGAAATATAAAGTGAAAAAAAATGCAAATATTAATTGAAATTCACACAAAATAAAATGTTAGTACTCTAAGTCATTGCAATTGTTAGAGCCCCTAATTATAGATAATAGTCATATACATATGTTGAAATAAGTCGGTTTCTTTTTGTGGAAATTTGGAAATTCTGTTGATTGAGCAGACTGTCGTATATGGCCAAATATTTTCTATCCGGAGGCTCCACGCTCTGAAAGACAAATTGTCAAAGCCAACTGAAAAAGTGTTCCTATTTAAAAGATAGTGTAATAAAGAAATTCCAAGAATCTGTCAACAACATGTATCGTTAATCGTAAATATTAAAGGAATTCAAACACAATTTATCCTTTGACGAAAATACTTTTCTTTCAAACAATAAAAAAAAAAAAAATTATTAACAATTCTTCACTTTTGTTTAAGAAAAAATAATAAAATACAAACTAATAAAAAAAATGTGTTGGACGCCCGTAGTGTGGTAGCTAGTGTGTGCGACTGTCGCACTGAAGAACCCGAGTTCGAAACCGGGTAAGACCATCAAAAATTTTCCAGCGGCTGCTTCCACCTCGTAAATGTTGGCGACTTTACGAGAAATATCCTGAGCCACAAACTTGCTTTCACCCAGGCGGTGAATGGCTCGACTTTGTCAACAGGTGTACAGTAGATCGGCGGGTACGTGGAACCAATGACGAATCAGTTAATCCTGATATATTCGCAGAATGTCATACAAGTAAAACTATCGGAGAGGACGAAATGTATGGATATATTTCTGGACTCAGAACATTGTTGAAAATATATGTACATTTTATTGACCATAGAGTGGGGCATGTGGGGGCCCTTCCATAAAGTCTTCTAGATAAACCTGTGACCTCCATTCCCGAATGGTACTATGAATATGCACTGTGGTAGGTAGACATATTCGTAAGGTAGACATAGACATAAAGGGTCAGCCATATAACGTTCTTTATTTCGTTTTTGTTATCGGGCCATGTTTTTGTTTACAAAAATTGAAGAGGAGCATATTGGCAACATTTGGTTTCAACAGGACGGTGCTACGTGTCACACAGCCGAAGCTACACTCAATGTTTTGTGCCCTGTTTTTGAAGATCGCATTATCAGCCGCAGAGCTGATGTTGTTCGGTTACTGCATGGTCAGCAGAGGCAGCCATTTGAATGAAATTATTTTCCGTTATTAACCGGAAGGATTCTACTTTCAAACAAAAAAAGAAATTTGAGAAAATATCCAGTAGTTTTTTTTATAGAATTTTCAAAAAAAAAAAAGTTATTTGGCGGACCCTATAGGTAACGGCTGTAGATATAAAGGGTGGCGCAAAAGTAATCCTCCTATCAGAAAATGCTATAAATTTTGCGATTGGCCCCTAATGTCAGTGGCAACTCTGGCGGCGGCCATTTACATGACATCACATTCTCGACTTGATGTAAAAAAAAATTAAAAGACCAAATAGAAATAATCCACAAGAAGAATCAAAGTTTTTCATTTTTTTTTAATTACAGCCAAAAAACATGGGATGTTTACTTTTGCGCCACCTGTTATTATGATTGTGTGCAAAGATAATGTGTTTACACACAAACACATATATGATTGTGTATCCATTATTGCATGCTATCACATTTTTACCATATTTTTCTCTTTCTATAGGGACGAGGCTATCTAAGGCTATCCTGCTTCCGTAAAACCAATTTGTTCGTTCGTTACTAATCATCAATATTGGAAGCGATATAAAATGGGTCGCAGACATTAGTCAATTTTGGTTTTCCGATGTTTATGTTAGATATTGACATATGGAATTGAAAAGGTTAAAGTCTCAGTATTTTATTTCGCCTTCAATAAGAATTTGTAACCAACGAACAAATGATTAAAACGTTACTGGAAAAGCCCCACATTTGCTCTTTGGAGAATGACCGACTGCTCAATATTTAATAGGTTTAAAGTATGTTTTTCATAAAGGTAATTTCAATTCACATTTTTTCATTTATTTTTTTAAATTGTTTCACTTAAGTTTGGAAACCTTTGCCGCAAATCACAACTTATTTCAACATTTGGTTTTGTTTGATTTTTCACTAGAAATGTTTTTTTTTTTTTTTTGCTTTCTATTCTTACAGAATTTTTTACTGATTTTACTGATAATAATACAAGAGTACTTAGAATAGGTGGGAGAAAAGGTACAAATCAAATAAAGTACGTTAAATTATAGAATAAAAGCTAAATAGTTTTTGTTTTTTTTTTTCAAAAGCTGTGATCTATTAAAGCGCGTGTGTGGCAGAAAATAAGAATCATATAAGTAGTAGTAGTGCTAAAAAGGCGAGTAATAAAGATCATTTTTTGTATCTACTAAGATTGGAAAACGAAAGCTCAGTAGCAGTAACAGCAGCAGCAGCAGCATAGGTATAGAAATTGTGTCACGCAAGATTGTGAAAGGAAGTAAGCAGTTCGAAAAGCACCACAAGTAATGCAATACAGGAGTTACAGGAGGACAGTATAAGACTACAAAGTACAGACAGATTACACACCATATTACATTGTTTTTGTTTCTTTTTGGGGAAAAAGGGTAAAGAACAACATATACAAATTGAAATCGACACTACTCCGTATGTTTTGCGAGACTACCAAAAAAAAAAAAAGCTTTGATGACCGTTGCTGACTAACTGCCTTAGCTAAAACATTAACCCCTTAAATATTAAACACAAACGACTTGTTCTGTTATTATAATCGGTAGGTAGAGAAGAATCGTCAGGGATGTCATGGTTTCTACCCTCTGGACAAGAACTTCATCCAGAGTCGTTTATCGCTATGACTGGAGACTTAAATAGTTTCTAAACTCTTATTTAAAAAAAAAAAAAAAAAACTTAAAAAATACTCACTTCGTTGTTCATTGTTTATACATAAAAAACACAACCAACAGTTTGTGAAATGTTTTTTTTTAAAAAATACACTTTTCGAAAGATTTACCCCCCATACAAATTACCCATCATAAAAATTTAACAAAAAAAATTTGTTAAGAAAATTTTATGAAAATACAAAAACAACCAAAGGTTTTTTTTTGCATTTTTATGAATACCTGGTTACAGCTTTACTATATACAGAATTTGGTTAAGATCGCATTAAGGGTATTGGAATTATAACACGATTTCTAAAGTGGGCGGGATGGAAGTTTGTCCATGTGGCCCATGTTGTTGAACTCTTTCGGATGTTATCGCCGAACATGGCTGAAACGACTTGGTTCAAAGAAACCTAAGGTCTAAACTGACTGTTTTTTTTTGCTTTTCGATTCCCGGCATTCATGGTCCGGTTTCCGGGAATAAGATTAAATAATTGTTATCCCTTTTTTACAACTGTGATTCTGTTTTTTTTTTAATCGGTATATTATAAAGGGGTTTCCAACAAAAGGTGTAATTTTGAATCACCCGGAATTTCGGTAGCCGTCACTTTTGAAGCTTTTATTCTTTGACATTTGACAAGTAGAAACTACGTCATTACTGAAAAATGGAACGATACAGGCTTCAACAAAGCATTCAAATTATTAAAATTCACTACAAAAATGGTGAAAATCTTGCAGTCACAGTTCGCCAAACTAAAGGATTTTTGGGTGGTCGTGAAGCACCTTGTCGGACCGCAATACAGAAATTGGTGGACAAATTCCAACAGTTGGGACAAGTTAGTAATGTTAAGAATAAAACCCGTGCACGTCGCTCAAGAACAACTGAGAATATTGCTGCTGTAGCCCAAAGTGTTGAAGAAAACCCAGTTTTGTCCACCATGTCCAATTGAGAATTCCACAAACGTCATTACATCGTATTTTGCATAAAGACTTGGGTCTTAAGGCTTATAAAGTTCAGTTAACACAAGAATTGAAGCCGGCCGATCATCAACAATGTCGTGTCTTTGCTGATTGGGTCCTTGAAATGCATGAAAATGATCCGGAATTCCATATTGACTGATGAGACAAATTTCCACCTCGGTTTCTACGTCAACAGGCATAATTGTCGCATCTGGGGCTCGGAAAACCCAAGAGTTATTGTTGAGAAGGCTCCACGCTCAACGTGTGACTGTGTGGTGCGGTTTATGGTCCGGCTGGGTCAAATGAGGTTGGATCAACGGTTACGGTGTATAGATTTCGCTATCGAGATATGATTTTTTATGGTCGGAGTTGGATGATATTGATCTGGACAACGTTTACTTTCAACAAGACGACGCTACGTGGCACACAAGCAACGAAACCATTGCTCTTTTACGGGAGAGAAGACTTTTGCCAAGTCTTCCTTTGGGGCCACGTCCAGCATGCCATCAGATTCAAGACCTCAAAGATAGAATTCGTTTGGCTATCGAGGACATAGGACAGCCACTTTGCAATGTGGTTATGGAAAATTTCATGAAAAGAATATGGTCCTGTAAGCGTGGTCGTGGCGGCCATTTGGCTGATGTTGTCTTTCATTATTAATGGCATACCTTCCTCTTTATTATGAAATATATATTTACCCTCGACACTGATTCACTGACTCTGTCACGCAGTACGTCGGAATTTAAATAGGCATTCTATAATTCTATAAATAATAATAATAAAAAAAAATAATATTTTTTTTTGTACAGAAATTGCGTTTTCCCCAAATTTTTTTTTACAAAAATTTTTTTTTTACAAATTTTTTTTTTTTACAAAAATTTTTTTTTTCACAAAAATTTTTTTTTCAACAAATTTCTTTTTTTTCAAGAAACAAATTTTTTTCCCACAAAATTTTTTTTTTCAACAAAAATTTTTTTTTAACCAAATTTTTTTTTTTCAAGAAAAAATTTTTTTTCCAACAAAATTTTTTTTTTTCAACAAAATTTTTTTTTTTCCACAAAAATTTTGTTTTTTCTACAAAATTGTTTTTCCATATTTCAACGGCCGCCATAGGCGCATTACAACTTACTAGTTATGAAATAAACATCCGATAACATATCTCAAAAAATTTAATTTTTCATTCAATACCAAAATAACACCTTTTGTTGGGGTTATAATATTATTTTTTTGTTTTTACTTATAACACAACAAGAGATGTTAAACTGTACAGAGATGATTCTCTGAAAAGCTGTTGTCATCCGACGCGATCCAAAAGACCAACGATACAAAGGACCAAACGCTTTCTTATTGATCGTATCCCTCTAAGTCAATTTCTCTGAAAATACCTTGCCAAAATCTCTAAACTTTCTAATTTTATATCACAGATGATTCCTGCAAAAGTCATAATTTCAAAACAAATCAGTTAATACCAAAGAGCATACAGAGGGCAGACATCCCAAGTAAATTTCTGATGCATTCTGACAATATACACACATACGCCCTCTTTTGGATATAATTATCAGACGTCTTAGGTCGTCTGTGTATTAAATGGTCTTGGCTTAAAAGCCCGAGTCAGTATTTCAGCGATTTTAAACGGAGAAAGTCAAAAGGTTTCTGCAGTTTTTTTGTAATTTTACGAAATAAGTTGGAATGTCATAAGGAAACTGTCAATCGATAACGATACCTTTTCAGATTAGATCGTTTAACTGAAACACAGTTCAGTTATCCGAATTACTCTGTCCAGAAAAAGCACGGATAATTGATATAGATTTACGGCATTTTCAGTTAACTTTGTAATATTCATGTGGAAGGAAAAGTCCAAAGCTCGAATATATTATTTTAATTCCTAGGGATTGAATAAGGTTTTACATATCACGCCGTATGATAATGACAATTTTCAATTTCAGAGCAGATCATTTGAATTTTACCAAACTATTTGTATACCCTAATTAAACTATATACCTGCTAGAGTCACCAAAGCTTGTTTTTCTCTCTCATTTGAATGCTTTTTATATTACAAGCTCGTTACTGCCAATATACAGATGTATCTACAGTGAGTAGTGTCTTTAATGTGAAACTGCAAAGATTTGCTTCGCTAAAAGCGTTTAATAGTATTTACACAAGCCGTTTCTTAAGATTTAATTAAAAAAAGTTCTATTTATTTAGATATACATATTTAGGTATCTTAGATAAAAGTTCATTGGAAAAGCTCACCCTTCGGAATAAAGGCTTGGCTTGGCAAAATTTGGCTTTTGAAAACATTTTTCGTGTTCTGTTTATGTTTCTTTTTTTTCTTTCTGTTTTCTGTTTTCGGTTTTTAATTGGTTTAACTTAATTTCAAAATCGCTTTTTTAAGCATAAGCATGAGTATTAACGGCATAATATTTTTGTTTTGCATAAATTTGTTGGGATCTGGAAAAATTATATGGCAACAATATACAAAAAAAAAAAAACAAAATCAATCTCTTTTCGTTATAAAATAGTTTATGATTAAGAAATTCTCATGATATTCAAAAAAGCCCTATCTGGAAAAGGCCCTGCATTAGTCTCAACAATAGGTAATAGGTTTCTTAACTCTGCAACTCGGTACTTACCCACATTCAAAGTCCACAATCTTATAAAAAAAATTGTCATAAAAAGCAAAGGTGCTTGCTTTCATTACAAAATTTTTGAGCAAAATTTGGCGTTGATGGATTGATTGGTGTATTTTGTTTTTTTTTTTGTTAGTATTGGTTTCTGGGAGGGAGTTGTAATGAATACCTGTGTGTCTATCTTGTGGGTGGTGAGGCAACCACCACGTCACGTCTACAGAATGCAGGGCGACTGATATGGTGTTTTTTTTTTATTTTGTATTTTTTTTTTTGATTAGTTTGAGATATATTTGATTTAGGATGAAAAGCATTAGATAATTCCAATAGGTGTTTTTTTTTTGTTTTATGTGGAAAGTGAAATAGAAGAAAATTTAGAAGCCATAGTTATAGATTAGTGTTAAAATGATTTCGATTATGGAAATTCTTTAGTGTTTTCTTGGCTACTGATAATCAAAGAAAACTGTCTACAGAAAAAAATAAAACTAAAGAAACCGTAAACGTAATTAAAAATGATATACAATAATATAAAGTTTCAACAGAAATTAGAGTGTCATTAGTAGTTAGTTAGTTTTGGAGATAGACAGAGGACGATTTGTTTTCTTTTTTTTTCGTTTTTTGCGACAATTGTGCAAGATGGTGACTAATTTCAATACAAGTCAGGATTCAGATAATTATTAAATGTGTGTGGGGGGGGGGAGGGTGGACAGATTCCATCGGTCTATTACTGTGTCATAATTTAATTAAGCAGTTAAAATATCGTTGTAACTATTTAATTAACCATCTAACGACAAGATCGATTATTTTATAATAATAATATAATTATGTTTAATTTCATAAAAAAGTATTAATTTCATAACCGGCCAAACAGAAATACTGGAAAATCCTTGCAACCTGTTTTTTTCCAGTTATGCAGAAACACATATTTTTTTAGGGAATTAAAAACAGTTGATGAAGACATCCTCAGAGTGATATTGCCGATTAAATTAGTTAACTATTTAATTATAAATATTCATAAATAATTTGTATCTAATTAAAAAACAATTGCTAAAATGCACTTTATCGGGCGTAAGACCAACTCACCTCCCCCGCCCCAAAAAAAAATGAAAATACCAACTCCTTCAGGATTGCTCACTGATTACGAAAATTGATATGAAAAGTGAAGATTAAAATTTTTTTATTTTATTTTTAATAAAAAAAAAATTATTATATTTTAATTGATTTATTTTTCCCATATTTCGTTCTTCTTAGAAGAACATCATGAGGCAGTACAACAACAACAATGTTCAATATATTGTATCGACGTTTTTCAATTCTACCGAATTAAGAATTTTGAACAAACATTTTTTTTAATGCCAATACAATTTATGTTTCATTTATCCTTATGCATTTTCATGAAGTTTGAGTGCCTACTCGAACTTAAGCAGTGGGGTAGGTCCTCCTTTTGGCCATGCCCACGATTTGATGTTAATCATTCTCATGTGATTTTCTGAGGTTTCAGTACTCACTAGATATTTTTTATGGGTTTTCTAGTGGATCTCGGAAACATTTTCTCCCCTTCTCATATTCTGAGACTTTTATGTCAAACTTTTTTAGATTACTCGCAATCGAACCAACCTGAACAGTGCATGATTAAGGCTTCTGAAGTACAGGGTGGCGCAAAAGTAATCCTCCTATCAGAAAATGCTATAAATTTTGCGATTGGCCCCTAATGTCAGTGGCAACTCTGGCGGCGGCCATTTACATAACATCATATTCTCGACTTGATGTAAAAAAAAAATTAAAAGACCAAATAAAAATAATCCACAAGAATAATCAAAGTTTTTCATTTTTTTTTAATTACAGCCAAAAAACATTGGAAGTTTACTTCTGCGCCACCTTTTAGATATGTCCAACATAGATATAAATATGAGATATTTCAAGTGCTTTAGGTCATAACGACCTGATTTGCCTGGTGTTTCGGCATGTCCTGGACCCAGACCGTTCTATCGTAACCAAAAATGTTCCTGTGCCTGGCACAACGCACTGTTTTTATATACAGAGCTCGAAATAAGTCTCTCTAAGAAGCTAAATTATCACTATAAGAAAATGTCAACTAGAAAACTCTCAGTCGATATTTTTATACATTTTTCATTTAGATGGCTTAACTTATATACTAGATTTCACTTATCCGAAATATTCTTTAGAGAAAAAAACACGGATAACTGAATGATATTGACACCATTTTCCCATTTCTTGCACCAGCACAAAAAAAAAAAAAAAAAAAAAAAAAAAAAAAAATTTTGTAATGCAATGTGATCTGAATGATCTTGTTCGAGATTTAAAGGCTCAACTTCATGGATCAAAGTTACAACAATGGAATTTGTTACATGGAAATACATACTTTCGAAATAGACACAAAGAATTTATGAGTTATTTCAGCAAACACAATGACTTAAAACGAATGGGTCGTTTGTTTCGTTAAAATAACGAACAGAAATTCCGTTTCGTCTGTTTTGGGTTTTTCTAACATGAAAGTCTCTGTTAAAAGTCTAATTGACATTTTTTTCTAATGTATTTTTGTGTATATTGGCTAATTGGATTTGGTGGAGTAACAGAAACACCATTCATTTTCGTTTCGCTTATAAAAACAGGCTGTTAGTGTTTTGTAATCACGCCGAAGGACTTGGTTTCCGGGCAGTGTTAGCTCTCGCAAAGAGATCACAATTCGTCGCCGAGATCTTGTGATTTAACACCTTGCGGCTTCTTCGTTTCGGGCCACGTGAAAGATAAGTCTACGCTAACATACCTCAAAGATAGAATTCGTGAGACTATCGAGGACATAGCGCAGCCACTTTGCGATTTGGTTATGGAGAATTTCATGAAACGGATATGGTTCTGTAAGCGTGGTCGTGGCGGCCATTTTGGCTGATGTTGTTTTCCTTATTCACGGCACACCTTCCTCTTTATTATGAAATAAAGATACGATAATTTATCTCCAAAAAAATTTCATTTTTCTTTGAATTCCAAAAAATACCACCTCTTGTTGGAGAAAACTTTATGTTGGGCGGAAATAAAACGTTTATTTACATTTCACCCGTCCAACGGTGGATTTTGTTGCAGAACAGTGTTATTATTATTTCCACGATCTTCGTACAGAGGAGTATCATTCGGACGTTCACATGGTCGTGTTGTAGAGGGTGGCCAAATTGCCGGAAACATAATTGCATTTCAACTCGTGACGACATATCGTTTCATCTGAGTGCCTTATTGTTCAAATAGGTGTCCGGGGTCATTCGATGTAAAGTATATATATTATCGGTCAGTGTAACATTCTAAGACATTCTAGCGATGTCCGTCTGTCCGTCCGTCCGTCTGTTGTATTTTGAAATTTTGTAGGAAGATGTTTTTTGCCCATAAGCAGGTTAAGTTCGAGAATGGGCAATATCGGACCAAAGGGGAAAAAGTTCCCCTTTACGGGACTAAATATATCCCGGCCATAATCAAATTTTTTAAATATTTTTTCACTACATCTGATTTTTTTGGTAAAATTGTTCTAAGTTTATATAATTTATAGATGGGGAAAAAAATCCTAAAAATGGGCGTGCTCATGGGTTCCGTGGACCCTTGGGGCCCAAAAAAGGGCCCATGATAAACATGCGCATATGGGTATCGAAGTGCAACGAAATTTACTCACGAACCCAAATATGCCTTTATTTTCATGATTTGCCTAAATTTTTTGATCCGGTTTCTGGGACTATCGGGTCACCAGCGGCCCAAAAAGCGTCCCTTGACAAACATGGACATATGGGTATCGAAATCCAACGAAATTTTCTCGCGAACCCAAATATGCATTTATTTTCATGATTTGGATAAAATTTGTGATCGGGTTCCTGGGACTATCGGGTCACGAGCGGCCCAAAAACCGGCCCCTGACAAACATGGACATATGGGTATCGAAATGCAACGAATCCATGATGGAGGGTATATAAGATTCGGCCCGGCCGAACTTACTATTTGTCCACTTGTTTTTTACTACCAATTTTCCCCCTAATATTGATGCAAAAAAAATGAACAGATTTAAATAACCAGTGAAAAAGTTGCTGTCGGGTAAACCGACTTATATGTACCCTCACCCTCAGTGTGGCTACAGACGGAATTTGGTTCAAAGACACCTGGGGTCTAATGTGAATATTTGTATGTGTTAAACTTTTCAGCCGTATCAAATGATATATACCCTCCTACCCGTAGGGTCCAAAAAGCGGTCCAAAATTACCTCAAAAGAATCAATGCCGGCAACACTTCGCGTGGTGATCATTTAAATGACGTCGTGTTTCACACATAATGTCAACGTTCAAACTTTATAATAAAAAACAAATACCATGAAAAAAATATTTGATATGTATTTTATTTACATTTACTTTTGAAAACGCAAAATGGATAAACCTTTACATACTTTGAAGAAAATCAATTTGTCCTTGCATATGACATGTTTTTTTACTGAACTCAAAAATGTTTACTCATTCAAAAGTTGTAGACTTTTGGCCGATGGAATTTGAATCTGGGTCTCTGTGCGCCGTTAGACGTCTTTTTGTGGGTTACCACAAAATTAATGATTCTGGCTCTTAAGGATGTTCTCCTTAAGCGCCAGCCATTCCTGATGTCGAGCTAGAACCCGTCACCAAGATCTTGAGAAATTGGGTTAAATGGATGCGCCACAGCGGAGCCAGCCGAGGATAAAATCGTCTTCCCCAAATAATGGCAATGGGTAATTGGAACAAACCGAAAATATATGCCGAAACATGTGTGTTTGTTAATATTTTTAAAAAACTTGTATTTTGACCACGATAGGATGTCAGGGGAAATATAATCTGGTGTTATTAAAGTATAGTGTAAAATATAATTTTTTTTAAAAATATTTATCTGAATCCTGTACACATTGAGAGAGAGTGTGATTTGGTGGAAAAGCATAGAGATATGAATCAGCGCCAGCAGATTTCAAAGAAAAGGTAAACACAAATTTTCACTTACCTTTTACAAACATTTACAACAGATTTGTGTTGGAAAGTATTATTTACAAAAAATTTAATTTACAAAACTACTGAAAGCTGGTGAGACAGAAGAGGTGGTGTTTGTGAAAGTGAAGCGGAATAAAAAAAAGTTTCCAAAACGAATTCAATTTTCGATTGATTGCTGGGAAATTCGAAGTTGTGAAAGTGGTAACAACACGCTAATACGAAATAATTAATGAGTATAACAGTACCAGTGGTAGTAGTAGTAGTAGTAGAATAATCTTTAAATCTGCCATATCCAAGAAATTTGATTTTTATTATTTTTTATAATTTTTTTTTTGTATGAGTTGGGAAGTTTGTTGAGGGGACACAATACACGCACACAAACACATACATATGTATAAAAAAATGGTTTAGAACGAAAAAAAAACATAATTGTTGATGTTGATTAAAACATGTAATTGAAATGGAGAAAAATGGTAGGTAGGTAAGTACTTTTAATTGATTGGAAATGTTCATCAAATTCACACACAAAAACAAACAAACGAACGAACGAACGAACAAACAAAGAAAAGAAAAGAGAGAGAGAGCAAACATTACAACAATATACGTACATAGTGAGTATGTATGTATGTAACGAACAAAAGGGAAACGGAAACGGTATGGTAACGGTAACGGCAACAATACAAAACAATCCAATTTAATTTAATGTGAATGTGAATTTTTCGCAAAATTTCTGCACAAATTTGCAATAAATAACAACAATGACACTCTGTTTTTCGTTCTCGTTTCAAAAACATCGCAATGAAAACAAATAAATGTCCGTCAAATCGTTCGGTCGTTTCGTTTCTTTTTTAAACGTCATTTCTGTTCTGTTCTGTTTTCATCTTGTCATCTTTTCTTTGCTGGCAAATTAATTGAGACTAAATTCATAAAAAAAAACAAACAAAACAAAACTCGTACCTAGTGTTAAGTGACAAAGAAAGAAAAAATAAACAAAACAAAAACAACAAATAAAATACTTATTAAGTAATTAAGAATTCCTGCTAAAATATAAATGCCTGACCACAATAAACCAAAAAGAAATAAGTACAATTCAATATTATTGAGATACTTCTTTATGGTTTTTTTTGTTTTGTTTGTTTTGGTTTTGTTCGGTTTTATTGCTTTGTATTCTAGTAAAAAGTTGTTCGAAACTCACCTCGCGTTGTGACCCAATAAGATGATATTTCTGGAAATATAATGAAATTTCGAAAGACGTTTTTTTATATAAAAATAGTTACTGCATGTATTGAGTACATATTTTAGAGTTTTGAGCTTTTTTTTCTTTTTTGTTTGGGTTAAATTCTTTTCTTAGTTAATTGTCTTCGTTTTTTTTTGTTTCTTGCTTGTTAATAGTAACTTTTTAAGCTTTTTGTTTTTTTTTGTTATTATTGGAAAAATTAAATTTGCTTTTTTTGGTCTGGTGAAAGTAAGACGACATGCAAACAAAAAAAAAAAAAAATGTACAAAGAATTTAAAAACAAAATTCAGTTGGAATTTGTATTCAGAAAAAGAGGTTAGTTGCTCTTCTGTATGCAAAATTGTGCGCGTTAACTTTGACAATGGATTTTGTGAGAGTGTGTGTGTTCGTAGAACTCATGTTATTCTGAATGACCGAGAAGTTTCCCTTCAAAATACGTTTCGTCCAAGAAGGGTTCTCTTTGGAAATCGGGAAGTCATCTCAAAAGCCCAAAGATTTACGACCGTATTCATGAAATTTTATAACAGCTTTTGCAAAGCTTAGTTAAGAAAATTTTATTTTTGTATACATTTTTCTTAGCAAAGGTGTCTAAGGCTGTTTTAAATTTTTCTAAATATGCGGGCCAAAGTTTATAATCAAATTTACAATTTTTTACATTTTGTTGGGCTCTACGAAAAAAATCCCAAAAAAATAAAAACCTGCGAAAAAGTTGCAGTCGGATAAACCGACTTATATATACCCTCACCCTCAGTAAAAACATACAAGTCTCATATTTCATAATAGCAATCTCAAAATACCGCATGTTATAGAAAAATATTATAGAGTTTTTTTCTCGAAAATTGTATGTAAGTACCAGAAGGGGAGTTGCCAGACTTCCATGTTTTTATCCAAAACTTTGTCTAGCTATAGCATTACTAAATGCAGAATTTGGGCCAGATCGTGTTGGTCATATTGACATTATTACAGGATTTCTAATGGGAGGTACCAGAAGGGGAGTTGCCAGACTTCCAAGTTTATGTCCAAAATTTTGTCTAGCTATAGCAACACTAAATGCAGAATTTGGGCCAGATCGCGTTGGTCGTATTGATATTATTACAGAATTTCTAAAGTGGGCGAAATAGACGATTTGAGTGGGAGGTACCAGAAGGGGTGTGGCCATATAGCCCAAATGCAATCCCATAAGCAGTTTTGGGAAAATATTAAGCCATGCCAAATTTCAGAGTGATTGTTTAACTCTTTCGAAAGTTATCGTGCGAACCAGCGGGACAGACGGACATGGCTCAAACGATTCAGAAAGTCGTGAATGGAATTCGGTTCAAAGACTCCTGGGGTCTAATGTGGATATTTCTATGTGTTACACTTTTCAGCCGTATCAAATGATATCTACCCTTCTACCCGTAGGGTGAGGGTATACAAATATGCCCAAAATTGTCATTTTTTATAATTTTTCGTTTTTCCAAAAAAGAAATTTTACACAATGAAAAAATCACCAAATTTGTTCAATTATACAAGCCCCACCCACCGGTTTTTAACACAAAAGGCATTCGTGAAATCTCCAAATCAGCTGGGAATAGTGTTAGCTTTTAATCAGGAAAATATGGGGTCATGGATTCACAAAAAATGCAGCATAGCAGGAATATTTCTTTAAAACTGTCATTTCTGCAAACGACTTCTCTCCCCGGTCCGGGTGAGATCTCCGTAAATAAGCATCCTACAGCGAAAAGAGGCGAATCCTGTGATAACTTTTCTTAATTCAAAATTTCAATGTTTCTTTCGAAAACTTCAAACAGTCATATCTGAGTAAATACACAAAAAGAGGCGAATCCTGTAAACACTTTTTTCCCTGAAAAAATTCAAAATGTCCTTCGAAAAATGGAAAAACCTCTAATCTGAGTAAATAAGCGAAAAGAGGAGAATCTTACGATCAGTTTTTTTCCATGCAAAAATTCAACATTTCCTTCGAAAACTTCAAACAGTCATATCTCAGTAAATACACGGAAAGAGGCGAATTCTGTAATCACTTTCTTCCATTCAAAAATTCAACATTTCTTTCGGAAACTTCAAACAGTCATATCTCAGTAAATAAGGGAAAAGAGGTGAATCCTGTGGTCAGTTTTTTTCCATTCAAAATTTCAATATTTCCTTTGAAAAATTCAAACACTCATATCTGAGTAAATACACGGAAAGGGGCGAATCCTGTTATTACTTTTTTCCCTGAAAAAAATTCAAAATGTCCTTCGAAAAATGCAAACACTCACATCTTAGTAACTAAGCGAAAAGAGGCGAATCCTGTAATCACTTTCTTCCATGCAAAAATTCAACATTTCCTTCGGAAACTTCAAAATTTCTCAGAATTCTGGGGGAAATATTCATATTGGGGATTTTTAATTTAATTTTTTTGGGGGAATTTCATTCATAGAGCCGAAAATATTCCCGATTGAAAAATCCGACAACAAAAAGGAGTTTGAGTACCCATATGTACTTTTTTTGTTAGGTTCGGATTTATAATTTTTTCAAGTAAAAAATTTTGTATAAATTGTTTTGGAGATTTTTCAGAATTCCTGGGGAAATATTCATATTGGACTTTTGGGGGGAATTTTCATTTATTTTGGGGAATTCTTTATCTGGGGCATTCTTAATTTTTTTAGGGCATTTTTCATTTTGGGTATTTTTCATAGAGCCGAAAAAAATCCCGATTCCCGGCAGTTGGAAAAATCCGGCAACAGAGTACCCATATGCACCTTTTTTTGTTAGGTTCGGATTTTTAACCCCAGGTTCAAGTAAAAAAATGCTAACTTTGTTAACTGGTTCATGACAAAGCGCTCAATGTAGTTGTGTGGCCAATTTGGGCGCACTGCATCTTGTACTGTGCTGACCAATGGCACCCTAGCTCCTCAACTATAAACACCGTCTACATTTATATTGCAATCGATTCGGTGGTTTCAGTGGTTAACTACCACTGTTTTTCTCGAATGAACGACTGGAACATTCAAATTATAATCGTGAATTTCATGGAAAACCGTTCACTAATGCCTGATCGAAATTTGTGCATTTCTTTGATGTGGTGTTACCAGAAATATTAAAAAAAATGCAAAATTATCTGAGTTATTCCCCTTTAAATATGGACGGTATATGGAATGAAGAGATGTTGGAAATTCCCATAACTCAACGACACCAAACGGCTAATGCTTCTCTGTATACGTTTTACATGTCTCAGAGATTACTCTAGTACTGGCAAAGAGGCCGGAAAACGACCATGCAAAATATTCCTAAAATTTCATATCGTGGGTCATCCATTCTATCGGCATGTAAACATTGAATAACTTTGAAATTGGTCAACAGCATTTTTACCATGATTTGAAAAGAGTTCTTCAGTTGTGTTGACTCATAGTGTCTATCGTTGTGGTTGACAAGCACCCTCTGACAAAAGTATTTACCATGGAACAGTGGGAGATTTGCCACATGCCGGTCGTCACCACCCAATGAACGGATTAAATCAGAAAGACTGCGTTTCGCCGACATTCTCAACGAGGCGGCGCTTCATGCAGGATGATTTGCATTTTAAGGAACATTCCAGAGTCACGTACAGACAAAATCAACTATTACTCAATCTATTGATATTTCAGAAATCGTGTTTCATTTTAATATTAGGGTAATTCCAAAAAAATGACCCCTTACAGCTCAAAAATAAAATTATTATTTGTTATGTATTTTTCCGCTAATATTACACAAAACAAATGTATCTGTCATTTTCCGAAGGATGAACTTAAATTTTCTTTATACTAACAAAAATATATGTTTTTTTTTGTTACCCACAATAAATGAATTCAAACACAAAAATCGTATATTTTTTTATATTGTAACGACCGTTACTTTTTAAAAACATTTTTTTTGGGGAACTAATTTTCTTTGATTTGAAAAGAAAACATTACAAAGAATTTAATGAGATTTTTTACTTGACACATCCTGTGCAAAATTTTACAATACATGATATTTGTTTCCGAAATTTGAAAACAGCACATTTATAAAGTAACGACCGTTACTTTTTTAATGGTCAAAAATAGTATTGAAATTAGATTTTTTATGAATTCTTTTGGCTGCTACCGATGCTTGAACTTTCGAAGGTCCAAAATTAAGCAATCCTCCTGACATATATTCTTAGGTTGGAATTTTATTTCAAAAATCACCGAAAATCGGTAACGACCGTTACTTTGGAAACACCCATTAATAGATTGCATACCAGTCTCGGATCTTTCATTTGAACTATAAAATAGTGAAGAAAAAATAGTAAATAAATATTTATTTAGTAAAGAGTTCTACAACAAGAGGTGTTATTTTGAATAACCCGGTATTTCGGTAGCTGTCACTTTTGAAGCATTTATTCGTTGGCATTTGACAAGTAGAAACAACGCCATTACTAAAAATGGAACGATACAGGCTTCAGCAACGCATTGAAATTATTAAAATTCACAACAAAAATTGTGAAAATCTTGCAGTCACCGCTCGCAAAACTAAAGCATTTTTGGGTCGTCGTGAAGCATCTTGTCGGACCGCAATACAGAAATTGGTGAACAAATTCGAGCTGTTGGGACAAGTTAGTGATGTGAAGAATAAAACCCGTGCACGTCGCTCAAGAACAACTGAGAATATTGCTGCTGTAGCCCAAAGTGTTGAAGACAACCCAGGTTTGTCCATTCCCCGTCGTCCTTTGGAATTGGGCATTCCACAAACGTCATTACATCGTATTTTGCATTAAGACTTGGGCCTCGAACGAAATATATCTCTGGACGTCAATGGTATGTCACCCAAACAGTTCATTTATTGAAAATAACTATTGGCATAAATGAGGAACCCACCGAGGCTCTTGTACTCCAGTTCATGAGTACGGTACGTATTCACGGCAATGTGGCTGCCGTAGCCGAGAATGAGCTGCCCAGTTCTGGGACATCGATTCACCATCGATCTCAACATTTCACTGATGTTAATTTTTCTCAAAGACCTCGAATTATTCGCATACAAGCCACCCATCCGCTTAGTTATCGCTTCTCTGTTTGAACCTTAAAGCAGCACAAAATGTTTTTTTTTCGCGAAAAATCATCGTTTCTGGCGTAGGGCATTTTCATCTCGCTGGCTATGTTAGCAGGCTAAACTGCCACATCTAGGGATTAAAACACTGTACGTGATCGTCGATAAGCCAATTCTTCCTCGGAGAGTGACAGTAAGGGGCGGATTTGGATGTGGTGGTGTCACTGAAAATGCTTTGGAAACGCCATTTCGGTTAAGTGGTACAGAGGCAGGATAAACCATTATTTTGTTGCTGGCGTTGGCAGAATGGACTTGAGCGATCAAAGCTGGGATTTGATGCCGTTAGTCTTTTCTTTGTGGGTTAACGTGAAGGATCAATGATATGGGAAAAATCCTGTAACGATTCAGGCTCTTAGCTTTTCGTGAGAAGAAACCGCCACCAAGGTCTTGGGAAATAGGGTTGACAGGATGCGTGAATGTAATCGTTGCCAATATATGGGGTTTTTTTTTTACTTAAATTTATTTTAAAAAAAAACTTTTTCGGTCCCCCTCAACATCGTGTTTTTCCACATTTTTGTAATTAAAATTTTTGTTTAAAATTTAAGAATACTTATTTTTTAAAAAATAAACTTTTTTGGTCCTGAAAATTTCTATGAAAATCGCAAAATTCCTAAATAAAAATTTTCAAAAATCAAATGAAGAAAAACAAAATTAAAGATTTTTGTTTTGTACTAAAGTGTTTGAACAACATGCGTTTTCTGTGATCCACTGGAAGCGATTGTGCTCAAAAACCAAAACAAAAAAAAAGGAAAGGAAACAACAACGTCAAATTTGAATACGAAGGATGGTATATACAAAAACAAAAAAAAAACATAAAATTCAAATAAATTCATTGTAATTATGCAATAACTATTTTTTGGGGGAAAACTTGGTACAGACAGCCGCCATCAAAAACAACGTGTGTGTGTGTGAGAGAAACAGAGACAGAGAGAGAGAGAGAGAAAGGATACCAACAATATATATGTATTTGTATATACTAAGGTTAGTTAGTTAGTTCGTATGTATGAATACTTAGAATATAGAATGTATGTAACCATTTAAACAACAACTAGAAGGATATTCAACATTATTTGGAAGATCTCTTTATATCATGTATACAACATCGATTACAACAACAACCATGTTTTAAATTCAAATTCAAACTTGAAATCCAACAACAGCCATTAACAACATTTGGGTGTACGTACAACAACAACAACGGCAGCAGCAGCAGCACAACAACAATTCTTGTAATGGGGGCGGGGGAGAGAAGTTTTAGGCAGGGGCTTTTTGTTACAATTTAGAAAATGATTTTGTAATTTACAGCAGCATCGCATCCAAAAGGGAAACGTTAATCACGACAACTTTCAGCTTGTGGGTTTCAATACTTAACTTTATATTAGAACTCAATTAGAAAGTTAATGGTTGGATGGTTTTTTTTTTTTTTTGGAGGAAGAAGTTTATTTTCTTTGAAAGCGAGACAGAGAGAGAAAGAGAGAGAGAGAGATGGTGGAAAAACTCAAGTGGAACTTAAAAGTTTTGGAAAACACAAAAACTCAATCAGTTGTTGTTCAGTAAAAAATCTATTTGTTGACTTCTAATTGTTTTTCTTTTTTTGTTTTTATTGTGTTAATTTCGCGGTGATCATAAAGCACTTGTTGGCATTTGCGTAACAACACTCATGTTTGGTATGAAAACATAGAGAATTTTCATATACGTTTTGGGTGTGTTCAGTGTTCAGTGCGTGAACACGGCTATTGTAATATAAGTTTGTAAGTTTTTGTATTTTGTATTTTTTTTTTGCTAAATAGACCTCCTACCGAGTGGGTATAGTGAATTTCGGCCAATTCACAACAACATTGGTAACGCAGTATAGCACGACCACTTTTTCTGAAAGGCATTTCATACAAATGTTGGTTATTTTCGAATTTTGTTTCATACATTTCGATGGTTTTCCAAAAATTACACTTAACATAGACTTTTTGTCAATTTAAACATTTGAGGATTTTGAGCTTCTGTTGTTTTTGTGAATTTCAGTTACCATTTTTGAGAAATTCTTTGTTGGAAGCATCGTAGGGAGAATACACAGTTTTACAGCATAATAATACCAAACGAGAACAAAATGTTTCTCTTTAAAAAAAAGAAAGAGAAATAAAAAATGATCTCGAACACGACTAACAGAAACAAAACTGTATGAAGAATATGGATCAACAAAACATAAACAAAATTAAGTAATATTTTTTCTCGGAGAGTACTCTTATTATACGGAGAGCACTATCTTCGCGGTATAAAAATGCCAAAGAGAAATATTTTTCAGATCATTATTTTTAATTTAAAATATGAAGAGAACAATTAAGTTTTTCACTCATGAGTTTTATATTTGTCTATATTCAGAAGAAATCTGAAGAAAATACCAAGGAGAAATATTTTTCAGATCATTATTTTTGTCTCGTGACAAACATATGAAGAGAACAATTTTGCTTTTCACTCATGAGTTTTATATATCGTATTCAAAGCACTTCTGAAGATCCATTTTTAATTACTTGTTAGCATCAATAGGTTAAAAGAACCCGATCTGTGTCTATTTTCATAGACAAGTGTATTCGCGATCACTCTCATTTTCATCTATCGCACTCAGGACTCAAAGCTAACCTTTCGTGAATATTATTTTTATGAGTGAGTGTAATCTTTTGTGATTATTCGTCAGAGAGAGAGAGGAATACAGTTAAAACATGTCTCATTCGTGAAAATGAATTTCACGAAAATTATTTGTTCTGTCTCTGAGTGTGAGTAACAAAATGAGAGATAAGAATGCAAATAGCTTTTGTGGAACGCAAACAATGCTCTTTTACGGGAAATGTTTCCGGACCGTGTTATCTCTCGAAGAGTGTAATCTTTTGTGATTATTCGTGAGAGAGAGGAATACAGTGAAAACTTGTCTCATTCACGAAAATTATTTGTTCAGTCTCTGAGTGCAAGTAATAAAATAAGAGATACAAATGGAAACAACTTTAGTGGAGCGTGATATTCCGCACTATGGTGCCTTTTTTTGAATGATTCCTTTTTGAACTTCCCTCTTGTGTTCACACAAGGAAATTCGTTTTCGGCAATTTTTGTTTTCATTATTGCTTTTTTCAAATGACTTTCAAAATAATAAAATACGAAAAACACAAAAGGAATTGCCTCACTTTCCTACAAACTGAGAATTCCGGCAATTAAAATTGCCTAGTGTGAATTGTAGTGTTGCCACTTTCAACTTGCCATTGATCTCAAGAATTCAAGATTCCACGCACCCGTCTTGTGCGAATTTGGTACAAAAAGACACATGACCATCTGCTTCTTAGTTTTGGCCTTAGAGCAACTGGAAATGGACATATTTTCTAATGAAGCGCATTTTCATAACGGCAGCTTCTGTGGATAGGAAAACCCGCACGAGATCGTCCCGAAGCCAATGCATTCTCAGAGAGCGACAGTTTGGTGCGGCGGCAAGATTGCCTTTTCTTTTAATCAGAGCGCGTTTCTGTGGCATGGTTAAACTTCTATTGTGGCCGGAGATTGATGGTATGGACTTCGACGTCACAATTAATCTTTTGGGCAACAAGTTTGGTAATGGTGTAATCGTCCGTCTCGGCGATGCAGTTTGACTTCGTTAGACTATTTTGTAGAAAACGACCGATGTTCTGCGACAATCCAGACGCTGAAAGCGAATATCGTGTGAGCCTTTCCAGAGACATAGAGCCAGAAGCCGGCACCAAGGTCTTGGAAATATGGTTGGGAGAATGCGTTACTGCGAAGCCAGCCGAGATAGGCACGTGAATGAAATCATGTTCCACAAATAAGGGGAATGTTTGCCCTTGCCGAAAAATAAGGACTGCTGTTCGTTTTGTAATTTAAAAAAAAATCATTTGGTCCACCCTTTATATATTGTGTGTGTGTTCGTAATCTGGTAAGACTTTTAGAAATTTTTCAGCCGCTGTTTCCACCTCGTAACTGCTGGCGAATTTACGATTAGGAGAGAAATGTCTAAGCCATGTAAAACTTCTCTACAAGAAAGATTAGCCTTTCGGAGTCGGTTTTGAACAGTAGATGAACAGTAGATTAGTGGGTATCATCACTGATTCCAAAGAAATACCCCGTCTGTGCCTTCATAGACTGTTAAGGTAACTAAGTAAGTAACTACAGATTTCTAAATTAATGTTATTTCTGCGAATGACTCGAAATTGAAATATTTTGGGCAAATTTTTGTAAATCTCTTTATCCTTTAAGATCTCTAATGGTTATTTTAAAACAACGGAATAGATTAGGTTGGTTTCCTTTAAAAAAAAAAAGGCCTTTCGGCGAATTTCTCAAAAATGTTTCGTGACAGATTCAAATGCAAAAGCTCAGCATCACATTGTTTTTGTTGTTGTTAAAAATTAAGTGTAATTTTTGAAAAAAAATCGTTTGTTTTTTACGTAGTTTTTTTTTTTTTTAAAAAAAGGGGAAAAAAGAAAACCACAAAAAAGAAATAAAATATATTATTTATATTAAGTATTTTCAATATTAACAAATATCAATTTAACATTAAATTTTTAGTTTAGCATTTAATATTTAGTTTAGCATTATTCAATTATACTTTTAATTAGAACCAAAAAAAACAACAACAAAACATGAAATTATAGAAAGAAAGGAAAAAAAACAAAACACAATTGGAACTTACCTGAGCAACCGCGTTATATAGTCCGGCCAATTTTCGGGGAACATAACCAAAAAGAAACCCACGGCAATCAATATGACACCGGCCAACTTCATGCCAGCAAATGTGGCCCCATAGAGAACAACATCCAGCGCTGTAACATAAGAATTGAAAGCAATATCAATATCCTGCCATCCATTACCATTCAGTACACACTCCACACTCCTCTCTACAACACTCAAGATACAAATCTAATAAACGATAGCAATTAGAAAAGTACATTTACCTCCGGACACAGGAACAGCGGTAATTAGACCTAATGTAACAAACATGTTATAGGTTACAGCAGAGCTAAATTGCATTAGAATGTGAAAGACTGCAAAAGAACGAAACGAAAGTGGAGGCAAAAAAAAAACACACACAACAAAACAAAACAAATACAAAAAGGAATTAATGTCTGATTGGCTTACATAGGTAAATACATGTATGAGACAAGTTGGTTGATTCTATTGCACATTCAGTCCCAGGATGTCTGTCTCTACACACCGGAAACATGTCCATTGTAGAAATCACCAAATATGTCTGTTTTTGGTCAATGAAATATTTTCATAAAAATAGGAAATAATTGATTGATGCTCTACAGACAATGTTAGACAAATCTATTTTGAAATGCCTATTTCGGTCAAACTAACTAACTCCTAAAAATGTTCAAGCTTTTTTTAAGTCAGAAAAATTAACAGAAATTCATGGTTTTCGGCATATTATTGGAGAGACCAAAGCTTTCCATTCTCGTTCGTCGCGTGCGGCGTTGACGATCATAGAAGCCGAGACGAAAATTTCATTTCATTTATTCTTACCTAAAAAAATATTCATAATCAAATGATTTTCATCAGGAAATTCTATTTTTTTGTTTTGGATATATTTTTATTGTTCATTTCGAGCCGCCTTAAGACCCAAACTGAAAAGCGATAACGATGCAGATGGTAAACAGGGTGTCCTAAAAATAAATAATATTCTGTTTTGGCTCAACCTGATAGCTTATGGTGTAAAGTATTATTAAGAATTTTTTCAGATTTCTTTTTGAAATGACTCAACGACTTTGAAAATGTTTCTTATTGACCAACTTGTGCTTGAAATACAAAAAAAACTTAGAAACCCCTATTTTTTTTTTTTGGCAAAAAACCGGTTCGTGGCATCACTAAACCTTTTCCAAAAATAATCGGGTTTTCTGAGCTTTTCGGATTTCAAGCACAAGTTGGTAAATAAGAAACATTTTCAAAGTCGTTGAGTCATTTCAAAAAGAAATCTGAAAAAATTCTTAATAATACTTTACACCATAAGCTATCAGGTTGAGCCAAAACAAAATATTATTTATTTTTAGGACACCCTATTTACCATCTGCTTCGTTTTGGCTCAAAAGAAAAATGTTCGAGCTTTAATTTGATGTATATAAATCATAACTTTTCATATTTTTATTTGTTTCAGTTGAAATATTTTTTTAAGAAAATTTTTTAATTTTTGTGATATCACACTTTTCCGATTTTGTTGAAATAAATTTGCAATAATTTCGATTTATGTATCGGGTGGTTTTTTTTTGGAAGTGTGGTTTCCGATCTTGCCACATTTTTTGCGGAGTTGGTCTTTTTGACAGCTGTCACTTGATTTGTGCTGAGTTTGGTTTGCCATTTCATTGCTGACATACGATCCCAAATGCGGCCAAAAGTGGTGGAAATCGGCTGGAGAAATCATTTTTTAAAACATAATGGCAAAGTCTTATCTTTATAATAAAGAAATACAGCCGGATTATGAAAACATCCAGGGAGATAATTCCCGGGGATTTTTTTTTTTTTTTTGGTAAATAATAATCTCTTTTTCTAAACAGATCGGGAGAATAATGATAAGGGACAGACATTTTCGATTATTCGGAGCGGTCTGTGTAGAATTGAAGGATTTTAATCTGAACAATTTAATTCCCCGGGAGTTTCTATAATCGGGCTGATATTCTAGGCCATAACATTAAATTATATGCGTTTTATTTTTGAAACCACATGTATAAAAAAAATCACCCAACAAGAGATGTTTTTTTTTTTAATCACCCGTTATTCTTTGACATTTGACAAAACAAGACTACGACATTACTAAAAATGGAACGATACAGGCTTCAACAACGCATTGAAATTATTAAAATTCATTACAAAAATGGTGAAAATCTTGCAGTTACAGTTCGCCAAACTCAAACATTTTTGGGTCGTCGTGAAGCACCTTGTCGGACTGCAATACATAAATTGGTGGACAAATGCAAGCTGCGAGGACAAGTTAGTGATGTGAAGAATAAAACCCCTGCACGTCGCTCAAGAACAACTGAGCATATTGTTGGAAAATACCCAGGTTTGTCCATTCCTCGTCGTTCTTTGAAATTGGGCATTCCACAAATGTCATTACACCATATTTTGCATAAAGACTTGGGTCTTAAGGCTTTTAAAGTTCAGTTAACACAATAACTCGAGCCGGCCGATCATCAACAAGGTCGTGCGTTTGCTAATTGGGTCATTTAAATGCAAGAAAATGATCCGGATTCCATCGAAATTCTTATTGACTAACAAGACCCATTTCCACCTCGGTGGCTACGCCAACAAGCTACATTGTCGCATCTGGGGCTCGGAAAACCCAAGAGTTATTGTTGAGAAGCCTCTCAATCCTCAACGTGTGACTGTGTGGTGCGGTTTATGGTCCGGCGGGGTCATTGCACCGTGTTACAAAAAATAGATTTTTTTCTGTCCTATGAACCAAATGCACATATTCGGAAAGAGGGGAAAAAATAAATTAAAGTTTGAAGTATGAAGCTCGTAGTGGCATGTGTGAAAGCTTTTGGACCGATTTTTACACCTTTTTCAGTGATCCAATCGAGCTGATTTTTGGCAGGCAGACTCGTGGAAATATCTGTACCACGTCAAATTTTTTAAAAAATAGATTTTTATCAATTCTCAGATTTTCCTAATATTTTTTTTCTTAAAATAGTTATCGTTTTTTTTTTTTAAGGTTTCAGTTCAAAAAACATTTTTTTTTTCGTAACGCTTAAGTAGTTTAAAAATTTGGAGTCTCTTCAAGTTTGGAGTTCAAGTTTCAAGAAAAGTGAAAAAAATATTTTTTTTTCAAAAATAATAAAAATTGGGGAAAATCTGAGAATTGATAAAAATTTGACGTGATACAGACATTTCCACGAGTCTGCCTGCCAAAAATCAGCTCGATTGGATCACTGAAAAAGGGTTAAAAATCGGTCGAAAGGCTTTCACACAGGCCACCACGAGCTTCATACTTCAAACTTTAAAAAAAAAAAATTCTGACGTGTACATGAAAATCGCCGATACACGTGTATTTTTATTTTGTATCCCCGTTCCGAAAAAGTAAATTTGGTTCATAGGACAGAATGTGTGTAACACGGTGTTATTGGTTTATCGTGTGCCATTGTCTTCCGTAATTAAACGAGAACTACTGTTGACTAGCGCTTAGTTCGAAAACAAGTGATTGTTTAAATAAATAAGGTATTTTATTCTTATTATATAGAATTTTCGTACTTGCTTTTAAAACTCGCCCATTTATTCTTGTTTTAAGAATAACGAACAACGAATCGTACCAATTTTTTTAAGTACGATTTTAGTTCAAACTATGGAATGGAATTTCTCTTTCTGTGTAAAGCCACATGTATTAAAATTAACATAAATGGTGAAAATCGATTTTTTTTTCTCAATATTTCCAAATATTTTTCAACCAAATCTGTGCGATCGTTTTCGAGTTCTGATTAGTTGTGTGGAGAAATGTCTACAAAATTCCATTATGGAATAAAGGAGGACCTTCTCTCAACTCAGTGACCTGGGCAAGGTATCATTCTTATTTTTTACTGTCTGACGATTATATAAAACACAGTTTTCACTAAAGCTGAGTTTAAACTATTCGACTGCTGATGTGACAGCACTATTATCAGAAAACATATGCGTCCGGTGATTAATTAACGAAATATTTAACTTTTGTAAAAATATGAGAATCAAGAAACTCTGCTAAATGAACAAATGTATGGAACTGGTGGTTGTCGCAAAGCAGTTACCCAGCAGCATCATTTATGTTGTAGGGTATACAGGTTTTTGACAAGAAATTCCTATCCAATCAACCATTAATTTTTAATTCAGCAGACCCGGGAGGAAGGGCGTACTTCCGTTTTGTTTGTAAATCTTAACAATTCGGATGTCTATCATTGTAAAGCATTGTGATGTCTCCTTCATATATGTTTTTAAGATATAAGATTGTAGTTTTTAATTTCTCCTCATAGGCTTTTCATATTAGACTCAAAAAATATAACATGCAACTTGAAACTTAATTTGCGATTGACTTCTTCTGTTTTTTTCTCTCTCTCTCTCTCTAAATTGTCCAATGACTATAGAAGGAAATTGTGTCCCAGCTAAAGACTTGACAAGGTTTGTAGAAAAGAAACCCTCCAAAATACCTGTTCACAAATGTCATAAATATGTATGTATGTATGTATATTAAAAATAGTATATATACTAATCACTGTCTATCACTTTCACTTTTATTGCACAAAAATTAACTAAAACACGTGTCCAGTCTATGATGCCACTAAATACCTTCCATGCAACTGAATCCAACTAATGCCGTTTTTATCCGACAACAAACAATTTATATAAAAGTCAACTTGTCAATTGTTCGGTGTACGCACGAATGAATTCGTTGAGGGGACAGGCACTTACCCAATAACAATATACTGGCAATCAATAATATAATCCAAGGCATACGATCTGAGGGCATTATTTCCGTCCCTGTCAAATATAATGCCACACATATTGGCCACATGAGTAGAGCGTTCAGAAAGCCCAGCGTTGTAAAGGCAAACGCAATTTGTCCAACTGGCGGATCACCCATCACTTTGCGAAACATAACCTTGATTAAATATTTAACAAAAGAAACACCGCCAACACACACAGACAAAAACAAAAAGAAGAAAGAAAGAAAAAAAGTGGAAAAACAATTGAAAAATCAGACAAACAATCAATCGATGACTACGATAAAAGTTTAGGAGGCAAACGCCTGACAGGTGTTAAAATGTCAACATACTCGAAAGACGGCATAGCAGGCGGCTGCCAATGTGGCCAGCACCACCCCGCTCAGGGTGGGACTCTCGGTAATGCCATCCATGTAGGCCAACAGTGCTATGCCCGTATCACATAAAATAACGGCGACAATCTGCAGGAGAAATTAAAAATAGACACAATGCAAAAATTCCCTTAATTATAATCATTTCATACGACCTTAATTTAGTAATATGTAGCTCTGCACCGTTCAACACCGATAATACGGAGTACTACAACTACTTACCCGTACGCCCACAAATTGCTCGTGCAGTATGACCCAGGAGAGGAGGTAAACACATGCCACATTGGTGGCAAACAAGGCCATGGCATCGGTGGCAAATAAGACACGCAGAGATAACGTATATAGATAAGTGGTTAAGAGCCATAATATACAAAATGATAGGCAGCGATTAAGAAAACGTCCTGCAAAGATACAAACAAAACACAAAAAAAAAAAACAAAAAAAGCGGACAACACCACAATCCCCACCACGAAACAATAAAAATAATTAGAAAATGTATGCGCGTTGGAAAATCAATGTCTTAGGCTGAATATTTGAGGCGATTAGTTAATATGGAAAATGACGTGAGTAACGTTTATTAAAGTTCTGGAGTCCAACTGATTCTGTCTATATAGAATGCCATCCGTGGAACTTCTCTCCGTGGGGAAACTGAAATACCCTTTGCGGAATGGGCAAAATAACTGGGTGTAATATTGGACAAGAAGCTGAAATTCAAGCTTCTAGGATGACAAGATTAACATTCATCATCTAGCCCAATATTAGGCTGAGGTATATTCCACAGTTAGCCAAGGGAATTTCCGGCAAAAGTTCAACTAAAGTCCAATAAGAGGGCACACAGTGGGGTTCAGATATCCCCAGTTTTGACTACAGTAGTAAGAATGAAAATGTTATATGGAGACCGACATATAATGCTGGTGGAATGGTCTTTAGAAGTCCAGTATAGAAGCTGCAGGATAGTAGATTAAGTCCAACGAAAGGATATTGTCTTTATCATAGGTGCGCTTAGCTTCATGTCTTTGCTTCACCTGGACATAATTACTAGAGAGACATAATTTGAAGAGAGATAGTTATGGCAGAAGTTAGTAAGCGGGTAATCACAATGGTGAAACAGGATTAAGAGATCTGTTCAATGGTCGAACAATGCGGATGGTCCCAGAGTAATCCTTAACATGATGGCATATATATGAGGTATCGTTGACAGCCCTGGCTGAACCAGAACACCGAACCCTTAATCGCAAAAAAGACGTAAGCGCCAAAAAGAAAATTTTACGGAAGAGCGTTTTTTGCGAGGTCAAGCATAAAGACGTGTGGCGCTTACGATACATTTGAATTTGCGATTTCTTTGTAAATATAAATTTGTAATATTTTGGGATTAATTCTTATTGTTATGGTCTTACAGTTCCGCTGTCATCAAGTGTCTAGGTTCAGTCTTCCCGAACTCAACATCAGCTCCAGATCTCTAAACGAAGTAGAAATGTGGACAAGTGGAGTTAGCGCAACTTTGGGGGAAAAGTATTTGAGCTATGAAATCATGGTAGCTGGAGTTTTCATAGTTCACAATGTTTGCTGGGCTATGCCTTTTGGGTTATACATTAGGGTGGAGTGAAAACATGCTTTTTTTTTAATTTGAAAAAGTTAACCTCGGAAAGAGATGTAGTCTGGGGTCATAATGAGGGGAAAAATAAAGAAAAAAATTTTAAAACATTTTTAGGGGTCGCGCCACTCCCTCGAATTTTGGAAATTATCGCTATTTTGGCGTTGATTTTAGAAAAATCCTAAAAATTAACGACTTAACTTATTCGAAATTTAAAAGTTTGAGCTTGTTCAGTGCCCAAACAAAAGTATTTGAGGCAAATATGAGGATAATCGACTAATATTTGTAGCTTTGGTGGTGATTTCATTGTTCAGTCAATTTTCTGAAGAAGGGACGATTTGACTTATTTTACTTTTTGAAATTTTTGAACAATGAGAAATTTTTTTTTAAATTTTTTCATGCCCTTATTTCATTGTTTACGCTATTGCAAACATTTATTGACATAAAACTTTTTAGGATTTTTCTAAAATCAACGCCAAAATAGCGATAATTTCCAAATTTCGAGGGAGTGGCGCGACCCCTAAATTTTTTTTAAAATTTTTTTCTTTATTTTTCCCCTCATTAGGCCCCCAGACTACATCTCTTTCCGAGGTTAACTTTTTTTTTTATGAATTTTACTCCACCCTATTATACATACATCTACGGCTGGTAATCTTACTCGCTCTCGTAACTGGTAAATGATCCAAGTAAGATTCTGTGTGTTTTAGAGCGTCAGAGATATTTACTGGAGGAGAACCTCTGAAGATTCGTGGATAATACGAATGACATAAATAAACTGCTTCCGCCAAACAGGAAAAGTGTACAACATGCCGAATTACAGTCCTAGATGTATACTAGGGTGGTGTGAAAACATCCTTTTTTTTGAATTTGAAAATTTCAAGAGAAAGAGGAAAGAGATGTAGTTTGGGACCCTTAAAAAGGGGAAAAATGCAAAAAATTTAAAAAAAAATTGATGTGGATTTGAAAAAATCCTTAAAATTAATGAATCAACTTATTCAAAATTTTCAAGAAGGGACTATTCGGGTTACTTTTACTCTAAACATAAAAAAAATTGAAAAATTTGAAATCATCACCAAAATTGAGTAAATTTTCAAATTTCAAGGGCGAGGGGCGTCATCAGGCGAGTTTAAAAAATTTTAAATTTAATTTGGTGTGGATTTGAAAAAAATCCTAAAAATTAATGAAACAACTTATTCAAAATTTTCAAGTTAGAGAAGGGATTATTTGGGTTAATTGAAAATTTTGAAATCATCACCAAAATTGCGTAAATTTTCAAATTTCAAGGGCGAGGGGCGTCATCAGGCGAGTTTAAAAAATTTAAAATTTAAAAAAAAATTGTTGTGGATATGAAAAAATATCCTAAATATTAATGAAACAACTTATTCAAAATTTTCAAGTTAGAGAAGGGACTATTCGGGTTACTTTTACTGTAAACATAAAAAAATATTTGAAAATTTTGAAATCAACACCAAAATTGCGTAAATTTTCAAATTTCAAGGGCGAGGGGCGTCATCAGGCGAGTTTAAAAAATTTTAATTTTAAAAAAAAATTTGTGTGGATTTAAAAAAATCCTAAAAATTAATGAATCAACTTATTCAAAATTTTCAAGTTAGAGAAGGGATTATTCGGGATACTTTTACTCTAAACATAAAAAAAAATTGAAAATTTTCAAATCAACACCAAAATTGCGTGAATTTTAAAATTTCAGTGGCGTTTAAAATTGTTTCTTTTTCTTCCCCTTATTAACCCTTTACCCACTAAGACCGTCCACGGTCCAATTCTAATGGTTAAAGGGTTAAGCATCACGAACTACATAATCGTTTTTTGAATAACACTGCACCCTAATGTATACCCTGTTGGTCTATACAACGACCCCGGTATAACTCCCAATTATAGAAGAGGACACAACTGGAGTTAGGGAACCACATCGAAGAATCGATTACACTTGTTTCCAAAAACCCAGGACTACCAAATGGACTCAATTTACAAAGGAAAATCCAAAATTTGGAGATAAATTCCTTAGATTGATCACACTGCATCATATCTCCCATTTTTTTTCTTATAATTGTGCATGTGTCAACCCCTAAGTTTGTAAACCCCCAATCATGACAAATAAGGTCAATGAAGAGAGTTTGGCAACACTATTCTTCTAAACCAGTTCTTCTAAAACCAAAAGTGAAGTTTTAATCTCAAATCAAATCGGTTTCGAGAAAAGTTTCGGTTTGAACTGATGAGAAGTATGAAAATGCTTTTGTATTTATTTGTTGACCATCATAATTCGTCAAGACAATGGAAATCAAAATATAGGCCTATCTCTTATAACGATTATATAAACTTAAAATATAGTTCTAGGAATAAAACGTTGAATATGGAGTACATTGTTTAGGGCCTCAAGCACAGCAATCTCGCCGGAAAGTATTTTTATGTGGATTATGCTGTACTTCGTCGCCAATACAAAAACTGAGGAAAATTCATGAACGTCGACTGGCCAGACTGTCCGTGAGAGTCCACTGCTTCGGAAATACAGTCCTGAAAATAGTAATGGACCTTGGACAACTGCTACAGACTATCACGCTAAACAATTTCGCACAAATATTAAATGATAATGAAGTGTATTCCCAAATGGAGATCGTGTTCGTTTACAGTTGAAGGAAGGAGGGTTTGACGATGTTCAAACTCAAAATGTAAATGTTGTTTGTTACATTTTGTAATTGTGGTAAAGGTGAAAGACCTGTCCAGCTAAATCGAAATTGATGGAGGTGATATTAGCAGATGATACTATTGGATGGACATCGATTATTTTGCTTGCTGACAATGAAAACCCCTTAAAGGATCGATGGATCGATTGGACTGCCACAAATACTTTCAGGCGTGATTGCTGTGTTTTGAAACCCCAGCCTAACATTTGCACTCAGTTAAGCGTAAATCGATTGGACTTACCTATGGTAAAACCTCGATCACGAAATCCTCTTAGAACATCTCCCAATATTTCACCTGGCTTATCACATTTTCTCAGAGATATTCTCCCCAGCACATAGATGGGGAAAAACAACAGGGAGAAATTTGTGAAAAACCAAGCTGCAAAGAATGGAGCACTAAAAATATTCGCCTGCATTGGCGGTTCCGGTGGTATGTGGAACATTTTCGTAGCATCTTCAACATCCGACACACTGATCGTATTGTCACTGATGGGCAACAAAGCATCAATGCCCAGATCTTCACCGTGTATGTCCGTTACTAAATCCAAATCAGCACCGCCGAATGACACCGAATCGAGGTCATCGATGGCCGCCATATACGAGCTGCGATTTAAGTATAAAAATTTGATGCAATGCGTTGCGCCCACCCAGGATGCGGTGACCAGGATGGTGACACAAACGCCGAAGTACATCTTTTGTGCCAATTCGGAGCAGCAGGTTTCTTTGCAGGCTTTGAGGCGGGGAAAGCGGGCTGTAGTGTTGTTGTCATTTTGGCCCGGCTCTGTGGTCGGAGTATCGGAGTCATTGCCGCCGCCAGCTGTGCCAGATGCTCCAACACCAGCACCGCCGCCACCACCCCCTAGACCTCTGGTCAAAGCAACCGGGCAGGATGATTCGGGAAGTATAGTTATAACTTCATTTGGATCTTGTTGGCTAGACGATATAGAGTCTTGGTGGGTTATTTGAGGATTGCTCGCATTGAGTATGTTAGTGAAACCGCCGCCATAGGGGCCATTGGGCGAGTCCCCCGTCACCACAACGGATGGCGTTCGAACACGATGCTGTTTCGGATTGAATATCGCTGGTATTTCACCGTCTCGCGTCATCGTCTATTTGTTGTCGTTGTTGGCGTAATTGCGTCGTTGGATGTTGTTGCTCCTGCGGCTGCTGCTGCTGCTTAAGTGTTTCTGGCAATACAAACTGTTGCAGAGATTTTGCAAACATCATTTATTTTGCTTTAGTGTTGCCATCAATGTGAACATCTGCCATTTGAGAATTTAGCAATTGACTGAAAAGAGAAAAGCGAGACATGTGATAATATGAATTCAATTATTTGCTAAAGAACTAAAATGCAATTTAGAATATAATAAACACTTAATGATATTAGAAATACTTTTATATTCTCTAGGTTAGTTCTTTTAAAATCAAAACATCAGGAAAAATTTAAGAAAAAAAAAATGGTGGAAGGTAGACTTTTTCGAAAATGGTGATTTCGTTTGCAAAAAAAACTCGTATTTTTGTGTTCTTTTGTTAAAAAAAAAACCTAACTCACCCACACAAACTCAAATTATATTGGTATGCGGTTGCCGACTTTTGGCTTATAATCAAATCCCGGAGAGAGTTTCGGATCAGTGTGGTGTTGCATTGCAACGCGGAGCTTGGACCCATAGACCAGCACCAGCACGGAAAGTCATGATTCATGTACATCATGCTTCAAATTGGTACCTGCACGACGATATTTTCTTTACAAAATATTAAATAATCTCTCATTTAGTGTCAATCTGGCAATCCCAGCGCTGATTAGAATCACCTACATTAATGGAAATATCAACAACAATTCACCATCCATGTCGTACTCGGAAATACTACGACTGTGGCCATATACAATTGAATGAGGAGACATCGTGCCGTGCAATAAACGACAAAGTGTATGAATTCTATGTAAACATTTCCGAAGGGATACCAAAGTTTATAATTTGTTAAAAAAAAAAAAAACTAACACATTTTTGCAAACTAAATATCTCATATGCCATTATAATTGTAGTTAGTATTCTTGGTCATGTTCTTGTCATTGGATAATTTCAATGTCTTTTATTCTAAAAAAATATGGACATAAAGACAATTTAATGGCCTACAATATGTCCAGTCCATGAATCAATTTACGGTAAGACTTTGCTGTTGCTAAGAAATCATATGAATTATAAATATCCTCGCGTTTGCCTGTAAACATCTGGAATTATTTATAAGTTTACAAACGAAATGGCGAATAGTTTTCTTTGGGGTTTAGCTACTTTAAGTTTCGCGGCGTATACGATGTTTATGCCGGTATGGCAATATGAACTTTACTGACTTTGACCTTTTTTTAGAAACCCCTTTTGGCTGTAATGAAAAAAATATCGGTTTTTGTTTGGAGGCCGTAAAGTGGTATTTTAATAAGAAGTAAATGAAGCGATTTTAGCGACAGCTGTAATTTTATTGACAGCTGACATTTTAACGGCATTTTACTGTCGTTTTCTAGACATTTTATTACAAACTGTAATTTTTTGGCAGCTGCCAGTTTATTGACAGATGTCATTTTATTGACAGATGTCATTTTATTGACAGATGTCATTTTATTCACAACTGTCAGTTTATTGACAGATGGCATTTTTTGACAGATGTCATTTTACTGACAGCGGTAATTTTATTGACACTGTCATTTAATTGACAGCGGCAATTTTATTGACACTGTCATTTAATTGACAGATGTTATTTTATTGACAGATGCCATGTTATTGACAGATGTCATTTTATTGACAGATGCCATTTTATTCACAACTGTCAGTTTATTGACAGATGTCATTTTATTGACAACTGCCAGTTTATTGACAGATGGCATTTTTTGACAGCGGTAATTTTATTGATATCTATCATTTTATTGATATCTGCCATTTTATTGATATCTGTCATTTTATTGACAGATGACATTTAATTGACACCTGTGATTTAATTGACACCTGCCATTTAATTGACACCTGCCATTAAATTGACACTGGTCATTTAATTCACACCTGTCATTTAATTGACACCTGTAATTTAATTGACAGCTGTAATTTTATTGATAGATGTCATTTTATTGACACCTGTCATTTAATTGACAGATATCATTTTATTGACACTTGTCATTTAATTGACACTTGTCATTTAATTGACACTTGTCATTTAATTGACACTTGCCATTTAATTGACATATGTCATTTAATTGACACCTGTCATTAAATTGACACCTGTAATTTAATTGACACCTGCCATTTAATTGACACTGATCATTTAAGTGACACCTGTCATTTAATTGACACCTGCCATTTAATTGACAGCTGTAATTTTATTGATAGATGTCATTTTATTGACACCTGTCATTTAATTGACAGATGTCCTTTTATTGACAGATGTCATTTTATTGACAGATGTCATTTAAGTGGCACCTGTCATTTAATTGACACATGTCATTTATTTGACAAATGTCATTTTATTGACAGTTGTAATTTTATTGATAATACATTGAAGCTTCGGTGTCCACTATGACCGTGAATTTCACCGTTAGTCACCGTTTACACACTCCATACAGACAAGCCCTGACTTAAGCGTTTCCAACCGACTTTTCTCTTTGGGTGTGTCAACCAACGAATGTATGGTGTACATTCACCGTTAAGTACAAAAAGGAAAAAAAGAAACGGACTAAAAATCCTTGATGAAAACCACTAAGAAGATGTGCTTATCGTTTCGTTCGTACTCGCACACGTGCATGTACTGGAATAGAGAAAAGAGTCCACATTAAAAATTTCAAACACTCGAGAGTAACACTGAAAAGGACCTTCGGGTGGGTGCAAATTGTAACGTCATGATAATGCGCGTATAAATAGGAAGGAGCAGCACGCAAACCAACACCGCCAACACCAAAGCCCGTTAAAGCGTAAAGCCATGGAAGACGCTGTGGTTTTGATGTGCCCATAAATGAGAGTGTGTGTTTTGGCGCGATAATTCACACACACGCACATCCATACAAATGAGAGCACCCATGCATGCATACATACATACATACATATTTGCGACGAGTAGCACTTACGAGTGCTTACAAATAATTCACGTGTTTGTTTAATTAATACAAACACGTAAAGTTCTGTTGGTTTTGTTTTACTTACTTTTTGCGGTTTTGTACGAATAACTTACTAAACACTACGTTGCACAGTGTTGCGAGTTTCGATGCGAGCTCATGTGGCCCATTCTGAAATTCGGATTTTGACATGGGTCCTGTACGTTACCCCACTAAAAATCGAATAACGTAAAATCACAGCTGCGTTGTGGACAATTGACATCGGCGATTGTGGCGCGAGCTGTATGACATGACGAGCCATTCTGCTGAAGCCCATGGCGTCAAGGTTCCTGTCTCACGACAATTTCCGCAGAAATGTCGATTTGTACTGTTGCTTGTGCAGACATTCGGCAACCCTACATAGACTACTGCACTCAATATTCCCAAAATCGACTTGTTTTGGAAAAAAACTCAAACGGAGGTCGACAATTTCTTTTTTATTTATGTATTTAAACGTCACCGTTTACTGAATAATTTTGTGAGACATTTTTTTTTTTGGTTTTCTGCCACCTCAAACAAAATTGAATAACATAAAAAGTTAACCCACACTCCTCAAATCCGTCCCACTGTGCCCGTTGAATTTTCGTTTCGCATTTACGGCATTTTCTCGTTTCCTTTCGTGGTTGTTGTCCCAACCGCAAATGTTGTACCAAATAATCCTTTACCTCGTTCGCTCGTTCAAAAGAAGGATATTTTTAGAATATTACAAACTATGAAGTTCGCATACGCTGGAACTGAAACGACTACAAATGAACGGATGAATATTCCATTCAACAACTCTTTGGCAGAAAGAAATATTGTTTATTTAGATTTGCAAATCATTTCATTGCGAATGCGAAACTGATAAATTGCTACTTTCTGTGTAGATGTGTTTGCTTTTTTTTTGTTAAAATAAAACAAACCACAAAAATTTATGGAAATTATTAAAATATTAGAAGGAACATGTGGTTCACTTAAATCTTTAATGGATAGGAAGTACTGTGGTTAGCGAAAATTAAATCAGAAGGGAGCTGTGTTTCGATAATAAAAAAACACAAGTAATGGGTTACCTTAATTACAAAAGGATAACAACTTGGGATTGAAATTACGTTGTCATTATACAGGGTCCGCCAAATATTTTTTTTTTTGGAAATTCTATAAAAAAATGATTACTGGATATTTTCTCAAATTTCTTTTTTTATTTGAAAGTACAATCCTTCCGGTTAATAATGGAAAATAATTTCATTCAAATAGCTGCCTCGGCTGGCCATGCAGCAGCCTAACGACGTCAGCTCTGCGGCTAATAATGCGATCTTGAAAAACAGGGCGCAAAACATCGAGTGTAGCTTCGGCTGTGTGGCACGTAGCACCGTCCTGTTGAAACCAAATGTTGCCAATATCCTCCTCTTCAATATTTGTAAACAAAAATTTGTTCAACATGGCCCGATAACGAAAATAACGAAAACAAAATAGGTACTACTTGGAAAAAAAACGTTAGATGTCCGCCCTTTAGAACTGAATTTATGCATTTGTTCAAATTCACTTTCAACACATGCCATCGATATTCATGTGTTGTATGAAAAATGCCACACATTACACATTTCTTCAACGAAATTTGATCAGCTCCTCCCAAAAATCCACGTAAAAGTTCCAACATATCTGCTAAGGGTAAACTTTTTTTTAACTGTTTTTGGACCCAAGTGGTAGCTTGGGTGAAAGACTTTCCAGTGATATCGGTTGCATTCATATCGAACAAAAAATATATTTTTTTTTACCTGGAACCGCACTTCCAAATGGACAACAATCATCTTTTCTGACGAAGCTCCGCATCAGGAGATGGGAAAACCAGCACGGGTTCGTTGAGAAGCCAATGCGTCCTCAGAGAGTGAGGATGGATTTTTAAGCGGTTGCATCATATTTTCTTTGATGGTAAACGCTACAGAGGCATGAACATTTTTTTTGTGGCCGACAGTTGAGGGCATATACTTGGACGATCTTGGGTTTTAGCAGGATGTGATGCCATGTCACATACCCTACGCCATAATCGAACGTTTCCACACCAAGTTCGGAAATCATGTTATCAGTCACCTTGGTGATGTCAATTGCCCATCTCGATAGCTGCGATTTGACGCAATTTTTCCTATTCTTTTGTTGTGTATCGTGAAGGACGAATATCGAGCAAGCCATTCGTGAGATAGAGCTGGTAACAGCAAGGTCTTTGTAAATATATAAATAAATTTCAGATAAAATAAGAAATTTTTCATAAAAAATAATGAAAACCAAGAATCCGACTAAAGGCAGAACAAAGGGTAATCTCGCTCAAGCTCATCGAACTGATTACACCCGAACAAATCAGCAGTTGGTCAAATCTTTCAGACCACGCCAAATCATGCAGACGATGTATGTATATCGTCTTTTCATCGACACTTCATCTTCGACTCTACAATAGGAGAACAATTAAACCACTTCTGTGTATGAGATCCGTACAAAAATTGCACCCACCGATGATCCAAACTCTTAGAGTGCTCCACCCAGTTTCCTTTGATGATTTTATAACAACATTTTTGAAAAATGCAAAAATTAAAAGGCCACATCCACCTGCATGTGTGTGCGACAACGTGCCCATGTTGACAGTGTCGACATAGTTCATAGTTCAAATAGTTTTGATCACACTTTTGATTTCGGCAAAAACTCTGCCGAAGGCAAGAACTTGAGGTATGAACACTGGAAAACGAACACTACGAGTTCAAAGAGAACTAAAATTTTCAATTTATGTCCTTTTAAAGACTCAACGTTATGCTAGAGATTTGAAAAATTGGAAAAATTAAATTACATTTATGTTATAAGTTTGTTTCATTGCTGGGAACCCATCATGTTGAAGGTGTAGGCTGATGCCACGTCTCCCAGTGTTTCATAGTTCAAACACTTGTTATCAAAATTTAATAACTTTTGGCCCCGTAATGGAATAGGTGGTGACACAGCAAACTTAGGTTCACAGCCTGGTAAGACCAAAAAATGTTTTCAAAAACAACCCTATTATCGAACTTTATAACCTGTGTTGATGGTTCATATATACACGCTGAAAAATCGATATTTTTAAATGTTTGCACACAAGTATATCGCGTGTTTGGAACTTGGCTGCAAATATAATTCATTTGCTATTATTAGTACGTATTTGGGCAGAAGTACTAGAATGTTTAAGATAAAATGTATTTGTTATCTTTTTGAAGCTATGTATTAGTGTTGTCTACAAAAAGTTTTCTGTGTTCTTTTCAGTGTAACTTTTTCCGGCACCTAATTGTTTTTTCGAAAGAAAAAAACGTCTTATTTGTTAGTCCCAAAATGGGCGCAACTACATTTTTCTTAACAATTTCAGAAAATTAATGTAATTAGTTTGTCTTTGTTTTGAGGGTACATTTCCTTGCAATGAGATCTCAGAACTCAATTGTGTGGATTCTGAAAAGTCTATGTCGAGGTTGTGGACAAATCTCTCTACCATAGGTGCGCCGTTAGCAGGAAGAATGACGTTAGCAATGAATTTTATTTTTTTTTTTTTATTTCTATTTCATTACAATAATTTTGTGTCCCAGGGTAAACCGGGTGACACCACCATAGGGCTAGATTTTTGCAGCGACAGACCAAAGCCTCTGATGGGAATAGCAGCCACATAGAACGCATGCTGATAGGCAAGCACGCTTAAGAACGAATTCAAAAGAAATGGATGCGGCTTAGGGCCCAGGCAACAGAGCCACCTTCCTTTCAGAGGACCAAGACTTCGGAGGAAATCCCATGTGGATAAAAAGGTTTGGGAACAGTTTATTAAGCCAAGGCCTACATTTGCTTGCAGTTACCGGTTTCCACTGTTTTATTGATTATTTTAAAAGAAAAACTTGAAATTGTTTTTTCAAAATTCTGATTGCATGCGAAACAACGAACGTTGGTTGATTGGCCATTAGTGGAAACAGTTTGCCATCTTATAAATATTTCATTAAGATGTCGTCCTTTGACGTCAGTAATCATACGTAAAAATGAAATTTAGCAAACAGCTGAATTGTTCAGCACATGTGCGAGTACGTACCTGAAAGTAAATACCAACTAACTGGTGGCTGATGACTGGGTACAGGCTGGGCACCACAGCACAGTTCGTCCTTTTGTAGGGTTACACACACACGCACTCACTTACACATAAGCATTTCGGCATTAAGAAATTGGGTCAAGTTGAACGAAACTCAGCTGAGCTGAGCTAAGCTAAGGTGAATGACGAAAGCACACGATTGAAATGTAAATACTAATTGGCAAAATTAAATAAATGCGAATTATGACAATGTAGAAACTTCAGTATAAAATAAAATCAAATTTATTTATGTTCTTGAAAACGCAACAAACACAGACTACATGATTTCAGATAAGAGCGGCAACAACAAAGCCATTATTGTTATTGCCAGTATTCTTCGGTTACTCGTTCATCATGCAGGCCGGCTTTTAAGGCAAAAGGCCCATTTCAATGTTAAGATCCTTCAGCAACTGAAGGCAGCAGTTCCAAAAAAAAACAAAAGAAAAAGAAGGGCAGGCAGCAGAGCATTAAATATGAATGAACACTTGGTAAACGTTTCACAAAAATTACCCTGAAAGGTTTCAAGGTAAAGAAAGCACTGCGCCTTTGTAACAACAACACTCTCACAAACAACAATTTATCGACACTACGAGTACGTAAAAGTACAAAATAAATTGAGTTAAATTCGGCAGTGCCGTATCTCAGATACCCTTTGTTGCCACCAGTTTAGGCAAAGAACGATTGTTGGAAAACGAATTTACAAAAAACACTAAAGACTTCAAAACAATATCTTTAATGAAAAAAAATTTATAGTCATTAGAACTTAAAAAATTTGAAACAAATCGAAATTTGAAACAATTTTTATGCGGTACGATACAATTAAATTTGGTATATCATTGTAAATATAAATTTTGGGGAGTCGTGGCATTGACCGAATTTATATACCGCGACTTCACCACCAATATCTTTCTAGTGACATCAATCTTTCTAGTGGTCGAAATAAAGCAAAGGATCGTGATGCCAACTAGATTCTACTGCGGTATAAGCCAACACTTCAATAACAGAGCCCCTCTCGACCAACTGAAACAACACGAAATAGAGCACTTATTGTACCCGAGCACTTATTGTACCCGTGGTCTTTATGGCGACGAGACATGGGTACCGGCTGGACATTTTAGAGAGAGGGAACAACTTCCCAAAGAGTATGGTCCGATCTGGGTTAACGAGTATTCTAAGCGTCGAACGAACCGTGAACTGTGTGAACGTGTATAAGCGCTTCAAACTACACACGCGGAAAAAAAATGGTAACTTTAACAAATTTCCGCAAAAAACAAATGAGCATCAAACTTATATATTTTTTTCCATACCACAAATATTAACTTGTTTGTAGATTATAAATATTAAATATATATGTATACATTTATGTGTTACTTTGTGTTCTTTTTCATTTTATCTTATTTTTTCAGTTATTGCTTTTTGGCAAGAGGGAAACAAATTTAAGAAAACAGCTGCAAATACTCAGTTATTCGCACTCAAATGTTGTACTTTGTTGAATTTAATAAGTTTGTTGTCTGTTTTCCCAAACACGTTATTGCACAAATACGTAATATTAATAGCAAATGTGTGATATTTATATTGAAATAAGGTTTGTGTAGGAAGAAATAAGCTTTCCTTGCTACAAAGACCAATCACGCGTTTTACTTGTGTGTAAACATTTAAAAAAGAAGTATTTTTCAGCGTGCAGCGTTTAAGCTGGTTGGGCCACGTCGGTTGGATGAATCCCAGGGCACATATAGAGATTACAGAGACAGCGGTGGTAGGATTAACGATCATTGTCAGGAACAGGAGAAATCACGAACAAATCCTTAACGACCTGGAAATCATTTAGTAAACAGACCAAGACTCAAAGGTTGTGTTAGACAACTTAATGAAGTGGGTAATTAAACGGCGCATGTAGTGAAAGTTAAACTTGCCAGCTACAAACAGAATTATATCTGGAATCAGGAAAACTTTAGCTTGATTTTAGAAGATAAATCTTGATAAATAAAAAAAACTGGTATTTCATTGGTCATATTTCGGAAACCAGACATGATATCAATGTGCTACTATCATTAAATGATAGCTAGAGTAGTACATCACTCTAGCTCCATTATGTTATAGATCGAATGAGGTTTTACTTGCGAAATAAAGTATACATCCAGAGTGAACCCCTCCTTTATATCTTGGAAACCTGCAAAGCAATCACACGCTGACTTTTTTAAATATTTCAAAGAGCGTAGAATAAGTGTCTATTTGCAGCTGTTTTCGTATTTGTTTGCCTCTTCGCTCTTTGAAATCGATATATAAAAATTCACAGTTTGAAATAAAAACAAAAATGTATACATATATATTTGATATTTATAACCAAGCCATGTAAAACTTCTCTAGAACAGCCTTAGTCGTTCGGAGCCGGCTTTAAACAGTAGGTCCCGGTCAGTGAGTATACAAATTATATCGTATACAGCTCACTGATTCGAGAGAAGTTCCCCGTCTGTTTCTTCATGGAATGTTAAGGGAAATAAGTAAGTAAAGGGTGTTTTTTATTGGGGTATAGAACTTTAATTTGGCATCACTTTTTTAACTTGCGGCCATTTTGTCAGCTGTCAAGTGATTAATATTTAGTTTGGTTTGCCATTTCATCATGAACAGGTTGACAAAAGAACAACGCTTGCAAATCGTGCAAATTTATTTCGAAAGTAATGGTTCAGTTCGCGAAGTTCACCGCAAGCTCCGTCCATTTTAGTCGACATAATCGTCCATCAGAGCAATTAATTCGGTTAACCATGGATCGTTTTCGCACTACGTTTACTCTATGTGATAATACGCATCCGCAGAGACGTCGAACAGTGCGCACCGAAGAAACAATTGCCGCTGTAGAGCAAAGTGTTGAAGAGAACCCGAATGAATCGATTCGCCACCGTGCACAGCAATTGGAGCTTTGTCCATCAATTGGAAAATTGGACCTGTAGAATTGGCTTTATTCGAGCCAGCCGCGGCGGCCACATGCCCGAAATCATATTTAAACATTAATGGCATAAAATTATCCTTCCAATAAAGCCAATTTGATGGACATTAAAACGATTTTCTTGTGTTTTATTTCAATTCGAAGTTCTATACCTCAATAAAAAACACCCTTTATTACTGGCTTGCTTTTAATTAAGCAATTAAAAAAAAATAATTTAATTAATAAAACTTTCAATTCAATGAATTAATATATTAATTGGCTATTATTACTGGCTTTTTAATTAAAATTCAGTTTCCGGTTTCCTATTGACGATTTTTTTTTGTAATTTAATTAGTGTGTTTCATAACTGTGACCCGCTCTAATATCTGTATTTAACCTTGGAACGAGAGCACAACTGAAGCGAAAGAAACCCACTCAAAGAAGACAAAAAACAAAAACAAAAAACAACCACTGACTGTGTACTACGGATAACGTAGGGTACATATTACAACAGCTTTGCTTTATTGGACAAGTTACTGCACTCGCAGCGAAGCGGAAGGATACTCCATTAAAACCATGTTAGGAAACGCCATGAAAAACAAGTACTTTTTTGCGTTTCGAATTAGTCCGAGACCCCCACATGGAAGTTGTTTGTTTGGAAGATCTTCTGCATACATGATTTCGTGTTGTATTTGAAATATGTGTGGTATTTTCTGTCTTTTGTGGTTGAAATATTACTGGGAAACTCTATAAAGTTGAATGAGAATATAATCCTGATTAAACCATTGGTAGTACGAAAATTGGACAACATTTGCCTATAAAACCGGTCTAGTTGTGAATAACAGAAAATGTTAAGAAATTACTAAAAACGAAAAAAGTTCATCAACCAAAAAAAAAAAAAAACGCTCCATGACGATTTGAGGTCTTGCCGCTCAGGAAGTCGAATATGAATTTCGGTAAATTCATATTAAGATGGAATAGCAAACAACACTGCAAAAGTTGCAGCTTATGAGATTGATTGTTTTTTTTTTGTTGATGAACTCTTTTCGGTTTCAGTAATTTCTTGGCATTCTCTGTTCCGGTTTTATAGGCAAATGTTGTCCAATTTTTTTAAGAAATTAATCTTTGGGGCCTCGTATCAGACTACGTTCAATGTTAACCCTCTACAAAGGTTCCTGCCGATCTGTGGTCCTAAAAAATAACTTACAATTTTCCCTTTTCTAAAAACAAGAAACATTCACATAAGTTGATAACCTTAACTGAACCAATATGTTTGTAATACCCAACCCGACAGAATGTACAGTCATTAGTATCGGCCGATGTGGTTCTACATTTTCGTAATAACTTAAGTTGGATCTACCAAAATTTGTGGTTGTGTTTCTACATTTTCGTAATAACTTATGTTGGATCTACCAAAATGTGTTTGTCTGGGCCTGCTTAAAAAATGACTTTTTCTAGTTCGTTGCACATCCTTCCCTGTTAGTGGTAGGTTGACGCTCAGCCAGCGAAATCGTTGTACTTTGATGCACTTAAATACGTTCATGACGAGGTCCACCTAATGCATCTCACGATTTGTTCGACGCCTATTCTCCTCGCTAACACAGATGGGACAAACGTTTGGCTCTTAAAAACGCCCAGCACCATTTCATCTACATTTGGAAGTACCCATGCTTCAGCGACAGAAAAAGCGCAGGTAGAATAAGCGTATGGTCCCGTGTAGTTTTAGTTCGTCGTGAGAGGCCTCTGTTGTTCAATTGTTTCTTTTCGTTTTTTTCTTCTTCGATGTTGACTAATAGTGACATCTGTTGATGATGGAGTCGATCTAGGTTAGTAGATAAAATTCAAAAGGTTTTCTTATTCCAGCTTCTCTAAGGACACAAAAGAGAACGTTATGATAGGACGGCCGGCTTCATCTTGGACACCATCTGAATTTCGTATGGCTTTAGACCTAGGTCGTAAAATACCAGGTGGTCGAATAACACAAAACAAATCATTTGTTAGTAGTTGACATAATCGGCCTTAAGCAACACTGATAGGCCTGAATCAATTCATCGAGTTTGGGCTTCCATCTTTTGCTCCTCAACTCCTATATGACCGTTTCTTAGCTTCAATGATAATTAATTTCTTCAGTAACCAATATCTTCTTCGCCGCTGATATCATCGGTAGTGGAAGAGTTGGGTGAGATATCTTCATTGAATGGGCTTGTGTTTTCAGTTTTTCAACGTCTATCTCTGTCTTGGTGTTCTTATGTATGTGTTTTAAGTACATGATTGTCTGGACATGGGAGAATGTCTGTTCTAGGCACTCGTAAAACGTATCTGTGGTATTTTCGTCTTTCTCTTCTGTCTGCCCATTAAGTTGGTTAGAGGCACGAAAACGTATAAGGCCAAGGCCTCAATTCAGCCTGTTGTGCGCTCCTGGTTTCTTCTACAGAATCACTTCCCCTTTTTACGTTAGGAATTCGGTTTCCTCTCCGCATGTCCGTTCTCGGAACATCCTATCCTAAATAGGTGTGCCATTAGCTTACTCAGCTCATTTTGGTTAAACCCGAGTATTCTCCTTGTTTTCTGGTAATCGAGATTTCCACCAGGTTTCCTTTGCGGTTCTTCCCACCTGTTCCTCTTGCCAACTGAAGGCATGGGTCGTCTTCATCCATTCCCTTAAACTCCTTTTTTGTCACCAGAAAAGGTTTAGACAGTTGCCGAGTATTTTGGTCGTATTCCCTTCCCATTTTGGCCTTGATCTCTGCTTGTAGAATCATTGAGTACTTTGGCAACTGGTATACCAATTCAGTCCTCGGATTGTGGATGTACATCCCTGAGAGTTTGTTGATGTTGTGTTTGAGGTTCATCCTCAGTCCACTCATTCAATGCCGTTAGTCTCCTTTCTGAGATCGCTGCGTCAGATTTAATTTGGATATCTATTGGGTGGATATATAGCAATATTTTGTGATGGCCTTGATCTCTGCTTGTAGAATCGTTTCAGTCCTCGGATTGTGGATGTAGATCCCTATGCCTACGCCTAAATCAGATTTGGATGCGTCTGAGATGCACTCCACTATTTCCCCATCTTGGGTGTATGTGTCGTATTCTGGTCTGCGTCTATCTCCTACTCTTGTCGTGCAGTTCGCAAGCACATGTGTTTCTGGGATGCGATCTGTCTGACAGTTTGTTGTCGGGAACCCTTCTAGGGTTTCCATTATTCTCTGATGTTTCGTTTGAGGTTCATCCTCAATCCACTCATTCAATGCCGTTAGTCTCCTTTCTGAGATCGCTGCCTCAGATTTAATTTGGATATCTATTGGGTGGGTATTTGGGAATATTTCGAGAGCGCTTGTCGGCGCCCTCCTCATTGCTCCGCATATTCCTACGCAGCAAATTCCTTGAATCCCTTGTAGTTTTTTTCACTATATAATATTTATCTCTCCTGAAAACTTTAGAATTTTGAGTTGTGGCCCTTTTGTGTTTAGGGTGCGATATGTATGTGTGTTTGTGTTGGCAGAAATCCATTTGTGAGATCAAATAAAAACGACTTTTATTTTTCTCCCCATTTAAATTCACAAAAGAGCCAAAAAACGAAAAATGAAGAAGAATGTGAGGCTCATAGCTTTCGACACAATACTGCAATAACAATAATAACAACAACAACAGGTGGATGGATGAGAATCCGTTTTAAGGACAACAATATACAAATATGCACACACTCGCATTCGTACATACCATACATCAAAATGTGTGTTTGTTTACATACGTACATATTTATGTTTGTCGGTATGTGTATGCAAACTGTACAAATGTGTCGCATTGCATATCACGAGAGACTGAGACGACTGTCCATCACAGAGTTGCACAATACATCTATACATCACATGCCTATGCACTTAGATTTGCTGCTGTCGCTGTTCATACGAGAGAACATTTCAAGAGTGCATACATACACTAGACGAGTGTGCACACGACTGCATGTGGTTATTTAAATAGGCTTTTATATGCAAATTGCTTTATTCTATCACCGGCGTGCATCACATAAAGTGCCGCCGCTGCTGCTGCTGCAGATGCTGCTGTTGTTGTTGTTGTCTTGTTTCGTGTCCTCTTTATGAACATCAAACAAACACTCTGAATATTTAAAAAAGATCAAATAGAAAGACATATAACCTATTCCAAATAAACATATTTTGCATAATAAAAAATGAAAATATTTTCATAACTTTTGGATATTTATTTTTTCAATTAAAGGGGGCGATTAAATGCTAGCATTTATTTAATGAAAGAATAATCTTAGCAAAAAGCAGAATAAACTGTTAATAGTTAATTTTCAATTTGACACCGGCACACACATCGAGATTAAGATGTCCAATGGTCTATTTAAGTAGACCATTCCGAGACAGTCAAACTTTACTTTTCTCAGTCAGAGATATCATTTCAAAATACACTACACATGTATGCCAAACCCGCAATCAGCTCTTGAGTCTTATAACACTTTTGAAGTTTGAAAAAAAAAAAATAAATTGTGTAATGTTTCCAGTACACCCTAGTGTACAGTGGCAGACTCCAGCATTGACATACGAATAGCATCATTCATTACGCTTTGCACTCACAATTAATCTTAGGAAACCCTGCGGCACAGAGAACGAAAACAAGTGGCACATACCATTTCGTCCCATTGGAACAGAAAGACGGCATTAATGGTCAATTGTGTGGCATTTGCATTTGCCACAACATTTCGCATGGGGTCGTGCGTTTCGAGATCTGATCGGATGGCATCTGAGTGAATGGTGAAAACTATGAATTAAATAAATGTTGATTTTGATGGGAGATTTAGTTAATTCAATATGGAAAAAGGAGAAAATCATTTAATGATTCGTTTATATTTTATATTATGCGCATGGGAATGAAAAGTTGGTATCAATGGCAACGACATTTGAGGATCTTAATATATATTTACCCTCGACACTGATACACTGATTCCCTGATTCACTGATTCACTGATTCACTGACTCTGTCACGCAGTACGTAGGAATTTAAATAGGCATTCTATAATAATTCTATAAATAATAATAATAAAAAAATAATATTTTTTTTTTGTACAGAAATTGTGTTTTCCCCAAATTTTTTTCCAAAATTTTTTTTTTTACAATTTTTTTTTTTTACAAAAATTTTTTTTTTTACAAAATTTTTTTTTCAACAACAATTTTTTTTTTACAAAATTTTTTTTTACAATTTTTTTTTTCAACAAAATTTTTTTTTTAACAAAATTTTTTTTATCCACAAAATTTTTTTTTTCCACAAAATTTTTTTTTTTCAACAAATTTTTTTTTTTTAACAAAATTTTTTTTTCATATTTCAACGGGCGCCATAGGCGCATTACAACTTACTAGTTTTTTATAATTCTAGTATAATCTTGGCAAGCAATAGATTTTCTTTAGATCACGCTAGTGCTGGACTGTATAGTAAAATAAGGTTTTGAAGATTTTGGTCAAATCGCATGATCTTGGTGGCCAGTTGATGTCGCCACGAAGAGAAATTACGCGGCCTCGAGTTGTGTGGCATGTGGCACCGTCTTGTTGAAACCACATATTCTCCAATTCGTATTCTTCAATAGCAGGCAAAAAAAAAATCGGTTTTCATACGACCATAACGTTCCGAATTGACAGTCGTTCTCTCGTCGGTCCAATCACACCTTCGGACCAAAGAGCCCACCAAACAGTGACTTTTTGTGGATGTCATGAGAGGATTCTCAGAACCCCAAATACGGCAATTTTGTTTATTAACATGTGCTTCATAACCATAAACCATAAACTCCTCTTAAAGCACGATATGTGGCTGTGCCAGAATCACCATTTTTGTAGTAGGTTTTTAATAATTTTTACGCATTGTGTGATTGCTAAGCGATCCATTTTCATCAATGTCAGACTTCCAACATAAAAGAAAAAAAAATGGTTTAACAACTTAGTTGGACAGATGTCGAGTTCCAGCCCCTATACTTTTGAAACCACAAAATGGATAACCCTATATTGTCTTCTAAGGCTGCAATTCTGGTTGCTTTGTGTCTATAGACGAGAGACTTCCAGAGCCTCCACAAAAAATAGTCTACTTGGATCCAATCACACATGAGGCCGCCAGTTGACAGTATTAAAGCGTGAGATTAATTGCTTACCAAACTCGTCTCTCAATTGTTTCATGTTTGCTCTAAGAAAATTCTATTTGCCAAATTCTCTCCATACGTACAATCGGCTAAAGCACCACAATAACAGACATTCGCCGAAATATTTACAAGTTTGATGTCTTCGATGTGGGTACACTTCCTTGCGACCTTGGCCCGGCCCACCTCCCCGTTCAACTTGTACAACAATTTTGTGGTCTATTTCCACCGGTCAAGTGAAGACAAAATAATAACACTTTCATCAAATATTTACCAACATTCAAAGCTCAAATTTGTTCTGAAATATGAAACCATTTTAAAATGGTAGATAACCAGACACACACACCGTAAAATGTTTTAATTCAAGCACCATCACAATAATGGATGACATTCTCAAATGTTCATTAGCGCCAAAGAGACGCTAAACGACATGGACGCACCACACAGCACCGCACCACATAAAGCGACAGTCTTAAGTAGAGAGTTTAACATTTGAGTGGTAAACTGAAAACCAACGCAAACAAACGGACAAACAAAAAGAACATGTGACAAAGGACGCAAACAAAGAGCGCCAACGAAGACAACAGCAAGGACAAACTAGTGAAATAAATGCAAAGTTTATCTGAATGTTTTAATAGTAAGCCAACAACAACAACATCAACAGCAAAAACAATAAACTTGTACACACCCTACATTAGAAAAGGGGACAGAAGTCTCTTGAGTGGTACATGATTATTAACAAAAAAGGTGTTGGCTACTGCCGCCGACCAAGTACAGCCGGTAAGGCAACACACCGCCAACAACAACATGAAACAATCGGTTGAAAATTTGCATTGCCACACATTGTGGATAAGTTGGCAATTTTCATTTTCATTGTAGGGATAGAAGACGGACGACACAGCAATTGTTGATTTGTATTTATTTTATTTCATAATAAAGAGGAAGGCATGCCGTTAATAATGAAGAACAACATCAGCCAAAGGGCCATCACGACCACGCTTACAGGACCATATTCTTTTTATGAAATTGTGCATAATCAAATGGCAAAGTGGCCGCCTCGATAGCCTCACGAATTCTATCTTTGAGGTCTTGAATCGACTCTCACGTAGCCCCAAAGGAAGAAGTCGCAAGGTGTTAAATCACAAGATTGCGGTGGCCAATTGTGATCACCGCTTCGAGAGATAACACGGTCCGGAAACTTTTCCCGTAAAAGAGTAATGGTTTCGTTGCTTGTGTGGCACGTAGCGCCGTCTTGTTAAAAGTAAACGTTGTCCAGATCAATAACATCCAACTCCGACCATAAAAAGTATTAATCATCTCTCTAACAGTTGATCCAACCTCATTTTCGAAAAAGTAAGGACCAATGACTCCGCCGGACCATAAACCGCACCAAACAGTCACACGTTGAGGATGGAGAGGCTTCTCATCAATAACTCTTGGGTTTTCCGAGCCCCAGATGGGACAATTTTGCTTGTTGACGTAGCCAACGAGGTGGAAATGGGCCTCATCAGTCAAGATGATTTTTCGATGAAATTCCGAATCATTTTCATGCATTTCAATGACCCAATAAGCAAAGACACGACGTTGTTGATGATCGGCCGGCTTGAATTCTTGTGAAAGAGGTAGAAGCAATTAAAAAGGGAAATTCTGACAGACCGAAAATTAAATGCATGGCTCGCATTGAAAACAGTCATTAAAGGACTTTGACTGTCCTGCGCTTCCATTTGAAATAAGGTAACTATAGAGTGTGCATATTTTGAATTCCTAGATGTTTCTAATATCTTAGTCAGAGTGAACAATTTAAACATTTCAACGATTGAAAACTAGAGGAACAGAAATCTCCTCCAGAGGAATGAAATCACCTGATGCAATACTCGCTGAAATTTGTTGGTGGTATAAAAACACCTTTGAAGAAGAGGAAGACGAGGAAAACAGGGCAAGGCAAAGATGAAATTCCAGAATATCTGTTGGACGAAATTATCGACCTTTCTGATGATGATGACGATGACCAAGATATTAGTGAGAGCAGTGATGTTGATCCCCAGCCGCCTGCTAAACGGCAACTGACCAAATCATTATTTTTTTTTACTTAAAACTTTTCATAACTAACATTTCAAAATTATATTTTTTTTACGTACTTTTATAATTTATTTTTCAATGTTTCTTCAAAACCAACACTGAACAAAATTGATACATAAAAAATGAGAAGTAAATTAATATTAACATGGAAAACGCATGTTGTTTATTACGATTGTTTTCTTTTCAAATGAAATTTATTGAGAATCATATTAAAGAAAGCAAAAAAAGTCTTAGTTGTGTGGAAAGTATTTTCAAAAAGCATGAAAAAAATAATGGTTCCACAATTTTGCTTCAGAAGCACCACAAAAATTTTCTAAAAATTTAAAAAATTGTAATTGCTTCGAACTAACATAAACAAACGCCGCGATACGGGTCATCTAATTTAGCATATATTTTCACCGCTCACTCTCAGAATCGACATAACTTTCGCTAAACTGAATTTGTTCCACAGTGTTATTGGTATAACACAGTGCATATAACCATATACGGACACGACTACGTGATAAAAGACCCGTGTCTCCCAGTTTTGACCAAATGTATGCAATTTTTTTTTATGGACCCCCAAAGTTATTCGACTTCGGTGTCATTTTTGGAAAAACAGTAATCATTTTCTGAAGCCCATATCTTGCAAACCGTTTGGAATTTTGATTTACTTTACTTTACATCAAAAATGACCCATCATCAAGGTCTTTCAACTTTAAAAATCGATTTTTAAACCTTTTTTCCCCTGTATATGTCCATAGGTAGCAAACCGTTCATAATTCAAGGAAACAATCGACTACAAAAAAGTACCTATGATCTTAATAAACAACTTTGTAGGACATATGAACTTTCTAGGAACGTTTGTTAAAAGTGTATCAATTCACAGCTGATTTTTAGCATAGCATTAGCCAATTTTTGGAGCGTATGAGTAATTTGAAAGCCTAGAGCTCATGCGTACATGTGGTTAATTAAATTCAATTGATGTATATTTTTATTCTGCCCAGGCTGTTTTCAATTAGAGTATCTATCGAAAAGTATACAGTCCACTCGATACAAATATAAAGGGTTTTCCAGCAAGAGGTGTTATTTCGAATCACCCGCTATTTCGGTAGCTGTCACTTTTGAAGCATGTATTCCTTGCCATTTGACAAGTAGAAACTACGCCATTACTACAAATGTAACGAAACACGCCTCAACAATGCATTGAAATTTTTAAAATTCACTACAAAAATGGTGAAAGTCTTGCAGTTCGCAAAACGAAAGAATTTTTTGGGTCGTCGTGGTGGAACTATCTTGTTGGGACAAGTTAGTGATGTAAAGAATAAAACCCTTGCACGTCGCTCAAGAACAACTGAGAATATTGCTGCTGTAGCCCAAAGTGGTGCAGAAAACCCAGGTTGGCCCACTCCTCGTCGTTCTTTGGAATTGGGCATTCCACAAATGTCATTACACCGTATTTTGCATAAAGACTTTTGGACTTAAGTCTTTTAAAGTTCAGTTAACACAAGAACTCAAGCCAACCGATCAATAACAACGTCGTGTCTTTGCTGATTGGGTTCTTGAAATGCATGAAAATGATTCGGAATTTCATCGAAAAATCATCTTGACTGATGAGGCCCGTTTCCACCTCGGTGGCTACGTCAACAAGCAAAATTATCGCATCTGGGGCTCGGAAAATCCAAGAGTTATTGTTGAGAGAAGCCTCTCCATCCTCAACGTGTGACTGTGTGGTGCGGTTTATGGTCCGGCGGGGTCATTGGACCTTACTTTTTCGAAAATGAGGTTGGATCAACAGTTAGAGAGATGATTAAAACATTTTATGGTCGGAGTTGGATGTTGTTGATCTGGACAACGTTTACTTTTAACAAAACGGCGCTACGTGCCACGCAAGCAACGAAACCATTGCTGTTTTACGGGAAAAGTTTCCGGACCGTGTTATCTCTCAAAGAGGCGATCACAATTGGCCACCGAGATCTTGTGACTTAACACCTTGCGACTTTTTCCTTTGGAGCCACGTGAATGACAAGGTCTACGCCAACAGCCCAACGTCTATTCAAGACCTCAAAGATAGAATTCGTGAGGCTATCGAGGACATAGGGCAACCACTTTGCCATTTGATTATGCACAATTTCATGAAAAGGATATGGTCCTGTAAGCATGGTCGTGATGGCCCTTTGGCTGATGTTGTTCTCCATTATTAACGGCATACCTTTCTCTTTATTATGAAATAGACATCCGATTATTTAGCTCAAAAAATTTAATTTTTTTATTGAATACCAAAATAACAGCTCTTGTTGGAAAACCCTGTATTTTTCAAACACCAACTGGTTTATATTAGTCCACAAGATCTCAACCGGTATAGGATCTAGAGATAGTAAGAGGCTCTCCAGTGCGTTTATGTGAGTTTTTTTTGTTGTTGAGTTTTACAAGCAAACATACACCGTTATTTGGCATAAACACATTTTTTAATTATCGGCTTTTGAGTGAATGGCTTTACTTTCATGGGAAAACTCTGGTAACTGGTTGCGTGGAGCAACTGCAGTTTTTTTACTATAAAAAAATGGTACAGACCACAAAAAAATTATTCTCTGTTATTGGTTGTAGCAATAGACTTATAGGGAGCACTCACAGAGTGTTGGCCTTCAAAAAAACAAAAATTTAATTTGGTTTTACGGCCTCGAAAAATATTTCGTCGCCAGAAATCCAAAATGACTTAAACAGCATTTTCATAGCTTTACAGGTGAAGAAAAAAACGTTGTGAAATCTCTTATTCTTGTAATTCGCCGATAAAATTGTAAAAAAAATTCCAAAGCCATGTATTTTAGACCATTTCACCGGAATCAATCAAAAATACGAATTTGTGATTTTTTGATGTTTGGTCATTTTCTATTTCCGATGACGATATACAGACTGTTACATATTTGTTGTTGTTTAATTAGTCCAGAAAAGCATGCCCAAAATAGCTTAATGGTGCTATTTTTTGCGTAGTGTTTGCAAATAAATGTTCGGTTTTTAATTTAAGACCCATAACCAATTCCGATTTTAGCAAAAACTTTAATTTCACAATACATACATTTTAAATGTTCCGCAATGCATATTGCTTCTTTTTATTTTATTTGTATCCTCATTAAGGTTTAATGTCAGCCGTAACCTACAGTAGCCATTACCAGCACAACAGGGCATGCCGTTGGCCATAAAAGTAAACACAAATTTAAAATTTATAAGAGATGACAAACTCTTGGCTAAGGGACATCATTATGGTGGTAAACAAAACACAAGAGAGCAGAAAACGAAAACGTCGTGACGAAAAAGCGAAGCGCTACTGAAATACGATGACATTGATAATGGTTATGGTCAAACTTGAATTATTAAAACGCCAGCAAGCAAAACAGCTGCAATTGGGCGATGTTGAAGTGGTGGTGGTGGTAGTGAAATCTGGCTAAACACACACACACACAAACACAAAGTGTAACACCAACATAATGACAACACCTCAACCCCGTCCGTGTTTGGTCGGATACCACCAGAGCGTATACGTGTTTGATTTTTGTATAGACAACAGTTTCATTCATTCATACGCACCGACGTTCTGTTGTTATTCAATTAAACTGTCAAAACGTAACGAAGGAACAACAACAACACAGCAGCAGCATTGCACGAAATGAGAAAGAGAGCACGTGGTGTATTGTTGAAAAGGAGAGCAAACGGGGTATGTATGTACATACTCTCGTTGCTGTTAGATTTGAAAGAAGAAGAAACAAAGGAAAAACAACAAACAACAAAAAGTATCCAACAACAAAAACAACTACAATAACTATGTTAAATGTATACAAAACAGTTTCGGGTAGGTCTGTCTGTCCGCCTGCCTGCCTGGCTGACTGTCACTGTTTTTTTTTTTGTATTTTTTTTTGGACTTGATGTTAGTGCGTGTGTCCGTCTATAATATGTATTGAAATTTTCACATATACACAAATTTTACTGTTACTCCCACTACTAAAGGGACTACCTTCTGCCTCCAATGGATGGCCAATGGGTATACAGACATCTGTGTGTGCGTATGTGCACGATATGTATTTATTTGTATATACATTTTTCGTTTTCCTTTTACAATTTGTCTGGGGTTTTGTGTGTGTTTTGCTTTCTTTATTATTTAATTAATTGATTCGTTTTGAACATATACGAATGACGACCACCGCAAAGAAATAATGTACAATGTGAAAAACAAGAAATATTAAGTAACATACCGATTTTTCCAACATGTGTATACAACATTTAACCTTGCTGGTGGTCAATGTATGATGATTTGTTTCTTTCAGCGAAATACCCTCAACATATTTCGTTTATTCATTCATTGAAATCAAATGACTGTGAAAATTAGCGTATTTTCCTTTTTGTGGTTTTTCCATTCATTGGAAGATTTCAATTTTTTTTCTTTTCTTTTTTAAATTTCCCCAAAATGTGCACTTATATTCAATTTGTTGTCACTTTAATATTATAAGTAAGTGGAAGATTTGTATTTATTTCTTTTGCTTTTTGAATGTGATTTCTTTTTTCTTTTCACTTGATCTAGGATATGTCATACACAAAAATTATAACAAAAAAAAAAACATTTCTTATGCGTTTGTTTGCTGCGGATATTGCTGCGTTTAACGTTCTTATATCTGGGGATCTCAACACGAACTGAAGGCATAGCAGCATTTCATTGAATTTCCATTGCTGTACTTGATAAATTTCTCAAGATTTTCCTCCTTAGGTGTGCTCAGTGCTCAACGCAATACATGTTAAATGCCAGCACACGAGTACGTGTGCATGTATACGGCCTAAACTCTCGCTTGTAACTTCCGCTTCGTTGTTTTACTCTCATCGGGCTGGCCGTTTGCCTTTTCTCTCTCTCTCCATCTTGCGCTCCTTAATAAACACTTGTTAAGTGTTTTGTTTATGTTTTTGTTGGTGAAAACAATTGTTGTGCGCCGACGTTCACCAATGGTTAGAGCACGCTTCTTCCTGCTGCAAGTGGAAATCTATTGAACACTAACACATACACACGTGGGCCGTTTTGACGTTCGTTGGCGGACGGTGTCAATGCACCTGCACCTGTTATACTGAGTACTGAGTGTAGTACGTTTGCTGGAGACCCAACCAACGACCCGATCCGACCCGTATTTATGAAATGTTGTTATTATTTATCGTACCCATTGCACATACATACACACACACTTATTTATAGATGTACATGTACATTTGTTGTTGTTGTTGTTATATATTTACTGTCACTCATAATGGCACCGTTGTATTCTCAGTCTCCAAAATGCTTTTCTTATTTGAAGTAATCCGTGTGGCATGCAATACTTTGTCAGTAATAAGATACTCATACGTATGTGTGTACCCACACACACATACATACATACAATTATTGTTATTCTATCGTAGTGTCTGCTGGAATCTACATGCATATGCGAAAATGGCTGAAAGCTTTTGGGTATTCAAAATTAATCAATTCAAATTTGTGAGATTAAATTGTTAATTGTAAATTCATAATACACGTTTTTGAAAAACACCGGGAATCACTGCCGATATTTGCCGAGCGTTAGCTCTATTGATGGCCTAATTAAGCTAGCACTCGTTATTATTGTAAGGTCCTGAGAATTTAGGGTTTTATTCGGTAATGGAAAATCACCTCGTTGCATTTATAGACAATGCAAGCTAACCCGACAAATGTTGTTTGGCCCTTTTGACAAAAAGTGTTGACCTAATTTTTGAATAATTTTGTGAACGTAAGTAACGTTACGGAGAACTAATAAGTTAAAGCGCACGGCTGTAGGTTTGTAAGACACTAATTTTTATTTTAAAATATATATTTACCCTCGACACTGATTCACTGACTCTGTCACGCAGTACGTAGGAATTTAAATAGGCATTCTATAATTTTCTATAAATAATAATAATAAAAAAAATAATATTTTTTTTTTTACAGAAATTGTGTTTTCCCCAAATTTTTTTTTTCCAAAATTTTTTTTTTACAAATTTTTTTTTTACAAAAATTTTTTTTTTACAAAATTTTGTTTTCAACAAATATTTTTTTTTTCCAAATTTTTTTTTTCAACAAAATTTTTTTTTTCAACAGAATTTTTTTTTTCAACAAAATTTTTTTTTTCCACAAAAATATTTTTTTCAACAAAATTTTGTTTTTTCAACAAAATTTTTTTTTTCCACAAAAATTTTTTTTTTTCAACAAAATTTTTTTTCCATATTTCAACGGGCGCCATAGGCGCATTACAACTTACTAGTTTTAAAATATTTAACGAGAACGCGATAGTCGCATGCGTGAAGCGGTTGTTTCGTCAACCCACAACAGGATGTTAAATGGAACTGAAGGAACGGTGCAGAAAATTATCTCAATAAGTTGTATCTGGCACCAATTTATTTAGTATATAAAGGGTCCGCCATCTAACGTTTTCGTTTTTCAACTAGTGCTTATTTCGTTTTCGTTATTTTCGTTATCGCGCCATGTTGAACGAATTTTTGTTTACAAAAATTGAAGAGGAGGATATGGGCAACATTTAGTTTCAACAGGACGGCGCTACGCGTGCCACACAGCCGAAGCTACACTCGATGTTTTGCGCCCTGTTTTTAAAGATCGCATTATCAGCCGCAGAGCTGATGTCGTTAGGCTACTGCATGGCCAGCCGAGGCAGACATTTGAATGCAATTATTTTCCATTATTAACCGCAAGGATTGTACTTTCAAATAAAAAAAGAAATTTGAGTATTTTTTTTTTTACAGAATTTCCAAAAAAAAAAGTTATTTGGCGTACCCTGTATAAAATGTATTTTTACTTAGATATAACTTTCGAAAGGCTTAACGGTCAAACGAACTGTCATATCGGTGGCTGCTATAACTAAATTGGTGGCTACTATAACTTCTCGCCAACTTATTAAGCCTGAATAGTTTGGAGAAATCGCTGCTGGTACACTTAAATCGTACACTAACACACTCTATGGTAGCTAGAGGACACAATTCATAAGGTACTATGACAAGATTATAGAGCATCACTATTTTCCAATTGTCGAACTGTCTGAAGCGGCTGAAAGAAGCGAAAAAAATTAAGAAGCGAAAATTGCGTGCCTTAAGAAAGTGCCACCAGAATTCGGACTTAATAAAAATGCTTATGATTGCTTCTGATCCACGGTTCACATCTCTTCGTTAGGTTCCATAAAGTAATATCGAAAGTGAAGAAATTGTAGACATTTCCCAGGGTAGCCACAACAAAAGGGCACTGGGCGATGATAGACAGTGGAGTTGGATACCCCACAATCCCCTATCAACACCACCGCTCTCCTCTGTACTAGCTACAGGATCTTCAAAGATGTCTTTGAACTCAGTGATCAGCAGATAACACCTTAACGAAGTCTTGTAAATATTTTTTTTTCAGTTATAATCGCTCATAACTCCTTAAATTAGGTAGAGCAAAAAGAAGTGTCAACACAATTTTTCAAAACAAAATTCAATATTTCTTTGGGAAATTTAAATCGATCATAAATTCTTCAAAAATCCTTGCAGAGCGAATGAGACCCCAAAATGTGATCACAAAATCAACCTAAAGCCTAAACACTTGAATTCCTTGGAAATATCCAGAGCCACGACCTTACTTTCACCAAGGGCGTGAATAGATCGACGCCATCGTTCCATAAAGAATGTCATCAGGTCACCAGTAGATCGATTTCTACGGAAACCATACTGTCGATCATTAAGAATGCCGTTAGACTCTAAATACTTTACAAGATGGTTGTTAACCATGGACAAGTGCTGAAATACCATCCGGACCCGGAGTTTTGTTTACATTGAGATCGGCAATGTTCCCACGTGTTCGAAAAAATATCTGAAGCATCAAACTATATAGGTTTTCGAAGATGAATTCTTTGCAAATATTTCAGCCAGGTTAGCTTTATCAACCGGGTCAGTGAATATTTGGTCATCTTTAACGAGAGTTGGAATAGCTGACGAAGAAAAGTCACTTTCTCTTTCAACAAATGCTAGTGTCATTAAATTTTACTTTATTATAATTGTTTATTGTAATAAATAAATGAAAGTCCAACAGGAATCCGTGGTCATCTGTTTCCAAGTAAACTGATTCATTTTTTACAATGGATTAGTGGAAAGAAAACTAATTCAAAAATTAAAAACAATCAGTTAAATTATTATAACAAATATAAGTTTCTTTTTAAAAAATTAAAAAAAGAAATCAACAAAAATCAATTTTTATTTATGGTATACGATTTCATTCATGTGGCTGCCTCGGCTAGCTTCATAGTAGTGCATTCTGTCAACTCAAGTTTCGAAGACCTTGGTGACGGTTTCTGGGTTGGCTGAAACATTCATGGTTGTTTGCATAACATTCGTCTGAGACTTCAAAATGCAGGTGATAACACAATCACCAATTTGAAGGGCAAATGATAGATTGTAGCTTCGGTCGTTTTGCCGGAAACCGTAATGGACCGACATGTGAATTACCGTGAGATTGAGGAATCCTTGGGCATTAGTATGACAAGCATCAATACGATGTTGCATGTTGGATCCCACATAATTTGACAAATGTTCAAAAAAGGATCGTGTCGATTGAAGCCAAGAAATGTTGAAAAAAATAGAACCGAGGTAGCTGAAATCCAGTGCATAACATCGTCACAGATGACGAATCAACAAATCCCACAAAAGTTGTTGGTGAAAGAAGCATATGATCGTCTTTTTTTCGGTATAACCGGTCATGTGGCCACAATGCCTTTTGGTCGAATGTAGGACTCTGAAAGGAACACAACCTGTGTGTGTGGCCACACTTTTTGAAGAAATAAGGAAAAACAACAACAGCAGAAGGGTCATTTTGCATCACGACAGTTCGAGCTCTCACACATCAGCTGAAACAATGGGCTATCACAGCCCTGATTTAGCACTCAATGACTTATTGTTATTCCCTCACATCAAGACATAACTGAGTGGTCAACGTTTATCGACTTATTTACTTAATGCTGCACCAGATTGGCGAGTTCAGTTTGTCTACTTCAAAAAAAAAAAAAATCTGAAATACCAAAACAATACTTGTTTCCTTTAATATCTAACTACTATTTATTTTAAATCGTTCAGGGTTGCGCGATGATTGGAAAAAATCTTGGGGGTGTCTCGATCACTGCACTAGATAAACACCCGGTAGTTTTTTTTATTATTAATTACAATACAAATTGAATTTATATTCAAATTTTGGGTGCAAGGGTAAACCGGATGACACAGACCATATGGCTAGATTATTACAGCGACAGACCAAAGCCTCTGGTGGGAATTGAACCCCCTCGCTGATAGGCAAGCACGCTGCCAACTCGCCTACCGGGGCGCCTACACCCGATAGTTTTTCAACACTCGATGTAATTAGCTTCTGAGCCCTGCAAAACAAAAACAATGGGCGCTATACTCCGGAATGGCTTGAAAATGCCTGGGTTGTGTGGTCAAACGGAACAACGAATTATTTCCATATTTGACGTGACGTACGTGACGATAGACCATTTTTCAACGCTCTTAATAACAAAATATTAAAATTTTATATTTACAAAGCTATAAAAGTATAATGTTCTAGGGCTCGACTAGTTCTTGGCTCCGTAACACTGTGTTTAAATCGCAAAAATATTTAACCAATAGCCTAGTTGGTGCGATGGCTTTCAGTCAAATAAGGTCTGCTGTGAATCTCTTAATTTATTATCAACATCACGCGTTACTATTTTATTTCCATTCAAAATATTACCCTAAAATGTGGAACACTTAAATCCTACGCTTCTTCACCTACTATTCGATGAAATGCCATGGAGAAAATAGGAACATAACAATATAACGATCATAAATAAAAAAAATAAAAACAAATATACATTTTATACATCGAATGTCCAATACAGTTATTCTCGATAAAGATAAGCGAAGATGAATGTGAGAAACGAATATGGCAGATAAGAACATCAAACTGGCATAAATAAGAGTAGATGATGGCAGCCATAAATGTTATGGCTCCACCCAATTTAAAATAGGTTTGCCAAAGTATTTTTGAAAAGTTATTTATACAAAAGTTATTCAAACATCTGTTAGATATATTTGCATAAATTTGTTAGCATGCATGCGGACATTAGGGTGGCTGTGTTTTATATTTAAGAGTTTTTTTTTGGTTTTTCGATAATTTTTCCCTTATTCGACTTCGAGATCATTTATTATTTCTATTTTTTGCAAAATAGAAATTCAAAAATATAATTGGTATTCTTTAAGAATGATTTGCAAGACATTTCATCTGTTTGTCCTAAAGGTTTTCAATATCTTTTTCCCTAAATTGTTCATATAAAACGTTTTTTTTTCTACTATTTCCCAGGCTATATTTGTAAAATCTCAAAATAAGTTTGTATTGAAATGTATAACTTTTTTACATTGTAACCATGATAGTGCAAATTATAAAAAAAAAACATTTCATTGGTGTAGATAGACCTTTGTGGTCTGATGGAAATTAAAGCACTCTCTACATAAAGTCCAATGTATAACCTGTTATTGGTCTGGGCCAATAAACTTAAAATCGAAACAATATTTCCTTCTCGTTTAAACAACTGTCACTCTAATGTGCATACATTCATATATAAATAAGCAGATGTAGTGTCGATAGTAAGATCATTATGAATGAACTCGATGATCCAAATGGCACTGTGGCTAGAAAACATGTTTTTGGGTTGTAGTATCTACTGCAAACCGAAATCAATTAATCAGCCCCATTGCGGGTGTCAACGTCGACGTCGTTTAGTGTCGACTCTTGTGTTTTCTTATTGCCGTTGTCAATATTGCTGGTTATCGAAATCTATACGAATGTGATATTGATATTGTCTTGAGAGGACTCTGTTTTTTGTCGTCATGGTTTTTGGTAAGGCCCCTGATCCAAGGAGTTTTGAACAACAACGGGACGACATTCCAAGGTTGTTACAACATTTTCCCTTAATGGAGTGGAAAAAGACAAAAAGATTGTGAATTTGTATGGTGCATTATAAAAACCCAGCATATGTTTGATCACCAACAAAGCAGAATGTAAAGCCCACCAGTGGCAGTAGATTTGAGCAATTTACTCTCAGCACGCCGAAGGTGACGGTGGCGAATCTTCTACAAAGGGATAAATTGTGTTTTCCAAGACATCCAGAGACTCAGACGGACCCTGCTAGACAAGTAGCAGTGTCAGTCCCAAGTTAAAGTCGATTCCATTATTCAGCTGGGCAAAAAAAACAATTAAGTTATTTTCGAAATGAATGTTGATCTGATTCCGGCTTCCAATTAACATGTTATTGTGTACTGCTCATGTATAAAGGCTGCTTTATTAACTCTTAATTCTTTAAAGGAAATAAATAAATTATTTACACGTCCAGGAAAAAACAGGCTTTGATTTTGCCATTCACTTTTAATTTGTTATTTGACGATATCTGATTCCTGTCTCGGTATTTCATTTTGTTTTTTTTTCTTCATCAGTCGAAGCGGAATTTGAATCAGAAATAAAAACATGTTCCCACAAAAACACCAAATAAAATAAATAAACCGACTCAACCGCTAGTGATGCCAATTTATTTATTTGATTTATCGATAAACAGTCGTCGTCGTCGTTGCATTCATTCAAAATATCATGTTTGGATTGAATTGATGCCGACGACGACAAAAGGTGTCGTTGACTCAAAAACGACGACGACGTCGACTCCCGCATTGAATAAAGAATTGAATAAAGAATTGTTTAACTATCGTCCGCCCCAACCGAACATATTGTGGGCCGATTCACAAAGCCACGTCATCAACCAGATCAGCTACAGATAAATATCCACAGGCAACCAGTTAAAGTTAAACATTGAGACGACATTTACAACCAATGTCAGCACAACTAGACATACATATTCAAATTTCCAGTATCTTTACTTTAAAATAAATCGAAATATTAATCTAAATTAAATGTAGATGTAAAGAAAATATTAAATAAATATTAATACCAAAATGAATTCGACATTTGAAGAAACACTAAACACATAATTGAAATGTAAACAATGAGTTTTACAATCAAAATTCTGTCAAAATGAAAAAATTGTAATCACCTGTTTGCATGCGCCTACCTTTAGATATTGTGACATGGTTGATTCGTAAAATTGTCGAAAAGCAAAATGTGTGAATTCAAAAAGAAATTTAAAAAAAATGTAATTTGTGACTTTTTTCTAGCCCGAAAACTTTTTTTTCGTTTTCAATTTTAACAACAACAAAATGTCAGTATTTAATTTTGAAACATTTTTTATTAAGTTTGATAAGCTGATCACGAATCTTCAATTTGATTATTATAATGTCTTATGGTTTTCCAGATATATCGATTTTAAAACACACAAAATGTAAGTTTTTTTTTCAAAATATAATATTAAGCTAATTTTCGTACGCTGGCCACTAGACTGTATTTTGATCAAAAATTCGCTAATAAATTAAATTAAGTATTAAAAATATTAACATTGTTATTCTGGAATCTATAACAAGCAATTTTTTGTGATAGTACCAACGTTCATGACAATAACAACATTTTGCTATTCTGGGTGGAATTGTGGAAAATTATGTGGTTTATCAGGTATGTGCTGCACTTCACTGATTGTCGTTCACAAAATTCTTGTGCTGGATTTAACAATCACTAAATTGTTTGTGTTTCACAATCACTTTCAAACGCCATGGTGACTGAGAATAGAAATCCATATTTTTGTACTAAACATGAGCCAAAACATGAAATCAACAATTCTAAAACAATATTTAATATGTTCTGAATTCTGCACTTAAAAAACCAAACGATAGTATTAATTAACATTTATTAAATGCGTTTTAAAAATATGTCCCATTTTTATGTTTGTTGGTGTGGATGAAAAGCGCAGAAAAAAAAAACAAAAATAACGCATTAATGTAATTCGATTTTGGTCCAGCACAACAATTTTTCCTAAGGTGATTTGACAATCACTAGTGAAACCCAGCACATTAATACACCTTGATGCTAATAAAGCATGTAATGGCTATTTTGTATTGAATCGCAAAAAAATGACCCTAGAGCGAACATTAAAAATTGTCCTAATATTCGACTACGGAGAACAACCACAGAAATTTGCCATTTATTGTGTTGGAGCAATTTTCACCAAACACAAAAGCTTTTCATATTTGTTATGATGATAATGGCACAATTTTTAATATAAAATAGCTTTCCTCTTATCATTGAAATTGCCAAAAAGGTATTTGAAATGCCTTTAACCAGAAAAGTTTTTCAAAACATGTATTATAGTTGTTATGAATTCGAGAATAGGACGGTAAGCGGCGTAATTTCAAATTTTATATGAAAAATAAAAAAATTTCCGTACATCACATTCAAGGTCATACCACCAATAAGCAACGCTCGATGGAATTCTTGAGCGAGGCTTACCATTCTGTGCTTCATCATATTCCCAGGTATCGAACTATATTATATCCTATATGTGAATTAATATCTGGAGCATGGTCTGATATTTGGTTTTTGGGGTCATTGTCTCAATGAAAATAATTATTCAACATTACACCCATTTAGAAAGGATCACAATTGTTTTTTAAAACATTGGACGCGTGAAGAATCACTAATTCCAATCACACACATGTGCTGAAAGAGCCAAAGTAATGCAAGACCTTTACCCACTGTACATTGAATTTAAAATGTATTTCCCAAAAATAGTTGATAATTATTTAAAGGTTTCAATGCGCTTATGAATAAATCTCTTTTATATAAACAAAAAGTTAGATTTAATTCCATAAAACAGCAGTTGCCAAATACAGCAAAAATTGGATTTGTTATAGTTTTAAAATCATTCCATTCATAGAACTAACTGACTGAGTGATTTTTAACAAGTTAAAAACACGTTATTTTTAAAATATATTAACATATATAAATATATTTTAAAATTGTAATTGATGACTTACTGCCAAATCGTATTAAATGTCTTTATCATATTGGTCCAATACGAATACTTCTTACCGATAAAAAAAAATTAAAAAAAAAAAAATTTAAAAACAGTAGGTCCCGTTCACTGATTCAAGAGAAGACGTGGAACCGTCTGTTCCTTCATGGAATGTTAAGGGGATATATGTAAGTAATACAACAAGATATACTAACTATGTGTTTTGCATCATTTTAAAACCGTTGTAACTCGAAAAGTAAAAGGTCAGTTCAAAAGAAGATTACAGATTTGTGTGCAAAAATTAAAAATTGAATTTTGACTAAACATTGCGATATTTGTAATCAGTACAACTGACCTCTCTGACTTAATGTTGAAAATTGATTAACATAGTTTGATTGAAGCTTCTTGAAGAATTTTCAGCTTTCAACAGATGCGTTCAAGTACGTATTGGATAACATCCAAAATGAATTGCCTTTTCCACAGAGCTCAGCGGCGGTAAATGCTGAGGTGAAACTTGCCACAACCTGAAAGCATTCAAGTTTCTTGGCCAAGGTGGTTATCAGCATCAAATCGTTTCAGTAGATTAGCGCACATGAATGACAGAAAACCGGCAATCGAAAACCTTCACTACAATCTGAACAAACGGCATGAAATGATTCCTGAACGACATTATTCCGGTTGCTGGTGCTAGTTCTGGCCGTCTCCGCTGTTGGTTTTTGGAATAGGGTATTGGCAGAGTTCATGTCTTTTTGCACAACTATGCCGTCAGTTATACATATGATTTCTTCAAGAGGGCTTATGAATTCTATATTTTCCGGATTATTTCGCAGTTTGCCTCCTTTGGGGTCTCCCAAAACCTAAAAAAAAAACAATCGAATTTAAGTAAAAATAATTTATATGCTTAAAACTCACCAATGTCACGCTCAACAAGGCGCCACCAGAAGTTTGTGGAAGTTGCCTTCGCTTCTGGAGCGTCGAAGTATCCCGGATGGTCACACATTATATTGATCATAACTTCAAACTGGCACTGTCTAATATGAAGGCTTGTGCTTGGAGATGTGCTGTTGATACATGCAATTGGTATTCCAGAAAAAATTTCCAAAAACTCATATTTTTCCGCTTTTCACTAATTTAATACCAAACGAACAAAATACTGTACATTCGAGCGGACTTGAGGTTGAAAAATGATTTACATAGTTGACACATTTTCGACACGATTATTAGAAATATCGCAAATAATTAGTTCGAATGTTGATATACATGGTACTCGAATTTGCAAATGATTACTTTCGAATCGAGATACATACTAGGGACCCAGGAAACAATAAAATACAAAGGATGTTAAAATATAAAGAAGTCAGCCTACCCTCTACGAAGTAGATTTGTATTTTTGAAAAACCAAGTCTAAAAACTGATAGAGTCTACCCGCTCTAACATTAACATAAATTGGTGATATTAATAATTCCAACGCACACGAATGATTTTTATATACCATTGTCACTATTCGATTACTTTTTAGAAGCGCAGTGATGACAAAAAAAAGTAAACACTTCAACAACATTTCAAATGCAGTAAACAACTGTTGTACTCGTGTATCCAGTTACATCCTCGCCCAACGTTTTATAAAACCACACCCCTTTGTAATAAACCCATTACGCGGAAAAAATGCAAACTTTTTTTAACAGCAAGAAATTAATGACCCGGCAATTATGATAAACTATATTAGATCAAGAGTGGAACGTGACACTGCCTCCTTTGTGGAATGCCGCTGAGTGACACTAGTAGTAAACAAATAGGAACCATTCACCATAGGAGATCTTCGACAATTTGGCAACTTATCGAGCAACTTCTTCAACATACTGATGAAGAAAATATTGGAAAAAGCTAAAGTTACTGAAACAGGCACAGTGAACACCAAAGTCCACATGGCTTACAACTTTCTCACCTGGCGCTTTTAGGAAAAAAAATTTCTACAAACGACATCAGATTGGTCTTTTCCAAGCTAAAATCATTTTAGAACAAAAATTCTCATAACAAAATATCTAATCTATTTAAGAATAATTTTTTCATTAATTTGGGAACTGTAAAATTTAATTGTTTCATTACTCATTTTCATTTTTTTGATTTACGCTTTACTGATATTTTGAATTTGATATGTAAATTGCTTTTTTATATTTTATTTTGTATAGCTATATTATTTCTAATTCCACTGTGTTTTTATGCGCATATTTTTAATTGCTTTTAAATTATCTGAGCAGTGGTATTCAACATGGAGTAGTTTTTATTGTAATTTGTTACAATTGGCCGTAAGGCTTTAAATTACAAAATCTGTGCAAATAAATAAATAAATAAAATATATAGAACTTCGATTCCTGAATTATCGTTCGTTATTTGAACGACTTTTTTATGTATTACAGTTCAACCTCGATATAACGGCCCTCAATATAACGATTTCCTCGATTTAACGAATTTTTTGAAATCCCCAACAGCGCTCCATAATATCTAATACAAAATAAACCTCTCTATTACGAATACGTTTGTCAAAAACCTCGTTATAACGAATTATCAACCATTGCAGTGACACAGACACACACGAAATTATTTTTTTGGCTTAAGCAAAGTTTTCCAAGTTTTTCGATAGAAAATCATATTTGTTTGATGCTTAGTAAAATAAGCACTGATAGTTGTCGTTGCTGTTAGCTGTAAAGTTCTAATGGCAGGGGAAAAAAGAGATGTTAAAATTTGCTTTAATTTATTAGCGGAAATCGTTCGCTATAACACGGTATGTAGATGATGATTAATAAACAAGGTTTATTTATCTCTTTATAACGAATGGAAGTGCAACTTCACCTCGATGTAACGAACCTCATTTTAACGAATTATTCAATATAACGTTTTTTTTCTGATCCCCTTGAGATTCGTTATATCGAGGTTAGACTGTATTTGTAAAATTAAGAAAAAAAATCTCACACGAATTTTCATAATTTAACAAACATCAAATGAATCCCGTGTATGAGATGTCACAAAGTCACAAATTGTATTGTATATTTTGTTTCAGAGCAAATTTTCTTTCTAATGAATATGAAAAATCACCCCGAAAATTGTTTAATTGTTATTAGGGGCCGTTCTCTTATATTTTGACATTGGAGTTATTTGTCTTTGTTCCCCCTTTTCACGGGATAGTAATTCAAAAGTAACAAAGTCGGGTAAATCTTTAAAAATACAAATAAATGATTATGGAATTCTAGAAAAATACAATGTATGCTAGAATTACTTTAGTTTATAAGTCACTTCTATGTAAATAACTAATACTCTTAAGGAAATAAAAGCCAGCTATATTGTGGCGCCAATATCATTCAGTTCTTCAGATCTCAATTCATTTGGCCATTTCGCAGAACCTTTTGTGAACTTCTAATATTTGTAAACTAAACTAATCAAGATCTGTTCGACAGTATTCGAATATCTATAACATATCTAAGCGAAGCGCCTTTCAAGCACTGTGCCCAAGTATTGAATTCAATATAACACAAGTCAATTAATACCGAACGTTAAAGAGAATGACTAGACAAACAAACTTTGCATGGCCACATCCCGCCATACCATGGAAGGGGGTGGGGGGACCATTTCCTCTATTATTAATGTTAACTGGCTGATGACTTGGTGAAGAACTGCATGGACACATGTATGTAGGTATGTACACATATCTATAGAATAATCTGCCTGAGGAGAAATTAAGTTAACGAAATAAAATTAAACAACACAAGAAAGTGTAGGAAATGATGGGCCAAAACATGGTTACCGTAAACAAGTTTGGACACAAACAAATGCCGGACAATAAATGTTGAGACGATAGCAAACAATTGAATTTGAAATTTATGTTAAAACATTAATGAAGAGGAATGTTTTCTTCTTTTTTTTCCAAAGAATTTGATTTGCTTGATGAACGAATGAACGAAATGCGAGATGACCAACTTTCATTTGTATTCACATTCAAATTTGCCAAAAATAGTCAGACGGCCAGACAGACGATCGGCCGGCCGGCACGGTTGGTCTATAATAATAAAGATTATTTGAAATTGAATGATCATTTATGGCACACTTACCCATCAACCAACCATGATGATGATGGTGATGAAAAGAAATTTCTGATTTGTTAAAGGGTTAGACTATGACTGAAACATAAAATAGAATTTAGTTTTGTAAAAGTTCGGGGAGAGTTAAGAACAAAGTCATCCAGCTGAAAGATAAGATAAGTGTTAACCAGCAGAAATCGAGGATACGGCTAAATTTTGCTTAAAAGTTTAGAAGCATGATAAAAACGCAGGTGACTATACTAAGCTGCCAACAGCACCGGGATATTATTTATCGAGTATTTGAAAATGTGTCACTTCGAGAATAAAATAAATCAAAGGATTAGTGTGTAAAAGAATGTGAATGAACACATCTGCCAGAAGTTGTTGTATTTGTGACCCGCGAAAAGAAAACATATAATGAATATTTAGAATTATGCCACCGCTCCAAAATCCGCATAAAACTGCCTCGGATAATTTAATGGCTTGTGGACGATCACTTGCCGGGTTTCCGATCCCCAGGTGCGGCAGTGTTGCTTCTTAACATCTGATTAAAAAAGAAACCCCTGGATGGACAGCACGGCAGACGAGCGAGTCTTTTAATATAATATTTAATGGGTAGAATCTTTTTTTTTGTAATATATAAAGGAAATCTTAAAAAAAACCAAAATTTCTAATCAAAACCTTCCAGCAAAGCGATCTTCACATCGGAATTCATATCCTGTCATTCCAGTATACGTTGGTTTCGTTTTATGAACCTTTAGGGTTCCGGGACCATGTTTCAGTTTGTAAATCGCAAAAAGATCATAATTAATTCGTAATAAAATATTATTATACAAATATTTCAGTCCACGAAAGAGTATGTTATTTCTGCAGGTCCGATTTGTCATATTTTTAATCTCAATCGATCTAAAGATCATGTTACATATGTTCGTGCGTATTCCACATAACATTCCATGTAGGAACATACGAAGAAAATCTCTCAAATCAGGAAGTAATGCACGATCTTATTTGTATACTCACTGGCCTTCTGTTTAATACCGAGCTGAGCCTTTTTTTTGCTCGAAAAGTTTATACATCTTTTCTAAATGATCCTAGGAATAATCCAGAAAAATATTTTTTTCTTTTTTCCTTTTTGGCTTTTCGGAAAAAAACTCGAGAAAAAATCTTTTCTAAATTTCAATATCAATTACTTTCAGATTATTCTCACACTAACCTTACTATGGATTGGTAGCTCATTGGCGAAATCAGTTCAAAGTCAACGCGAGGATTATGATTACGTACGTAGGCTCCCAAATATTTATCGAGGCCGGAATGATGCTGAAGCCGACGAACAAGAACGTCCCACAATCCAAAAATACTGGCAGAATTTCGTAAGGAATATTCCATTCCGATTCAATGTGACCAATTCGATTGGTAACCTCTTCAATGCAGGAACACAGTCAATTTTAGAAGCTCCCGTTGGGGTCCACGAAGATGTCGAGCCGAATAGAAGGAGACGTAAGAGTCCCAAACGGAAATCCTCCATAAAAAAGACTAAATCACGTAGACGATCACATGCAAGGGATCATCGAGATTATTACAACTATGGCCATGTCCAGGGTGATTACCGTCAACTACAACTACAACCCATCGGCATGGATGAGAGAAACGTTATGCACTTCTACGATCCAAATTCTGGAAGTTACTATGCCCTGCAGTTAGTATCACCACCGGGTCACTATTATACTCCAAGTCAGAGTGCCTACGATGCCGACGAAGAGGATGATGATGATTCGTACTACGGCGAGGATCAACACAACCACCATCATGATCATGAAGATCATGATCACGATCACGAAGATTTTGAAGATCAAATTGCTGAGTCAGACCATGGTTATGATGAAGACCCACACCACGGAGATTACGATCACGAAGATTACAATGAAGTCGCAGATGCTGAAGAAGAATCACATAATGATTACGCCGATGACATTCAAGTAGCCGACAACTGGGGTTATAACGACGAAGATATTTTTGGCGAACGAAAACTCAAGGGGGCTTCGAAACCATTAACGTCCAAAACAACTGATAGTGAAATGATGCAGTCCATCAAAACTAAAATACCGCCCACCATTGTAACCTTCCAAAAACATATTTTAAAACCCGAAAATGAAGATGAGGTGAAGCTACTGCTAACGCCAGGCCGCAAACAAACTACGCCACAAGCAAGTGTTGAAGAAACAAGAAAACCGCAACAAAACAGAATCAAACCCACTTCAAGTGGCAACATGCCAGAAGATGTCGACACTGAGTCAGTTCGCAATGTTTTGGGTTCATTTATGAAAGATGACCCGATAAGCCGTAGAAGACAGAGTACGACCACGAAAACAAAGAAACGACAACGTTTTGTTGAAGGGCCACGACAGAGGGAACGTTATTATATTTATCCACATTTCTGGTAGTACTAAATGACCAATAAAAAAAAATCTTATTATATTTATTATAAATACATTTTAAACATGATGTTTAATTGTAAATACAGGGCACAATCGATTAACGGTGGGCAGAGTTGCAAAGGGTTTCAAAGAAGAGAAAAAAACGTGTTCCAAATTGAAAAAAAAAATCAATATCTAAAATTGAAGCCCACAATGGTTCGACAACAGCGCAAAGTAATTTATTTGGATCGATAAATTAATTCCTATCATATGCTTTTTAAGATTATTTCATGTAGCCGTGAGGGCTTCGTTTTGGGTGGTCCATTCTGAACGTGCTATTTTGGGCACAGTTCGAGCATTATCACACTAATGACACGAGTAATGTAAATCGGTTAATTGTATCGCTTGCACTGTGGCATGTGTCTCCGATGTGTTGAAACCACATGTTAACTAAGACAAATTCTTCAATTTTGGCCCAAAAATCCGTGATCATCCAACGGAAACTGACCGAAACTTTGCGGCCAGCATTGTCTTTGAGAATGAATGAATCAGGGTGTAGTGGCTTTTCGGACCAAATTCGGAAATTTTGCTTATCAAAAATGAGCGTCGTAGCCAGTTTATCTAAGACCCATTCATCTAAAAGACAACGTTATGGTAGGCCACAATGGGTTGAGTAGTCTGACCGGCGGATCGATTGACAACCATAAAATGGACGTAAAGTTTTCTCTTCTATAGAGTTTTCCAACAAAAGGTAGTATTTTGGTATTCAAAGAAAAATTAAATTTTTTGGAAATAAATGTTCGGATGTTTATTTCATAATAAAGAGCCAAATGGCCAACACGACCACGCTTACAGGACCATATCCTTTTCATGAAATTGTCCATAACCAAATCGCAAAGTGGCTGCTCTATGTCGTTGATAGCCTCACGAATTCTACCTTTTGGGTCTTGAAGGCCTTAGAGTATCGACTTTCCCCTAAAAAAAAATTGGTGAAAAATGAAATCGACTTTTGGTGCGAAAAAGTCCACAAACTCGATACTCAATTTAAAAAAAAGTTGATCTACAATTCCCTCTTAAAAAGAATTTATCAAAATCTGGACTGAAATATTTAGATTCGGCTATTTTGCGTCACATCGCCGAACTCCGATCAAAGGCCGATGTTTTTTTCTCTCTAAATCGTTTACGTTTTTTTATTACAACATTTTACTTGTCATATAAAAATCTATACTTTTATGGAACTATACGATCGATTTGAGAACTGAGAAATTCTTTTTGTTTTGTAAAGGTATTAGTATTGATATCATTTTAACTTTTTTTTGTTAAGTTTTAAACTTAAAATTGTATTGTAATGTGTCCATCAATACATTTTGATTTTAGTTTTGAATAAAAATCCGACTTAAAAAAATTACAAATCACAAATAGGCCAAAAAATCTACCGTTTAATTTTATGGAAAGGTCGAAAGTTCAAAAAGTCGACTTTTGATTGAAACTATATAACCCTACCTTAGAGCAGATCGACATGGATCCCGATTTTTCTCGAAAAGTCGTATGTTTTTTTGTTTGACGAAGCCACTTTTCAACTCAGCTTATATGTTAACAAACAAAAATGCCGCATCTAGGGATCGGAAAACATGGACGGGATCGTCAAGAAACCAACACATCCTCAGAGTATGACACTTTAGTTTCATTACTGGACCATGTTTTTTTTTTTAAATGCTTATTTCGGAGCTATTTTTTTTTAAATGAAATGATTTGAATTGCCTACATCTAAGCAATATTTTCATTATGGCTATGTTTGTACAGACCTGCTGGTCCCTCCTAGGCTTCGACTCACAAAACGAAATGATAAGTCGAAAGATAAAAATATAGTCGACTTTTGATTACGAAAATCGACTTTTTGGTCTCGACTTTTTTTTGTTTAATTGCAACTTTTTCAATATTTATGATTCATTTAATTAAATGTTTATACACATTAAATTTACAACTGACGCGAAAATTTTCGCAGTTTTATCTGGCGGTGGAGCTAATATAAAGGCTGCCACAGGAAAAGAATTTTGGGCAGTGTAGCTCATTTCAATAATTACAAAATCAACCAACCAGAAATAAATATCACAGACACTGCAATTATTGTAATGAGTAAGCAGACAATATTGAGATCATTGCTGGAACTCCTTCTGAGGGTAAAAATATTGTTCAGTTCTTTGACTACTCAAAGAACTCAAAGATATCCAAACGGCAATCAGGGATAAACAGCCGTTAAAGCCTAAATTAAAAAAGTCCGGACCGGGTGTAATTGTTATTATGGTAACCAAGGTCCGTAATGATACAAGTTCACGATCTAAAGCACCAGATATATTTACAGGAAATTGAAAATAAAAATAACCGTGATGCATCTAGCGCAATACACAACTGAGAAAGTTTCAGTAGTGCAAACCGACTTATATATATCCTTCTCCTCAGTAAAAACATACAAGTCTCATATTCCAATGTATCCGAAAGTCAAAAGTGAACGTGGGAACGACCTACGGATTTTACATCTGGCGAAATGTCATAGTAATAACCTCCAAATACCGAATTTTACAGATCGAAATTGTATTACACGTTTTGGGCGGAGTAAAAAAGCTATAAGATAAACAAAACAAGACCTAATGCGGCCCTCACACGATACAACTGGTTGAACAACCAAGTTGGTCGGTCTCCTCACACGCCACAAATTGTCAACCAATTTCTTATCCAATCTCATTTGCAAATATTTTTCATAGCGTCAACATGAACGCATATGTTATTATTTTATACTAGTAAGTTGTAATGCGCCTATGGCGCCCGTTAATTTGCTTGACAAAGTATTTGTTACTTAATTTTAAAAATTTTGTAAAAAATATTTTGAAAAAACTATTTTGTAAAAAAAAATTTCGAAAAAAAATAAAAATTGTGGAAAAAAATTTTTTGCTGAAAAAAAAAATTTTTGTTGAAAAAAAAAATTTATGTTGAAAAAAAAAAATTTTGTTGAAAAAAAAAATTTATGTGGAAAAAAAAAATTTTTGTTGAAAAGAAAAATTTTTGTGGAAAAAAAAAAAATTCTTGAAAAAAAAAATTTTGTGGAAAAGAAAAATTTCTTGAAAAAAAAAAATTTGGAAAAAAAAAATTTTGTTAAAAAAAATTTGGGGAAAACACAATTTCTGTACAAAAAAAATATTATTTTTTTTATTATTATTATTTATAGAATTATTATAGAATGCCTATTTAAATTCCTACGTACTGCGTGACAGAGTCAGTGAATCAGTGAATCAGGGAATCAGTGTATCAGTGAATCAGTGTCGAGGGTAAATATATATATATTATTTTATATTTTTTTTTTTCAATTATTTGTGTTTTATAATATCTATAATTTTTCCCCACATTCTTATTCACATTTTATGTGATTTTTCAAAACACCGGTACAAAACTGTGTTTACTTCATCAATGACAAAATGCGAATAAAGTAAAGAAGTTGAATGACTAGCTCTCACACGTACCAACCCAGGTGGACAACTTGAGCTGAAATTAAAATTATTTGATTTTCATCCAACCGACGACCAACCTAAGAACAACAAGCCCTCACAATACTTGGTAAAACCATTAAATTATATGGCTTACAGTAATCTCTCAGCCATGTAGAAGTTTTTAGCAGTTCGGAGCCGTAGGTCCCGGTCAGTGAGTGTACAAATTATGTCGTGCACAGCTCACTGATTCGTGTGATGTTCCCCGTCGGTTCATACATGGAATTTGAATGGAAATAAGTAAGTTGGGATATGTTCATTATTCTTCGATCTATTGAACAGGATATGTGGTTCAAGATCTAAGTAGACTTTTTGGTTTAGGTACCATAAAATCGTAGTGACCTGAACTCTTTTTTTTTTCCATTTTCTTACGCTTTAAACTTGAATTTGTATTGGTTTGAATAGATTGTATTATTTTCAATAAAAAGTGGCCAGTGCTTTCTCATTAGATTCTATTGTAATTTTTTATAATACAATTATTACAAATAATAAAGTTCGGAAAGTAAAAAAGTCTAAAGGTCGAAAATCGGCATTTTGTCGCCACTATGGAACCTCCTAAGTGAACTTCTTGCGGATATTTATTGGTTTGGAATATTAGCATTCGGTAAAGAGTAAACAAAGAAATATTTAAATATTAGCCAAGCCAAACTCACACAAAAATTACCCACTATGCTTCCTTTGTATTTTTCTCGAGGTAAATCCTGGACAAGCTTTATACATAAAAACATAAATATGAAGGAGTAGGGGTGTTGCATGATGGTAGCCGAAGACTTACCCTCTCCTCCCAGAAGACTTGTCGCGGCATTTCAATGACATTTGTGTAACACGCACACTTATCCTTCTGTCTATATATTCCGCGTAGTATATGAATAAGCATGCAATTGACAAACAAGAATCTTCATTTAGAATAACCGTCTGAATGACTTATTTTAGGAACAAGACGTTTGAAACTCGTAAAGGCTCTTGTGTAGACGGTATAACTGTTATTTATAGAGCGAACTACAAGGTGTTGTTAACACTACAATGAAGGCTTTCGTTTATTTGCATGTTGGTTTGTTAGACTAGCAAACATTTTTTTTTTATAAATATCGATTCCTATTCTATGTAGAGATGATTTATATGTATAAATATGAGTTGTTGTGGGCAACCTTTAAAAATCTGAGTAGAGTAGTGTGTAAATGGTGTACAATTTTTACAATAACCCCTGTTTAGAGCTAACCAGCAGATATAAACTGGTTAGGAGGGGAAAAATAGAGTAAAGTTTATAAATAACTACCGAAAACATTCCAATTACCTGTTTGTATTCTTATTTTATAGGTCTTCACGCTGCTGTTGCGTATAGTTCACGTTACAGTTACTGATTATTGCTTGATCACGTATTTAAATGTATTGACAAAACTTTCCAAAAATAAATGAACAATTTATTTTTCAAGTCTATAAAAAAAAGTAAAATGTTAAGTCTCAAGAAATAAATCAACATCAATAACTTAGTACGATAAATGCATTTCTTTTACTTACTTAAACAAATTACTATACTTATATAAAAACTAATTATTCTATGTTGTGTGTGTGTCTAATTGCATTAACTAAAGCGAGGTATAGACGTTCGGAATACAACATCGGTTGGTATCATCTGAACGATCTTAATGCTATGCCTCTTTGGGTAAATCTACATGTTTGACAATTTCCAAATCATCAAAATATGTATGCAACATAGCATTTTTAGCAGATATCCGATCATTGGGATCATAAACCATCATTGCCTAAAAGGAGACAAACAGAACAAGGGAAAGCCAATTATAGAGAATTTTTAAAAGTACGACATTTCGATCAAAACTTACTTTGAAGAGATCATATGCCTCATGTTTGGCAATTATTTCGGGAATATTCGATTTTTCCCATCGGGGAAATTTGGCCTTATAGTCGGGCAATTGTGATACACCAGGCCATGTGGTTTCATCCGGGGTACCCAGAGTACGGAATATCCTATACAGCTGATCAATTTCACTATCTCCCGGGAATAATGATCGACGCATAATCTATAATAGAAATTATCCATTACTGTTTAAATATAAAGAAACATTTTCGATCATTTGGATACTACTTACCATTTCGGCAAAAATACAGCCTAAACTCCATATATCCATGCCGGTGGCGTAAAACTTTGTACCCAGCAGAATTTCTGGTGCTCTATACCATAATGTCACAACTTCATGCGTATATGCTCTCATTGGCATGTTAAAAGCTCTCGCTAAACCGAAATCGGCCAGTTTGATGTTACCTGATGCATCTACGAGTAAATTTTGTGGCTTTAAATCTCGATGAAGAATTCGGTTTGTGTGACAAAAGGAAATGGCATCGAACATTTGAAACATATAGCTCTAAAAAAAAGAAGAGAAAATTAACATCTTAATACGGATATAAGAAGTAAATTTCTTCAGTGTAGTACTAGTAGTTCATAACAGATTTGACAAACATAGATATTCTCAATTTCAAAATACAATCAGAATACCTAACACTCTGACATCTATGATTGTTTCTTAGGTCGAGGCCATGCAATGAGCGCAATGTTCTATTTCTGAGCGGCGCCGCCTCGGCTTAAGGTTGTGAAAATATCCATTACAAGTTTATTGAATAGATTGTAAATACGAACAGTACAAATTGAAAACATTTAAGCCTCGGCTTAAGGTTGTGAAAATATCCATTACAAGTTTATTGAACAGATTGTAAATACGAACAGTACAAATTAAGTTGAAAACATTTAAATAAGTAAGTGTTCGTTTGTTACGGATAGATAAAGTTAAAGGATTGAAAGCATAAGACTTTTGAGTTTTGTTTACCCATAGATATAAACTTTATGTCTCTATAAATTTTTAAAGGAAAGCCACCGAGCCTTTTGCACAAGAAGTTCGTAAGACTTTTTGCTAGTGGACTATACTCGCAGTCCCCATTGTCGTACCGTGCAAGAGTGCGTCTCAGTCTTAGAACATAGCCTCGTCATTGATCTCAACAACTCGCAATTTCATTCACCAGTCTTATGCGAATTTCTCATTATTCGCTTATAAAGACCAGTGGACTTGGCAACATTATCGCTTCACAGTTTGGGCCTTGAAGCCGCCGTCAGCGGTTTTGCTCGACAATCATCTTTTCACACAAAGCGCATTTTCATCTAGGCGTCTATGTTAACCTTTAACTGTGAACTGTGATTGTCAGGAAGTCGCAATTTTGTTTAACGCTGAGCCCTTTAGCTAATTAATTTTTTTAATGGCCAGAAATGGTCGACGTGGATTTGGATGATATTCGGTTTCAGAGGATTGAGCGCCATACCACGCTACAATTGGGTTGACAAAATGCGCTATAAATAATGGCAATATCTACTCTTTCGAATGAACCTATTCAGCAAAGACTCTGGCAGAGGGACTATTTGAAAAGAAATCCCTGAGTGTAGACATCTACAATGAAGTTTGAATAAGGAGCTTGGTCACCTCAACACAGTGGAACTGGGAAATTGTTTTGTTAAAAACTGTAATTTTAAACTAGCTGGTCCGAAATTGTACAGAGGTGAAGCGCATATTAACAGCAGCGTACTATCCAAATTAGTCTGCCATTTACTCTCCCGGCAGAACTAGGATATATGTAATTTCTCATCTCGCGGTGTTAGACAAAAGAGTACTTCAACTTGTACTCCTTTTGTTTGTCTACGGGTCGGGCAACAGTTATAGCATCATATCAATTTGCTCAACAAACCTTTATCAACTTGGGAGTGAAGACATCCTTCTTTTTGTCCATCAGCTTTTTCAAATCCATATTAAGATATTCGAAGACCATGTAGAGGCTGGCATCGGCTACAACAACATCGAACAGCTGCACAATGTTGTCATGTTGCAAATCCTTCAAAAGGGAAATCTCACGAATGGCCGTTGATGGTACACCCTCTGTCTCGCTGCAAAGTAAGCAAACAACAATTAAAACATTAGTTAAATCCAAACACTTCAGATAATATAAAAACCATCAATAATTAGTTACCTCCCTCTCCGATAACGATATGGGGAAGCGTGAGAAAAAGAAAAACAATTAATATTTCAGTTCGCAATAATTATTTGTTAGTTTCCTTTGATGATGCACCTGATGGCAGACAAAGCCGAATCATGTGGTGCTACGTCTCACAATTATCAAATACACCGGAGCACGTACATGATTCGGATGTTGTCCAGCACCATTCCTAAGGAAAGGAATAACAACACTTTTTACTCAAACAGATTTTACAGATGGAAGATCTTTCTGGTAGGGCTTGGGATCAATTGATAGTTTGTTTCAATAGAAGACATGACTTTCGACGCCATCACACGTACAAACACATTGACATACGAAAGGAGGCAAAGGCAAATGACATTCATGAAGGACATTTGAGCAGAAGCATAACAACAACAACAGCAGGCAGGCACCTGTGTAATGCCACGACCTCCTCATCACTAGTTTAATAACACAGCACAGCAGCACACAATAACAACAAACAGAATCATACAAAAACAAAGCCTTGTCTGGTGTCTGGCGTGCGAATGTAGGTGTGGGGGCACGCAAAACACAGACGCCATCAGAAAAAGGACTTTGTTCTACTTGATTGCTCTATAAATATTTTGGTTTCTCTTAAGTACTTTGCATATTATTAACAAAAAAATATCACATTTCGATGAATTTACCTTTCCAAGCGTATTTTCTTTAGGGCCACATCCTTGCCAGTTTGCTTGTCTCGTGCCTTGAAGACTATTCCGTATGTGCCCTCTCCAATTTTCTCGATTCTTTGAAAGTTTCCAACGTCGTGCATTTTCCCCCAATAGTTTTGAACATTCACTCTTTAAAACGAAGGTGGCGATAACGCTGACAAACTTATTTATGCCTTTAATTTCGACAAATTACTTTTATGGAAATTAATATGAAGAAATTACACGCGCAAAAGCACCCAAACAAACAAATGCCATCACTTCACGAAAAAGCCGCAAAAATTCTATCTGTTATCGAAGAAGCCAGCTAACTAAGAGAGAAGATAATGTAATCGATAACATTACAACATTATCATAAGTTATCGCAGTGCAAGGTTGTATTGCAGTACTTCGTGGTTGTTGAAACGGATAAATGACAGCATTGCCATGCAAGACGGAGAGATGTTTAAGTGAATGGCACAGCCGTGGAAGGTGCATTAGAGATGTCGATCGGAATAGAATTTTAGAAATCGCGGTATTAGAGATTTTAAATAATCCATTTCCTTTGATTTCGGAAAATAGGACTGTGAGACATCTCATCAAACTTCGCTGGTCCAGACGCATTAATTGGTATCTCTTCGTGTATCTATGATTGTTGATTAATCAATTGTAGGCTAATTAAAAGCATGTTCTCATGTATGTTTCACCCATTTTGTGACGACAAAGATGTGACAGCTTTGTTACAGACTTGTAACAGTAGATGTCAGTAATTAGCAACATTTGAAATAAATTTGAATATTTTTTTTTATTACAAGTTTTGGTTTTTTTTTATAGGAAATACGGTTTCAAATACAAGTACGCCCTTTATTGGAAATGTTTAGCAAATGGCTTGAGATGTCTGTAAAAATTCGGTATGTAAAGTTTTTGAGGCGTAATATTTGTTATGTGTTGCGTATTAATTCGTATTTGTATGCAATTGACAGTTTACCAGCCACATATTTGTTGTAGCTGGACTCAGTAATGTCACTGAAACATTGCGGCTAGCAACATTTTGGTTTATAAACATTTACCAGCATCACCTCTCTGATGAAACAGACATATGGAGAACAATAGGAGCTTTGTAAATAATGAAATAGAGATCAAAGTAAGTCATGAAATAATGAAAGAGAAATTAAAGTATGATAAATACGCAACCGCTTTTTTTATTTGTCTTTAAATATTTAATATTTATTAAGTTGTTATGCGCCTACGGCGCCCGTTGAAATATGGAAAAAAAAATTTTGTTGAAAAAAAAAAAATGTTGGAAAAAAAAATTTTTCTTGAAAAAAAAAATTTTTGTTCAAAAAAAAATTTTTTTAAAAAAAAAATTTTTGTTAAAAAAAAAAATTTGTTGAAAAAAAAATGTCTTTTTCTTACTTACTTATTTCCCTGAACATTCCATGAAGCAACAGACGGGTAACTTCTCTCGAACAGTGTGCTGTGTACGATATAATTTGTATACTCACTGACCGGGACCCACTGTTTAAATCCGGCTCCGAACGACTAATGCTTTTCTAGAGAAGTTTTACATGGCTTAGAGATTACTCTCTTACTCGTAAAGTCGCCAACAGCCGCTGAAAAATATTTGATGGTCTTATCCGGTTTCGAACTCGGGTTCTTCAGTGTGATAGTCGCACACACTACCTACGTTTCGGCAAATTTCTTGAATTCGTACAAGGGATTCAAGCGGAAAAAGTCACGATACACCTCCGGATCGGGCAAATCGTAACGTGAGATATTCGTGCTCCTTAGATAAGACCTTGTTCAGCCAAATTTTCCCCGTTCGAATCGGTTTTTTTATTTCTTAACTATAAATCCAAAACCGGAAACCCAACACTCACCCCCTGATCAAGGACCTGTTGAAATACACATTTAAACAACAATTGTTATAAGCTTTTCTGTTTTTTTCTCTTTATTTATTTAGTTAAAGTCGCATCATTTTGATCAAAAAAAAAAAAAAATATATATTATATATATTCTTACAAATTTCATTACAAGAAAATGTTTGCTGTCACTCAACATCTTCTAAACCGAAAAAAAAGGCTAGCTAAAAAAAGTTTGAAGTACTCTAAATTAAAAATGTTTACAAAGTTTTGCTGTACTGGTTGTGCTAAGTACATATGGATTATGTACATACGTACATAGACATACATATGTACAGACCGACATATGTACCTAAAAAAAGAAGTATTTAACGTCTTCACTGTTTCACAAATTATTTAATTACAAATTACATCTTATTCTCTATGATTGGATCTAAAGAAAACGTAAATAAAACGGAAACGGAAAAAAAATCTGTATTAAAAAATTGGCTAAAATTCAAAACAAAGAACAGTTATGGAAACGGTTACTTTTTGTCAAAACGGTCGGAAACGGAAGGTACATTTCACTGTAATGGTGTGGACAATGGGGGCGGAGGGAAGAAGGACGTATGACGTGCACGGACAAATAAATTAAATGCTTTAAATGAAATTGTAGCTACATCTGAGTGTGCATGTGTGTGTGTGTGTTTGCCAATGTAATCAGTGTATTATTCGTTGTTGTTGTTGTGGTTTTTTTTTGTTTCTGAGAAAAACTTAAATTTTGATAATTATTTGAAATCATATCAAATCGTTGTGTTGGTTGGAAGAAAATCTAGTTTTGTTATCGTTGTTAAGTAAACGTTATTTAATGGGTAGAGGTCATTTTGTGTTTCTCTATCTTTCTTTAAAATCGTGTGCCTATTTGTTAATGCTTATGTGACTAATTTTTTTATTTAAATCGCTCTCTCATTTAAATTTGGATTATTTTCATTTGGTTTTTTTGTTTTTTTTTTTTTTTTATAAATTTTGGGTTAGTGCTTTTTTTCGTTTTGCTATTTTCTGTGTAGATTTTATGTATTTTTAAGTAAAATCCATAAATTTTTATTAAAGAAAATTAACATAAAAAGTTGTGGGTCTCTCCTGGTCTCAAGTTGATGTCGGTATCTCGAAGTCTCATGCTCATGCTCTCTGGATTTAGATTTAATGTTTTTCAAACCAATTTAGTGTATCGTCGTTGTGTCTAATATACTCTCTCTCTATCGCTCTCTTTCTGAAGCTATGGCAGAAAAACATAAGCGCTCTCCGGCGAGGACCTTTTTGAGGACTGCTCTGCTCTCTCTCTCGCCCTCTCTTTTGCTCCCTGTCGTTTATTGCATTCGCTGGATGTGTGGGAGAGCGCTTCGGTGGTGGTTGTGTTGATTTCGTCTTCTTTTTTGGTTGAGATTGAACATGGAGATGTTGTGATGGTGGTTGTTGTTGTTGTTGTTATTGTGTAAGTCAGGAAATGTCAACTCAACTTTTGGTCTTTTTAGTTTTATCATCGGCTGCTGCCGGTGGGGCGGCCTCCTTGTGCTCAATGTTGGCTGCAGCCGTATCGGCCATTCGCTTGTATTTGCCAACCAGATCGGGTAAATCGTAAGCAATGGCCACATCCAATTTGGTAATGGGACAGCCGCGGAAGTACGAGCAGGTTTCGGCCAATTTCTTGAATTCGTACAAGGGATTCAAGCGGAAGAAGTCACGATACACCTCCGGATCGGGCAAATCGTAACGTGAGATATTCGTGAGTGTCGACAGGCCCTCGTAAATGTGATAGTTCTGGGGATTTTCAATAATTGTATCGGCAATACGCTTCTTGTTGCCAAACAACGACTTGTGATTGTAGTACGTATTGAGATAGCAGTCAACCATTTTGGCGTGATTACGGACGCGGACCTGCAATCGAATGAAATTAGTACACTTTCTCGGTTTTCTCAGTTTGAAGGAAACTACTTACAGCAAAACGACGCGCACTAGCAATTTTATTTTCAATTCTCTTGTCGACAGCCGTACGAAGATCTCGGAGGAAAGCTCTCTCCTGGCCCAACAACAAGCGGGCGGGTGAGCCTTCCTGGTAGGGATGCGACCACAACGATGTGGTGTACACCAATGGCGGCTGAGCCGAAGACATCAATGGCGAAATATTCCAAATCAAAGCACTCTGCACACGCAACAATTCTTCGGGCTTGACCGTGTCGGCCTTATTCAAGACGATGCGTGTCTGATATTCGCGACCCTTCAATTGATCCAAAATGGCTTCGGTTTCAGGGCCAACATCAAGTTTTGCCGGATCGTAGACCAAGAAAATAATATCGGCACGATCAATAAACCATTGGCAGGCATCGTTGAAGGGGAACAGGCGCGACACCTGTTTGCGTACTTCCAAAATTCCGGGAATTTCCACAATATTAACCTAAAACCACAAATATCCATTGAGAACGTTTGAATGCGGGACCAGAGCTCACTTCGTCGCGCTTACCTTCTCCAACAACTTATTGGGCATTTTCAAACCACGCAAGCGATCCTCCAAGCCTTGGCCGAACTTCTGCAAGCCAGAGAAAGTGTAATCGGCCGCCAATTGGGTGCCATCCAAAACTTCAGTCTCATTGCCCCACATCAGTATGTTGAAATAGGCCGGCGATGGTTCGGCACCTTAAATCAGACACAACAATAAATTACAAAATATGGCCCGCTCACCAAACTTACCCGATCTCAGCGAATGAGCGGTGTATTCATTGTCGGTCAAATAGTTGATGATCGATGATTTGCCACCGGACCAGGGACCCATGAACAAAACCAATGGCTTGGAGAAGATCTCGGGATCGCCATAGTGACGATTGCTCAAGTCGCGATATTTGTACATGACTTCCAGGGGCTTGATGGCATTTTCATAGGTGCGCTTGATGTCACGCAAAATAATCTCGGCCACATTGTCCACAGCCTTTTCGCGGGCATTCGACTGATCGTCCAGTTGCAGAAGTTCATTGATGTGATCGCGGCTTCTGCGGTGGGCGGGAATTTCACCTTCCTACAAATATCACTCAGAGAAATTAAGGAGAGTTGTGGTGGGGCAATCGTACGATCTAAAACGGTTTTGTGCTACTAATTTCACAGACCTGGGAAAATCGTAAGCTTTTGTTTTTTTTTTTTTTGCAAGAAAATTGTTTTAAATCTGTTAAACGGTGTCTATTGAGTTCTTAGTGTCAATGCTGATTTTTTAAAAATCACCCCGTTTTGTTGAAGAAATAAAAAGCTACCACATATTTTTGGGTATCGCGGGAAATTATGAAAAGGTCTCTTCAAGCAAAAACGTATAAAATCCTTGAATAAATCACGATTCATTGATAACAACGATTTCCCATACAAACTGGAAAAGTGGTTGGCAACTCGTTTGATAGACGTAATCATGCGGCTGCAAACTCTTGATGACACTATTTTCTTCATTCACAGCCTAGGCCACGATGTCGAACGACAACGTTCGCATGGTTTTTTCTAGAGATAAACAGCTGATTTCAAAGCCACTAAACAGCTGTTTGTCTCTCAAAAAACCATTCGAACGTTGTCGTTCGACATCGAGACTTAGGCTGTCAGTGACTGTCTTAGGTATGGGGTCGACGTTCGAAGTCTGCTTGGCTGTTGGGACATGTTAGTGATGTGAAGAATAAAACCGGTGCCCTTTGCTCAAGAACAACTGAGAATATTGCTGCTGTACCCATTTTTCTTAGAATACCAAAAAAACACCTCTAGTTGGAAAACCCCGTATAATATTTTTCACATGAATGACAATTTTTCAAATTCTGAACATTATTTGCCCTCAGTTTCAATTCGAACGTCTATTTTTAGATTTTATAAAAACATATTTCCAAAGTTGTTTACTCGAAAAAGATACCTGGAGTTGCCAACCACTTTTCAGATTAGTAAAGGGTGTTTTTTTTATTGGGGTATAGAACTTTAAGTTGGCATCACTTTTTTAACTGGCGGCCATTTTGTCAGCTGTCAAGTGATTAATATTTAGTTTGGTTTGCCATTTCATCATGAACAGGTTGACAAAAGAACAACGCTTGCAAATCGTGCAAATTTATTTCGAAAGTAATGGTTCAGTTCGCGAAGTTCACCGCAAGCTCCGTCCATTTTATGCCATTACATCCACAAAAACTGACTGTTTGGTGTGCTCTATGGGCTGGTGGAGTCATTGGGCCATACTTCTTCCGAAATAATGCTGGAGAGTCGGTTACCGTTAATGGATACCGGTATAGAGCCGACTATAACCGACTATTTTGTTCCCGAATTGGATGGCATGAATGTGGATGAGTTGTGGTTCCAACAAGTGGTTGAAAATTGGACCTGTAGAATTGGCTTTATTCGAGCCAGCCGCGGCGGCCACATGCCCGAAATCATATTTAAACATTAATGGCATAAAATTATCCTTCCAATAAAGCCAAATTGATGGACATTAAAACGATTTTCTTGTGTTTTATTTCAATTCGAAGTTCTATACCTCAATAAAAAAACACCCTTTATGATTTGCGCCGAATAGTTTTCAATCTTAATCGGACCGTAGAATAAATGCTGAATGAGGAAAAACTAAGCGTTTTCACCACGTTTTCCCATATTTGTTTGATAGATTAGCAAAGATACAGTCGTAATAATATCTGTTGTCATATTTTTACGTCCTTTTCATAATCTAACACATGCCACAGGGTGACCCATAAAAGTTACAGGATTTCTATCGCAATGACATCGTTTTCAGTTTTCCAATTGTAAAACAAAACCATTTTTTTAAACAATTTTCAACAATTTCCCAAAACTTTCCCCCATAGTCATAAAAATGTAAACCTTTGTTAATTTATTTAAAAATTTTAGAATTAAAACCTTTGTTAAGAAAAAAGGTTAACTTTCGATGCCAAAGGTGTGTTTTTTTTTTTAAATTTTTATGAATATGTGGGATAATTTTTAGCAGTCTGTGTGTGATGTTTCACTAAAAGCCGGGGAGTTTCTTTTTTTGTACAACTATTTGGTTTAATTGTTTGTTGCGTAACAAATAAGCGTTTCTCTGGGCGTGCATGCATATTTGATAGTTGACGAGTATATGTTTGCCGCATTACTGTTGCAATGAGTCGATCTGATGTTGAAAGGACCTTGGCACAACTCAATACTCAAGCAATAATTGTAAACGAAAAAAAAAAAAACGAACGAACGAACGAACTAGAATCATTAATCTTCCAACGGAAGGGGGAATGACAGAGAATGATGAACGATGTTGAAAGAAATCGCTTCCGCTTCAACAACAACGCTAGTGAGTGGAAAAATAAGATATACGAGTATTTATATATGTATGTAAAAGGTTAAACTTGTAAATTATTTTTTTATTATAGAGAGAGAGAGAGATATATATAAACGGAATACGTCAAACGTTATGGTGAATTGTAACCTGAAAACTTCAAACCAAAGAACAAATGATCAGTGATAAGTAATAAATAATTAAGAATATTGCCATACAGTACAGGGGTGTTTGAAAAGGGGAATCATGATCAGCAACATGTGGTGGAAACAAAAGTTCCCATATGGTCACTCTTACCCATAGCAATTCATCTTCCGGCCTCGTCTCCACATCATCCAATTCACCGTCGCTGTCGTCGTGCTCATTCAGCAGACCATCGCCATCTCGATCGCTATCGTTCTCATTTAGAACACCATCGCCATCGATGTCATCATCTTGATGATTGGGTATGCCGTCACCATCGATGTCATCGTCCTGATGGTTGGGCACTCCATCGCCGTCCTTATCTTCGTCTTCGTCATCGGGTATGCCATCGTTGTCCATGTCACTAACCGCGCCCACATCACGTTTCGACCGTTTGCCGGCACCCGGCTGTATGGGCAGCTGTTCATGCTTGTCGTCATCGTGTACATTGGGCGTACCGTCGCCATCAATGTCATTGTCATGGGTATTGGGAATGCCATCGCCATCCATGTCCGGATCGACTTCGTTCGGCAGGACATCACCATCAATGTCACTGTCATCGTCATTCGTTATGCCATCACCATCGATATCGAGACTGATCGGCTCCTCATCATTGGGCATGCCATCACCGTCGATATCATGATCCTGTTCATTGTCAATACCGTCGCCATCAATATCGGCGTCGTCCACATTGGGCGTACCGTCACCATCGATATCCGTATCGTGACTGGTGGGAATGCCATCGCCATCGACATCGTTGTCCTCGTGATTGGGTATTCCATCACCGTCCATGTCGTTGTCGTGGACGTTGGGAATGCCATCGCCATCGATGTCGTCGCCACTGGAAATCTTCCATATGTGGGTATTTAGTAATATGTTCTCAAATGCAAAATAATCTACAAACAACTGTTGCATATTTTTCTAGTTACGGGGGATAGGGCGGTGCTATTGTGCTGTTCATTACAGGGGGGTGGGGGATACTAATTAATCGATCAAGACATTTACAATTTATACATTCGTTTTTAATAGAGGATACAGTGGAAAGAGAAATGTAACGAACGACGTAGAGAATCCGATTTACTTGAATCCGATGCGAAAAGTAACTTCTTCATAAGTATCACAGAAGTCGTATTATTAGTCGTTTGGGGGGATGATAAGAATGGCGATAATGGATGAAACGTTTCAACAACTCAAATCTTACCCGTGGCAGTTTATCATCGGCCTCGCCATCTCTGTCGTCATGATGGTTTGGCATTCCATCGCCATCACGATCGGTATCCCGATGGTTGGGGATGCCATCCCCGTCCATATCATCATCCCTGTGATTGGGTATACCGTCACCGTCAATATCGTCGTCACGTTCATCGGGTATACCATCGCCGTCCAAGTCACGATGGTCCTCGTCATGAACATTCGGCACTCCATCACCGTCGATGTCCCGGTCATGAACATTGGGAATGCCATCGCCATCCATATCTTCGTCCAGTTCATTCGGTATGACATCGCCGTCGATGTCGCTATCATCGTCATTGGGTATGCCATCGCCATCGATATCGAGACTCTTGGGCTCCTCATCATTCGACATACCGTCGCCGTCGACATCGTGATCATGTTCATTTTCGATGCCATCGCCATCAATGTCTTCGTCTTCGTGATTGGGAGTGCCGTCACCATCGATGTCGGTGTCCTCATCGGTGGGTATACCGTCGCCGTCCACATCGTTGTCCTCATGATTCAGAATGCCATCGCCATCCATGTCGGTGTCATGGACATTGGGAATGCCATCACCATCAATATCATGACCTCTGGAAATCTTCCGTATTGTGGATATTTTAGAACTTGGATTTGTATTAAAATAAGAGTTAAGAGCGATCCCATTCAATGCTGAATTGAAATCGCAAACATATTTTAAAGTAGGGGTGTGCATGACAAAAAATAAACCGTGTGTTTTTGCTTGGACTGGACTGGTAGTCCAAGAGCGTTGTTGGGTTCTGTGTGTGTGGTCAGACGTGTGTGTAATGGTTTGTAAAGTGTTTCGAAATCTAATCAGTAAACCGCATTTGAAACCGATCTGTGAAGCAGTTACCAAATCGGTTTGCTTTGTATCGCCAACGGCGTTCAGAGGGTGAAGGATGATAAGAATCGTGACAAAATGTTGCATACATTAAAATCTTACCCGTGACAGTTTATCATGCGATTTCTTATCATCGGCTTCGCCATCGCCATCACGATCCGCATCATGATGATTGGGAATGCCATCGCCATCCATATCGTTGTCTCGATGATTGGGAATGCCATCACCGTCGATATCGTCATCACGATCATTGGGAATGCCATCACCGTCCCTATCATCGTCCCGGCAATCGGGTATACCATCACCATCGATGTCGCGATGGTCGTCGTCGTGGTCATTCGGCACCCCATCGCCGTCGATATCTTTGTCGTGTACATTGGGTATGCCATCGCCATCCATATCGTCGTCCAGTTCGTTGGGTATCACATCGCCATCGATGTCGTCATCATGATCGTTCGGTATGCCATCGCCGTCAATGTCGAGACTCTTTGGCTCATCGTCGTTTGACATGCCATCACCGTCGGCATCGTGATCCTTTTCATTGGCAATGCCATCTCCATCGATGTCATCGTCCTCATGATTTAGAGTACCATCTCCATCGATGTCCGTATCTTCGCCGGTGGGGATGCCATCACCGTCCAGATCAATGTCCTCGTGATTGAGAATTCCATCACCATCCATGTCAGTGTCGTGGATATTGGGAATGCCGTCGCCGTCAATATCGCCGACATGTCCTCTGGAAATCTTCCATAATGTTGACATTTAATACTCAGATTTATGTTGGCAAAAGTGTGTCAGTTGGCAGACCCATAAATAGGTCCACCGGGGGGGGGGGGAAAAAACGTTTTAAAACAGAAGGGGGATTTTGTGTGACGCAGTATGAAATTGTACTGTCTGTCCGTCCCAGAAAGACCCAGCATGATATCAAAGTTTTCAAGATAAGAGAAGAAAATGCCACAGACCAAAAGGGAATGGTAGAGAAACCACAGGTGTATAGAATAAGACTGATGACAAGAAATGATCACAGATAGCAGCGGGTGAAGAGAGGTCTATGATAAGAAAGGTGATCTTAGTGTGAAATCTTACCCGTTTTCGTTTATCACCAGATTTCTTATCATCGGCTTCACCGTCGCTGTGGTCTTGATCATTGTGGAAACCATCACCGTCGCGATCAATGTCGCGTTCATTGGGTATACCGTCACCATCAATGTCATCATCTTTCAGATTGGGAATACCGTCCGCATCAATATCATCATCGTGATGATCGGGTATGCCATCCGCATCCATATCACGATGGTCAATATCCTGAACATTTGGGACGCCATCGCCATCAATGTCCTGGTCGCGAATATTCAGCAGCCCATCACCATCCATATCTTCATCTTGGTCATTGGGTATCACATCGCCGTCAATGTCTTCATCCTCGTCATTGGGAATGCCATCGCCATCGAGATCAAGGCTCTTCGGTTCTTGGTCGTTCAACATGCCGTCACCGTCAACATCCTGATCATTTTCATTTGTGATGCCATCACCATCGATATCCTCATCCTCAAAGTTGGGCGTCCCATCGCCATCAATATCGGAATCTTGAGCTGTGGGCACGCCATCGCCGTCGGCATCGTTGTCCTCCTGATTGAGAATACCATCGCCATCCATATCCGTGTCGTGGACATTGGGAATGCCATCGCCGTCGATGTCATTAGCGAGACCTCTGGAAATCTTCCGTAAAGGTGGCATTTAGTACTCAGATTTAATTTAGCACAGTGATCGCTATAGGAGATCACCTCTATGGTTCAGAGGGAATTGTGGGAAATGCAGAGTATGTCATTGTGTCTGAGTGCCCAAGTGCCTTTAGACACACCCGGCGTTTATGTTTGTTTGTTTCTTTGTGTTGTTGTGGAATGTTTCATGACTTCTGAGAGGAAATCCTTTTTACGACTGTGGCTCTCAGAGATGGCCATGAAGTAGAGTGGTCGCAGAGTTGGGGGATATGTATGGTGATAGTAGGCTTTAATATCAATTCTTACCCGTAGCAATTTATGGCCGGATGTCTTATCGTCGGCTTCGCCGTCACTATCGTCCTGATGATTGTGAAAGCCATCACCGTCACGGTCAATATCATGATCATTGAGAATGCCATCGCCATCAATATCATCGTCTTGATGATTCGGAATGCCATCTTCGTCAATATCATCGTCATGCTGGTCCGGTATGCCATCACCATCCATGTCCCGATGGTCCTTATCTTGGACATTGGGAACTCCATCGCCATCAATATCCTGATCGCGAATATTTAGCACCCCATCACCGTCCATATCCTCGTCCATTTCATTGGGTATAACATCGCCATCGATATCTTCGTCTTGATCGTTGGGAATGCCATCACCATCGAGATCGAGGCTCTTGGGCTCCTGGTCATTGGACATACCGTCACCATCTATATCATGATCCTTTTCGTTTGCGATACCGTCGCCATCGATATCATCGTCTTCATGATTCGGAGTTCCGTCTCCATCGATATCCGAATCCTGGTCGGTGGGAATGCCATCTCCGTCGGCGTCATAGTCTTCATGATTGAGAATGCCATCGCCGTCCATGTCCGTGTCGTGAATATTGAGAATTCCATCGCCATCGATATCATTATCGTGACCTCTGGAAATCTTCCATAAAATCGAAATTTAATACTCAGATTTATGTATGTGTTGTGAGGCTTAGTCCTAAAGACAGAAGAGTAAACTGTGCGAGATGTCATTGTGTTTGTATATATCCGATTTGATCGGCGCTACGATCAATGTAAGACAATTTCGTTGTTGTCGTATGTGATATGTTATAGAGAACAAAGAAAATGTTGTTTTTGTTTGGAAACCGTAGGTGGGGAAACTGTCTTCAACACAGAATGGTATAACCAAAGTGTAGATAGAGTGGACGAAGAAGTGGATGATAAGAATCGTGATGGTAAAGTCTCTATATCAAATCTTACCCGTTTCTTTGTCGGACCAGATTTCTTATCATCTCCTTCGCCATCACTATGATCCTTAGCATTCGGAATACCGTCACCATCGCGATCCGTATCACGATGATTGGGAATGCTATCCCCGTCAATATCCTCGTCCTTGTGATTGGGTATACCGTCACCATCCATGTCGTCATCATGTTCATCGGGAATTCCATCGCTGTCCGAATCTCGATGGTCTTCGTCATGAGCATTCGGCACTCCATCACCATCGATATCTCGATCACGAACATTAAGAATGCCATCACCATCCATATCTTCGTCCAGTTCATTAGGGATGACATCCCCGTCAATATCCTCATCATCGTCGTTGGGTATGCCATCGCCATCGATATCGAGACTTTTGGGCTCCTCATCATTGGACATACCATCGCCGTCAACATCCTCATCCTTGTCATTGGCAATGCCATCACCATCAATATCGGCATCTTCGTGATTGGGAGTTCCATCTCCATCGATATCGGAATCCTGATCGGTGGGAATGCCATCACCGTCAGCATCAGAGTCTTCGTGATTGAGAATACCGTCGCCATCCATGTCCGTATCGTGAATATTTAGAATACCGTCGCCATCCATATCGTGGGCATGACCTCTGGAAATCTTCCATAAAATCGAAATTTAATACTCAGGTGTAATTTTGATGAGTGAGCCGGAAGAGAGTTTCTTTTTGTTTGTGGGTAGTTAACAAGTGACAGTTTGTGGTGCACATTCAGACCCACCAAAAATCCATCCAAAAACACCCGAAATTCAATATATTTTTGGTATGAAAAGTTACAGAAGAGAGAGAGAGAGAGAGAAGCCCCCATTTGTAAACCCTAGGCCAGATACCAATCATATGTAACAGAAGAAGTCAAAGAGTAGGCGAAGAAGTGCATGAGAAGAATCGTGGAACAAGTCTCTACATTCGATCTTACCAGTTTCAATTTATGACTAGATTTCTTATCATCTCGTTCACCGTCACTATGATCCTTTTTATTTGGAATTCCATCGCCATCACGATCAGAGTCACGATGATTGGGAATGCCATCGCCGTCAATATCCTCATCCTTGTGATTCGGTATACCGTCACCATCCATATCGTCATCGTGTTTATCGGGAATACCATCGCTGTCCGAATCTCGATGGTCGTCGTCATGAGCATTCGGCACTCCATCACCATCGATATCTCGATCACGAACATTCAGAATGCCATCACCATCCATATCATCGTCCAGTTCATTGGGAACGACATCCCCGTCAATATCTTCATCATCGTCGTTGGGTATGCCATCACCGTCGAGGTCAAGGCTCTTCGGTTCCTGATCATTCGTTATACCATCACCGTCCACATCACGATCCCTGTCATTTTCGATGCCATCTCCATCCATATCATCGTCGACAGCATTCAGCGTGCCATCGCCGTCAATGTCGGCATCGTCATCGGTGGGAATACCATCACCGTCGGCATCATTGTCCTCATGGTTGAGGATACCGTCACCGTCCATATCATAGTCGTGGATATTGGGAATACCATCGCCGTCAATGTCATTGCCTCTGGAAATCTTCCAATTGTTTGTATTTAATAAATAGACGATTCTAAAGGATATGTGTGTGTATAACTGCGATTCATGAGATATGGACCTGGCCACAGGCCCATTTGAAGTCTGGAGAGAATGTTTGTTTTGTCAGGAAAATAGTGTGCATAGTTGTGCTATTGAATGCATTCAATCGTGACAGTGAACAGTTTTACTGTGGAAAGAAGTTTAGTTTTGCTATGGAGTGCAAGGAGATGCTGTTTGAACGCTGTTTGGTGCCATACCATGCAACACCATCACCGTGGATTTGTGTACACAAGAAACATAGGAGTAGTATATGTCATATGTCTTACCCATTTCTTATCGTCCGATTCGCCGTCGCTATCGTCTCGGTCATTGGGTAAACCATCACCGTCACGATCAATGTCACGGTCATTCGGTATGCCGTCACCGTCGATATCATTATCTCGACTGTTGGGTATTCCATCACCATCGACATCCTCATCCTGGTGATTGGGCACGCCGTCACCATCTCTATCATCGTCTTGGTGGTCCGGTATACCATCGCCGTCCATATCCTTATGATCTTCGTCCTGGGCATTGGGCACACCGTCTCCGTCGATATCCTCGTCATGGACATTGGGAATACCGTCGCCATCCATATCATCGTCATATTCGTTGGGTGTAGCATCGCCATCAATATCCGGATCTTCGCTGTTGACCACACCATCGCCGTCAATATCGTGACTCTTGGGCTCCTTGTCATTCGGTATGCCGTCACCATCTACATCGTGATCCTTTTCATTGGCGATGCCATCGCCATCAATGTCATCGTCCAGATGATTGGGAGTACCGTCACCATCGATGTCGTTGTCGTCCTCGGTGGGAATGCCATCGCCATCCACATCATCGTCGTCGCGATTGGCAATCCCATCGCCATCCATATCATCGTCGTGAATATTAGGAATGCCGTCGCCGTCAATGTCGTCGTCGTCCTCGGTGGGAATGCCATCGCCGTCCACATCGTTGTCGTCGCGATTGGCAATCCCATCGCCATCCATATCGTCGTCGTGTATGTTCGGAATTCCATCGCCGTCAATGTCGTCGTCCTCGGTGGGAATGCCATCGCCGTCCACATCGTTGTCGTCGCGATTGGCAATCCCATCACCATCCATATCGTCGTCGTGTATGTTCGGAATGCCGTCGCCGTCAATGTCGTTAGCGTCTGCACGTCTTCCGGTAACCTTCCATAATAATACTCAATTCTTTTACTACAGTATAGACCACAAATGTAAAAGAAAACCCTTCAACTTCAAATCACAACGCGGACATTTCAAATATCTACAGAAAACCTATTTAGACTGAGCATGCCAGTGTTCTTTTCTCAGTTCATAAATACTAGCGGCTCCGAAACATTATTTTCATTGGTAACAATTGGGAAGAAGCAGATCAAAGATCGCCCAACATAGATCAAAGCCTGACATATCGTTCGTTTCAATTATTATCCGATTTCAGAAACCTATCAATAATATTTATATTGTATATACATCGATCACTCTACCGGTATCGAGGAGATTCAACGCACTATTTCTACAAGCCGACAAAGCGCTCTAAAGCAGGACCAAAAGAATAAATTTGAATCTTACCCATAATAATTCATCTTCCGGCTTGGTATCCTCTTCCTCTTCTTGCTTGTCATCGGCCTCGCCATCACTGTGGTCTTGGTCATTGGGAACACCATCGCCATCACGATCGCTATCTTCCTGATTGGGCACACCGTCGCCATCAATGTCGTCATCCTGATGATTGGGAATACCATCACCGTCCATGTCATCATCTTGATCGTTGGGAATGCCATCACCATCCTTATCGTCATCCTCGTCATCGGGTATACCGTCTCCGTCAATATCACCAACACTGCGCTTGGAACGTGCACCGGGCTGAACATCGGCTGGCTCGTGGCCATCTTCATCATGCGGATTGGGAACTCCATCGCCATCAATGTCTTTGTCGCGAGTATTGGGAATACCATCACCATCCATATCGGCATCCAGCTCGTTTTCCACAACATCGCCATCGATGTCAGTATCTTCGTCATTGTGTACACCATCGTTGTCGACGTCCAGGCTTTTAGGTTCCTCTTCGTTAGGCAGACCATCGCCGTCGACGTCATGATCGACATCGTTTGTGAGACCATCTCCATCGAGGTCATGATCCACGTCATTGGGAATACCATCACCATCGATGTCGGTGTCTTCGTGATTTGGGATACCATCACCATCAATATCTGAATCTTCCTCATTGGGAATGCCATCACCATCGATATCAGTATCTTGGTCATTGGGAATACCATCACCATCGATGTCATTATCCTCGTGGTTGGGAATGCCATCTCCATCAATGTCATCATCCTCGGTATTGGGAATACCATCACCATCGATATCATCATCTTCGTGATTGGGAATACCATCACCATCGATATCATCATCCTCGGTATTGGGAATACCATCTCCATCGATATCATCGTCTTCATGATTGGGAATACCATCACCGTCGATGTCATCATCTTCATGATTCGGAATACCATCTCCATCGATATCATCGTCTTCATGATTGGGAATGCCATCACCATCAATGTCATCATCTTCATGATTGGGAATACCATCACCATCAATGTCATCATCCTGATGGTTGGGAATACCATCACCATCGATATCATCATCTTCATGATTGGGAATGCCATCACCGTCAATGTCGTCATCCTCATGATTCGGAATACCATCACCATCGATGTCATCATCCTGATCATTAGGAATACCATCACCGTCCATGTCATCATCTTGATCGTTGGGAATACCATCACCATCCATATCGTCATCCTGATCATTGGGAATGCCATCACCATCCAAATCGTTGTCGCTGACATTGTGAACGCCATCGCCATCGATGTCGGCATCAACGATATTGGGAACACCATCGCCATCCAGATCGGCATCGATCACATTGGGCACACCATCACCATCCAAATCGGAATCCTCCACATTCAAAACACCATCGCCATCCATATCAGAGTCCTTTTCATTGGGAATGACATCACCGTCAATATCTTCATCATTGATATTGAGAACACCATCGCCATCCATATCATCATCGTCTTCGTTGGGTATAACATCGCCATCGATGTCATTGTCCTGTTCATTGGGAATGCCATCACCGTCCACATCAGTGCCCTCTAGTGATTCTACGTCGGCAATTTCAACGGTTTCCTTGTCACTGTGAACAGGTTGATCTCCCTGCATTTCACCGGACTCTCCATCGTGTTCGTTTTCATTATTCGTTATATCTTCACCGGAAGTCGTATCGGGACTAGGGATTAATTCTTCTATAAAATAAAATACACAAAATATTAGCATCAGCACAAATTAAAGGCGATAGGGAAAGGTTAAAGACGAAAGCGAATGACTTTGTGACACCCTACACCAACAGTGATTTAATGTAATTATCCACCATTTATATGTATCACCCAGACATTTTTAATATATATTTACCCTCGACAATTTAAAAAGGCATTCTATATTTTTTTATAAATAATAATAATAAAAAAAATAATATTTTTTTTTGTACAGAAATTGTGTTTTCCCCAAATTTTTTTTTGAATTTTTTTTTTTTACAAAATTTTTTTTTTTACAAAAATTTTTTTTTTTAATAATTTTTTTTTTTTTACAAAATTTTTTTTCCAAATATTTTGTTTTTTTTTACAAAATTTTTTTTTTCCACAAAATTTTTTTTTTCAACAAAAAATTTTTTTTTTCAACAAAATTTTTTTTTTTCAACAAAAATTTTTTTTACACAAAATTTTTTTTTTTTCAACAAATTTTTTTTTTCCATATTTTAACGCCGCCATAGGCGCATTACAACTTACTAGTTATAAATAGTGGGTGTACGATTTGTATGGCGGATGTACGAAAATTAGTAGCAATTCTTAGTTGGAATTGTTCGCACGGAATGAATTTCAAACCAGGGGCCTAATCACGGCATCCGTTGTCGATCGTAAACTTTGCATTTTGATCGTTTTCGACTAATTATGTGCAAGAATTTTGACTATAGCTCACCTTGTATCCGACTTAAAACTAACAAGCTAAGAAAAATTTCAATCGGAAGGCGTGATCCAAAGATGACGAAGCATCTACAATTATGTCGACACGAAAATGTTGTCGACAACGGATGTCCTGATCGTGAATGCGATCTGTTGGTCACACCAATATTTGCTCAGGCGGAAAGACATTACGCTCGTATAACAAATATTCCAAACATCACAGATAAACAATGACAGTCCTCTGTGGTGTAGGGTGAGTACTGCTAATGGCTGCCTGACACAATCACTTTTTTAACTGTGTGCATATGCCGGACCATGTTGGCGCCTTTAAAAGTTAATGGCGGAAAGGTATTAGCTTTCAATATATATATATATTTTTTTTGGTCTCATTGACACTCTTGTCAGTAAAGCTTGCGTAAGTTTTTAATCTTATGCAGACACATACATATGCAAAATCGAAAAACACCAAATCTTAAGTAATTTGTTGGCACTTGGCCCAAAGCACACCGAACAGCAAAAATACCCAAAGCATTCGTAAATAATATTTGATAAATTCGTATGGAGGAATTTCTAGTTGAAGGGCTTACCTTTGTCATCACCTGTTTTCAATTCGTTAATGGCTTTTTCAATATAAGGACGGCATTCGGATTCAGTAGGTCCAACATCAGAGCTAGCTAACACATCTGTAAGAGAAGAGCAACAAGTGATGGGTGAGAAAATGTTGACATGTCATGAGTAAATTCAGATTCCATATCTAAATTGATATTCCATATTAAATAATAATCGGGGCAAAAAATCCGAAGATAAATTTCGAAGATTCCATATAGAGTGTGTTTTAAAGTATAAATTACTACAGTGAAGATTAAAATGTACAAAAACGTGACAAAGATTAGGTTAGGTTGAACGGGTTGCACGCTTGAGACAAGTTCAATCGGAGGAAATAAGTGATGCGGTAAAAGATATTGCTTTTATTTTAAAGAGCGTAAATGCAGAAAAAAAAATTACGAAAACAGTTGCAAATACACACTTATTCGCACCCAAATGTTGTACTTTGTTGAATTTAATAAGTTCGTTGTCTGTTTTTCCCAAACACGCTATTGCTTATACACAAATACATAACAATAAGAGCAAACGAGTTTTATTTACATCCAAATAAGCTTTGTGTAGAAGGAAATAAGCTTTACTTGCTACAAACACCAAACACGCGTTTTACTTGTGTGTAAACAAAAAAAAAGACGTATTTTTCAGCGTGTAGAGTTTGCAGACGTACTAAAACATGTGCGACGACTTAGGTCCTATAGATGGGGTTTTCAACGAACTTACCATTCAAATTCTATAATATAATTAGTGACATCTTAGATGATATGCGCTCTATATTGAATTTCCCCATTAAATTGGCTTCATTGGTCCTAAAATATCACTCAGTAATTTCATAGGAAAAAATTGAAGAGCTGATAAAATTCAATTCAATTCATTTCAATTTCTTATTAAATACAAGAAAATATTGCACTTCTTTTGCAATCTATAGGATATTGAACAGATTTGTATAGTGTTATCCATTTCTTTTCTGTTGGGTTATCCATTTCTTTTATAATAAAAAATAAATATCATGAAACAAAATATTTTATATGTGTTTAATTTACGTTTACTTTTAAAAAACAAACTGGATAATCCTTTATTATTATCAAAGGAATTTCCCATAAAGATTTTTTTATTGCCAAAATCGAGTACATATTTATCGGTTTGGTAATGAAACGCAGTGTTGTATTTGATGTTTACAACGGCATTATCATGATACTAGAGACAATATGAAGTCTATCGAATCGAAATCTATTTCTTTTTGCAGGATTTATATAAAGGCGAAAAAGTAGGAATCCCAAAATCCTACTCAAAAATCCCATTTTTCTGAATACTGGCAGTGCTCAGTAGGGTGGAGTGAAAACATGCTTTTTTTTAATTTGAAAAAGTTAACCTCGGAAAGAGATGTAGTCTGGGGTCCTAATGAGGGGAAAAATAAAGAAAACAATTTTAAAAAATGTTTAGGGGTCCCGCCAATCCCTCGAAATTTGGAAATTATCGCTATTTTGGCGTTGATTTTAGAATAATCCTAAAAATGAACGACTTAACTTATTCGAAATTTAAAAGTTTGAGCTTGTTCAGTGCCCAAACAAAAGTATTTGAGGCAAATGTGAGGATAATCGACTAATATTTGTAGCTTTGGTGGCGATTTCATTGTTCAGTCAATTTTCTGAAGAAGGAACGATTTGACTTATTTTACTTTTTGAAATTTTTGAACAATGAGAAATTTTTTTTTAAATTTTTTCATGCCCTTATTTCATTGTTTACGCTATTGCAAACATTTATTGACATAAAACATTTTAGGATTTTTCTAAAATCAACGCCAAAATAGCGATAATTTCCAAATTTCGAGGGAGTGGCGCGACCCTAAAATTTTTTTAAAAATTTTTTCTTTATTTTTCCCCTCATTAGGACCCCAGACTACATCTCTTTCCGAGGTTAACTTTTTTTTTGGAATTTCACTCCACCCTAGTGCTCAGTCTTTAGCTGGCATAAAAGTATATAAAAAAACTTTAAAATTTTAAGTCTGCATTGCGAGAAATAAGTGTGTAAATTATGTTGTTTGCATGGAAATTTATAGCAATCCAAAAACAGACACGCAACGTATTGAGGAGTTTTCTCCAAAAGTCAAGGAATAGCAACCTCATACTCTCATGAGTTAAAAACAAATAAATATAATGGGAAACTAAATGGAAGTCTTTTGGGACTCGAAGGGACCTGAATCAGTAGATGAATCGGAAATTCCTTTCATGCGAATGTCTGTCGGTTTCTATACGCTGTTAATTGCTAACTCACTCCTGAAGCCCGGTTCAAGCGCCCGGTTGCAGATTGTGGATTTGGCAGATTGACATGCGGCACATGCAGAGTAATAACTTATATGGTTGCTCGTTGTCTCACGGAACTGCAGATCAGACGTTGTCAACATTTGCATTCTTTTTTTTTCGTATCGGCAGCAAAGTTAAGCGATGGCGCAATTAACCGAAAAGTTTTTAGTGTGTGCGGAATTAAAATATAAATTATACGAAATACATTAGTAGTTCGTGACCTTAAAACACCAAGTTTCTAACTAACATTTTTTTTTGGTAAATTGTCCTATATATCAAATCGTACTGTAATTTGTAATATCTTTCAACTAATGTTAAAAATGAAACGGTTAAACTGTTTAAAATGAAACAAACTAACTGCCTGTTTCCATAAAACGAATTTGTTCGTTCGCTACAACTCTTCAGTATTGGAAGTGTTATAAAATGGGTTTCAGACAATATTCAATTCTGGTTTTCAGATATTTGTTAGTTATCGACATATGGAACACAATTCCAAAAGAATCAGCTCTCATTACTGATAAGAAACCATTTTATTGTGCCTTCAATTTTGACAAATTGCAACGAACGAACAAATTCGTTTTATGGAAACAGTCAGTAAATCTTAATGGAACTATAACAGAAAATGTAAAGAGGATCCAATCGAAGGCCCAAATGCAAAGACCCTGATTTCATTGTCCAAAATTAAATACTCACTTAAATAAAATAGAATTTGACAATACGTCTAGTACATGCCACTGGCAGAATATATTCCACAGACATCGAATGACCCAAACAAAGAACCAAACAATTATACACATTTATACAAATAAACTGCATACTAATAAAGATTCAAAAAATACATAAACCTTTAACATGAAATCTTGTGAAATATAATATCTATGCCACAGTTCAGCTTTCATTCAAGACCTCAAAGGTAGAATTCGTGAGGCTATCGAGGACATTTTGCGATTTGGTTATGCACAATTTCATGAAAAGGATATGGTCCTGCAAGCGTGGTCATGGTGGCCATTTGGCTCATGTTGTTTATCATTATTCACAGCATATATTCCTCTTTATTATGAAATAAACATTCGATCATTTATCGCAAAAATTGCCATTTTTCTTAGAAAACCAAAATAACACCACTTGTTGGAAACCCCTGCATATGTTTAATACATGATTTGTTTCATTTTTTTCAGCGTGTATCATTTGTAATAAAATTGTTCCACTCTTTCATTGCAAAACAAAAAAACATCGCCCCGGTAGGCGAGTTGGTAGCGTGCTTGCCTATCAGCGTGGGGGTTGTGAGTTCGACTCGGACCAGAGGCTTTGATCCGTCGCTGCAAAAATCTAGCCATATGGTCTACATACCTTGGACCCAAAATTAGACTATAAATTTACTTTGTATTGTAATTAATAATAAATACATAAATAAAAACATTGCGAGTTCCTTCTAGAAGCAAGGTGCTGGACAAATTTCAAAAACATATTTAGATTCTTGTGAGTTAATCCCAACGAGTGCAAGTTTTCCACAGTTTCGTTGGCCAATTTGTTTTAACGTTTGGAAATTTCCAAGACCATCTAAACGTAACCGTACCTTTGTGTGGGCGGAAATGACGTTTGTTTAAGTTGGCTCTACAAATGACGTTAGGGTGCGAAATAAAATAAGCTCACGCATCGAACGAAGTATCCTTTAATTCCTTAAAAACGAAAGCCTTTCGAAATGTTTTGTCTTGTAACCAGGCAACAAAACAATTTCAAAATCCTTCTCTCGTTTGTTCGATTCATTCGAACTTGACATTAATTTATTTAATTAGTAATTTTTAAAATTTATTTTTAAATCACGTCAATCTGTGTATGTGTGTGTGTATGTGTGCGTTTGCAATGCGAATGTTTGGACATTTTGTTTATGCCGAAATTTTCACTTATCTTTCGTTTTTCGTTGGCCGTGTGCCCATCACTTCCTACACAGTTTTTCATTTCAATGTTCACTTTTGCTTTGCATAATTCTTTCATGGCTTTTATTGCTTTGCTTTCTTTTCAGAATTTGTATAAATATTTAATATTTTATTAGTTAAACAAAAAAAAAAAATTTATAGATATTATTTGAGGTCACATAATTGTACAAGTTTCTAAATGTACATACAATTATATTATTTAACGATGATGCTACTGTTGGTTGAATTACATTTGTACGACGGGGGGGATTTGCTCCGTGATACGTCATTATGATTTTATAGAGCCGTTATCAAAAGCCAGCAGACCTCAAGCGTTATCAAGTTTTAATTATACAGCCAAAGATTGTTTACTTCGCTTTTAATTATTCATTTTTTTTTGGACCATTTCGTTTTTATAGCCTCACTTTTGTACAGAAGAAAACGTCATTGTAGATCGGTTGGAATTGAAAGTAGGGAAAATGTGTTTAGAGGAAAAATATTTGCAAAAAAAAATGAATGTGACAATTTGTATAAAAACTTCGTTGAATGTCGTTTCTTTTTTGTCAAAGTGCGGTTTCATCTGGGCACCTCGGAAAAACAGTGGTATTTCGGTTACAAAAGTTCCAACTGCGATCACAAAAATGTTAGTGCATTCCACTCTGAGCCCTGCTTAATCGTGACAATACATTTTTCATCAGCTCATCGTTAAAATGATCTCATTAAGGTATTGAGAATCTATAATTTCAAGGCGTACACTGGTTCAGAAACGAATCGGTATTTTTTGGCCGTAGTACGGGTAAATAGCTTTCGATAGCTACACGCTGAAAAAAATGAAAATTTTTACAAATTTCAGCAAGCAAATTCACCTGAAACATCTTAATATATATTTACCCTCGACACTGATTCACTGACTCACTGATTCCCTGATTCACTGATTCCCTGATTCACTGACTCTGTCACGCAGTACGTAGGAATTTAAATAGGCATTCTATAATTCTATAATAAATAATAAAAAAAATAATATTTTTTTTTTTTACAGAAATTCTGTTTTCCCCAAATTTTTTTTTACCAATATTTTTTTTTCCAAAATTTTTTTTTTCAAATTTTTTTTTTTTACAAATTTTTTTTTTACAAAATTTTTTTTTCCAATTTTTTTTTTCCACAATATTTTTTTTTCAACAAAATTTTTTTTTTCCACAAAATTTTTTTTTTTCAAGAAAATTTTTTTTTTTCAAGAAAAAATTTTTTTTTCAACAAAATTTTTTTTTTCAACAAAAATTTTTTTTTTAAGAAAAATTTTTTTTTTCAACAATTTTTTTTTTCCACAAAAAATTTTTTTTCAACAAAAATTTTTTTTTTCAACAAAATTTTTTTTTCCACAAAATTTTTTTTTTTTCAACAAAATTTTTTTTCCATATTTCAACGGGCGCCATAGGCGCATTACAACTTACTAGTATTTATATATACAATATATTTTCCATATCACAAACATTAACTTGTTTGTAGGTGAGAAATATCAAATATATACAAGGTGGCGCCAAAGTAATCCTCCTATCAGAAAATGCTATAAATTTTGCGATTGGGCCCTAATGTGACAATCAACAATGTGGCGGCTGCCATTTGCACGACATCATATTCTCGACTTTATGTAAAAAAAATTAAAAGACCAAATAAAAATAATCCATAAGAAGAATCAAAGTTTTTCATTATTTTTTTTAATTACAAAAAAACATCGGAAGTTTACTTTTGTGTTACTTTTTATTATCCATCGATCTTCATCTCTCGGTTATTGTTATTAAATCAACGAGCGTGGAGGCAAAACAAAAATTACGAAAACTGCTGCAAATACACACATATTTGCATTCAAATGTTGTACTTTGTTGAATTTAATAAGTTGGCTGTATGTTTTTCTCAAACACACTATTACTTGTGCCCAAATACGTAACAATAAGAGCAAATGAGTTATATTTACATCCAAATAATCTTTGTTTAGAAGCAAATAAGCTTTACTTGATACAAGCTCCAAACACGCGATTTACTTGTGTGTAAACATTTAAGCGTATACAAATTGTTGTTTTGGGGGGTAAATAAATTGGGGGTTTCTCCTTAAATTTGCCAATGCGGGAATATTTATGCCATAGCATCAGCAAATTAAACACCGATTGGCATTAGGCGAAAAAAAAATTGGTTATATGTTCAGCTCAAAAATATTTAATTCGTATTTTTTGACTACAAAGTTAGACATTTCGCACTAAATATTGGGCATCTTCCAAGTTCTTTATTAAATGCCTTTGGATCAAAAAAGTCTTGTCGGTCCAAAGTCATACCTTTGTTTCGAAGTCGATATTTTTACCAATCTGTAGTTCTTACAAAGAACACCACACTTTATAATAAATCGAGTTTTTAAAATGTATGACATATAGTTTGACGAAGTCGGCATTTTTTAAAATTTCATGATTAGGAAAAGGTGAACATTTTTAATATAAAAATATAAAGTTTGTTTTTTGATAATTTTGGTTTAACAGTTTTTTGGGCAAAATTTAATTTATGACACCCACCTTCAAAGCATAGCTATTAAGTAAAAATTACTAATTAAATACTTTTTTTAGAGTATTACATTCGAATACTATAAATAATCAAAAAGAATCAAAAGTAATCAGAAAATAATCCGACTACTTTCAGGGATAGCTTTTGATTCTTTCGGATTATTTTGAAGTCTATTACATTCTTACTTATGTGATGTCATTTGAAGTAATCTTGATTACTTTTAGATTATTTGTAATTGTAATCGATTGCTTATCACACATTCTTCAATAGAGGATTATATGTTCAATAGAACTTTTTTTAAAGTAATCTAATTGATTACTAATTTTAATCGAAATTTAACAGCTATGCTCCAAAGTAAAAAAACAGTCCTTTTCCAAAATGTCGGCGAGGGCGGGAAGTCGAAAAACCGGCCCCATTATCCTGTTGGACATATGTTTCAAATTTTTTCATGGAGCTGTTTTGGACAACGGTTCGTATGTCGCGAGCAAACGTATGGAATAATTCAGGATGTATGGAATCAATCATATTCGTGGTGCTCTACGGGTTAACTGGGTGTGAAGCTGGAAGTGTTGAAATGTCCTCTCAATAGATTACCATATTGTCAAAATCGTATTCGTTGCCACGCCCATTAGAAACGAAAAAAAAGTTCATATTTATACTCGTAAGAACATTACCATTCATTTGAATACCGATGGTACATTTGTAGAAAAAGCCACAATTGTCCTATTTTGGGGGGGAAAGTCGCATGAGTCTTAGTGCGTCTGCCATCTAGATTGCCTTTTCTCTGTCTTAAAAAAGCATTGATTTAGCTTCCACATCAACTTGTGCAGACTTTAAATCAAAAATTGCACATTACTTGAATTCATTTAACTGCCACAAACTCGGTTCAATGAAATTTCCTTACCTGGCATACAAACACAAATAAGATACGAAATCCGTATTATGACCATTAATCGATAATGAATTTCAACAGTCAGAGTTTGTTTGGTAAAACCTTCCATTTCCATCAATATTGGAAAATTGACATCTGAACCATTTGAAGTGATACGAATTTTCAGAAAAATTCCCAATCAACCGCATGGGCCTTGGACTCACTTTGGCTATGTAGTATCCATGGATAAACCATCTTCTGAGTCGGTCCTCAGTCCCCAATAAGAGCCAGATCGTCTATGTACCCAAACAAATAATAATCTAGTAGTGTTGATTCCGGCCGATCATCAACAACGTCGTGTCATTGCTGATTGGGTCCTTAAAATGCATGAAAATGATCCGGAATTCCATCGAAAATCATCTTGACTAATGAGGCCCATTTCCACCTCGGTGACTATGTCAACAAGCAAAATTGTCGCATCTGGGGCTCGGAAAACCCAAGAGTTAGTGTGGAGAAGCCTCTCCATCCTCAACATGAGACTGTTTGGTGCGGTTTATGGTCCGGCGGGGTCATTGGACCTTACTTTATCGAAAAGTTGGTTGAATCAACAGTTACGGTGCGCTATCGAGAGATGATTAATGATTTTGTATGGTCGCAGTTGGATGATATTGGTTTGGACAATGTTTACTTTCAACAAGACAAGGCTACGTGCAAACCAAGCAACGAAACCATTGCTCTTTTACGGGAAAAGTTTCCGAACCGTGTTATCTCTCGAAGAGGTGATCACAATTGGCCACCGAGATCTTGTGATTTGCCACTTAATCCTTTTGGGGCCACGTGAAAGATAAGGTCTACGCCAATAGCCCAGCGTCGATTCAAGACCTCAGCGATAGAATTCGTGAGGCTATCGAGGACATAGGGCAGCAGACGTTGGGATTTGGTAATGAAAAGGATATGGTCCTGTAAGCATGGTCCTGGTGGCCATTTGGCTCATGTTGTTTTTCATTATTAACGGCATACCTTCCTCTTTATTATGAAATAAACATCCGATCATTTCATTTTTCTTTGAATACCAAAATAACTCCTTTTGTTGGAAAACCCTGTATAATCTGGGTAACATGTGTCTGGGACAGAAACACAGCTATCGTTTTGTTCTATTTATAGGCTGTATCACTCGGTCGAAGTTTAGTTATTTATTTCGTCTATGGAAACATAACTCCTTGCAGACTAGTGCTTAAGAGCCAATTATTTGTAACATATTCTCCGTAATTTTGTTAGAGAAATCAAGGTTATGTATTTTACATAGACTAGGTATGTTGTTAAATTCTCTAGAAGAACGTTTGCGAGTAGCCAGAGTCATGCCTAAAAAATCCATTTTGTCTGCAAACTACTCTTCAGTTCCCTGGCCTGTTCCTGTGACCCAGCACTCAGAGCAGGTGAATGTTGCAGACTGCTAACTGATCGAAGGCGAAAATCTCAGCGTGACAAACAATACATTGATCAGGTAGTCTCCGGGCTATATTTAGTTCTAGGTCTTTGGAGTAGATGCCGAAACATACTTGAGGAGTTCTGGATTTTCGTACATCCCAAGTTGTTAGAAGTGTCGAAAAGTGACTCGGCCAACTTTATCGGGACTGCATGATTCGGCCATTACCACAACTCTCTTACTCACAAGCATCACCGCTTGGGTTAATATGGAATGTCTCACAGTCTATTTGAATTGAAAAATTGCCCTTAATTTTATTTATTTATAATACAGACGATTAATACTACTAGTATGTATGTAACATGATATTGGGCCCCAAATGTATACTCGACGGCATTAACAAAAGACATTTTGCAAAAGAAACAATGAGATATAATTGCAATTTTCTATTAAATAGATAAACAAAAGAAAATAATAATAATGTGTGTACGATTACAAATTGTTTATCAAATTCAAAAGAACAAAAAGAAGAAAGACCAAAAAAAAAACGAAAACGAAAACCCAAAAATGTTTATTTGAAAATGTCTTCAACATTATAAATGGGCAATGATAAATTGACGTCTTCAGTCACGAACAAAATCCCACGAATTTGCAGTAAGGAAAAACTTTGCCAGCGTTTTGAAAAATTATTCAACCGAAATATAAATTAATGACATACTGATGATACAGTGTGAGCATATGATTCTACTTTTCTTTTTTGAGTATATAAAATACATATGTATTTAATTTATATCTATATTTTCTTAGTAGTATCTAGTTTTTTTTTGTATCTAATATTTGGTGTCAAGCTCCTTTAATATGTGTGTAAACATGCATATTAATTTATTTTTTAGTCTTTCTGTTTCACACAATTTATATTGTGGTCTGGGTTTCTTTAGGGAAAGCGGCAAGTCTAAATATAACCGATTACAAACGATTCAAAGGCAGACCGACCGATCGACGGACGGACGGACGGACGACCAAGCATATAAATTAGTTGACAGAGCATAGCATTCAGTTGTTTTATTTGTGTTGATACAGTTTTCGATGCTATGCTTTTTTTTGTTGATCGAAAAGCAACATTTGCTGTATTTATTTGTTTTTAACCCTCAGTGGTTATCAGGGTGCTAATTTTCTAATTGTTCATTTGTATTAGATCAACAATAAACAAAAACTGAGTAAATTCCGAAAAATACTAGAAAGTTTTGGAAATACCACATCATTTTATATTCTAGGATTAACTAGTACTGGACTATCGTCGGCATGCTGCGTATAAGCTGTTCATTTCGATAACTAAGAGTTATCGAACTTAAAAATATCGAAATTAGGAATAACTAACAGTTATCGAAATTAAAATGGTCCATTTTGCGCAGTACAGCAAGCAATCATTAGAATAGTTTAAGCGTTCAAAACTGGTCGATTAATGTCTAGTTGAACTTTGGCTTAAAAGTCCTTCACTCATTTAGGCCCAATAAATGAGACACGGTTGATTTTCGTTTAAACTGAAGTTAAACTAAACACCATACAGAGGGCAAACGTCCCAAGTCATTTGCTGAACATTTCCAAGAGGGTATTTATTTAACAAAAAAAAAACATTATTTGCTTTCTAAACCTTTCAAATACTGTCATGCCAATTACTGACATCTAGAGTGTGTAGCCGAACTAATGAAAATAAAATAAATTGCATGAATGACCACCACCAGTTCCATACATGGGCCTTTTGCCCGGGCCACAGTTCTTTTTTAATTATTCTTTCTAATAATCTTGTGTGAACTCGCGCTAAACCTTTTTCCAGGCCTCTGGTTTTCTTTCAGAACTTTACCAATCGATTATATAACGCATTTTGTTAAAACATTTGGTTTTTCCTTCGAAAGCCACTGCAAAATTTTAATTATTCACATATGTTTTCTGATAAAAGTGTTGCCACATCAACCGTGACTGAACGTATTTGACATTTAATCTCAGATTTATTGTAAACGGAGTTTTACATAACCGCGTTTTAAATACGATCTCATTTCTGGATCTTATTGGTTTTAAATGTATTTTTCACAGAAACAAAACATAGCTTTCCCCTGTTAGAAACAATTGCATGTGACTTCGGAAGTCTGTCCTTCTATTGTCTATGTTCATAAATACAAAGTTCAGGCGGTTAAGGGGGAAATAACTTGTTACCCCGGCTGAACACCGGTACCGAAGGGGAAAATCTCCAAGTCATGCCGAATGTTGCCTACACAAATAGATTTTATTTTGCAAAAAAAAGAATTACGTTTGTCCCTTAAGGGCCAATAAATGAGATCGTAGTTAAACCACGATTATCTAAAACTGAGTTTAAACAACAAATACGTTTTTGAGTGGTCGGTCAATATAATCCACATTTTCGGCTGTTGATGTGGCAACACTCACAATTTTAGCAGAAAACATATTGTTCCGGTGATTAATTAAAACAATATTAAACTTTTATGGTGGATTTTGGTCACACAAGATTTTTAGAAAAAGATGAGAAATAAAAAACTCTGATAAATGAATTTTGGCATGGGCCAAAGGAAAAAGTATGGAACTGGCATCAACAAAAATTACACAAATTATTTGTGGAATTGGGTGAACCAACAAGTTTTGATTCTTCTCCTTCTTTCGTTGAGTGCTGTCACAATCATATGGCCATTAAACTGTAGTTTAAACGCCCAGCGTTTAAACTGTGACTGCAAAAATTAATTTGAAGTTTAACATCAGTTTAAATGAAAAACGAAGATCAACCTTGACTCATTTATCGGAACTAAGTGGTGGACTTTGTGAATCGATAGTCCATTTTTCTTACATTTGCCAACCAAAACGGTTTAATTTTATCACCAGAAAATTATAATATGTTGTTACAATTTCTCATTTATAAAAAAAAGAGTTTACGTTCTTCCATGAGTTTTAATTTTCTATTACCGACTGCAGAGATTTCAGCAGGACAAATTTAAAAAATTCCACTATCGTTTTCAATTGTAGAATTTCAATCAATTAGATTCCGAACACAGCCATGTCGCTTGTCACATGGCGAATTCATATCACATGCATTCGTCAGAATTTATTTCTCTCTAGAACATAATTTATTTTATTTTATTTCAAAACCATCAGACTTTTAACTTTTAAACACGCCGCAAATACTGAAGAAAGAAAATACTTGGAATCTCTGATTAAAGCGTATTCTAAAACTTGTCGAAATAATATCGATAACAATGATAGATAAGTGTATTTCGGCTTTCATCTCTAACGTATTATAGAAAAGGGAGATTTAAGGTGATTACCCCCTTTTTGTAAAACGAGCGTAGTTGGAGTTAATGGTTATTAAATATTATTTCATATTTCACTCTTGTCTCTGATAAACACGAGAAAATCGTGTGCTGGTTGGAAAATTTTCACCAAAATTGTCAAATAAATTTATTTACAAAAAAAAATTATTTCCAAACAAATCATTTTTGGATTTGCCGACATGGCACAATAATAACATGCAAAGGGCTTATTAAAAAAAAAATAATTTCGTCAGATTTTTTTTCTCTTTTTTTTAAGTACGAACCTTGTTCTAGTCAGCGACTGAGTTAGCATATCGTTGGTCTGTGTGAAGCCGTTTCTGAAGCATCGCTGTCACATATTCGTTTTGATACGAATTGTGGGACCTTTATGGACAATTTATTTTACTGATTTTGCATTAAATTTAAATATCTTCTGAATACGAAATTAATCTATCTACGTAAGCGAAATTCTTTCTATAATTATTTATTTATTTAAAATTTCATTAAAAAGGATTTACTAAAACTTATACAAAATTCATTCATAAAATATAGCGAACATCACATGAGAAGAGGAAAACTGTCAAACGATAACAGTCATTTAACTGAAACTGATTTCACTTATACGAATTACACAGTCATTTAACTGAAACTGATTTCACTTATTCGAATTACCAAATTTAATTTGGTTTGGGTGTTTTTTAGAATGGTAACACCGTAGACTTCGGCTGATTCCGACTGGCGAGTGTGGATAATATGCAACACTCTTTGGAGGGAACACTTTGACAAACTAACACACAATTTCTTCATAGGCTTGCACTTTTTTTTTAACAAAAGAACACAAAAACACGGATTGTGCAGAAAAAAAATATGTAATATATTTTTGTAGAAACGAAATCACCATAAGTTCAACACTTAAAGAGTAGAAAAACAACAACACTGCAGAAATTTCATCTTCATCTGCACCAGAGAATGTTTGCAACAATGCAGCAACGATTAAGCTGTCTGAAAGGAATGCATTGATTTTTTATAGATTTACAGCCTAAGCCACAGCGTTCGCATGCTTTCTAAGAGACAAACAGCTGATTTCGAAGCCGATTATCAGATGTTTGCCGCTTAGAAAGCATGCGAACGTTGTCGTTGGACATTGTGTCCGTTGTTATGAAATGTATAAGTCTGAGACGAACCGAAACGTCTGTAGCCGAAGCGAAACTGAGTTGTGTGTTCTATAACTCCAACGAATGCAATTAGACAATACACACATAAATACATAAGAACAAATTTTCAATTAGAATTTAATTGAGAGTTTCGTGTTACAAAAACCCAAACTGGGGAAACAGAATTTCTGTTCGTTTTTTTAACGAAACGAAAAACCCATTCGTTTTATAAACACAGGCTGTTAGACTGTTAATGTTTGGCTAATTCACTACGTTGATGATAAATTCACAAAAAATAATAACATCTTTTTTGACACAGTATGGAAAACAATTACATCTGTAAGATTTCGAAACGTGCCAACCTAAACAATCGCAACGTCGTTTGCGTTCACATTTTTGAATGCACACGTTTACTTGGATTACTTTGAGTTGACTTCAGCTGTTTTACGGTGTAACATTCTCCACCGTCGACTGGTGAGAATAGAAAAAGTGCAACATTTTGCCATACTTTGACAAACAGAACGTAAAATCTGTTCGCAGGGTTAAAGGTCCAATTAGTCTTGACGGTTGACGTTAGGCTCAATATTGTGCGATTAGTTATGACGGTAAGACAAAACAAAACAAAAACAGCTAATTGAAGAGCATTTGTATAAAATATAACTTGACTTCGTTTATAAATACATTACTCATAACTTTAAACTATAAAATTTAATTTACAACTTATAAATAATTACCGCGCGCCAAATGTCGAAGTGAAATCAATAACAATAAACAGCTGATCGGTCTTGACGGTTGATTCTGCAACCTGCAGAACCGTAAATTTTAGTTGTCTCTCTCTAACACATGCAAAATGCAACCCCAACTCAAACAGCTGATCGTCTACCGTCAAGACTAATTAGGCTTTTAATTTTTTTTGTTTTAACAATAGAACACAAAGATACGTATGCAGAAAAATTTTAAAAAATTTTGGAACAAACGAAATCACCATAAAACAAGTTGGCTTTATTTTTTTTTCATTATCAGTTAACCGAAGTCGACTATACCGGTTATGGATTTTCAATCCTCCTATTCAAACCTGGTATCGGCACAAAAACTACAGTAGCTTTACCGACTGCTAAATTCTAAAGATCCAGCTCTCGAATAATGTAATCAAACCTATGTGGCTATACGCCTCACGGATATATAGGGCCAAAATCCAAAAAGTTCAATCAACAATATTGCAATAGTAGTTTCGCCTGCGAGGTCTGACCGGAGACCTAATTCTGGTACGACGGGAGTCAGAAACTCCAGCAACTTGGTCCAGCCTGACTATGGTGTGGCCGTTGTCGTAACGTAACGTTGTCAGCATTTACGATCGGAAAAACGGTAGCTGAAAAATCAGTATGTGCTACTCTTTATCGAATTTTTCGAAAATGGCGCCGCCACATACTTTGTGTCGGCGGCTGTGTACTCTAAGAGGAGGTGAACTCAAAATAAAGTCGGGCTTTTTAACACAATCGTGTAATATTTTGTAAGATTTCTATTTACTATAGGCGAATATTAAAGCAAACAAATGAAAGGGTAATGCCGGAAGAATTCGATGTTGCGCATGGCAAAAATCCCTAAGCCAGACCAATAGCCGACAATGCAGACTGTTCGACTTAGGTCTTCTTCTTCGTTTTGACACTAAGTGTCAAAAATAAAAGGGAAGCTCAAGTCAGTAGGTCGGGATTTAATTCTTAAGTAAGTAATTCTTAATTCTAGAATTTTCGCCCCAGATGTTGACCTAATTCCTATTCGAGTTCACATGTTAAAACGGTGCCATCTGTCAAAAACTCTGTGTGTGTCAAGGAAATATCGTAAACATGAAACATAAAACGTTTGCAGCGAGTGTTACAGAATCGCCTGTTACTATTGACAGGTTGACAGATTTTCTCAGTTTTTGAAACACTTGAAAAAAGTAATGCTTTCAAGTACCAGCGGGTTTTTCCATTTCGATTTCCATTAATCAGCTTGACAGTGTAAGGTCATATTAGAGAAGATAATGTGATGTCAAACTGTCATCGCCTATAAAACTATAATTGCTAATGTGAACAAGTTGGAGACCAAGTTGGTACCCCACGGGGTACCCTGTCGTAATCACATTTGAGGGTTAATTAGCAGTGTTGTTGTTTTTTTGTTCATCATGATTTTCGCAATACAAATTATGGTTCTACCTCCGTTGTTTCTGCTTTATAATTTTACTCATCGCGATGGGCGATTTGAGATACGAAAAACAAAGAAGAACAAATAGACGATTTTTCTTGTTGTTGTCTAAACTTTCACAGACACTCGCTTGACAGCGGTTGGTCGCTGCAGATGAGTGGAAAAAAAGGAAAAGAAATTTCAATATTGTTGTACACATACAATTTGGGTGTGTGTGTGTGCGTGTGTGTTTGAATTTTATACGAAAATACATTTTGAAGAATTTTCACTTGAGTCTGTTCTTGTTTTTCATCGTTCGCACACACATGAGTCGAACGAACAAAATTGCATAATAATTTTTAATTTTTGTTGGCTCTTTCATAAGAAAAAAAGAAAGACAGAATAATTTTTGGTTTATATTTAAACACACACGTCCGTGCAGACAGACGACAACATCAGTTGTCGGCCGGACTGTATGAGATGATGATCAGCAACGACGCCTAAGGGTTTTGACAATTTGTGATTCTTCACTAATGTTGCTATGGCCACTGTGGCTTCACGTTGCACAGATATTTTTAAAATCGGTTATATAATAATTTTGACAAAAGCGGCATTCGTTCGTTATGACTATATCATAAATCTGGTGTGGGATTTTATTTTATTTCATTTGATTTTGTTGTATTTATTTAAAAATTTAATAATTTTTCACATACCCTGAGAAGAGACGGCAAACAAGGTTAGTCCCAGTAGGAACCAAAATGTAATCCGCCCCATAACAATTCACAATAAAACTCCAGTATCCCAGGAATCAGTTGTAGTTGAATAAAATGTTAGTACTTTAAATCACCTCATAAATTATTATAATTTATGTTTTCTTTAAAATCACAAAAAAAAAATCTTTTTTTATTTATTATTTCACTCTCGTATTCTGCACAGATAAAAGAAAACAGGAAATCACCATTAGGAATTATTTTACTTGCAAAACACACTAAATAAAAATCACTAAAATAAAAATATTAAAAACTAAAATCAAGAAAATATTTTTTTTTTTGTTAATTAATATATATTTTTTTTTGGTTTCACTTTGTTCGTTGTTCGTTAAATAGCTGAGTTCGTTTATTTATTTGGTTTTTTTATTCGATTTAGCTCAACAATCGTTTTCTGGGTTAATCCTTTGGTGTCCCTTTCAACGACTGTTGTGGCCAAAACACAATTTTTTAATGAATGAACTCGGGTTTTTTCCCTCAATGTATTTTTTTTTTCGAAAAACTTTTTTACTGAATTGATTTATTTTTTCATTTTTTTTTTTTCGCTTTTCTTCAAAATATATGTATTAATTTCGGCGTTATTTTCAACTATGAATAATAATTCTTATTTTAAAAATATTTTTTTATTTGTTCACAATAGAAATGTACGAGTACGAGTATACGAGTCGATCTCTCCCGGTCCAAAACCAATTCGTAACACAACAAGGAGATCCCACAAATTTACCTTGTGACCGCGAAAATTTTTTGACTTTTTTCAAGCATCGAAATGTCGAAATTATTTTCACACAGAAATGATTTCAAGAAGCACAATTTTTGAGTGCAATTCTGCTGCTGAGAGCAGTTTTTCACTCAAAACGACAGCAAACGGCACTGAATACACACAATATGATCGCGATGGTACTCGCTCATGCTGGCGGTGCCATCAAATTTGTCATTTTATATTTGGCATTATGAGTGACAAAGACCATCTTAGGGATGCAGCACAGAAAATTCCTAGAAGTTAGGGCCAAAATGTGAAAAGCTTGGTAACACAATACAGAATTAAAAAAAAAAAAAAAAATTAACACTGAATTTGTGTGCCACAACTAGATTCGATTGTAAACAAACTGAACTTGTAGAAAAGTGGGACTAGTTTTTTGGAGAGGCAAAATATATATTTTTGAATTGCATTCGGAAATTATCGCAGCATAACAAAAAAGGACTTTGGACCACCTCAATTTACAGTTACAGTTAAGAGATGCAATACCGATGTGGACAGGTGGAAGGGTTCCCTGATTTTTAAGGTTTAACTTTTGCCCGCTCGAAAGGGTCAAATTTTGTAGTCACAAATCGAGAATTGTCAAATGGCCGTTTGACCGGACGACACACTATAGAGAAAAATCGTTCTTCAGCCGGACTGTTCGTTTGTGGAATAATCTTCCTGCAAGTGTTTGTCCTGCCTGCAATGACCAACGTCAACAAACACTACTCCCTCTTTCCCCTTTCCAATACTCTCATTTCCTATCGCTAACACAGTGCATTGCATTCATAGGGGACATACCCTGAGAGTTAGTCAAAAAAAAACTTTTGCCCGCTCGAAAGAGTCAAATTTTGTAGTCACAAAACGAGATTTTTTTTTTCACATACGTTTTTAAAAATGGTCTACGCATCAGCGAATTTCCTCCTTTCTAATGCCAAATTGTTTTCCCATCTCAATTCATTTGCCGGTGCTACGGCCGAAATATTCCCGCATCAGAGAATTTAAGGAAAAAATACTTCCTAATGCCAAATTGTTTTCCCATCGCAGTTCAGTTGCCGGTGCTACGGCCGAGAATTTAAGGAAAAAAATCCTATCTTTAAGCCCTAAATCTTAGTAACGAATTACTTAGGTTGGCTCTACAACCTGTTGTTGGTCTTAGCCTTGATTATAAAGGGTGTTTTTTATTGGGGTATAGAACTTTAAGTTGGCATTACTTTTTTAACTGGCGGCCATTTTGTCAGCTGTCAAGTGATTAATATTTAGTTTGGTTTGCCATTTCATCATGAACAGGTTGACAAAAGAACAACGCTTGCAAATCGTGCAAATTTATTTCGAAAGTAATGGTTCAGTTCGCGAAGTTCACCGCAAGCTCCGTCCGAATGAATCGATTCGCCACCGTGCACAGCAATTTGAGCTTCGTCCATCAACTTTATGGAAGATTTTGAGCAAAGATCTTGGCTTGCGACCTTACAAGATCCAGCTTGTGCAAGAATTAAAGCCGCGAGACCATGCAATGCGTCGTGATTTTGGTGTATGGGCCGAAAATGAGATTCATCTCGATGCTGATTTTCATCACAATTGGAAAATTGGACCTGTAGAATTGGCTTTATTCGAGCCAGCCGCGGCGGCCACATGCCCGAAATCATATTTAAACATTAATGGCATAACATTATCCTTCCAATAAAGCCAAATTGATGGACATTAAAACGATTTTCTTGTGTTTTATTTCAATTCGAAGTTCTATACCTCAATAAAAAACACCCTTTACATGATTTTCCAGCACTTCGATCTTCTGGTTAGCTTCTACAGTTCGCGATACCAAGGCTCTTCATGTCATCTTCCATTTCGTCACTCCATCGGAGAATCGGTCTTCCCTGAATGCAGTTCGATCAAATTTAAGTTCTAAATCAAATTTAAAAATCTAAAAAAGGTAACTTTCATAATATGCAATATGAACAAAAACCAACAACAACAAAAATATAAAAAATTATTCCCTCTCTAAGATCGAAAAATACGAAAACTAGTGAACTTTAAAATTATTTCTGAAAAATATCCAATTATCCGATTTTTTATATTAGAATATTAAAATAATCGCTCACTCTTTGTCAAGAATCAATTTTTGATCTCAAAAATGTTTACTAGCCCAAAAAATGGGAAATTGTGGTACTTTTTATTATAAAAAGTATCCCAAAAAAATTTTATGTTTTATAATGGAAAAATGCACCAAATGCAAAATGTCCCCAAAAAATTCCATACAAAATGTGAGTAAATTTTATTATAAAAAATATTCCAAAAATAAATTGTATGTTTTATAATGTACAATTTCCAATTGTTTTTCATTAAGGGGATTTATAGAACTTTTGGGGAAATTTCCATGTTGGCGTTTCCATGGGGGCATTTTTCATGAGCTATTTTAAATGAACGGCCAAAGGAGCAATGTTCATTAAGTAGAAATATTACCATGGACAAAGTTACCGGGCAAAGAGGAAATACATATCGTCGGTATGCAGCAAAAACGTGTCAAGTCACATAATTGTATTTCTGACTTATTGAAGATTTAAAATTAATGTGTTTATGTATTTTGGGCATAATCTGAATTGTTTTGAAGCTGTAACTACAAAACAACTTTACATAGATATGGGATTTTTTGTTTTTACAGGACATAGATTATTACTTTTGGGACATTTTTGCATTATTATGTCCATTTCACAAAAAAGTGATGTGTTTATGTATTTTGGACATAAAATGAATTGTTTTGAAGCTGTAACTACAAAACAACTTTACATAGATATGGTATTTTTTTTTACAGGACATGGACTATTACTTTTGGGACATTTTTGCATTATTATGTCCATTTCACAAGAAAGTGAACGTGAGATCTTTTTGCAGCACACCGACGATGTGTAGGCCCAAGTCCTCGGTTTGGATCTGAATAATAATTTAGCATTTGAAAAAGCCAGCCAAAAATTTAAAATATTTGGAATCGTTTAACAACAGCATTATTCCAAAAACTTCAAAATTATAGAAATTAGAGTATATTAAAAATATTAATTCCGAATACAGACCAACCATCCAACCAACCAACCAACATTTTCTGTAGCCAACACTTTCCCAAAACATCTTCAACACGAGTTGTTGTCATCGCCGTCGTACACTTGTTGCTCAAATTTTATATTTAGAAACCCCCTACATATTCTCTAGTCTTCTTCTGGCCCACAGAAACGAAAATTGAAAAAAGACCAGCGGCAAAGCAACGAACAACGAGGTGAAGGGGTACTTTAATTTTTACCCTGATGACCATTGCCAATGGTTTGACGTGAACGTTTCTTAATCGAAATTAAAAAAAAAAAAACCAAAAAGAGAGAAAACAAATACGAAAACGAAAGAAACGCCATGAAGAATGCGCTCATGTCTACGTAGGACTGTTTTCGATAAATGAAATGAAATGTGCGAAAATTGCAAAAACAAAAAGCCATCAAAAGCGGATGATATTTTGCAAAGATTCGACAAAGCTGTAGGACCAAATGATTTGTTCTATGTCACAAATGATTTAATTTCATCTAAGCAAACGTCACATTAAAATTGTAAATCCCAAAAACTGCTAAATAGCACAACAAAAACACAAGAGACGACGTTATATTATATTCTTTATTTTGGGTTTTTTTTTTTTTTTTTCATAACGACAACATTTATTAGAGACCAGCACAACAGCTGCCGGTCGTTGGTCGACCTAATGAAAATCGTCCAACCTTAATCTGGCTGCGGAAGGGAAACAAATGTAAGCCCAAGCGAAAGAGTGCACGAGAGGGAAAAACACTCGTATGCAAATGATAATTTAAATTTGTACAAATAATTCATTTTGTTTACAATGCCCGATATTAATGTTTCTTGTCAACTAATGTGAACGTGAAATTTCACAAGTTCTTAGACTCGTACACTTTCGAAATAAAAGGTTAAACGTCTATTTGTGGCAGCACAGGCCACAGGCGTGTGTTGAAAGATCTTTGGCAATTGCGAATACTTCGAGGTCCGGCCGATAGCCTGGGCAAGATTCAAATATTAAGTAAAGGGTGTTTTTTATTGAGGTATAGAACTTCGAATTGAAATAAAACACAAGAAAATCGTTTTAATGTCCATCAATTTGGCTTTATTGGAAGGATAATTTTATGCCATTAATGTTTAAATATGATTTCGGGCATGTGGCCGCTGCGGCTGGCTCGAATAAAGCCAATTCTACAGGTCCAATTTTCAACCACTTGTTGGAACCACAACTCATCCACATTCATGCCATCCAATTCGGGAACAAAATAGTCGGTTATCATGGCTCTATACCGGTCTCCATTAACGGTAACTGACTCTCCAGCATTATTTCGGAAGAAGTATGGCCCAATGACTCCACCAGCCCATAGAGCACACCAAACAGTCAGTTTTTGTGGATGTAATGGCATAAAATGGACGGAGCTTGCGGTGAACTTCGCGAACTGAACCATTACTTTCGAAATAAATTTGCACGATTTGCAAGCGTTGTTCTTTTGTCAACCTGTTCATGATGAAATGGCAAACCAAACTAAATATTAATCACTTGACAGCTGACAAAATGGCCGCCAGTTAAAAAAGTGATGCCAACTTAAAGTTCTATACCCCAATAAAAAACACCCTTTACAATTTTATAACTGACTTTTTTGAAGTTTTCTTCTGTTATGTAAGGACATCAAAACACAGTGATTTCACTCGCTGGGCCATGTCGGTCGAATGGATACAAACACTGCAGCCAGAAAGCTTTGGACAACGACTTCCGCGGAAAGCGATGTCAGAAAAGACCCCCCAAAAAAAAAGGACCAAGTGGTATAATGTTATGGAGTTATATCAATTCCCCCGCACACTGAAGGCTCTATTTTCTCGGCGGACGTCAGAGAATCGCCTATTTGTCTGCCCTCCGTTTGTCTCCCTCTATGCCGTAAACAAATTGGATTTTTCTCTGGATTGAATTCATGGCACAATAATCGAACAGCTGATTCCAATTTATACATTTTGACAAAAAAAAAATGTTTATTTTTCATGAAACATTTAAATCAAATAATTAAAATACAAAAAGCCAAGAAAGAATTTTGGGCGCACTCAAAACTAAATATTATGCAGACAATTCAAATTTAAATTACTTTATTGTGCCGTGCGTTTGTAACTGTCTGCCAGCTGATTTTCACAATCAAAATACTTCGGGTTGTATCTGAGTATTTGTTGTAGACCTTCATGGTTTGAATTAATTGTTCTCAACTGACCTTTAGAAATGGTACAATTTAGGCAATATCCATCCATTAACCATACTTGGCAGACCATCCTCATTGTTATTGTGTGCCGCAGCGAATCGTTCGTTCGTTCGTTTATACTGAGAGTGTTCATCTAAAAATATTAAAAATTCTCATCGCCTACTAAAAGTTAAGAATAAATCCTTGAAGTTATGTCTGACATTTTCTCAATGCTTCGATGAATTTTAAGAATGCTTTAGAAATGTTCTCTTTGATTTGCAAAATCGAAATGAATAAATTCACCACAGTCTTTAAGGGATTAACAATGAATGTACACATATCTGTATGTGATTCACCACATCTGATTTAGTAGAATTGACCATTCGAAGGCTACAGTAAATTTTTTAGAACAGAACATTGAAAGAAGACAGAAGTTTCACTGAAATGTCGATATATTTGGGCCAAAACTCACCGTGGAGTCTACAAATGTAATAACTTTAATTGAATCTGAACAAATTAAAAACAAGTGGACAAATAGTAAGTTCGGCCGGGCCGAATCTTATATACCCTCCATCATGGATCCTTAAAAAGTCAATAAATAAGAAAACTAACTGAGTTTTTGGGCCGCTCGTGACCCGATAGTCCCAGGAACCCGATCACAAATTTTATCCAAATCATGAAAATAAATGCATATTTGGGTTCGCGAGAAAATTTCGTTGCATTTCGATACCCATATGTTCATGTTTGTCAAGGGACGGTTTTTGGGCCGCTGGTGACCCGATAGTCCCAGAAACCGGATCAAAAAATTTAGGCAAATCATGAAAATAAAGGCATATTTGGGTGCGTGAGTAAATTTCGTTGCACTTCGATACCCATATGCGCATGTTTATCATGGGCCCTTTTTTGGGCCCCAAGGGTCCACGGAACCCATGAGCACGCCCATTTTTGGGATTTTTTTCCCCATCTATAAATTATATAAACTTAGAACAATTTTACCAAAAAAAATCAGATGTAGTGAAAAAAAATATTTGAAAAATTTGATTATGGCCGGGATATATTTAGTCCCGTAAAGGGGAACTTTTTCCCCTTTGGTCCGATATTGCCCATTCTCGAACTTAACCTGCAAAAAACATCTTCCTAAAAAATTTCAGCTTCTTAGCGTTGGTCGTTCGCACTCTATCGTGATTTCAACAGACAACAGACGGACATCGCTAGAATATCTTAGAATGTTACACTGACCGATAATATAAATACTTTATAGGGTCGCAGATCACTCTTTCGAGGTGTTGCAAACGGAATGACAAACTTAGTATATACTCCATCCTATGATGGAGTGTATAATAAAAAAAGCGAATAAAAGTAAAAATAATCACCATGTAGTGACTTTTGGCCCACCCTGTATAAAAAAAAAGTTTGAAAATATTTTCAATTGTTGGGAAGAAGTTGTACTGGGTGTTTTTTTTTCTTATACGTGTGGTTTTCTATTTAGACACACTTTGGTCGGAGTTGGTCACTTGATTTGGAGCTCATTTTGGTTTGCCATTTCATAATGAATCGGGAACAACGTTTGCAAATCGTGCAAATTTATTAACAAAATCATGGTCACCGTTCCAGATTTTCACAAGAAAATTTTGTTCATAAACAAAATTGTCACATTTTGAATAATGAAAATCCACAAGTCATTGTTGAGACGCCGTAACAGATTGAGGGAATAATTGGTCCATATTTCTTCAAAAATGAAGCCGACCATATGGTTACAGTCAATGGGGAACGCTAAAGAGCCATGATTGATGACTTTTACGTGTCTGCATTGAAGGATGTTGATGTGGATGACCTTTGGTAAAAACATATCCTACAGCCAACGAAACAATCAATTTATTGAAGAAAACTTTTGTTGAGCGCATTATCTCGCGTCGTTGGATCGTGCGATTTAACACCATTTTTGGTGGGGTTATGAGACCGACACGATTGAGGCCTTGCAAGAGAATATTCATTATTCAGAAAAATCTCATAGAAAATGTATACAGGGTTTTCCAACAAGAGGTTATATTGCGGTATTAAAAAAAAATGTCACTTTTTGAGATAAATGATGATGATTATTTTACAACTAGTAAGTTGTAATGCGCCTATGGCGCCCGTTGAAATATGGGAAAAAAATTTTGTTGAAAAAAAAAAAATTTTGTGGGAAAACAATTTTGTAAAAAAAAATTTTGGTTGAAAAAAAAAAAATTTCTTGAAAAAAAAAAAAATTTTCTTGGAAAAAAATTTTTTGTGGAAAAAAAAAAATTTTGTTCAAAAAAAAAATATTGTGGAAAAAAAAAATTTTGTAAAAAAAAAATTTTGTTGAAAAAATAAATTTTGGTTGAAAAAAAAAAATTGAAAAAAAAAAATTTGGTAAAAAAAAATTTTTTGGAAAAAAAAATTTTGGTAAAAAAAAAATTTGGGGAACACACAATTTCTGTACAAAAAAAAATATTATTTTTTTTATTATTATTATTTATAGAAAATTATAGAATGCCTATTTAAATTCCTACGTACTGCGTGACAGAGTCAGTGAATCAGTGTCGAGGGTCAATATATATTAAGAAGATAAAGAGCAAGGTTTGCCGTTAATAATGAAAAACAACATCAGCCAAATGGCCACCACGATCACAGGACCATATCCTTTTCATGAAATTTTCCATAAGCAAATCGCAAAGTGGCTGCCCTATGTCATCGATAGCCTCACGAATTCTATCTCTGAGGTGTTGAATCGACACTGGGCTGTGGGCGTAGACCTTATCTTTTACGTGGCCCCAAAGGAGTAAGTCACCAATCACAAGATCTCGGTGGCCAATTGTGATGACCTCTTCGAGAGATAACACGGTCCGGAAACTTTTCCCGTAAAAGAGCAATGGTTTGGTTGCTTGTAATAGTTTCTGAGATTATTTTTTGAAATTGTTGACGACCACGAAACAATTTATCACAAACATACAATTTATCACATTGTTGACAGTTCTCGTAGACAATATAAAAAAAATCTTAAATATGTATGTACATAGGACTATCGTATTTAGATTTTATTTATTTGCTTAAATTTCAAAATACCGTACAAAAATATTCTTAAAATGTAGAGTATTTAAAAGTAATAGGTTTTCAATTAGAACTAAAATACAAATGCAATACGAGGACGTGTATGTTTTGCCATCTAAAGATAAACTCGATGATTTAAGCATCATTTCCCGTGGGTTTGTTCTTCAAACGGGTGCAATAGTACCGATCACTGTTCTCAATCCAATCGCAAACATTCGAAACGGTATGGAATGCCGTGCCCTCCTTGCACTCGAACTCAACCGGTTTGCCATGGACGCAACGATAGTACTGCAAACAGAACATACGAGATTAGTTGGATTATGACATTGGAGTTCTGGGCTAACCTACCTTTCGGCAATCTGGATGAGGCACATAATCTTTGTGGTCACAATCGATATGACTGAGATCGTAACCTTCGGTCGGCTGAATTACCACCTCCGGATCGGGTTGCGCAATTTCGGGTTGAACCGGTTCGGGCGGTGTTGGTTCCGGTGCAATAGTTGTCGTCGGTTTCTTAGTGGCCTTCATAGGTTTCTATAAGCAAAACAAACAACTCAATTTAAATTGTGCTGCTGATCGATGGATTCGAACGGTTTCCCAATAAACACACAGCATGTCTAAATAATTGGGTAATTTTATTGACACGGGCTGGGTTTAATTTTAGAAATGCCAACAAACCACAACAAAAAAAAAAGTAGTTCTAAATCGAATTAATGCAAACATGTGCTAGACATTGATAAGAGACAACTTAGTTTTGTAAAAGAGCTTAATAGTGATACGGATATAACCCTAAATGATTGACTTGCAGGAATTTTTTCGAAATGATAGTCAAAGACATTTGAAATTATATTGATTTTGAGTTAAACCATATTTTGAATTAGGAGTTGGTCAATTCCGATTTCGAAGATTCGCACAGTTTTATTATTCGAAGTGTGAGTCTGACAATCAAAATTCTGTCAAAATGAAGGAATTGTAATCAGCTACCTTACCCAGCCATTACACTGGACAGTAATTGTGCGAAAAATTCAACACACTCACATTTTGTTTTACCAATACACACACACACACACACATTTGTGTTAATTGCCCTCCGACTGGCAACGAAAATTCAGTGGCGAAGGCATTTTGTCACATGAAGCAGTAACGAATGTTAGAGTTCCCCCAACACAGTTTTTTGTGCCACTTTATGGGATAATTTTATTGGGCACTTGTGTTTTGACCGTTTTGTCGTAATACTAACTGTTAAATTTTGTGAATTCTTGTCAATAAAGAATTCGTCGGATGTGTTTAAAGTACAAAAAAAAAAACAATATGTTGACGTATTTGTGAAAACACATTTGTTTGTCCTTACTTTTCCCAAAATGCTTTGACAATTTTTGTTTACAATTCTTGAAAGAAGTTACATTTGCGACGACATTTTTCAAATGAACATGCACGTGCACATGTAGACCCTCAGCTTTTTTTTTGGCAGATGATTTACGATATTTGTCTTTTGTTTCGAAGACAATATGTGGACTCAACTGGCAACAAATAAATTGTATGTCTCACATGGCACAATAATAGAAGGTAGTGGCAATTACGCAACAACAAAAACTCAGATACAACCCTGGGTATTTAGATTGTCAAATTCTGATATATAAATGATAGACAGCAGACAGTTACAACTCACGGCATAACATTTAGCCAACTATAACTTTATTTTTAATTATTTTGAGAGCCACAAAATTCTTTGTTTGGCTTTTTGTATTTAAATTCTTTGAAAATGTATTCGACATTTGAAAAAAAATGTCCTTGGCTTATTGCAAAACACTCCTAATCTATTTCTAGGCCCTCTGCCCTTCAGATTGTTTTCTGGTATAAAGTTTGCCACCATTTAGAATCTGATTGTAATGACTGATTTGGCTCATTTTGAAGTAAATTAAGTAGCCAAGAATTGCCTTAGCAATTTTAGCAAGATTGTTGCAATGTAGACTGCGAGACTCCCGCTTGGACTGTGTAAGTTGGCTGATTTTGAACTGAAATAAAGTTGCCACTCACAATTTTATTAGTAATTTTCAAAGGTTGCCCAATGTAGACAGAGAGATTACCGATTTCTGTGGACTGTGTAGAGTGGAGCATGCTGACTCAATTTGAACCGTATCAAAGTTGGGACCATCGTCAAGGTTTTTCTATGTAGTACCTAAAGTTGGCAACAAATTCAGACTGAGACATTTCGGATGCCTGAGAAGTAATGTAACACAACACGCTTATTCTGCCTGTGCTTCTTTAGGCACCGAAACGTGGGTACTTGCGAAAGCATATGAAGCTGTGCTGGGTGACTGAGGGAAGACTGAGGCTCCGGTGGAGGGACCAAGTAGAAGAACACATGAAAATCCTTGCTATCACGAACTGGAGAAGCCAAGCAGAGACCGAAATGCTTGGAAATCATTTATTAAGCAGGCCAAGACTAACAACAGGTTGAAGAGCCAACTTAAGTAAGTAAGTAAGTAATGTCGCTCATTATAAACAGCGACCACCGACTCGGAATTTCTATAGCAGATTTTTTATGATTGCTCCAACGTTGTCTGAAACTCGATTCTTGTGAACCGTGTGCCAACGAGTAATTTGGTTAATTTTCAACTTGTTTTTTAATAATTTCCGAGCTTTGCTTATTCACGAACATCAACATTGTAACAAAATATCATTGAATAAAGTTTAATGGTGCGTTTCTAATAATATTTCTATGTGACTAAACAAATGATTGGGCGGTTTAAAAAAAAAGAAAAATTTTGCTTAAGACCTCAGTAGTCAGAGTTTGCATTTTGTTTGTAATTTGGTTATAATATAAATACAAAACCAAATTTAATTGTGTTGCACGATTTTTCGAAAATTTACAGACATATTTTTTGAAAAATCTCTATGTAATTTAGTTATAAATGTAACTGTTAATAAATAAATAAAAAAAATTGAATTGTGTTGCACGGTTTTTTTTAAAAATTTACAGAGATATTTTTTGAAAAAATATCTATGGAAATTTATTGAAAAAAATAACTGAAAGTTTACCGATTTTTTTTAAAAAAAAATCCCTGAAATTTTACAGAAATATTTTTTAAAAAAAAATTACACATGATTGTACTGTTTTCGTTTTCGAAAAAAATAGCCAATTTCAATAAAGTAACAGCGCAATTTTTTTTTTTAAAAAATTTACTGAGGTATTTTTTGAAAAAATCTCTATGAAAATTTATTGAAAAAAATACCTGAAAGTTTACCGATTTTTTTTTAAAAAAAAAATCTTAAATTTTACAGAAATATTTTAAAAAAAAAAAAATTACACATGATTGTACTGTTTTCGTTTTCGAAAAAAATAGCCAATTTCAATAAAGTAACAGCGCAATTTTTTTTTTTAAAAAATTTACTGAGGTATTTTTTGAAAAAATCTCTATGAAAATTTATTGAAAAAAATACCTGAAAGTTTACCGATTTTTTTTTAAAAAAAATTTCTGAAATTTTACAGAAATATTTTTTGAAAAAAAAAAAAATTACACATGCTTGTACTGTTTTCGTTTTCGAAAAAATAGCCAATTTCAATAATGTAACAGCGCAATTTTTTTTTTTTAAATTTACTGAGATATTTTTTGAAAAAATCTCTATGAAAATTTATTGAAAAAAATATCTGAAAGTTTATCGATTTTTTTAAAAAAAAATCTCTGAAATTTTACAGAAATATTTTTTAAAAAAAAAAAAAAAAAAACTGTTTTCGTTTTCGAAAAAAATAGCCAATTTCAATAAAGTAACAGAGCAATTTTTTTTTTAAAAATTTACAGAGATATTTTTTGAAAAAATCTCTATGAAAATTTATTGAAAAAAATATCTGAAATTTTACAGAAATATTTAAAAAAAAAAAAAAAAATTACACATGATTGCACTGTTTTCGTTTTCGAAAAAAATAGCCAATTTCAATAAAGTAACAGCGCAATTTTTTTTTTTTTTTGAAAACTGAACAACTAAAACCTGTCTAGTAGGGTGGAGTGAAATTCAAAAAAAAAAAGTTAACATCGGAAAGAGATGTAGTCTGGGGTCCTAATGAGGGGAAAAATAAAGAAAAAAAATTTAAAAAATTTTTAGGGGTCGCGCCACCCCCTTGAAATTTGGAAATTATCGCTATTTTAGCGTTAATTTTAGAAAAATCCTAAAAAGTTTTATGTCAATAAATGTTTGCAATAGCGTAAACAATGAAATAGGGGCATGAATAAATTTAAAAAAAATTTTCTCATTGTTCAAAAATTGCAAAAAGTAAAATAAGTCAAATCGCCCCTTCTTCAGAAAATTGACTGAACAATGAAATCGCCACCAAAGCTACAAATATTAGTCGATTATCCTCATATTTGCCTCAAATACTTTTGTTTGGGCACTGAACAAGCTCAAACTTTTAAATTTCGAATAAGTTAAGTCGTTAATTTTTAGGATTTTTCTAAAATCAACGCCAAAATAGCGATAATTTCCAAATTTCGAGGGAGTGGCGCGACCCCTAAAATTTTTTTAAAATTTTTTTCTTTATTTTTCCCCTCATTAGGGCCCCAGACTACATCTCTTTCCGAGGTTAACTTTTTCAAATTAAAAAAAAAGCATGTTTTCACTCCACCCTACTGTCAGTTTTTTCGATATAAAACATCAAAAAATATAAGAAATCTAAGTTCTCAGAAGATCGTTAATTTCTATTGGGCAGTTTTTTTTTATATAAAAAGTTTATTAAAAATATAAAAACATAAAAATTTTCAAACTGAAAATTTTAATCAGTTGACCCAACAAACGCTTCTATCGATTGCTACATTCATTTTGGTTTCTACACTGAACGAAAAAAAGATATTTTTAAATTTGGCGATTTTCGAAAATCGTTACAACATCTGGGAAACTGAACTGATGTGCTATAAGGATACTGGTGTATATGGCTCAACTAGCAACTGCTTTTCCTTCTCTCGCGTGTTTTGCTCCAAAAACAATGTTAATAAAACGAACATTGACTTAACTTTTTTGGAGATTACATTCAAAAGGTGCTTTGCGAAAATTCTGAAAACGTAGCTTAGTTGTTCTAGCGGAGCACAAAGTTTTCGTCATACATCATAATGTCGGAAATTATTAAACCAATGTTAATAAAAACAACATTTCATTAAATTGACTTTCCTTTTTGGAGATTACATACAAAAGGTGCTTTGCGAAAATTCGAGTAACTTTCAAATCTGAAAACTTAGCTTAGTTCTTCCAGCGGAGCACAAAGTTTTCGTCATACATCATAATGTCGGAAACAATGGCGTTTTTTTTTAATATTTCGGTGTTTTTTTGCAATTGCTTGAAATTAAAAAAAATTTCAAATTTTATAACTCTTAAAATGTTCATAATTGGGATTAGTTTTTTTTTACCATTTTGGTAACCGTGATAATTGCAAATTTTTGAAATCTGTAATTTGTGCTCAATTGTACTAGGCAAGCACATCTTTCTCGCTACACATCGATGACAACTTTTCTAATTACGATAATAATGGCATTTTTAATATTTCCTGAAATTAGTTCACCTCAAGTGAACTTGCCGTGTCACAGCCGAATGTAGGGTGTACAAAGGCCTTCACTAAAAATGTGACTAATTGCTAAATTATCTAACACATGATTGCTGGTGAGGATCACACGTTTTTATCATTGATTTCTCTCTTACCTTTGTTGTTGTAGTTGCCGACGGACGTTTTGTTGTCACGGGTTTTGGCCGTTTCGTTGTTGTCTGTAGAACCACCAGACTGCCCTCATCGGGGTTGGGCGGTGTTGCCGGGGGTTTAGCCCATTCTGGCTGCAAATCGAAATAGAGACAAAAAAAAAACAACAACACAACAGACAATTAAACAGACATTGCAAAAATCACAATTAAATTAAAGCACACACACACACACTCACAATAAGACGCTAAGCTAAAAGCAAATGAAAGAATACAAATTTATTTGGCACCTGCTTTCGCATTGGCATCGTCTTGTGACACAACACCACCGAACCAAATGTGCCAGCGTAATATGAGGCAACTTACCCTAGGCGTTGTTTCCCTCGTTGGCTCGGGCACACGATAGTCTCGCATGTTGTCGTACAATATTTGCATTAGAGGATTCTCGCGACCACACAGGCCATGGAAATCGTCCATGTCAATGGCCCACGTCATGGCTCCGGCATAGCCCTTCTGCTTGATGAAATCCATTTTGATTTGAACCGATGCTTCGTTTTCATAGCCCACCCATTGGGTGTCACGATAGGTATATGGCACCATGCCATCGTCATCCCATTCAACAGTCCAGCCACTCGATTTGTCCTTGACCTCAGTGCAGATTTCATAGTAGGCCAAGAAGCCACTGGCATTTGTATAGGGTCCGGGAGCGCCACCGCCAGCTTCCTTGTTGATATACGTGCCCATGTTGTAGTTTTTATTGGAACTGCTGAGCGTAAAGGTGCGACCATAGAAGGGAATGCCAACCACCAGTTTATTGGCGGGACAGCCCATGTCCTCCCACAAGGCCAGACCATCGTTGACATTCAATTTCTCATAGGCATACTGATCATGTTTACGTTTGTACAGAGGACTGTGCACATCGGCAAAACCAGCCCAATTACCACGCAAATCATACGTCATGGCATGAATGGCATCCAGTGCTCTGAAAACCAAAGTTGAGTTATATTCATTTCCAGGGACAGTGTGCCATAATATTCGGACTTACTCGCACAACTCCGGTACATGATAACCCTCCTGCAAACGGAATTTGGCCACTGGCACAGCCATTGTTATTTCCCATCCTCGGCCCTCTCTGTCAAAGGCTCTCCTCAGTTCCTGCACGAAATACAGGAACTTATCCTTATCACCAAAGGTGCCACCACGATCGGTGGCTCCCGGATATTCCCAATCCAAGTCAAAGCCATCGAAGTTATATCTCTTCATAAAGTCCACCACGCTCTGTATAAATTGCTTGCGATATTCGCGTGACGCCACCATTCGCGAATATTTCGAACCACCCTCGGCCCAGCCGCCGACGGCAATTTGCAACTTCAAGTCGGGTTGCTTTTGCTTTAGTTGTGTAAAATTGCGGAAACCGTTCTGCTGCTCATCTATTTCCGGATCGATGACCAACACTTGCCATGATTTGTCATCGACGCCAATAAACGAATACACCAAATGCGTACAGAGGTCAGCGGGCACATCTTCAATGCCATAGCGTCCTAGGCCCGGGCGATAAACAGCCCAGTTACTGAAGTAGCACACAATGCGAGCGGGCTGATCCGCAGCTTCGACTGTTCGATATAGTAGAGCAGCTCCCACCAGCAGAAGGAGGAGGGGTGTAAGAAGGCTTTTGGCTATAAACGAAAACAGAGGAAACAGAAATATAGTAATTTTATTAAAATGAAAAATATTTGAAAATGTTTAAACCAAAATTGAATTGACTGAGGATATTTTTATTCTCTCTATTGTCTCTTTGAAGTAGTGAAGAATTTTCAAAATTAAAAGCGGGCAAATTTTAAATTTGTATTATTTGACATTGACTGCCAAGGCAATTTTCACAAAATTGCCCACATTTAATCACTTTATATTATTAAAAACTCAATTTCGTTTTTAAGATTTTTTTTTTTTTTTTTTTTTTTTTTGATGGCCATTTATTTAGCACTGATATAATCCGGTTATATTCGTACAAGCTGAAAAATCTGTATTTTTTTTTTAATGTTTACGCACAAGTAACACGCTTGTTTAGACTTTGTAGCAAGTAAAGCTTATTTTGTTTCTACACAATGGTTATTTGGATGTAAATATAAAAAATATTTGTGTAAAGTAGGCATTCACATAATTCTGAAGACAATACATTTTTTCAGCAACCGTCGTTCGTATCGTTTCGTGCTCTGCTTTTGTTTTGTTTATATTCTACACTAGTAAGTTGTAATGCGCCTATGGCGCCCGTTAATTTGCTTGAGAAAAAATTTGTTACTTAATTTTAAAAATTTTTGTAAAAAATATTTTGAGAAAACTATTTTGTAAAAAAAAAAATTCGAAAGAAAATAAAATTGGAAAAAAAACATTTGTGGAAAAAAAATTTTTGTTGAAAAAAAAAATTTTGTTACTTAATTTTAAAAATTTTTGTAAAAAATATTTTGAGAAAACTATTTTGAAAAAAAATAAAATTGAAAAAAAAAAACATTTGTGGAAAAAAAAATTTTGTTGAAAAAAAAAATTTTGTTGAAAAAAAAAAATTGTTGAAAAAAAAAAAATTTGTGGAAAAAAAAATTTGTAAAAAAAAAAATTTTGAAAAAAAAAATTTTGGTAAAAAAAAAATTTGGGGAAAACACAATTTCTGTACAAAAAAAAATATAATTTTTTTTATTATTATTATTTATAGAATTATTATAGAATGCCTATGCCTATTTAAATTCCTACGTACTGCGTGAGAGAGTCAGTGAATCAGTGTATCAGTGAATCAGTGAATCAGTGTCAAGGGTAAATATATATTAAGATTTACAGCCTAAGCCACGATGTCGAACGACAATGGAACGATAACTTTCGCATGCTTTCTAACCGAAAAACAGCTGATTTCATAGCCACTAAACAGCTGTTTGTCTCTAAAAAAAAAAGCCTGCGAACGTTGTCGTTCGACATCGTGGCTTATGATGTTAATTTCAGTAAAATCAAATTTATATTTTGTGTTGAACTTTTTTCCATTTTTAAGCTCTTTTTTTTTTTCTTTCTTTTCTTTTTTCACATATTACAGCGAAACTTCATCGAGGTGGCCGTTTACGTCAAACGAATTGCCGAATTAACTGTTTTCAAAAAATCAAAGACTGCGACGAAGACAATGAGAAATGTGTATATGTGTTAGTGAAAAAGTGTCAATGTATTGCGATTGTTCTTGTAAAACAGGTTCTTGTAAACCCCGGGTAAGCGACAATTGCTATCCATGCTTAATATCGCTTAACTCTCCATACCAATAAGGCGATTATCTATGCCAATTTTTGTGGCTAGATTGTGAAGACTGTGTCTTTGGTTTCAGCTGGATGGTGTGGCATGTCACACAGCCCACGCCACATTGATATTTAGCACACCAAGTTCGCACTCGTGTTATCAGTCTTTTCGGTGACATCAATTGGTGACTCGAAGCTGTGATTTGACGGCGTTATCACTTTTTTTGTGGGCCGATCGATGTTATGCGAACAATTTATGAACGATTTAGGAATTCAAGGCGAATGTCGTGCTAGGCTACTGCGAAGCTAGCCACAAGAATGAAATCTACTTACGTAAATAGTGGAAATGTTTGCTTTTAAAAAAAAAAAAAATTTAATAGGATAACCCCTTTAATTGTATTGAATAAGATACATGTATGTATGCGTTTTTTTTTCTTGATGCCTTTCTATATAAAGCTTACGCTATGTAGCTGATATAGAATAATGTAAAATGCGCATAGTAATTAAAATGGTGTGATCTAACAAAGTAGCTGTAACTGTAAAATATGTAGTCTGTCACAATTTCTAAATTGTAAAAGGAATAAAAGATTTTGGCTAAGCGAATTCTTCGCTATAATTATTTAAGCAACGAGAAAAAAAATTGCATTTCGTAATTATAATTCTGATTATTTATTAATATTTATAGTGTTTGGTTTGTTTTTACTCGTATGTCTCGTGTGTACACGTAATGAATGATCTATGATATTTGGATTTGGCTAAGCTTCGGCAAGATCACATTGCAAAACATAGGTGATCGGAAATAATATTTGAACTTAATTAATTCAATACAAATCCCTTCTGAGGAAGTTGGACGGTGGCCAATAATGTGTTGAAGGTAATTCTAATACACACGAATTGTGTTTTTTTTTTGTTCATTTTCATTTTCGTACATTCGTGTATCAATAAATTACGGAAAAAAATACTAGTGAATGTAAAATAAAAATTGAATATTTAGTGGGGGTGAATGACGTACGACATACATACATATGTACATAAATATGTATGTAAATGAATATTTCTAAATTTGAATTGTGCAATTGTGAGCAGAGATATATTTAAAAAATAAAAATGAAATGATTATCCCTCGATTTTCGTCAGCTGTACATTAGAGAGTGCCAACTTCGTTTAAAAATTAATTGGATCATTCCAAACATATTTCAGTACCGTTGCTGCCGTTTGTGAATATTTTTTTTTTTAATTTTACCGGAAACATCACTCAAATTAAAAAATAAAACATAATTTGTCAGTGACCACAATTGGTTGAAGGGTTGGCATGGCTCCAAATCCAAATTCTCCGAAACCCTAAGGAAAAAGTACACTTGATCGCCAAAGTATCATCAGAGTCTTAAAATCTCTTAACAATTATTTCAAATGTTTTTCGAGACATACCGATTTTACTGGAATTCGTGGACGTGTACAATAGGCAGTCCAAAAAAAAAAAAAAAAATATTATTTGTTTACACTTTCATGAAAGTTTTAAAAAAAATATACGCAAAAACTTTTTGGATCTATTTATAAAGAAATTTATGGATTTATTTATAAAGAAATTCAAAACTATTAAATTTTTATGAAAAAAACGAGTAAGAGAGAGAGATATAGAGAGAGAGTGAGAGCAATATTACAATTTGAAATGAGAGTGAGAACAGTTCTCTTTCGGATTTACATACTCTCGAATTCGGTTAAGAGAAAATAAAAGAAAACCAAGAAATATTTTTCACTTAAACGGGATTTTCAATAAAGGGAACTTCGCAAAAACATTGCGAGTAAGAGAGAGTGAGAGAGAGAGAGAGAGAGAGCAATATTACAATTTGAAATGAGAGTGAGCACAGTTCTCTTTCGGCTTTACATACAGTCGAATTCGGTTAAGCGAAAATAAAGTGAAAAACAAGAAATATTTTTCACTTATACGCGATTTTCAATAAAGGGAACTTCGGATAATGGAACCATCTTTCATTTAAACGGGAACTTCGGATAATTGAACCATTTTTCATTGAAACGAACCGAGTATGTACTTTTGAAATTGTTCTATGCAACAAAGATAGAAAGTTGTGGCACAATTTAAATTCAATATTAATGAGATTGGATGAATATTGTCACTTATGTAATTTCATTTGGTTGAGTTGCGTTAAATGTGGTTGACAGATAATTATATCCTCACCTCACGGGTAGGAGGGTAAATATCATTTGATACGGCTCAAAAATTTAACACATAGAGCTATTCACATTAGAACCCATGTGTCTTTGAACCAAATTCGATTCATGACTTTTTAAATCGTTTCAGCCATGTCCGTCTGTCTGTCCTGCTGGTACGCACGATAACTTTCGAAAGAGTTAAACAATCGCTTTGAAATTTGGCATGGGCTAATATTTTCCCAAAACTGCTTTTAGGATTGCAATTGTGGCTATACAAATCGTCTGTTTCGCCCACGTTAGAAATCGTGTAATAATATGAATATGCCCAAAGCGATCTTGCCCAACTTCCGTATTTAGCCGGTGTTTAACGCCTTCGCCATATAAGACATCGGCAATGTTTACATTCAAAATTATAATTCCGATTACCACTTCGGTTTGACAGGTGATCAAAACAATCACAGCGATAAATGCGATTAAAGTTATAATCTTGCCGACGACGATTTACGGAGATGTTCCCCATCTGCTCTTTAATAAAAAACCAACGTAGATTCCAAATTTTCATATTTTGTTTATGTTTCATTAATGTTGGGACCAGTCTTCTCAAAAGTTGCCTGCTTTCCATTAGCCGTGTGTCTATAATTATTAGAAGACATTTTTCGATCATAATTTACTCAATTGACGATGGAATTTGACTAAGTGTTTATTTTTAATCTCCGCTATTTAGGGTACAGAATGAGTTTATTTCAGTGGGTTACGTTTTCGATGTCGATACAGTTTTTCATAATAAATTAAATTTTAATAAGAAAATTGTACAAATTGTACAGACGTGAAGGGTTCACTCAACCGCATAACAATATGTTCATTTATACAGTGGCCCAAAGCGCTAATGCAGTAAACAAAAATAAACACAAGCGCCACAGTTGGTATGTAATGGCCTGCATTTTCACATTTTCAGTTAAGCGGAGTGGGCTCTATGAAATGCACCGAAACAAAATAAAAAAAAAGAAAATTCCCCAAAAAGGCTAACTGGAAAAATCATCAAAAATGTATGATGAAAACAATGAAAATTTTGCTCTATGACCATCCCTAGTCGCATGTCGATCGCGCCATTGCGGTTCCAAATGTTGTACTAATTAAAAGTCTTCACTATTCCCAGCTGATTGTTCAACTGAATTTCGGTGGGAAAGAAATTGGGGAATTTAAAATATTGAAAAATGGACAATGAACGAACATTTAATTTTTTTTTGGAAAAATTATGAAAAAGACTACTAATTTGTTGGGTATTTTTTCATATTCATATTGACTTATTTTTGCATGTGAAAAATGGCCGATGAATGAGAAATTAAAAATTATGAAAAAATCTCAAATTTTTGGTATTTTTTTTCATATTGAAAATTTCCGATTTTTTATGGGTTTTCTTTGGGAGAACTTTCGTTTTTTATTTTTGGGACATTTTTCATAGACTTAACGGAGTCGACTTTACAAATAAGAAAGAGAGAGTGATTTCCGAGAGTGAGAGTAGTTTTCTCTGAAATTACCATGTTTCGAACAAGTAACTACTTTTTTATGTTGTTCAGAGTAAGACATGATTTTTTGAATAAAATTCATGCTGAGAGTAAGGTGATGTTATTAATTGGTAATGTAAAAAAGCAATGAGATATTCTAATCGAGTTTTGGCTGGAACGGATCTATGTGCGTGGTTCGCAATAAAACTCATGCTGAGAGTAAGGGGAAGTCATTACCTAGTAATGAAAATGGTAATGCGAAACTAAAAACGTAAAAATGGTATTTACTTCTGTACAATTCTGTGTTGAAACAAATTTATTGATAATTGAGCTTAAATATTTGAATTTTTTTCTAAAGCGGAAGAGGAAAATTCCATAATAATAAATAGTTTTTTCAAAGTAGTAAAGGAATTACTAATGAAACGAATGAGAACGAACAAATTTCACAAATATTCGTAATTTTTTCCTAGGACACACGACTGTGGGCCTGCATTCGTAATAAAAAAATTCAGAAATATTCGTAATTTTTTCCTAGGACACACGAACTGTGGGCCAGCAATCTTAATAAAAATGGAAGGAACGTTTTGATATTACGGGGAAACGGAGAAAAATTCAAGGGAAAATATGTAACGAAATTTTATCAGAGAAACATTTTCAGTTTAAGTTCAAAACAAAAATATTTCGGCATTAATGATGAGGGTAATAAAATTCAGAATTGAACCGATAAATGTAAAAATGTCCTTTTAAAAGAACGGGAAACGGTGAAAAATTCAAAAGGAAATCAGTAACGAAATTTGATCAGCGACAAATTTTTAGTTTAAATCCAAAAAAAAAAAAAAATCCGGCACTAATGATCAACGTTAATAAAATTCAGAATTGAACCGATAAATGAAAAATTCATATTATATTGTTGACTTGTAAAGGGTCCGCCGTCTAACGTTTTTTTTTTCAACTAGTGCTTATTTCGTTACTTTCGTTATCGGGCCATGTTGAACGAATTTTTGTTTACAAAAATTTAAGAGGAGGATATTGGCAACATTTGGTTTCAACAGGACCGCGCTACGTGCCACCCAGCTGAAGCTACACTTGATGTTTTGCGTCCTGTTTTTGAAGATCACATTATCAGCCGCAGAGCTGATGTCGTTAGGCTACTGCAGGGCCAGCCGAGGCAGCCATTTGAATGAAATTATTTTCCATTATTAACCGGAAGGATTGTACTTTCAAATAAAAAAAGAAATTTGAGAAAATATCCAGTCGTCATTTTTTATAGAATTTTCAGAAAAAAAAAAAAAAGTTATTTGGCGGACCCTGTATATAATTATCATGGTCTATCTGAATTTGTCCTGTTCGAAATACGGCAATATGACACAAGGAGTGCTGCCATGTTTTTTTTTCAATGAAATGAAGGGATTTTTAAAAGCAATTCAAATCCACCATATTCATACAAATTTTTAACAGCTTTACAAACCTTTGTTAAGAAAAATGTTTGAAATTTGTCAGGTGTATTTTCATATATTTTTCTTAACACAGTCTTGCAAAAGCAGTTTCAAATTTTTCTGAATACGGGGATAGGAATTTTAATTTGATTTTTAATGAGGACCAACAACACTGAAAACTTTGCAATATTTGGTATTTTTTCTTACGCTACAAGTACCGCCGGCATGTTTTCTTACGGAAGGGTCGTTGCGAAAGCACCCCAGAAATTACAAATTAATTTTCAATGAGACCCAAACTAATAAATGGAAAGAAAAAAATACCCATTCATTGTATTGTTGTATATAATAATCGAGTACTATCTGAATTTCCGTACAGATCGAAATGAAGGATGTTCCATTATAACTAGGAGGAATATTTTATTCATGAATTGTATTAAAATAAGAATAATCCGGTTTTTTTTATTTTTAAATTGTTTTTTTTTTTAAATTTTTTTGACCATCTCTTCACAATTGCCTTGAGCCACTGTATGTACTGTGTCCACGTACATGTGTGCATTCGAATACCAACAAACCAATACCAGAAAAAAAGTGTCTTTGGCGTTGCCAAAAGTGGGAAGGAATCATCACACGATTCGAAGACACCCGACCAAAATATAATTTCGAAATACGCTCATAGAATACATAATGCACGGATTTCAATTTAAAAAAAAAAAAAAAACACCACACATACAGACACACACGCACCATCGGTTATTTTGGCGACCCAAAAGTTTTTTATTTAAAATTTTTAAAACGTCTCTTGTTCATTACTTAGCAGCGGCTAAAAATATTTTTCGGTTTTACATTTTTTTGTTTTTGTATTTTGTTGGAATTTGATTTGGTTTTGTCATCAACAACATTTCATTGCACTTGCTGCTGATGAGCGTGTGGTGGAAGTGGAATTCAGTGGTTGATTTGTCGATGGACGGACTACAATTACAGTTGCTTTCAAACGTAAACACTCGATGGGCATGGATGGATGCACTCACACTCCTCTTTGGGAAAGTTCATTAACTCCAGCCAGCTGGCGAGTACTCTCTATTAACATTTCAACAATTTCAGTTAAGTATTTGTTTTTTTTTTTTGTTTATTATTATTTTTCTGTTACACTTGTTTCAATCAATTCAATTTGTTTGGATCTTTTTTTGTTTTGGACATTTTAAAGTTGGCGTTCTTCTTCTGTTCTTTGCTCGTTTGTGTTACTTTCTTCTTACCCATTATGACAACAAGATATAACGATCTTCTTTGCACGAATGTTTGATTTCAAATAACTGGAAAGTGTTAAAAAGCCCGCGCTTTTATGCGTTTATACGAACGTTATGGAAATCAGTGTTTGTGGGTGCGTGTGTGATACGATGATATCGTATACGATATCTGCTGACAGTTTACAAGTCTTACTTACTTACTTGCCGGGGCTTTGCTGAAACCGTTAAAAGCCAACCGAAGACAGTCACTCAGAATAAATGCAAACGAGCAAAAACAAAAACGTCACACATTTAGACTTATCGTCGCATTACAGTGTTATTATTCTTTGTTATCCGTGTGTATTGTGCGTACAATTAAAAAACAAACAAAACTGTTTCCGGTTCCTTCAGAGCTGGCTTATCGTTTTCTTTGTTGGCAAAGCCCCCCCGAGAATTAGTTGCGATTCATACAGACAAAGCAATGTGTACATCGACACGTTACTCCTAGACAACGGGCATATTAGGTATGAGACCGCGGTAGAGGGAGTGCTGTGGAGTAAGTTAAGAACACCCTACTCTATCATGTGTCACGTAACCACACTAAGCTTTTTGCATCGTAGGCGATAAACAACGGCCTAAGTGATATGTGGACAAACTCCAATGATAATTTCTAACAACTGATTAATTGTTTTATTAATTAATTAATCAAATGATTAATTTACCTGTGGACAGTTGTGATGAAATGGGATCTACAACCGATAATATCACATTGGATGTACATTAGGGTGTCCATTGACAAAAATATAGGCCAACTTAAACAGAAGAGTGACTTCCGGTCATTCCCGGGAATTTTGCCGATTTTTTTACTTCCCGATTCTCAGGATTACCGGGAATAAAATACTATCATAAAATTAAACTATGTACGATTTTTGGTTCTTAACTGGGAAATTGTACGATTTTTTTCTTACTTCCTATAACATTCTTGAACTAGTTGATCATATTACCTTCACATTGTACGGAATACTTTTCTTCAATATTAATTGCCTAGGATTTTCAATTAAAGTTTTATTCATTGTTTCAGGTTTTAAACATACTTGAATTATTTATTTGGGTTAACAAAAAAAAAACAATAACAATTTAAAGTATTTTTTTTTTTTTTTTTTTTGGAAAATTATATTTTTTCATTACATTTAATGCTGAAAATAAAGTCCCGGGATGACGTCGAAAAAAAATCCCGTCGAAAAAGGTCGGGAAATTAAAAACCCAAAGGAGATAAATTTGACAAGAGATAGTTTGCTGTCAGAAAACAGTTGTTTCTCTTCATTTCGTATTGAAACGAACGAGCTGCAGAATAGTTTTTCGAGTTTTCAGAACATTGCAACATTTTAAGTTCTGTCTGCAAATTGTCCCTCCAGATTGTTTGTGGTTCTGCAATTCGGCAAGTCTCTTTCAACTCGTCGTCAGCATTTTCTGCCGTGACTGAAGAAGAAACCGCTGGCTGCAGTTACAGCAAGCGAACAACTGGAATGTGTCTTGGTCGGAGACACCCGTTGGTCCTGAGTGGATTGTTCCATTTACTGTATAACACAAATATGAACATCTCTGTTTCAACCCAATTCCACGGCTCTATAAAAAATGCCCCACAAAGAAAAAAAATCTAAATTGGTGATTTTTTCATTATAAAAATTCCCCAGAAAAATTGGGAAATTTTTTTTAAAAAATGTTAGGTAATATTTCCATTTTTGTTTTGAAACAAAATTGAAGAATGAAAAATTCACCAATTTTTTAATACTGGAGAATTTTTCGATTTTTTGGGGATATTTTCAAATTTCCCAATTTTTGAATTCTGGGGAATTTTTCGTTTTGGGAATTTTTTCAAAACAAATATCGATTTAATTTTTAAAATGTTTTGTCACATTTGAAATATGGCCTCAATTCAAAAATGCAAAATCGCCCCAAAATGTAAATTTGTGGTGATTTTTTTATATTTTGCTGGGGTTCGTTCATTGGGGTAATTTCTCAAAAAAAAAACGACAAATTTCCTAGAATTCAAAAAGTTGGGAAATTTCTCATTGTTCAAAAAGAAAATATTAAGTAAAAATTATTAACAACTTTTTTTTATAATTAAAAATTCTCCAATTTCGATTTTTGTGGGGAATTCTTCTTTTTTTTTTGGGCATTTTTTAAAGGGTCTCAATCCCAAAAAAATTAAAAAAAAATCGGGCGCGTTCAATTTTCATTTTACGTTGCATAATTAAAAATCCCCCCAAATATGGGGCGATTCTTCATTTTTGAATTGGGTCCATTTTTCATGGTGGCGCCATCGCAGCCACTATTGATAACATGTAATGTCCATATTGCCGGGAAGATGATGATTATATTTTGAAACTTTATAATTACTAATGTAAAATCAATATTTCTCATACTTTTGATTTTTCTTCCGAATTATGAAAACCTATTGTTGATTTTTTTTTTGGGATATTTTTCATAATATTTGGGAAATTTGCATTGGGTAATTTTTCATAAATCGTTTGGAGGATTTTTCAGAGTTTTTTTTTGGGAAATTTTTTTATATTGTGCTTAGGGAAATTCTTTATTTGGGGGGAAATTCTATTTTTATATTATTTTTGTTCGTAGATCCTAGTTAGACAGCTGTTATTCGGTGGCTAAATTGTTGTTATCGATTTATAATAAGTCCAAATTTAGGGCTCACCACCAACTGGATCGATCAACAGATTAGGGTTAACCAAAAAACCTATTTGTGGTGTAGGGCTCTTTTAGAGTTGTTCACCTTTTCACATCTTTCCGATTGAGTTTGTTTGTAGAAAATCAAATGATTCAATGCTGTAAATTGGCCGTAATGATGACACACGATTCTCACAATTGACATTAACTTATAATTTTCGCTGCCATGCAGACGGAGTGTTTCAGTCGCCTGAATTCTTTTAAAAACCTCTGTATTACTTTAAAAATATAGTGCAGTGTGTTTCACAGTCAACTCTCTCACCCTCCTTTCATTCAGTGGAAGAAATTCTACAATTCCATTAGTATTTTTTTTTAATTTCTCTATAATCTGGATAGACAGAAACTTGATATCGACTAATACTTTGTACTGAATGCTGTGTCATCTTAACGGATTTGTGTTTCCCCATAAACATGTTGTGATGCGTGCCCAAACGTCTGCTCTTGCGTTAGACCAGTCAATGGACGGATGCAATTACATCTGCCACAACAAGTGGTTTACTTTAATTAAAGGAACATTTTACACTGACACTCTTCTCGGAAACATGATGTGTTGTTGTCTTTGCAAATTTCTGATAAGGAAAATTGTCGTTCTGCTTAAGGTACATGGACAGTGAGTGTTGTGATGGTCGTCCATTAAAATAATTAGATATTTTTGTACATGTGAGTGTGACAACTGTCTGCGAGGGCTGTGATTTAAATTTAAACCAGAGAGTTTCGAGTTGCAACATTGTAAGGGTATGGATATGTGTTGACCTGGAAAGACAGGAAATACGACGAAATAGACACTGCGATTTTCAGCGTAGCTGCGATGAAAACAAGCACCAATTCGGATGCATATTTGTTGAAAACAAGCGACTGGTCGCCACAACCCGCATCAGGGCCAAATTATTTTTTTTATCAACCTTATTTGAGTTCTTGCGCCTGTGTATAAGGGAACTATACTTACTTATTTCCCTTAACATTCCATGAAGGAACAGACGTAGAACTTCTCTCGACGATATAATTGTGTATACTCACTGACCGGGACCCACTGTTTAAAGCCGGCTTCGAACGGCTAATGCTTTTCTAGAGACGTTTAACATGGCTTAGAGATTACTCTCTTACTCGTAAAGTCGCCAACATTTAGGAGATGGAAACAGCAGCAAAAAAAAGGTTTGATGGTCTTTCCCGGTTTCGAACTCGGGTTCATCTGTGTTATAGTCGCACACCCTGGCCGTGTACTATGCAGAGACCGCAGATAAGTTGTCCGAGCGCCAGGAGCAGTCGGCTGCTAACCCGGTCGTGTCAATGAAATTGTACTTGGGGATTTAAATGAAAAAGTATGTAAGGCAATAGATAAGCTAACCTAGGCAGCTGTAATGTCTTCCGTTTGACCGACGCCCTGTGGTCCAGAGTCAAATTCCAATGGCTAAAAGACTACAACTTGTCATCTAGTAAAGTTTTTTCAGTTCTGTAAAAAAGCAGGTTGTAGGCAAGGACCGGGGGATTATTTTCAGGTATTAAGAGTATTTTCTGGAAATAGTACCGGTAAATCAACTATACCTTACCTAACACCGTGTTACAAAAAATAGATTTTTTTCTGTCCTATGAACCAAATTTACTTTTTCGGAAAGGGGATAAAAAATAAAAATACACGTGTATCGGCGATTTTCATGTACACGTCAGAATTTTTTTTGGAGTTTGAAGTATAAAGCTCGTAGTGGCCTGTGTGAAAGCCTTTCGACCGATTTTTAACCCTTTTTCAGTGATCCAATCGAGAATTTTTTAAAAACTATTTTTATCAATTCTCAGATTATCCCCAATTTTTATTATTTTTGAAAAAAAAAATTTTTTTTTACTTTTCTTAGCATAACTTGAAGAGACTCCAAATTTTTAAACAACTTAAGCGTTACGAGAAAAAATGTTTTTGAACTGAAACCTTAAAAAAAAACGATAACCATTTAAAAAAAAAAAAATTTAGGAAAATCTGAGAATTGAAAAAAATCTATTTTTTTAAAAAATTTGACGTGATTGGATCACTGAAAAAGGGTTAAAAATCGGTCCAACGGCTTTCACACAGGCCACTACGAGCTTCATACTTCAAACTTAAAAAAAAAAAATTCTGACGTGTACATGAAAATCGCCGATACACGTGTATTTTTATTTTTTATCCCCTTTCCGAAAAAGTAAATTTGGTCGATAATCGCTCACAACAACTCATCATTTCACGACCATCCGCTTCGTTATCGATTTTGCTCAGAAATTAATAAATCATGAAGCGCATTTTCATTATCGGAAATCGTGCACATGATCGTGAGGTTTGGTGGGCCGAAGACATTATTGGCCCATTTTATTGGAAACTGCTATTGGAAACGGGGAGCACTTCAGAGACAGGATAGCGTGCCATGCCATACAACCAATCCCCCCCCCCCAGTATTACCCTTTTACATACCATCTTTGGTAATTTCAGGTCTCTCGCCACTGTGAATTGGCCACCTCGGAGAAGCGATGTGACTGGGAGACTTGTGTTGACTGGATGCTCTACTCTAAACTAAGTCGCAACAGCTCTACGGAAAATACTAATAAAGGCCGAAAAAGGGTTTTAGTTCATCTTTTTTTGTAATTAAAAAAAAACTTGTATTTGGACCACCCTTATATACGTCTATGTACCATGAAGTTCGATCGATGGAGTGAGGAAGTTCTTTCTCCACAACATACCCAGGGGCTAAGTATAAATGGGTTTCGGTATTCTCTCTGCTCTCTAGTGCTGTAGTGCCTTAGGAAGGTTTCCTAAAAGGACATGTCGCTCCTTATATACAAAAGCACCACAAGTCAATTATACAATTATACAGGAGCGTCATTTTTAAAAATAATTTTAATTATTTTATGACTTTTGTAAAAACTATGTGTTTTCGTTTCGGGTGTTTTCGATCATAAAATGACGGTTGTTTTAGCGAAACATGAAAGTTTCATTGTTTAAGAAACATTTTATGCAAAAAAAATATTGTTGATATTTTTTGAAATGTGTGACTTTTGTATTTAAGGAGCGATGTGTAGGCTTTGCTTTTACCACTCAGACGTTTGCAGCGGCAAACGCGTGGACAGAATATCGTGGCTACATCCGTCTTGGAATTGTACGACGATCCGGAATATGTGTATAACACTGGATAACAGAAAACATATACAGTGTACTCTCTCACTAGCGGACACCTAAGCGACTGAGAATTTTGTCCGCTTCTGAGAGATGTCCACAAGAAGACTGAAGCGGATTGGTAATGAAAAACATTGTCCGTTTATGAGAGTTGTCCGCTTGATAGAGGTGTCCGCAAGGAGAGAGTATACTGAACAAAACTGATGGTGGGTGCCCTGAGTCCAAAATGGTAAATATTATATATTTACTTGAATTTCAAAAAAAAAAAACAATGGGATTCCCGAGAAAACTGAAGGCCTGACAAATGTTTTTATAACACACTGCCGAACAAAAGTAAACTTAAAGAAGAGATTTACAGCTTTTTCGTGAGCAGCAAAAAAAAAGTCCATTTTGGATTGTGACACTACCCAGCAAACCAAAAGTCGGATATCAGACACGTCTGAACAATGTCGGATCTCTTCCGACAATTCTAACCGAATTCTGTTCGTCATTCTGAGGGATATTTGCTTTCGACCGGTCTGAACGAATTCTGAATGATTTCTATATGTCTGAGGAATTTTTTGTAATTTTGTTCAGAAACGTCTGACAGAATTCTGAACGTTTTCTGATCTCTATGGCTGAGAAATATTTGGTTCAGACATGTCTGAACGAATTCTTAACTATGTATGTGTCTGCGTAATATTTTCTGATGTTGTTCAGAATTCTGACCGAATTCAGAACTATATCTTTGAAGTATTTACCGTTAGAAATTTTTCCAGAATGTCTGAGGATTATTTGTTTTCCGTTTTTATTTTGTGTCTTGTTGTCGGCTTGATAGCAGTGACTTCCGTCACTATTGAAATTATTACTTGTGTATGTATTTTATTATATAGGGTCATCCATTTCGTATAGGGCTGCAATTCGACATCTGTCTTACTAAGTTGTTAAACCAATTTTTTTTCTTTTCAGTTGGAAGTCTGACATTGACGACAATGGATCGCTTCGAACTATCACACAACGCGTAACAATTATTAAAAACCTACTACAAAAATGGTGATTCTGGCACAGCCACATATCGTGCTTTAAGAGGAGATTATGTTTTATGGTTATGAAGCACATTTCTCACTCGGTGGGTATGTTAATAAATAAAATTGTCGTATTTGGGGTTCTGAGAATCATCAGGTAATTGAAGAGAGGCCATTACATCCACAAAAAGTCTGTTTGTTGCGCTCTTTGGTCCGAAGGTGTGATTGGACCTTACTTCTTCGAAAACGACGAGGGACCGAATAAAAAAGAAATATCACTAAAAAAAAATATTTTATATGTGTTTTATTTACGTTTACTTTTGAAAACGCAAAATGGATAACCCTTTACATTAGTCATTATCATCTCATACGTCTAAGTTTCTTCCTTTAAATAGTTTACTTTCAAAAAAATGCCCATTAGAATACTTTACGTTACTAAATTTAGCTTGTTACATCAGAAACGTCTGCGAAAAAGCAATCAAGTGGGGAAGGGCTCTATTTCCATTACTCAATAGAAAATCAAAGTTAAATACTAAAGAGATGTGTATAAAGCCTATAAATGACATATGCGTGTCAAGTTTGGTTTAGCAAAAATTTGTTAAATGTCATCTTCGGAAAATTCAAATACTAAAAAATAAAAATCTGAAGATTATACACAATCTTCCCTGGAGACATTCCACACAGCGCCTTCATAGTTTTTATGGCCGCAAATCAATGAATGTGAAAATAAGAATATTGAGTCTGTCATTTGAAGAAAGATGCAGACAGTCTGAGTATGAAATCATTAGAAATTTAATTTAGTGATTGGTATATTTACATTTTTGAAAAATATAAAATTTTTTTGTTTTTCACAGGGTTTTTTATTCCTAAATCTGTGATATATTTTTGTTATCCTAAGGCCAGGCCAATTTGATCTCAAATGCTGAAATACTATTATTGTAAAAATCTCATATAATTGTATATAAGAATGTTATTAAAAAAAAAATATTTAAAAAAAAAATCTAAAACGTGTGAATTTGTTAAAATAAATTTAGACAAATTGTGTTTTAAAATTCTTTAACCTTTACCTTAACTTTTATATACAATTGTGCCGTTTCCACAAGCAACCGCGTAAGTCGTAAAATCAAATTTTGTCAGCATAGCAAAAATACACAATTTTCATCATTTTTGGTGCAGTTAAACAAATTTTAAAATTTTTTTTGTTAATGACCATGCAGTAAACGATTAAGCAAACAATATATATGAATTTTGGATTGACATTTTTCCAAAACAAAATGTTAATGATTTATAAAAAAAAATACATAATTTTAAACACTGTATAACATTTGAAAACCTTCAGACATAAAAAAATGTTAAAGGCAATTTTAAATAAAAATGTGCAACAAATTTAATTCTGAAACTATTTTTTTTGGATTTCGGTTACGGCAATAAATGCGGTGTTTTTGATCACAAAGCCATGAAATTTTTGTGGGATGTGTATTTGACAATGGTCTACCAAAATATGTAAAAAACCCGATTTTGAAAATATCGAGTTACGACATTTCTAAATTAAGCCATCGATATTAAAAAAAAAGTACATTAAAGTGCCTTAGCGCCATTATGGCATTTGTGAGGCTATCTGAGTACAGTTCTATTTACAATGAAACAATAATAATAATAAAAGAAACATTAGAAATATAAAATCGACAAAAACCCGAAAATGGGCAACAACAAAAAAATTGATGGTAAATGTTGCGCTGCCTTGAATGAAACCCCATGAACTTTATGGATTTCCCGCTGCTGAATCTGTTAGATTTTCCCGATCAAATTAAAAAACCCAAACACAATGGAACTAGTTTTCTTTTTGTAAAATCGTATTTTAATTTTCCTTATTTTCTTTTCACACAACTTGTCACAATCCGAATGTACACAGGAATAAACAAAAATTAAAAAGCTACTCGATTATTTTCATTTCATACAAAAACTCAAAGACTACTTTGATCGATGTATTTTTGCTTTGGAAGAAGAACACATACAGCGTAAGAAACACTACTTCCTTTTTCCAACAGAATCCAATTCTGTTTTCCAAAACGTGTTCAAACAATTTGCGCTGAAACCCCATTAACTTTATGGATTTCCCGCTTCTGAATCCAATTCTATTTTCCAAAACGTGTTCAAACTATTTCTAATAGAATTTTTGGGAGACAGAAAATCCTCGTTGCCCTCGTCAAGGTCCACCGTCGCCTTACAGCAATGCTTATTCGAGAAAAGTTCCCCAACTGTTCCCTCATGGAATGTTAAACGAAATATGTAAGAAAATCATTAGGACCTCAAAATCTATAAGGATCCGCTATTGACATTCTGGACAGATTTTTCATGCTCATCAGTGAAATTTGTATAGGAATATTTATTTCAAAAAATTGTTGTTGCCTTTAAGATGGGCAATAGTTAATAGTAAAAAAAATATATATAAATGACAAATGAAAAACTTATTGGCCAAAACGTACATCAATATCGTAAATTAAACCATCGGCTGTAGTAGTGGATATCGGCGGTGTTCTAGTCGTCGTCGTTGTGGTTGTGGTGGCCCTTGTGACCGGAATGGCTGTGGATGTTGTTGTTACCGCCGGCACCATCGGCTGAGGAGGCATTTGCACTGTCACTCCACCCCATGGATTTATAAAATCATTTTCATAGACCGGCGGCGGCGGAAAGCGTGGTGGCTGGTCTAAAATAATTCATACATTTTTACTATTTTTTTTTTGTGAGGATTGAACAACAACACTTACGTGGATGATTTGGTCTACCGTGTCCCGGTTTGAATGGTGATCCACCGTGACCCGGTTTGAATGGTGGTCCACCGTGTCCCGGTTTGAATGGTGGCCCTCCATGTCCCGGTCGATGGAAATCATGATAGTCTGGATTTCCATATTCATGATTATCATACTCGAATGAGTGAGGACCGCCATAGTGCGTTGAAGAGCCAAATTTATTGTCATCGTAATAGTCTGGGCCATGGCCATGACCACGCCCATAGCCATGGCCATGATTTTTGTGACGGCGATGTGGCTGTTGTGAATCGTAGTCACCATATGACCAAAAATTTGAATAGCTTCTAGCCTCCGCGGCTACTAGATCATGTTCGGGATTAACACTAAATATTGAAAGTATTTTGTGAGTAAGAATACAAGTGGAAATGTCAGATGTGTCATAAGCCCGATATTGATGCAAATAATCGTTGATGTGTGGTTTGTGCAAAGATGCACCTTCACTCCCTTCTGTATAGAGAAAAGTACATACTTGTAGTTGTCGAAACCAAAAATGTATAGTTAGACAAACAGATCAAGTGTTGGTGAGACTAGGTGAGAATCACTGGAGTACTGTTTGGTGTCCGCTGTCTCTTCAGTCGAATGGATACCTGCATCCCCTTTCGTTTAAAAAGGGTTTGGAAAAATAGTATGAATTTGAAATTTCCGCCTTAGATGATAAGGGGACATTTAGTTCAACAAATATTTTTTTTGCGTTCTAAAACCTGAAATAACCAATTAATGCCCAGCAAATGTTTTTTCTTTCGTGTTTGTTAGCATAGAGGGATCGATTTATCATACTCTGGGTCAATATGGGTTAATTAAATGTTCTTAGATTTGTTTTGTTAAATTTTAAGAACCGTGGGCTGTTACATCCCGAGATTAAAGTCTAAAGTTGAAGTGGCACAAAATGCTCCTGCTAGAAAAGCCTTATGCGGGACATCACAGACCAGAAAGACCGAAACTCCGGTGGATGGAATACTTGAAGTAAGGCAGTGCGATCTCAAGATCGAACAGCTTGACCAAGACCAACAACATTATGACCCGATATAAATACAGTATGACTTTCCATTCAGGCTGATCAGTCACGACTTTTTACGATTCGTGGTGAACGGGATAGAATAGCGAGAAATGTTTTGACATGGGAATCTGATTTTTCAACAAACAAAAAAAAAATGTCAAATGTCATTTTCGAATTTAAAATATAGAAAATTTGATTTATATTAAAATAAAAATAAAATTATAAATAAAAATCCAAAACTAAAGAAGAAACGAAAAAAAAAAATTTGATTGATTGATTGAACTCAATTCCACTTTTTGGCGATATGAAACATGAAATCATTTTCATACATTTTTCTTATCAAAAGTTTACGGGGAATTGTCTATGCTCTGTACACAAATACCATGTACATTTGAAGTAGATTTGTAGTTATTGTATGTCCAAAACACTTCAAGTCTTCAGAAACTCAAAAACACAATTATGTGACTTTAGATCCTTTTTGCCGGCATACCGTCGATATGTGCGATACACACGAGGCAACCATCGCAGCAACGTGTTCTGTATGTTCATTACAGATGAGGCGACTGCCGCAGCAACCTCAGTACTGTGTGTACAGAAGCGGCAGAAAAGTAAAATTTAATTTTTTCAGAATTAAAGTATATTCGTTAATAAAGTTAACATAATTGTCATTATTTGGAATTACCATATGGCAGTCCACTTTTTTCCGCCTAATTTTACGAAAAAAGAAACGAAAAAAAAAAAAAAAACTAAAAAAGTCATTGTTTAAAAAAAATCAAAACTAAAACTTGGTTGATTGATTGAACTCAATTCCACTTTTTGGCAAAATGAAACATGAAATCATTTTCACACATTTTTCTTATCAAAGGTTTACGGGGAATTGTCTATGCTCTGTACAAAAATCCCATTACATCCAATCATATATATAATTACATCCAATCATATATATAATTACATCCAATCATATATATGATTACCAAACATAATATGTTTCGGACCAGCTCCAAACATATATATGTTGCCTGCAAAGACTGTCACGCTAAGCTAACCTAACCTAAGTGTAAACATTTATGAGTAGACTTAGAACATTCTAAGATGGATTACGATTTTTGTAATCAGTACAACTGCCCTCATACAGAAGTGGAAGGAGCACTTGCCGCAAAAAAAGTGACTAAACCTAATACTTAATTGTATTTGTGCATGAATATATTTGAATTACACTCTGTACGTTTTTTTTTGGACATTGGTTATCTTCAGACTATGAGTGAAAATGATTTGAGCTTTTGTAAAATGAATGTCACTTTCAGTACTGTTGTCCATAAATAAAGTTCATTTCTTTGTTACGAATCGCCAGCATTTAAATGGCAATATAATTGATTTTTTTCTTTTGAAAAGCGAGTTTATCCTTTTCTAAAGAATATCTTAAAACCAGTATTAAATGACATTTCAATTTTAACGATTCACAACGAACGAACGAAATAATTTTAAATGAATAATGACTACAGAATTTTGATGTACTAGGGTCCGCTGAGTACGAAAATGGTCGACTTAATAAAAAAAAAATTTGCTCCGTATTCATAAAAAATAAAAACTACTTTGTTAAGAAAAATTTATGAAAATAAATATTTTTCTTAACAAAGCTGTTTTAAATAGTTATGTCTACACAGGGGGGTTAGATTTTTGGAGAGTTAATTTTTATCACAACTCGAAAACGATTAGTCCGAAATTCCGATTTAGATTATTTTAAACTAGGTTTTCATTGCTTTTTAATCCGAATGAAGTTTAAGACACAACACATTTCGTTAATTTTGTTTTTTAACGGGAAAAATAAAAAACTTTATAAAGTACTTATTTTGTACTTTTCTTACAATTAAAATGAATCGTAGATAATCTGTTCTTGGAGAAGGGTTTTCGCTTTTACACACAATTTCGTGAAGTTATCTCCGTTTTACACGAATTGTGGTTTTTTCATATTAAAATCCAGTCTAGTTCTAAAATGTAGACTCGAATTTTGGCACAAACAATTTACAATAAATTGCAATGAAAGGCAAGGTGAATAATAAACTAAATTCAAACTTTTGGAAACTTTTGATTTAAGGCCTCCGAGTAGGGGTCATTACAGGACACTCTTGCCTAAGGGCACACCTTTTTAAGATAGGACATTCCGACGAATGTAGGGCATGCGGAGAGGACGCCGAGACGGGGGAACACTTCAGGAAACTCCAATTAGGAGAGGATACCTTAGGTGACCTATCGGTCGTCAACAGAATGGACATAGAGAATTGAGGGAACCGAATTCCTAACGTAAAAAGGGAGCGGGCTGAATTGGTGGCCCAGGTGTATGTCAACGACATAAGACGGTCATTCGCACATAACCGATCCTCCGTTTCAACCTAACCCAACCTAACCAAAATTTAAAAAATATAAATAATTCAGATATGTTAAAAACTTGAAAGATGTTTAAGAAAACGTTAATAAAAATCTTAGACAGTTAAAATTGAAAGAAAAAAACATCAGGTTGAATTTAAATGTAATAAGTTTAACTAGTGTAGGAATGGTGGTTCAGGACTTCCAAAATCGTCTAATTTCCCGGTTAAAACCTACAATCACACTTGTAACAATTGCATAAAATCGTGCAGTTTAATTGTTTGGTAGTATTTTTTATTCTGCCGAGAATAGAAAAGGAAATATCCTCAAATTTGCCGGGAAATACGTGCCGGTACTTCCCGGATTAAAAACCCTACCGGCGAGTGAACTTGCTCTGACCAAAATCAAATAACTCGCTTTTGTGATTGTAAAGTTTAGTTTCAAAATTTTCTAAAAAATTTAAATCAGTTTCGAACTCAGGGAATCATAGTACATCAAAACTGTTTTGTGGTTATTCATTTTTAAAAAAAAATGTTTTTTTTTGCAGTCTGCGACGTTATCGTGAGTCTCATAAAATTACCAGCGCCAGCTTCGACACACCAAGCTATCGCTGGTCGCCAGAGACGACCTAAATGAAACCACATCATAACGATTATTAAACATTTCCTTTTACCAGGCTTATCACACTGACTACTTATCGTGTTATTTTTTGTATGTTTTTTTTTTTGCAACTTCAGCTTACTTGTAATCAAATAAAGATTTCCCGCATACAACAGATTGAGCGGCTATAACACATATGGACTAAAATAAAATAAAGAAAAGACACAAATATAACCAACAACAATAAAAAACAAAACAAAGGTAAGGTGTTATTAGCAATTAGCATAAATAAATATGCGTTGTAGTAGTGGACACATGTGTGCCTGTTCCCAACAACAAATTAATTGTTACACTTCTTTCGGCGTGAATATGTTTTTGAAACGGGTTTCAACACAGGTCGATATTTTTCGTTTGTTTGGATTTTGTGTGTTGTTTCACTTTAAAGGTGAAGTGTGTATTTTTAGCCAGTTTGTGTCTTAAGTCTTTTGTTTGGCAAAGGGCTGCGTTTCGCCAATGTGTGTGTGTTGTTGTTTCTTTTTTTTTTGATTTTGCACTTAATTACCGATATCAAATATTTCTGCATTACTTAATGTTAATTACTTGATTTTATTTTTATATTTGCTTTAATTATATTTTTATCGTGTGTATGCACTAAAGAAATCTTAAAATTGTAATGATTTTTTTTATTTTTGTGTGTGTGTTTTTTTTTGTTGTTTTCAAGCAATATTTTCGCTTGCGTTCGTTCCCGTTTATTGCGTTTTGTCGACTAAATATTTTTCCATTATTTTTAGGTCTTAACTAAAATCTCAATTTATTCATTTCATCTCAACCTATAAGTAAGTGACGGGTTTTTTTTCAGTGCTTTTGTTGTTGCTTTATTTATTTTTTTTTCCATTTTTTTTTGTACAGCTTGTTTTTCTTTGTTGTTTTATTTCGCTGTGTACCTATGTATGTCTGTATGTATAGGAATTGAATGAATGAACTTGAATTGAAATGAAATGAAATGAAGATGATTTACCGTACATATAGTAGTATATTATATACTTGTCGTACATTCTGGTATATTATTATTTATGAATTCTTTCAAGAGATTGTATGCACCCTACAGCGAATGGACGGATGAGAACCGGCTCTATGTGTGTATATGCAGCGAGATGTAATTTGATACATGATACATACCCTGGAGTTCCGTTCCTAGTGTATGATATTTAATAAGATTCAGATTTTCTCAAAAGAGGTGATAACCGGTAACTAATTATGATGATATGATGTTGCAATGAAAGCTGCCGCATTGAACCCGGCCAATTTCGATTATATGTGAAAGTTTTACCAAATACTTCCATCTCCGCCGTTTGGGGAAAAAAGCTCAAGGTCGCTTGCCGACAAACCAGCAAATCTTGTAGCATTGGAAGCCAATATTCAAACCGCCATTTATTGGAAAACTTTGTCGAAAATTGGGGTGATAGCACATTGTAGCACAAAACAAAAATTTGAAACTCCTGAAAAGATTTCTAAAGACTAAAAGGACCAGACACCTGCGGGAAATTTGCCTTCAGCCCTCGTATGTTCGCAAAATTTATTTTAAATGATTTTTTTTTTCATTTTTGAATTGGGACCATTTTCCAAATGTGATAATTGTAAAAAATACGATGTATGACTTATATTTGTTTTGAAAACATCAACAAAAAATCTCTAAAATTAAAAAAATGGGGAATTTCCCCCAATTTTTTGATATTTTTTTGGGGGAATTCATACTGCCTGTTTCCATAAAACGAATTTGTTCGTTCGTTGCAAATTGTCAAAAATGAATATCCAATGAAATTGATTTTTATCAGCAATGAGAGATTATTCGCATGGGATTGCGTTCCATATGTCGATATCTGACATATACATATCTGTGGTCACAACCCATAACAGCCTAAGTCTGTTTTTCAATATTTTCAGTACAGGAGTTTAAAGTTTTGAATCTTCACTGAAAATCAGGAGAAGGTGTTTTTTGGAAAACTTTGCTACATATTCCAAGGAAACGAATTTCTTTACTTAGTTGTTAACAAAAAATAGTTGTTTATTCTCGCAGTCAAAAGATATTATCGAAAAAGACACTTAGGCTCTTATGAATTGTTGAACGAAAGAAAGTCAAAAAGTTCAAGTTGAGTTAGGCTATTATTATTAAATAAAAAACTTTTTGTTGGGAGAAAGACCTTAACTCAATTTATGTTTATCAAAAAACGAAATTGTAATTCGGAATAAGAGCTTAACTCAAGTTAGGAAAATAAAATTGTTTCTTTGTTTTTTTGGATTAACGACTTAAGTTGATTTAGGCAATAATGAAAAAATAATGTTTATATTTGTTGTAATCCTAAATTGACTTAGGCAGTTATGCCAAAACAGTAATTTAAAAAAATAACTTAAGCTATTAGGTTTTTAGGATTAATTGCCTTCCTAGAAGAGATACAAACATGAAAAATTTAGAGCAAATAAATTTAGATACGCTGAATACGATGGTGCTAATAACTCAATTGTGTCCTAACTCGAGTTAGGCTGTTAAGGGTTGTGACCACAGATATATGAAAATAACAATTGAATAATGTCCGCAAGCCATTTTATAAATTGACGATTTGTAACGAATGAACAAATTCGTTTTATGGAAACAGGCAGTTAATTTTTTTGGCATTTTTCATGTAGCCCCATTAATTACATTTTCAGTTAAGCGCCCCGGTAGGCGAGTTGGTAGCGTGCTTGCCTATCAGCGTGGTGGTTGTGGGTTCGATTCCCACCAGAGGCTTTGGTCTGTCGCTGCAAAAATCTAAACATATGGTCTGTGTCACCCGGTTTACCCTTGGACCCAAAAATTAGAATATAAATTTACTTTGTATTGTAATTAATAATAAATAAATAAAATAAATAACATTTTCAGTTTCAGGTGAATCTGCGGCTCCATTCGCCTACAAATTGTGTATCTATTACGTTTTGTTACTCGGTATTGAAAAACCTCTTCAGCTACTAAAACCAGTCTAATATAATTCGCATTATAAATGCAATTTTATTAGTATTTGCTTTTTTTTATACAGGGAAAACAAAATTCCACTGAAAAGGTTATGATAACATTTACTTTTCGGGCCAACGATGGAATGGATTAGAAAACAAACAAAAATTTGAACGGGATGATATTGAAAAAACAATTTGACAATTGCGACGACCTACAGGTAATTCGGAACAATCATAGACGGAGAATATTACCCATTTACACGTACAATAATACGAAAATCTTCTGGGAAAAAACTGAGGGCGTAACCAAAATCAAAAAAAAAAAATAGTTTTTACCTACTCCTGTAAAGTTACGAAAAAGCAAGTTACGCCCTTTCTAAATTAAGCCATCGATATTTATAATCATATCAATGATAATTATCGTTTTTTTTTATTTTTTATTATTTGCAATACAAAGTAAATTTATGTTGTAATTTTGGTTCCAAGATTTCAAGATTTTTGCAGCGACCGAAAGCCTCTGATGCGAATCGAAGCCACAACCCCCACGCTACCAACTCGTCTTCCCGGGGCGCTTATAAATGAGAACTATTCGAATGCAAACCAAATGACCTTTTATAGTATTTTTTTTAACTGTGGCTGTGAATTAGTTCCAGTCGTGGACCGGTAGCATAAATTGTGCAACTCAGTCCTGGAACATCGATTAAAACCTTTCTGCGCAACGACCTAGCATTATTTGCATACAAGATCCGATTAAAGCAAAGCACGCAAAGACACATGAGCGTCCTCTTCGACATCGCTTCTTAGTTTGGACTTCAGATCTGAGTGACTTCAGATCGCAGCGGCCGTTTCGGCAATGTCAATTGTAGTTTTGGGTCTCAAGTTATTTGCATATACTTTTCATTTTAAATTTGCCCAAAAATCCTCAATTGGGAGTAATTGGGGTACATTGGGTGGATTTTCTTCTCTACATATGTACATATGGACTTTGAAGCGTGTCCATGGCTTCCAATGTCTTCTTGGCGTAATGACTTGATGCTAAGTCGGGCCAGAAGATTACATTTAAGTTTCTATGCTTCTTATTCATAAATTCTTCAACTTTTGGTAAGCAGAAATTAATATATCTTTCAGAATTGACGGCCAAACCGGACTAAAAAAAAACTGGTTCTGACATTCCATGCTGACAAATTGCAAGCCACAATAAAACTTTATTTAGGAAATTTTGAATGCTCCACATACTTTATTTTAGCGTCTACGTGTTTTTTTCCTTCAAAAAAATGTTTTCCTTGCCATTCGTTTCCATCCAATGGGAAATGTGACTCATCGTTCATGATGCATAAAATGTCGCTCTTGGCTTTGAATGTATTTTTGATCAAACTTCTAAGTCGACACTTTTGGGTAACTTCTTTTTCTGGTCTTTCTCTGAATTCCCATATCACTCCGATACTTGTTCACTGTTTTTCCGTCACATTGGAACTTTTACCCAAGCTCCCTATAGGATTTAGCGACTTTACCATCGGTAATTTTTCAAAGTCGGCTTCTCATAGAAGAGTCGTTCAAACTACACTTTTTTTCCAGAACCACGTTTTCTTTCTGTTCTTTGTCTTTTCTCATATATCGCCAGTGTTCTATATACCGAACTTCGATTTTCTCCTTGCTCTACAAAATGAGAAACGATATCGGATTTCTTCCAATCACGATGATGGTCGAACAAATTACAAATGGTTTTTCGACGTTGTTCTTCTTTTGACGACATTGCAAACAAAATAAATGATCTACTTCAGCCAAAATCAAATAGCAATATCACAAAACATGTGGTAAATGAAAAATAACGGTACTTTGTTTACATTTTTAATTTTGCACCCAGCGTTGTAAAATTTGTTGCGATTTCATTCCGCAAACGTTATATTTTACACAAGTTTTTTTGTGTCAAAAAAAATTTTAGTCGAGCTAACTATGTGAAAATTTGAATTTAGTGTAATATGATGACGCTGATGCTGGGAAAAATAATAATTTTTTTTTTGGTGGTCACAGCGGCTTTTAGAGGATGATAATCCTAAATGTCGAGAACCGAAAAACAACCACCAAAAGGTCCCGCTTTATGTTTTTTTAATTTTTTATTTAGAAAACATTTTTTTATACCTCTATCAATGCTATTAATACTGGTCGATATCGTTCGATGACTCAATATATTATTTTTTGTGTTTGTAAAAATATCAAAATTTGGCTGTTTTTACAAACAAAGTGTCAACTTCTTAACAATTCGTTTAAAAATAACAAAACAAAGCGAAGACCTATTACGATAACATTTATAAATAGCATAAGTATCGGCATTTCATTTAAAGCAAAACAAAATTAATAACTGTAAATTAATATATTGCAAAAGTCTATAGAAGTAGAGTACATTAATTGTCAAATATATTTGACAAATCCACCGAAAGGGTTAATATATATTTTTTTTGTCAAGGATTTCTTCCTCAAAAATTAACCAATTCGCCGACTTTTAACACCCCAACAATGACCCACTACAGTGTAGTTCCCTAATTCTGTAGCACCCTAATTTCATATGTGCATACCATTGAAGAACAGAACATATACAAATGTGTTAATAATTATACAAATTTGTTGTTAAATACCCACATGTACATACATGTGAATGTTTATATAAGTGGGTATATGCGTGTGTAGCCAAGAAAAGGTAAAGTACCTGATTTGTTACAAAAAAAAAAGTGATTTGTTCAAGTGCAGATGTCAGTATGACAGAATATTTACATATCCTAATTACTAATTACTATTTACAATTGAAAATGTATATACGGGTTTTTGAATACGTGGATGAAAGTAACCAAAATACTTGTACTTTCATTTGCGTAGCAAATATTTGAAAGAAAAAATTAAAATAAAATACCAAAGCTTTCAGAATTATTCTGTAATTCAATTTGTGGTTAAATTCCAGAACACACAATCGGAATAAAATTATTATGAGTGTTTTCAGGCAAATAGCGCAGAGTTTTGAAATGCCCCGCAAATATATTTTAATAACTTGAGTTCAAAAGTATTTTATTGACTAAACTACTGTTTTCATAACTTCATAACTTGTTATTGTAGGTCAACTTAAAAGTAAATAATTACATATCAAACATAAACGACTCTTTCCCAAAGGGTTGGTCATCAAGACAGCGAATGGATTTTCCGTAGATATTTGCGAAAAACATATTTAACCCTGGGCTGTATAGTCAGAGTCTGACAAATTTGTCCGGAGTCAAGCTATTTACAAATTGGCTCGACTCCACAGCCCTGATTTTAGCCTTAAAAACTTTTTCTGTTTTGAAGAAATGCTTAATGAAAACATTTTTCTATGTTCTTCTATGGAATTCGGGGTTTTGAGTCCATCATTCAATGTAACGGTTGATCCAATAATGTTAACTTATTTCCAATGTGGCTGCCGTAGACCAGAGTGTGTGCTTTATAAAGGGTATTTTTTATTGAGGTATAGAACTTCGAATTGAAATAAAACACAAGAAAATCGTTTTAATGTCCATCAATTTGGCTTTATTGGAAGGATAATTTTATGCCATTAATGTTTAAATATGATTTCGGGCATGTGGCCGCCGCGGCTGGCTCGAATAAAGCCAATTCTACAGGTCCAATTTTCAACCACTTGTTGGAACCACAACTCATCCACATTCATGCCATCCAATTCGGGAACAAAATAGTCGGTTATCATGGCTCTATACCGGTCTCCATTAACGGTAACTGACTCTCCAGCATTATTTCGGAAGAAGTATGGCCCAATGACTCCACCAGCCCATAGAGCACACCAAACAGTCAGTTTTTGTGGATGTAATGGCATAAAATGGACGGAGCTTGCGGAGAACTTCGCGAACTGAACCATTACTTTCGAAATAAATTTGCACGATTTGCAAGCGTTGTTCTTTTGTCAACCTGTTCATGATGAAATGGCAAACCAAACTAAATATTAATCACTTGACAGCTGACAAAATGGCCGCCAGTTAAAAAAGTGATGCCAACTTAAAGTTCTATACCCCAATAAAAAACACCCTTTATAGTCCTGGAACATCGACTCGCCATCTACAACTTAACATTGCCAACCTGAAATTTGCACAAAGCACACGCAACAGTCTTTTACAATATCCAATTGACTGACTTAGCAGACAAAACATCCGCTTCGTTATCGCTTCCCAGTTTGGGTCGTAGAGTAGCTCGAAATGGACAACGAATTTGCTTGAAAAGTCATATTTTCATCTCGGCGAATATGTTAATATGTTTCAATGTTTGTAGCTATCCTGAATTCAATTCATAATTCCCATATTTTCTTTATTTGCCAAATTGTGTTTCGAATTTTAGCGACCAATAGAAATAATTTCACATTTCAAATAATTTCAAAAATGTTTTTACTCCTCCGCAAAGGCCTCTCGTTCGGTCGACTTACTAAGGAGATTGCCGGATACCAGTCGAGCCATGTTGCGCCTATGTGGCCTTCCATCGATATTTTCACACGTTACGACTAGTTCATGTTTTTCGTTTCTAATAGTATGACCCAAATATGATGTCTTTCGTCTCTTTATAACTGATATACGTTCCATATCGCAGTGCATTCTTCTCAATACTTCAGCATTGGATATAAAATCGGTCCAAGTATCCTTCAATACATCCAAATACAATTTGTTACTTCTTGTGGATCCGAGACTGCTACATATTTCATAAATGTTTTAACACCTAAGCGTACGCCTATCGATCTGGCGCCTCACTCAGGACATTGCCGGATACCAGTCAAGCCATGTGGTCTCACTTCTTCCCCTAGCCGGCCTTCCTTTGATATGTTTACGTGTTACTATTTGCAATAGTTGCTATGTTGGGTTTCTAATAGTATGACCCAAAAATTATGTCTTTCGTATCTTTATAACTGATATACGTTCCCTATCGCAGTGCATTCTTCTCAATACTTCAGCATTGTATATAAAATCGGTCCAAGTATCCTTCAATACATCCAAATACAATTTGTTACTTCTTGTGGATCCGAGACTGCTACATATTTCATAAATGTTTTAACACCTAAGCGTACGCCTATCGATCTGTCGCCTCACTCAGGAGATTGCAGAAACCGGTCAAGCCAGGTGGTCTCACTTTTTCCCCTAGCAGGTCTTCCTTTGATATGTTTACGATTTGCAATAGTTGATATGTTGGGTTTCTAATAACTGATATACGTTCCCTATCGCAGTGCATTATTCTTAATACTTCAACATTGGATATAAAATCGGCCTAAGCATCCGATCCATATAAATTATGTTAATTCATGTGGATCCGTGCTTCCATTAACATTTGTTTCCATTATGTTCTCTTATACATAAACATTGTACAGCCCATCCTACTTTTAAACCATGTTTTATTCAAAATATTTTGTCATTCGTCTGTATCATTATGTACGACCTTCTTTTAACCCACAATATTAAGGTGACCCTTCCAGTGCCATGATTAGAAGGTTCCGGTTGGTGCATATACATTTCCGAACTAATGTCTGGTCATAATCTAAACATAGCTCATGCTTAAATTCTGTCTTGCTTTATTGTTGTAAATAATGTCTCTATCGAGTATCCCGGAGATGTTTGGACGCAACTTGGCGTGCTATCCACAAACAACACTGACGATTTAGTATACACTTCAGTGTATGGTTGAGGGTGTAAAAAGTAGGCATAATTTCTGGAAATAGTGCACATAAAACAGCGCATACCAAACAGTGACCACAACATTTACAGTGGGGATATAGACGATTTATTAGATTATAATTCAAATCAAAACACATTTTGAAACTTTTAAATTTGAATACATATTTTGTTTTCATTAAAGATATGTATGTCTGCGAACGAATAATTGAGGGTAACAAGATCACGACTATGTAAATTAGTCATAATTCAATTGGGTGAAAAAGAAACCAATAAATCTATTAGAAAGTCCAAATGAAATTAGAACATCTGATAAAAAAAAAACATCTTAAAAAAAACATATTTTTTGTTTTGGCAACTTTAAACAATGAACGAGATTTTCTCCTTATCCCCAAATAACCAAATAAACATAACTACTACAACTTTATGGCCATGTTTACGTTGGAAGCCTACGTGCGGAGTTTCACTAATGCGATTACGATTAAATCGTTAATTGTGAATTTGCCCGCATCTCGTAACTTTCGTAGATGACTTGGCACCAAAGCTAGACGAAACACGTTCAAGTTGTTTTCAATTCCTATCAATTGTTCAGTGGCATGTATGTAGACATTGCCATTTCATTTTTATTGCCAACAGCGAGTAACATTGATCTTGAATTTCTGGCATATTCATGTACGAGGATGGATAGAAAAATATCCGACTAACCTCGACATGAAATGAATTTTCGTTTCAAATTTCAGCTTGAAATTATTGCATGCGTGTTTTCTTATAAAGGGCAGATTTGAATATCGTTACCTTAAACAAAGGGTCGTAAGTCATGATGAACACTTTTTACAGGAGAAAAACCTAATAAAACTATAAATGGTATATTAAAAAGTAAATGAGAAATTAAAAAAAGTTCTTGGACAATGTTTGTGTATCTATGTATATTATTTCCCGTTTATAAGGTTATTTTTCTTCTCCTGTAGACAATGTTTTTTGGTTAAACCAATCCGGTTACAAGTTATAACAGCCGAAGTCTGGTTTTAATTTTTTTTTTGTAGGAGATCAGTTTAATATCCTAGTTGGTTATTTAGATTTAACATGCTGATAGATCCCAAGGAAACATATTATTTGACTTCTAAAAAACAGTTGCTTGTCCAAACATTACAACATTACGATTACAACATTTACATGGACTAAACAAGTATTCGTTCCGAATCAATTTCTTTATTGCATGTCGTTTGTGTATAAAACATTTGCGGATAAGTCATTAAATTACATTTAAATTCCCTCAACATCGCTCGGCATTCTGTCAAACACTTAAAGATCCACTCTCGTACATATCTTCAATTGATTTTATGCTAGTTTTATAGATTTGTTTATACATTTACATATAGACATTGTTTATACATTTACATATTGTTCTCGGGGTAAACATTGATTATTCGTTCCGGTTCCTTTTATAAACAAATGAGAAATAACTACACATGTGCCATACGAGTGGGACTCCTCCACCTTGAAATTATCAATAGAAGATGGTGCTGTCATCACCTTAAATCAAAATTTATTGGTTTTAATTGTGTTGCATAGTGTAATCGGTAGAACCGAATTATGACGAAACGTTAAGACATTGGCATTTGAGCCAACGATAAATACCTCTGTATACTTTATTGCGAAAGTTTATTTATTTCAATTGAAATATTCGAGTGTTTTTTTAATTGCATTTCCAGTGAAATAGTCTCAGACATTATTCAAATCTATTAAACCGAACAGCATGTTTCAGGAATCGGAAAATTACTAGTTTTGAAGAAATAAATCAAATCACATTAATAAGTACAAATCTACACAATAGCATTTCAAACAAGACAGGAGGACGAATATCTGGTCCAAGAAGCTGATAAAAACAGCGAATGAGTAGCGTCGGACTCCGAAATTTCAAATGTTGCCTTCTGAGCTAGGCAACGGTTCGCATCATGTGGGAGATGACTTGGTCATCTTCAGCGATGCCATAAGCCGACATTGTTTCGAAGGACACCTTATAATCAATGAAATATATGTATTATGAGAATTTGATGGATTCGAGTTCGGGTTTTCAACAAAGGCACAACATACACGTACCGATTTTTTTAAAAATGGTGAAAATCTTGCAATACAGAAATTGGTGGGAAAATTCGAGCTGTTGGGATGTGAAGAATAAAACCCGTGCACGTCGCTCAAGAACAACTGAGAACATTGCTGCTGTAGCCCAAAGTGTTGAAGACAACCCAGGTTTGTTCACCATTCCTCGTGTTCTTTGGAATTGGGCATTCCACAAATGTCTTTACATCGTATTTTGCATAAAGACTTTGGGCCTTAGGGCTTATAAAGTTCAGTTAACACAAGCAAACAAGCCGGCCGATCATCAACAAGGTCGTGTCTTTGCTGATTGGGTCCTTGAAATGCAAGAAAATGATCCGGAATTGCATCGAAAAATCTTCTTGACAGATGAGGCCCATATCCACCTTGGTGGCTACGTCAACAAGCAAAATTGTCGCATCTGGGGCTCGGAAAACCCAAGAGTTTTTTGTTGAGAAGGCTCTCCATCCTCAACGTGTGACTGTTTGGTGCGGTTTGTGGTCCGGCGGGGTCATTGGATCTTACTTTTTTGAAAATAAGGTTGTATCAAGAGTTACGGTGATTCAATTCATTTATTTAAATTCAGTTGGTAACTAAGCCTCTTAGGCCATATATAGTTACAAATTAATGATTTTTTATGGTCGGAGTTGGATGATATTGATCTGGACAACGTTTACTTTCAACAAGACGGCGCTATTTGCCACACGAGCAACGAAACCATTGCTCTTTTACGGGAAAAGTTTCCGGACCGTGTTATCTCTCGAAGAGGTGATCACAATTGGCCAGATCTTGTGATTTAACACCTTGCGACTTCTTCCTTTGGTGCCACGTGAAAGATAAGGTCTACCCCAACAGCATGACACTTCTTGTTGGAAAACCCTGTAACTTCGGCATTACCGGTTTGATGTTCTGGCACAAAGTTTGCTAATATAATTCTTTGATTTATTTCTAGGCAGACGCCAATAGTTTTTTTTAACGATTCATCCGAGGAAGACAAATTCATAGAAGTTGCAACTACCTGGGAACATCTACTCAGCCGCATTGATTTTGTCGCAATGCCTTCACCATTTTGAGTATCCATTTTCCTTTTCTGTGAGAGCAGTCTAGATAATTTATTTTGCTCCATCTTCCAGGACCACGAGTGACTGAGCTTCCAGCGTTCAAATTAAGGGCGTTTTCTGATTTCCTACAATTCTTAATAGTAAACTATTGAACAGATTGCAAATTCTTGTCACCATGACTGATGCCTAATTTCTATTCGATTAGGACGGAGCGGTCATCCTTATTTTATGCTAAGATTTAAAGACATAGATTATTTTCAATTAAATTAATAAATTATTAATTTTAGGGTGTCGGGCTTCTATGAGCTCACTCAAAATCAAATTAAGTTTTCGCTAACTCATTTCCAACTGACTTCAAGCTCACTCGATAATTATGCATCGATCAGTCGAACTTCTTCTCAATAAGTAATGAACTAGCTTATGGCTCACTCGAAGCCAAAACATTATGCCATAGGAAACAAACAAACGCATAGTGAGCTAACTTCTGGTTAACTTAACTGATCTTGACATTGACCAGGCTTTGCAATGTGAGTGCAACGTCCTATGTAATTGGTTCTGGATTGTTATCTAGCGTTAATGAATTTGAATTTCTCATTATATTTTCCGTACACGTCGTCAGATGTTCATTTTCAACTCTACAGGAGTTCACACCATTTCTGGGGTCTTCGTCTCAGACTCCACACACTCGATTTTCTCAGAAGACTAAATTTTACGAAGCTCGTTTTCCGTGCCTATTTCAAAATTAGCAGTGCAAGCATTACATTATTCTTTTTCTCCTCTACCATCAGACACATCTACAGTAGTTCATCTCCGTCCATGCCGTATATAGTTGCAGATATTCTTTAGTAGTTTCTCCATGGGAATGTAGAAGAAATTCCACAATAAGATTTCACCCAGGCTGAGATCTCTTCCAGTCGTTGAAGTGTTATTACTATAACTTCTTATTAGGGATGTAGTGTAACTCAATCTCATTCAACAATCTCATACGCCGACATGCCTGTCTCTTATAGAATATCAAAGGTGTCGTCACCGGCGTCCGTAAATAACGGCCATATAGAACTTCTGCAAAAACATCACTAGCCCTTCGGAGCAGACTTTAAACAGTCGGTCCCGGTCAGTGCGTATACAAACTTATAGCTTGGACAGCTCATTGATTTGGGAGAAGTTCCCCGTCTGTTTCTTCATCTGTTTGCTTCCACAGTGAGAGCCGAATCGAATTTCGCGGCTCATTGTTGTTCAATACTTACATTCGACATGGCACGATCTTTCCTGGAATTGCATTCATTACGATTTTCAATAAATAACACCGGCATATCCTCTGTGCTCAATCTTTAAAAAACAGCGTTCTCCTAGAGCTATATTACATGTTTATTAAATCTTAAAGGTATGTGTTTACAGTCATCATGTGTCTGTACTACGTCAATTTGTTTCCTGAGTTGTACTTAAAGTTTTTTGATATTCATCATATTGTTCTTGAGTCATTAGGCTAGCCTTTATATCTTCGCAATGTTCTGGTTTAGGCAGAACGATGGCAAAATAGCCTGCTCCTTCGGCAGCAGTTTCCATACTTTCAGGATTGTCGACAAGTTCCGTATTAACTTCCACCAATTTACTTCGTACGCAACTGGGAATCTTATAAACTTCTCCCGATTTATCTGTTAATATTGCCAATGTGGAGTCATGCTGCAGGACCATTCCACCTTTTTTGCCCTTACCCTTAACGGCGTTCTTAGACCGATCCGTCTGACCAATGTCGAAATTAATTTTGGCAATGCCATTGACAAGCGCGGGATGCTCTGGAGCCAGACATATCAAACAAATGCGATTGGAGTGAAAAAGTACTTGGTAAGGTGATTTATCAGCGCCACTTTTTTTGATGTAATAGTAGCGTGTGAAGAAGCGGTCCACCACTGATGGATAGTCGTCGACATACTCCTCGGTTATTGGCTTTACATCTTGGCCACAAATTTGCTGTTCTTCCGGTTGGAAATAATACTCAGCTAAAGGATCAACTTGCATGATGGCTTCCTTTGTTTTCTTAAAGTTCACTGTTTAATTTCTGTTTCAGTTCTGCTTGTCTTTCACGTGCTTTTGCTCTGTTGGCCGCTGATCTTGCAATGCGCTCCTGTTTTAAGCACTTTACCACAGCGTTGTCAAATGTATTGCAAACTCCCACAAATTTCGCTATTTTATTCTATTGGTGAAATTTGGAAATGGAACCACAAAATATGTAAATATTTGTTGTTATATAAACATTTCGAAAGGATGGTGAATGGGTGGTTTGTGGTACTTACATCTTCGTGACACCTTTTCAATGCCTCAATCAGTTCATTGCAGTGTGATGTATGTAGGTGAGGCGATAAGTCTGTGTGCATCTTTTATTCCCGGTCAGCTAAATATTTTATTAAGTGGTACTCTTTTAATTCCCGGTTTTAATAGAAGTAAGTAAGTAAGTAAATTTATTGAGACTTCTTTCTTTTCGGTAACATAAACAATGTACATAGCGAACGTTTAACATTTAACACTTAGAACTATATTCGTCTTGTTCTAATACACGGTGAGTTGTGAGTACATGCGACATGCTTACTGAGATAGTAGGTATATACATAAGAAAATGTAACATAACATAAAATAGAATAAGGCTTGCTCGCGGCCTTTACTGTGTCGGACAGAGCATGTGTGTCTGTCAAATAGAATAAATAATCAAAACAAACTAGATAAAACTTAAAACTAAATAACGAATACTGTTTGACAGTGACAACAGAGCTCATTAAAACATGAATGAGTGTGTTTTTAAGGTAAATATCACAGTAAGTGGTATTGATTTATATAAATAATTAATTATATCGAGTGTTCAGGTACTTTGAGTGAACTTTAGTGTAAATTTTGGTTGCTAAAAATGTTTTTTTTTTTTGTTCTTTCCTCTATGAGATCCAGCTTGTGTTTTTTTTTTTTTATCCTCTATGAGATCCAGCTTGTGTTTTTGTGTAAAATTGTGGCAATATGTGGTCGTCTGGAACATTGTCAGAGTCGTCATTGAGTATACCCACTGGAGAAAGGTAAGGCGAGTCAGACCAATTGTGGTTTATTTCTGATTCAAATATTTGTTGCAGTAAGATGTTTTCATGTGAGGCAAGCCTTTCAATAAATGTCCTCTGGAGTTGAAATGCATATTTACACAAAGATTGGACTCCTGACGTTGTGTATATGTTGGCGTTGGAAAATTTTTTCGTGCGGGTCGCATAATGTTTATTTATGCACTTTCGCAGAAATTTTCGTTCTAGGATTTCCAACTCTTTGGCTACTATCGGAGATATAGTGAACCAGATTGGAAATCCGTACAACAGTATTGGCCTTACCGCCACTTTATACAGGAGCAGCTTTGTGTTTTGAGGGAGATATTTGTTGTTAAGGACATATGAAAACATCCCTGCTATTGTTTTTGCCTTCTGGAGTATGGAACGTGCGTGTAAGTTAAATTTCAATAATTTATCAAAAGTGACTCCCAGGTATTTAATATTTGTTTTAAAGGGGATGTCAATTCCATCAAGGAGGAGGCGAAGAGATTTGCTTTGCGGGACCACCGTTTTTGGGCATTTTCCGGATGCATTCCTAATGCATATGGCCTCGGATTTTGCAGCGTTGATTATTATTCCCCATTTTTTGTAATAATCACTGATGATGTTAAGGTGAGAAGCTGCTTTATTTAAGGCATCTGTTGGAGAAGAGCTATGGGCATAAATCAGGCAGTCGTCGGCATAAAGAATGGCTTGAGACTCAGGATTAGTGTGTGGGAAATCGTTAAGGAATATATTGAATAAGTACGGAGCGAGCACACTTCCTTGTGGGACGCCCCTGTGTATCATTCCAGATGTTGAAGAAGTTCCATGGATTTCAACAGAAAATGTGCGGTCTTGGAAGAAGCTGTGTATTAGTTTTACCAAAAATGGATCGGTGTTCAGGTCCAGCAGCTTGTACAGTATCCCGTTGTGACAGACTGAGTCAAACGCCTTTTCAATATCCAAGGATATTGCCACCGTACAGATTTGATTTCGCAAATTGGTGGTAATATCACTGTGGAATTTAAGCAGAGCATGTTGTGTGGAGTGCGATTGTTTAAATCCAAATTGAAAATTTGGTATGGGGTTTATTATGAACTCATTTTCAAGTTTTTCTTTCAGGACATGCTCAAATATTTTACCAATGTTGGAGAGTAAAGAAATTGGACGGAAATCAGCCACCGTCTCACTATTGGACTTTTTTTTAATCGGTAAAATTTTTGCTGCCTTCCAAATATTAGGAAAATAACCATTATTAATACAGTTATTATAGATAAGGGAGAGTAGGTTTATTGTAGCACCAGGAAACTTTCTTATCAGGAAATTGGAAATTCCGTCAGTACCGCTTGATTTTTTATTATTCATTTTTTGAATAATGTTTTTAATTTTTTCAGATTCCGTGAAGTGAAACGTATCTTGGTTTTCAGTTGCATTGAAATCGTCGTCAAATGTATAAATACGGCGTGGAGTTTGTCTGATGCAGAGAGAAACCCTGGAGTCTAGGTCATCAACTGGTCGATCAGAAATTGTGGGGAGAAATATTGAAGAGTAATATGATTGAAAATGATTAGCAATCTCTTCGTTATTTGTAATGACAATGTCGTTGTGAGTGATCTTTTGACAGAAGGCGGATTTTTTCTTCCCAGTTATTTTGAAGATTTCTTTGAATGCGGACGGACCAGGTTTGATATTTTTTAATCTTTCATTAAATAAATTAGCCTGTTCTATTTTTACCGATTCTTTAATTATTATTTTCAGGAGTTGAATTTGCTTTGAGAGGATTGTATACTCACTGCTCAGTCTGTTACCAGTTCGATGAAATATTCTTTTTAATTCCTTCTGCCATTGATGTTTCAATTTGAAAAGTTTCTTGGATCTATCTGAGAGGGGAATTTTGCCATCTTTTATTTCCAGTTTTTGTGAATGCGCATTATTGATTGCGGTGAAGGAATTGTTGAATTCTCCAATTAGTGTATCAATTTCCGAGTTATCCAAATTGCCATTTGAAATTGGCATTAAACGGCTCGATGCACATTCCATGTCAGCTCGGAAATTCTCCCAGTTTGTGTTTTTATATGATATGAAAACTTGTGGAGATTTCATAATAATATTTGAACTTTCCAGTTTTAGCTCCAGTTTAAGAGGGAAATGATCAGAGAAGGACGATTTTGATGAAATCCTAAAGTTCGGGTGATTCATATTTATCAGGTGAGCGCTGATGAGAAAGTGGTCGAGAAATGATGGGCCATTTGGGTAAGATGGCGTTAAGTCGCAAATGCGTGCGACATCTAAGCAGTTATTTTCTAACCAATTTCGAAGAATTTTTCCATTTGAATTTTCAGATGAATCACCCCAAATCGGATTTCTTGCGTTAAGATCACCTCCCAGAATAAATGCATCGTAATTGTTACACAGTTGAAGAATTTTATTTAAGTCAGCCTCCAGTCTTTGGGGTGAGTAATTACATGGGACGTAAATTGATCCAAATAAATATTTTTTGCGGCCGTTACTATTGGATAAGTCAATTTGTATGAGGGCGGTATTAATCCCAACGTCATTTAAAGATACTCGGCTGTAATTAATTGCGTTCTTAATTACAACAGCCACTCCAATAGGTGAGTTGTCATATATGAAATTGTAGCCATCGATTTTTACTCTTTTGTTTTTTCGCAGATGACACTCCTGGATGAATCCAACGTCAATATTATTATGGTGCAATGTATTTCTTAAATCGACTAGACGACTTGTATCGACCAGTGATCTTACATTAAATGATAAAAACTTTATGAATCTATGGTCCATAATTAGTTCTTACTTTATTAAGGAGGCGCAAGAATTCAGTTTTTGCCTCAGACTTTGTCATTTTCATGTAATTAGAAAGAAATACATTGATTTCTTGTTCCAGAGTCAGTTCCTCAGGTTCTAGGAAGAAATTGGCTAATTTTAAAAATTCCTCAATTACGGAAGGTTTTTGTTGGTGATTGGTTTGATGAACAGAAGGTGACTGAAACAGGCTGGCGAATGATTTTCCTGCAGATACCATTGACATACCGACAGCTCTGTTTACGTTGGTTTTAGCCGCAGATCTCTCTTCAAGGGCTTTTGTAATTTTGTTGTGCCGAGCGGCGACATATTTTTTATAGGAAGGACAGCCTCTCCAGTTAGCTGGATGCCCTGACTCTTCGCAGTTAATGCAATAAGGATCTGAGACGTTTGTGCGAATACGTAAGCATTCGCCAGGAGCATGCTCTTGGTCACATTTTACACATTTGTAGGCCGAGTTACAGTTTCGTGAAATGTGACCCCAACGTTGACATCTTCGGCATTGAATGTCACCTTCTTTTCTTTTGGGTTTCTCCCAGGAAATAACCTGGTAGTGTAGTCCACGAATGTGGGATACATCACCAATATTTTTCCCCGGAAGCAGAGTTACCAAAAACAGACCAGTGTCAGTACCGTTTTTAATTGACGTTGGTGTTTTAAATTTTGCTACATGCGCAATGGTATTAGGAGTTGTTTTGTCCAGTTCAGACTTTATGTCATCTATATCCGACTCAGGATATAGACCTCGTAGGACCAGCGAAATTTGTTTTTGATCCTTTGGAGTGAAGGAATACGAATTTATATTTTTTGAGCGCAGTATAGCCATCATTGAGGCATGGACTGTGGGGTCTTCAAAGTAAAGCTTACTTTTATTTTTGTTGATGTTAATTACCTTGAATGAAAATTCAGGGATCGTGACTTTCAATGTGTCTACCAGTGTTTTAATGTTGACATTGTATATAAATATTGGCGGGCACCATTTTGTTTTGGGTTTGGCCGCTTCTTTGCTGCGCGGGGCTTGCGTTTTTGCGGTTTTAATAGAACAGTAAATATGTTTTTTTCCCCTGTGATAACAATTAAAAACGTCCAAACGTCTAAAGTGACAGAACGTATGATAGAGTAACAGCTAAAACAGGGATGTTAAGTGTAGAAAAACTTATAGCTCGTTTACATTACAAATCACTTGTAAGACAGTACAGTTGTTGATGGAAGTTTTATACACACACACAAGTGATGACAGAATATTAAAAAAAAAATCTGCAGCCCTTTCAGGATATATGGCGATTGTGCTACGAAGAGTTAACGTCTTTAGAAATTGCAAAGCTAGGTTCACACTTGGCAAATATTTGACCCAAATATGGTTTTCTGTTTTTGCGCAAATAAACGTCAAAAATGTTTAAGGTTAATTACGCGTGGACATTATGCGCATTTATTTGAGTCGTTTGTTTTCGCCAAAAAAAATTCACTTTAATTCAATATTTACCGAAAAATGCATAGAAATTTAAAAAACCTTTGTTTAGAAAAATGTGTGGAAATTGTTTTTTTAAAATTTTTTTTTAAATTTTTATGAATACGGGGGTAGATATATAAAAAAAATATTTGAACAATAGCAATGCTGGTAAATCAATTGTGAAAGAAAAGCCAAAAATTAATACAAACAAGTTGTATCGCTTAAAAGCTGAATTCCCCAAACATAACAAACAGATGTTCTACTCTTTCTGAGTTTTCAAAAGCTACAAGAGCAGATAAGCTGTTGTTGTAAGTCTTGCAGATGATGTGTCTGTGTATTTAGGTGTTGTTGTGTGGCATATCGTTATAAACATTTGCTGCGCAGACTGAAAACTCCAAATAAAGGTCCAATTAGTCTTGACGGTTGACGTTAGACTCAATATTGTGCGATTAGTTATGACAAAACAAAAACAGCTGATCGAAGAGCATTTGTACAAAATATAATTTGTCTTCGTTCATAAGTATATTACTCATAACTTTAAAATGTAATTTACAACTTATAAACAATTTCCGCGCGCAAAATGTCGAAGTAAAAGCAATAACAATAAACAGCTGATCGGTCTTGACGGATGTCGGTAGATTCGGCAACCTGCAGAAGTCTACCGTCAATTTTAGTTGTCTCTCTCTAACACATGCAAAATGCAACCCCAACTCAAACAGCTCATCGTCTACCGTCAAGACTAATTGGACCTTTATTCATATTAGGGACGTACTTCAAAGAATCGCTGCATGCCTTCATTGTGTTTTGGCCTTTGAAGACTGTGGCGATGGGATGGCAACTCTATTCAGTTTTCAAAACATTGAACACGTTTATCCGAAACACCTGATCATAGTGATTCCAAACAAAACGTGTTTGTGTTATTTTGTGAGACAATATTGAACAAAATGTCAGCAAGTAAACGCAAGAATTTAAATGCCATGGAAGAAGATCTCAGTGATTCTAATTCGGAAACATCCAGTGATGACGAGGATGATGGTCCTCACCCCGAAGCTTATGCGGGAAACGAGGTATGTTGTAAATTTGTAATGTGTGCAAATGTAACTAGTAATAAAATGTCTCAATATTTCCAGGAGGTTGAAATTGACTTCGAAGGTAGGGCTCCCGTAGATCCCGATTGTCATGGCATCTCTCAATTACTACAAAGAGTTTTCCTCAAGGCTCATGTCAATAGCATGCAAATGGCTGATATGATTATAGGTATGATTACCGGTGTCCATTGTTTGTTATTATGACTTAATTACCTGAATTTTCCACATTCAGCTCAAAACTTTGTGGGCAGCGTCATTTGCCAATGTGAACCCGATGCTGCCGAGAGCGATGCCGACGATGATATGTGTGAAGATGGCACCATATTCGGTGTTACAACAGTCCTTAATATTACCGCCAAGAAAAATGCCCCCTGCATCGACCAATTTCGCTCGTTCATTGTACAGAAAGCTGAAAAGCATGCTCCCGATGCGGTACTAAAACATTTCCGTGAAGTTTTGGGCAATGAGGCAAGACCTATCGGTTATTTGATCAACGAACGCTTTATCAATATTCCAGCACAAATCTCTGTGCCGCTCTTAGAGAATCTGTACAAGGAAATCAATGCTGCAAAACAAAAGGGAATGCCATTCAATTTTGTTTATTTCCTAATGATCATCAAGTTCTATCGCAAGGAAGCAAAGAAGGGGAAGCCCAAGGAAGACACCTACACGAACGCCGAAGAAGAGCTTATAGCCGAAAAGGCCGTTAATTCATTTGAATATTCGGTGTCTGATGAATGCGATATGGGAATGTCGGGTGATTGGTTGGAAGGTGATGCTATGCTGACTCCGTATAGAAAGGTTCTTCTGTTCGATGCTAAAACTTTGCCCCACTTAATATTTGACATACAGAAATATGTCAATGGAGAATAAGTGTGTAAATACTTGACCATATTTGTAATTGAAAGAATATAAAGTATTCATATTTGTATATTGAGTAAAATATACAGATTATGTACATTTAGTAAGTTTTTTTTTATAAGATTTGAAAATAAATTTCACACCGAGGTGTGATCCTCTGTGAAATTGTTTTGCAATTTTATTATTGATGCACTAAGAACTCTAGTACCAGAAATCTGTTACGATTTGTATAAAAATTGAAAGATGAAATCCGGTCAAAGTGAATTTCAGCGCATATCCAAAGCAAGTTTAGAGGTTAAATTATGTTTGTGTGCCCTCGTTAATTGAGTGCAGTTTCTAGCGAAATTTAAAAAAAAAACTGGCTTACATTGTACAAGCATACCTGATATTAAATCACTCAAACATCATTACTTTAGACGTTGACATATGTAAACAACATCCCCGAACGTCAAATAAATGAAAATTTGTCCCACAATTTCATAAGGGCTTGTGCGCCAGTTGGAACAAACCAACAGATTTAGAGGCCAGTATGTGCGGAGATTGAAATTTAAATCTCCGGATTATTAAACATTGAATCGAAGTTCGGGCTTGGTGTGATAGTTTCAAATCTTTACACATTTTTCAATTTCCTAACTTTGATTTTGATTTATTACAAGATAATTTACAACTTATAGGGGATTAGTTTCGACTTATTAATTGAATGTTTGCCATGAGGTTATTCCAGATACTACATATACAGAATTTAGATACTAAGGACCTTAGTCTTAGAATGATAAATTTCATTCCTCTGTTAGAATGTGGAAATTGTAGGCTATTAAGGCAGTTTATTTTATGAGGATTGTCGAAGGATATATTGAATATTCGAGGCAAATTTGGATATATGATCGTATAGGTTTTTATTAAAAACATATCTTGCTATATTCGGAGTCTCAATTTGCAAAGATTTCAGATCCATAAAGTAGAGTTGGGATTAGGTAAGATTTTGCAAGCAGCATTGTAATATGGAACGGGGTAGAAACTCGGAGCCCATATATTTCTCAGCATTCTATAAGCCTTTCCAACAGCAGAATTGATATGGTTTTACCAAATAAGCTTGGAATTTAAAATTAAGCCCAGATTGAAGGAGGTCTGCACAGAGTTCATTGCTGAATTTCCAATTTCTATACAAGTTCTTCTATAAATAGTTGATAGTTTAGATTTGGTAGGATGGAGATCTTAGCATTTTTGTAGAGCTGGGGCATAATCACGGCATCCGTTATCAACAACATTTTCGTGTCGATATAATTGTATATGCTTCGGCTTCTTTGGATCACGGCTTCCGATCGACATTTTTCTTAGTTTGTTATCATTTTACGTCGGATGACGAAAGATTTCTTGAAAATAATTTACGATCGACAACAGTCGATAAGGGGTGACGTGATTAGGCCCCGGCACATAGTATGCATTTGGATTTTACTATTAACTGACATGTCAGGAAGATGCACTGAAAACAGATGTGGGCCGAGAAACGTTCCGTGTGAGACGCCACGAGACAAAACCGGACATTCGAACAATGATATCCGAGAACAACAGTAGGTGAGCGATGAGACAGATAAGAGGACATACGCTTACAGACAGTGTTAAACAGCCTATTCAGTTTGGAAATTAGATATGTAAAACCAGATATGACACAGTTCTGTCATCATGTTTTTGCCGAAGGACTTAAATTACATCAATCAGAACAGTAAGACAGCTTATTTTCATTCGAAACAGTCATGCAGATTAAAAGGCACTAATGATTTAGCGGTATGTTTTTGAAAACGCACTTCATCACGATCGAACAAGTCGTTTGCGAGTTATGACAAAACCATACTGTAGTTTAAACGAACAAAATTGGACGATTAAACTGACTTTAAAATTTGACTGTAAAAATGAATTTTACGTTTAACTTCAGTTTACTCATTTAATGGGCTTAAGGCAACGTTATGGTTGAGGTTTTACAGCTATTAACATTCTACGCCAATTCGTCAGCTCAGAATTGTTTTGCACCCTTTTTTGGGTGAATGGAGTTTGGAATTGATTGTATATGATTGTTTTTGCTGTTTTGTCAATGCATTTTGTATTTTATCTTAAATTGGCCGAAAGGCTTTAAATTGCAGGTAAAGATGAATAAAAATGAAAATATACAGTATTGGTATTCATTTTTTTCTTATCTAATCTTTGTTATGAAAAACATATTATGGTATTTTGTTTATTAATTTCATTAGCTTATTTGTTTATTGTTGCAAGAATGAATCCTTTTAAAAACCGAATTTTAAAATTAATGTATAGTTATAATTATAATTAACGGTGACTGGAGATCTGGCTTATCACGACATCAACTCAGTAAAAATAGTCAATCAACCGATATTTTATATCTAGGCTACTTTCGAAATTTACATATCGGCCGCGTATCTACAGTACATTTGGGAGGACATCCGCGTAAAAGCTCAAGGTATGTCAGGCTTGAGTTTGCCAAAGCCCACATCGACTGGAATATCAAAAAATGTAAGACTGTGTTGTTTCTTGACGAATCGAAGTACAACATAAAGCATTTAGGTAGATTAAGGCATGTACGGAGACTAAACGAAGAAAGGCTAAATCCAAGATATTGTAAAACCAACCAAAGCACGGAGAATACAAAACAACGGTTGCTTTTCTGGGCAGGGAATTAATAGTATTGTCGGAATTATGGATCGATTCATGTACCGTGACATACCAAAAGACGTGATGTTGGCATATTCCGACTAAGAGATGCCACTTCGATGAAGGTTCCAACAGAATAACGATCCTAAGCGCACCTCTAAAGTGCGTAGAGCGTGGTTCAAAGAAATAGGCTTGCCTGATCAATCCACCGATATCAGAATTTGTGGGAGATTGTTAATACAAAAGCGAAAATTGCAGAAATTGGACATGATGCTTTAGTTATGGTCAATATTCGTAATTTTGACTTTAACCAAGAATTGTTTAGCTACATCTGACACATTTAGGCTATAAAGCAACATTTTTGCTGTATTCGACTCAAACGCAAAAAAAATAAATCGGTGCATATAATTTTTTCCAATTTTGATTGGTTTTTCTTAAATGCCATTTTTTCTCCATGTGAAAGGAAAAGGGGAAACTCGGAAACAACATTTGATATGGAGCATAGAATGAGATAATGTTGATTCAATAAAAGCCTAACATCTTTTGATAAACATAAAAAAAAATATTTTTCGTGCATATGTCTTAAATTTACTTTACCGACATTGCTCCGATTTGTTTAAAATTTTGACTACAAAGTACACTTTTGATTTTAGGAAGAATAAAAAAAATCCGCCAAGACCAAAGTTTCCTAGTTACGGGCCCCGAAAGTCCGGAGACATAATTAGCCATAACTCATGTGTTCTACGTGTATTGGAATAGGGATAGAATCTGTATCGTTGGAAAGCTTATCGAAATACCTTTTTAGTCGTATATATATACCGCCAATTAACCCATGCCGAGGCGACATCAAATTCATTATTTCTCTTGGTTATTTTTTTTTTAGAAAAATGGTCGAAACTCAAGATATGGCCGATGTGAGGGTATGTATTCGTTGTTATTCATTATTTTTTCTTGGTATTTTTTTTTATAAAAATGGTAGAAACTCAAGATATGGTTTATATGAGGGTATGTATTTGTTGTTATAACATTAAAACGAAGACCTTTAGCTTTAATATGGTACCACGCTTGGACAATTAAATGCCGAAGATATTAAGATATTAAAAACAAGTTTTATAAGTAGACATATGAACACTAACACTTCAAACAATTTTACACATCCCAGTAAAAAATAGGATCATTCAAATAGTAATCAAATAGTAAGGGATTACTCCATAAAACTCCGAGTCTCATGCATTTTGTACTCCTTTTTTACACAGCATGTCCGCAGATGCGAGCAACGCTTTTGAGCTCCTTATGGAGTATAAAAAGAGTACTCCCTTTGGTCTTGAAAAGGACCACAAGGGCAGTAATCTTTTTTTATTTCCTGAAAGAGCATACAAAGAGGTATTCGTTTTTGTCTACTAAAAGAGCATAAAGGGAGTAGTCGTTTTTTTTCTTCTAAAAGATCATTAAAGTCGTCTTGAGTGACGCATGGAAACTAAATTTTCACACATTTTCAACAATTTGTTAATATAATAACACTTCTTTTTTCTTTTTAAGACTACGAGTAAACTGACTAAATAGACAATTATAATGAAATATTAAAAATTATCAGTTATGTCAAAAACATCAACAAAGCACTGATACATCCCTCATTGATCCATTTGAAGTATTAAGCGAGGCATCAACAACTAACCTAAAATAAACGTTTCGACAGCTCGCCTTTTACTTCAAACGGATGAACACATCATTACTCCTTTATTGCTCGATTTTGGAATAATCCATATATTTTTTACTGGGATGGAGTGCCAACATTTTTACAATAAGAAAATTATATATTATATTTTCCATAAAAATAACAACAACAGAAACTTTTAATTGGATGTCGCCTCGGCATGGGTTAATGGATCGGAAATGTATATATTCATCTGGAAAGGTATTACGACAAACTTTCAAATGATACGTTACACAATGTTCAGCCACATATACATATTCCTGTCCCTTGCAATAACCTCGCATATGGCAGCACTGAAACTTATCCAAATAAAACAACCCTGTCTTCATACGATGATGTTTCATTTTATTTTGCACTACAAAACAGCTGTTTTTTGTTTTTGTCATGAGCCGGCAAAAAAATCGTTAAATCTACATTAGTTAAATCACCGCAAGACCACGAAACATTTGGCATTTGGTTGGAACGTGTTTGTTGGTGGGCCAAAAAGCGTACAAAGTGCGAACAACAATACTTGCTTCCAACAAAGAAATTAATCATTGCCAGTGCATGCATTTTGGTTATCATTACATTATAACGTCGTTGAGCAGCAATCTAGCCACAGTTGATATAAGGAGAGCGTGAGAGACGAGAGAGTTCCAAGCCTTTGTCGAACACTCAGTGATAAGCTACGATAAGATTGTTGAGTTTTCGTTCGTTTGTCTGCTACCCATACCACAATATTTCACATCATTGCAATTTATTTTCCAGTTGGCGAGCAGGCAAAAACACAGTTCAGTTGCTTTAAAGTTGTTGACTGGTTCGGTCGGTAGTGCACTTCGAGATCAGATCAATTGAATCGTCATCAGCTGTAGTGTTAACACTCTTTGTTTCCTTTCTTCGAACATGGGACTAGACAAGTGAGTATCTATATTTTGTTTGTGGCACACATGTGTATACCACACATGCCTAACTAAACAACTGCTTAGTCGTTCACATAACATGTTTCTATTGCAATAAAACGTGGGTAATTCCCTAAGTTCTGCAAAATATTCGTAATAATTTTAAAACGTGTGGTTGATAAAAAATGTCTGTTATTTGCATGATCCATCCATATTACACGTCCCAACGCCAATTTTGAGAAGGATTTACTAATCGTTTCATTTTGTAAATGTGAAATGTGTTTGCCTATTAAGGTGAAGCAGCATACAGACAGACAACTCACAATCGTGGCAAAATGAGGCAAGTGATACCATTGGAAGATAATAATGTCGGGAGGACACCATCCAACAAATAAATAGGCCTTCATTTAGAATGACCCACAAGGGGAGACCTTCTAAAATTCCATTGGAAGATGTTGGTCTCTAAAACTCAAAAAATTTAAATAATGTCGGGAGGACACCATCCAGCAAATAAATAGGCCTTCATTTAGAATGGCCCACAAGTGTAGAACTGGAAGATTTTGGTCGACGAAATTTAATATCGGGAGTACATCTTCCATAATATTAATATGCCTTTCATTCAGAACGACCCACAAGTGGTCAACTTCTAAAACACAACGAAACAAAAAGTTTTGATAATCACGAGAGGGATGAGACCCGACTTCTTTCAATTTTTGGAAATCGGGATATTTTCAACGTCATCCGGGGAATTTCCTGGTCTTGATTTTCTTTATAAAACATATTAATGTTTCAGCAAAAAAAGTATAATTTCCCGGTTAAAAGTTGTAAAAAGGGCGTAAAATCGAACATAGTTTAATTTTTTTGGTAGTATTTTATTCCCGGAAATTGGAATGTAAAAATCGGTAAATTTCCCGTGAAATAAATACGTTCCGGAAATTCCCGGGTTCAAAACCCTACATCCAACGTATAAATCTTTTAGAATGACCCAGAAGTTTAGAACACCCACATATTTGTTCAGTTTAAATATTGCAAATATTATTTGCATCGGTGATAAAGAATTCCAATAAAAATGAATGTACCCCTGGTATTCATACACATTTTAAAAAGCTTTACAAATGTTGTTAAGGAAAATGTGTGAAAATTGTTTTCAAACATTTTTCCTTGCAACAATCTGTTTTAAATTTTTAAGAATGCGGGGGTAAATTTTTATTAAAAAAATTGAATTAGATTTGGTAGATCACAAACTGTTTGATCAGTAAAGTAAGTGTTTATGCGGAATTTTCATTTGAGTTCAGCACTAAAGTCCCTACTAAGAAGTATTTATATACTGATGCAATTCCTGTTTAAAATTGTAGAATAAGTGAAGTGAATATGTCACCTCTTTTTATATTGAGGCCAACTTCAATTACCATGGCGATTTTGCATCCTTGAGTATAGACGTAAATGTCTTGGGAATATTCTCCTGCTGCACATTTCTTAGACGTCAAGCCGTGGGTGTTACACAAACTGTTTGATCAGTAAAGTAAGTGTTTATGCGGAATTTTCATTTGAGTTCAGCACTAAAGTCCCTACTAAGAAGTATTTATATACTGATGCAATTCCTGTTTAAAATTGTAGAATAAGTGAAGTGAATATGTCACCTCTTTTTATATTGAGGCCAACTTCAATTACCATGGCGATTTTGCATCCTTGAGTATAGACGTAAATGTCTTGGGAATATTCTCCTGCTGCACATTTCTTAGACGTCAAGCCGTGGGTGTTACTTAACCTGTCGCTTCTATTCTACACTAGCTTTGAATATCCTTTTCGTACTGCGTCTAAGTCAACGCTGCGTGTGATTGCAAATGGTGGAAGTTTGTTCGGAAAATTGTTTCCTTTTAAAATAATCGACTATTTGTAGTTTTAAAACAGAACGTTAACATTCGTCCATAAAACGAATTCGTTCGATCGTTACAAATTGTCAAAATTGAAAACGTTATTTCATTGGATTTAGACTTTAAACAATTCTGAATTTTAGAAATATGTTAGATAATAACATGTATAACGCAAAGAAGAATCAGGTTCCCTTACTGAAAAATATCCTTTCTATGGCGCCTTTGATTCTAACGATTAATAACGAACGATCGAATTCGTTTTACGGAAACCGTTTCTTAATTTTCATACCATCTCTTTGGTGTTTAGCCAAATGATTTTCTACTTGTTTCGGTTTTAATGTAATTGACAGGATTCTGTTATTCGTGTGTATTCTAATAAATAAAATTCTAATTCTATCATTTTTTCCAAAACGATTGGCGTAAGTTGCCACTCTATAAAAATCTGATTTTTAATTTATCAGGCCTAAGAGGCACAGTTTCCAAATAAAATTAAATAAAATATATTTTCTCTAAAGTTTTAAACCATTTTAAACGCCCATTTTTCCCATATCTCCAAAGAAACTGTTTGGTTAGTCATAAAATTAGTTAAGCCAGGCATTGTGAACTTTGCGGTCCAATTTTTTTTTATTTGTGGAACAACAAATCGTTGTTCTTTTTTTAAAAAAAAGGTTTTCATTTGCTACAATGATTTTAAAGTCATGGGCAATTTCTCAATAAAATCTTTAAACGCTCATAGCCGACGTTATTTAAAGCCAATTATAAAATTCCAAAATATAAGTCAGAATTGGATCAGGTTGATCGAATAGCGAATTAAAAAAATCCAAATTAATAGGAGCAGAAAATTGCATCTAAATGATATTTTACAGATAGCAGATAGATTCAGAGAGATCAGGAGACGAACAGTAGCATACAATTTTATTTTACAAAATGCAGACGCGTAAACTGTAGACTATAAAAGAATAGTCAACAACAGTGACATCAGCAATTATGTTGTATTTTTGTTATTCTATGTTAAAGCGCATCATAAAAGTATTGAGATTATTTCTTTAGCCTCCTGATGTATTTCATATTTCAGCATTTACTGTAATGACATCACTACAAGGCGATTTTCGAAACATTTTATAGAAATTCCCGTTCTCATAATCTGAAATACTTATTTTAACTCAACAATTGTGTATTAATCTGGACAAGAAATATTTGTTTTGTTTGTTATTCTTCTTTTGCATTTATCTTTATCTTTATTGTTCATAAGCATATTCATTTTCATTTGTTTATATTCAGATAATTATTGGCAACTCGTACATGTGGAAAGTTTTTCACAATAAAAAAAAAAAAAAAAAACTAAAGTGAAAATAATCAAATCCCATTTATACAAGAAAGCAACCAACGGACGGATAAGGGTAGACTTTTAAATAGTAAGAAATTTTGTTTTTAAATTTTGAGATTTATTAGGAGTAGTGGTCTGATTGAAAGTAAATCAGTATTAGAGTTGATGATTTTAAACGATTTGAAGAGGTTATTTTTGGACAATAAATTGGATGTTGACTTGGGCAATGTCCATGGGCTTAGAAGTTCTAAGGATTCTCGTTTACTTCGATTTTCTCGGAAGAGTTGCTTTACGCGTTTTTTGGCTATCAAGTCTTAATGTTCCGTGAATTGTATTTCCATATGCGTCTTTCTGCATTTGGTGAATACTATTATCGTGATATCAACATTCCCTAGCAGGGGCCTAATCACGGCATCCGTTATCGAGAGTTATCGATCGTAAACTTCGCATTTTGGATAACGGCAATCGTTTTCGACAAATTATTTTCGAGAAATCTGTCGACAGCTCAGCTGCAATCTGACGTAAAATGATAACAAATTAAGACAAATTTCGATCGGAAGTCGAAGCATCTACGATTATGTCGACACGCAAATGTTGTCGATAACGGATGCCAGTATTGAATCGATTAAGAACAAATCTTATTAGGTTTCTTCTTACGATGAAGCTGGCTTACCAACTAAACTCGTAACATAATCCAGAGGGTTAAATTAAGACAAATTTCGATCGGAAGTCGAAGCATCTACGATTATGTCGACACGCAAATGTTGTCGATAACGGATGCCAGTATTGAATCGATTAAGAACAAATCTTATTAGGTTTCTTCTTACGATGAAGCTGGCTTACCAACTAAACTCGTCACATAATCCAGAGGGTTATTCCAGAATTCGCTGTGCAGGCCTACCAAACACCTCTGCTACTCTTTGAATCGTAGCACCCGATTGAAATCGTAAATCAACGCCGAGTCGAATTCCCCTTACAGGAGATTGGTCGAGTTTGTCTTGGAAGTTGCCGCTCAGTATCCGAAATTGCAGAAGGATGTTGGTTATGGACTCTATGGCATCTTTAGTCATTTATGGCTTGGGAGACCGCTAGTTGATGCGTATTTTTTAGGGCATTCGTTATTGACAATCCGTTGACGTTCATTGGAATGACGTCTTTGATGTCTTCACAATAGTGCCTGAAGTCCTTACGGATGTGTCGGGAATGTGGATCTGCCATCAGGAACTGATGGTTAGGATGACTTGGCCGGTGACATGTCAACAGAAGCTGTCTAGTCAGCAGCACATTATGTTGTCTGACTGACAGCATCCTGGTCTCCACGTGTAGATGATCTACATTCGTCATTTGGACAATTGCGTAAGGGCTCCTCACCACCCAAACTAAGAGAGACCGCTTACCATTCCTACGTCTAGAGACGACCAGTGCCTTATCCAGAAGAGCTTTATCCTAATTTTTAGAGAGTAATCTCTCACTAGTAACGACGTCGGTATTTTCGAACTGTAATCGAACAACAGTCCCGTGGTTCTGTTCCACAAATGCAGCGACACAATTTTCAATTTAACATTGGCTGCTTCACGGCCGTTGGCATTGGTGCCAATGTTATGCGTACAATACAATTATATTAATTTTTGTGATAATGACTGCTCCAGTTAAAATGTTAGACACCCCTAAATAATTGCTACTCTGCACAGAATAAATAATGCTTTATTTGATGGGGGAATAAATTGTATAATTATAATTTGTCTATGCTAACAAAATCATGCATGATAATCATAGTAATCGGGACGTAAACAGGTCTTGATGAGTGATAATATTTAATAATCGTTGTTTACAATTTAAAAAATTCTACAGATTTAAACAACAACAACATTTTTTTTTTATACAACAGGAATTTTGAGGGCATTTGGTTGTCATCGGCGTACACAACCAGTTCCAGTTAAGATGCAATACGTTTATCATACAACTCATACCGACTCGATTGAGTCGTTCTTGTTATCTGTACGTGTTGTCTTTCTTTTGCAAACACATTTTCCGGCAGATAGTAGGACTCGCATAATATGTAGACTGGAGTTGTAAAATGTCAATACTTTTGAAAAGACGAACAAAAGTTCTGGCAAATTGATAACATCAACAAAAAGGAGCTTTACCAGCATTGTTGGCATTGCTTAAAACTGTGCAGTCATTCATAAAACGAACATATGTACGTAGTACACATTTTTGCTGATGTCTTATTACTCTGACACACAAACTGATATTTGCTTCTTTTTTTAGTATTCACTTTAATTATTTTAAACTACTATTGAATGGATTTCAGTCTTATCATATTTCCGTACAAAGTCAAGGTTATTTTTGTTTACATTCTCTTTGCTAGACAAAAGGAAAATAAAAATAAATAAAATGCACTCGTACATTGACCACAAAGAATGAGATGAACACGGAAAAGAAAATAAATCAATTTCAATTCGATTATTATCACATTAATTAAATGTATTAAGATTATTATGACATCAATCGGTAGAATTTAAATGGTACAAGTACACCACCTCGAACAGTCCTGTCGTAGTCACATTGATGTAATTTGGTAGGTTTCTTATATATTTATTATCTGTATCTTAAGTCGTTCCTAGCACAAAAAGCGTATAAAAGTTTATATTTGTTTTCTATCAATCCTATTTTTATATTTCTTAAACCGCAAAAGTGGTATCCTATCTGAAAACGAATGTCGATCTATCAACGAGACATCTCATCTACTCAACTTTCGCCAAAGGAGCCGGAGGAGTCGATAGAACAAAATATTGGTTGAATTTTGAGGGTTCACGTATACATGGATATGAGCTCTGCTTGAGAAACTGATTTTTTTCCCTAAACATAACTAGAATTTAAATATTCTTTTACAAAAGCGTTGGGATTATTTCAAAAAAAATATTCTTACTAATATTAACAGTGAAAATTGGACCATCAATTGAAGCCTCAATGAGTTGGGAAGCCCTAGTCTATTGGGTACCCGCATCCTCTGTGTTCAGCCATCTAATGTCCCTTATAAAGCTAATAATGTTTGCATTCCGTATACTTGTGAGAAAATCTGTTATCCCATTTGCTAGTGTTGCAAGTCTTTGACTTCTTCTATCCTAGCCCATCAGTACACTTGTTCTTGGTATATCCAACCTAGGACACATGACATTTGATACATTGCAATGTACTCTCGTTTTTTAGGATCTTATTCTGAAGAAGTAACCAATTTTTTCAAGTTTCAGGTGAATTATGTCGTGAGGGACTTTATCAAATGCTTTAAAGAAATCACAGTACACGCTATCAACTTTATAACCTAACTCAGAAATTCGTTAATACAGAAATTCGTAAAAACCAAAAGATTAGAAATAGTATAACGCTTTATAATAAAACCATGTTGGAATTCAGACAAACAGCAATAAATAGATGGATATAATTTATCATAAGAAAATGTTCAAATAACTTAGAAAGAGATGCAAATTTTGAAATTGGTCTATAATTATGAATGTTACCTGTAGAGTTAGATTTATAAATGAGAGCAATGGAAGAAATTTCCCAGCAATCTAGAAAAACACCAATCTTAACGAGTAATGTTTTAAGGAATAGAGCAGAAATACCATCTACATCAGTTCTAAATGATTCTTTTAGATCTGATAAAACAGAAAAATGTCCAGTTCACCTAACTGAAAACATGTCAGATCCGAAACCGATGACTGCGTAAAAGGCTCAGAGTATGATTTGAAAAAACATGCAAATAAATTTGCCTGATCATGAGAATTGGCAAAGTTATTACCAAAAAACATTGAAAAAGGAAAGTCGCTTTTTGGCTTTATAAACTTCACAAAATGATTACTTCTAATTTTATTGTAACAGCTTGTGATGTTCTGCTCATAAAGAAGTTTATTTAAAAAAGAAAAATCTCTAGAACAGTGAGCATATTTACCGGGTGACACAGACCATGTGGCTAGACAGACCAAAGCCTCTGGTGGGAATCGAACCCACAACCCCCACGATGATAGGCAAGCACGCCAACAACTCACCTACCAGGGCGCCTTATTATATACGAGGGAAGTTTATAACATTTCGGCATCATAAAAGGAACATTACCATGAAGAATTTCAACAATTCTACTCATGATCTCCGAATAAAAAAAAATACTGGAGATGAGATGATTAATTAATACAAAGTCACAGGCTTTATAATCAACACGATTACCTAAACTATTAAAATTAGAGAATTTATAAAATTGAATGTTTAGGCAAATTGTCAGATGATGACTATTTGTAGTACCAAAAGGAAAATCACATACTGAAACATAATAGAGCATATTGTTTGATATACAGATTAGATGAATTGTTTTGAACAAGTGATAGACACATGATGACTATAGACTATGAATTGTATCAATAAAATTTATTTCAATGACAGAATTAACATTAGTAGGAAGCAAATAATTTGAATTCGGCAATATCGACCAGTTAAACATTGCTTAAATTAAAATCACCTAGGATTACACATCCATTACTATCACCATCACAAAGCATATTGGCTACCAGGATGTGGATGAAAGCAATTAGCTTGAGCTTGACTTCTTTAATAAATCTATATATTGGTCGACGTCGGATCTTACATCGAATGATGAAAATGTTAATGATATGTTGTGGGAATTGGTTTTAAATTAGTATTCATGGTTGTGATAAATATTCAAAAATATAAGGATGGCTGACAAAAAATACTTTTTATGCCCCCAATGATACTTTCAAAGCCTATCCATGCCGGAGGCTGTATCTGAATCCTATCCTAGTTCAAGGCCTTCTTTCTCACTTGCGAATTAGTCAGTTGCTCTTACATAACATTTTTACATATTTCTCACATACAAATTCTTCTCATAAATAAAAAAAACATGTCAAATCATCAGCTGGTTTTATCAACAGCGCCAACACATTGTTTCGGTAATTACCATTTCTTTTCCTGATGCACTCTAATGTATGAACACACCAATACAGAAACATATACATCGTAGTAAAAATAATTAATTTGCTTTTGATATTCATTTAATGTAGACTACTCGCGTATTTCCAAAATGGTGCGCATGGAAATGTGTTGTTGTGATTTCGATTTCTGTAAGCAATTAATGCAGTATAAACGTATTAGTAACTAATATATGCGGATGTCCATATAAAGAGGCACGAGCAGCACTTGGTCATTTAAATTCAACATAGATTCGGTAAAATCTAAAACATTACGCACATGTGCGCATTTAAGCTGAATAATATAAAAACTAAAGTTGCAATTAATTTTAATTTAAGCCACTTTAACCCATTCATGATCAAGATATTATTTAACAAAGTTATATATTTTATAAAAAAAAGGGGCGTTGACATTCTTAACTTTACAAAATCCTTTTCTCTGTGCCATATGGCATCGCTGGCTATGAATGGCTTAATGTATTGTTGACCTATGTATATATTTTAAATTATTGTGGCCATAGTTTGACTTAAGGTCCTGGTAAAACGATATTGTTGATTTTTGTATTTTTATTATTATTATTTTTTTTTTTTCAATATTTCGTTTGCCTTCGCCAAGCATTATTAGGGGGGTAATCAATTTTAAATATTTAGCGCTGCTGTTACTGAACGCAATCACTGTCTAGGGAATCTAATAAAGCGTCATATTCTAAAGAAGTCTTTCAAAGGTCTTTATGCTAGATTTTTATTTCCCAAGATATGACGCACACAAACTATAATTATTCCCCCACAAGGGATAATTAAAGAATTTTGCTGATTATGTTATCAATTGCAACTTTACTTTTCTAAAGAATATTGTGTATAGCATTGTTTGGTCATAATTAAGTAAAACTCTAGTTGGAAATGTTTAAAAATAGTTGTCAAGATCAACTTATTATTTCTTTTACTATCCCAGTAGGAGGAGACCCTTTTTCCAGTGTTACTTCCGATTATGTTATCAATTCCAATTTTACATTTCCATTCTTAACACATTATCGTTTTATTTTATTTCTCTTTCCTAGAGAATCGTATTTACATGAACCATCGAAAAATGTGAATATTTTTCATTGTATTGCAGTGTACTTTCCCTGCTTTAAAAGATAAGAAAAAACATATATTTAGCTGCATTGGCAATACTCATAGCGTAGAAATTGCGCCAAGTAGTTTGCTGTAGAAAAAAACATGTAAACAGATGAAGTATTTCATTCACATTTATCTTTATCCGTGTTATCACCGGGATCATTGGCATGTAATCAATAGATGATTGCACCGGGGCGAAAAGTGTCAGCCATGTTGCCCGATGGATTTCGCAAAGTTTCCATCTGTTGCCGATTAGAAATTGATCGGTTATATTCTCTTGTCAGATGTGTCGTCATCCAGGCTGAACTTGCCGACGCGCAGTGGTCTAGAATAAAATGTCATCAGTCAAAAGTATATAACTTTTGATCTAGTAAACATTTTTGAGTTCTGCAAAAAATAGGTCGTAGTCAAGGAATGTGGGATTTTTTTAAGATACCATCATTCAATATCGCACATTTTGATATATATCAGAAATATTATTGTTCGTATTTTTTTTTTAGTTTAGGGGAATTCCCAGTGGATTTCCGATATAACGTACACTCTATTTAACGAATAGGTACAATTTTACTGTTGGTAATGACCGAATTCGTCAAATGGCAAGAATAATCAAAGTGATCAGAGTAATAAAACCAGGTAGGCAAATCAAAATAGCCTGAATATCCAATAATTCAGAATGTTCACCATGTTCCAACTGATTAGAACGTTGGAAATGACCGAATTCGTCAAATGGCAAGACTAATCAATGTGATAAAACCAGCTACAATAATCAAAATAGGCTGAATATCCAATAATTCAGAATGTTCATCATGTTCAAACTGAATATAATATTTCCAAAATTTGTCAAATGGCAAGAGTAATCAAAGTGATCAGAATGATAAAAACGGCCTGACAAATCAAATAGCCAGAATGTTCCATAATTCAGAATGTTCATCATGTTCATAGAATAGAACGTTGGTAATGACGAATTCGTCAAATGGCAAGAGTAATCAAAGTGATCAGAGTGATAAAACCAGCCAGGCAAATCAAAATAGCCTGAATGTCCCATAATTCAGAATGTTTATCTAGGCACGAACAAAAGTTATTTTAGAAATTTATTATTAAATAATAAAAACCACACTCCGCTTAACAACCAGACTGTCGAAGAAAGGGAGAGGAAAATATTTCCTCTCAATGAGTTTAAATAAACCCCAAAAACTAAATACGATAATTTTTAAAAAAAAAAATTTCCAATTATTTTTTTGGCAATTACCTTTTTGTTAATTATAATATATGAAATGAATTATTCTTATTAGTTTTTACATACAAATAAAACAAAATTCACTAATCGATTTAATGAATTTTTCGGACAATCAATTGTTCGTTAAATCGGGAATTTTCCTATATTTTGATGTGCATTCAAACATGTTTTATATTTAATTTACTCTTTTCATAATTGTTTTTTTAAAAAAACTTCGCTGGTCGCGTATGTGTTTGTAAATCCTTGGGAAATTTTACCGAAGATGCCTATTAATTCAACTCCAAAAATGATCAAATAAATCCACAGGGTCTAACTCCCAACCACTCACATGCCTCTTTATTTCTAGAGGACACGTAATCTTACTAACCTGCCTTTTTGACCTTTATTTAAAGTGCTCTATACGAAAACAACTACCTAAATGCACAATAGATGCATGTCCATACTCTTAACTATTGGGAGAGTACATTTTTCCCTTAGCCCGAGAAGCTACATGTGAGTTTGCCGACAACAACCTACCTCAAAAATATACAATATTTACTAACTAAATGGTCATCAGACGCATGAAGATTTTGAAAAGAACATTTCTAACACAAAATTTTTGATTCAAAAGAATTTAAAGAACATAACACATTTTTGGAAAGGACTAAGTGTTTCCCATTTGTGGAGGTTAAGTTTTACCCGCTTCGAAATTTAGTCCAAAAAATACAATTTTTTAGTCCCAAGACCGCGAATCAATTTGTTCTCATTAACCTTAACTTCAAAGGATGAGCGAATTTCCTTTCAACTGATGGCAAGTTGATCGTTCATTACATCGTTCACAGACAAAAAAAACAGCATTCGAGAATTTAAGGGGAACAAATAATGTCAACAACGTTAGGAGAATGAAGGATGTAGTTAAAAATTATTAGAAAATTACCTTTCTCCTCAGGTATAGTCAGGTATATAGTAGGGATGTTGCGAGTGTTAGCGAATGCGAATATTCCAAAATGATGCGAATAATTTGAATATGCGAAAGCGAAAATTCGTAACATATGCAGCGAATACTAAAATGTTTTTTTTTGCGAAAGCTAATGTTCAAAATTATCGTAATAATTCGCATATACGAAAGGGATGTAACACCTATTCTACAGCAATCGGAGACCATTTGCTGGTGCAATGGCTATAGAATACCTCTTGCCCTTACCCTCAACATGTTTGTTTAAACAGCTGAATATTTAGTAAATAAAATGTTAATCCGCCAAATCGTTAGAAAGAAAAAAGTATGCAATTACAAAAACATTTTTCTTAACAAAGATTTGCAAAGCTGTTTAAAATTTTTATGAATACGGCGGATTAACTTTTGTTAGATGGAAATTGATTCTGGACCACTGTCGGACCTAATATGTTCTCTCCCCCAACCCCCCTCTCGAAAACGATTTGCTTGGCTCTTTTAAGGCTCTTCATCTTAAAATTCAGACGGCAAAGAGCGCCGGTAGGCGAGTTGCTAGCGTGCTGTCAGCGTGGTGGTTGTGGGTTCCATTCTCACCAGAGGCTTTGGTTTGTCGCTGCAAAAATCTACCGATCGGGTCTGTGTCACCCGGTTCACCCTTGGCCCCAAAACTAGAATATAAATTTACTTTGTATTGTAATTAATAATAAACTAGTAAGTTGTAATGCGCCTATGGCGCCCGTTGAAATATGGAAAAAAAATACATATTTTGTTGAAAAAAAAATTTTTCCTTGAAAAAAAAAATTTTGTTGAAAAAAAAAATTTTTTTGAAAAAAAAAATTTTGTTGAAAAAAAAAATTTTGTGGAAAAAAAAAATTTGTTGAAAAAAAAAATTTTGTTGAAAAAAAATGTAAAAAAAAAAATTTTGTAAAAAAAAAATTTTTTTTGAAAAAAAAATTTCGTAAAAAAAAATTTTCTAAAAAAAAATTTTGGAAAAAAAAAATTTTGGGGAAAACACAATTTCTGTACAAAAAAAAAATATTATTTTTTTTATTATTATTATTTATAGAAAATTATAGAATGCCTATTTAAATTCCTACGTACTGCGTGACAGAGTCAGTGAATCAGGGAATCAGTGTATCAGTGAATCAGGGAATCAGTGTATCAGTGAATCAGTGTCGAGGGTAAATATATATTAAGATAAATAATAAATGAGGTCTAAATGCGGATTGTGGCCAGCCTTTGTTCTACGTCGAACCGCAACCGTATTGTTGCTTATTCTCATGACAAATGTAACATTCATCGCTGTTTCTCATACTGTTAACGTCATGCCGTTTCTATTGTATTTCCTGGATTACGGTGGTGTCAGTTTTATATTCTTCGAGGACATCCTCCAGTGGGATAGAGGCACCTTGTCTGGGTAGTGTTCATAGATTCCGAGAGTATATAAGCAAAACGTTTGATCGACATTTTGTTTAATTCATATTTCTTTTCTGTGTTGGTTGGGTTTTTTTTAAGCAACGACTTAACCACAACAACTTTAACTCCTTTGGCCACGGCCTTGGCAGACATCAAAACCACAGTTGCCCACTAAAGACTCTGGGATTTTGAGATGCGATCTATAAGTTTCTCCAGCTATCATGCTTGGAGTTGAGCTTTGGGAATTTCTCGACGAGAATTCTCGAGAAATTTTCCAGATTTTTCCATCCCGAATCTCGAGAATTAAAATTTCCGTTATTTCGAAATCTCGAATCTTGAGATTGTGATTTTTTCGGGAAATACCCAACTCTAAACATGAAACGTCCCCGTCGATAATGACATTAATGCAAAATGTTGCCATCATCCACATACGACTTCTAAAATATTATACAAGTTTTAATTTCTTTTGAATTGATACCAGCTTATCAGCCAACTCAATCCCACTTTCGTTCAAAAGTGCGTTAATAAATATGACCATAAATAAAAATAAAAAAATACAAATAAAGTCCATGTAAAGAAAAAAATAACTGCAGTGATTTATGCCCAAAAGGTTTTAATGTTATCTACACCATTTCCCATGTAAAATAAATATTAAGAACTTTAGAAGAAGAACCTCTTTCATCGATACCCTTAGACTTCCATAGGACACTGTTTAAATATATAAAGACCTTTGGCTATGCGGGCTCTTTGAATCTAAAACGTTCATTTGAATTTTTGTACACAGACAAATATGGGGCGAATTCCATATGCCGTGTTGTCTCTTACTTACAAATGGAAACGGTGTAGAAAGTGTTTTCAATTGTAAATAGTATCACCTCACAACAGTTTCCTTAATATTTTCGAATCATATGTCAATGGCACCCAATATTGGCTGATATCTGATGATTATATGATTATAAATTAGAAACGATAAGCTATCAACAATTGGAATCACCATCTGTTGCTTATATAACAAAATACCATTAACTCGGACAAATAATCGTATGTAGAACAGAGCGCCAAGCGTGTGTTATATACAATGAAATAAAATGTATTCTTACAGAATTGTATGCGCAACTGTATATTTATTTATGTCATTAGATATTTAAATTACTAACGACACATGCCAAGTGTTATTGACTTTATAACTCTACTATTTCTGTTACAGATTAATACCATGCACCGTCCAGGTGGCCAAAATGATACAGAAGTCCGGCTGCGATGTCCTCTGCATCATTGATCGCCAAATACCCAGCGAATTGGTAGAACAATTCAATGAAATCCGTTCATATGACAAAGCTTTCGACAGTGTCGTCTCATGCTTTAGGTCATCCAAATTGAATTTACCGGTTGTCTATTCACCGCTGCCCGAATTCAGTGATTATCACGATGTTCGTGCCTATCAGCAGGCCGCCGCCAAATCTCTTCAGCGCGCCATAAAGGCTGGCTTCAAAGCCCCACTGTTGATGATACCCGAAAGTAAGAAGTTTAGAAATGTTGAACTCTGCACCGTCCTCGGCGCTCTGGAAGAGCTCTATGTGGTAAGTAATACGGGGCAGCCGTTTTGTCATAATCGAAATTCATGCATTCTACTACTTTCCAGCCCATTCAACTTCGCGAAGATGTGCCGGAAAAACGTCAACGCATTACCAACTTGTCGGTAATGATATCGAATCCCAAGGCGGAAGAGATTGTCAAAGAGGCCCTGGTTTTGGAATCTGGACGATTTGTGGCACGTGATATCGGTAAGAATAAGAGTGATCGCATAGTAAAAAAATACTTTTGTCGAAGTACGTCATAAATTGATCAAATACATTCAATTAATGTGAGCTAAAGCGATGATACTAAATCTTGTAGCGCCTATTTTTGAAGAATACCGGTTCTGATGAACCAGTAATGAAAACAAATTAAATCAATTTTTATTTTATTTCTGGCGAAAACAGAACTGATCAACCACAGTTAAACGATAAAGCATTTAGGTTTAACCCATCCATAGCCAACAAAATTTTGGTTTGAAATTTAATTTCGTGCCTCGTCGATCGACGAAAAATTAACATACAAAAATAATTAAAAGTCAAAATACACTGACCTGAAGCTTGACATCTTCATTAATTCGAACAAATGTGCTTTCGATGGAGATTGTGGGTGTAGATCAGGGTTGTGTAGTCGGAGTCTGACAAATTTGTCCGGAGTCCGATTCTGGAGTCGAAAAATAAACCACATCCACTGTGATACTCCCCAAGAGGTCGAACCTGTTAGTCACGACGGAACAAATTCCGGGAGCTCTTGTCTATCTAAGGTACCAGATTCTAGTCTCCGGTTAGAACCCGTAACCAAAAACCTAAGAAGTTACTCCCAGTTTTTGCTCCATACAACATTTACTGTCTGTTTACATAAAACGATTTGGTTCGTTCGTTACAAATTGTCAAAATTGAAGGCGCAATAAAACGGTTTTGCAACCGTAATGAGAGCTTATTATTTTGGTATTGTGTTCCTTATGTCGGAATCAAATATACATATATCAGAAACCCCAGAATTGAATAATGTCTGAAACCAATTTTTATAACGCTTCCAATATTGACAATTTGTAACGAACGGACCAATTCGCTTTATGGAACCAGGCAGTTAAACAAATATACAGTCTGCTTTCTGTGTTGCAACTCTGAAAAACTCCCTATTTTTAGAAATATCTACTCTAAAAATCACATTCCCTTTGTTTTTGTTATTTGTAATATGTCAATTGGAGATTCATGTAGGAAACCTTTCTTTTAGCCCTGCATGCCCAACCATATGAAAACCTCAGGCGATGGTAGTCGAAACGACGAACGTTGTACATGCAGAAATAGAATAGGTACATGCAGAAATAGGGCATTCCATGGATCTCGCAAAAAGAACTGCACAAGCAGCATATACTCCTTATGATGTTGAGCAAAGCAATGCCCATCTAATAATAAAATGAATGGAGTATAATTTTACGTATATCATTTTTATATCCCCTAATACATTGATGTACCCCTCCAACATTCCATAGACGACCAGATGAGTTCTTTTCTCAAATCGCTGGGCTGATCACAAAATAATTTGTATACTCAGTTACCAAAACCTGAGCGAGAATTTAGCAACATTTCAACATCTACTCATACTGGACAACCCAATAAAAAATCATCTGACCCTCGCATTTTGTAAAAAGAGATAATCAGGAATTCTGATGATCTCAGCTCCATATCAATGTACACCTTACAAATTTTTGGAACACACAAATTGTATCTCTGATACAACTTTGCACAATCGGAATTTCCTATTCAATAGTCCATAATTTTGAATGATAAAGGATTTATTCAGGCATCTTAATTTTATAATTTATAAAAAAATGGTCTTGCGTTTTGTTAAAATAAAGAACTTTTGTTTCGTCAGTTTGGGATTTTGTAACACGAAGGTCTTTATTAAATTTCTAATTGGAATTCTTTCTAATGTTTTTTTTGAGTGTATTGGCTTATTGGATTCGTTGGAGTTATAGAAAACACCATTCATTTTCGGCTTCAAACGTTTTCGTCTCAGACGTATACGTTTTATAAAATTATTGTTTTTTTTTAATATTTTTTTCATTGAATCTCTGGAACGGTCTTGACTCTATTCCGTGGGGAATTATTGAATTTATTACGACATCAATAACTGAAAGACTGTTTTCACTTCATCATCAACTGTCAATAATTGTCTCCATTCTAAGGAGAGTGACTGAGATAAACGTTTCTAGTCTAATACTTTTCTTCCAATTGATTCATTACATTCTGTTATACATTCATTTGCAGGTGTTGGCGATCCAGAACGTATGGCACCACCTCGTGTTGAAGAATATGTTACGAAACTTTTCGATGGACTCAAAGTGACCGTTATTAGTGATGTGAAGACAATTGAAAAGGATTATCCACTTTTCGCTGCAGTCAACCGTGCTGCCAATGAGGTGAAACGTCATCAGGGACGTATCATTTTCGTTGAATATGTCCCACCACAGACTGCTAAGAAGACACTGATGTTGGTCGGCAAAGGTGTGACCTATGATACTGGTGGCGCTGACATTAAGGCTGGCGGTATTATGGCTGGTATGTCCCGCGATAAATGTGGTGCTGCCGCTGTTGCAGGTTTCATGCAGGTAAATCTATGAATTACACCAAAAGACTTCCGGTAATATAATATCAAATTTATGGTTTTAGATTGTCAAAGAACAAAAACCCGCCGATGTCCATGTTATTGCTGCGTTGTGCATGGTCCGTAATTCTGTGGGTGAGGAATGCTATGTTTCCGATGAAATTATCACTTCACGTGCCGGTGTTCGCGTACGTGTGGGCAACACAGATGCCGAGGGTCGCATGTGTATGGCTGATGCTCTCTGCCGTATGAAGGAAATTGCCGTCGCCGATCAGTTACCCGATCCTCATCTCTTCACCATAGCCACTTTGACAGGACATGCCTATGTGTGTGCCGGCGAGGGTTACTCCATCATTATGGACAATAGTGTGGCTCGTTCAGCTGATCATGCCCGTAAACTACAAGAAATCGGCACATCGTTTGGCGAACCCTTCGAAGTTTCAGTCATACGTCAAGATGATTTTGATTTCAATAACGGCAAAGTTATCGGCGAGGATATTGTTCAATGCAATAACATCCCCTCATCGCGTACACCTCGTGGTCATCAAGTACCAGCTGCATTCCTTATGCAGACTACAGGACTCGATAAGCATGGTTTGGAATCCGATAAACCATTGAAATACACCCATTTGGATATTGCCGCTAGTGCCGGTGATCTGCCAAAGATGCCAACTGCTGCTCCGATCATAGCCTTGGCAAAGGCCCATTTATCTTAAAGAGTGCATTTAAATATGAATTTCTGCAATCGGCGAAATATTTTTATTTCTTTTATTCTTATTTTTTTTAAGTATTACTGTTCCCAAATAATAAATCAACATCACTATAACAAATTGTAATTTCTGAAGCATAAAATTGTGGCGGTTCTTAAATGGATAAAAAAAAAGAATACGATGGTCTGGATTAACCATTAAACTTTTCTTGACTGCACTAGACAATGAGTTTGGGAGGATTACAAAACATAAATTCATACAGCTATCGAGCCAGTGATATATCAGGCAGAATCGAAATGCTATTGGCCGAGAATTCAGTCAGTGTTGAACATTGGCTCAGAAAGTCTAGGTACGATTCGTTTTAATGGTCTAGATTAACCATTAACCTTTTCTTGACTGCACTAGACAATGAGTTTGGGAGGATTACAAAACATAAATTCATACAGCTATCCAGCCAGTTATATTTCAGGCAGAATCCAAATGCTATTTGCCGAGAATTCAGTCAGTGTTGAACATTGGCTCCGAATGTCTAGGTATGTTATATTACCAAATCATTTGGTTGTGTCCGGTTAAGACCGACTTCAACTCTCGATATAATTTTAGTGTGTGGGTTCGCTCTTCCTCTATTTGTTCCATTGGTCTCACTAGGTAGGTTCCCATAATAGTTTAACATCTCCTTTGTGGTGTTGCCTGGCTAGTTTATCCGTTTCAGTCACGTGAAGCGTATATTTGAATGGGTTTTTCATCTCGTTTAGAATTTCACACCATTCATGAACAACTTTGGATATTAGATACTATAGTATTATTGTAGGTCGTGTGCGATTCTTGGTCTTCAGAGTTTATTAAATTTTCTTTTGTAGATATTTCCCAATTCATTTATATGGCCCAAAAGAAATTATATTTATTAAGTATAATACAGATTACACAAGAAGCTGTCAAACTGAGATTGAGATTAAATTTATAATCTACTAAATCAGTAGCAGTTTGCACGAAGGCAAACTGAGATACTTAAATACTATTTAATTTATAAAATTAAACAAAATTCAAGAAACCACCAAATACAAAATAAAATATTTAATAGGTTCCTGAAGAATAATTCAAAAGGAATCGAAGGATTTATGAATTTAGACATTGTCTAATCCACGGTGTAGCTTCAAACATCTCTGGATTTTTTTGTGCTATGAATTTTGTCTGAAATTTCTGTGGTCTGTGGAACCAGAGAATGTTTGGAGGAATATTTTGTGGGGTGGTTTCTCATCCTCGAGGATGTAATGTTACCTTATTCGGAAGAGGATATACCATTTAGATGGGTCTTTCAACAAGACAACGATCCCAACCATTCCTCGAAGAAGGCAAAAAAGTGGTTTAACGATTACAAAATACAGGTTTTGGAATGGCCGGCGAAATCACCAGACCTTAATCCGATTGAAAATGTTTGGAAGGATTTAAAAACCTGTTTAAGGGCTGCCAAACCAAGAAATATTGCAGAAATGTGGACCGCTGCCAAGAATTCTTGGGAAATTTGTAAATTTTAAATAAATTGGATCAGTAACTCTGGAAATCTAAATAACACTGATGGATTAACTGAAAATTATTACTACTTTTTATGTTGACACTAGCAATACAAAATTGCAATTATTCTTAAAAATGTGGACCTGTCTATTTCTATAATGCTATTCGTTTTTCTGAGAGGGTATTTATTAAAATAATTACAGTTGTCACTATTTTCAACATTATTTTGATACTTTTTTTTTCGTGTAGTTTTGTGTTGCCTAAATTTAGGAGTCATATTAATTTATCTCATTTCGTGTAGAAAAACAGCGACCTATTAATGCACTGATATTTTTTCTCAAAGCGTTTAATTCGACGAACGGTAAAATATTAAATTTGTCTAAAAAAGAAATAAACAAATTAAAAGACATCCTTAAGGCATTCCTTTAAATTCCACAATTTCTATGCAATTTTCATATAAAAAAAACCACCCACGTCTAACCTTTTAAAGGATTTCTCAAATCCAATGACACTGCTGGTCTTCTTGTTGAGTTCAGTGACGCCAACTAAGAAAGAGTATGTGAAACCCATCTTAAGGAAGGAAATGATCTGAAATTTTCGGGAGAATTCACAGGACGTCTTTCGCTTGGAAATCACCTGCGTGATTTTCCATTCTAATAGAAAACAAGTTGTAAATATAGTGTTCACTTAAATGCAAAAAGTGACAACTTAGATGCTGAAATACTATTTGAAGAAATTTAATATAAATCCCTTCGAACCCACAGGTCGTTACATTGGACTGTGAATAAAGCCAGCATCAATTTATGCAAGACGAAAGTTGAAATAAGAATAATGAATTAACAAAACTGCTATCAAATGACTATAATGTAAAACAAAAATATTGTTTCACAGATTAATGTATCGTGGAATCACAAGAGTGGTTAGTCGACGTATTGAGTGTTTGAATGTCGTCATTTGACACCACAACTCGATATTGCATCTACGACCAGTTTATTGTCGACTTTTAGCTCCTACGTGAGGATAAAGTAAGTGTCAATCCGTTTGTAACACATCAAAATATTAATCTTAGACAACATCTCTCTGTAAATTTCGATAGAGATCACAATAATCAAGCTAGTTGACATATTTCCAAGCCTTTCATCACCTCGACATGGTGACAACTTACATTCCGATGGAGAACCTACTAGAACAATTCGATGGTACTTAAACAGGTAAAATGGTATTGACATAGTCGAAAAGATAGAGCGAGTTCTAACCGGTGCTTTTTCCAAAATCAAGAAGGATTCGACGAAGAGGGATCTGATGGTGAACTAGTACTAGACAAAACTTATGCTTCCAACTGCTAGGCAAACGTCGCGGCGATAGAAAGACGCCGTAGTGAATTTATATGCCTCAGATCCACGAAGAAAGTCATATAAACGAACTAAAGCTAATCGATACAACACGCTTATTCTACCCGTGCTCCTTTATGGATACTTACGAAAGCTGATGAGGCGTTGTTGGGTGTTTTTGAGAGAAAAATCTTGTCGCATGTATACAAATGCTCCAGTTAGAAATGCGCTGGACGACAACTACCACGGAAAGCCGCGAGAGGGCAGACCGAGACTTCAGTGGAAGTACCAAGTGAAATAAGAATGAGAATTCTTGATATCACAAACTGGATAAAGCAACCACAATACCAAAGTGCCTAACCCGTTGGTCACACAGATACAATTCATAAAATTGAACGACTTGATATGCTTAACCCCCGCAAGAGTGCCACCAGGCACTTCTTTAGAGAGATTCTTTTATAGATTTTAAAAATTTAGGGGTTAGAGGGTTGACGTATCCTCAACGGATACGCGAGATAAATGCCAGTGAGAATCTGTGAACTGCTTTACACCAAATCATAAAGGCGACGTAATAAATACGTTTTCAGCACATTATATTTCACAAAATCTGCCATACGATCCTCGTAGCGATGCAATAACGACAAATCTAGTATCGACAAGAGCTAGTACACAAACGGTAAAGTAAAATCATCGACAGCGGCGGCTAACCAGAACGAGAAGAAAACGAACAACAATAACAGGCGTTTAGCAGCAATAGCACCATCAATCCAACGGGATATTATGCAATCACAACAGGAATGAGACACTCTTGACCGACTTTTTTTTCCTGCTGTTAAACGTAAACCTAACGGTTACCATGACTGACCGACGATTGCCAGTTATTGCCATTGGGGGTTTGGCACAACTGCAGAACTGTTTCTTTTTCTTGTTATCTCTGCTTTTGCTTTTTCCATACTTTCCCCCCCATACTGCACTTGGCAAACGGCGAACGGCGATCATGTAAAAGTAAATGGAAGAAATGCTCCAAGAGTTATGGGACTATAAATTATGCACCACTCACACTGCTCAGTCAAGTCGAATGGTATTCCAACGACGACGAATCATGTGGTCAACAAATAGTACCTTCATATTGACCGTCAGCCAGCCTTGTTCTTGTTGTAGCCGGCGACCGGCCAGAATCTGGCCATCTATGCGGGTGGAGGTGTACCTACATTGGAATTACAATGTTTGTTTCGATATTGTTTGGTTTAGTTCATACATAACCGCCATTCATCCATAGCCATAATTATGCAGTTACACACACACATACAGTGAATGTCCAGAACAAACAATAGCAGTGAACTCATTCACGTACTGGGGTGTTCTGAAGTAGTACTACTGACGTCGCTTGTGATTTTGTATGCTAAGCGTGTTATTTCTGACCCAATAACGGTTTATGAGCCATTCTTGAGCGATCACACAAATTGGGTCTTACATAAGAATTTATTGTACCTATGTTTTGTTATATGTGGGGGTGGTACAATAATGGATGCGAGGTGTTCCGAACGTAATCATGGCGAAAACGATGCCAAAAGCTGACCCGTCGATTCTGCCGAGGATGTAAAAGCACCATTTCTCAACATTGTTAGTCGCCGAAGAACCATGACAAGAAATATAAATGATGGTGTTAAAGGTGCACTGCTTAGCACGGATAAGGTGAAAGCAACGGCTCAAGGAATAACACTGGAGTCTATTAGAAATACAAGCTCGCTGAACTGATTAAGCCATATCAGTACAGCTTTAACTATCGACCAAATGTTCATCCTAGGAGAAATCCCGGAATAGACACATGACAAGCAAAAAGATACCATCTTTTTATGGACTAAAAAGTCGCCGTTGACACTTCGATAAGAGAAAATGTATGTACAATTTTATGAGATTCCTGCGTATGAGATTCCTGCAAAACGTTCACGACTTTGTAAAGAACGCTATTCCCGACTCAAAATAGTAGGCGACCTCTTCGGATCATTGACCACTACAAGAGATCTCAAAAAGCGTGCCAACTAATCGGCAATTTCTTAACCATTCTAATGGAGAAAAAAATGAAGCAAACAAAACTTATTTTGCTAAGATACAGAGAATACCAAATGACACCTTGCATATGCCAACCGTGTTGACATATTCGGAAAGTGAGAGAGATTTCAGTGCTACTTATAAATGGTGGTGACCGATGGTTGTATTCGTCTCAAAGGAATGGCGAAATAGTTCATGCGGAATAGCGAAATAGTTCATTCCCACTGACAGTGACAACAAATAATTGTCATCATCAAAACATTGTGGGTAATCATGCCACAATTTCCGAAGTGATCACGATATTGTTTAATATGTTCTAGAGGAGCAGCACCGTAAACAAAGACTATACAGAGGGCAGACGTCCCAAGTTGTTTTTTGGTACATTAGTTCGGCTACACAGTCTAGATGTCAGTAATTGGCATGGCAATATTTGAAAGGTTTTCAAAGCAAATAATATTTTTTTTAAAACAAATACTTTATAAATGACCTCTTGGAAATTTTCAGCAAACGACTTAGGACATCTGCCCTTTCTATGGCCTTTCCCCTAACGTCGGGAGGTTCAAATCGTCACCAGAAATCAAAAATTACTTAGCATTTTTATAACTTCACAGCAAAATCCAAATACTGTTGTAAAATCTAAACACTCTTCTTGTTATGTCGATAAGGAATTCGCCTATAAAATTGTAAATTTTGGATATTGAAGTTTAAACATTTTGCAGAGACATTTTACAAGATTCAATCAAAAACACGATTTTGGTTTTTTTGATGATTGGTCATTTGGGATTTCAGGTGACTATATAAAGGGTGTTACAAAAAGAAAAGTTTATTTGTAAAAATTACCATAAATCCAATTGCTCGAAAAAACTGATATTGGCATTATGTATAAAACACGATTTCGTTCATGTGGCTGACTCGACAGGCTTTGTAGTACCGCATCCTGACAACTCAATTTCCCAAGTCCTTGGTCACGGTTTTTGGCTCTTACAAATGGCAACTCCGAGGTTGCTGATAACAAGATTTCCAAACTTGATGCGCAAACTAACGACTGTAGCGTGGGCTGACGTCCTATCTAATGATCGTCCCAAGTCCATGCCTTGTATATCCGATCACAAATCATGGTAGCTTCTGTAGCATTCAATAATTGTCTAATTGGCGTTTCCAACAATAATGCCACAGCTGCAAAATCCTCACCAAACTGCCACTTTTTGAGGATACATTGGCTTATTGGCGATGACGAGCAGATTTCCAATCTTCAGATGATTTTTTGAGAAAAATCGTTGTCCATTTCAAGCTGCTTTTTGACCCAAACTGAGAAGCGGTAAAGGAGCGATGATCGTGGGGATCTTGTTAATAAGTTAAAAGTCAGCTGTCCGTACGATGGAGGGGATCGTGAGTTTTGTCCACTAGAATGTCAGTCTTACGAACTTTTTGCATAAACTTGCGATTTTACTTTATCAAAATATTGTACTGCTTCAAAAGAGATTGAGACGGGGGGAAATGTGTGGTGAATTGTTCAGAAAAGCCTTATCTGGGCGGACTTTGGATAAAAATCTACGACAAAAAATACGTCGTCGTGGTAAAAATTGTTTATATTACACCATAAAAAATGTTCGATATCGTCCAATGCCACCAGATGTGGATATTTAGTCGATCATAATGGGCCAAAGATATTAAAGGTTTCCATGATGCCTGGTCGAAAAATTCTAACAAATACTTAAAAATATGAATTATAAAAGTTACTTACAGGCTTTAAATCTGATGGCTGATTAGGTGATGTCATGCTGTGTTGGTATTTTGAAGACTATGGTAGAACCTTCATTCTTCTTATAAAAATGTTTGGGATCCAATCTTGGATTTGCTGGATTTTCAAATCGTTAAGAGCTTCCTCAGTTAATTCAGTGGCTGATATGTTGAGCCATTTCTTCTTTTGTTTGGGATCGCTCAATCTTTTGTTCGGGTTTAAACCCAAGAAAAACACACACAAGTACCGGAATCTCATGAATTATTCGAACAAATCACAAACAAAATCCCGACAATCGCATAAATTCAAACTATTCTACGTTTATACGCGCAAATCCCGAAATCATTTTGCGAAATGTCAAAAAAAAAAAGAATGTGTAGAACAGTGTTGTCAATGTAAAACACAGAAAACGGCTAATTAGAAATATTATCAGATTGACCACAAATAAAAAACAAAAATGCCCCCAAAATCACCTAGATCACGAAAATCTATGTCACTGGAGGCAAAATGTCCCCAAAACATAAAAATGACGTGGTCGCAGGAGGCCTCGTATATAAGTCTGGGTACTGAAGCTTCATAAAATTGCATAAAGATGAATTTTAAGATTTTTGTCTACTGTTTTTTTAAATTTTTTTTGCGATGAAATTGTTTTTTTTAGACATTTTAAAATTTTAAAAAAAAATGTTCAGCTTTTTGTAGAAATTTTTTTTTCTCAAATTGAAGTTTTAATTTTATTATCCACACCATTTAATAAATTAGGAGAAAGATGGAAATTTTTTTTTCTTTTTATGTGCCAACTCTCTGGGAATTATGGTATCGGAAGGAGGAAAGAGGGAGTAGTATTTGTTGACATTTGTTTTGAATTTCAGAATGTCACAACAGGCAGAAAACACACTTGGTGGAAGAATCTTCCATATACGAACGGTTCGGCTGAAGAACGAATTTTCTCTATAGTGTGTCGTCCGATCAACCGGCCACTTGCCAATGAACAGATGAGAGTCCCTGGAAAGCCGCGTATTTCGGCCAAATGTTCTAAGATCAGGGACAAGACGACGGATATCTGAGAAGCAGATACCGTTAAAATATCTATAGAACAGCAATATACAACCCACGTTCCGACGATGCTGAAGGAACACAATAGAGTTGGATATCCTATTATCTCCTATCATCACCACCGCTCTCCTCTGTAAACGGTCCAAAAGCTGCAAAGATGTTATATTCCATTTTAATCCGGATGTAGGTGGTGTAAACATTAACGACATCAGATTGGATGAAGTATTTCTTGCATTGCTTTAAAAAGCCTAAACACTTGAATGCTTCATTCGACACTTCGAATGTATGGCTAGTCCAACGGGCATCACCCTGTATCCTTATGCCCACAACATCTAGAGTATCTGTGACAACAATCCGCATTGACTCTCACAGAATCTTTCAACAATTAGTCTATACATCTTTACTTTACTTTGTGTAACTCTACGTTCTTCAACCATACAGAAGGGATTCACAATGGACCGCCTGCAGCCGCAGCGCTTTTCACAAGCGCAGTATTCGAAATATCTCAACAATGTCGGAAGTTCGGGAATTTATTTGACAGTAACTCATCGGACACTACGGTCCCGCGTTGAGAGGATACGGTGCATCGGCCACACCTGACATTCTCCACAGGATTCTGGACAACAGCGCCCTCAACAAACAAATTTCCCCCATCCGCCAAGCAACAACACATGTTGTTCACCTTGTAAACATATTGTCGAACATCAGTTGAAGACATGAGGACGATGTATCAGAAGGGGGATGTCCATGAATCCCTTCTTCTCCCTCTCCATTCAACGACTTTAATAAGCTGAGCTCCATCATATGTAAGCATACACACACCTGCATACACAGTCTAGGTTTTGAATGGCAGACGCAGTGCCGCTAATATATCGAATGTCAAAATTACGATGGTGTTATGGAAAGGTTGAGATAAAAACTCGGATTTTTAAACTCTGTACAGTTGGTCTAAATAGTCTAAGAGTTAGACGATATATTTTTCGTGTCGTTGACAACTACTCATACGAAATACCTGGTTAACCTAGCGTCTCCAAAATTGTTCTGGGGGTGCTTAGCACCCCTTTTCCTATGCCGATGGGCACCACACAGAGAATTTCTCCATTCTCTGCAATTTGGTGATAAATCAAATCCTAGCGAAATTCAACGCGAATGGCTACAGCTATGAAAGGGGCGAAATGCCTAAGCATCACTCTCGACTCGAAACTTTCCTGGAGACGGAATACTAAGGAAATAATAAAGAAAATCCTACTTCTTTCATACCTGTTGGAAGATGTTTGGGAGAATGACGTATAGTGAAGTGAATACTAAAGTACATCTCTAGAATCTAACCAAAGTCGAAAGACTAGCTTACTGAGGCATTACGAGACCACTTAGATCATCGAGAAAACCTTTAAAAAAATGCGGTTCAAAAAATGAGACTGGAATTTTCTCAAAAACTCAATAGTGAAATTCTTCGAAAGTACCTAATGGTTCTAGCTTGTAAGCATCATACTCCACCAATCCCCTACCTCATCCTTATCCTTCTTCAATCAAGGATATCACAATGGGCCAATTTAACCTCTTACATCGCCTCGTAAGATTTTTATGATTCCTTGGATATTTAAATACCCATTAGTTTAAGGCTTTCGCCGAACTGGTTAAAATTCACTAAGCTATTAGCTTGGCCGATATACCAACTAAGAATATTTCGACCATGAACTATACATTTTTCTATTCCCGTTTGTTTTTATTTAAAGGTGCATTCATTTGGACGTGGAACAATGGATGTAATCCACAAGATACTCCTACTGAGACCGTTCTTATCATACCATGTCGTAAACAAATTTCAACAATGTTGCGCTTCATGTCACCGAGTAAGCCAACGTAGATGATCATTTTGTTTTTGGTTCATATTCACGGGAACCATTGGATAGATATGCTGGACTTGGCTCATCGATGACAGCGACAGACAGAGATTCCAGATTTCATCAGATCAATGGAAATAATCGCTGAAGAAGTATCCGCAGCAGTACCACATACACACTCCCATACACGTCATACAGCCACTGCATAGAGATTTCAATGATATAAACCTTTGAAGAATATGTGCAGTTGTGAAGTTGCAAATAAATGTGGCAGCCGCCAGTCGAGTTCCATGCACCACAGCTCGATGAGATGTTGCTGCTGCTGCTAACAACATTCAAACGTTCGTATGACAAGCCAACAGCAGCAACAACCAACGACAGAAATGATCTTAAATGAATGCGGAAGTTTTTTTCTTCAGGGTTTCGTAACCAGGTTTTTCTTATTACTACTTTTTTTCCCCTCTCGGGCTGTTACTGGTTGCTGTAGGCAACATTACTAGCAGCAGCAACACTAAAGCTCTGAGCTCAATGTAATTGATGTAGTACAGTGGTTCGATCTGGAACTCGGCAGTGGTTTATTCGCAATTCAGGAAAATACGACATTTTTTTAATCAGACTCAAGTGTCAAGTTTGAAAGCAGTTGTGTTTTCTACACTGAATCGGAAACATGACAAACATACCCAAGATAATTGTTTGGTACGATAACGCCGACATTCTTTAATTTGCCAAGAAAATCCAACTGTCAGTCACCTACAAATCTGTAGCTAATAAACAAATACGGACTTTCTACATCTTGAATGTGGGACGACGACGTAATCTATTCGTAAATTGTATGGACCGGGTCATTATGTTGAAGGGATACCATAGAGTTGGATTCCCTACCTTCCCTTATCATCAGCACCGATCGAGTCTGTACAAGGTCCAGGAGCTTGGAACCCCTGCTCATATATGGAAGTTATATTCGATTTTTTGGCCGACGATTTTATGGCTAAACAAATTTTTATTAACAAATTGTAGATGAATACAAGTTCAGTTAATCAGTTCTTTCGGCACGGTTTTGCTTGTCATCTTACAAATCGGAGCTAGTTGTGTGAAAAGTTATTAAATGTTAAAGACGAATTGATTAAAAGTTATTAAACTAATTAAATGTGTCGTCGCGTTAAAAAAAATCCCCAACAAAGTATACGAAAGTAATTGTCGGTCGTTCGCCGATGTGAGAAAGATGTGTTCGCGTGTGTGTGTGAGTGCGAGTTGAGTGTCTCGATCGAAATAAATAGAATGTTTTGGAAAACAACAACACTGAATATGAACAATTCTAACAACAACAATTGTTTGGTGTATGCTTACCTTTTGTTTTTTCGTTTTAAATTAAACACCGATTGATTGTAATAACAGGTAAGTGAATTTGTATTTTTTTTCTTTCCAATTCAGAACTTTTTTGTGAATGGATTCTAGAATTTGTATATTTCTCTAGATATCGATTACCATTTTTTTTTGGCAATATCGATATTGTTTCGATTTTCTTTTGTCTATTTGGCCAAAAGCTCTTTTAAGAGTCCAAAAGTTTCTTGATTGGGATGGGTTGTTAATTAGTGAAGTCCCGCACTGTTTACTCCACCTGCTCCCTCTGGATTTGACTTTGAACATTCAGTGAGATACGCAAAAATTTCGGTTTGTGTCATCGATATTATGCATGTCTCCTCTCGTCCCATTCAAGGTGTGTTCAATTTGTATTAACAGTTATTTAAAGTCGATTTTATTTATATATACATTTCTACGTATACAGTGGAAATTCCATAACTCGAACTAAGTCCAATTTTCTTTAAGTCGAAGCACTTCTAGTGGCAGTAGCGTCAACTAGACAAATTACCTTTAATTGCTCTTCTATAAATCGAAATTCCATAACTTGAATTTCTCTATAACTCGATGAAAAATAATGGCACAAACTTCCATAACTCGAACATTTCGGAGATGTCATCGAAACGTGTTCGAAGGTTTAAAATGGATCCAAAAAAAATACATTTGTCAGAAATATCTGGGGTTGATAAGAAGTTCATTGGATTTTTCCGCGGATGACGATATTGTTCATAGTTCCTCCGAATCAATTACTTCGCAAAACGCGCAATAAACGTTGATGAAGAGGTGGACGTTTGGTATACAACCTTCCCGACAACTGATGAGCATTGCAAAGTCCTAAACAAAATTGGAATTCCTTTTTATTCACAACTAAACAATTACACAGATTTACAAGTAATTATAACTGTATACATAAAGTAAAAATTACTAAATTCGTATAAATTAATAAGTAATATAAGTACATAATTCCATAACTCCGTAAGTCGAACTTATCTACAGGATAATGGTGGTTCGAGCTATGGAAGTTTGAATGTACTTCATGGGCGTGCAATGGCGATTTAAGCCTAATCAGCTTTAAAATCTGATCTCGTTACTTAACTATAGATCTCTGCTTTATGATCAATATTTGTCGCCTCAAAAGCATTTCCTCACATTTACCCTACCTTGTCTGGGTTCCACATTCTGTGGAAGCGATTAAACATCGCACCAACTTATCTACTTTCAAGTATTCATGTTTTAAAGCCTCAAAGAAGCCCGGACACAATTAGAGTATTTTACAGTGTAATTTTCTTGGCCATTTGGGTTTCTTTTAAAGTCGCATATCACCAAACCACTGTGCATGCATCGGTGTCTACTACAGTGGAACTACGATGACAACAACAACCACCAACAACAACAAAAACGCCACTCAAGATTTCTAAAAATTACAAATTCACGTGAAAACAATTTCTGTTAAGAAATCCCACAAACAACACACGGATAAGATATTGGCAATTTTGGAGGCTAATCAAGGGTCATTAATTGATCAACCAAGTGCCAGCCAGGCCAAATTACACCCAACAACATGTTTTTTTTTTGCGAAATAAATATCGATAATGATCGCAAAAATTGACACGTTCACCGCTCAGACGCTTCATAAGCAACAGATGGCAAAATATGAAGAAAAAAAAAACAATAATAAAAAAAAAGATTTCCGAAAAAAAACCAACTTGGCAGCGGTGGGATTCGAACCCACGCCTCCGAGGAGACTGGTGCCTTAAACCAGCGCCTTAGACCGCTCGGCCACGCTACCCATATGTTGACGCCTGTCACATGGTTCTGTTCAGTCTGTCAAACGGCACACACGTACTTACCGACACACCCTAATCGCGCAGTCACACAAAGAATTGAAAACAGAATGGAAAGAAAGTTTATCCCCGCACACAAAATACATGCACATAGTTGGTGCTTTTAATAGAATTAACATATGCACAGTGGCTCAGACTAATAATAATATAATAAAATAATATACAGTTATACATAAAATAAAGTAAATCCAATGATTTTGATGAATGCGAATACAGATATTTTCTATTTTTTTCACAAGAAAATCCAGTTGTAATATTTGGAAGAATGTCAAACTATTTTAGAAAATTTTGTTCAGTCACTTTTGGTTGAATGGGAACGTTAATGAAGAATATTGTCGCATTTGGAGTAATGAAAATGCATAATCCATTGTTGAGACGCCGCTACATCCTCGAAAAGTCATCATTTTGGTGTGCTCTATGGGCAGAGGAAATCGTTGCTCCATTTTTCTTCAACAAATGAAGCCGACCATATGGTTACAGTCAATGGGGAACGCTATAGAGCCATGATTGATGACTTTTTCGTGCCTGAATTGGAGGATGTTGATGTGGACGACGTTTGGTTCTACTACGTTGGGCGCTACTTGTCATACAGCCAACTAAACAATCCATTTATTGAAGGAAAGTTTTGGCGAGCGCATTACCTCGCGTCGTCGGCCTGTGGTGTGGGCACAGCTAAGTCCGACACCATTAACGCTTTGGAAGAGAATACTGGGTGCGTCACTGACATACGGCCACAAATGCTGCAAAAAGTGGTCGGAAATTGGCCATCATGGCTGGAACTAGCCCAAAATCATTTTCAAAACATAACGACAAACCCTTATCTTTATACTAAAAATAGCAGTAAATTATACGCGTTTTATTTCTTCTTGAAAATCACACGTCAAAAAGAAACACCTTTTATAAAAGAATTAACACAGAAGTACATTAGAAATATTAACAGTCGATTAATAAATCGTGCAGAATTTTGTTTTATTTGTCTGTCTTCGAAATTCAGACTATGGGGAACCATTAAACTATTTTTAAAAAATCTTAAAAGTAATTTTCCTTTTTTTGAAAAAGGTTTTTAATAAGCGGCATAGTCTCTAGATGCCGGAAACTAATTTTCATAATAACATTACATGCAAAAAGTTTACTGTAGAGGATAAACTATGCAGCAGATTTAAATTAAATGAAAACATATTTTTTTTTTGACTTATAATATTGTTTAGTATTTATGTCAATAATACTATTTATACAGGGTATTCCAGCAAGAGGTGTTATTTTGGTATTCAAAGAAAAATGGAATTTTTTTAATATAAATGATCGGACGTTTATTTCATAATAAAGAGGAGGGTATGCCGTTAATAATCAGCCAAATCGCCACCACGACCACGCTTACAGGACCATATCATTTTCATGAAATTTTCCATAACCTAATCGCAAAGTGGCTGCCCTATGTCCTCGATAGCTTCCCGAATTCTCTCGTTGAGGTCATAAATCGACGCTGGGCTGTTGTCGTATACCTTATCTTTCACGTTGCCCCAAAGGAAGAAGTCACAAGGTGCTAAATCACAAGATCTCGGTGATCACATCTTCGAGAGGTAACACGGTCCGGAAACTTTTCCCATAAAAGATCAATGGTTTTGTTGAATGTAAACGTTGTCCAGATCAATATCATCCAACTCCGATAGCACAATCGATTCACCGTAACTGTTGATCCAACCTCATTTTTGAAAAATTAAGGTCCAATGACACCGCCGGACCATAAACCGCACTAAAACGGTCCGACGTTGAGGATGGAGAGGCTTCTCAACAATAACTTTTGGGTTTTCCGAGCCGTAGATGCGACAATTTTGCTGGTTGACGTAGCCACCGAGGTGGAAATGGGCCTCATTAGTCAAGATGATTTTTCGATGGATTTCCGGATCATTTTCACGCATTTGATGGACCCAATCAGCAAAGACGATGTCTGTTGATGATCGGCCGTTTTCCGTTCTTGTGTTAACTCAACTTTATTAGCCTTAAGACCCCAAGTCATTATGCAAAATTCGGACGTTTGTGGAATGCCCAATTCCAAAGAACGACGTGGAATGGACATACCTGGGTTTTCTTCAACACTTTGGCGAAGTGCTTGGGTTTTATTCTTCACATCACTAACATGTTCCAACAGCTCGAATTTTTCCAACAATTTCTGTATTGCGGTCCGAAGCACCTTTCACGACGACCCAAAAATGCTTTAGTTTTGCGAACTGCGACTGCAAGATTTTCACCATTTTTTATAGTGAATTTTAATAATTTCAATGCGTGTATCGTTCCATCTTAATATATATTTACCCTCGACACTGATTCACTGATTCACTGACTCTGTCACGCAGTACGTAGGAATTTAAATAGGCATTCTATAATAATTCTAATAAATAATAATAATATAAAAAATAATATTTTTTTTTTGTACAGAAATTGTGTTTTCCCCAAATTTTTTTTCCAAAATTTTTTTTTTCCATTTTTTTTTTTTACAAAAATTTTTTTTTTACAAAATTTTTTTTTCAACAAAAATTTTTTTTTACAAAAATTTTTTTTTACAAAATTTTTTTTTTACAAAATTTTTTTTTTTACAAATTTTTTTTTTCGAATTTTTTTTTCCACAAAATTTTGTTTTTCAACAAAATTTTTTTTTCCACAAAAATTGTTTTTTTCCACAAAATTTTTTTTTTCCATATTTCAACAGGCGCCATAGGCGCATTACAACTTACTAGTTTTTAATAATGGCGTAGTTTCGACTTGTCAAATGTCAAAGAATAAAAGCGTCAAAAGTGACAGCTACGGAAATACCGGGTGAATCCAAATAACACCTCTTGTTGAAAAACTCTTTACTATATCTACTAAAACCACCCTTCGCAACGAGTGATTATCGATTGAGTTGTTTGTTATAGAAATCATACTTCATAACAATGGAGCACCCGTTACAATGGAATCATTCATGTACCATGTTTTTGTCGTTTTCCTGTGTTGTGGAAGAGAAAGTGTTTCATATAAGAAAATGGATAAAAATTGAAAAATAATTCCTATAAGAAAATGTGATTTGTTGATGCAATTTGTTTTTTTTCAGTCGAATTCGGATAAGCGCAAGCCTTTTAATTGAAAATAAATATAAGTAACGTTTGCTCCGCGTGATTCTGTACTACGGTTAAACGAAAATCCGCATTATTGAAAAATCGTTTATGTGAACACACATTTTTAATGCAAAGACACAGACTTATATGATACGAGCACCGCTTAAGAGAAATACGATGAATATAACAACCCCACATAAAAGTAAAAAATGTATATATATATTTTTTATATGATTCACTTATGTTTTGAAAATATCCCAAAAAAAAAATTTGAAATTTTTCATTGTTAAATTTTTACCTAAAAATTAGAAAAACTCCCCATATGCGATTTTTTTTGGGGAATTCTACATATTTTGTGGGACATTGTTCAGAGAGCCTTCAGGTATCTGGCAGAGAGGACTTCAACGTTTTTTTTTAGTTCATTGGGTTTCTGGGATTTCAATTGTTGAGTTCCCGATCTCCCGGGAGTTTTTTTGCGGGATCTCTGCGAGTTCTCATACTTTATGTGAGTTTTTTCAGTGTTATAGTGTTCCAGAATAAATGGAAAATGGAAACATGATTGCTTTCTTCACATAATTAATTTCTCTACCGGCTTAATTGTTAGATATGAACTTTATGGACTTATGCCAGTTTCTTATTGAAATCTTATAGGGAAATGTTATCGCCAATTTCAACATTTTATAAATTCTACCTCTGCAGTCAGGAAATCAATTGGTTTTTGTTTGTTACGCAGCTTTTGTACGTTATGCAACAAATATGTATAGAATGTATTCAACACTGTCCATTCTTAATCCTGTACTTGCATTAAAACTTTGAGCCACTGTACAGACATTCATACATATTAACGATTATTCTATACTTACTAATCTCGTGTAGTCGTACAATCTTATGTACACAAGTGTATTTGTCACATTAAGATTTTCGAGAAGCGTGTGAATTATATTTTTTAGTATTTTTTTTCGTCAACAGTTTTCAACATTCAATCTATTCAAATTTTATGATTTCATATGGGCTTGTGTGAGTGTGTTTTTTTGTTGTTGTTGCTTAAGTTTTCTTTGTTGTTTTCGCCTACAACACCTGCCCTGATGTCTGGCCATATACCAGCCAGCCAGTGTATCTGGTACGCTCGTCTTGCTTCAGACAAGGCATATTTTTGGGTTACTTGATACGACGACGTCCTTAACGGACGGATGGGATGGTGATGCTCTTAATGGTGATCATGTTGTTAACAAATATTTTTTGGCAATTTTCCCATCGATAAACGGCAAGGATGCTGTGATGCGGAGGTGGCCAAAATAACAATAACAAAAAAAAAAACCGAAAATGTCGTTCATTTATTTGTATGACGTTCAATTTTAGACAACGTTGCGTGTCTTCTTTGTTTCGTGAGGTCAATGTTGGAGTTTAGAGGAGACTTGTCAACGTGTATATGCGCCATATGGCTTTATTTCCAAGTTTTTGGTTCTCAAACAAATTTCGATTTTGACGAAAAGTAAAGTGTTAAAGTCAAGGATATTATGACACTTGAGTGAGTGAAAGGATGCGCCGTGGGTAAGTGGTGAATCGAAGATACCCTTTGCTATTTACAAGGCATTTGTGGAAAAATGCGATAGGGCTAGATCTACCATAGTTATTTCAACGACATCGGATATCCGTTGTCTCGTCCCTGATGTTAGGATTGTCAGCCGAGAAACGCGGACACTCAATCGTTGATGGGACGATGCAATTTAGAGAAAATTCGTTCAAAAATCAGATGTGAGTCAAATCATAAATTCGCATATTTTGTCGTCTGAACCTTTTCCGCAGTACTGCGGATTGCAGAAAACACCGCTTAATTAACTCGTTTCTTTTAAGACCTCGGTCTTTTCCGCAGAAAACACCGTTTAATTACCTCGTTTCTTTTAAGACCTCGGTCTTTTCCGCAGAAAACACCGCTAAATTACCTCGTTTCTTTTAAGACCTCGGTCTTTTCCGCCGAACTGTGGATTGCAGAAAACACCGCTTAATTACCACAATTTTCTTAACTCCCGGAAAATCGCCTCTGCTGATCATCTCACATATCACATGAATATTTGGCATGTAATATGTGAGGTGATCAGCGGAGATGACTACAGCCTCAGTCACCGGATTATAAGGATTTTAGTGACGATTTCTGGTGTGACGATGTTTTTCAACGACTGGATCGACAAAACCACTTTCTAATCATTGAAGTTAATGATTTAGGAAGCCTTTCCATGGTTTTCGGATGGTTTTTTTTATTCGGAATAATTTTTTTTTTGATTTGAATTTCACTTTGAATTTAATATCTGATTGTAGATGGATGGAAACCCTACAGCTTTCCCTATCTCGTAAGGAAAAGCTTTCACTCTGGTCAGCGCCACTATTTCCTAGGGCCGTTACTGCAGAAGGACAGGCTGTAATATCTGAAATCTAATTTAAATTTAAACTGCTTCCACATGGCGAAGACAGCTTGAAAGTACAATGGAGGGGGATGTATATGAACTTTAGGACACTTTTACTTGTATTAAACAATCCTGAGATCTTTGACGACCAATCTACACACCATTAATGGGAATGGGACCACCCATATCCAGCAAATATGAATACTAATTACGAACATCGAATGAAATTAAAGGTATCCTAAAAACATTTACGCCAACAATGACATCCCATTCGGGGTAGCACTCAAGAGCAAGGATAATATTTCGATTCATTCATATAGACAATGACCAGAAATGTGAAACACGAATCACACAACAAAAATCCAAAAAGATGCCTGCCTGCCTGCCTGGCGTGCCCACACGGCGACATGGGAAAGTTCCACAAAGAAAAAAACCAAAGAAAAAAAAAATTAAGATGTATTTTAACACATAATAAAGATACAAACGAACGAACGAAGGAGTACGGAACGGCTGGACAAAGGCCACCGAGACAATGGCAACGGCACCATGAGATGGCCAACACAGAAAGATTTCTGCATAAACTCATAAATATAAAAAGTGACAACACAACAAAAGGAAGTTTAAATTAGGCGCCAATTGGCCAATACAACAATGTATGCGAGGGCAACAATGAGAAAAAATAGTATTTGCCGATTGGTTCGTCTGACTGGGATGCACGGATGTACTTTCACCTTTCATTAGACCAAAAACCAGCCAACAAATAGATAATGAATACATTCGTTGGTGAACCATGAACTTCAAATTGTTGGAAATAGCCTCGGCCATTTATTTTGTTGCCCTCAAAACAATCTCATACTTGAATGGCATAACAAATTTGTGCCATTATTCAGGTCACGTTGCCACGGCTTCTCTTCATTATTGCTGGGAGTTTTTGACTGTAAATACTTTCCCGATATGACAAGTCATAAATTAAACAAATATTAGTACTTTTCTCCGTCTGTGTGTGTGTGTGTGTGAGTCAAGAGAAACAGATAAATTACAATGATGCTTTCCTTGTAAATGGAAAACTAATTTTATTACAAATGACTTTGTCGTCTTGCGGACATTCTTCCATATTTATATTATATATATTTTTTTTTACAGAGGCATGTTTGTCTACTACACTGGGAGAAAAGAAAAAGTCTTTGAGTTTGGGGAAAATTGATAGGAGGATGGGCTACTGCGATGCCTGTCGAATCAGTTACATAAACTAAACCGTGTTCTATAAGTAATGGGTAGTTCGAACAAACCAAAAATTTGTCGACTAAATGTATTTCTGTTCATTTTTAAAACTAAACATTTTTATTTGAACTTTATGTGGACATCTTCGACTGAGTCCTGCTCCTCTAGGATCATCGTGAGATTTGTTATAGTTACTTTTTTTTTTGTTTATATAATTCTTTTTATTACAATAAAAATATATTAACAACGCTTTTTTTTGTTTAAACGCCCTAGCGCCTATTGGCATTTTAGAGGCTAAGAGAAAGAAATGTTTTTATATGATTTTTAAAAGTTGAGATGCAAGAAATGTTCCTGAAGTTAACCGGTAATTTATTAAACTCACTTGGTCCGGAATAGTCAATAGGTTTTTTCGTTAGATCAAGACGACATCTCGCAACATCTACATTTTCAGCCTGTCTCGTACTTCTTACAGTTCTCAAAATATTCAGATTTACTGCCTGTTTCCATAAAACGAATTTGTTCGTTCGGTCCACATCGTCAATATTGAAAGCGTTATAAAATGGGTTTCAGACCTCATTCAAATTTGATTTCCTGGTAGATGTTAGATATTGATATGTGGAACACATGCCCGAATGAATGGACTCTTAATTATAACAAATATCCGTTTAATTGGACCTACAATTTTGACAATCTGTAACGAACGAACGAATTCGTTTTACGGAAACCGGCACTAAAATCAATTGAGCTATTCCATTTATAAATTTAAAAACGTATAATGACAGTTGATATTTATAAAGGGTTATCCATTTTGCGTTTTCAAAAGTAAACGTAAATAAAACACAGATAAAATATTTTTGTTCGTGATATTTCTTGAGTATTATAAAGTACTTCATTTAAATGACCACCACACGAAGTGTTGCCGGCATTGATTCTTTTGAGGTCAATTTGGACCACTTTTTGGCACATATTGGGCGGTATCTCAGCCATAACTTGAAGAATGTGGGTTCTTAAGTGCTCACGAGTTAAACACGGGTTTTCGCGTAGCCCCACAAAAAAAGAGTCTAATGGTGTCCAATCGCATGATCTTGGTGGCCAGTTGATGTCGCCACGACGAGAAATTATGCGGCCAGGAAATGTCTCTTGCAATAAAGCCCTATTCGTTCGAGTTGTGTGGCATGTGGCATCGTCTTGTTGAAACCACATATTCTCCAAGTCGCACTCTTCAATAGCAGACAAAAAAAGCCTCTCTTCAATTGCTTGAGGATTCTCAGAACCCTAAATACGACAATCGCTGAGGAACATTTTGTTCGAAAAATCGCTGTTCAATGTCTGTTGTTCAAGCACCCATTCCACGTATCTACGACGTTGTGAATGGTCAGCTGACTTCAGTTGTTATGTGGATGCAGGTGTAGATCCAAATGCAAAATACGCCATAATGTGCCGTAAGACAGTCCTAATTCCTGAGAACGACGAGTAATCGACACATTCGGGTCTTCGGCCACACTTTCACTTGCAGCAGCGATATTTTCAGCGGAACGAGCGAAACGATGATGCACAGGCCTTACAATTTCTGTAACCGCTCCAGTCTCTTCCACATTCTTCACAATTTTGCCAATTGCTTGAGGTAGTTGGACGATTATGTAAACCATAATCTCCTCTTAAAGCACGATATGTGGCTGTTGCCAGAATCGGCATTTTTGTAGTAGGTTTTTAATAATTTTTACGCGTTGTGTGATAGTTAAGCGATCTATTTTCGTCAATGTCAGACTTCCAACTGAAAAGAAAAAAAATTGGTTTAACAACTTAGTTTGACAGATTTCGATTTCCAGCCCTATACTTTTGAAACCACGAAATGGATAACCCTATATTATTAACAATTTATCCGCTATAACTGAACATTCTGTGGCCACAAACCGCAAGAAGGTTGTCAGCTTAATATTCGGGTTTATTTAAGTGTTTAGGTACTCCCGAGCTTATCTCCGGGGCACTTGGTCATTCTATTTAGAACTCACCAACAAAAAAACTGTTTCGCAGAGTTGTAATTTAAATGGTATTTTTGCGCTTTAACTTCTCGCATAAGCGATTTTTGTGAATTTTTTAAATTGTTGATTTGTCAACATTGTAATTTATAAGGCTTACGTCAGATGAACGATCAAACGCTATTTCGAGCCAACGTCAGTCACTCGACTTTCGTTCCCATAGTAATCTTTTCCAAATCATGGAACAGACAATTACTTTACTTGCGAATCTTTGTAATAGACGTTTTCGAATGTTTTCTTTCGAAAATCTGCCCGTAGCTGAGGTCCGTTGGGTTCACATATTTTTCGAGACCTTAAGAAAAACCGTTTACCGGCTGTCAATTTGTAATGTCCTCGCCATTGAAGGTTTTGCTGTCACAATCTCACTTGAGGATCTTTATTTCGAATGTTTTATTCGCAAAACTATCTAGAAAAGCTCAATTACAATACTATTGTCGAAAGCTAAGGTCTGATGGTTTGCGACTAAGGCTTTTTGTGACCCCGGGAATTCCCGACACTTATTCCCCATTTCCTGGATTTTTGGTCGGGTTTTCCGGGAATTAAAATGTCTACAACTGTATGGGTTTTAAGCGGAAATTTTTAAGACTTTTTACTTCCCAAGGCATTCCTGAACTTTGTGATCTTATTACATTTAAATTGAACGGTTTTTTTTCTTAACAATATTAATTGACCAGGATTTTTAATTTAAGTTTTTTACATACCTAAATTATTTATGTTTAAGTTTTGATTGAAAGAAAAAACCTTAGGTTAGGATGAAACGGAGGATCGGTCATGTACGAATTACCGTCTCATGTCTTCCTCCTTTCTTCCTTTTTCTCTCCTTTCTTCTTCACATTCCCGGGCCCTTTTTTACGTTAGCAATTCGATCCCCTCTATAAAGTTTCTTAAACTGCTTATGTCCATTCCATTGACGACCGACAGGTTATCTAAGGTATCCTCTCCTAATGGGATTTTCCTGATCTGCATGAAAGCGGGGCATTGACAGAGGAAGTGTTCCGCCGTCTCGGCGTCCTCTTCACATGCCCTACATTCGCCGCTTTCAGAACATCCTATCCTAAATGGGTGTGCCCTTTGGCTAGAGTGTCCTGTGATGAGCCCAACTAGCTTACTCAGCTAATTTTTGTTAAATAGATTGCCCCAAGTTTCCTTTGTGGTTCCTCCCACCTGTTCCTCATGCCATCTGGAGGCATGAGTCACCCTCATCCATTCCCTGAACTCCTTTTTTTTGTGTCTCCAGAAAAGGTTTAGACAATTGCAGAGTATTTTGGTCGGATTCCCTTTCCATTTTAGCCAGTTTGTTGGCCCTAACATTGCCTGGAAACAATTGGTGGCTCGGTATCCAGTCCATGAGTGTCCTTGACTTGACACTATCATGACAATAACCTTATAATGTTCTTTTTTTTTTTTTTTTGTTTTGAAAAATGGTATTTTTTTTAATATACTTAATAAAGAAATACATGTTCTGGAAGACTTCGAAAAAATTCCCGATTCCCGGGATTTGGGAAAGGTCGGGAAAAAATCCTATTTCTTGTTCTCACTATCAAAATAAAAACGAATGACGGTGCCAACAGGATCCGCCCCGAATCGTTTACTCCCTTTCATAATACCACGTGATTATATATGCCAGACTTCATTTCTCACACTGTAATCTCAACATTTCCATTTACAGCAGTGTCACATTGCCGAACTTGTTTCGCCCGTATTCAGAAATAAGAAAGAAAAAATGGAGGTTATTTTCACGATGCAAGTGTGAGGTGAAAAGTGTTCCATCTGCGCTCATGTTCGTCGATGTAAATTTTCTTTTTGGAAGTTTCACGAAAACCGTGGAGAGACAAAGCGGTGCACAGAAAAAAATAAATATAAACAAAAAACCCACTCGAATTGTCATTGCGGCCGATCGTTTTTGACATTAACCTCTCTAACTGAGACTAAGACAATTACACTGAATTCTCAGTCGTAGAGGCGGACGGACGGACCGACAGTCAGTCAGACTCCTACTCACATCGCGTCAGAAACTTAAACTGAGGAGGAAAAATGCAATGCTTTATCAAGGTGCAGCCGCCGAAGCAACATGCAGCTCTAGCTCTATGCCATTTTTATGGTTTATGGTGGCGGCTCGTTGGTGTGGCGAAGTTGTTTCTGTGCTGTTTTTTCTTCTTTTTTTTTGAAATGTGAAAATTATGGATTTTTACTTTCACCGCATGATGCCTACAACAACACGGTTTTCTCTGTGTGGCCAAAAAAAAAAATGGTATTGCAGAGCAAAATACATTTTAAATACGAATCGTATGGACGACGCTGACTGTGTGCAACAACAGTTGCTGTTGCCATTGAGGCCGCTGCTGCTGTGAAATACGGCAAAGGTGAAGCTCGACTTTTAAAGGTTATTGCTATCTTTATTAGCTGTTGTTGTTGCTGGTGTTGTACATATTTTCGGTTGTCAAACAAGCCCACACGCTAAGAGGTTTCTTTGACTTTCTATGTCATTTGTGCCGTTTATTGGCGGCACTTTTTGGTGTAATTTTCTTATCGGCATTGTTGTTGTTTGTGTCACCTTAAAGGTGCTACAGATTTTCATTGTCATTTCTCCGAGTGAGGTTTTCACAAAGTGTGTGACAACGAGATAGAGAGTGGGTGTGTGCGTGTGTGCTTGTTAACGCCATTTCCCTTTGATTACCTCGGCGATATGAAAACTGTGAACAATTTTCAGAATTGTCCGACATGTCATAAATGTTATGACACCTTTTGCTACACCCACGCATACAACAACAACCCTACGAAGACCACACAATTTCATGCAAAGGTCACCGCTATTGTCCGCCTAGGAGGGCTGCTCACTCTTTTCTCCCACTACAAAGATGGTCCTGCCGATAACAATTCCCTCGATCTCTCTGGCCGTCCTGCGTTGTCAAGTGTCCCCGAGGCGTGAGTTTATTAGAGATTTTGCCAAAAAAAAAAAGGAAAACAAACGAAAAAATATATTTTATGTTGCATAAAATTATGATTTTTGTTTTATGACTTCGTAGAAATGGTCAAATATGGTTGTGCTCACACAGAGAGAACCAATGCGAAGCGACCAGAACAGAACTGACCAAACCCAAAACGTAACGTAACATCCACCATTGGTAAGTAATAAAAAAAAATATTGAAATTATTTATGTGAAAGTGTCAAAACGGGGGGTGGTTGCGGCAATTCATGGGAAGTACTTATTTAATATGGACGCCAGGATCCTCTCAATATGCATTTCATGGGAAATCGAAAAAAAAGGATTCGTTAAGAAAACGGAAATTTACCAGAGGAGATCAAGATGTGAAAAACATTTGTTTTTCCGTTGAAATGAAAACTTTTGGTGGTCTACAAAAATAATTGTGACAATCTCGTTGAAGGGGCTTTTCAAATGACTAATTGTGAGTACTATTTTGACCGAGAGCAATGCTAGAATAAATGTAGGAAATGTCACTCCCGTCAAGAACGATTCGCTTCAGACATTGGCGGGCTATTAGTCCCGATTCACACTAGGCAATTCTCAGTTGGCAGGAGAGAATGGAGGAATGCTCGTAGTGTGAAGTTAGCTGCAGATTATTTCGACATTCGGAACGGCATTTGCATTAGAAAAGGCAGTAATGAGAACAAAAAATGCCGAAAACGAATTGCCTTGTGTGAATACAAGAGGTTATGATCGAAAGGGAATCATACAAATTGGTTAGTGTGAATCAGTAACAGCAATATAAACAAAATCTGTGTCAACCTTGTGTCAGTTACTTCAATTTGACCATAGCTGTTAAATTTCGATTACGTTTAGTAATCAATTAGATTACTTTTAACGAGAATTGTATTGAGTGTATAATCCTCCATTAAACAATATGTGATAAATAATTGATTACAATTACAAATAATCTAAAAGTAATCAAGATTACTTCAAATTACTATGAAATAATCAAAAAGAAGTACTGCACACGCGATTTGCACGAATCATGTCTGATCATGAACGTTACAAGACATGATCGTTAGTAATTGTTTGCTCTTGCCATGGGGCCGTGTATGAACGTCAGCACAAGGCTACCCATGATGCAATCTAGAATCAATGAATTGCACAGGCAATTGTTTTTGCATATAGTACAAGAAATCTAGAAGAATGCTCTATCAGCTTAGCAATATTAAAAACGACAAACAAAAATCGTGTACAATTTATACCGGAAAAAGAAAAATATAACTCAAATCAAATACTGGTTAAATTTGATGTGGACAAAAATTTGCATCGCCATATTTTTTTAATGACAGCAATCAGGATTACTACCTACTACCATAAATAATCAGAAATAATCAAAAGTAATCTCGGAATGTAGGCGGATTATTTCCCGATTACTTCTGATTATTTTTGATTAGTTATGGTAATCGCAAATAATCCTGATTACTTTTACATTATTTGTAGTTGTAATCAATAAAAAGTCTTGAACAACTGATAATAATCGTAACTTAATCATTATTGCACCTCTACAAAAAATTTAATTTAATTAGTAATTATTAGCCTTTGGACCGATTTTTAACCCTTTTTCAGTGATCCAATCGATTTTTATCAATTCTCAGATTTTCCTAAATTTTTTTTTTTTTTTTAAATGGTTATCATTTTTTTTAAGGTTTCAGTTCAAAAAACATTTTTTTTTCGTAACGCTTAAGTAGTTTAAAAATTTGGAGTCTCTTCAAGTTATGCTAAGAAAAGTGAAAAAAAATATTTTTTTTTAAAAAAATAATAAAAATTGGGTAAAAACTGAGAATTGATAAAAATTGTTTTTAAAAAAATTTACGTGATACAGATATTTCCACGAGTCTGCCTGCCAAAAATCAGCTCGATTGGATCACTGAAAAAGGGTTAAAAATCGGTCCAAAGGCTTTCACAAAGGCCACTACGAGCTTCAAACTTAAAAAAAAATTCTGACGTGTACATGAAAATCGCCGATACACGTGTATTTTTATTTTTTATCCCCTTTCCGAAAAAGTAAATTTGGTTCATAGGACAGAATGTGTGTAACACGGTGTTATTGCTTAGTGGCAGGTAACCGAAAAATAAATACATTTATAATTTACATCTCCTAAACCTGGGGTTTTGAAAACTTAGTTAACTTGTGTTCAACAATTTAGAGAACAAGAAATCCAGGATCTTGCGTTTTCGAGTTTCAATTTTTAGTTGGGTTTCTGTGTGGTTTACTCTTTTGGCAGGCCAAGTTGAAAGGGTACAATGTCAATTTCACTTGAGAATCGTGTACAAATAATTAAAATCTACTCTGAAAAAAGGTGGAGTAGTGAAACCACATTTTGCCAAATTGTGGATAATTTTGGTTGGTTATAATCGTCCAACAGAGGAGAGTGAATCATTCAATAGTCACATCAAAAAATGCTTTTACAACATCGGGTTCTAATATTTGTAGCAGCATACGAATCGGGTTTTCTGTGTGATAGTCGGGTTCACTGTGAGATTTATCTCTGCATGGCCGGCATCGTGTTGCATTTGATTTCAATTCTTGAGTGAATTGAAAGTCGACTTTTAGACTTGACTACTAAATACTATTTAAATAAAAAAAAATTTCATCCTCTTCTAACCAAACACGGAGACAGAGAATATAAAATATTATGTTCACACTGCAGCCAGCTGAAGATGCCCGCCACATTTTCCCGGCCTAAGCAGTGTAATCACTTAGTGGAAAACCGAGCCTTTCTAACAGAGACCAGTAACATATCATATGCGACTGAAATCAAACGCTACCGAAGAAGAAGCAGCAATAGAAAAAGTCACAGACAAACGCCAAGTAATAAGAAGCGAATTTTCCGTTTCGTTTTCCAAATGTTTACTATGTTTTTCTCGGCTCATTTCGTATTTTCCCAAGAAGTCAGTGGTGCAGTCAGTCATTGCATCGCAATCGACTACGGCTAAGGAGATGTGTAAGCTCCACACAACTTGTTGGTGAGTCGTCCACATTCGGTGTGTGATGTCAACCATATTGGTAGTAAGTACACAACGTACCCATCCATGCCAGTTGATGCATTCAAACACTGCCATATACGTATGCCCGAGTATGGTTATGTGAGAGAGGAACAGCGATGCACGGTGGCGCATTGTCTAAAATTCTCCTCGTAGTGGCCTGTGTGAAAGCCTTTGAACCGATTTTTAACCCTTTTTCAGTGATCCAATCGAGCTGATTTCTGGCAGGCAGACTCGTGGAAATGTCTGTCACGTCAAATTTTTTAAAAAATAGATTTTTATCAATTCTCAGATTTTCCTAATTTTTTTTTTTTTTTAAATGGTTATCGTTTTTTTTTAAGGTTTTAGTTCAAAAAACATTTTTTTTTCGTAACGCTTAAGTAGTTTAAAAATTTGGAGTCTCTTCAAGTTATGCTAAGAAAAGTGAAAAAAATATTTTTTTTTTCAAAATAATAAAAATTGGGGAAAATCTGAGAATTGATAAAAATTGCTTTTAAAAAATTTTACGTGATACAGACATTTCCACGAGTCTGCCTGCAAAAAATCGATTGGATCACTGAAAAGGGGTTACAAATCGAGCTTCATACTTCAAACTTAAAAAAAAATTATGACGTGTACATGAAAATCGCCGATACACGTGTATTTTTATTTTTTCCCGTCTCTGGAGAGAGTACACTGTATATGAGTTTGAAGATTTGCCAAAGACTTCTCAGCGGCACGTGTATGCACAGAGGACTTCGGGCAGCAAGAGATGCTGTGTCATAATCACCAGGAGACTCTACCAACTCTACAGGAGATCGTATCCTTACTAAATCTCTCCGTCTGTTGTTTGATATAATTTTTGGTCATCATTTCTATTCCTCATTCTCGCGCAATTCCATTTAGTATTCCTTTTGTCCCTATGATGACTTCTAATCGTTTCTTACTTACCTTTTTCCAATTGCTTGCAAGTATCTGTTGGCGCTATGCCTTGTCGCATTGTGTTATTGGCAGCTTTCTTCGCTTCTGCAGCTTTTTGTGATACTCGCCGCCGTACTTTGTGTTTCGTGAGAGCGTTACTTTACTTGTTCCTTTTCTGCTGCCAACATTGAGTTGGAAACATTTTTCCACGGCTGGAGCCATTGTGAAGGTGCATAAGTGGAACAACTCGCTGGCTGTTGGCTGTATACACCCCTTTGAGACGCCTCTCTCTGTTTATCTGTTGTCTACGGGTTTTTATGAACATGATCAATTTGATGGCGTATATCAGGATCTAGGGACAAATATTTCATGGATGTTTAATTGCAGAAAATCATATTATGCACTTTGTCCAAATTAATTAATTTCATTTCACTTTCCGAAATATTTTGTTTTTTTAGTATACGCCTCATTTTGGGAAAGACTATTTTGCATTTAGTTCAACTGCGGCCCTTGAACTCGTCCTGGGCATCATTACATTTCTATCATTTTTTTTTTTTTTTAAAAATATTTTAATAAACTATCTTTTCTAATTATGGGCCACTGTGCAATGTCGCGTAAACTTAACATACAATTTGTTGGTAATCTGGCGCTGATGAAGATGTCTAACGAGATAAGATTATCACACATGAAAATAAATTTAATATGAATTGCAAAGATACTCACTCACTCAGTCTCTCAAAACGAATGTAACCATGGGTGCTCGTACCTCGTACAACTGCCGGCTCCTTCGTATATGTTCGAGAATACGTTTGCAAGTGTTTCTATATGTCGGTTGTCGGCATCGTGTATTTGACTTTTAATATGGATCTCCCATCCACAACTGTGCTGCTTAGATCGAGGCACAGTGTGTCGTTCTCTTATAAAATGTGTAACTTAGTTTTCTTTACGAAACGTGTTAGCCTTTTTGGTCCCCCTTCTCCAACTGCTGTTAGACATTTTTTTTCACAATATGTAATTATTTCTACTTCGAGTAGTTTTTTTAACCATGCTCTCCAAACCTTTGAGGGCGCAGAAGAGATTAAAATTGGCCGGTAATTCGCAGGATTTGTAGTCTCACCTTTCCGGGGGGATCGGCTGAACATTGTCTACTGTCCAACGTGAAGGTACGACATGTTGAAAAGAATTGCCCAATGGACGTGTTAGCGTGGAAGAGCTCTTACCTATGTCATTTGGAGAACACTTGTTACGACACTTTCCAGGTCTACATGAACATCAACTCACTCAACTTGGGAGTCGATTCCTGGACAACCTTGAACTGCTCTTCACCAGCGAAATACATTGAAAGTACCGAATGGTTCTTACCGTTCAGCATCATACTCTACCAGCCTCTCCATTTATCCCGTACCTTTCGCCGTACTCCCTTGTTTTGAAAACGCCTCGTCCAGTCCATTGCCTTTCCAAGATGTCGGTGTTATTAACATTTTATCATTCTATTTATCGAGCCCATCCGTAGGCAGAATACAGAAACTTTCCCATCTAAGGGCCCTAATATTTTGTCTTGTCATTATCTGAAGGAAACGAAACACTGTGTGGTGGACTCTTAGGTATACACTCGTACATATGTATGTATGTATGTAACTCCGCATATGTGAACTATACATATGTACGATCAACATTTCCGCGTTTGAAATGAAATACAGACAAGACAACAACACTCAACGAATACGTCGAATGTTGTATCGTCGTATGTTACTTATTGCCATCGGTCTGTGGAAGTTTCGTACAATTGTTGTATGTACGTTAAGATGGGTCGCGATACATAGCTGGCCAATGTCACTCCCACCATAAAAGCGCTCGTGGGTTAATACGTCTTGAAATAGACTGGAATACCTTATTTATTGTCTTTTTTTTTTTTGGAAAAAATATTGGAAAGAACTGCTCTTGATTGATAAAACAATTTCTTCATTTGTTCATACACAACAACACAAAAATATGGTTGCCCACCATGGGATTTGAACATTGAATAACTAAGTCACAATATACATGATGACTTTTTCCCCAGAATTTTTGATTGAATTTTTGTTTGAATAAGAATGTCTCATCTATGGTATTTTTTGTAAATAGTTCTTTAATATTCACCTGACGACATCAAAAATACGCAAACTCTGTATATATATAGTGTATAGTGCTACAGATCAGTATTTCAAGTTCTCAAAGTATTGGAAGAACTGCCACATTTTGCATTCGAGTATTTCCGATAAATTTCCCCATTATTTCAAAGTTACCTTGCAAACGGATCCGAAATACATACTCGTATGTTGAAATACAGTAATGTTGTTATTTTAAAAATCGTTTCTCTCCATCTCAGTGATCGTGAGCCAATCTAACGTTTTGTACCAAGGAGACGGCAACATCGACTCTGAAATGAGATCCATGCATATGATGCAGCAACATTGGTAGTCATCACAGTAGTGCTGCCATTTCTGGTGATTACTTTGGTAATCAATACCAGGTGGATACTCGTTCTATTTTTTTTTTGCTACGAAAAAAAGTGGGTCTGCAGGAAAACTTGACATTTAAAAGAAATAAGAAAAATGGTAGAGGCAACAGAAGAAAAATTGTTGTATTATTTTACATTAAAAATGTCTAGCTGCCGTACTCAATATGCGGGCGATCGTGTTGTGCTAGCGGGTTCGTATACTGATGAGAACAGCACAAAAATGTACAAGAAGGAGAATGATCTATACGAAAAATGGACCAGGTCGGCAGGGAAATTAGACATTTAAAAAAATTACGAAATGGTAGAAATTGTTGTATTATTTAACATGCTAAATTCTAGTTGCCGTACTAAAGACATTAAACAAAAAAAAAATAAGAAAAATGGTAGAGGCAACCCAAGAAAATATTTAACATGCTAACTTCTATGTGCCGTACTGAATATCTAAGCCATCGTAGTGTGTTAGATAAAACGTTGGACTATCAAACGGCGCTAGCGGGTTCGTAAACTGATGAGAACACCACACAAATTTACAAGAAGGAGAATTATCTCTAAGCCGGGTATACGAAAAATCAACCAAAAATATTAATCAAAAATTTCCCATATAAATTGGGACACATTTCTTACGAGAATACGAGAAAAATTTGGTCCAAATATCTTTTTTTTATTTAGCGACAACAAATGCACTGATGGAACTGGATAGAAGAAGTCTCAGAATTGCAATAGGAGTAATCAGAGGTCACTGCTCAGTTAGGGCTATGACCAGCAGATGGGATAGCTGATCTCCAGACTTCTGCAGGATGTGCGAGGATGAGAACGAATTGGAGACAATAGAACACATCCTTTGTCATTGTCCAAGTTTGCAATGCCATTGACAAAAATGTCTAGGGTATAGATTTTTTTGCTGAACTAGGGGACATCTCGAGGACAGGTGTAGAAAACCTTATTAGTTATATAAGGGATATTAGATGGTTGAACGACGGGGGATGCGGGTACCCGATAGATTGGACAGACTGCCTACCTAACATAAAACAGTACTCCAATGACTCTCACAAATTTCTCTACTCAATATATTTGTAAGCTACTACTTCCAGCTATAATTTTCCCAGAAGGGACTCTCAATGGACCCTATGGGTCTAACCCTTTCTAGGTTAGGTTAAAATTTTTTTTAAATAATTTTTATTTTTGTGCGCTTTTGCATTATGAAAAATGGCGAAGGCGAGCAATTTATAACCCATGAGATAAACTTGCTTTCCAAATTTTTTGGATGATTTTTCATTTCTTTTAAATTTTTTTTTTTTCATTTTGGCCATTTTTTCATATTTTTGGATGAATTTTATTTTGGCGCCATCCCGCTTAAACCAAAGATCCCACAAGGCATGCCTTCACACGGCATCCACAAAAAATGATTTATCCTGTCCCTTGTAGCAGTCACAGTTCAACCGGGTACTTGGTACCAGTTCGAATACTTTGCACAGCAACAGTTGCCACCATATACAGACATACCTACGTACATATGTGTATGAATAAAACAATGATTGCATTTGGCTTTGATAAACCAAAAACAAACAACAATGAAAAAGACAAAGAAATGTAACATATACTCGTATGCACACGAGTACCAATTTTTGCAATAATTGTCAGGAAGAGAAAAATGGCCAACATAAGTACCCCCACATACGTTACATACGTACGTACGTACGTACGTTCGCGTATGTGCCTGTTTATGTACACAATCGATTGGCAAATAGCTTCTCCAACATTGAATTTTGTAATTTGATTTGCGAAATAATTTTTTTTGTAAACAAATGAAGGATTTTTGAGACGGAATGCACAACGGATTGGCAACTTTCGGCAATGATAACATCTTGGCTCGTCATGAGTTAGTCTCTTCCTCGGATTACGGTGCCAATTGTAAGGTGCAACTTTATCATAATCATTCTATCTTTATCATGTAGCTAGTTAGCGCAGATATCATACGCCGACGCGTCGGTGCAAACGCGGCACCCATCAAGCGGTTTACTTTCTTATGGTTAATTATGCATCTAAATTGTGTGGTCGTGAATTCTTAGCCATCTCACGCAACTTGTTTTAACCCATTTAATTTACAATTAACGGAATGGATTTTCTATACCATATTTGTGCATTCACAGCGTCTTGTGCTGGTACCATTTTTAACTACCCGGGAAGTTCAACAAATCACATAAAACACGTAAGCTCCAAAAAGGAAAAATTGTACAGGAGAGGATTTTTTTTAAAAAAATTTAAATATAAATTTTAATCTTCGTATTCATAAAAGTTAAAAAAACCTTTTTTTAAGAAAAATTTATGAAATTACAAAAACAATTTTCACATATTTTTCTTAACAAAAGCTTTTTAAATTTTTATGAATACGGGGCTAAACATTTTTAGGGATTAAGAGCGTTGGTCACTTATCTATCGAATTTCATTAAAGGTGGCCAATTGACATATCCGAGACGGCTGATAGCACAATTACCAAACATGGTGTGGAAAATATCGCTCTATAAAAAAAGGTTTAAAAGAAAAATGCCCCCCCGCAAAAAAAAACTCATCAAAAATGGGGAGTTTTTTTTTTTATAATTTTTAAGTCACATTTCAAAATATGGACAATGAAAAATTCTTAATTTTTTGGTTTTTGGGGATTATTTTCATAATAGAAGTCAATCATATATCGCAATGTTTTTGTTTTATTATGTTGTTTTTTGTGTGTAATTTTTCATAAATTGTTTGGGGGATTTTTCAAAATTTTTGGGGACATTGAGCTTTTGGGTTTTTTCCATTCATTTTCATTTCCATCCATTTCTTCATTTGGGGCATTTTTCATAGAGCCGCAACATTTAGATTGTAGTACATGCTGTGTAGCATGTCGCGCCATCTTGCTGAAAACAAAGACCGTATAAATCACTGCCTTTAATCTCCGGCCCAAAATGGTAACACAAAGCAGTTCAAAAACTTCGACACAACAGAGCCGAATGATTTTTGAATTTTTGTTTACTTCGCCGATTTTTTTTGCTTCTCTCTCTCCAAAAAACCAAACGTATATAATGTTAACTCAACTATTTTTCATGAACATTTGACCTTATTTAACGTTATTTTGTCTTCCATGAAAAATTTAACGGGACACAAAAAAATTATTGTAGTCCGAGAACTCATATTAAACGTGGATGAAACTAAAGAGAATCTTTCAGTCACATGACAGCAATTAGGCTACTACAAATTTATACGCGATACCCCATAGTACGAAGGTGTGCTGTTATTAGCGCCCTCTGTAGACCGGCCCCCTTGAGAACTCATGCTAAAACAAGCGGACTCGTTCAACTTTCACTCATAAGACTGCAATTACATGCGGTGCTCAACAGCACTGGAGTGAATTATAATCCGACGACTAGCATCACCTGTAGTCAGCCACCAATACATAACCTTTGGGTGTGGCTACACCAGTAGATGTGCCCCCACAGACTCCCAGATTTATCGTTCCCACAATATTAGGCTAACACAACAGTGTAGCGGTACCTGGTAGTAGATGTGTGCCTCCGGTCAGTTCAACTGTCAGCAAAACGTCTACACCTCTGATTCGACCCATGTCACCAACTCGAAAGTTGAGGTTGAAAAGGATACACCTCTGAGTTATTTAGGTTTATTCTTCAGCCTGTGATTGGTCTTTGTCATATATAGAAAGTGGTTGCCCTATGTCCTCGATAGCCTCACGAATTCTATATTTTAGGTCGTGAATCGACGCTGGGCTATTGGCGTAGACCTGATCTTTCACGTGGCCCCAAAGGAAGAAGTCGCAAGGTGTGAAATCACAAGATCTCGGTGGCAAATTGTGATAATCTCTTCGAGAGAAAACACGGTTCGGAAACTTTTCTCGTAAAAGAGCAATGGTTTCGTTGCTTGTGTGGCACTTAGCGTCGTCTTGTTGAAAGTAAATGTTGTTCAGATCAATATCATCCAACTCCGTCCATAAAAAATCATTAGGGCAATCCATTCACCGTAACTATTGATCCAAACTCATTTTCGAAAAAGTAAGGTCCAATGACTCCGCCGGATCATAAACCGCACCAAACAGTCACACGTTGAGGATGGAGAGGCTTCTCAACAATAACTCTTGGGTTTTCCGAGCCTCAGAAGGAACAATTTCGCTGTTGGCGTAGCCACCGAGGTGGAAATGGGCCTCAAGGTGATTTTTCGATGGAATTCCGGATCATTTTCATGCAGTTCAAGGACCCAATCAGCAAAGACACGACGCTGTTGATGATCGGCCGGCTTGAGATCTTGTGTTAATTGAACTTTAAAAGTCTTAAGACCCAAGTCTTTATGCAAAACAGGGTGTAATTACGTTTATGGAATGCCCAATTCCAAAGAAAGACGAGGAATGGACAAACCCAAACCGGGTAAAGCTACAAGTTAGTGATGTAAAGAATAAAACATGCGCACGTCGCTTAAGAACAACTGAGAATTGTGCTGCTGTAGCGCAAAGGGTTAAAGAAGGGTTTTCTTTGTTTCTACGTTTTGGAATTTTTTTAAGAGCCATCTACGTTATCATGGACGCTGAAGCGTTCTGGTCCTACACTGCGGACACGTTGTATTTTTAATGGATCAATGGTTTGTATCACATCTGTACTCTTCGTTAGTATCTGTGGTTCAAATACACCCAGAGCAGCTTGTAGCTTTACAAGGAATCATATCTGCCCAATAATACAGTACAGAATTGTGGTGCCTGGACAGTGCCGATAATATGATGACCATTAAGAGTGAATATTATTTTGGACTAAGTACTAAAACGAAATGCTGTATGATTGATTTATAAAGACTATGGATGTTTCCATTGCATGGATATCCCGAAGTGAACATAGTCTGCTGCATCGAAATTTGAACATTGGAACATTTGACGGACCAAGAACACTGAATCTCCTCTAAAGGATCAAGAGCAAGACAACCTATTAATCGTCGGTGTGGCAAACTGCAGTTACGCACAAAATCCAAAGTCTCCGGAAAACATTTATCAACAGGCTGCCCAAAGCAATAACTAATGAGGCAATCAGCTATGTTATTGATCCTGATTCGTGTGCCTTCACCATCAACATATGATTCTTCCGATAATGGACCTAAGGCGTCGCCTGCTCTTATGCTCTTGACAGACTAAGTTTATTGGATTGTTTGTAATTGTGGGCTCGTGTGGCTCAATTGTCATAGGCGTCAACATCTAAAGTCAAGAGATGCTCCAAATATTCTACAACCCTGAGGTTCGAACGCCACCAAACCTTCCAACAAATGAGGCTTAAACATCTTCATCATACCTGGTTTCTCTTAAACGGTCTTCTAGTCGTACCAATACAGCGTAAGCATATGTTACGACCACCAACTTGGAGACATCTTGCTTTAAGCCATCATCTCACAGCTGTTGTGCTGGCCAACAAGAGATCTAGCCGCTTCGCTCGAAGAGCGAGAGAGCGGGAACATCAAACCTCTTTGGCGGTCTGAAGATGAAGTTGTATGTTGGCCGAGGCTCGTTCGTTGTACAACCACACACACACACGTTCATAAATGTTTTACGATCATACTCACGTTGTTGTGTTTTTATACGTCACATGAATTGCTTTCCTAAGGTGAACGCACTCGCGGATGTTAGTGGGTCACTATTTGTACGGTCATTGACCGTTCACTTTGGTTCGGTTTGGTTTGGTTTGGTATGGCATGGTTGGATTGGATTGGGCTGTTTCTAAATATATACTCGTACATACACACAAACACACACACACACGTAACAGATCACGGCAGCAGCAATCGAAAAGCTCAAGAAGACGAAGAAGCATCAGCGACTAACGTGGAAGAAGGCAAGAAGAGACAACGGCGACAACGACAACGACGACGACAGAGATCATGATTATGATGATCCACAATATCGTATCGTATCGTGTCGTTGCATTGCATGGAATAGTGCAGAGCTGAAGCTTCCTATATGAGACGTACGTACAGACATACAGACATACATACGTATCTGTTCTTTCCTGGATTTCGTCGTAAATATGTTTGGCTGGGTTGACGGACTGATGGGCTGCTATGGATGGTATGACTAGTTGGGTTAGCTGCAGTGCTACGAGTGTGTTATGCCTTTTAGCCAAAACAGAACAACAACAACAGCCATGTAACCAAAGCATCAACCAACCAGACCAGCCAGCAAGACGGGTGACGGCAGTTCAGTTCACAGTCATTCATTGAGTCCAGCGGCGGTTGGAACGTTGTTTGGTCGGTCGGTTGGTTGGTTAGACAACTCGTCACTCATCACGGCTGGTTAAGCATGTAAGTCGTTTTGGCTATAGGTTGATCTTATGAACATCGAGTGCACTGTAATTTTATGCCGCCTTAGGATTGTCGGTTGCCAGCCATTGCCATTCTTCTGGTACTGGCACTTGGGTTGAAATTCTTACTGTTGTTGTTGTCGTTGTTGCTCTTTTGGGCAAGAGTATCATAGCAGCGGATCATCTTCATATTGCATGTGATGATACTCGTACTTGGCGCAGAGACAGCCAAGTCAGCGGTGGCTCTTGGCGGCTGCCTGAATGCCTTGGCATAGCTGGGAAAACTCTTGGAATTCTTTGGGTGTTATTGAAGTCATCTTGTTTAAAGAGCGCCCTGTCGCTCCGGTACAGTGGTTGGGGTGTTCTTCTTGTTTTTGGCTAGGGATTTATATCAACCGAGTCCTCGTTGAGCTTAAGTTTGGAAATTAAAACCCAGTTCGCCGTATGATTGTACATATACTGAAATGATCTAGGCAGGCAAAACCGTTTATTTGCATTCATGTTTCTATAAATGCTAAAGTTGCTCTTTGAAAATCCACCAAAGTGTCTACGAAATATGCCCCCCCCCCCAAAAAAAAAACTCATACAAAATTGGAGAATTTTTCCCCAATTGAGGAGTTTTTCATAACTTTTAGGTCACATTTCATTATTTGTTTTTGGTGCATTTTTCATATGAAAAATTCCCCAATTTTTAATTTTTGAAGAATTTTATTTATTTATTTATTAATTACAATACAAAGTAAATTTATATTATAATTTTGGGTCCAAGGGTAAACCGGGTGACAAAGACCATTTGGCGACAGACCAAAGCCTCTGGTGGGAATCGAACCCACAACCCCCACGCTGATAGGCAAGCACGCTACCACCTCGCCTACCGGGGCGCTTAAATTTTTGAGGGAATTTTCCTTTTTTTTTTTTGGGATATTTTCATAACAAAAGTCAATCGTATATCATTTTTTTTTTTCTTTCAATTTTGGTTTTTTGGGGTGTTTTTCATAATATTTGGGGGATTTAGCATTGGTTAACTTTTCATAAATTGTTTGGGGATTTTTCAGAATTTTGGATACAATTTTCATATTGGGCTTTTGGGGGGATTTTTCATATATTTTGGGGAATACGTCATTTGGGACATTCTTCAGTGTTTTTTGAGGTATTTTTCATAGATCGTTTCATAGAGCCCCCAACACCTGTGTACCCCTGGGTAGTGAGCAACTTCAGCATTTTCAGATTCCTACTTTTAAAACCTTCAATGCTGATTAACCCACTGGGAAACGGTGAAACGAAATTTGATCAGCCACACATTTGCAGATTAAATAAAAAAAAAAGTGGGCAAGTGGGTTAAGTTTGTTCTTCCTTTTTTCCAACCTTAATGTGAAGAACGAGAACGACATGGATGTGTTGGCTCTATATCAAAAAATATCCCAACTGCCTCAACAAATCCCTCGGTTTGTCGACAACCAATAGAATAGGATTCACCCCTTGGCTAACCTACTTCCTTCAGTGTTGGCCATTGTGTCATACTTAAAACCATTTAGCATGCACTCTATACTAATTATAATTATAAGAAGAAGATCTTGTGGTGCCGTTTAACCATAAATAAATCAAATCAAATATGTTTGATTTTGTGGCTTGGAGCCATGAACTTTGATTCCGATTGCCACCAATAGTTCTCACTTCTATTGCCGCCCACACAAAACTTCTTTCAACCACTGTGTGCTGTTCTTAACGATGACGATTCTCATATGTCAGTTGGTTGGTAAAGTAAACTCAAGTAAGGGATTTAAAGGTTTTTCTTAAAAGTGAATTTTGAATTGTGATACTATTGAAGTATATTAGCGATATGTGACGTTAGTTGGATCAGTAACCCATCATTCGCATTTTTGAAATTATCACCATCCGAAGACTGAGACACAGCCAAGCTTTGTGGATTTAATTGCAGAATTTAATTGATGACTTGACACGTTTTCGAGTCGAGAAGCCTGCTAACGGGTTTCTCCAAAACATCCCATTACACCCGCAAATCACGTCGAGTTGACGTTCGTATGCGTGGATAGGCGACATATCCAACTGCTGTAAATTAAATTCTCAGGGCCCATAAAGGACACATTTTCTTTAACCCAATGGTTGCTAAGATTTTAGATGTACGTAAACGCCTCTGGGAAACTTCTACATCAGTCACCTCCAAACAATTTGTAAACAAAAAATATATCAACATCTAAAAATTGTGTGTGTTTACATTTATTTTGTTGATTGTACTGCAGATTAATCACACAGGGTGACACTTACAAATTAGCAATAAGCTGTCAATGTTTAGAATAGTTTTTGGTAGCATGTCGCTAGCAGCTGACATGTTTCACATGTTTAGCTTCAGTAACAGCTTTACACTCTTCATCGTCCTCATTGGTTCTGTTCTTGTCGCTCTCGGCAACCAATCTCTTCTTCGGTCCATAGGCTTTGGAGGCTCATAAAACGGCTCTAACGTTTCTTACAGAATGTAAAATTCAAAAAACAATTTTTTTTAAAGATGTGGCTCAATTTGAAGCTCGGACTTACGACCAAAACGAGCTACTTTGTAGATAGGGACAAGTGGACATCCACATGAAATAAAATCGTATCTAATCGGATTTTTTTTTGTTACTGAAATACATTTACCTTAGAGTTATTTCAAAAATCACGCTTTGCCCCATATTTTCTACCGTCCACCATCATCGTCCACCCAAAAAAAAACTGTTGGTGCCATTTCTGGAACGCACACCACGGTGAAAGATTCGGCCCGGCCGTTTTCCCTGACGAATTAAGCTAGCATGGTAAGTGAAATGCGCTTAAATACGATACTATTAATTAAGATTTAATTATAATGATTCAGTCGGTTTCCCACATTATCAAATCTTTCATTCTCATCTCCCTCTTCATCGTAGTCATCGAATACAACTCAATTACAAGCAAATCTGTTGAAATTCTCGTGTTGTCAAGTGAACGTCTGTCCGCGTGTTACGTATATCGCATGGCCAGAATGACAATCACTCAAAATCGCACTGTCATTGTCGAGAGGTTTAAACGTGAGTTTTACACCTTTTTCGGCTTTCTTTCCTCTCTTGCTCGCTACTTTGTTGCCCGTTGTCGGTTAATCGTGATATGGTGAAATTGTAATTTGGGTTTTAGTTTTCGGTTAATTGTTTGTTGGGTTACGGCTGATAAGAGGGCATTGAACCATCTCAATTGCCCTAACGTCCACTCACCGTAAACTGCTGCCGTTGTGACGTGTTATTTTTGTGCAATGCGAGTTTGCTTGAGTTGTTTCTTTTATTTGTTGGACAGAGTCGAAAAGTTAATGAAGACTGTCGTAGATCCATCTAATTGAAGACACCTATAAATAACACTTTAAACGTGATTGGAAATTGTTCGCTGTCATTATAACAATTCAAATGTATCATCTCCAGAAATTTGGAGTTAAGGAGTGGTTGGTTGATTGGGAATCTTTGGAAAGTTTATTCATACCGACATTTGATATTTCATATTCATAGGGGATTTTGGATTTAAACGGTATTTTGACACAATTTTTATTTTAGCCGCCCAAACATTTCCAAAATTATCCTAATAACAAACGTCACTCTAGTTGCCCTATTGGTCAGTCAGAGGTTTTCTGCCATCTGTATTGATGTGGTTCCGTATGGTTGTGAAAAGTTCGCTGAAACTCCTGTGGCTATCAATTGATATGATTTCAACGAGACAACTCAGCATTTTACAATTCAGAACATTCGATCTATGAAGACTCCGGACAACTGTACAGACTGTATTGGATCGAGTATTAATAGACATGCTTCTATGGCGTCGATGGAATGAGGACCATATTTGCCCGTTCTTTCATACAGCCGGCGCTTTTAAGACCTTATGTCCGTTATGACAGGACAATGTCTAGCAATTGCTGGACACTCTGTTAGGGCTAGTCCTTAAACGTCTTATTCGTATGTACCTGCTCGTCTCTATGCGGAGCCATGAAAGTTTTTAACGGACTAAGTTACATTTTACTACAATGATTTTGTCCTTATAGTCCACGCGAGTCTTCCTGTATAGACTGCCTCATTCACTGAGTCTAAGCAATTTGTTAAACAACTCGTAATGTCATAGGTTTCTCTTCGGGACATCCTATTCAAAACTTTTTATAAATATGACAACAAATGGAATTAAAAACTTGTGTATTTCGATAATAAACATAAGAGGATCTGCTTATAATAATAAATTGAGAAATATATATAAACAAAAATCAGATAACCCGTTATAAAGAGTGGTTAACCGGTTTAAAAAACCGGATAACCGATTATAAAAACCGAATAACCAATTATAAAAACCGGATAATCGGCTATAAAACCGGATAACCGATTATAAAAACCGGATAATCGGTTATAAAAACCGGGTAACCGATTATTAAAACCGATAACCGGTTACAAAAATTGGATAACCAATTATACGAACGGATAACCGCTTATATAAACCGGATAACCGGCTAAGACATCGGATAACCGGTTGGGAAAACACACTGTTATAAAATCGGTTAAACTTTTATACAAAAAAAAAATCGGATAACTGATTATAAAAACCTGACAACTGGTTTTAAAAATCGGATACGCGATTATTAAAACGGATAACCGGTTATTATTAAAACGGATAACCGGTTATTAAACGGGATGACCGGTAATAAAAACCGGATGACCGGTAATAAAAACCGTATGACCGGTAATAAAAACCGGATGACCGGTAATAAAAACCGGATGACCGGCTATAATAAACCGGATAACCGGATATAAAAACCGGATGACCAGCTATAATAAACCGGATAACCGGTTATAAAAACCGAATAATAGATTTTGAAAACGGATAACTGATTGTTAAACCGCATAACCGGTTGGGAAGCAAACTGCCATAAAATGGGTTAAACTTTTTTTCAAATAAAATCGGATAATTGATTATAAAAATCTAACAACCGGTTATAAAACCAGGGTAACTGGTTATAAAAAATCCTGATAACCAGTTATCAAAACACCTGGCAACTCGATTATCAGAAACTGTTATCGTTTTAAGTAAAAACAAGTGAAAATTATTATTAAAACCACATAACCTGTCACAACACCCGGGAAACTGGTTATGAAAACCTGGGTAACCGATCGATTATTATTATCAAAACTGTTGGTAACTCGGGTTTAAAAAGGATACCGATTTATGTAAGAAAATATGGTTAAACAATTATTAAAACCGGGAAGCCTTCTATAAAAACAAGATTTTATAAAACGTATTACGTTTCATGTAAAAAGAGGATAAACGAGTTTTACAACCTGGTAAACCGGTTAAATGGTTATAAAAACCAAGACAACACGTTATCAAAACATCTGGTAACTCGGTTATACGAAATGGAAAAATTTCTATGTAAAATGTAAGGCAATTGATTATAAAAACCGTATAACCGGTTATAAAATCCGAATAATTGTGTATCGAATAATAAAAAAACCCGGATAACGGGTAATACAATCCCCGGTAGCTGACTATTAAAATACGGAATAAAAATAAAACTTAACTGTTTATAGAAACCGGGTAACCGGTTATGACTCGGGTTTTTCAAACAAATGTCATGCTATAGAATATTTGATTTGCATGGCATTTGTAACAGATCTCATGACTCCATCAATTTTATTTGTTGCTAATCCAACGACTTATTTTTTTTTTATCGCAATCATCAGTGAAGGTGTTAACCGTCCTCTATGAATATCTAATGTTCCATTTCGAATTCAATGTTAATTTTCCATGTACACAATTTAAGGAAGAAGCGCTCCCACCATTTATTACCATAATAATTTATCTCTTTTTAATAACCCAAAGAGGTACATACCAAATACTTTTTACATAATTATTATTTAAAATACATTAACAAAAAAAAAAAAAAAAAGAACGAGTGCTTCAACAACGAAAAATTCTTCTCACGTGTGCTAATGGAATCGACTGAAGAATCGTTCGAAAATCGTACAAAAAAAAAAAAATGTATAAGAAGCCAGCCAAGAATTGGAAGAACAAAAGAGAAACATTTTTATGCATTCTTAGACAAAGTGTCAATGATCTCGCCAACAATGCCGCCGCCAACACCACCACCACCGGCGGCAATAGCAACCGCCACAATAGCCGCATAATAACTATTGCCAGAACTAAAATCAAAACTATAAACATAGATCACATTTGTACATTTATACCCCCCTCCCCCCCAAAAAAAAGGAGAAGAAAAAACCGAAACCCAAACCCAAAAAAAATGACGATAGTTCGTTCGTTCTACTCAGAGGCACAGACATGACCAAAAGTTCAGTAACCCTTTTTTTCTTCTAACAGCAGCAGCACCGACACAAAATTCTTACCATAATTCATCATCAAATGCTGGAAGAGCACAGATATTACGTACATGCGAGTGGTAGAGGCGAGTGTCGTGGAGCTGTTAATACCCGGTGTGATTTTGGATGGACATACTTGTGGCACACACATGTCGTCTGTACTTCATTCTGGCCGGCCTCCCAATGTTCCCTGTGATGGAGTTCGAGCTTGAAGACCGCGGCCAATCCATGTTGGGAGTTCAATGAATAGAAAAGCACAATCATTCATAGAATTGCAAAGCAACTCGGCACAGACATCGCAGGGAAGAAGATAAATTAATATGACCAGCGTGTCATCATGGAATTGGCTTTCTTTTGATTCTCAATGTTGCTGTTGTTGTAATGGATGATTTCATACATTGGATTGTCGTTTCGCAGCATAATTCGCCTCCCTCTGGCCGTAGTTCGGGTTCTTACGAACTTTCACGCATTTGGTACATTCAACCCATGAATATTAGATGAAACGATGGCATCAAGCTGATGTGCTATGGGCACAGTAGCTAATGTAATTATAGGGTACCCTACTCCACCCCTTCTCTCTCAATCTGCCGCTCTGCCGCACTCTCTTGCTATTGTTGCAGCAATAATTTAATAATTTAGGCAATAATTTAACAGAAACGAATTTGTCGTTATTGCTTGGACAATGGAGAAAAATCAGCAATTCATTTATATTACTTTTTTTTTTTTTTTTGACTAACCCTCATGAAATGCACTGTGTTAGCGATAGAAAATAATGGCGTTGGAGAGAGGAAAGAGGGAGTAGTGTTTGTTGACGTTGGCCTTGAATTTGAGAATGTCATAGCAGGCGGGAAAAACACTTGCTGGAAGATTACTCCACATGCTAACAGTAGGCTGAAGAACGACTTTTATCTAGAGTGCGATGTCCATTTGACAATGAACGGATGAGAGACCTTCGATTTCAGCGTATTCCGGCTAAATGTTCTAACGTCAGAAGGTGTAAAGATGGTTTTGGAGCCCCTGACCACATATGGAAGCTGTATTCCATTTTATGTAGGTAGATGTAGGTGGTTTTCAAATTTACGAGATCAGATGGGGTGAAGTATTTCTTGCACCGCTTTGAAAACCCTAAACAACTGCTTCTTTGATATTTCGAATCTAGGGCTAGCACAATGAGAATTAACCAGATTATCAAGAATGTCTGATTCGTGGATTCACACCAACCATAGAGATTGACGACGATGCTGGACCAGTGGAACGTTTGTGTGACAACAAAAAGGCACTAGGTCTTTTGTGCATTAAAACCGACTCTGATCTACTCGGATCATTTTGAGTGCCACTCACAAATCGTGGTTAAGTGAGTTATTCATTGTTCGTCCTTTGTCCTCGAGCTCCAGAGGACCTGGCCGATGATCAAATGAGTGTGATTGGCAGAGGTTGCTGTCATCCGCAAAAGAGTAGATTGGGTCTGATCCAACAGGTCGTGACTATAAATAAGAAATAGAGAAGGAGATGTGACTCCATCTATAACAACCTGTATCGAGAGAAGTAATTACCAATACCAAATGCAGTAATATTCGATATAAAAAGCATAGTCAAGGGCCACAATCTTGCTTTCCTCAAGACGGTATACAGCTCCACTGCATCGTTCCGAAAGGATGACCATTAGGTGATCAGTAGATCGATTTCTACGGAAGTCATACTGTAGATCATTCATTTGGTAGCTGCGGGAAGCAAAATCTCTCATGGGAAAAAAATCTCTCCGAAAGGATGACCATTAGGTGATCAGTAGATCGATTTCTACGGAAGTCACACTGTAGATCATTCATTTGGTAGCTGCGGGAAGCAAAATCTCACATGGATCGATCAGGTAGTCCCGCTGTAAAGCCGTAAGTTGGTAGCCCAAAATATATCCTAGGTTTCTTTTGGTTCTGATCGTCTTTTCCCAGCCGGAATGAGGTATTGCATTCGAAATTGTACACCGGAATCATTCCGTCTTAAGTCCACAAAACTCCAACAATGGCAGAGAAGGTGTTCGGTTGTCTGAACGTCTTCTTCATTGGTGCAACTTCTGTAGAAGTCGTACGCAGTTTCTGAGCGAAATTCTATGCTTGACTTCATTCAGGCACCGACGAATTATTTGCAAATATTGCAGCCTGAAGTCTAGCTTTATTAAACGGTTCAGTGAATATCTGATCATCGTTAAGGAGATTTAGAATATAAGAATAGTAATTGTCCCGTATCCTTTTTTACAAATGACGGAAAGAAAGAACTTTATATAATCTAGGCTAAGTAAATCAAATTTATTATAATACAAAAAAAAATGTTTCTTACTTTTTGAGTTTTTTTCCATTTTGGTCATTTTTTTCGTTCTTTCTCTAACTATTATACACACTTTGCTGACTTTTTTTTATATTTTTTATCCCGTTTTGGTACGTTTTGAAAATCTTTTCAACCAGTTGTTGCCAAGCGTACTTGTGGACCAATTTTCCAACACAATATTCGATTATGTTGTATTTTTGCGTATTGCGAAGGGTTTTGGGGACACATTTTTCCCATTCAATTCCCCATTCAATAGGAATTTCCAAAAAATGCCTTCCTGGTGAATGTCTTGGCAGCAATTTCTACAGGATTCTAGCTTCAGCCGTTTGGTGAGGACTGGATGATATATACTCGTATGTAGATTTTGTCTCATTTATATATTACCACTTTTAGGTCCATTTGGTGACCTTTTTCATTACTTCCAATTGTTGGCTCATTCCGGTCGATTACCACTTTTTTTACAATTTTTTTTTATACTTGTACTTTTTTTTATCCCGTTTTGTTATGTTTTGACCCCTTTTGCGTACCTTCTCCAACTATTGTCTAAAATTCGTTTTACTTTTTTTTTTATTTTTACCCTTTTTATCCTGCCTTGGCCCAGTTTTCGTCTCATCTCAACTCATTTCCACCAGTTGTTGCCAAGCGTAGTTGAGCACCATTTTTCCAACAAAAGAACACAATATTCAATTTGCGTATTACGAAGGGTTTCGGGGGCACAATTTTCCCTTTTCCCCATTCTCATTACTAGTTTCATGATTCTTGCTTCAGCCGTTTGGTGAGGACTGGATAAATCAGTCAGTCACGCAAGAATTTTATGTACTCGTATGTCGATTTTTTCTCATTTATATATTACCAGTTTTATGTCCGATTTGGACTCTTCTCCATTACTTCTAATTATTGGCTCATTCCTGTCGATAACCATTTTTTTGTACACATTCTAGTTTTTTCCCTTTTAGTACCTTTTTTATCCCATTTTGGTACATTTTGGCCCCTTTTTCGTCCCTTCTCTAACTATTAATTTGAAAAATTGTTGTTACCCTATTTTATGTTTACTAAGTTTGTCATTGCGTTTGCAACACCTCGAAAGAGTGATCTGCGACCCTATAAAGTATATATATTATCGGTCAGTGTAACATTCTAAGACATTCTAGCGATGTCCGTCTGTCCGTCTGTTGTCTGTTGAAATCACGATAGAGTGCGAACGACCAACGCTAAGAAGCTGAAATTTTGTAGGAAGATGTTTTTTGCCCATAAGCAGGTTAAGTTTGAGAATGGGCAATATCGGACCAAAGGGGAAAAAGTTCCCCTTTACGGGACTAAATATATCCCGGCCATAATCAAATTTTTCAAATATTTTTTTTCACTACATCTGATTTTTTTTGGTAAAATTGTTCTAAGTTTATATAATTTATAGATGGGGAAAAAAATCTCAAAAATGGGCGTGCTCATGTGTTCCGTGGACCCTTGGGGCCCAAAAAAGGGCCCATGATAAACATGCGCATATGGGTATCGAAGTGCAACGAAATTTACTCACGAACCCAAATATGCCTTTATTTTCATGATTTGCCTAAATTTTTTGATCTGGTTTCTGGGACTATCGGGTCACCAGCGGCCCAAAAACCGTCCCTTGACAAACATGGACATATGGGTATCGAAATGCAACGAAATTTTCTCGCGAACCCATTTATGCATTTATTTTCATGATTTGGATAAAATTTGTGATCGGGTTCCTGGGACTATCGGGCCACGAGCGGCCCAAAAACCGGCCCCTGACAAACATGGACATATGGGTATCGAAATGCAACGAATCCATGATGGAGGGTATATAAGATTCGGCTCGGCCGAACTTACTATTTGTTCACTTGTTGTCCCTTTTTTTTATCCCGTCTTGGACCATTTTTCGTCCCATCTCTAACTTATTTCCTCCTGTTCTTCCAAATCGTTGTTGTGGACCGATTTTCTAACAATAATCACACTATTTGATTATTGCGTATTGCGTGTTTCGAAAGGGTTTGGGGATACATTTTCACGTTTTCCCCGGTTTGTATCCCCTTCCAAACTAGTCTCTGATGTCTTGCCTCCAAGAGCTACATACTCCCCAAATTGTATGATTCTAGCTTCAGTCGTTTGGTCAGTTACGCAAAAAATAAAGATTATTGCAATTATTTATTTAATTATTCGCAAATTTCTTAGTCAAAACACAAATGTTTGTCTTTGGGAAAAATACCTCCAATGTCATTTATAAACATCCCTGTAATAGACAACAAACGTCAACCACTCAGCCAATTGAGTACAAACGACCTTAAATGAATTTCAGTCCGCATATATTTCTTGTGGCAAACTTAAATTCAGTTAAAAGCGAAAACCGGTCTTAAAGTATTTTTTTAAATTTGTGAATAAATTTGCAGAGTTTTTTTTTCTGGGGGGGCGCCTAACCTCAGCCTCTAATAATATCATAAACTATATATTAATCTGTTATTTGGATATGATTTTACACATACAACTAATCTGAAGAAAATGTTCACAGAAATTACATTTTGCAAACCAAAAGAAATTCACACATAATTTTCGGCCACCATAAAGGGTTCAACTACCTTTAAAAATCAAAAAAAAAAAAAAGAGAAGTCAAGATGATTTAGCGCAGAACAAAAGCTGTTATTAAGCTTATTTATGTTCTATAAATATCTGTCTAAACATTTATTCATTCATGCATAAGTGTGTATGGATGGAATGGCCTGGCCTGGCTTGGTCTGGTGCTATAAACTTTGAGGTGTGAATGCGTTCAAATTAGATTTGCATAAATTATGAGAATGACCGAAAAATTATTTTTCATAGAGGTTGGACTGTACCAAAATCCGATTGTACTTTGTTGTAGGTACGGAATTATAGCACTGCGTCATAGTGGCTTGTGCGTTGTGTAGGGTACAATGATCTACATATTTTGTGTCATATGATTAAAACATAATTTGAAAATTCCCATGCAAATATGTCTGGACTTATTCGAAACGCCGATAAGTCTTCAATGCGGTCTGAGATTATAGCATTTATGGAGGCCGGAATGCAATGCCGTCATAGTCGGAATTAGATGGGGGGACGTTTGGTGTCAATTCTAATTTTAAATTTGTAGTGACAATAATTGTTTGTTGTGACGCCATGAGCCGAAATAGCTCAGTTGGGAGAGCGTTAGACTGAAGATCTAAAGGTCCCCGGTTCAATCCCGGGTTTCGGCAAATTCGAATATTTTGTTCTTGCTTGGACCTAGATAATTTAAATATTATATTAATAATATTAATAATGAATAATAATAATTAAAAAAAATTGGTTTTGCCTGAAATGTTTCATGTAGAAAAAATCTATAAAATTTAAATCGGATTTCCTATCCCTGTCACAGGCAAGTGGAGACTTATTTTCTTGGAATTCTTGATAAATCCACGTTTTCAATGAGTAGTAAGTCAAAGATTTGTTCCTTTTGTGCACGCCATTGACAAATTTAACAACAGCTGTTACTCGGTCTACACATTGGATTTCCCGAAGTCAAGATATGAGGTGTATATGCCAAAATGAAGGGAATACCGCACATTAATTAGTTCACTATTTAACATTAGCATTTTCGACTAATTGCAAACACTTTAGCTAGAAATGTTGGCATAGCAACAAGCCTCCAACTCATACGCATACACACACACACGCACACATGCATATCTATGTGAATATTTTGGTATGCCCTAAAAATATGTATTTATTCCCTGCTCAGCGGGCTGGGCTGTAAGAACCGGTCACGACGTTTTCAAAAATGCCGGCGAGTCGGGGGGGCAGGGGCGGGCGGTACAGACACCAAATCAAAACTGCCAAAGAGAGCCGTAAAATCATATGGATTTGTGGTCATCCAAACCGACCAACCGACCGACCGACTGACTGACTGACTGAAGAAGAAAAGAAAATGTAAGAATGTGTGTAAGTAAGCACTGACGACGACGCTCAGTATCTTCTCCATTTCTTGAAGCACCGCACAATCATTTGTGTCGGCCATTAACCTTCCGAAAATGTAAAAAATAAATAAAATCCACCCAAAAAAAAAAACCAACAACAATATAAATACATAGTATGTACATATACATATGTATATACAAACACATGTATACACATATGTAACTACAAGGCCCGGCCAACAAGGGCCGAAACCACAACC